>OY997264.1:39798215-42353215 GCA_963921465.1 Triticum timopheevii | reverse complement strand
ACCTTCATGCAATACATGTGCGTGAGCCAGAGATATAGCACTATGGGTGGAATAGAATATAATGATGGGGATTTTGTGGAGAAGACAAAAAAGAAGAAAGTCTCACATTGACGAGGATAATCAATGGACTATGGAGATGCCCATCAATTGATGTCAACATGAGGAGTAGGGATTGCCATGCAACGGATGCACTAGCTATAAATGAATGCTCAACAAAAGAAACTAGTGAGTGTGCATCCAACTTGCTTGCTCACGAAGACCTAGGGCATTTGAGGAAGCCCATCGTAGGAATATACAAGCCAAGTTCTATAATGAAAAATTCCCACTAGTATATGAAAGTGACAACATATGAGGCTCACTATACGAAAAACATGGTGCTACTTTGAAGCACAAGATATGAGACTCACTACATGAAGAACATGGTGCTACTTTGAAGCACAAGTGTGGAAAAAGAGATAGTGACATTGCCCCTTTTTATTTATTTTCGTTTTTCTTTTCTTTTCTTTTCTTCTTTTTTCTCTTTTTTTATTTTTTTTCTTTTTTTCTTTGGCCTTTCTTTTTTTGCCTTTTTTTCTTTGGGACAATGCTCTAATAATAATAATCATCACACTTTTATTGATTACAACACATGAATTACAACTCAAAACTAGAACAAGATATGACTCTATATGAATGCCTCCGGCGGTGTACCGGGATGGTGCAATGAATTAAGAGTGACATGTATGAAAAATTTATGCTTGGTGGCTTTGCCACAAATATGATGTCAACTACATGATCATGCAATGGCAATATGACAAAAGTAATGTATGTCATGATGATGAACGGAACGGTGGAAAGTTGCATGGCAATATATCTCGGAATGGCTATGGAAATGCCATAATAGGTAGGTATGGTGGCTGTTTTGAGGAAGATATAAGGAGGTTTATGTGTGATAGAGCGTATCATATCACGGGGTTTGGATGCACCGGCGAAGTTTGCACCAACTCTCAAGGTGAGAAAGGGCAATGCACGGTACCGAAGAAGCTAGCAATGATGGAAAGGTAAAAGTGCGTATAATCCATGGACTCAACATTAGTCATAAGAACTCATATACTTATTGCAAAAATTTAGAAGTCATCAAAAATCAAGCACTACGCGCATGCTCCTAGAGGGATAGATTGGTAGGAAAAGACCGTCGCTCGTCCCGGACCGCCACTCATAAGGATGCACAAACCAGGTACACTTCATGTTTCAAATTAGTTACACAACTTTAACCATACGTGCATGCTACGGGACTTGCTAAGTTCAACACAAGCATTCTTTAAATTCATAATCACCCAACTAGCATGACTTTAATATCACTACCTCCATATCTCAAAACAATTATCAAGTATAAAATTGATCATAACATCCAATTCACTTCCTATGATAGTTTTTATTATACCCAACTTGGATGCCTACCATTCTAGGACAAATTTTATAACCATAGCAAATACCATGCTGTTCTAATAGACTCTCAAAATAATATAAGTGAAGCATGAGAGACTAGCAGTTTCTACAGAATTAAGCCACCGCCGTGCTCTAAAAGATATAAGTGAAGCACTAGAGCAAAAACTACCAAGCTCAAAAGATATAAGTGAAGCACATAGCATATCTTTACCTAATAATAATAAAGCAAATTGGGTTTATTTCGTCCGCCATGGCATTTTTCAGAAAAGTCCTTCTATTTCAGAGAAGTCAACCCGCAGTCCTGTTTTAAGTCAAAACGAATCGTTATTTTCGTATTTTACACAAAAGTCCCTGTCTTTTCTTGAAATCAACCCACCGTCCGGATTTAAGTCACACCCGAACCATTATTTCACGTTTTTCAAAAAAAACTGACGTTTTAGGTAATTCATCCGCGGATCATATGTAAGTCAAACAAATACTTTTTTAAATCATCCATATCTTTTAAACCGTAACTCCGATTTGAACATGTTATATATGAAATTTGATTAGAAAAATATGTAGAATATGAATATGAGATTATTTTTACCTATTAAGTATTTTTAATATTATTTTGGAATATATTCAAATCAAACAAATGATTTTCTAAATTATCCGTATCTTTTAAACCGTAACTTCGATTTTAACATATTATATATGAAATTTTGTTAGAAAAATGTGTGGAGTCTATATATGATGTTAATTTTACCTATTAAATATTTTTAAAATATTGTTTTGAAAGCAAACTTATAATTTCTAGCGCAAGATCTGTTTTTCTTTCGTACCGGCGGCGATCCGGATTGCAAATAAATACCCCACTATAACCATATAGGCAAAAGAAAACACCAATAACTACACATGCATACCTCTGAAAAATGTCGCAAGGGAAAACTACAGATTTCTCATCGCAAGAATGGGAGAGAGAGAGAGAGAGAGAGGAGAGGAGAGAGAGAGAGAGGCGAGGGGGAGAGAGGGAGAGAGAGACGCCTTAGGATTAACCATATTCAAACACGTTTTTTTGTTGTTTTGTGTGAACACCGAGGCCATCGTCTGTGAGGGTGAGAAGGAGGATAAGCGGCAACAAAAATATGATGCCTCACAAATATAAAGGAGATGGACCTATTGAGTGATGGTTGTTGGGTTAAGAGTGTGTGTTATGTTTGTTTTCTCCCGTTGCAACGCACGAGCTCTTTTGCTAGTTCTAATAAATTACAATCAAGTAGGATTCTCCCAAAAGGTGTGTACAACAAAGATTATTGTGGTAAACTAAAAAGCAAAGACTAATATCATACACGACGCTCCAAGCAAAACACATATCATGTGGCGAATAAAAATATAGCTCCAAGTAAAGTTACCAATGAACGAAGACGAAGGAGGGGATGCCTTCCCAGGGCATCCCCAAGCTTAGGCTTTTGGCTATTCTTGAATATCTTGGGGTGCCTTGGGCATCCTCAAGCTTAGGCTCTTGCCACTCCTTATTCCATAGTCCATCAAAGCTTTACCCAAAACTTGAAAACTTCACAACACAAAACTCAACAGGAAATCTCATAAGCTGCGTTAGTGAAAGAAAACAAAACCACCATATAAGGTACTGTAATGAACTCATTATTTATTTAATTTGGTGTTAAACCTAATGTATTCCAAGTTCTCTATAGTTTATAAACTATTTTACTAGCCATAGATGCATCAAAATAAGCAAACAACACACGAAAAACAGAATCTGTCAAAAACAGACTAGTCTGTAGCAATCTGTAACTAACGCAAACTTATGGAACTCTAAAAATCCTACCAAAATAGGAAGTCCTGGAAAATTTGTCTATTGATCATAAGAAAAAAGAATCAACGCAAAAGCACGTTTCTGTGATTTAACAAAACTAAAGTCGTGCGCGCAAAGTTTCTGTTTTTCAGCAGAATCAAATTAACTATCATCATAGGTTATCCTATAGGTTCTACTTGGCACAAACACTAATTAAAACATAAAACACATCTAAATAGAAGGTAGATGCAAAATTTATTACTAAACAGAAACAAAAAAAACACAAATAAAATTGGGTTGCCTCCCAACTAGCGCTATCGTTTAACGCCCCTAGCTAGGCATAAAAGCGAAGATAGATCTAAGTAGTGCCATCTTTGGCACTCAATTCATAAGTAGCTTGCATGATAGATTCACAAGTTAATTTGACTTTCTTTCTTGTAAAGTGCTCCATGCCTTTCTTTAATGGAAATTGGAATCTAGTATTCCCTTCCTTCATATCAATAATCGTGCCAATCGTTCTAAGGAAAGGTCTACCAAGAATAATAGGGCAAGAAAGATTGCAATCTATATCAAGAACGATAAAATCTAAGGGCACCAAATTTCTATTTGCAACAATGAGAACATCATTGATCCTTCCCATTGGCTTTTTAATGGTGGAATCCGCAAGGTGCAAATTTAAAGAGAAATCATCAAGATCATGGAAACCTAGAATATCACATAAAGTTTTCGAAATCGTGGAAACACTAGCACCCAAATCACACAAAGGAAAACACTTATGATCTTTAGTTCTAATCTTTATAGTAGGTTCCCACTCATCATTAAGTTTTCTAGGTATAGAAACTTCCAAATTATGTTTTTCATCATAAGATTGCATCAAGGCATCAACGATATGTTTGGTAAAACCTTTATTTTGACTATAAGCATGAGGGGAATTAACAACGGATTGCAACAAAGAAATACAACCTTCTAAAGAACAATTATCATAATCAAATTCCTTGAAATCCGAGATAGTGGGTTCAATACTATTTAAAGTCATGACCTCTCCAATCCCACTTTTACCAAATTTAGCATCAAGATCTAAAAACTCCGAATCATTGGGACGCCTTCTAACTAAAGTTGACTCATCTCCAGTCCCATTATTATCAAGATTCATATTGCAAAACAAAGATCTAATAGGGGACACATCAATAATTTTAAGATCTTCATCATTATTTTCATGTAACTTTTCTGGTTTGGCAGCCATCTTATTGACTAAGGTAGCTTGCTTATCAGAAATTTGGGCTACAGCCTTCAAAAGCCGGGTAATTTGAGAGTTCTGATGACCCACAAGTATAGGGGATCTATCGTAGTCCTTTCGATAAGTAAGAGTGTCGAACCCAACGAGGAGCAGAAGGAAATAATAAGCGGTTTTCAGCAAGGTATTCTCTGCAAGTACTGAAATAAGTGGTAACATATAGTTTCATGATAAGATAAATGGTAACGAGCAACAAGTAACAAAAGGAAATAAAGTGCAGCAAGGTGGCCCAACACTTTTTGTAGCAAAGGATAAGCATGGACAAACTCTTATAATAGGAAAAAGCGCTCCCGAGGACACATGGGAATATTGTCAAGCTAGTTTTCATCACGCTCATATGATTCGCGTTCGGTACTTTGATAATTTGATATGTGGGTGGACCGGTGCTTGGGTACTGCCCTTACTTGGACAAGCATCCCACTTATGATTAACCGCTATTGCAAGCATCCGCAACTAAAACAAAAGTATTAAGGTAAACCTAACCATAGCATGAAACATGTGGATCCAAATCAGCCCCTTACGAAGCAACGCATAAACTAGGGTTTAAGCTTCTGTCACTCTAGCAACCCATCATCTACTTATTACTTCCCAATGCCTTCCTCTAGGCCCAAATAATGGTGAAGTGTTATGTAGTCGACGTTCACATAACACCACTAGAGGTTAGAAAACATACATCTTATCAAAATATCGAACGAATACCAAATTCACATGACTACTAATAGCAAGACTTCTCCCTTGTCCTCAGGAACAAACGTAAATACTCACAAAGCATATTCATGTTCATAATCAGAGGGGATATAATGTGCATAAAGGATCTGAACATATGATCTTCCACCAAATAAACCAACTAGCATCAACTACAAGGAGTAATCAACACTACTAGCAACCTACTAGCACCAATCCCGGACTTGGAGACAAGAATTGGATACAAGAGATGAACTAGGGTTTGGAGATGAGATGGTGCTGCTGAAGATGTTGATGGAGATTGCCCTCTCCCGATGAGAGGAGCGTTGGTGATGATGATGACGATGATTTCCCCCTCCCGGAGGGAAGTGTCCCCGGTAGAACAGCTCTGCCGGAGCCCTAGATTGGTTCCGCCAAGGTTCCGCCTTGTGGCGGCGGAGTCTCGTCCCGAAAGGTTGCTTCTTTTTCTTTCTCATCGAAAGACTTCATATAGGAAAAGATGGGCGTCGGAAAGCCACCAGGGGGCCCACGAGGTAGGGGGCGCGCCCAGGGGGGAGGGGCGCGCCCCCCACCCTCGTGAGCAGGGTGTGGGCCCCCTGGCCTTCATCTTTGGCGATGATTTTTATTTATTTCTTTTAATATATTCCGTGTTGTTTCAGGACTTTTGGAGTTGCGCAGAATAGGTCTCCAATATTTGCTCCTTTTCCAGCCAGAATTCCAGCTGCCGGCATTCCCCCTCTTCATGGTAATCCTTGTAAAATAAGAGAGAATAGCCATAAGTATTGTGACATATCGTGAAATAACAGCCCATAATGCGATAAATATCGATATAAAAGCATGATGCAAAATGGACGTATCAACTCCCCCAAGCTTAGACCTCGCTTGTCCTCAAGCGAAAAGCCGATAACAATAAATATGTCCTCATGTTTAGAAGTAGAGGCGTCGATAAAAATAAAATACGGACATGAAGGCATCATGATTACTTCATAACAGCAACATATATAAATTTTGCCATATGATTACTTATGTTCTAGTGATGATCTTTTCACAAAGCCAAAGTATGAATCATAAACCTTATTGAGCACCAACAAATTATACCCTCAGTCATTGAAGCAATTGCAATTTATCATAACATCGGAAAGAGTCTATGTCAGAGATTAAAAGCAAGTCCACATACTCAACTATCACTTAGTCCCCCACATCCAATTAGAGATATATATCATGTTCTTTCCAACATGCTGAGATTGCCAAAGGATAAAATGAAAAAGGAAAGGTGAAGATCACCGTGACTGTTGCATAAGATAGAAGATAATAATAAAAGATAGTCCCTTCGCAGAGGGAAGCAGAGGTTGCCATGCGCTTTTATGGTTGGATGCACAAAATCTTAAGGCAAAAGAACGTCACTTTATATTGCCCCTTGTATGTGAACCTTTATTATGCAGTCCGTCGCTTTTATTGCGTCCACAACAAGTTTGTACAAAGCTTAGTTCTCTGCACTAATAAGTCATGCATATTTGAAGAGCAATTTTTATTGCTTGCACTGATGACAACTTACTTGAAGGATCTTACTCAATCCATAGGTAGATATGGTGGACTCTCATGGCTAAACTGGTTTAAGGGTATTTGGAAGCACAAGTAGTATCTCTACTTGGTGCTAAGAATTTGGCTAGCATGAGGGGGAAAGGCAAGCTCAACATGTTAGAGGAACCATGACAACATACTTTATCTCAGATGTAAGAAAACATAACTCATTACGTTGTCTTCCTTGTCCAACATCAACTCTTTAGCATGTCATATCCTAATGAGTGTTCCAAATCATAAAAGATGTCAATGATAATATATCTATATGTGAAACCTCTCTCTCCTTATTACTTCCTATTAATTTCTACGACGACCAAAGCTATATTTGCCAACCCCAAACAACTTTTTAATCATCATACTCTTTCTATGTAAAGTTATTACTCTCAATAAGATCAATATAAACTTTTTGTTTCTTTTTATTCTTTTCTTTTATTTACCCAAGATCATGGCAAAATAATCAAGCCCTTGACTCAACACTAATCTTTATTATATATAGCTCACGGACTCGATTGCATAGAGGGATCATAAAGCAAAACTTCAAAACTAGATCATGCCATGACTTTTATTCTACTAAATCAATATACTACTAATAGGATCGAACTAAGAAAAATGATAAAGATAGGAGTTGTGATGTGATACGATACCGGGGCACCTCCCCCAAGCTTGGCAGTTGCCAAGGGGAGTGCCCATACCCATGTGATTATGTCTCCTTCTTTGTTGTAGGCGGTGGAGGTGTTGTTGATGATGCAAGCTTGTCGTCCACCTTCCATGGTATAGGCTCACCCTCATAGAAGGATGATCGAGTCTACGGAATCCTCAAATCTGCAACAAAAACAGCTCAAAACGAAAACAGGGGATATTTGCGTGATATGGTGGTCAAAACCTTCGGGAGAATATATAATGAATTTTTACCGACCAAAATACGTAACGTGCAAGAAACGGAGTCTGGAGGGCACAAGGGGTGCTCACGAGGTAGGGGGCGCGCCCAGGGGGGTAGGGCGCGCCCTCCACCCCCGTGGAGATCTCGTGTCCTCCCTGGACTGCTACTTATTTTTCTATTTTTCTAAATATTCCAAAACGGAGAAATATTGCTTTAAAAATTGTTTTGGCGTCGGTTTACTTACCATACCACATACCTATTCCTTTTCGGAGTCTGGAACGTTCCGGAAAGTGTCCCTTATGTATTCCTCCGGGGTTACGGTTTCAATAATATTGGTTTCAACATTTATGGGATTACCTGAGATATAATGTTTGATTCTTTGACCATTTACCACCTTCGGATTTGTACCTGCGAAGTTGTTGATTTTTATGGCACCGGAATGATAGACCTCCTCGATAACGTAAGGACCTTCCCATTTGGAGAGAAGTTTTCCTGCAAAAAATGTTAAATGAGAGTTGTATAGCAATACATAGTCACCTACATTAAACTCATGCTTTTGTATCCTTTTATCATGCCACCTTTTAACTTTTTCTTTAAACAGCTTGGCATTTTCATAAGCTTGGGTTCTCCATTCATCAAGTGAGCTAATATCAAACAGCCTCTTCTCACCGACAAGTTTGAAGTCATAATTGAGCTCTTTGATAGCCCAATATGCCTTATGTTCTAATTCAAGAAGTAAATGACATGCTTTTCCATAAACCATTTTATACGGAGACATACCCATAGGATTTTTGTACGCAGTTCTATAGGCCCATAATGCATCATTCAGTTTTTTGTACCAATTCTTTCTAGACCTATTGACAGTCTTTTGCAAAATTAATTTGAGCTCTCTATTGCTCAATTCTACTTGACCACTAGACTGCGGGTGATATGGAGATGCAATTCTATGATTAACATCGTATTTAGCAAGCATCTTACGGAAAGCACCATGAATAAAGTGTGAACCACCATCAGTCATTAAGTATCTAGGGACTCCAAACCTCGGAAAAATAACTTCCTTAAGCATTTTAATAGAAGTGTTATGATCAGCACTACTAGTTGGAATAGCTTCTACCCACTTAGTAATGTAATCAACAGCAACTAGAATATGAGTGTAACCATTAGAGGCAGGAAAAGGTCCCATATAATCAAAGCCCCAAACATCAAATGGCTCAATAACAAGTGAATAATTCATAGGCATTTCTTGACGTCTACTGATATTACCAATTCTTTGACATTCATCGCAAGATAAAACAAACTTACGGGCATCCTTGCAGAGAGTAGGCCAATAAAAACCGGATTGCAATACCTTATGTGCAGTTCTATCTCCAGCGTGGTGTCCTCCATAAGCTTCGGAGTGACACTTGCGTAGGATCTGTTCCTGTTCATGCTCAGGTACACAACGTCTAATAACACCATCTACTCCTTCTTTATAAAGATGTGGATCATCCCAAAAGTAATGTCTCAAATCATAAAAGAACTTTTTCTTTTGTTGGTATGTGAAGCTAGGTGGTATAAATTTAGCAACAATATAATTAGCATAATCGGCATACCACGGAGTGCTACGAGAAGTACTTATGACATTTAATTGCTCGTCAGGAAGGTTATCATCAATAGGTAGTGGGTCATCAAGAACATTCTCTAGCCTAGGCAAGTTGTCTGCAACGGGGTTCTCAGCTCTTTTCTATCAACAATATGTAAATCAAATTCTTGAAGCAAGAGAACCCATCTAATGAGTCTAGGTTTTGCATCTTTCTTTTCCATAAGATATTTAATAGCAGCATGATCGGTATGAATAGTTACTCTAGAATCAACAATATAAGGTCTGAATTTATCACAAGCAAATACAACCGCTAAGAGTTCCTTTTCAGTAGTAGCATAATTTCTTTCAGCATTTTCTAGAGTCTTACTAGCATAATGGATAACATTTAATTTCTTATCAACTCTTTGCCCTAGAACAGCACCTACAGCATAATCACTAGCATCACACATAATTTCAAAGGGTAAATTCCAATCAGGTGGCTGAACAATAGGTGCAGAGACTAATGCTTTCTTAAGTATTTCAAATGCTTCTACACAATAATCATCAGAGATAAATGGTACATATTTTTGTAATAAATTAGTCAGAGGACGAGAAATTTTTGAGAAGTCCTTAATGAACCTCCTATAAAATCCGGCGTGACCAAGGAAACTTCTTATACCTTTGATGTCCTTGGGACATGGCATCTTTTCAATAGCGTCAACCTTGGCTTTATCAACTTCAATACCTCTTTCAGAAACTTTGTGCCCTAAGACAATACCTTCATTAACCATAAAGTGGCACTTTTCCCAATTCAAGACAAGATTAGTTTCTTCACATCTCTGCAAAACTCGATCAAGATTGCTCAAGCAATCATCAAAAGAGGAACCATAGACGGAAAATTCGTCCATGAAAACCTCACAAATCTTTTCACAAAAATCAGAGAATATAGCCATCATGCATCTTTGAAAGGTAGCAGGTGCATTACATAAACCAAAAGGCATACGTCTATAAGCAAAAGTACCAAAAGGGCATGTAAAAGTAGTCTTTGATTGATCTTTAGCCGACACAGGTATTTGAGAGAAACCAAAATAACCATCTAGAAAGCAATAATGTGTATGTTTGCATAATCTTTCTAGCATTTGATCAATAAAAGGTAAGGGGTAATGATCTTTCTTAGTAGCTTTACTTAATTTTCGGAAATCAATTACCATCCTGTAACCTGTGATAATTCTTTGCGAAATCAATTCATCTTTATCATTAGGGACAACAGTAATACCTCCTTTCTTAGGGACACAATGGACAGGACTTACCCACTGACTATCAGCAACGGGATAAATTATACCTGCCTCCAGAAGCTTGAGTATTTCTTTTCTTACCACTTCTTTCATTTTAGGCTTCAAACGTCGTTGAGGATCACGGACTGGTTTGGCATCCGCTTCCAAATTTATTTCATGTTGACATAGAGTGGGACTAATGCCCTTAAGATCATCAAGAGTATATCCAATAGCGGCACAGTGCTTCTTCAGAGTTTTCAATAATCTTTCTTCTTCATGCTCTAAAAGGTTAGCACTAATAATAACAGGATATATTTTCTTTTCATCAAGATAAGCATACTTAAGATTATCAGGCAACGGTTTAAGCTCAAACACGGGATCACCCTTGGGTGGAGGAGGATCCCCTAAAATTTCAACATGCAAATTGTGTTTCAGAATAGGTTTCTGTTCAAAGAATACTTCATCTATTTCCCTTCTTTCATTCATGAACATCTCATTTTCATGGTCTAGCAAATAGTGTTCTAAAGGATCACTAGGAGGTACGGCAATAGAAGCAAGACCAATAATTTCATCCTTACTAGGCAATTCTTCCTCACGATGTTGTTTACTAAATTTAGAGAAATTAAACTCATGAACCATATTATCCAAGCCAATAGTAACAACATCCTTTTCGCAGTCTATCTTAGCATTAACAGTATTCAAGAAGGGTCTACCAAATATAATGGGGCAAAAGCTATCTTGTGAAGAACTAAGAACAAGAAAATCAGCGCGATATTTATTTTTCCCACACAAGACTTCAACATCTCTAACAATTCCCACTGGTGAAATAGTATATCTATTGGCAGTTTTAATTGTAACATCAATATCATCTAACTCAGCAGGTGCAATCTCATGCTTAATTTCTTTATATAAATCATAAGGTATAACACTAGCACTAGCACCCATATCACATAAGCCATGATAACAATGATCTCCTATTTTAACAGAAATAACAGGCACGCCTACCAGAGGTCTATGTTTATCTCTATCACAGGGTTTAGCAATTCTAGCAGTTTCACCAGAGAATTCAATGACATGTCCATCAATATTATCAGACAAGAGATCTTTAACAATAGCAATATTGGGTTCTACTTTAACTTGCTCAGGAGGTACATAAGTTCTGATATTGCTTTTACGAACAACAGTCGAAGCTTTAGCATGATCCTTTACTCTAGCAGGGAAAGGTGGTTTCTCAACATAAGAGGTAGGAACAATAGGATCATTATAAGTGATGGTTTCTTCTTCAACTTTAATAGGTGCAGCTACTTTTACTTCTATGGGAGGATGATATTTAAACCACTTCTCCTTGGGGAGATCAACATAAGTAGCAAAGGATTCACAGAAAGAAGCTACTATCTCAGAGTCAAGTCCATATTTAGTGCTAAACTTACGGAAAATATCTGTATCCATAAAAGATTTAACACAATCAAACTTAGGTGTCATACCTGACTCATTACCTTCGTCGAGGTCCCAATCTTCAGAGTTGCGTTTAATTCTATCCAGTAAATTCCATCTGAATTCAATAGGCTTCCTCATAAAAGAGCCAGCACAAGAAGTATCGAGCATGGTTTTATTATTATCGGAGAGCCGAGCATAAAAATTCTGAAGAATTGTCAATTTTGAGAGCTCATGATTGGGGCATGAATATAACATGGATTTAAGCCTCCCCAAAGCTTGAGCAATGCTTTCTCCTTCGCGAGGCCAAAAATTATATATATAATTGCGATCACGATTAACAACATGCATAGGGTAATACTTTTGATGAAATTCCAATTTCATTCTTTTATAGTTCCATGATCTCGTATCATCACATAGCCTATACCATGTCAATGCGTCTCCCTTCAAAGATAAAGGGAAAGCCTTCTTCTTAACAACATCATCGGGTACACCTGCAAGCTTAAATAATCTACAAATATCATCCAAATAGCGTAGATGCTCGTCGGGATGCTTTGTCCCATCTCCTGTAAAAGTATTAGCCAGCAAGTAATACCCGAAGGAAATTCAAAAGGAATTTCATTTTCAATAGGTTCAGTAGGTTGAGGAGCAACTCTTTGCTCTACTGGACGGGGTGAAGATACCCCTAACAAGTCCCTCAGAGATTCAGTTTCCATAGTAACAAGTGACAGAAAATTTCAGCACACTATATTAATTTTTTTTCCTTACCAAATTCCACCCACCAAAGGCGCTACACTCCCGGCAACGGCGCCAGAAAAGAGTCTTGATGACCCACAAGTATAGGGGATCTATCGTAGTCCTTTCGATAAGTAAGAGTGTCGAACCCAACGAGGAGCAGAAGGAAATAATAAGCGGTTTTCAGCAAGGTATTCTCTGCAAGTACTGAAATAAGTGGTAACAGATAGTTTTGTGATAAGATAAATGGTAACGAGCAACATGTAACAAAAGTAAATAAAGTGCAGCAAGGTGGCCCAACCCTTTTTGTAGCAAAGGACAAGCCTGGATAAACTCTTATAATAGGAAAAGCGCTCCCGAGGACACATGGGAATATCGTCAAGCTAGTTTTCATCACGCTCATATGATTCGCGTTCGGTACTTTGATAATTTGATATGTGGGTGGACCGGTGCTTGGGTACTGCCCTTACTTGGACAAGCATCCCACTTATGATTAACATCTATTGCAAGCATCCGCAACTACAACAAAAGTATTAAGGTAAACCTAACCATAGCATGAAACATGTGGATCCAAATCAGCCCCTTACGAAGCAACGCATAAACTAGGGTTTAAGCTTCTGTCACTCTAGCAACCCATCATCTACTTATTACTTCCCAATGCCTTCCTCTAGGCCCAAATAATGGTGAAGTGTTATGTAGTCGACGTTCACATAACACCACTAGAGGTTAGACAACATACATCTTATCAAAATATCGAACGAATACCAAATTCACATGACTACTAATAGAAAGACTTCTCCCTTGTCCTCAGGAACAAACGTAACTACTCACAAAGCATATTCATGTTCATAATAAGAGGGGATATAATGTGCATAAAGGATCTGAACATATGATCTTCCACCAAATAAACCAACAAGCATCAACTACAAGGAGTAATCAACACTACTAGCAACCTACTAGCACCAATCCCGGACTTGGAGACAAGAATTGGATACAAGACATGAACTAGGGTTTGGAGATGAGATGCTGCTGGTGAAGATGTTGATGGAGATTGCCCTCTCCCGATGAGAGGAGCGTTGGTGATGATGATGACGATGATTTCCCCCTCCCGGAGGGAAGTGTCCCCGGCAGAACAGCTCTGCCGGAGCCCTAGATTGGTTCCGCCAAGGTTCCGCCTCGTGGCGGCGGAGTCTCATCCCGAAAGGTTGCTTCTTATTTTTTCTCATCGAAAGACTTCATATAGGAGAAGATGGGCGTCGGAGAGCCACCAGGGGGCCCACGAGGTAGGGGGCGCGCCCAGGGGGGAGGGGCGCGCCCCCACCCTCGTGAGGAGGGTGTGGGCCCCTGGCCTTCATCTTTGGCGATGATTTTTCTTTATTTCTTTTAAGATATTCCGTGGAGTTTCAGGACTTTTGGAGTTGCGCAGAATAGGTCTCCAATATTTGCTCCTTTTCCAGCCAGAATTCTAGCTGCCGGCATTCCCCCTCTTCATGGTAAACCTTGTAAAATAAGAGAGAATAGCCATAAGTATTGTGACATATCGTGAAATAACAGCCCATAATGCGATAAATATCGATATAAAAGCATGATGCAAAATGGACGTATCAAGTTCACACCATAAAATTCTTTATTCATATCATCAAGCTCTTTATTCATAAACCCCAAAAAACCTTTTTGTTCTTTAAGCTCTTTTCTGAAGAAATTATTATGCTCAAATTGCAAAGTCATAAAGCTTCTAATATTCGATTCAATCTCTTCCAACCTTCTAAGAAGGAGGTCGGTACTCTTAGGCAAAGCCGTAAGGACAAGCAGGCACACAAGCAAATAGAAAAAGGCAAGCAAAAAAGAGAGAGAGAGATTGAGAAAGAGAGGGCAAATAAAACGGCAAGGGTGAAGTGGGGGAGAGGAAAATGAGAGGCAAATGGCAAATAATGTAAATGCGAGGGAGATGAGTTTGTGATGGGTACTTGGTATGTCTTGACTTAAGCAAAGACCTCCCTGGCGACGCCGCCAGAAATCCTTCTTGCTACGTCTTGAGCTTGCGTTGGTTTTCCTTGAAGAGGAAAGGGTGATGAAGCAATAGTAGCGTAAGTATTTCCCTCAGTTTTTGAGAACCATGGTATTAATCCAGTAGGAGGCTCCTCAAAAGTCCCATGCACCTACACAAACAAACAAAGAACTCGCAACCAACGCAATAAAGGGGTTGTCAATCACTACTAGGGAAAACCCTAGCAGTAGCGCGGGTTTTGTGTCCACTAGTAGCGCGGGAGGCCGCGCTACTAATAAGGCGCTACAGCTATTGCTTAGCAGTAACGCGTGCCCACACGCGCTACTGCTAGGACAAATAGCTGCAGCGTTTGTTCAGTACCACGCTACTACTAACGTAACTACTTGCAGCGTGTTTTCTGTCCATCGCTACTAGTATTTTTTATTTTTTTATTTTTAGTGTATTTATGCGCCATCGTACAAATATTGGTACAATACCAGTTATGAAGTTTACATCATTATGTCCATAATAGTGTGTCAAATGAAGGTGGATTAGGTTCAAGTGGAGGCAATATGTGGTGCATGTCAAAAGTATACTACTAATCCAAACTTGATCTAGTTTGGACTAGTAGTACTTTCGATGTGCACCACATGTTGCCTCCACTTGAATCTAAGCCGCCAACACAAACTATTTAATCATCATCATAGTCATTACCACCAACAGTATTTATTTAATCACCACTAACACTAGCTAATAATAATCATCATAGTCATTACCACCAACACTAGCTATTTTATCATCATAGTAATAGTGTAGCACATCATCATCCTCAAACTCATTTCTAGCTAGCTAATCACTCATGCTGCTCTCTCTTAGGTAAAATAACATAAAACATGTATAGCTCTCCTCCTTGATCAAACTGGAGCATGCAGATGAACCTGTCTCCTAATCGTGGGTAGCGCATCTGTTTGCTGCCCCCTAGTACTTCTCTGCGCTCCCCCATCACATATTTGGTCCAGTCTTGCACTATTAAGCATCCGTCACTAATCTTGAATGCACTAAAGTGATCTGTAGGATATCTTGGCCGTAAGCTGATAATACTCATGGTACCTTTAGTCTCGATCCCATAAGGCACAACATTCATCGGGAGTCCCCATTGAAGAACATCGTATGGTAACATACTTAGCAATGAAGTTTAGCTTCAAAAATAATGTATGGAAAAGATGCACTGATGACAAATAGTAAAAATCTTACCATCCTTCCTAAATAGATGTGACCGTAGTTCATTACTGAAGGAAATATGCCCATAGGCAATAATAAGGTTATTATTTATTTCCTCATATCATGATAAATGTTTATTATTCATGCTAGAATTGTATTAACCGGAAACATAATACATGTGTGAATACATAGACAAAACTATAGTCACTAGTATGCCTCTACTAGACTAGCTCATTAATCAAAGATGGTTATGTTTCCTAACCATAGACATGTGTTGTCATTTGATTAGTGGGATCACATCATTAGGAGAATGATGTGATTGACATGACCCATTCCGTTAGCCTAGCACTTGATCGTTTAGTATACTGCTATTGCTTTCTTCATGACTTATACAAAGTTCCTGCAACTATGAGATTGTGCAACTCCCGTTTACCGGAAGAACACTTTGTGTGCTACCAAACGTCACAACGTAACTGGGTGATTATAAAGGTGTTCTACAGGTGTTTCCGAAGGTACATGTTGGGTTGGCATAATTCGAGATTAGGTTTTGTCACTCCGATTGTCGGAGAGGTATCTCTGGGCCTTCTCGGTAATATTCATCACCTAAGCCTTGCAAGCATGTAACTAATGAGTTAGTTATGAGATGATGTATTACGGAATGAGTAAAGAGACTTGCCGGTAACGAGATTGAACTAGGTATTGGATACCGACGATCAAATCTCGGGCAAGTAACATACCAATGACAAAGGGAACAAAGTATCTTGTTATGCGGTTTGACCGATAAAAGATCTTCGTAGAATATGTAGGAACCAATATGGGCATCCAGGTCCCGCTATTGGTTATTGACCAAGAATGGTTCTAGGTCATGTCTACATAGTTCTCGAACCCGTAGGGTCCGCACGCTTAACGTTACAATGACATTTTTATTATGAGTTTATAAGTTTTGATGTACCGAAGCTTGTTCGGAGTCTCGGATGTGATCACGGACATGACGAGGAGTCTCGAAATGGTCGAGACATAAAGATTGATATATTGGACGACTATATTCGGACACCGGAAAGGTTCCGGGTGATTTCAGAGAAAACCGGAGTGCCGGGGGGGTTACCGGAACCCCCCGGGAGAGTATTGGGCCTATGGGTGTTAGGGGAAAGGAGAGAGGGGCGGCCAGCATGGGCCGTGCGCCCCCTTCACCTCTGGTCCGAATTGGACTAGGAGGGGGGCGGCGCCCCCCCCCCCTTTCCTTCCCCCTCTCCCCCTTCCTTCCCCCTCCTAGTAGGAGTAGGAAAGGAGGAGTCCTACTCCTACTAGGAGGAGGATTCCTCCTCCCTTGGCGCGCCCAAAGGGGCCGGCCGGCCTCCCGCCTTGCTCCTTTATATACGGGGGCGGGGGGGCACCCCATAGACACACAAGTTGATCTATGGATCATTCCTTAGCCGTGTGCGGTGCCCCACTCCACCATATTCCACCTCGGTCATATCGTCGCGGAGTTTAGGCGAAGCCCTCCGCCGGTAGAACATCATCATCGTCACCACGCCGTCGTGCTGACGGAACTCATCCCCGGAGCTCGGCTGGATCGGAGGCCGGAGATCGTCATCGAGCTGAACGTGTGCTGAACTCGAAGGCTCCGTACGTTCGGTGCTTGGATCGGTCGGATCTTGAAGACGTACGACTACATCAACCGCGTTGTGCTAACGCTTCCGCTTACGGTCTACGAGGGTACGTGGACAACACTCTCCCCTCTTGTTGCTATGTCATCACCATGATCTTGCGTGTGCGTAGGAATTTTTTTTAAATTACTACGTTCCCTGACAGTGGCATCCGAGCCTAGGTTTTATGACTTGATGTTATATGCACGAGTAGAACACAAGTGAGTTGTGGGCGATACAAGTCATACTGCTTACCAGCATGTCATACTTTGGTTCGGCGGTATTGTGAGATGAAGCGGCCCGGACCGACATTAAGCGTACGCTTACGCGAGACTGGTTTCACCGTCACGAGCACTCGTGCTTAAAGGTGGCTGGCGGTGTAACGCCCCGGTTTTGTTGCGCCAGGTGTCTGCCAGTTATTCACCGTTGTTGCCATGTCATTTCCTTGCTTGTTGCATATTGCCATGTCATCATGTGCATTTCATTTTGCATACATGTCCGTCTCATGCATCTGAGCATTTTCCCCGTTGTCCGTTTTGCAATCCGGCACTCCTATATCATCCGGCGTCCCCTTCTTGACTCTTTTCATGTGTGGGTGTTAAAGTTCTCGGAATGGACCGAGGTTTGCCAAGCGGCCTTGGTATAGCACCAGTAGACCGCCTGTCAAGTTTCGTGCCATTCGGAGGTCGTTTGATACTCCAACGGTTAACCGGGGAACCGTAAAGCCTCTTTTGTTTGCAGCCCAACACCCTTCTAAAGTGGCCCAAAGCCCAGCAAACTCCCCTCCATGCTCTCGGTCGTTCGATCACGATCGCGTGGCCGAAAACCGCTCCCCATTTGGACTCTCCTAGCCCCCTCTACCTATAAAACTAGCCCCTCCCCCGAAATTCGCGGTCAAATCCTACCCTAACCCTAGCCTCTTCCCCTGCGCGCCGCCGGATGCATCTCCCCGGCTGCCCCGACATGTCCGCCGCTGCCGCCCCAGCCAACGGGAGGCCGCCACGTCGCCCTGGCCCTCCCGCGCCGCCGCCGGCCCGCCGGGCCCAGGCGGGGCCCGCCCGGCACGACGCGCGCCGCTGCCCGGCCCGACGCGCTCCGCCTCCCGCGCTCGTCCTCGCCGGCACCGCCGCCGGTGCCCCGCGCCGCCCCTCCACCTTCTTCCTCGCCGGCGCCGCCGGCCTCCCACGCCGCCGCCCGGGCGCGCCCCTCCCTCCGCCGGCAGGGCGTCGCCCTCGCGTGCCCGGAGCGCCTCGCCGCCGCCGCCACGCGGCCGGAACCCCGCCGCCGCGGCGTCCCCGAGTGCCGCCGCCCCGCGCCCTGTTCCTCCCCGCCGGCGCCGCCCTCCGCCGGCGTCCCCGCGCCAGCAGCCGCGCCCTCCGGCCCCGCGCCCGAGCGCCTCGGCGCCCTCAGTCCCGAACTCCGGCCGCCTTCGTCGCCCCATCTCTGGCGATCCTCGAGACCCGCGCCCCGGATCCAGATCCAGCCCTGAGGTTGACCCCCGAAACGTCTAAGTCCCCAGTTTTTCATATAATCATGCCATGTTTGACCTGCTGTATCTCTGTATCCGTAGCTCCGTTTTGTGCGTGTAATATGTCAAATTGTTCGTCGAGACGAGTAATTCATTTCATTCTATTGCATCATTTTAATTTGAGCTCATCTTGATGCCCGAAATGCTGTTGGAAGAGTACATGTTGATGTTAATCTGCTGAAACTGTTAAAACTTGCTCATTTGTCATTTTTTCCATGATTGATGTGTTCATCCTATGAGGTTGATGTCTACATGTGTTTTGATCTATGCTATGCCATCTTTCCAGAGGTGCTATCCATGCATTTTTGTGAGTTGTGTGTTGAGTGCATCAAGCTTGCTAAGTAGGGCACTTGCTGTTACTGTTTTGCTAGGCAGATTCTGTTATATTTTGTTGCTATATTAACATGCTTCTACTAATCATTCTATGCATAATCTGGAGATGTTCAATAAACATGTTTTGATCTACATGTCATGCTCTATCCATCCATGCCCCTGGTTGCATTTATAGCTTGCTGTAGATTGTTCATATCTTGCTCCAAACTTGCTTGATAATGTTGCTGTCAACCTGTTAACATGAAGTTCAGCTTTGGCCATATGCTTTTCTAGTGATCCATGCACCCTATGAACTTGTTCTTGCCATGTATAGCTTCATAAACATGCCTTCTTACTGTTGGTTGTCTTGCCATGCCATGTATTGCTCTGTGGTGAGTGGTTCAAGCTCACCAACATGCCTACTTATTGTTGTTTCTGTCATGTATGAATCTTTAATATAACTTTCCATGTTTACATGGGTGCTATCATATGTTATGATCCTTTTTGGCTCATGGTCAGTAAGGATCTTTTGATCTATGCTTTTAGTAGATTCATTCCATGCCTTTGTTTGCCATGTTAAGTTCCTGTAGCATGTTGTTTGCTTGCTCTAAATATTGCAACCTGATGTTATTTCTGCTAAAGTCTGAAACTGTTATTCTTTGCAATATCTACATGTCTTTTTGGGTATGATCCATTGATTTCTGGAGATAGCTCAGTGTTCATGTTTTGTAGTGCTTTACCTGTACTTCATGCCCACGCCTTTTGTTCTTATGTTGGGGTGCTGTAGCATATTGTTTTGATGCTTGCAATATGCCTAGTTGCTGTTATGGACAGATTATTGCTATGACTTGTATAGAGTGTGTGTGTTGAACCGTTGCTCCGTTTTGAGTGTGCTCTATATGAAACTTGCTTGATTTTACATGTTGTTTCATATTATCATGTTGCATCCTTGTTTTGAGGTGTTTGCTTGATGTTTGTATGCATTTTGCATCAATGACATGTTTAACTTGTTTTGCTCATATCTTCTAGGCCGTAGCTCCGAATCTAATGAACTTTATATGTAACTTGACTAGAGTTTCGTGTAGTTCCTCTTGGTACTCTTTAACTTGCTGTTTAACAACTTCAACTTAATGTTTGTTCAGATCTGGACCAATTTCGAAATATGCATATGAGGACTTTCCGGAATTGTTATATGTTGTTCCCGGCCTCATTTAACCTTGCCTTCATGTGTTGTTCTTGTTTGCATCATCTCTTGCCATGAGTAGCTTCATGTAGCCTTGTCATGCATCATGCTTGTTGCGCATCATGTCTTGTCTATGTGTGGTGTGTTTACCATGTTGTGTGCTTCTTCTCGATAGTTCCCGTTTCGTTGCGATCGTGAGGATGCGTTCGTCTACGTGTGGTTCGTCTTCGTGGATCCATCTTCTTCATGGACTCGTTCTTCTTCCTAGCAGGATTTCAGGCAAGATGACCGCTACCCTGGATCTCACTACTATCATTGCTATGCTAGTTGCTTCGTTCTATCGCTATGCTGCGTTACCTATCATTTGCTCTTCAAGCCTCCCCAAATTGCCATGAACCTCTAACCTTTGACACCCTTCCTAGCAAACCGTTGCTTGGCTATGTTACCGCTTTTCTCAGCCCCTCTTATAGCGTTGCTAGTTGCAAGTGAAGTTGAAGATTGCTCCATGGAGGACAGGATTTTGGTTGGGATATCACAATATCTCTTATATTATTAATGCATCTATATATTTGGTAAAGGGTGGAAGGCTCGGCCTTATGCCTGGTGTTTTGTTCCACTCTTGCTGCCCTAGTTTCCGTCATACCGGTGTTATGTTCCCGGGTTTTGCGTTCCTTACGCGGTCGGGTGATTTATGGGACCCCCCTGACAGTTCGCTTTGAATAAAACTTGTCCAGCAAGGCCCAACCTTGGTTTTACCATTTGCCTCACCACCACCTACCTTTCCCTTGGGAGTAATTAACCCAAGGGTCATCTTTATTATAGCCCCCCGGGCCAATGCTTGTCTAAGTGTTGGTACAAACTAGAGCACCGTGCGGGACCATTCCTTGGCAACTTGGATTCGTCGGTACCTGTACGCTTCGCTTATCCGGTGTTGCCCTAAGAACGAGATATGTGCAGCTCCTATCGGGATTGTCGGCGCATCGGGCGGCTTTGCTGGTCTTGTTTTACCATTGTCGAAATGTCTTGTAAACCGGGATTCCAAGACTGATCGGGTCTTCCTGGGAGAAGGTCTATTCCTTCGTTGATCGCGAGAGCTTGTCATGGGCTAAGTTGGGACACCCCTGCAGGGTATAAACTTTCGAGAGCCGTGCTCGCGGTTATGTGGCAGATGGGAATTTGTTAATGTCCGGTTGTAGATAACTTGACACCAGATCCGAATTAAAATGCATCAACCGAGTGTGTAGCCGTGATGGTCTCTTCTCGGCGGAGTCCGGGAAGTGAACACGGTTTCTGTGTTATGTTTGACGTAAGTAGGAGTTCAGGATCACTTCTTGATCATTGCTAGCTTCACGACCGTTCCTTTGTTTCTCTTCTCGCTCTCATTTGCGTATGTTAGCCACCATATCATGCTTAGTCGCTGCTGCAACCTCACCACTTTATCCCCTTCCTTTCCCATAAAGCTTTGCTAGTTTTGATACCCATGGTAATGGGATTGCTGAGTCCTCATGGCTCACAGATTACTACAACAACAGTTGCAGGTACAGGTTATGCGATGATCATGACGCGAGAGCGATGCTTGCTTGTGTTGAGTTCTTCTTCTGCTTCTTCTTCGATTAGGGTATAGGTTCCAGATCGGCAGCCTGGGCTAGCAGGGTGGATATTGTTTGAGTTTCTGTTTATGATTCATCCGTAGTCGGATGTTGTTCTTGTATGTTGTATTGTTGTATTCATATGACATTGTATGTATTGGATGTATCCCCACTATTATGTAATGTTGATGTAATGATATCCACCTTGCAAAAGTGTTCCAATATGCGGGTCTATCCTTGGTGGGACCTTCGAGTTCCTTTTGGATAGGGTCGCATATTGGGCGTGACAAGTTGGTATCAGAGCCTCGACCGACCCTAGGAGCCCCCTTGATTGATCGTGTAGTTTGGCCGTTGTTGAGTCTAGAAGAAAACTGTTTTCTGAGCCTAGTAATATCGGAGAGTAGGAATTCTTTTTACTCCTCAGCCTCTTCGTCGCTCTGGTGAGGAATCTTGACGTAGGTGTTTTGAACTACTCCTCTTCCCCTTCAAATTTATCTTTAGGATCACGCAGTTGGTTTTCCGATCGTTGGTTCTCAGCTCTTTTCATCCGGTGCATCTCTCGTCAAGTCGACTCAAACCTCTTTGTCTTTCGCGAGATCAATCCTCAGCTCTTTTCGATCGATGTTGTTTCTCTGCCCGAATGTTGTCCCTGTTTTTCCCACCCACCCACCCTTTTTCTTCTCGGAACCAGAGTCTGTAATCGAGTATCCATCCTACTCGTGCGAAGTCTTTGCTTTCTTTCCCCAATGATTTCAACCGGTGTTTTCTCTTCAAGATATTCGCCGATTTCCCCTTCCAGTTGCCTTTGTTTTTCCCGCCCTCCCACCCTTTTTCTTCCCGGTGTCTGAGTCTCTTTCGACCATCAATTTCATTCATGTGGAGCCTCTTCAGTCTTCCCTTAATTGTTTCAACTGGTGAATTCTCGTCTTGTTCGTCATTCTTCATCTCTTTTTCTTTTCCGGTGGACCCAATTCAAGTTTTTTCGGGTTGTTCATATTCTTTTCCTTGGATCAAGTATTCTCCTTGCTCAATTGCCTCTCGCCAGTTTATCCTTCCGGAGTTCGGAAGACATCTCAGAAGATTCGTCTATGTTTGAATTAATTCGAGGTTGTCACCTCATTCAAATATTTCAGTTGTTCCGGTGCATCATCTATCTGTTCAACAATCCTTTTCAACGGTGTTTTTCTTTTAGTGGGCCATAACCCACAGGTCTTTTCCCAGGATCTTACCTGACTCTTCTAATTCCCCGGAGTTATTCTCAATTCTTTTCAAGTGTGACGTAAGAATGAATTTCACCAGTCACATGCCTTCTCCAAGATTGCTTTAAATTCTTTTCATTGTCGGCTCAACCTCTTTGTTTTTCATTCTCCCGGAGTATCTCTCTAATTTTCATGGTGTTTCTCGTCGTCATTCTCAACTTTGAAGACCGAAGAAGAGTTTTTCCTCTAAATCTTGCCCGTTCTCTCGAAGTCTCGTGGTTCTAACTTCATGTTATCCTCGCGAATTATTCCATTTGTCAGATATTCTTTTCTTACCAATCCGGAGTATGTCAGGAGTGGTTTTCCCATTTCTTTTAACCGGAGGCCATCATTCCAGTTATCGTTCTCTATTTATCCCGGCGTTTCGTTCAAATGGTCTTTAATCAACTCATGATCTCTTTATTCTTTTGCATCTAAATCCCCCTCAAGCAAATTTGTTCTTCCCCGGTGATTCATTCTCTTTCATCAGTCATTTTGAATTCTAATGGTGGTTCTTTCAGATTCTTTTTCTTTGATTATCTTTTTAATCCATTCGTTGTTTTCAATCCTTCTTTCAAAGTTCTTTTCAGTCCATTCTTTCAATTCTTCCGGAGGCATTGCATTGATCATCTCGTCAAGTGTCATTCCATCCTCTCTAGTTCGTGTTCTATTCCTTCCATCTTCAGCCGGAGTGCTGCCTAAATCCTTTCAGTCTTATTCGTTTCTTTTCTCATTCTAACCACTTCGGTTAGAACGAGTGGTTTCATAGTCTATCTGATTCAGTGAGCTTTCGATTCTTGTCATTCTCGTCGTTCCTCTCTTTCCTCGAGTGCTCTCGATTCTTTGCTTCTTGTCTTGAGTTCTTTCTTCACCTCATCCCTTTTTCACCTCCATCTCGGTCCTAAGATCTCGGGACGAGATCTCTTGTCAGTGGAGGAGTGTTGTAACGCCCCGGTTTTGTTGCGCCAGGTGTCTGCCAGTTATTCGCTGTTGTTGCCATGTCATTTGCTTGCTTGTTGCATATTGCCATGTCATCATGTGCATTTCATTTTGCATACATGTCTGTCTCATGCATCCGAGCATTTTCCCCGTTGTCCGTTTTGCAATCCGGCACTCCTATGTCATCCGGCGTCCCCTTCTTGACTCTTTTCGTGTGCGGGTGTTAAACGTTCTCGGAATGGACCGAGGTTTGCCAAGCGGCCTCGGTATAGCACCGGTAGACCGCCTGTCAAGTTTCGTGCCATTCGGAGGTCGTTTGATACTCCAACGGTTAACCTGGGAATTGTAAAGCCTCTTTTGTTTGCAGCCCAACACCCTTCCAAAGTGGCCCAAAGCCCAGCAAACTCCCCTCCATGCTCTCGGTCGTTCGATCACAATCGCGTGGCCGAAAACCGCTCCCCATTTGGACTCTCCTAGCCCCCTCTACTTATAAAACTAGCCCCTCCCCCGAAATTCGCGGTCAAATCCTACCCTAACCCTAGCCTCTTCCCCTGCGCGCCGCCGGACGCATCTCCCTGGCTGCCCGGACATGTCCGCCTCCACCGCCCCAGCCAACGGGAGGCCGCCACGTCGCCCTGGCCCTCCCGCGCCGCCGCCGGCCCGCCGGGCCCAGGCGGGGCCCGCCCGGCCCGACGCGCGCCGCTGCCCGGCCCGACGCGCTCCGCCGCCCGCGCTCGTCCTCGCCGGCGCCATCGCCGGTGCCCTGCGCCGCCCCGCCGCCTTCTTCCTCGCCGGCGCCGCCCGCCTCCCGCGCCGCCGCCCGGGCGCGCCCCTCCCTCCGCCGGCAGGGCCTCGCCCTCGCGCGCCCGGAGCGCCTCGCCGCCGCCGTCCCACGGCCGGAACCCCGCCGTCGCGGCGTCCCCGAGCGCCGCCGTCCCGTGCCCTGTTCCTTCCCGCCGGCGTCCCCGCGCCAGCAGCCGCGCCCTCCGGCCCCGCTCTCGAGCGCCTCGGCGCCCTCAGTCCCGAACTCCGGTCGCCTTCGTCGCCCCGTCTCCGGCGATCCTCGGGACCCGCGCCCCGGATCCAGATCCAGCCCTGAGGTTGACCCCCGAAACGCCTAAGTCCCCAGTTTTTCATATAATCATGCCATGTTTGACCTGCTGTATCTCTGCATCCGTAGCTCCGTTTTGTGCGTGTAATATGTCAAATTGTTCGCCCAGACGAGTACTTCATTTCATTCCATTGAATCATTTTAATTTGAGCTCATCTTGATGCCCGAAATGCTGTTGGAAGAGTACATGTTGATGTTAATCTGCTGAAACTGTTATAACTTGCTCATTTGTCATTTTTGCCATGATTAATGTGTTCATCCTATGAGGTTGATGTCTACATGTGTTTTGATCTATGCTATGCCATCTTTCCAGAGGTGCTATCTATGTATTTTTGTGAGTTGTGTGTTGAGTGCATCAAGCTTGCTAAGTAGGGCACTTGCTGTTACTGTTTTGCTAGGCAGATTCTGTTATATTTTGTTGCTATGTTAACATGCTTCTACTAATCATTCTATGCATAATCTGGAGATGTTCTATAAACATGTTTTGATCTACATGTCATGCTCTATCCATCCATGCCACTGGTTGCATTTATAGGTTGCTGTAGATTGTTCATATCTTGCTCTAAAGTTGCTTGATAATGTTGTTGTCAACCTGTTAACATGAAGTTCAGCTTTGGCCATATGCTTTTCTAGTGATCCATGCACCCTATGAACTTGTTCTTTCTATGTATAGCTTCATAAACATGCCTTCTTACTGTTGGTTGCCTTGCCATGCCATGTATTGCTCTGTGGTGAGTGGTTCAAGCTCACCAACATGCCTACTTATTGTTGTTTCTGCCATGTATGAATCTGTAATATAACTTGCCATGTTTACATGGGTGCCATCATATCTTATGATACTTTTTGGCTCATGGTCAGTAAGGGTCTTTTGATCTATGCTTTTAGTAGTTTCATGCCATTCCTTTGTTTGCCATGTTAAGTTCCTATAGCATGTTGTTTGTTTGCTCTAAACATTGCAACCTGATGTTATTTCTGGTAAAGTCTGAAACTGTTATTATTTGCAATATCTCCATGTCTTTTTGAGCATGATCCATTGATTTCTGGAGATAGCTCAGTGTTCATGTTTTGTAGTGATTTACCTGTACTTCATGACCATGCCTTTTGTTCTTATGTTGGGGTGCTGTAGCATATTGTTTTGATGCTTGCAATATGCCTAGTTGCTGTTATGGACAGATTATTGCTATGACTTGTATAGAGTGTGTGTGTTGAACCGTTGCTCCGTTTTGAGTGTGCTCTATATGAAACTTGCTTGATTTTACATGTTGTTTCATATTATCATGTTGCATCCTTGTTTTGAGGTGTTTGCTTGATGTTTGTATGCATTTTGCATCAATGCCATGTTTAACTTGTTTTGCTCATATCTTCTAGGCCGTAGCTCCGAATCTAATGAACTTTATATGTAACTTGACTAGAGTTTCGTGTAGTTCCTCTTGGTACTCTTTAACTTGCTGTTTAACAAATTCAACTTAATGTTTGTTCAGATCTGGACCAATTTTGAAATATGCATATGAGGACTTTCCGGAATTGTTATATGTTGTTCCCGGCCTCATTTAAACTTGCCTTGATGTGTTGTTCTTGTTTGCATCATCTCTTGCCATGAGTAGCTTCATGTAGCCTTGTCATGCATCATGCTTGTTGTGCATCATGTCTTGTCTATGTGTGGTGTGTTTACCATGTTGTGTGCTTCTTCTCGATAGTTCCCGTTTCGTTGCAATCGTGAGGATGTGTTCGTCTACGTGTGGTTCGTCTTCGTGGCTCCATCTTCTTCATGGACTCGTTCTTCTTCCTAGCGAGATTTCAGGCAAGATGACCGCTACCCTGGATCTCACTACTATCATTGCTATGCTAGTTGCTTCGTTCTATCGCTATGCTGCGTTACCTATCATTTGCTCTTCAAGCCTCCCCAAATTGCCATGAACCTCTAACCTTTGACACCCTTCCTAGCAAACCGTTGCTTGGCTATGTTACCGCTTTGCTCAGCCCCTCTTATAGCGTTGCTAGTTGCAGGTGAAGTTGAAGATTGCTCCATGGAGGACAGGATTTTGGTTGGGATATCACAATATCTCTTATATTATTAATGCATCTATATATTTGGTAAAGGGTGGAAGGCTCGGCCTTATGCCTGGTGTTTTGTTCCACTCTTGCCGCCCTAGTTTCCGTCATACCGGAGTTATGTTCCCGGATTTTGCGTTCCTTACGCGGTCGGGTGATTTATGGGACCCCCCTGACAGTTCGCTTTGAATAAAACTTGTCCAGCAAGGCCCAACCTTGGTTTTACCATTTGCCTCACCACCACCTACCTTTCCCTTGGGAGTAATTAACCCAAGGGTCATCTTTATTATAGCCCCCCCGGGCCAATGCTTGTCTAAGTGTTGGTACAAACTAGAGCACCGTGCGGGACCATTCCTTGGCAACTTGGATTCGTCCGTACCTGTACGCTTCGCTTATCCGGTGTTGCCCTGAGAACGAGATATGTGCAGCTCCTATCGGGATTGTCGGCGCATCGGGCGGCTTTGCTGGTCTTGTTTTACCATTGTCGAAATGTCTTGTAAACCGGGATTCCGAGACTGATCAGGTCTTCCTGGGAGAAGGTCTATTCCTTCGTTGATCGCGAGAGCTTGTCATGGGCTAAGTTGGGACACCCCTGTAGGGTATAAACTTTCGAGAGTCGTGCCCGCGGTTATGTGGCAGATGGGAATTTGTTAATGTCCGGTTGTAGATAACTTGACACCAGATCCGAATTAAAATGCATCAACCGAGTGTGTAGCCGTGATGGTCTCTTCTCGGCGGAGTCCGGGAAGTGAACACGGTTTCTGTGTTCTGTTTGACGTAAGTAGGAGTTCAGGATCACTTCTTGATCATTGCTAGCTTCACGACCATTCCTTTGTTTCTCTTCTCGCTCTCATTTGCGTATGTTAGCCACCATATCATGCTTAGTCGCTGCTGCAACCTCACCACTTTACCCCCTTCCTTTCCCATTAAGCTTTGCTAGTTTTGATACCCATGGTAATGGGATTGCTGAGTCCTCGTGGCTCACAGATTACTACAACAACAGTTGCAGGTACAAGTTATGCGATGATCATGACGCGAGAGCGATGCTTGCTTGTGTTGAGTTCTTCTTCTGCTTCTTCTTCGATCAGGGGATAGGTTCCAGGTCGGCAGCCTGGGCTAGCAGGGTGGATATTGTTTGAGTTTCTGTTTATGATTCATCCGTAGTCGGATGTTGTTCTTGTATGTTGTATTGTTGTATTCATATGACATTGTATGTATTGGATGTATCCCCACTATTATGTAATGTTGATGTAATGATATCCACCTTGCAAAAGCGTTCCAATATGCGTGTCTATCCTTGGTGGGACCTTCGAGTTCCTTTTGGATAGGGTCGCATATTGGGCGTGACAGGCGGGTGTCTGTCTCTCTCACTTTAGCTGAATCGAGTGTGGCTACGCCCGGTCCTTGTAAAGGTTAAAACAGCACCAACTTGACGAACTATCGTTGTTGTTTTTGATGCATAGGTAAGAACGGTTATTGCTAAGCCCGTAGCAGCCACGTAAAATTTGCAACAACAAAGTAGAGGACGTCTAACTTGTTTTTGCAGGGCATGTTGTGATGTGATATGGTCAAGACATGATGCTATATTTTATTGTATGAGATGATCATGTTTTGTAACCGGAGTTATCGGCAACTGGCAGGAGCCATATGGTTGTCGCTTTATTGTATGAAATGCAAACGCCCTGTAATTGCTTTACTTTATCACTAAGCAGTAGCGATAGTCATAGAAGCAATAGATGGCGTAAACGACAACGATGCTACGATGGAGATCAAGGTGTCGCGCCGGTGACGATGGTGATCACGATGGTGCTTCGGAGATGGAGATCACAAGCACAAGATGATGATGGCCATATCATATCACTTATATTGATTGCATGTGATGTTTATCCTTTATGCATCTTATCTTGCTTTGATTGACGGTAGCATTTTAAGATGATCTCTCACTAAAATTATCAAGAAGTGTTCTCCCTGAGTATGCACCGTTGCCAAAGTTCGTCGTGCCGAGACACCACGTGATGATCGGGTGTGATAAGCTCTACGTCCATCTACAACGGGCGCAAGCCAGTTTTGCACACGCAGAATACTTAGGTTAAACTTGACGAGCCTAGCATATGCAGATATGGCCTCGGAACACGGAGACTGAAAGGTCGAGCGTGAATCATATAGTAGATATGATCAACATAGTGATGTTCACCATTGAAAACTACTCCATCTCACGTGATGATCAGTTATGGTTTAGTTGATTTGGATCACGTGATCACTTAGATGAATAGAGAGATGTCTGCCTAAGTGGGAGTTCTTAAGTAATATGATTAATTGAACTTAAATTTATCATGAACTTAGTACCTGATAGTATCTTGCTTGTCTATGTTTGTTTGTAGATAGATGGCTCGTGCTGTTGTTCCGTTGAATTTTAATGCGTTCCTTGAGAAAGCAAAGTTGAAAGATGATGGTAGCAATTACACGGACTGGGTCCGTAACCTGAGGATTATCCTCATTGCTGCACAGAAAAGTTACGTCCTGGAAGCACCGCTACGTGCCAGGCCTGCTGCTAATGCAACTAACGACGTTAAGAACGTCTGGTAGAGCAAAGCTGATGACTACTCTATAGTTCAGTGTGCCATGCTTTACGGCTTAGAACCGGGTCTTCAACGACGTTTTGAACGTCATGGAGCATATGAGATGTTCCAGGAGTTGAAGTTAATATTTCAAGCAAATGCCCGGATTGAGAGATATGAAGTCTCCAATAATTTCTATAGCTACAAGATGGAGGAGAATAGTTCTGTCAGTGAACACATACTCAGAATGTCTGGGTATAATAATCACTTGATTCAACTGGGAGCTAATCTTCCTGATGATAGTGTCATTGACAAAATTCTCCAATCATTGCCACCAAGCTACAAGAGCTTTGTGATGAACTATAATATGCAAGGGATGAACAAGACTATTCCCGAGCTCTTCGCAATGCTAAAAGCCGCGGAGGTAGAAATCAAGAAGGAGCATCAAGTGTTGATGGTCAACAAGACCACTAGTTTCAAGAAAAAGGGCAAAGGGAAGAAGAAGGGGAACTTCAAAAAAACGGCAAGAAAGTTGCTGCTCAAGATAAACCCAAGTCTGGACCTAAGCCTGAAACTGAGTGCTTCTACTGCAAGCAGACTGGTCACTAGAAGCGGAACTGCCCCAAGTATTTGGCGGATAAGAAGGATGGCAAAGTGAACAAAGGTATATGTGATATACATGTTATTGATGTGTACCTAACTAGAGCTCGTAGTAGCACCTGGGTATTTGATACTGGTTCTGTTGCTAATATTTGCAACTCGAAACAGGGACTACGGAATAAGCGAGCACTGGCCAAGGACGAGGTGACGATGCGCGTGGGAAACGGTTCCAAAGTCGATGTGATCGCGGTCGGCACGCTACCTCTACATCTACCTTCGGGATTAGTTTTAGACCTGAATAATTGTTATTTGGTGCCAGCGTTGAGCATGAACATTATATCTGGATCTTGTTTGATGCGAGACGGTTATTCATTTAAATCAGAGAATAATGGTTGTTCTATTTATATGAGTAATATCTTTTATGGTCATGCACCCTTGAAGAGTGGTCTATTTTTATTGAATCTCGATAGTAGTGATACACATATTCATAATGTTGAAACCAAAAGATGCAGAGTTGATAATGATAGTGCAACTTATTTGTGGCACTGCCGTTTAGGTCATATCAGTGTAAAACGCATGAAGAAACTCCATACTGATGGACTTCTGGAATCACTTGATTATGAATCACTTGGTACTTGCAAACCGTGCCTCATGGGCAAGATGACTAAAACACCGTTCTCCGGAACTATGGAGAGAGCAATAGATTTGTTGGAAATCATACATACAGATGTATGTGGTCCGATGAATGTTGAGGCTCGTGGCGGATATCATTATTTTCTCACCTTCACAGATGATTTGAGCAGATATGGGTATATCTACTTAATGAAGCACAAGTCTGAAACATTTGAAAAGTTCAAAGAATTTCAGAGTTAAGTGGAAAATCATCGTAACAAGAAAATAAAGTTTCTATGATCTCATCGTGGAGGAGAATATTTGAGTTACGAGTTTGGTTTACATTTGAAACAATGCGGAATAGTTTCGCAACTCACGCCACCCGGAACACCACAACAAAATGGTGTGTCCGAATGTCGTAATCGTACTTTACTTGATATGGTGCGATCTATGATGTCTCTTACCGATTTACCGCTATCGTTTTGGGGTTATGCTTTAGAGACGGCCGCATTCATGTTAAATAGGGCACCATCAAAATCTGTTGAGACGACGCCTTATGAACTGTGGTTTGGCAAGAAACCAAAGTTGTCGTTTCTTAAAGTTTGGGGCTGCGATGCTTATGTGAAGAAACTTCAACCAGATAAGCTCGAACCCAAATCGGAAAAATGTGTCTTCATAGGATACCCAAAAGAGACTGTTGGGTACACCTTCTATCACAGATCTGAAGGCAAGACATTCGTTGCTAAGAATGGATCCTTTCTAGAGAAGGAGTTTCTCTCGAAAGAAGTGAGTGGGAGGAAAGTAGAACTTGATGAGATAACTGTATCTACTCCCTTATTGGAAAGTAGTTCATCACGAGAACCGGTTCCTGTGACGACTACACCAATTAGTGAGGAAGCTAATGATATTGATCATGAAACTTCAGATCAAGTTTCTGCTGAACCTCGTAGGTCTACCAGAGTAAGATCCGCACCAGAGTGGTACGGTAATCCTATTCTGGAAGTCATGTTACTTGACCATGATGAACCTACGAACTATGAGGAAGCGATGATGAGCCCAGATTTCGCAAAATGGCTAGAGGCCATGAAATCTGAGATGGGATTCATGTATGAAAACAAAGTATGGACTTTGGTTGACTTGCCCGATGATCGGCAAGCCATTGAGAATAAATGGATTTTTAAGAAGAAGACTGACGCTGATGGTAATGTAACTGTCTATAAAGCTCGACTTGTTGCGAAAGGTTTTTGACAAGTTCAAGGGGTTGACTACGATGAGACTTTCTCACCCGTAGCGATGCTTAAGTCTGTCCGAATCATGTTAGCTATTGCTGCGTTTCATGATTATGAAATTTGGCAAATGGATGTCAAGACTGCATTCTTGAATGGATTTCTAGAAGAAGAGTTGTATATGATGCAGCCGAAAGGTTTTGTTGATCCAAAAGGTGCTAACAAAGTGTGCAAGCTCCAGCTTTCCATTTATGGACTGGTGCAAGCATCTCGGAGTTGGAATAAACGCTTTGATAGTGTGATCAAAGCATATGGTTTTATACAGACTTTTGGAGAAGCCTGTATTTATAAGAAAGTGAGTGGGAGCTCTGTAGCATTTCTAGTTTTATACGTAGATGACATATTATTAATTGGAAATGATATAGAATTTCTGGAAAGCATAAAGGGATACTTGAATAAAAGTTTTTCAATGAAAGACCTCGGTGAAGCTGTTTACATATTGGGCATCAAGATCTATAGAGATAGATCAAGACACTTAATAGGACTTTCACAAAGCACATACCTTGACAAAATTTTGAAAAAGTTCAAAATGGATCAGGCAAAGAAAGGATTCTTGCCTGTGCTACAAGGTGTGAAGTTGAGTCAAACTCAATGCCCGACCACAGCAGAAGATAGAGAGAAAATGAAAAATGTTCCCTATGCTTCAGCCATAGGCTCTATCATGTATGCAATGTTGTGTACCAGACCTGACGTATGCTTAGCAATAAGCTTGGTAGGAAGGTACCAAAGTAATCCAGGAGTGGATCACTGGACAGCGGTCAAGAACATCCTGAAATACCTGAAAAGGACTAAGGATATGTTTCTCGTATATGGAGGTGACAAAGAGCTAGTCGTAAATGGTTACGTCGATGCAAGCTTTGACACTAATCCGGACGATTCTAAATCGCAAACCGGATACGTGTTTTTATTAAACGGTGGAGCTGTAAGTTGGTGCAGTTCTAAACAAAGTGTCGTGGCGGGATCTACATGTGAAGCAGAGTACATAGCTGCTTCGGAAGCAGCAAATGAAGGAGTATGGATGAAGGATTTTATTTCTGATCTAGGTGTCATACCTAGTGCATCGGGACCAATGAAAATCTTCTATGACAATACTGGTGCAATTGCCTTGGCAAAGGAATCCAGATTTCACAAGAGGACCAAGCACATCAAGAGACGCTTCAATTCCATTCGGGACCAAGTCCAAGTGGGAGACATAGAGATTTGCAAGATACATACGGATCTGAATGTTGCAGACCCGTTGACTAAGCCTCTCTCACGAGCAAAACATGATCAGCACCAAGACTCCATGGGTGTTAGAATCATGACCATGTAATCTAGATTATTGACTCTAGTGCAAGTGGGAGACTGAAGGAAATATGCCCTAGAGGCAATAATAAAGTTATTATTTATTTCCTCATATCATGATAAATGTTTATTATTCATGCTAGAATTGTATTAACCGGAAACATAATACATGTGTGAATACATAGACAAAACTATAGTCACTAGTATGCCTCTACTAGACTAGCTCATTAATCAAAGATGGTTATGTTTCCTAACCATAGACATGTGTTGTCATTTGATTAGTGGGATCACATCATTAGGAGAATGATGTGATTGACATGACCCATTCCGTTAGCCTAGCACTTGATCGTTTAGTATACTGCTATTGCTTTCTTCATGACTTATACAAAGTTCCTGCAACTATGAGATTGTGCAACTCCCGTTTACCGGAAGAACACTTTGTGCGCTACCAAACGTCACAACGTAACTGGGTGATTATAAAGGTGCTCTACAGGTGTTTCCGAAGGTACATGTTGGGTTGGCATAATTCGAGATTAGGTTTTGTCACTCCGATTGTCGGAGAGGTATCTCTGGGCCTTCTCGGTAATACTCATCACCTAAGCCTTGCAAGCATGTAACTAATGAGTTAGTTATGAGATGATGTGTTACGGAACGAGTAAAGAGACTTGCCGGTAACGAGATTGAACTAGGTATTGGATACCGACGATCAAATCTCGGGCAAGTAACATACCGATGACAAAGGGAACAAAGTATCTTGTTATGCGGTTTGACCGATAAAAGATCTTCGTAGAATATGTAGGAACCAATATGGGCATCCAGGTCCCGCTATTGGTTATTGACCAAGAATGGTTCTAGGTCATGTCTACATAGTTCTCGAACCCGTAGGGTCCGCACGCTTAACGTTACGATGACATTTTTATTATGAGTTTATAAGTTTTGATGTACCGAAGCTTGTTCGGAGTCCTGGATGTGATCACGGACATGACGAGGAGACTCGAAATGGTCGAGACATAAAGATTGATATATTGGACGACTATATTCGGACACCGGAAAGGTTCCCGGTGATTTCGGAGAAAACCGGAGTGCCGAGGGGTTACCGGAACCCCCCGGGAGATTATTGGGCCTATGGGCCTTAGGGGAAAGGAGAGATGGGCGGCCAGCATGGGCCGCGCGCCCCCTTCCCCCTCTGGTCCGAATTGGACTAGGAGGGGGGCGGCGCCCCCCCTTTCCTTCCCCCTCTCCCCCTTCCTTCCCCCTCCTAGTAGGAGTAGGAAAGGAGGAGTCCTACTCCTACTAGGAGGAGGATTCCTCCTCCCTTGGCGCGCCCAAAGGGGCCGGCCGGCCTTCCCCCTTGCTCCTTTATATACGGGGGCGGGGGACACCCCATAGACACACAAGTTGATCTATGGATCGTTCCTTAGCCGTGTGCGGTGCCCCCCTCCACCATATTCCACCTCGGTCATATCGTCACGGAGTTTAGGCGAAGCCCTGCGCCGGTAGAACATCATCATCGTCACCACGCCGTCGTGCTGACGGAACTCATCTCCGGAGCTCGGCTGGATCGGAGGCCGGAGATCGTCATCGAGCTGAACGTGTGCTGAACTCGGAGGCTCCGTACGTTCGGTGCTTGGATCGGTCGGATCGTGAAGACGTACGACTACATCAACCACGTTGTGCTAACGCTTCCGCTTACGGTCTACGAGGGTACGTGGACAACACTCTCCCCTCTCGTTGCTATGTCATCACCATGATCTTGCGTGTGCGTATGAAAAATTTTGAAATTACTACGTTCCCCGACAATTACGAACACTATTGGTCGCACATTTTCAGTACTAACATTTCTAAATGCAGGAAGAAAATTTGTCTTGACAGTATCAAGATCCTCAAGCCATGAAACATAATGACTGAGCTCCTCGCAGTTGAGTTCAGCCCCAGGACAGTATACGGTCCTCTCTACCAAGCGCTGGACATGTTTGCTTGCACCGAAATAAGCTGACAATACAAATTAGTTGTCAACTATTTTTGAATAAACAATATCAAAGACATAAATATGGTTGAGAAACTTACATAATGGTATAACTGGAGGCGTCTGCACATCGACCCAGATGTCGGTAGTACCTTCAATATCATCTTCCGGACGAATATCAAAGGTGATAACCATATCAGGCTCAAATGCATAAGTCTTTCATAGTGCTCGCCATGTTTTGCATCCAAAATAGGTGTAGTCGTCTGAATTGTATAATTTTGCATGGAAAATATAACCACGCTCGGTCTTCAAGTAAACTTTCTTTTCCTCCGTACTATGACTGAAACCTATCTTATCCAATACAAAAACTCTTGCATGGCAGGGGATACGCTAGTAGAATAGTAAAAAAAATATAAGTTGAAGCAAATGAAGTAGATGTCATGCTTAATTACGAAAAAAGGACTTGTCGTTGTGACTTACTGTATCCACTTCGAAGTTCTCGTCCAGCTTGATGCTGAAGCGCCTATCATCATCTAGGAAGATTCCGTCGCACAGGCCACACTTGTCTTCGCAGTATTTGCAAATACCGAAATCCTTTTCATCGTCAGACATTTCCTTGTTCATAGTTAAAACATTAATTGAAAATCGATCGAAGACAACTACCAAGATACTCAACACACAAATCCGGGGCACTCGATATTTCCTACATATTCTGGCACAAGTCATGCCAAAATTCATGGAAAAATCCGGCATGACCTTTGCTAAAATAGGACATATCGAGCGCCTGAAATTTGCCGGAACAGAAATGAATCAACACTCCAGCAAAACATAGGCCACTCGGAGGTGTAACCTGCAAACATGACCGGCCACATGGATATTGAGCAACACAAGATATACATTTCAAAATATCTTATAGGACTCAAATTAGCATGCATTCAATAAGCAAAAGTAAATCATCTCATGCGTCCGTACATCGTCGAATATTATCACTAATACATCATGAATAGTGTCATACATATAACATCACTAATACAACTAAAACCCTAGCACACGACGGGTATCGGCGCGGGCGGTGGACACCCACAGAGAAGGAACCATCACGGGATCATAGCTCCAGTGAGATCCCCGGAGAACCTGCCAGGTATTGGAGAACGGTCTGTGCTCCAACGCAAACAAGTAGCGACGGACGTGCGCGTCCTCCTCACTGACACGGTGACGCACCACCTCCGCGGAGTCCTTGAGCCTCTGGATCGTCACTGGCCCATGCGACCGCCACCAAAGAAGGTTCGGGTCAACGACAGGCTGGCTCCTCACCAACCTGCGCCCCCGGTAGGTAGCGCCTCCCAGTACCACCCCGGCGGAGCCCAGTCCCGGACATGGCCGATCTGGTCAAGCAGGTGTCGTCCTCCGCCGACTCGACGACGAGGATGCGGGATAGGCATCGTCCACGTCGAGGCGGGAAAAATTGCTTTAACTAAAAAATAGAAACAAGTTCTTACTAACTAGTTATATTAATTCAAATAGTTCTTACTAAAAATAAACTTATTATAAATAAAAATATTCTAGTACCTAATTAGTACCTAGTTCTTACTAACTAATTAGTACCTAGGAACTACTGTCCGATTTGTTTCCACTCTTACATGAACCCTAACTAATTTGATGCAACTAAAATATAAAGAAACCCTAGGCAGAGGTAGGGGAGAGGGAGGAGCGGGCGTGCTCACCTCGGGTGCCTGCGACGAGGGAGGGGCAGGGTGGCGTCGAGGTCGGGGTCGGGGCTCGGGCGTGCGGCGGATGGCGGCCGGCGTCGAGGTCGGGGTCGGGGCGGCGTCCGGGGCGGCGTTGAGGTCTTGGGCGGGGGCGGCGTTGAATCTGGGGTCGGGGCGGCGTAGAGGGTGCGGAGAGCGCGCGGCGGCCGACGGGCGACGGCGGCGGCGACAGTGGAGAGAGTTGGATTTGGGGGAAGTGGCCGCGTGGGGAAGGACGAACCCCGTGGTTAAGTCAGAAGTAGCAGTCGCGCGTTCCAGGAAAAGCGCTGCTGCTATCTTAGCTACAGCGCGTTCTGTGATACACGCTACTGCTACTTCTTTCTCTTTTTCCCCTTTTTCGTTTAGTTTTCTTCACATTTTATTTTTTTCCTTTCACCTTATTCTATTTCTTTCATTTTCAATTACCTTTCCATTTTCTTTCCATTTAATTTTATAACCTTTAGCAGTAGCGAGTTTATATTAAAACGCGCTGCAACAAATAAAGTAGCGGTAGCGCGATTCGTTATAGATCGCTACTACTATGTGTAGCCCATCGGCTAAGCCGTGGGAATTTTAATAGTAATGTGTTTGCAGCAAGACGCGCTACTGCTAGATCTTTATCTGCAGCGCGGTTTCCTCAGGCGCGCTACTGCTAATTAGCACCAGCGTGCTTTTTTGACCCACGCTACTGCTAAAGTTCTGTGTATAAGGTTTTTCCTAGTAGTGAATCCCTTCACGGCCACTTGCGAAAGTGAGATCTGATAGAGATAGTATGATAAGATAAATATATTTTTGGTATTTTATAATATAGATGCGAAAAGTAAAGATGCAAATAAAAGTAGATTGAAAGCTTATATGATAAAAGATAGACCCAGGGGCCATAGGTTTCACTAGTGGCTTCTCTCAAGATAGCATAAGTAATACGGTGGGTGAACAAATTACTGTCGAGCAATTGATAGAAAAGTGAATAATTATGAGATTATCTAGGCATGATCATGTATATAGGCATCACGTCCGTGACAAGTAGACCGCTCCTGCCTGCATCTACTACTATTACTCCACACATCGACCGCTATCCAGTATGCATCTAGAGTATTAAGTTCATAAGAACAGAGTAACACATTAAGAAAGATGACATGATGTAGAGGGATAAACTCAAGCAATATGATATAAATCCCATCTTTTTATCCTCGATGGGAACTATACAATATGTGCCTTGCAACCCTTTCTGTCACTTGGTAAGGACACCACAAGATTGAACCCAAAGCTAAGCACTTCTCCCATGGCAAGAAAGATCAATCTAGTAGGCCAAATAACTGATAATTCGAAGAGACTTGCAAAGATAACTCAATCATACATAAAAGAATTCAGGGAAGATTCAAATATTTCTCATAGATAAACTTGATAAAACCCACAATTCATCGGATCTTGACAAACACACCGTAAAAAGAGTTTAGATCGAATAGATCTCCACAGGAGAGGGGGAGAACATTGCATTGAGATCCAAAAACAGAGAAAAAGCCATCTAGCTAATAACTATGGACCCGAAGGTCTGTGGTAAACTACTCACAACTCATCGGAAGGGCTATGGTGTTGATGTAGAAGCCCTCCATGGTCGATTCCCCCTCCGGCGGAGCGCCGACGAAGGCTCCAAGATGGGATCTCGCGGATACAAAAGGTTACGGCGGTGGAAATTATTTTTCGTTGGCTACCTGGATGTTTTCGGGGTACGTAGGTATATATAGGAGGAAGAAGTACGTCGGTGGCCGCTCGTGGGGCCCAGGAGACAGGGGCGCGCCCAGGAGGGGTGGGCGCACCTCCTATATCATGGCTGCCTCGATTGCTTCTTGACTTGCACTCCAAGTCATCTGGATCACGTTCGTTCCAAAAATCACGCTCCCAAAGATTTCATTCTGTTTGGACTCCGTATGATATTCCTTTTCTTTGAAATACTGAACTAGGCAAAAAAAACAGCAATACGGGCTGGGCCTCTGGGTTAGTCCCAAAAATGATATAAATATGTAAAATAAAGCCCATAAACATCCAAAAGGGGTAATATAATAGCATGGAACACTCAAAAATTATAGATACATTGGAGACATATCAATCTTGCGAAAGCAAAAAATGAGTTTTTTCTCTTTTCGAGAGGAACAGCTCATGAAAGCAAACATGTGCCTCCAGGAAAAGTAAATTTGTGCCTCTAGTGAAAGAAAAAAAATGTGTTTGTGCCTCGAGTGGAAGCAAATTGGTGCCTCTTGAGGAAGTTAACAAAAAGCATTTTCGTGCAAAAAAATCAAGTTTTTATCCAAAATCTATAGAGAACCGGGCAAAACACAAAAAACCATCTAAAACTAGAAAAACGTACAAATGATGGCTATCGGTGCTAAATCCGGCATATCTCGAGGTAGGGGTCCAAAGCTAGACGTCTTAGAGTGATGGTAACATGAACACGGGATTTTACCCAGGTTCGGACTCTCTCGAAGAGATAATACCCTACATCATGCTTTTAATTGTATTGACATAAGGTATAGTACAAAATACATGTATCTACCGCGAGATTGCTGATCTAAGTTGTCATGTAATAATATATTGACTAGTCTGACATCGGTTCACATAATGTACCTGAGGCCTAGGAGAGGGGCCCTCTGCGTCATCGAGGAGCGTGCCATGCACTCCACCTTGCTGCCCGCCTTCTCCATTTCCCCTCCAGCAGCCCCGTTTCATACCTGAAGGTGGAGAATTGCCAGCGGTACTAGGAGACAACAACCCCGCTTCCGTGTGGTCTGATGTGCACATTCCCAATGGATAGCATCTGAGTAGGGATCAGGTGCATGTTCTCGTCGTCCCAGCGAGCGGCCATGCTCGCCTCTTGGAGATCAATCGTCGGCGCGCCCGCTTGCCTCTGGATCTCTTCAACCACCGAAGGTACGTCGTCCATAGAGCACCGTGGGACACCTGGTTTTAGGACGAGCATGACCTGCAGCGGCAGACATTTTTGCTGGTCGTTCTCCAAGACCGCCTCGGACGCGCTCTACCACACCCGTGTGCATGCTCCTAGTCCGCCCCTGTCATGCGGTCATGCACGGGTGCACGCAGGCCCAGGCCCTCCCCCTCATTGTCCCTGCCACCACCAACTCCCACCATGACCGCCGAAGAGGAGGACGAGGAATTGGTGAGGAGGGTCTTTGAGGACTCCGAGAGGGAGTACGAGCCCAGCTAGTGGGATGGCCTAGATGTGATGATGGCATTGTCGGCTGCTGACGACATCACCATACCCGAGCTGGAGGTGAAGGAGGAGGTTGTTGAGGAGCCTCCCGCCGCGCCCAGAACGCGACTTTGGTGGGGTAGTCTTGGATGTGGACATCCACGGTGCCATGCAGCCCACCTTCACCGCCGACCTCGTGGGTAGGCCCCGATCCATGCTCACCAGCCCAGCCACAGCCACAACAAGCGTCGACCGCCCCACTTTGGCAGCCAACGGAGGCGCCGCCCCGCCCACCTTTGGTAGCCACCGCAATACATCGACCTCGCTATGGAAGAAGATGATAGCAGCTGAAGACGACCAGCACGACGACGACGGGCCGATCTAGGGTTTCTTATTGTTTATTTATTTTATTTCAAGTTCAATGTCAATGTTGGTCATGACTTTGTGGGTGTTTTAATTTAATGTAATATATGTATATCATTTCTTATTATCTGTATTGTCTTTTTGTTTAATTAAATCCATAATCCGGAAATTATTTTAAATGTGGTTGGGCGCCCGAAGGGCGGACGGCCACAAACAGACGCTCGAGTCCGGTTTGCTACAGAAATGGACAGAAACCGGACAAAACTCATGTTCGTTTCTGGTCCTTTGTTTGAGTTGATCGTAAGAGAATCGTTGAGTGGGCCAAACCTCTGACGACAACGACTTTCAAGTCCACTACACTTAAAAATAAACTATAAGTAAGGCATCTATTAGATCTCATCATATCTCATGAGGAGAGCGACCCGAGAGAAACACACACACCCCTATGAGTTCCATTGAGGTGGGATAAGCAACCAACCACAATGACTTTCAAGTCCACTAGAAAGAAACACTAAGTGGGACATCTATTGGATCTCATTAGATCTCATGAGGAGAGCGACCCAAGAGAAACACATATCCCTATGAGTATCATTAAGGTGGGACAAGCAACCAACCACAATGATTTTCAAGTCCACTAGAAAAAAAACACTAAGTGGGGCATATATTAGATCTCATGAGAGCGACTTAGAGAAACACATATCCCTATGAGTATCATTAAGGTGGGGCAAGCAACCAACCACAATGACTTTTAAGTCCACTAGAAAGAGACACTAAGTGGGGCATATACTATATCTTATTAGATCTCATGAGAGCGACCCGAGAGAAACACATATCCCTATGAGTATCATTAAATTGGGACAAGCAACCAACCACAATGACTTTTAAGTCCACTAGAAAAAGACACTAAGTGGGGCATATATTAGATCTCATGAGAGCGACCCGAGAGAAACACGTATCCCTATGAGTATTAAGGTGGGACAAGCAACCAACCACAATGACGTTGAAGTCCACTAGAAAAAAACACTAAGTGGGTCATACATTAGATCTCATAAGAGCAATCCGAGAGAAACACATATCCCTATGAGTATCATTAAGGTGTGACAAGCAACCAACCGCAATGACTTTTATGTCCACTAGTAGGGCTGGACCAAAAGCTCGTAGCTCGCGAGCTTAAGGAGCGCTCGATAGTTCGGCTCGTTAAGCTTGTAGCTCGCTTCTTAATGAACAGAGCCAATCATTGATTTTAGCTCGTTAAGCTTAACGAGCTTAACGAGCGAGCTAACGAGTTTCACGAGTAGCTCGTTAAGCTCGTTAGTAACAACACAACACATATTTTCATATTACGTGACAAACTTTTTGTAGCACCTCAGCCCATCTGTTTAATCTAATCGACATATGAGGTAACAAACTACTTTATTTTGTTTGTAGTCATCATATTTCATCTTGAAAACCATACCTACACATTCATCACGTATATCATAACACATTATAATTTATTAACGAGCGCTCGCGAGCGCTCACGAGCTTAACGAGCTTCAAACGAGCCGAGCCGAGCAGGGTTTTCTGCTCGTTAATCTTAACGAGCTTAACGAACCGAGCCTTAACGAGCATGAGCTTAACGAGACGACCTGCTCGTTAGTCCAGCCCTATCCACTAGAAAGAGACATTGAGTGCGGCATCTACTAGATCTCGCGAGGATAGCGGCCGAGAGGAGGGCAGCCTTTTGAATACTGTAAAAGCACCATCAGTTTCTCACGGCATCGGCGTATCGCAAAAATAAAATAGATGCCTATTCCCTCGACCTCGATCAACAGCTCCGATACGTTGAAGCAGCTGGCCACATATATACGTGTCCCCGTCCCGCCGCTGCAACAATAGCGTTGTGTATACATTTGCCTTTTGTAAGGCACTGGCGACTGGCGTGCTGCATCTCCCCGACTCGCCGCTGCCCTCATCTCAGCTAGAATTCATCAGACGGTGAGAAAATTCAACGAATTATTAAGACATTTTCCTTCAGGAAGCAGAGGTTGCAAGCACACAATTATTTACACGCATGTAGTAGTACCTAGTAAACTTTCAAGATTTTCAACTGTAATACATCAACGGGAAAGGTTTCGTAGTCATGTCATTGGTTGTTTCAACATGTCCAGAATATGCCTTTTGCAAGTGGAGGCGAAAAGTGTAGTCTGAGACGAAACAAGTGCAGCCACTGGACAGCGGAAGAGATGACTACACTAGTGGGTGGTATTGAAGATTCTGGCGCTGGGCGATGGACTAAGGGTTGATAAGATAGTCTTATCGTATGTCTTGCATGTAATTAAGAGATGGCAAAAAAACATGTCTATAATGGGTCATCTTTTAGTCTTGTCTTCAATAACTAGCTATTTCTAAAAACGTGGTGAGACATATTGTGCTAAGAGGTCATCTCTTGTTTTCTTTTAAATAAGAGAAGACAAGCCTTTTCTTATGAATTATCTCTCCTCCACCTTATCAATTATCCTACATGGCATTGCTAAGATAGAACCATTGTACATGCGCTAAGTTGAAGAAGAGATGGTTCTTACGGAAACATATAATAGAGCTTAGGCATCGGGACCTCGTTATCCTGTCCGCCGGTTCTTCTTGAGATCGGTGAAGTTGTCTCATAGTCAAAGAAGATAAGATGGCCGTGTGCGTTTGTTTCGGAAGCAGACGAAGGGAGCAAACAAAAAATATCTGAGCGCGTGCCTTTCTCTCCTTGCCCATCTCTCTCTCTCTCGCCTGGGCCTTTTCTCTCCTCCTCTTCTCCCTACCTCTCTCTCTCCTCACTCTACACATCTTCTCCTCCATCCCATCTCGTGGGCACCATTGATCCATCTAGAGAGAGAGAGAGAGAGAGAGAGCGTTTTGCTAAGAGAGATGCTGTGAGATGTGAGATACAGAATGGGAGAATGGTGTTGTGTGTGAGAGAAAAGGAAGAGAGAGGTGATGTGGGAGAGACATAACAGAAGGGGGGAGACAGGTACTGTGAGAAAGGGAGAGAGAGGTCTTCTGCGTGTATGACAGGGAAAAAGAGGAGAGAGGTGTCGTGAGCGAAGGGAGATATGTGTTCAGCATCAGAGAGAAAGAATCAAAGAGAGGGAACCGTGATGATGGTGAGAATCTTTTCAGTACAGCCAAGCACATCTCGAGAGACAGGGCGCTGAGCCAAGGGCCTAGATAGCACGGCCTGGTGCGTAGGCTCAAGAAATCCACATTCATGGTTCTCAACGTCAGTTCAAACTACAATGCATTCCCAGGTAAAGTGCATGGTTTGGTGATGTCACTGCACGAATAGTGGATACCATCTGCATGGTTGGTGCTTTTGTTGTCTCTCACACACTCTTTCCATGTCCATCTTCTGCTTTTCCATGTCCCGTGTCGATGTTACCTTGTCTCGCCGGCACCCACACTACCGATCTATCATTTTTTTTCTTATTGTTGAGGATAAGTGGAGAAATCTACTGAAATCATACACAGTAAGAACTTCCTCTAAAAAGGAAGTGCTATTCCATAACTTTCTTCTACTCATGGGGGAGCACCACTGATTTTCATTTCTTCCTGATTTTCATTCCATAATTGTTATTCCATAAACTTTTTGAAGGGAGATGTAAAAATAAAAGCATATTTGCCTTTAGATAAGAAGTTGATTAGACGGATCCAGAAGGCAACCACTGACAACTCTACGCTTGAATAGACCAGTCTTAAGCTAACATTATTTGAAGATAAGATGTTTTAGCAGTGCCTAAATACACACTCTGTGTGGGTGCCTTCCTAGTCTTCTGGATAGTGATACCATCTTCTCTCAATATGTGAGAGATGTCTCCTACTTTACTGTACAGCTTTTTTTTTTTTGCAGGGGTACTTTACGTACAAATTGTGTAAGAAGAATATGGGCTTGATCTAGTGATCTTTAGAAAGAATCATGTTATCATTAAACTTGCAACGTTGTTGTCTTTCCTTCTGAACTGCTTGTTTATCACAATTTTCAGTTATACTACTTGTTATCATACCATGACAATCCCAACTCAGGATTTGGTTCTGTGGAAAGAGTTGCTTGATGTTTCCAAGATATTACAATCAGATGAACTTCCAGGTGCCTCGGCCTTTGCATCTGCGAGGAGTGGATCAACTAAATTAGTGGCGGAACCAGTGCCGGGCGACCCTGCACTAGTAGAAAACCATCCATTAGACCCGGTTCGTAAGGGCCTTTAGTCCAGGTTCATGAACCGGGACTAATGGGTCGTTACTAATGCCTCCACCCATTAGTCCCGGTTCAAACGCGAACCGGGACCAATGAGCCTCCACGTGGCCCTGTGCGCCGAGTCCAGTCAGGGGGCCTTTGGTCCCGGTTGGTGGCTCCAACCGGGACCAAAAGGCATCCACGCGTCTGCATTTCAGTGGCTGGGTTTTTTTTTTGAAAGGAGGGGGGTTGGGGGTTTAATTTAGGTGTTTCGTATATTGTGTTAGCTAGCTAATTAATAGAGAGAAGTGTCCTCTCTTATGTCCGTGCTTGGTCGACGCTACGTAGTATATATACATAAGTGATCGAGAGAACCATTCAGTACAGAAGTTCGTCATGCATACCGAGAGAAGATTGATCGACCTCTCCTTCTCCGAGAGATTGGTCGAACAACAAGTTTTTTACTGGCTACATACAAGTATAAGATCTCTTAATTACAAACCACTAGTATTTGAATTGAAGTTCCACATGGTATTCTCCGGCTTTACTGATGACGTGTTCAAGAAAGAATCCCGCCAACTCCTCTTGAATTGCTTTAATGCGATCTGGTGGTAGGAGTTCATCCCGCATCTGCCACGTCTAATTAATTTGAAGAAGGGGGTTAATTAATACATATATATGAATGAAACTCAACAGAAATGATGGTGTAATAAAATGAAATTGTGAATATTATTGCTTACGCACTTCATATTGTCTTCTAGAGTAGCCCCGCTTGTTTTTCAAAGTCGCGTTGTGGATAAACTCGCACACGTAGTATCCACAGAAATCATTCCCTTCCTTCTGCCACAAGCACTTTACGAGAAATAGAGGTCAATCAAACTGATAATGAAGCATTATATAAATGGCATTGATGAAATTTAAAGTATAGCTATAGAATCAACGGGAGATGCGCGCCAGTAGTACTTACTTTCGGGTATACATATTGCAGCTCCTTCGGCAGTCCCGGAGCTTGTGCGGTGAACTGTTTCCAAATCCTGCAAGACAAAGAAAATAATTATTATTACTTGAGATATCAGGAAATGAACAAAAAGTTGCCGATATGGTGCGATAATGATCGATTGAACTTACTTGTTGAGCATTTCAGTCATGTCCGCATAGGTGCTGGGATCTTTCCGTCTGGAGTCTAAGACGGTTACTAGTCCACACTCAAGCTTAATCTCCAGAAGAATATAGTGGTACCTGCATACGCATGCATAACTCATCAGTTACATTAACCTCGCTCGAGTAATAAGGGAAACCGAATATGCACACGACAGTAACACTCACGGGCCGTTGTAAGGAAAGAGTATGGTATCTTTGTTTTGATTTTTGATTAACGATTGTAGCAAGTTGTCCTCGGCCTCTTCGACGTTCTTTTCAACCAGAAATACATCTATGATATTTGTGTTAATGAACCTAATATCATAGATTTCATTTTTTTTGCACTCGACGATCTTCAATCTGCATAATATATTGAGGATAATTAATTATAAATACATGCAATGAAAGAGCCGAGCTATATATACAGACTAATGACAGAAATAGTACTTACAGGCAGTAGCAAAAGACCATTAATTTATCGAGGGCCTTTTGATTGAAGAACTCGAAGAACTCCTCAAATGGAATAGCCAACACATCATTTGAAACGAGGTCGTGCTCCTCTTTAATTTTCAGATACAAAGTGTTCGTCCCCTCAGACTCTCTGCAGGTTTTCATGTACCAACTATGGAATCTTCGCATCATTGTTGTTAGAGACTTTTCATCTTTGACGAGAGGCTTCCCGTACTCGTATCTGAATATGTCCACCTCCATGAAATCAGGAAGTACATCGTCAGGCAGGTAATCTTCAAGATTGCCATAACCAGCCACCGTCCCCGGAGGATTAGACACATTGAGCGGGGGGCACGATTGTTGTGCTTGTTCGCCGAGCTGGGCAATTTTTTTTCCCCTTTGCTCGTTGTTCTTTTGACCTTTTATCACTGACAATAGTTCCCGACCGCTTGGCTTGGAGATATGTCTGTTCAGTAATGCGCTCATAGTTGGTTCTCGGCGGAGACTTTGGTGATTTCCTCAGGGCATCGAGAGTGCGCTTTGCTTTCACTGGATCTACCTTCTCCTCCGGAGGTGGATGTATCTTTCCTTTCACCCCTTCAAAGAACTCCTTCACTTGGGCCTGCACAATCGTATTGTTTTCCTCCTTGGTCCTCTCGTACGGTAACTTCTCTACAGGCTTTAGAGGTGGACCGTATCTGTATTGCCTCTCTCTTCTCACTAGTAGAAAACCATCCATTAGTCCCGGTTCGTAAGGGCCTTTAGTCCCGGTTCAGGAACCGGGACTAATGGGTCGTTACTAATACCTCAACCCATTAGTCCCGGTTCAAACACGAACCGGGACCAATGTGCCTCCACGTGGCCCTGTGCGACGAGCCCAGTCAGGGGGCCTTTGGTCCTGATTGGTGGCTCCAACCGGGACCAAAAGGCATCCACGTGTCTGCATTCCAGTGGCTGGGGTTTTTGTTTTTTTTTAAAGGAGGGGGGTTGGGGGTTTTGGGGGGATAATTTAGGTGTTTCGTATATTGTGTTAGCTAGCTAATTAATAGAGAGAAGTGTCCTTTCTTATGTCCGTGCTTGGTCGACGCTACATAGTATATATACATAAGTGATCGAGAGAACCATTCAGTACAGAAGTTCGTCATGCATACCGAGAGAAGATTGATCGACCTCTCCTTCTCCGAGAGATTGGTCGAACAACAAGTTTTTTACTGCCTACATACATGTATAAGATCTCTTAATTACAAACCACTAGCATTTGAAATGAAGTTCCACATGGTATTCTCCGGCTTTACTGATGACGTGTTCAAGAAAGAATCCCGCCAACTCCTCTTGAATTGCTTTCATGCGATCTGGTGGTAGGAGTTCATCCCGCATCTGCCACGTCTAATTAATTTGAAGAAGGGGGTTAATTAATACATATATATGAATGAAACTCAACAGAAATGATGGTGTAATAAAATGAAATTGTGAATATTATTGCTTACGCACTTCATATTGTCTTGTAGAGTAGCCCCGCTTGTTTTTCAAAGTCGCGTTGTGGATGAACTCGCACACGTAGTATCTACAGAAATCATTCCCTTCCTCCTGCCACAAGCACTTTACGAGAAATAGAGGTCAATCAAACTGATAATGAAGCATTATATAAATGGCATTGATGAAAGTATAGCTATAGAATCAACGGGAGATGCGTGCCAGTAGTACTTACTTTCGGGTATACAAATTGCAGCTCCTTCGGCGGTCCCAGAGCTTGTGCGGTGAACTGTTTCCAAACCCTGTAAGACAAAGAAAATAATTATTATTACTTGAGATATCAGGAAATGAACAAAAAGTTGCCGATATGGTGCCATAATGATCGATTGAACTTACTTGCTGAGCATTTCAGTCATGTCCACATAGGTGCTGGGATCTTTCCGTCTGGAGTCTAAGACGGTTACTAGTCCACGCTCAAGCTTAATCTCCAGAAGAATATAGTGGTACCTGCACACGCATGCATAACTCATCAGTTACATTAACCTCGCTCGAGTAATAAGGGAAACCGAATATGCACACGACAGTAATACTCACGGGCCGTTGTAAGGAAAGAGTATGGTATCTTTTTTTTGATTTTTGATTAACGATTGTAGCAAGTTGTCCTCGGCCTCTTCGACGTTCTTTTCAACCAGAAATATATCTATGATATTTGTGTTAATGAACCCAATATCATAGATTTCATTTTTTTTGCACTCGACGATCTTCAATCTGCATAATATATTGAGGATAATTAATTATAAATACATGCAATGAAAGAGCCAAGCTATATATACAGACTATGACAGAAATAGTACTTACAGGCAGTAGCAAAAGACCATTAATTTATTGAGGGCCTTTTGATTGAAGAACTCGAAGAACTCCTCAAATGGAATAGCCAACACATCATTTGAAACGAGGTCGTGCTCCTCTTTAATTTTCAGATACAAAGTGTTCGTCACATCATACTCTCTGTAGGTTTTCATGTACCAACTATGGAATCTTCGCATCATTGTTGTCAGAGAGTTTTCATCTTTGACGAGAGGCTTCCCGTACTCGTATCTGAATAAGTCCACCTCCATGAAATCAGGAAGTACATCGTCAGGCAGGTAATCTTCAAGATTGCCATAACCGGCCACCGTCGCCGGAGGATTAGACACATTGAGCGGGGGGCACGATTGCTGTGCTTGTTCGCCGAGCTGGGCAATTTTTTTCCCCTTTGCTCGTTGTTCTTTTGACCTTTTATCACTGACAGTAGTTCCCGACCGCTTGGCTTGGAGATATGTCTGTTCAGTAATGCGCTCATAGTTGGTTCTCGGCGGAGACTTTGGTGGTTTCCTCAGGGCATCGAGAGTGCGCTTTGCTTTCACCGGATCTACCTTCTCCTCCGGAGGTGGATGTATCTTTGCTTTCACCCCTTCAAAGAACTCCTTCACTTGGGCCTGCACGATCGTATTGTTTTCCTCCTTGGTTCTCTCGTAGGGTAACTTCTCTACAGGCTTTAGAGGTGGACCGTATCTGTATTGCCTCTCTCTTCTTGTGCTGCTAGACGCCGGAGCAGACGGAGCGGCTGCGGCGTCTGTCTTCTTTCGTGCTTTCTTACGAGGCGGAGGAGAAGGACTACGACGCGTCAGAGCAGCTGGGGCGGCGGCGGGTCTCTTCCGCCCTTGCTGGCGAGGCGGAGAAGGAGGAGGCGGAGTGCCGCCACGCGCCGGAGAAGAAGGCGGAGTGCCGCCACGCGTGCCCTGATCGTCACTCGTCGGAGGAGGAGGCGGTGGAGGAGGCGGAGTGCCGCCACGCGTTCCCTGATCGTCACTCGCCGGAGGAGGAGGCGGTGGAGGAGGCGGAGTGCCCTGACTCGCCGGAGGAGGAGGAGGAGGCGGAGGCGTCCAGTTCAGAAGGTCGATGAGCTCCTTCCGCCATAGGCATGGAGTCTTTAGAGCAGAACCCAGCCTAGTCTCCCCTTCACCGGTAGGGTGCTCAAGCGCGAGGTCCTCAAATCCCTCCGTTATTTCATCCACCATCACCTTAGCAAATCCTTCTGGAATCGGCTGGCAGTGATAAGTTGTGCCGCGTCCACTAGGATAAACTTGGCCAACAGCCGCCTTGACCTTCAAATTCATGCATCGCACCATAATGTGGCAATTTTGAGGCTCCGTGATACCATCCACGGGATAGCTGGCAGGAGCCGTCAAGACATGCTCCGGCTGAAGCAGCTCGGTGGAAGCAACGCTGCTTCTCCGCTGAGATGGCGGGGTAGCTTCAGGGGAAGCTTCGGCATGTCGTTTGTTACGATCTGCTGCTTCTCGTTCCTCTTCTCGATCCTCTAGCCCCATTACCCTTCCAAGCAGCGCCTGCATTTGGTCCTGCTCCAGTTTCTTCCTCCTCTCGTGGGTTTTGTAACCCCCTGCGTCCGGAAAACCAAACTTCCACGGAAGGGAGCCTGGCGTGCCTCGTGTCCGTCCAGGGTGCTCGGGATTCCCAAGGGCCATTGTGAGCTCATCCTTCTCCCTGTTTGGAAGGAACGTCCCTCGCTGCGCTGCATCGATATAGTGTCGAAGGTTCTTGACTGGTGTTTGCAGTTGCTCGTCCATCCACTGACACTGCCCTGTTACAGGGTCCAAGGTTCCGCCAGCCCCGAAGAACCAAGTCCGGCAACGGTCTGGCCAACGCAATGTCTCTGGTTCGATCCCTTTTTCAAGCAGATCATGCTCAGCCTTGGACCACTTAGGCCGGGCTTTGAGGTAGCCACCTGACCCCGTGCGATGGTGAAGCTTTTTCTTCGCAGCATTTTTCTTGTTTGTCTCCGACATCTTCTTACTCTTTTCCGATGTCTTGTGGGCCACAAATGCGGGCCAGTGATCTTTGATCTTCTCATATTTGCCGATAAATTCTGGTGTCTCTTTTTTCTTGACAAACTGGTTCAGCTCTTTCCTCCACCTCCTCATTAGGCCTGCCATCTTCTTAAGAGCACAAGACTTGATTAATTGCTCTTTAACTGGCTTCTCCGGATCCTCCTCTGGCGGTAGGGTGAAATTTGCCTTCAACTCAGTCCAAAGATCTTCTTTCTGCATATCATTGACATAAGACACCTCGGCGTCTTCATCCTTAGCAGGCTTATACCATTGCTGGATGCTGATCGGGATCCTGTCCCTAACAAGAACCCCGCACTGAGCAGAAAATGCCTTCTTTGTCCGTATGGGTTCAATCGGTTCGCCGTCGGGCGCGATTTCTATGATCTCAAACTTTTCATCCGAGCTCAACTTTTTCTTCGGGCCTCGTCTCCTTACCAAAGTTGTGCTTGATCCGGAGGGCTAGAAATTATAAGGAAGAAAGACGACAGTAATTAATATGTGTACATATACCAAAACAATGGATGCATCAATTAACTTGGCAGCACGGGCTTAACTAATATATATATACCTGGCCGGACTCGGTTCGGTGACCGGAGCAGTCAGCACGGTCTCCTTCGTCTTGTACCTCCATTGTGTCACCGGAGCCATCATGAACATAGTCCTCCTCTTGTACCGGCATTAATGGGTCGAAGCCATCATAATCATAGCCCTCTTCATCCAGCTGACCAACGGTGTCAATGAGAAATGACGCAACATCATCACTTCCATTTGCGATTATGTCCCCCAACATCGCTTCTGTTTCTTCGTCTCGGGAGTGCTCCATAGTTTCTGCAAATATTGACAACATGTCAATTATTATTCAAACATGGTACATAGTGGCAAACGTAGAACTAGCTAGCTAATCACAATAAGGAATCATGTTAGTGGCCTCGATGCTGCTTCTCTAGGGTTTGGGGTCGCCTCGACACAAAGCTTCAAGGGTTTGGGGTGGCCTCGACGATAACGCTCTTTTAACTTGATAAATTTGGGTGGCCTCGAGAGAGTTAATTTGTCGGGTAGGGGCGCGACAGGAGGGAGTACGTAGGAGACCTGCAACATCGTTTTCTCTCTAGGGTTTGGGTGTCCTCGAGAGTTTTGGTCGAGCGAGAGGGCCGAGGGGGGTGCTGCAGTTGTATCTAGAGGGGGTTATATCGACAACGAAGCGACATACATATACATGGGAAAATAATGTTATCGGGGAGGGGCTATCGCTACCACCCCCTCGTGTTGAAGTTTCTTCTTTCTCCTTTCCTTTCTTTCTTCTTCTCCTCTTCTTTTTCTTCTTCTCCCTCGAGAAAGGAAAATAATTAAGGAAAAGGAAGAAAAGAGGAAGAAGGAAGAAGGAAGAAGAAGAAGAAGTAAAAGAAGAAAAAAAGAGGAGAAGAAGAAAGGAATAGAGGAGAAGAAGAAAAAATAGAATTTCTTCTTTCTCCTCTATTCCTTTCTTCTTCTCCTCTTCTTTTTCTTCTTTTTTCCTCTTCTTATTTATTTCTCCTCTGCTTCCTCTCCTCTTTTTCTCCTTTCTTCCTCTTCTTATTTTCCTTTTTCCTCTCATTCTTTTAGTATTGCTTGTTTTAAAAAAAATGTTCAAATAGAAAATTTCGAAAAAAAACAAAGGTTTTGCCTAATGCATTGTTCATATGAATATACAAACATTTGCATATTCTACAATAATTAATATCAACAAAAAAATCTATGAACAGAAAAAAAAACCTAACTTTTCTAAAAATCTATCTTTTGCATATATGAAAACATTAATACACATATGAACAATAAATACATATATCAACAAAAACATAATCTGAACAATTTTTGAACATTACATACACATAGCCACATACATACACATATACATTATATATATATATATATATGTATATATATATGAACAAAAAAACTAAACTAATAAAAATGAAAAAAAACATAGCCGCATATATATATAGCCACATACATACACATATATATATATACATTGAACAAAAAAATTAAACTAATAAAAATGAAAAAAAATAGAGCCGGTGCGGCGCAACGGCTCACAGCGGTGGCGGCGCGGGGGCGGGCGACGGCGATGGGGCAGGGGCTCGGGGCGCGGGGCGCGGGGGCGGGCGACGGCGACGGGGGATCCTGGCAGCGACTCGGAGCCCTGGATGTGATCACGGACATGACGAGGAGACTCGAAATGGTCGAGACATAAAGTTTTGATGTACCGAAGCTTGTTCGGAGTCCTGGATGTGATCACGGACATGACGAGGAGACTCGAAATGGTCGAGACATAAAGATTGATATATTGGACGACTATATTCGGACACCGGAAAGGTTCCCGGTGATTTCGGAGAAAACCGGAGTGCCGAGGGGTTACCGGAACCCCCCGGGAGATTATTGGGCCTATGGGCCTTAGGGGAAAGGAGTGATGGGCGGCCAGCATGGGCCGCGCGCCCCCTTCCCCCTCTGGTCCGAATTGGACTAGGAGGGGGGCGGCGCCCCCCCTTTCCTTCCCCCTCTCCCCCTTCCTTCCCCCTCCTAGTAGGAGTAGGAAAGGAGGAGTCCTACTCCTACTAGGAGGAGGATTCCTCCTCCCTTGGCGCGCCCAAAGGGGCCGGCCGGCCTTCCCCCTTGCTCCTTTATATACGGGGGCGGGGGGCACCCCATAGACACACAAGTTGATCTATGGATCGTTCCTTAGCCGTGTGCGGTGCCCCCCTCCACCATATTCCACCTCGGTCATATCGTCGCGGAGTTTAGGCGAAGCCCTGCGCCGGTAGAACATCATCATCGTCACCACGCCGTCGTGCTGACGGAACTCATCTCCGGAGCTCGGCTGGATCGGAGGCCGGAGATCGTCATCGAGCTGAACGTGTGCTGAACTCGGAGGCTCCGTACGTTCGGTGCTTGGATCGGTCGGATCGTGAAGACGTACAACTACATCAACCACGTTGTGCTAACGCTTCCGCTTACGGTCTACGAGGGTACGTGGACAACACTCTCCCCTCTCGTTGCTATGTCATCACCATGATCTTGCGTGTGCGTATGAAAAATTTTGAAATTACTACGTTCCCCGACAATTACGAACACTATTGGTCGCACATTTTCAGTACTAACATTTCTAAATGCAGGAAGAAAATTTGTCTTGACAGTATCAAGATCCTCAAGCCATGAAACATAATGACTGAGCTCCTCGTAGTTGAGTTCAGCCCCAGGACAGTATACGGTCCTCTCTACCAAGCGCTGGACATGTTTGCTTGCACCGAAATAAGCTGACAATACAAATTAGTTGTCAACTATTTTTGAATAAACAATATCAAAGACATAAATATGGTTGAGAAACTTACATAATGGTATAACTGGAGGCGTCTGCACATCGACCCAGATGTCGGTAGTACCTTCAATATCATCTTCCGGACGAATATCAAAGGTGATAACCATATCAGGCTCAAATGCATAAGTCTTTCATAGTGCTCGCCATGTTTTGCATCCAAAATAGGTGTAGTCGTCTGAATTGTATAATTTTGCATGGAAAATATAACCACGCTCGGTCTTCAAGTAAACTTTCTTTTCCTCCGTACTATGACTGAAACCTATCTTATCCAATACAAAAACTCTTGCATGGCAGGGGATACGCTAGTAGAATAGTAAAAAAAATATAAGTTGAAGCAAATGAAGTAGATGTCATGCTTAATTACGAAAAAAGGACTTGTCGTTGTGACTTACTGTATCCACTTCGAAGTTCTCGTCCAGCTTGATGCTGAAGCGCCTATCATCATCTAGGAAGATTCCGTCGCACAGGCCACACTTGTCTTCGCAGTATTTGCAAATACCGAAATCCTTTTCATCGTCAGACATTTCCTTGTTCATAGTTAAAACATTAATTGAAAATCGATCGAAGACAACTACCAAGATACTCAACACACAAATCCGGGGCACTCGATATTTCCTACATATTCTGGCACAAGTCATGCCAAAATTCATGGAAAAATCCGGCATGACCTTTGCTAAAATAGGACATATCGAGCGCCTGAAATTTGCCGGAACAGAAATGAATCAACACTCCAGCAAAACATAGGCCACTCGGAGGTGTAACCTGCAAACATGACCGGCCACATGGATATTGAGCAACACAAGATATACATTTCAAAATATCTTATAGGACTCAAATTAGCATGCATTCAATAAGCAAAAGTAAATCATCTCATGCGTCCGTACATCGTCGAATATTATCACTAATACATCATGAATAGTGTCATACATATAACATCACTAATACAACTAAAACCCTAGCACACGACGGGTATTGGCGCGGGCGGTGGACACCCACAGAGAAGGAACCATCACGGGATCATAGCTCCAGTGAGATCCCCGGAGAACCTGCCAGGTATTGGAGAACGGTCTGTGCTCCAACGCAAACAAGTAGCGACGGACGTGCACGTCCTCCTCACTGACACGGTGACGCACCACCTCCGCGGAGTCCTTGAGCCTCTGGATCGTCACTGGCCCATGCGACCGCCACCAAAGAAGGTTCGGGTCAACGACAGGCTGGCTCCTCACCAACCTGCGCCCCCGGTAGGTAGCGCCTCCCAGTACCACCCCGGCGGAGCCCAGTCCCGGACATGGCCGATCTGGTCAAGCAGGTGTCGTCCTCCGCCGACTCGACGACGAGGATGCGGGATAGGCATCGTCCACGTCGAGGCGGGAAAAATTGCTTTAACTAAAAAATAGAAACAAGTTCTTACTAACTAGTTATATTAATTCAAATAGTTCTTACTAAAAATAAACTTATTATAAATAAAAATATTCTAGTACCTAATTAGTACCTAGTTCTTACTAACTAATTAGTACCTAGGAACTACTGTCCGATTTGTTTCCACTCTTACATGAACCCTAACTAATTTGATGCAACTAAAATATAAAGAAACCCTAGGCAGAGGTAGGGGAGAGGGAGGAGCGGGCGTGCTCACCTCGGGTGCCTGCGACGAGGGAGGGGCAGGGTGGCGTCGAGGTCGGGGTCGGGGCTCGGGCGTGCGGCGGATGGCGGCCGGCGTCGAGGTCGGGGTCGGGGCGGCGTCCGGGGCGGCGTTGAGGTCTTGGGCGGGGGCGGCGTTGAATCTGGGGTCGGGGCGGCGTAGAGGGTGCGGAGAGCGCGCGGCGGCCGACGGGCGACGGCGGCGGCGACAGTGGAGAGAGTTGGATTTGGGGGAAGTGGCCGCGTGGGGAAGGACGAACCCCGTGGTTAAGTCAGAAGTAGCAGTCGCGCGTTCCAGGAAAAGCGCTGCTGCTATCTTAGCTACAGCGCGTTCTGTGATACACGCTACTGCTACTTCTTTCTCTTTTTCCCCTTTTTCGTTTAGTTTTCTTCACATTTTATTTTTTTCCTTTCACCTTATTCTATTTCTTTCATTTTCAATTACCTTTCCATTTTCTTTCCATTTAATTTTATAACCTTTAGCAGTAGCGAGTTTATATTAAAACGCGCTGCAACAAATAAAGTAGCGGTAGCGCGATTCGTTATAGATCGCTACTACTATGTGTAGCCCATCGGCTAAGCCGTGGGAATTTTAATAGTAATGTGTTTGCAGCAAGACGCGCTACTGCTAGATCTTTATCTGCAGCGCGGTTTCCTCAGGCGCGCTACTGCTAATTAGCACCAGCGTGCTTTTTTGACCCACGCTACTGCTAAAGTTCTGTGTATAAGGTTTTTCCTAGTAGTGAATCCCTTCACGGCCACTTGCGAAAGTGAGATCTGATAGAGATAGTATGATAAGATAAATATATTTTTGGTATTTTATAATATAGATGCGAAAAGTAAAGATGCAAATAAAAGTAGATTGAAAGCTTATATGATAAAAGATAGACCCAGGGGCCATAGGTTTCACTAGTGGCTTCTCTCAAGATAGCATAAGTAATACGGTGGGTGAACAAATTACTGTCGAGCAATTGATAGAAAAGTGAATAATTATGAGATTATCTAGGCATGATCATGTATATAGGCATCACGTCCGTGACAAGTAGACCGCTCCTGCCTGCATCTACTACTATTACTCCACACATCGACCGCTATCCAGTATGCATCTAGAGTATTAAGTTCATAAGAACAGAGTAACACATTAAGAAAGATGACATGATGTAGAGGGATAAACTCAAGCAATATGATATAAATCCCATCTTTTTATCCTCGATGGGAACTATACAATATGTGCCTTGCAACCCTTTCTGTCACTTGGTAAGGACACCACAAGATTGAACCCAAAGCTAAGCACTTCTCCCATGGCAAGAAAGATCAATCTAGTAGGCCAAATAACTGATAATTCGAAGAGACTTGCAAAGATAACTCAATCATACATAAAAGAATTCAGGGAAGATTCAAATATTTCTCATAGATAAACTTGATAAAACCCACAATTCATCGGATCTTGACAAACACACCGTAAAAAGAGTTTAGATCGAATAGATCTCCACAGGAGAGGGGGAGAACATTGCATTGAGATCCAAAAACAGAGAAAAAGCCATCTAGCTAATAACTATGGACCCGAAGGTCTGTGGTAAACTACTCACAACTCATCGGAAGGGCTATGGTGTTGATGTAGAAGCCCTCCATGGTCGATTCCCCCTCCGGCGGAGCGCCGACGAAGGCTCCAAGATGGGATCTCGCGGATACAAAAGGTTACGGCGGTGGAAATTATTTTTCGTTGGCTACCTGGATGTTTTCGGGGTACGTAGGTATATATAGGAGGAAGAAGTACGTCGGTGGCCGCTCGTGGGGCCCAGGAGACAGGGGCGCGCCCAGGAGGGGTGGGCGCACCTCCTATATCATGGCTGCCTCGATTGCTTCTTGACTTGCACTCCAAGTCATCTGGATCACGTTCGTTCCAAAAATCACGCTCCCAAAGATTTCATTCTGTTTGGACTCCGTATGATATTCCTTTTCTTTGAAATACTGAACTAGGCAAAAAAAACAGCAATACGGGCTGGGCCTCTGGGTTAGTCCCAAAAATGATATAAATATGTAAAATAAAGCCCATAAACATCCAAAAGGGGTAATATAATAGCATGGAACACTCAAAAATTATAGATACATTGGAGACATATCAATCTTGCGAAAGCAAAAAATGAGTTTTTTCTCTTTTCGAGAGGAACAGCTCATGAAAGCAAACATGTGCCTCCAGGAAAAGTAAATTTGTGCCTCTAGTGAAAGAAAAAAAATGTGTTTGTGCCTCGAGTGGAAGCAAATTGGTGCCTCTTGAGGAAGTTAACAAAAAGCATTTTCGTGCAAAAAAATCAAGTTTTTATCCAAAATCTATAGAGAACCGGGCAAAACACAAAAAACCATCTAAAACTAGAAAAACGTACAAATGATGGCTATCGGTGCTAAATCCGGCATATCTCGAGGTAGGGGTCCAAAGCTAGACGTCTTAGAGTGATGGTAACATGAACACGGGATTTTACCCAGGTTCGGACTCTCTCGAAGAGATAATACCCTACATCATGCTTTTAATTGTATTGACATAAGGTATAGTACAAAATACATGTATCTACCGCGAGATTGCTGATCTAAGTTGTCATGTAATAATATATTGACTAGTCTGACATCGGTTCACATAATGTACCTGAGGCCTAGGAGAGGGGCCCTCTGCGTCATCGAGGAGCGTGCCATGCACTCCACCTTGCTGCCCGCCTTCTCCATTTCCCCTCCAGCAGCCCCGTTTCATACCTGAAGGTGGAGAATTGCCAGCGGTACTAGGAGACAACAACCCCGCTTCCGTGTGGTCTGATGTGCACATTCCCAATGGATAGCATCTGAGTAGGGATCAGGTGCATGTTCTCGTCGTCCCAGCGAGCGGCCATGCTCGCCTCTTGGAGATCAATCGTCGGCGCGCCCGCTTGCCTCTGGATCTCTTCAACCACCGAAGGTACGTCGTCCATAGAGCACCGTGGGACACCTGGTTTTAGGACGAGCATGACCTGCAGCGGCAGACATTTTTGCTGGTCGTTCTCCAAGACCGCCTCGGACGCGCTCTACCACACCCGTGTGCATGCTCCTAGTCCGCCCCTGTCATGCGGTCATGCACGGGTGCACGCAGGCCCAGGCCCTCCCCCTCATTGTCCCTGCCACCACCAACTCCCACCATGACCGCCGAAGAGGAGGACGAGGAATTGGTGAGGAGGGTCTTTGAGGACTCCGAGAGGGAGTACGAGCCCAGCTAGTGGGATGGCCTAGATGTGATGATGGCATTGTCGGCTGCTGACGACATCACCATACCCGAGCTGGAGGTGAAGGAGGAGGTTGTTGAGGAGCCTCCCGCCGCGCCCAGAACGCGACTTTGGTGGGGTAGTCTTGGATGTGGACATCCACGGTGCCATGCAGCCCACCTTCACCGCCGACCTCGTGGGTAGGCCCCGATCCATGCTCACCAGCCCAGCCACAGCCACAACAAGCGTCGACCGCCCCACTTTGGCAGCCAACGGAGGCGCCGCCCCGCCCACCTTTGGTAGCCACCGCAATACATCGACCTCGCTATGGAAGAAGATGATAGCAGCTGAAGACGACCAGCACGACGACGACGGGCCGATCTAGGGTTTCTTATTGTTTATTTATTTTATTTCAAGTTCAATGTCAATGTTGGTCATGACTTTGTGGGTGTTTTAATTTAATGTAATATATGTATATCATTTCTTATTATCTGTATTGTCTTTTTGTTTAATTAAATCCATAATCCGGAAATTATTTTAAATGTGGTTGGGCGCCCGAAGGGCGGACGGCCACAAACAGACGCTCGAGTCCGGTTTGCTACAGAAATGGACAGAAACCGGACAAAACTCATGTTCGTTTCTGGTCCTTTGTTTGAGTTGATCGTAAGAGAATCGTTGAGTGGGCCAAACCTCTGACGACAACGACTTTCAAGTCCACTACACTTAAAAATAAACTATAAGTAAGGCATCTATTAGATCTCATCATATCTCATGAGGAGAGCGACCCGAGAGAAACACACACACCCCTATGAGTTCCATTGAGGTGGGATAAGCAACCAACCACAATGACTTTCAAGTCCACTAGAAAGAAACACTAAGTGGGACATCTATTGGATCTCATTAGATCTCATGAGGAGAGCGACCCAAGAGAAACACATATCCCTATGAGTATCATTAAGGTGGGACAAGCAACCAACCACAATGATTTTCAAGTCCACTAGAAAAAAAACACTAAGTGGGGCATATATTAGATCTCATGAGAGCGACTTAGAGAAACACATATCCCTATGAGTATCATTAAGGTGGGGCAAGCAACCAACCACAATGACTTTTAAGTCCACTAGAAAGAGACACTAAGTGGGGCATATACTATATCTTATTAGATCTCATGAGAGCGACCCGAGAGAAACACATATCCCTATGAGTATCATTAAATTGGGACAAGCAACCAACCACAATGACTTTTAAGTCCACTAGAAAAAGACACTAAGTGGGGCATATATTAGATCTCATGAGAGCGACCCGAGAGAAACACGTATCCCTATGAGTATTAAGGTGGGACAAGCAACCAACCACAATGACGTTGAAGTCCACTAGAAAAAAACACTAAGTGGGTCATACATTAGATCTCATAAGAGCAATCCGAGAGAAACACATATCCCTATGAGTATCATTAAGGTGTGACAAGCAACCAACCGCAATGACTTTTATGTCCACTAGTAGGGCTGGACCAAAAGCTCGTAGCTCGCGAGCTTAAGGAGCGCTCGATAGTTCGGCTCGTTAAGCTTGTAGCTCGCTTCTTAATGAACAGAGCCAATCATTGATTTTAGCTCGTTAAGCTTAACGAGCTTAACGAGCGAGCTAACGAGTTTCACGAGTAGCTCGTTAAGCTCGTTAGTAACAACACAACACATATTTTCATATTACGTGACAAACTTTTTGTAGCACCTCAGCCCATCTGTTTAATCTAATCGACATATGAGGTAACAAACTACTTTATTTTGTTTGTAGTCATCATATTTCATCTTGAAAACCATACCTACACATTCATCACGTATATCATAACACATTATAATTTATTAACGAGCGCTCGCGAGCGCTCACGAGCTTAACGAGCTTCAAACGAGCCGAGCCGAGCAGGGTTTTCTGCTCGTTAATCTTAACGAGCTTAACGAACCGAGCCTTAACGAGCATGAGCTTAACGAGACGACCTGCTCGTTAGTCCAGCCCTATCCACTAGAAAGAGACATTGAGTGCGGCATCTACTAGATCTCGCGAGGATAGCGGCCGAGAGGAGGGCAGCCTTTTGAATACTGTAAAAGCACCATCAGTTTCTCACGGCATCGGCGTATCGCAAAAATAAAATAGATGCCTATTCCCTCGACCTCGATCAACAGCTCCGATACGTTGAAGCAGCTGGCCACATATATACGTGTCCCCGTCCCGCCGCTGCAACAATAGCGTTGTGTATACATTTGCCTTTTGTAAGGCACTGGCGACTGGCGTGCTGCATCTCCCCGACTCGCCGCTGCCCTCATCTCAGCTAGAATTCATCAGACGGTGAGAAAATTCAACGAATTATTAAGACATTTTCCTTCAGGAAGCAGAGGTTGCAAGCACACAATTATTTACACGCATGTAGTAGTACCTAGTAAACTTTCAAGATTTTCAACTGTAATACATCAACGGGAAAGGTTTCGTAGTCATGTCATTGGTTGTTTCAACATGTCCAGAATATGCCTTTTGCAAGTGGAGGCGAAAAGTGTAGTCTGAGACGAAACAAGTGCAGCCACTGGACAGCGGAAGAGATGACTACACTAGTGGGTGGTATTGAAGATTCTGGCGCTGGGCGATGGACTAAGGGTTGATAAGATAGTCTTATCGTATGTCTTGCATGTAATTAAGAGATGGCAAAAAAACATGTCTATAATGGGTCATCTTTTAGTCTTGTCTTCAATAACTAGCTATTTCTAAAAACGTGGTGAGACATATTGTGCTAAGAGGTCATCTCTTGTTTTCTTTTAAATAAGAGAAGACAAGCCTTTTCTTATGAATTATCTCTCCTCCACCTTATCAATTATCCTACATGGCATTGCTAAGATAGAACCATTGTACATGCGCTAAGTTGAAGAAGAGATGGTTCTTACGGAAACATATAATAGAGCTTAGGCATCGGGACCTCGTTATCCTGTCCGCCGGTTCTTCTTGAGATCGGTGAAGTTGTCTCATAGTCAAAGAAGATAAGATGGCCGTGTGCGTTTGTTTCGGAAGCAGACGAAGGGAGCAAACAAAAAATATCTGAGCGCGTGCCTTTCTCTCCTTGCCCATCTCTCTCTCTCTCGCCTGGGCCTTTTCTCTCCTCCTCTTCTCCCTACCTCTCTCTCTCCTCACTCTACACATCTTCTCCTCCATCCCATCTCGTGGGCACCATTGATCCATCTAGAGAGAGAGAGAGAGAGAGAGAGCGTTTTGCTAAGAGAGATGCTGTGAGATGTGAGATACAGAATGGGAGAATGGTGTTGTGTGTGAGAGAAAAGGAAGAGAGAGGTGATGTGGGAGAGACATAACAGAAGGGGGGAGACAGGTACTGTGAGAAAGGGAGAGAGAGGTCTTCTGCGTGTATGACAGGGAAAAAGAGGAGAGAGGTGTCGTGAGCGAAGGGAGATATGTGTTCAGCATCAGAGAGAAAGAATCAAAGAGAGGGAACCGTGATGATGGTGAGAATCTTTTCAGTACAGCCAAGCACATCTCGAGAGACAGGGCGCTGAGCCAAGGGCCTAGATAGCACGGCCTGGTGCGTAGGCTCAAGAAATCCACATTCATGGTTCTCAACGTCAGTTCAAACTACAATGCATTCCCAGGTAAAGTGCATGGTTTGGTGATGTCACTGCACGAATAGTGGATACCATCTGCATGGTTGGTGCTTTTGTTGTCTCTCACACACTCTTTCCATGTCCATCTTCTGCTTTTCCATGTCCCGTGTCGATGTTACCTTGTCTCGCCGGCACCCACACTACCGATCTATCATTTTTTTTCTTATTGTTGAGGATAAGTGGAGAAATCTACTGAAATCATACACAGTAAGAACTTCCTCTAAAAAGGAAGTGCTATTCCATAACTTTCTTCTACTCATGGGGGAGCACCACTGATTTTCATTTCTTCCTGATTTTCATTCCATAATTGTTATTCCATAAACTTTTTGAAGGGAGATGTAAAAATAAAAGCATATTTGCCTTTAGATAAGAAGTTGATTAGACGGATCCAGAAGGCAACCACTGACAACTCTACGCTTGAATAGACCAGTCTTAAGCTAACATTATTTGAAGATAAGATGTTTTAGCAGTGCCTAAATACACACTCTGTGTGGGTGCCTTCCTAGTCTTCTGGATAGTGATACCATCTTCTCTCAATATGTGAGAGATGTCTCCTACTTTACTGTACAGCTTTTTTTTTTTGCAGGGGTACTTTACGTACAAATTGTGTAAGAAGAATATGGGCTTGATCTAGTGATCTTTAGAAAGAATCATGTTATCATTAAACTTGCAACGTTGTTGTCTTTCCTTCTGAACTGCTTGTTTATCACAATTTTCAGTTATACTACTTGTTATCATACCATGACAATCCCAACTCAGGATTTGGTTCTGTGGAAAGAGTTGCTTGATGTTTCCAAGATATTACAATCAGATGAACTTCCAGGTGCCTCGGCCTTTGCATCTGCGAGGAGTGGATCAACTAAATTAGTGGCGGAACCAGTGCCGGGCGACCCTGCACTAGTAGAAAACCATCCATTAGACCCGGTTCGTAAGGGCCTTTAGTCCAGGTTCATGAACCGGGACTAATGGGTCGTTACTAATGCCTCCACCCATTAGTCCCGGTTCAAACGCGAACCGGGACCAATGAGCCTCCACGTGGCCCTGTGCGCCGAGTCCAGTCAGGGGGCCTTTGGTCCCGGTTGGTGGCTCCAACCGGGACCAAAAGGCATCCACGCGTCTGCATTTCAGTGGCTGGGTTTTTTTTTTTGAAAGGAGGGGGGTTGGGGGTTTAATTTAGGTGTTTCGTATATTGTGTTAGCTAGCTAATTAATAGAGAGAAGTGTCCTCTCTTATGTCCGTGCTTGGTCGACGCTACGTAGTATATATACATAAGTGATCGAGAGAACCATTCAGTACAGAAGTTCGTCATGCATACCGAGAGAAGATTGATCGACCTCTCCTTCTCCGAGAGATTGGTCGAACAACAAGTTTTTTACTGGCTACATACAAGTATAAGATCTCTTAATTACAAACCACTAGTATTTGAATTGAAGTTCCACATGGTATTCTCCGGCTTTACTGATGACGTGTTCAAGAAAGAATCCCGCCAACTCCTCTTGAATTGCTTTAATGCGATCTGGTGGTAGGAGTTCATCCCGCATCTGCCACGTCTAATTAATTTGAAGAAGGGGGTTAATTAATACATATATATGAATGAAACTCAACAGAAATGATGGTGTAATAAAATGAAATTGTGAATATTATTGCTTACGCACTTCATATTGTCTTCTAGAGTAGCCCCGCTTGTTTTTCAAAGTCGCGTTGTGGATAAACTCGCACACGTAGTATCCACAGAAATCATTCCCTTCCTTCTGCCACAAGCACTTTACGAGAAATAGAGGTCAATCAAACTGATAATGAAGCATTATATAAATGGCATTGATGAAATTTAAAGTATAGCTATAGAATCAACGGGAGATGCGCGCCAGTAGTACTTACTTTCGGGTATACATATTGCAGCTCCTTCGGCAGTCCCGGAGCTTGTGCGGTGAACTGTTTCCAAATCCTGCAAGACAAAGAAAATAATTATTATTACTTGAGATATCAGGAAATGAACAAAAAGTTGCCGATATGGTGCGATAATGATCGATTGAACTTACTTGTTGAGCATTTCAGTCATGTCCGCATAGGTGCTGGGATCTTTCCGTCTGGAGTCTAAGACGGTTACTAGTCCACACTCAAGCTTAATCTCCAGAAGAATATAGTGGTACCTGCATACGCATGCATAACTCATCAGTTACATTAACCTCGCTCGAGTAATAAGGGAAACCGAATATGCACACGACAGTAACACTCACGGGCCGTTGTAAGGAAAGAGTATGGTATCTTTGTTTTGATTTTTGATTAACGATTGTAGCAAGTTGTCCTCGGCCTCTTCGACGTTCTTTTCAACCAGAAATACATCTATGATATTTGTGTTAATGAACCTAATATCATAGATTTCATTTTTTTTGCACTCGACGATCTTCAATCTGCATAATATATTGAGGATAATTAATTATAAATACATGCAATGAAAGAGCCGAGCTATATATACAGACTAATGACAGAAATAGTACTTACAGGCAGTAGCAAAAGACCATTAATTTATCGAGGGCCTTTTGATTGAAGAACTCGAAGAACTCCTCAAATGGAATAGCCAACACATCATTTGAAACGAGGTCGTGCTCCTCTTTAATTTTCAGATACAAAGTGTTCGTCCCCTCAGACTCTCTGCAGGTTTTCATGTACCAACTATGGAATCTTCGCATCATTGTTGTTAGAGACTTTTCATCTTTGACGAGAGGCTTCCCGTACTCGTATCTGAATATGTCCACCTCCATGAAATCAGGAAGTACATCGTCAGGCAGGTAATCTTCAAGATTGCCATAACCAGCCACCGTCCCCGGAGGATTAGACACATTGAGCGGGGGGCACGATTGTTGTGCTTGTTCGCCGAGCTGGGCAATTTTTTTTCCCCTTTGCTCGTTGTTCTTTTGACCTTTTATCACTGACAATAGTTCCCGACCGCTTGGCTTGGAGATATGTCTGTTCAGTAATGCGCTCATAGTTGGTTCTCGGCGGAGACTTTGGTGATTTCCTCAGGGCATCGAGAGTGCGCTTTGCTTTCACTGGATCTACCTTCTCCTCCGGAGGTGGATGTATCTTTCCTTTCACCCCTTCAAAGAACTCCTTCACTTGGGCCTGCACAATCGTATTGTTTTCCTCCTTGGTCCTCTCGTACGGTAACTTCTCTACAGGCTTTAGAGGTGGACCGTATCTGTATTGCCTCTCTCTTCTCACTAGTAGAAAACCATCCATTAGTCCCGGTTCGTAAGGGCCTTTAGTCCCGGTTCGGGAACCGGGACTAATGGGTCGTTACTAATACCTCAACCCATTAGTCCCGGTTCAAACACGAACCGGGACCAATGTGCCTCCACGTGGCCCTGTGCGACGAGCCCAGTCAGGGGGCCTTTGGTCCTGATTGGTGGCTCCAACCGGGACCAAAAGGCATCCACGTGTCTGCATTCCAGTGGCTGGGGTTTTTGTTTTTTTTTAAAGGAGGGGGGTTGGGGGTTTTGGGGGGATAATTTAGGTGTTTCGTATATTGTGTTAGCTAGCTAATTAATAGAGAGAAGTGTCCTTTCTTATGTCCGTGCTTGGTCGACGCTACATAGTATATATACATAAGTGATCGAGAGAACCATTCAGTACAGAAGTTCGTCATGCATACCGAGAGAAGATTGATCGACCTCTCCTTCTCCGAGAGATTGGTCGAACAACAAGTTTTTTACTGCCTACATACATGTATAAGATCTCTTAATTACAAACCACTAGCATTTGAAATGAAGTTCCACATGGTATTCTCCGGCTTTACTGATGACGTGTTCAAGAAAGAATCCCGCCAACTCCTCTTGAATTGCTTTCATGCGATCTGGTGGTAGGAGTTCATCCCGCATCTGCCACGTCTAATTAATTTGAAGAAGGGGGTTAATTAATACATATATATGAATGAAACTCAACAGAAATGATGGTGTAATAAAATGAAATTGTGAATATTATTGCTTACGCACTTCATATTGTCTTGTAGAGTAGCCCCGCTTGTTTTTCAAAGTCGCGTTGTGGATGAACTCGCACACGTAGTATCTACAGAAATCATTCCCTTCCTCCTGCCACAAGCACTTTACGAGAAATAGAGGTCAATCAAACTGATAATGAAGCATTATATAAATGGCATTGATGAAAGTATAGCTATAGAATCAACGGGAGATGCGTGCCAGTAGTACTTACTTTCGGGTATACAAATTGCAGCTCCTTCGGCGGTCCCAGAGCTTGTGCGGTGAACTGTTTCCAAACCCTGTAAGACAAAGAAAATAATTATTATTACTTGAGATATCAGGAAATGAACAAAAAGTTGCCGATATGGTGCCATAATGATCGATTGAACTTACTTGCTGAGCATTTCAGTCATGTCCACATAGGTGCTGGGATCTTTCCGTCTGGAGTCTAAGACGGTTACTAGTCCACGCTCAAGCTTAATCTCCAGAAGAATATAGTGGTACCTGCACACGCATGCATAACTCATCAGTTACATTAACCTCGCTCGAGTAATAAGGGAAACCGAATATGCACACGACAGTAATACTCACGGGCCGTTGTAAGGAAAGAGTATGGTATCTTTTTTTTGATTTTTGATTAACGATTGTAGCAAGTTGTCCTCGGCCTCTTCGACGTTCTTTTCAACCAGAAATATATCTATGATATTTGTGTTAATGAACCCAATATCATAGATTTCATTTTTTTTGCACTCGACGATCTTCAATCTGCATAATATATTGAGGATAATTAATTATAAATACATGCAATGAAAGAGCCAAGCTATATATACAGACTATGACAGAAATAGTACTTACAGGCAGTAGCAAAAGACCATTAATTTATTGAGGGCCTTTTGATTGAAGAACTCGAAGAACTCCTCAAATGGAATAGCCAACACATCATTTGAAACGAGGTCGTGCTCCTCTTTAATTTTCAGATACAAAGTGTTCGTCACATCATACTCTCTGTAGGTTTTCATGTACCAACTATGGAATCTTCGCATCATTGTTGTCAGAGAGTTTTCATCTTTGACGAGAGGCTTCCCGTACTCGTATCTGAATAAGTCCACCTCCATGAAATCAGGAAGTACATCGTCAGGCAGGTAATCTTCAAGATTGCCATAACCGGCCACCGTCGCCGGAGGATTAGACACATTGAGCGGGGGGCACGATTGCTGTGCTTGTTCGCCGAGCTGGGCAATTTTTTTCCCCTTTGCTCGTTGTTCTTTTGACCTTTTATCACTGACAGTAGTTCCCGACCGCTTGGCTTGGAGATATGTCTGTTCAGTAATGCGCTCATAGTTGGTTCTCGGCGGAGACTTTGGTGGTTTCCTCAGGGCATCGAGAGTGCGCTTTGCTTTCACCGGATCTACCTTCTCCTCCGGAGGTGGATGTATCTTTGCTTTCACCCCTTCAAAGAACTCCTTCACTTGGGCCTGCACGATCGTATTGTTTTCCTCCTTGGTTCTCTCGTAGGGTAACTTCTCTACAGGCTTTAGAGGTGGACCGTATCTGTATTGCCTCTCTCTTCTTGTGCTGCTAGACGCCGGAGCAGACGGAGCGGCTGCGGCGTCTGTCTTCTTTCGTGCTTTCTTACGAGGCGGAGGAGAAGGACTACGACGCGTCAGAGCAGCTGGGGCGGCGGCGGGTCTCTTCCGCCCTTGCTGGCGAGGCGGAGAAGGAGGAGGCGGAGTGCCGCCACGCGCCGGAGAAGAAGGCGGAGTGCCGCCACGCGTGCCCTGATCGTCACTCGTCGGAGGAGGAGGCGGTGGAGGAGGCGGAGTGCCGCCACGCGTTCCCTGATCGTCACTCGCCGGAGGAGGAGGCGGTGGAGGAGGCGGAGTGCCCTGACTCGCCGGAGGAGGAGGAGGAGGCGGAGGCGTCCAGTTCAGAAGGTCGATGAGCTCCTTCCGCCATAGGCATGGAGTCTTTAGAGCAGAACCCAGCCTAGTCTCCCCTTCACCGGTAGGGTGCTCAAGCGCGAGGTCCTCAAATCCCTCCGTTATTTCATCCACCATCACCTTAGCAAATCCTTCTGGAATCGGCTGGCAGTGATAAGTTGTGCCGCGTCCACTAGGATAAACTTGGCCAACAGCCGCCTTGACCTTCAAATTCATGCATCGCACCATAATGTGGCAATTTTGAGGCTCCGTGATACCATCCACGGGATAGCTGGCAGGAGCCGTCAAGACATGCTCCGGCTGAAGCAGCTCGGTGGAAGCAACGCTGCTTCTCCGCTGAGATGGCGGGGTAGCTTCAGGGGAAGCTTCGGCATGTCGTTTGTTACGATCTGCTGCTTCTCGTTCCTCTTCTCGATCCTCTAGCCCCATTACCCTTCCAAGCAGCGCCTGCATTTGGTCCTGCTCCAGTTTCTTCCTCCTCTCGTGGGTTTTGTAACCCCCTGCGTCCGGAAAACCAAACTTCCACGGAAGGGAGCCTGGCGTGCCTCGTGTCCGTCCAGGGTGCTCGGGATTCCCAAGGGCCATTGTGAGCTCATCCTTCTCCCTGTTTGGAAGGAACGTCCCTCGCTGCGCTGCATCGATATAGTGTCGAAGGTTCTTGACTGGTGTTTGCAGTTGCTCGTCCATCCACTGACACTGCCCTGTTACAGGGTCCAAGGTTCCGCCAGCCCCGAAGAACCAAGTCCGGCAACGGTCTGGCCAACGCAATGTCTCTGGTTCGATCCCTTTTTCAAGCAGATCATGCTCAGCCTTGGACCACTTAGGCCGGGCTTTGAGGTAGCCACCTGACCCCGTGCGATGGTGAAGCTTTTTCTTCGCAGCATTTTTCTTGTTTGTCTCCGACATCTTCTTACTCTTTTCCGATGTCTTGTGGGCCACAAATGCGGGCCAGTGATCTTTGATCTTCTCATATTTGCCGATAAATTCTGGTGTCTCTTTTTTCTTGACAAACTGGTTCAGCTCTTTCCTCCACCTCCTCATTAGGCCTGCCATCTTCTTAAGAGCACAAGACTTGATTAATTGCTCTTTAACTGGCTTCTCCGGATCCTCCTCTGGCGGTAGGGTGAAATTTGCCTTCAACTCAGTCCAAAGATCTTCTTTCTGCATATCATTGACATAAGACACCTCGGCGTCTTCATCCTTAGCAGGCTTATACCATTGCTGGATGCTGATCGGGATCCTGTCCCTAACAAGAACCCCGCACTGAGCAGAAAATGCCTTCTTTGTCCGTATGGGTTCAATCGGTTCGCCGTCGGGCGCGATTTCTATGATCTCAAACTTTTCATCCGAGCTCAACTTTTTCTTCGGGCCTCGTCTCCTTACCAAAGTTGTGCTTGATCCGGAGGGCTAGAAATTATAAGGAAGAAAGACGACAGTAATTAATATGTGTACATATACCAAAACAATGGATGCATCAATTAACTTGGCAGCACGGGCTTAACTAATATATATATACCTGGCCGGACTCGGTTCGGTGACCGGAGCAGTCAGCACGGTCTCCTTCGTCTTGTACCTCCATTGTGTCACCGGAGCCATCATGAACATAGTCCTCCTCTTGTACCGGCATTAATGGGTCGAAGCCATCATAATCATAGCCCTCTTCATCCAGCTGACCAACGGTGTCAATGAGAAATGACGCAACATCATCACTTCCATTTGCGATTATGTCCCCCAACATCGCTTCTGTTTCTTCGTCTCGGGAGTGCTCCATAGTTTCTGCAAATATTGACAACATGTCAATTATTATTCAAACATGGTACATAGTGGCAAACGTAGAACTAGCTAGCTAATCACAATAAGGAATCATGTTAGTGGCCTCGATGCTGCTTCTCTAGGGTTTGGGGTCGCCTCGACACAAAGCTTCAAGGGTTTGGGGTGGCCTCGACGATAACGCTCTTTTAACTTGATAAATTTGGGTGGCCTCGAGAGAGTTAATTTGTCGGGTAGGGGCGCGACAGGAGGGAGTACGTAGGAGACCTGCAACATCGTTTTCTCTCTAGGGTTTGGGTGTCCTCGAGAGTTTTGGTCGAGCGAGAGGGCCGAGGGGGGTGCTGCAGTTGTATCTAGAGGGGGTTATATCGACAACGAAGCGACATACATATACATGGGAAAATAATGTTATCGGGGAGGGGCTATCGCTACCACCCCCTCGTGTTGAAGTTTCTTCTTTCTCCTTTCCTTTCTTTCTTCTTCTCCTCTTCTTTTTCTTCTTCTCCCTCGAGAAAGGAAAATAATTAAGGAAAAGGAAGAAAAGAGGAAGAAGGAAGAAGGAAGAAGAAGAAGAAGTAAAAGAAGAAAAAAAGAGGAGAAGAAGAAAGGAATAGAGGAGAAGAAGAAAAAAATAGAATTTCTTCTTTCTCCTCTATTCCTTTCTTCTTCTCCTCTTCTTTTTCTTCTTTTTTCCTCTTCTTATTTATTTCTCCTCTGCTTCCTCTCCTCTTTTTCTCCTTTCTTCCTCTTCTTATTTTCCTTTTTCCTCTCATTCTTTTAGTATTGCTTGTTTTAAAAAAAATGTTCAAATAGAAAATTTCGAAAAAAAACAAAGGTTTTGCCTAATGCATTGTTCATATGAATATACAAACATTTGCATATTCTACAATAATTAATATCAACAAAAAAATCTATGAACAGAAAAAAAACCTAACTTTTCTAAAAATCTATCTTTTGCATATATGAAAACATTAATACACATATGAACAATAAATACATATATCAACAAAAACATAATCTGAACAATTTTTGAACATTACATACACATAGCCACATACATACACATATACATTATATATATATATATATGTATATATATATGAACAAAAAAACTAAACTAATAAAAATGAAAAAAAACATAGCCGCATATATATATAGCCACATACATACACATATATATATATACATTGAACAAAAAAATTAAACTAATAAAAATGAAAAAAAATAGAGCCGGTGCGGCGCAACGGCTCACAGCGGTGGCGGCGCGGGGGCGGGCGACGGCGATGGGGCAGGGGCTTGGGGCGCGGGGCGCGGGGGCGGGCGACGGCGACGGGGGATCCTGGCAGCGACTCGGAGCCCTGGATGTGATCACGGACATGACGAGGAGACTCGAAATGGTCGAGACATAAAGTTTTGATGTACCGAAGCTTGTTCGGAGTCCTGGATGTGATCACGGACATGACGAGGAGACTCGAAATGGTCGAGACATAAAGATTGATATATTGGACGACTATATTCGGACACCGGAAAGGTTCCCGGTGATTTCGGAGAAAACCGGAGTGCCGAGGGGTTACCGGAACCCCCCGGGAGATTATTGGGCCTATGGGCCTTAGGGGAAAGGAGTGATGGGCGGCCAGCATGGGCCGCGCGCCCCCTTCCCCCTCTGGTCCGAATTGGACTAGGAGGGGGGCGGCGCCCCCCCTTTCCTTCCCCCTCTCCCCCTTCCTTCCCCCTCCTAGTAGGAGTAGGAAAGGAGGAGTCCTACTCCTACTAGGAGGAGGATTCCTCCTCCCTTGGCGCGCCCAAAGGGGCCGGCCGGCCTTCCCCCTTGCTCCTTTATATACGGGGGCGGGGGGCACCCCATAGACACACAAGTTGATCTATGGATCGTTCCTTAGCCGTGTGCGGTGCCCCCCTCCACCATATTCCACCTCGGTCATATCGTCGCGGAGTTTAGGCGAAGCCCTGCGCCGGTAGAACATCATCATCGTCACCACGCCGTCGTGCTGACGGAACTCATCTCCGGAGCTCGGCTGGATCGGAGGCCGGAGATCGTCATCGAGCTGAACGTGTGCTGAACTCGGAGGCTCCGTACGTTCGGTGCTTGGATCGGTCGGATCGTGAAGACGTACAACTACATCAACCACGTTGTGCTAACGCTTCCGCTTACGGTCTACGAGGGTACGTGGACAACACTCTCCCCTCTCGTTGCTATGTCATCACCATGATCTTGCGTGTGCGTATGAAAAATTTTGAAATTACTACGTTCCCCGACAATTACGAACACTATTGGTCGCACATTTTCAGTACTAACATTTCTAAATGCAGGAAGAAAATTTGTCTTGACAGTATCAAGATCCTCAAGCCATGAAACATAATGACTGAGCTCCTCGTAGTTGAGTTCAGCCCCAGGACAGTATACGGTCCTCTCTACCAAGCGCTGGACATGTTTGCTTGCACCGAAATAAGCTGACAATACAAATTAGTTGTCAACTATTTTTGAATAAACAATATCAAAGACATAAATATGGTTGAGAAACTTACATAATGGTATAACTGGAGGCGTCTGCACATCGACCCAGATGTCGGTAGTACCTTCAATATCATCTTCCGGACGAATATCAAAGGTGATAACCATATCAGGCTCAAATGCATAAGTCTTTCATAGTGCTCGCCATGTTTTGCATCCAAAATAGGTGTAGTCGTCTGAATTGTATAATTTTGCATGGAAAATATAACCACGCTCGGTCTTCAAGTAAACTTTCTTTTCCTCCGTACTATGACTGAAACCTATCTTATCCAATACAAAAACTCTTGCATGGCAGGGGATACGCTAGTAGAATAGTAAAAAAAATATAAGTTGAAGCAAATGAAGTAGATGTCATGCTTAATTACGAAAAAAGGACTTGTCGTTGTGACTTACTGTATCCACTTCGAAGTTCTCGTCCAGCTTGATGCTGAAGCGCCTATCATCATCTAGGAAGATTCCGTCGCACAGGCCACACTTGTCTTCGCAGTATTTGCAAATACCGAAATCCTTTTCATCGTCAGACATTTCCTTGTTCATAGTTAAAACATTAATTGAAAATCGATCGAAGACAACTACCAAGATACTCAACACACAAATCCGGGGCACTCGATATTTCCTACATATTCTGGCACAAGTCATGCCAAAATTCATGGAAAAATCCGGCATGACCTTTGCTAAAATAGGACATATCGAGCGCCTGAAATTTGCCGGAACAGAAATGAATCAACACTCCAGCAAAACATAGGCCACTCGGAGGTGTAACCTGCAAACATGACCGGCCACATGGATATTGAGCAACACAAGATATACATTTCAAAATATCTTATAGGACTCAAATTAGCATGCATTCAATAAGCAAAAGTAAATCATCTCATGCGTCCGTACATCGTCGAATATTATCACTAATACATCATGAATAGTGTCATACATATAACATCACTAATACAACTAAAACCCTAGCACACGACGGGTATCGGCGCGGGCGGTGGACACCCACAGAGAAGGAACCATCACGGGATCATAGCTCCAGTGAGATCCCCGGAGAACCTGCCAGGTATTGGAGAACGGTCTGTGCTCCAACGCAAACAAGTAGCGACGGACGTGCGCGTCCTCCTCACTGACACGGTGACGCACCACCTCCGCGGAGTCCTTGAGCCTCTGGATCGTCACTGGCCCATGCGACCGCCACCAAAGAAGGTTCGGGTCAACGACAGGCTGGCTCCTCACCAACCTGCGCCCCCGGTAGGTAGCGCCTCCCAGTACCACCCCGGCGGAGCCCAGTCCCGGACATGGCCGATCTGGTCAAGCAGGTGTCGTCCTCCGCCGACTCGACGACGAGGATGCGGGATAGGCATCGTCCACGTCGAGGCGGGAAAAATTGCTTTAACTAAAAAATAGAAACAAGTTCTTACTAACTAGTTATATTAATTCAAATAGTTCTTACTAAAAATAAACTTATTATAAATAAAAATATTCTAGTACCTAATTAGTACCTAGTTCTTACTAACTAATTAGTACCTAGGAACTACTGTCCGATTTGTTTCCACTCTTACATGAACCCTAACTAATTTGATGCAACTAAAATATAAAGAAACCCTAGGCAGAGGTAGGGGAGAGGGAGGAGCGGGCGTGCTCACCTCGGGTGCCTGCGACGAGGGAGGGGCAGGGTGGCGTCGAGGTCGGGGTCGGGGCTCGGGCGTGCGGCGGATGGCGGCCGGCGTCGAGGTCGGGGTCGGGGCGGCGTCCGGGGCGGCGTTGAGGTCTTGGGCGGGGGCGGCGTTGAATCTGGGGTCGGGGCGGCGTAGAGGGTGCGGAGAGCGCGCGGCGGCCGACGGGCGACGGCGGCGGCGACAGTGGAGAGAGTTGGATTTGGGGGAAGTGGCCGCGTGGGGAAGGACGAACCCCGTGGTTAAGTCAGAAGTAGCAGTCGCGCGTTCCAGGAAAAGCGCTGCTGCTATCTTAGCTACAGCGCGTTCTGTGATACACGCTACTGCTACTTCTTTCTCTTTTTCCCCTTTTTCGTTTAGTTTTCTTCACATTTTATTTTTTTCCTTTCACCTTATTCTATTTCTTTCATTTTCAATTACCTTTCCATTTTCTTTCCATTTAATTTTATAACCTTTAGCAGTAGCGAGTTTATATTAAAACGCGCTGCAACAAATAAAGTAGCGGTAGCGCGATTCGTTATAGATCGCTACTACTATGTGTAGCCCATCGGCTAAGCCGTGGGAATTTTAATAGTAATGTGTTTGCAGCAAGACGCGCTACTGCTAGATCTTTATCTGCAGCGCGGTTTCCTCAGGCGCGCTACTGCTAATTAGCACCAGCGTGCTTTTTTGACCCACGCTACTGCTAAAGTTCTGTGTATAAGGTTTTTCCTAGTAGTGAATCCCTTCACGGCCACTTGCGAAAGTGAGATCTGATAGAGATAGTATGATAAGATAAATATATTTTTGGTATTTTATAATATAGATGCGAAAAGTAAAGATGCAAATAAAAGTAGATTGAAAGCTTATATGATAAAAGATAGACCCAGGGGCCATAGGTTTCACTAGTGGCTTCTCTCAAGATAGCATAAGTAATACGGTGGGTGAACAAATTACTGTCGAGCAATTGATAGAAAAGTGAATAATTATGAGATTATCTAGGCATGATCATGTATATAGGCATCACGTCCGTGACAAGTAGACCGCTCCTGCCTGCATCTACTACTATTACTCCACACATCGACCGCTATCCAGTATGCATCTAGAGTATTAAGTTCATAAGAACAGAGTAACACATTAAGAAAGATGACATGATGTAGAGGGATAAACTCAAGCAATATGATATAAATCCCATCTTTTTATCCTCGATGGGAACTATACAATATGTGCCTTGCAACCCTTTCTGTCACTTGGTAAGGACACCACAAGATTGAACCCAAAGCTAAGCACTTCTCCCATGGCAAGAAAGATCAATCTAGTAGGCCAAATAACTGATAATTCGAAGAGACTTGCAAAGATAACTCAATCATACATAAAAGAATTCAGGGAAGATTCAAATATTTCTCATAGATAAACTTGATAAAACCCACAATTCATCGGATCTTGACAAACACACCGTAAAAAGAGTTTAGATCGAATAGATCTCCACAGGAGAGGGGGAGAACATTGCATTGAGATCCAAAAACAGAGAAAAAGCCATCTAGCTAATAACTATGGACCCGAAGGTCTGTGGTAAACTACTCACAACTCATCGGAAGGGCTATGGTGTTGATGTAGAAGCCCTCCATGGTCGATTCCCCCTCCGGCGGAGCGCCGACGAAGGCTCCAAGATGGGATCTCGCGGATACAAAAGGTTACGGCGGTGGAAATTATTTTTCGTTGGCTACCTGGATGTTTTCGGGGTACGTAGGTATATATAGGAGGAAGAAGTACGTCGGTGGCCGCTCGTGGGGCCCAGGAGACAGGGGCGCGCCCAGGAGGGGTGGGCGCACCTCCTATATCATGGCTGCCTCGATTGCTTCTTGACTTGCACTCCAAGTCATCTGGATCACGTTCGTTCCAAAAATCACGCTCCCAAAGATTTCATTCTGTTTGGACTCCGTATGATATTCCTTTTCTTTGAAATACTGAACTAGGCAAAAAAAACAGCAATACGGGCTGGGCCTCTGGGTTAGTCCCAAAAATGATATAAATATGTAAAATAAAGCCCATAAACATCCAAAAGGGGTAATATAATAGCATGGAACACTCAAAAATTATAGATACATTGGAGACATATCAATCTTGCGAAAGCAAAAAATGAGTTTTTTCTCTTTTCGAGAGGAACAGCTCATGAAAGCAAACATGTGCCTCCAGGAAAAGTAAATTTGTGCCTCTAGTGAAAGAAAAAAAATGTGTTTGTGCCTCGAGTGGAAGCAAATTGGTGCCTCTTGAGGAAGTTAACAAAAAGCATTTTCGTGCAAAAAAATCAAGTTTTTATCCAAAATCTATAGAGAACCGGGCAAAACACAAAAAACCATCTAAAACTAGAAAAACGTACAAATGATGGCTATCGGTGCTAAATCCGGCATATCTCGAGGTAGGGGTCCAAAGCTAGACGTCTTAGAGTGATGGTAACATGAACACGGGATTTTACCCAGGTTCGGACTCTCTCGAAGAGATAATACCCTACATCATGCTTTTAATTGTATTGACATAAGGTATAGTACAAAATACATGTATCTACCGCGAGATTGCTGATCTAAGTTGTCATGTAATAATATATTGACTAGTCTGACATCGGTTCACATAATGTACCTGAGGCCTAGGAGAGGGGCCCTCTGCGTCATCGAGGAGCGTGCCATGCACTCCACCTTGCTGCCCGCCTTCTCCATTTCCCCTCCAGCAGCCCCGTTTCATACCTGAAGGTGGAGAATTGCCAGCGGTACTAGGAGACAACAACCCCGCTTCCGTGTGGTCTGATGTGCACATTCCCAATGGATAGCATCTGAGTAGGGATCAGGTGCATGTTCTCGTCGTCCCAGCGAGCGGCCATGCTCGCCTCTTGGAGATCAATCGTCGGCGCGCCCGCTTGCCTCTGGATCTCTTCAACCACCGAAGGTACGTCGTCCATAGAGCACCGTGGGACACCTGGTTTTAGGACGAGCATGACCTGCAGCGGCAGACATTTTTGCTGGTCGTTCTCCAAGACCGCCTCGGACGCGCTCTACCACACCCGTGTGCATGCTCCTAGTCCGCCCCTGTCATGCGGTCATGCACGGGTGCACGCAGGCCCAGGCCCTCCCCCTCATTGTCCCTGCCACCACCAACTCCCACCATGACCGCCGAAGAGGAGGACGAGGAATTGGTGAGGAGGGTCTTTGAGGACTCCGAGAGGGAGTACGAGCCCAGCTAGTGGGATGGCCTAGATGTGATGATGGCATTGTCGGCTGCTGACGACATCACCATACCCGAGCTGGAGGTGAAGGAGGAGGTTGTTGAGGAGCCTCCCGCCGCGCCCAGAACGCGACTTTGGTGGGGTAGTCTTGGATGTGGACATCCACGGTGCCATGCAGCCCACCTTCACCGCCGACCTCGTGGGTAGGCCCCGATCCATGCTCACCAGCCCAGCCACAGCCACAACAAGCGTCGACCGCCCCACTTTGGCAGCCAACGGAGGCGCCGCCCCGCCCACCTTTGGTAGCCACCGCAATACATCGACCTCGCTATGGAAGAAGATGATAGCAGCTGAAGACGACCAGCACGACGACGACGGGCCGATCTAGGGTTTCTTATTGTTTATTTATTTTATTTCAAGTTCAATGTCAATGTTGGTCATGACTTTGTGGGTGTTTTAATTTAATGTAATATATGTATATCATTTCTTATTATCTGTATTGTCTTTTTGTTTAATTAAATCCATAATCCGGAAATTATTTTAAATGTGGTTGGGCGCCCGAAGGGCGGACGGCCACAAACAGACGCTCGAGTCCGGTTTGCTACAGAAATGGACAGAAACCGGACAAAACTCATGTTCGTTTCTGGTCCTTTGTTTGAGTTGATCGTAAGAGAATCGTTGAGTGGGCCAAACCTCTGACGACAACGACTTTCAAGTCCACTACACTTAAAAATAAACTATAAGTAAGGCATCTATTAGATCTCATCATATCTCATGAGGAGAGCGACCCGAGAGAAACACACACACCCCTATGAGTTCCATTGAGGTGGGATAAGCAACCAACCACAATGACTTTCAAGTCCACTAGAAAGAAACACTAAGTGGGACATCTATTGGATCTCATTAGATCTCATGAGGAGAGCGACCCAAGAGAAACACATATCCCTATGAGTATCATTAAGGTGGGACAAGCAACCAACCACAATGATTTTCAAGTCCACTAGAAAAAAAACACTAAGTGGGGCATATATTAGATCTCATGAGAGCGACTTAGAGAAACACATATCCCTATGAGTATCATTAAGGTGGGGCAAGCAACCAACCACAATGACTTTTAAGTCCACTAGAAAGAGACACTAAGTGGGGCATATACTATATCTTATTAGATCTCATGAGAGCGACCCGAGAGAAACACATATCCCTATGAGTATCATTAAATTGGGACAAGCAACCAACCACAATGACTTTTAAGTCCACTAGAAAAAGACACTAAGTGGGGCATATATTAGATCTCATGAGAGCGACCCGAGAGAAACACGTATCCCTATGAGTATTAAGGTGGGACAAGCAACCAACCACAATGACGTTGAAGTCCACTAGAAAAAAACACTAAGTGGGTCATACATTAGATCTCATAAGAGCAATCCGAGAGAAACACATATCCCTATGAGTATCATTAAGGTGTGACAAGCAACCAACCGCAATGACTTTTATGTCCACTAGTAGGGCTGGACCAAAAGCTCGTAGCTCGCGAGCTTAAGGAGCGCTCGATAGTTCGGCTCGTTAAGCTTGTAGCTCGCTTCTTAATGAACAGAGCCAATCATTGATTTTAGCTCGTTAAGCTTAACGAGCTTAACGAGCGAGCTAACGAGTTTCACGAGTAGCTCGTTAAGCTCGTTAGTAACAACACAACACATATTTTCATATTACGTGACAAACTTTTTGTAGCACCTCAGCCCATCTGTTTAATCTAATCGACATATGAGGTAACAAACTACTTTATTTTGTTTGTAGTCATCATATTTCATCTTGAAAACCATACCTACACATTCATCACGTATATCATAACACATTATAATTTATTAACGAGCGCTCGCGAGCGCTCACGAGCTTAACGAGCTTCAAACGAGCCGAGCCGAGCAGGGTTTTCTGCTCGTTAATCTTAACGAGCTTAACGAACCGAGCCTTAACGAGCATGAGCTTAACGAGACGACCTGCTCGTTAGTCCAGCCCTATCCACTAGAAAGAGACATTGAGTGCGGCATCTACTAGATCTCGCGAGGATAGCGGCCGAGAGGAGGGCAGCCTTTTGAATACTGTAAAAGCACCATCAGTTTCTCACGGCATCGGCGTATCGCAAAAATAAAATAGATGCCTATTCCCTCGACCTCGATCAACAGCTCCGATACGTTGAAGCAGCTGGCCACATATATACGTGTCCCCGTCCCGCCGCTGCAACAATAGCGTTGTGTATACATTTGCCTTTTGTAAGGCACTGGCGACTGGCGTGCTGCATCTCCCCGACTCGCCGCTGCCCTCATCTCAGCTAGAATTCATCAGACGGTGAGAAAATTCAACGAATTATTAAGACATTTTCCTTCAGGAAGCAGAGGTTGCAAGCACACAATTATTTACACGCATGTAGTAGTACCTAGTAAACTTTCAAGATTTTCAACTGTAATACATCAACGGGAAAGGTTTCGTAGTCATGTCATTGGTTGTTTCAACATGTCCAGAATATGCCTTTTGCAAGTGGAGGCGAAAAGTGTAGTCTGAGACGAAACAAGTGCAGCCACTGGACAGCGGAAGAGATGACTACACTAGTGGGTGGTATTGAAGATTCTGGCGCTGGGCGATGGACTAAGGGTTGATAAGATAGTCTTATCGTATGTCTTGCATGTAATTAAGAGATGGCAAAAAAACATGTCTATAATGGGTCATCTTTTAGTCTTGTCTTCAATAACTAGCTATTTCTAAAAACGTGGTGAGACATATTGTGCTAAGAGGTCATCTCTTGTTTTCTTTTAAATAAGAGAAGACAAGCCTTTTCTTATGAATTATCTCTCCTCCACCTTATCAATTATCCTACATGGCATTGCTAAGATAGAACCATTGTACATGCGCTAAGTTGAAGAAGAGATGGTTCTTACGGAAACATATAATAGAGCTTAGGCATCGGGACCTCGTTATCCTGTCCGCCGGTTCTTCTTGAGATCGGTGAAGTTGTCTCATAGTCAAAGAAGATAAGATGGCCGTGTGCGTTTGTTTCGGAAGCAGACGAAGGGAGCAAACAAAAAATATCTGAGCGCGTGCCTTTCTCTCCTTGCCCATCTCTCTCTCTCTCGCCTGGGCCTTTTCTCTCCTCCTCTTCTCCCTACCTCTCTCTCTCCTCACTCTACACATCTTCTCCTCCATCCCATCTCGTGGGCACCATTGATCCATCTAGAGAGAGAGAGAGAGAGAGAGAGCGTTTTGCTAAGAGAGATGCTGTGAGATGTGAGATACAGAATGGGAGAATGGTGTTGTGTGTGAGAGAAAAGGAAGAGAGAGGTGATGTGGGAGAGACATAACAGAAGGGGGGAGACAGGTACTGTGAGAAAGGGAGAGAGAGGTCTTCTGCGTGTATGACAGGGAAAAAGAGGAGAGAGGTGTCGTGAGCGAAGGGAGATATGTGTTCAGCATCAGAGAGAAAGAATCAAAGAGAGGGAACCGTGATGATGGTGAGAATCTTTTCAGTACAGCCAAGCACATCTCGAGAGACAGGGCGCTGAGCCAAGGGCCTAGATAGCACGGCCTGGTGCGTAGGCTCAAGAAATCCACATTCATGGTTCTCAACGTCAGTTCAAACTACAATGCATTCCCAGGTAAAGTGCATGGTTTGGTGATGTCACTGCACGAATAGTGGATACCATCTGCATGGTTGGTGCTTTTGTTGTCTCTCACACACTCTTTCCATGTCCATCTTCTGCTTTTCCATGTCCCGTGTCGATGTTACCTTGTCTCGCCGGCACCCACACTACCGATCTATCATTTTTTTTCTTATTGTTGAGGATAAGTGGAGAAATCTACTGAAATCATACACAGTAAGAACTTCCTCTAAAAAGGAAGTGCTATTCCATAACTTTCTTCTACTCATGGGGGAGCACCACTGATTTTCATTTCTTCCTGATTTTCATTCCATAATTGTTATTCCATAAACTTTTTGAAGGGAGATGTAAAAATAAAAGCATATTTGCCTTTAGATAAGAAGTTGATTAGACGGATCCAGAAGGCAACCACTGACAACTCTACGCTTGAATAGACCAGTCTTAAGCTAACATTATTTGAAGATAAGATGTTTTAGCAGTGCCTAAATACACACTCTGTGTGGGTGCCTTCCTAGTCTTCTGGATAGTGATACCATCTTCTCTCAATATGTGAGAGATGTCTCCTACTTTACTGTACAGCTTTTTTTTTTTGCAGGGGTACTTTACGTACAAATTGTGTAAGAAGAATATGGGCTTGATCTAGTGATCTTTAGAAAGAATCATGTTATCATTAAACTTGCAACGTTGTTGTCTTTCCTTCTGAACTGCTTGTTTATCACAATTTTCAGTTATACTACTTGTTATCATACCATGACAATCCCAACTCAGGATTTGGTTCTGTGGAAAGAGTTGCTTGATGTTTCCAAGATATTACAATCAGATGAACTTCCAGGTGCCTCGGCCTTTGCATCTGCGAGGAGTGGATCAACTAAATTAGTGGCGGAACCAGTGCCGGGCGACCCTGCACTAGTAGAAAACCATCCATTAGACCCGGTTCGTAAGGGCCTTTAGTCCAGGTTCATGAACCGGGACTAATGGGTCGTTACTAATGCCTCCACCCATTAGTCCCGGTTCAAACGCGAACCGGGACCAATGAGCCTCCACGTGGCCCTGTGCGCCGAGTCCAGTCAGGGGGCCTTTGGTCCCGGTTGGTGGCTCCAACCGGGACCAAAAGGCATCCACGCGTCTGCATTTCAGTGGCTGGGTTTTTTTTTTTGAAAGGAGGGGGGTTGGGGGTTTAATTTAGGTGTTTCGTATATTGTGTTAGCTAGCTAATTAATAGAGAGAAGTGTCCTCTCTTATGTCCGTGCTTGGTCGACGCTACGTAGTATATATACATAAGTGATCGAGAGAACCATTCAGTACAGAAGTTCGTCATGCATACCGAGAGAAGATTGATCGACCTCTCCTTCTCCGAGAGATTGGTCGAACAACAAGTTTTTTACTGGCTACATACAAGTATAAGATCTCTTAATTACAAACCACTAGTATTTGAATTGAAGTTCCACATGGTATTCTCCGGCTTTACTGATGACGTGTTCAAGAAAGAATCCCGCCAACTCCTCTTGAATTGCTTTAATGCGATCTGGTGGTAGGAGTTCATCCCGCATCTGCCACGTCTAATTAATTTGAAGAAGGGGGTTAATTAATACATATATATGAATGAAACTCAACAGAAATGATGGTGTAATAAAATGAAATTGTGAATATTATTGCTTACGCACTTCATATTGTCTTCTAGAGTAGCCCCGCTTGTTTTTCAAAGTCGCGTTGTGGATAAACTCGCACACGTAGTATCCACAGAAATCATTCCCTTCCTTCTGCCACAAGCACTTTACGAGAAATAGAGGTCAATCAAACTGATAATGAAGCATTATATAAATGGCATTGATGAAATTTAAAGTATAGCTATAGAATCAACGGGAGATGCGCGCCAGTAGTACTTACTTTCGGGTATACATATTGCAGCTCCTTCGGCAGTCCCGGAGCTTGTGCGGTGAACTGTTTCCAAATCCTGCAAGACAAAGAAAATAATTATTATTACTTGAGATATCAGGAAATGAACAAAAAGTTGCCGATATGGTGCGATAATGATCGATTGAACTTACTTGTTGAGCATTTCAGTCATGTCCGCATAGGTGCTGGGATCTTTCCGTCTGGAGTCTAAGACGGTTACTAGTCCACACTCAAGCTTAATCTCCAGAAGAATATAGTGGTACCTGCATACGCATGCATAACTCATCAGTTACATTAACCTCGCTCGAGTAATAAGGGAAACCGAATATGCACACGACAGTAACACTCACGGGCCGTTGTAAGGAAAGAGTATGGTATCTTTGTTTTGATTTTTGATTAACGATTGTAGCAAGTTGTCCTCGGCCTCTTCGACGTTCTTTTCAACCAGAAATACATCTATGATATTTGTGTTAATGAACCTAATATCATAGATTTCATTTTTTTTGCACTCGACGATCTTCAATCTGCATAATATATTGAGGATAATTAATTATAAATACATGCAATGAAAGAGCCGAGCTATATATACAGACTAATGACAGAAATAGTACTTACAGGCAGTAGCAAAAGACCATTAATTTATCGAGGGCCTTTTGATTGAAGAACTCGAAGAACTCCTCAAATGGAATAGCCAACACATCATTTGAAACGAGGTCGTGCTCCTCTTTAATTTTCAGATACAAAGTGTTCGTCCCCTCAGACTCTCTGCAGGTTTTCATGTACCAACTATGGAATCTTCGCATCATTGTTGTTAGAGACTTTTCATCTTTGACGAGAGGCTTCCCGTACTCGTATCTGAATATGTCCACCTCCATGAAATCAGGAAGTACATCGTCAGGCAGGTAATCTTCAAGATTGCCATAACCAGCCACCGTCCCCGGAGGATTAGACACATTGAGCGGGGGGCACGATTGTTGTGCTTGTTCGCCGAGCTGGGCAATTTTTTTTCCCCTTTGCTCGTTGTTCTTTTGACCTTTTATCACTGACAATAGTTCCCGACCGCTTGGCTTGGAGATATGTCTGTTCAGTAATGCGCTCATAGTTGGTTCTCGGCGGAGACTTTGGTGATTTCCTCAGGGCATCGAGAGTGCGCTTTGCTTTCACTGGATCTACCTTCTCCTCCGGAGGTGGATGTATCTTTCCTTTCACCCCTTCAAAGAACTCCTTCACTTGGGCCTGCACAATCGTATTGTTTTCCTCCTTGGTCCTCTCGTACGGTAACTTCTCTACAGGCTTTAGAGGTGGACCGTATCTGTATTGCCTCTCTCTTCTCACTAGTAGAAAACCATCCATTAGTCCCGGTTCGTAAGGGCCTTTAGTCCCGGTTCGGGAACCGGGACTAATGGGTCGTTACTAATACCTCAACCCATTAGTCCCGGTTCAAACACGAACCGGGACCAATGTGCCTCCACGTGGCCCTGTGCGACGAGCCCAGTCAGGGGGCCTTTGGTCCTGATTGGTGGCTCCAACCGGGACCAAAAGGCATCCACGTGTCTGCATTCCAGTGGCTGGGGTTTTTGTTTTTTTTTAAAGGAGGGGGGTTGGGGGTTTTGGGGGGATAATTTAGGTGTTTCGTATATTGTGTTAGCTAGCTAATTAATAGAGAGAAGTGTCCTTTCTTATGTCCGTGCTTGGTCGACGCTACATAGTATATATACATAAGTGATCGAGAGAACCATTCAGTACAGAAGTTCGTCATGCATACCGAGAGAAGATTGATCGACCTCTCCTTCTCCGAGAGATTGGTCGAACAACAAGTTTTTTACTGCCTACATACATGTATAAGATCTCTTAATTACAAACCACTAGCATTTGAAATGAAGTTCCACATGGTATTCTCCGGCTTTACTGATGACGTGTTCAAGAAAGAATCCCGCCAACTCCTCTTGAATTGCTTTCATGCGATCTGGTGGTAGGAGTTCATCCCGCATCTGCCACGTCTAATTAATTTGAAGAAGGGGGTTAATTAATACATATATATGAATGAAACTCAACAGAAATGATGGTGTAATAAAATGAAATTGTGAATATTATTGCTTACGCACTTCATATTGTCTTGTAGAGTAGCCCCGCTTGTTTTTCAAAGTCGCGTTGTGGATGAACTCGCACACGTAGTATCTACAGAAATCATTCCCTTCCTCCTGCCACAAGCACTTTACGAGAAATAGAGGTCAATCAAACTGATAATGAAGCATTATATAAATGGCATTGATGAAAGTATAGCTATAGAATCAACGGGAGATGCGTGCCAGTAGTACTTACTTTCGGGTATACAAATTGCAGCTCCTTCGGCGGTCCCAGAGCTTGTGCGGTGAACTGTTTCCAAACCCTGTAAGACAAAGAAAATAATTATTATTACTTGAGATATCAGGAAATGAACAAAAAGTTGCCGATATGGTGCCATAATGATCGATTGAACTTACTTGCTGAGCATTTCAGTCATGTCCACATAGGTGCTGGGATCTTTCCGTCTGGAGTCTAAGACGGTTACTAGTCCACGCTCAAGCTTAATCTCCAGAAGAATATAGTGGTACCTGCACACGCATGCATAACTCATCAGTTACATTAACCTCGCTCGAGTAATAAGGGAAACCGAATATGCACACGACAGTAATACTCACGGGCCGTTGTAAGGAAAGAGTATGGTATCTTTTTTTTGATTTTTGATTAACGATTGTAGCAAGTTGTCCTCGGCCTCTTCGACGTTCTTTTCAACCAGAAATATATCTATGATATTTGTGTTAATGAACCCAATATCATAGATTTCATTTTTTTTGCACTCGACGATCTTCAATCTGCATAATATATTGAGGATAATTAATTATAAATACATGCAATGAAAGAGCCAAGCTATATATACAGACTATGACAGAAATAGTACTTACAGGCAGTAGCAAAAGACCATTAATTTATTGAGGGCCTTTTGATTGAAGAACTCGAAGAACTCCTCAAATGGAATAGCCAACACATCATTTGAAACGAGGTCGTGCTCCTCTTTAATTTTCAGATACAAAGTGTTCGTCACATCATACTCTCTGTAGGTTTTCATGTACCAACTATGGAATCTTCGCATCATTGTTGTCAGAGAGTTTTCATCTTTGACGAGAGGCTTCCCGTACTCGTATCTGAATAAGTCCACCTCCATGAAATCAGGAAGTACATCGTCAGGCAGGTAATCTTCAAGATTGCCATAACCGGCCACCGTCGCCGGAGGATTAGACACATTGAGCGGGGGGCACGATTGCTGTGCTTGTTCGCCGAGCTGGGCAATTTTTTTCCCCTTTGCTCGTTGTTCTTTTGACCTTTTATCACTGACAGTAGTTCCCGACCGCTTGGCTTGGAGATATGTCTGTTCAGTAATGCGCTCATAGTTGGTTCTCGGCGGAGACTTTGGTGGTTTCCTCAGGGCATCGAGAGTGCGCTTTGCTTTCACCGGATCTACCTTCTCCTCCGGAGGTGGATGTATCTTTGCTTTCACCCCTTCAAAGAACTCCTTCACTTGGGCCTGCACGATCGTATTGTTTTCCTCCTTGGTTCTCTCGTAGGGTAACTTCTCTACAGGCTTTAGAGGTGGACCGTATCTGTATTGCCTCTCTCTTCTTGTGCTGCTAGACGCCGGAGCAGACGGAGCGGCTGCGGCGTCTGTCTTCTTTCGTGCTTTCTTACGAGGCGGAGGAGAAGGACTACGACGCGTCAGAGCAGCTGGGGCGGCGGCGGGTCTCTTCCGCCCTTGCTGGCGAGGCGGAGAAGGAGGAGGCGGAGTGCCGCCACGCGCCGGAGAAGAAGGCGGAGTGCCGCCACGCGTGCCCTGATCGTCACTCGTCGGAGGAGGAGGCGGTGGAGGAGGCGGAGTGCCGCCACGCGTTCCCTGATCGTCACTCGCCGGAGGAGGAGGCGGTGGAGGAGGCGGAGTGCCCTGACTCGCCGGAGGAGGAGGAGGAGGCGGAGGCGTCCAGTTCAGAAGGTCGATGAGCTCCTTCCGCCATAGGCATGGAGTCTTTAGAGCAGAACCCAGCCTAGTCTCCCCTTCACCGGTAGGGTGCTCAAGCGCGAGGTCCTCAAATCCCTCCGTTATTTCATCCACCATCACCTTAGCAAATCCTTCTGGAATCGGCTGGCAGTGATAAGTTGTGCCGCGTCCACTAGGATAAACTTGGCCAACAGCCGCCTTGACCTTCAAATTCATGCATCGCACCATAATGTGGCAATTTTGAGGCTCCGTGATACCATCCACGGGATAGCTGGCAGGAGCCGTCAAGACATGCTCCGGCTGAAGCAGCTCGGTGGAAGCAACGCTGCTTCTCCGCTGAGATGGCGGGGTAGCTTCAGGGGAAGCTTCGGCATGTCGTTTGTTACGATCTGCTGCTTCTCGTTCCTCTTCTCGATCCTCTAGCCCCATTACCCTTCCAAGCAGCGCCTGCATTTGGTCCTGCTCCAGTTTCTTCCTCCTCTCGTGGGTTTTGTAACCCCCTGCGTTCGGAAAACCAAACTTCCACGGAAGGGAGCCTGGCGTGCCTCGTGTCCGTCCAGGGTGCTCGGGATTCCCAAGGGCCATTGTGAGCTCATCCTTCTCCCTGTTTGGAAGGAACGTCCCTCGCTGCGCTGCATCGATATAGTGTCGAAGGTTCTTGACTGGTGTTTGCAGTTGCTCGTCCATCCACTGACACTGCCCTGTTACAGGGTCCAAGGTTCCGCCAGCCCCGAAGAACCAAGTCCGGCAACGGTCTGGCCAACGCAATGTCTCTGGTTCGATCCCTTTTTCAAGCAGATCATGCTCAGCCTTGGACCACTTAGGCCGGGCTTTGAGGTAGCCACCTGACCCCGTGCGATGGTGAAGCTTTTTCTTCGCAGCATTTTTCTTGTTTGTCTCCGACATCTTCTTACTCTTTTCCGATGTCTTGTGGGCCACAAATGCGGGCCAGTGATCTTTGATCTTCTCATATTTGCCGATAAATTCTGGTGTCTCTTTTTTCTTGACAAACTGGTTCAGCTCTTTCCTCCACCTCCTCATTAGGCCTGCCATCTTCTTAAGAGCACAAGACTTGATTAATTGCTCTTTAACTGGCTTCTCCGGATCCTCCTCTGGCGGTAGGGTGAAATTTGCCTTCAACTCAGTCCAAAGATCTTCTTTCTGCATATCATTGACATAAGACACCTCGGCGTCTTCATCCTTAGCAGGCTTATACCATTGCTGGATGCTGATCGGGATCCTGTCCCTAACAAGAACCCCGCACTGAGCAGAAAATGCCTTCTTTGTCCGTATGGGTTCAATCGGTTCGCCGTCGGGCGCGATTTCTATGATCTCAAACTTTTCATCCGAGCTCAACTTTTTCTTCGGGCCTCGTCTCCTTACCAAAGTTGTGCTTGATCCGGAGGGCTAGAAATTATAAGGAAGAAAGACGACAGTAATTAATATGTGTACATATACCAAAACAATGGATGCATCAATTAACTTGGCAGCACGGGCTTAACTAATATATATATACCTGGCCGGACTCGGTTCGGTGACCGGAGCAGTCAGCACGGTCTCCTTCGTCTTGTACCTCCATTGTGTCACCGGAGCCATCATGAACATAGTCCTCCTCTTGTACCGGCATTAATGGGTCGAAGCCATCATAATCATAGCCCTCTTCATCCAGCTGACCAACGGTGTCAATGAGAAATGACGCAACATCATCACTTCCATTTGCGATTATGTCCCCCAACATCGCTTCTGTTTCTTCGTCTCGGGAGTGCTCCATAGTTTCTGCAAATATTGACAACATGTCAATTATTATTCAAACATGGTACATAGTGGCAAACGTAGAACTAGCTAGCTAATCACAATAAGGAATCATGTTAGTGGCCTCGATGCTGCTTCTCTAGGGTTTGGGGTCGCCTCGACACAAAGCTTCAAGGGTTTGGGGTGGCCTCGACGATAACGCTCTTTTAACTTGATAAATTTGGGTGGCCTCGAGAGAGTTAATTTGTCGGGTAGGGGCGCGACAGGAGGGAGTACGTAGGAGACCTGCAACATCGTTTTCTCTCTAGGGTTTGGGTGTCCTCGAGAGTTTTGGTCGAGCGAGAGGGCCGAGGGGGGTGCTGCAGTTGTATCTAGAGGGGGTTATATCGACAACGAAGCGACATACATATACATGGGAAAATAATGTTATCGGGGAGGGGCTATCGCTACCACCCCCTCGTGTTGAAGTTTCTTCTTTCTCCTTTCCTTTCTTTCTTCTTCTCCTCTTCTTTTTCTTCTTCTCCCTCGAGAAAGGAAAATAATTAAGGAAAAGGAAGAAAAGAGGAAGAAGGAAGAAGGAAGAAGAAGAAGAAGTAAAAGAAGAAAAAAAGAGGAGAAGAAGAAAGGAATAGAGGAGAAGAAGAAAAAATAGAATTTCTTCTTTCTCCTCTATTCCTTTCTTCTTCTCCTCTTCTTTTTCTTCTTTTTTCCTCTTCTTATTTATTTCTCCTCTGCTTCCTCTCCTCTTTTTCTCCTTTCTTCCTCTTCTTATTTTCCTTTTTCCTCTCATTCTTTTAGTATTGCTTGTTTTAAAAAAAATGTTCAAATAGAAAATTTCGAAAAAAAACAAAGGTTTTGCCTAATGCATTGTTCATATGAATATACAAACATTTGCATATTCTACAATAATTAATATCAACAAAAAAATCTATGAACAGAAAAAAAACCTAACTTTTCTAAAAATCTATCTTTTGCATATATGAAAACATTAATACACATATGAACAATAAATACATATATCAACAAAAACATAATCTGAACAATTTTTGAACATTACATACACATAGCCACATACATACACATATACATTATATATATATATATATATGTATATATATATGAACAAAAAAACTAAACTAATAAAAATGAAAAAAAACATAGCCGCATATATATATAGCCACATACATACACATATATATATATACATTGAACAAAAAAATTAAACTAATAAAAATGAAAAAAAATAGAGCCGGTGCGGCGCAACGGCTCACAGCGGTGGCGGCGCGGGGGCGGGCGACGGCGATGGGGCAGGGGCTCGGGGCGCGGGGCGCGGGGGCGGGCGACGGCGACGGGGGATCCTGGCAGCGACTCGGAGCCCTGGATGTGATCACGGACATGACGAGGAGACTCGAAATGGTCGAGACATAAAGTTTTGATGTACCGAAGCTTGTTCGGAGTCCTGGATGTGATCACGGACATGACGAGGAGACTCGAAATGGTCGAGACATAAAGATTGATATATTGGACGACTATATTCGGACACCGGAAAGGTTCCCGGTGATTTCGGAGAAAACCGGAGTGCCGAGGGGTTACCGGAACCCCCCGGGAGATTATTGGGCCTATGGGCCTTAGGGGAAAGGAGTGATGGGCGGCCAGCATGGGCCGCGCGCCCCCTTCCCCCTCTGGTCCGAATTGGACTAGGAGGGGGGCGGCGCCCCCCCTTTCCTTCCCCCTCTCCCCCTTCCTTCCCCCTCCTAGTAGGAGTAGGAAAGGAGGAGTCCTACTCCTACTAGGAGGAGGATTCCTCCTCCCTTGGCGCGCCCAAAGGGGCCGGCCGGCCTTCCCCCTTGCTCCTTTATATACGGGGGCGGGGGGCACCCCATAGACACACAAGTTGATCTATGGATCGTTCCTTAGCCGTGTGCGGTGCCCCCCTCCACCATATTCCACCTCGGTCATATCGTCGCGGAGTTTAGGCGAAGCCCTGCGCCGGTAGAACATCATCATCGTCACCACGCCGTCGTGCTGACGGAACTCATCTCCGGAGCTCGGCTGGATCGGAGGCCGGAGATCGTCATCGAGCTGAACGTGTGCTGAACTCGGAGGCTCCGTACGTTCGGTGCTTGGATCGGTCGGATCGTGAAGACGTACAACTACATCAACCACGTTGTGCTAACGCTTCCGCTTACGGTCTACGAGGGTACGTGGACAACACTCTCCCCTCTCGTTGCTATGTCATCACCATGATCTTGCGTGTGCGTATGAAAAATTTTGAAATTACTACGTTCCCCGACAATTACGAACACTATTGGTCGCACATTTTCAGTACTAACATTTCTAAATGCAGGAAGAAAATTTGTCTTGACAGTATCAAGATCCTCAAGCCATGAAACATAATGACTGAGCTCCTCGTAGTTGAGTTCAGCCCCAGGACAGTATACGGTCCTCTCTACCAAGCGCTGGACATGTTTGCTTGCACCGAAATAAGCTGACAATACAAATTAGTTGTCAACTATTTTTGAATAAACAATATCAAAGACATAAATATGGTTGAGAAACTTACATAATGGTATAACTGGAGGCGTCTGCACATCGACCCAGATGTCGGTAGTACCTTCAATATCATCTTCCGGACGAATATCAAAGGTGATAACCATATCAGGCTCAAATGCATAAGTCTTTCATAGTGCTCGCCATGTTTTGCATCCAAAATAGGTGTAGTCGTCTGAATTGTATAATTTTGCATGGAAAATATAACCACGCTCGGTCTTCAAGTAAACTTTCTTTTCCTCCGTACTATGACTGAAACCTATCTTATCCAATACAAAAACTCTTGCATGGCAGGGGATACGCTAGTAGAATAGTAAAAAAAATATAAGTTGAAGCAAATGAAGTAGATGTCATGCTTAATTACGAAAAAAGGACTTGTCGTTGTGACTTACTGTATCCACTTCGAAGTTCTCGTCCAGCTTGATGCTGAAGCGCCTATCATCATCTAGGAAGATTCCGTCGCACAGGCCACACTTGTCTTCGCAGTATTTGCAAATACCGAAATCCTTTTCATCGTCAGACATTTCCTTGTTCATAGTTAAAACATTAATTGAAAATCGATCGAAGACAACTACCAAGATACTCAACACACAAATCCGGGGCACTCGATATTTCCTACATATTCTGGCACAAGTCATGCCAAAATTCATGGAAAAATCCGGCATGACCTTTGCTAAAATAGGACATATCGAGCGCCTGAAATTTGCCGGAACAGAAATGAATCAACACTCCAGCAAAACATAGGCCACTCGGAGGTGTAACCTGCAAACATGACCGGCCACATGGATATTGAGCAACACAAGATATACATTTCAAAATATCTTATAGGACTCAAATTAGCATGCATTCAATAAGCAAAAGTAAATCATCTCATGCGTCCGTACATCGTCGAATATTATCACTAATACATCATGAATAGTGTCATACATATAACATCACTAATACAACTAAAACCCTAGCACACGACGGGTATCGGCGCGGGCGGTGGACACCCACAGAGAAGGAACCATCACGGGATCATAGCTCCAGTGAGATCCCCGGAGAACCTGCCAGGTATTGGAGAACGGTCTGTGCTCCAACGCAAACAAGTAGCGACGGACGTGCGCGTCCTCCTCACTGACACGGTGACGCACCACCTCCGCGGAGTCCTTGAGCCTCTGGATCGTCACTGGCCCATGCGACCGCCACCAAAGAAGGTTCGGGTCAACGACAGGCTGGCTCCTCACCAACCTGCGCCCCCGGTAGGTAGCGCCTCCCAGTACCACCCCGGCGGAGCCCAGTCCCGGACATGGCCGATCTGGTCAAGCAGGTGTCGTCCTCCGCCGACTCGACGACGAGGATGCGGGATAGGCATCGTCCACGTCGAGGCGGGAAAAATTGCTTTAACTAAAAAATAGAAACAAGTTCTTACTAACTAGTTATATTAATTCAAATAGTTCTTACTAAAAATAAACTTATTATAAATAAAAATATTCTAGTACCTAATTAGTACCTAGTTCTTACTAACTAATTAGTACCTAGGAACTACTGTCCGATTTGTTTCCACTCTTACATGAACCCTAACTAATTTGATGCAACTAAAATATAAAGAAACCCTAGGCAGAGGTAGGGGAGAGGGAGGAGCGGGCGTGCTCACCTCGGGTGCCTGCGACGAGGGAGGGGCAGGGTGGCGTCGAGGTCGGGGTCGGGGCTCGGGCGTGCGGCGGATGGCGGCCGGCGTCGAGGTCGGGGTCGGGGCGGCGTCCGGGGCGGCGTTGAGGTCTTGGGCGGGGGCGGCGTTGAATCTGGGGTCGGGGCGGCGTAGAGGGTGCGGAGAGCGCGCGGCGGCCGACGGGCGACGGCGGCGGCGACAGTGGAGAGAGTTGGATTTGGGGGAAGTGGCCGCGTGGGGAAGGACGAACCCCGTGGTTAAGTCAGAAGTAGCAGTCGCGCGTTCCAGGAAAAGCGCTGCTGCTATCTTAGCTACAGCGCGTTCTGTGATACACGCTACTGCTACTTCTTTCTCTTTTTCCCCTTTTTCGTTTAGTTTTCTTCACATTTTATTTTTTTCCTTTCACCTTATTCTATTTCTTTCATTTTCAATTACCTTTCCATTTTCTTTCCATTTAATTTTATAACCTTTAGCAGTAGCGAGTTTATATTAAAACGCGCTGCAACAAATAAAGTAGCGGTAGCGCGATTCGTTATAGATCGCTACTACTATGTGTAGCCCATCGGCTAAGCCGTGGGAATTTTAATAGTAATGTGTTTGCAGCAAGACGCGCTACTGCTAGATCTTTATCTGCAGCGCGGTTTCCTCAGGCGCGCTACTGCTAATTAGCACCAGCGTGCTTTTTTGACCCACGCTACTGCTAAAGTTCTGTGTATAAGGTTTTTCCTAGTAGTGAATCCCTTCACGGCCACTTGCGAAAGTGAGATCTGATAGAGATAGTATGATAAGATAAATATATTTTTGGTATTTTATAATATAGATGCGAAAAGTAAAGATGCAAATAAAAGTAGATTGAAAGCTTATATGATAAAAGATAGACCCAGGGGCCATAGGTTTCACTAGTGGCTTCTCTCAAGATAGCATAAGTAATACGGTGGGTGAACAAATTACTGTCGAGCAATTGATAGAAAAGTGAATAATTATGAGATTATCTAGGCATGATCATGTATATAGGCATCACGTCCGTGACAAGTAGACCGCTCCTGCCTGCATCTACTACTATTACTCCACACATCGACCGCTATCCAGTATGCATCTAGAGTATTAAGTTCATAAGAACAGAGTAACACATTAAGAAAGATGACATGATGTAGAGGGATAAACTCAAGCAATATGATATAAATCCCATCTTTTTATCCTCGATGGGAACTATACAATATGTGCCTTGCAACCCTTTCTGTCACTTGGTAAGGACACCACAAGATTGAACCCAAAGCTAAGCACTTCTCCCATGGCAAGAAAGATCAATCTAGTAGGCCAAATAACTGATAATTCGAAGAGACTTGCAAAGATAACTCAATCATACATAAAAGAATTCAGGGAAGATTCAAATATTTCTCATAGATAAACTTGATAAAACCCACAATTCATCGGATCTTGACAAACACACCGTAAAAAGAGTTTAGATCGAATAGATCTCCACAAGAGAGGGGGAGAACATTGCATTGAGATCCAAAAACAGAGAAAAAGCCATCTAGCTAATAACTATGGACCCGAAGGTCTGTGGTAAACTACTCACAACTCATCGGAAGGGCTATGGTGTTGATGTAGAAGCCCTCCATGGTCGATTCCCCCTCCGGCGGAGCGCCGACGAAGGCTCCAAGATGGGATCTCGCAGATACAAAAGGTTACGGCGGTGGAAATTATTTTTCGTTGGCTACCTGGATGTTTTCGGGGTACGTAGGTATATATAGGAGGAAGAAGTACGTCGGTGGCCGCTCGTGGGGCCCAGGAGACAGGGGCGCGCCCAGTAGGGGTGGGCGCACCTCCTATATCATGGCTGCCTCGATTGCTTCTTGACTTGCACTCCAAGTCATCTGGATCACGTTCGTTCCAAAAATCACGCTCCCAAAGATTTCATTCTGTTTGGACTCCGTATGATATTCCTTTTCTTTGAAATACTGAACTAGGCAAAAAAAACAGCAATACGGGCTGGGCCTCTGGGTTAGTCCCAAAAATGATATAAATATGTAAAATAAAGCCCATAAACATCCAAAAGGGGTAATATAATAGCATGGAACACTCAAAAATTATAGATACATTGGAGACATATCAATCTTGCGAAAGCAAAAAATGAGTTTTTTCTCTTTTCGAGAGGAACAGCTCATGAAAGCAAACATGTGCCTCCAGGAAAAGTAAATTTGTGCCTCTAGTGAAAGAAAAAAAATGTGTTTGTGCCTCGAGTGGAAGCAAATTGGTGCCTCTTGAGGAAGTTAACAAAAAGCATTTTCGTGCAAAAAAATCAAGTTTTTATCCAAAATCTATAGAGAACCGGGCAAAACACAAAAAACCATCTAAAACTAGAAAAACGTACAAATGATGGCTATCGGTGCTAAATCCGGCATATCTCGAGGTAGGGGTCCAAAGCTAGACGTCTTAGAGTGATGGTAACATGAACACGGGATTTTACCCAGGTTCGGACTCTCTCGAAGAGATAATACCCTACATCATGCTTTTAATTGTATTGACATAAGGTATAGTACAAAATACATGTATCTACCGCGAGATTGCTGATCTAAGTTGTCATGTAATAATATATTGACTAGTCTGACATCGGTTCACATAATGTACCTGAGGCCTAGGAGAGGGGCCCTCTGCGTCATCGAGGAGCGTGCCATGCACTCCACCTTGCTGCCCGCCTTCTCCATTTCCCCTCCAGCAGCCCCGTTTCATACCTGAAGGTGGAGAATTGCCAGCGGTACTAGGAGACAACAACCCCGCTTCCGTGTGGTCTGATGTGCACATTCCCAATGGATAGCATCTGAGTAGGGATCAGGTGCATGTTCTCGTCGTCCCAGCGAGCGGCCATGCTCGCCTCTTGGAGATCAATCGTCGGCGCGCCCGCTTGCCTCTGGATCTCTTCAACCACCGAAGGTACGTCGTCCATAGAGCACCGTGGGACACCTGGTTTTAGGACGAGCATGACCTGCAGCGGCAGACATTTTTGCTGGTCGTTCTCCAAGACCGCCTCGGACGCGCTCTACCACACCCGTGTGCATGCTCCTAGTCCGCCCCTGTCATGCGGTCATGCACGGGTGCACGCAGGCCCAGGCCCTCCCCCTCATTGTCCCTGCCACCACCAACTCCCACCATGACCGCCGAAGAGGAGGACGAGGAATTGGTGAGGAGGGTCTTTGAGGACTCCGAGAGGGAGTACGAGCCCAGCTAGTGGGATGGCCTAGATGTGATGATGGCATTGTCGGCTGCTGACGACATCACCATACCCGAGCTGGAGGTGAAGGAGGAGGTTGTTGAGGAGCCTCCCGCCGCGCCCAGAACGCGACTTTGGTGGGGTAGTCTTGGATGTGGACATCCACGGTGCCATGCAGCCCACCTTCACCGCCGACCTCGTGGGTAGGCCCCGATCCATGCTCACCAGCCCAGCCACAGCCACAACAAGCGTCGACCGCCCCACTTTGGCAGCCAACGGAGGCGCCGCCCCGCCCACCTTTGGTAGCCACCGCAATACATCGACCTCGCTATGGAAGAAGATGATAGCAGCTGAAGACGACCAGCACGACGACGACGGGCCGATCTAGGGTTTCTTATTGTTTATTTATTTTATTTCAAGTTCAATGTCAATGTTGGTCATGACTTTGTGGGTGTTTTAATTTAATGTAATATATGTATATCATTTCTTATTATCTGTATTGTCTTTTTGTTTAATTAAATCCATAATCCGGAAATTATTTTAAATGTGGTTGGGCGCCCGAAGGGCGGACGGCCACAAACAGACGCTCGAGTCCGGTTTGCTACAGAAATGGACAGAAACCAGACAAAACTCATGTTCGTTTCTGGTCCTTTGTTTGAGTTGATCGTAAGAGAATCGTTGAGTGGGCCAAACCTCTGACGACAACGACTTTCAAGTCCACTACACTTAAAAATAAACTATAAGTAAGGCATCTATTAGATCTCATCATATCTCATGAGGAGAGCGACCCGAGAGAAACACACACACCCCTATGAGTTCCATTGAGGTGGGATAAGCAACCAACCACAATGACTTTCAAGTCCACTAGAAAGAAACACTAAGTGGGACATCTATTGGATCTCATTAGATCTCATGAGGAGAGCGACCCAAGAGAAACACATATCCCTATGAGTATCATTAAGGTGGGACAAGCAACCAACCACAATGATTTTCAAGTCCACTAGAAAAAAAACACTAAGTGGGGCATATATTAGATCTCATGAGAGCGACCTAAGAGAAACACATATCCCTATGAGTATCATTAAGGTGGGGCAAGCAACCAACCACAATGACTTTTAAGTCCACTAGAAAGAGACACTAAGTGGGGCATATACTATATCTCATTAGATCTCATGAGAGCGACCCGAGAGAAACACATATCCCTATGAGTATCATTAAATTGGGACAAGCAACCAACCACAATGACTTTTAAGTCCACTAGAAAAAGACACTAAGTGGGGCATATATTAGATCTCATGAGAGCGACCCGAGAGAAACACGTATCCCTATGAGTATTAAGGTGGGACAAGCAACCAACCACAATGACGTTGAAGTCCACTAGAAAAAAACACTAAGTGGGTCATACATTAGATCTCATAAGAGCAACCCGAGAGAAACACATATCCCTATGAGTATCATTAAGGTGTGACAAGCAACCAACCGCAATGACTTTTATGTCCACTAGTAGGGCTGGACCAAAAGCTCATAGCTCGCGAGCTTAAGGAGCGCTCGATAGTTCGGCTCGTTAAGCTTGTAGCTCGCTTCTTAATGAACAGAGCCAATCATTGATTTTAGCTCGTTAAGCTTAACGAGCTTAACGAGCGAGCTAACGAGTTTCACGAGTAGCTCGTTAAGCTCGTTAGTAACAACACAACACATATTTTCATATTACGTGACAAACTTTTTGTAGCACCTCAGCCCATCTGTTTAATCTAATCGACATATGAGGTAACAAACTACTTTATTTTGTTTGTAGTCATCATATTTCATCTTGAAAACCATACCTACACATTCATCACGTATATCATAACACATTATAATTTATTAACGAGCGCTCGCGAGCGCTCACGAGCTTAACGAGCTTCAAACGAGCCGAGCCGAGCAGGGTTTTCTGCTCGTTAATCTTAACGAGCTTAACGAACCGAGCCTTAACGAGCATGAGCTTAACGAGACGACCTGCTCGTTAGTCCAGCCCTATCCACTAGAAAGAGACATTGAGTGCGGCATCTACTAGATCTCGCGAGGATAGCGGCCGAGAGGAGGGCAGCCTTTTGAATACTGTAAAAGCACCATCAGTTTCTCACGGCATCGGCGTATCGCAAAAATAAAATAGATGCCTATTCCCTCGACCTCGATCAACAGCTCCGATACGTTGAAGCAGCTGGCCACATATATACGTGTCCCCGTCCCGCCGCTGCAACAATAGCGTTGTGTATACATTTGCCTTTTGTAAGGCACTGGCGACTGGCGTGCTGCATCTCCCCGACTCGCCGCTGCCCTCATCTCAGCTAGAATTCATCAGACGGTGAGAAAATTCAACGAATTATTAAGACATTTTCCTTCAGGAAGCAGAGGTTGCAAGCACACAATTATTTACACGCATGTAGTAGTACCTAGTAAACTTTCAAGATTTTCAACTGTAATACATCAACGGGAAAGGTTTCGTAGTCATGTCATTGGTTGTTTCAACATGTCCAGAATATGCCTTTTGCAAGTGGAGGCGAAAAGTGTAGTCTGAGACGAAACAAGTGCAGCCACTGGACAGCGGAAGAGATGACTACACTAGTGGGTGGTATTGAAGATTCTGGCGCTGGGCGATGGACTAAGGGTTGATAAGATAGTCTTATCGTATGTCTTGCATGTAATTAAGAGATGGCAAAAAAACATGTCTATAATGGGTCATCTTTTAGTCTTGTCTTCAATAACTAGCTATTTCTAAAAACGTGGTGAGACATATTGTGCTAAGAGGTCATCTCTTGTTTTCTTTTAAATAAGAGAAGACAAGCCTTTTCTTATGAATTATCTCTCCTCCACCTTATCAATTATCCTACATGGCATTGCTAAGATAGAACCATTGTACATGCGCTAAGTTGAAGAAGAGATGGTTCTTACGGAAACATATAATAGAGCTTAGGCATCGGGACCTCGTTATCCTGTCCGCCGGTTCTTCTTGAGATCGGTGAAGTTGTCTCATAGTCAAAGAAGATAAGATGGCCGTGTGCGTTTGTTTCGGAAGCAGACGAAGGGAGCAAACAAAAAATATCTGAGCGCGTGCCTTTCTCTCCTTGCCCATCTCTCTCTCTCTCGCCTGGGCCTTTTCTCTCCTCCTCTTCTCCCTACCTCTCTCTCTCCTCACTCTACACATCTTCTCCTCCATCCCATCTCGTGGGCACCATTGATCCATCTAGAGAGAGAGAGAGAGAGAGAGAGAGAGAGCGTTTTGCTAAGAGAGATGCTGTGAGATGTGAGATACAGAATGGGAGAATGGTGTTGTGTGTGAGAGAAAAGGAAGAGAGAGGTGATGTGGGAGAGACATAACAGAAGGGGGGAGACAGGTACTGTGAGAAAGGGAGAGAGAGGTCTTCTGCGTGTATGACAGGGAAAAAGAGGAGAGAGGTGTCGTGAGCGAAGGGAGATATGTGTTCAGCATCAGAGAGAAAGAATCAAAGAGAGGGAACCGTGATGATGGTGAGAATCTTTTCAGTACAGCCAAGCACATCTCGAGAGACAGGGCGCTGAGCCAAGGGCCTAGATAGCACGGCCTGGTGCGTAGGCTCAAGAAATCCACATTCATGGTTCTCAACGTCAGTTCAAACTACAATGCATTCCCAGGTAAAGTGCATGGTTTGGTGATGTCACTGCACGAATAGTGGATACCATCTGCATGGTTGGTGCTTTTGTTGTCTCTCACACACTCTTTCCATGTCCATCTTCTGCTTTTCCATGTCCCGTGTCGATGTTACCTTGTCTCGCCGGCACCCACACTACCGATCTATCATTTTTTTTCTTATTGTTGAGGATAAGTGGAGAAATCTACTGAAATCATACACAGTAAGAACTTCCTCTAAAAAGGAAGTGCTATTCCATAACTTTCTTCTACTCATGGGGGAGCACCACTGATTTTCATTTCTTCCTGATTTTCATTCCATAATTGTTATTCCATAAACTTTTTGAAGGGAGATGTAAAAATAAAAGCATATTTGCCTTTAGATAAGAAGTTGATTAGACGGATCCAGAAGGCAACCACTGACAACTCTACGCTTGAATAGACCAGTCTTAAGCTAACATTATTTGAAGATAAGATGTTTTAGCAGTGCCTAAATACACACTCTGTGTGGGTGCCTTCCTAGTCTTCTGGATAGTGATACCATCTTCTCTCAATATGTGAGAGATGTCTCCTACTTTACTGTACAGCTTTTTTTTTTTGCAGGGGTACTTTACGTACAAATTGTGTAAGAAGAATATGGGCTTGATCTAGTGATCTTTAGAAAGAATCATGTTATCATTAAACTTGCAACGTTGTTGTCTTTCCTTCTGAACTGCTTGTTTATCACAATTTTCAGTTATACTACTTGTTATCATACCATGACAATCCCAACTCAGGATTTGGTTCTGTGGAAAGAGTTGCTTGATGTTTCCAAGATATTACAATCAGATGAACTTCCAGGTGCCTCGGCCTTTGCATCTGCGAGGAGTGGATCAACTAAATTAGTGGCGGAACCAGTGCCGGGCGACCCTGCACTAGTAGAAAACCATCCATTAGACCCGGTTCGTAAGGGCCTTTAGTCCAGGTTCATGAACCGGGACTAATGGGTCGTTACTAATGCCTCCACCCATTAGTCCCGGTTCAAACGCGAACCGGGACCAATGAGCCTCCACGTGGCCCTGTGCGCCGAGTCCAGTCAGGGGGCCTTTGGTCCCGGTTGGTGGCTCCAACCGGGACCAAAAGGCATCCACGCGTCTGCATTTCAGTGACTGGGTTTTTTTTTGAAAGGAGGGGGGTTGGGGGTTTAATTTAGGTGTTTCGTATATTGTGTTAGCTAGCTAATTAATAGAGAGAAGTGTCCTCTCTTATGTCCGTGCTTGGTCGACGCTACGTAGTATATATACATAAGTGATCGAGAGAACCATTCAGTACAGAAGTTCGTCATGCATACCGAGAGAAGATTGATCGACCTCTCCTTCTCCGAGAGATTGGTCGAACAACAAGTTTTTTACTGGCTACATACAAGTATAAGATCTCTTAATTACAAACCACTAGTATTTGAATTGAAGTTCCACATGGTATTCTCCGGCTTTACTGATGACGTGTTCAAGAAAGAATCCCGCCAACTCCTCTTGAATTGCTTTAATGCGATCTGGTGGTAGGAGTTCATCCCGCATCTGCCACGTCTAATTAATTTAAAGAAGGGGGTTAATTAATACATATATATGAATGAAACTCAACAGAAATGATGGTGTAATAAAATGAAATTGTGAATATTATTGCTTACGCACTTCATATTGTCTTCTAGAGTAGCCCCGCTTGTTTTTTAAAGTCGCGTTGTGGATAAACTCGCACACGTAGTATCCACAGAAATCATTCCCTTCCTTCTGCCACAAGCACTTTACGAGAAATAGAGGTCAATCAAACTGATAATGAAGCATTATATAAATGGCATTGATGAAATTTAAAGTATAGCTATAGAATCAACGGGAGATGCGCGCCAGTAGTACTTACTTTCGGGTATACATATTGCAGCTCCTTCGGCAGTCCCGGAGCTTGTGCGGTGAACTGTTTCCAAACCCTGCAAGACAAAGAAAATAATTATTATTACTTGAGATATCAGGAAATGAACAAAAAGTTGCCGATATGGTGCGATAATGATCGATTGAACTTACTTGTTGAGCATTTCAGTCATGTCCGCATAGGTGCTGGGATCTTTCCGTCTGGAGTCTAAGACGGTTACTAGTCCACACTCAAGCTTAATCTCCAGAAGAATATAGTGGTACCTGCATACGCATGCATAACTCATCAGTTACATTAACCTCGCTCGAGTAATAAGGGAAACCGAATATGCACACGACAGTAACACTCACGGGCCGTTGTAAGGAAAGAGTATGGTATCTTTGTTTTGATTTTTGATTAACGATTGTAGCAAGTTGTCCTCGGCCTCTTCGACGTTCTTTTCAACCAGAAATACATCTATGATATTTGTGTTAATGAACCTAATATCATAGATTTCATTTTTTTTGCACTCGACGATCTTCAATCTGCATAATATATTGAGGATAATTAATTATAAATACATGCAATGAAAGAGCCGAGCTATATATACAGACTAATGACAGAAATAGTACTTACAGGCAGTAGCAAAAGACCATTAATTTATCGAGGGCCTTTTGATTGAAGAACTCGAAGAACTCCTCAAATGGAATAGCCAACACATCATTTGAAACGAGGTCGTGCTCCTCTTTAATTTTCAGATACAAAGTGTTCGTCCCCTCAGACTCTCTGCAGGTTTTCATGTACCAACTATGGAATCTTCGCATCATTGTTGTTAGAGACTTTTCATCTTTGACGAGAGGCTTCCCGTACTCGTATCTGAATATGTCCACCTCCATGAAATCAGGAAGTACATCGTCAGGCAGGTAATCTTCAAGATTGCCATAACCGGCCACCGTCCCCGGAGGATTAGACACATTGAGCGGGGGGCACGATTGTTGTGCTTGTTCGCCGAGCTGGGCAATTTTTTTCCCCTTTGCTCGTTGTTCTTTTGACCTTTTATCATTGACAATAGTTCCCGACCGCTTGGCTTGGAGATATGTCTGGTCAGTAATGCGCTCATAGTTGGTTCTCAGCGGAGACTTTGGTGGTTTCCTCAGGGCATCGAGAGTGCGCTTTGCTTTCACCGGATCTACCTTCTCCTCCGGAGGTGGATGTATCTTTCCTTTCACCCCTTCAAAGAACTCCTTCACTTGGGCCTGCACAATCGTATTGTTTTCCTCCTTGGTCCTCTCGTACGGTAACTTCTCTACAGGCTTTAGAGGTGGACCGTATCTGTATTGCCTCTCTCTTCTCACTAGTAGAAAACCATCCATTAGTCCCGGTTCGTAAGGGCCTTTAGTCCCGGTTCGGGAACCGGGACTAATGGGTCGTTACTAATACCTCAACCCATTAGTCCCGGTTCAAACACGAACCGGGACCAATGTGCCTCCACGTGGCCCTGTGCGACGAGCCCAGTCAGGGGGCCTTTGGTCCTGATTGGTGGCTCCAACCGGGACCAAAAGGCATCCACGTGTCTGCATTCCAGTGGCTGGGGTTTTTGTTTTTTTTAAAGGAGGGGGGTTGGGGGTTTTGGGGGGATAATTTAGGTGTTTCGTATATTGTGTTAGCTAGCTAATTAATAGAGAGAAGTGTCCTTTCTTATGTCCGTGCTTGGTCGACGCTACATAGTATATATACATAAGTGATCGAGAGAACCATTCAGTACAGAAGTTCGTCATGCATACCGAGAGAAGATTGATCGACCTCTCCTTCTCCGAGAGATTGGTCGAACAACAAGTTTTTTACTGCCTACATACATGTATAAGATCTCTTAATTACAAACCACTAGCATTTGAAATGAAGTTCCACATGGTATTCTCCGGCTTTACTGATGACGTGTTCAAGAAAGAATCCCGCCAACTCCTCTTGAATTACTTTCATGCGATCTGGTGGTAGGAGTTCATCCCGCATCTGCCACGTCTAATTAATTTGAAGAAGGGGGTTAATTAATACATATATATGAATGAAACTCAACAGAAATGATGGTGTAATAAAATGAAATTGTGAATATTATTGCTTACGCACTTCATATTGTCTTCTAGAGTAGCCCCGCTTGTTTTTCAAAGTCGCGTTGTGGATGAACTCGCACACGTAGTATCTACAGAAATCATTCCCTTCCTCCTGCCACAAGCACTTTACGAGAAATAGAGGTCAATCAAACTGATAATGAAGCATTATATAAATGGCATTGATGAAAGTATAGCTATAGAATCAACGGGAGATGCGTGCCAGTAGTACTTACTTTCGGGTATACATATTGCAGCTCCTTCGGCAGTCCCAGAGCTTGTGCGGTGAACTGTTTCCAAACCCTGTAAGACAAAGAAAATAATTATTATTACTTGAGATATCAGGAAATGAACAAAAAGTTGCCGATATGGTGCCATAATGATCGATTGAACTTACTTGCTGAGCATTTCAGTCATGTCCGCATAGGTGCTGGGATCTTTCCGTCTGGAGTCTAAGACGGTTACTAGTCCACGCTCAAGCTTAATCTCCAGAAGAATATAGTGGTACCTGCACACGCATGCATAACTCATCAGTTACATTAACCTCGCTCGAGTAATAAGGGAAACCGAATATGCACACGACAGTAATACTCACGGGCCGTTGTAAGGAAAGAGTATGGTATCTTTGTTTTGATTTTTGATTAACGATTGTAGCAAGTTGTCCTCGGCCTCTTCGACGTTCTTTTCAACCAGAAATATATCTATGATATTTGTGTTAATGAACCCAATATCATAGATTTCATTTTTTTTGCACTCGACGATCTTCAATCTGCATAATATATTGAGGATAATTAATTATAAATACATGCAATGAAAGAGCCGAGCTATATATACAGACTATGACAGAAATAGTACTTACAGGCAGTAGCAAAAGACCATTAATTTATCGAGGGCCTTTTGATTGAAGAACTCGAAGAACTCCTCAAATGGAATAGCCAACACATCATTTGAAACGAGGTCGTGCTCCTCTTTAATTTTCAGATACAAAGTGTTCGTCCCCTCATACTCTCTGTAGGTTTTCATGTACCAACTATGGAATCTTCGCATCATTGTTGTCAGAGACTTTTCATCTTTGACGAGAGGCTTCCCGTACTCGTATCTGAATAAGTCCACCTCCATGAAATCAGGAAGTACATCGTCAGGCAGGTAATCTTCAAGATTGCCATAACCGGCCACCGTCGCCGGAGGATTAGACACATTGAGCGGGGGGCACGATTGCTGTGCTTGTTCGCCGAGCTGGGCAATTTTTTTCCCCTTTGCTCGTTGTTCTTTTGACCTTTTATCACTGACAGTAGTTCCCGACCGCTTGGCTTGGAGATATGTCTGTTCAGTAATGCGCTCATAGTTGGTTCTCGGCGGAGACTTTGGTGGTTTCCTCAGGGCATCGAGAGTGCGCTTTGCTTTCACCGGATCTACCTTCTCCTCCGGAGGTGGATGTATCTTTGCTTTCACCCCTTCAAAGAACTCCTTCACTTGGGCCTGCACGATCGTATTGTTTTCCTCCTTGGTCCTCTCGTAGGGTAACTTCTCTACAGGCTTTAGAGGTGGACCGTATCTGTATTGCCTCTCTCTTCTTGTGCTGCTAGACGCCGGAGCAGACGGAGCGGCTGCGGCGTCTGTCTTCTTTCGTGCTTTCTTACGAGGCGGAGGAGAAGGACTACGACGCGTCAGAGCAGCTGGGGCGGCGGCGGGTCTCTTCCGCCCTTGCTAGCGAGGCGGAGAAGGAGGAGGCGGAGTGCCGCCACGCGCCGGAGAAGGAGGCGGAGTGCCGCCACGCGTGTCCTGATCGTCACTCGTCGGAGGAGGAGGCGGTGGAGGAGGCGGAGTGCCGCCACGCGTTCCCTGATCGTCACTCGCCGGAGGAGGAGGCGGTGGAGGAGGCGGAGTGCCCTGACTCGCCGGAGGAGGAGGAGGAGGCGGAGGCGTCCAGTTCAGAAGGTCGATGAGCTCCTTCCGCCATAGGCATGGAGTCTTTAGAGCAGAACCCAGCCTAGTCTCCCCTTCACCGGTAGGGTGCTCAAGCGCGAGGTCCTCAAATCCCTCCGTTATTTCATCCACCATCACCTTAGCAAATCCTTCTGGAATCGGCTGGCAGTGATAAGTTGTGCCGCGTCCACTAGGATAAACTTGGCCAACAGCCGCCTTGACCTTCAAATTCATGCATCGCACCATAATGTGGCAATTTTGAGGCTCCGTGATACCATCCACGGGATAGTTGGCAGGAGCCGTCAAGACATGCTCCGGCTGAAGCAGCTCGGTGGAAGCAACGCTGCTTCTCCGCTGAGATGGCGGGGTAGCTTCAGGGGAAGCTTCGGCATGTCGTTTGTTACGATCAGCTGCTTCTCGTTCCTCTTCTCGATCCTCTAGCCCCATTACCCTTCCAAGCAGCGCCTGCATTTGGTCCTGCTCCAGTTTCTTCCTCCTCTCGTGGGTTTTGTAACCCCCTGCGTCCGGAAAACCAAACTTCCACGGAAGGGAGCCTGGCGTGCCTCGTGTCCGTCCAGGGTGCTCGGGATTCCCAAGGGCCATTGTGAGCTCATCCTTCTCCCTGTTTGGAAGGAACGTCCCTCGCTGCGCTGCATCGATATAGTGTCGAAGGTTCTTGACTGGTGTTTGCAGTTGCTCGTCCATCCACTGACACTGCCCTGTTACAGGGTCCAAGGTTCCGCCAGCCCCGAAGAACCAAGTCCGGCAACGGTCTGGCCAACGCAATGTCTCTGGTTCGATCCCTTTTTCAAGCAGATCATGCTCAGCCTTGGACCACTTAGGCCGGGCTTTGAGGTAGCCACCTGACCCCGTGCGATGGTGAAGCTTTTTCTTCGCAGCATTTTTCTTGTTTGTCTCCGACATCTTCTTACTCTTTTCCGATGTCTTGTGGGCCACAAATGCGGGCCAGTGATCTTTGATCTTCTCATATTTGCCGATAAATTCTGGTGTCTCTTTTTTCTTGACAAACTGGTTCAGCTCTTTCCTCCACCTCCTCATTAGGCCTGCCATCTTCTTAAGAGCACAAGACTTGATTAATTGCTCTTTAACTGGCTTCTCCGGATCCTCCTCTGGCGGTAGGGTGAAATTTGCCTTCAACTCAGTCCAAAGATCTTCTTTCTGCATATCATTGACATAAGACACCTCGGCGTCTTCATCCTTAGCAGGCTTATACCATTGCTGGATGCTGATCGGGATCCTGTCCCTAACAAGAACCCCGCACTGAGCAGAAAATGCCTTCTTTGTCCGGATGGGTTCAATCGGTTCGCCGTCGGGCGCGATTTCTATGATCTCAAACTTTTCATCCGAGCTCAACTTTTTCTTCGGGCCTCGTCTCCTTACCAAAGTTGTGCTTGATCCGGAGGGCTAGAAATTATAAGGAAGAAAGACGACAGTAATTAATATGTGTACATATACCAAAACAATGGATGCATCAATTAACTTGGCAGCACGGGCTTAACTAATATATATATACCTGGCCGGACTCGGTTCGGTGACCGGAGCAGTCAGCACGGTCTCCTTCGTCTTGTACCTCCATTGTGTCACCGGAGCCATCATGAACATAGTCCTCCTCTTGTACCGGCATTAATGGGTCGAAGCCATCATAATCATAGCCCTCTTCATCCAGCTGACCAACGGTGTCAATGAGAAATGACGCAACATCATCACTTCCATTTGCGATTATGTCCCCCAACATCGCTTCTGTTTCTTCGTCTCGGGAGTGCTCCATAGTTTCTGCAAATATTGACAACATGTCAATTATTATTCAAACATGGTACATAGTGGCAAACGTAGAACTAGCTAGCTAATCACAATAAGGAATCATGTTAGTGGCCTCGATGCTGCTTCTCTAGGGTTTGGGGTCGCCTCGACACAAAGCTTCAAGGGTTTGGGGTGGCCTCGACGATAACGCTCTTTTAACTTGATAAATTTGGGTGGCCTCGAGAGAGTTAATTTGTCGGGTAGGGGCGCGACAGGAGGGAGTACGTAGGAGACCTGCAACATCGTTTTCTCTCTAGGGTTTGGGTGTCCTCGAGAGTTTTGGTCGAGCGAGAGGGCCGAGGAGGGTGCTGCAGTTGTATCTAGAGGGGGTTATATCGACAACGAAGCGACATACATATACATGGGAAAATAATGTTATCGGGGAGGGGCTATCGGTACCACCCCCTCATGTTGAAGTTTCTTCTTTCTCCTTTCCTTTCTTTCTTCTTCTCCTCTTCTTTTTCTTCTTCTCCCTCGAGAAAGGAAAATAATTAAGGAAAAGGAAGAAAAGAGGAAGAAGGAAGAAGGAAGAAGAAGAAGAAGTAAAAGAAGAAAAAAAGAGGAGAAGAAGAAAGGAATAGAGGAGAAGAAGAAAAAATAGAATTTCTTCTTTCTCCTCTATTCCTTTCTTCTTCTCCTCTTCTTTTTCTTCTTTTTTCCTCTTCTTATTTATTTCTCCTCTGCTTCCTCTCCTCTTTTTCTCCTTTCTTCCTCTTCTTATTTTCCTTTTTCCTCTCATTCTTTTAGTATTGCTTGTTTTAAAAAAAATGTTCAAATAGAAAATTTCGAAAAAAAACAAAGGTTTTGCCTAATGCATTGTTCATATGAATATACAAACATTTGCATATTCTACAATAATTAATATCAACAAAAAAATCTATGAACAGAAAAAAAACCTAACTTTTCTAAAAATCTATCTTTTGCATATATGAAAACATTAATACACATATGAACAATAAATACATATATCAACAAAAACATAATCTGAACAATTTTTGAACATTACATACACATAGCCACATACATACACATATACATTATATATATATATATATATATATATATATATATATATATATATGTATATATATATATGAACAAAAAAACTAAACTAATAAAAATGAAAAAAAACAGAGCCGCATATATATATAGCCACATACATACACATATATATATATACATTGAACAAAAAAATTAAACTAATAAAAATGAAAAAAAATAGAGCCGGTGCGGCGCAACGGCTCACAGCGGTGGCGGCGCGGGGGCGGGCGACGGCGATGGGGCAGGGGCTCGGGGCGCGGGGCGCGGGGGCGGGCGACGGCGACGGGGGGTCCTGGCGGCGACGACGGTGGGCGCGGGCTCGGGGAAGACGGCGCGGGCTCGGGGAGGACGGCGCGGGCTCGGGGAGGCCGGCGACGACGACGGGCGCGGGCGACGGCGACGGTGACGGCGGGGACGGCGGGCGGTGTCGGGGCAACCTGGCGGCGTCGATGTGTTCGGCGTCGTCGGGGGGCAACTGGTGGCGATGAACTCTGCAAAACTGCGAAGTGCTACTTATATACAAGGAGCATTGGTCCCGGTTGGTGGCTCCAACCAGGAATAATGCCCCCTTTAGTCCCGGTTGGTGCCACCAACCGGGACCAAAGGCCTCTTTTTCGGCAGCCCAAAGGGCGGGAAGCTGCGGCCTTTAGTCCCGGTTGGTGGCACCAACCGGGACCAATGCCCCCCCCCCCCCCTTTACTCCCGGTTGGAGCCACCAACCGGGACCAAAGGCCACTGTGCTGCCCGCGTCGGGGCCAATGTTTAGTCCCACCTCGCTAGTTGAGAGGGGAGCGCAGTGGTTTATAAGCCCCACTGCCGCTCCCCTCTTGAACTCCTCTCTACTGCAGACTTATGGGCCTACTTGCTACTGCTTTGCCCGATGGGCCTTCTGGGCCTTCTACGGGCCTGAATCCTGGCCCAAAATAGGGATTCAAGTCGTATTCAGGCCGTGGGGGCCCAGTAGGGGGCACTTTTTTTTGTTTTTTGTTTTCTTTACTTATTGTTGCTATTTTTATTTTTTTCCATTTTTTTGTGTTGTTTTCTGCATTTTTATTTTCTTTTGTTTTTTGCTTTATTTTTTAATTCTTTTTGCTTTTACTTTTAGGAAAATTATAAACTTTCTGTTAGTGCCATTACATTTCAAATTTTAAAACACTTTTTTTGTTTTCTTTCTTGCTTTATTTATTTTATTTTGTTTCTACTTACAACATAATACTTATTGTTGTTTTTTTGTTTTGTTTTCTGCATTATTTATTTTCTTTTGTTTTTTGCTTTATTTTTTAATTCTTTTTGCTTTTAGTTTTAGGAAAATTATAAATTTCCACTTTTTTTGTTTTTTTGTTTTCTTTCTTGCTTTATTTATTACGAGGGCCGAACCATAAGACATTAAAGCATTTCAAATGAACTCTGAAAAAGTTGAAAGTTGGCATGGTATCATAAATTGACCCACACATAGCATGTGCATGTACAAAACGAACAATTCATACTCATCAGTTACAAAATTGGCATGGTATCATCATAATAGTTGCGGGAGAAAGTCTTTACTTTTTCTTCGCTTGTGTCATTTGCTTATTGCGCCGTAACCATGGATAATCTTCATCGTTTATCAGGATGCTGGGGTCAGTCTTGACTTTAAAGGGAGGAATTTCATGAAACTTTTCATAATCTTCAGACATGTCTGTCTTGTCCTCCATTCCCACGATGTCCTTTTTTCCTGAAAGAACTATGTAGCGCTTTGGCTCATCGTATGATGTATTTGCTTCCTTATCTTTTCTCTTTCTCGGTCTGCTGGACATGTCCTTCACATAGATAACCTGTGCCACATCATTGGCTAGGACGAACGGTTCGTCAGTGTACCCAAGATTTTTCAGATCCACTGTTGTCATTCCGTACTGTGGGTCTACCTGTACCCCGCCTCCTGACAGATTGACCCATTTGCACTTAAACAAAGGGACCTTAAAATCATGTCCGTAGTCAAGTTCCCATATGTCCACTATGTAACCATAATATGTGTCCTTTCCCCTCTCGGTTGTTGCATCAAAGCGGACACCGCTGTTTTGGTTGGTGCTCTTTTGATCTTGGTCAATCGTGTAAAATGTATTCCCATTTATCTCATATCCTTTATAAATCAATGCAGTCAAAGATGGTCCCCTGGATAACAAGTACAGCTCATCACAAACAGTGTTGTCACCTCTGATACGTGCTTCCAACCAACTGCTGAAAGTCCTGATGTGTTCACATGTAATCCAGTCGTCGCACTGCTCCGGGTGTTTGGAGCGCAGACTGTTCTTGTGTTTATCAACATACGGGGTCACCAAGGTAGAGTTCTGTAGAACTGTGTAGTGGGCTTGAGACCAAGAATATCCGTCCCTGCATATTATTGAGTCCTTTCCAAGCGTGCCTTTTCCAGTCAGTCTCCCCTCATACCGCGATTTAGGGAGACCTATCTTCTTAAGGCCAGGAATGAAGTCAACACAAAACCCGATGACATCCTCTGTTTGATGGCCCATGGAGATGCTTCCTTCTGGCCTAGCGCGGTTACGGACATATTTCTTTAGGACTCCCATGAACCTCTCAAAGGGGTACATATTGTGTAGAAATACGGGGCCCAGAATGACAATCTCGTCAACTAGATGAACTAGGACGTGCGTCATGATATTGAATAAGGATGGTGGGAACACCAGCTCGAAACTGACAAGACATTGCACCACATCACTCCTTAGCCTTGGTATGATTTCTGGATCGATCACCTTCTGAGATATTGCATTGAGGAATGCACATAGCTTCACAATGGCTAATCGGACGTTTTCTGGTAGAAGCCCCCTCAATGCAACCGGAAGCAGTTGCGTCATAATCACGTGGCAGTCATGAGACTTTAGGTTCTGAAACTTTTTCTCTGCCATATTTATTTTTCCTTTTATATTCGACGAGAAGCCAGTCGAGACCTTCATACTAAGCAGGCATTCAAAGAAGACTTCCTTCTCTTCTTTGGTAAGAGCATAGCTGGCAGGACCTTCATACTGCTTTGGAGGCATGCCGTCTTTTTCATGCAAACGTTGCAGGTCCTCCCGTGCCTCAGCTGTATCTTTTGTCTTCCCATACACGCCCAAGAAGCCTAGCAGGTTCACGCAAAGGTTATTCGTCACGTGCATCACGTCGATCGAAGAGCGGACCTCTAGGTCTTTCCAGTAGGGTAGGTCCCAAAATATAGATTTCTTCTTCCACATGGGTGCGTGTCCCCCAGCGTCACTCGGAATAGCTAGTCCGCCGGGACCATTTCCAAAGATTACGTGTAAATCATTGACCATAGCAAGTACGTGATCACCGGTACGCATGGCGGTCTTCTTCCGGTGATCTGCCTCGCCTTTGAAATGCTTGCCTTTCTTTCCACATTGATGGTTGGTCGGAAGAAATCGACGATGGCCCAGGTACACATTCTTCCTGCAGCTTGCCAGGTATATACTATCAGTGTCAAGTAAACAGTGCGTGCATGCGTGGTATCCCTTGTTTGTCTGTCCTGAAAGGTTACTGAGAGCGGGCCAATCATTGATGGTCACGAACAGCAACGCCTTTAGGTTAAATTCCTCCTGTTTGTGCTCATCCCACGTACGTACACCGTTTCCATTCCACAGCTGTAAAAGTTCTTCAACTAATGGCCTTAGGTACACATCAATGTCATTGCCGGGTTGCTTAGGGCCTTGGATGAGAACTGGCATCATAATGAACTTCCGCTTCATGCACATCCAAGGAGGAAGGTTATACATACATAGAGTCACGGGCCAGGTGTTGTGATTGCTGCTCTGCTCCCCGAAAGGATTAATGCCATCCGCGCTTAAAGCAAACCATACGTTCCTTGGCTCACTTGCAAACTCATCCCAGTACTTTCTCTCGATTTTTCTCCACTGCGACCCGTCAGCGGGTGCTCTCAACTTCCCGTCTTTCTTACGGTCCTCACTATGCCATCGCATCAACTTGGCATGCTCTCCGTTTCTGAACAGACGTTTCAACCGTGGTATTATAGGAGCATACCACATCACCTTCGCAGGAACCCTCTTCCTGGGGGGCTCGCCGTCAACATCACCAGGGTCATCTCGTCTGATCTTATACCATAATGCACCGCATAACGGGCATGCGTTCAGATCCTTGTACGCACCGCGATAGAGGATGCAGTCATTAGGGCATGCATGTATCTTCTGCACCTCCAATCCTAGAGGGCATACGACCTTCTTTGCTGCGTATGTACTGTCGGGCAATTCGTTATCCTTTGGAAGCTTTTTCTTCAATATTTTAAGTAGCTTCTCAAATCCTTTGTCAGGCACAGCATTCTCTGCCTTCCACTGCAGCAATTCCAGTACGGTACCGAGCTTTGTGTTGCCATCTTCACAATTGGGGTACAACCCTTTTTTGTGGTCCTCTAGCATGCGATCGAACTTCAGCTTCTCCTTTTGACTTTCGCATTGCGTTCTTGCATCGACAATGACCCGGCGGAGATCATCATCATCGGGCACATCGTCTGGTTCCTCTTGATCTTCAGCAGCTTCGCCCGTTGCAGCATCATCGTGCACATCGTCTGGTTCCTCTTGATCTTCTGGAGCATCACCGTATTCAGGGGGCACATAGTTGTCATCGTACTCTTCTTCTTCGCCATCTTCCATCATAACCCCTATTTCTCCGTGCCTTGTCCAAACATTATAGTGTGGCATGAAACCCTTGTAAAGCAGGTGGGTGTGGAGGATTTTTCCGGTCAGAGTAAGACTTCGTATTCCCACATATAGGGCATGGACAACACATAAAACCATTCTGCTTGTTTGCCTCAGCCACTTCGAGAAAATTATGCACGCCCTTAATGTACTCGGAGGTGTGTCTTGAACCGTACATCCATTGCCGGTTCATCTGTGTGCATTATATATAATTAAGTGTGTCAAAAATCATTACAGAACATCATGAATAGATAATTAAGTGACGAAATTAATAGAAGTTCATCATCACATTAAAACCAAAGTACATACATAGTTCTCATCTAACAACATAAAGCTCTGCAGAGCATCTAAATTAATTAAACCATACACTGAAACTATGTAAAACATTTCAATGCGAAAACAAATGCGATCATAATCGCAACCAATGTAACAACTGATCCAACGGCATAATGATACCAAGCCTCGGTATGAATGGCATATTTTCTAATCTTTCTAATCTTCAAGCGCATTGCATCCATCTTGATCTTGTGATCATCGACGACATCCGCAACATGCAACTCCAATATCATCTTCTCCTCCTCAATTTTTCTAATTTTTTCCTTTAACAAATTGTTTTCTTCTTCAACTAAATTTAACCTCTGGACAATAGGGTCGGTTGGAATTTCCGGTTCAACAACCTCCTAGATGAATAAAATCTATGTCACGTTGGTCGGCATAATTGTCATAAACAATAAATGAACCAATAGTTATGAAAAGATAATATATACCACATCCGAATCATAGACAGGACGAGGGCCGACGGGGACGGATACCAAAACCATCGCACTATATAAGATGCAATAATAAAAGTAAGAAAATTATACAAGTATATATCTATCTAAACATACAAATAAGAATATTTTTCCTTTCAGAAAGAAGATAAGAACAAGAGGCTCACCACGGTGGTGCCGGTGATGAGATCGGTGCGGCTGATCGACGACGGGGCGTGACGGACTGCTAAACCTAGACAAATATGGAGGAAAATGGAGCTTGGCGGTCGAGCTTGGAGAGGAGAAACCTTAAGTAGTATGGCTCGGGCATTCCATTGAACACCTTGTGTGCATAGGAGGTGAGCTAGAGCACCACCAAGCCCTCTCCCCCTCAGCCAGAAAAAACAGAGCAGTGTGCTCTGCTCTTGCGCGAGGGGGGTATATATAGGCACCACCATTGGTCCCGGTTAGTCGCACGAACCGGGACTAAAGGTTTGCCTTCGGTCCCGGTTCATGCCAACCACCGGGACCAATTGTGGTGGGCCAGGAGTGCGGCCCATTGGTCCCGGTTCGCCCCACCAACCGGGACCAAAAGGTCCAGACGAACCGGGACCAATGGCCCACGTGGCCCGGCCGGCCCCCGGGGCTCACGAACCGGGTCAAATGCTCCCATTGGTCCCGGTTCTGGATTGAACCGGGACTAATGGGCTGGACCGGCCTGGACCATTGCCCTCTTTTCTACTAGTGTCTTGTGCTGCTAGACGCCGGAGCAGACGAAGCGGCTACGGCGTCTGTCTTTTTCGTGCTTGCTTACGAGGTGGAGGAGAAGGACTATGACGCGTCGGAGCAGCCGGGACGGCGGCGGGTCTCTTTCGCCCTTGCTGGCGAGGCGGAGAAGGAGGAGGCGGAGTGCCACCACGCGTCGGAGAAGGAGGCGGAGTGCCGCCACGCGTGCCCTGATCGTCACTCGTTGGAGGAGGAGGCGGTGGAGGAGGCGGAGTGCCGCCACGCGTTCCCTGATCGTCACTCGCCGGAGGAGGAGGCGGTGGAGGAGGCGGAGTGCCCTGACTCGCCGGAGGAGGAGGAGGAGGCGGAGGCGTCCAGTTCAGAAGGTCGATGAGCTCCTTCCGCCATAGGCATGGAGTCTTCAGAGCAGAACCCAGCCTAGTCTCCCCTTCACCGGTAGGGTGCTCAAGCGCGAGGTCCTCAAATCCCTCCGTTATTTCATCCACCATCCCCTTAGCAAATCCTTCTGGAATCGGCTGGCAGTGATAAGTTGTGCCGCGTCCACTAGGATAAACTTGGCCAACAGCCGCCTTGACCTTCAAATTCATGCATCGCGCCATAATGTGGCAATTTTGAGGCTCCGTGATACCATCCATGGGATAGCTGGCAGGAGCCGTCAAGACATGCTCCGGCTGAAGCAGCTCGGTGGAAGCAATGCTGCTTCTCCGCTGAGATGGCGGGGTAGCTTCGGGGGAAGCTTCGGCATGTCGTTTGTTGCGATCTGCTGCTTCTCGTTCCTCTTCTCGATCCTCTAGCCCCATTACCCTTCCAAGCAGCGCCTACATTTGGTCCTGCTCCAGTTTCTTCCTCCTCTTGTGGGTTTTGTAACCCCCTACGTCCGGAAAACCAACCTTCCACGGAAGGGGGCCTGGCGTGCCTCGTGTTCGTCCAGGGTGCTCGGGATTCCCAAGGGCCATTGTGAGCTCATCCTTCTCCATGTTTGGAAGGAACGTCCCTCGCTGCGCTGCATCGATATAGTGTCGAAGGTTCTTGACTGGTGTTTGCAGTTGCTCGTCCGTCCACTGACACTGCCCTGTTACAGGGTCCAAGGTTCCGCCAGCCCCGAAGAACCAAGTCCAGCAACGGTCTGGCCAGCGCATTGTCTCTGGTTCGATCCCTTTTTCAAGCAGATCATGCTCAGCCTTGGACCACTTAGGCCGGGCTTTGAGGTAGCCACCTGACCCCGTGCGATGGTGAAGCTTCTTCTTCGCAGCCTTTTTCTTGTTTGTCTCTGACATCTTCTTACTCTTTTCCGATGTCTTGTGGGCCACAAATGCGGGCCAGTGATCTTTGATCTTCTCATATTTGCCGATGAATTCTGGTGTCTCTTTTTTCTTGACAAACTGGTTCAGCTCTTTCCTCCACCTCCTCATTAGGCCTGCCATCTTCTTAAGAGCACAAGACTTGATTAAATGCTCTTTAACTGGCTTCTCCGGATCCTCCTCTGGCGGTAGGGTGAAATTTGCCTTCAGCTCAGTCCAAAGATCTTCTTTCTGCATATCATTGACATAAGACACCTCAGCGTCTTCATCCTTAGCAGGCTTATACCATTGCTAGATGCTGATCGGGATCCTGTCCCTAACAAGAACCCCGCACTGAGCAGAAAATGCCTTCTTTGTCCGGATGGGTTCAATCGGTTCGCCGTCGGGCGCGATTTCTATGATCTCAAACTTTTCATCCGAGCTTAACTTTTTCTTTGGGCCTCGTCTCCTTACCGAAGTTGTGCTCGATCCGGAGGGCTAGAAATTATAAGGAAGAAAGACGACAGTAATTAATATGTGTAGATATACCAAAACAATGGACGGATCAATTAACTTGTCAGCACGGGCTTAACTAATATATATATACCTGGCCGGACTCGGTTCGCTGACCGGAGCAGTCAGCACGGTCTCCTTCGTCTTGTACCTCCATTGTGTCACCGGAGCCATCATGAACATAGTCCTCCTCTTGTACCGGCATTAATGGGTCGAAGCCATCATAAACATAGCCCTCTTCTTCATCCAGCTGACCAACGGTGTCGATGAGAAATGACGCAACATCATCACTTCCATTTGCGATTATGTCCCCCAACATCGCTTCTGTTTCTTCGTCTCGGGAGTGCTCTATAGTTTCTGCAAATATTGACAACATGTCAATTATTATTCAAACATGGTACATAGTGGCAAACGTAGAACTAGCTAGCTAATCACAATAAGGAATCATGTTAGTGGCCTCGACGCTGCTTCTCTAGGGTTTGGGATCGCCTCGACACAAAGCTTCAAGGGTTTGGGGTGGCCTCGACGATAAAGCTCTTTTAACTTGATAAATTTGGGTGGCCTCGAGAAAGTTAATTTGCCGGGTAGGGGTGCGGCGGGAGGGGGTACGTAGGAGACCTGCAACATCGTTTTCTCTCTAGGGTTTGGGTTTTCTCGAGAGTTTTGGTCGAGCGAGAGGGCCGAGGGGGGTGCTGCAGTTGTATCTAGAGGGGGTTATATCGACAACGAAGCGACATACATATACATGGGAAAATAATGTTATCGGGGAGGGGGTATCGGTACCACTCCCTCATGTTGAAGTTTCTTCTTTCTCCTTTCCTTTCTTTCTTCTTCTCCTCTTCTTTTTCTTCTTCTCCCTCGAGAAAGGAAAATAATTAAGGAAAAGGAAGAAAAGAGGAAGAAGGAAGAAGGAAGAAGAAGAAAAAAAAGAGGAGAAGAAGAAAGGAATAGAGGAGAAGAAGAAAAAATAGAATTTCTTCTTTCTCCTCTATTCCTTTCTTCTTCTCCTCTTCTTTTTCTTCTTTTTTCCTCTTCTTATTTATTTCTCCTCTTCTTCCTCTCCTCTTTTTCTCCTTTCTTCCTCTTCTTATTTTCCTTTTTCCTCTCATTCTTTTAGTATTGCTTGTTTTAAAAAAAATATTCAAATAGAAAATTTCGAAAAAAAAACAAAGGTTTTGCCTAATGCATTGTTCATATGAATATACAATAATTAATATCAACAAAAAAAATCTATGAACAGAAAAAAAACCTAACTTTTCTAAAAATCTATCTTTTGCATATATGAAAACATTAATACACATATGAACAATAAATACATATATCAACAAAAACATAATCTGAACAATTTTTGAACATTACATACACATAGCCACATACATACACATATACATTATATATATATATGAACAAAAAAACTAAACTAATAAAAATGAAAAAAAAACAGAGCCGCATATATATATAGCCACATACATACACATATATATATATACATTGAACAAAAAAATTAAACTAATAAAAATGAAAAAAAAATAGAGCCGGTGCGGCGCGACGGCTCACAGCGGTGGCGGCGCGCGGGGGCGGGCGATGGCGACGGGGCAGGGGCTCGGGGCGCGGGGCGCGGGGGCGGGCGATGGCGACGGGGGAGCCTGGCAGCGACGACGGCGGGCGCGGGCTCGGGGAGGCCGGCGCGGGCTCGGGGAGGCCGGCGACGACGACAGGCGCGGGCGACGGCGTCGGCGGGGACGGCGGGCGGTGTCGGGGCAGCCTGGCGGCGTCGATGTGCTCGGCGTCGTCGGGGGGCAACTGGTTGCGATGAACTCTGCAAAACTGCGAAGTGCTACTTATATACAAGGAGCATTGGTCCCGGTTGGTGGCACAAACCGGGTCTAATGCCCCCTTTAGTCCCGGTTGGTGCCACCAACCGGGACTAAAGGCCTCTTTTTCGGCAGCCCAAAGGGCGGGAAGCTGCGGCCTTTAGTCCTGGTTGGTGGCACCAACCGGGACCAATGCCCCCCCCCCTTTAGTCCTGGTTGGTGCCACCAACCGGGACCAAAGGCCCCTGTGCTGCCCGCATCGGGGCCAAAGTTTAGTCCCACCTCGCTAGTTGAGAGGGGAACGCAGTGGTTTATAAGCCCCACTGCCGCTCCCCTCTTGAACTCCTCTGTACTGCAGGCTTATGGGCCTACTTGCTACTGCTTTGCCCGATGGGCCTTCTGGGCCTTCTGCGGGCCTGAATCCTGGCACAAAGTAGGGGTTCAAGTCGTATTCAGGCCGTGGGGGCCCAGTAGGGGGCACTTTTTTTGTTTTCTTTACTTATTGTTGCTATTTTTATTTTTTTTCATTTTTTTGTTTTGTTTTCTACATTATTTATTTTCTTTTCTTTTTTGCTTTATTTTTTAATTCTTTTTGCTTTTAGTTTTAGGAAAATTATAAACTTTCTGTTAGTGCCATTACATTTCAAATTTGAAAACACTTTTTTTTGTTTTCTTTCTTGCTTTATTTATTTTATTTTGTTTCTACTTACAACAAAATACTTATTGTTGTTTTTTTGTTTTTTTTCTGCATTATTTATTTTCTTTTGTTTTTTGCTTTATTTTTTAATTCTTTTTGCTTTTAGTTTTAGGAAAATTATAAATTTTGACTTTTTTGTTTTTTTGTTTTCTTTCTTGCTTTATTTATTTTATTTTGTTTCTACTTACAACAAAATACTTATTGTTGCTATTTTTAATTATTACGAGGGCCAAACCATAAGACATTAAAGCATTTCAAATGAACTCTGAAAAAGTTGAAAGTTGGCATGGTATCATAAATTGACCCACACATAGCATGTGCATGTACAAAACGAACAATGGTATCATACTCGTCAGTTACAAAGTTGGCATGGTATCATCATAATAGTTGTGGGAGAAAGTCTTCACTTTTTCTTCGCTTGTGTCATTTGCTTATTGCGCCGTAACCATGGATAATCTTCATCGTCTATCAGGATGCTGGGGTCAGCCTTGACTTTAAAGGGAGGAATTTCATGAAACTTTTCATAATCTTCAGACATGTCTGTCTTGTCCTCCACTCCCACGATGTCCCTTTTTCCTGAAAGAACTATGTGGCGCTTTGGCTCATCGTATGATGTATTTGCTTCCTTATCTTTTCTCTTTCTCGGTCTGCTGGACATGTCCTTCACATAGATAACCTGTGCCACATCATTGGCTAGGACGAACGGTTCGTCAGTGTACCCAAGATTTTTCAGATCCACTGTTGTCATTCCGTACTGTGGGTCTACCTGTACCCCGCCTCCTGACAGATTGACCCATTTGCACTTAAACAAAGGGACCTTAAAATCATGTCCGTAGTCAAGTTCCCATATGTCCACTATGTAACCATAATATGTGTCCTTTCCCCTCTCGATTGTTGCATCAAAGCGGACACCGCTGTTTTGGTTGGTGCTCTTTTGATCTTGGTCAATCGTGTAAAATGTATTCCCATTTATCTCGTATCCTTTCCAAATCAATACAGTCAAAGATGGTCCCCTGGATAACAAGTACAGCTCATCACAAACAGTGTTGTCACCTCTGATACGTGCTTCCAACCAACTGCTGAAAGTCCTGATGTGTTCACATGTAATCCAGTCGTCGCACTGCTCCGGGTGTTTGGAGCGCAGACTGTTCTTGTGTTTATCAACATACGGGGTCACCAAGGTAGAGTTCTGTAGAACTGTGTAGTGGGCTTGAGACCAAGAATATCCGTCCCTGCATATTATTGAGTCCTTTCCAAGCGTGCCTTTTCCAGTCAGTCTCCCCTCATACCGCGATTTAGGGAGACCTATCTTCTTAAGGCCAGGAATGAAGTCAACACAAAACCCGATGACATCCTCTGTTTGATGGCCCATGGAGATGCTTCCTTCTGGCCTAGCGCGGTTACGGACATATTTCTTTAGGACTCCCATGAACCTCTCAAAGGGGTACATATTGTGTAGAAATACGGGGCCCAGAATGACAATCTCGTCAACTAGATGAACTAGGACGTGCGTCATGATATTGAATAAGGATGGTGGGAACACCAGCTCGAAACTGACAAGACATTGCACCACATCACTCCTTAGCCTTGGTATGATTTCTGGATCGATCACCTTCTGAGATATTGCATTGAGGAATGCACATAGCTTCACAATGGCTAATCGGACGTTTTCTGGTAGAAGCCCCCTCAATGCAACCGGAAGCAGTTGCGTCATAATCACGTGGCAGTCATGAGACTTTAGGTTCTGAAACTTTTTCTCTGCCATATTTATTTTTCCTTTTATATTCGACGAGAAGCCAGTCGGGACCTTCATACTAAGCAGGCATTCAAAGAATATTTCCTTCTCTTCTTTGATAAGAGCATAGCTGGCAGGACCTTCATACTGCTTTGGAGGCATGCCGTCTTTTTCGTGCAAAAGTTGCAGGTCCTCCCGTGCCTCAGCTGTATCTTTTGTCTTCCCATACACGCCCAAGAAGTCTAGCAGGTTCACGCAAAGGTTCTTCGTCACGTGCATCACGTCAATCGAAGAGCGGACCTCTAGGTCTTTCCAGTAGGGTAGGTCCCAAAATATAGATTTCTTCTTCCACATGGGTGCGTGTCCCCCAGCGTCACTCGGAACAGCTAGTCCGCCGGGACCCTTTCCAAAGATTACGTGTAAATCATTGACCATAGCAAGTACGTGATCACCGGTACGCATGGCGGGCTTCTTCCGGTGATCTGCCTCGCCTTTGAAATGCTTGCCTTTCTTTCGACATTGATGGTTGGTCGGAAGAAATCGACGATGGCCCAGGTACACATTCTTCCTGCAGCTTGCCAGGTATATACTATCAGTGTCAAGTAAACAGTGCGTGCATGCGTGGTATCCCTTGTTTGTCTGTCCTGAAAGGTTACTGAGAGCGGGCCAATCGTTGATGGTCACGAACAGCAACGCCTTTAGGTTTAATTCCTCCTGTTTGTGCTCATCCCACGTATGTACACCGTTTCCATTCCACAGCTGTAAAAGTTCTTCAACTAATGGCCTTAGGTACACATCAATGTCATTGCCGGGTTGCTTAGGGCCTTGGATGAGAACTGGCATCATAATGAACTTCCGCTTCATGCACATCCAAGGAGGAAGGTTATACATACATAGAGTCATGGGCCAGGTGCTGTGATTGCTGCTCTGCTCCCCGAAAGGATTAATGCCATCCGCGCTTAAAGCAAACCATACGTTCCTTGGCTCACTTGCAAACTCATCCCAGTACTTTCTCTCGATTTTTCTCCACTGCGACCCGTCAGCGGGTGCTCTCAACTTCCCGTCTTTCTTACGGTCCTCACTCTGCCATCGCATCAACTTGGCATGCTCTCCGTTTCTGAACAGACATTTCAACCGTGGTATTATAGGAGCATACCACATCACCTTCGCAGGAACCCTCTTCCTGGGGGGCTCGCCGTCAACATCACCAGGGTCATCTCGTCTGATCTTATACTTTAATGCACCGCATACCGGGCATGCGTTCAGATCCTTGTACGCACCGCGGTAGAGGATGCAGTCATTAGGGCATGCATGTATCTTCTGCACCTCCAATCCTAGAGGGCATACGACCTTCTTTGCTGCGTATGTACTGTCGGGCAATTCGTTATCCTTTGGAAGCTTCTTCTTCAATATTTTAAGTAGCTTCTCAAATCCTTTGTCAGGCACAGCATTCTCTGCCTTCCACTGCAGCAATTCCAGTATGGTACCGAGCTTTGTGTTGCCATCTTCGCAATTGGGGTACAACCCTTTTTTGTGGTCCTCTAGCATGCGATCGAATTTCAGCTTCTCCTTTTGACTTTCGCATTGCGTCCTTGCATCGACAATGACCCGGCGGAGATCATCATCATCGGGCACATCGTCTGGTTCCTCTTGATCTTCAGCAGCTTTGCCCGTTGCAGCATCATCGTGCACATCGTCTGGTTCCTCTTGATCTTCTGGAGCATCACCGTATTCAGGGGGCACATAGTTGTCATCGTACTCTTCTTCTTCGTCGTCTTCCATCATAACCCCTATTTCTCCGTGCCTCGTCCAAACATTATAGTGTGGCATGAAACCCTTGTAAAGCAGGTGGGTGTGGAGGATTTTTCCGGTCAGAGTAAGACTTCGTATTCCCACATATAGGGCATGGACAACACATAAAACCATTCTGCTTGTTTGCCTCAGCCACTTCGAGAAAATTATGCACGCCCTTAATGTACTCGGAGGTGTGTCTTGAACCGTACATCCATTGCCGGTTCATCTGTGTGCATTATATATAATTAAGTGTGTCAAAAATCATTACAGAACATCATGAATAGATAATTAAGTGACGAAATTAATAGAAGTTCATCATCACATTAAAACCAAAGTACATACATAGTTCTCATCTAACAACATAAAGCTCTGCAGAGCATCTAAATTAATTAAACCATACACTGAAACTATGTAAAACATTTCAATGCGAAAACAAATGCGATCATAATCGCAACCAATGTAACAACTGATCCAACGGCATAATGATACCAAGCCTCGGTATGAATGGCATATTTTCTAATCTTTCTAATCTTCAAGCGCATTGCATCCATCTTGATCTTGTGATCATCGACGACATCCGCAACATGCAACTCCAATATCATCTTCTCCTCCTCAATTTTTCTAATTTTTTCCTTTAACAAATTGTTTTCTTCTTCAACTAAATTTAACCTCTGGACAATAGGGTCGGTTGGAATTTCCGGTTCAACAACCTCCTAGATGAATAAAATCTATGTCACGTTGGTCGGCATAATTGTCATAAACAATAAATGAACCAATAGTTGTGAAAAGATAATATATACCACATCCGAATCATAGACAGGATGAGGGCCGACGGGGGCAGATACCAAAACCATCGCACTATATAAGATGCAATAATAAAAGTAAGAAAATTATACAAGTATCTATCTAAACATACAAATAAGAATATTTTTCCTTTCAGAAAGAAGATAAGAACAAGAGGCTCACCACGGTGGTGCCGGCGATGAGATCGGTGCGGGTGATCGACGACGTTGAAGACGGGGACGGGGCGTGACGGACCGCTAAACCTAGACAAATATGGAGGAAAATGGAGCTTGGCGGTCGAGCTTGGAGAGGAGAAACCTTAAGTAGTGTGGCTCGGGCATTCCATCGAACACCTTGTGTGCATAGGAGGTGAGCTAGAGCACCACCAAGCCCTCTCCCCCTCGGCCAGAAAAAACAGAGCACACACTGCTCTTGCGCGAGGGGGGTATATATAGGCACCACCATTGGTCCCGGTTGGTCACACGAGCCGGGACTAAAGGTTTGCCTTCGGTCCCGGTTCATGCCACCAACCGGGACCAATTGTGGTGGGCCAGGAGTGCGGCCCATTGGTCCCGGTTCGCCCCACCAACCAGGACCAAAAGGTTCAGACGAACCGGGACCAATGGCCCACGTGGCCCGGCCGGCCCCCGGGGCTCACGAACCGGGTCAAATGCTCCCATTGGTTCCGGTTCTGGATTGAACCGGGACTAATGGGCTGGACCGGCCTGGACCATTGCCCCCTTTTCTACTAGTGCTGGGCACTTGAGAGGGCTCGCATGGCACACGCCAGTTTTTTTTAGGGGCAGGCAGGCACACGTCAGCTGCGATAGACTTGTTACATCAGGAAAAATCGTGAACGCATCCTGCTTTACCCGGGCAGCTGGGCTGGTGTTGGTCGGCTAATTTCTTAAGGGCATGAGCTATGGAGGCACTAGTGCCCCACGCTCCACCTAGATAAAAACTTCTGAAGCTACTGTTTAATTCCACCTTCATCCAACGGAAGCACCAGTATTGTTCTCAGGTTTGGTAGCTTTTTCTTTATACAATAAGGTGGCATGGTACTGTTGAGCTTAGCAATGGTGTTGTCCAACACTTTCTCATTGGCTGCCTTGCACTTTTGTCGTGGGAGAACCGGCCTCCTCTACAGGATCCCATCTAGCTCTGTAAGCAGCACCTTTTATTCAAGTTCAACTATCCGAGCCGACCTGGCAGCTGTTGGCACCGGCCCATCCTGGAGCATTGGCCTTGCCCTAATGGGCTTCTTTTTTCCTTTAGTAATTATTGAGACAAGGCCTGATCGCGTACCGGCCTAGGAAGCAGCCTACCTAACCAGAAAAAAAAAAGAGCAGTGCTGTTGCCTCAACAAAAAAAAGAGCAGTGCTATTCACATGTTAGTAGGTTTATTACAAAAAGAAAAACTACGGACTAGTTCAATTAGCTGTCGGTTATTCCCACTTTTTTTCCTGAACGGTTATAGTTTTGTCTCACAGTATGTAGTTTTTTTGTAAAAGTTGTGCGTAGGAAGCAATTTTGAAAAAAGAAGGACCATGATCAGTCCTCGCCGCAACCCACCTGTTCGTCCGCTCAACAAATTTATTGCGGTTTAAATTTTGAGGTTAGAGCGTGTGGTCTTGGTCATTTAGGTTATATATTAGTTCACTTTAAAATTAACTGTTTATGGCCCATCTTTTGTCTGTAATATATTCGTTGGGTCACTTGTCTTTTTTAATCAAAGTCGTCAGATGATTGACCCATCTACCTGAGATATTGAACACAAACATGTTGCTTTTGTGAATGATGTACTTGTATACCAGATTCCTGTTTTGGGGGTAGAGAATATATTGAGATATTGAACACAAAAATGTGGCTGCAACACTTGGTAGTGCAGAGACGAAAACAATTACTCCCTCTTTTCCGATTTACTCGTCGTGGTTATAGTTCAAATTTAAACATCTACAATAACAGTTATGGATTGGATAAAACAGTGACTTGTAAACCCATGGATGAAAGGAGACCGGCTCCTCCCTGACCAAAGTATGAAAAAGGTGAGAGGGAGAGAAAGTTGAGCATGCACTGGTACAGAGTAGGCATGCTCTCAATCCATGCATGAAAAAAATTAGAGAGAGAGAGAGACCGTGAACCCTTCTAGTGTGCAGGTCTGCTGGACAATACAGGCTACAGTATCTGCTGTAGGTAAAGTAACATGCAATGTTTTGTATACGATTTGTGTGCAGCATTTTTGCATTAGAAGAGTGATTAGCTGGGCCGCCGCACGGCAATGCGCATGTGCAGCCCCCGCTACGTAGTGTTATTCATTAATCTTATCAATTGTCAAAGACAATCTCGATAAATATATTAGGCCCTATATATATGGATGGAGGGAGTAAAAATTCCTCCATCGGGCCAGGAAGCATCACCGGCCAGCTGTGAAGCGTGTGTGTCTGACTGGTGCAACCCGTACCCGGAGCCTCTCTCTACTCTAGCCAGGTTAGTATTTCCTTCCCTTCGCTTGATCCGCAGCTCCGAGAGGTCGAAGAGATTAAGCGCTCCCGAGGCCGGCGACAGAGGAAGACCGGCGCGCGCGATGTTGCCTTGGCGAAGGTCGACAAGCTACCAGCGCGCGGCTTTGCCGTGGCCAAGGTCACGGACGACGGGAAGAACACCGTCGCGGTGGAGGACGAGTGCTGCCGCGGCAAGAGCAAAGGTGGGGGAGAGAGGACGGAAGGGGGAGCGAGCTCCGGTGAAGGTGGTGAAGGAGGCGGTGGAGGTAAAACAGAGGTCTAGCGCCCCAGCGCCGGCCGGAAGTGTTGAGACATGCCAAAGAAGAGGGGGAACGGAAGGGAGGGCTCAAGGACGTCAATTCTATTCCATGGCGACAAGAGTAAGGAGACGGAGAGGAATTGCTTGAAGTCTGCCGGTTGAACTTGCTCGTGCTCACCGCGTGCGTGCACTCTGCTGTATGCATTGCAGACAGAGCTTCAGACTTTGGAGCCAATGGAACACACATCTGCAGACAGAGCTTCAGACATCGTATACGAAATCTGTATACAAAATTGTTCCGATCAGTATAGTTCAAATGTGATACACGTTCATTTGATCTTAGCAAGTCTGGCTTTGTTATAGCATTTTGCTGCGGGCTCATCGAAACCACGATGTGAATTTACATGCATTTTCGTTATTCACAGATGGGCGCTGGACTTTCCATGGAGACCCGACGTATAATCGAAGAACCTCGAGCTGAGCGTGAGGAAGATCTTAAACAAGTGTTGGAAGAAGAAGGTACATGCTAGTTTACTGCTGTCTGAACTTTGTTACAGAACAAAATAACTGTATCTATGCATGGTTTCCGATTATCGAGCAGATGGAGGCCAATCAGCAGCTCCACTCGGTCCTCTTACTTACATGAACGAGTTGAACTTTACTCGCGACCCGGCGCCAGCCACCATGCTTCCAGGGAGGGAGGCCCCCCCAACGATAGGCCTGATAGGTATGATATGAATTGTGAATGATCCAGTAGCAATGCTGCATTAGACCACTTGTCATATGACTGAACTAGTTTCCCATGCAAAAAAAGTGGACGCAACTTGTTCAATGCACATGTTGTGTGATTGATTCAGGGCACATACCGGAGCTTGAATGGTGGTGCAAGCGTGCGAGAGGAAGTCCTCGCAAGAGGAGAACATATTCTCAGGTTGAAATTCAACAAATTACGCACACGTGTATTTAGTGCTTTCTATATGGTGTGCACTCTTTTGAGTATCAGAATTTCCATCTGTTATTAATCCGTCAAGGCGAAACAACCAAAGAATTATTTGGTGTAACAGGATGCGTCTTGCCTCCGGGATGCACCTTTTGCAAGTAAAGGCCCAAACGGTGGACACAGAACCAACCACAAGCATTGGACAAAGGAAGAGGTTACTGCACTGGTTGATGGTCTTGAGAAATACCAGGGTCGACGATGGTCTAAGATAAAGAAGTATTATTTTCCAAAGTCAATTCGAACTGCGATGAATCTTAAGGTTTATGTTTGATGCATTTGTCTCATGTTGATGTTACCTTGTCTCACTGATATCAAATTATTTGCCCTAGGTCCGCTACTAATACAATCTATCATTTTGTTTTTTTTTTAGGATAAGTGGGAAAATTTGCGGGAATCATACACGGTAAGACCTGCCTGAGAAAAAAAGTGCAATTTCATAAGCTCTTGAACTAATTGTGGAGCACCACTGATATTCTTTTCTTACATTTCTTATAAATTGCAGGAAAATGTAGAAAGAAGATGTTATCTGGTTCTTCCTAATGAACTGATCAAACGAATCAAGAGGCTAGCCATCAACATCCCATAACCGGAATGAGGAGGCACTGATGATGGTACAATAGCCATTATTTAGGACTTTTGTTGTACAGAGTGGACAATAGCTAGCTAGGCTGAGACTTGCTAATGAAGTAGAGGGAGGTCTCCTGCTGCACTTTAATAGAGTAATGTTGAGCAAACCTTATTTTAAGAAGACATTATGTTGTAGCAGTGCCTCAAAACCGATGTTGTAGCAGTGCGTGAAAACTTGATGTGTAGCTACCTTCAACAACTGAAGATGTGAGAGTTGTCCCCTATTTTACTGTACAGATCGTAGAGGAGCCCGCCATCCAAGCCAACCCTACTTGAGTTGCTTTCACCAACATGAGCTCCCCTACCGATCAAATATCGTTATATTGTAACCCTGTCCGGGTCACAACTAATTAATACAGATACTTCAGCTGATCTGGACCAACTGCCAAATCCGTGGATTTGCCTGATCCAAGTTTCATTTTACATATTTAAAAAAAAGTAGTAGTCATGCAAAATTTTGAAAACGACCCGTAGCCAAGAAAATATTTATCAAGACATGATCAAGGGAGATAGTGACTTGCCGGGTAGTGCTTCAACCAACTCAGAACCACCGGACGTGGCTCCTACGGATCCGAGATCGATACCTTGTGGTTATTTCACAAATATGTTTATTTTATTTTTCTAATTAAAAATCTGAACATCCAGCAACACTGACATGTTGTACAGGCCATTTTGACTAATTGGCTACCAGTATGATTCTAGTGTGCTTGCAAGAAGAAAGAAAAACATCAAGCAATCCATCGTACGTGCACATGCGTTGTGGACAGAAATACTAATCCAAAATGACTATTCCTCTTCTCTACTAGTAGTCCACGAACAGAACCAGCCCCCTCACCTCTCTCACTCTCTCCCCAAAGAACAAAGCACGGCCGCCGCTGGGCATCTCCGGCGACACGGCGGAAACCTACAGATTCCCCTCAACTCCTACCATTTCCCCCTATTTATTTGACCCGCCGCCACCAAAATCATCGCCACCATCAAATCCTTGCGCCGCGTGATTCAGGTCCGGTGGGCTCGCCACCGGCCGCATCGGCGATGGCGTCTCCCTGCCTACATCCTACCCCAGCGCAGCTACACGCACTAGGTGTGCAGCCACGGCCGTCGGGCCGTGCAGCCTTACCGGCGCGGCTCAGGCGTGGCCGCTTCTACCGGTGTGGACTAGCTTCATGTGTAAGTATACATGGCACAATGGTTGTTTGTAAAATTTAATTAGTCGGAGCTGCGGGAGGCGAGGCCGCTGCGGCAACGATGACTCCATGAGGGCGGTTTTCAGCGTGCGGCGCTCTCAAGATGTTGCATTGGTCTAGGTCGGTGCGAGGCTTGCAACTTTCTCATGTGATGCTCGTCAGCAAAATCGGAGCTGCCATGTCCTCGACGTTGGGGTCGACTGTTTGGCGTTGTTATGGCCAGGTCGTCCGTGTGTGCCCCTTATGGGGTTTGTATCTAGGTTTTCGCCCGGTTTTCCTCTAATTAACCGGGCAACTCTCTTCTGCTTAATCAATGAAAATGGCAAATCTTTTGCCTTGTTTCAAAACAAAAATTTACATTGGGGCTTAGAAAAGAAAATGTTGTATAAAAAAGTAAACATCAAAGTTTTGTTGTGATCCAAATTAGGATCAATTACTTGAGTGTTGTTCATGGTGATTCTAATATTTATGTACCAATATGGATGTATCCCACCGTCATCGGAAAGATCGTTATATTTGTTCGAGGGCTTTTACATCGCTTTTCTGTGTGTAAGAAATGAGACAACGGTTCAACTGTAAATTTGCAAACTATAAGGAGATTTGGAGAAGAAATGTTGTATATAACTAAATACTGAATTTTTACTTGCAATAGGTTAGTGTTGTGGTTAATAGTAATTATTTGACTAATTATGCCTTGTGACATCGGTGTAACCTAACGTCATCAAAAATGTCGTTATCTAATTTTGAGGGGTTTTACATAAGTGCCTCGTCTCCTTGGTGCCTGGCGTGGCGACATATTTTCTCCAGCCCTCACAGCCTTCATTTTAATTCATCTGATCCTCAATTTAAATAGTATGTACAAATGACTCCACACCCATCCACTAGTGCGGGAACGTATCTGGTGCACCGGGGCAGTTGGTGCTACCGTTGCACCGGACTCCATTGCACACTTAAAAATGTTTGAAAAAATCCGGACAAAAATTTAGTGCATTGACACAACATCAGTGTAAGTTGTCACAAAAATTCAAATCAAAATTCGAAACATTGCTCGAGATACAAAAATGACAAATTTTACATCAATGTGCTAATGGGCCAAAATTAAAGCCCAACTTGTGTTATGTACTATTCAGTGTTAAATTTGTCATTTTTGTATCTCGAGCAATGTTTCAAATTTTGATTTGAATTTTTGTGACAACGTACATTGATGTTGTGTCAATGCACTAAATTTTTTACAGATTTTTTCAAACATTTTGTAGTGTGTAACATGGGGCCGGTGCACCGGTAGCACTAATTGCCCCGGTGCACCAGATACATTCCCCCACTAGTGCGTTTGGTTCCTCCGCAAAATCGGTTATAGCCTCGCTACGCAAGGACTAGCATTTTGTACCGCTAAAAAAAACCTGGCTTTTAGGGGCCAGCTAGCCTCGCTAGGCCAGGAAAACCTTGCCAGCCGCGGAGAGCCGAATCGGCTCGCTCTCAACGGCAAGCGCGCATGCAAAAAAAGGTCCACGCTTGACCCGCATGTACACGCACGTACTCCCTTCGTTCGGAATTACTTGTCTTAGAAATGGATGTATCTAAAACTAAAATACATCTAGATACATTCATTTCTACGATAAGTAATTCCGAACGGAGGGAGTAACTGCTAGCAAAAGCGATGCATCCAAATGCGTAGCGTACGGCAAGGCTGGCAAAGCTGAGCTGGGCTAGCTGGGCTAGCTTAAGTATCGGAAAGGCTCATTCACGACCGATCGTGGCAACGCTCGATCCCAATCTCTCTCTCCCCCACGATTCTAATCTTTCTCCCCCTGATTTTCAGGTGGGCCTAAGAGCATCTCCAGCCGTTGAGCCTCCCAGGAGGCATTTTTTTCGCCGTCTGGGGGGCTGCCGGCGAAAATTTTGACATGGGGGTGAAAAAATTTCCACTCGTTGCACCCCCAGGCTGCGTTCCCAGGCCGCGCTCGCTCGCCCATCCGCGCCAGCTCGCTCGGCCGTCCGCTCGTCTTTGCCCATGAACCGGCCGATGACTCGCACGACCTCGCCGTTGGTCTCCGACCACGGGTCCCTGGAGAAGAATCCGTGCTCCTTGCCGACGAACACAGCGAGCTCCACATCGTTCCCCACGGCCTTCATCCTCTCCACGTACCGGACCTGGTTGAGCATGTCGTCGCCGCCCACGACGACGAGCACGCGGCCACGTCCCGGCTCAGGGACGCGCTGCCCCGCGAGCATAGCTCGAACTGCATTGGCGCCTCGGAGGTGAACGCCGGCATGATGAGGGCGTATCCGACTCACGGGGTCGAGCCCCACCGCGCTGAACCGTGCGCGATGTTGGCGCCGGCGGAGTCGCCGGACACGAAGAGCCTGCCCGGGTCGGCGCCGGAGTCGGCGAGCCAGGCTTGGACGTCCTCGTCAGACCCAGATCTGTTGGGCCCGGGGGTCGTGCCAGTGAGGCGGTTGCGGAGCCAGGCGAGGGCGGCGGCGGCGTCCTCGGGTGCTGCCGGGAGCCGGTGCTCGGGCGCGAGGCGGTAGTCGAAGGAGAGCACGAGGGCGGGGAGCTCGTGGGCGAAGCGGCAGTAGGCGCGCACCGCGGTGGTCTCCGAGCATGGGCGGCCACGGGAATGGACCCCTCCTCTACGAGCTTCGACGCAAGTGCGAGCACGAGCATCCGCAGGCGGCCCGAGCACCACGGGTCGGCTGAGCGGCCATGCCAGGCGGCGGGGAGGGGGAGAGAGAGGAGAGAGCCGCGAGGCTGAGGCGACCGGGCGACCGGAGCACGGCGGCTCAGCTGAGGCGGCCGTGCCAGGCGGCGGGGAGGGAGAGAGAGGAGAGAGCTGGCCCACAAAACGTGTGCGTGGAGGGAGAGAGAAAAGAGGGAGCACGTGGGTGAGGAAAAGTGAGGAAGAGGGGAGGCGCTAGCCCACAAAACGGCGAAATTAGGCCCCCAGGACCCCCCCGATGCGCTGGGTGTGGCATGGGGCCGACGGCGCTATTTTTTGCTTTTACCGGCGGAAAATGAGGACTTGGGGGGCTGACTGGGGCATTTTTTTTGCCCGCCGGCGCCTAAAAATGGCTTTGGGAGGCGTCTTGGGGCCCTAGTGGAGATGCTCTAAAGAGATCTCCCCTCTAATCTCTATGCCCCCCCCCCCCCCCCCCCCCCCATTTCAACGTGGACAAGTAAGATATTCCGTGTAATCCATCTTCCCACGGTTAGGCCCTGTTCGGGAATGCTCCAGCTCCGCGGAATACGGGAGCGGACGGAGCGCCACTTTGGCAACTCCCAGAAAATACGCTGCGCTCCGTCCGCTCCAGGAGTGGAGCTGTGGAGCCGGAGAGCTGCCGAACAGGCTCTTAATCTCTCCAGTTATCTCTCTCTCCTTCCTAATTTAAAGGGAATTCTGGCTGGACGCGGTTGCCTAATACTGCGTTGTCGGATATCTTTCGCTCTGACGAGCTCACCCAGCAATGCAACAAAACGTTCCCAAGTCACGCACGCGCTAGCCACCAACTCTCTCGGCAACTAATCCACGTAGGCATCCACTACCAGACTCATGTACCCAGTCATCACGTCTCCACGCACTAACGAACTAACAACATGCATGCAGCAACTAATTCCTATTTGCATGCACTCACACGACCACACACCTAGCTAGCATATCGCATGCACATCATGCGGCCACTCCTTCATCCACGAAGCTAGCTAGCTCAATGACCCGGCAAATCTCTCGACCACTAACATGATACACACGCATGCACCCGTGCACACATGTCAAGATTAATTCCAACATTCCTCACTACATGTTTTTCTTTGTTTCTCTCTCGGTTCTCGGTTTTCTGAGGTTGCTTGGATTAAGGATTGGAGGCCGTCGGTCGGTTGTTGGGATTATAGTGGTTGTCCCATACCTTGGCAGGAGGAACAGAGGGGCTGGGGATGTGTTGAGTAGGTCCTCTGGTAGTCCACCCACGAACGACAACACACCTGTGTAGACATATCTAACGTATTATGCAAGGTACAGTATATGGACCCCCTAGTGAGCAGTAAACCATGAGTAAAAATAATTGCAGCAAAGCGCTACTCAAAAATTGAACCATCTCAGAGGAAGAAACGTGGTTTCGAGAGAGAACATGTCCAGTTTGAAGGCGAAGTGGCCGACGCTTCATCCGCTGGCATTGAATTTTTTTTTTACACTCCAGAAAAACCATTACATGATCTATGTAAAAATTTGGCATCTTTTGGAGTCCATTTGCTATATTTAAACCATTAAGTGCGTTTCTAGACATTTAACGAATATAATTCAAAATTGAATTGTAAGTACTTCAAAATTTTATACAAAATCGATTGGAAAATCATATTTGTATTCTTGAGTCTATGTTAGGCCTTATGCAAGAAAAGGAAAGTATTTACAAACACAAGGGGACCAAGACTCGGCCGTGAACATGGAGTTTTTTCAAAAAAAATTAATTCTGAAAAATGCTAATAAACTTGGAAAAGATTGAAACTTGGCAAGTACTCCCTCCGTTCGGAATTACTTGTCTCGAAAATGGATGTATATAGAACTAAAATACATCTAGATACATCTATTTCTACGACAAGTAATTCCGAACGGAGGGAGTAGGAAGAAAACTAACCAATGTTTGTTGGCAAAAAAAAATCTGAACTTTTCATCATTTATTTCTCTGTTTTTACTATTTTCAAATGAGCATAGAAAACACACAATTTGCCTGCTGCATACTTCATCCTTATTGCTTGGAAAGGAACGACCCAGATCAGTGACATGGCATGCATCCCACATTCCCACCACCCATCACGTCAAAATCCAACAGCCCACGAACCACTCCCTGTCTGTCTCTCAGTGTTCTCTTTCCTCTCTCCGTGTTCTCCGTCCTTGTGTTCCTGTGTTAGTTGGAGTTGAAGTTGCCGTGCCGTGCCGTGCTCGCCGGAGTCGCTGTAGTCACCTTGGTCACCGGAATCGTCGTTCAGGCCATCACTGATCTGCCTCGTGCTCCAGCTCGAGGTTAGGCTGCGCCCGTCTCCAGCTGCAGCTCCGCCTGCTCCCGTACACTCCAGCAGTGACTCTGTTGGAATTAACCACGGGCCCATGTCCGGCTTGGACATGAAGCTAGCTACTAGTACGTACATCCTTTGTATCCCCTTGTAATCAAATATCAGATCAGAGAAATAAGATAACTGGATCGGTGTTCTGTGTTTTCGCGTGTGTCCTGTCCGTTCCTCTGCCAGCGGGTCGCATACGTACGTGAGCTACGTGATGAGTAGCCTCCAAGAAAATCCATCCACCTGCCTAGCTGCTTCAAAGTTCAAAGCCAGCTTCTACATGACTTGCCCTGCCTATGAAAAGCATCGGTTGAGTCAGCTTTGCACGTAGTGTTTGCCCTTTGCCGCTTTGCCGGAGAGTACACGGCGAGTCGCCGTGTCGGGAACGCCCCTGGTTGCAGCTTGCCCCCAGGCCCCCTCCTCTGCTCCCAGCGTACGAGGAGAAGAGAAAACATGACGAACAGTGGTCATGGTTCGACCAGGTAGAGGGGCATAAAGGTCATTCCGCATCAATTTTCTGAATTAAACAAATTAGAGAATAATTCATTAAAACAGAAATTAGGGCAAATGGTCAAAAGATTAAAGAAAAATGGGGCAAATGATCTAACTCTAACTAAAGCAGGGCAAATCATCAACTCCGCAAATAAAGTGTCGCAAATGATCCAATCTCGCGCGGCGGCGGCGTCACTACTCCACCTCCGCCCCCCTCGCCTCCGTGCCTCGGCGCCGGCCTGTCGGCCAGCCCCCTCCACCACTTTCCCTCCCCCACCACTGATCTGCATCGCAGCTCCCTCCTCACGACGCCTATATATGAACAAGGTTTTGGTTACCGGTCGAAATTTCGAGATTTCCCATGGTTACCGCGTATTTCCGTGCCCCTCGGTAAATCCACGTACCAAGCAAAAAATACCAGTTTTTTGAATTTTTTGAATTTAAACACTCAATTTGTAGTTAAGTACGTAGGATCTAATTAATGTCATGAGAGTTGATTCTGACATGTTGGTAGCAACCTAATTCCTGTTTTGGGAGGTCTCTGGTTCAAATGTTTGTTCATTAACTTATTTGAATTCAAAATTCAACTATAAAATTCGTTCGAAATATTCTCGGTATTTATTGGTATTTCTCGGTAACTGGTAACCGCGTTTATCAGCCCCCCTCGGTAAAAATGCCTCATTCGGTAACCAAAACCTTGTATATGAATACATCTTTTGCTGTTGCGTGTCTTCTCGGATTGAGTATTGATCTCATGTGTGGCTCTATATGAATAAATCTTGTTTATACAATTTTGGGAGGCAAATGCGTGGCTACTGCTGGCCATTTTTTAAAAAAATTCTGCTACATAAGATTGCCGAGGTTAGCACTCGGTAAACTGTGCTCCTATGCTGAGTTTCTGCACTCGGCAAACCACTGTGCCACATGCCATTGGTTCCGTTCCATCCGTTTTGTCTACGCCATTTGTTTGCCGAGTTTCATGTGTTTTGCACCTGGCAAAGATTTTTCCGAGTTCGTGTGACAAAAAACACGTCAAAGATAACATTGCTGAGCCCTATTCAGCTGAGTCCTTTTTGCCGAGTTTTGAACTCGGCAAAGTCTTTGCTGAGTTTGTTATGCCCTTTGCCATGTTTTTCAACAACCCAGTGGAATCAGCTATTCGAGTAGTGCACGTGGCGAATTCTGTAGTCAATAGAAGGTAATAATACACTGAACCCAACTAATCCTATATATGGTGCCCCCAAATATTCTGTAAATTGTCTTATTGGTTATTCTAACCATATCGAACAGATACAACAACAACATTTTTTTTCCATACTATTTACTACTCAACTATTTGTTGGTTATTGGCAGGAACTGCACACCATCAGAGGCAACAAAAGAAACTGCACACCATCAGAGGCAACAAAAGAAACTGCACACCATCAGAGGCAACAACAAAAACCTCCTCCTCGGCAGGCACCAGCAAGCTCCCCGCCAATTCTACACGATGAACACCACAAGCGAATGAATATGGTCACCTAATGAGCAGATTCTAAAGAAAGAGCCAAGCAACTGAGAAATGGAGGCAAATCATGGTGGAGCAGGAACTAGGCGTGCTCAATGACTATGAATGGGAGGCACACCTAGGCCTCAGGGACAATAATCGAAGGTGGCCGAAAAAATTGAGGAATAGATGCTATATCATTGATCCATGACATGCTAGTTACAGGTAAATATGCCCCAGCAACGAGTAAATTGCACAAAACCACCACTTTGAAGGCAAGGTTTGCGAAAACCACTACAATACATTTTTTTTTGCAGAAAACACCATGTCTCCGGTAATCTTTTTGCAAAAAACACTGATCAGCGGATTTGGCTCTGCTAACTGAGATTATGACAGATGGGACCCATTTTTTGCCTACGTGGCATCAATTTTTCACATGCACCCCTCTCTTCTTCTCCATCTCTCTCCCCTCTCTATAAAAATTAAACACCACCGCCTCCCGCCGCCCGCACTCCCTGCCGCCCTCAAGCATCCGGCGGCCACCACCTCACGTCGCCCCGCAGTCCCTGCCGCCCGCAACCGCCGCACGGGATCCCGCCGCCGCCCGCCACAGCCGCCCGTTGACCCGCACACCCTGCCGCCCGCCACAGCCGCCTGTTGACCCGTACTCCCTGCCGCCCGGGATCCCGCCGTCGCCTGTCGCCCCGTGCTCGCTGCCGCCCGCCGCGGCTGCCCGGGATCACACCGCCGCCCGCCGTGAGGAGACGGAAGAGGATCGGCAACACCGAAGATTAGCCAAGGGGATGACGTGCGCGTGCAGGTGCTCACCCTGGTCGTCGCTGAGATCCAGAACGGGCTCGAAGCCGGCGAGGTCAATCCGCCTTCCAAGCCACCGGAGAGAAGAGGAGGTGCTCTACCTCGACGCCGGCGAGGTCCATCCGCCGCCCAAGCCGCCATGGCGCTGCCCCAAGCCAGTGACCAGAGCCATGGGCGCCATGCTACCGGTTCTATGCACATGGGGGCCTAATTGCGTTTCTGCTTTTTAATTCAAGGGTGTCTATATAAAATTTCAGGGACTCGTTTGTAAATTTAGATTAAAACCCATTTGGCACGAAACGTTACGCCACGTCAATAAAAAACGGACCCACCTGTCATAAACGCGCTCAAATGAGCTTAATCCGCCGATCAGTGCTTTTTGCAAAAAGATTACCGAAGACACGGTGTTTTTTGCAAAAAAAAAATATTGTAGTGGTTTTCGCAAACCTTGCCTTCAAAGTGGTGGTTTTGTGCAATTTACTCCCCCAGCATTACACCTTATAACAGTATCATTGTACGAAACTGACACTATATACTTTATTGCAGCAAAAGCTTAACGGAGAATGAAATAACAAAGAGCTTTCACTTAAACAATTTAAGAACAATGGTCAGCGCCATGGAAAAACAGAGTGATTCGGACACATCTTGCGGAACATATCGCACTAAATGATTAACATGTACTATCTAACTACAACTCACATTGCTGATGGAACGCTGGCAGAAGAGAAAGGTGATGGTAGAGCAATTACAACTGAAACCATGAGGGTAGCAATCAATTGGTGCAGCGCATGTTCATATATTTCAGAGGATCTCTCCAAAAGAACTTCAATGCTTTTCTTGTTTTACGGTACCTTGGTTTATATAATTAACTGGCCATTCCGACCACTTACGCAAGTTCTTTGCAGCTCAAGATTTTGCCAGTATCTATCACCAGTTGAATCACCATAAAGTTGTTAGCTATATTCCCTCTGTTATCTTGAACCCTTGGTTAGCAATTCATCAAACATCTAGAGTGCATTGCCCAACTGCGAGAAAACGTAGGATGCTATGGAAGTAGGGAAGGATTGGACTGCATACTATGCTGTGGGCGGGACAGAGCAGGCACATGAAGTTCGATTCCGTCCTGCTGACGAAGAGGAGTAGGTTCGGCCTGCTGTTCATGCTCACTCAAAGGTCACGGCTGAGACTCGTCTCTCCGGCTCCCTTGTCCGCCATGGCGTCGATGGCTTCAGTGTTACAAACGGACCTATGGTTGGGTCAGATTTAACAGAAGCAAGGATCGAACAACATGAATTGAGGGAGAAGAACGCGAGACTCGAAGTTTGGGGTAGGAGCAGCAAAGCATGAGGTGGGGAAGAACTGGAGGAAGGAGCCATCGGCCCATTCGTATTTGCCGCCCGCGGGCGGCAAATAATCATCGCTTCACTGAAGCGAGCCTCCGGTTGGGCTGCACACCTTCGAATAAGCGTGATGTTTCTGTTCGCTGTTACCGAAAAAGGGTTGCCCCCCGCTTTATATTATAAAGCAACGACCACACGATACGGATGCTGGGGCCTCAGCACAAGCAAGCCTAAAAGAAACAAAAAAAAAACTGAAGAGAAAATAATGCCAACAACGGCGGATCAACGAAAACGATGAGGATCCGCAACCGTCGCGCCCACCGGATAATACCACCACGCTCCTAGCACTCCGGACCGCCGCATACCAAACAACACCCTCAAGAAGGATCGCAACGATGACGACGCTGTTGCCCGGACATGTCCTAGGGTTTTCCCCGGTACGCGAGGGGTGAGGTGGAAGGGGTATGCCCGACGCCCTTCAGGAAGGCACGGCGGCGCCCACGAGCGTCACCGCGTCGGTGCCGGCCCTGCCGACAAGGATTTCTCCCGACCACCAACCAACCACGACCCTAGACGATCCATCCCGCGCCACCAAACACACCGCCCACCAACTTGCGCCACCACGATCGAGCAGTCTCCATCTCGCCGTCTCACCATGGCAAACGAAACGGGACCGACGGAAACAAGACGATGCAACCGGGAACCAGGAGCGGCAACATCAACATCCGCAACGAGTAAATTGCACAAAACCACCACTTTGAAGGCAAGGTTTGCGAAAACCACTACAATACATTTTTTTTGCAGAAAACACCATGTCTCCGGTAATCTTTTTGCAAAAAACACTGATCAGCGGATTTGGCTCTGCTAACTGAGATTATGACAGATGGAACCCATTTTTTGCCTACGTGGCATCAGTTTTTCACATGCACCCCTCTCTTCTTCTCCATCTCTCTCCCCTCTCTGTAAAAATTAAACACCACCGCCTCCCGCCGCCCGCACTCCCTGCCGCCCTCAAGCATCCGGCGGCCACCACCTCACGTCGCCCCGCAGTCCCTGCCGCCCGCAACCGCCGCACGGGATCCCGCCGCCGCCCGCCACAGCCGCCCGTTGACCCGCACTCCCTGCCGCCCGCCACAGCCGCCTGTTGACCCGTACTCCCTGCCGCCCGGGATCCCGCCGTTGTCTGTTGCCCCGTGCTCGTTGCCGCCCGCCGCGGCTGCCCGGGATCACACCGCCGCCCGCCGTGAGGAGACGGAAGAGGATCGGCAACACCGAAGATTAGCCAAGGGGATGACGTGCGCGTGCAGGTGCTCACCCTGGTCGTCGCTGAGATCCAGAACGGGCTCGAAGCCGGCGAGGTCAATCCGCCTTCCAAGCCACCGGAGAGAAGAGGAGGTGCTCTACCTCGACGCCGGCGAGGTCCATCCGCCGCCCAAGCCGCCATGGCGCTGCCCCAAGCCAGTGACCAGAGCCATGGGCGCCATGCTACCGGTTCTATGCACATGGGGGCCTAATTGCGTTTCTGCTTTTTAAGGGTGTCTATATAAAATTTCAGGGACTCGTTTGTAAATTTAGATTAAAACCCATTTGGCACAAAACGTTACACCACGTCAATAAAAAACGGACCCACCTGTCATAAACGCGCTCAAATGAGCTTAATCCGCCGATCAGTGCTTTTTGCAAAAAGATTACCGAAGACACGGTGTTTTTTGCAAAAAAAAATGTATTGTAGTGGTTTTCGCAAACCTTGCCTTCAAAGTGGTGGTTTTGTGCAATTTACTCCCCCAGCGTTACACCTTATAACAGTATCATTGTACGAAACTGACACTATATACTTTATTGCAGCAAAAGCTTAACGGAGAATGAAATAACAAAGAGCTTTCACTTAAACAATTTAAGAACAATGGTCAGCGCCATGGAAAAACAGAGTGATTCGGACACATCTTGCGGAACATATCGCACTAAATGATTAACATGTACTATCTAACTACAACTCACATTGCTGATGGAACGCTGGCAGAAGAGAAAGGTGATGGTAGAGCAATTACAACTGAAACCATGAGGGTAGCAATCAATTGGTGCAGCGCATGTTCATATATTTCAGAGGATCTCTCCAAAAGAACTTCAATGCTTTTCTTGTTTTACGGTACCTTGGTTTATATAATTAACTGGCCATTCCGACCACTTACGCAAGTTCTTTGCAGCTCAAGATTTTGCCAGTATCTATCACCAGTTGAATCACCATAAAGTTGTTAGCTATATTCCCTCTGTTATCTTGAACCCTTGGTTAGCAATTCATCAAACATCTAGAGTGCATTGCCCAACTGCGAGAAAACGTAGGATGCTATGGAAGTAGGGAAGGATTGGACTGCATACTATGCTGTGGGCGGGACAGAGCAGGCACATGAAGTTCGATTCCGTCCTGCTGACGAAGAGGAGTAGGTTCGGCCTGCTGTTCATGCTCACTCAAAGGTCACGGCTGAGACTCGTCTCTCCGGCTCCCTTGTCCGCCATGGCGTCGATGGCTTCAGTGTTACAAACGGACCTATGGTTGGGTCAGATTTAACAGAAGCAAGGATCGAACAACATGAATTGAGGGAGAAGAACGCGAGACTCGAAGTTTGGGGTAGGAGCAGCAAAGCATGAGGTGGGGAAGAACTGGAGGAAGGAGCCATCGGCCCATTCGTATTTGCCGCCCGCGGGCGGCAAATAATCATCGCTTCACTGAAGCGAGCCTCCGGTTGGGCTGCACACCTTCGAATAAGCGTGATGTTTCTGTTCGCTGTTACCGAAAAAGGGTTGCCCCCCGCTTTATATTATAAAGCAACGACCACACGATACGGATGCTGGGGCCTCAGCACAAGCAAGCCTAAAAGAAACAAAAAAAAAACTGAAGAGAAAATAATGCCAACAACGGCGGATCAACGAAAACGATGAGGATCCGCAACCGTCGCGCCCACCGGATAATACCACCACGCTCCTAGCACTCCGGACCGCCGCATACCAAACAACACCCTCAAGAAGGATCGCAACGATGACGACGCTGTTGCCCGGACATGTCCTAGGGTTTTCCCCGGTACGCGAGGGGTGAGGTGGAAGGGGTATGCCCGACGCCCTTCAGGAAGGCACGGCGGCGCCCACGAGCGTCACCGCGTCGGTGCCGGCCCTGCCGACAAGGATTTCTCCCGACCACCAACCAACCACGACCCTAGACGATCCATCCCGCGCCACCAAACACACCGCCCACCAACTTGCGCCACCACGATCGAGCAGTCTCCATCTCGCCGTCTCACCATGGCAAACGAAACGGGACCGACGGAAACAAGACGATGCAACCGGGAACCAGGAGCGGCAACATCAACATCCGCAACGAGTAAATTGCACAAAACCACCACTTTGAAGGCAAGGTTTGCGAAAACCACTACAATACATTTTTTTTGCAGAAAACACCATGTCTCCGGTAATCTTTTTGCAAAAAACACTGATCAGCGGATTTGGCTCTGCTAACTGAGATTATGACAGATGGAACCCATTTTTTGCCTACGTGGCATCAGTTTTTCACATGCACCCCTCTCTTCTTCTCCATCTCTCTCCCCTCTCTGTAAAAATTAAACACCACCGCCTCCCGCCGCCCGCACTCCCTGCCGCCCTCAAGCATCCGGCGGCCACCACCTCACGTCGCCCCGCAGTCCCTGCCGCCCGCAACCGCCGCACGGGATCCCGCCGCCGCCCGCCACAGCCGCCCGTTGACCCGCACTCCCTGCCGCCCGCCACAGCCGCCTGTTGACCCGTACTCCCTGCCGCCCGGGATCCCGCCGTTGCCTGTTGCCCCGTGCTCGTTGCCGCCCGCCGCGGCTGCCCGGGATCACACCGCCGCCCGCCGTGAGGAGACGGAAGAGGATCGGCAACACCGAAGATTAGCCAAGGGGATGACGTGCGCGTGCAGGTGCTCACCCTGGTCGTCGCTGAGATCCAGAACGGGCTCGAAGCCGGCGAGGTCAATCCGCCTTCCAAGCCACCGGAGAGAAGAGGAGGTGCTCTACCTCGACGCCGGCGAGGTCCATCCGCCGCCCAAGCCGCCATGGCGCTGCCCCAAGCCAGTGACCAGAGCCATGGGCGCCATGCTACCGGTTCTATGCACATGGGGGCCTAATTGCGTTTCTGCTTTTTAATTCAAGGGTGTCTATATAAAATTTCAGGGACTCGTTTGTAAATTTAGATTAAAACCCATTTGGCACGAAACGTTACGCCACGTCAATAAAAAACGGACCCACCTGTCATAAACGCGCTCAAATGAGCTTAATCCGCCGATCAGTGCTTTTTGCAAAAAGATTACCGAAGACACGGTGTTTTTTGCAAAAAAAATATATTGTAGTGGTTTTCGCAAACCTTGCCTTCAAAGTGGTGGTTTTGTGCAATTTACTCCCCCAGCATTACACCTTATAACAGTATCATTGTACGAAACTGACACTATATACTTTATTGCAGCAAAAGCTTAACGGAGAATGAAATAACAAAGAGCTTTCACTTAAACAATTTAAGAACAATGGTCAGCGCCATGGAAAAACAGAGTGATTCGGACACATCTTGCGGAACATATCGCACTAAATGATTAACATGTACTATCTAACTACAACTCACATTGCTGATGGAACGCTGGCAGAAGAGAAAGGTGATGGTAGAGCAATTACAACTGAAACCATGAGGGTAGCAATCAATTGGTGCAGCGCATGTTCATATATTTCAGAGGATCTCTCCAAAAGAACTTCAATGCTTTTCTTGTTTTACGGTACCTTGGTTTATATAATTAACTGGCCATTCCGACCACTTACGCAAGTTCTTTGCAGCTCAAGATTTTGCCAGTATCTATCACCAGTTGAATCACCATAAAGTTGTTAGCTATATTCCCTCTGTTATCTTGAACCCTTGGTTAGCAATTCATCAAACATCTAGAGTGCATTGCCCAACTGCGAGAAAACGTAGGATGCTATGGAAGTAGGGAAGGATTGGACTGCATACTATGCTGTGGGCGGGACAGAGCAGGCACATGAAGTTCGATTCCGTCCTGCTGACGAAGAGGAGTAGGTTCGGCCTGCTGTTCATGCTCACTCAAAGGTCACGGCTGAGACTCGTCTCTCCGGCTCCCTTGTCCGCCATGGCGTCGATGGCTTCAGTGTTACAAACGGACCTATGGTTGGGTCAGATTTAACAGAAGCAAGGATCGAACAACATGAATTGAGGGAGAAGAACGCGAGACTCGAAGTTTGGGGTAGGAGCAGCAAAGCATGAGGTGGGGAAGAACTGGAGGAAGGAGCCATCGGCCCATTCGTATTTGCCGCCCGCGGGCGGCAAATAATCATCGCTTCACTGAAGCGAGCCTCCGGTTGGGCTGCACACCTTCGAATAAGCGTGATGTTTCTGTTCGCTGTTACCGAAAAAGGGTTGCCCCCCGCTTTATATTATAAAGCAACGACCACACGATACGGATGCTGGGGCCTCAGCACAAGCAAGCCTAAAAGAAACAAAAAAAAAACTGAAGAGAAAATAATGCCAACAACGGCGGATCAACGAAAACGATGAGGATCCGCAACCGTCGCGCCCACCGGATAATACCACCACGCTCCTAGCACTCCGGACCGCCGCATACCAAACAACACCCTCAAGAAGGATCGCAACGATGACGACGCTGTTGCCCGGACATGTCCTAGGGTTTTCCCCGGTACGCGAGGGGTGAGGTGGAAGGGGTATGCCCGACGCCCTTCAGGAAGGCACGGCGGCGCCCACGAGCGTCACCGCGTCGGTGCCGGCCCTGCCGACAAGGATTTCTCCCGACCACCAACCAACCACGACCCTAGACGATCCATCCCGCGCCACCAAACACACCGCCCACCAACTTGCGCCACCACGATCGAGCAGTCTCCATCTCGCCGTCTCACCATGGCAAACGAAACGGGACCGACGGAAACAAGACGATGCAACCGGGAACCAGGAGCGGCAACATCAGCAGCCTCGCAGGAGGGGACATCCTCCACCGCCCCCGGCGGGATCCGGCCGGACGCATCATAGGGGCAAACCGGGCCACCCCTGGCCCAGCCGAGCCCGAAACGGGCTCGCGAAGCCCCCGTCGCCGCGCTGCAGAACGCGAGCCACCGTCGCCACCACCCCCCGCACGAGTCACGCCCCCGACCCGCCGGAGACGCCGCAAGCAGACCAGGCCAGGCCCGCCCAGACCCAGATCGAGCCGAAAAGGGCCCAGATCTAGGCCGGGAAGGCCCGCCGCTAGCCACCGCGTCGCCCCGCCGCCAAGCGGCCGCGCCACCGCCCGCACGCCACCCAGCACTACGCCGCCAAGTGTGCCGCGCCGCCGCCAGATCCATAGTCGCCGAGGAGCACCCCCGTCGGCCGCCGTCCGCCCGAGCTGAGGCACCATGCGGGGGGGGGGGGGGGGGGGGAGGCCGGGGCCGCCGCCACCGGCACCACGCGGGCAAGGCCCGGTGGCCCAGGCCGACGGCGGCGGAAGGGGAGGAGGGGGAGGGGAGGGCTGGGAGGGGCGACGAGAGCCCCCGGTCGCCCCGCTCGGGGAGGCGACGCGGGGGGAGGAGGGGGGCGTGGAATCTATCCTACAGGATCAATTTCAACTATTAACAGATGGCCTGTTCTGTTCGCTGTTGTTCTCTTCGTCCTGCGTTTTCGTTTGGAAAACGCTTCTACCCGGCGTGCCGGCCGAAACTCTGGCCGGTCGCGCGGGACGGGTTGGATCGGGCAGGATCTTATGGCTAGCAGCGCGCATGACCCCACCTTATCCTTCGTTATTTCTTCGCCCACTTCATCTCTTTCCATGTATTCCCTTCGGTGGCCGCCAAATCGACAAAACCTATACGCCGACCTTCTCCTCCTTCGGCGTCCCCCCGCCTCGCATTGCACCGCCTCCTTTTGCTCCCGATGTTTCCTTCTTCTTCTTTTTTGCTGCAAGCGGGGGCTGGGAGGACGAGCGGCAAGCCATTGATGGGAGTTGGAGCAGCGGCCGACGATTCCCAGTTTGCTACATCAACCCTCTTTTTTTGCTGGAGTTAGCAACGGTAGGTGCTGGAACCGTCAGGGAGAATTGCTACTAACACGGGGCGACAATGCAAACCGGCCATGGAGTTTTGCTAGAACCGGCTGCCTGGCGTGCTGGAAACGGCTACGCAGCGAGCTACAACCGGCAATCACAAAAGCTACAAACGGTGATCGATTTTGCTACAATGGTGACGAGATGGCGGCACCGACGAGCTATTTTTCCTGGAACCGGCAGTCTTGGAAGCTGGAACCGACGTTGAGAAATGCTACAAGGCCGTGCAACGGCACTAGTGGTGATACTGCACACGGCCTTGCTACAACCGCCGTCGACCGCTGCTACCACGAACGGTGGTGGTGATGCGCACTAGCCAAGGCATGGCGAGTTTTGCTGGAACCGGTGTCCGTGTGTGCTACAAACGGCCATGAAATTTGCTACGATCAGCCACGGCATCGTCCAGAGCTGCAACCGAGGGTCGGCGGGCGGGCACCGGTGCACCGAGCGTTGACGGCGAAGGGCGGCGGGGGCGGTGCAACCCGGTGCTGCAAGCATGGGGGCCGCGAGCTGCACCCCTTTTGCCGGCCGGTGCTAGGAATGGCGCTGCCGGAGCAGCAAGGCATCCACAGCCAGGAGCTGCAAGGCGAAGTAGCCATAACGAGCGATCTGAACGGCGACCGGAAGGCTGCAAGCGCACTGTCAATAGCATAGGCGTGCGCATGGCTGGGACGTGGGAGCAAGGTGGCCGGCGGCGCTCTCCATTGCTCTTTTTATTGTGTATTTTAGGGAAGACATACACATGGATGAGAACGAACATAGGCTCAATCTGGACGGTCAAAAGGGAGTGGATCGGACGCTTAGGGTGGGACAGGCCCCCAGTATGGGCTGGCGCACCGGCGCCTATCATCTCCCTTTTCGTTTTCATTTTTCTTCTCAGGTTTTTGCTTCCCTTTTTTCCACTGTTTTTCCTGGTTTTTTAACATAGTACAGACGCAAGCGCTCATATACATGCGCATACACTCACCCCTATGAACGCACACACGCACACCCTACCCCATGAGCACCTCCGAAAAACTGAGCTGACATATTATCTTGAAATTTACGAAGTTACCGTAGGCACCTCGTCATCGACGGGAACGTCTCCTCCCACTAAATGCACATCGCCGGAAATCCTGAAATAAATCCAGGAATAAATGCGAGCACTAGGACTTGAACCCTGGTGGGCTGGGGATACCACGGTCCCTCTAACCATCCGACCACAGGTTGATTCGCTTTTTTTTCCTGGTTTTCAGTAGTTCTGTTTTAGTTTTGTCAATTTTTCTCTTTTGGTTCCTTTTCTCTTTTTCTGTTTCTTTTTATTTTTTCTTCTCCTTTGTGTGTATTACATAAAAATGGTATTACAGAAATGTTCAATGTATATTTAGAAAATGCTCATCATATATTATGAACTTGCTTATCATGTATTATAAAAATGTTCATTGTATATAAGAAATTATTCAGCATACACTAAAAATATTCTATGTGTATTTGAAATATTTTCAGTGTTTATTTTACAAAAAATATCACTGTATTTAAAAATTGTTCAATGTATATTATAAAAAATTTCAATGTGTATTCAAATTTTTGTAGCGTATATATTCATATTTTCATAAAAATGTTCGAAATATAACAGAGCAAAAAAAAAAGGGGGCACAACAGTCCGCAGCATGGTACAGTATAGTTTGCTACAGGGCCAACATGCTACAATACCTCTAGATTAACCTTTTCTTGTTGTACTGGAAATGGGCCAGCCTAGTTCGATCGCCCCTGTGCAAAGCCGCACACACTTTCTATAGCGGGCCCTAAAAAAAAGGGAGCTCGTAGTCAGCGCTTTTGGCGCCAACTAGGTATCTGGCGCCCATGCAGCCGGTTGTTGGGCCCGGTCCAAAATGTCCTGCTGCTGACTGGTCACGGTTGACTTATGTAAAAAAATGTCGAAAAAATTCGGTAATCCGACAAATTCGTGAATATAATATGTGATGAAATTTTAGAAAAAAGTTTAGCAATTTGATAGAAGTTCATAAATTTGAAAAACAAATCATCAATTTTGATGAAAGTTCATCGAATTTGAAAAAGAAGTTCATCCAGATTTGGAAAAGTTCATTGAAATTAAAAAAACGTTCATCAAACCTGAAAAAAGTTATTTATTTTTTTAAAGGAAATCATCGATTTGAATAAAAACACAAATTTCAACAAACCATGCTTTAAAAACAAAAAAGGCAACATAAAATAAAAAAACGACCCGAAAATGACCAGCAAAACCGGATGATTCCCGCGACTGAAGTGAATATAAAAAAAAACATGCTAGAAAGCACTAGTGTTTGATGGCATAGTGTCGTTGGCGCTGAAGGAAGTGGTTGTAGGTTCGAACTCCGACTATGCACAATGAAAAAACAGACGATACATAGGCCAGCCCAGCTCGCAGAGGTTGGAGTGTGCTTCAGGCGCATGTTTGCAGAAAGACCTATAACGGGCAAGTTTTTTTTTTTTGAGAATCTCACAAAGCTTTATTACTGAATCATAATGTTCATAGGTACAAAAAGAAGATCGCCGGGTTGTCCTAGCCAAGTGTGTCGGCCAAACCCTAAAGATAACGCATACTTTGCGAGATTATGGGCCTCCGTATTGGAGGTCCTATACTCATGAGTAAACGAACATGAAATAAGGTAGTTGCTCTAGCCTTGATTTCCTCGACAATGGCTCCAAATTCTGCTGAGCTTCCCTGTCTGATTGCATCTACCACCACCTTGCAATCGGAGGCAACAAGTAAATGGTCGATATAGAGATCTTCTGAAAGTGCTAATGCCTCCCGAACAGCTAGTGCTTCTAGCACCTGGGGGTTGTGTAGTCCTCTGAAAACAAGAGCTGACGCTCCCATGAACAAACCTCTCTCATCCCTGCAAACCACACCAACTGCGCCAAACCTACCTGGGCGTGACACGGTCGCGTCCACATTGAGTTTGTAGTAATCTGTTGGTGGTGGAATCCACGCACGGGGTCGTGATACTGCTATCCCATGTGCTTCCTCCTTCTTCTTCAAAAACTCTATGTCTGATAAGTAAGCTTTGATGAAGTTGTCAGTGGCAAACGGAGTCTGGTATATATCCTCATGTATAGCTTTCCATCTTGCACTCCAAATAGCCCATAAAGTAACAATCATCAACTGAAATTGCCCCGGTGGAAGAGACTCATTCATGGCAAAGAGCCACAGCCGTGCGTCAGGTTCTGAGGTTGCCCACATGTGCTCGACCATCTCGGCTTCTGAAAGTGCCCACACACACCTAGACACATTACACTCCAGCAAAGAATGCCGCCAGCTATCCTGCCCTCCGCATAGGGAGCAAGCACTCGTAGTGGCCATATGACGATGGTTTAGGACATCTCCCGTAGGGAGTGAGTGTTGCACCAATCGCCAAGTGAAAAAGCGCAGTTTCGGTGGCACTGACATGTTCCATAGCGAGTTCCACCCCCTCATCTCATGTTCAGAGTTGGAAGGATCCTCCCTTTCCTCCAGCCATGCCTCGCGCCCAATCTTGATCTTGACAATCATCTTATAAGCTGACCGTACAGAAAAACGCCCCCTTGGATCATCATTCCACGCCCAGAAATCATCCACAAGCCGCGTACAGAGCGGTATTTGCAAGATCGCCTCCACATCAATAGGTATGAACACCTGTCTAAGCAAGTCCTCTCGCCACGCAGCTCTAGTGTGGTCGATCAGATCAGAAACCAGTTGCGGTGGGTCAGCAACTAAGGAGGCCACCGGCTTCATCATTCCGTCCCTTGGGATCCAACTATGTTGCCATATGTTCGTGGTAGTTTCATCACCAATACGCCGGATAGCTCCTTGGGTGATAATATCTCTCCCATCAAGTATAGATCGCCACACCTGAGCAGGATGTGGACCTAGTTGAGCTTCAAGGACTGTACATTGTGGAAAATATGATGCTTTAAGGATTTGTGCACTAAGAGAGGAGGGATCATTCAATAATCTCCAAATTTGCCGAGACAAAAGTGCCAAGTTGAAGATTTCTATATCCCGAAAGCCAAGTCCTCCCAAACTTTTCGGTCGGGTCATCAAATCCCAAGCTACCCAACATGGTTTCCTCTTGCCTCTCTTGCTCCCCCACCAAAATTGACGAATGAGTGACGTAATGCTTTCACAAAGGCCTGGAGGTAATCTGAAGCAAGACATCGAAAAAACTGGTAAAGCTTGAGCCACAGATTTTATGAGAACCTCCTTTCCTGCCACTGATAAAAGTTTCTCCATCCATCCCTTTATCCTTTCCCAAACTCTGTCTCGTAAATATTTGAAGGTGCCATTTTTGGACTGTCCAACATCGGTCGGCAGACTCAAATACTTTTCACTCAAAGACTCATTCTACACATTAAGTATATTCTTTATCTCCACCCTAAGGGTCTCCGGGCATCCCTTACTGAAAAATATGGACGATTTATCATAGTTTACCCTTTGGCCCGAAGCCAAGCAATATGCATCAAGTAGGTTTGAAACCTCATTTGCCCCCTGGACACTAGACTTGAAAAGCAGCAGGCTGTCATCTGCAAACAAAAGGTGGTTCACTACCGGAGTCATGGGCGCCACCTTTATGCCACCGAGCACTAATGACTGAGAACTGTGTTTTAAAAGGCACGAAAGGCCCTCCGCTGCAATCAAGAATAAGTAAGGGGAAATAGGATCTCCCTGCCTGATACCCCTGGAAGGTGAGAAGCTCTCTAATCTTTCTCCATTAAACAAGACCGAGAATGAAACAGAAGTGATCATGCTCATAACTGTATGGATCCACTCTGGTGCAAAGCCAAGCTTAACCATAATTGCCTTTAGATAAGGCCACTCTAGTCTGTCATATGCCTTCATCATATCAAGCTTAAGTGCACAAAAGCTGTTTGTCTTGGATCTGTTTCTCTTCATGAAGTGCAAACATTCATACGCACAAATAATATTATCCGTGATCAACCTCCCAGGAACAAAGGTTGATTGCTCCTTTGAGATAATATCTGGCAATATCAACTTCAATCTATTCGACACCACTTTAGAAGCTATTTTATAAATCACATTGCAAAGGCTGATAGGCCTAAACTGGGTAAGGAGAGTGGGATTTTGTACCTTGGGTATCAACACGAGTACCGTATCATTAATGCTTGCAGCAGTCTCCTCTCCACGGACGATTCGAAGCACCACTTTAGTTACTTCATCCCCACAAATGTCCCAGTGGCGCTGATAGAAGTGTGCAGGAAAACCATCTGGCCCCGGTGCCTTCGTAGGAAACATCTAAAACAGGGCCTGCTTTACTTCCTCATTTGTGTAAGGAGCGCAAAGCGAAGCATTCATCTCTGGTGTCACTTTCCGAGGCACATGTTGTAATACATCATCTACCCCTTGTACACCTTCTATCGTGTACAAGGTTTTATAGAAATCTGTCACAAGTTGTTTCATCTCAGCATTGTCCTCTACTCTTATACCCAGCGCATTGTGTAGAGCTCGAATCATATTCTTCCTACGCCGCATATTTGCTCTCGTGTGAAAAAAAATTGTGTTGCGATCACCCGCAGTCAGCCACTTTATGCGCGATCTTTGTCTCCACATTAACTCCTCCCTATGATAGAGCTCAACCAGTCGTTCATTCAACTTTTGCTCAAGGTGATTTGGAGCAGTCCTAGAAGGAACACTCCGAAGCCTCTCTAGCTCCGCTTTTTCCTTCTTGATCTCCTTCCTAACACTTCCAAAATTTGCATCCTCCCATGTCGAGAGGTTCTTTGACAGAAGCTCCAATTTTCTGTGGATCCCCTCAACTCCTTGATCCGCTTGCAGTTCGCTCCATCCTGAGCTGATAGTGTCACGCCATGATTCATGTGACTCCCACATCACTTCGTACCGGAAGCTCGGTTTAGGGCGTGGTAAAACCTCTTCAAACTGCACGAGTATTGGTCCATGATCCGAGGACGCCGAAGTTAAGTTTGTAACCTTGGCCATAGGGAAAAGCGCCGCCCAATCAGCTGTGGCCATCGCTCTGTCAAGCCTCACGCGGGTGTAGGATCCCCCGGTCACTTTTTTCTGAAAGGTCCAAAATCTGCCATGATAGCCCAAGTCCATCAACATGCAAACGTCAACCGCATCCCGAAAACCTTGTATTTGTGCATTACTCCGATTAGCAGCTCCCTCATGTTCATCCGGACGTAAAACTTCGTTAAAATCGCCCAAACACAGCCAAGGGAGGTTGCTGAAAGACGCCAACCCCTTTAGGAGATCCCATGTTTGGTGTCTCAGTTGTGTCTGGGCCTCGCCATACACGCATGTCAACCTCCATGGGTCTTTTCCTTCCTCTACCACCTTTGCATCAATATGATAAACAGAATCACCCAAGATCTCAACATTTATTGTATTATTCCAAAAAATTCCTCCACTCCTTCCTTGACTATCTATCGCATAGGCATTATCATAGCCCAAAGTGTTAGCTAAAGCTTCTACACGTGCACCCTTTATTTGAGTTTCAACAATACACAACACGGTAGGGTTAAATTTCTTCGCAAAGTCGCGAAGCTCACGAACTGTCGCGGCTTTACCCGCGCCGCGACAGTTCCAACAAAATGAACTCATTGCATCCGGCGGGCAAGTGAAGCGCAAAATAGGAAGTGCCAACAAAAAAGGCATCCTATAGCGCAGCTATATCGCTCAATGCGAGATAGAAGCAGGTCTCCTTTGAAGGATTTCCTGCATGCTACAGTACAGGCCCAGCCCATATTCGTATATTGGTCCGTAGCTTGCCGTTGCTTCACTGGTTGGTTGTATTTTTTTGTATCTATTTTTTGTTTCTTCACTGATTTTTTTGGTTTGTTGCTTTTTCACCGGTTATTTAATTTCTTTCCTGGTTTTTTGCTTTCCTTTATTTTCTTTGTTTTTCTCTGTTTTACTTCGGATTTCTTTGTTTCTTAGGTTAGTTTTCAATAGTTTTTTTATCTTTTCTCTTTTATTTTTTCTTCCGTTTTCTTTGTTTCTATCTCAGTTTTCATGTCAAATGTTTTACATACACATTCAATATTATTTATTTACATCAGGAATATTGTTTATACACACGAACAACATTTTCCAAATACTTCATCAGCATTTTTGAAAACTTATATTTTTGTATCTATTTTTTCATAAATGTTATAATTTTTGTATACATCAGCACCATTTTTTATATATACATTTAATATGTTTCATTAATATAATTAAGATTTAATTAAAATTACATTTTTATGTGTACTTTTTATATAAACATTTCACATTTCTTTACACGTTACGAACATTTTTTACATACAAGTTTAACATATTAAAATCCATGATTAATATTTTTAAAAAACTAAATTTTTATGTCCAATTTTTTCATACACATTGCATATTTGTTGTATACGTTAGGAACATTTTTTTATATACATGTTTTTATTTTTCAAATACATAATTGATATTTTTTAAACATATATTTTTATGTCTACTTTTTCCATAAACATTGTAAAAAAAATTATACACCTCACAAATCTTGTTTTTATACACACACACTTAATTTTTTCAAATAAATGATTAACTTTTTTCATACTCCCTCCGTCCCAAAATTCTTGTCTTAGATTTGTCTAAATACAGATGTATCAAGTCACGTTTTAGTATTAGATACATCCGTATCTAGGAAAATCCAAGACAAAAAATTTGGAACGGAGGGAGTATATACTTTTTATGTCTAATTTTTTTCATATGCATTTTAAATTTTATTATATATTATTAACATTTTTCTATGCGCATTTAATATTTTTCCAGTGTGTGATTACCACTTTTTATTTTATTCTATATAAAGAGAATCTTTTAATTGATATTATATTTCAAAATACAAAATTAAGTAAAAAAACTAAAGCAAATCACGAATACAACGGAAAACAGAAGAAAAAAAAAACAGCAAAGGCTTGTGGTCAGTGTTGGGCCAGCTCATTTTGGCGCGCTTCAGGGGAGCACTCATACAAGCTGGTGTTAAGCGTTGCCTCGAAAAAATGCTGGTGTTAAGTGAGGTATAGAGAAATCCCTACTTGAGGAGTACCCCTTGCAAAGGGTCACTCTCACCTTCTCACGAGAAGCAACCTAGAAGTTTTTTTTTCTCTCAAAACATTTTATCTTTTGAACGTGCGTCCAAATCCTGAACCATTTTCCCTATTGGATTCCTTGCGTCAAGATCTTCAAAATTAATAGGTTTCAAAAACTTCCAATTTTTTGAAAAATTCCGGAAAAACCCAATAGAAAATTGTAACCAAAAACACATTTTTTTTACGTTTTCCCCTTTCCGATAGAAAAAAGATAGAAAAAATTGTAACCAGATAAACATTTCTTGTACTTTTTTCCCTTTCTGAGAGGCATAGATGTGCTTCTCGCGAAAGCACATTTGTGGCTCCATGAGAAGCAAATCAGTGCTTTTTTCCCCTTTGTCTACAGGCGCGCCTCTCGCGAAAAGAAATCCATTCCTTCGTAAGAAGAAAGCATGTGCCTCTCTTCTGGAAGCAAAAAGATGAGTTTCTTTTTCTTTTCTGAGAGGCACCAGAAGTAAATTTGTGCCCCAAAAAGCAAATCTTTCTCTCTCATTAATGCAATTTTTTTTGTTTTTCGAGAGGCACAATTGTGCCTCTTGTAGAAGCAAAAAAAACTCGTTTTCCCCTTTTCGAGAGGCACAACTGCGCACATGTGCCTCGCACAGAAGCAAATTTGTGCCTCCGCAGGAAGCAAATTTGCGCTTCTCGTGCAAGCAAAAAACACGTATTTTTCGTGCCAATTTTTTCCCATGAATTCTTTTCTCCAAAATCTTGGAAATAGGGGAAAAAACAAAAAAAAAACAGAAGAAAAATCTAAAGCACGAAAACGCGTACAGAAAAAAATCTTAAGGGAGCGCTCAGCATGCAACACGTGGCGGTGACTGAGGCGTGCCAAGTGTTGGGATCTTAGCCTACCAAATGACCCTTGAGATGCTCCCGCAAGGCGTACCCTTCAATTAGTTTCTCTCAAGGTATAGGCACTTCCTATAGGGACACTCGGTGTCGGCCAATCGCAAAGAGTGACCCGCGAGTGGGCTGGCCAATTAGATAAGGTGTAAGCCGATCACACAGAGTGGCTTGGGAATGAGCCGACCAATTAACTCTACTGAAATCTGTTTTTCTGGAACCTTTGTTATTATTTTTTTTCCTTTTCAGACTCTTTGGTTTATTTTCTATTTTTTTTTCCAAATTTCTAGTATTTTTCTAAAATATCCATTTCTGAAAATGTTAACATTTCAGAAGATATCCAGTTTTCCAGAAATATATTCCTTTCTAAAAATGTGTTCATGTGTTTTTAAATATTTTGAAATATTTAGGAAGTTAATTTTTAAAAACTAAAATTGCTTCTGATTTTCAGAAAAAAGAAAATACTTTTAAAAAATGTGACATGTTGTTTTATGAAAATCAAATGAAAACCAAAGTAAATAAAAAACAAAGTTATTTAGTCAAAGAAAACAAAACTAAATGAAACGCATAAACCAGTCGGCATAGCAACACATGAAATGCTAGTCAAATTGAGCTGACCCATGACGCGCACTTTGTGGCTTAGCCACCATTTTGATTTCTGCCTAGTCAAACTTTGCAAAGTTTGACCAAATTTATGTTAAAAATATCAACATCTATAATACCAAATATATATACTATGAAACTACATTTCATGATGCATGTAACAATATTGATTTGGCATTGTGAATGTTTGTGCTTTTCTCTATAAATTTTGTCAACGTAGAGATATTTTGACTTCAGATAAAACTTATATGTAGACTAAATAATTCCGGAGGGATTACAAGATAGAGCGAGCACTCTATCTTCCCGCACGGGCCACGACCCATTAGTACATGGTTCTTTTGGGGGTTTTCTTTTTTGGTTCTTGTTCCTATTTGTTTTTTTTTTCGTTCAAGAACATGCTCCTCTGTCTTCTTTGTTTCTTCAAAAGCACTCATCATCATCGTCGTTGTTTCATCATCTGAATAATCATTCAATGACAATCAATTCATGAACTCATCGTACAAGTAATTGTGTCTAAATCCATCGCGTTACCTGAAACTAAACGATCAAATTGTCAACAAAAGGCACTATGGCATTTCACCAAACACTTGACAAGCCTCGCGTCCGGCTTGTAAGCGATTATGACAACACGGCCCCACCTGTCAATGCTAACATGACACAATAGTCAACTCCATTACGTTTGACCAGCGCTTCAGGCATTACAACATGTGGGACTCGCATGTCAGTCTAAATAAGAAAAACCACATCCCTAGCTTCGCGTGGCCATGTTGCTCACTAGCGCCTGCATGCAAGCCCCGGCATCGGCCATCGACCACCAAAGTGCCGTCATGCCTAGCCCCTCTTCTTCCCCAAGCTCCTCTTCCTCCCGCCGCGTCAGAAGCTGTGTGTGCACCCCACAATGGCCGCACCGGATGTGCGTACTCCACGTGTGAGCCGCCGCCACATTGTCCATCGGCACATGTCCACTACGCGTCGTCCTCGGATTTGATGCCCGCCTGCCTCATGCACCGTAGCCGCTGACGCGAACTATGACCTCACGACCTCTGTTATCTGGCTCTACCCGCATGTTGAGGCATGCTCCGCCCAAGCGTCATGCCTGCCCACCGCCGCACACGAAAGAGAGCAGATCTCAGACACGTACTTGTTGTCTTCAGACGCGATGTAGACAAGAATTGTGGCCACATCTACCATCTCGCATGTGACGCGCTTGCAATCGCTGAGGCCCTGGATGATGGTCATCACAGTTGCCTCGTTGGCGCCCAGGAACATCTGTGGGATCATGCATGGAGTTGACAGAGCCACCGATCCTCATGGCACACGATGGTGACTCACGGTCTGACGGGAACTGGACACCGGTTGTGCCACTTAACTGTGCGCTCATGTTACTCACCACGTGTCATGCCGGTGTCGGTTCACTTTATGGGGTAGCAAGAGTGAGGTGGAGGCAGGGAGCACAACCGGCATAGGATCGAGACTTGTCACGCGGATAGAGGGTTGAGTATAATGTTGTGGTGTCGACATGGAAGCGTCCTACATGACCAGCATGTTGGGAAACATAGCATGCAATTTCAAAAATAATTCCTATGCTTACGCAAGATCTATCTAGGAGATGCATAGCAACGAGAGGGAAAGAGTGTGTCCACGTACCCTCGTAGACCGAAAGCGGAAGCGTTTGCTTAACGCAGTTGATGTAGTCGAACGTCTTCTCGTTCCGGCCGATCGAGTACCGAACGTACGGCACCTCCGAGTTCTGCACACGTTCAGCACGATGACGTCCCTCGAGCTCTTGATCCAGCAGAGGGTCAAAGGAGTAGATGAGTTCCGTCAGCACGACGGCGTGGTGACGGTGATGGTGATGTGATCCGCGCAGGGCTTCGCCTAAGCACCGCGAGAATATGACCGAGGCGTAAACTGTGGAGGGGGGCGCCGCACACGGCTTGGAGTAATTGGTGTGTCTTCCAGGGGCGGCCCCCCGTATATAAAGGAGGGAGGGAGAGGAGGCCGACCCTAGGTGCGCCCCAAGTGGGAGGAGTCCCACTTGGACTCCTAGTAGGATTCGCCTCCCTTCCTTTTACCGGAGGGGGAAAGGGGGAAGGAGAGGGAGAAGGAGAAGGAAAGGGGGGTGCCGCCCCCTCTCCTAGTCCAATTCGGACTCCTCACTTAGGGGGAGGGGGGGGGGGTGCCACACCTACGTGGGCTGGTTTGCCCCCCTCCTATGGACCATATGGCCCATATCTTTCCTCGGGAGGTTCCGGTAACCCCTCCGATACTCCGATATATACCCGATACATTCTGGATCCCTTCCGGTGTCCGAATACTACCTTCCAATATATCAATCTTTACCTCTCGACCATTTCTAGACTCCTCGTCATGTACGTGATCTAATACGGGACTCCGAACAACCTTCGTTCACCAAAACACATAACTCATATAATACATATCGTCATCGAATGTTAAGCATGCAGACCCTATGGGTTCGAGAACTATGTAGACATGACCGAGACACCTCTCCGGTCAATAACCAATAGCGGAACCTGGATGCTCATATTGGTTCCACATATTATACAAAGATCTTTATCGTTCAAACCGCTATGTCAACATACGTTATTCCCTTTGTCATCGGTATGTTACTTGCCCGAGATTCGATCGTCGGTATCTTTATACCTAGTTCAATCTCATTACTAGCAAGTCTCTTTATTCATTCCATAATGCATCATCCCGCAACTAACTCATTTTTCACATTTCTTGCAAGGCTTAATATGATGTGCATTACCGAGAGGGCCCAGAGATACCTCTCCGATACTTGGAGTGACAAATCCTAATCTCGATCTATGCCAACCCAATAAACACCTTCGGAGATACCTATAGAGCATCTTTATAATCACCCAGTTACGTTGTGACGTTTGATAGCACATAAAGTATTCCTCCGGTGTCCAGGAGTTGCATAATCTCATAGTCAAAGGAATATTTATTTGACATGAAGAAAGCAGTAGCAATAAAATTGAACGATCATTATGCTAAGCTAACGGTTGTGTCTTGTCCATCACATCATTCTCCTAATGATGTGTTCATCGAATGACAATACATGTCCATGGCTAGGAAACTTAACCATCTTTGATCAACGAACTAGTCAAATAGAGGCATACTAGGGACACGGTGTTTTGTCTATGTATTCACACATGTATCAAGTTTCCGGTTAATACAATTCTAGCTTGAATAATAAACATTTATCATGAATACGGAAATATAAAATAACAACTTTATTATTGCCTCTAGGGCATTTCCTTCAGTCTCCCACTTGCACTAGAGTCAATAATCTAGATTACACTGTAATGAATCTAACACCCATGGAGTCTTGGTGTTGATCATGTTTTGCTCGTGGAAGAGGCTTAGTCAATGGTCTGCCACATTCAGATTCGTATGTATTTTGCAAATCTCTATGTCTCCCTCCTTGACCAAATCTCGGATGGAGTTAAAGTGTCTCTTGATGTGTTTGGTCTTTTTGTGAAATCTGGATTCCTTCGCCAAGGCAATTGCTCTAGTATTGTCATAAAAGATTTTCATTGGACCCGATGCACTAGGTATTACACCTAGATCGGATATGAACTCCTTCATCCAGACTCCTTCATTTGCTGCTTCTGAAGCAGCTATGTACTCCGCCTCACATGTAGATCCTGCCATGACGCTTTGCTTGGAACTGCACCAACTGACAGCTCCACCATTCAATAAAAATACGTATCCGGTTTGTGACTTAGAGTCATCTGGATCAGTGTCAAAGCTAGCGTCAACGTAACCACTTACGACAAGCTCTTTGTCACCTCCATAAATGAGAAACATATCCCTAGTCCTTTTCAGGTACTTCAGGATGTTCTTGACCGCTGTTTAGTTATCCACTCCTGGATTAGTTTGGTACCTCCCTGCTAAACTTATAGCAAGGCACACATCAGGTCTGGTACACAACATAGCATACATGATAGAACCTATGGCTAAGGCATAGGGAATGACTTTCATTTTCTCTCTATCTTCTGCAGTGGTCGGGCATTGAGTCTGACTCAACTTCACACCTTGTAACACAGGCAAGAACCCTTTCTTTGACTGGTCCATTTCGAACTTCTTCAAAACTTTATCAAGGTATGTGCTTTGTGAAAGTCCTATCAAGCGTCTTGATCTATCACTATAGATCTTGATGCCCGATATATAAGCAGCTTCACCGAGGTCTTTCAATGAAAAACTTTTATTCAAGTATCCTTTTATGCTATCCAGAAATTGTACCTCATTTCCTATCAACAATATGCCATCCACATATAATATTAGAAATGCTATAGAGCTCCCACTCATTTTCTTGTAAATACAGGCTTCTCCAAAAGTCTATATAAAACCATATGCTTTGACCACCTCATCAAAGCGTATATTCCAACTCCGAGATGCTTGCACTAGTCCATAAATGGATCGCTGGAGCTTGCACACTTTGTTAGCACCTTTAGGATCGACAAAACCTCCTGTGGTTGCATCATATACAACTCTTCTTTAAGAAATCCATTAAGGAATGCAGTTTTGACATCCATTTGCCAGAGATCATAATCATAAATGCAGCAATTGCTAACATGATTTGGACAGACTTAAGCATCGCGGGTGAAAAAGTCTCATCATAGTCAACTCCTTGAACTTGTCGAAAACCTTTTGCGACAAGTCGAGCTTTATAGACAGTAACATTACCATCAGCATCAGTCTTCTTCTTGAAGATCCATCTATTCTCTATGGGTCGCCGATCATCGGGCAAATCCACCAAAGTCCACAGTTTGTTCTTATACATGGATCCTATATTAGATTTCATGGCCTCAAGCCATTTATCGAAATCTGGGCTCATCATAGCTTCTTCTTAGTTCGTAGGTTCTTCATGGTCAAGCAACGTGACTTACAGAACAGGATTACCGTACAACTCTGGTACGGATCGTGCTCTAGTTGACCTACGAGGTTCTGTAGCAACTTGATCTGAAGTTTCATGATCATTATCATTAGCTTCCTCTCCAGTTGGTGTAGGCATCACGGGAACGGATTTCTCGGATGAACTACTTTTCTAATTGAGAGAAGGTACAGTTACCTCATCAAGTTCTACTTTCCTCCCACTCACTTCTTTCGAGATAAACTCCTTTTCTAGAAAGGTTCCATTCTTAGCAACAAAGATCTTTCCTTCGGATTTGTGGTAGAAGGTGTACCCAATTGTTTCCTTAGGGTATCCTATGAAGACGCACTTCTCCCGATTTGGGGTTCGAGCTTATCAGGCTGAAGCCCCTTGACATAAGCATCGCATCCCCAAACTTTAAGAAACGACAGCTTAGGTTTACTGCCAAACCACAGTTCATATGGTGTCCTGTCAACGGATTTTGACGGTTCTGTTTAATGTGAATGCAGCTGTCTCTAATGCATAACCCCAAAACGATAGTGGTAAATCGGTAACAGACATCATAGATCGCACAATATCTAATAAAGTGCAGTTACGACGTTCAGACACACCATTACGTTGTGGTGTTCCGGGTGGCGTGAGCTGTGAAACTATTCCACATTGTTTTAAATGAAGTCCAAACTCTTAAATCAAATATTCACCTCCACGATTAGATCGTAGAAACTTTCTTTTCTTGTTACAATGATTCTCCACTTCACTCTGAAATTCTTTGAACTTTTCAAATGTTTCAGACTTGTGTTTCATTAAGTAGATATACCCATATCTGCTCAAATCATCTGTGAAGGTCAGAAAATAACAATACCCGCCACGAGCCTCAACACTCATCGGACCGCATACATCGGTCCATATTATTTCCAATAAGTCATTAGCTCATTCCATTGTTCCGAAGAACGGAGTTTTAGTCATCTTGCCCAGAAGGCACAGTTCGCAAGTATCAAATGATTCATAATCAAGTGATTCCAAAAGTCCATCTATATGGAGTTTCTTCATGCGCTTTACACTGATATGACCCAAACGGCAGTGCCACAAATAAGTTGCACTATCATTATCAACTTTGCATCTTTTGGCATCAATATTATGAATGTGTATCACTATGATCGAGATTGAACAGAAATAGACCACTCTTCAAGGGTGCATGACCATAAAAGATATTACTCATATAAATATAACAACCATTATTCTCTGATTTAAATGAATAACCGTCTCACACTAAACAAGATCCAAATATAATGTTCATGCTCAACGCTGGCACTAAATAACAATTATTCAGGTCTAAAACTAATCCCAAAGGTAGATGTAGAGGTAGCGTACCGACGACGATCACATCGACCTTGGAACCATTCCGGACGCGCATCATCACCTCGTCCTTAGCCAATCTTTGTTTAATCGGTAGTCCTTGTTTCGAGTTACAAATATGAGCAACCGAACCGGTATCCAATACCCAGGCACTACTACGAGAATTAGTAAGGTACACATCAATAACATTTATATGAAATATACCTTTGTTCACTTTGCCATCCTTCTTATCCGCCAAATACTTGGGGCAGTTCCGCTTCCAGTGACCAGTCCCTTTGCAGTAGAAGCACTCAGTTTCAATCTTGGGTCCAGCTTTGGGATTCTTCCCGGGAGTGACAACTTGATTTCCATTCTTCTTGAAGTTCCCCTTTTTACCCTTGCCCTTCTTGAATTAGTGGTCTTGTTAACCATCAACACTTGATGCTCTTTCTTGATTTCTACCTCCGCAACCTTTAGCATTGCGAAGAGCACGGGAATAGTCTTTTCCATCCCTTGCATATTGTAGTTCATCACGAAGCCTTTGTAGCTTAGTGGCAGTGATTGAAGAACTCTGTCAATGACACAACCATCTGGAAGATTAACTCCCAGCTGAGTCAAGTGATTATGGTACCCAGACATTCTGAGTATGTGCTCACTAACAGAACTGTTCTCCTCCATCTTGCAGCTATTGAACTTGTTGGAGACTTCATATCTATCAACTTGGGCGTTTGCTTGAAATATTAACTTCAACTCCTGGAACATCTCATATGGTCCATGATGTTCAAAATGTCTTTGAAGTCTCGATTCTAAGCCATAAAGCATGGCACACGGAACTAACGAGTAGTCATCAGATCAAGCTTGCCAGACGTTCATAACGTCAGCTTCTGCTCCTGCAGCAGGCCTTTCACCTAGTGGTGCATCAAGGACATAATTCTTCTGTGCAGCAATGAGGATAATCCTCAAGTTACGGACCCAGTCCGTGTAGTTGCTACCATTATCTTTCAACTTAGCTTTCTCTAGGAATGCATTAAAATTTAGGGGAACGGTAACACGGGCCATTGATCTACAACATAGATATGCTAAAACTATCAAGACTAAGTTCATGATAAATTAAGTTCAATTAATCAAATTACTTAAGAACTCCCACTTAGATAGACATCCCTCAACTTATCTAAACGATACGTGATCCAAATCAACTAAACCATGTCCAATCGTCACGTGAGATGGAGTAGTCATCAATGGTGAACATCTCTTTGTTGATCATATCCACTATATGATTCACGTTCGACCTTTCGGTCTCTAGTGTTCTGAGGCCATGTCTGTACATGCTAGGCTCGTCAAGTTTAACTTGAGTATTCCGCATGTGCAAAACTGGCTTGCACCCGTTGTATTTGAACGTAGAGCTTATCACACCCGATCATCATGTGGTGTCTCAGCACGAAGAACTTTCGCAGCGGTGCATACTCGGGGGGAACACTTATACCTTGAAATTTAGTTAAGGGATCATCTTATAATGCTACCGCCGTACTAAGCAAAATAAGATGCAAAAAGATAAACATCACATGCAATCAAAATATGTGACATGATATGGCCATCATCATCTTGTGATTTTGATCTCTATCGCCAAACCAACGTCATGATCTCCATCGTCACCGGCTTGACACTTTGATCTCCATCGTAGCGTCGTGGTCGTCTCACCAACTATTGCTTCTACAACTATCGCTACCGCTTAGTGATATACTAAAGCAATTACATGGCGTTTGTATTTCATACAATAAAGCGACAACCATAAGGCTCCTGCCAGTTGCCAATAACTTTTACAAAACATGATCATCTCATACAACAACGTATATCACATCATGTCTTGACCATATCACATCACAACATGCCCTGCAAAAATAAGTTAGACGCCCTCTACTTTATTGTTGCAAGTTTGACGTGGCTGCTACGGGCTTCTAGCAAGAACCGTTCTTACCTATGGCACAAAAACCACAACGGTGATTTATCAAGTTTTTTGAACCTTCACAAGGACCGACCGCAGTCAATTTCGATTCAACTAAAGTAGGATAAACAGACACCCGCCAGCCACCTTTATGTAAACTAGTTGCATGTCTCTCGGTGGAACTGGTCTCATGAATGCGTGGTCATGTAAGGTTGGTCCGGGCCGTTTCATCCAACAATACTGCCGAATCAAAATAAGACATTGGTGGTAAGAAGTATGACGATCACCGCCCACAACTCTTTGTGTTCTACTTGTGCATATCATCTACGCATAGACCAGGCTCGAATGCCACTGTTGGGAAACGTAGCATGCAATTTTAGAAAATTTCCTACGCTCACGGAAGATCTATCTAGGAGATGCATAGCAACGAGAGGGGAAGTGTGTGTCCACATGCCCTCGTAGACTGAAAGCAGAAGCGTTTGCTTAACACGATTTATGTAGTCGAACATCTTCTCGTTCCGACTGATCGAGTACCGAACGTATGACACCTCCGAGTTCTGCACACGTTCAGCGCTACGACGTCCCTCGAGCTCTTGATCCAGCAGAGGGTCAAAGGAGTAGATGATTTCTGTCAGCACGACGGCGTGGTGACGGTGATGGTGATGTATTTATGTGCCAATTAATTTCTAGAAGAAAAGTCTTTTACTATTTCAAAAAAATGCAAACAATAAATAAAATGGAAAAGAAACCAATCAAACAAAAAAAGTCCACCCCTGGCCAACTGGGCCAACGGCCCAGCCGGCCAGCCCACTGGCCCAAGCCGGCCACCCCACTCCCCTCCATAACCCCCCTGGGAAACCCTAGCCCAATCGATCCCCCTCCCCACTTTCCCCGCTCCCCCTCGTCAACCCCACCTCCCGATCCCATCTGGATCAGGGAAGGGATTGACCCCATCCTTGCCGCTGGATCGCCTGCTCGCGCATCGCTCGCCGATGTCGCCAGGCCTCCTCCTCGCCGGCTGTCTCCGGCTCGCCTCCCCTCTGGCTCCTCTTCCCTGACCTGATTTGGATTGAGAAGGGGCAACGAGCCCGACGCTAGCCTTCACCGACACCATTGCCGTGTGGCACCATCGCCGGCCGAAGACCTCGCCCGCCGTTGCCGGAGCAGCCTCGCCGGCCTGCCTCCTCCTCCTCACCGGCCTGCTTCCTCTCCGCCGTTGTCCCCGTTGACCACCCCGACCCCCGCTGCCCCGTCCCTACAAATCACGGTCAGGCCCTAGGCCTCTTCCTTTCTCTATCCCCGCGCTCACCGCCCCCTCGCCACTGCTTCGCCCGTCCCGCATCCCTCACCGCTGCCGCTGCTCCTGTTCGCCCCGGCCTCGCCTTCCCTCTCCGTGCGCCGCTCCGGCCATCCCCACCTCCTCTGCACACGGCTCGCGGCCACCCCGCTGATACGTCTCCAATGTATCTATAATTTTTGATTGTTCCATGCTATTATACTACCCCTTTTGAATGTTTATGGGCTTTATTTTACACATTTATATCATTTTTGGGACTAACCTACTAACCAGAGGCCCAACCCGTATTGCTGTTTTTTGCCTATTTCTGTATTTCAAAGAAAAGGAATATCAAACAGAGTCCAAATGGAATGAAACCTTCGGGATCGTGATTTTTGGAACGAACGTGATCCAGAGGACTTGGAGTGCAAGTCAAGAAGCAGGCGAGGCGGCCACGAGAGGGTAGGGCGCGCCCCCTGTCTCGTGGGCCCCTCGGGTGGCCACCGACGTACTTCTTCCTCTTATATAAGCCTACGTACCCCGAAAACATCCAGGGAGCCAAGAAACACAATTCCACCGCCGTAACCTTCTGTATCCGCGAGATTCCATCTTGGAGCCTTCGCCGGCGCTCTGCCGGAGGGGGAATCGACCACGGAGGGCTTCTACGTCAACACCATAGCCCCTCCGATGAGTTGTGAGTAGTTTACCACAGACCTTCGGGTCCATAGTTATTAGCTAGATGGCTTCTTCTCTCTTTTTGGATCTCAATACAATGTTCTCCCCCTCTCTTGTGGAGATCTATTTGATGTAAACTCTTTTGCGGTGTGTTTGTCGAGAACCGATGAATTGTGGGTTTATGATCAAGTTTATCTATGAGAAATATTTGAATCTCCTCTGAATTCTTTTATGTATGATTGAGTTATCTTTGCAAGTCTCTTCGAATTATCAGTTTGGTTTGGCCTACTAGATTGATCTTTCTTGCCATGGGAGAAGTGCTTAGCTTTGGGTTCAATCTTGCGGTGTCCTTACCCAGTGACAGAAAGGGTTGCAAGGCACGTATTGTATTGTTGCCATCGAAGATAAAAAGATGGGGTTTATATCATATTGCATGAATTTATCCCTCTACATCATGTCATCTTGCTTAATGCGTTACACTTAATACTCTAGATGCAGGCAGGAGTCGGTCGATGTGTGGAGTAATAGTAGTAGATGCAGGCAGGAGTCGGTCTACTTGTCACGGACGTGATGCCTATATACATGATCATGCCTAGATAATCTCATAATTATTCGCTTTTCTATCAATTGCTCGACAGTAATTTGTTCACCCATCGTAATACTTATGCTATCTTGAGAGAAGCCACTAGTGAAACCTATGGCCCCCGGGTCTATCTTTTATCATATTTGCTTTCAATCTACTTTTATTTGCATCTTTACTTTTTCCATCTATATTATAAAATACCAAAAATATATTTATCTTATCATACTATATCTATCAGATCTCACTTTCGCAAGTGGCCGTGAAGGGATTGACAACCCCTTTATTGCGTTGGTTGCGAGTTCTTTGTTTGTTTGTGCAGGTGCGTGGGACTTTTGAGGAGCCTCCTACTGGATTGATACCTTGGTTCTGAAAAACTGAGGGAAATACTTACGCTACTATTGCTGCATCACCCTTTCCTCTTCAAGGAAAACCAACGCAAGCTCAGGACGTAGCACCCGCCAGCCATCGCGGCCATCTGCGCCCGCCTCGACGCGCCGCCTCCTGCTCCGGTTCCACACCTCCACCGCTTCTGCTGGACGGCGCCGTAGGGGCCGGCGGCCGCGCCGATGGCCTCGCCCAATCCCCAGCGTCTGGGCTCACCCCATTCGGGTGCGCCCCTGTCGGCCGTGCCCGCTGCGCCCACTCGAGCGCGCGCCTGCATGCCTGTAACCGCTAAGGCCCCTATGGGCCTATGACAAACGGGGCCCACGCCTAGAACGAAAATTAAAAAAAGATATAATAAAAAAATAGATAAGTAAGTAAGTAAAATATTAATTAATTAATTAATTAATTAAAGAATTAATTAACTTAATTAATCTTGATAGATTAACCTAATCACTAAGTTTAGTTAATTAATTTGTTAGGTTAGTTAACAGATGACAACTGGGACCCCTTGGACCCACATGTCAGCCCCTCTGGTACACTTATGTGTACCCAGATCTGGGTGCACCTAGCAATTCACATTTATTTCGAATTAAATTAAATTCAAAAAATGAATAAAACTTTAAAATTAATATAAAATAAACCATAGCTCGGATGGAAAAACTTTGTACATGAAAGTTGCTCAGAACGACGAGACAAATCCAGATACGCAGCCCGTTTGTCTGCCATGCGTCCCTAGCATAGTGAACTTGCAACATTTCACCTCCGGTTCATCTGTTCGAAAACGCGAAACACCGGGGATACTTTGCCGGATGTTTCCCCTTTCGCCGGTACCACCTACTGACGCGTTAGGGCACACCTAGCATCGCTCATTGTCATGTCATGCATCGTGCTTATGTTTGCATTGTATTTATTGTCTCTTCCCCCTCTTATCTACGGTAGACTACGAGACCGACGCTGCTGCCCAGTTCAACTACGGAGTTGACGACCCCTCCTTCTTGCCAGGGCAACCAGACAAGCCCCCCCTTGATCACCAGATATCGCCTATTCTTCCCTCTACTGCTTGCATTAGAGTAGTGTAGCATGTTACTGTTTCAATTAATCCTATTCTGTTGCATAGCCTGTCATTGTTGCTACATCTGTTGATACCTTACCTACAATCCTAAATGCTTAGTATAGGATGCTAGTTTACCATTAGTGGCCCTACATTCTTGTCAGTCTGCCATGCTATACTATCGGGCTGTGATCACTTGGGAGGTGATCATGGGTATATACTATACATACATATACTATACAGATGGTGACTAAAGTCGGGTCAGCTCGTAGAGTACCCGCAAGTGATTCCGATGTGGGGGCTGGAAGGACAGGTGGCTCCATCCTGGTAGAGGTGGGCCTGGGTTCCTGACGGCCCCCGACTGTTACTTTGTGGCGGAGGGACAAGGCAGGTTGAGACCACCCAGGCGTGAGGTGGGCCTGGCCTTGGTCGGCGTTCGCGGTTACTTCATAATAACACGCTTAACGAGATCTTAGTATTTGATCTGAGTCTGGCCACTGGCCTATACGCACTAACCAACTACGCGGGAACAGTTATGGGCACTCGACGTCGTGGTATCAGCCGAAGCCTTCTTGACGTCAGCGACTAAGCGGCGCGCGCCGGGTTGGACCGCGTAACGCAACTTCCTTTGTAATGGAGGTTGCTAGGTCTGCTCACCGGCCGCGTTCACAACGTGCAGGTGTGCAATGGGCGATGGGCCCTGACCCCTGCGTGCATAGGATTTAGACCAGCGTGCTGACCTCTCTGTTGTGCCTAGGTGGGGCTGCGACGTGTTGATCTTCCAATGCCGGGCATGACCCAGGAAAGTGTGTCCGGCCAAATGGGATCGAGCGTGTTGGGTTATGTGGTCCACCCCTGCAGGGAATTTATCTATTCGAATAGCCGTGTCCCTCGGTAAAAGGACGACCCGGAGTTGTACGTTGACCTTTTGACAACTAGAACCAGATACTTAATAAGACACACCCATACAAGATCCACAGACAACCGGGTGATCGCTTTTACATAGGGCGACGAGGGGAGGATCGTCGGGTAGGATTATGCTATGCGATGCTACTTGGAGGAGTTCAATCTACTCTCTTCTACATGCTGTAAGACGGAGGCTGCCAGAAGCGTAGTCTTCGATAGGACTAGCTATCCCCCTCTTATTCTGGCATTCTGCAGTTCAGTCCATCGATATTGCCTCTTTACACATAAACCCATGCATATGTAGTGTAGATCCTTGCTTGCGAGTACTTTGGATGAGTACTCATGGTTGCTCTGGTCCCTCTTTTCCCCCTCTTTCCTTTTCTTCTCGGATGCCGCAACCAGATGTTGGAGCCCAGGATCCAGACGCTACCGTCGACGATGACTCCTACTACACTGGAGGTTCCTACTACTACGCGCAGGCCACTGACGACAACCAGGAGTAGTTTAGGAGGATCCCAGGCAGGAGACCTGTGCCTCTTTCAATCTGTATCCCAGTTTGTGCTAGCCATCTTATGGAAAATTGTTTAACTTATGTCTGTACTCATATATTGTTGCTTCCACTGACTCATTTATGCTCGAGCACTTGTATTCGAGCCCTCGAGGCCCCTGGCTTGTAATATGATGCTTGTATGACTTATTTTTACTTTTAGAGTTGTGTTGTGATATCTTCCCGTGAGTCCCTGATCTTGATCGTACACATTTGTGTGCATGATTAGTGTACGATTCAATCAGGGGCGTCACAAGTTGGTATCAGAGCCGATTTCCTGAAGGAATCCCCCTTCCACACTCCTTGGCCGAAGTTGAGTCTAGACATTGCAAAGCTTTTTACTAACTTGGTTGTGCGGCTTACGGGCCCACGTCGCCATTGGGTGGTATTAGGATCTTTTACTCCTCGACCTTTACTCTGGGACTCTGATCTCTCCTCTATTCGGGTTAAATGATTTTGCTAACTCTAACTCTAGGTTCTCGTAACTATTTCTCCCAGAGAGCCCTCATTCCGGAAGATCACCTGCTTCGTCAGAAGATTCTGAGGATATCCCTCGATCTTTTCCCGAGACCCTTGTGCTCATCGCCTTTGCAATTCACTGCCACCGATATATCCCTATGGATATCTGTATGCACTTGTTATTCTCATGATCATTTCTCGTCGCTCTTGTTGTTACAAGATGCCTCAAACTGTTCTTCATTGTCCCGAGATTCCTTTGAGTTTACTGTCTTGCGGTTTTATTTCGCATGAAAACCCCTATGGTTTTTTTCTCACATTTATTGAGGATCCGTTCTTCTCAATTGTTCATGTGTCTCACAAAATTCTTCGAAATACTTTTTGATCTTTCAAAAATCCTCTGCAGCCTGTTATTCTTGAAATTCCTGCCTACTTGCATTATGGTTAATTCCATATGTCTAGTAGTCCTTGATAACATCTGTCTTAGTCATTTTGAGCCTATTGATTCAATATGTGCATACGCACGCAGTCATCAGGTTATCCTTTTTAAAATTATCTTTCCGACTTAGATGTCATTCCGGACACGAGTTGGTTCTCGGCAATTCAAACCTTTATTGATTGTCCAACTAAGTGTTTTCAACTTATACACCCTTGATCAGAGTGTCTGCTTCTGATCCTTCGATTTGAAAACCACAATTTCTTTCTATTTAAGCATCAGACTAATCAGGTGAATCTTGGATCTGATGCCTCTACATTCTTCCTTCCTCTGAGTGAGTACCGATACTCACATCAGCTCCGTTGTGGATCGCCCGATCCATTGTTGGATTGTTATCCGACAGTGTCCTTCATATTCAATCACCTTGTGAGTTCTTCCCCTGATACATAGTGCCTTTGGTAAATTGTATCATCTGCTTGGCCAACCATGCTCTGCTTTCGAGCTTGTGTATTTACTTATGAAACTTGTGGTATATGTTACTAAGATGCCCAATGGGTTGAACCTATGTCATCCCCTAATCCGTGAGAACCCGAAAGTTTTCACAATTCATACTCTTCCGATGTTCTACCAGATAAAATTCCAACACTATAGTTTTATCAAAGTGAGAGGTGAATGAAATGATATGCATTAAAGAAGTGGGAGTCGACCTTGAACTTTGTGTTCATGCCCATGAAAATGATGTAGACCGTCTCGGAAGCTTCTTGCAAAATGATTATCCGGCTGTATGATTCTTTTGGTATTCTTGAAATTGATTCCTTATAGTTATGGTTCCGACCATGCTGTCCTGATATAATATATCTGATGGGAATTCATTCCAGTGCCTTGTCTATTTTTGGCAAGGTTCAAGTATCTACTGTCATAGGTCAATGGCCCGGTTCTACTTCTATCATGTTCTACCTTCGAGTATTACCCCCTGGTATCTCGAAGATGTCTTGCCATTGCACCACATCTTACTAACTTTGTTGAGGTAATGTCTTTCCTTCTTGTAATCACTCTACGGGTTCTGGGTTGTTGTCAACCGAGGACACCGACTAGTGAAATTATTCCGCACTACAAATCAAATACCCCTGGTATTTTTACTAGGAAATTCTAAACTCAATCTGGTCATTCCTAGACTATCGGCTGCATCCTGGTCTTGCTATCTTTAACTGTGCTACCTCCTCCTTCTCTGGTGCACAAAATCTTCAGTGTATGAGCACGACTAACGTCGAGCTTTCAAAATCGTGTTGCTTGTCTTGAAAGGCAACTTTTGGTTCCGAGCTTGCATCTTATATATTGATCCTATATATAACTTGCCACTTTGTAATTTCCTTGCATATTGCCGTTGTTATTAGATTGCATCCTCTTGAAACCTCCCGCCAAATGTGTCGGATCACCTTCAACACTTTGACTTCTTCCGAGATATCAACTGTGTTCATGATGAGAAATACACTCCTTGCCCTCGATGATTTTTATTATCATCATCGACAACACCCTTGACTTCCTTTCATCGTGAACTTGTCCACATTATGAACACAACTTGCTCTCCAACTAGTGTTGTGTTCTGCCTTGAAGTATTACTATCTTTTCTGTTGAGAATGTTGTGGGGATTGCTCCACTGATACGTCTCCAGCGTATCTATAATTTTTGATTGCTCCATGCTACTTTATCTACTGTTTTAGGCAATATTGGGCTTTATTATCCACTTTTATATTATTTTGGGACTAACCTATTAACCGGAGGCCCAGCCCAGATTTGCTGTTTTATGCCTATTTCAGTGTTTTGAGGAAAAGGAATATCAGATGGAGTCAAAACGGAACGAAATCAACTGGAGAAGTTAATTTTGGAAGGAAACCAACCAGATGGGCTTGGAGTGCACGCCAAGGGAGTCCCGGGCTGCCCACAAGGGTGGAGGGCGCGCCCCCCTACCTCGTGAGCAGCCTGGTGGTCCACCGACGTACCCCCTGCACCCATATATACCTACGTACCCTAAAACTTCTAGAACAGAAGATAGATCAGGAGTTCCGCCGGCGCAAGCCTCTGTAGCCACCAAAAACCAATCATGACCCTGTTCCGGCACCCTGCCGGAGGGGGATCCCATCACCGGAGGCCATCTTCATCATCCCGGCGCTATCCATGACGAGGAGGGAGTAGTTCACCCTCAGGGCTGAGAGTATGTACCAGTAGCTATGTGTTTGATCTCTCTCTCTCTTTCGTGTTCTCTCTCGTGTTCCTCTATGGCACGATCTTGATGTATCCCGAGCTTTGCTATTGTAGTTGGATCTTATGATGTTTCTCCCCCTCTACTCTCTTCTGATGAATTAAGTTTCCCCTTTGAAGTTATCTTATCGGATTGAGTCTTTTATGAACACTTGATGTATGTATTGCGTGGGATAATCGTGGTGACAATGGGTTATTCTATTGATCCACTTGATGTATGTTTTGGTGATCAACTTTCGGGTTTCGTGACACTTGGGAACCTATGCATAGGGGTTGGCAGACGTTCTTGACTCTCCGGTAGAAACTTTGGGGCACTCTTTGAAGTACTTTTATGTTGGTTGGATGAATCTGAGATTGTGTGATGCATATCGTATAATCATGCCCACGGATACTTGAGGTGACAATGGAGTATCTAGGTGACATTAGGGTTTTGGTTGATTTGTGTCTTAAGGTGTTATTCTAGTACGAACTCTTTTATAGATCGATCCGAAAGAATAGCTTTGTGGTGGTTTCGTACCCGACCATAATCTCTACGTTTGTTCTCCGCTATTAGTGGCTTTGGAGTGACTCTTTGTTGCATGTTGATGGCTTGTCATATGTTCTATCTATGTTACTATTGTTGAGAGAACTTACAGTAGTGAAAGTATGAACCCTAGGCCTTGTTTCCTATCATTGCAATACCGTTTACGCTCACTTTTACCGCTTGTTACCTTGCTGTTTTTATATTTTCATATTAAAAAAACCTATATCTACTATCTATTTTGAACTTGTATCACCATCTCTTCGCCGAACTAGTGCACCTATACAATTTACCATTGTATTGGGTGCGTTGGGGACACAAGAGACTTTTTGTTATTTGGTTGCAGGGTTGTTTGAGAGAGACCATCTTCATCCTACGCCTCCTACGGATTGATAAACCTTAGGTCATCCACTTGAGGGAAATTTGCTACTGTCCTACAAACCTGTGCACTTGCAGGCCCAACAACGTCTACAAGAAGAAGGTTGTGTAGTAGACATCAAGCTCTTTTCTGGCGCCGTTGCTGGGGAGGTGAGTGCTTGAAGGTATATCTTTAGATCTTTTTTTGAAGCCTGAGACAGTGGGAGAGGCTCCCACTGTGATATATATTACCTTTCAAACATTTACATTACATTGTACAAGGTGTTTACAAGGGGCAACCCTAGCCACTTTGTGGCAAGGGGTGGCAAGACTAGCAGAAGCAGACTAGTCAGAAGGAAGGGAGTCTAATAAAAGGAAAATGAAGTCCTTCATATTTTCTTTGACCCTATATTGAAGAAGACCAAAGTCTATTTTAAATCTTTGTAGCCAAGAGTTGTAGGAGGGATTAATTTGTCTGAATAATTTGTCATTCCTCTCCTTCCAAATACTCCAAGACGCCTGAAGGAATGTCTCCATAAACATAGGTTGATTCCAGTTTTTCTTGGCCGTTTCCAACCATGGTAGATGCGTGGTATGTTGGTCTGGATTCATCCCAAGTCTGGACCAGCACTGTTTACTAAATGGGCAGTTGAGGATCATGTGATCAACATCTTCTTGGGCATGACCACAAAGGAGGCAGCTTAAATCATCTCCAACATTATAATGCCTTCGCTTGAGCATGTCTCTAGTACTGAGGCGATCGGAGAGAAGAAGCCAGCCAAATACTTTGATCTTGACTGTAACTTTGGATTTCCACAACCATTTGTACGTTTTGTGAGCTTTGACATCTCTGAAGCAGAACTTGTAAAACCTTCGAGCAGTGTATTCAGTTGTCCCCCAGATATAAGACCAAACATCTTTTATGTTGAGCCCATTGTCCAAGGTGATGTGGGCAACAAGGTGTTGAATATTTCCGACCTCATCATGCGCTTGCATGGATAAAGGAAGGTGGAACGCCTCATTGAGGGAGGTGATCGTGAGAAACTGTTGCACAAATATATCTTCATTTCGAGCAAAGGAGAAGGCCCTTGGGTGTGAGTCAGATAAGATATCTTCAAGCCATAGGTCCTTCCACATGAGTACTTTGTCGCCACGGAAAACCTCCACTTTGGATATACCACGATAGATTGGAGTTAATTTAAGAACATCTCGCCACCAAAATGAACCACAAGGGTCAGAAGCATGTGGTATCTTGTCGGAGTAGTAAGTAGACCAGATGAGATCAACCCAAGGTAGGTCATGATGGTTGTAAAATTTGTGCAAGTATTTGAGAAGGAGGGCGTCACTTTGGATCTTTAAGTTGATGATCCCAAGTCCACCACTATCTTTTGGGCGACAAATCCTATCCCAGGTAACCAAGGAGTTGCATTTCTCCCCTTGTTCAGTTTTCTTAGTCCAGAGGCATTTCCGACGGATCTTATCAAGTAGGTCCAAAATTTTGGGGGGAAACTTCAACGTGCATAAGGCGAAGATGATAAGTGAGGTGATGACTGTGTTTACCAGAGATAGCTTTGCTCCGTATGACATCATCGCCAAAGTAGAAGTCATTCTTCGTTCAACAGAGCACACCAATGGCATTAGGTCTTGAATGGAGGGTTTATTAGTGCCAAGGGGCAGACCAAGGTAAGTGAAAGGCATGTTTCCAATCTTACATTCAAAAATACCAGCTAGCTCACTTGTAAGATCAACATCATAGTTTATTGGTATAAGTGTTGATTTATGAAAGTTTATTTTGAGTCCAATGGAGATGGCAAAATCATTGAGGATCCCTTTCATAGTGCGTGCTTGGTCGGGGCATGCCGGCATGATAATTATTGTGTCGTCAGCGTATTGAATAACCGGGTAATCATGCTGACCCTGCCTATCAAAGGGCAGGCTGATCTTCCCCTGTCGGAACGCGTCATTAATGGCAGCTTGAAGCAGATTGGCTGCGATGACAAAGAGAAGGGGGGATAGGGGGTCTCCTTGTCGGACACCACTTTTGCAAACAAACTATCTGCCTGGGACACCATTAAGAAGTACCGAGGATTTCCCAGAGGAGAATATGTTTTTGATCCAAGACAACCATTTGTCGTTGAATCCCATATGTTTCATAATTTGAAGCATAGCCCCGTGTTGAATTGTATCAAAGGCTTTAGCAAAGTCAAGCTTGAGAAGTACGATTTTTTGCTTGGAGGTTTGACACTGGTGTATATACTCAAAGGCCCAAGCGAGACAGTCTTGTATAGTTCGTCGCTTAATGAAACCATATTGATTGCGATGAACTATTTTTAGAATGAGCTTTTGTAGGCGGTTAGCAAGAAGCTTAGTTATCACTTTGAGACATCAATTTAAAAGAGTGATGGGCCGAAAGTCATTTACTGTTTCAGGTGAAGAAACCTTAGGTATGAGAGTGATGAAGCCTTCATTGATGCTTTCCAAATTTAGATTCTCGTCATGGAACTGATCACACAACCTATAGAAGTCTTCCTTAATGATGTGCCAGCAAGATTTAATGAAATGTCCCGTGAAACCGTCCGGTCCAGGTGCTCTATTAGCTGGCATTTCTTTTATGACATCATCAATTTCTTGTCTTGAAAAGGGTGCTGTGAGTTGATCCAAATCTTCTCTTCTTTTGATAATAGTGGGAAGATCAAATTTCATTTGGTAATTACCAGATGACCCAAGTCTTTCTTTGTATGTATGATAAATTGGGGCCCCCTTTCCTGTATGGTCTTCCACAGTTGTACCATTATCAAGCCGAAGAGAGGTGATTGCATTTCTTCTATATCTCTCGGATGCAAGTGCTTTAAGGAATTTTGGGTCTTCATCCCCAAATTTAACCCAGCGGATGGTACAACGCTTCTTCCAATATTTTTTCTAGTAATTTAGTAACCGTAGGATGTGCTTCTTCAGGATTTTTCTAAAATTGCTTTCTGGTATAGTTAATGATCTTCTGTTTTCTCTAGTATCAAGATCTGCCAAGGTGGAGTTAGAATTCTGTATGGCAGTAGTAAGCTTCGAAATATGTTTACTCAAGTGCTTGAGTTCGTATCTTAACATTTTGAATTTTCAGCAGAGAATTGTGGCCGCATTAGTAGAGTTAACTGGTCTAGTCCAAACCTCAGAGACCAAATCCATAAAGCCAGGGTGTTGCACCCAGAAAGATTCAAACTGGAACAAGTTACTTTTTGGTATAGATGTTTCAATAGTGATGACACACGGAATGTGATCGGAAACAAGTTTTCCTAGGGGTTTGACCATGGTGTTTGGGTATGAAAGAGTCCAGTTATTAGAGGTGAGAAACCAATCAAGTTGTTCTAGCAAGGGCTCATCCTGCATATTACTCCAAGTGTATGCTCTACCTTTTATGGGAAGTTCAATGAGGTTTTGAGATCTAATAAAGTCATTGAACATGATCATGTCATTAATGTTACCTCCTAGTTTATTATGATTTTTAGGGCTTCGAATATAATTGAAGTCACCAATGAGTAGCCAATCTTCAATAGTGGGGATATTTAGATTTAAAAGCCAGTTTGTATAATCCACACGTAAATCGCCTTGACAAGGCTCATAGATATTCACAAGAGTCCATTCTTGGGCCGACTGAGTAGATTTGAATATGATAACCAGTGCAAATTCTTCTTCAATAATTACTGTACCAGTAAAGATGGCACTGTTCCATATGGTCACAATACCTCCAGAGGCCCCTCGAGAGGGTATGTAAGCAAATTTATCAAACCTTCTAGGGCAACAAGATTTAAGAAACACATTATCAAAGGAGGGCTTTTTATTTTCTTGCAAGCAAATCACATCACAGCCACTAGATGAAATAGTGTTCGAAAGTGCCAAAAGCTTAGGATCGGAGTTTAGGCCCCGGACGTTCCAACAGAGGACGTTCCAATTTGAAAGAAGTGCCATTACAAGCTAAAAAGAAAAGCAGTAAAACTTAAGCATTTGAGGGACCACCCGCCTGCTCATCCAGGAGCAGTTCTTCAGTAAGCTCTTTAGGAGGGATTGCACACTGGTGAGAGCCAATTGCCTGAATCTCCGAGATTGACAGTGGTGGTGGCACATCAGCATCTGGATCCTCAGACAGTTCAGTGATAACCACCGCGGATGCCACATTGGGGATGATCCTAGGTTTAACTTTTGATGTCCTGGCCTTGCTGTCAGTGATAAGAGGCACTTTAAATCCATCGTACTTGTTGGATCGGCTACTGCGTCAAACTTGTGAAACAAACATGGGGGCTTTGGATTTGTTGCGTCTGTTCCTAGGCACTCCGACCGAGGATCCACCGCATACCATGGCAGAGTCAGAGTGATCCACACCATCAGAGGGAACCAGCGAAGCAGTAGATATGTCATCAGAGGATTGAATCTCAGGAAGTTCATTTATAATCACATTGCTGTTCTGAGCATTGGAGGCCGCACTATTGTCAATGAGCCAAATCTGGGTGGAAGAACTATAAGAACCTGTTGCATCAAAGCAGGAGACAGTAGCAGAAGCATCAATCTGTCCACTTTCAGTTGTTGTCATCACAAGCTGGATATCCAGACTAGCCGGCCTTATACCATAGCCTTGTGCCCAAGGCCCAAAAGTGGCCAAAGTGGGCATGATTCTGCTTGACAAGAAGTTGGTGACATGAACATATGACAAGGGTTCATTCAACAGCATAGAGTTGATCAAGTCATTGTCAGCAGAGAAATTGATATTAATACCAGCATTTGAAACCTGTATGTTGAACTGCAGATTATGCGATTGAGCTTCAGAACCAGTGGATGTGTTAATGAAAGCTTGAGGAGCCATCAGGTCTTGAGAAGCAGAAGAACTGAAAACAAGGGAGTTGTTCCTCTGCAGAGCTTGCATGATGGATACAGGAACAAGAACCAAGTCCTCAGACCCCGCACTAGAGTCAGAGCTGTTGTGCGGGGAGATAGAATCATTCCAAGCAGCAGCTGGGCTGTCCATCATGTTGTCAGTAGGGTGGATACCATCCTGAACTTGTAGTCCTTCCTGTGCCAACCACTCCTGGAAGTTGTACAAAGCAGGCGGAGCTTGTGGTGGAGGTGCTGGCCATTCACCCAAGTTAGGCTGAAACTCCACCTCAACATTCTGCACATTCACCTCCTCATTGGGGACTGCATCATTGTTTGCTGCCCCTTGCTGTGCAATCCAGTTATTGAGCTGGAGCTGATAGAGTTGTTCAGCTATGAGTTCATCACCATAGAGAGGATGAGGAATTCCATTCTCAGGTGGCGGATCTTCTCCGGTGGGTGGCACCTCAGGCAGATGGGCATTCCAGTCGCTGTTCCGCAGCATTGTAACATAGACAGTCCAACTGCATCTGTCTCCTCCCAGCTGACGCACAAGACTTTTTGGAACCAGACGAAGATTGATTACCTTGGCTCTAATCAGAATGAACTTTCTGTCTCCTCTGGGGTTATGCCAATGTATCAAACTACCAAAGCTATCAACGGATCTGTGTAGGTAGTGGTAGGTCTGGTAGTCATAGGGAAATCCCACATAAAGAATCCAAACAGAGGGACCATAAGATGTAAGCCGCATGTTCAGAGCTTCATCATGCGACACGAATGAGACAATGGTGTTTATTTCACCCTCAACATCAGCATCAATCTCAAAGGTAGTGCCCACAACAGTATCACGGACCAAAGGGTTTGCAAAACCATAAATAGCAATGCCCAGCAGATGATCATCAACCTCAGAAGGGAAGAAGTGGGATCCATGCAACAGTCCAGTGATTACCTCCCGGAGGGCAGCCTTCTGATGGAAAGGAACATGTCGATTGACCTCCGCAATGGCGAGGAAATCATGGTTGAGAGGAGCAGTGGGGTGCACCGCCATGTCGCCACGAACAACACGATCTTGCGGCCCGAGCTCGATCGTCATCCCCATGGGGAGGTAGGGGACAACATTGACTAGGTAGTTCGCCATTGTTGCCGGTGGAGGAGAGCTGGAGCTGGGGAAAACAGAGGAGGAGGAATGTGGAACGGCAGGGGTCTTGGGCTGCCAAACTAGTCTCGCCACCCCCGTCCTCTTCCAACAGAATTGCTCCAGGTGTCCAACCAAGCCGCAGGCGGCGCAATTAAGGATTGGGATTGATTTCTTTACTTGCTTTTTGCGGTACCTCGGTCCACGATTCATCACAGTAAGGCAAGTGGGGATATTATTCTTACTGACTAGCGATTTGACAGGGCATTGGGTTGTATTAGAAGTAATGAGCCGGTCAGTAGAAGGAAAACAAGCAGTTGTAGCGGATTCTTTGGGGATATTTTCCGAGCTTGAGTTTCTGGTATAGCCATTTCTGAGCAAGTCTGTTTTATCCCGATCTTTAGGTTGCCACCATAGGTAGGTGCAATCTGGATTGCCACATTCAGAATAAAAGTGTTCCAATAATTTACAACCAGAGCAAAATATTTTAGAAGGACACAAAGCAGTTAAATGGTGATCCGAACAGCAAATAACACAAGATGGTCCAACAGGAGACACTGGCCCCGAGCCCGATTGTACCAAAGGTACCTGATCAGGTAGGCCAACCAAAATAGAGCAATCCCGGCCCAAGTGGCCCAAGGATTTGCAGTTGCAGCAGATATTCATTTTATTATAAATAAAGGTCGATGGTGGGACCAAGGCAATATCCCAGGCCTTTGCAATATCCAAATCAGAATATCCAGCCTGCCTATAATCCAGAATGTGCAGCAGAATGAAACCCGGGATGGAATTCCAGCATTCATTACGATAATGATTACCAATAAAAACAGATTCCATGCATGCCTCCTCAGTAATAATGACAGATTCAAATTTACCAAAACGAATGTCCGTTGTTGCCACTGAATCACTGATCGGCCCACTGATTGTGCTTGATGCAAAAGAGCCAAAAATAATCTTTGGCCGAGATTGGGAGACGTCTTGATCCTGGTGGATCAAAGAACTCCCTAGATCATCACCAAGATTGAGCCGTGATGGTTCACAGAAGGATGAGAAACCAATTTTTTTTAACTCCAATAGCGTGTTATCATCCTCAGAACGATTAGCACGTAAGAAACCCAGTTTTGATTTAATGGCCATAGGGGAATGTATGGATATCTCATTGAGCTCTTTGTCCGAGTGCCAAGAGGAATTCACAAGAGTGGTTCCAAGAGATGTGGTGATAAAGATTAAAATGACAGATGAAATCAGGCCAAATGCGGTCCTTAAGCCCATAGATGAAATGCCCCACTTTATTAGATGCCACCGAAAAACGATAATGCCTGCCAGCCAAATGCTTTACCCGAAAACCAACAGATGATCCACCAATGCAACATTGGAGAGTAATCCCAGCTGATTCTTCAGAGAGAGGGAATGAGGTAGAGGAGAAAGCCACAACCAAAAAGAATTCCTTGGCCGTTGCATGGGGAGAGAAATGGACTGTGGATCCAAACCTATCACGCACCTGTGCCTCCACCGCCTGGCCGGGGGAGAAATCCCATTGTAGTAATCCCTCCATGGATCTAGATCAGAGATCATCATAGGTAGAGGTGGGAGAGGTGGTGGGAGAGGTGGGAGAGACCATGGCTCTTTGACGTCTATTATATCTTTAGATCTTGCGATCGAATCTTTTTGTTTCTTGTTTTAGCACTAGTCTAGTTTATAAAAGAAAACTACAAAAAATGGAGTTGAGTTTGTCTCATACGCTTCACCTTTTTAATATCTTTCGCGAGTATGATGGAAAGGAAAATTGTGCTCAAGTGCTAGAAGAAGAAATCTATAGAATGTTTGGTACTAAATCTTTGAATGATGAGCATGATTGCAATGTTGTTAGTATGAATTCCTTGAATATCCATGATGCTAATGATATGCAAAGCCACAAGCTTGGGGAAGCTATGTTTGATGGAGATGATATTTTTTGTCCCCCAAGCTTTGATGAGCAAATTTACTATGATGAAAGCATGCCTCCTATCTATGATGATTATTGTGATGATACGTATGCCATAAAGAAGAAGTTTGCTTATGTGGAGAGTAGTGAAAGTTCTATGATAGTAGATCATGAAAAGAATGCTTTAGGTGCTGGTTATATTGTTGAATTCATTCATGATGCTACTGAAAATTATTATGAGGGAGGAACATATGCTTGTAGGAATTGCAATAATGTCAAGTTTCCTCTCTATGTGCTTAATTCTTGAAGCTATGCTTGTTGTGCCATCCTATGCTAGTTGATTATTGTTCCCATAAGTTGTTTGCTCACAAAATCCCTATGCATAGGAAGTGGGTTAGACTTAAATGTGCTAGTCATATGCTTCATGATGCTCCCATTATGTTTCAATTCTTATCTTTTATGTGAGCATCATTGTCATCATCATGCCTAGCTAGAAAGGCATTAAAGAAAAGCGCTTATTGGGAGACAACCCAATATTTATCCTTACTGTTTTTGTGTGTCCACATGATTAGGCTAGTAGTAATCATGTTTTATAGCTTTTTGTTTCAATAAAGTGCCAAGTAGAACCTTTGGGAAGACTTGGGTGAAGTTTATGTGATCTTGCTGTGAAAAACAGAAACTTTTGCACTCACGAGAACAGCTGCCATGTTTTACTGGAGAGTTCTTTTAGGTTGATTATTTTTGCAGATGATTAATAGACAAATTTCTCAGGTCCAGAAATTTATTTCATAATTTTTGGGGTTCCATAAGTATACGTTTTATACAGATTACTACAGACTGTTCTGTTTTTGACAGATTCAGTTTTCTATGTGTTGTTTGCTTATTTTGATGAATCTATGAGTAGTATCGGAGGATATGAACCATAGATAAGTTGGATTACAGTAGATATTACACCAATATGAATTTAGAATGAGTTCATTACAGTACCTAAGTGGTGGTTTTATTTTCTTATACTAACGGAGCTTACGAGTTTTGTTTTGAGTTTTGTGTGGTTGAAGTTTTCAAGTTTTGGGTAAGGATTCGATGGACTATGGAATAAGGAGTGGCAAGAGCCTAAGCTTTGGGATGCCCAAGGCACCCCAAGGTAATATTCAAGGACAACCAAGCAACTAAGCTTGGGGATGCCCCAGAAGGCATCCCCTCTTTCGCTTCGTCTATCGGTAACTTTACTTGGAGCTATATTTTTATTCACCGCATGATATGTGTTTTGCTTGGAGCATCATTTTAATTTTGTTAGTTTTTGCTTTCTGTTAGTTAGAATAATGTTTTGCATCTTTAGTTTCAATAAAAAAGTCAAGGATAGCCTTTGCCATGCTTATTTTGCTAGTTTGCATGTTGCTATTTGAAAACAGAAAGTTTACCGCTGTTGCAAAAATTCCCTAGAAAATTCAGAGCATGGTCTAACGTTGAATCTTTTTGCATATTGAGCTCTGATAAATTTATTAGAGTGGGAATTTTAGTTCATAATTTTTGGAGTCAGGGAAGTATTGATACTCTTGCATTCTTTACAGACTGTACTGTTTTGGAAGATTGCTGTTATGGTTGCATTGCTTGCATATGTTTGCTTGTTTAATGATTCTATTTGAGGATAGGAGTATTAAATATGCAGAGGAATTTAGTATTCAATTTTGAATAATAATTTTAGTGATTTGTTACAGTAGAATATGATAAGGTTTTGCATTGGTTTATACTAACCTATCTCACGAGTTCTTGTTGAGTTTGTTGTGAATGAAGCTTTTGATAAAAAGAGAAACCATGATATGAGAGGAATCAAGGAGACACAAAAGTTCAAGCTTGGGGATGCCCAAGGCACCCCAAGATAATATTTCAAGAAGTCTCAAGCATCTAAGCTTGAGGGTGCCCCGGTAGGCATCCCACCTTTCTTCTTCAACAACTATCGGTTAGTATTGGTTGAGCCTAAGTTTTTGCTTCTTCACATGAGTTGTGCTATAATTGCATTGTAGTTTCCTTTAGCTTTGCTTGCTGTTTGAATAAGTATCAAGATCTGAAATTCTTTAATGAGAGAGAGCCTTACACAAATTGGAATTTGTTAGAATACTCTTTGTGCTTCACTTATATCTTTTGAGCTTGATAATTTTTGCTCTAGTACTTCACTTATATCTTTTAGAGCACGGTGGTGGATTTGTTTTAAAGAAACTATTGATATCTCATGCTTCACTTAGATTATTTTGAGAGTCTTTAATAGCATGGTAATTTGCTTAATGTTAATATACTTGGTGTTCAAGATATGTGAAACTTTCTTTTGAGTGAATTGAATACTAAGATAAGTTTGATGCTTGATAATTGTTTTGAGATATGGAGGTGATAATATCAAAGTCGTGCTAGTTGGGTGATTATGAATTTGAGAAATACTTGTGTTGAAGTTTGCAAGTCCCTTAGCATGCACGTATGGTTAAAGTTGTGTAACAAATTTGAAACATGAAGTGCACCTGGCTTGTGCATCCTTATGAGTGGCGGTCGGGGACGAGCAATGGTCTTTTCCTACCAATCTATCCCCCTAGGAGCATGCGCATAGTTCTTGAATTTTTGATGACTTCTAAATTTTTGCAATAAGTATATGAGTTCTTTTGACTAATGTTGAGTCCATGGATTATACGCACTCTCACCTTTCCACCTTTGCTAGCCTCTTTGGTACCGTGCATTGCCCTTTCTCACCTTGAGAGTTGGTGCAAACTTCGCCGGTGCATCCAAACCCCGTGATACGATACGCTCTATCACACATAAAACTCCTTATATCTTCCTCAAAACAGCCACCATACCTACCTATTATGGCATTTCCATAGCCATTCCGAGATATATTACCATGCAACTTCCACCATCATCATCATGACATACATTACTTTTGTCATATTGCCATTGCATGATCTTGTAGTTGACATCGTATTTGTGGCAAAGCCACCTTGCATTAGTTTTCATACATGTCACTCTTGATTCATTGCACCATCCCGGTACACCGCCGGAGGCATTCATATAGAGTCATATCTTGTTCTATGTTTTGAGTTGTAATCCTTGTGTTGTAATCAATAGAAGTGTGATGATCATCATTATTAGAGCATTGCCCAAACAAAAAAAGGCCAAAAAAGGAGAAAGGCCCAAAAAAAGAGAAAGGCCAAAATAAAAAAGAAAAGGCCCAAAAAATATATAAAAAAATAAAAAAATAAAAAAGGGCAATGCTACTATCTCTTTTTCCACACTTGTGCTTCAAAGTAGCACCTTGTTCTTCATGTAGTGAGTCTCATATATTGTGCTTCAAAGTAGCACCTTGTTCTTCATGTAGTGAGTCTCATAAGTTGTCTTTTTATACTAGTGGGAATTTTTCATTATAGAACTTGGCTTGTATATTCTTACGATGGGCTTCCTCAAATACGCTAGGTCTTCATGAGCAAGCAAGTTGGATGCACACCCACTAGTTTTCTTTTGTTGAGCATTCATAGCTCTAGTGCATCCGTTGCATGGCAATCCCTACTCCTCATGTTGACATCAATTGATGGGAATCTCCATAGCCTGTTGATTAGCCTCGTCAACGTGATACTTTCTCCTTTTTTGTCTTCTCCACACAATCCCCATCATCATATTCTATTCCACCCATAGTGCTATATCCATGGATCACGCTCATGTATTGCGTGAAGGTTGAATTTTTTTGAGATTATTTAAGTATGAAACAATTGCTTGGCTTGTCATCGGGGGTATAGAAGTTGGGAACATCTTTGTGTGACGAAAATGAAGCATAGCCTAACTATATGATTTTGTAGGGATGAACTTTCTTTTGCCATGTTATTTTGAGAAGACATGATTGCTTTGATTAGTATGCTTGAAGTATTATTATTTTTGTGTCAATATGAACTATTGTCTTGAATCTTTCGGATCTGAATATTCATATCACAATTAAGAAGACTTACATTGAAATTATGCCAAAGTATCACTCCGCATCAAAAATTCTTTTTTTTATCATTTACCTACTCGAGGACGAGCAGGAATTAAGCTTGGGGATGCTTGATACGTCTCCAACATATCTATAATTTTTGATTGCTCCATGCTACTTTATCTACTAATTTACGCAATATTGGGCTTTATTATCCACTTTTATATTATTTTGGGACTAACCTATTAACAGGAGGCCCAGCCCAGGTTTGTTGTTTTATGCCTATTCTAGTGTTTCGAGGAAAAGGAATATCAGACGGAGTCAAAACAGAACGAAATCAACTGGAGAAGTTAATTTTGGAAGGAAACCAACCAGATGGGCTTGGAGTGCACGCCAGGGAAGTCCCGGGATGCCCACGAGGGTGGAGGGCGCGCCCCCTACCTCGTGAGCAGCCCGGAGGTCCACCGACGTACCCCCTGCACCCATATATACCTACGTACCCTAAAACTTCCAGAACAGAAGATAGATCGGGAGTTCGGCCGCCGCAAGCCTCTATAGCCACCAAAAACCAATCGGGACCCTGTTCCGGCACCCTGCCGGAGGGGGATCCCATCACCGGAGGCCATCTTCATCATCCCGGCGCTATCCTTGACGAAGAGGGAGTAGTTCACCCTCGGGGCTGAGGGTATGTACCGGTAGCTATGTGTTTGATCCCTCTCTCTCGTGTTCTCTCTCGTGTTCCTCTATGGCACGATCTTGATGTATCCCGAGCTTTGCTATTGTAGTTGGATCTTATGATGTTTCTCCCCCTCTACTCTCTTGTGATGAAATGAGTTTCCCCTTTGAAGTTATCTTATCGGATTGAGTCTTTTATGAACACTTGATGTATGTCTTGCGTGGGATAACCGTGGTGACAATGGGTTATTCTATTGATCCACTTGATGTATGTTTTGGTGATTAACTTGCGGGTTTCGTGACACTTGGGAACCTATGCATAGGGGTTGGCACACGTTCTTGACTCTCCGGTAGAAACTTTGGGGCACTCTTTGAAGTACTTTTATGTTGGTTGGATGAATCTGAGATTGTGTGATGCATATCGTATAATCATGCCCACGGATACTTGAGGTGACAATGGAGTATCTAGGTGCCATTAGGGTTTTGGTTGATTTGTGTCTTAAGGTGTTATTCTAGTACAAACTCTTTTATAGATTGATCCGAAAGAATAGCTTTGTGGTGGTTTCTGATACGTCCATTTTGCATCATGCTTTTATATCGATATTTATCGCATTATGGGCTGTTATTTCACGTTATGTCACAATACTTATGGCTATTCTCTCTTATTTTACAAGGTTTACCATGAAGAGGGGGAATGCCGGCAGCTGGAATTCTGGCTGGAAAAGGAGCAAATATTGGAGACCTATTCTGTGCTCCAAAAGTCCTGAAACTCCATGGAATGTCTTAAAATAAATAAAGAAAAATCGTCGCCAAAGATGAAGGCCAGGGGGCCCACACCCTGCTCACGAGGGTGGGGGGCGCGCCCCCTCCCCCTGGGCGTGCCCCCCTACCTCGTGGGCCCCCTGGTGGCTCTCCGATGCCCATCTTCTCCTATATGAGCTCTTTCGATGAGAAAAAAATAACAAGCAACCTTCCGGGATGAGACTCCGCCGCCACGAGGCGGAACCTTAGCGGAACCAATCTAGGGCTCCGACAGAGCTGTTCTGCCGGGGACACTTCCCTCCGGGAGGGGGAAGTCATCGTCATCATCATCACCAACGCTCCTCTCATCGGGAGAGGGCAATCTCCATCAACATCTTCACCAGCACCATCTCATATCCAAACCCTAGTTCATCTCTTATATCCAATTCTTGTCTCCAAGTCCGGGATTGGTGCTAGTAGGTTGGTAGTAGTGTTGATTACTCCTTGTAGTTGATACTAGTTGGTTTACTTGGTGGAAGATCATATGTTCAGATCCTTTATGCATATTATTACCCCTCTGATTATGAACATGAATATGCTTTGTGAGTAGTTACGTTTGTTCCTGAGGACAAGGGAGAAGTCTTGCTGTTAGTTGTCATGTGAATTTGGTATTCGTTCGATATTTTGATGAGATGTATGTTGTCTAGCCTCTAGTGGTGTTATGTGAACATCGACTACATAACACTTCACCATTATTTGGGCCTAGAGGAAGGCATTGGGAAGTAATAAGTAGATGATGGGTTGCTAGAGTGACAGAAGCTTAAACCCTAGTTTATGCGTTGCTTCGTAAGGGGCTGATTTGGATCCATATGTTTCATGCTATGGTTAGGTTTACCTTAATACTTTTGTTGTAGTTGCGGATGCTTGCAATAGAGGTTAATCATAAGTGGGATGCCTTTTCAAGTAAGAACAGCAACCAAGCACCGGTCCACCCACATATCAAATTATCAAAGTACCGAACGCGAATCATATGAGCGTGATGAAAACTAGCTTGATGATATTCCCATGTGTCCTCAGGAGCGCTTTTCCTATTATAAGAGTTTGTTCCGGCTTGTCCTTTGGTACAAAAAGGATTGGGCCACCTTGCTGCACCTTATTTACTTTTTTTTACTTCTTGTTCGTTACAATTTACCTTATCACAAAACTATATGTTACCACTTATTTCAGTACTTGCAGAGAATACCTTGCTAAGAACCGCTTATCATTTCCTTCTGCTCCTCGTTGGGTTCGACACTCTTACTTATCGAAAGGACTACGATAGATCCCCTATACTTGTGGGTCATCAAGACTCTTTTCTGGCGCCGTTGCCGGGGAGTGTAGCGCCTTTGGTAAGGAAAATTTTATATAGTGTGCTGAAATTTTCTGTCACTTGTTACTATGGAAAGTGAATCTCTGAGGGGCTTGTTCGGGGTATCTTCACCCCGTCCAGTAGAGCAAAGAGTTGCTCCTCAACCTGGTGAACCTATTGAAAATGAAACTCATTTTGAATTTCCTTCGGGTATTATGGAAAAACTGCTGGCTAATACTTTTACAGGAGATGGAACAAAGCATCCTGACGAGCATCTACGCTATGTGGATGATGTTTGTGGATTATTTAAGCTTGCAGGTATACCCGATGATGTTGTTAAGAAGAAGGCTTTCCCTTTATCTTTGGAGGGAGACGCATTGACATGGTATAGGCTATGTGATGATACGAGATCATGGAACTATAAAAGAGTGAAATTGGAATTTCATAAAAAGTATTACCCTATGCATCTTGTTCATCGTGGTCGCAATTATATATATAATTTTTGGCCTCGCGAAGGAGAAAGCATTGCTCAAGCTTGGGGGAGGCTTAAATCAATGTTATATTCATGCCCCAATCATGAGCTCTCAAGGTAAATAATTATGGAAAGTTTTTATGCTCGGCTTTCTCATAATAATCAAACCATGCTCGATACTTCTTGTGCTGGCTCTTTTATGATGAAGACTATTGAATTCAGATGGAATTTATTGGATAGAATTAAACGCAACTCTGAAGATTGGGACCTCAGCGAAGGTAAGGAGTCAGGTATGACACCTAAGTTTGATTGTGTTAAATCTTTTATGGATACCGATATTTTCCGTAAGTTTAGCACTAAATATGGACTTGACTCTGAGATAGTAGCTTCTTTCTGTGAATCTTTTGCTACTTATGTTGATCTCCCCAAGGAGAAGTGGTTTAAATATCATCCTCCCATAGAAGTAAAAGTATATGCACCTATTAAAGTTGAAGAAAAGACCATCACTTATAATGATCCTATTGTTCCCACCTCTTATGTTGAGAAACCACCTTTCCCTGCTAGAGTAAAGGATCATGCTAAAGCTTCAACTGTTGTTCGTAAAAGCAATACTAGAACTTATACACCTCCTGAGCAAGTCAAAGTAGAACCTAATATTGCTATTGTTAAAGATCTCTTGTCCGGTAATATTGATGGGCATGTCATTGAATTCTCTGGTGAAACTGCTAGAATTGCTAAACCCTATGATAGAGATAAACATAGACCCGTGGTAGGCGTTCCTGTTATTTCTGTTAAAATAGGAGATCATTGTTATCATGGCTTATGTGATATGGGTTCTAGTGCTAGTGTTATACCCATTGACTTATATAAAGAAATTATGCATGATATCGCACCTGCTGAGTTAGAAGATATTGATGTTACAATTAAACTTGCCAATAGAGATACTATATCTGCAATGGGAATTGTTAGAGATGTTGAAGTCTTGTGTGGGAAAACCAAATATCCCACTCTTGTTCTTGGTTGTCCACAAGATAGCTTTTGTCCCATTATATTTGGTAGACCCTTCTTGAATACTGTTAATGCTAAGATAGACTGCGAAAAGAATGTTGTTACTATTGGCTTGGATGATATGGTTCATGAGTTTAATTTCTCTAAATTTAGTAAACAACATTGTGAGGAAGAATTGCCTAGTAAGGATGAAATTATTGGTCTTGCTTCTATTGTTGTACCTCCTAGTGATCCTTTAGAACATTATTTGCTAGACCATGAAAATGAGATGTTCATGAATGAAAGAAGGGAAATAGATGAAGTATTCTTTAAACAAGAACCTATTCTGAAACACAATTTGCCTGTTGAAATCCTAGGGGATCCTCCTCCAACCAAGGGTGATCCCGTGTTTGAGCTTAAACCATTGCCTGATAATCTTAAGTATGCTTATCTTGATGAAAAGAAAATATATCCTGTTATTATTAGTGCTAACCTTTCAGAGCAGGAAGAAGAAAGATTATTGAAAACTCTGAAGAAGCACCGTGCCACTATTGGATATACTCTTGATGATCTTAAGGGCATTAGTCCCACTCTATGTCAGCATAAAATAAATTTGGAAGCGGATTGCCAAACCAGTTCGTGATCCTCAATGACGTTTGAATCCTGAAATGAAAGAAGTGGTAAGAAAAGAAATACTCAAGCTTCTATAGGCAGGTATAATTTATCCCGTTGCTGATAGTCAGTGGGTAAGTCCTATCCATTGTGTCCCTAAGAAGGGAGATATTACTGTTGTCCCTAATGATAAAGATGAATTGATCCCGCAAAGAATTATCACAGGTTATAGGATGGTAATTGATTTCCGCAAATTAAATAAAGCTACTAAGAAAGATCATTACCCCTTACCTTTTATTGATCAAATGCTAGAAAGATTATGCAAACATACACATTATTGCTTTCTAGATGGTTATTCTGGTTTCTCTCAAATACCTGTGTCGGCTAAAGATCAATCAAAGACTACTTTTACATGCACTTTTGGTACTTTTGCTTATAGACGTATGCCTTTTGGTTTATGTAATGCACCTGCTACCTTTCTAAGATGCATGATGGCTATATTCTCTGATTTTTGTGAAAAGATTTGTGAGGTTTTCATGGACGACTTTTCCGTCTATGGATCCTCTTTTGATGATTGCTTGAGCAATCTTGATCGAGTTTTGCAGAGATGTGAAGAAACTAATCTTGTCTTGAATTGGGAAAAGTGCCACTTTATGGTTAATGAAGGTATTGTCTTGGGGCACAAAGTTTCTGAAAGAGGTATTGAAGTCGATAAAGCCAAGGTTGATGCTATTGAAAAGATGCCATGTCCCAAGGACATCAAAGGTATAAGAATTTTCCTTGGTCACGCCGGATTTTATAGGAGGTTCATTAAGGACTTCTCAAAAATTTCTCGGCCTCTGACTAATTTATTACAAAAAGATGTACCATTTGTCTTTGATGATGATTGTGTAGAAGCATTTGAAATACTTAAGAAAGCATTAGTCTCTGCACCTATTGTTCAGCCACCTGATTGGAATTTACCCTTTGAAATTATGTGTGATGCTAGTGATTATGCTGTAGGTGATGTTCTAGGGAAAAGAGTTGATAAGAAGTTAAATGTTATCCATTATGCTAGTAAGACTCTAGAAAATGCTCAAAAAAATTATGCTACTACCGAAAAGGAACTTTTAGCAGTTGTGTTTGCCTGTGATAAATTCAGACCCTATATTGTTGATTCTAAAGTAACCATTCACACCGATCATGCTGCTATTAAATATCTTATGGAAAAGAAAGATGCTAAACCTAGACTTATTAGATGGGTTCTCTTGCTGCAAGAATTTGATTTGCATATTGTTGATAGAAAAGGAGCTGAAAACCCTGTTGCAGATAACTTATCTAGGTTAGAGAATGTTCTTGATGACCCACTACCTATTGATGATAGCTTTCCTGATGAACAATTAAATGTCATAAGCACTTCTCGTAGCACTGCATGGTATGCTGATTATGCTAATTATATTGTTGCTAAATTTATACCACCTAGCTTCACATACCAACAAAAGAAAAAGTTCTTTTATGATTTAAGGCATTACTTTTGGGATGACCCACATCTTTATAAAGAAGGGGTAGATGGTGTTATTAGACATTTTGTACCTGAGCATGAACAGGAACAGATCCTCGCAAGTGTCACTCCGAAGCTTATGGAGGACACCACGCTGGAGATAGAACTGCACATAAGGTATTGCAATCTGGTTTTTATTGGCCTACTCTCTTCAAGGATGCCCGTAAGTTTGTTTTATATTGTGATGGATGTCAAAGAATTGGTAATATTAGTAGACGTCAAGAAATGCCTATGAATTATTCACTTGTTATTGAACCATTTGATGTTTGGGGCTTTGATTATATGGGACCTTTTCCTGCCTCTAATGGATATACAGATATTTTAGTTGCTATTGATTACGTTACAAAGTGGGTAGAAGCTATTCCAACTAGTAGTGCTGATCATAACACTTCTATTAAAATGCTTAAGGAAGTTATTTTTCCGAGGTTTGGAGTCCCTAGATATTTAATGACTGATGGTGGTTCACACTTTATTCATGGTGTTTTCCGTAAAATGCTTGCTAAATATGACGTTAATCATAGAATTGCATCTCCTTATCACCCACAGTCTAGTGGTCAAGTAGAATTGAGTAATAGAGAGCTCAAATTAATTGTGCAAAAGACTGTTAATAGGTCTAGAAAGAATTGGCCCAAGAAACTTGATGATGCATTATGGGCCTATAGAACTGCATATAAGAATCCTATGGGTATGTCTCTGTATAAAATGGTTTATGGAAAAGCATGTCACTTACCTCTTGAACTAGAACATAAGGCATATTGGGCTATTAAAGAGCTCAACTATGATTTCAAACTTGCCGGTGAGAAGAGGTTATTTGATATAAGCTCACTTGATGAATGGAGAACCCAAGCCTATGAAAATGCCAAGTTGTTTAAAGAAAAAATTAAAAGATGGCATGACAAAAGGATACAAAAGCGTGAGTTTAATGTAGGTGATTATGTATTGCTATACAACTCTCGTTTAAGATTTTTTGCAGGAAAACTTCTCTCTAAATGGGAAGGTCCCTACGTTATCGAGGAGGTCTATCGTTCCGGTGCCATAAAAATCAACAACTTCGCAGGCACAAATCCGAAGGTGGTGAACGGTCAAAGGATCAAACACTATATCTCAGGTAATCCCATAAATCTTGAAACCAATATCATTGAAACCGTAACCCCGGAGGAATACATAAGAGACACTTTCCAAAACGTTCCAGACTCCAAAAAGGAATAGGTATGTGGTACGGTAAGTAAACCGACTCCAAAACAAATTCTAAGGCAATATTTCTCCGTTTTGGAATATTTAGAAAAATAGAAAAATAAGTAGCAGTCTAGGGAGGACACGAGGCCTCCACGAGGGTGGAGGGCGTGCCCTACCCCCCTGGGCGCGCCCCCCTACCTCGTGAGCACCTCGCGTGCCCTCCGGACTCCGTTTTCTTGCACGATACGTATTTTGGTCGGTAAAAATTCATTATATATTCTCCCGAAGGTTTTGACTCCCGTATCGCGCAAATATCCTCTGTTTTCGTTTCGAGCTGTTTCCGTTGCAGATCTGAGGATTCCGGAGACTCGATCATCCTTCTATGAGGGTGAGCCTATGCCATGGAAGGTGGACGACAAGCTTGTATCATCAACAATACCTCCACCGCCAACAACAAAAAAGGAGACATAATCACATGGGTATGGGCACTCCCCTTGGCAACTGCCAAGCTTGGGGGAGGTGCCCCGGTATCGTATCACCATCACAACTTCTACATTTACAGTTTTTTCTTATTTAGTATCTTGATTTAGTAGAATAAAGTCATGGCATGATCTAGTTTTGAGTTTTGCTTTATGATCTTTCTTTGTAATCGAGTCCGTGAGCTATATAATAAAGATTAGTGTTGAGTCAAGGGTTTGATTACTTTGCCATGATCTTGGGTGAATAAAGAAAATAATAAAAAGAAACAAAGAGTTCATATTGGTCTTATTGAAAGTAATGACTTCACATAGAAGGGGTATGATGATTAAAAGTTGTTGGGAGTTGGCAAATATAGCTTTGGTCATCGTTGCAATTAATAGGAAGTAATAAGGAGAGAGAGGTTTCACATATAGATATATTATCATTGACATCTTTTATGATTGGGAGCACTCATTAAAATATGACACGCTAAAGAGTTGATGTTGGACAAGGAAGACAACATAATGAGTTATGTTTTCTTATATCTGAGATAAAGTATGTTGTCATGGTTCCTCTAACATGTTGAGCTTGCCTTTCCCCCTCATGCTAGCCAAATTCTCAGCACCAAGTAGAGATACTACTTGTGCTTCCAAATACCCTTAAACCAGTTTAGCCATGAGAGTCCACCATATCTACCTATGGATTGAGTAAGATCCTTCAAGTAAGTTGTCATCGGTGCAAGCAATAAAAATTGCTCTTTAATTATGCATGACTTATTAGTGCAGAGAAATAAGCTTTGTACAAACTTGTTGTGGACGCAATAAAAGCGACGGACTGCATAATAAAGGTTCACATACAAGGGGCAATATAAAGTGACATTATTTTGCATTAAGATTTTGTGCATCCAACCATAAAAGCGCATGGCAACCTCTGCTTCCCTCTACAAAGGGCCTATCTTTTATTATTATCTTCTACCTTATGCAAGAGTCACGGTGATCTTCACCTTTCCTTTTTTTCATTTTATCCTTTGGCAAGACCAGCATGTTGGAAAGAACATGATATATATACCTAATTGGATGTAGGGGAGCATGAATTATTATTGTTGACATTACCCTTGAGGTAAAAGGTTGTGGGGCAAAACTACAAGCCCCTATCTTTCTCTGTGTCCGGTTAAAACTCCGTAAGCACAAGTATTGCGTGAGTGTTAGCAATTATGAAGGACTAAGTGATAGTTGAGTATGTGGACTTGCTTTTAAGCTCTGACATAGACTCTTTCCGATGTTATGATAAACTGCAATTGCTTCAATGACTGAGGTTATAATTTGTTAGTGCCCAATAAGGTTTCTGATTCATACTTTGGCTTTGTGAAAAGATCATCACTTGAACATGAGTAATCATATGACAGAATCAATATATGTTGCTGCTATGAGAATAATCATGATGCCTTCATGTCCGTATTTTATTTTTATTGACACCTCTACCTCTAAACATGAGGACATATTTATTGTTATCGGCTTTTCGCTTGAGGACAAGCGAGGTCTAAGCTTGGGGGAGTTGATACGTCCATTTTGCATCATGCTTTTATATCGATATTTATCGCATTATGGGCCGTTATTTCACGTTATGTCACAATACTTATGGCTATTCTCTCTTATTTTACAAGGTTTACCATGAAGAGGTGGAATGACGGCAGCTGGAATTCTGGCTGGAAAAGGAGCAAATATTGGAGACCTATTTTGTGCAACTCCAAAAGTCCTGAAACTCCACGGAATGTCTTAAAATAAATAAAGAAAAATCATCGCCAAAGATGAAGGCCAGGGGGCCCACACCCTGCTCATGAGGGTGGAGGGCGCGCCCCCTCCCCCTGGGCGCGCCCCCCTACGTCGTGGGCCCCCTGGTGGGTCTCCGATGCCCATCTTCTCCTATATGAGCTCTTTCGATGAGAAAAAAATAACAAGCAACCTTTCGGGACGAGACTCCGCCGCCACGAGGCGGAACCTTGGCGGAACCAATCTAGGGCTTCGGCAGAGCTGTTCTGTCGGGGACACTTCCCTCCGGGAGGGGGAAATCATCGTCATCATCATCACCAACGCTCCTCTCATCGGGAGAGGGCAATCTCCATCAACATCTTCACCAGCACCATCTCATCTCCAAACCCTAGTTCATATCTTGTATCCAATTCTTGTCTCCAAGTCCGGGATTGGTGCTAGTAGGTTGCTAGTAGTGTTGATTACTCCTTGTAGTTGATACTAGTTGGTTTACTTGGTGGAAGATCATATGTTCAGATCCTTTATGCATATTATTACCCCTCTGATTATGAACATGAATATGCTTTGTGAGTAGTTACGTTTGTTCCTGAGGACAAGGGAGAAGTCTTGCTGTTAATAGTCATGTGAATTTGGTATTCGTTCAATATTTTGATGATATGTATGTTGTCTAGCCTCTAGTGGTGTTATGTGAACGTCGACTACATAACACTTCACCATTATTTGGGCCTAGAGGAAGGCATTGGGAAGTAATAAGTAGATGATGGGTTGCTAGAGTGACAGAAGCTTAAACCCTAGTTTATGCGTTGCTTCGTAAGGGGCTGATTTGGATCCATATGTTTCATGCTATGGTTAGGTTTACCTTAATACTTTTGTTGTAGTTGCGGATGCTTGCAATAGAGGTTAATCATAAGTGGGATGCTTGTTCAAGTAAGAACAGCACCCAAGCACCGGTCCACCCACATATCAAATTATCAAAGTACCGAACGCGAATCATATGAGCGTGATGAAAACTAGCTTGATGATGTTCCAATGTGTCCTCGGGAGCGCTTTTCCTATTATAAGAGTTTGTTCCGGCTTGTCCTTTGGTACAAAAAGGATTGGGCCACCTTGCTGCACCTTATTTACTTTTGTTACTTGTTGTTCATTACAATTTACCTTATCACAAAACTATCTGTTACCACTTATTTCAGTACTTGCAGAGAATACCTTGCTGAAAACCGCTTATTATTTCCTTCTGCTCCTTGTTGGGTTCGATACTCTTACTTATCGAAAGGACTACAATAGATCCCCTATACTTGTGGGTCATCAGTTTCGTACCCGACCATAATCTCTACGTTTGTTCTCCGCTATTAGTGGCTTTGGAGTGACTCTTTGTTGCATGTTGAGGGCTTGTCATATGTTCTATCTATGTTATATTGTTGAGAGAACTTACACTAGTGAAAGTATGAACCCTAGGCCTTGTTTCCTATCATTGCAATACCGTTTATGCTCACTTTTACCGCTTGTTACCTTGCTGTTTTTATATTTTCAGATTACAAAAACCTATATCTACTATCTGTTTTGCACTTGTATCACCATCTCTTCGCCGAACTAGTGCACCTATACAATTTACCATTGTATTGGGTGTGTTGGGGACACAAGAGACTTTTTGTTATTTGGTTGCAGGGTTGTTTGAGAGAGACCATCTTCATGTTGGGGAACGTTGCAGAAAACAAAAATTTTCCTACGGTTTCACCAAGATCCATCTATGAGTTCATCTAGCAACGAGTGATTAGATGCATCTACATACCTTGTAGATCGCGAGCGGAAGCATTCAAAGAACGGGGATGATGTAGTCGAACACGACGTGATTCGAATCACCGGAGATCCTAGCACCGAACGGACGGCACCTCCGCGTTCAACACACGTACGGAACAGCCACGTCTCCTCCTTCTTGATCCAGCAAGGGAGGGAGGAGAGGTTGAGGGAGATGGCACCAGCAGCAGCACGACGGCGTGGTGTTGATGGAGCTGCAGTACTCCGGCAGAGCTTCGCCAAGCGCTATGGAGGAAGAGGAGGTGTTGGAGAGGGAGAAGGAGGCAACCAAAGGCCAAGGTATGAAGTCCCTCCTCTCCCCCACTATATATAGGAGGGCCAAGGGGGGTGGCCGGCCCTAGGAGATCCAATCTCCTAGGGGGGCAGCGGCCAAGGGGGGTTTCCCTCCCCCCCAAGGCACCTAGGAGGTGCCTTCCCCTCCTAGGACTCTTCCCCCTTCAAACCCTAGGCACATGGGCCTATGTGGGGCTGGTGCCCTTGGCCCATGTAGGCCAAGGCGCACCCCCTACAGCCCATGTGGCCCTCCGGGATAGGTGGACCCACCCGGTGGACCCCCGGGACCCTTCCGGTGGTCCCGGTACAATACCGATAACCCCAAAACTTGTCCCGATGCCCGAAACAGGACTTCCCATATATAAATATTTACCTCCGGGCCATTCCGGAACTCCTCGTGACGTCCGGGATCTCATCCGGGACTCCGAACAACATTCGGGTTACTGCATATACATATCCCTACAACCCTAGCGTCACTGAACCTTAAGTGTGTAGACCCTACGGGTTCGGGAGACATGTAGACATGACCGAGATCGCTCTCCGGTCAATAACCAACAGCGGGATCTGGATACCCATGTTGGCTCCCACATGCTCCACGATGATCTCATCGGATGAACCACGATGTCGAGGATTTAATCAACCCCGTATGCAATTCCCTTTGTCAATCGATATGTTACTTGCCCGAGATTCGATCGTCGGTATCCCAATACCTCGTTCAATCTCGTTACCGGCAAGTCACTTTACTCGTACCGTAATGCATGATCCCGTGACCAGACACTTGGTCACTTTGAGCTCATTATGATGATGCATTACCGAGTGGGCCCAGTGATATCTCTCCGTCATACGGAGTGACAAATCCCAGTCTCGATCCGTGTCAACCCAACAGACACTTTCGGAGATACCTGTGATGCACCTTTATAGTCACCCAGTTACGTTGTGACGTTTGATACACCCAAAGCACTCCTACCGTATCCAGGAGTTACACGATCTCATGGTCAAAGGAAAAGATACTTGACATTAGAAAAGCTCTAGCAAACGAACTACACGATCTCACGCTATGCTTAGGATTGGGTCTTGTCCATCACATCATTATCCTAATGATGTGATCCCGTTATCAATGACATCCAATGTCCATAGCCAGGAAACCATGACTATCTATTGATCAACGAGCTAATCAACTAGAGGCTTACTAGGGACATGTTGGTGTCTGTTATTCACACATGTATTACGATTTCCGGATAATACAATTATAGCATGAATAAAGACAATTATCATGAACAAAGAAATATAATAATAATGCTTTTATTATTGCCTCTAGGGCATATTTCCAACAGTCTCCCACTTGCACTAGAGTCAATAATCTAGTTACATTGTGATGAATCGAACACCCAAGGAATTCTGGTGTTGATCATGTTTTGCTCTAGGGAGAGGTTTAGTCAACGGATCCGCTACATTCAGGTCCGTATGTATTTTACAAATCTCTATGTCTCCATCTTGAACATTTTCACGAATGGAGTTGAAACGATGCTTGATGTGCCTGGTCTTCTTGTGAAACCTGGGCTCCTTGGCAAGTGCAATAGCTCCAGTGTTGTCACAGAAGAGCTTGATCGGCCCCGACGCACTGGGTATGACTCCTAGGTCGGTGATGAACTCCTTCACCCAAATTGCTTCATGTGCTGCCTCCGAGGCTGCCATGTACTCCGCTTCACATGTAGATCCCGCCACGACGCTCTGCTTGCAACTGCACCAGCTTACTGCCCCACCATTCAAAATATACACGTATCCGGTCTGTGACTTAGAGTCATCCAGATCTGTGTCGAAGCTAGCGTCGACGTAACCCTTTACGACGAGCTCTTCGTCACCTCCATAAACGAGAAACATTTCCTTAGCCCTTTTCAGGTACTTTAGGATATTCTTGACCGATGTCCAGTGTTCCTTGCCGGGATTACTTTGGTACCTTCCTACCAAACTTACGACAAGGTTTACATCAGGTCTGGTAACAGCATGGCATACATAATAGAACCTATGGCTGAGGCATAGGGAATGACACTCATCTCTTCTATATCTTCTGCCATGGTCGGACATTGAGCTGAGCTCAATTTCACACCTTGCAAAACAGGCAAGAACCCTTTCTTGGACTGATCCATTTTGAACTTCTTCAAAATCTTATCAAGATATGTGCTTTGTGAAAGACCTATGAGGCATCTCGATCTATCCCTATAGATCTTGATGCCTAATATATAAGCAGCTTCTCCAAGGTCCTTCATTGAAAAACTCTTATTCAAGTAGGCCTTAATGCTGTCCAAGAGTTCTATATCATTTCCCATCAAAAGTATGTCATATACATATAGTATGAGAAATGCTATAGAGCACCCACTCACTTTCTTGTAAACACAGGCTTCTCCATAAGTCTGTGAGAACCCAAACGCTTTGATCATCTCATCAAAACGAATGTTCCAACTCCGAGATGCTTGCACCAGCCCATAAATCGAGCGTTGGAGCTTGCACACCTTGTCAGCATTCTTAGGATCGACAAAACCTTCCGTCTGCATCATATACAATTCTTCCTTAAGGAAACCATTAAGGAATGCCGTTTTGACGTCCATTTGCCAAATTTCATAATCATAAAATGCGGCAATTGCTAACATGATTCAGACGGACTTCAGCTTCGCTACCGGTGAGAAAGTCTCATCGTAGTCAACCCCTTGAACTTGTCGATAACCCTTAGCGACAAGCCGAGCTTTATAGATGGTCACATTACCATCCGCGTCTGTCTTCTTCTTAAAGATCCATTTATTTTCTATGGCTCGCCGTTCTACGGGCAAGTCAGTCAAAGTCCATACTTCGTTTTCATACATGGATCCTATCTCGGATTTCATGGCTTCTAGCCATTTGTCGGAATCCGGGCCCGCCATCGCTTCTTCATAGTTCGAAGGTTCACTGTTGTCTAACAACATGATTTCCAAGACAGGGTTGCCGTACCACTCTGGTGCGGAACGTGTCCTTGTGGACCTTCGAATTTCAGTAGGAGCTTGATCAGAAGTATCTTGATCATCATAATTAACTTCCTCTCTAGTCAGTGCAGGCACCTCAGGAACATTTTCTTGAGTTGCGCCATTTTCCGGTTCAAGAGGTAATACTTCATCAAGCTCTACTTTCCTCCCACTTACTTCTTTCGAGAGAAACTCTTTCTCCAGAAAGGACCCATTCTTGGCAACAAAGATCTTGCCTTCGGATCTGAGGTAGAAGATATACCCAACAGTTTCTTTAGGGTATCCTATGAAGACGCATTTTTCCGATTTGGGTTCGAGCTTTTCAGGTTGAAGTTTCCTGACATAAGCATCGCATCCCCAAACTTTTAGAAACGACAGTTTAGGTTTCTTCCCAAACCATAATTCATACGGTGTCGTCTCAACGGATTTCGACGGTGCCCTATTTAAAGTGAATGCGGCAGTCTCTAAAGCATAGCCCCAAAAAGATAGTGGTAAATCGGCAAGAGACATCATAGATCGCACCATATCTAATAGAGTGCGATTACGACGTTCGGACACACCATTACGCTGAGGTGTTCCAGGCGGCGTGAGTTGTGAAACTATTCCACATTTTCTTAAGTGTGTACCAAACTCGTGACTCAAGTATTCTCCTCCACGATCTGATCGTAGAAACTTGATTTTCCTGTCACGTTGATTCTCAACTTCACTCTGAAATTCCTTGAACTTTTCAAAGGTCTCAGACTTGTGTTTCATTAAGTAGACATACCCATATCTACTCAAGTCATCAGTGAGGGTGAGAACATAACGATAGCCACCGCGAGCCTCAACACTCATTGGACCGCACACATCAGTATGTATGATTTCCAATAAGTTGGTTGCTCGCTCCATTGTTCCTGAGAACGGAGTCTTGGTCATTTTACCCATGAGGCATGGTTCGCACGTGTCAAATGATTCGTAATCAAGAGACTCTAAAAGTCCATCAGCATGGAGCTTCTTCATGCGTTTGACACCTATGTGACCAAGGCGGCAGTGCCACAAGTATGTGGGACTATCACTATCAATCTTACATCTTTTGGTACTTACACTATGAATATGTGTAGCATTACGCTCGAGATTCATAAAGAATAAACCATTCACCATCGGAGCATGACCATAAAGCATATCTCTCATATAAATAGAACAACCATTATTCTCGGATTTAAATGAGTAGCCATCTCGAATTAAACGAGATCCCGATACAATGTTCATGCTCAAACTTGGCACAAAATAACAATTATTGAGGTTCAAAACTAATCCCGTAGGTAAATGTAGAGGTAGCGTGCCTACGGCGATCACATCGACCTTGGAACCATTCCCGACGCGCATCGTCACCTCGTCCTTTGCCAGTCTCCGTTTATTCCGCAGCTCCTACTGTGTGTTACAAATATGAGCAACGGCACCGGTATCAAATACCCAGGAGTCACTACGATTACTGGTAAGGTACACATCAATTACATGTATACCAAATATACCTTTGGTTTTGCCGGCCTTCTTGTCCGCTAAGTATTTGGGGCAGTTCCGCTTCCAGTGACCACTTTCCTTGCAATAAAAGCACTCAGTCTCGGGCTTGGGTCCATTCTTTGGCTTCTTCCCGGCAGCTTGCTTGCTGGGCGCGGCAACTATCTTGCCGTCCTTCTTGAAGTTCTTTTTACCCTTGCCCTTTTTGAACTTAGTGGTTTTATTGACCATCAACACTTGATGTTCCTTCTTGACTTCTACCTCTGCTGATTTCAGCATAGAAAATACTTCAGGAATGGTCTTTTCCATCCCCTGCATATTGAAGTTCATCACAAAGCTCTTGTAGCTCGGTGGAAGCGACTGGAGGATTCTGTCAATGACCGCATCATCCGGGAGATTAACTCCTAGCTGAGTCAAGCGGTTATGTAACCCAGACATAGTGAGTATGTGCTCACTGACAGAACTATTTTCCTCCATCTTACAGCTGAAGAATTTGTCGGAGACTTCATATCTCTCGACCCAGGCATGAGCTTGGAAAACCATTTTCAGCTCTTCGAACATCTCATATGCTCCATGTCTCTCAAAACGCTTTTGGAGCCCCGGCTCTAGGCTGTAAAGCATGCCGCACTGAACGAGGGAGTAGTCATTGGAACGTGCCTGCCAAGCATTCATAACGTCTTGTTCTGCAGGGAGAACAGGTGCGTCACCCAGCGGTGCTTGTAGGACATAATCTTTCTTGGCAGCTATGAGGATGATCCTCAGGTTCCGGACCCAGTCCGTATAGTTGCTGCCATCGTCTTTCAGCTTGGTTTTCTCTAGGAACGCGTTGAAGTTGAGGACTACGTTGGCCATTTGATCTACAAGACATATTGTAAAATATTTAGACTAAGTTCATGATAATTAAGTTCATCTAATCAAATTATAATGAACTCCCACTCAGATTTGACATCCCTTTGGTCATCTAAGTGTTACACGATCCGAGTCGACTAGGCCATGTCCGATCATCACGTGAGACGGACTAGTCATCATCGGTGAACATTCTCATGTTGATCGTATCTTCCATACGACTCGTGTTCGACCTTTCGGTCTCCGTGTTCCGAGGCCATGTCTGTACATGCTAGGCTCGTCAAGTTAACCCTAAGTGTTTTTGCTGTGTAAAACTGTCTTACACCCGTTGTATGTGAATGTAAGAATCTATCACACCCGATCATCACGTGGTGCTTCAAAACGACGAACTGTAGCAACGGTGCACAGTTAGGGGAGAACACTTCTTGAAATTTTGTAAGGGATCATCTTATTTACTACCATCGTCCTAAGTAAACAAGATGCATAAAACATAATAAACATCACATGCAATTATATAAAGTAGTGACATGATATGGCCAATATCATATAGCTCCTTTGATCTTCATCTTCGGGGCTCCATGATCATCTTGTCACCGGCATGACACCATGATCTCCATCATCATGATCTCCATCATCGTGTCTTCATGAAGTTGTCACGCCAACGACTACTTCTACTTCTATGACTAACGCGTTTAGTAATAAAGTAAAGTAGTTTACATGGCGTTCTTCAATGACACGTAGGTCATACAAAAAATAAAGACAACTCCTATGGCTCCTGCCGGTTGTCATACTCATCGACATGCAAGTCGTGATTCCTATTACAATAGCAGGAACATCTCATACATGACATATAGATCATTCATCATTCTTCAAACCTTTGGCCATATCATATCACAAAGCACTTGCTGCAAAAACAAGTTAGACGTCCTCTAATTGTTGTTGCATGTTTTACGTGGCTGAAGTAGGGTTCTAGCAAGAACGTTTTCTTACCTACGTGAAACCACAACGTGATTTGTCAACTTCTATTTACCCTTCATAAGGACCCTTTTCATCGAATCCGCTTCAACTAAAGTAGGAGAGATAGACACCCGCCAGCCACCTTATGCAACTTGTGCATGTTAGTCGGTGGAACCGGTCTCACGTAAGCGTACGTGTAAGGTTGGTCCGGGCCGCTTCAACCCACAATACCGCTGAAGCAAGATAAGACTAGTAGCGGCAAGAAAGTTGACAAATCTACGCCCACAACAAATTGTGTTCTACTCGTGCAAGAGAACTACGCATAGACCTAGCTCATGATGCCACTGTTGGGGAACGTTGCAGAAAACAAAAATTTTCCTACGGTTTCACCAAGATCCATCTATGAGTTCATCTAGCAACGAGTGATTAGATGCATCTACATACCTTTGTAGATCGCGAGCGGAAGCGTTCAAAGAACGGGGATGATGTAGTCGAACACGACGTGATTCGAATCACCGGAGATCCTAGCACCAAACGGACGGCACCTCCGCGTTCAACACACGTACGGAACAGCCACGTCTCCTCCTTCTTGATCCAGCAAGGGAGGGAGGAGAGGTTGAGGGAGATGGCACCAGCAGCAGCACGACGGCGTGGTGTTGATGGAGCTGCAGTACTCCGGCAGAGCTTCGCCAAGCGCTATGGAGGAAGAGGAGGTGTTGGAGAGGGAGAAGGAGGCAACCAAAGGCCAAGGTATGAAGTCCCTCCTCTCCCCCACTATATATAGGAGGGCCAAGGGGGAGTGGCCGGCCCTAGGAGATCCAATCTCCTAGGGGGGCGGCGGCCAAGGGGGGTTTCCCTCCCCCCCAAGGCACCTAGGAGGTGCCTTCCCCTCCTAGGACTCTTCCCCCTTCAAACCCTAGGCGCATGGGCCTATGTGGGGCTGGTGCCCTTGGCCCATGTAGGCCAAGGCGCACCCCCTACAGCCCATGTGGCCCCCCGGGACAGGTGGACCCACCCGGTGGATCCCCGGGACCCTTCCGGTGGTCCCGGTACAATACCGATAACCCCGAAACTTGTCCCGATGCCCGAAACAGGACTTCCCATATATAAATCTTTACCTCCGGACCATTCCGGAACTCCTCGTGACGTCCGGGATCTCATCCGGGACTCCGAACAACATTCGGGTTACTGCATATACATATCCCTACAACCCTAGCGTCACTGAACCTTAAGTGTGTAGACCCTACGGGTTCGGGAGACATGTAGACATGACCGAGATCGCTCTCCGGTCAATAACCAACAGCGGGATCTGGATACCCATGTTGGCTCCCACATGCTCCACGATGATCTCATCGGATGAACCACGATGTCGAGGATTTAATCAACCCCGTATGCAATTCCCTTTGTCAATCGATATGTTACTTGCCCGAGATTCGATCGTCGGTATCCCAATACCTCGTTCAATCTCGTTATCGGCAAGTCACTTTACTCGTACCGTAATGCATGATCCCGTGACCAGACACTTGGTCACTTTGAGCTCATTATGATGATGCATTACCGAGTGGGCCCAGTGATATCTCTCCGTCATACGGAGTGACAAATCCCAGTCTCGATCCGTGTCAACCCAACAGACACTTTCGGAGATACCTGTAATGCACCTTTATAGTCACCCAGTTACGTTGTGACGTTTGATACACCCAAAGCACTCCTACGGTATCCGGGAGTTACACGATCTCATGGTCAAAGGAAAAGATACTTGACATTAGAAAAGCTCTAGCAAACGAACTACACGATCTCACGCTATGCTTAGGATTGGGTCTTGTCCATCACATCATTATCCTAATGATGTGATCCCGTTATCAATGACATCCAATGTCCATAGCCAGGAAACCATGACTATCTATTGATCAACGAGCTAGTCAACTAGAGGCTTACTAGGGACATGTTGGTGTCTGTTATTCACACATGTATTACGATTTCCGGATAATACAATTATAGCATGAATAAAGACAATTACCATGAACAAAGAAATATAATAATAATGCTTTTATTATTGCCTCTAGGGCATATTTCCAACACTTCATCCTATGCCTCCTACGGATTGATAAACCTTAGGTCATCCACTTGAGGGAAATTTTCTACTGTCCTACAAACCTGTGCACTTGCAGGCCAAACAACGTCTATAAGAAGAAGGTTGTGTAGTAGACATCATCCACCTCTTAGAAATTCTCGGTATGATGATACTTCTCACCGTCACCATTCTTCCATGGTCCTCGTGTTGTTTTTAACCAGGATACCAATATGCTAACGATGTTGTTTGAGTTCTGTACTTCTAGCAACCATATTGCTTTGAAGTTAACGATCGACAGTTCGTTCTTAGATCGTTGGTTGTTGAATCATCACTCTAACATTGATCGATGGTGTATGTTTTTCTAGAGCATACAACATTATATCATTTGAATTGACAAGTGTCATCTTCTTGTTCACATTATTGTGGAAATCCATCCGTTTGGAATTCTTGGTGAATTGTCGCTGAGCCCATCAGCCACCTTCTCATCCCCTCCTTGGTTTAATGATGAACTATTGCTTCAGGAACCCGCTCCCATAGTTCATTTCCCGAGAATCTTGCAATGTCATTTCGTCGATTTGTGTTGCACCTTTTCTTCTCGGACACCCTGATGAGGTATCATGACACCAATCGGATCTGAATCTCGGTCAGATATGATGGTTGGGACAACTTTCCAAGAGTTATGATGTTAGTCCTTTGATGACCCGGTAACATGATGTCATGCCTAGCACCCCCCCGGCTGGAGGACCTATCATTATAATTTCTTTTGCAAGGATAACCATTCTTCCTGGAGGAAATTGGAAGACCTATTTTATAAGTTGCTCCTGATGGATCATTTGTGTATCCAAAGTCTGGCCCATGATTGAAACCCCATATCATTGCTACCTTGAAGCATGACTATGATAATCCGCTCTTCAACAAGAACATTGGAGGCGCGATGCTAAATGTTTCTTGGTCAGCTATCCAAACACCGTTGTATGGGTAACATCTTGATTAATCCTTGCCTCTTACCTGAATGGTTGGGTACTTGCTCTCCTACCCTGTATGCCATGTTCTGCTTGTACATGGGAAGGAGATACTCCTAATAATTGTGTGTAATCACAATTTTCCTTTCCATTGTTGTGTTTAATCTGATAATCGTGTTTTCCTTTCCATTCTTTTGTTTAACCTTTCCTGAATCTGACTTAACTGAGCATAGAAAATTCCCTGCTTAGGTAGGCACCTTGTTGTACCATTCTGTCTGTAAGATCCTATTACTATTGTTGATGACATTCCGGTAACCACCGATGGGTGATAACTTTGCCAATTGGTTCGCCTCGTTCATCAAGCAGGAAAATTGCTTTCTTCATTCCCCGTACGTCTTGGTACCGACATTGTTGCCGGCATAGCTGACAAGCTATTCACTGGCATGCCTCCCTGTCGCGGCTGTGCAAGATGTCACCACCCTTCCTACTTTCAACCCACATGGTGGGACCATAACCCATAGGTCCACTGGATCGAAACCTGACTCTTCTTTATAACCCGGATTCTAATGTATTCTTTGCACCTGGCTTCGTATGTGATTCACGAGCTGAATGCTATACCATTAGTCATCCTGGAATCAAACACCATGTTATTCTCGTTGTTCAAACCCCCATTCCAGCTTCTGTCTAGTCATCGAATGATTGCCTGCCCGTTTGAAACTTTGGTATGTTGCACTCAACGAATTCACTGAAATACAACTCGTGGGGTACCTTGTGTATTTCCCATTGAGTTCACTGTCAGATGCCCAGCTTTGTGGAGATGCGTTCTTCCGGAGTTTTTTCCCCTTGGTAACTCCCCTTGGTCGCGTTCGTAGGACGATGGAGATCCCGAAGAAAGGATGACGACTTGGTCATGGTGACTTGAAGCAGAGAAACGAAGACACAACATAATGGATCGACCTCTTCGAGAAGACCAACCAAGAGTGGGAACACTCGCTAGAATTTCGTAGCCAGAACATTCCCCCTTGTCCACCTCTTAAATCTCGGGACGAGATTTCTTCTAGTGGAGGAGATTTGTAACGCCCAGATAATTAGGCTACAGTAATCCTGTGTTAACGATGCCACGTCACTTCGGCTATTGTTGTTAAACTCGCGTTGGTTCGAATCCGGTTCCAATTCAAATTTAAAATAAAGTCGAAAATAAAAGTTTTCAAATGACAAAACTAAAATGTTCATGATATTCTATAAATTCCCCTGATCATTTTCATGTTGAACCAAAATTCACTTGACTCACGAATAAATTCCTAAGAAAATAATAAATGGTCTAACCACAAATAAAATGGCGTTTTAAAGATAAATAATTAATTAAACTTTTCCAGTTGACCCCAAGCCTTGTGTGCACCCTTATTATATGGCCCGGTATTTATGTGCCAATTAATTTGTAGAAGAAAAGTCTTTTACTATTTCAAAAAAAATGCAAACACTAAATAAAATGGAAAAGAAAACAAACAAAAAAAAAGTCCACCCCTGGCCAACTTGGCAAACGGCCCAGCCGGCCAGCCCACTGGCCCAGGCCGGCCACCCAACTCCCCTCCATAACCCCCTAGGAAACCCTAGCCCAATCGATCCCCCTCCCCACTTTCCCCACTCCCCCTCGTCAGCCCCCACCTCCCGATCCCATCTGGATCGGGGAAGGGATCGACCCCATCATTGCCGCTGGATCGCCCGCTCGCGCATCGCTCTTCGGCGTCGCCAGGCCTCCTCCTCGCCGGCCGTCTCCGGCTCGCCTCCCCTCTCGCTCCTCTTCCCTGACCCGATTTGGATCGGGAAGGGGCAACGAGCCCGACGCTACCCTTCACCGATGCCGTTGCCGTGTGCCACCATCGCCGGCCGAAGACCTCGCTCGCCGTCGCCAGAGCAACCTCGCGTGGCCTGCCTCCTCCTCCCCACCGGCCTGCTTCCTCTCTCCCAGCGTCCCCGTCGACCACCCCGACCCCCGCTGCCCCGTCCCTACGAATCACGGTGAGGCCCCAGGCCTCTTCCTTTCTCTGTCCCCGCGCTCACCGCCCCCTCGCAACTGCTTCGCCCGTCCTGCATCCCTCACTGCTACCGCTGCTCCTGTTCGCCCCGGCCTCGCCTTCCCTCTCCATGCGCCGCTCCGGCCATCCCCGCCTCCTCTGCACACGGCTCGCGGCCACCCCGCCGGCCATCGCGGCCATCTGCGCCCGCCTCGACGCGCCGCCTCCTGCTCCGGTTCCACACCTCCGCCGCTTCTGCTGGACGTTATCGTAAGGGCCGGCGCCCGCGCCGATGGCCTCCCCCGATCCCCAGCGCCTGGGCTCACCCCAGTCGGGTGCGCCCGTGTCGGCCATGCCTGCTGCGCCCACTCAGGCGTGCGCCCACACGCCCATAACCGCTAAGGCCCCTATGGGCCTATGACAAATGGGGCCCACGCCCAGAACGAAAAATTTAAAAAAAGATTTAATAAAAAAAATAGATAAGTAAACAATTAAAATATTAATTAATTAATTAATTAACTTAATTAATCCTGATAGATTAACCTAGTCACTAAGTTTAGTTAATTAATCTGTTAGGTTAGTTAACAGTCAATGACAACTGGGACCCCATGGACCCACATGTCAGCCCCTCTGGTACACTTATGTGTACCCAGAGCTGGGTGCACCTAGCAATTCACATTTATTTTGAATTAAATTATATTCAGAAAATGAATGGAACTTTTAAAATTAATATAAAATAAACTTTAGCTCGGATGGAAAAACTTTGTATATGAAAGTTGCTCAGAACGACGAGACGAATCTAGATACGCAGCCTGTTCGTCCATCACGCGTCCCTAGCATAGTAAACCTGCAACATTACACCTCTAGTTCATTTGTCCGAAAATGCGAAACACCGGGGATACTTTCCCGGATGTTTCCCCTTTCGCCGGTATCACCTACTGACGCGTTAGGGCATACCTAGCATCTCTCATTGTCATGTCATGCATCGTCATGCTTATGTTTGCATTGTATTTATTGTTTCTTACCCCTCTTATCTCCGGTAGACTACGAGACCGATGCTGATGCTGCCCAGTTCGACTACGGAGTTGACGACCCCTCCTTCTTGCCAGAGCAACCAGGCAAGCCCCCCCTTGATCACCAGATATCGCCTATTATTCCCTCTACTGCTTGCATTAGAGTAGTGTAGCATGTTACTGTTTCAATTAATCCTATTCTGTTGCATAGCCTGTCATTGTTGCTACATCTGTTGATACCTTACCTGCAATCCTAAATGCTTAGTATAGGATGCTAGTTTACCATTAGTGGCCCTACATTCTTGTTAGTCTGACATGCTATACTATCGGGTCGTGATCACTCGGGAGGTGATCACAGGTATATACTATACATACATATACTATATATACAGATGGTGACTAAAGTCGGGTCAGCTCATAGAGTACCCGCAAGTGATTCCGATGTGGGGGCTGGAAGGACAGGTGGCTCCATCCCGGTAGAGGTGGGCCTGGGTTCCTGACGGCTACCGACTGTTACTTTGTGGCAGAGCGATAGGGCAAGTTGAAACCACCTAGGTGCGAGGTGGGACCGGCCCTGGTCGGCGTTCGCGGTTACTTCATAATAACACGCTTAACGAGATATTAGTATTTGATCTAAGTCTGGCCAGTGGCCTATACGCACTAACCAACTACGCGGGAATAGTTATGGGCACTCGACGTCGTGGTATCAGCCGAAGCCTTCTTGACGTCAGCGACTGAGGGGCGCGCGCCGGGTTGGACCGCGTAACGCAACTTCCTTTGTAATGGAGGTTGCTAGGTTTGCTCACCGGTCGCGTTCGCAATGTGCAGGTGTGCAATGGGCGATGGGCCCAGACCCCTGCGCGCATAGGATTTAGACCGGCGTGCTGACCTCTCTGTTGTGCCTAGGTGGGGCTGCGACGTGTTGATCTTCCGAGGCCGGGCATGACCCAGGAAATTGTGTCCGGCCAAATGGAATCGAGCGTGTTGGGTTATGTGGTGCACCCGTGCAGGGAAGTTTATCTATTCGAATAGCCGTGCCCCTCGGTAAAAGGACGACCCGGAGTTGTACCTTGACCTTATGACAACTAGAACCGTATACTTAATAAAACACGCCCAGACAAGTTCCATAGACAACCCGGTGATCGCTTTTCCACAGGGCGACGAGGGGAGGATCGCCTGGTAGGATTATGCTATGCGATGCTACTTGGAGGACTTCAATCTACTCTCTTCTACATGCTGCAAGACGGAGGCTGCTAGAAGCGTAGTCTTCGATAGGACTAGCTATCCCCCTCTTATTCTGGCATTCTGCAGTTCAGTCCACCGATATTGCCTCTTTACACATATACCCATGCATATGTAGTGTAGATCCTTGCTTGCGAGTACTTTGGATGGGTACTCACGGTTGCTTTGCTCCCTATTTTCCCCCTCTTTCCTTTTCTTCTCGGATGTCGCAACCAGATGTTGGAGCCCAGGATCCAGACGCTACCGTCGACGACGACTCCTACTACACTGGAGGTGCCTACTACTACGTGCAGGCCGCTGACGACGACCAGGAGTAGTTTAGGAGGATCCCAGGCAGGAGGCATGCGCCTCTTTTGATCTGTATCCCAGTTTGTGCTAGCCATCTTATGGCAACTTGTTTAGCTTATGTCTGTACTCATATATATTGTTGCTTCCGCTGACTCGTTTATGCTCGAGCACTTGTATTCGAGCCCTCGAGGCCCCTGGCTTGTAATATGATGCTTGTATGACTTATTTTTACTTTTAGAGTTGTGTTGTGATATCTTCCCGTGAGTCCCTGATCTTGATCGTACACATTTGCGTGCATGATTAGTGTACGATTGAATCGGGGGCGTCACACTTAATCTATGCCAACCCAACAAACACCTTTGGAGATACCTGTAGAACATCTTTATAATCACCCAGTTACGTTGTGACGTTTGATAACACAAAATTATTCCTCTGGTGTCTGGGGGTTGTATAATCTCATAATCAGAGGAATATGTATTTGACATGAAGAAAGCAGTAGCAATAAAACTGAACGATCATTATGCTAAACTAACGTATGGGTCTTATCCATCACATCATTCTCCTAATGATGTGATCCCGTTCATGAAATGACAACACATGTCCATGGCCAGGAAACTTAACCATCTTTGATCAATGAGCTAGTGAAGTAGAGGCATACTAGGGACACTCTGTTTTGTCTATGTATTCGCACATGTATCAAGTTTTCGGTTAATACAATTCTAGCATGAATAATAAACATTTATCATGAATAAGGAAATATAAAATTACAACTTTATTATTGCCTCTAGGGCATATTTCCTTCACACCATCATGTAGAACTAGGACGCGAGGAGGCGGACACTTGAATGGAGCTACGGCGAAGTGGGACGAGCACGGGTGAAGGGGACTTCACACCACATGCCTTGTGCACGGCGGCGACACCCAGTTGCTCATGGGCTGTGCATGTTTTTTGGCACCCACACATTGTGCGCCTTCGCTCCGCCAAATACACCAACAACAGCCACGACACCGTCGCTCATCAGCATCTCCCTCTTCACCTCCTCGAGGCAGCCTCCGCCATGGCCGGAGCCGATGAAGTCTATTCCTAATGGATCGTCGTAGTCCAGCATCGGCATTTGCAGGTAGTTGGTAAAGAACCATGACATCTGCAGCAGGAAGGGAGGCAGTGGCTGGAGCAGCGAGCACATGGGAGTTGAGGAGAGGGAGAGGTGGACGGAGGATGTCGTCCGCCGTGCGACCCAAGGCGGGCGGCATCACTGCCGTGTGATGTCTACTACACAACCTTCTTCTTGTAGACGTTATTGGGCCTCCAAGTGTAGAGGTTTGTAGGACAGTAGCAAATTTCCCTCAAGTGGATGACCTAAGATTTATCAACCCGTGGGAGGCGTAGGAAGAAGATGGTCTCTCTCAAACAACCCTGCAACCAAATAACGAAGAGTCTCTTGTGTCCTAAACACATCCAATACAATGGCAAATTGTATAGGTGCACTATTTCGGTGAAGAGATGGTGATACAAGTGCAATATGGATGGTAGATATAGGTTTTTGTAATCTAAAAATATAAAAACAGCAAAGTAGCAAGCGATAAAAGTGAGCGTAAACGATATTACAATGCTAGGAAACAAGGCCTAGGGTTCATACTTTCACTGGTGCAAGTTCTCTCAATAATAATAACATACTTGGATCATATAACTATCCCTCACATGCAACAAAGAGTCACTCCGAAGTCACTAATAGCGGAGAACAAACGAAGAGATTATTGTAGGGTACAAAACCACCTCAAAGTTATCCTTTCTGATCAATCTATTCAAGAGTCCGTAATAAAATAACATGAAGCTATTATTTCCGTTCGATCTATCATAGAGTTCATATTAGAATAACACCTTAAGACACAAATCAACTAAAACCCTAATGTCACCTAGATACTCCAATGTCACCTCAAGTATCCGTGTGCATGATTATACGATATGCATCACACAATCTCATATTCGTTTTCAGAATCTTCTGAAAAATTTCTTATTGTTTTCTTTGCCAGTTTTTTTGGTTTATTTAATTACATTTTTTACTTTACTTTTTGTTTCTCGTTTTCAGTTTTTTGATTTTTTTTCAAAAAACACTTTTTAAAAATGGCAAAAGTTTCCGAAAATGTCCACATTTTTAAAAATATATTCCTTCATGAAATGTGTTGTTTTTCGAAAATTCTAAAAAATTAATTTCAAGAAAATCATAATAATTTATGTTTTCCGAAAACACGACTTTGAAAAGATGTTACATTTTGCTTTATGGAAATCAAAGAAAAAGAACAAAACTAAGTTTATTTCGGCAAAGAAAAGAAACTACTGTAAGTTTTTGTTTTTTTTTGAGACAAAGAAACTATTGTAAGTGACACGCAAAAACCAGTCGACGCATGACGCGCACCTTGTGCGTTAGAGCTCCTATTCGGCGCGTTCGGCGCCGGGGAAGCGAACCAGCGCCTACTGGCAGCGCCAAATGGGCCGGCCCACAGACGGAGCGAGCAGGTCGCGTGAAAAGAAAGCAAAAATGTGGTAGAACCACGACTCAAACTCACGTAGCTAGGCAGCGGGATTTTTCAGCTAACCAGTACAGCATCGGATGACTAGTGATTCAAATCAAACGCGAACTCTATAAGAACCATAAGAGTCACGCCATTTATTGCACAAAATAATACAGTTTACTCTATAACTTGTATTTTCGAATTTCTTGAATATTGTACGTTTACTTTATAGCTTGAACAAAAGTTTATTGAATTTGAAAATAAATTCATCAAATTTGGAAAAAGTTCATAGATTTAAAAAAAGTTCATGGATTTTGAAAAGAGTTCATCCCGTTTATGAAAAAAAGTTCATCGCATTTGAGAAAAGGTTCACAAATTTGAAAAAAAGTTCATCGGATTTGAGAAAAGTTCATCGAATTTAGAAAAAGTTCATCGAATTTGAAATTAGTTCATCAGATTTGAAAAAAAAAGTTCATCGATTTCTGAAAATAGTTCATTAAATTTGAAAAAAAGTTCATCAAATTTTGAAAAATTCATCAGATTATAAAAAAGTTCATCGAATTTTAAAAAAAGTTCATCGATTTTGAAAACAGTTCATCAGATTCAATAAAAGTTCATCGGATTTGAATAAAAGTTCATCAAATTTTAAAAAATGTTCACAAATCTGAAAAAAGTTCATCGAAGTCGGAAGAAGAAAAAGGAAAAGGAAAACAGAAAAAGGAAAAAAGGAAAACAGAAAAATGTAAAAAGGAAAAAGATGAAAGAAAGTAAAAGTTCATTCTAAACAAATAAGGTTTGTTGGCTTGCTGGTTGCACCTGTGGTACTATGTGCGTGAGGTCCCTGGTTCGAATCACAGCTAACACTTGTCTTTTTGCTGACTAAAACAGAGAAGATGGAAAACTATTGGGCCGGCCCATCGCGCGAGCGCTGCAGGCGCAGGTTGGCAAGCGGGCGCATATGCGCCAAATAGGAAATCCCAACCTATTCGCCCCTTGTTGCGTCGACAGGGGAACCCCCCGAGGTGCTAGAAATGGGCCGGCCCATTTTATCACAGCTAGAGCCTTCTAGAGGGTTTCCTGAACCGCTTTTCCTGTTTCTTTCGGAATTTTCGTTTTCTTTTTCCTTCTTCTTTTTTCTGTTTCTTTATTTATTTCTTGATTTTTATTTTGTGCTTTTTATTTTTCAAGTCTATTTTAATTTTAAAATGATTCATGTTTTCTAAAATTATTTGGAAATTTCAATAATTTATTGTGCACTTAAAAAAGTTCCAACTTTTAAAACTGTTTTGTGTTTTAAAAAATTGTTTATTAATTCAAAAAATATTTAAATTTTCTAAAATTGTTCGGGAAGTTCCAAAACATGTTTTGTTTTTCAAAAAAATCGGCAGTTTTTTGTTCAAAATTTTAATGGCTTTTCAAAAAAAAGTTCCCGGTTTCAGAATTTGTTCACGAATTTCAAAAAGTGTTCACAAATTAGGAGGTCCCATTTTGGCGCACTTAGCTTTGAATTGGGCCTTCCGCTCGCAAAAGGTATATCTAGCCATTTACAAGATACTAGAGAGAGCACTCGCCTCTTGAGCTTCCCACACGGGCCATGACCCAGTAACACATGGTTCTTTTTGGTTTTGTTCTTATTGGGGTTTTTTGTTCGAGAACATGCTCCTATGTCTTATTCGTTTCTTCAGCAGCACTCATCATCATTGCTGTCTCATCATCTGAATAATCATTCGACGATGATGAATTCATTGCAGAACTAATCGCGTCTAAATCCATCGCGTTTCCCTAAAACTGAATAATCAAATAACTTGGGGGTGATTATTACGACGCGGCCCCACCAGTCAATGCTAACGGTACAATAGTCAACTCCATTACATTTGACAGGCACTTTAGGCGTTATGATATGTCAGACCTGCATGTCAATCTAAATAAGAAACCCACATCCTCGGCTCCGCGTGGCCATGCTGCTCGCGTGCGTGCAAGCCCTGCAACCGGTCAGTGACCGCCGCGCCCCAACCCCTCTTCTTCCCCAAGGTCCTCCTCTTCGTGCCACACCCCAAAGCATGCTCTCTTCCGTGATATGGTTACACAACCCGTTTGTGTGCCTCGGACTGTCCGCGCCAGATGTGCGTACTCCATGTTGTCCGTCGGCCCATGTCCACTGCGTGCGTTCCTTTGCTCTGATGGCTGCCTGCCTCACGCACCATAGCCGCTGACGCGAACTGCGACCTTATGATGTTTGCCGTCCCTGGCTCTACCCGCACACCGAGGCACGCCCCACCCAAGCGATGTGCCCGCACGCCGCCGCTCACAAAAGAGACCAGGTCTTAGACAAGTACTTGCAGTTGTCGTACGCCCGGTAGACAACAACCATGGCCATGTCTAACATCTCACACATGATGCCATTGCGATCGCTGAGGCCCTGGATGATGGTCGTCACGGTTGCCTCGTCGGCGCCTTGAAACATCTGTAAGAACTTGCGTGGAGTTAACAAAGCCATCGATCCTCATGGTGCGCGTCGGTGAATTGCGCGACTCGCCTTCTCACTGGAACCGGACACCGCTTGTGCCACTTAACTGCGCGCTTGTGTTACTCACCACGTGACGTGCCGGTGTTGGTCCACTTCATGGGGTAGCAAGAGTGAGGTGGAGGTAGTGCCGCGGTGGAACACGACCGACATGGGATCGAGACCTGTCACATGGATAGAGGGGGTGGACGTGTTGCATCTCCGGCGCCTTCATGGAACTGGCCTACAGGATCATCATCGTGCAAAACCAGGGGGTGAGCAGGCGGACACGCGACTGGAGTTACGGGGACGACATACGTGCACGAGTTAAATGGACTTTGCGCGATAGGCCTTGTGCAGGGCGGCGACGGGGGTTTCTTGTGTTGGCGAAAGTAGGATGCAATTTCAAAAAAAAAAAAAAATCCTACGCTCACGCAAGATCTATCTAGGAGATGCATAGCAACGAGGGGGAGAGAGTGTGTGTCTACGTACCCTCGTAGACCATAAGCGGAAGCGTTTGACAACGCGGTTGATGTAGTCAAACTTCTTCTAGCTCCGACCGATCAAGTACCGAACGTACGACACCTCCGAGTTCTGCACACGTTCAACTCGGTGACATCCCTCGCCTTCTTGATCCAGCAAGGTGTTGAGGTAGTAGATGAATTCCTTCAGCACAACGGCATGATGACGGTGATGGTGAAGTGATCCGCGCAGGGCTTCGCCTAAGCACCACGAGAATATGACCGGGAGTGTAAACTGTGGAGGGGGGGGGGGGGGGGGAGACGCCGCACATGGCTAACAATTGATGTTGTGTTGTGCTAGGGCACCCCCCTCACATATATATAGGTTGGAGGGAGAGAGGAGGCAACAATGGGGCACCCCAAGTAGGATCCGAATCCTACTTAGGGTTTTCCCAAGTGGCGCCCCCCTTTCCATAAATTGCCGGAGGGGGAAGGAAAGGGGGAAGAAGGAAGTAGTACTTCCTACTTTTCCTTTTTCCCTTCCCCTCTTTGGCCGACCCATATGAGAGGCGCACCAGCCCCTTGTGGCAGGTGGGTTTCTCCTCTTGGCCCAATAGGCCCATATCTTTTGCCTGGGGTGCCCGAAACCCCTTGCGGTGACCCGATACGTACTAGATACCCTCCGGAACACTTCCGGTGTCCGAATACTATCGTCATATCCTCTCGACCATTTCGAGACTCCTCGTCATGTCCGTGATCTCATCCGAGACTCCGAACAACATTCAATCACCAAATCACATAACTCATATAATACAATATCATCATCGAACGCTAAGTGTGCGGACCCTATGGGTTCGAGAACTATGTAGACATGACCGAGACGCCTCTCCGGTCAATAACCAATAGCGGAACTTGGATGCTGATATTGGCTCCCACATATTCTACGAAGATCTCTTTATCGGTTGAACCATTATGACAACATACGTTATTCCCTCTGTCATCGGTATGTTACTTGCCCGAGATTCGATCGCCGGTATCTTCATACCTAGTTCAATCTCGTTACCGGAAAGTATATTTACTCGTTCCATAATACATCATCCTGCAACTAACTCATTAGTCACTTCGCTTGCAAGTCTTCTTATGATGTGTATTACCGAGAGGGCCGAGCGATACCTCTCCAATACTCGGAGTGACAAATCCTAATCTCGATCTATGCTAACCCAACAAACACCTTCGGAGATACCTGTAGAGAATCTTTATAATCACCCAGTTACATTGTGAGGTTTGATAGCACAGAAGGCATTCCTCCGGTATTCGAGAGTTGCATAATCTCATAGTTGAAGGAGTATGTATTTGACATGAAGAAAGCAATAGCAACAAAACTGAACGATCATAATGCTAAGCAAACAAATGGGTCTTGTCCATCACATCCTCCTCCTAATGATGTGATCCCGTTTATCAAATGACAATACATGTCTATGGTTAGGAAACTTAACCATCTTTGTTCAACGAGCTAGTCTAGTAGAGGCTTACTAGGGACACAATATTTTGTCTATGTATCCACACATGTATCAAGTTTCCGGCTAATACAATTCTAGCATGAATAATAGACATTTATCATAAAATAAAGAAATATAAAATAACAACTTTATTATTTCCTATAGGGCATATCTCCTTCATATTGTGGAAATACTAATAGTATTTTGTCTAATCATATTCATGCTCAACGCAAACACCAAATAACATTTATTTAGGTTCAACACTAATCCCGAAGGTAGAGGGAGTGTGCGATGGTGATCATATCAACCTTGGAATCATTTCCAGCACACATCGTCACCTCGCTTTTAACTAGTCTCTGCAACTCCTATTTCGAGTTAATACTACGAACGCTAGTAAAATACACATCAATAACATGTATATCAAATATACATTTGTTCACTTTGCCATCCTTCTTATCCGCCAAGTATTTGGGCCAGTTCCAATTCTAGCGACCATTTCCTTTGCAATAGAAGCACTTAGTTTCAGGCTTAGGTCTAGCTTTGGGCTTCTTCACGGGAGTGGCAACTTGCTTGCCATTCTTCTTGAAGTTCCCTTTCTTCCCCTTCCCCTCTTTCTTGAAACTAGTGTTCTCGTTAACCATCAACACTTGATGTTCCTTCTTGATTTCTACCTCTACAACTTTGAGCATTGCGAAGAGCTCGGGAATTGTTTTCATTATCCCTTGCACACTATAGTTCATCACGAAGTTCTAGTAGCTTGGTGATAGTGACTAGAGAACTCTGTCAATCACTATCTTATCTGGAAGATTAACTCCCACTTGATTCAAGCGATTGTAGTACCCAGACATTCTGAGCACATGCTCACTAGCTGAGCTATTCTCCTCCATTTTGTAGGCAAAGTACTTGTCAGAGGTCTCATACCTCTCGACACGGGCATGAGTCTGAGATACCAATTTCAGCTCTTGGAACATCTCAGATGCTCCGTGGCGTTCAAAATGTTTTTGAAGTCCCAGTTCTAAGCCATAAAGCTTGGTGCACTAAACTATCAAGTAGGCATCACATCGAGCTTGCTAAACGTTCATAATGTCTGCATTTGCTCCTGCAATAGGTCTGTCACCTAGCGGTGCATCAAGGACATAATTCTTCTATGCAGCAATGAGGATAATCCTCAAATCGCAGACCCAAGTCCGCATCATTGCTACTATCATTTTTCAACTTAGTTTTCTCTATGAACATATCAAAAATAAACGGGGAGCTACATCACGAGCTATTGATCTACAACATAATTTGCAAATACTATAAGACTAAGTTCATAATAAATTAAGTTCAATTTATCAAATTACTTAAGAACTCCCACTTAAACTGACATCCCTCAAGTCATCTAAGTGATACATGATCCAAATCAACTAACCCATGTCCAATCATCACGTGAGATGGGGTAGTCATCGATGGTGAACATCTCTATGTTGATCATATCTATTATATGATTCACATTCGACGTTTTGGTCTCCAATGTTCCGCGGCCATGTCTGTACATGCTAGGCTCGTCAAGTTTAACCCGAGTATTCCACATGTGCAAAATTGTGTTGCACTCGTTGTATGTGAACGTAGAGTCTATCACACCCGATCATCACATGGTGTCTCAGCACGACGAACTGTTGCAGCGGTGCATACTCAGGGAGAACACTTATACCTTGAAATTTAGTTGAGGGACCATCTTATAATGCTACTTCCGTACTAAGAAAAATAAGATGCATAAAAGATAAACATTACATGCAATCAAAATATGTGACATGATATGGCCACCATCATCTTGTGCTTTATCTCCATCTCGAAAGCATCGTCATGATCTCCATCGTCATCGGCTCGACACCTTGATCTCCATCGTAGCGTCATGGTCGTCTCGCCAACTATTGCTTCTACAACTATCGCTAACGCATAGTGATAAAGTAAAGCAACTACATGGTGTTTGCGTCATAGAATAAAGAAACAACCATAAGGCTCCTGCCAGTTGCCGGTAACTTTTACAAAACATGATCATCTCATACAATAATGTATATCACATCATGTCTTGACCATATCACATCACAACATGCCCTGCAAAAACAAGTTAGAGGTTCTCTACTTTGTTGTTGCAAGTTTTACGTGGCTACTAAGGGCTTCTAGCAAGAACCATTCTTACCTACGACACAAAAAACACAACGATGATTTATCAAGTTTGCTGTTTTAACCTTCAACAAGGACCGGCCGCGGTCAAATTCGATTCAACTAAAGTAGGAGAAACAGACACCCGCCAGCCACCTTTATGCAAAACTAGTTGCATGTATGTCGGTGGAACCGGTCTCATGAACGTGGTCATGTAAGGTTGGTACGGGCCGCTTCATCCAACCATACAGCCGAATCAAAATAAGACATTGGTGGTAAGCAGTATTATGATCACCGCCCACAACTCTTTGTGTTCTACTCGTGCATATCATCTACGCATAGACCTGGCTCGGATGCCACTGTTGGGGAACGTAGCATGCAATTTCAAAATAAATTCCTACGTTCACGCAAGATCTATCTAGGAGATGCTTTGCCACAAATACGATGTCAACTACATGATCATGCAAAGCAATATGACAACGATGGAGCGTGTCATAATAAACGGAACGGTGGAAAGTTGCATGGCAATATATCTCGGAATGGCTATGGAAATGCCATAATAGGTAGGTATGGTGGCTGTTTTGAGGAAGGTATATGGTGGGTGTATGGTATCAGCGAAAGTTGCGCAACACAAGAGAGGCTAGCGATGGTAGAAGGGTGAGAGTGTGTATAATCCATGGACTCAACATTAGTCATAAGAACTCACATACTTATTGATGCATCTCCAATGTATCTATAATTTTTTATTGTTCCATGCTATTATATTATCCATCTAGGATGTTTTATATGCATTTATATGCTATTTGATATGATTTTTGAGACTAACCTATTAACCTAGAGCCCAGTGCCAGTTTCTGTTTTTTCTTTGTTTTTGAGTTTTACAGAAAGGGAATACCAAACGGAGTCCAATTGACGTGCCAATTTTTGATAATTTTTTTATGGACCAAAAGAAGCCCTCGGAGTAAAAGAGTTGGGCCAGAAGAGTCCCGAGCGGTCCACAAGGGTGAGGGGCGCGCCCTACCCCCCTGGGCGTGGGCCCCTATCTCGTGGACGACTCGGAGACCCCCCAGACTTGAGACCTACGCCAAAAATTCCTATAAATACAGAAACCTCCAGAAAATAACCTAGATCGGGAGTTCCGCCGCCGCAAGCCTCTGTAGCCACCAAAAACCAATCGGGACCCTGTTCCGGCACCCTGCTGGAGGGGGGATCCCTCACCGGTGGCCATCTTCATCATCCTGGCTCTCTCCATGACGAGGAGGGAGTAGTTCACCCTCGGGGATGAGGGTATGTACCAGTAGCTATCTATTTGATCTCTCTCTCTCTCTATCTCTCTCTCGTGTTCTTGATTCGGCACGATCTTGATATATCGCGAGCTTTGCTATTATAGTTGGATCTTATGATGTTTCTCCCCCTCTAATCTCTTGTAATGGATTGAGTTTTCCCTTTGAAGTTATCTTATCGGATTGAGTCTTTAAGGATTTGAGAACAATTGATGTATGTCTTGCATGTGCTTATCTATGGTGACAATGGGATATTCACGTGATCTACTTGATGTATGTTTTGGTGATAACTTGCGGGTTCAATGACCTTGTGAACTTATGCATAGGGGTTGGCACACGTTTTCATCTTAACTCTCCGGTAGAAACTTTGGGCCACTCTTTGAAGTTCTTTGTGTTGGTTGAATAGATGAATCTGAGATTGTGTGATGCATATCGTATAATCATACCCACGGATACTTGAGGTGACGTTGGATTATCTAGGTGACATTAGGGTTTTTGTTGATTTGTATCTTAAGGTGTTATTCTAGTGCGAACTCTAGGATAGATCGAACGAAAAAAATAGCTTCGTGTTATTTTACTACGTACTCTTGAATAGATTGATCAGAAAGAATAACTTTGAGGTGATTTCGTACCCTACAATAATATCTTTGTTTGTTCTCCGCTATTAGTGACATTGGAGTGACTCTTTGTTGCATGTTGTGGGATAGTTATATGATCCAATTATGTTATTATTGTTGAGAGAACTTGCACTAGTGAAAGTATGAACCCTAGGCCTTGTTTCCTAGCATTGCAAATATCGTTTACGCTCATTTTTATCATTAGTTACCTTGCTGTTTTTATATTTTCAGATTACAAAAACCTATATCTACCATCCATATTGCACTTGTATCACCATCTCTTCGCCGAAATAGTGCACCTATACAATTTACCATTGTATTGGGTGTGTTGGGGACAAAAGAGACTCTTTGTTATTTGGTTGCAGGGTTGTTTGAGACAGACCATCTTCATCCTACACCTCCCACGGATTCATAAACCTTAGGTCATCCACTTGAGGGAAATTTGCTACTGTCCTACAAACCTCTACACTTGGAGGCCCAACAACGTCTACAAGGAGAAGGTTGTGTAGTAGACATCTAGCTCTTTTCTGGCACCGTTGCTGGGGAGGTGAGTGCTTGAAGGTATATCTTTAGATCTTGCAATCAAATCTTTTTGTTTCTTGTTTTATCACTAGTTTGGTCTATAAACGAAAACTAAAAAAATGGAGTTGAGGGTGCCTCATATGCTTCATCTTTTTAATGTCTTTCGTGAAAATAAGGATTCCGATACTTGTGCTCAATTGCTAGAGGAAGAATGCATTAGAATGTTTTGCACTAAATCTTTGAATGATGAGCATGATTGCAATGTTGTTAGTATGAATTCCTTGAATATCCATGATGCTAATGATATGCAAAGCCACAAGTTTGGGGATGCTATGTTTCATGAAGATGATATTTTTAGTCCCCCAAGTTTTGATGAGAATATTTATTATGACGAAAGCATGCCTCCTATTTATGATGGTTATATTGATGAAAGTGGATTTGGAGATGTCATGACTTTATTTAATGATGAATCCACTATTTCGGAAGAGGTTCCAATTGATTATGAGAATAAAGTTCCTATCTATGATGATTATTGTGATGACATGTATGCTATAAAGAAAAATGATAACCATGAAACTTGTCATCTTGATTTTAATTTTCAATTGGATTATGCCTCACATGATAGTTGTTTTGTTGAGTTTGCTCCCACTACTATTGAAGAGAATAAATTTGCTTATGTGGAGAGTAGAAAAATTTCTATGCTTGTGGCTCATGAAAAGAGTGCTTTATGTGGTAGTTGTATTGTTGAATTCATTCATGATGCTACTGAAAAATATTATGATGGAGGAATATATGCTTGTGGGAATTGCAATAATATCAAGTTTCCTCTCTATGTGTTGAAAATCTTGAAGTTATGCTCGTCTTGCTTTCCTATGCTAGTTGATTCTTGTTCCCATAAGTTGTTTGCTTACAAAATCCCTATGCATAGGAAGTGGGTTAGACTTAAATGTGCTAGTCATATGCTTCATGATGCTCCCATTTTGTTTCAATTCTTATCTTTTATGTGAGCATCATTGTCATCATCATGCCTAGCTAAAAGGCATTAAAGAAAAGCGCTTGTTGGGAGACAACCCAATATTTACCCTTACTGTTTTTATGTGTTCACATGATTAATCTACTGTAGTAATCATGTTTTATAGCTTTTGTTTTAATAAAGTGCCAAGTAAGACCTTTAGGATAGCTTACGGTGATAGTTGTGTTGATCCTGCTGAAAATCGGGAACTTTTGTGCCCAGTAAATTAGTTTTAATAATTCACAGAAACGGGAGTTTGATCTGATTCTTTTTTCTATGGATTTGTACACAAATTTCTCAGGTTTTCCTAAGTTTGTAGGATTTTTGGAGTTACATAAGTATTCTAGAGTTACATATTACTACAGACTGTTCTGTTTTTGACAGATTCTGTTTTATATGTGTTGTTTGCTTATTTTGATGAATCTATGGGTTGTATCAGAGGGTATGAACCATAGAGAAGTTGGAATACAGTAGATATTACACCAATATGAATTTAGAATGAGTTCACAACAGTACCTAAGTGGTGATTTATTTTCTTATACTAATGGAGCTTACGAGTTTTCTGCTAAGTTTTGTGTTGTGAAGTTTTCAAGTTTTGGGTAAAGATTCGATGGACTATGGAATAAGGAGTGTCAAGAGCCTAAGATTGGGGATGCCCAAGGCACCCCAAGGTAACATTAAAGGACAACCAAGAGCCTAAGCTTGGGGATGCCCCGGAAGGCATCCCCTCTTTCGTCTTTGTTCATCGGTAACTTTACTTGGAGCTATATTTTTATTCACCACATGATATGTATTTTGCTTGGAGCATCTTGTATGATTTGAGTCTTTTAGTTTATCACAATCATCCTTGTTGATGAAACGCTTTCATAAAAATTCTCGTAGAATCAAGAATGAAGTTTTCATTCTGTACATGCCAGATCATGAATTAGTAACTGCATCCAATCTCTGAAAAGTCCCGATTGTTTCGATTTTTGAAATGGGATATTTACGGAATCCCCATGAATAGGATCAAACCTTATTTACACCTTTTGGGAGAGACACACATGAATCGGAATTTATTAGAATACTCTATGTGCTTCACTTATATGTTTTGAGCTAGATAATTTTGCTCTAGTGCTTCACTTATACCTTTTTAGAGCACAGTTGTGGTTTTATTTTGTAGAAATTATTGATATCTCATGCTTAACTTATATTATTTTGGGAGTCTTTTAGAACAGCATGGTAATTTGCTTTGGTTATAAAATTAGTCCTAATATGATGGGCATCCAAGTTGGGTAAAATAAAAACTTTCATATGGAGTGCATTAAACACTATGATAAATTTGATACTTGATAATTGTTTTGAGATATAAAGGTGGTAATGTTAGAGTCATGCTAGTTGGGTAATTATGAAATTGGGAAATACTTGTGTTAAAGTTGGCAAGTCCCGTAGCATGCACTTATGGTGAACGTTGTGTGACAAATTTTAAGCATGGGGTGTTCTTTGATTGCCTTCCTTATGAGTGGAGGTCGGGATCGCGCGATGGTTAACTCCTACCAACCCTTCCCCTAGGAGCATGCGTAGTAGTACTTTGCTTTGAGGGCTAATAAACTTTTGCAATAAGTATATGAGTTCTTTATGACTAATGTGAGTCCATGGATTATACGCACTCTTACCCTTCTGCAATTTGCTAACCTCTACGGTACCGTGCATTGCCCTTTCTCACCTTGAGAGTTGGTGCAAACTTCGTCGGTGCATCCAAACCCCATGATACAATACGCTCTATCACGCATAAACCTCCTTATATCTTCCTCAAAACAGCCACTATACCTACCTATTATGGCATTTCCATAGCCATTCCACGATATATTGCCATGCAACTTTCCACCGTTCCATTTATTATGACGCTCTCCACCATTGTCATATTGCTTTGCATTATCATGTAGTTGACATTGTATTTGTGGCAAAGCCACCTTTATAATTCTTTCATACATGTCGCTCTTGATTCATTGCATATCCCGGTACACCGCTGGAGGCATTCACATAGTCATATTTTGTCATAAGTATTGAGTTGTAATTCTTGAGTTGTAAATAAATAAAAGTGTGATGATTTCCATTATTAGAGCATTGTCCCATGTGAGGAAAGGATGATGGAGACTATGATTCCCCACAAGTCGGGATGAGACTCCGGACAAAATAAAAAAAAGAGGCCAAAGAAGCCCAAATAAAAAAATGAGAGAGAAAGAGAGAAGGGACAATGTTACTATCCTTTTTCCACAATTTTGCTTCAAAATATTACCATGATCTTCATGATAGAGAGTTTCTTATTTGGTCACCTTCATATACTAGTGAGAATTTTTCATTATAGAACTTGGCTTGTATATTCCAGTGATGGGCTTCCTCAAAATGCCCTAGGTCTTCGTGAGCAGGCAAGTTGGATGCACACCCACTTAGTTTCTTTTGATGAGCTTTCATACATTTATAGCTCTAGTGCATCTGTTGCATGGCAATCCCTACTCGTATTGACATTAATTGATGGGCATCTCCATAGCCCGTTGATTAGCCACGTCAATGTGAGACTTTCTCCTTTTTTTTGTTTTCTCACATAATCCCTATCATCATACTCTACTCCCCCCCCATAGTGCTATGTTCATGGCTTACGCTCATGTATTGCGTGAGGGTTGAAAAGGCTGAAGCGCGTTAAAAAGTATGAACCAATTGCTTGGCTGAAACCGGGGTTGTGCATGATGGAAGCATTTTGTGTGATGAAAATGAAGCATGGCCAAACTATATGATTTTGTAGGGATAAGCTTTCTTTGGCTATGTTATTTTGGTAAGACATAAACTGCTTGGTTAGCATGCTTGAAGTATTACTATTTTTATGTCAACTAGTCATCATCCCGTGCATCTGCACGGGCTAGCACTTCTAATATTAAATTCTCCTTTGGTCCTTTTTACTCCACATATAAGATTTGTCAGAAGTAAAACTTCATAAAGTTTGACCAACTTTATTGAAAAAAATCAAGATTCATGATGCAAAATCAATATAATTAGATGCGCAACGAATTTAATTTTTAGGTTGTATAACTTAGTACTGTAAATGTTGATATCTTTCATATAAATATGGTCAAACATACGATCTTTGAATTCAGACAAATCTTATATACCGTCTAAAAACGATCATTTGGAGTAGTAGTACAATTCCTAGTAGTAGAACATGATACTGTAGCAAAAAATGATTTCTACATTTTTAAATCATTTTAAGGACCATTTGTTATTTGTATTTTATGTTCTTGTATTAATCAATAAATTCTTAAAGAAGATGTTGTATGATTTGCTGGGAACTGTGTGATAGATAATTCAGATTTCAAGATCTTCTTTGTACCAAAAAAAATCTTCTAAGAATTTGTTTTCTGATCAATGTCCTTGAACATTTACAGTACTTTCTATCCCTACTACACATATGTATATCATATACATAATCATTTGTTTATATGAGATTTTTGTGTTGCATGGTACATGAAGATTACTGTAGAAATTTATGTGTATTAAAGATAGTTTAATAGCTATATATTTTTTCTTATCAGGCTAAAATGAAAACATGCATAGACGTACTATATGCGCAAATAATAAGCATTAGCAAACTGCGCATGTGAAGAAAGATGTGGATCCACATGTAATTCATCAATCGCAAGTATGCATGCATGTCAGTCAAAGTAGTTTATTTTTCAAGACAATAGTATTCTGTGGGTTTATAATAATAATCACCACCAAGATGATTTAGCATATAGACTAAACTTGCACTACACCACTACATTGCATCCATCGACATCGGATGCAATCACCTCCCGACAGTGTACATGGGTAGCTCGTCCAACCTCTCCATCCAATATAATTTATCTTTGTCATGCAAGAAGTGCTCATCGACTTCCAATGCTGACAATTTGCAAGGATGATCGGCCTTCCCCTGCAGAACTGCATGCTCCCTTGTTCGGATGGTTTATTAGGAGTAGGAAGCAAAGAAGTACAAATTTGGACTTGAGCTAAATTTGAAAAAAGACTTACGGAGGTGCAAGATAGATCTAATTTTATTTATCACATGGATATCCTTTTCTTTTCAATAAAATGGACAAAATTAATACAAAAACATGGTGTGATGAGAATACCCATTACTGGTTATATTGATCGACTGCCTCTATGCTATCTGGACATACAGAACTTCGTCAATGAAAAGTAATTTATAATTTATGTGGCCAATATGGCCAACCCGAGAAATCAAAACTATAGTCTCATAGTGTGATTCCTCAAAAATAATTCTCAATAATGAAAATAACATATAAGTTAGTTCTAATATAATTTCCTGGTTTTCATCTCCTAGATTATATCAATTAGTCTTGAGTCATGTGATGCAAGTCTTTCCTTGCCGCGCGCAGCCGGTGTCATCTAGCCGCCAGTCTTGACCAGCTCCATATCCGTGGTTGACAAACTTTGGCTTCAATTTCCCTTGAAAATAATATACTGATCCACAAAACATGGTAGGTATTTTAAGTAAGCATCTAGAAAAATAAATTGTATGTGCAAAACCCAGCCGGTGGTACACTTTGTGAAGGGAGCTCATCTCTTCCTGGCTTTCGGGCTCCTTTGTGGTTCGCCGATGGTCATGCAGGTGGGAGAGCAGACTCAGTATGAAAAATCACCACCGCCGACGATAGGGAGGAGAGCAGGATCAAAGCAGAGGAGGAGACAGCGGCCATACAGATGAGTCCATGCAGATTTTAATCGAGGGAATACTTGATTGGCGGAGCCATTGATGCTTATTATAATTTGAAGGGCAATCAGCTAGATATTGAAATTCCTTATGAACGGGAGAAGGCTTTCCGTATTTTATGAATGGACATGGGGCTTTCCTTTTTTCAATTGACGTGAGCTTTTCTTTCTTTTCGAGAATTACTTGAGGCTTATCTAGTTTTTTCTTGTTTAGACGTCAGGCTTTCCATTTTTTTTTGAGAAACATCGGACGTGTCGCATGTGTTTTTTTTCTTATAGGATGGGATGATCAGCGTTATGCAATTTTTATTTTAGTCCTTAATCATAAATTTTAGAACCTAACGGTTAATTGATTTTCTTTATGTGGATTAATGGAGGCTTATTTTTATTTCACGGGCAATCAACCGGATTGTTGATTATTTTCCTTTTTATCGTTGGATTTGTTTTGGTATTTTATTATCATTAGAATTTTTAGTGGACGCTTTCCTTCTTTATTTGTGGGAACAGATAGATGCTTTCCTTGTTTTCCTTACGGGAGAACTTTCTTGCTTGTCTATTTTTTTTTCAGTGGCAATCAGCCGGATCGTGGATATGTTTCCTTTCTATGTTTGGTACTTTATTATCGTCAGCATTTTAAATGGCAGCTTTCCTTCCTAATTTGTGGGAACGGGTGGAGTTTTTTTTTTACGGAAGGATTTCCTTATTTGTTTTTTTACGCGAGGCTCTTTTTTTGCGGGTGGAGTTTGTTTGACTATAAATTGGACGTGTCAGGTGCGTTTTTCATAGGATTCGATCATCTGCGTTACGCAAGTTGTCTTTTCATCCTGATCGTAAATTTTATAATCTAACGGTTTAATTAATCTTGATGATGTGGATTAATGAGAGATCAAGAAAGGTGCCTCCAATTAGTAAGTATAAGATATAAGATATAAGATATAATATATTAAACTTTTATCTTGAATCTTTTGGATCTGAACATTCATGTCACAATAAAGAGAATTACATCTATCTATCTACCTATCTATCTATCTATTATATACATAAAACAGAAGTCAAACAAACCATCACGTTTGTCCACACAGGTTAAATTTTCCTAATCCGTTTGATCATGATGGATCGTAATTTTAACGTCTAGGATTAAAAATATTTTTACGTACGAGATGTGTACGGCCAAATTGGCCTGACACGTGTACATGTTTAAGGCAACCTAGGCATGTGCACGTTCACCAATTGATACGTATCGTGGGACACGTTTTGGACTCTTAATGCACAAGGATTCTACCATAAAAAAAGGACGTACTATAAAAAGATAAACATATGTCCCCGCAAAAAAAAGATGAACATATGACCTCTGCATTGAATTGGAGAAGTAATATAAAAGGATACTTACTCTATCTATACGTGTATGGTATGTTTAGCCTCCGAGCTGTCCGTCGTTGAAAGCTAGAAGCCGGTAATAATTATAAATAGGCCCGTGCGTTGCCACGGGAGAAAAAGAATCAGATTATGCAAATTATGCCAGGATGAGATACAGACTTTTAAAATGTCACTTCATAAAGTACGTCAAAATCATGTCATGATGAGATAAGAGACTTTAAAAAGTCATTTTAAAAAATTGAAAATGTGATGGTCTCATGACGACTTTATTTCCTAAGGCGTCACGACGAAATGTTTTTTGGCTGAGGCTGTATTGATAGACCCTGCCTAAGGTAGACTGATGAATGATGTGTCTCACCTTGACCTAGCGTCATGGTGTTTTTCATGACCAGTAAAACTATAGTACCACAATAAACATAGATATGTACGAAAGTAAATTAGACATTTAGTCATTTCATATAGCTTACAAAAACTAACCATTGGAAAATGTGTCAATTTTTTTGGGCTCAACGTTGTAAAGAACACATAAACCTTTTTTTACCCGATGTGCGATGGACTAAATAAATAATAAAACAACCTCTCTAGATCCGCTCAAAATGTTTATATGTAAGTGATGATTTGTTTTATTCGTTATTTATGTATCTGTTTCAATGGATCTGTTTGATTTTTGTGATCCTTTTCTAAAATTTCATGGTCATTTTTTCCAATTCCCGAAAGCGTGTTGAATACACAAGGATTTTCTAAGAATAATGAACATTATTTTATTTCGTGAAGATATTTTTTGAAATCCAGATTTTTTTCATGGTACGCAAACAATTTTTTAAAAAATTGCAAACATTTTGATTTCCCGACCATTTTCAGAATTCATGGAAATTTTATGATTTCTCAAAAAAAAAATCAAAACTCACAACCTTTTAAATTTTGAAATCCCGAATTAATTTAAAGACAAGAAAACAAAAACAAAAACTAAATGAGAAAAAAGGCAAAAAACGAAATGAAAAACATGAATTTTTTAAAATCACGAACATTTTATGCTTTCCAGAACATTTTTGGAATTTACAAATGTTTTATATTTCGTAAAAAAAACTCGCAACCTTTTGAATTTTTGGAAATTCCTAATAATTAATTTATAGAAGGAAAAACACAAAACAGAAATGAGAAACGTATAAGCAAACTGCAAACTGAAAAAAACAGAGGCATGGGCCGGCCCATTAACGCGGGGGAGAGGGGGGAGGGTTCGCAAAAAATAGAGAAAATGGGGTGGAACTTGTGATCGAACACAGGTCTCCTACCTGAAGGACAAGGGCTTTAGCCACTGCGCTATGCCTTCGGTTCGGTTTTATTAGGATATTACACTATAAGAACCAAATTCAATGGGATTTTGAGAAAATCGAACCGTTTTGTTCACTTATGGGTGGCATGGTGGGTAATTTGTATCAACTTCGGGGGTAATTCTAATGACGTAAGACCAGAAACACTATTTGCTTTATTATTATTAGCAAACTAGCAAATATGCCTGTGCGTTGCAACGGGAGAAAAACAATCAGATTATATAGATACGATAGAGATAAAAAAATCTGAATCAAATGCCAGGATGAGATAAGGATTTTCAATATGTCATTTCACAAACTATGTCTGAGTGATGTTATGATGAGAAGGGACTTCTAAAAAGTCATTTCAAAAACTGAAAATGTGATGGTCTCATCATAACTTAATTTCCTAAGGTGCCACAATGAAACATATTTTTTTGGTTGAGCAAACTACATTGTTGGACCGCTGCTTGAGCTAGACTGATGCATGATGTGTCTCACATTGACCTAGCGTAGCGATGTTTTACAGAACCAGTAGAACTTTGGTACGAGAATAGTTGTGTACGAAGGCAAAACAAACATTTAGTCATTTCCATATAGTTTACAAAAACTAACCATAGCAAGACGTGTCAATTTTTTTGGGCTCGGCGCCGTAGAGAACACGAAAATCTTTTTTCACCCGATGCGCGAGGGACTAAATAAAATCATAAAACAACCTCTACAGATCCCCTAATAAAACCTCTACCTAAGCGATGGTTTGTTCTGTTCGTTGCTTAAGAACCCTTTTTAATTTTTGTGAACATTTTCTAAAATTTCGTGGACATTGTTTTCAAATTCCCGAATATGTGTTGAATACACGATCATATTTTACAAATCAAGAATTTCTATTTTATTGTTTTCTAAATCATGAATTTTTTAAATATGCGAATACTTTTGTTTTTAAATCACAAACTTTTTATGATTTCTCAAATGTTTTTTGAATTCACAAACATTTTATGATGTATCTATGTATATTCTCAGTACTCGCAACCTTTTTAAATTTTGTTGTTTTGGCACTCCCAGAATAATTTAAAGAAAGAAAAACAGAAAAATGAGAAAGGAAAAACAGAAAAAATGAGAAAGGAAAAACAGAAGAAAAACAGGGGCGTCACTACGGGCCGGCCCATTACCGCCTGGTATATATATATATATATTGCAGAAAAGGGGAGAAAAAGGGTACGCCTGGTATATATATATTGCAGAAAAGGGGAGAAAAAGGGTATACGACCAGGGATCGAACCCTGGTCTCCCGTGCAAACGGCTTTGGCCTTAGCCACCATGCTGGCTTCCTGCATGTGTTATATAATTGTATTGACGATCCTATGAAAACCAAATTTGATGGCAATTTTTTTTACAACGAATCGTTTTCTTTACTTACCGGTGGCATGGTGGGTAAATAGGGACAATTTCAGAGGCAATTTATATGACGGACGACCAAAAACCCAATTCTCTTTATTATTAGGTAAAGACTAGCAAAAGGGCCCGTACGTTGCAACGGGAGAAAAATATATCACATGCCTCTAGCCCAATAGGCCCATGGCTAAAACCCCCACAAGTTTACGCCCTCTATTTCAACACATCACATTATCATGACAAACAGGAGCAGAACGAGACGAATGGGCAACAAACGATGGAAAAGGAGAAAAATATTCTCCAATAAAATTTCACAAAGTGTTCCAAGAAAAATGTAAAGCTAGTTTGTAATTTCACGGAAATGCCACTTCTAGAATGCATAAAAAACATAATCCGGCCAATCATTTTATATTGATATGTTCACACACTTAAGTTGTGCATTACAACGGGGCATAAATATTCTAGTGATGATAAATCATTCTATGTAGAAGTTCTTAGAGTGATATAGTTCAGATCCAAACAAAGTTACTACTGTACTTTGCATAAATCAGCTGAGCTAGTGGGTAAATTCAGTCAGTAAACCATGCAATTCAGACTTAAAAAAGATTCCAAGGTGTAGTACAGAATCACGGTTTGCCACAAATAAAGGCAAAGTTGAACTACTATAAAATATAGGAGGTTGCCCAGAGAATAGTCAGGAACTCCTAAGTGCTCCTACCAAAGTGCAGATTGACGATGCAAACCACAATTAATAATGTGCATGTGCAATTAAATAATGGGCCACCTACAATTCAGATTAGCACAGAAGAGAACTGCTAAACTATGAGCTCCCCTGAAAAACAACCCATAAACAGAAATATCAAGGGGCCAAATTTATTGTGTTTTTTTACCTTGTGCAGACTTAGCCTTGTCATACTGGCTTCACGCAGATGAATCAGTCTGCCTTACACTCAACCAATGTAGTTGCACTTGTACATCTGCCGGACTGATACACGGTAACATGACAATCTGAGTCGTTCAGATTCGGCTCGTCTGGGTAGAGATGTACTCCTACTACTTGTTCTCTTCTCTTGGAGGCTGGCTTGATTTGGAGATCTCCTCACATTACAGAAGAATCACTTCTGATTCCCTCCACCAGAAGAACTCAAGAACAAAAGCGCTCAAACATAGTATGCGAAAGAATTTCCAGAAACCAAATCGACCACATGACGAGCTAACAACCTTCTCCTGTTCAGAATTCCAATAATACAAAAATAAATCTGGAAATAAATTAAGACTGTATCTTATTCTCTTAAAACTGAGGATTTGCAAGCATCTAAGACCTTCTGCTCTCTGTACCACATTTTAAAGATATACTCATATACATAACCTTGAGAAAAAAATGTTCATTGCATTTTTCCCTTCTAGATGTTAGATAGATACTACAACCTAACAAATATTCATGGATCAATTGCAGTAGTTGATGTCTAGTATCATTTGTTTGAGTTAATTAATGAATTATAGGTATCAATAGGACTTCACCTCATTCCACTTCTATTGCCCTTGTTCCGATGTTGATTTGACACCAGCCTCTCTAGTAGACGGAGAATCCATGTCAATAACAGCCTCTCAAGTCTCAAAGTACATACTCATAAAATCCTCCTCAAGTAATTTTATTGTTTCCATAAGAAATCATGAACCTACTGTACCAACATGAACAGTCAATACATATTAGTAGTATACACAGAAATACATATCACATACTCCTGCCATCTCTCGCACACATGATGATCACATACTGTTGCTTCTGATCACAGATAGTCCTCTCCCTCAAACAAATACATCTATATGAATTGGGCTGCATATAATTAGGAGAACATTATGGACCTCAAGGTGGGTGCAGAAATTTATCAGCTCAATCTACCTCCCATCACTGAAAAGACAGAAGAAAAAATTTCTTAGTTCTGAATTTCATCGAGCATCTAATAAATAATTAATAGTGATGACACATTGAGCTGGAATCAGTTGAAATAGAGGTAGTACATCATAGTCAGTTAGGTAGTGCAGTCACTACCCACTAAAAAAAGTAATGACATATCCTACAGGAAAACAACAATCAGAAAATGATTATAAAAAAACAAATATGTTCCCCATAGTCCGTTGCCTATCGCTTAGAGCATACACGCACTGTGACATGTCTGATGAACATCAGTGGACAGAACCTAAAACTGGAGTAACATGGAGCAACTTCAGAAAAATGAGCTAATGACGATGTATATGCCTACTTTCTGATTCTAAAATTTCATGGTTCAGTTTACTGTTATTTAGCCCTACTTCAATCAAATAATCATGCAAACAAAACATTCATATACATGCCAAGAATAATGCTAATTTTGGTGCTAACAGTAGGGGTGCTCAGGTGTATAACGTCAAGGAACACACTAACAGGTTGTTTTTCCTGGAACTTTGTTCCTTCTGTGAAATTTGAATATAAATGCAACTGGAACGTAACTATCACTCAAACTTTTGACTATGTGATAGGCCCAAACTTGGTCGGATTAGCATGGTTCAGTTTAGAATAGAGGAACACCACAACAGATGTAAACTCCAAGGTGTAAGTCAATACTGAATCTTCAGATATGTGTCTTGTTCAGACAACAAACAGTCCTGAACAAATCTCTAAAAAAATTCAGAGATGCAAACATGCTAGCCTCAGGTGTAGTAACTTTCATGGGGAGAAATACCTCTGGTGTAGCCGCCTCAGGCGATGGAGGGCTCGACGGGTGTTCTTCTTCCGCCGGCGAACTCGGCATAGTACGGTTGGACGGATGATTTTCCTCCACCAGCGACATTGGATGTTCCTCTGAAAGTTGCAATGTGATGGGATTTGATGGAGATTCTGGTCGAGGGACACGGCCTGATGGACGTTCCGGTCGAGGATGCCTCCTTATGACAGCCAAGTCCAATCCGGGTCGGGCACTACATGCTTTTGCGTTGGAGAAGAACAGAGACTCGAACTCGATTACATTGGAAATTGACTTATGTTGGAGAAGGACACGGTCTCCAATTCCATCCAAATCACGACACTGGACTGGAGATTCAGAGAAGTGAAGCTGGCCTCGCTGTTGTGTTCGGCGTCCATCCAAATCACGACACTGCACTGAAAATTCAGATAACTGAAGCTCGCTGTTGTGAACACTGAACCGAAAATTCAGATAACTGAAGCTCGCTGTTGTGTTTGTGTATCTATGTGATGGGGGCCGTCCGAGCATCTGGGCGTGGGAGGCAGGGATGTGTGCGGAGCGCCGGTTGCTGGAGGCCAGCGGCATGCTATGCCGTAGCTTCGTCGGTGCCTGCAGTAGCGAGTCCATCTTCTCCTCAGCGCGGCGCCTAGCCGCACCAGCTCCACGCCAATCACCTCGGCCGTCCACTCCTCGCGCACCACCGACTGCACCAACCGTGGCAGGTCCAGCATGCCGCCGTCGCCATCCTGCAGCGACGCGTGTGTCGGGGACTTGCCGTTGAGGAGCTCCAGCAAGAGCACGCCCAAAGAGTGTCGCCGCGCGTCCTCCACCTCCGGGGCGCGGTAGCCGTCGGCGCCCGCAGCACGTCCACAAACCACGGCGGCCGCCCCTGCAATTCGAGTCGCGTGCTGCTGCTCTGCTGGAGCAGCGCCCGGAAGAGCGGGACCTTGAGGTCGCCAAGCAGAACGGAGAAGCTCCTGCCACCTGCCTGGCCTGCCGTCGGGAGGAGGACGGCGAGAGGAGCGCCCGTTCGTCCGCCGCTTGGGCCACGGCAGCTGATTCGGCACAGCCGCCCGCGAAGCCGTCGTCCATCTGGAACCGCATCACCCCGTCTGCCTTGGAGCTCGCCGCCTCTGACCACCTCTCCATCGTCCTCCGCCTCGATCCGTCCGTCCCATCTCCGGATGGCGCCCCGGAGAAGCTGGGCCGTAGATGCTTCATCAGGCTGCTGGCTACCTTCGCTGCTGCAGCGGCATCCTCCTCACCCTGATTCTCTCCTTCCTCGTCAGCACGGTCTCGGGGTCTGCGCTGGTGGGTCATAGGTGCGCCGCCGGCTCGTAGTCCCCGTGCGGTGCCGGGATGTGCTGTGCCTCCAGCTCCCCACTCACCGGGGCCCCTGCTCCGCCACCTCGTCCACCCCGATCGCCGCGGCGGCCTCCAACTGCCGGTCTGAATACCAAGAAACAGAGGATACACGAAAGGGATTTTTTTTACCGAATCGTTTTCCGAGAGCCACTTACGTAGGGAGTGCGGGTTCAATTTCCAAAAAAGAGAAGGATCTTTTTGCAAAAGCACACGACGGACGACCAGAAGCAATCGCTGGTTTCCTATTAGGGAGAGATAGCAAAAGAGCCCGTGCGTTGCAACGGAAGAGAAAACATAACACAGGTATGCACGTGTAGTTATCGATGTTTTCTTTTCCATATATGGTTATAGTGGAGTGTTTATTTGCAATCCGGATCGCCGCCGGTATGAAAAAACGGATCTTGCGCTATAAATTATAAGTTTGCTTCCATAACAATATTTTAAAAATATTTAACAGATAAAATTAACATCATATTTAGATTCCACACATTTTTCTAATAAATTTCATATATAATATGTTAAAATCAAAGTTACGGTTTAAAAGATACATATAATTTAGAAAATTATTTGGTTTGACTCAAATATATTCCAAAATAATATGATACTTAAAAGGTAAAAATAATCTCATAGTTGTATTCTACATATTTTTCTAATCAAATTTCATATATAATATGTTCAAATCGGAGTTACGGTTTAAAAGATATGGATGATTTTAAAAAGCATTTGTTTGACTTAAATATGATCCGCGGATGAATTAACTAAAACATCAGGGGGGGTTTCGAAAAATGTAAAATAACGGTTCGGGATATGGATGATTTTAAAAAGCATTTGTTTGACTTAAATATGATCCGCGAATGAATTACCTAAAACATCAGGGGGGTTCAAAAAATGTAAAATAACGGTTCGGGTGTGACTTAAATCCGGACGGCGGGTTGATTTCAAACAGGACTGCGGGTTAAATTCTCTGAAATAGAGGGACTTTTCTGTAAAATGGCATGACAGACGAAAGAAACCCAATTTGCTTTATTATTACTAGTACAAATGCTCATGCGTTGCACCGGGCGAAAAAAGGAGCAGAACCTGCTTCATGTGCCATTGTGGACCATCTTTACATCCAATTTCAATAAACGCCGATGATAAGGTTAAACATGGAAACTTTCTTACTTTTAATAAAACTTAAATTTTTCACTAAAATTGGAACACTTTTTTTAGAATAGTTATGTTTTACGAAATTCAAACATTTCTCAAAAAATAACATTTTTTTGAACATATTTTGTTTTTGTTGTACATTTCTAAATGGAAATATTTTTAGTAAAATGGAATTTTTTGGGGAATTTTGAATCTTTTTAAAAAAGTGCGAACATGTTTTTTTCAAACAAAAATAGTGTGAACATATGTAAAACTGTGAACATTTTTAAACTATATTTGCTGTGTTAGGTTTTTTTTTTGCATATAGTTTTTTTTCATATAGTTTTTTTAGAGCATTTTTAGGAACTTTTACAAATAGTTGGTTGTTTAGTTGGGAAGAGTATTTTCTCTTTTTTTTTCAAGTATTTAGGCTTGCCCAAAACAAAGCATTTCGCAACAGCCAGACGCTCGGCCTCGTCACAATCATACGCACTCTACTCCTCCATGACCAATCGATATTGCGCCGCCTCCGTCCGCATCGCCACCTTCTCCTCCTGCAGATTGGTGATCATGGCCATGGCCTGGGCAGCCGCCACCGCCGACGTGATCCGCTGCTCCTCCAACTCCTTCTACACGAGCGCCATGGACTTGTGGTCCAGCTCCACCCGCCACTTTAGCTCATCAAGCATGCTAGTCTTCAGCCTCAGTATCAAGCATGCTGCCGTCGAAGACGCCCAAGTAGTTCCCTTGCAGGGAGAGCGCCCTGGTGATTTAGAAATAAGCAATCATCTATGATACACCGATTAACTGGTTTCATGTTTGTTATCCTACTCCAGTGGCAAAAGTGTTCTCTATTTTTGGTAAGGTGGCATTTGAACTAAAATGGTAGACTTCACAACAAATTGAATGTGACTGGTATTTTATCTATCCCCAAGAACCGCACCTTACAGGAAGAAAATCTCACTAAACCCTAAACATACATTGGTACAGCAACTCAAGGACCATGTTTCTCTCACTTGATAATCCAAAAAACAACTAATTTCAGACTGTCTGAGATTCTTGTTGTCAAACTGTAAAAAGCCCCCAACTCAACACAGACCAAGAATTAAAGTACAGAAGGAACACAATGGCTGACAAATTAACCGCAATAGTTCTCGGTTCATCGAAAGAACGACTTTTGTTTCTAAGCTAAGAAGGTTCAGTTAGATTCATCTCCTCAATCGAGAGAATGTGCTCCAGTCAAACAGCTAAGGGAATGATGACCAGATAATTGGATAAGATTTGGAAATCCAGGCAACGGCACATTCAGGCCAGATTTAGTAAATTGATGAATGACAGTACACTTTCTTTAATTTGCACCATCCAACACTAAACGAAACAAATCAAATAGATCTAAAATTGGGTAGTGACTTGTGATCATCAATCAATAGGAGCAGAGTATGGTGCAGATCTACCAATAATTTAGGTGCCACCGGAAACACAACTGTTCATAATGATTTACCACAAACTTGAACAACCAAAAGCAGAGACCCTGATTCAATTTGTTTGGGTGTGCTCAAAAGCAGGGTTGCTGCCCGTAATAATCCAAAAACACTAAAGTCTAAACCTCTGAATCATTAGACTACTTGTGAGCAAATTAATCAAGGAGCCCTTCATTCAGATTCAGGGTTTAATTAACTGATTAGTTAAGATCAAGTGTCAACTGGTTCACCAATTCTGTTATTCCCGGGAATGCTGATCCAGTGAGGCTATTCTGGCTTGCATCAAGGTGCTAGAGCTTAGAATGGTTACCAAAAGCTGCCGGTATCGACCTGTTTCATGTTTTTATGTGATGGTCCAGGATCTGCTCGACTCGTTGACCCTACTTGTTTACAGCCAACGAAACCTCAGATACATGTCTAAAGCTCATTAGGGCTGACAGCCATCACACATGTCATGTTCACCTGTTCATAGGAAATGGAAGTTTGCTCCACCAAGTAAACAACCTTGACAAAAGATAAAGTTACCAGAAGTCCTTTCATAATCATTTTGCACAAACGTACACCACCTATATTGGAGAACAAAGTTGACCTGCAACCAACAAAATGCTCAGATTACTTCATAAAGACATATCAATTTTTACTATGAACGAAACCTTCAAGGCAAGACTACTGCAGAACCTACCACTAAGTCGAACTATATTTTTTTTTTTACGATTGCTAGGCATACTCGCGAGTTCACAAATAATAATAATCCAAAAAAGTTGAATCCTTCATTTTTAAAATTTGAGCATTGGCGCATATCCACTGTATGGATTAGTCATAGTATCTTTTTCTAAATCTCGACTAAACGGTGATGCACGCACACTTATCTTGGCTTGACCACCTGCACAATCAGATCTTACACTGGACATTGGTATTGTCTGATGCTTCCCATCGAACATCAGGCAATTTGAGATTTACCATTGCCCTAGGGACTTGACATCCCAGCTATCTTGCTCTAGCAGCTTAGTGGTACCTGACCAAAATGCTTGGTGCATGTTTTGGAAGTTGTTCCAAATCTGTGCAGCTCCCTAGGCAGACTCATAGAAGATTGAACAATGTTTTGTTAATCAGTTGCAGCATAAGTACACTTAAAAAATGCATAAAACAAAATATACCTCCTTAGGTGCATCCTTTATGATTCTTGGCAGTTAGGTGAACATAAAGATAATAGGAAACATAAGAAACTGGCTTTTAAAACTTGCATTGCAGTATGCAAGAAATTGATGATACTGTCCCCAAGTGGTCTAGGATAACCCGGTGATCAAAAATACACTAACTGATTATGTAGAGAATTATAGATTCACGAAATCCTTAAATCAGTATTTTAATCAAACAACGTCTGTTAATTTGGAACTATTTACTATTGTTGATCGTTCGTAAGTCTATTCAGTTACAGAAGGTTCTCAATCAGATTAGCCATCCCTCTTTCATTCAATTAGGTTCAGCAAATTCCTTTTATTACCTTGACAATGCCCACTGCTGGACAGAGTTAATATTTTTGGCAAGAAATCTCTGTTATAAATGGTCCAATTTTATCTATATGTATTATGTATGCCCCCAACAATAGAAAAAATAATATTGGTCCTCTTCCTCTCTAGCAAACCTTCGCCAGTGACAGGGATATGCCGAATTGCCAATGACCTTTCTCTGATTTCTGAGTTTCAGAGGTAGAGGGTGGAACAATTAGAAAGTCAACAAAGGGCTAGATGAATCTGATTGAAGAACTAAAAGCAACAGAATATCTTGTTGTGCATAAATCATCAATTATATGTCCAATTAGTACTGTCCAGTTAAAGTCGAAGCTAGAATCATATATCTTACAACTGTACTTCCGAAAAGAACCATTCAACGTCAGACTTTTATCATTGCTAAACATCAGTATCTCATATCATACAGTGATAATCCTCCTAGATTAAGATTATACCAAATCAGTGAACGAATAAAATAACTACAATTTGGAGCTTCAAGCAAAGCAAACAGTTAACTTAATTCTCTAGTCGACGGACTATGTTGTTACCTGAAGAATCATCCTCCCCCTGCTGTTAGTTCAGCACCTTGGCCCCTCGTTCTTGGAGCAGCATCCGATACCAAATCTCCAACCTGGTAGCCAATTCTGGTCAACAAATAGTAGCATAGGATACTTCTACAACTAATTTAAAATCAGGCAAGAAGACATGCTTACTGCCATGTTGGCGTATATGACACTGGAACCACTCATGCGAGCATTGTCTAGATGTATCTCTTTGGGTTTAAAACTGTGAATTTCAGAGATGCGCTTCTCTGAAAGCATAAAGATGCCATATCAGACTCAACACTTGGCTCAACAAATCATACTGTTCGGTGCAAGTATTCGTACTGCTTTCATGTGCAAATCCAAGTGAGAGTGGTATTGGTAACCCATATCTGAGTTGAAAACGGGGAAACAGAAGTGTGATTTTAGAGGTGAATACCTTATCCTCCAACTCATGGTCAGATGCGTATTAGGCGGCAGCATCCTGCTCGTAGGTTGTGGCTCCTCTTCCACCTCCCTCTGCGGCCCGTTGCTAGATGGAAAAGGGAGTGCAGCATCCGTCGTGCGACAGATCGATTGACCCGACTCCCGCCTCTTCCTCGATCTCTCGCCCCCTGCAAGCTTGCGCCGCTGTGGTCCGTGCCCCGGCCGACTCTCCATTTTCTCCTCCTTCATCTCCCCGTGCGCCTCCTGCCTCGCTGCCGCCGCCTGATGCAGCACCCGAGCACAGCGCCTCCTCGATGCCTCGCTGCTGCATCCTCGGAGCACAGCGCCGCCTCCCCGCCTCGATGTCGCCGCCTGATGCGGCGCCCGAGGGCACCGCCGCCTCCACGCCTCGCTGTTGCATCCTTGGAGCGCAGCGCCGCCTCCCCACCTCGCTTCCGCCGCCTGATGCGGCGCCCGAGCGCGCCGCCGCCTCCCCGAGCGCCGTCTCCCGCGAGCCCACCACCGCCCCGCCGTGCTGGAAAAGGGATAAGATAGAAGACAGGGTCGCGGGCTGAATTCTTGGAAACGTAGGGCTTTTTTATAAAAATGAATCATTTTTTCAGATCCACTTACATAGGGACGGCGGGTTGAATTCTCATAAAACAGGGGGATTTTTTTGCAAAATGGCCTGCGACGGACGACCAGAAACCCTATTCTCTTTATTATTAGGTAAAGATAAAGAGTAAAGAGGTAAAGATAAAGATAAAGATTAGGGAAAGATAAGAAAGAAAAAAATAAACAAAGTACCTGCCGCAAGAAGGATGAAAAAATGACTGTCAACATCATGACTCCTCCACTTTTATTGTTCGTGGCTGTCTAGATCTTGAATCAGAATCAGAAAAGAAAAATCTACCTCCGTCTGTTCCTTCGGCCATGCTCCGTTTCCGCTCCACTCCATGACCCATCCATGATGCCGCCTTCTCGGTCAAGAACTCAAGATGATGGCCCTCTGTGCACTCTTCACGGCTCAGTTCTTGCGAGCGGACGTGTTGTTGAGACGACGGAGAAAAGGCTGTCTAAGGGGTGAGATGAGGGCTGGGTATGCTGCAGCAACGAGTGGCTGCTCTTGATTTATTTCCACGTGACATGATAATTAGGTTTGAACTGCAGTTAAATCCAGTGTTCTCTATTCATATGAAGTGCCCAGATTCAAGCATATGTTTGAATCATATACGTGGTGCACCCATAATTCCATATACATGGAGTGCAGATCAAGCATTATAGGGCGTGGATGAGTGCGACTGAGGAATCGTACAGACTATACAGCAGGTGGCTAGGGAAGACGATGGTGCTGTATTGTCAGTATGTTATGGATGAAGTCGCAAGGCCAATTGACCTATCCGAGATGACAGAAAACGGCCCCAGAAACATGGTCTCTGGCGAGGTGGGGAGTATACATGATGATGGTGCCGATGCCTGATCCTCTTACTCATGGTATGTGCTACAGTCTAGGTCTAATTCATAATCCCATGCATGTACGGACAGGCAGGATAAGATTTCTTTTGATTAAGGAGCTTCTAGCAATACAAATCAAACACCTAATATAGTTGACATCGCTTATGATTGATCATAGCACGTGTTATATGATGGGTAAATGTCATCCAGTTCTATCCAAGAGAATTAACTGGAAAATATAGCATGCAATATTTTTCTCATATTCAAGAAACGTGTACAACTATTTTAATATCATGAAAAAAAAGGATTATCGGCTCCAATGGCTATGAAGTGAACCAGTGCACAAATCATTGTAACTCCAAGCTTCTTCAGAACCTTAACTTCATACAAACTCTTTCTGCGTTGTTCATTTACTTCTTATAATTATTGTGAAGGCAAACATCTGAAGAATGTGAGACAATGAATATCCAGTAAGACAATGACCCATTAAGTAACGACTGTAGTATACACCAATTTATGTTGGTGTTTGAAGGAAAATTGTCAACACTATTCCCAGCTATATTTGTAAATAAAATTATCCTACATGTCTTAAATTACTTATTCCTGTTTAATTATTCTACAGCCGTTTGATATTCCTAAAGTTTGGTCCTGATACCCCAAACTATTTCTCAATAAGTAGGGCTGCTGACCATCTCCCGCACATCACAATATGCACAGTATGAAGAAGAGCAGCAACATTGATTGACGGCATTTATCCTATATAGTTCCAGGTTTCCTTTTTGATAAACAGATGTGTTTTTTCTAGGTTTGAGTAAATGTCTAATCAAACCATTTGAAGAAGTATTGGGGATATGTTGGAAACCTATAGTATGACTTGATCCGCCTATACTCTGCTATTTTCCAGTGTTACTGGAGTACCGCCCATGCCACATTAACAATAGTTTCCCATGATACAGTTAGACTATCTGTTTTATTTAGGTACGATTTCACTCATTTATTTCACTACCAGGGGTAGTTCGTGGTTAGTGCAATGGGTTCTTAGATATATAGAAACCAAGAAAAGGCGTGGCATTCTGTTTCTCCTATGTTGCGCTTAGAAGAGTGTGTTCATAAAGTCGGAGCAATGCTATGCTATTGCAGATCTAAAAATAAGGCTCCAGTTTTGTATGAATGAGATTGCTTCCTCTCTCTATGCTCGCTTTACGAGTTTCTCCTCACAACACCAAGCATGGAATTAAATCAAATTCCACATATCTATTTGCAAACCATTGGGTTAAAGGACAGCAGAGAAACTACATAAGTTATTCCATAAATGTACAAATTCTTGACTTTAAGAAGTACCATAAACTGTTTATAAAGAATCTAATTCATGATACTTGCAGAGATTTCATTCAGCTGTTAAAAATGATTATCAATGAACACTGCAGAAAAATGCTTATCAGGACCTCTCATTCATTTGTAGAGGTCCAATTCTTATTCTATTAGTTGCTTTCAATGATATGTTTTCCTCTATACTGCATTATTTGAAGCCAAAGTTAGGACATAGTAGGTGCAAGTTATACAATTTTTTTCCAATACATTGTTGCAGTTGCAGGCCCCCATACTAAAACTGAAGCCAACCGACTCGAGAATGCCACCACAGAGTAAATAGAAGCCAACAAACTCTGACGACGGGACGTTCAGACTCTGCCCTCAAAAATTACCAAAGCCAGGCCAAATTATGAAGTGTCATGCAACTTGACGTATAAATAAGTCACGCCCAACTTTTCGAGTTTGTTTCTCACCGGAAGCAACAAGGTTAGTAATTTTTGTATTTATGAACACATTTTTTAGCTAAAATGTTCATATCAATTGACAACTACTTTTTCAATCCCTTGGAAGAAATGCCTTTTCATGCTTTTGAACTGAAACCCCATCGGCATACAAGAAGCTGAGAGACTTCAACAACAGACCCAAACATGTATGCTCAAGTGAAAGTAACAAGAATGTGGGATACAATCAATCCTTCAAACGATGAGCGAGTCTATACATATTAAATTTTTGATTGTTCTATTACTTCAAAAAGATGATAGTTGTGTTTTTGTGTACATATTTCACTACAGACTATTCTATTGTTTCAAAACAACAGTTGATAAGTATAGATTTTAGTTTCACAAAGGGCCAAATAGTTCATGCTACCAGATGTATAGATCCACATTCCAACAATATTCAGAACTACAAATCTTATAAAATCTTAATGGAGACAATTTTGATTAATGAGATAATATATATAAATCTAGCCGCGCAAATGCGCGGGTACACCTGCTAGTTGATAATTATGTTAGGTAGCATTCCACATCCAAAATTCTGTCTTTATCATTTACCTACTCGAGGACGAGCATGAATTAAGCTTGGGGATGCGGATACGTCTCCAACGTATCTATAATTTTTTATTATTCCATGCTATTATATTATCCATCTAGAATGTTTTATATGCATTTATATGCTATTTTATATGATTTTTGGGACTAACCTATTACCCTAGAGCCCAGTGCCAGTTTCTATTTTTTCCTTGTTTTTGAGTTCTACAGAAAAGGAAAACCAAACGGAGTCCAATTGACGTGCCAATTTTTGATGATTTTTATGGACCAAAAGAAGCCCCCGGAGTAAAAGAGTTGGGCCAGAAGAGTCCCGAGCCGTCCACGAGGGTGGGTGGCGCGCCGTACCCCCCTGGGCGTGGGCCCCTATCTCGTGGACGACTCAGAGACCCCCCAGACTTGAGACCTACTTCAAAAATTCCTATAAATACAGAAACCTCCAGAAAATAACCTAGATCGGGAGTTCCACCACCGCAAGCCTCTGTAGCCACCAAAAACCAATCGAGGCCCTGTTCCGGCACCCTGCTTGAGGGGGGATCCCTCACCGGTGGCCATCTTCATCGTCACGGCGCTCTCCATGACGAGGAGGGAGTAGTTTACCCTCGGGGCTGAGGGTATGTACCAGTAGCTATGTGTTTGATATGTCTCTCTCTCTCTCTATCGTGTTCTTGATTCGGCACTATCTTGATGTATCGCGAGCTTTGCTATTATAGTTGGATCTTATGATGTTTCTCCCCCTCTATTCTCTTGTAATGGATTGAGTTTTCCCTTTGAAGTTATCTTATCACATTGAGTCTTTAAGGATTTGAGAACACTTGATGTATGTCTTGCATGTGCTTATCTGTGGTGACAATGGGATATTCACGTGATCTACTTGATGTATGTTTTGGTGATCAACTTGCGGGTTCAGTGACCTTGTGAACTTATGCATAGGGGTTGGCACGCGTTTTCGTCTTGACTCTCCGGTAGAAACTTTGGGGCACTCTCTGAAGTTCTTTGTGTTGGTTGAATAGATCAATCTGAGATTGTCTGATGCATATCATATAATCATACCCACGGATACTTGAGGTAACATTGGAGTATCTAGGTGACATTAGGGCTTTCGTTGATTTGTATCTTAAGGTGTTATTCTAGTGCGAACTCTAGGATAGATTAAATGAAAAAAATAGCTTCGTGTTATTTTACTACGTACTCTTGAATAGATTGATGAGAAAGAATAACTTTGAGGTGGTTTCGTACCCTACAATAATCTCTTCGTTTGTTCTCCGCTATTGGTGACTTTGGAGTGACTCTTTGTTGCATGTTGAGGGATAGTTATATGATCCAATTATGTTATTATTGTTGAGAGAACTTGCACTAGTGAAAGTATGAACCCTAGGACTTGTTTCCTAGCACTGCAATACCGTTTACGCTCATTTTTATCATTAGTTACCTTGCTGTTTTTATATTTTTAGATTACAAAAACCTATATCTACCATCCATATTGCACTTGTATCACCATATCTTCGCCGAACTAGTGCACCTATACAATTTAGCATTGTATTGGGTATGTTGGGGACACAAGAGACTCTTTGTTATTTGGTTGCAGGGTTGTTTGAGAGAGACCATCTTCATCCTACACCTCCAACGGATAGATCTAGGTATTGTCATCTTTGGTATGCAACCCATAAGTGGCTCTCATAATAGATTAATAATTTCTTCCTAGGAAAGTGTTCCATGCCCTTCCTTAACGGAAATTGAAATCTAAGGTTTCCTTCTTTCATATCAATAGTTGCACCAATCGTTCTAAGGAAAGGTCTACCAAGAATAATAGGACATGTAGGATTGCAATCTATATCAAGAACAATCAAATCTATGGGAACATAATTCCTATTTGCAACAACAAGAGCATCATTAATCTTTCCCATAGGTTTCTTAATGGTGGAATCCGCAAGATGCAAATTTAAAGAACAATCATCAAATTCACGGAAACCTAGCACATCACACAAAGTTTTTGGAATCGTGGAAACACAAGCACCCAAATCACACAAAGCATAGCATTCATAATCTTTAATCTTAATCTTAATAGTAGGTTCCTACTCATCATAATGTTTTCTAGGAATAGAAACTTCTAGTTCAATCTGTTCTTCAAAAGATTATATCATAGCATCAACGATATGTTTAGTAAAAACTTTGTTTTGATTGTAAGCATGACGAGAATTTAACACGGATTGCAACAAGGAAATACAATCTATTAAAGAACAATTATCATAATTAAATTTCTTGAAATCCAAAATAGTGGGTTCATTTCTACTTAAAGTCTTGACCTCTTCAATCCCACTTTTATCAATTTTTACATCTAGATCTAAAAACTCCAAATCATTGGGACGCCTTTTAACAAAAGTTGACTCATCTCCAGCCCCATCTTTATCAAGATTCATAATGGAAAACAAAGATTTAATAGGATTCACATCAATCACTTTTAAATCTCCATCATTATTATTTAGAGCCTCAGGTTTAGCGGCCATCTTATTAACTAAGGTGGCTTGTTTATCAGAAATTTGGCCTACTAAATTTTCAAGATGAGCAAACGGAGATTTCAAACCATAAAATTCCTTGGATATATCATCGAGCTCTTTATTCATATACTCCATAAAACTTTTTTGTTCCTTAAGCTCGTTTCTGAAGAAATTATTATGCTCAAATTGCAAAGACATAAAGCTTCTAACGTTGTTTTCAATTTCTTCCAACCTCCTAAGGTGAGGATCAATGCTTTTTGGCAGAGCCATCAACGCAAACAGGCACACCAACACACAAGCACACAAGAAGCAAGCGAAAAGAGATGAATGGAAGAGGGGCGAAGAAAAGGCAAAGGTTTTAGAAAATCATTTTAGAAGTGGGGAGAGGAAAACGAGAGGCGAATGGCGAATAATGTAATGCAAGGGAGAAGAGTTTATGATGGGTACTTAGTATGGCTTGACTTGACGTAGATCTCCCCGGCAACGGTGCCAGAAATCCTTCTTGCTACCTCTTGAGCTTGTGTTGGTTTTCCCTTGAAGAGGAAAGGGTGATGCAGCAAAGTAGCGTAAGTATTTCCCTCAGTTTTGAGAACCAAGGTATCAATCCAGTAGGAGACGATGCACAAGTCACCGAATACCTGTACAATCAATCAAGAACTTGCAACCAACGCGATAAAGGGCTTGTCAATCCCTTCACGGTCACTCGCAAAAGTGAGATCTGGTAGAGACAGATAAACGGTAAAGTAAATATTTTTGGTATTTTTGGGTGTATAGATTGAAAAGTAAAGATTGCAAAATAGTAGATCGGAAACTAGCAAGATGTAAACAAGATTCAATAATACGGAAAAGAGACCCGGGGGCCATAGGTTTCACTAGCGGCTTCTCTCGAGATAACATATATTACGTTGTGTGAACAAATTACTGCCGAGCAATTGATAGAAAAGCGCATAATTATGACGACATCTAAGGCAATTATCATGAACATAGGCATCATGTCCGTGTCAAGTATACCGACTTCTGCCTGCATCTACTACTATTACTCCACACATAGACCGCTATCCAGCATGCATCTAGAGTATTAAGTTCATAAAGAACATAGTAACGCATTAAGAATGATCACATGATGTAGAGGAATTAACTCTAGCAATATGATGAAAACCCCATCTTGTTATCCTCGATGGCAACAATACAATACGTGCCTTGCTGCCCCTACTATCACTGGGAAAGGACACCGCAAGATTGAACCCAAAGCTAAGCACTTCTCCCATTGCAAGAAAGATCAATCTAGTAGGCCAAACTAAACCGATAATTCGGAGAGACTTGCAAAGATATCAAATCATGCATATAAGAATTCAGAGAATAACCAAATAATATTCATAGATAATCTTGATCATAAATCCACAATTCATCGGATCTCGGCAAACATACCGCAAAAGAATATTACATCAAATAGATCTCCAAGAACATCAAGGAGAAGATGGTATTGAGAGTCAAAGAGAGAGACGAAGCCATCTAGCTAATAACTATGGACCCAAAGGTCTGTGGTAAACTACTCACGCTTCATCGGAGAGGTAACGGTGTTGATGTAGAAGCCCTCCATGATCGAATCCCCCTCTGGTAGATCGCCGGAAAAGGCCCCAATATGGGATCTCACGGGTACAAAAGGTTGCAGTGGTGGAAAAGTGGTTACGTGGCTCCCCTTATATTTTTAGGGTATAAGAGTATATATAGGCGAAGGAACTAGGTCAGGGGAGTGATGTCTACTACACAACCTTCTTCTTGTAGACGTTGTTGGGCATCCAAGTGCAGAGGTTTGTAGGGCAGTAGCAAATTTCCCTCAAGTGGATGACCTAAGGTTTATCAATCCGTGGGAGGCGTAGGATGAAAATGGTCTCTCTCAAACAACCCTGTAACCAAATAACAAAGAGTCTCTTGTGTCCCCAACACACCCAATACAATGGCAAATTGTATAGGTGCACTAGTTCGGCGAAGAGATGGTGATACAAGTGCAATATGGATGGTAGATATAGGTTTTTGTAATCTAAAAATATAAAAACAGCAAGGTAACTAATGATAAAAGTGAGCACAAACGGTATTGCAATACTTCAAAACAAGGTCTAGGGTTCATACTTTCACTAGTGCAAGTTCTCTCAACAATAATAACATAATTGGATCATATAACAATCCCTCAACATGCAACAAAGAGTCACTCCGAAGTCACTAATAGCAGAGAACAAACGAAGAGATTATTGTAGGGTATGAAACCACCTCAAAGTTATCCTTTCTGATCGATCTATTCAAGAGTCCGTAGTAAAATAACATGAAGCTATTCTTTCCGTTCGATCTATCCTAGAGTGCGTACTAGAATAAAACCTTAAGACACAAATCAACCAAAACTCTAATGTCACCTAGATACTCCAATGTCACCTCAAGTATCCGTGGGCATGATTATACGATATGCATCACACAATCTCAGATTCATCTATTAAACCAACACAAAGAACTTCAAAGAGTGCCCCAAAGTTTCTATCAGAGAGTCAAGACAAAAACGTGTTCCAACCCCTATGCATAGATTCCCAAGGTCACGGAACACGCAAGTTGATCACCAAAACATACATCAAGTGAATCAATAGAATACCCCATTGTCACCACGGGTATCACATGCAAGACATACATCAAGTGTTCTCAAATCCTTAAAGACTCAATCCGATAAAATAACTTCAAAGGGAAAACTCAATCCATTACAAGAAGGTAGCGGGGGAGAAACATCATAAGATCCAACTATAGTAGCAAAGCTCGCGGTACATCAAGATCGTGCCAAATCAAGAACACGCGAGAGAGATCAAACACATAGATACTAGTACATACCCTCAGCCCCGAGGGTGAACTACTCCCTCCTCGTCATGGAGAGCGTCGGGATGATGAAGATGGCCACCGTTGAGGGATCCCCCCTCCGGCAGGGTGCCGGAACAGGGTCCCGATTGGTTTTTGGTGGCTTCAGAGGCTTGCGGCGGCGGAACTCCCAATCTATGGTGCTCCTGGATGTTTTCGGGGTATATGGGTATATATAGGAGGAAGAAGTAGGTCAGTGGAGCTGCGAGGGGCCCACGCGGGTGGGGGCGCGCCCAGGGGGCAGGCGCACCTCCCTGCCTCGTGGCCTCCTCGCTTCTTTCTTGACGTCCACTCCAAGTCTCCTGGATCACGTTTGTTCCAAAAATCACTCTCTCGAAGGTTTCATTTCGTTTGGATTCCGTTTGATATTCCTTTTCTGCGAAACATTGAAATAGGCAAAAAAACAGCAATTTGCACTGGGCCTTCGGTTAATAGGTTAGTCCCAAAATAATATAAAAGTGTATAATAAAGCCCATTAAACATCCAAAACAAATAATATAATAGCATGGAACAATCAAAAATTATAGATACGTTGAAGACGTATCAATTAGCTACACACAATGCATAAGGATGACAATAGTGCTCTTAGGTTCTGGCGCTTATTCAAGAAGGTGATGAAACAACATAAAAGTAAACAGATAGTCCCTTCGCAGAGGGAAGCAGTGATTTGCAGCGGTGCCAGAGCTCAAGTTTTTTTAAAACAGAGGTAAATGAAATTTTGAGAAATGCACTCTTCTTATTTACTTCATGACCATTAGTTATCGGTATCTTCCATGCTAAACACATTAGTGGTGGTTCACAAGCGATAAAAGTAAAGGTTTACTCCCCCTCCACCAACCACCAACAGTCACACTCCACAGCTGGTCCGAAACAAAGGGAACCGTCCATACCAACAACATTCCCGGGGGAGTTTTGTTTAGTTATTTGCAAATTTGAATTCAGGACTGGGAATCCCTATTACCACCCCTCTCGTGCAAGGACGAGTGAATCAACACATGTCAGGAGAATAACCCGCTTAGCATGGAAGATACTGACTACCTCCCGTCGCTCTATGAACAATCCAAGCAGACAAAAATGATATTTATTTGAAGTTTTTAGAGGTGGCACATGCAAATTTACTTAGGACGACAGGGTAATACCCCATATAGGTAGGTATTGTGGACTCATCTGGGATAACTTGGGTTTCATGATTTTTGATGCACAAGCGGAATTCCTGCTTAGTACAGGCGAAGGCTAGCAATTAGGTTGAGAAGCGGCCAGCTAGATGGCGAAAACGGTCATGAACATGCATTGTGCATAAGTAACATTGGATACTAGCATGAGTAGGAAATGAACACCATGAACATAAATATCATAGAGGCTATGTTGGTTTTGATTCAACTACATGCATGAACATGTGCGAAGTCAAGCCACTCGAGCATTCAGAGGAGGATACCATGTCATCATACTACATCACAATCATTTTAACGCAATGTTGACATCCAAGATAAATCATTATCCACTCCTAGCTACTTAAGCATGGCATGAGAAACTATAATCTCTAATTGACATTGCAAACATGTTTGATCATAATAGGCTGAATCATGGATACTAGGTTAAACATATTTACAAAAAATAGAACAAGTTGAGTTCATACCCGTTTCCCTCTGCCACGGCCAGTTCATCAAATATCTTCATTATTGCCTTTCACTTGCATGCCAGAATGATATGAAAATAATAATAGTGCAAGAGTGTTGTGGACTAAGCTGGAATCTGCAAACATTTTATTCAAAGGAGAAGACAAGGTAATGTGGGCTCTTTGTTAGATCGATAATAATGCGTATGAGAGCCACTCAACATTTTCATCGTGGTCTTGTCCTGTAGCCACCAAAAACCAATCGGGACCCAGTTCCGGCACCCTGCTGGAGGGGGATCCATCACCGGTGGCCATCTTCATCATCCCGGCGCTCTCCATGACGAGGAGGTAGTAGTTCACCCTCGGGGCTGAGGGTATGTACCAGTAGCTATGTGTTTGATCTCTCTCTCTCTCTCGTGTTCTTGAGGTGATACGATCTTGATGTATCGCGGGCTTTGCTATTATAGTTGGATCTTATGATGTCTCTCCCCCTCTACTCTCTTGTAATGGATTGAGTTTTCCCTTTGAAGTTATCTTATCGGATTGAGTATTTAAGGATTTGAGAAAACTTGATGTATGTCTTGCATGTGCTTATCTGTGGTGACAATGGGATATTCACGTGATCTACTTGATGTATGTTTTGGTGATCAACTTGCGGGTTCCGTAACATTGTGAACTTCTACATAGAGGTTGGCACACATTTTCGTCTTGACTCTCCGGTAGAAACTTTGGGGCACTCTTTGAAGTTCTTTGTGTTGGTTGAATAGATGAATCTGAGATTGTGTGATGCATATCGTATAATCATACCCACGGATACTTGAGGTGACATTGGAGTATCTATGTGACATTAGGATTTTGGTTGATTTGTGTCTTAAGGTGTTATTCTAGTACGAACTCTATGATAGATCGAACGGAAAGAATAGCTTCGTGTTATTTTACTACGGACTCTTGAATAGATCGATCATAAAGGATAACTTTGAGGTGGTTTCGTACCCTACAATAATCTCTTTGTTTGTTCTCCGCTATTAGTGACTTTGGAGTGACTCTTTGTTGCATGTTGAGGGATAGTTATATGATCAAATTATGTTATTATTGTTGAGAGAACTTGCACTAGTGAAAGTATGAACCCTAGGTCTTGTTTAGAAGCATTGCAATACCGTTTTCGCTCACTTTTACCACTTGCTACCTTGCTGTTTTTATAATTCCAGATTACAAAAACCTATATCTACCATCCATATTGCACTTGTATCACCATCTCTTCACCGAACTAGTGCACTTATACAATTTACAATTGTATTGGGTGTGTTGGGGACACAAGAGACTCTTTGTTATTTGGTTGCAGGGTTCTTTGAGAGAGACCATCTTTATCCTACGCCTCCCACGGATTGATAAACCTTAGGTCATCCACTTGAGGGAAATTTGCTACTGTCCTAGAAACCTCTGCACTTGGAGGCCCAACAACGTCTACAAGAAGAAGGTTGTGTAGTAGACATCACTAATGTCGGGTGCATCATGACTGGATCTTTTCTACCATGAATTACAATGTTTAGTCGTTGCTTGAACTTTGGAGGTGCTCTATATTTATGTTTTGCGTTCTTAGAAAGGGCTAGTGAGATACCACTATTGTCATATTATATCACGGTTGTTTTGACAAAGTACTGTCATTTGAGATATCTTATTATTGCTCGCTAGTTGATTATGCCATTGATTTGAGTTAATATAATTTTTAAGTGTTATTGTCGACATGGTTACTCATGATCTTGGCTGAAAACCTGGGTGCTACTTAAGCTTATTTATGTAAACAAGAGCAAAAGAGTTCGTAAAACTTTTTCTTTTTCACTTTCAGTTTATCAACTGAATTGCTTGAGGACAAGCAAAGGTTTAAACTTGGGGAAGTTGATACGTCTTCGTTGTATCTACTTTGCCTAACGCTTTTCCTCTTGTTTTGGACTCTAATTTGCATGATTTGAATGAAACTAACCCGGACTGACGCTGTTTTCAGCAGAACTATCATGATGTAGTTTTTGTGCAGAAATAAAAGTTCTAGGATTGGAACGAAACTTTGCGAGGAATTTTTATACTATAAAAGATAATTTCTGGAGCCAACCACCGGAGGGGGGCACTTGGGTGGGCACAACCCTCCAGGGCGCCCCCCTCCAAGCGCGCCCAGGTGGGTTGTCCCCACCTGGTGGCCCCGCGGACCTCAACCCTGACACTTTAAAATCACATTTTCGGATAAACAAAATCAGGGACAAAGAATATTGCGTTTCACGAGACAGAGCCGCCGCCACCTCCTATTCTTCATCGGGAGGCCATATCTGGAGTCCGTTTGGGGCTCCAGAGAAGGGGATCTTCGATCTTCGTCATCACCAACCCTTCTCCATCGCCAATTCCATGATGCTCCCCACCGAGAGTGAGTAATTCCTTCGTAGGCTCGCTGGTCGATGAGGAGTTGGATGAGACACATCATGTAATCGAGTTAGTTTTGTTAGGACTTGATCCCTAGTATCCACTATGTTCTGAGATTGATATTGCTATGACTTTGCCATGCTTAATGCTTGTCACTTTGGGCCCGGGTGCCATGATTTCAGATCTGAACCATTTATGTTATCACCATTATATCTATGTTCTAGATCCGAACTTCCAAGTTATAGTCACATATTACGTGTTATGATCCATAAACCCAGGAGTGACAGAAGTCAGGATACTTTTTGGTGATGACCGTAATTTGAGGAGTTCATGTATTCACTATGTGTTAATGCTTTGTTCTAGCTCTCTATTAAAAGGAGGACTTAATATCCCTTTGTTTCCAATAGGACCTCGCTGTCACGGGAGGGTAAGACAAAAGATGTCATGCACGTATGACATGCCTACATTATATTTATGAACTGGAGCTAGTGTCGTATCGCCCTAGGTTATGACTGTTATATGATGAATATCATCCAACGAATTCACCGATCCAATGCCCACGAATTTCTCTTATATTGTTTCTGCTAAGTTACTCTTGCTACTGTCACTATTGCACTTGCTACAAAAATAATTGCTACCATTGTTACTGTTACTATTGCTGTTGCTACTGCTATCAAAACTATCATACTACTTTGCTACTGATCACTTTGCTGCGGATAATTAATCTTCAGGTGTGGTTGAATTAACAACTCAGCTGCTAATACTTGCAAATATTCTTTGGCTCCTCCTGTGTTGAATCAATAAATTTGGGTTGAATACTCTACCCTCGAAAACTTTTGCGATCCCCTATAATTGTGGGTTATCAGGGAGCCCGAACTAGCCACAAGAGCCGATGCTCTGGGATCGAACGTCTGTAGTTGAATCTAAATGAGCATAAAACTAAGTGAATCTAAATGAGCATGTTAGATAATCGAATCATACACAAAGGAACAATAAAAAATATTTTCCAAATGATAAGTGTCACACGTGTGGGACAAAGTAACATTGCCCTGACGCTTTGACAACTAAAATTATCATCCAAAAAACAAATCCCCCCAAAAAATTGAATCTTGCCATGCTTCACAACTAAAGTTGTCATCCTTGGGTAAATAAACTTGCCATAAAAAACGTCAAGGTGAAATTACTTCGTGCCGCACGTATTACACTTATCAGGGCCCAAACATTTTTGGTTCTTGGATGATACGATTACTAAACCCAACTTGCATGCCAATTAAATATGCCCTAGAAATTTCTACCAATATCATTGTCTAATATACACTAGAAACCACTATTGAAATGTTTATGATTCAGAAATCTCTACCATGACATTCAATAATATTAAAATATATAGAGACACACACATAGATATGTAAACGTGTGTATATGCAATAATTTATTTATGCAATATTAGAGAACTATTTCGAATGATTTTTTAACAAGAAACCTAATTTATTTATGCAATATCATGCAATTTAAATGATGTATATTATAACTGTATAACAATGAATAATATATTTATTATTTACAAACATTATTATGTAAATAATTATAAAAAATATTAATTAAAATTGTAATATGATTTACTTAGTTTAAAATAAGTATAAAAGTTTGATATAAAAAAAATATATTTTTTTCATCACCTGCCCGAAAATGGTTGGGGCCGGCTCTGTCATGAGCGGGAACAGAAGAGCCCTAGCAATGTGCTTGAGCGCAGTGCGACGCTCGTTGTCAGTACACAATACAAGAAAGGTTGTCAGATAAATGACCTGAAACAAGCCGCAGAGGCCATTGATCCACATCGCCTCGTTTCTTAGGTAGTCGAAGGTGAACCACGCCGCATTCCCGAGCAGGGCGGCGATGTTTGGATCCAGGAAGTGTGGTCCCTGTCCTCCCCGTGCTCTGGCCATCCACACACTGATGGTCGCTGGGCTACACGCAGGAATAACTACACAGATCATACTCGCATAACATACATACATGACCACCAATGCGTGTGTTACTTACAATGCAGGCAAGGAGAGGAGTTAATGAATCTTTTACTCACAGGTTCATCACTGCAGCGATAGCTGCTGCGCCGTTGTAGACCCTTGCGAAGACCACGTCCATGGTGAAGCCCTCGTACATACCTCAGCAGCATCGGCCTCATAATTAACATCGAAGATAATAAGAGTTTAACGACCAATCAATGAACATATACACTAAAATGGCACGCACGCAATGTAGGACGGCAAACCCACACAAACTACCAGCGGACAGATCTATGAGCAAGCACACACATGCAATGCATGAAGGCAAACCCACACAAGGCAACTGACGGACAGATCTGCGAGCAAGCACAAACGCATTACATGAAGCACAAACCAAAGAAATGGAGTGGCAGGACAAGAGGATGTGGAACCCCTTCAAGCACAAACGCAAGCACAAGCCACTCCATTTTTGAAGGCAACCGACGGACAGATCTGCGAGCAAGCACAAACACATATGACAAGGACTAATGTTTTTATCTAGTACATTTCAGATGAGTTCAACAATGGAGTGGCAGGACAAGAGGATGCGGAACCCCTTCAAAATGCTAAGGATAAAGATTGACAAAAGTTCAAGACTTTACATTTACATTTAGTGATCCAAGATCACATTGAGTCCATAGGAAAGCCAATACTATTAAAAGGGGATGAGGTGTTGATTAATGGCTTGCTTGCTCAAATGCTTACTGATATTGTTCCAAAACCCTCAACCACTTTCTCATTTCCACATATGTCCAAAACCTAAAGTCAAACTTGGCCCCACCGATTTGATCTATCCGGCGCCACCGAGTTCATTGACATAGCCACTGCCAGAAACCCTAATCAGTTAGTCACACCAATATGGATCTCGATCTCACCGAGATGGCCTTGTAAACTCTCTGTTGCCTATTGCAATTATTTTGGTCTCACCGAAATGTGCAATCGGTCCCACCGAGTTTGCTTGACCAACTCTCTGTTTGATCAATTGCTGAAATCGGTCTCACCGGGTTCAGGCGATCGGTCTCACCGAGATAAGGTTTTGCCCTAGCCCTAGCACATCGGTCCCACTGAGTTGATCTCGTTTGTCCCACCGAAAATCCTAACATTCACATTTTGAACTAGATCGGTCCCACCGAGTTTTTCTATTTGGTCTGACCGAGTTTGGTAAAATGTGTGTAACGGCTATATTTTGTGTGGAGGCTATATATACCCATCCACCTCCTCACTAGTAGAAAAACGACCTAATGTTCAACTCATTAGTCCTGGTTTGTAAATGAACTGGCACTAATCTGACCATTAGTCCCGGTTCGAATGGCTATGCATTAGCCCCAGTTCATTTGTGACCTGTAGTCCCAGTTTGTGTCACAAACCAGGACTAAAGGTGTGGTGGCAGGATGGCGTCAGGCCGGGGCCCCACGAGCCCTTTAGCCGCGGTTTGTGACACAAACCGGGACTAAAGGGCCAACCTATAATCCCGGTTTGTGATAAAGGGCCAACCTATAATCCCGGTTTGTATCACAAACCGGGACTAAAGGGGTCTAACTTTTAGTCCCGGTTGGAGACACAAACCGGGACTAAAGGGCAATTTTCAAACTCTACCCCCCAGTATCACCTTTTCAGTTTTAAAAAAAATTAAAAGAAAATGATAAAAACATCAAAAATTAAAATCCTTCGAGATGTAGTTATGTTACTACATCTAGTAGTTAGGGAAATTTAAAAACATAAATTTCGACATGTTTTACACAAAAGTGTTATGAAAAAGTAAAACAACCATATCTTTTGCATAAGATGTCGAAAAAAACGCATAATATATCAAAATGTTCAACACGAAAATCCGCATCCGATTTCAACAACCGTAGGCTGTTTTGCAAGTTTTTAGAATTCTCAAATTCTTAAAGGAAAAAAAGTTATGCTCAAATTTCATTTTTCTTTATTTTTGGTTAAACCTGGTCAAACTATGGATCAAACTACTTATTCAAGAAATATTAGTGTTACTAAATAATTATTTTAATTTTTTTTGAATTTTGGTCAAACTATGGTCAAACTACTTATTCAAGAAATAGTACTGTTACTAAATAATTAATGTTTTTTAGAATAATAGTTTCAAACCCAAACGGTGAAACGTGTGAGTTCATGCTCATGCTAAACTCCTGAGGGTTAATAGGATTGACAGCTTACTATTGTCAGGTAAACAACAAGTGCAGACTTAGAAACTAGCGGGAATAGAACTCGAAAGTTAAGTGTGCTCAGGCTGGAGTAGTGAGACGATTTGGAATGAGTGCTCCACACTTGAGCAATGATTAGGGTGATTAGAGATTAAATCATCAAATAATTCAGAAATTTGAAAATCGGAAGAAAAAAATCAATTTTTTTCAAAAAAAATCATTTTTTAAAAAAAAACCTTTAGTCCCGGTTGGTGTTGAACCGGGACTAAAGGGGGCCTTTAGTCCCTAGTGCCGGTTACAAAACCGGGACTAAAGGTCCTTACGAACCGGGACTAAAGGTCGTTTTTCTACTAGTGCCTTCTCCATTTGTGAGAGAGCCATCAGAATGTGCCTACACTTTCACTACTCAATTTTTGAGAGAGAACCACCTACTCAAGCGTTGGGAGCAAGACATTCCAATCTAACCACAAGAATTTTGATCTCTAGCCTTCCCCAAGTTGCTTTCCACCCAAATCATCTTTTCACCATAGCCAAATCTGTGAGAGAGAGTTGAGTGTTGCGGAGACTATCATTTGAAGCACAAAAGCAAGGAGTTCATCATCAACATACCATCTATTACCTTTTGAAGAGTGGTGTCTCCTAGAATGGTTAGGTGTCACTTGGGAGCCTCCGTCAAGATTGTGGATTGAACCAAGGAGTTTGTAAGGGCAAGGAGATCGCCTACTTCGTGAAGATCTACCCAAGTGAGGCAAGTCCTTCATGGGCGATGGCCATGGTTTGCTTCTTCCTGGACCCTTCATGGGTGGAGCCCTCCATGAACTCGCGCAACTGTTACTCTTCGTGAGCTGAAGTCTCCATCAACGTGGATGTACGATAGCATCACCTACTGGAACCACCTCAAAATTCTCCATGTCTTCATTGTGTTTGCACACTCCAATCCCATTCATTTATTTTCTTGCAACTTGCATGCTTTACTTTCCGCTGCTCATGTACTTTTGCCATGCTTGCTTGAAATGTGTTGGGAATGCTTAAAGTTGCTTAAAGTCCCATTCCCATCGCAGCTTCAACGACCCCGGCGGCGCTCCAATGCAGCTCCGACGACGCGACAAAAAGCTCCAACGCAGTACCTCATGCATGCTACCGTGCAGCATCGGCGGCGAGCAGTCGAGCGTCCTCCCGCGTGCTGCATTGCAGCACCGGCAGCAAGCGGCGCCACGCCTCCGGTCTTCGTGCCACGTCGCAACACCGGCGCGCCGCGCTACGCGGGTGGCAGGCATTGCCCCTTCCTGGTTCCTGCTCGCAACAATGGTGCTCTTCAACACCGGCAGCATTAAGGCAGGCGCGGGGAACTGCAGGTCGATGCGGGTGACGCAGGTCGACAACTGCTGGAGTGCAGCACGTCGCAGCCGGGTGCTGGAAGCTGCCCCGCAGTTTGGTCTGACGAGGGCTAATGGTGCGGAGGTGTGGCGTCTTGCTCCGACGAGGGTAATGGCGAAGTTGTGGACGGGATGTGCAACGAGACAGAGGAACGAGGGGAAAGGGGATCTCGCCCAATTGGTCGGTAGGGAAAAGCAAATCAGCGCGGTGACACAATAGATAAAGGAAGGGACTGCGTGGAGTGGCCCCACGAGGACGCGTGGCGTCCGGGTGACACGGGTGAATTCTCGAGGAAATCAGCCGGATGTTTTAGAACGTTTTCCTTTTTTTTTAAACGGTCGTCTCAGTTATGATGGCTTTTTGCTATGTATATATTTACTCGCTATAACCGTTTACAGCAGCAAGGAGCCGGGCGGCGCTCATGCATTGTCACGAATACGGCGTGCCCCGGCGACGGCGAGGTTCGTGCCTTGCACAGCCATGAAGCTCACGGAACCGTTGAGACCCATGAGTTGCCATATGCCGCAGGACGCCCTGCACAACGCGCCTGGACGGCGCATAGGCGTAGGTGATGACGGCGGTCGACAAACCAAAAAGAAGATACGTAAAAGGAAAAAAAAAGACCGATTCCGTCTCTTTGCATGGCAATTAACGTGATAGAGATTAGAGAGCTGCATGCATGCAACCTTCTAACCTTTTGTGCATGTGCATGCCCCCCGCTACTACCCTGTATAGTTCGCTTTTTTATTTGGTATACTACTGCAACGGCATGCTACTTTCGGACTCAAAAGTGTTTATCATATTTTGGGTCAAAGTTTGATTATATATTTGACTAGCAAAATTTTAATGCATGTCACACAAAAATCATACTCCCCCTTCTTGTTTAAAGGCCTCAATTTAAAAATCTCGCCAACCAAGATGGATTGTGGGTGCAATAATTTTTGTAGTTTGCAGAAGTACTCAATTAATGAACTTGTTTTTCTCAAAAAATCGTGTCTACTGATCACTAATTGTAGCGCTTGCATGCCTGATCATGAAATGACTAAAAACTTTTACGTGCATTGGTGGGTTTTCTCTTAATCCTTGCACAATGATTTATTGCACCACGAAATCTAAACATATGTAAGGCAATAAAAATGAGACTTATAAGACAAGAAAACAAAAAATTGAGACAGACCCTCTAAATTGAAAGGGGGGCTATTGTTGAATTTGTATTTGAATGTACTTTCTAGTGATATCATTTTTGCTACATATAATTTACATTTTGTTAGTTAAATTTATAGTCAAAGTATGACCCAAGATATAAGTAGTAGTAAACCTGAACGAAGGTAGTACCATATAATTAATTTGACGAGCACATGTTGTTATACAAGATCCTGCTTAAATGGGTGCTTCATTTTCTCCCGTGTGCCCCACGTCCATCATTATATATATTTCTTAAATGACCTAGATCTATTATAAAGGTTCACTAAAAATACAAAGTATGCTTAACATAATAAAATTACATCAAGGATCCTACATCACCAAATAACCACTATCCCCGCCAGAACGAGTCATCGGTGAGCCGCTGTCGCAGCTCTCCTACAGGAGCTGGCTCGACCTTGTTGATGACAGCCGGGAAGTCTTCATGCACGCACCCCTAAGAACCAACACCTAGGAGCCGCAATCCTTGTTGTGAAGCCTTGAATAGATCTGAAGCACCTAACACCAAATTTCGCAGACGCGCATGCATGGCGAGAAAACCTAACCTAGCCTCCCCAAGGAGAAGGTGGGTATCTATGTCGGAGCTGTGTCGCTTTCGTACCAATGGACAAACTCGAGGAGGATCGGGGCCCGGAAGACCAACTCAAAGATGAGGCACCCTTGCCCATCGGAACAACGCTCATGCGAGAGAAAAAACCTAACACAAACTAGTTGAAGCAAAGGCCACCCCCCTCTCTGCCATCGACTGCCTGAGTGGCAAGCAGAGCGAGGATGAGTGCCCTGGCCGCCATAGACGTGAGAGGAAAAGGGAAACCCTAACTGAGACGTGTTCCAGCCGCCACAGTTGCAAAGCTACAAGAAACACCGCCCACCGCAGTGAGCCGGAGGCACGCCGATGCAAGATCGATCACCGATGTTCTTGTCACACTAGTAGAAAAACGACCTTATGTTCACCTCATTAGTCCCGGTTCAACTATGGACCGGCACTAATGTGACCATTGGTGCCGGCTCCAACGGCTAGGAGGGCGGCACTCATTAGTCCGGTTCGTGTTGAACCTCTAGTACCGGTCCGTGCTACGAACCGGGACTAAAGAGGTGGTGGCAGGCTGGGGCCCCACCAACACCTTTAGTGCCAGTTCGTGGCAGGAAGCGGTACCAGAGATGCACCTTTAGTCCCGGTTCGTATAACCAACCGGGACTAAGGATGCCTCTATATAAACACTTCGTCGAGGTCGAGCCCATTTCTCGCTGTTTTCCCCTTCCATTCCTTCCTCTCCTGTGTTCTTCCCCATTGCTCGAGCTCTTCCTTCATTTTTGCCAAAATTTGTCAAGATTTGAAGGCCCCCCATCCATCCAAGTGATCACAAAGGTTAGCAACTTTGTCCTTTCATCTCTCATTGCTAGATTAGCTCTTCCAATGCTCTATAAGTATAGTGATTTGTCGGTTTTAGTTTGGAAGTAATTATTTGTGGTAGTTTATTTGATTTATATGCAATTTGAGCTCAAATTAACTCTTAGTTTGCGTATGTAGGTGTGGTTTACTTAGTGCCTTCTCGTCCCTGTCTTAACCACTGTCGATCGCCGCACCATCCCATCGCCGGCACCACCTTAGTGAGCCTCTTGTTCTTATCTTTTTTAATTAAAAAAATTCATGTTCGTGTGATTTAGATATATAGTTAGTTGTATAATTTTCTTACCCGTATGTTGTTTGTTATACGTAGTCCATGGTTTTGATATCCGTCCCCATCGGCCCTCGTCCGGTTTATGATTCGGAGGTGGTATATTCTCTTTTATAACTATTTGTTGCATTTCGTGTTTATGAAAAATTATGCCCATCAAGTTGACATAGATATTTTTATCTAGGAGGTATGTGAACCGGAAATTCCAACCGACCCTCTTGTCGAGAGGTTAAATTTAGTTAAAAAAGAAAATGGGTATTTGAAAGAAAAAATAAAAATAATTGAAAAAGAGAAGATGAAGCTGGAGTTGTATGTTGCCTATGTTGTCGATGATCACAAGATTAAGATGGAGAAAATGCGCTTGAAGATTAGAAAAATTAGAAAATATTCCATTGATAGTGAGGCTTGGTATCATTATGTTGTTGGATCAATTGTTACCTTAGTTGCTATCTTGATCGCATTTGTTGTTGCATTTAAATGCTTTAGCTTGAGAGTTTGTATGTTATTTTATGAGAATAAGTGTGTATGAACTTTATGTATGAACTTGTATTAATTTGGTCTTTTTGGTGTTGTGTAATGAAGATGAGCCGGCAATGGATGTACGATGACCGATGCTCTCCCCAGTTTGTTAATAGCGTGCGTACTTTTCTGCTTGCGGCTGAGGCAAACAAGCGGGCGGACGTTTTTATGTGTTGTCCATGTGCTGGCTGTAAGAATGATCGAAATTACTCTAAGTCAAAAACCATTCACGTCCACCTGTTTGAGTCCGGTTTCATGCCCCAATATATTGTTTGCACCAAGCACGGAGAAAGAGGGGTTATGATGGAAGACAATGAAGAAGAAGAGGACGACGACATATATCCTGGCCATGGGTTCCCTGAATACAATGGTACAACAATGGGGGAAGAAGTTGAGTTGCCAATGCGGGAAGAAGTTGAAGAAGAGGCATCAGATGAGCCCTCTGATGATCTTGGTCGGGCCATTGCTGATGCAAATGGAAATTGCACAAGTGAAAAGAAGAGGCTGAAGTTGCAGCGCATGTTAGAGGATCACAAGAAATCATTGTACCCAAAATTCGAAGCTGACAAGAAAAAGCTGGGCACCACACTGGAATTGCTACAATGGAAGGCAGAGAATGGTGTATCTAGCAAGGGATTTGGAAAGTTGTTGATAATGTTAAAGAAGATGCTTCCAAAGGACAATGAATTGCCCGAGAGTATGTAGGAAGCAAAGAAGGCCGTCTACCCTCTAGGATTAGAGGTGCAGAAGATACATGCATGTCCTAATGAATGCATCCTCTACCGCGGTGAGTACGAGGATTTGAATGCATGCCCGGTATGCGGTGCATTACGCTATAAGATCAGCCGCGATGACCCTAGTGATGTCGAGGGCGAGCGCCCTAGGAAGAAGATTCCTTCCAAGGTGAGGTGGTATGCTCCTATAATACCACAGTTGAAACGTTTGTTCCAAAACAAAGAGAATGCCAAGTTGATGCAATGGCACAAAGAAGACCGTAAGAAAGATGGGAGGTTGAGAGTACCCGCTGATGGGTCGCAGTGGAGAAAAATTAGAGGAAGTGGAGGGACTTTGCAGATGACACAAGAACGTATGGTTTGGTCGAAGCGCAGATGGCATTAATCCTTTTGGGGAGTAGAGAAGCAATCATAGCACCTGGCCTGTGACTCTATGTATGTATAACTTTCCTGCTTGGTTGTGCATGAAGCAGAAGTACATTATGATGGCAGTGCTCATCCAAGGCCCTAAGCAACCTGGCAACGACATTGATGTGTACCTAAGGCCATTAGTTGAAGAACTCTTACAACTGTTGAATGAAAAAGGTGTACATGCATGGGATGAGGTGGATTAGGAAGAGTTCGACCTACATGCATTGCTGTATGTGACCATCAATGATTGACCTGCTCTCAGTAACCTTTGAGGACAGATAAACAAGGGATACCGCGCATGCACGCACTGTTTGGATGATAGCGATAGTTTGTATTTGGATAATTGTAAGAAGAATGTGTACCTGGGACATCGTCGATTTCTTCCGATCAGGCATCTCGTAAGAAAGAAAGTCAACCATTTCAAAGGTGAGGCAAATCACCTAACGAAGCCTCACCACCGTACTAGTGATGATGTACACGATATGGTCAAGGATTTAAAGGTAACCTTTGGAAAGGGTCCTGGCAGACAATCGGTTCCGAATGACGCTGACGGACGTGCACCCATGTGGAAGAAGAAATCTATATTTTGGGACCTGCCCTATTGGAATGACCTAAAGGTCCGCTCTACTATCGACGTGATGCACGTGATGAAGAATCTTTGTGTGACCCTGCTTGACTTCTTGGGCGTGTATGGGAAGACAAAAGATACATCGGAGACACAGAAGGACCAACAACGTATGCACGGAAAAGACGGCATACATGAGGGTCATACCAGCTACGCTCTTACCAAATAAGAGAAGGAAATCTTCTTTGAATGTCTGCTCAGTATGAAGGTCCCGTCTGGCTTCTCGTCAAATATAAAGGGAATAATAAATATGGCAGAGAAAAAGTTCCAGAACCTAAAGTCTCATGACTGCCACGTGGTTATGACGCAACTGCTTCAGGTTGCATTGAGCGGGCTTCTATCGGAAAATGATCGATTAGCCATCACTACTAGGGAAAACCTTATACAAAGAATCTTACCAGCATCGCGATTTAAAATAAGGCGTTGCTGCTACTTAGCAGTAGCGCGTGGATACAAACCGCACTACTGATACCCATGTAGCAGTAGCGTGATACGTCCATTTTGCATCATGCTTTTATATCGATATTTATTGCATTATGGGCTGTTATTACACGTTATGTCACAATACTTATGCCTATTCTCTCTTATTTTACAAGGTTTACATGAAGAGGAAGAATGCCGACAGTTGGAATTCTGGGATGGAAAAGGAGCAAATATTAGAGACCTATTCTGCACAACTCCAAAAGTCCTGAAACTCCACGGAAGATATTTTTGGAATTAATAAAAAATATTGAGTGAAGAAAGTACCAGAGGGGGCCCACACCCAGGCCACGAGGGTGGGGGGCGCGCCCTACCCCCTGGGTGTGCCCCCTGCCTCGTGGGTCTCCTGGCAGTCCTCCGATGGCCATCTTCTACTATATGAAGTTTTTTACCCTGAAAAAAATCATAAGAAAGCTCTCGGGACGAAACACCGCCGCCACGAGGCGGAACCTTGGCGGAACCAATCTAGGGCTCCGGCGGAGCTGTTCTGCTGGGGAAACATCCCTCCGGGAGGGGGAAATCATCACCATTGTCATCACCATCGATCCTCTCATTGGGAGGGGGTCAATCTCCATCAACATCTTCACCAGCACCATCTCCTCTTGATACGTCTCCAACGTATCTATAATTTTTGATTGTTCCATGCTATTATATTACCCATTTTGGATGCTTATGGGCTTTACTTTACACTTTTATATCATTTTTGGGACTGACCTACTACCGGAGGCCCAGCCCGAATTGCTGTATTTTTTGCCTATTTCAGTGTTTCGAAGAAAAGGAATATCAAACGGAGTCCAAATGGAATGAAACCTTCGGGAGCGATCTTTTCGGAACAAGCGCAACCCAGGAGACTTGGAGTGGACGTCAAGCTGCACACAAGGAGGCCACGAGGGTGCCCAGCGCGCCCTAAGGGGGTGGGCACGCCCCCACCCTCGTGAGCCCCTTGTCGCTCCACCGACGTACTTCCTTCGCCTATACATACTCTCGTACCCTGAAAATATCCAGGAGCACCACAAAAACCTAATTCCACCGTCGCAACCTTCTGTATCCGTGAGATCCCTTCTTGGAGCCTTCGCCGGCGCTCTGCCGGATGGGGAATCGACCACGGAGGGTCTCTACATCATCTCCAAGTCCTCTCCGATGAGTTGTGAGTAGTTTACCACAGACCTTCGGGTCCATAGTTATTAGCTAGATGGCTTATTCCCTCTCTTTGAATCTCAACACAAAGTTGTAAGTGCATCTAGTGCCCCTTAGTGATTTTGGTGTATTGAAGACTTATAGGTTAAGTAACTGATGCATTTGTGAGTGTACACAGGTCTATAAGTCTATGAGGAGTTTGATATTTACAGAGAAAGTCGACCCCTAAAAATGAAGTTCTTCAACTGAAGACTTTGATATTCTGAAGACTTTCTGAAGACTTTGAAAGTGAAGAAATTGGTGTGACCTTGAAGACTTGGTATTCATTCGAGGAATATGGAGCGTGAAGACTTTTGTTTTCGTAGTTTCATTTTCTCTTTCTTGAGTCATAGGATACACCGTACTGTTAAAGGGGGTCGAGGAAATACTAAGGAAAATTTTCCATGTGATGCTCAACTCAAAATCCTACACCTACCAATCCCTTCGAGTGAAGCCATTGGAAATCTCATACAGTTCAGTCAATTTCTTCAGTGACAGAGACTCAGTTCTTCTGGTCACTGAGGACTTTGCTCTGACTGAGGAGTTAGGAATTCGCCAGTGCGAATTGCCTACACAGTGAGGAACATGATAGCCCTGAGGAATTTGAGAGTCAAATTTCCGACCGTTGCTGTGCTGCGCGCTGGCTGTCCAAAATATCTTATCTACCTAACGGTCATATCATTGAAGGGCATTTATGTCTTATCATGTCGGGCTGCTCCCTAGGCTATAAATAGCCGCCCCCTACAACCACTAGTTGGTTGGCTGCTCCGAGAGAACTTGACACTTGTCATTTGAGAGCAACCCATCCTCCGAGGACTTTGAGCGAAAATCATCAAGTGAGGAAAATCCAAAACCAAACCCCCACAAACCCAAAGTGATTGAGCATCACTGAAGAAATTGATCCTGCGTGGATCCGACGCTTGTTACCTTTGAAGACTGTGCTTCTTCCAGACGGTTAGGCGTCAAGGTCTAGAGCATCCAAGAGGAATTGTGGATCGCCGAGTGACCAAGTCTGTGAAGGTTTGGAAGTCACCTGAAGACTTACCACGAGTGATTGGACGAGGCCTGCGTGGTCTTAGTTCAAGGAGAATACGGTGAGGACTGGGTGTCCTGAGTTGCGGCTCAGAGACTGGGTGTCCGGGACTGTGTGTCCTCGAGTTTAAATACTCAACCGCTCCAACCAGACATACAACTGAGACAGCAGTTGGAACTGGTTTACCAAATCATTGTCTTCACCAACTAACTGGTTCTATTTCCTCAACTCTTTCATTTCCTCATTATTGTGTTGTATGTTGTTCATATCTGTGCTTGAAGACTTTGACTGAAGACTTTCACAAATTCCTCAGTTCAATTTCTTCAGTCTGTCCGTCTTCATCTTGTTATCCTGTGTTTACGCTTTCTGTACTCTGTGCTAGTCTTCATTTCATCATGATGACTATGTTTGTATCCTGTTATGTTTACTTCTGAGTACTCATTCTGCTGCAAGTAGTTCTTCGCTAAGGAATTTCCTCACCAGCAAATTCCTCAGTGAAGAATTCATAAAAATCGCCTATTCACCCCCCCTCTAGTCGATATAATGCACTTTCAATTGGTATCAGAGCGAGGTACTCCCTTGTTCTGTGTGATTTTGGTTTAACCGCCTGGAGTTTTAGTTATGTCGACCGCAGGTATGATCAAGGTCTTGGCTGGGTGTCCTACCTTTGATGGAACGGACTACCCCTACTGGAAGAACAAGATGCGAATGCATCTTGAGGCAATTGATAACGATCTCTAGTATGTTCTGGAAAATGGTGTCCCCTCTGTCACTCCCACACTGAACGCTACCGATGTGAAGAGATTCAAACAACTCGATTCTCAAGCGAAGAATATCATATGTGGTCATCTGAGCAAAGGACAATATGGAAGAGTGAGTGCTTTGGAAACTGCTAAGCTTATCTGGGATAGGCTGTCCAAAGTAAATGAAGGAGTTTCAACTCAGCGTGACTCTCGAGTCAATGTTCTTCGGAATCTCTTCAACCGCTTCAAAAAACTCGACAATGAGAATCCAACAAACCTTTGATCGCCTCACTGACATCTCAAATGAGCTTCAAGCCCTCGGTGCCACTGACATCACTGATCATGAAGTTGTGAAGAAACTGTTGAGCTCACTTGATTCCTCATTTGATACTCTGGGACTGATGATACAAGAATGTGCTGACTACAAGTCGCTTGATCCTGCTGATATCCTCGAAAGGCTAAACACTCACGAGTTCCAGCTTGCTGAAAAGAGAGATCTCTATGGTTCAAACTATGGCAAACCATGTGCCCTGAAGGCCAAGGCTGTGTCTGACTCTGAATATGAGGATTCTGGTAGTAGCCTTGGTGATCCCGAAGAACTGAGCCAGGATCTAGCACTGCTTGTGAAGAAATTCCAGAAGTTCATAAGACATGGTCGCTTTGGAAAATCCTCAAGAGGCAATGATTCCTCATCCAGTGACTATAAGAGAAGACTTTGCCACAAATGCAAGAAGCCTGGTCACTATATTCAAGATTGTCCTCAGTGGGAAAAGGAAATGAAGAAGAAGAAATACAAGGATTACAGTTCTGATGATGCGAAGAAGAAGAAGAAATCGTCAAAATCTTCGTCATCAAAATCCTCGAAGTCTTCATCTCACAAGAAGAGCAGCTCCAAGAAGGCTCGGGCATTCATTGGCAAGGAAATGGACTCTGAAGCTGAATCTGAGGAAGATGATGAAGAGGAGGCGTCTGAAGAATCTGAGTCTGGTGTGGCGAGTCTGGCCGTTGCTACTACCTTCATCAGCAAGTCCATCTTCAACACTGAAGAAACTGACTCCACCGACAAGCCTGATGAAGATAATGATGGCTACGCTCCCACCTATTGCTTCATGGCGAAAGGTGCCAAGGTACTCAAATACAACTCCTCTGACTCTAGTGAAAATGAATCTGATGAGGATCTCAAACCCAGCTACTCTAAACTAGCTAAGATTGCTGTGAAACAACAACGGGCTCTTGAAAAGGTTCAAAACATGCTAGATAAAAGTGATGATATGTTGGGTGAAGAAATGGATCGCACTAAAGCCTTGACTGAAAATCTTCAGAGACTTCAGTCTAGGTTTGATAACCTTCAAGGTCATCATAACTCTCTCTTGTCTGATCATGAGAAACTTTCTTATGAATTTCTTCAAGAAAAGCAAGATCACGAGAGGCTTTCTCTTGAATCTCTTCAAAGAAAGGAAGATCTTGAAAAGCTAAGAGTGTGTTATGAAGATCTTCAGAAGGAGCGCGATTCATTACTAGCTCAAAAAATCGGCGCTTCACAAGAAGAATTTGTTCCCCCATGCTTAAAGTGCATTGAATGTGAATCTGCTAATTCTTCACCTGAATGTTCAAATGCTTCAAATGTTACAAATTCTTCATCTGCCTCTGCTATCACTAATTCCTCACCTGAGGACATTGCTAGTATCACTGACAATGCAGGGCTGAAGGAATTGTACATGACAGGCATGTACAAAAGCCTCAAAGGGTATCAGACACTTTTTGATGTGCTCAAAAAGCAGATCCTCAACAGAAACCCTATGAAAGAGGGTATTGCCTTTGAGAGGAAACTCAATGCTGATGGAACATATTGGAATCCTGAGCAGTATCCCAAAACCTCATGGGTTGCTGCAAAGGGACCTCCAGTTGATCCATCTAACTTATCTGGCTTTACATGTGAATCTCCTCATTCTTCTGATGAGTCTTTTGACTCCAACTATAAACTGTTCAAAAATCAGAATGGTGAAGTATTTGTTATATATGTTGGCACTAACTGCAGGAACGGTTCCCCTATGAAGAAAATCTGGGTTCCCAAAAGATGTGTTGAAAATCTTCAGGTGAATGTCCTCATGACACCACCTGTGAAGAACAGGAACCCCAGATCAAATTCTTCATATGGACCAAATTCTTCACATGGATCAAATTCCTCAACTGGATCAAAGTCCTCATATGATTATCATCGTGCTAACAACTCTGTCTCGCAGGGTAGAGCTAAGGGCTATGAATATGTGCATTATTCTTCAAACCATTATGTTCATAAGTCCTCGAAGAATTACTCTGCTTATTCATATGCTTACCCTAACCACTCTTATGTGAAGCGAAATGGTTTGGCATCTTTGCCACCTTTCTCATATGGTGCTCGCAGGATGATGAACTCTTTGCCACCCCTCCAGATGTGGGTGGTGAAGAAAAAGAACTAATCTCTTCTGCAGGGTCAGGTCTCCAGACGTGCTCTAACGTCTGAAGAATTTGCTGGGGACCTGACGAAATTGCCTGAAAGGATGCAGGAAAATCATGATGAAATGAACATTCATTTCACACGTCCTCATACTGCTATATCTGTTTACTGCTTGATGAAATTCATCTGATGAACTTGATATCATATTCTTCACTGATGAAGCATATGAGATTGTAAGCTACACTAATTCATCTGCAGGATGATCAACCCAAAACCACTGAATGGGTCCTCGATAGTGGATGTACAAATCACATGACTGGTGACAAGAATCTATTGATGGATGCTCCCTTATCACCGTCACCTCTGAAGCATATCATCTTTGCTGACAAAGGCAAAAGTCAGGTATTGGGTCTTGGTAAGGTTGCTATCTCTAAGGATAAGCACATGGACAAAGTCATGCTTGTTGAGTCCTTAGGATACAATCTCATGTCAGTCTCAATGCTTTGTGATCTTGATATGGTTGTTGTCTTTGGCAAATATCGCTGTGTTGTGATTATGGAAGCTGACAATTTCAAAGTCTTCGAAGGCTTTAGGAGAGGAGATCTGTATATTGTTGATTTCTCTACAGGACCACAACCAGCCGTGTGTCTACTTGCAAAAGCTTCAGAAGGCTGGCTATGGCATCGACGACTTGGTCATGCAAGCATGAGGAATTTGAACACGCTTGCGAAGAAGAAGCATGTCATTGGCATTGAGAATGTCAAATTCCTCAAGGACCACTTATGCGGAGCATGTGAAGCCGGAAAAATGACCAAGGCCAAGCATCCAGCGAAGACTATCATGACCACTACACGTCCATTCGAATTGCTTCACATGGACCTCTTCGGACCTAATCATTATTCAGCAGTCACTAATGATGCATCTTTATATGGTTTTGTCATTGTTGATGATTATTCTCGATATACATGGGTACACATTGTTACTTACAAACATGAAGTGCAGGAAGTCTTCAAACGATTTTCGTCGAGGGCTTCAACCAACTTTGGTGTGAAGATCAAGCATATCAGAAGTGACAATGGAACTGAGTTCAAGAATTCCGGTCTTGATGCATATCTTGATGAACTTGGTATTACTCATGAGTTATCTGCTCCCTATACTCCTCAACAGAATGGCGTTGTGGAGCACAAGAACAGAACTCTTGTTGAGATGGCTCGCACTATGCTTGATGAATACAAAACGCCTCAGCGTTTTTGGATTGATGCAATTGATACTGCTTGCCACATCATCAACAGAGTATATCTTCACAAATTCTTCAAGAAGACTGCCTATGAACTCCTCACTGACAAGAAACCCAATGTGAGTTATTTCAAAGTCTTCGGTGCTAAATGTTGGATTAGAGATCCTCACCACAACTCTAAATTTGCACCGAAAGCACATGAAGGTTTTATGCTTGGTTACGGAAAGGACTCGCACACCTACAGAGTCTTCAACATTGTTCTTCACAAGATTGTTGACACTGTAGATGTGTGGTTCGATGAAACTAATGGCTCGCAAAGAGAGAACCTACCTTCTGTGTTAGATGAACCAGCACTTGAGGATGCTATCAAGCTCAAGGCAACTGAGGATGTCATTCCGACTGAAGAATCTGCTGAAGAATTCATTCCTGTTCATGAAGAACGTCGAGTTGATGCACCTGAAGAACAAGATGAGGAAAATGGTGCTGAAGAAAATGCTGATCAAAATCCTCAGCGACAACCAACTCATCCACGCGTTGCAAAAGAAGTGCAAGTGGAGAAGATCATCGATGACATTAGCGCACCAGGTCCTCTCACACGCTCAAAAGCATCACATTTATCTAACTTTTGTGGGCACTATGCTTTTGTCTCTATCCCAGAGCCCACTAAGGTAGATGAAGCATTTCTGGAGCCGGAGTGGATTCAGGCTATGCAAGAAGAATTACATCAGTTCGAGCTGAACAATGTCTAGGAATTGGTCAATCGCCCAGATCCTCGCAAGCATAATATCATTGGCACAAAGTGGATCTACCACAACAAGCAAGATGAAAATGACCTTGTGGTGAGGAATAAGGCACGATTAGTAGCTCAAGGCTACACACAGGTTGAAGGAATTGATTTTGATGAAACTTTTGCACCTGTTGCTAGACTTGAGGCTATTCGCATATTACTTGCTTACGCTAACCATCATGATATCATCTTATATCAAATGGATGTGAAAAGTGCATTCCTCAATGGTAAGCTTGAGGAAGAAGTATATGTTGCTCAACCCCCAGGTTTTGAAGATCCAAAGAATCCTGACAAAGTCTTCAGACTCAATAAGGCCCTCTATGGCCTCAAGCAAGCCCCTCGGGCGTGGTATGATACATTGAAGGAATTCTTCGTGAAGAATGGCTTCACACCCGGTTCACTCGACCCTACTCTTTTTACTAAATCATATGATGGTGAACTGTTTGTGTGCCAAATATATGTTGATGATATTATCTTTGGCTGTACTAACCAACGTTATAGTGATGAATTTGCCTATATGATGAGTGAAGAATATCAAATGTCTATGATGGGAGAGTTGAAATTCTTCTTAGGTCTTCAAATTCGTCAGCAGTGCAATGGCATATTCATATCTCAGGAGAATACCTCAAAGATGTACCGAGGAAATTCGGCATGCAAGATTGCAAAGGCGTCAAAATTCCTATGCCCACAAATGGCCATCTATGCACTGATGAAAATGGTATTGACTTCGATCACAAGGTATACCGCTCCATGATTGGTTCTTTATTGTACTTATGTGCATCTAGGCCAGATATAATGCTTAGTGTTTGCATGTGTGCCCGATTTCAAGTTGCACCGAAGGAATCACACCATAAGGCTGTGAAGCATATTCTTCGATATCTAGCTCACACACCAACACTAGGATTATGGTACCCCAAGGGCTCTGCTTTTGATCTCATTGGATATTCTGACTCTGACTATGCTGGTGATCGTGTGGACCGCAAGTCAACATCTGGCACTTGTCATTTCCTCGGACAATCTTTGGTCTGTTGGTCCTCGAAGAAACAGAACTGCGTATCACTGTCTACTGCTGAAGCTGAATACATTGCTGCTGGCTCATGCTGTGCTCAACTGCTTTGGATGAAGCAAACCCTCAAGGACTATGGCGTCAACGTGAAGAACGTGCCTCTCCTCTGCGACAATGAGAGTGCCATCAAGATTGCTCACAACCCAGTTCAGCACTCGAAGACTAAGCACATCCAGATTCGTCATCATTTTCTTCGTGATCATGTGTTGAAGGGCGACATCTCCATCGAGCATGTGAAGACTGAAGAACAGCTAGCTGATATCTTCACTAAGCCCTTGGACGAGAAGAGATTTAGCAAGTTGCGGTGTGAGCTAAATATCTTAGAATCTTCGAATGTTCTTTGAAAAGGACACACATCCTAACCCTTATGCAGAATTGATGACTTAGATGTGCAACACATGAAGAAACGTTTTTCTTCAATCAATGAAGAATAACACTCTAAGTGTGAAGAAATTAATGAAGAATTTGATTCTCAGAACCCTACGACAATTGTACGCGGTGTCTGAAATCATCATTCTTATACGGTGGGTCACGCCACCACAAAAGTTGAAAATCTTCAATTTGAGTTTTTCCTCATTTTTGAAATTCTTCAATCTTTCAAATTCTTCAACTTTGCAAAATCTTCACTGTTTCCGTCGTTTTTCTTCATTGTCTATATATATAGATGTGAGTTTATGTCCTCTACAGCATTCACTTATTGCTAATTCTTCAAGTTGTGATTTCTGCTAAGTGAATGTGATCGGACCCTTCCCCCTCTATGCTACACTCAACCCAATCTATTCACAAATTCTTCATGTGTGTTCTGATTGAAACTCGTTCAAAGTCTTCACTGTGTCCTTGTCAGCTGAAGAAATTGTGAACGAAACTTTAAAACAAATCTTATCCAGATTTTCGGTTTTACCGCTCAAACCGTTTCGCATCCCATGATGCATTATTTTATTCACCCACGATCTTACACGATCTCATCTGAACAGTACGTGGGTGACACATGTCGCGTGAAGAAGAAAGGGCAGGGGCATGTTCGTCCCAAAATCTTCGGGCGAACAGTTTTTACCGTGGCTATAAATACCCCTCTCCCATTCCTTACTTCATTTACTCCGCTCGGTCGCTGTCTCTCGCTCGAGCTCCTCAAACCCTAGCGCCGCCGCTACTCCATCGCCGCCGGTGAGGAAGAGCTTCACTGCCTCAACCTCGTCGCCGTCGTACTCGCGCCGGCTGCGGAAATCTTCACTCCGCCGCCGCCGTAGCTGTCTCCCTCTGCCAAGTTAGGGCGTGGGAGATCTAACTTGACGAACTTCACCACTGTTCATCTCTGTTCGTCGTGTTCTTCAGTTCGGGTAATTAAAAGTCACTTTTATTACTCGCTTTGATTCTCAAACTTTTCTGAAAATCTTCAAAGATGTTTTATTTCTTCAAAATCTTCACATATGAACACCTCAAACACTGTATGCTCTTGATCCATCTCTCTAAGCACTCATTTCTTTAAGATTCCTCAATTGTGCGGATTTTCGATCTGTACAACTCTGGAACCTAAGACAAGAACGCTTAGTGAAATTCCTCAAGGCTCAACTGGTCAAATTCCTCAAAACTTGTCTTTTTCAAAAATTCTTCTGAGAACGCATATGACCTCTCCAAATTCCTCGCACCTACACTCTGTTCACAGGTACTCATGTCCGCTGCTGAATCACTAGGTTCCCATCAACTTAACTCATTTGCAGCGTTCCTTGAAGAAAAACTGCATACTTCTTCAGAGTGTTCAATTGTTCAAATTCCTCATCTGAAGAAAATGGCTGAAGGAAAGAGACCGCAGAAAGGAGGAAAGAAACTGGAGGTCATGACTGCTTTCGAGATCCCTGATGAAATATATAAGGATTATTGCACACCTGATGAAGCCAAGTTTGGCAAAGAAAACAAGAATCAGCGCAAAGTGCGCATTCAGAGGATTGAACGAAGATGGGCACGCGAATGGAGAGAATATCGATATGTTACTCCAAAGTACATGAAGATATTCACATTAAATCCTCCATGCCCAAGAGCTCCATTGGCACCTGGCCAAGTCGCTGATCCCACTAGCATCAAAAGTGGTGAAGACTTTCCTGAAGAATGGGCTAGGCGCCAAGCAAAATTGGCAAGACAAGCCAAGGAAGCAGTGAGGAAATTCAATGAGGATTCTGCTGCTGCTGCTGCCGCTGAGACCTCGGTCAAACCGAGGAAATCAATGCCGAAGAAGCCTGCTCGCAAGCCAAGTGCTTCACCATCAGCGCCCTCACGGCCAAGTTCCTCAGCCGCGCCCTCACGGAAAATTCCTCAGACTACTGCTACTCCACCAAAGTCCTCAGCAGCTCCCTCCAAGTCCTCAACTCCTATGCATCTGGCTACATGTCAAAGGACTCAGGGTTTCTCAATTGCTTCTGGTGTCTCAGCGAGTTCCTCTGCTGCACCAATGTCCTCATCGGGCCCCACTCTGCTGAAGACAAAAGCAACAGCTAGACGCGGTCCTCGGCCAAGTCCAAGAAAGAAACAGGTTGCTTTCCAAGTGCCCTCTGATGACGAGGCTTCTGATGAAGAACTTGCAGAAATCATCAGAGATAGACAAGCAAAGGCTGCCAGTGCCAAAGGAACACCTGTGCCTCTGCTTTTGGATCCGAAGAAGATCCTCGACTACATTGACTTATGGCATAAGGATCCAAACACTCCAATGCCTGATCTGCCTCTGACTCCTGGTCAAAGTCATATGCTAACCCATTTCATCGCTCAAGAGAAATGGAAGTTTGAAAAGGCTCGTGAGATCAAGATAACACAAGCTAGAAAGGAGAAGCTTCTGAAGAAGAACGTTGTCAGACTATCACCTGAAGAACTTCTCAAGGCTCAATCTGAGATCCAAGCCCTCAGCAAAGATTTTGATGCATACCATGCTGATTGGCAAGGAGCCAAAGTGAGATTCGTCAATTTGACGAAGAAAATGACAACTGTTGCAGCTCCATCGCAACAAGAAAATCCTCAGGCTGCAGACTCTGCTCAGCCTGCTGAAGAACATGCCAGCACTGCTGATGACTTTCAGCCTGCTGATGAGAATACAAGTTCCAGGGCTGATGACTCCATTCCAGCCACTGAAGAAATTCCCATGGCATCCACTAGTGGTGCGCCTGAAGAAACTGAAGAGATCAGGGCAACTGCACCAGTTGCGCCTGAAGAAACTGAACCACAGTCCTCAGCTCCTCCTTCTGCTTATGAAGTGAAGAAGACCAAGGCTGCAGAGAGAGCTGCTGTGAATAAAAGGAAGGCATCAGCTGCGTCAAATTCTTTGGCCACGAAGAAAATGAAGACAATGACCAGCTCACTTGAAAATCCCATTGATGTTGTTCCCATTTCCTCCATGTCGTCTAAGGAAATTGTTCCTTATGGAGAAGACTACAAGATCCCAAGTGGATCTGATGAAGAAAATCATTCTGTTGCTACCTCAGAGCAGTTTGATGAAGAAATTGAAGTGGAAACATTCCCTTCAACGCCAGTAGTTTCCTCACCGATGCCTCAGTTCACAGCTGAAGAGGCTGGTGTTGAGGAAATTGCAAAAGAAGACGAAGATGTGGATATTGGATGCACTACACCAGTGATGAATGATGACTTTTGGGAAAGTCAGCACCCCAATACTCCTCTCTTCACTCCTATTCAACAAATTCCTCAGTCCCCGGCTACAACTGTTCAAATGGGCTCTGAAGAAACTCATCCCACATCGTCTGTTCATGAAGAAATTCCAGCCGCTAGTGCTGAAGAACCTGCTGCTGCTGATCCCCATACTGCACAAGAAGAGGAACCAGAAATTCCTCAGCCTAAAGCACCTGAGCTCGCGATTCCTGAGGTTGTGCTGCAAATCACTGACACTCCTCTGCCCAAACCGAAGAATCCGTTCTCGAGCATGCAAAAATTCAAGGCTGAAGACTTCTTTTCTGAGCATGTTTTCTTCACTGATTACAATCCATATGACTGCTCGCATAAGGAAGAGATGTTTCTGGACTGCTACTCAAGCTAACTTCTATTCCTCAGTGCTCTTTGATAAGGACAAAATCTTCGATCATGAACATATTCCTCATGTGGATATGGAATCTCTGCCGTGCTTCGAACCGGTCCTCCGAGTTATTCATGATGCAGGACTACTGAATTTCTGCACTGATATCTGTGATTGGAATGAAGAACTCATTCTTCAGTTCTATGCCACTTTGCATATCACCGGAGATGCTGAAGATGTCAATTCATGGGTGCTGGATTGGATGACAGAAAACACTCACTACAAGGCACCAGCAACTGAATTGCTTCGTTTCCTTCCTCTTGATCCTCCCCATGCCAATGCACGTTGCATCTACAATGACCGCGAACTGACAGATCATTATATGCAAGTGCTCATGAAGCCTTTGAAGCCAGGGCAGGCCCCTCGAACCAAATTCCTCGTCAAGGAATTGCTGTATGTGCCTCGGACTGTCTATCGAATCCTGACGAAGACAATGAGTCCTATCAAAGGCCACGACTCAAATGATGAAGATGTCATTGGCATCATGAAGAACATGCTTTTCAACATCATCCATCGCGTTCCCGTCAACTTTCATGATTTCTTCATGAGGACTCTGGCTAATGTTGCTATGTCACCTTTTGAGCTGAAGCCCTATGCGCCTTGGATTATGAGATTCATAAGGGCAAGATCTTCACTGAATTACAAGGCTGACACTCTGAACCATGGTAGCTACTTGCCGCCCATTGAAGTCCTCAAGCGACCGGTTTCATCATCTGATGATAAGGGCAAGGCAGCTGCTGTGATCGATGAAGGCACTCGTCCATTGGATGGTCAATTCCGTCTAGCTACATCTTACTCCACCAATGACGATTCTGCAACACATGACACTGCCGCAAATACCTCAGCTAAGCAAAATCCTCAAGCAACAGCACCTAGGGTGATGACTGACCGTGAGTTACTCCTCAGTCTTCATCAGAAGGTTGATCGCAATCACAAATGGGTGAAGCGTCAGTTTGCTGCAATTCTTCACAACATGACCTCAACCCATAATGCAGTGAAGAAAAATCAGTATCACCTTCATGAAACCCTCAACCGCACATGGGCTGTTCTCACTCATGTATATTCCGCGGAAGAACTAAAGACTATGGGTCTCCAGGAAGCATTTGACTGGTCTGCACCACCTCCAAAGAAATTCAAGAGAGTCAAAGTTCCTGATCTGGTGGCCAGTTCTTATTCTTCATCGCGTGAAACTGATGAGCATGAAGATTTGGACGACACTGCGGCAGGCCCTACTTCAACGAACAACCCCGACAATACTGGCGCTCCTCCATCGACTTGAAATTCTTCAGGGGCGTTAGTCCTCAGTTTCGATCCTTTTGGTCATTTGATGACAAAGGGGGAGAAATCTGAGTTAGTCTTCAAGCGGGTTTATATTATGGGCGTTTTGTTAAGTTACAACTCTCGTTCTTCTGAAACTTTTTATTGGATCGAGTTGTAATCTTAAATCCGATGGTGCCTTGATACTTTTGGTCGTGCTCTGATGCTTTTGATGCACTGAGCTCTGATACTTTTGATGTGCTATTCTGCATGCTTATTCCTCGTTAATATTATTGCACGCATGCTGAATCTCATCAGGCACCATATTTCATCATGCATTTCAAATTCTTCATATTATATATCAAATGCGTGTATGAATTACAAGATATAGGGGGAGATCTCCATGATTCAATTCTTCAAAATGTGCATTGCCTCAAAAGCAAATTCCTCACTATGCACATATTCAGGGGGAGTTCTTCTATATCTTGCAATCAAATTCCTCAATATCAGTATTTACACTTCATATGTTTATTCCCGTTGAAAACTTAACCTATGTTGTCATCAATCACCAAAAAGGGGGAGATTGTAAGTGCATCTAGTGCCCCTTAGTGATTTTGGTGTATTGAAGACTTATAGGTTAAGTAACTGATGCGTTTGTGAGTGTACACAGGTCTATAAGTCTATGAGGAGTTTGATATTTACAGAGAAAGTCGACCCCTAAAAATGAAGTTCTTCAACTGAAGACTTTGATATTCTGAAGACTTTTTGAAGACTTTGAAAGTGAAGAAATTGGTGTAACCTTGAAGACTTGGTATTCATTCGAGGAATATGGAGCGTGAAGACTTTTGTTTTCGTAGTTTCATTTTCTCTTTCTTGAGTCATAGGATACATCGTACTGTTAAAGGGGTTCGAGGAAATACTAAGGAAAAATTTCCATGTGATGCTCAACTCAAAATCCTACACCTACCAATCCCTTCGAGTGAAGCCATTGGAAATCTCATACAGTTCAGTCAATTTCTTCAGTGACAGAGACTCAGTTCTTCTGGTCACTGAGGACTTTGCTCTGGCTGAGGAGTTAGGCATGATAGCCCTGAGGAATTTGAGAGTCAAATTTCCGACCGTTGATGTGCTGCGCGCCGGCTGTCCAAAAAATATATCTTATCTACCAAACGGTCATATCATTGAAGGGCATTTATGTCTTATCATGTCGGGCTGGTCCCTAGGCTATAAATAGCCGCCCCCTACAACCACTAGTTGGTTGGCTGCTCCGAGAGAACTTGACACTTGTCATTTGAGAGCAACCCATCCTCCGAGGACTTTGAGCGAAAATCATCAAGTGAGGAAAATCCAAAACCAAACCCCCACAAACCCAAAGTGATTGAGCATCACTGAAGAAATTGATCCTGCGTGGATCCGACGCTTGTTACCTTTGAAGGTTGTGCTTCTTCCAGACGGTTAGGCGTCAAGGTCTAGAGCATCCAAGAGGAATTGTGGATCGCCGAGTGACCAAGTCTGTGAAGGTTTGGAAGTCACCTGAAGACTTACCACGAGTGATTGGACGAGGCCTCCGTGGTCTTAGTTCAAGGAGAATACGGTGAGGACTGGGTGTCCTGAGTTGCGGCTCAGAGACTGGGTGTCCAGGACTATGTGTCCTCGAGTTTAAATACTCAGCCGCTCCAACCAGACGTACAACTGAGACAGCAGTTGGAACTGGTTTACCAAATCATTGTCTTCACCAACTAACTGGTTCTATTTCCTCAACTCTTTCATTTCCTCATTACTGTGTTGTATGTTGTTCATATCTGTGCTTGAAGACTTTGACTGAAGACTTTCACAAATTCCTCAGTTCAATTTCTTCAGTCTGTCCGTCTTCATCTTGTTATCCTGTGTTTACGCTTTCTGTACTCTGTGCTAGTCTTCATTTCATCATGATGACTATGTTTGTATCCTGTTATGTTTACTTCTGAGTACTCATTCCGCTGCAAGTAGTTCTTCGCTAAGGAATTTCCTCACCAGCAAATTCCTCAGTGAAGAATTCATAAAAATCGCCTATTCACCCCCCCTCTAGTCGATATAACGCACTTTCAAAAGTTCTCCTCGATCTTCTTGGAGATCTATTCGATGTAACTCTTTTTGCGGTGTGTTAGTCGAGATCCGATGAATTGTGGGTTTATGATCAAGTTTATCTATGAGAAATATTTGAATCTCCTCTGAATTCTTTTATGTATGATTTGTTATCTTTGCAAGTCTCTTCGAATTATCAGTTCGGTTTGGCCTACTAGATTGATCTTTCTTGTAATGGGAGAAGTGCTTAGCTTTGGGTTCAATCTTGCGGTGTCCTTTCCCAGTGACAGCAGGGGCAGCAAGGCACGTATTGTATTGTTGCCATCGAGGATAAAAAGATGGGGTTTATATCATATTGCATGAGTTTATCCCTCTACATCATGTCATCTTTCTTAATGCATTACTCTGTTCTTCTTGAACTTAATACTCTAGATGCAGGCAGGAGTCGGTCGATGTGTGGAGTAATAGTAGTAGATGCAGAATTGTTTCAATCTACTTGTCACAGACGTGATGCCTATATACATGATCATGCCTAGATAATCTCATAACTATGCACTTTTCAATCAATTGCTCGACAGTAATTTGTTCATCCACCGTAATACTTATGCTATCTTGAGAGAAGCTACCAGTGAAACCTATGGCCCCCGGGTCTATCTTTTATCATACAAGTTTCCCATCTACTTTTATTTGCATCTTTTATTTCCTATCTATATCATAAAAATACCAAAACTATTTATCTTATCTTATTATATCTATCAGATCTCAGCTTTGCAAGTTACCGTGAAGGGATTGACAACCCCTTTATCACGTTGGTTGCGAGGTTCTTGTTTGTTTGTGTAGGTGCGTGGGACTTTTGAGGAGCCTCCTACTGTATTGATACCTTGGTTCTCAAAAACTGATGAAAATACTTCCGCTACTTTACTGCATCACCCTTTCCTCTTCAAGGGAAAACCAACACAGTGCTCAAGAGGTAGCACCTCTCAAACCCTAGTTCATCTCTTGTATCCAATCTTTGTCCCAAAACTTCAGATTGGTACCTGTGGGTTACTAGTAGTGTTGATTACTCCTTGTAGTTGATGCTAGTTGGTTTATTCGGTGGAAGATCGTATGTTCAGATCCTATATGCATATTAATACCCCTCTGATTATGAACATGAATATGATTTGTGAGTAGTTACGTTTGTTCCTGAGGACATGGGAGAAGTCTTGTTATAAGTAGTCATGTGAATTTGGTATTCGTTCGATATTTTTATGCGATGTATGTTGTCTCTCCTCTAGTGGTGTTATGTGAATGTTGACTACATGACACTTCACCATTGTTTGGGCCTAGAGGAAGGCATTGGTAAGAAATAAGTAGCTGATGGGTTGCTAGAGTGACAGAAGCTTAAACCCTAGTTTATGAGTTGATTCGTAAGGGGTTGATTTAGATCCATATGTTTCATGCTATGGTTAGGTTTACCTTAATACTTCTTTTGTAGTTGTGGATTCTTGCTATAGGGGTTAATCATAAGTGGGATGCTTGTCCAAGAAAGGGCAGTACCCAAGCACCGGTCCACCCACATATCAAATTATCAAAGTAGTGAATGCGAATCATATGAGCGTGATGAAAACTGGCTTGACGATAATTCCCATGTGTCCTCGGGAGCGCTTTTCTCCATATAAGAATTCTTCCAGGCTTGTCCTTTCCTACAAAAAGGATTGGGCCACCTTGCTGCACCTTATTTAATTTTGTTACTTGTTACCCGTTACGAATTACCTTATCACAAAAATATCTGTTACCGATAATTTCAGTGCTTGCAGAGAATACCTTACTGAAAACCGCTTGTCATTTCCTTTTGCTCCTCGTTGGGTTCGACACTCTTACTTATCGAAAGGACTACGATAGATCCCCTACACTTGTGGGTCATCAAGACTCTTTTCTGGCACTGTTGCCGGGGAGTGAAGCGCCTTTCGTGAGTGGAACTTGGTAAGGAAAAATTTATATAGTGTGCTGAAATTTACTGTCACTTGTTACTATGGAACGTAATCATTTGAGGGGCTTGTTCGGGGTATCTTCACCCCAACCAGTAGAGCAAAGAGTTGCTCCTCAACTTACTAAACCTACTAAACATGTTTACTTTGAAAATCCTTCGGGTATGATAGAGAAACTGCTAGCTAATCCCTTTATAGGAGATGGAACATTGCATCCCGATTTGCACCTAATCTATGTGGATGAAGTTTGTGGATTATTTAAGCTTGCAGGTATGCCCGACGATGTTATCAAGAAGAAGGTCTTCCCTTTATCTTTGAAGGGAGAGGCATTGACATGGTTTAGGCTATGTGATGATATGGGATCATGGAACTACAACCGATTGAAATTGGAATTTCATCAGAAGTTTTATCCTATGCATCTTATTCATTGCGATCGTAATTATATATATAATTTTTGGCCTCGCGAAGGAGAAAGCATCGCTCAAGCTTGGGGGAGGCTTAAGTCAATGTTATATTCATGCCCCAATCATGATCTCTCAAGAGAAATGATTATTCAAAAAATTTATGCTCGGCTTTCTCTCAACAATCGCTCCATGCTCGATACTTCTTGTACTGGTTCTTTTATGATGAAGACTATTGAATTCAGATGGGATTTATTGGAAAGAATTAAATGCAACTCTAAAGATTGGGATCTCGGCGAAGGTAAGGAGTCAGGTATGACACCTAAGTTTGATTGTGTTAAATCTTTTATGGATACCGATGTTTTTCGTGAATTTAGCACTAAATATGAACTTGACTCTGAGATAGTAGCTTCTTTGTGTGAATCATTTGCTACTCATGTTGACCTCCCTAAGGAGAAGCGGTTTAAATATAATCCTCCCATTGAAGTAAAGTAGTTACACCTATTAAAGTTGAAGAAAATAATATCACTTATAATGATCCTATTGTTCCTACTACCTATACTGAGAAACCACCTTTCCCTGTTAGGATAAAGGATCATGCTAAAGCATCAACTGTGGTTCGTAAGAGTAATACTAGAACACCTACACCACCTGAGAAAATTAAAGTTGAACCTAGTAGCTATGGTTAAAGATCTCTTGGCTGATAATATTGATGGGCATGCTATTTACTTCTGTGATGAAGCTGCTAAAATTGTTAGACTAGATACTAAGAATAAACATACACCTATTGTAGGCATGCCTGTTATTTCTGTTAAAATAGGAGAACATTGTTATCATGACTTATGTGATATGGGTGCTAGTGCAAGTGCAATACCTCATTCCTTATACAAAGAAATTATGCATGATATTGCACCTGCTGAGATAGAAGAAATTGATGTTACAATTAAGCTTGCCAATAGAGATACTATTTCACCAGTTGGGATTGTTAGAGATGTTGAAGTCTTGTGTGGGAAAGTTAAATATCCTAGTGATTTTCTTGTTCTTGGTTCCCCTCAAGATATCTTTTGTGCTATCATATTTGGTAGACCCTTCTTGAATACTGTTAATGCTGAGATAAATTGCAAAAAAGATATTGTTACGATTGGCTTAGGGGGATATGTCTCATGAGTTTAATTTTGCTAAATTTCGTAGACAACCCCATGATAAAGAATTGCCTAGTAAGGATGAAATTATTGGTCTTGCTTCTATTGTCGTGCCTCCTAATGATCCTTTAGAACAACTAGTCATCAACCCGTGCACCTGCACGGGCTAGGTTTTTTTATGCGACTCTATGGTGGTAATTGATATATAGTGTGCAAATTTACCTTCTAAACATAATAAAAATGGAGGTTATATATTTTTCACCATTAATATCATAAAAGTCTCGTTCCCAAAAAGGAATGACAAATATTTCTGATAACTAACAATCAAAGATACTATTTAGAAACATGGAATACGAATAATACATTTCTAGGAAGTGACCATTATATCAGTTTTAAATACAATATTTCATTTATCCATAATGTTTTACTTCTCAAGTGGTTTATTTTTAGTTTTACAATCAAGTTCCATACATTAACAACAATGTACAATCATGTTCATATATATATATTTGCAAAGAAGAGAGGTTTTGTTAACAAAAGTAAAGCATATGACAGTGGTAATCACAGATAAAGGTAAGAAATATAAATGAAGTAAGATTTACAACTAAAATATACATTGCTATCTGGAAATTAACATACATTTTTATACTATATCATCTGATAAGCTAAATCATGTTTGCTCCATTGGATTTCATTCCCCATATCCTATGAATTTTTTCATTGTTCTATAACGAAATCATCGAAATAAATAGTAAGAAATAATTGTTTTGTGTAGAAACGTCAAAATGGATAAGTCAAAATGCTTAATAAAGTTGAACAAATGCATTACTGATGGTGTTTATCTTGTAACAGACAACACTATGCGTAGGTGTTCCCCTTTCGGGGCACCTGTACATGCAAATAATTGAAAAATAATAATATAACTGGATAAAACTTATTGTATGTGACTATCATGTGGTTGGAAGTTTGAGAAAACACACCACTAATAGAGATAAAAACACGGGAATACAATTTTCCTGGATTGTTTTTAAAGTTTGAAAATATATCGTTAAGCACAAATAGTACGTTCATGGGAAACGGATTGAACATAAAACAGCAAAGAATTCATTTATAACCCCATTGCAACAAAACATATCCGTTACTATCTTGATCAAAGGATTATGGGAAAACTTGACTATACAACAGAAATGGAGCCACAATGTAGTGCCATATCTGTCGTGAATAAACCAATCCTGAAGCATCTGTCCTATCCTACACCGCCAACGTCGGGTCATGAACAACGTAATGATGATTTATTTAAGTTACAATTTCTGAGAAAAAAATTAAGTTGCAATGTACAACCCAAAACATCAGTATGTAAATAACTAAATGTATTATCCCAAGTTACCGGGAATAATTCGGAAGCAGGACGTTCGAAAATATCTATCACAGAGCATCATTGATTTACAGAAGACAAATATATATATCATTATATATTTATATACCCCAAAGCTGCTGCAAGATATTCTGCAAAGTAGTGTACCAAAAATAATCTGAGTGTTGCAGATAGAATTACCCGAAACATTCCATTTCCTTGTACATCAGCCCAGAGGTTGCAACAACACCTATGACCAGACAACACAACTTTTTTAGAAGCACTGGATAAAAATAATTGCATATCACTAATTATGTTTTTTGTCCTCAAAATCGAAGTCCTAAAGTCGCTAAAAATGTGCAGAAACTAATGTTCCTGCAATTCCGGTGCTTAGTCCAAAGTACCTTTTTGCAGATAGAATCAGCACATGCATCGGATAGGGAAGATGAGATCACATTGTTACTTGAGATCAACGAAACTCAGTCCTTGCTGCTGCCTGCTGTGAGGAGGCCATGGGAGGACAGAGGCAGGTTCTCATCTTGCACTGGTTAAATCTAGTGGAGGCAGGTTAGCAAATTTATTTGGATTTAGCACGAGTTCCTGTGAGAACAGGAGTAGATCACTGAAATCTACCAAGCTAGCTGCTAATGGTTCAGTACAGATATGTGTATTCACTGCCCCTGTAATTAACACCATGAGAATAAATCAAGACTAATATAGGCAGTTTAGCAATCTCTAGTATCTCCCTGTGTTGGCTGGTTTATTGTAGCTAGCTCCAGAGTCAATCTGTGTACGTGAATCAATCAATGTACGTGTGTGCACTGTGTACTCATACGCATCCAGCGACGGTAATCACACAGGATGTCCCCGGTTCTAGTGCTAGTTTTGCTTTTCAAGGCCGAATGCACCAGCTAGCTTTGGGCAGCGCCATAGCGCCCTCCGGGCAGTCTTCAGCAAATTGAAGGGCGGTGATGGCCAAATCGGGGTTGAGCTAATGCTTCTAGCTGTCACGTGTATCTCGAAGGGAATCATGGCGGATAGAGACCAAGGACATGACGACTCGCGTGCACGGAACAGGGGGGGCGCGCATGCAATGCTTCATCAACAACTACAGATGCATCATATATTAATCGAAGGGACAAAATTGCTTTAACTTCTAGAATTAACGGGGAGCCTCATATGGTGCCTCCAATTGTCTGGGATGTACTTCTCCCTACGATCTTGCACACCACGGCGAACTTGTACCCCGTAATGTAGTCTGTACCTATGTAGATCAACCAACTAATACTTCTATGGGACTATTTCTATTCATGAATACACATATGCATGCAGCAGTGTTGGAGTGCTGTATGTGCGTTCTAAACATCATGCATGTAAAAAAATCTTGACTTATCTGGCCTATTGAACAGGACGGATCAGAGGTTGGTCGTGCCATCGCCAACATCGCGGCTTGCCTTGTGGAACAGACTACTACACCGCTGCCTTGAGAAAATTGTGGCGTGCTTTGCAGAACATAGTGTACGGCTACGGCACCGCCGCATTGAGTAAATCGTGGCATGGCTTATCCCAGATTTCCTACATTGCCTCTGGTGTCGCTACTTAGGGCCTAAGACTACGGACGGCCGCCGGCACACTGCCATGGGTGTTTTTGATTTGCTATAACTGCCTGTTACTTGTCCATGTGCTTGATGGTGCGACTCCGAGACAATCTGATTGGCCGCTTGCTTGCCTATACTATGGCGTCTGTCCTGGCCGCGTAATCAAAAGCTACGGGTTGGCTGCTGACCTGTACGACGGCGTCCGCGGAGGCTGCATATTCTACGAATGGACATATAAGTCATGCCTCGGAAGGATTGATAGGCGGCTTCATATTTTACTGGTGGACATCGCTCATGGCTGGGATCATAAGGACGGCGTACGTACTGAGAAGTTGCCGTCCTTCTCTTGGTCTTTACCCTAGAAAAGGATTTTTATTTTTCATCGGGCTGTGTTATTTCCCCCTATGGGTCCAATCCCACGGAAAGAACCTTTAAAAGGTGTAAACGTGGGACAACAGGCATGGACTCTATGTTAATTCATCCGACGACTGTTAATAACTAATATGTAGATCTAATGGACAGTAAAAGTACTTTTCAAGGATTAACGTGGATGCTTTATTGGTGCCTCCAATTAATAAATATAAGATATTTGCTAGACCATGAAAATGATATGTTTATCAATGAAAGAAGGGAGATAGATGAAGTATTCTTTAAACAGGGACCTATTTTGAAACACAACTTGCCTGTTGAAATCCTAGGGGATCCTCCTCCACCCATGGGTGATCCCGTGTTTAAGCTTAAACCACTACCTGATACTCTTAAATATGCTTATCTTGATGAAAAAAAGATATATCCTGTTATTATTAGTGCCAACCTTTCAGAGCAGGAAGAGGAGAAATTATTGAAAACTTTGAAGAAGCACCGTGCTGCTATTGGATATACTCTGACCTTAAGGGCATTAGTCCCACTCTATGCCAACACAATATAAAATTGGAGAAAGACGCTAAACCGGTTGTTGATCACCAACGACGGTAAAATCCTAAGATGAAAGAAGTGGTAAGAAAAGAAATACTAAAGCTTCTGGAGGCAGGTATAATTTATCCCGTTGCTGATAGTCAATGGGTAAGCCTTGTCCATTGTGACCCTAAGAAGGGAGGTATTACTTTCGTTCCTAATGATAAAGATGAATTGATCCCGCAAAGAATTGTTATAGGTTATAGGACGGTAATTGATTTCAGCAAATTAAATAAAGCTACTAAAAAGGATCATTACCCTCCGCCTTTTATTGATCAAATGCTAGAAAGATTATCCAAACATACACATTTTTGCTTTCTAGATGGTTACTCTGGTTTCTCTCAAATACCTGTGTCAAAAGAGGATCAAGAAAAGACCACTTTTACTTGCCCTTTCGGTACTTTTGCTTATAGACGTATGCCTTTTGGTTTATGTAATGCACCTGCTACCTTTCAAAGATGCATGATGGCTTTGGAAATCCAAGTGTACAATGAAAATAAAGGCACATCCGATCTTCCAGTGGCTTTGGAAATCCAAGTGTACAATGAAAATAAAGGTTTTCGGCTGGCTACTCTTCAATGATAGGCTCAATACACGCAACATGTTGAAGAAGAGGCATTAAAACATTGGTGACGACCATACATGCCTCTTGTGTGGTCTTGATGTTGAAGAAACGGTTAATCTCAACTGGGAGCCGTTTGCTAGTAGGTTTCAAGCCATTCAAGACAAAAAAGAGAGCCGTGCCACGAAGATGCTTCTGAAAAAATTCCTCCTCGCCGCTTGGAGCCTATGGAAGGAAAGGAACAACAAGCACTTTAGAGATGTGGCTCCCACATTGCAATCCTGGCTAGCTAGGTTTATTACTGATTTTTCCTTGCTCTAGCACAGAGTTAAGGAGGCACGTAGGCCTCTAGTGCTAGACTTTGTTGCATCTCTTGCCTGGCTCCTTTTGTACTATTTCCTCCCCCACCCCCCTAAACCAAAAGGTTAGGGCTTCTCTCCCCCCCATCTGTTGTAAATATGTAAAATGTACAGTGGTAGAAGTTCTTAATATAACATAGTAGGAGCCTTTCCTACTATTTTCCCGGTCAAAAAAAAAGATGCATGATGGCTATATTCTCTGACTTTTGTGAAAAGATTGTTGAGGTTTTCATGGATGATTTCTCCGTTTATGGATCTTCTTTTGATGATTGCTTGAGCAACCTTGATCGAGTTTTGCAGAGATGCGAAGATACTAATCTTGTCTTGAATTGGGAAAAGTGCCACTTTATGGTTAATGAAGGCATTGTCTTGGGGCATAAATTTTTTGAAAGAGGTATTGAAGTTGATAAAGCTAAAGTGGATGCTAACGAAAAGATGCCGTGTCCTAAAGACATTAAAGGTATAAGAAGTTTTCTTGGTCATGCCGGTTTTTATAGGAGGTTCATTAAGGACTTCTCAAAAATTTCTAGGCCTCTGACTAATCTCTTACAAAAAGATATTCCTTTTGTCTTCGGTGATGATTGTGTAGAAGCATTTGAATTACTTAAGAAAGCTTTGATTTATGCACCTATTGTTCAGCCACCTGATTGGAATTTACCATTTGAAATTATGTGTGATGCTAGTGATTATGCCGTAGGTGCTGTTCTAGGACAAAGAGTTGATAAGGAACTAAATGTTATTCAATATGCTTGTAAAACTCTAAACAGTGCCCAGAGAAATTATGCTACTACTGAAAAAGAATTTTTAGCAATTGTATTTGCTTGTGATAAGTTCAGACCTTATATTGTTGACTCTAAAGTAACAATTCACACTGATCATGCTGCTATTAAATATCCTATGGAAAAGAAAGATGCTAAACCTAGACTTATTAGATGGGTTCTCCTATTACAAGAATTTGATTTGCATATTATTGATAGAAAGGGAGCTGAGAACCCCGTTGCAGACAACTTGTCTAGGTTAGATAATGTTCTTGATAACCCACCACCTATTGATGATAGCTTTCCTGATGAACAATTAGCTGTCATAAATGCTTCTCGTACTGCTCCATGGTATGCTGATTATGCTAATTACATTGTTGCTAAATTTATAGCACCTAGTTTCACATACCAGCAAAAGAAAAAGTTTTCCTATGATTTAAGACATTACTTCTGGGATGACCTACACCTTTATAAAGAAGGAGTAGATGGTGTTATTAGACATTGTGTACCTGAGCATGAACAGGAGCAGATCCTACGCAAGTGTCACTCCGAGGCTTATGGAGGAAACCACGCTGGAGATAGAACTGCGCATAAGGTATTGCAATCCGGTTTTTATTGGCCTACTCTCTTCAAGGATGCCCGTAAATTTGTCTTGTCTTGCGATGAATGTCAAAGAATTGGTAATATTAGTAGACGTCAAGAAATGCCTATGAATTATTCACTTGTTATTGAACCATTTGATGTTTGGAGCTTTGATTATATGGGACCATTTCCTTCCTCTAATGGGTATACACATATTTTAGTTGCTGTTGATTACGTTACTAAGTGGGTAGAAGCTATTCCAACTAGTAGTGTTGATCATAACACCTCTATTAAGATGCTTAAGGAAGTTATTTTTCCGAGGTTTGGAGTCCCTAGATACCTAATGACTGATGGTGGTTCACATTTTATTCATGGTGCTTTTCGTAAAATGCTTGCTAAGTATGATGTTAATCATAAAATTGCATCTCGATATCACCCACAGTCTAGTGGCCAAGTAGAACTAAGTAATAGAGAGCTCAAATTAATTTTGCAAAAGACTGTTAATAGATCTAGAAAGAATTGGTCCAAGAAACTTGATGATGCATTATGGACTTCTAGAACTGCATATAAAAATCCAATGGGTATGTCTCCATATAAAATGGTTTATGGAAAAGCATGTACTTACCTCTCGAACTAGAACATAAGGCATATTGGACCATTAAGGAGCTCAATTATGACTTCAAACTTGCTGGTGAGAAGAGGTTATTTGACATTAGCTCACTTGATGAATGGAGAACTCGAGTCTATGAGAATGCCAAACCGTTTAAAGAAGAAGTTAAAATATGGCATGACAAAAGGATACAAAAGCATGAGTTTAATGTAGGTGATTATGTGTTGCTTTTCAACTCTCATTTAAGATTTTTTGCAGGAAAACTCCTCTCTAAATGGGAAGGTCCTTACGTTATCAAGGATGTCTATCATTCTGGTGCCATAAAAATCAACAACTTCGAAGGCACAAATCCGAAGGTGGTGAACGGTCAAAGAATCAAACATTATATCTCAGGTAATCCCATAAATGTTGAAACCAATGTGATTGAAACCCTAACCCCAAAGGAATACATAAGGGACACTGTCCAGAACATTTCAGACTCCGAAAAGGAATAGGTATATGGTACGGTAAGTAAACCGACTCCAAAACAGTTCTAATAGCAATTTTATCCGTTTTGGAATATTTAAGAAAATAGGAAAATAAGAAGTAATCCGAGAATGACACGAGGAATCCACGAGGGTGGAGGGCGCGCCCTACCCCCTGGGCGCACCCCCTGCCTCGTGGGCACCTCGTGTGCTCTCCGGACTCCATTTTCTTGCACGATACTTCTTTTGGTCAGTAAAAATTCATTATATAATCTCCTGAAGGTTTTGACCACTATATCATGCAAGTATCCTCTGTCTTTGTTTCGAGTTGTTTTCTGTCAGAGTTGTCAAGGCCAGGCATCATGTCGTCACCCTCCTCTAACAATGAAGGAAACAACGCTTGGCTAATGAAGATAGAGCTGAAGAGAGAAGAACCCGTGGAGATCAACAAGGATGATAGGATCAAGATGGTCATGGAGGATCAAGCTCCGGCGGCAGAAGAAGAAGACATCCTTCAACCTCATCACAACCTTCTTACCCCAACTGAGATTGAAGCTTTCAAGATTATTGAGTTAGCTCGCATACAAAAAAAGTATCTCACACGTGTTTTGTTGAAGGAGCATATCACTGCACTCAAGGGCATTATCCACAAACTGGAGGAGCTCCTACGCTTGATGTGCGACTATCCATCATCACCACCACCTTCATCACCTCTGAAGAAGGAGACATAATCGCATGGGTATGGGCACTCCCCTTGGCAACTGCCAAGCTTGGGGGAGTTGCCCCGATATCGTATCATCATCACACTCCTATCTTTATCTTTTTCTTAGTTCGTTCCTTTTAGTAATATCTTGATCTAGTAGAATAAAGTTTTGAAATGATTTAGTTTTGAGTTTTGCCTTATGGTCCTCTTATGTAATCGAGTCCGTGACCTATATATAATAAAGATTAGTCTTGAGTCAAGGGCTTTGCTATCTTGCTATGATCTTGAGGGAATAAAAGAAAAAGAAGGAATGAAAAGAAATAAAGAGATCATATTGATCTTATGGAGAGTAATTACTTCACATATAAAGAGTATGATGAATAAAAGTTGTTGAGAGTTGGCAAACATAGTTTTGGTGATCGTTGCAATTAATAGGAAGTAATAAAGAAAGAGAGGTTCTCACATATAAGTATACTATCTTGGACATCTTTTATGATTGTGAGCACTCATTAAAATATGACATGCTAAAGAGTTGATGTTGGACAAGGAAGACAACGTAATGGGTTATGTTTTCTTATATCCGAAATAAAGTATATTGTCATGGATCATCCAACATGTTGAGCTTGCCTTTCCCTCTCATGCTAGCCAAATTCTTTGCACCAAGTAGAGATACTACTTGTGCTTCCAAATATCCTTAAACCCAGTTTTGCCATGAGAGTCCACCATATCTACCCATGGATTGAGTAAGATCCTTCGAGTAAGTTGTCATGCTGCATGCAATAAAAATTGCTCTCTAAATATGTATGACTTATTAGTGTGGAGAAAATAAGCTTTATACGATCTTGTGATATGGAAGCAATAAAAGCGACAGACTGCATAATAAAGGTCCATATCACAAGTGGCAATATAAAGTGGTGTTCTTTTGCATTAAGATACTGTGCATCCAACCATAAAAGCACATGACAACCTCTGCTTCCCTCTGCGAAGGACCAATCTTTTATTCTTATCTTATACATTATGCAAGAGTCATGGTGATCTTCACCTTTCCTTTTTACATATTATCCTTTGGAAAGCACCTTGTGTTGGAAAGATCCTGATATATGTTGGGGAACATAGTAATTTCAAAAAAATTCCTACGCACACGCAAGATCATGGTGATGCATAGCAACGAGAGGGGAGAGTGTTGTCTACGTACCCTCGTAGACCGAAGCGGAAGCGTTGACGCAACGTAGAGGAAGTAGTCGTACGTCTTCCCAGTCCAACCGATCCAAGCACCGTTACTCCGGCACCTCCGAGTTCTTGACACACGTACAGCTCGATGACGCACCCCGAACTCTGATCCAGCAGAGATACGGGGAGGAGTTCCATCAGCACGACAGCGTGGTGACGATCTTGATGTTCAACTGTCGCAGGGCTTCGCCTAAGCACCGCTACAATATGACCGAGGTGTAATATCGTGGAGGGGGGCATCGCACACGGCTAAGGAACGATCACGATGATCAACTTGTGTGTCTATGGGGTGCCCCCCGCCCCCGTATATAAAGGAGGGAGGGAGGAGGGGGCCGGCCAAGAGGGGAGGCGCGCCCTAGGGGGGGCAAACCTACTCCAAGTAGGTTTGGCCTCCCTTTCCTATTAGGAGTAGGAGAGGGAAGGAAGAGGGGGGAGGAAAGAAGGAAAGGGGGGGCCGGCCCCCCTCCCAATTCGGATTGGGCTTGGGGGGGGCGCCCCCTCATTTGCTCCTTCTTCCTCCCTTCCACTAAGGCCCAATAAGGCCCATATACTTACCGGGGGGTTCCGGTAACCTCCCGGAACTCCGGTATAATCCCAATCTCATCCGGAACCTTTCCGGTGTCCAAATATATCCGTCCAATATATCAATCTTTATGTCTCGACCATTTTGAGACTCCTAGTCATGTCCGTGATCACATTCGGGACTCCGAACAACCTTCGGTACATCAAAATACATAAACTCATAATATAACTGTCATCGAAACCTTAAGCGTGTGGACCCTACGGTTCGAGAACAATGTAGACATGACCGAGACACGTCTCCGGTCAATAACCAATAGCGGGACCTGGATGCCCATATTGGTTCCTACATATTCTACGAAGATCTTTATCGGTCAGACCGCATAACAACATACGTTGTTCCCTTTGTCATCGGTATGTTACTATCCCGAGATTCGATCGTCGGTATCCAATACCTAGTTCAATCTCGTTACCGGCAAGTCTCTTTACTCGTTCTGTAATACATCATCTCGCAACTAACTCATTAGTTGCAATGCTTGCAAGGCTTAAATGATGTGCATTACCGAGAGGGCCCAGAGATACCTCTCCGACATTCGGAGTGACAAATCCTAATCTCGAAATACGCCAACTCAACAATTACCTTTGGAGACACCTGTAGAGCACCTTTATAATCACCCAGTTACGTTGTGACGTTTGGTAGCACACAAAGTGTTCCTCCGGTAAACGGGAGTTGCATAATCTCATAGTTATAGGAACATGTATAAGTCATGAAGGAAGCAATAGCAACATACTAAACGATCGGGTGCTAAGCTAATGGAATGGGTCATGTCAATCAGATCATTCAACTAATGATGTGATCTTGTTCATCAAATAACAACTCCTTGTTCATGGTTAGGAAACATAACCATCTTTGATTAACAAGCTAGTCAAGTAGAGGCATACTAGTGACACTCTGTTTGTCTATATATTCACACATGTATTATGTTTCCGGTTAATACAATTCTAGCATGAATAATAAACATTTATCATGATGTAAGGAAATAAATAATAACTTTATTATTGCCTCTAGGGCATATTTCCTTCAGTCTCCCACTTGCACTAGAGTCAATAATCTAGATTACATAGTAATGATTCTAACACCCATGGAGTCTTGGTGTTGATCATGTTTTGCTCGTGGAAGAGGCTTAGTCAACGGGTCTGCAACATTCAGATCCGTATATATCTTGCAAATCTCTATGTCTCCCACCTGGACTAGATCCCGGATGGAATTGAAGCGTCTCTTGATGTGCTTGGTTCTCTTGTGAAATCTGGATTCCTTCGCTAAGGCAATCGCTCCAGTATTGTCACAAAGGATTTTCATTGGACCCGATGCACTAGGTATGACACCTAGATCGGATATGAACTCCTTCATCCAGACTCCTTCATTGGCTGCTTCCGAAGCAGCTATGTATTCCGCTTCACACGTAGATCCCGCCACGACGCTTTGCTTTGAACTGCACCAACTGACAGCTCTACCGTTTAATGTAAACACGTATCCGGTTTGCGATTTAGAATCGTCCGGATCAGTGTCAAAGCTTGCATCAATGTAACCATTTACGATGAGCTCTTTGTCACATCCATATACGAGAAACATATCCTTAGTCCTTTTCAGGTACTTCAGGATGTTCTTGACCGCTGTCCAGTGATCCACTCCTGGATTACTTTGGTACCTCCCTACTAGACTTATAGCAAGGCACACATCAGGTCTGGTACACAGCATTGCATACATGATAGAGCCTATGGCTGAAGCATAGGGAACACTTTTCATTTTCTCTCTATCTTCTGCAGTGGTTGGGCTTTGAGTCTTACTCAACTTCACACCTTGCAATACAGGCAAGAACCCTTTCTTTGCTTGATCCTTTAAACTTCTTCAAAACTTTATCAAGGTATGTGCTTTGTGAAAGTCCAATTAAGCGTTTTGATCTATCTCTATAGATCTTAATGCCCAATATGTAAGCAGCTTCACCGAGGTCTTTCAAAAAACTTTTATTCAAGTATCCCTTTATGCTATCCAGAAATTCTATATCATTTCCAATCAATAATATGTCAAAGTCTGTATAAACCCAAAAGCTTTGATCACACTATCAAAGCGTTTATTCCAACTCCGAGAGGCTTGCACCAGTCCATAAATGGATCGCTGGAGCTTGCACACTTTGTTAGCTCCCTTTGGATCGATAAAACCTTCTGGTTGCATCATATACAACTCTTCCTCCAGAAATCCGTTCAGGAATGCAGTTTTTACATCCATTTGCCAAATTTCATAATCATAAAATGCGGCAATTGCTAACATGATTCGGACAGACTTAAGCATCGCTACGGGTGAGAAGGTCTCATCGTAGTCAACCCCTTGAACTTGTCGAAAACCTTTTGCAACAAGTCGAGCTTTGTAGATAGTAACATTACCGTCAGCGTCAGTCTTCTTCTTGAAGATCCATTTATTCTCAATTGCTTGCCGACCATCGGGCAAGTCAACCAAAGTCCATACTTTGTTCTCATACATGGATCCCCTCTCAGATTTCATGGCTTCAAGCCATTTTGCAGAATCTGGACTCACCATCGCTTCTTCATAGTTCGTAGGTTCATCATGATCTAGTAGCATGACTTCCAGAATAGGATTACCGTACCACTCTGGTGCGGATCTTACTCTGTTTGACCTACGAGGTTCTGTATTAACTTGATCTGAAGTTCTATGATCATCATCATCAACTTCCTCACTAGTTGGTTTTGACGTCACAAAAAACGGTTCCTGTGATGTATTATTTTCCAACAAGGGAGTAGGTACAGTTACCTCATCAAGTTCTACTTTCCTCCCACTCACTTCTTTCGAGAGAAACTCCTTCTCTAGAAAGGATCCATTCTTAGCAACGAATGTCTTGCCTTCAGATCTGTGATAGAAGGTGTACCCAACTGTCTCCTTTGGGTATCCTATGAAGACACATTTCTCCGATTTGGGTTCGAGCTTATCAGGTTGAAGATTTTTCACATAAGCATCGCAGCCCAAACTTTAAGAAACGACAACTTTGGTTTCTTGCCAAACCATAGTTCATAAGGTGTCGTCTCAACGGATTTTAATGGTGCCCTATTTAACGTGAATGTGGCCGTCTCTAAAGCATAACCCCAAAACGATAGCGGTAAATCTGTAAGAGACATCATAGATCGCACCATATCAAGTAAAGTACGATTACGACGTTCGGACACACCATTACGCTGTGGTGTTCCGGGTGGCGTGAGTTGCGAAACTATTCCACATTGTTTTAAGTGTAGACCAAACTCGTAACTCAAATATTCTCCTCCACGATCAGATTGTAGAAACTTTATTTTCTTGTTACGATGATGTTCAACTTCACTCTGAAATTCTTTGAACTTTTCAAATGTTTCAGACTTATGCTTCATTAAGTAGATATACCCATATCTGCTTAAATCATCTGTGAAGGTGAGAAAATAACGATATCCGCCACGAGCCTCAACATTCATCGGACCACATACATCTGTATGTATGATTTCCAACAAATCTGTTGCTCTCTCCATAGTACCGGAGAACGGTGTTTTGGTCATCTTGCCCATGAGGCACGGTTCGCAAGTACCAAGTGATTCATAATCAAGTGGTTCCAAAATACCATCAGTATGGAGTTTCTTCATGCGCTTTACACCGATATGATCTAAACGGCAGTGCCACAAATAAGTTGCAATATCATTATCAACTCTGCATCTTTTGGCTTCAACACTATGAATATGTGTATCACTACTATCGAGATTCATCAAAAATAGACCACTCTTCAAGGGTGCATGACCATAAAAGATATTACTCATATAAATAGAACAACCATTATTCTCTGATTTAAATGAATAACCGTCTCGCATCAAACAAGATCCAGATATAATGTTCATGCTCAACGCTGGCACCAAATAACAATTATTTAGGTCTAATACTAATCCCGAAGGTAGATGTAGAGGTAGCATGCCGACCGCGATCACATCGACTTTGGAACCATTTCCCACGCGCATCGTCACCTCGTCCTTTGCCAGTGTTCGCTTAATCCGTAGTCCCTGTTTCGAGTTGCAAATATTAGCAACAGAACCAGTATCAAATACCCAGGTGCTACTGCGAGCTCTAGTAAGGTACACATCAATAACATGTATATCACATATACCTTTGTTCACCTTGCCATCCTTCTTATCCGCCAAATACTTGGGGCAGTTCCGCTTCCAGTGACCAGTCTGCTTGCAGTAGAAGCACTCAGTTTCAGGCTTAGGTCCAGACTTGGGTTTCTTCTCTTGAGCAGCAACTTGTTTGTTGTTCTTCTTGAAGTTCCCCTTCTTCTTCCCTTTGCCCTTTTTCTTGAAACTAGTGGTCTTGTTGACCATCAACACTTGATGCTCCTTCTTGATTTCTACCTCTGCAGCCTTTAGCATTGCGAAGAGCTCGGGAATCGTCTTATCCATCCCTTGCATATTATAGTTCATCACGAAGCTCATGTAGCTTGGTGGAAGTGATTGGAGAATTTTGTCAATGACGCTATCATCCGGAAGAGTAACTCCCAGTTGAATCAAGTGATTACAATACCCAGACATCTTGAGTATGTGCTCACTGACAGAACTATTCTCCTCCATCTTGCAGCTATAGAACTTATTGGAGACTTCGTATCTCTCAATCTGGGCATTCTTCTGGAATATTAACTTCAACTCCTGGAACATCTCATATGCTCCATGACGTTCAAAACGTCGTTGAAGTCCCGGTTCTAAGCCGTAAAGCATGGCACATTGAACTATCGAGTAGTCATCAGCTTTGCTCTGCCAGACGTTCTTAACGTCGTCAGTTGCATCAGCAGCAGGCCTGGCACCCAGCGGTGCTTCCAGGACATAATTTTTCTTTGCAGCAATGAGGATAATCCTCAAGTTACGGACCCAGTCCGCGTAGTTGCTACCATTATCTTTCAACTTAGCTTTCTCAAGGAACGCATTAAAATTCAACGGAACAACATCACGGGCCATCTATCTACAATCAACATAGACAAGCAAGATACTATCAGGTACTAAGTTCATGATAAATTTAAGTTCAATTAATCATATTACTTAAGAACTCCCACTTAGACAGACATCTCTCTAGTCATCTAAGTGATCACGTGACCCAAATCAAGTAAACCATAACCGATCATCACGTGAGATGGAGTAGTTTTCAATGGTGAACATCTTATGTTGATCATATCTACTATATGATTCACGCTCGACCTTTCGGTCTCCGTGTTCCGAGGCCATATCTGCATATGCTAGGCTCATCAAGGTTAACCTGAGTATTCTGCGTGTGCAAAACTGGCTTGCACCCGTTGTAGATGGACGTAGAGCTTATCACAGCCGATCATCACGTGGTGTCTGGGCACGACGAACTTTGGCAACGGTGCATACGCAGGGAGAACACTTCTTGATAATTTTTAGTGAGAGATCATCTTAAAATGCTACCGTCAATCAAAGCAAGATAAGATGCATAAAGGATAAACATCACATGCAATCAATATAAGTGATATGATATGGCCATCATCATCTTGTGCTTGTGATCTCCATCTCCGAAGCACCATCATGATCACCATCGTCATCGGCGCGACACCTTGATCTCCATCGTAGCATCATTGTCGTTTACGCCATCTATTGCTTCTACGACTATCGCTACCGCTTAGTGATAAAGTAAAGCAATTACAGGGCGTTTGCATTTCATACAATAAAGCGACAACCATATGGCTCCTGCCAGTTGCCGATAACTTCGGTTACAAAACATGATCATCTGATACAATAAAAAATAGCATCATGTCTTGGCCATATCACATCACAACATGCCCTGCAAAAACAAGTTAGACGTCCTCTACTTTGTTGTTGCAAGTTTTACGTGGCTGCTACGGGCTTAAGCAAGAACCAATCTCACCTACGCATCAAAACCACAACGATAGTTTGTCAAGTTGATGCTGTTTTAACCTTCGCAAGGACCGGGCGTAGCCACACTCGGTTCAACTAAAGTTGGAGAAACTGACACCCGCTAGTCACCTGTGTGCAAAGCACGGCGGTAAAACCAGTCTCGCGTAAGCGTACGCGTAATGTCGGTCCAGGCCGCTTCATCCAACAATACCGCCGAACCAAAGTATGACATGGTGGTAAGCAGTATGACTTATATCGCCCACAACTCACTTGTGTTCTACTCGTGCATATAACATCAAACCATAAAACCTAGGCTCGGATGCCACTGTTGGGGAACGTAGTAATTTCAAAAAAATTCCTACGCACACGCAAGATCATGGTGATGCATAGAAACGAGAGGGGAGAGTGTTGTCTACGTACCCTCATAGACCGAAGCGGAAGCGTTGACGCAACATAGAGGAAGTAGTCATACGTCTTCCCGGTCCAACCGATCCAAGCACCGTTACTCCGGCACCTCCGAGTTCTTGACACACGTACAGCTCGATGACGCACCCTGAACTCCCATCCAGCAGAGGTACGGGGAGGAGTTCCGTCAGCACGACGGCGTGGTGACGATCTTGATGTTCAACTGTCGCAGGGCTTCGCCTAAGCACCGCTACAATATGACCGAGGTGTAATATCGTGGAGGGGGGCATCGCACACGGCTAAGGAACGATCACGATGATCAACTTGTGTGTCTATGGGGTGCCCCCCGCCCCCGTATATAAAGGAGGGAGGGAGGAGGGGGCCGGCCAAGAGGGGAGGCGCGCCCTAGGGGGGGCAAACCTACTCCAAGTAGGTTTGGCCTCCCTTTCCTATTAGGAGTAGGAGAGGGAAGGAAGAGGGGGGAGGAAAGAAGGAAAGGGGGGGCCGGCCCCCCTCCCAATTCGGATTGGGCTTGGGGGGGGGGGGCGCCCCCTCATTTGCTCCTTCTTCCTCCCTTCCACTAAGGCCCAATAAGGCCCATATACTTACCGGGGGGTTCCGGTAACCTCCCGGAACTCCGGTATAATCCCAATCTCATCCGGAACCTTTCCGGTGTCCAAATATATCCGTCCAATATATCAATCTTTATGTCTCGGCCATTTCGAGACTCCTCGTCATGTCCGTGATCACATCCGGGACTCCGAACAACCTTCGGTACATCAAAATACATAAACTCATAATATAACTGTCATCGAAACCTTAAGCGTGCGGACCCTATGGTTCGAGAACAATGTAGACATGACCGAGACACGTCTCCTGTCAATAACCAATAGCGGGACCTGGATGCCCATATTGGTTCCTACATATTCTACGAAGATCTTTATCGGTCAGACCGCATAACAACATACGTTGTTCCCTTTGTCATCGGTATGTTACTTGCCCGAGATTCGATCGTCGGTATCCAATACCTAGTTCAATCTCGTTACCGGCAAGTCTCTTTACTCGTTCCGTAATACATCATCTCGCAACTAACTCATTAGTTGCAATGCTTGCAAGGCTTAAATGATGTGCATTACCGAGAGGGCCCAGAGATACCTCTCCGACATTCGGAGTGGCAAATCCTAATCTCGAAATACGCCAACTCAACAAGTACCTTTGGAGACACCTGTAGAGCACCTTTATAATAACCCAGTTACGTTGTGACGTTTGGTAGCACACAAAGTGTTCCTCCGATAAACGGGAGTTGCATAATCTCATAGTTATAGGAACATGTATAAGTCATGAAGGAAGCAATAGCAACATACTAAACGATCGGGTGCTAAGCTAATGGAATGGGTCATGTCAATCAGATCATTCAACTAATTATGTGATCTTGTTAATCAAATAACAACTCCTTGTTCATGGTTAGGAAACATAACCATCTTTGATTAACAAGCTAGTCAAGTAGAGGCATACTAGTGACACTCTGTTTGTCTATATATTCACACATGTATTATGTTTCCGGTTAATACAATTCTAGCATGAATAATAAACATTTATCATGATGTAAGGAAATAAATAATAACTTTATTATTGCCTCTAGGGCATATTTCCTTCAATATATATATCCAATTGGATGTAAGTTAGCATGAACTATTATTGTTGACATTACCCTTGAGGTAAAAGGTTGGAGGCAACACTATAAGCCCCTATCTTTCTCTGTGTCCGATTAAAACTCCATACCCATAAGTATTGTGTGAGTGTTAGCAATTGTGAAAGACTAAATGATAGTTGAGTATGTGGACTTGCTGAAAAGCTCTTATATTGACTCTTTCCGATCTTATGATAAATTGCAATTGCTTCAATGACCGAGGTTATAGTTTGTTAGTTTTCAATAAAGTTTCTTATTCATACTTGACATTGTGGATAGATTATTACTTGAGCATAAGAAATCATATGACAATATTTGTATATGTTGCCATTATAAGAATGACATGATGCTCTCATGTCCGTATTTTATTTTATCGACACCTCTATCTCTAAACATGTGGACATATTTTTCGTTATCGGCTTTCGCTTGAGGACAAGCAAGGTCTAAGCTTGGGGGAGTTGATACGCCCATTTTACATCATGCTTTTATATTGATATTTATTGCATTATGGGATGTTATTACACGTTATTTCACAGTAATTATTCCCATTCTCTCTTATTTTACAAGGTTTACATGAAGAGGGAGAATGCCGGCAGCTGGAATTCTGGGCTGGAAGAGGAGCAAATATTAGAGACCTATTCTGCACAACTCCAAAAGTCCTGAAACTCCACGGAAATTATTTTTGGAATTAATAAAAAATACTGAGTGAAGAAAGTACCAGAGGGGGCCCACACCCTGGCCATGAGGGTGAGGGCGCGCCCTACCCCCTGGGCGCGCCCCTGCCTCGTGGGCCCCTGGCAATCCTCCGGTGGTCATCTTCTGCTATATGAAGTCTTTTACCCTGAAAAAATCATAAGAAAGCTCTCGGGACGAAACACCGCCACCACTGCTACCTCTTGAGCATTGCGTTGGTTTTCCCTTGACGAGGAAAGGGTGATGCAGCAAAGTAGCGTAAGTATTTCCCTCAGTTTTTGAGAACCAGGGTATCAATCCAGTAGGAGGCTCCTCAAAAGTCCCACGCACCTACAAAAACAAACAAGAACCTCGCAAACAACGCGATAAAGGGGTTGCCAATCCCTTCACGGTAACTTGCGAAATTGAGATCTGATAGAGATAATAAGATAAGATAAATATTTTTGGTATTTTTATGATATAGATTGGAAAATAAAAGATGCAAATAAAAGTAGATGGAAAACTTATATGATAAAAGATAGACCCGGGGGCCATAGGTTTCACTAGTGGCTTCTCTCAAGATAGCATAAGTATTACGGTGGGTGAACAAATTACTGTCGAGCAATTGATAGAAAAGTGCATAGTTATGAGATTATCTAGGCATGATCATGTATATAGGCATCACGCCCGCAACAAGTAGATCAAAACGATTCTGCTTCTACTACTATTACTCCACACATCGACCGACTCCTTCCTGCATCTAGAGTATTAAGTTCATAAGAACAGAGTAACGCATTAAGAAAGATGACATGATCTAGAGGGATAAACTCAAGCAATATGATATAAACCCCATTTTTTATCCTCGATGGCAATAATACATACGTGCCTTACTGCCCCTGCTGTCACTGGGAAAGGACACCGCAAGATTGAACCCAAAGCTAAGCACTTCTCCCATTGCAAGAAAGATCAATCTAGTAGGCCAAACCAAACTGATAATTCGAAGAGACTTGCAAAGATAACAAATCATACATAAAATAATTCAGAGGAGATTCAAATATTTCTCATAGATACACTTGATCATAAACCCACAATTCATCGGATCTCGACAAACACACCGCAAAAAGAGTTACATCGAATAGATCTCCAAGAAGATCGAGGAGAACTTTGTATTGAGATTCAAAGAGAGAGTAGAAGCCATCTAGCTAATAACTATGGACCCGAAGGTCTGTGGTAAAGTACTCACAACTCATCGGAGAGGCCTTGGAGATGATGTAGAGGCCCTCCATGGTCGATTCCCCCTCCGGCGGAGCGCCGGTGAAGGCTCCAAGATGGGATCTCGCGGATACAGAAGGTTGCGGCGGTGGAATTAGGTTTTCGTGGTGCTCCTGGATGTTTTCAGGTTACGGGAGTATATATAGGAGGAAGAAGTAGGTCGGTTGAGCCACGAGGGGCCCACGAGGGTGGGGGGCGCGCCCACCACCTTAGGGCGCACCGTGCACCCTCGTGGCCGCCTTGTTTGCTGCTAGATGTCCACTCCAAGTCTCCTGGATTGCGTTTGTTCCAAAAAGATCGCTCCCGAAGGTTTCATTCCGTTTGGATTCCGTTTGATATTCCTTTTCTTCGAAACACTGAAATAGGCAAAAAAACCTGCAATTTGGGCTGGGCCTCTGGTTAGTAGGTTAGTCCCAAAAATGATATAGAAGTGTAAAGTAAAGCCCATAAACATCCAAAAAGGTAATATAATAGCATGGAACAATCAAAATTTATAGATACGTTGGAGACGTATCAGCCACAAGGCGGAAACCTTGGCGGAACCAATCTAGGGCTCCAGCGGAGCTGTTCTGTCGGGGAAACATCCCTCCGGGAGGGGGAAATCATCACCATCATCATCACCATCGATCCTCTCATCGGGAGGGGGTCAATCTCCATCAACATCTTCACCAGCACCATCTCCTCTCAAACCCTAGTTTATCTCTTGTATCCAATCTTTGTCCCAAAACCTCAGATTAGTACCTGTGGGTTACTAGTAGTGTTGATTACTCCTTGTGGTTGATACTAGTTGGTTTATTCGGTGGAAGATCATATGTTCAGATCCTATATGCATATTAATACCCCTCTGATTATGAAAAATGAATATGATTTGTGAGTAGTTACGTTTGTTCCCGAGGACACGGGAGAAGTCTTGCTATAAGTAGTCATGTGAATTTGGTATTCGTTCGATATTTTGATGAGATGTATGTTTTCTCTCCTCCAGTGGTCTTATGTGAACGTCGACTACATGACACTTCACCATTGTTTGGGCCTATAGGAAGGCATTGGTAAGTAATAAGCAGATGATGGGTTGCTAGAGTGACAGAAGCTTAAACCCTAGTTTATGAGTTGCTTCGTAAGGGGCTGATTTGGATCCATATGCTTCATGCTATGGTTAGGTTTACCTTAATACTTCTTTTGTAGTTGTGGATGCTTGCAATAGGGGTTAATCATAAGTGGGATGCTTGTCCAGGAAAGGGCAGTACCCAAGCACCGGTCCACCCACATATCAAATTATCAAAGTAACGAACGCGAATCATATGAGCGTGATGAAAACTAGCTTGATGATAATTCCCATGTGTCCTCGGGAGCGCTTTTCTCCATATAAGAATTCGTCCAGGCTTGTCCTTTGATACAAAAAGGATTGGGCCACCTTGTCGCACCTTATTTACTTTTGTTCCTTGTTACCCGTTACGAATTACCTTATCACAAAACTATCTATTACCGATAATTGCAGTGCTTGCAGAGAATACCTTACTAAAAACTGCTTGTCATTTCCTTCAGCTCCTCGTTGGGTTCGACACTCTTACTTATCGAAAGGACTAAGATAGATCCCCTACACTTGTGGATCATCATAGCACGTTAGGAAGAAACAACGCTATTACTATAATTGCCACAACTTTACCGCCAGACTACGTATAGTAGTGGCGCCGGTTTTGTAAAAGCGCTACTGCTATTGAACTTAGCAGCAACGCTTTTCGCCAACACTCGCTGCTGCTAAGTTTAGTCCACTCGTTGCGACTAAGTTTAGTCCCACCTCGCTCCGCAAACAGGGTGTTTACTACCTTAAATACGTTACTTCTCAAGCCATCACAACCACTTGGTCTTCATTGAACTCTATGTGTACGATTTGTGGTTGCAATAGGAATCATCGCCGGTTCTTAAACCGGGGAAGATTCCTATTGACAATTTAGATTCTACACAAAAAGATCATTGATGACCAATGTATTTTTGATTCATGCTTAGCCTTAGTAGTAGCGCGTTTGTAGAAGGCGCTACTACTACAGGCATAGCAGTAGCACATCTCAAGTTAAAAGCGCTACTGCTATGGAGTTTAGCAGTAGCGCTTTATCCCAACACGCGCTACTGCTAAACGGCATCCTATCTTCCCCAACCGGCCGCCCCCACTCTCCCTCTCCACTCTCACTCTCCCCCGCACCCACCGTCATCCGCCGCCGCCGATGTTCCCCGACCACCATCGTCGCCTGCCGCCACCGCCGCTCCTGGTCCTCCTGCACTGAGGTAGTCCCTTCATCCCTCCTCCTTCCTCCTCCCTCCTCCTCCTCTCTTCTCCCTCCTCCTCCTCCCTCCTCCCTACCACACCCCTCCCTCCTCCCTCCTCCTCCGGCTAATCCCTCTGTCGGCATCACTCCTTCTCCTCCTCCTCTCTCCTCCTTCCTCCCACCCATCCTACCTCCTCCTCCTCCCTCCTCCCACCGCCCTCCTCCCCCTCCTCCTCTCTCCTCCCTCCTCCCACCCCCTCCTCCCTCCATCTCTCCTAAACCCTAAACTGTTTTTACTATTCTTGTATAATGTAGTTTTTTACTGTTTTTTAGTAAATGATTAATAGAAATAGTTTATTTAGAAAGTGGTTAATAGAACTAGTTTATTTATAGTAAGTGCTTAATAGAACTAGTTGAATTAGTAAGAAAATTAATTATTTTTATTTATAGTAAGTGCTTAGTTGAACTAGTTGAATTAATAGAACTAGTTTATTTTTAGTAAGAAAATTTAGGTATATGAGATTTGATGATCTAATTAAAATTTTACTGTAGAACTAGTTTATTTTAAGTAAGAAAATTTAGGTATATGAGATTTGATGATCTAATTAAAATTTTACTATAGAACTAGTATACTTTTAGTAAGAAAATTAATAGAACTAGTTTATTTTTAATAAGTGCTTAGTTGAACTAGTTGAATTAACAGAACTAGTTGAATTTATGTCATTATCACTTTGTCATCAAAGAATGCTATATGAGATTTGATGATCTAATTAAGATTTTACCTGGTGGAATATGCAGGTTTTGTAGAGTCGTATCTCCTTGGAGTGATCGTCATCCGAGCTACCTCTACTTCCTCTACACCCGAGTCGGTGAGCTAAAAGTCCACCTCCTCCTTCTCCACTCTTCGGTTTGAATAGAGTAGAACTAGGGTATTAGTTATGCTTCTTAACCAAATGAAATGTTCGGGTTATAAGATATATTGAAATGTTTTTCTCAATATTGAACCATTGAAATGCAATAAACACCAGTTTATGCTCATGTGTGAAGTGTTGATTCATTTTCGAGTGGCCCATGTTTTGTCGAAGTGTTGATTCATTTCCGTTTCGGCAAATTTTAGGCGCTCGATATGTCCTATTTTAGCAAAGGTCTAAAGGAAATATGCCCTAGAGGCAATAATAAAGTTATTATTTATTTCCTTATTTCATGATAAATGTTTATTATTCATGCTAGAATTGTATTAACCGGAAACTTAGTACATGTGTGAATACATAGACAAACATAGTGTCACTAGTATGCCTCTACTTGATTAGCTCGTTAATCAAAGATGGTTAAGTTTCCTAACCATAGACATGAGTTGTCATTTGATTAACGGGATCACCTCATTAGAGAATGATGTGATTGACTTGACCCATCCCGTTAGCTTCGCACTTGATAGTTTAGTATGTTGCTATTGCTTTCTTCATGACTTATACATGTTCCTATGACTATGAGATTATGCAAATCCCGTTTACCAGAGGAACACTTTGAGTGCTACCAAACGTCACAACGTAACTGGGTGATTATAAAGGTTCTCTACAGGTGTCTCCGAAGGAACATGTTGAGTTGGCGTATTTCGAGATTAGGATTTGTCACTCAGATTATCGGAGAGGTATCTCTGGGCCCTCTTGGTAATGCATATCACTATAAGCCTTGCAAGCAATGTGACTAATGAGTTAGTTGCGGGATGATGCATTACATAAAGAGTAAAGAGACTTTCCGGTAACAATATTGAACTAGGTATTGAGATACCGATGATCGAATCTCGGGCAAGTAACACACCGATGACAAAAGGAACAACGTATGTTGTTATGCGGTTTGATCGATAAAGATCTTCGTAGAATATGTGGGAGCCAATATGAGCATCCAGGTTCCGCTATTGGTTATTGACCGGAGACGTGTCTTGGTCATGTATACATAGTTCTCGAACCCGTAGGGTTCCGCACGCTTAAAGTTCGGTGACGATCAGTATTATGAGTTTATGTGTTTTGATGTACCGAAGGTAGTTCGGAGTCCCGGATAAGATCGGGGACATGACGAGGTGTCTCGAAATGGTCGATTTATAAAGATCAATATATTGGACGACTATATTCGGACTTCGAAAAGGTTCTGAGTGATTCGGGTATTTTTCGGAGTACCAGAGAGTTACGGGAATTCGTCGGGGAGTATATTAGCATTATTGGGCGATACGGGAATAGAGGAGAGAGGCCAAAAGGAAGGAGGTGCGCCCCCCCTCTGGTCCGAATTGGACAAGGGGTGCAGCCCCCTTTTCCTTCTCCCTCTCCCCCTCTTTCCTTCTCTCCTACTCCAGAAAGGAAAGGGGAATCCTACTAGGACTTGAGAGTCCTAGTAGGACTCCCCCCACTTGGCGCGCCCTCCTCTAGGGCCGGCCTCTCCCTCCCTCCTTTATATACGGGGGCAGGGGGGCACCTCTAGACACAACAATTGATCTCTTGATCTCTTAGCCGTGTGTGGTGCCCCCTCCACCATATTCCACCTCGGTAATATTGTAGCGGTGCTTAGGCGAAGCCCTGCATCGGTAGCATCATCAACACCATCATCACGCTGTCGTGATGATGGAACTCTCCTGCAAAGCTCTGCTGGATCGGAGTTCGTGGAACATCATTGAGCTGAACGTGTGCTGAACTCGGAGGTGCCGTATGTTCGGTACTTGGATCGGTCGGGTCGTGAAGACGTACGACTACATCAACCGCATTGTGCTAATGCTTCCGCTTTCGGTCTACGAGGGTATGTGGACTCACTCTCCCCGCTCGTTGCTATGCATCACCATGATCTTGCTGCATAGGAATTTTTTTTGAAATTACTATGTTCCCCAACAGTGGCATCCGAGCCAGGTTTATGCATAGATGTTATATGCACGAGTAGAACACAAGTGAGTTGTGGGTGATACAAGTCATACTGCTTACCAGCATGTCATACTTCGGTTCGGCGGTATTGTTGGATGAAGCGGCCCGGACCGACATTACGCGTACGCTTACGCGAGACTGGTTCTACCGACGTGCTTTGCACATAGGTGGCTGGCGGGTGTCAGTTTCTCCAACTTTAGTTGAACCGAGTGTGGCTACGCCCGGTCCTTGAGAAAGTTAAAATAGCACTAACTTGACGAACTATCATTGTGGTTTTGATGAGTAGGTAAGAACGGTTCTTGCCCAGCCCATAGCAGCCACGTAAAACTTGCAACAACAAAGTAGAGGACGTCTAATTTGTTTTTGCAGGGCATGTTGTGATGTGATATGGTCAAGACATGATGCTAAATTTTATTGTATGAGATGATCATGTTTTGTAACAAAGTTATCAGCAACTAGCAGGAGCCATATGGTTGTCGCTTTATTGTATGCAATGCAATCGCCCTGTAATTGCTTTACTTTATCACTAAGAGGTAGTGATAGTCGTAGAAGCAATACGTGGCGAAACGACAACGATGCTACGATGAAGTTCAAGGCGTCGCGCCGGTGACGATGGTGATCATGACGGTGCTTTGGAGATGGTGATCACAAGCACAAGATGATGATGGCCATATCATATCACTTATATTGATTGCATGTGATGTTTATCCTTTATGCATCTTATTTTGCTTTGATTGTCGGTAGCATTATAAGATGATCTCTCACTAAATTTCAAGGTATAAGTGTTCTCCTTGAGTATGCACCATTGCGAAAGTTCTTCGTGCTGAGACACCACGTGATGATCGGGTGTGATAGCCTCTATGTTCAAATACAACGGGTGCAAAATAGTTGCACACACGAAATACTCAGGTTAAACTTGACGAGCCTAGCATATACAGATATGGCCTCGGAACACTGAAACCCAAAGGTCGAGCGTGAATCATATAGTATATATGATCAACATAATGATGTTCACCTTTGAAAACTACTCCATCTCACGTGATGATCGGACATGGTTTAGTTGATTTGGATCACGTTATCACTTAGATGATTAGAGAGATGTCTATCTAAGTGGGAGTTCTTAAGTAATATGATTAATTGAACTTTAATGTATCATGAACTTAGTCCTGATAGTATTTTGCAAATTATGTTGTAGATCAATAGCTCGCGTTATTACTTCCTTATGTTTTATATGTGTTCCTAGAGAAAACTAAGTTGAAAAATGATAGTAGCAATGATGCGGACTGGGTCCGTGATCTGAGGTTTATCCTCATTGCTGCACAGAAGAATTATGTCCTTGATGCATCGCTAGGTGATAGACCTATTGCAGGAGCAGATGCAGATGTTATGAACGTTTGGCTATCTCAATATGATGACTACTTTATAGTTTAGTGAACTATGCTTAACAGCTTAGAATCGGGACTTCAAAGACGTTTTGAACGTCATGGACCATATGAGATGTTCCAGGAGTTGAAGTTAATATTTCAAGCAAATACCCAAGTTGAGAGATATGAAGTCTCCAAAAAGTTCTATAGCTAAAAGATGGAGGAGAATTGCTCAACTAGTGAGCATGTGCTCAGATTGTCTGGGTACTACAATCGCTTGAATCAAGTGGGAGTTAATCTTCCAGATAAGATAGTGATTGACAGAGTTCTCTAGTCACCATCACCAAGTTACTAGAACTTCGTGATGAACTATAGTATGCAAGGGATGATGAAAACGATTCCCGAGCTCTTCGTGATGTTGAAATCGACGAAGGTAGAAATCAAGAAAGAGCATCAAGTGTTGATGATTGACAAGACCACTAGTTTCAAGAAAAGGGCAAAGGAAAAGAAAGGGAACTTCAAGTAGAATGGCAAGCAAGTTGTCACTCCCGTGAAGAAGCCCAAAGCTGGACCAAAGCCTGAAACTAAGTGCTTCTACTGCAAAGGAAATGGTCATTGAAAGTGGAAATTCCCTGAATATTTGGTGAATAAGTAGGATGGCTAAGTGAACAAGGGTATATTTGATATACAGGTTATTGATGTGTACCATACTAGTGTTTATAGTAGCCCCTGAGTATTTGATACTTGTTCGGTTGCTAAAAATTAGTAACTCGAAACAGGAGTTACAAAATAAACAGAGACTAGTTGAGGTTGAAGTGATGATGTGTGTTGGAAGTAGTTCCAAGATTGATATGATCATCATCGCATACTCCCTATACTTTCGGGATTAGTGTTAAACCTAAATAAATGTTATTTGGCGTTTGCGTTGAGCATGAATATGATTTGATCATGTTTATTGCAATATGGTTATTCATTTAAAGTCAGAGAATAATTGTTGTTCTGTTTACATGAATAAAACCTTCGATGGTCATACACCCAATGAAAATAGTTTGTTGGATCTCGATCGTAGTGATACACATATTCATAATATTGATGCCAAAAGATGCAAAGTTGATAATGATAGTGCAACTTATTTGTGGCACTGCCATTTAGGTCATATCGGTGTAAAGTGCATGAAGAAACTCCATAAAGATGGATTTTTGGAATCACTTGGTTATGAATCATTTGATGCTTGCGAACCGTGCCTTTTGGGCAAGATGAATAAAACTCCATTCTGTGGAACAATGGAACGAGCTACTGACTTGTTGGAAATAATACATACCGATGAATGCGGTCCAATGAGTGTTGATGCTCGTGGCGAGTATCGTTATTTTTCTGACCTTCACAAATGATTTGAGCAGATATGAGTATATCTACTTAATGAAGCACAAGTCTGAAACATTTGAAAAGTTCAAAGAGTTTCAGAGTGAAGTAGAGAATCATTGTACCAAGAAAATAAAGTTTCTACAATCTGATCGTAGAGGAAAATATTTGAGTTATGAGTTTGGCCTTCATTTAAAAACAATGTGGAATAGTTTCACAGCTCACGCCACATGGAACACCACAGCGTAATGGTGTATCCGAACGTCGTAACCACACTTTATTGGATGTGGTGCGATATATGATGTATCTTACCGATTACCACTATCGTTTTGGGGTTATGCATTAGAGACAGCTACATTTACTTTAAATAAGGCACCATTAAAATTCGTTTGAGACGACACCTTATGAACTGTGGTTTGGTAAGAAACCAAAGTTGTCGTTTCTTAAATTTTGAGGCTGCGATGCTTATGTGAAAAAGTTTCAACCTGATAAGCTCAAACCCAAATTGGAGAAGTGCGTCTTCATAGAATACCCAAAGGAAACTGTTGGGTACACCTTCTATCACAGATCCGAAGGCAAGATATTCATTGCTAAGATGGATCCTTTCTAGAAAAGGAGTTTCTCTCGAAAGAAGTGAGTGGGAGGAAAGTAGAGCTTGATAAGGTAATTGTACCTTCTCCCGAATTGGAAAGTAGTTCATCATAGAAATCAGTTCCAGTGATTCCTACACCAATTAGTGAGGAAGCTAATGATGATGAACATGAAACTTCAGATTAAGTTACTACAGAACCTCGTAGGTCTTCCAAAGTACAGTCCGCACCAGAGTGGTCTAGTAATCCTGTTTTGGAAGTCATGTTACTAGACCATGATGAACCTACGAACTATGAGGAAGCGATGATGAGCCCAGATTCCGCGAAATGGCTTGAGGCGATGAAATCTGAGATAGGATCCATGTATGAGAACAAAGTGTGGACTTTGGTGGAATTGCCCGATGATCGGCAAACCATATTGCATAAATGGATCTTCAAGAGGAAGACAAACGCTGATAAGCAGTGTTACTATCTACAAAGCTCGACTTGTCGCAAAAAGTTTTTCGACAAGTTCAAGGTGTTGAATACGATGAGATTTTCTCACTCGTATCGATGCTTAAGTCTGTCCAAATTATGTTAGCAATCGCCACATTTTATGAAATCTGGCAAATGGATGTCAAAACTGCATTCCTTAATGGATTTATTAATGAAGTGTTGTATATGATGCAACCAGAAGGTTTTGTCAATTCTAAAGGTGCTAACAAAATGTGCAAGCTCCAGTGATCCATCTATGGACTGGTGCAAGCATCTCGGAGTTGGAATATACGCTTTGATGAGTTGATCAAAGCATATGGTTTTATGCAGACTTGGAGAAGCCTGTATTTACAAGAAAGTGAGTGGGAGCTTTGTAGCATTTTCTAAAACTATATGTAGATGACATATTGTTGATTGTAAATGATATAGAAATTCTGGATAGCATAAAAAGATACTTGAATAAGAGTTTTTTCAAAGAAAGACCTTGGTGAAGCTGCTTACACATTGAGCATCAAGATCTATAGAGATAGATCAAGACGCTTGATGAGATTTTTCAATGAATACATACCTTGATGAGATTTTGAAATAGTTTAAAATAGAACAGTCAAAGAAGGAGTTCTTGCCTGTGTTGCAAGGTGTGAAGTTGAGTAAGACTCAAAACCCGACTATGGTAGAAAATAGAAAGAGAATGAAAAGTCATTCCCTATGCCTCAGTCATAGGTTCTATAAAGTATGCTATTCTGTGTACCAGACCTATTGTATACCTTGCTCTGAGTTTGGCAAGGGAGTACAGTTTTGATCTAAGAGTAGATCACTGGACAGCGGTCAAGAATATCCTTAGTGAGGACTAAGGAAATATTTCTCGATTATGGAGGTGATAAAAGAGCCCGTCGTAAAGAGTTACATTGGTGCAAGCTTTTAGACCGATCCAGATGACTCTAAGTCTCAATCTGGGTACACATTGAAAGTGGTAGCAATTAGCTAGAGTAGCTCCGTGCAGAGCATTGTAGACATAGAATATTTGCAAAATACATACGGCTCTGAATGTGACAAACCCATTGACTAAACTTCTCTCACGAGCAAAACATGATCATACCTTAGTACTCTTTGGGTGTTAATCACATGGCGATGTGAACTAGATTATTGACTCTAGTAAACCCTTTGGGTGTTGGTCACATGACGATGTGCACTATGGGTGTTAATCACATACAGATGTGAATATTGGTGTGAACTAGATTATTGACTCTAGTGCAAGTGGGAGACTGAAGGAAATATGCCCTAGAGACAATAATAAAGTTATTATTTATTTCCTTATTTCATGATAAATGTTTATTATTCATGCTAGAATTGTATTAACCGGAAACTTAGTATATGTGTGAATACATAGACAAACATACTGTCACTAGTATGCCTCTACTTGACTAGCTCGTTAATCAAAGATGGTTAAGTTTCCTAACCATAGACATGAGTTTTCATTTGATTAACGGGAGCACATCATTAGAGAATGATGTGATTGAATTGACCCATTCCGTTAGCTTAGCACTTGATCATTTAGTATGTTACTATTGCTTTCTTCATGACTTATACTTGTTCCTATGACTATGAGATTATGCAACTCCCGTTTACCAGAGGAACACTTTGTGTGCTACCAAATGTCACAACGTAACTGGGTGATTATAAAGGTGCTCTACAGGTGTCTCCGAAGGTACATGTTGAGTTGGCGTATTTCGAGATTAGGATTTGTCACTCCGATTGTCGGAGAGGTATCTCTGGGCTTTCTTGGTAATGCACAACACTATAAGCCTTGCAAGCAATGTGACTAATGAGTTAGTTGCGGTATGATGCATTACATAACGAGTAAAGAGACTTGCCGGTAACAAGATTGAACTAGGTATTGAGATACCAACGATCGAATCTCGGGCAAGTAACATACCGATGACAAAAGGAACAAGGGATGTTGTTATGCAGTTCAACCGATAAAGATCTTCGTAGAATATGTGGGAGCCAATATGAGCATCCAGGTTCCTCTATTGGTAATTGACCGGAGACGTGTCTCGGTCATGTCTACATAGTTCTCGAACCTGTAGGGTCCGCACGCTTAAAGTTCGGTGACGATCGGTATTATGAGTTTATGTGTTTTGATGTACCGAAGCTATTTCGGAGTCCCGGATGAGATCGGGGACATGATGAGGAGTCTCGAAATGGTCGAGACGTAAAGATCAATATATTGGACGACTATATTTGGACTTCGGAAAGGTTCTGAGTGATTCGGGTATTTTTCGGAGTACCGGAGAGTTATGGGAATTCGCCGGGGAGTATATGGACCTTATTGGGCCATACAGGAATAGAGGGGGGAGACCAAAAGGAAGGAGGCGCCCCCCCCCCTCTGGTCCAAATTGGACAAGGGGTGTAGCCTCCTTCTCCTTCTCCCTCTCCCCCTCTTTCCTTCTCTCCTACTCCGGAGAGGAAAGGGGAATCCTACTAGGACTTGGGAGTCCTAGTAGGACTCCCCACACTTGGCGCGCCCTCCTCTAGGGTCGGCCTCTCCCTCCCTCCTTTATATACGGGGGCAGTGGGCACCTCTAGACACAACAATTGTTCTCTTGATCTCTTAGCCGTGTGCGGTGCCCCCTCCACCATATTCCACCTCGGTAATATCGTAACGGTGCTTAAGCGAAGCCATGCGTCGGTAGCATCATCAACACCGTCATCACGCCGTCGTGCTGACGGAGCTCTCCCGCAAAGCTCTGCTGGATCGGAGCTCGTGGGACGTCATTGTGCTGAACGTGTGCTGAACTCGGAGGTTCCGTACGTTCGGTAGTTGGATCGGTCGGATCGCGAAGACGTACGACTACATCAATCGCGTTGTGCTAACGCTTCCGCTTTCGGTCTACGAGGGTTCGTGGACTCACTCTCCCCGCTCATTGTTATGCATCACCATGATCTTGCGTGTGCGTAGGAATTTTTTTGAAATTACTACGTTCCCCAACAAGGTCATGCCGGATTTTTCTGTGAATTTAAGCATGACTTGTGCTAGAATATGTAGGAAATATCAAGTGCCCCGGATTTGTCAGAAACAAAATTAAACGACATTTCTAATTGACTTTAAGTCTGTCGAGGGTCCATACATGACTGTCAATAAATAAGTGAGGGAGAATCTCCACCATATATGAGAGAAGAAGAATGCCGACTGTTGTCGTAAGGGTTGCTTTTCCTTCTTCTCCTTGTGCTAGACCTTTGTTATGCACTAGGGGGAACAAGGAGTAGCGACCATCATCGATGGTTGAAAAATCGGTGAGGGAGTGTCCACCATATATGAGAGAAGAAGAATGCTGACTGTTGTCATGGGGGTCGCTTCTCCTTCTTTTCTTTATGCTAGACCTTTGTTATGCACTGGGGGAAGAAGGAGTAGAGACCATCACTAACGGTCGCAATATCAGAGAGGGGGTTCCCACCATATACATGAGATACGAGATTAGGAAGGAAGACTTGACAGACCTAAAGTCAACCCATTGCATATTGAGTAATAGTGATCTGCGTGTTGAGTTTCCTGGTAGTTGCCTTCGACTGATTTTCAATGTTTCAAAAACGAATATAGGAAATGTCTGACGACAAAAGGGAATTCGCTATGTGCGAATACTGTAAAGACGAGTGCGGCCTATGCGACAAACCTCACTAGTTAGTGGTAGGCGCTTCAGCATCATGCTGGATGAGACCTTCGAAGTGGATACAGTAAGTCACAACGACAAGTCTTTTTCGTAATTAAGCATGACTTCTGCTACTTTCGCTTCTTTTGCTTAAACTTATAATTCTATTTTTTACAATTCTACTAGAGTATCCCCTGCCATGCAAGAATGTATGTCTTGGATAAGATTGGTTTCAGTACTATGGAAAGTATGGAGGTAAAGAGAGTTCACTTGAGGAGCGAGCATGGTTATACTTTGGCCGTAAAATTATACAATGCAGACGCCTACTCCTATTTTGAATGCAAAAATTGGAGAGCACTATGCAAGGCTTATGCATTTGAGCCTAACTAGCAAACATGCCCGTGCATTGCAACGGGAGAAAAAATATCATGATCTATCCCAATAAGCATGGCTCAAGACTCCTAACAGATCCACGTCCTCTAATTTGACACGACGTCCTCTAATTCTTTTTTCCACCCTCGCGAATGGTCACCATGATGCCTACCTAATGACAATGCTTCAAATGTGGTCAATCTTAATGCGATGGGTTCGCCACCGCATGTCATACGAATCATTGTGCCCACACAAGAAAATGTTCAAAACTTCAAAAACTAATCTCAGCATGCTACTCCTTGCACCTGGTCCGTACACCTCCCATCATACTTCTACTCTATTTTGTACGATCAAACAATTACTATTATGAATCAGGGTTGGCCCAGTCAAGGAGGTGGATCACGACACATCACCGGAGATGAAAGGCTCGTCAATTGCAAAGTGAGAGGGTAGGATGTAGAGGCCGGACGTCACACGACAAGATGTGACACATGTGTTCCTGCTTCCCTTTGTAGGAGAGCATGTGTAGTACCACATTGTCATTGACATAGTGAGCGGCAACTATGGTTTGTGTGTGTACGTACGTGCATCGTGTATGTATACTCTTGCTTCAATCGGCTAGTGACACATATCAAGGGTATCATCAAAAAGCCTGGGCTCCGCTAGAGGCGATCCTAGTTGGGCCGGCCCACGTAGGTGTCGCTGTTTTCCTGTCTCTTTTTGTTTTTGTTTCCTTTTATGTTTCTTTTTCTTTTTTCAAATAGTTGTTCTAAAATTTAAAATATTGTTTGGAATGCCAAATTATGTCCTTGTTTTCAAAAAAATCATAATTTCCAAAATTGTATGCATTCTAGATAATATATTTTTGAAAAAAAATATTCTTGTTTTAAAAAATGTTTTAAAATTTTGTTTACAATTCAAAAAATCAGCATATATCACAAAATTTTCAATGTAAATTTAAATATGGTTCAACATATATATGTTCCATACATTGAAAAATGTTCAACTTACATTTAAAATTTGTTAAATAAGTATTTAAATATTTTTCAACATATATCATAAAATGTTCAATGTGTATCTAAAAATTGTCCAAAGTATATCAAAAAAAATGTTAAATGTATATTTGAAATTGTTCATCATATATAAAATCAATAATTATTTGGAATTTCTATTTTTGTTCATGTTTTGAATAATTGCTCATGTTTTCCAGAAAAGTTTTAGGTTTTAAAATTTGTTAGAATTTCTAAATTTATTCATGATTTTTTCAGAAATTATTCAAATATTTGAAGAAAAATTGGTCACATTTTTTCCCAAGAATTGTGGAAAAAATTAAGAGATATGTAGTTGTACATACTACTTTAAATTTTACGCTGCTGTTTAGCCATACTTAAATGCTAGCTGGTTGGCTACGCAACTATACAGCATGAGATTGCTGGTTCGGCTCCAACGCACGCGTTTTTTTATTTTCAGTGAAATTTTAAAAATTGTTTATTACCAGTTTTTCTTAGTAATGTTTGTTGCCAGGTTATGTACCAGGCCCATCCTTAAATTTCGCATCCAAAGGACCAGTAAGCCCATACGTGTTGCTTGGCCCATAACTACATTGGGCCACAATGAGAGGAGGAGCGACGTACGAAGAGATCATAGAGACGTGACTCCAATTCAGCGTTCGCTAGCGACGGGCGAAAAAGTTACTGTGGACAAAAAAAGTGGAAAAACAATCCGTACTTTAATATTAGGTAGAGATATGCTTATCACCTTTGATATTCGCCTGGAAGATGAAATTGAAGGTATCGACATCTGGATCGATGCGCAGACGCCTCTAGTTCTACCATTATGTGAGTTTCTCAACCATATTTATTAAGTAATTTATATTGTTTATTTAAAAATAGTTGACAACTAATTTCTATTGACATCTTATTTCCATTCAAACAAACATGTCTGGCGCTTGGTAGACATCATCTACTATTATCCCGGGGCCGAACTAAACTGCGAGGAGATAGGTCATTATGTTTCATGGCTTGAGGATCTTGATACAGTCAAGACAGCTTATTTTCCTGGACTTCAAAATATTATTACTAAAAACATGCGACCACTAGTGTGCATATTAAACTATGGTCACATCTATTTAAGAAAGATGGTAAGATTTTTACTATTTATCCTCGGTGCATCTTTTGCATACATTACTTTTTTAACCTAAACTTCATTGCTAAGGATGTTACTACGATGTTCTTCAACAGGGACTCCCGATGAATGCTGTGCCTCGTTGGATCGAGCCTAAAGGTCGCATGACAATGGTCAGCTTACGACCAAGATATCATGCAATGCACATGAGTGCATTCATGATTTCTCAAAGTGAGCAAGTCTTAATAGTCAAAGACTGGAGCAAAATTGTGAAGGATCACAGTAGAGCAGTACTAGGGGCAGCAATCAGAAGCGCAACCCACAATTGGGAGACAGGTTCATCTGCATTCTCCAATATGATGAAGCAGGAGTGCTACACATGTTTTATGCTATTTTACCTGAGAGAGAGCAGCAGGAGTGATTAGCTAGCTAGAATGAGTTTGAAGATGATGATGTGCTACACTATGACTATGATGATTAAATAGCTAGTGTTGGTGACTATGATGATTATTATTAGCTAGTGTTGGTGGTGATTAGATAGTGATACGTCTCCAACGTATCTATAATTTTTTATTATTCCATGCTATTATATTACCTGTTTTGGATGTTTATGGGCTTTACTTTACACTTTTATATCATTTTTGGGACTAACCTACTAACCGGAGGCCCAGCCTGAATTGCTTTTTTTTTGCCTATTTCAGTGTTTCAAAGAAAAGGAATATCAAACGGAGTCCAAACGGAATGAAACCTTCGGGAGAGATCTTTTCGGAACAAACGCAATCCAGGAGACTTGGAGTGGATGTCAAGGAGCAAACGAGGCGGCCACGAGGGTGCCCGGCGCGCCCTAAGGGGGTGGGCGCGCCCCCCGCCCTCGTGGGCCCCTCGTGGCTCAACCAACCTACTTCTTCCTCCTATATATATTCACGTACCCCGAGAATATCCAGGAGCACCACGAAAACTATTTCCACTGCTGCAACCTTCTGTATCCGTGAGATCCCATCTTGGAGCCTTCACTAGCACTCCGCCGGAGGGGGAATCGATCACGGAGGGCCTCTACATCATCTCCAAGGCCTCTCCGATGAGTTGTGAGTAGTTTACCACAGACCTTCGTGTCCATAGTTATTATCTAGATGGCTTCTTTTCTCTCTTTGAATCTCAATACAAAGTTCTCCTCGATCTTCTTGGAGATCTATTCGATGTAACTCTTTTTGCGGTGTTTGTCGAGATCCGATGAATTGTGGGTTTATGATCAAGTGTATCTATGAGAAATATTTGAATCTCCTCTAAATTCTTTTATGTATGATTGGTTATCTTTGCAAGTCTCTTCGAATTATCAGTTTGGTTTGGCCTACTAGATTGATCTTTCTTGCAATGGGAGAAGTGCTTAGCTTTGGGTTCAATCTTGTGGTGTCCTTTCCCAGTGAAAGCAGGGGCAGCAAGGCACGTATTGTATTATAGCCATCGAGGATAAAAAGATGGGGTTTATATCATATTGCTTGAGTTTATCCCTCTACATCATGTCATCTTTCTTAATGCGTTACTCTGTTCTTATGAACTTAATACTCTAGATGCAGGCAGGAGTCGGTCAATGTGTGGAGTAATAGTTGTAGATGCAGAATTGTTTCGATGTACTTGTTGCGGACGTGATGCCTATATACATGATCATGCCTAGATAATCTCATAACTATGCACTTTTCTATCAATTGCTCGATAGTAATTTGTTCACCCACTGTAATACTTATGCTATCTTGAGAGGAGCCACTAGTGAAACCTATGGCCCCCGGGTCTATCTTTTATCATATAAGTTTTCCATCTACTTTTATTTGCATATTTTACTTTCCAGTCTATATCATGAAAGTACCAAAAATATTTATCATATCTTATTATCTCTATCAGATCTCACTTCTGCAAGTTACCATGAAGGGATTGACAACCCCCTTTATTTCGTTGGTTGCGAGGTTCTTGTTTGTTTGTGTAGGTGCGTGGGACTTTTGAGGAGCCTCCTATTGGATTGATACCTTGGTTCTCAAAAACTAAGGAAAATACTTATGCTACGTTGCTGCATCACCCTTTCCTCTTCAGGGGAAAACCAATGCAGTGCTCAAAAGGTAGCAAGAAGGATTTCTGGCGCCGTTGCCGCGGAGGTCTTCGCTCAAGTCAAGACATACCAAGTACCCATCACAAACTCATCTCCCTCGCATCACATTATTTGCCATTTGCCTCTCGTTTTCCTCTCCCCCACTTCACCCTTGCCATTTTATTCGCCTCTCTTTTCCGTTCGCCTCTCTCTTTCGCTTGCCTTTCGTGTGCTTATGTGTTGGATTGCTTGCCACGATGGATCAAGATAATACCAATTTGTGTGCCTTTTCCAATACCAATAATAATGATTTACTTAGCACTCTGATTGCTCCTCTTAATGATGCTGAATCTTGTGAAATCAATGCTGCTTTGTTGAATCTTGTTATGAAAGATCAATTTTCCGGCCTTCCTAGTGAAGATGCCGCTACTCATCTAAACAAGTTTGTTGATTTGTGTGATATGCAAAAGAAAAAAGATATGGATAATGATATTGTTAAATTGAAGTTATTTCCGTTTTCACTTAAAGATCGTGCTAAAACTTGGTTTTCGTCTTTGCCTAAAAATAGTATTGATTCGTGGAATAAGTGCAAATATGCTTTTATCTCTAAGTATTTTCCTCCCGCTAAGATCATCTCTCTTAGAAACGATATTATGAATTTTAAACAACATGATCATGAGCATGTTGCCCAATCTTGGGAAAGAATGAAATTAATGATTCTCAATTACTCTACTCATGGTTTGAATTTATGGATGATCATTCAAAAAAATTACGCCGGATTGAATTTTGCTTCTAGAAATCTTTTAGATTCGGCCGCGGGAGGCACTTTTATGGAAATCACTTTAGGAGAAGCTACTAAACAACTTGATAACATTATGGTTAATTATTCTTAATGGCACACCAAAAGATCTACTAGTAAAAAAGTTCATGCTATAGAAGGAATTAATGTTTTGAGCGGTGATACGTCCATTTTTCATCATGCTTTTATATCAATATTAATTGCATTATGGGCTATTATTACACATTATATCTCAAAAATTATGGCTATTCTCTCTTATTTTACAAGGTTTACCATGAAGAGGGGGAATGCCGACAGTTGGAATTCTGGCTGGAAAAGGAGCAAACGTTGGAAACCTATTCTGCACAGCTCCAAAAGTCCTGAAACTCCACGAAACAACTTTTTGCTATTAATAAGAATTTCTGAGCGAAAGAAATATGCCAGGGGGCCCACACCCTGTCCAGGAGACAGGGGGCGTGCCCCCCGTATAGGGCGCGCCCCCTATCTCCTAGGCCCGCTGGTGGGCCTCTAGCGTCCATCTTCTGCTATATCATCACTTTTACCCTGGAAAAAATCGTGGGCAAGCTTACGGGACGAAACTCCGCCGCCACGAGGCGGAACCTTGGCGGAATCAATCTAGGGCTCCAGCGGAGCTGTTCTGCCGGGGACACTTCCCTCCGGGAGGGGAAAATCATCACCAACGTCATCACCAACGATCCTCTCATCGGGAGGGGGTCAATCTCCATCAACATCTTCACCAGCACCATCTCCTCTCAAAACCCTAGTTCATCTCTTGTATCCAATCTTGTATCAAAACCACAAATTGGTACATGTGGGTTGCTAGTAGTGTTGATTACTCCTTGTAATTGATGCTAATTGGTTTATTTGGTGGAAGATCATATGTTCAGATCCTTTATGCATATTATTACTCCTCTAATTATGAACATGAATATGCTTTGTGAGTAGTTACGTTTGTTCTTGAGGACATGGGTGAAGTCTTGCTATTAGTAGTCATGTGAATTTGGTATTCGTTCGATATTTTGATGAGATGTATGTTGTCTTTTCCTCTAGTGGTGTTATGTGAACGTCGACTACATGACACTTCACCATTATTTGGGCCTAGAGGAAGGCATGGGGAAGTAATAAGTAGATGATGGGTTGCTAGAGTGACAGAAGCTTAAACCCTAGTTTATGTGTTGCTTCGTTAGGGGCTGATATGGATCCATATGTTTAATGTTGTGGTTAGGTTCACCTTAATACTTCTTTTGTAGTTGTGGATGCTTGCAATAGGTGTTAATAATAAGTAGGATGCTTGTCCAAGTTAGGGCAGTACCCAAGTACCGGTCCACCCACATATCAAATTATCAAAGTACCGAACACGAATCATATGAACGTGATGAAAACTAGCTTGACGATAATTCCCAATGTGTCCTCGGGAGCTCCTTTCTCATTATTAGAAATTGTCCAGGCTTATCCTTTGCTACATAAAGATTGGGCCACCTTGCTGCACTTTATTTACTTTAATTACTAGCTCCTCGTTACTATTTATCTTATCACAAAACTATCTATCACCTACAATTTCAGTGCTTGCAGAGAAAACCTTACTGAAAACCGATTATCATTTCCTTCTGCTCCTCGTTGGGTTCAACACTCTTACTTATCGAAAGGACTATGATAGATCCCCTACACTTGGGGGTCATCAAGACTCTTTTCTGGTGCCGTTGCCACGGACACTTCCCTCCGGGAGGGGGAAATCATCACCAACGTCATCACCAACGATCCTCTCATCGGGAGGGGGTCAATCTCCATCAACATCTTCACCAGCACCATCTCCTCTCAAAATCCTAGTTCATCTCTTGTATCCAATCTTGTATCAAAACCACAAATTGGTACCTGTGGGTTGCTAGTAGTGTTGATTACTCCTTGTAGTTGATGCTAATTGGTTTATTTGGTGGAAGATCATATGTTAAGATCCTTTATGCATATTATTACTCCTCTGATTATGAACATGAATATGCTTTGTGAGTAGTTACGTTTGTTCCTGAGGTCATGGGTGAAGTCTTGCTATTAGTAGTCATGTGAATTTGGTATTCGTTCCATATTTTGATGAGATGTATGTTGTCTTCTCCTCTATTGGTGTTATGTGAATGTCGACTACATGACACTTCACCATTATTTGGGCCTAGAGGAAGGCATGGGGAAGTAATAAGTAGATGATGGGTTGCTAGAGTGACAGAAGCTTAAACCCTAGTTTATGCGTTGCTTTGTTAGGGGCTGATATGGATCCATATGTTTAGTGCTGTGGTTAGGTTCACCTTAATACTTCTTTTGTGGTTGCAGATACTTGCAATAGGGGTTAATCATAAGTGGGATGCTTGTCCAAGTTAGGGCAGTACCCAAGTACCAGTCCACCCACATATCAAATTATCAAAGTACCGAACGTGAATCATATGAACGTGATGAAAACTAGCTTGACGTTAATTCCCAATGTGTCCTCGGGACCTCCTTTCTCATTATTAGAAATTGTCCAGGCTTATCCTTTGCTACATAAAGGATTAGGCCACCTTGCTGCACTTTATTTACTTTATTTACTAGTTACTCGTTCCTATTTATCTTATCACAAAACTATCTATCACCTACAATTTCAGTGCTTGCAGAGAAAACCTTACTGAAAACCGCTTATCATTTCCTTCCGCTCCTCGTTGGGTTCGACACTCTTACTTATCAAAAGGACTACGATAGATCCCCTACACTTGTGGGTCATCAAGTGGAAAGATGGATGAACTTATGAAATTATTTGCTACTAAGAGTGCTCCTATTGATCCTAATGATATGCCTTTGTCTACTTTGATTTAGAATAATAATGAATCTATGGATGTGAATTTAGTTGGTAGGAATAATTTTGTTAACAATGCGTATAAAGGAAACTTTAATTCTAGGCCATTCCCTAGTAATTCCTCTAATAATTATGGTAATTCCTACAACAACTCTTATGAAAATTTCAATAAGATGCCCTCTAATTTGGAGAATAGTGTTAAAGAATTTATGATCTCTCAAAAGAATTTTAATTATTTGCTTGAAGAAAAATTGCTTAAAGTTGATGAACTGGCTAGGAACGTTGATAGACTTTCTCTTGATGTTGATTCTTTGAAACTTAGATATATTCCACCTAAACATGATATCAATGAGTCTCTCAAAGCCATGAGAATTTCCATTGATGAGTGCAAAGAAAGAACCGCTAGGATGCATGCTAAGAAAGATTGTTTTATAAAAGCGTGTTCTTCTAGTTTCCATGAAAATAATGATGAAGATCTAAAAGTTATTGATGTGTCCCCTATTAAATCTTTGTTTTGCAATATGAATCTTGATAATGATGGGACTGGAGATGAGTCAACTTTAGTTAAAAGGCGTCCCAATGATTCAGAATTTTTAGATCTTGATGCTAAATTTGGTAAAATTGGGATTGGAGAGGTCAAAACTTTACATAGTATTGAACCCACTATGGATTTCAAGGAATTTAATTATGATAATTGTTCTTTAGTAGATTGTATTTCCTTGTTGCAATCTGTGTTGAATTCTCCTCATGCTTATAGTCAAAATAAAGCTTTTACCAAACATATTGTCGATGCCTTGATGCAATCTTATGAGGAAAAACTTGAATTCGAAGTTTCAATACCTAGAAAACTTTATGATGAGTGGGAACCTACTATAAAAATTAAAATTAAAGATCATTAATGCTATGCTTTATGTGATTTGGGTGCTAGTGTTTCCACGATCCCAAAAACTTTATGTGATGTGCTAGGTTTCCATGATTTTTATGGTTGCTCTTTAAACTTGCACCTTGCGGATTCCACCATTAAGAAACCTATGGGAAGGATCAATAATGTTCTTATTGTTGCAAATAGGAATTATGTGTCCGTAGATTTTATCGTTCTTGATATAGATTGCAATGTTTCATGTCCTATCATTCTTGGTAGACCTTTCCTTAGAACGATTGGTGCAATTATTGATATGAAGGAAGGGAATATTAGATTCCAATTTCCATTCAGGAAAGGCATGGAACACTTCCCTAGAAAGGAAGTCAAATTACCTTATGAATCCACTATGCGTTCCATTTATGAATTAAATGCCAAAGATGGCAATACTTAGATCTATTCTCGCTTTTATGCCTAGCTGGGGGCGTTAAACGATAGCGCTAGTTGGGAGGCAACCCAATTTTATTTTTGTTTCTTGCTTTTTGCTTCTGACTAGTACTAAATATTTCATCTAGCCTCTGTTTAGATGTGGTTTTATGTTTTAATTAGTGTTTGTGCCAAGTAGAACCTATAGGATAACCTACGGTGATAGTTAATTTGATTCTGCTGAAAAACAGAAACTTTAGTGCGCACGAGAATAATTTTAATAAATCACAGAAACATGCTTTTGCGTTGATTATTTTTGCAGTATATCAATAGGCAAATTCCCAGTACTTACTATTTTGGTAGGATTTTTAGAGTTCCATAAGTATTCCAAAGCTACAGATCTCTTCAGACTGTTCTATTTTTCGTGTGTTGTTTGCTTATTTTGATGCATCTATGGCTAGATAGGGGGGTATGAACCATAGAGAAGTTGGAATACATTAGGTTTAACACCAATATAAATAAATAATGAGTTTATTACAGTACCATATGTGGTGGTTCTTCTTTCTTGCACTAACGGAGCTTATGAGATTTCCTGTTGAGTTTTGTGTTGTGAAGTTTTCAAGTTTTGGGTAAAGATTTGATGGACTATGGAATAAGGAGTGGCAAGATCCCAAGCTTGGGGATGCCCATGGCACCCCAAGATCATCCAAGGACAACCAAAATCCTAAGCTTGGGGATGCCCGGAAGGCATCCCCTCTTTTGTCTTCGTCTATCGATAACTTTACTTGGAGCTATGTTTTTATTCGCCACATGATATGTGTTTTGCTTGGAGTGTCTTGTATGATATTAGTCTTTGCTTTTTACATTACCACATCATCCTTGCTGTACACACCTTTTTGGAGAAACCCACATGATTTGGAATTTATTAGAATACTCTATGTGCTTTACTTATATCTTTTGAGCTAGATAATTAATTTTGCTCTAGTGCTTCACTTATATCTTTTAGAGCACGACGGTGGTTTAATTTTGTAGAAATTGTTGATCTCTCATGCTTCACTTATATTATTTTGAGAGTACTTTAGAACAGCATGGTATTTGCTATGGTTATAAAATTGGTCCTATAGAATGATGGGCATCCAAGTTGGGTATAATAAAAACTATCATAGGAAGTGAATTGGATGCTATGATCAATTTGATGCTTGATAATTGTTTTGAGATATAGAGGTGGTGATATTAGAGTCATGCTATTTGGGTAATTGTGAATTTAAAGAATACTTGTGTTGAAATTGGCAAGTCCCGTAGCATGCACGTATGGTAAAAGTTGTGTACCAAATTTATTGCATGGGGTGCTCTTTTGATTGCCTTCCCTTGTGTGGAGGTCGGGGGCGCGCGATGGTTAACTCCTACCAACCTACCCCCTAGGAGCATGCGTAGGAGTACTTTGCTTCTAGGGCTAATAAAACTTTTGCAATAAGTATATGAGTTCTTTATGACTAATGTGAGTCCATGGATTATACGCACTTTTACCCTTCCATCATTGCTAGCCTCTTCGGTACCGTGCATTACCCTTTCTCACCTTGAGAGTTGGTGCAAACTTCGCCGGTGCATCCAACCCCGTGATACGATACGCTCTATCACACATAAACCTCCTTGTATCTTCCTCAAAACAGCCACCATACCTACCTATTATGGCATTTCCATAGCCATTCCGAGATATATTGCCATGCAACTTTGCACCGTTCTGTTTATCATGACATCATCATCATCATTGTCATATTGCCTTGCATGATCATGTAGTTGACATCGTATTTGTGGCAAAGCCACCTTCATAATTTTTCATACATGTCACTCTTGATTCATTGCCTATCCCGGTACACCGCCGGAGGCATTCATATAGAGTCATATCTTGTTCTAGTTTTGAGTTGTAATTCATGAGTTGTAAATAAATAGAAGTGTGATGATCATCATTATTAGAGCATTGTCCTTTATAAAAAAAAGAAAAAGGAAAAAATGAAAGGCCAAAAAGAAAAAGAAAAAGGCCAAAGAAAAAAAGAAAGGCCAAAAAAAGTAAGGCCCAAAAAACAAATAAATGAAAAAAGGGGACAATGTTACTATCCTTTTCCACACTTGTGCTTCAAAGTAGCGCCATGTTCTTCATATAGAGAGTCTCATTTGTTGTCACTTTCATATACTAGTGGGAATTTTTCATTATAGAACTTGGTTTGTATATTCCAACGATGGGCTTCCTCAAAATGCCCTAGGTCTTCGTGAGCAAGCAAGTTGGATGCATACCCTCTTAGTTTCTTTTATTGAGCTTTCATAAATTTATAGCTCTAGTGCATCCGTTGGATGGCACTCCCTACTCCTCATGTTGACATCAATTGATGGGCATCTCCATAGCCCGTTGATTTGCCTCGTCAATATGAGACTTTCTCCTTTTTTGTCTTCTCCACACAACCTCCATCATCATATTCTATTCCACCCATAGTGCTATATCCATGGCTCACGCTCATGTATTGCGTGAGAGTTGAAAAAACCTGAAGCGCGTTAAAAAGTATGAACCAATTGCTTGGCTGAAACCGGGGTTGTTCTTGATGGGAGTATTTTGTGTAATGAAAATGAAACATAGCCTAACTATATGATTTTGTAGGGATGAAGCTTCTAAAGCCATGTTATTTTGAGAAGACATGATTTCCTTGTTAGTATGCTTGAAGTATTACTATCTCTTATGTCAATATGAACTTTTATTTTGAATCATTTGGATCTGAACATTCATGCCACAACAAAGAAAATTACATTGATAATTATGCTAGGTAGCATTCCCCATCAAAAATTCTGTTTTTATCATTTACCTCGAGGACGAGTAGGAATTAAGCTTGGGGATGCTTGATACATCTCCAACGTATCTATAATTTTTGATTGTTCCATGCTATTATATTACCCGTTTTGGATGTTTACGGGCTTTACTTTACACTTTTATATCATTTTTGGGACTAACCTACTAACCGGAGGCCCAGCCCGAATTGCTGTTTTTTTTTGCCTATTTCAGTGTTTCGAAGAAAAGGAATATCAAAAGGAGTCCAAACGGAATGAAACCTTCGGGAGAGATCTTTTCGGAACAAACGCAATCCAGGAGACTTGGAGTGGACGTCAAGCAGCAAACGAGGCGGCCACGAGGGTTCCCGGCGAGCCCCCCACCCTCGTGGGCCCCTCGTGGCTCAACCGACCTACTTCTTCCTCCTATATATATCCACGTACCCCAAGAACATCCAGGAGCACCATGAAAAACTATTTCCACCGCCGCAACCTTCTGTATCCGCGAGATCCCATCTTGGAGCCTTCGCCGGCGCTCCACCTTAGGGGGAATCGACCATGGAGGGCCTCTACATCATCTCGAAGGCCTCTCCGATGAGTTGTGGGTAGTTTACCACAGACCTTTGGGTCCATAGTTATTAGCTAGATGGCTTCTTCTCTCTCTTTGAATCTCAATACAAAGTTCTCCTCGATCTTCTTGGAGATCTATTCGATGTAAATCTTTTTGCGGTGTGTTTGTCGAGATCCGATGAATTGTGGGTTTATGATCAAGTTTATCTATAAGAAATATTTGAATCTCCTCTGAATTATTTTATGTATGATTAGTTATCTTTGCAAGTCTCTTTGAATTATCAGTTTGGTTTGGCCTACTAGATTGATCTTTCTTGCAATGGGAGAAGTGCTTAGCTTTGGGTTCAATCTTGCGGTGTCCTTTCCCAGTGAAAGCAGGGGCAGCAAGGCATGTATTTATTATTGCCATCGAGGATATAAAGATGGGGTTTATCTCATATTGCTTGAGTTTATCCCTCTACATCATGTCATCTTTCTTAATGCGTTACTCTGTTCTTATGAACTTAATAATCTAGAGGCAGGCAGGAGTCGGTCGATGTGTGGAGTAATAGTAGTAGATGCAGAATCGTTTCGATCGACTTGTTGCAGACGTGATGCCTATATACTTTATCATGCCTAGATAATCTCATAACTATGCACTTTTCTATCAATTGCTCGACAGTAATTTGTTCACCCACCGTAATACTTATGCTATCTTGAGAGAAGCCACTAGTGAAACCTATGGCCCCCGAGTCTATCTTTTATCATATAAGTTTTACATCTACTTTTATTTGCATCTTTTACTTTCCAATCTATATCATGAAAATTACAAAAATATTTATCTTATCTTATTATCTCTATCAGATCTCACTTTTGCAAGTTACCGTGAATGGATTGACAACCCCTTTATCGCGTTGGTTGCGAGGTTCTTGTTTGTTTGTGTAGGTGCGTGGGACTTTTGAGGAGCCTCCTACTGGATTGATACCTTGGTTCTCAAAAACTGAGGTAAATACTTACGCTACTTTGCTGCATCACCCTTTCCTCTTCAAGGGAAAACCAACACAGTGCTCAAGAGGTAGCAGATAGCTACACTATGACTATCATGATTAAATGGTGTTGGTGGTAATGACTATGATGATTATTAGCTAGTGTTGTTGGTGATGATATGATGCAAGAGTTTTTATATGGGACATTTACATCTGTGCCCCTAACTCAAACCCACTACTCAGATATGCCCCTAATTTTGAAGCATGCTCAAATTTACCCCTCCACCGTTAAGTCACTACATAGAAATGCCCTTCCGTACAGTACTGTAGCACTTTCCGTCTGCTACAGTACACATGGGCCGCTGACGGTCAAAGGCCTTTGACTGGACGGAAGGGCATTTCTGAGTAGTGACTTAACGGCAGAGGGGCAAATTTGAGCATGCTTTGAAATTAGGGGCAAATCTGAGTAGGTGGTTCGAGTTAGGGGCAGAAATGCAAATGGCCCTTTTTATATTAATATGATGATGATGTTGATCATGATTATCATGATGATTTGTTATTATGAGCATGATTAGTTATTAGTTATATCATTGGTGGAAGGAACGTGGATTAGATTCATGTGGATGGATCAAAAGTTGAATTAGTAGGATCATGTAAGTGCATCTAGTGCCACCCCTAGTTGGTTTTGGAGTATTAACGACAAAGTTGGTTGAGGGACTAATGCTTTGTGAGAATTGCAGGATAACGCAGGTAGTGTCCCTCATTTGATTCGGTTTACCTACCGGAGATGACCCCTAAAAATGTATGAAGACATTGAAGACAATGGTGGTATGAGAAGATATTCATATTGAATACTATGACATGAGAAGACATTGTGTGAAGACTATGGAGCGCGAAGACTGTGTGGTTTCGTTGTTTCATTTTCTTCTTTGTTGAGTCATAGGAACCACCGTACTGTTAAGTGGGGTCCAAGTGAACTAAGTCAGAGTGACTAAAGTGATGCTCAACCCAAATCCTATGTCTTCGAGCGAAGACAATGAGAGCAAATCTTATCCAGAGCTGGATGAGTCAGCTTTACTTGTAGCCCAAGTAAAGTTGCCGCGTGTGATTGAAATCTGACCGTTGGAACACGTGTCAGTTCCTTAGTGACCCAGGGTCATTTTGGACAAATCAGGTCGGGTTGCCTAGTGGCTATAAATAGCCCACCCCCTACACCATAAATTGGTGGCTGCTCAGAGTTTGTGCACGGCTTTTGTCATTTGAGAGCAACCCACCTCGAAGCATTTGAGAGAGAAAGATCCTTGCGAGGACAAAGCCCAAACACCCGGAGCCAAAGAGTGTTAGGCATCACTGAAGTCTTTCTATCTGTGTGACCTGAAGACTTATTACACTTGAGGACTGTGAATCCTCCAGCCGGTTAGGCGTCGCGTTCTGAGCATCCAAGAGTCATTGTGGATTGCCGGTGAACGAAGTCTGTGAAGGTTTGGAAGTCTCCCTTGAAGACTTACCAGAGTGATTGGGCGAGGACTAGGTGTCCTTAGCTCAAGGGGAATAAGGTGAAGACACGGTCTTCTGAGTTAAATCTCAGCCTCCCTAACCAGACGTACAGTTGTTACAGCAACTGGAACTGGTCCAACAAATCCTGTGTCTTCAACAAGCAACTGGTTCTATCCCTTCCCATCCTTACTTTAGTCTGTCTTCATGAAGTCATTGCCTATCTGTGTATCTGTTTGACTTCATTGCTTGACTACTATTGTTGATTGGCTTCACACTATCTTCCATCTTGATCCTTACTGCCTAACTGCTATTAGTCCTGTACTTTCATATCATTACATACTTGACTATGGCTTGTTCAGGGTAGTTTATCTTCCACTGCATATCAATTAGGTTATTTCTGTTGTTTGTCTTCGAAACTTCCAAGTTTTGAAGACTTTCATAAAAATCGCCTATTCACCCCCTCCCCTCTAGTCGATACTAGCACTTTCAATTGGTATCAGAGCAAGGTACTCCCTTGTTCTATGTGATTCAGTTTAACCACCTGGAGTTTCAGCTATGTCGACAGCAGGGATAATCAAGGTCTCCGCTGCTTGCCCCGTGTTCGATGGAACTGAATATCCCTACTGGATGAATAAGATGCGCATGCATCTTGAAGCCATTGATGTCGACCTCTGGTATGTTGTCAAGAATGGCGTTCCCAAAACCGGTGAAGGTGTCACCCCCACTGATGTCAAGAAGTTTGTTCAACTGGACTCTACTGCGAAGAACATCATCTGTGGTCATCTGACCAAAGGACAGTATGGCCGTGTAAGTGCTCTAGAAACGTCAAAGCTAGTCTGGGACTGGCTATCCAAGATTAACGAAGGCGTCTCAACCCAGAGAGATCAAAGAATCAGTGTTCTTCGCAACCTCTTCAACCGCTTCAAGAGAAACGACAATGAAAATGTCCAGCTCACGTTTGATCGCCTCACTGAAATCACAAATGAACTTCAAGCTCTTGGCGCAACTGAGATTACCAACATGAAATCGTCAAGACACTGCTGAGATCACTTGATAGCTCCTTTGACACCCTTGCCCTCATGATACAAGAACGTCCTGACTTCAAGACACTCGATCCGTCTGATACTTGAGAGGCTCAACACACATGAGTTCCAGCTATCTGAGAAAAGAGATATCTGAAGGAAATATGCCCTAGAGGCAATAATAAAGTTATTATTTATTTCCTTATATCATGATAAATGTTTATTATTCATGCTAGAATTGTATTAACCGGAAACATAATACATGTGTGAATACATAGACAAACAGAGTGTCACTAGTATGCCTCTACTTGACTAGCTTGTTAATCAAAGATTGTTATGTTTCCTAACCATGAACAAGGAGTTGTTATTTGATTAATAAGATCACATCATTAGTTGAATGATCTGATTGACATGACCCATTCCGTTAGCTTAGCACCCGATCATTTAGTATGTTGCTATTGCTTCCTTCATAACTTATACATGTTCCTATGACTATGAGATTATGCAACTCCCGTTTACCGGAGGAACACTTTGTGTGCTACCAAACGTCACAACGTAACTGGGTGATTATAAAGGTGCTCTACAGGTGTCTCCAAAGGTACTTGTTGAGTTGACGTATTTCGAGATTAGGATTTGTCACTCCGAATGTCGGAGAGGTATCTCTGGGCCCTCTCGGTAATGCACATCACTTAAGCCTTGCAAGCATTGCAACTAATGAGTTAGTTGCGAGATGATGTATTACGGAACGAGTAAAGAGACTTGCCGGTAACGAGATTGAACTAGGTATTGGATACCGGCGATCGAATCTCGGGCAAGTAACATACCGATGACAAAGTGAACAACGTATGTTGTTATGCGGTCTGACCGATAAAGATCTTCGTAGAATATGTAGGAACCAATATGGGCATCCAGGTCCCGCTATTGGTTATTGACCGGAGACGTGTCTCGGTCATGTCTACATTGTTCTTGAACCGTAGGGTTCGCACGCTTAAGGTTTCGATGACAGTTATATTATGAGTTTATGTATTTTGATGTACCGAAGGTTGTTCGGAGTCCCGGATGTGATCACGGACATGACGAGGAGTCTCGAAATGGTCGAGACATAAAGATTGATATATTGGATGACTATATTCGGACACCAGAAGGGTTCCGGGAGTTTTGGGAGAAAACCGGAGTACCGGAGGGTTACCGGAACCCCCCCCCCCTGGGAAGTAATGGGCCTTGATGGGCCCTATTGGAGAAAGAGAGGGGCCAGCCAGGGCAAGTGGCGCGCCCCCTCCCCTTGAGTCCGAATAGGACAAGGAAGGGGGGGGGGCGGCGCCCCCCTTGCCTTCCCCCTCTCCCACTCCTTCCTTCCCCCTCCTTCTTGGATTAGGAAAGAGAAGGGAGAAACCTACTTGGAGTAGGTTTCCCCCTCCTAGGGCGCGCCATAGAGAGGGCCGGCCCTCCCCTCCTCCACTCCTTTATATACGGGGGCAGGGGGCACCCCATGGAGACACAAGTTGATCTTCGTGATTGTTCCTCAGCCGTGTGCGGTGCCCCCCTCCACGATATTACACCTCGGTCATATTGTAGCGGTGCTTAGGTGAAGCCCTGCGACAGTTGAACATCAAGATCGTCACCACACCGTCGTGCTGACGGAACTCCTCCCCGAAGCTTTGCTGGATCGGATCCCGGGGTGCGTCATCGAGCTGTACGTGTGTCAAGAACTCGGAGGTGCCGTAGTAACGGTGCTTGGATCAGTTGGACCGGGAAGACGTACGACTACTTCCTCTATGTTGCGTCAACACTTCCGCTTCGGTCTACGAGGGTACGTAGACAACACTCTCCCCACTCGTTGCTATGCATCACCATGATCTTGCGTGTGCGTAGGAAATTTTTTGAAATTACTACGTTCCCCAACAGTGGCATCCGAGCCTAGGTTTTATGGTTTGATGTTATATGCACGAGTAGAACACAAGTGAGTTGTGGGCGATATAAGTCATACTGCTTACCAGCATGTCATACTTTGGTTCGGCGGTATTGTTGGATGAAGCGGCCCGGACCGACATTACGCGTACGCTTACGCGAGACTGGTTTTACCGCTGTGCTATGCACACAGGTGACTAGCGGGTGTCAGTTTCTCCAACTTTAGTTGAACCGAGTGTGGCTACGCCCGGTCCTTGCGAAGGTTAAAACAGCATCAACTTGACAAACTATCGTTGTGGTTTTGATGCGTAGATAAGAACGGTTCTTGCTCAGCCCGTAGCAGCCACGTAAAATTTGCAACAACAAAGTAGAGGACGTCTAACTTGTTTTTGCAGGGCATGTTGTGATGTGATATTGTCAAGACGTGATAAGATATAAGTTGTTGTATGAGATGATCATGTTTTGTTGAAGTTATCGGCAACTGGCAGAAGCCCTATGGATGTCTCTTTGTTGCATAAGATGCAAGTGCCTAATAATTGCTTTACTTTATCGCTATACGATAGCAATAGTTGCAAGAGCAATAGTTGGTGAGACAACCATGTGATGACACATTGATATAGATCAAGATGATGAAGATCATGGTGTCGTGCCGGTGATGATAGAGATCATGAGTGTACTTTGGAGATGGAGATCAAAGGTGCAAGATGATCATGGCCATATCATGTCACATATTTTGATTGCATATGATGTTTATCTATTATACATCTTATTCTTGCTTTGATTGACGGTAGCATTTTAAGATGATCTCTCACTAATTATCAAGAAGTGTTCTCCCTGAGTATGCACCGTTGCCAAAGTTCGTCGTGCCCAGACACCACGTGATGATCGGGTGTGATAAGCTCTACGTCCATCTACAACGGGTGCAAGCCAGTTTTGCACACGCGGAATACTCAGGTTAAACTTGACGAGCCTAGCATATGCAGATATGGCCTCGGAGCACGGAGACCGAAAGGTCGAGCATGAATCATATAGTAGATATGATCAACATAGTGATGTTCACCATTGAAAACTACTCCATCTCACGTGATGATCGGTTATGGTTTAGTTGATTTGGATCACGTGATCACTTAGATGGCTAGAGAGATGTCTGTCTAAGTGGGAGTTCTTAAGTAATATGATTAATTGAACTTAAATTTATCATGAACTTAGTCCTGGTAGTATTTTGCAAATTATGTTGTAAGATCAATAGCTTGCGTTGTTGCTTTCATATGTTTATTTTTGATATGTTCCTAGAGAAAATTGTGTTGAAAAATGTTAGTAGCAATGATGCGGATTGGATCCGTGATCTAAGGTTTATCCTCATTGCTGCACAGAAGAATTATGTCCTTAATGCACCGCTAGGTGACAGACCTATTGCAGGAGCAGATGCAGACGTTATGAACGTTTGGCTAGCTCAATATGATGACTACTTGATAGTTTAGTGCACCATGCTTAACGGCTTAGAATCGGGACTTCAAAGATGTTTTGAACATCATGGACCATATGAGATGTTCCAGGAGTTGAAGTTAATATTTCAAGCAAATACCCGAGTTGAGAGATATGAAGTCTTCAACAAGTTCTATAGCTAAAAGATGGAGGAGAATCGCTCAACTAGTGAGCATGTGCTCAGATTGTCTGGGTACTTCAATCGCTTGAATCAAGTGGGAGTTAATCTTCCAGATAAGATAGTGATTGACAGAATTCTCTAGTCACCATCACCAAGTTAGTAGAACTTCGTGATGAACTATAGTATGCAAGGGATGATGAAAATGATTCCCGAGTTTTTCATGATGATTAAATCATTGAAGGTAGAAATCAAGAAAGAACATCAAGTGTTGATGGTTAACAAGACCACTAGTTTCAAGAAAAGGGCAAAGGGATAGAAGGGAACTTCAAGAAGAACGGCAAGCAAGTTGCTGCTCAAGTGAAGAAGCCCAAGTCTGGACCTAAGCCTGAGACTAAGTGCTTCTACTGCAAAGGGACTGGTCACTGGAAGCAGAACTACCCCAAGTATTTGGCGGATAAGAAGGATGGCAAAGTGAACAAAGGTATATTTGATATACATGTTATTGATGTGTACTTAACTAGTGTTTATAGCAACCCCTCGGTATTTGGTACTGGTTCAGTTGCTAAGAGTAGTAACTCGAAACGGGAGTTGCAGAATAAACAGAACTAGTTAAGGGTGAAGTGACGATGTGTGTTGAAAGTAGTTTCAAGATTGTTATGATCATCATCGCACACTCCCTATACTTTCGGGATTAGTGTTGAACCTAAATAAATGTTATTTGGTGTTTGCGTTGAGCATGAATATGATTTGATCGTGTTTATTGCAATACGGTTATTCATTTAAGTAAGAGAATAAATTGTTGTTCTATTTACATGAATAAAACCTTATATGGTTACACATCCAATGAAAATGGTTCATTGGATCTCGATCATAGTGATACACATATTCATAATATTGAAACAAAAAGATGCAAAGTTAATAATGATAGTGCAACTTATTTGTGGCACTGCCGTTTAGGTCATATTGGTGTAAAGCGCATGAAGAAACTCCATGCTGATGGGATTTTGGAATCACTTGATTATGAATCACTTGATGCTTGCGAACCATGCCTCATGGGCAAGATGACTAAAACTCCGTTCTCCGGAACAGTGGAGCGAGCAACTGACTTATTGGAAATAATACATACTGATGTATGCGATCCGATGAGTGTTAAGGCTCGCGGCGGGTATCGTTATTTTCTGACCTTCACAAATGATTTGAGCAGATATGGGTATATCTACTTGATGAAACATAAGTCTGAAATAGTCGAAAGGTTCAAAGAATTTCAGAGTGAAGTGGAAAAATCATCGTAACAAGAAAAATAAAGTTTCTACGATCTAATCGCGGAGACAAATATTTGAGTTACGAGTTTGGTCTTCAATTAAAACAATGTGGAATAGTTTCACAAATTCATGCCACCTGGAACACCACATCATAATGGTGTATCCGAACGTCATAACCGCACTTTATTGGATATAGTACAATCTATGATGTCTCTTACCGATTTACCAATATCGTTTTGGGATCATGCATTAGAGACAACTGCATTCACGTTAAATAGGGCACCATCTAAATCCGTTGAGACGACACTATATGAACTGTGGTTTAGCAAGAAACCAAAGTTGTCGTTTCTTAAAGTTTGGGGCTGCGATGCTTATGTGAAAAAGTTTCATCCTGATAAGCTCAAACCCAAATCGGAGAAGTGCGTCTTCATAGAATACCCAAAGGAAATTGTTGGGTACACCTTCTATCACAGATCCGAAGGCAAAACATTCGTTGCTAATAAATGGATCCTTTCTAGAGAAGGAGTTTCTCTCGAAAGAAGTGAGTGGGAGGAAAGTAGAACTTGATGAGGTAACTGTACCTGTTCCCTTATTGGAAAGTAGTTCATCACAGAAATCTGTTCTTGTGACTACTATACCAATTAGTGAGGAAGCTAATGATGATGATCATGTAACTTCAGATCAAGTTACTACCGAACCTCGTAGGTAAAATAGAGTGAGATCCGCACCAGAGTGGTACGGTAATCCTGTACTGGAGGTCGTGTTACTTGACCATGACAAACCTACGAACTATGAGGAAGCGATGATGAGCCCAGATTCCGCAAAATGGTTTGAGACCATGAAATCTGAGATATGATCCATGTATGAGAACAAAGTATGGACTTTGATGGATTTGCCCGATGATCGGCAAACCATAGAAAATAAATGGATCTTCAAGAGGAAGACGGACGTTGATAGTAGTGTTACTATCTACAAAGCTAGACTTGTCGAAAAGGTTTTTGACAAAGTTCAAGGTGTTGACTACGATGAAATTTTCTCACTCGTAGCGATGCTTAAGTCTGTCCAAATCATGTTAGCAATTGCCGCATTTTTATGAAATCTGGCAAATGGATAAACAAAACTACATTCCTTAATGGATTTAAAGAAGAGTTGTATATGATGCAACCAGAAGGTTTGGTCAATCCTAAAGGTGCTGACAAAATGTGCAAGCTCCAGCGATCCATCTATGGACTGGTGCAAGCATCTCGGAGTTGGAAAATACGCTTTGATAAGTTGATCAAAGCATATAGTTTATACAGACTTGCAGTGAAGCCTGTATTTACTAGAAAGTGAGTGGGAGCACTACAGCATTTCTGATAAGTATATGTGAATGACATATTTTAGATCAGAAATAATGTAGAATTATTCTGCAAAGCATAAAGGAGTGTTTGAAAGGAGTTATTCAAAGAAAGACCTCGGTGAAGCTGCTTACATATTGAGCATCAAGATCTATAGAGATAGATCAAGACGCTTGATAAGTTTTTTCAATGAGTACATACCTTGACAAGATTTTGAAGTAGTTCAAAATGGAACAGTCAAAGAAAGAGTTCTTACCTGTGTTACAAGGTGCGAAATTGAGTAAGACTCAAAACCCGACCATGGCAGAAGATAGAAAGAGAATGAAAGTCATTCCCTATGTCTTGGCCATAGGTTCTATAAAGTATGCCATGCTGTGTACCAGATCTATTGTATACCCTACACTGAGTTTGGCAAGGGAGTACAATAGTGATCTAGGAGTAGATCACCGGACAGCGGTCAAAATTATCCTTAGTGGAATAAGGATATGTTTCTCGATTATGGAAGTGACAAAAGGTTCGTCGTAAAGGGTTACGTCGATGCAAGTTTTGACACCGATCTGGATGACTCTAAGTATCGATCTAGATACATATTGAAAGTGGGAGCAATTAGCTAGAGTAGCTCCGTGCAGAGCATTGTAGACATAGAAAATTGCAAAATACATAACGGATCTGAATGTGAAAGACCCGTTGACTAAGATTCTCTCACAAGCAAAAACATGATCACACCTTAGTACTCTTTGGGTGTTAATCACATAGCGATGTGAACTAGATTACTGAATCTAGTAAACCCTTTGGGTGTTGGCCACATAGCGATGTGAACTATGGGTGTTAATCACATGATGATGTGAACTATCGATGTTAATCACATGGTGATGTGATCTAGATTATTGACTCTAGTGCAAGTGGGAGACTGAAGGAAATATGCCCTAGAGGCAATAATAAAGTTATTATTTATTTCCTTATATCATGATAAATGTTTATTATTCATGCTAGAATTGTATTAACCGGAAACATAATACATGTGTGAATACATAGACAAACAGAGTGTCACTAGTATGCCTCTACTTGACTAGCTTGTTAATCAAAGATTGTTATGTTTCCTAACCATGAACAAGGAGTTGTTATTTGATTAACAAGATCACATCATTAGTTGAATGATCTGATTGACATGACCCGTTCCGTTAGCTTAGCACCCGATCGTTTAGTATGTTGCTATTGCTTCCTTCATAACTTATACATGTTCCTATGACTATGAGATTATGCAACTCCCGTTTACCGGAGGAACACTTTGTGTGCTACCAAACGTCACAACGTAACTGGGTGATTATAAAGGTGCTCTACAGGTGTCTCCAAAGGTACTTGTTGAGTTGGCGTATTTCGAGATTAGGATTTGTCACTCCGAATGTCGGAGAGGTATCTCTGGGCCCTCTCGGTAATGCACATCACTTAAGCCTTGCAAGCATTGCAACTAATGAGTTAGTTGCGAGATGATGTATTACGGAATGAGTAAAGAGACTTGCCGGTAACGAAATTGAACTAGGTATTGGATATCGGCGATCGAATCTCGGGCAAGTAACATACCGATGACAAAGTGAACAACGTATGTTGTTATGCGGTCTGACCGATAAAGATCTTCGTAGAATATGTAGGAACCAATATGGGCATCCAGGTCCCGCTATTGGTTATTGACCGGAGACGTGTCTCGGTCATGTCTACATTGTTCTTGAATCGTAGGGTCCGCACGCTTAAGGTTTCGATGACAGTTATATTATGAGTTTATGTATTTTGATGTACCGAAGGTTGTTCGGAGTCCAGGATGTGATCACGGACATGACAAGGAGTCTCGAAATGGTCGAGACATAAAGATTGATATATTGGATGACTATATTCGGATACCGGAAGTGTTCCGGGAGTTTTCGGAGAAAACCGGAGTACCAGAGGGTTACCGGAACCCCCCCGGGAAGTAATGGGCCTTGATGGGCCCTATTGGAGAAAGAGAGGGGCCGGCCAGGGCAAGTGGCGCGCCCCCTCCCCTTGAGTCCGAATAGGACAAGGAAGGGGGGCGGCGCCCCCCTTGCCTTCCCCCTCTCCCACTCCTTCCATCCCCCTCCTTCTTGGATTAGGAAAAAGAAGGGGGAAACCTACTTGGAGTAGGTTTCCCCCTCCTAGGGCGCGCCATAGACAGGGCCGGCCCTCCCCTCCTACACTCCTTTATATATGGGGGCAGGGGGCACCCCATGGAGACACAAGTTGATCTTCGTGATCGTTCCTCAGCCGTGTGCGGTGCCCCCCTCCACGATATTACACCTCGGTCATATTGTAGTGGTGCTTAGGCGAAGCCCTGCGACAGTTGAACATCAAGATCATCACCACACCGTTGTGCTGACGGAACTCCTCCCCGAAGCTTTGCTGGATCGGAGCCCGGGGTGCATCATCGAGCTGTACGTGTGTCAAGAACTCGGAGGTGCCGGAGTAACGGTGCTCGGATCGGTTGGACCGGGAAGGCGTACGACTACTTCCTCTACATTGCGTCAACGCTTCCGCTTCGGTCTATGAGGGTACATAGACAACACTCTCCCGTCTCGTTGCTATGCATCACCATGATCTTGCGTGTGCGTAGGAAATTTTTTGAAATTACTACGTTCCCCAACAATATCTATGGCCCAAACTACGGCCGAACTCGTGCTTTGAAGGCAAAAGTGGTTTCCTCATCTGAAGAAGAATCTGACTGCAGTTCTGAAGATCCTGAAGACATTGGAAGGGAACTTGCTATGCTTGTGAAGAAGTTCCAGAAATTCACAAAGAAGAAAGGCTTCAGAAAGTCTTCATGATCTAGCTCAAAGAATGATGAAGCTTCCACACATGATCACAAGAAGAGAACCTGCCACAAGTGCAAGAAACCTGGTCACTACATATCTGAGTGTCCACAGTGGGACAATGAGAAGAAAATGAAGAAAAGCAAGGAATATGATTCCGATGACAAGAAGAAGAAGAAATCCTCAAAATCTTCTAAGTCTTCTTCCAAGTCTTCATCATACAAGAAGAGTTCATCTAGCAAGGCTCGTGCTTTTGTTGGCAAGGAAAAGGATTTAGAGGAGGAGTCTGCTTCGGAGGAGGCGGAGGTGGAGTCTGGAGAGGAGTCTGACCCTGGCGTTGCAAGTCTGGCTCTAGCCACAGCCTATGTTGCCAAGTCCATCTTCAACACTGAAGACAATGACTTCCACACCAACGCTGAAGCTAATGACGAAGACGATCCTACTCCCACCTACTGCTTCATGGCACGTGGTGCCAAGGTAAAATCACGCAAAGCCTACTTTCAAACTTCAAGTGAAGATGACTCTGATTGTGAATCCAAACCCAGCTACAAAACACTTGCTAAAATTGCAACTGAACAACAAAAGGCTATGGAACATACTCAAAAACTGTTAGACAAAAGCGATGACCTGTTGGACACTGAAATGACACGTTCACAGTCCTTAGTTGATGACATAAAAAATCTTCATGCTAAGTACCAAGAACTTGAAGGTCGTCATGAATCGCTCTCAACTACTTATGAAAGGCTCTCCTATGATTATCTTCAAAGGAAACAAGAGCTTGAGAAATTGAGAGCGGCTCATGAAGATCTTCAAAAGGTGAATGAGTCACTTCGCGCCCAACAGATCAGTTCCACACAGGAAGGATTTGAACCACCATGTCTAAAATGCATTGAGCGTGATAATGCTACATCTGTTGCTGAATGTTCCATTGCTGCTATTGTTTCATTGTCTTCACCTACTGATGTGGTCACTAACCCCTCTGCAGAGGATACCACTGCTGTTGCTAATGAAAATGCTATGTTGAAGACATTGCTTGAAACAGGGATGTACAAAAGTTTGAAGGGACATCAGACTCTCTGCGATGTCCTGAAAAAGCAGATTTTGAACCGAAACCCTAGGAAAGAGGGTGTTGGGTTCGAAAGGAAGATGAATGTTGATGGCTCGTACTGGAAGCCTGAGCAGTACCCCAAAACCACATGGGTTGCTGCAAAGGAACCTTCAGTAGATCCATCCACCTTATATGGCTTTACCTGTGCTAATCCTATTATCATTGATGAATCCTTTGATGCAAACTATAAGCTGTTCAAAAATCAGAATGGTGAAGTGTTTGCCAGGTACATTGGTACTAACTGCAGGAATGGACCACCTATGAAGAAGATCTGGGTACATTGAGAATCTTCCTGTGAATGTCTTCATGACATCACCAAGGAAGAAGACAAACCCCAGACTTATGGCTTCATATGGCCCAAAGGCTTCATACAGATACAGGACTCACATGAGTCACCCTAACGCCAATTTTTTGCAGGGAAATCGTGCTAAGACTTATGAATATGAGCGTGTATCTTCGAACCGCTATGTTCATAGGACTAAGAACTTTTCTGCTTATTCATATGAGTATCATTCATCTCCTGCAAGGCTATTTGCTAGGGCTTCAAAGCCAAAATTCTCAGATGCTGCACTTAGACTTATTGCTTCTAAGCCCCCACCGAAGATGTGGGTGGCAAAGAAGAACTAACTCTCTTTTGCAGAAAACGGTCTCCAGCCAGCAATAAATGGCGTCCGATACTATTGCTGGGGACCTAAAACTCATTAAGGACGCACGATAAAATGTCATTCTATATGCTTCACGTCTGAATTTCTTATCAGTCATACTATGTCCTAACTTTGATATAAGCTGTGACTGTCCCTATATCTGTCAAATGCTTATGCTTCACAACACTCCTGTGAAGCCTATCCTCCTAACTGCACTGTAGGGTACATCACCAAAAGCTTCAGAATGGATTATGGACAGTGGATGCACAAATCATATGACTGGTGATCGAAGTCTTCTCATGGACTCAACCTTATGTCCATCCGACAAAAGTCACATTACATTTGCTGACACTGGTAAAAGCAAGGTATTGGGTCTAGGTAGAGTTGCAATCTCAAAGGATCAACACATGGATAAAGTGATGCTTGTTGAATCCCTTGGTTTCAACTTAATGTCTATCTCAATGCTTTGTGACTTGAACATGATTGTGATATTTGGCAAATATCGTTGCCTTGTACTAATGGAATCTGACAAATCTCTAGTCTTTGAAGGGTATCGAAAAGATGATCTGTACATGGTAGATTTCTCAGCAGGTCCACAGCTTGCCGTATGTCTTCTCACAAAAGCTTCAGAATGCTGGCTCTGGCATCGAAGGCTGGGAGATGCTGGCATGAGGAACTTACACTCACTCGTCAAGAAGAAGCATGTCATTGGCATCGAGGATGTCAAGTTCAAGAAGGATCATCTGTGTGGTGCCTGTGAAGCTGGAAAGATGACAAGGGCAAAGCACCCCTCGAAGACAATCATGACAACATCTCAACCCTTCGAGCTGTTACACATGGACTTATTTGGACCTACTCACTACTCCACCCTCACAACAACTTCCTGTCTCTATGGCTTCGTCATTGTTGATGACTACTCAAGATACACATGGGTTCATATAATTCTTTACAAGACTGAAGTGCAAGATGTCTTCAGGCGCTTCGCAAATCGAGCAATGAACAATTATGGTGTGACGATCAAGCACATCAGAAGTGACAATGGCACTGAATTCAACAACACTGGACTTGATCTGTATCTGGATACAATGGTAATCACTCATGAGTTCTCTGCTCCGTACACACCTCAGCAAAACGGCATTGTTGAGCGCAAAAACATAACCCTCATTGAGATGGCTCGAACAATGCTAGATGAGTACAAGACACCAAGAAAGTTCTGGCCTGAAGCTATTGATACAACATGTCACATCATCAACCGTGTATACATTCATAAGCTTCTGAACAAAACATCATATGAGCTACTTACTGGCAAGAAGCCAAACATAAGTTACTTCAGAGTATTTGGAGCAATACGCTGGATAAAGGATCCCCATCACAAGTCAAAATTTGCACCTAAGGCTCACGAAGGCTTCATGCTTGGCTATGGAAAGGATTCACACTCCTACAGAGTCTTCAACCTTTATCTATACAAAATCGTTGAAACTGTGGATGTGAAATTTGATGAAACCAATGGTTCACAGAGAGAGATTCTGCCAAGTACACTGGATGAAGCTCCTTCAAACGAGGCAATCAGGCTGATGGGAACTGGTGAAATCATGCCCTCTAAAGCACAACCTGAAGAGGAACTTATCATCTCTGCACCAAATCAACCTGAAGACAATGCTCAGACTGAAGACAATCCTCCCAATGATGACAATGATTAGCCAGAGCAAAATCTTCGTCCGGTTCATCCTCGTGTTGCAAATGAAGTTCAAATAGAGAAGATAATTGATAGCATCAATGCACCGGGTCCTCTCACTCGATCAAGAGCAACACAGCTAGCAAACTTCTGTGGGCACTTTTCATTTGTGTCAATATCAGAACCCAAGAAAGTTGTTGAAGCTTTTATGGAACCTGAATGGATTCAAGCCATGCAAGAAGAACTTCAACAGTTCAAGCTGAATAATGTTTGGGAACTTGTCAAGCGACCTGACCCTCGCAAGCATAACATTATTGGAACAAAGTGGCTATATCGAAACAAGCAAGATGAGCATGGTCAAGTCGTTAGAAACAAAGCACGTCTTGTAGCTCAAGGATACACTCAAGTTGAAGGAATTGACTTCGATGAAACATTTGCTCCTGTTGCTAGGCTTGAAGCTATTCGTATACTGCTAGCCTACTCTAATCATCACAACATCTTGCTATATCAAATGGATGTAAAGAGTGCTTTTCTCAATGGCAAGATTGAAGAAGAAGTATATGTCGCACAACCACCAGGCTTTGAAGATCCAAAACATCCTGATATGGTGTACAAGCTAAACAAAGCACTGTATGGCCTCAAACAAGCCCCTCGTGCCTGGTATGATACAATCAAAGACTTCCTGAAGAGCAAAGGCTTCAAACCTGGATTCCTCAATCCCACTCTCTGCACGAAGACATATGATGGTGAACTGTTGGTGTGCCAAATATATGTGGATGACATAATCTTCGGCTGCACCAACCAGAAGTATAGTGATGAGTTTGGGTATATGATGCAAGAGCAATATCAAATGTCCATGATGGGTGAGCTGAAGTTCTTCCTTGGTCTTCAAATTCGTCAGCAAAGGAATGGCATCTTCATATCTCAAGAAAAATACCTCAAAGTTGTCTGAAGAAGTTTGGAATGGAAGACTGCAAAGGCTACACGACGCCAATGCCAGCCAAACACCATCTTGGTCCCGATGACAATGGTAAAGAGTTCGATCAAAAGGTATACCGCTCCATGATTGGTTCTTTGCTTTATTTATGTGCATCTAGACCAGATATTATGCTTAGTGTTTGCATGTGTGCTCGATTCCAAGCGGCACCAAAGGAATCGCATCACTTAGCTGTGAAGCGAATTCTTCGATATTTGGCTTACACCCCAACACTCGGATTATGGTATCCCAAGGGCTCACAATTCGATTTGGTTGGATTCTCGGATGCTGATTATGCTGGTGACAAGGTGGATAAGTCTACATCTGGCACATGTCATTTTCTTGGTCGATCACTTGTCTGTTGGTCTTCGAAGAAGCAGAACTGTGTATCACTCTCAACTGCTGAATCTGAATACATTGCTGCTGGATCCTGTTGTGCTCAGCTTCTATGGATGAAGCAAACTCTCAAGGACTATGGCATCAATCTGAAACAAGTACCTCTCTTCTGCGACAACGAAAGTGCCATCAAAATAGCCAACAATCCAGTCCAACACTCGAAGACAAAGCACATTCAAATTCGTCATCACTTTCTTAGAGATCATGTCATGAAGAAAGATATCGATATCATTCACGTCAACACTGAAGAGCAACTGGCAGATATCTTCACAAAGCCCTTGGATGAGAAAAGGTTTTGCAAGTTACGGTGTGAGCTAAATATCTTGGAATCCTCTAATGTCCTGTGATCAGGCACACATCCTAACACTTATGCATGTTGATGACTTAGATGTGCAACACACAAAGTAATGTATATCTTCAATCAATGAAGATTTACACTCTGAGTGTGAATATATTAACATGGAATTTGACTTCGGAGCGCCACGATAATTGTGCGCCGTGTCTGGGTCTAATACTTCCTATACGGTGGGTAACGCCACCACCAACTTTCTTTGTTTAAATGTTTCACTCGAGGCGTTATATTGCAATGACTTCGCATTTGGTTTGTCTTCAGTTTCAATTTGTCTTCATGGCTTTCTGCACTATGATGATTTGATTGCTTTCTGATATATATATATATATATATATATATATATATATATATATATATATATATATATATATATATATATACTAGTGTTCTGTCCTCTACAGCATTCACTTATAGCTATGTCTTCAAGATTGGATCTTTTGAACTAAGTGAATGTGATTGGACCCTAACCTCTCTATGCTTCCTATCTCAAACTCTATCTGTCCAAATCATATGCATTCTATTGAAACTGTCGAATATCTTCTCTGCGTCCTAGTCAGCAGAAGGCAAAGAGACAAACATTAAATCTGTTTTAAATGGCTTATCTTTAATGTTGAAATCCGGAGAAGCCGGAACAACTCTTCGACATGCCTGGCGGGCGTGGGAACGTGGGACAACTCTGAGTATGTTGCATGCTTGCCACGTGCCCCTCAGATGTGAACCGCCAGGGGCACCAGTGTAATTGCGCTGTGTCTCTCACCTACTTATAAATACTTGTCCCCTGCGGTAAAGAAATCCTTCTTCCACCTCTCCACCTCCGTTAAAACTCTAGCGCCACCGCTAGCTCGCGACGACGCCGGTGACGATGCGCTTAGCTGCCGCGACTTCTCCGACGCCGTCCTCACGCCGGCCGCGGACATCGTCCTCTCCGCCGTCACCGTAGGTGTCCTCCGTCGCCAAGTTAGGGCATGGTGGGCTGAACTGCTCGGTCTCCTATTCTTCCATCTAGCAGTTCTTCGTGTGGTAATTATAACTCTATTTTTACCACCTTTTTGATCTTCAAGATTCATCCTGTTTACCAAAAGTTGTTTCTGTCTATTCAAGTTAGATCTATTCTGCCTGCATCTCATACTGCCTAGTCGATTCACTTAGATTTCCTATCTAGTTTGATTCCTCACTTGTACTTATTCATGGATTGGTACAAATCTGGAACCAACTCACCTATATAAGTGAATGTCTTCGCATCATGAGGTCAATGTCTTCAAACTGATTTATCTTCAAAATCTTCTAAGAATGCATATGACCTCTTCCCCTTCCCTCGCATCTCTAATGCTGTCACAGGTACATGTCCGTGGGAGAATCCCTTGGTTCTCATAGTCTGCATTCGTTTGCAGAATACTTACAGCATCATATCAATTCTCCTGAAGCCAGTTCCTGCTTGACCAGCAAGTGTAAATCTCTGAAGCCTTTGAACGTGTTGAAGCCTTTCAGCTTGAAGTTCATGGCTGCAGAAAAATCAGCAAGGAAGGGTGGCAGACAGCGCAGAGAAGGGACATCCAAAGATCTGCCTGATGACTTAGCAGAACTATACAAGACAGATCCTGAAGAGAATTATCATCAGAGGAAGATGCGAATCCAATGGATTCGTCGTTATTGGGCTGAGGAGTGGTTCAAGTACAAGTTTGTGACGAAGGAATATGCAGAGAAGAATTTCATCAAGAGACCTTGGGGTGATATTCTCTATCGAGGCCTTCATCCCAAGACCAGAGCTGAAGCCATTGACCAAGGCTTCTATCCTTGCATGGTCCATGGCCCACAGCCTGAGAACGCAGATCCCACCTCACTACTATGGTGTCGTGACGACTCACTCTTCAAGCGCAACTACCAGTTTGCTGTGGCTTGGGCCAAGAAGAACAAGAAGGCCTTGGGCTTGGACTTCAACCCAGGTCCCTCTGCTCCCCGTGCTGACGGCGAAGCTAATCCCAATGAGATCGGCCCCTTCTCCAACCTTGACGGCCTCATCACTTACATCATGGTCCAAGGTGCCAGAGTAGATCATTCTGACAATGGTGCTGACTCTGATGAAGCCCCGGCTCCTCCTCCAAAGCCGCAGAAGCAAAAGTAGTCAAAGGCTTCAACCTCAGCTGCACCTCCAAAGACTTCTCGTGCGAAGCCACTGGCCACTGCACCTCCTGAAGCCAGTGTGCAGTCTGAAGATCAATCCCATGTCTCCAAGAGAACGGAGAAGCAGAAGCAACTAGTCAGACCATCTGATCAAAGAGCCTTGACTCCTGCTGCCATTCTGCGTGAAGAACCCATTGATCTATCAAGTGATGAAGATCTTGCTGATGATGCTCTTGAGCAGCTGATAAAGAGCAAGGAAGAAGCAGAAATCTTCAGCAACTTGCCTCTCTTTGATGTGGCCATCATCCACAATTTCATTGATGAGTGGTTCGACACCCCCAATGTCAGCTTTGAAGATTTACATCTCCCAATTGGCCTCAGCGTCGCCTTCAATGGCGTCATTGCTTCTGAGCTAGCTCTCGCTCAGCGCATCGTTGAGCTCAAAAACAAGATTGATTTTGAGAAGGCTCAATTCAAGAAGCATGTGGCCAAGCTAAGTGTTCAAGACGTCCGCAACTTCAAAGTCATGCTCCATGAGCTTAAAGAAGCTTTTCTGAAGAAACGCCAAGAAGCTCAGGGCTCTCGAGAGCGCATGAAGATTTTGGCTGATAAGTGTGTGCTTGCCTACAATGAGGCTGAGAAGCGCAAATCCCTTGGCTGCCGTGGCATTGACCCCAGGATGGCTGCAAAGAAGAAGAAGAAGCACCCTGAACAGCCTGAACCTTCAAGCCAAGAAGCCCCTCGCATTATCTTCCCAAGCAGCATGACTGGCTCGAAGCCAAAGGTCACCACAACAGCTTCAGAACAGAAGAAGACGAGGGCTGCCGAGGCTGAAGCGAGAAAGAGAAAGAATACTGAAGTTTCTGATGCCGCTCCCTCCAAGAAGAAGCGCAAGACCAAGAAGACTAGGGCTGCTTCCACAGAGCCCTTAGTCGTTGAACCCATTTCCGTGGTTCGCCCTGCGTCAGTACATCAAGAACGAAGGATGGTAGTCCATGAGCCTGCTCCCACAGAGGTTCATGAAGCTGAAGATATACCAGCAGCTGAACCCACCGCTGCTGAAGACATTGGTCATGATGACAATGTAGCTGATGATGAAGTTCTTCCTCAGATCAAACATGAAGTGGTATCATAGCCTGTTCATACGAACAATGAACTCATCAGCATTGGTCATCCTCTGACGCAAATTGCTCAGGATGCATCGTGGGCTGATCACCCACAATAACAAGACTCCCCTAGTACTCCCCAACAACAACAACAAGCTACATCCAACGTGCAAGAAGAGGATGAAGACTTTCAGGATCAGCCAACTCCATCTCCTAAGGTGAAGCCAGCTCTTCGCAGGCTTCGCAGAGGACAAAGGCATGAAGTCCCTCTGTCGAGCGTTCCAGAAGGAGAAGTGCAACGTTCACCTGTTGCACGGCAAGTATTTTCTGAACCTGCTCCAACTGTGAATGTCTCCGAGTCTGAAGCACATGCTGCTGAAGACATTCCGGCTGCATCAGCCGAGGAAAATGAAGAAGAAGTACGTGTACCTACACCCCCAGCAATTGAAGAACAAGCAGTTCATGATCTGAACGTGCCTGTGCCCGACCCTCCTGTTCGTCAAGAGGAGGTTGAAAATGTTGAGGCTGCCACCACCAACGCCAATGAAGCCAGTGACGTAGTCATGGCTGATGCTAATGTGGAGCCTGCACCAACCAGTGTGCCTGAAACCAATGAGGCCACTGTGCCTGAAGATTATGGGGCACCTGCATCTGAAGTCAATGAGGATGCTGCACCTGAAGTCAATGAGGATGCTGCACCTGAAGCAAATATGACACCTGCTCCCGAAGCACCAGTCGTGCAGCCTGCCTCCGATGTTGCCCCTGCTCCTGTTCCGCCACCAAGGCCTCACACAATTGAGCAAGCATACAGTCATGGTCAGCTTACTACTGTCCGATGGCCCGTTCTGGTGCCTCCACCCTCTGCCTCAGGACCACAATTTGACTATCATGTTGAGCATAGGCCTCAGGTCTAGAAGCCAAAGCCCAGGTTGCCAAGGTTTCCAGGTACTGCCAACTCACTCGGGTCCTTCAATGCTAATGGCTTCAAAAGCCACAATACCTTCTTTGACAGCGCCAAGAACCCCTACTCCAAGCCAAGGATATCATCAGATCGGTTCTGGAGCTATCAGCAGAGAAGCTATTACTCATGCGTGCTATATGATCAAGGGCGCATTTTCCCTCATATGCGCCTTGACACTGAAGCTATTGCTGGATTGCCGTGCTTAGAAGAAGCACTTGACTGCTTTCGTGATGCTGGTCTGCTCCACTTTGTGACAAACAAAGAACATTGGAATGAAGAGCTATTGCTTCAATTCTATGCCACTCTGCACATTCGCGGCTACAACAGGGACATCAAGACATGGGTTCTCGAGTGGATGACTGGAAATGTTCATCATGAAGCCAAAGCTATGGATATCATTGAGCTTACAGGGCTAGCCACTCCTGGAGAACTATATGAACCAGACTGTCAGCTACACCGCAATGCTGTGGAAAGCATCTTTCATAAGCCAGAACCCAATATGAGCCATATGTTGAGCATGATGAAGCCTTTGCCATCTGACGCTGAGTATCCCACACATTTCTTTGTTGAAGACCTTGAGTATCTGCCTCACACCATATATCATATCATCAGGCAAACTCTATGGCCAGTCAAAGGACACTCATCAGTGGCCAAGCTTGAAGGAGCTATGAAGACTTTGGTCTTCTACATTCTCAATGGCATCAGCTTCAACACTCAGGAATTCTTCATCAGGCAACTTGCTGCTTCCGGCTCTGACCTATTTGGTCTGAAGTTTTATGCTCCATGGGTTATGCGCCTCATCAATCGACACTCATCTGTCAATTATCAGCCCTCTGCTCGCAATCATATAATCTTTCTGCCAGAGGTTGATATGTCAGTTGATGCTATATACTCTGACCCTGCCAAGACGCTGCTTTGTCTTCAGAATATTGAGCACCAAAGCTTCACTCAACCTATTGAAGGTGTTCAAGAAGCAACACGAATCTATCCACAGGCTGGTAACACTCGTCTGCCTCATAGAGCGCCCACTGAAGCCACTGAAAGCACCATTGCACAAAGGCCTCGGAAGCGTTCTCGCGTTCTCACTGACCGAGAACTTCTTGTGGCCCTTCATCAGAAACAGGATAAGCATCATTTCTGTCTCAAGAGACAGATGCAAAGCCTCTTGGTGGATGTCAATCGCATTCGCAACCTTGCCACCAAGAATGCCTTTGTTGCTCATGAAACCTGCCGGTGATCATGGAAGAGTTTGACCTTGCTCAGTGCTGAAGCTGATCTTCAAGACGATGGCTTCAATGAAAGATTCCAGTTCGACTCCACTCCTCCACGGACTGCTACCCTGCGTCGAACTCCATCTCTTGAAGACTCTGAATATTCCTCCTCTGCGGCAACGGTAAATGCCAGAGTGATCGATGATGAAGATGATGCTACTTCACCACCTCCAACTACTGCGCGCATCGACACTACACCAAGTTTGTCTGCACCGCCAACCAACAACGACAACCCTGCTGCTTCACCTACTCATGATGACGAGTAGACGCTCTATGTCTTCAAACCTTTTTGGTCCTTACTGACAAAAGGGGGAGAAGTGTATGAGTTGATAGTCTTCAAGCGGGTTCATATGGGCGGTTGCATTATATTTTGCTGCGTGCTTACAACTCCTGTGTTTTGAAACATTTGGTTCTTTGAGTTGTAACACCTAAACTTGATGGTCGTCTGCTACTTCTGCTACTTATTTGCTTTGCGACGATAAATTCCGCATGTGCGATGATAACTTCCGCACTTAGATCATTCTGCAGACGTCCATTTTTCATTATGCATGTCATTCTACTTGCCATAACATTTCATGCATGATGAATTATCTTCATAAGTTGAAGTGGATCTCCACAAGTACAACCTGCCATGTGCATTTGCATTCCAAAAGCAAATTACTTATATGCACATCTTCAGGGGGAGTCCTTGCAACTTATGAAGACAATTCCCTATCCTTCCAATTTCACATACTTTATCCCCGTTGAAAACTTCAACCAGTTTGTCATCAATCACCAAAAAGGGGGAGATTGTAAGTGCATCTAGTGCCACCCCTAGTTGGTTTTGGAGTATTGACGACAAAGTTGGTTGAGGGACTAATGCATTTGTGAGAATTGCAGGATAACGTAGGTAGTGTCCCTCATTTGATTCGGTTTACCTACCGGAGATGACCCCTAAAAATGTATGAAGACATTGAAGACAATGGTGGTATGAGAAGATATTCATATTGAAGACTATGACATGAGAAGACATTGTGTGAAGACTATGGAGCGCGAAGACTGTGTGGTTTCGTTGTTTCATTTTCTTCTTTGTTGAGTCATAGGAACCACCGTACTGTTAAGTGGGGTCCAAGTGAACTAAGTCAGAGTGACTAAAGTGATGCTCAACCCAAATCCTACGTCTTCGAGCGAAGACAATGAGAGCAAATCTTATCCAGAGTTGGATGAGTCAGCTTTACTTGTAGCCCAAGTTAAGTTGCCGCGTGTGTTTGAAATCTGACCATTGGAACACGTGTCAGTTCCTTAGTGACCCAAGGTCATTTTGGACAAATCAGGTCGGGTTGCCTAGTGGCTATAAATAGCCCACCCCCTACACCATAAATTGGTGGCTGCTCAGAGTTTGTGCATGGCTTTTGTCATTTGAGAGCAATCCACCTCGAAGCATTTGAGAGAGAAAGATCCTTGCGAGGACAAAGCCCAAACACCCAGAGCCAAAGAGTGTTAGGCATCACTGAAGTCTTTCTGTCTGTGTGACCTGAAGACTTATTACACTTGAGGACTGTGAATCCTCCAGTCGGTTAGGCGTCGCGTTCTGAGCATCCAAGAGTCATTGTGGATTGCCGGTGAACGAAATCTGTGAAGGTTTGGAAGTCTCCCTTGAAGACTTACCAGAGTGATTGGGCGAGGACTGGGTGTCCTTAGCTCAAGGGGAATAAGGTGAAGACACGGTCTTCTGAGTTAAATCTCAGCCTCCCTAACCAGACGTACAGTTGTCACAGCAACTGGAACTGGTCCAACAAATCATGTGTCTTCAACAAGCAACTGGTTCTATCCCTTCCCATCCTTACTTTAGTCTGTCTTCATGAAGTCATTGCGTATCTGTGTATCTGTTTGACTTCATTGCTTGACTACTATTGTTGATTGGCTTCACACTATCTTCCATCTTGATCCTTACTGCCTAACTGCTATTAGTCTTGTACTTTCATATCATTACATACTTGACTATGGCTTGTTCAGGGTAGTTTATCTTCCGCTGCATATCAATTAGGTTATTTCTATTGTTTGTCTTCGAAACTTCCAAGTTTTGAAGACTTTCATAAAAATCGCCTATTCACCCCCCCCCCCTCTAGTCGATACTAGCACTTTCAGATCATCGTCCTAATTCAACTTTTAATTCATCCAAATGAATCTAATCCATGTTTCTTCCTCACATGAGCCTGTATAAATATATCACAAATACGTAGAGGGGGTATAAATCTGTGAAAGCAGGAATACTTACCAGCAGCGCTGGAAAGCATCTACTAGTAGCGTTGGATTAGCAACAATGCTTCATCTCCTCAAGCGCTACAGAGAGTTAGTAGTAGCGCTGGTCAGGGCAGCGCTACTGCTAACCATACTTACCAGTAGCGCTGGCCTGACAAGCACTAATCTTACAACTTAGCTGTAGCATGTTAGCAGTAGCGCTTGACCCAACGCTACTGCTATATGATTTTCAAGCGCTCCTACTAGGGTTTTCCCTAGTAGTGTGATACGTCTCCAATGTATCTATAATTTTTGATTGTTCCATGCTATTATATAATCTGTTTTGGATGTTTAATGGGCTTTAATATGCTCTTTTATATTATTTTTGGGACTAATCTATTAACCAGAGGCCTAGTGCCAGTTCTATTTTTTTTTTTTTGCCTTTTTCAGTGTTTTACAGAAAAGGAATATCAAAGGGAGTCCAAACGGAATGAAACCTTCGCGAGGATCTTTCTTGGACCGACAGCAACCCACAAGACTTGGAGTTGAAGTATGTGGCTCTACGAGGAAGCCACGAGGCAGGAGGGTGCACCCAAGGGGGTAGGCGTGCCCCCCACCCTCGTGGGCCCCTCGTAGCTCCACCGACGTACTTCTTTCGCCAATATATACTATTATACCCTAGAAACATCAAGGGGAGCCACGAAACCACTTTTCCACCGCTGCAGCATTCTGTACCCGTGAGATCCCATCTTTGGGCCTTTTCCGGCGATCTGCCGGAGGGGGAATCGATCACGGAGGGCTTCTACATCAACACCATTGCCTCTCCAATGAAGCGTGAGTAGTTTACCACAGACCTTCGGGTCCATAGTTATTAGCTAGATGGATTCTTCTCTCTCTTTGATTCTAAATACAAAGTTCTCCTCGATGTTCTTGGAGATCTATTCGATGTAATACTCTTTTGCGGTGTGTTTGCCGAGATCCGATGAATTGTGGATTTATGAACTTGATTATCTATGAATATTATTTGGTTCTTCTCTGAATTCTTATATGCATGATTTGATATCTTTCCAAGTCTCTTCGAATTATCGGTTTAGTTTGGCCTACTAGATTGATCTTTCTTGCAATGGGAGAAGTGCTTAGCTTTGGGTTCAATCTTGCGGTGTCCTTTTCCAGTGACAATAGGGGCAGCAAGGCACATATTGTATTGTTGCCATCGAGGACAAAAACATGGGGTTTATATCATATTGCTTGAGTTTATCCCTCTACATCATGTCATCTTTCTTAATGCGTTACTCTGTTCTTATGAACTTAATACTCTAGATGTAGGCAGGAGTCGGTCGATGTGTGGAGTAATAGTAGTAGATGCAGAATCGTTTTGATCTAATTGTTGTGGACGTGATGCCTATATACATGATCATGCCTAGATAATCTCATAACTATGCACTTTTCTATCAATTGCTCGACAGTAATTTGTTCACCCACCGTAATACTTATGCTATCTTGAGAGAAGCCACTAGTGAAACCTATGGCCCCCGGGTCTATCTTTTATCATATAAGTTTTCCATCTACTTTTATTTGCATCTTTTAGTTTCTAATCTATATCATGAAAATACCAAAAATATTTATCTTATCTTATTATCTCTATCAGATCTCACTTTTGAAAGTTACCATGAATGGATTGACAACCCCTTTATCGCGTTGGTTGCGAGGTTCTTGTTTGTTTGTGTAGGTGTGTGGGACTTTTGAGGAGCCTCCTACTGGATTGATACCTTGGTTCTCAAAAACTGAGGGAAATACTTATGCTACTTTGCTGCATCACCCTTTCCTCTTCAATGGAAAACCAACGCATGCTCAAGAGGTAGCAAGAAGGATTTCTGGCGCCATTGCCGAGGAGATCTACGCCAAGTCAAGACATACCAAGTACCCATCATAAACTCTTCTCCCTCTCATTACATTATTTGCCATACGCCTCTCGTTTTCCTCTCCCCCACTTCTAAAACGATTTTCAAAAACCTTCGCCTTTTCTTCACCCCTCTTCCATTCGTCTCTTTTCGCTTGCTTCTTGTGTGCTTGTGTGTTGGATTGATTGTTTGTCACGATGGCTCAAGATAATACTAAATTGTGTGAGTTTTCCAATACCAACCACAATGATTTTATAAGCACTCCGATTGCTCCTACTACCGATGCTGAATCTTCTTAAAGTAATACCGCTTTGTTGAATCTTGTTGTGAAAGATCAATTTTCTAGCCTTCCTAGTGAAGATGCCGCAACCCATCTATGCAACTTCGTTGATTTGTGTGATATGCAAAAGAAGAAAGATGTGGATAATGATATTGTTAAACTGAAGCTATTTCCGTTTTCAATTAGAGATCATGTAAAACTTGGTTCTCTTCTTTGCCTAAAAATAGTATTGATTCATGGAGTAAGTGCAAAGATGCATTTATCTCTAAGTATTTTCCTCCCACTAAGATCATCTCTCTTAGGAATGATATTATGAATTTTAAGCAACTTGATCATGAGGATGTTGCACAAGCTTGGGAGAGGATGAAATTAATTATACGTAATTGACCTACATGGTTTGAATTTGTGGATGATTATACAAATTTTTTATGCCGGATTGAATTTTGCTTCTAGAAATCTTTTAGATTCGGCCGCGGGAGGCACTTTTATGGAAATCACTTTAGGAGAAGCTACTAAACTCCTAGACAATACTATGGTTAATTATTCTCAACGGCACACCGAAAGATCCACTAGTAAAAAAGTTTATGCGATTGAAGAAATTATTGTTTTGAGTGGAAAGATGGATGAACTTATGAAATTTTTTGTTAATAAAAGTGTTTCCTCTGATCCTAATGATATGCCTTTGTCCACTTTGATTGAGAATAATAATGAATATGTGGATGTGAATTTTGGTAACAAAGCGTATAGAGGCAATTTTAATTCTAGGTCGTTTCCTAGTAATTTCTCTAATAATTATGGTAATTCCTACAACAACACTTATGGAATTTTTAATAGATGCCCTCTTATTTTGAGAATAGTGTTAAACAATTCATGAGTTTGCAAAAGAATTTCAATGCTTTGATTGAAGAAAAATTGCTTAAGATTGATGAGTTGGCTAGAAATGTGGATAGAATTTCTCTTGATGTTGATTCTTTGAAACTTAGATCTATTCCACCTATGCATGATATCAATGAGTCTCTCAAATCCATGAGAATTTCCATTGATGAGTGCAAAGAAAGAACCGCTAGGATGCGTGCTAAAAAAGATTGCTTTATGTAATCGCGTTCTTCTAGTTTTCATGATAATAATGATGAAGATCTAAAAGTGATTGATGTGACTCCTATTAAATCTTTGTTTTCCAATATGAATCTTGATAAAGATGGGACTGGAGATGAGTCAACTTTAGTTAAAAGGCGTCCCAATAATCCGGAGTTTTTAGATCTAGATGCAAAAATTGATAAAAGTGGGATTGAATAGGTCAAAACTTTAAGTAGCAATGAACCCACTATTTTTGATTTCAAGGGATTTAATTATGATAATTGCTCTTTGATAAATTGTATTTCCTTGTTGCAATATGTGTTAAATTCTCCTCATGCTTATAGTCAAAATAAAGCTTTTACTAAACATATCGTTGATGCATTGATGCAATCTTATGAAGAAAAGCTTGAACTAGAAGTCTCTATCCCTAGAAAACTTTATGATGAGTGGGAACCTACTATTAAAATTAAGATTAAAGATTATGAATGCTATGCTTTGTGTGATTTGGGTGGTAGTGTTTCCACGATTCCAAAAACTTTATGTGATGAGCTAGGTTTCCGTGAATTTGATGATTGTTCTTTAAATTTGCATCTTGCGGATTTCACAATTAAGAAACCTATGGGAAGGATTAATGATGTTCTTATTGTTGCAAATAGGAATTATGTGCCCATAGATTTCATTGTTCTTGATATAGATTGCAATCCTACATGTCCTATTATTCTTGGTAGACCTTTCCTTAGAACGATTGGTGCAATTATTGAGATGAAAGAAGGAAATATTAGATTCCAATTTCCATTAAGGAAAGGCATGGAACACTTTCATAGGAATAAAATTAAATTACCTTATGAATCTATTATGAGAGCCACTTATGGATTGCATACCGAAGATGGCAACACCTAGATCTATTCTTGTTTTTATGCCTGGCTAGGGGCGTTAAACGATTGCGCTTGTTGGGAGGCAACCCAATTTTATTGTTGTTATTTGCTTTTTTCTCCTGTTTAGTAATAAATAATTCATCTAGCTTATGTTTATATGTGGTTTTATGTTTTAATTAGTGTTTGTGCCAAATAGAATCTTTGGGAAGACTTTGGTGAAGTCTTTCGATCTTGCTGTAAAAAAAGAAACTTTTGCGCTCACGAGAATAGCTTTCATTTTTTACTGGAGAGCGATTTTAGGTTGATTCTTTTTTCCTATTATTAATATACAAATTCCTCACGTCCACAAATTTATTTCAGAATTTTGAGAGTTACAGAAGTATTCGAAAGTTACAGTATGCTACAGACTGTTCTGTTTTTGACAGATTCTGTTTTTTGTGTGTTGTTTGCTTATTTTGATGAATCTATGAGTAGTATCGGGGGGTATGAACCATAGAGAAGTTGGAATACATTAGGTTTAACACCAATATAAATAAATAATGAGTTCATTACAGTACCTTGAAGTTGTGGTTTATTTTCTTATACTAACGGAGCTCATGAGATTTTCTGTTGAAGTTTTATGTTGTGAAGTTTTCAAGTTTTTGGGTAAAGATTTGATGGATTTGGAATAAGGAGTGGCAAGAGCCTAAGATTGGGGATGCCCAAGGAACCCCAAGATAATTCAAGGACAACCAAAAGCCTAATTTTGGGGATGCCCCGGAAGGCATCCCCTCTTTCGTCTTCGTCTATCGGTAACTTTACTTGAGGCTATATTTTTATTCACCACATGATATGTGTTTTGCTTGGACCGTCTTGTATGATTTGAGTCTTTGTTTTTTAGTTTACCACAATCATCCTTACTGTACACACCTTTTGGGAGACACACGCATGAATCGGAATTTATTAAATACTCTATGTGCTTCACTTATATCTTTTGAGCTAGACAATATTGCTCCAGTGCTTCGCTTATATCTTTTTAGAGCACGGTGGTGGTTTTATTTTATAGAAATTATTGATATCTCGTGCTTCACTTATATTATTTTGAGAGTCTTTTAGAACGGCATGGTAATTTGCTTTGGTTATAAAATTAGTCCTAATATGATAGGCATCCAAGATGGGTATAATAAAAACTTTCATATAAAGTGCATTGAATACTATGAGAAGTTTGATGCTTGATGATTGTTTTGAGATATGAGGATGGTGATATTAGAGACATGCTAGTTTAGTAGTTGTGAATTTTAGAAATACTTGTGTTAAAGTTTGTGATTCACGTAGCATGCACGTATGGTGAACCGTTATGTGATGAAGTTGGAGCATGATTTATTTATTGATTGCCTTCCTTATGTGTGGAGGTCGGGATCACGCGATGGTTAACTCCTACCAACCCTTTCCCTAGGATCATGCGTGTAGTACTTTGTTCTGATTACTTGTAGAATTTTTCAATAAGTATGTGAGTTCTTTATGACTAATGTTGAGTCCATGGATTATACGCACTCTCACCCTTCCATCATTGCTAGCCTCTCTAGTACCGCACAACTCTCGCCGGTACCATAAACCCACCATATACCTTCCTCAAAACAGCCACCATACCTACCTATTATGGCATTTACATAGCCATTCCGAGATATAATGCCATGCAACTTTCCACCGTTCCATTTATTATGACACGCTCCATCATTGTCATCTTGCCTTGCATGATCATGTAGTTGACATCGTATTTCTGGCAAAGCCACCGTTCATAATTTTTCATACATGTCACTGTTGAATCATTGCACATCCTGGTACACCGCCGGAGGCATTCACATAGAGTCATATTTTGTTCTAAGTATCGAGTTGTAATTCTTGAGTTGTAAGTTAATAAAAGTGTGATGATCTTCATTATTAGAGCATTGTCCCATGTGAGGAAAGGATGATGGAGACTATGGTTCCCCCACAAGTAAGGATGAGACTCCGGACTAAAAAATAGAGGCCATTAAAAAAAGTCCCAAATAAAAAAATATGAGAGAAAAAGAGAGAAGGGACAATGCTACTATCCTTTTACCACACTTGTGATTCAAAGTAGCACCACGATCTTCATGATAGAGAGTCTCCTATGTTGACACTTTCATATACCAGTGGGAATTTTTCATTATAGAACTTGGCTTCTATATTCCAATGATGGGCTTCCTCAAAGTGCCCTAGGTCTTCGTGAGCTAGCATGTTGGATGCACACCCACTTAGTTTTCTTTTGAGCTTTCATACACTTATAGCTCTAGTGCATCCATTGCATGGCAATCCCTACTCACTCACATTGATATCTATTGATGGGCATCTCCACAGCCCGTTGATATGCCTAGTTGACGTGAGACTATCTTCTCCTTTTTGTCTTCTCCACAACCACCATTTTATTCCACCTATAGTGTTATGTCCATGGCTCACGCTCATGTATTGCGTGAAGAATGAAAAAGTTGGAAAATACTAAAGTATGAAACAATTGCTTGGCTGAAACCGGGGTTGTGCATGATTAAGTACTTTGTGTGATGAAGATAGAGCATAGCCAGACTATATGATTTTGTAGGGATTACTTTCTTTGGCCATGTTATTTTGAGAAGACATGATTGCTTTGTTACTATGCTTGAAGTATTATTATTTTTATGTCAATATTAAACTTTTGTCTTGAACCTTTCGGATCTGAACATTCATGCCACAATAAAGATAATTACATTGAGAAATATGCTAGGTAGCATTCCACATCAAAAATTCTATTTTTATCATTTAACTACTCGAGGACGAGCAGGAATTAAGCTTGGGGATGCTTGATACGTCTCCAATGTATCTATAATTTTTTATTATTCCATGCTAGTATATTATATATTTTGGATGTTTAATGGGCTTTAATATGCTCTTTTAAATTATTTTTGGGACTAACCTATTACCGGAGGCCCAGTGCCAGTTTCTGTTTTTTGCCTATTTCAGTGTTTTACAGAAAAGGAATATCAAACGGGGTCCAAACGGAATGAAACCTTCGCGAGGATCTTTCTTGGACCGAAAGCAATCCAGAAGACTTGGATTTCAAGTCTGGGACTCAACGAGGAAGCCAAGAGGCAGGAGGGCGCGCCCAGGGGGGTAGGTGCGCCCCCCACCCTCATGGGCCCCTTGTAGCTCCACCGACGTACTTCTTTCGCCTATCTATACTCTTATACCCTAGAAACATTAGGGGGAGCCACAAAACCACTTTTCCACCACCGCAACCTTCTGTACCCGTGAGATCCCATTTTGGGGCCTTTTTCGGTGATCTACCGGAGGGGGAATCGATCACGGAGGGCTTCTACATCAACACCATTGCCTCTCCGATGAAGCGTGAGTAGTTTACCACATACCTTTGGGTCCATAGTTATTAGCTAGATGGCTTCTTCTCTCTCTCTCTCTTTGATTCTAAATACAAAGTTCTCCTTGATGTTCTTGGATATCTATTTGATGTAATACTCTTTTGTGGTGTGTTTGCCGAGATACGATGAATTGTGGATTTATGAACTTGATTATCTATGAATATTATTTGGTTCTTCTCTGAATTCTTATATGCATGATTTGATATCTTTGCAAGTCTCTTCGAATTATCGGTTTAGTTTGGCCTACTAGATTGATCTTTCTTGCAATGGGAGAAGTGCTTAGCTTTGGGTTCAATCTTGCGGTGTCCTTTCCCAGTGACGGTAGGGGCAGCAAGGCACATATTGTATTGTTGCCATCGAGGATAAAAACATGGGATTTATATCATATTGCTTGAGTTTATCCCTCTACATCATGTCATCTTGCTTAATGCGTTACTCCGTTCCTATGAACTTAATACTCTAGATGCATGCTGGATAGCGGTCCATGTGTGGAGTAATAGTAGTAGATGCAGAATCGTTTCGGTCTACTTGACACGGACGTGATGCCTATGTTCATGATCATTGCCTTAGATGTCATCACAATTATGCGCTTCATTTGCTCGACAGTAATTTGTTCACCCACCGTAATACATGCTATCTTGAGAGAAGCCACTAGTGAAACCTATGGCCCCTAGGTCTCTTTTCTATCATATTACATCGCTTTTATTTACATCGCATCTTGTTTACTATTTTGCAATCTTTACTTTCCAATCTATACAACAAAAATACCAAAAATATTTACTTTACAATCTTTATTAGATCTCACTTTTGCGAGTGACCGTGAAGGGATTGACAACCCCTTTATCGCATTGGTTGCAAGGTTCTTGATTGTTTGTGCAGGTACTAGGTGACTTGTGTGTCGTCTCCCACTGGATTGATACCTTGGTTCTCAAATTGAGGGAAATACTTACGCTACTTTGCTGCATCACCCTTTCCTCTCCCAGGGAAAACAAACGCATGCTCAAGAGCTAGCATCGTGCATTGTGAAGCTATGTGCATTCCTCAATGCAACCTCTCAGAAGGTAATCGATCCAGAAATCATACCAAGGTTAGAGAATGATTTGGTGCAATGTCTTGTCAGTTTCGAGTTGGTGTTCCCACCATCCTTCTTCAATATCATGACGCACGTCCTAGTTCACCTATGCAAAGACATTGCCGTTCTGGGTCCTGTATTTCTACACAATATGTTCCATTTTGAGAGGTTGATGGGAGTCTTAAAGAAATATGTTCATAACCGTGCTAGGTCAGAAGGAAGCATCCCCAAGGGCCATGAAAATGAGGAGGTCATTGACTTTTGTGTTGACTTTATTCCTGACCTTAAGCCGATTGTTGTTCCTGAATCGCGGCATAAGGGCAGACTGGAAGGAAATGGCATGCTAGGACTGAAACAAATAATATGTATGGATGGGCATTCTCTCACTCAAGCACACTACACAGTTCTACGAAATTCCGCCTTGGTGGCTCCATATATCGAGGAACACAAGAATATTCTATGCTCCAAACAACCCGGAGCAGTCCGACGATTGGATTACACGTCAACAAACGTGGCCTTTTGATGGTTGGTTGCAGACACGTGCCATGCATGACGACGCTGTTGAAGATGACATGTACTTGCTGTCCCAGTTACCATCTTCGAATATAATGACTTTTAAAGGGTACGAGATAAATGGAAATACATTTTACATGATCGTCCAAGATCGAAAAGCGCCAACCAAAACAGTGGTGTCCGCTTTGATGCAGCAAACACCAATAGGCCAAAGGACACATATTATGGTTACATAGAGGAGATATGGGAACTTGACTATGGAAGTGATTTGAAGGTCCCTTTGTTTGGGTGCAAAGGGGTCAATCTGACACGAGGCGAGGTAATGGAAGACCCGCAGTACGGAATGACAAAAGTGGATCTCAACAATCTTGCATACACAGATGAACCATTCGTCCTAGACAATGATGTGGCACAAGTTTTCTATGTGAAGGGCATGTCTACCAAGCCGAGAAAAAGAAAATATAAGGAAGTGAATACATCATATGATGAGCCAAAGCGCCACACAGTTCTTTCAGGGAAAAGAAACATCGTGGGAGTGGATGACAAGACAGACTTGTCAAAAGATTATGAAAAGTTTCATGAAATTGCTCCTTCACAATGAATATTGACCCGAGCATCCAGTTAAATGATGAAGATTGTCCATGGTTATGGCGCAAAGGGACACACACGAAGAAAAAGTTTTACACCCAAAGATCCCACTCTAGTATGTGACCGGCTTCACTGTCATCACTTTCTTCTCTAGTGAGTTTCCGGACTTATATATCTGGAAAGTCCCACTTTGGACAAACCGAAGGGAATCTTTGTAAAAGTTAGGGTGCTTGTATGTTTTGGCATTTGAAACATGTATTTGTGTGCTTCGGACAAATGTCATCAATTTTCAATCCTTTCTGACTTCATTTGCTATTTTTCATGCATTTACGGAATGTTTTTAGCTAAATGACCCTGAAATTGAAAAGCACTACAAATGAACTCTGAAAAGGATGAGAGTTGGCATGGTATCATCATGACACCCACATAGCATGTGCAAAAAAGTTGAGAGGGTTACGGCAAAAACTGGATGCACTTTGTGTACAACATGGACAATCTATTTTGAAGTATCAGGGTTTCGGACAAAAACTCATTTGTTACAAAGGCATATCATTTTTTAAAATAACCTAAGTGTTACCAAATTGTATATAATGATAAAACAAAGTAATATTAAATAGAAGAAAAATAATTACTAAAAAATCTATTTTTAAAGTGTAAAGTTATTCACAAACTAGTGATTCACACAAATTTTAAACAATTCAAATTTAAAAACTACTGGCACTAACAGAAAGTTTATAATATTATTTACCTAAAGCAAAAAGATTCACAAAGAAACTCTAAATAGAGCAAAAAAACAACTCAGAAATAAAAGAAAACAAATAAAGCAGAAAACAAAAAGATGAATTGTTTTAAAAAAAGCCCGCCTACTAGGCCACAACGGCCTGCATACGACTACAAATCCAACATGTAGTTTGGCCAGGATGCCGGCCCTCAAGGCCCAGTAGGCCCACAAAGGCATCGCAGCAGAGGTAGGCCCAAAAGGCCAGCATTAGAGAGGGGCTCGAAGGAGCAGCCGCAGCGGGGCTTATAAACCAGTGCGGCTGCCCTTTGCTGGGCGAGGTGGGACTAAACTTCCTGCACCGTGCCTGCGCGAGCACGAGACCTTTAGTCATGGTTGGTGGCTCCAAACGTGACTAAAGACCCCCCCCCCCCACCTTTAGTCGCGGTTGGAGCCCCCAACCGGGACTAAAGGTCTAGTCTCGGTTGGGGGCTCCAACCGAGACTAAAGACCCCTCCTATATAAGCAGCACTTGAATTTTTTTCATTTCCCCTCTGCTTCTTCATCTCTTCAACCACTACGAACAGAGGATCGCCACCGCCACCTACGCACCGCCTGCCCCGACACCGTCGCCGCCCCCGACGCACCGCCTGCCTCGACACCGTCGCCGCCCCCGACGCACCGCCTCCCCCGACGTCGTCGCCGCCCCCGAGGTACCGTCCCTTGTCGCCGCGCCCGTCACGCGCCGCCCCCTCCTCGAGCTCGCACATCGTCGTAGTCGCTATTGCCGACGACTCGCCTTGCCTCGCCTCGTCGGCCGTCGCCCCGCTGTGATCCCCTGGCGCCGTGGCCGCCCTCCCATAGATCGAGCCCGCACACACACACACACACACACACACATGTTAATTAGAAATGTTAGATGGATTTTAGATATACTTTTAGTTATAGAAATGTTAGATGAATTTTAGATATATATAAATGTTAATTAGATGAATTTTGAAATTTTTCACTAGATGATTAGATGTATATTGAAAATGTTTGAATGTTAGATGATTTTTTTTTACTAGATGATTAGATGTATATTGAAAAAAGTTTGAATGTTGCATATTTCACGATGCCACATTTGATCCAATGTAACTAGATGCAAGAATTTTGACATATGTCAAAGTTTGAATTTTGGCATATGTAACATTTGATCACATGTCAAAGTTTGATCATATATATGTCAAAGTTTAAATTTTGACATCCAATGTAACTAGAATTTTGACATTTGATCCAATGTATAGCAATTAGTATTTGCAAAAGTTGCATGTTTTAATGTTGTATTTGCAATTAATTAGTATATATGTATGTATAGTACAATTGATTCTCTTAGTCCTTTAAGAACGGATTTATCAAGAATGCCCCATTATGGATGTGCACAAGTTGATCCATTTTTTCTGATATATATATTCTTCTGTATGTTACGTTGTCTATCAAAGTATTGAATAAATTCATGGCTTCATCATTAGCCGGAAGTAACAGGCGCATGATGGTACGAAGCTCTGCAAAGTTGTTTTTGGAACGGAGTTCCTGATAGAATAATTCGCTTTTTGGTACGAGTTTTAGCAATGGCCTTCCAAATAGCGATATTCGGAAGGCTCTTGCTGAACTTCGTACAAAAAGCTAATTATCCTATCCGGGACTCCGTTCCAAAATAATTTGGAGAGCTTCATACCGTCATGCGCGTGTCACTTCCAGCTAATGATGAAGCCATGGTTTTTCTCGAATCCTTTGACACTAGATAACATGACATATAGAAGGGTAGATGAGATCAATAAAAATATGGACTATTTTCTGCACATCCAGAATGGCGCCATTTTGTTAAATCCCTTAAAGGTTAAGAGAGTCTGTTATGATTCTGAATCCTGTTCCTAGCCAAGGACTGCAGGTTCCTCTTATATAAAGAAATCACAATCCAAACATTTAAAAATGTTACATTTGCATAGAATTTGTTCTCGGCGTCAATGATGCCCGGCCCGCATCCTTGTTGTCGTGCAATTGTCACGTCAGATGTCCTCGTGAAAGGACTTAGTTGTGGAGCCATCGCGACTAGGAAGCTTGAAGGGGTTAAATCGGGACAAAGGACTCGAGAGAGTTTATACTAGTTCGGCCCTTACGGTGAAGGTAAGGCCTACGTCTAGTTGGGTTTGGTATTGATGTTTCCATGACCAAGGAGCGAGATACGCTATGCCCGGCTATTGATGAGTTGTTTCTTGCCCTAAGTCGCCAGGAGGTCGTCCCTTTATATACACGGGTTGACGCCCTGTGGCCTACAGAGTCCCGGCCAGCTCATAAACAGTGTCCGGCTCGGTGACTAGTTAAATCTACCTTATGTTACAAGTCATGCTATCATGGCGGTTTACTACAATGGGCCTTAAGTCGCATGTGGGCCTTAAGCCCTTTATTGAGTCGCCATCTTCATGCTTGGTCTTGGGCTTCTCTCGGATGAGTCCTTGTGTAACCCGGCCCCTCCTGGGCGGCTTACACAACTAGTTATATCCCCAACATTAGGCCCCAGATTGACATGAACCTGTTCATGTCAATATTAAAAAATATTTTTAAAGAATTAAATCTTCAGTCTTTTGACTATACATAGGGTTTTCGTTAACCCACCATGATGTCATCTTCTGGATCCATCTTAACCTGGCGTGACATCATCCTTCCTTTAATTCATTTTCTATTCCATCGTATCCTTCAACGGATCTCTGCTTTTATTGATTGTTCTGAAAATCGAGGCGTCGGGGCCGCTGGATAGTAATTCTTATCTCCTCGTTTCCCGCGCCGTCTCAGTTATCCTCTCCCTATAAATAGACGCGACTTAGGTCTTTCATTTTCCTCCTTCCAATCGTCTTCTTCCTCTCCTCTCTGCCACTCAAGCTCCGTCGCCGCCGCCGTCGAACCCCTCGTCTTCATCGACTCAGTCCGCTGCATCAACCTGACTCTGACCAGAAATCAACGGCGAACCTCCACAGCTCATCCACATATGTGAGTTCCTCTCCTTCCCTTTCTGTAGATCTGCATTGGAACCCTGTTGAGTTCGTCGGTGTTCATCACTGCCCGACGCAAACCCTCGCTAGTTTGCACCTCCAATGCCCTATCTAGATCGTAAAAACTATGTAGAACTATCGCGGTAAGTGTTTGTGTTGATCTTGCATAGAAACAGATCTCATTTCCCTTGCTTGGAAGCCCTCTTCGAGTGCATGAACTTCTCTGCCCTGTTTTTAGGTCTAGAAAATTTCCCTTTCAGAGCAATAATTTGATCCAGAATAATAGTTGTCGTCTGTAAAACTTGTTTCTATCAACCGGAAAGCTTCTTCTGGAAAATGCCCTTTAAACACCACTGTCCATGTGTCCGGTTTAAATAAGTGGTACTGAACTGTAAGCCTTGCCTTCTTCTCATGATCTTAAGAATTTTTGAATTGCTCTTGATACTTGTAGCGGCTTAAATATTGTTGCACAATCACCCTTATATCATTAGGCCCCTTTCTTAAGCCGCCACTTTAAATAATTTAGATATTTCTCCCTGGTTAAAGTTGAACCGGAACTTTCTTATTTTGTCGTAGGCCAACTGTTGTCATGGCTCCTAAGGCGGCCAAAGCCCCTGTGACTTGCAATTGGGTTCCATCCACAGTGACCAAAAGTAAACTTGCCGAGTTCTTGAAGTTTGGCCATCTGCCAAAGAAGGAGGTCATGTCTTATCGTGCCCCTAACCCGTCTGAGGAGATACCTCAACCCAAAGATGGGGAGGTAATAGTTTTCACAGATCACATGAACCGGGGATTTGCCCCTCCCGGCTCAAAATTCTTCAGGGAAGTTCTGAATTTCTTTGACCTTAGACCTCAAGACATTGGACCCAATTCCATGTCAAATCTTTGCAATTTTCAAGTCTTCTGCGAGGTGTACCTGGGAGAGGAGCCAAGTCTACTTTTGTTCAGAGAACTTTTTTATTTGAACCGGCAGAATGAACGTGCCAACGGGCCTAGCCTTGAACTTGGCGGCATCTCAATCCAGCGGCGGAGAGATTGTCTTTTTCCTTATGCTGAACTGCCAAGTCACCCAAAAGATTGGAACCAGACGTGGTTCTACTGTCAAGACACGTCACCGGCTGATGAGAGCCCTTTGCCTGACTTTCGCGCCCTGCGCCTTGAATCCAACCATCAGCTGGCGGATAAGTTGACTATTGTTGAGCGCCTGCCTCTCAATCCCACCATTAAGAAGATCAAAGCCCTTTTAGGCAACAGGTTAAGTGGCATCGATCTGGTCTGGGTCTGGGTCACCTGGTGGATACTACCATTAAGCCGCCGCTCCGGCTTAATGTGTACTTACACAGGCGAGAAGGATGACCCAATGCGTCATAGTCCTGATGACTTACCAGATGATGTGGTAGATGCTACAGTCCAGTCACTATTGAAGGAGGGCACTGTAACTAGTAATGCCTTCGGCTTACTTCCCTTCTGCAAGAAGAACCCGGCCCCTGCGGTAAGTTGCCAATCTTATTAAACACTCTTTAACATGTTATACCTTCTTGTACTTATGATTCCTGATCTTTTTCCACAGGCCGGTGATAATTTCCCGAAGGTCAAGTATGACCATGAGGCTGCCAAACAAGTCAGGGAAGCCAAGAAAACCGAAAGGAAAGCCGCCAGGACGGGCACCTCTAAGAAGAAGAAGCCCAACGCCTCTGATATGTTTAAATTGGATGACTCTTCTTCGGATGAGGAAGAGGTAATCCTTTGATTTTCTTAACTCCTTTGTTGTTATTTTACTAACATTCTACCCTTTCAGGAGGATACGGGGAACAGTCAAGCAATTGACGAAGAGGTAACTATAATCTCCTCCGACTCAGAGCCTTTGCCCAAGCAAAAAATCTGAAGGGTGACCGGGAAAGTAAGATTTTCACATCCTTTAGCTTATCAAGATCCTCAATTTCTTTTGAAGCAACAACAGCTTGAGAACCGGAGGCAGACTCGGGCCAATCAAGACGCTGAACTTTCCACCGGCTTACCCGATGTAACCAGGAAGCGTCGGACCGAGGTTATCTCCGATTTACATTCCGCTTTACCTTTGGCGGGTTTGATTCGCCAACCTCTCAATTCAACTGACTCCAATTACCAGGATACCTCTCCTTCTTCTGAAGAGTCGATGCAATCAAACATGCCGGCTTTCAAAACGGCTCCCGGGTAATGTAACCTTTCTTACTTTAAGTTTTACCGGCTTACGATTTAATACTCATCCTTCTACCTTGGTTTATAGCCTGCAAGTGAAGCCCAGCAAGAGGGCAAAGAAGAATAAGCCATCCCAAGACCCGGTGGTCACTGAACCGGTGCTTGACTCATCCGCTCCTGATAGCTCCACTCATCAGCCACCGCCTGAACCGGCTTGTGATATTCCGGTGCCAACCTCTGACCCTCCTGCAGAAGATGTTATCCACAACTCTGATAACCCGGAAATTCCTAGCCTAGTCAAGACGACTGACTCGGAAGTTGAATTTCTGAGAAGTCAATATGTTGAGCTGGGCCGGCCTACTGTTCTTGCTCAATGTACTGCCAAGGAGGAATTTGCGCAGCGTCGAAAAGACAAACAGGATATCACTGATTATACTCACCTAAGCATTGGTGATATAGTCTCGGGCTATCTGAACCAAGTGCACAATAGTCGTGACCTGGAAATTGACATGGTGAAACAAATACAGCACAAATCTGAGGTATAACTTATGCTTTCTTCCTAAATCTTACTTACTGTACCAGCCCCCAAGTCTATTGCTTATGAATGAATATGTTGTAGACTTAGAGATCTACTTACTATTAGTTTGTCTGGTTTACAATGAATACATTTAACCCGGTGATAGCATGAGACTTTGAATTTGTGTTACACATTAGCCCCCAAGTGTCAAGTATCTTTACTTGTAAAGTGATTGAGACTTAATATGTATAACTTGGTAGGATAAGGTTAAAAAATTCTTTAAGCATACATTAGCCCCCAAGTGCCAAATATCTTTACTTGTAAAGTGTTTGGGACTTGAATATTACCTTACTATGATTCTTACCATAACCTTATGTCAATACAGGCCACCATAAGTAAATTTGAGTCGGAGCTTGCCGACCTGAAGAGCCAGTTAAAAACTCAAGAGCTTGAGACTCAGAAAGCCAACTCCAAGTTTGAATTCAGCGTCTCTGAACAAGAGAAACTGAGGCAAAATTTTGAGTCAGAAAAGAAAATTTGGGCTGAAGAGAGGGCTTCACTGGTGACCCGGGCCGAGGCGGCAGAAGCATCTCTTGCAGAAGCAACAACTGAGCTGTCCGACTTAAAACGGCAGATTAGCCAAATGGTCTCAGCCATCTTCGGTAAGTTACTCAAACATTGTACTCTATCAAGGATAATTGTAATAGCTATCTCCGGCTCATTGCTATGCTTGTGAACATACAGGCCCCAGGAGTACCAAACTCAAGCAAAACATGTTGATCAAGCTTAAGGCGGTTTACACCTTAGTGGAACAGCTGTACTCCGGGTCACAACGTGCCTTGGCCGTTGTGGCCTTATCAAATACCACTCCTCGCCTCCTACAAGATGTGTTGAAGCATCTCGCAGTGCTACCTCAATGGATTCAGGATTTAAGGCAGGCATGTGCAAGAGCCGGAGCCATGGCTGTCGTGGTTCTAAGTCTGACAGTAGAGTGGGGGGTAGGTATGGAGAGGCAAGGTCCTAGCTATGGAGAGGTTGTAAACACAAGCGATGTACGAGTTCAGGCCCTTCTCGGAGGAAGTAAAAGCCCTACGTCTCGGAGCCCTGAGGCGGTCGAGTGGATTATGTGTATAGGTGTTACAAGAGTGCGAACCCTTCTGCCTGTGGAGGGGGGTGGCTTATATGGAGTACGCCAGGACCCCTGCCAGCCCACGTAATGGAGGGTTTAAAGTATATTAAGTCTGGGGCGTTACTAGTAACGCCCCACATAAAGCGCCTTAACTATCATTAAGTCTATTCAATTACAGGCTGTTGCAGTGCAGAGTGCCTTCTGACCTTCTGGTGGTCGAGTGTATCTTCATGGTCGAGTGAGTCTCCATGGTCGAGTCCTTCTGGTCAGTCGAGTGGGTTCCTCGTTGGTCGACTGGAAGGTGATCTCTTCTAAGGGTGTCCTTGGGTAGGACATTTAGGTCAGGCCTATGACCCTACCCTAGGTGCATGAATCCATCATTAGCCCCCGAATGGATTGAGGCTTGAATGAGGAAGGAGTTGATGCTGTTTCCAATTGATTTTTGCATACTGGCTATGCGTCGTTCGTGACCAAGATCTTCTTTGTTGATAACAAGCAACTTTTCTTCAGTCGACTCGATCCATTCTTGTCTTTCGTCGAGTGATCTTTCAGACTTTGCCGGTTCCCGAGCGACGGATCGCAGGAAATCTCGCGTCTGACAGACCGATCTGCCACTCGCGGATTCCACGGGATACGAAATTTGGGGAAGCGCGCGAAGCGGGGCGGACCGCGGCGTTCGGAAAGGATAGGACATTAGCGCCTCGATCCTCGCGCCGCTTTTTCCGCCACGTATCACGTCAATGCAACTGTTTCGGGATATGATTAGGTTGACCGGGTCCACCTGTCATCCACTCGGAAGGGATGTTATAAATGCAACCAGCGAGGGTTTTCTGAACAGTGCTCCATTCTTTCTCCTCTGCTCTCCTCGTCTCCGCCCAACGCACTCGCTTTCGCCTCCGCAAAGCTCTTCCTCGCGCACCTCGCCGGCAGCCATGGTCAAGGAGAAGACGGCGGCGCTGGAGCGCGCAAAGAAGGCGTCGGCGGTGGAGAAGGCGTCGGTGGCGGAGAAGGCGAAGGGGAGATCCACCAGCCGCAGCGGGTCTTCGTCGAGATCCCGCCTGCCGAAGGGCTGGGTCCAGGGAGATTGGATCCAGTCGACCATCAGGGAGAAGGATCTCCTCGACATGGCCGACGACGGGCTGATCCCCCATGGCGCCGCAAGACTTCCAGGAAAAGAGTGGCAACCTCAGCCGGAAGAGGGTGAGTGTGTGCTCCTGGCCACTCATATTGATCGAGGATTTTCTCTGCCACCGAGCATTTTCTTTCGTGGTTTTTTGAACTTCTTTGGAGCCCAACTCCACCACTTTACTCCGAACTCCATCGCGTATCTTGCTGCGTTCGTATCCATGTGCGAGAGCTTCCTGGGCTGTCGACTGCACTGGGGCTTGTTCAAGCACATCTTCACGTGTCGTTCTCAGACCGTGAAGAAGGCGAGCCCAGGCGATGAGAAAACCCAAGTTGTCCAAATGTGCGGGGGTCTGGGAATTCAAGTGAGGAACAAGAGCACCTTCCCAGCTATGACGTTTCCCGAGTCGGTCAGGGGCTGGCAGTCGACCTGGTTCTACTGCCAGAATGAGCTGACGCCGGGGCAGTCGAGTGGACTCCCTCCATTCACCATGAGCTGAGTGAACAAGCCCTCCTCTCTGAAGGTGGTTCCGGAGGAGAGAGCCGATGTGAAGATGTTGATGGATCGCGTGGTGCAGTTGGTTCGGGACGGCGTGATTGGCATGGACCTTCTGGAGGTTTTCCTTCGTCGGCGTATCCAGCCTCTTCAGTTCCGGAGCCATGGCATGTGGTTGTACTGCGGGACTGAAGACGAGACCCGAGTCCACCCGGAAGCAGTCGACGACGCCACGGTGGAAAGATGGATGGCCGCGGTCACTGGGAACAAGGATAATCCCCGTGGATCCAGGAGGGTTCCTCCACTCGACCATCACAGCGTTCCAGATAAGGTATATTTGCTCTGCCTTTCATTGCATATTTGTCGAATTTGTTTCTGTATGTTCTGCAACTTGGTCGACTGATCTCTGTCTTGACGTCTTCCAGGCCCTTACCGAGCTGTATTCGATGCCCAATGGAGCTCAGGCTCCGACTGAGGAGGGAGAAGCCAGCGGGGGCGAGAGCCAGGAGGAGTGGGATTCAGACACTGCCGAAGATGACGATGATGACGACGACGATGATGAGGACGAAGAGGAGGAGGAGGAGGAGGTTGCACCATCGCGCTCGGAAAGGCTGTCGAAGCTTGTCCATGACCCCGTGACTGAACGCGGTAAGGGGGTGGCGACTGCCTCGCAGTCGACCAAACGCCCTCGGACCGCTTCTCCGGTGCCGAGTGAAAGGGCTCCGAAGCAGTCGAAGGTGGGTCCGCCGAAACCCACCAAGCTCCTGCCGAAGATGAAGGTGTCCATCCCCACCATATCCGGGTAAACATGTTACTTGAGTTCTCTTGTTTTGTATAAGCTTTATCTCTGGTTGATACTTGAGTTAGTCGACTGATTCTTTGGAACTTCAGTGCTGCAACTTCTGAGACCTCAGGCAAGGCTGACGACCATGAGATGGAGGACGCCGCAACCTCAAATCCTGGTACTATACTCTCAATTTTGTCCTTAGTCGACTGACTCATGATTTCTAACTTTGATTCTTTTTCTGAAGCTCCACCCCATGACATTATCACCCTTCCTGAAGATGATGATGATGAGGATGAAGAACCGCTGAGGCACAGGATGAGCAGGAAGGCGTCTACTGGTAAGGAGACCCAGGATGCGACGGCGCTCGAGATTGTGGTCACGGAGGGGGAGAACCCCACTCGACACACAGTGTCTTTCGCGGTGCCGTTGACAAGTGCTCATCCCACTTCGTCGAGTGCTGTACAACCTTCGCTCTTCACAACGCATCATGTCCCAGAGGACCAAGCCAGCGCTGCTAAGGAGGCGATACGCCAAGCGGGGATCATGATGGAGCAGGTGAAGATCGTCCGGGATGCAAGCCAAGCAGCTTATGACGCTAGCTCCGCCCTTCAAAGTAATGTTCAGGTCAGTCGACCACCGCCTGTTCTGTTAGGATATGCTATCAAAACTTTTTCTTTCTAAAATCCATAGTAATCACCCAGTGGGTGTGTCGATAAAAAACTCCGTGTTAGCGGGGGCACGCTAAGTGCACCCGCTGGGTGTAGTCCCCAAGGCTAAGGTCGACTGCTGGCAGTCGGCCTTAGGCTTTATAAGTAAAGGTTGTTCATCATTCGACTGGGGCAAATGATTTTTTTTGGGGGGTCGACTGGTCGACTCTGTCTTGAACAGAATTAGTGTGGGGGCACGCTGAGTGCACCCACTGGGTGTAATCCCCGAGACTACGGTCGAATGCTTGCATTCGACTGTAGTCTTAGAAACGTATGATTTTTCCCTATCCACTCGGAAGTGAATCATCTTTGATATTTTGTCGATTGGTTCTTCGTAGAATTCCTGTGACCTTGCGGCTCGCTATACGGAACTGGAGCAGAAACACATTCAGCTCGAGCTGGATCTGAAGCTGGTGCAGGAGAATCTGATGAAGGCGAAGGAGGAGACCAAAGGTATGTTCGGTGAGACCTCGACGACTCCTTTTTCCTTCCATTTGTTTCAAAATCTGACTTTGCTGTAACTTGCAGACAAGGTGAGGGAGGCCCAGAAGAAGGACCTTGAGCTAGCTGAGAAGATCAAGCTTGCTGACGAGAAGTTAGCTTCAGTCACCAAGCTTGAACAGGAAAATACCAATTTGAAAGCTGCTCTGGCGATTGCCTCCAAGGATGTTGACCGACTAAAAACTGACAAGACTACCTTGACCGAGAAGATCCATCAGTTGACTGAGAAGAAGAATGACCTGGAAGGCTTCCTGGGTGGTCTTGCCAAGAAATTGTTCCTTATGCTCGAAGGTAGTCTTTTTCACTCAACCAACATTTTCAACTGTGATGCTTCCATTCGACCATTGTCTTGATTCGGCGTTTTGTCCTTGCAGAATTATGTCGAAACTTTGAAGAGGAGACTAGCCAGTTGGAGCCGAACCTTGACCCTGTCAATTCTCCGGTGAATGATGAAGTTGCCATGAATCTCTTCCGACTGGAGTCCCGCGTTGCAGCTGTTGTGGACTATCTTGCAAGGCTGAAGGCCGCCACTTCTCGCATCGACTCGACGCTTTGGCCCGGGGCGACACTTCAGAATGACCTCGAGTCGTTGATGGCTCGACTAAATGCGGTCCCCGACCGTGTGCAAGAGTGGAAGAAGTCCTCGGCTCGGTGTGGCGCAGATGTTGCCCTGTGTCTGGCCCGAGTCCACTGCAAGGACGCGCGAGAAGAGAAGCTGGCGGCTCTCCGAGTGGCCAACACCAAGAAACACGACTTCAGGTCCTTCATGGAAACTTTCATCGCTGCTGCTACCCGGATCGCAGACGGGATCGACCTCGATGAGTTCGTTGCTCCTTCCAGCCCTCCACAGGAGGGGTAAAAAACTTTCTTTAAGCCCGACACTTTAAATTTGCCTCGGTATGCCGAGTGGAATTGTAACCGGTAAACCTTAACAGGCTTAGTGCCTGAGCACTCTCGGTTCCTTTAGGTATCGACCTAAACTTGGATTTGTTGTTTGGATATGATTGCTCTTGGTTCGAATTGTCCTTTGCAGGTTCACAGCAAGATGCCCACTGCCGTCGATTTATTCCTTAGGCGAGCACAGGGCTGCAGCTAAGCCTCCGAGTGAGAGGTTTGCTCTTCGCTTGGTAGGATTTTTTATAACTTAGGCGAGCGCTGGGCTGCAGCTAAGCCCCCAAGTGAGAGGTCTGCTCTTCACTCGGTAGGATTTTTTATAACTTAGGCGAGCGCTGGGCTGCAGCTAAGCCCCCGAGTGAGAGGTTTGCTCTTCACTTGGTAGGATTTTTTATAACTTAGGCGAGCGCTGGGCTGCAGCTAAGCCCCCGAGTGAGAGGTTTGCTCTTCACTCGGTAGGACTTTTATAACTTAGGCGAGCGCTGGGCTGCAGCTAAGCCTCCGAGTGAGAGGTTCGCTCTTCACTCGGTAGGATTTTTTTATAACTTAGGCGAGCGTTGGGCTGCAGCTAAGCCTCCAAGTGAGAGGTTTGCTCTTCACTCGGTAGGATTTTTTATAACTTAGGCGAGCGCCGGGCTGCAGCTAACCCCCGAGTGAGAGGTTTGCTCTTCACTCGGTAGGATTTTCACATTGTATTTGTGGCGAAGCTCGGAGGAGAGAGTCGCAGTCTATCTGCACCTCGTCCTCCTTGCGAGTCCACATTATACTTATGACGTAGCTCAGAGGAGAGGGTCGCAGTCGACCTGCACCTCGTCCTCCTTGCAAGCGTACGTTGTCCTTAGGCGAGTACTTGGACTGCAGCTAAGCCTCCGAGTGGAAGTCTGGCTTATCACTCGGTACGATTTTTTATACTTAGGCGAGTACTTGGACTGCAGCTAAGCCCCCAAGTGAGAGGTTTGCTCTTCACTCGGTAGGATTTCTTATACCTTAGGCGAGCACTGGGCCGCAGCTAAGCCCCCGAGTGGAAGTCTGGCTTACCACTCGGTAGGATTTTTATAACTTAGGCGAGCACTGGGCTGCAGCTAAGCCCCCGAGTGGAAGCCTGGCTTACCACTCGGTAGGATTTTTTATAACTTAGGCGAAATGGATTCGCGGCTAAGCCTCCGAGTGGAAGTCTGGCTTACCACTCGGTAGGATTTTTTATAACTTAGGCGAAATGGATTCGCGGCTAAGCCTCCGAGTGGAAGTCTGGCTTACCACTCGGTAGGATTTTTTATAACTTAGGCGAAACGGATTCGCGGCTAAGCCTCCGAGTGGAAGCCTGGCTTACCACTCAGTAGAATTTGTACAAACTTAGGCGAAACGGATTCGCGACTAAGCCACCCGCTGGGGGAAAAAGTGACAAAAATTATGAAGGAATTATGGCACTATTATTTCGAAATCCATGAACTACAGAAGTATTTTATTACAACTCATCCGAGTGAAAAACTTTAAGTGTAAAACGGGCAGAGCAGATCCGCATTCTAGTCTCGGGGCTCTTCGATATTGTGTTCGACGTTGTAGAGACGGTATGCCCCGTTGTGGAGAACTTTGGTGACGATGAAGGGTCCTTCCCAAGAAGGAGCGAGCTTATGATGTTTCTGCTGATCCACTCGGAGAACTAGATCTCCTTCCTGGAAGGCTCGACCCCTCACATTCCTGGCGTGAAAGCGACGCAAGTCCTGTTGATAGATGGTCGATCGGATCAGAGCCATCTCCCTTTCTTCCTCTAGGAGGTCGACTGCGTCTTGACGTGCTTGCTCAGCTTCTGCTTCGTTGTAGAGTTCAACTCGAGGAGCATTGTGAAGAAGATCACTCGGCAAGACTGCTTCAGCTCCATAGACCAAAAAGAATGGAGTTCTTCCGGTCGACCGATTGGGTGTGGTCCGCAAACCCCAAAGCACCGAAGGGAGTTCGTCGACCCATGCTCCAGCCGCGTGCTTGAGATCACGCATCAGTCGGGGTTTTAAACCCTTGAGGATTAAGCCATTGGCTCGCTCTGCTTGTCCATTCGACTGCGGATGAGCGACCGAAGCATAGTCGACTCGTGTGCCTTGAGCGTTGCAGAAATCCTTGAATTCTTCCGAGTCAAAGTTCGACCCATTATCCTTAATGATGCTATGCGGGACTCCATATCTGAACGTCAGCTCCCTGATGAAGGTAACCGCAGTACCGGCGTCAAGATTCTTGATTGGTTTAGCCTCGATCCACTTTGTGAACTTGTCGACTGCGACCAGTACATGCGTGAAACCACTTCGACCTGTTCTCAAGGGACCGACCATGTCCAACCCCCATACTGCGAACGGCCAGACGAGTGGAATGGTCTTCAGAGCTGACGCGGGCTTGTGTGACATATTGGAGTAGAACTGGCATCCTTCGCACTTGTCCACTTTTCCTTTGCCATCTCATTCGCCCTTGGCCAGTAAAATCCAGCTCGGTATGCTTTGGCTACAATGGTCCGAGAGGACGCATGGTGACCACAGGTCCCCGAGTGGATATCATTGAGAATGATTCGACCTTCTTCTGGCGTTATGCATTTTTGACCAACCCCAGTCGGGATTTCTCTATACAGCTGTCCTTTGATAACGGTAAAGGCTTTGGATCGACGGACGATCTGCCGAGCCTCTTCCTCATCCTCTGGGAGCTCTTTTCTCAGGATATATGCGATATAGGGAATTGTCCAGTCGGGAGTGACCACTAAAACCTCCATGATCAAGTCGACCACTGCTGGGACCTCAACCTCAGTCGGATCTGTGGCACTCTTGGGCTGTGGAGCTTCCTCTGTGAAGGGATCTTCTTTAACTGACGGAGTGTGTATATGCTCCAAAAACACACCACTCGGAATGGCTTCCCTTTTGGAACCTATCTTTGCCAGATCATCTGCTACTTGATTTTTCAGTCGGGGGATGTGATGGAGCTCCAACCCCTCGAACTTCTTTTCCAGCTTCCTCACTGCATTGCAGTATCCAGTCATGGCTAGGCTTCTCACATCCCACTCCTTCATCACCTGGTTAACCACTAAATCTGAATCGCCATAAACCATCAGGCGACGGACGCCGAGTGAGATGGCCATGCGCAATCCATATAAAAGGGCCTCATACTCTGCCTCATTGTTGGAGGAACCAAAGTGAATCTGGAGCACATATCTAAGCTTATCTCCTCTGGGGGAAACCAGAACAACCCCAGCACCAGAACCATTCAGCATCTTAGAGCCATCGAAGAACATGGTCCAATGCTCCGAGTGAACTTCAGTCGGCTGCTGTTGTTCAATCCACTCGGCGAGGAAATCTGCTATTGCCTGGGACTTAATGGCTTTCTTTGCCTCAAACTTGATATCAAGGGGAAGAAGTTCAATCGCCCATTTCGCCACTCGACCAGTTGCATCTCTGTTGTGCAGAATCTCTGATAGTGGGGCGTCGCTGACGACTGTGATAGAATGATCAGAGAAATAATGAGCAACCTTCTTCGTCGTCATGTATATTCCATACACAAGCTTCTGATAATGAGGATATCTCTGCTTGGATGGAGTCAAGACTTCAGACAAATAATACACCGGGCGCTGAACTTTGAAGGCTTTTCCTTCTTCTTCCCGCTCGACCGTAAGTACTGTACTGACGACTTGTCCTGTGGCTGCAATATAAAGTAACAGAGGCTCTTTGCTGATTGGAGCAGCAAGCACCGGCTGGGTGGAGAGCAGAGCTTTTAGCTCGGCAAACGCTGCATCAGCTTCTGGAGTCCACTCGAACTTGTCTGCCTTCTTCATCAGTCGGTAAATAGGCAATGCCTTTTCACCAAGTCGTGAGATGAATCGACTTAATGCGGCCAAGCATCCAGTAAGTTTCTGGACATCGTGCACTCGCACAGGGCGTTTCATTCGGAGAATAGTGCCGATCTTCTCTGGATTAGCGTCGATCCCTCGCTCGGAAACGAGAAAGCCGAGTAACTTTCCACCAGGAACTCCGAATGTGCACTTCGATGGATTGAGCTTGATATCATACCTTCTGAGGTTGGCAAATGTTTCGGCGAGGTCAGCAAGCAGGTCGGAACCTTTTCGCGACTTAACGACGATATCATCCATATACGCTTCCACATTCCGACTGATTTGAGTGAGAAGACACTTCTGAATCATTCGCATAAATGTGGCTCCGGCATTCTTGAGGCCGAATGGCATGGTGATATAGCAGAAACACCCGAATGGAGTGATGAAAGCTGTTTTTATTTCGTCGGGTCCATACAGACGGATCTGATGATACCCGGAATATGCGTCTAGAAAAGACAATCTCTCACATCCCGCGGTCGAGTCAACAATTTGATCTATGCGAGGGAGAGGAAAATGATCTTTCGGGCAGGCCCGATTGATGTGCTTGAAGTCAATGCACATGCGGAGTGAGTTGTCCTTCTTGGGAACCATGACGACGTTAGCGAGCCACTCGGAGTGGTATATCTCTCGGATAAATTCTGCCGCCAACAGTCGAGCCACTTCCTCACCAATAACTTTTCTCTTCTGGACGGCGGACCGCCGAAGATGCTCTTTGACTGGTTTTGCTGATTTGTCGACTCTGAGGCGATGCTCAGCCAGTCCCCTGGGAACACCTGGCATGTCAGCTGGCTTCCATGCAAAAATGTCCCAGTTCTCACGGAGGAACTGGATGAGCGCTTCTTCCTATTTCGGGTCGAGTGTCGTGGAGATGTGGGTCGGGGCTGCATTGGGGTCGGTCGGGTGAATGTGAACAGGCTTCGTCTCACCAGACGACTGAAATGCAGACTCTGTGGCTGATTTCTTGGATCGCAACAAATCACTCGGATCTGCGTTTTGCTTGTATTCTTCGAACTCGACCGCTGTCACCTGGGAATCGGCAATCTTCGAGCCCTTCTGAAAGCACTCTTCTGCCTTTTTCCGATCGCCAGTGACAGTGATCACTCCTTTGGGACATGGCATTTTCAGTTTGAGGTACACGTAACATGGTCGAGCCATGAACCGTGCATAGGCGGGCCTCCCCAAAATGGCGTGGTACGCGCTCTGAAAATCCACAACCTCAAAGGTCAACTTTTCCTTGCGAAAATGTTTTGAGTCGCCAAAAACCACGTCCAGAGCTATTTGGTTGAGTGAGTTGGCTTTCTTCCCTGGTATGACTCCGTGGAAACTCATGTTGCTGGTGCTCAGTCGGGACATCGGGATGCCCATTCCTTTCAGTGTGTCTGCATACAACAAGTTCAGCCCACTACCACCGTCCATCAGCACTTTCGTCAGTCGAGTGCCTTCGACAACTGGATCGACCACCAAAGCTTGCCTCCCAGGGGTGGCAATATGAGTCGGGTGATCAGATTGGTCGAATGTGATGGGTGTTTGGGACCATCTCAGATAACTTGGTTTTGCTGGGGCAACCATATTCACCTCACGGTTAATGACTTTCAGTCGACTCTTGCTTTCCACATCCGCGAAGATCATCAGAGTGGAGTTGATATGCGGATATTCTTCCTCACTGTCCTCTTTGTCTTCGGCCTTGTCTGACTCCTTCTCCTTGTCTTTAGACTGTTTTCCCTGAAACTGCTGGATCAAGAGTCGACACTGGCGAGTGGTGTGCTTTGGGTAAATGATGTTGCCCTCTTCATCTTTCTTCGTGTGGATGTGGCATGGCATATCCATCATGTCGTTTCCTTCTTTATCCTTTACTTTCTTAGGATTCCAGGATCCTTTTGGCTTCCCTTTGAACTTTCCCTGAGCCACGGCCAGGGCCTCTCCAGGAGCTGCTGGCTCGGCTTTCCGCTTCTATTTCCGACTGGAATTTCCCTTCTCCGACTGACTTGGCTTATACTTGCCGCTTCGGAGTTGGTCCTCTTCCTCGCCATTGGCGTACTTGGTAGCAATCTCCATCATTCGACTCAGGGTCATGTCCCCGGTTCGACCAAACTTCAGACTCAATTCCCTGTTCTTGACGCCATCTTTGAAAGCGCAAACTGCTTGATGATCAGACACATTTTCCACAGTATGGTGCAGAGTGATCCACCTCTGAATGTACTCTCTGAGAGTCTCGTTGGTCTTCTGCACACAAACTTGCAGCTCTGTCAAACCAGCTGGTCGCTTGCAGGTTCCTTCAAAAGTTCTGACGAACACTCGGAACAAATCTTCCCAAGTGTAAATACTGCTAGGAGGCAACTGATTCAACCACGCTCTGGCTGAACCTTCCAGCATGAGGGGCAAATGCTTCAAGGCCACCTCGTCATTCCCACCGCCAATCTGAACAGCCACTCGGTAGTCCTCAAGCCAAGTTTCAGGCTTGGACTCCCCAGTGAACTTGCTGACTCCTGTCGCCAACCTGAAATTGGGGGGAATCACCGCGGCTCTGATAGCCCTGCTAAAACACTCTGGACCAGAAACATGCACTCGACTGCTCGTGGGCGCATCTCTCTCGGGTCCACCTCGATGGGCTCTGTTTCGGTCGACCAAGCTTTGCACAATAATGGATCGCGTGTCAAAGCCTGGTTCCCTGGGGTCGACTGGAACTCTTCGTCCCGCACTGAACTGACGCCTGTCATCCTGTCGCCGAGGAGCGTAAGACCTTTCCCTCGGAGGGGAAACGGGCACTCGACGCCTGTTATCTCGGTCGTGTCGGTCTCCATACTGATCTCGCTGGTTGTCGCGCCCTTCCCGCCGCGGAGGCGATCTGGGACTGTGAGCCGACTGAACCGTATTCGCAGCGACGGATCGACTGTGAATTCTGTTGCGCGACTGCGACACGACCGAGTTTTGGTCCCCTGCTGCTCGGAGCAAATCTCTGATCTGCATCAAGACTCTCCCAGCTTCTGACTGTGAAGGCTGGATGGACTCTGCTATACGGGTTGCAGCTGCTAAATTCTGAATTGGCGTGCGGTATACCTGAGTCGGCGGAAAGAGTCGACGTCGACTGGCTTCGGGAACTCGTCGCCGCGCGCGCTCGTCGAGTGCTCGCTGAAGGTTCTCCAGACGAGCGCGTTCAGCCACATTGGCCAAACGTGCCTCCTCCAAGGCGCGAGCCTCGGGGGTTTCTCCCGCAATGGGAGTATGCAGGGCATCCATGTTCCTGCGGCGAAGCTCTTCTCTCTGCAGAGAGTCGAGTGTCTCAGGCTGGTACTCCTCGTGGTCCTATGCGGGGTCACCTCCACCGCCCGCTCTGCCACCATGGGCGAAGCCGGGAGGACTGCGGGGCCCGTCGACCATGAGAATTTCCGCCACTGGATCACTGCTATCGCATTCGGATGCAGTCTCTACGGAGCCAGTCGACAGATCGAACAGGCCGTAGAGAGATTCGTCGGGCTCGATTGCCGCAACTTATGCGATGGCCGTCTGGCGAGCCACCGCGTGCTTCACCCACCGCTGAAGCCTCGACCGTCCAGAGCGCTTGCGCTGGTGGGAGACCGGACGGGTGACCGATGAAGGAGTCGACCGATAGGGGGCCGACGGTTGCCGCAGCAGAACGCCGCGGACACATGCGCGAAAATGCGTCGCACCGCGGACGGGGAGCGCATCAACGTCGAGTGGAGCCTCCTGGAGCCACGCGGAGTCGTCAGCAACAAAGGTGAGAGCGCCAAGACAGATCTCGCGCCCCTCGACCAAAACTCCATCAGTCATCATGATGAAAGTACTCGGAAATACTGCAACTTCTCCACAAAATCGCTAAAACACCTGCCCCACGGTGGGCGCCAACTGTCATGGTTCTAAGTCTGACAGTAGAGTGGGGGTAGGTATGGAGAGGCAAGGTCCTAGCTATGGAGAGGTTGTAAACACAAGCGATGTACGAGTTCAGGCCCTTCTCGGAGGAAGTAAAAGCCCTACGTCTCGGAGCCCTGAGGCGGTCGAGTGGATTATGTGTATAGGTGTTACAAGAGTGCGAACCCTTCTGCCTGTGGAGGGGGGTGGCTTATATGGAGTACGCCAGGACCCCTGCCAGCCCACGTAATGGAGGGTTTAAAGTATATTAAGTCTGGGGCGTTACTAGTAACGCCCCACATAAAGCGCCTTAACTATCATTAAGTCTATTCAATTACAGGCCGTTGCAGTGCAGAGTGCCTTCTGACCTTCTGGTGGTCGAGTGTATCTTCATGGTCGAGTGAGTCTCCATGGTCGAGTCCTTCTGGTCAGTCGAGTGGGTTCCTCGTTGGTCGACTGGAAGGTGATCTCTTCTAAGGGTGTCCTTGGGTAGGACATTTAGGTCAGGCCTATGACCCTACCCTAGGTGCATGAATCCATCAATGGCCGCATTAAGCCGGGCAAAGGCATGGGTGCCAGAACTTGACTTGGCCGATCTCTCTCTTGGATATCCAAGCCTGAAGGAGGATGGCGCTGTATTTGATGATCAAGACATCACCGCCTGTGTCAAAGTCGTATGTCCCTTGGCGACTCTTATGGGGAATGACACTGATCTTACTAAGTATTCGCCGGGCTATGATAGCGAGAACCGAAGAATCCCAAACATCCGATACAACCAAGTCAGCCTGATCCCTCCAACGCGTAAGCATACCTTTGCCCCTGAAGTGGACCCGGCCAGTTTAATAGATGATGAGGCTGAATTTGAAGCCTTGAGCGGCATTGACTGGGCCTCGTCCACCTTCCAGGACAAAACAACCGGCGGAGAGACGGAGAAGGATAACCCAGAGTCGTCAAGCCCGCCGAAGGAATGAGTCGCCAGGCGTTTTATAACTTTTGCCAAAACAATGCTTCACTTATTGAGACTTGGGGAGTCTTGTAATAGGATAAAAAACTTCCCAATGTTTGTCATGCCTTCGCGCATGTTTATGGCGCTTAACACTTTCGTAAGCTGCCATTGGCATATATTCCCGGCTTATGTTGATCGTTTGTCTCCTTGATGTTAAATTTGCTTGCCTCATCCTGCAATCCCTTTGATAATCCCACCTATTTATGTGATCCCCACCACGTGGATGAATTTGACTCCTGAAAGTCGGAACATATAATGCTCACCACTTATCAACCTGGGACAGTTAATATTAAGCCGGAAGAATCAAAAAGAACCATCTCAAAATAGTCAAGTAATTATACTTATGATACATAATAAACAATGTTCAAAAAAGGCCTCTGATTCAAATACGATCAGTAAACCATTCCAAAGGGGTTAAGCTAAGATTCGGATGCGATCATATAGCCCCCAGTGGCTTTGGCATTACCGATCAAGTGGGTATCGACAGCTATGTTCACTTTGGTTCGAATACGACCCATGTTTGAACAGGAAGCCCCCAAATGACCATAAGAGTTGTTTAATGACACTGATTCGAATACGATCCACGTCAGACCCAAAGGAGTTAAGCTGTGATTCAAATATGATCAAGAAGCCCCCAAGTGGGTTTGGCAGTATGCCGATCAAGCGGGTATAGACAGCTATGTTCACTTTGGTTCGAATACGACATATGTTTTAACAGGAAGCCCCCAAGTGACCATGGCTAGACTTAGATATGATCATAAGCCGGACCAAAGGGAAAGCCGGATTCAGATATGATCCGCCCCCTGTTGGTAGTGTCCACCACCTGATAAAGAAGACATAAAAACATTCTTTATTGGAAAAAAGGACAGAGGTCCTGCTTTATTGCTTTATATAATATGTACATCGTCAAAAGTATATACATCTTAAGAGCCGGTGGCTTAAGTATAGTAAGGCCAAAGATGGGCAATATTCCACGGCCGGCGGATCTCCTCCTCCGACTTACGTGAGTCTTTGTGCTCTCGAACATCAATGAGGTAATATGACCCGTTGTTCAGATTCTTGCTGACCACAAAGGGTCCTTCCCAAGGTGGGGATAGCTTGTGCATGTTAGATTGATCTTGGATGAGCCGGAGCACCAAGTCGCCTTCCTGAAAGGCTCTACTCTTAACCCGGCGGCTGTGATAGTGGCGCAGGTCTTGCTGGTAAATCGCCGAGCGGGCTATTGCTAAGTCTCGCTCCGCATCCAACAAGTCAAGTGCATCCTGACGAGCCTTTTCATTATCCGCCTCAACGTAAGCCGCCACACGGGGTGAGTCGTGTCGAATGTCACTTGGCAGAACTGCCTTTGCTCCATAGACCATGAAGAAAGGTGTGTATCCCGTAGATCTGTTAGGCGTAGTGTTGATGCTCCATAGCACGGAGGGTAACTCCTCCACCCAACAACCCGGAGTCCGCTGTAAGGGGACTAAGAGCCGGGGCTTGATACCTTTCAGGATCTCTTGATTAGCTCTTTCTACTTGACCGTTAGATTGAGGATGAGCAACAGCCGAAACATCAAGCTGGATATGTTCTCTTTGACAGAACTCTTCCATGGCACCCTTGGAGAGATTAGTGCCATTATCAGTTATGATGCTATGTGGGAAACCAAAACGAAAGATCACCTTTTTCATGAATTGAACCGCCGTGGCTGCATCACACTTACTGACCAGCTCTGCCTCAACCCACTTGGTAAACTTATCCACTGCCACCAGGAGATGTGTCTTTTTATCCTTAGACCTCTTGAAAGGTCCCACCATATCAAGCCCCCAGACTGCAAACGGCCAAGTGATTGGGATCATCCCCAATTCTTGAGCCGGCACATGAGCTCGTCATGAGAACTTTTGACAACCGTCACATTTGCTGACCAGATCCTCCACATCAACATGAGCCGTCAGCCAATAGAAACCATGAAGAAAAGCTTTGGCTACAAGGGATTTTGACCCGGCATGATGGCCACAATCCCCTTCATGAATCTCACGGATTATTTCTTGGCCTTCTGCAGGGGACACACAGCGTTGAAACACCCCAGTGACACTTAAGTTATGTAACTCTCCGTTAACAACCGTCATAGATTTGGAGCGCCTGACGATTTGTCTTGCCAAGGTCTCATCCTCAGGTAACTCACCCTGGGTCATATAAGCCAAATAGGGCACTGTCCAATCCGGGGTAACATGAAGAGCTGCCACTAGCTGTGCCTCCGAGTCTAGCACTGCTAGTTCTTCCTCGGTAGGCACCTTGACAGAAGGGTTATGTAACACATCAAGAAAGGTGTTAGGCGGCACCGGCTTACGCTGGGACCCCAGCCGGCTTAAAGCATCAGCCGCCTTGTTCTTCCTTCGGTCAATGTGCTCCACTTGATAACCCTTGAAGTAACCAGCCACGGCATCTACTTCACGACGATAAGCTGCCATAAGGGGATCCTTGGAATCCCACTTGCCTGACACTTGTTGAGCCACGAGATCTGAGTCGCCCAACCATCTTACCCGGCTTAAGTTCATCTCCTTAGCCATCCGGAGACCATGGAGTAAGGCCTCGTACTCAGCTGCATTGTTGGTACATGGAAACATAAGCCGGAGTACATAACAAAATTTCTCACCTCGAGGGGAAGTTAACACCACTCCAGCCCCCGAGCCTTCTAGCTGCCTGGACCCATCAAAGTGAATCGTCCAATATGTGTTATCCGGCTTCTCCTCAGGGGCCTGTAACTCTGTCCAATCATTGATAAAGTCCACCAAAGCCTGAGACTTAATAGCAGTACGTGGCATATACTTCAAATCGTGAGACCCAAGTTCAATGGCCCACTTGGCGACTCGTCCTGTGGCCTCCCTGTTCTGAATGATGTCTTCCAAAGGGGCAGAACTTACCACAGTTATAGGATGACTTTGAAAGTATTGCTTCAATTTCCGGTTGGCCATAAATACCCCGTAAACAAGCTTCTGCCAATGTGGATACCTTTGTTTAGACTCAATGAGTACCTCACTGATATAATAAACCGGTCGTTGAACCGGATGCTCTTTGCCAGCTTCTTTACACTCCACCACGATGGCAACGCTGACGGCTCATGAATTGGCAGCCACATATAACAGCAAAGGCTCTTTATCAATTGGAGCCGCGAGAATCGGCGGTTCGGACAATTGTCTCTTCAAGTCTTTAAAAGCAGCATCAGCGGCCTCACTCCAGACAAAAGTGTCAGTTTTCTTCATCATCTGATACAATGGAAGGGCCTTCTCACCTAACCGGCTTATGAACCGGCTTAAGGCGGCAACACGACCCGCCAGTCGCTGAACATCATTGATGCACGCCGGCTTAGCCAGAGAGGTAATTGCCTTAATCTTCTCCGAGTTAGCTTTGATGCCTCTGTTTGACACCAGAAAACCCAAGAGCTTGCCCACAGGTACGCCAAATACACACTTGGCCGGGGTAAGCATCATCTTGTAAACCCGAAGATTATCAAAGGTCTCTTTCAAGTCAGATATCAAGGTTTCCTTTTCTCTGGACTTCACCACAATGTCATCCACGTAAGCATGAACATTACGCCCAATTTGATCGTGCAAACAGTTCTGCACACACCGCTGATAAGTCGCCTGGGCACTTTTGAGTCCGAATGGCATAGATACATAGCAGAAGGCCCCAAACAGAGTGATGAAAGCTGTTTTCTCCTGGTCCTTAACTGCCATTTTGATCTGATGATAACCAGAGTAAGCATCCAAAAAACTCAAACGTTCACAACCCGCCGTAGCATCAATGATTTGATCAGTATGGGGGAGAGCAAAGGGATCAGCTGGACAAGCCTTGTTTAAATCCGTGTAATCCACACACATCCGCCAAGTGTCGTTCTTCTTGAGGACAAGCACCGGGTTAGCCAACCACTCTGGGTGAAAAATTCAACGATAAACCCGGCCGCTAAGAGCCGGGCCACCTCTTCCCCAATAGCTTTCCGTCTTTCTTCGTTGAACCGTCGGAGAAACTGCCTGGCCGGCTTATACTTTGGATCAATATTAAGAGTGTGCTCAGCGAGTTCCCTCGGTACACCTGGCATGTCAGAAGGTTTCCATGCAAAGATGTCCCGGTTCTCACGGATGAACTCAATGAGCGCGCTTTCCTATTCAGGATCCAAATTGGCACTGATACTGAACTGCTTAGAGGCATCTCCTGGGGTAAAGTCAACAACCTTTGTCTCAGCGGCCGATTTAAATTTCAATTTCGGGTCATGCTCAGTGGTTGGTTTCTTGAGGGAAGTCATATCCGCCGGGTCAACATTGTCTTGATAAAATTTGAGCTCTTCAGCTGCATAGGCCGACTCAGCATAAGCCGCGTCGCCTTCTTCACATTCCAATGCTACCTTCCGACTTCCATGCACAGTGATGGTGCCCTTGTGACTCGGCATCTTGAGCTGCAAATAAACATAACACGGCCGGGCCATGAACTTAGCATAAGCCAGCCGCCCAAACAGAGCATGATATGGGCTCCTGATTTTGACCACCTCAAACGTTAACTTCTCCGCTCTGGAGTCATATTCATCTCCAAAGGCCACCTCCAGCTCAATCTTGCCAACCGGGTAAGCTGACTTACCAGGGACCACTCCATGGAAAACAGTGTTGGACGTCCTCAGATTTTTGTCAGTTAACCCCATACGCTGAAAAGTTTCGTAGTAGAGGATATTGATGCTGCTACCGCTGTCCATGAGCACCTTAGTGAATTTAAATCCACCAACCTGGGGTGTCACCACCAAAGCTAACTTACCCGAATTATCGACCCGTGGAGGGTGATCCTCTTTGCTCCATATGATGGGCTGTTTTGACCACCTCAAATAACGAGGAATTGCCGGCTCAACAGAATTGACAGCCCTTTTATGAACCTTCTGGTCACGTTTACATAAACTAGTGGTAAACACGTGATACTGCCCACCACTCAACTGCTTCGGATGGCTTTGATAACCCGACTGTTGCTGTTGTTGCCCTCCTTGACTAGACTGCTGCTGACTATTACCGCCTGGATGCCCCTGAAAGCCGGAATTTGAGCCACCACCCGGGCCATGAAAACCATCTGCCCCTGAGCTGCCGCCAGATCCATGACCGCCATCGAAGGTGTTGGAATTTTTAAACGCCTTCATGATCGCGCAATCCTTCCATAGGTGTGTGGCGGGGCGCTCCCGGGTGTCGTGTCTCATGCAGGGCTCATTGAGCAGCTGCTCAAGAGATGGGCCTGACCCACCGGATCAAGGTGGCTTACCTTTACGTCTCTGATTGTTACCTTGCGCATTGGCATTGGCCACAAACTCCGGGTTACCGTCCGCTTTACGCTTATTACCGTTTTTCTTCCCCGGGTTATGCTGTTGACCCTTTCCATTGCCGTTCCTTTTTCCCTTCCCTGTATTCTCATCGTCAGACGCGGGATCCTTGGTACTATCAGAATCATCATACTTAACTAAAGCCACCATCAGCGTACCCATATCCTTGCAGTCACGTTTAAGGCGCCCCAATTTCTGCCTCAGCGGCTCAAAGCTGCAATTTTTCTCCAATATAAGGACTGCAGAACCGGCATCCATCTTATCAGATGAATGAATTATCTCCTTGACTCGGCGTACCCAATGGGTGGTGGATTCACCTTCCCCCTGCTTACAATTCGTCAAGTCCACAATTGCCATAGATTGCTTACAGGTGTCCTTGAAGTTCTGGATGAACCGGGCCTTTAACTCTTCCCATGAACCAATGTAATTGGGTGGCAAGCCCTTTAACCAAGACCGGGCCGTTCCATCTAACATCATGGTGAAATATTTGGCCATCACCGCATCACTAACTTCCAACAGCTCCATGGCCATCTCATAACTCTCAATCCATGCTCCAGGCTGTAAGTCGGCCGTGTAATTCGGCACTTTTCGAGGTCCCTTGAAGTCCTTGGGCAACCACACATTATGCAAAGCCAGAATCAGGCAAGGAACACCGCAGGTTCTAGTGGCTACTCCCGCCTCAACGGAAGTTGTTGGATACTCTGGAAAATCTTGACGTGCCGTCTGTTGAGCCGCTAACTGAGCCGCCCGCTCGTTCTCCTGACGTATTCGATCCTGCACCGGATTATAGCCACCGGGCTGGTTACGGCATTGGGCGTTGCTTGACAAAGCTTCCGACTCCATGTGCCTGTTGTAGCTCGGGCTCCGGTTCTGGCGAGGCGGTGCTAACCAAGGCGGGGGAGTTGAATCAATTCTATCCCGACTGTAAGAATAGGTCTCCTGCTGAGCTAAGGCCGTCTGGAGGAGTTCTCTGACTCTCCGGGTCTCCACTGCCTCCGGGTCATCACCGTCCATATGAAGAGCCGCCGAACGTGTTGAAGTTGTGATTAAGTTCTCCATGGGGTTGGAAAAGTGACCCGGTGGAATTGGCACATAACGCGGCGGTGGCCTGCTCACGTGAGGTGGTGCCATCTCCCGAGGTTGAGTCGCCCCCCTATTCCGGCTGTCATAAGCTGGTTGGCCTCTGGCGGGTTACTTGGGCCGGCTCCGGGTGTAGCAAAAAGAACCCGAGGGTCGTAATTCGGAGGTAAACGGGACTGAGTTTTCTGATGTCTCCTCCTCATCACCTCATTGGATGTGTTTAAGCTCATCGTGAGCTGGTAAGCTTCTGACTGCAAGCGCTGTGCCCGGGCGTCGAGAGCCGCCCGCTCTGTAGCTAGTCTAGTATCCTCAGCTGCCAAGGCCTCTTTGGCCTGAGCTATCTCCTCACGCACCTGTGCTACCGCTGCGTCATGCTCATCTTTGTCTGTGGGAATAACCCTGGCGGTTAACAGGGTCGTAAGCTTATCCATGAGATCTATGAGCACCTGAGCCGGTGGGCGTACGGGGCCGCCTGCCCCGGCTGCTCCTAACCCGGATGTTACCGCTGCAGCAGCTGTAGAGTTTGAGCCGGGCTAAGTCCTAGCCATGAAGACTCCGGCCCATCTTGGCGGCTCACAGGGGTCCGGAATATTGATGCCATCGGAATAGCCCCCGAGCACGCCGTCTTGCACTTGGTACAACGAATCTGTTGAACCGGCGGACGAGTCACCGTCTGAGAGGACGGCCGTCTCACCCCTATCTTCAGATCGTTCAGAAAGTTCCTCCCCGTGGATGCAGCCCACGAAGGCACGCCTCATGACAGGTTGAGTCCGGGTCTTCCTTGCACGCTGAGCCGTCTTGACGAGGTCGGTGCAGTTGTCCGGCTGAGGGCCCGGCTCACCGATCCGACCGATGAAGACGTGGATTCCGCCGAAGGGGACCCGGTACCTGTACTCAATTGAGCCGGCATCGGAGCCCCAGCCTTTGTCGTCGATGTAGATCTTGCCGCGACGACTCTTGGTCATCCGGCCCATCACGTATCCCTTGAGCCCTTCGAAGTTGCCCTTCAAGAACTCAAATCCACCATGCGCTGGCCCCACGGTGGGTGCCAACTATCGTGGAATTGTCACGTCAGATGTCCTCGTGAAAGGACTTAGTTGTGGAGCCATCGCGACTAGGAAGCTTCAAGGGGTTAAATCGGGACAAAGGACTCGAGAGAGTTTATACTAGTTCGGCCCCTTACGGTGAAGGTAAGGCCTACGTCTAGTTGGGTCTGGTATTGATGTTTCGATGACCAGGGAGCGAGATACGCTATGCCCGGCTCTCGATGAGTTGTTTCTTGCCCTAAGTCGCCAGGAGGTCGTCCCCTTATATACACGGGTTGACGCCCTGTGGCCTACAGAGTCCCGGCCGGCTATAGTGTCCGGCTCGGTGACTAGTTAAATCTACCTTATGTTACAAGTCATGCTATCATGGCGGTTTACAACAACGGGCCTTAAGTCGCATGTGGGCCTTAAGCCCTTTATTGAGTCGCCATCTTCATGCTTGGTCTTGGGCTTCTCTCTGATGAGTCTTCTTTGTGTATCCCCAACACTTGTCGTCGACCCATTCACGACAACATCCTGCTTCAGGGGCGCCATGTCCAGGACTGGGCTCCGCCGGGCTCGCACTGGGAGGTGCTACCTTCAGGGACGTGCATCTTGGTGAGGAACTCGGGCCCCGTCGTTCACCTGGAGCTTCTTTGGTGGCGGGCGCATGGTACACATTCGGTGCGGAGGCTGACGTCCCCCGCGGAGGTGGTACGTCACCGTGTCAGGGAGGAGGATGAGCACGTCCGCCGCTACATGGTTGCATTGGACGTCAGGTTCTCCAATACCTGGCAGGTTCTTCAGGGATCTAACACGAGCTATGATCCTGTTATGGTCCTTCTCTTTGGGTGTCCACCATGGGTGAACTAGATTATTTGATAGTGTTCGATCAGTATTAGCTAGTGATGTATTCGAGATAATATTCGAGACGATGTATTCGAGATTATATTGTTTGATAATATTCGATATGATGTATTCGAGATTATATTGTTTGATAATATTCGACACGATGTATTCGAGATTATATTCGATGATGCATATCAATTATCTGGATTATTCGAGATGCATATTATCTACTATGATTCAGTTTTTCCTTATTGATTGCATGCATGCATTCTAGTTTGAATACTAAATTGTTTTATCTTTCTTCTGGATTAGTTAAATAAAAGATATGGACAATATCGGCAGAGAAGGAGAAGAGGCCATGTTCGACATCATACGCTCCCCGAGCCTAGATGAGAATGAAGAAGATGACGGCTCGCAATATCTGAACCCTACCGGTGAGGGTATGATATTTGATGAAGACGAACGAATAGATGAAGTCCAGAACTTCGATGATGAAGAAAATGTTGTTCTTGAAATAACAAAGACCGGCGAGGTATATTTATATAAGCAGGCATCTGGTGATCATCACATATTTTAATTGATTTGTATATATATTAACGAATTGATCTTTCTTCTTTTAGCCCTTCAGATCGAGCAAATCTTCTGCAAGCAGTAGGACAGTTTGAGGACCGGCCAAGAAGTTGAAGGATGGCGTAAAGTACAATATCGATGCCATCAAACCTCATGGCGAACCGCGCGAACCTAAGAAGAATGCAGACAAGTTCATTCGTCAATGCAGAGTTATTGTCAAGGACCAAATCCTGATATCCATTCAAGAATGGAAAAGGCCAGCAATGGAACATCCAGATGTTACTTTTGTCGACCAAAGAGCAAAAGATCGGCTTTGGGAATCTCTCATGTCACATTTCACCCTACCAGATCATTTCACAGATGCACATGTGGAGAAAGTCAAGAACGCTGCTCTTAGGAAGATGGCGGTAGAATTCAAAAACCACAAGAAAAGTATATGGGCCGCGTACGTCAAAGCAGGAAAGAAAACTCTAGAATTCAAAGGAACACTGGAGAAGGCAAGAGATCATTGGGACGCTTTCGTGAAATTCAAGGAATCGGAAGTAGCTCAGGAACGGTCGAGAAAAAACAAGATTAATGCCGCGAAAAAGTAGTGGCACCATATATAAGCTGGGACTAGGTGGCTATGAGGTGGCCCGGCCTAAGTGGATCTCCCTGAGCAACAAATGATCGATGCAAGGGTCACTCTAGTTACATTGAGCTGGCCCCCCAGGGTCAGGACTTGGTTCTATGCGCATGGGTGGACGTTGGACCCAAAGACAGGGAAGGTTTTGGAGCGGGCAAGTCTTAAAGGAACCACCGACAGTTTACTTGTTGCAATAGAGGCGGCACAAATGGGGGGTTCACGCCCAACAGAGAGAACAACGAGCTTATGCACGCCCTGAAGAATCCTGAACACCTAGGAAGAACACGAGGCAAAGGCGTTGCTCTGTGGTTTAAGGGGTTTGCGGACTGGAACGCCGACTACAGAAGCCGTGCAAGAAAGAAGTAGCAGGAGGACCAGAAGAGGAAGCTGGAGAAGGAGGAGAGGAAGCAGGAAGCAAACCGCCTTCAAATCGTAGAATCAAAGCACGCGGAGTTGGCACTCGCTTTCCAGCGGCGGCGGCAGTAGATTGACTCACTTAGCCAGGAAAGGGGGTCTCAGCATCGGCCGCAGTTAGCGGATCCAGCATTGGATAGCACCATCCCATCCATGCCGAGAAGCAGCGTGAGTTCCACCCCGAGCAATGATCCACCGCTGGATAGATACTTTGTGGATGATATCATAGATATGGAACTTGTGAGCTACACATTAGAAGAACATATCCATGAAGGTGGCGGATGGTTTTGCTTATACAAATCCCCCTGAAGCAACCTTCCATTGCAATCCGATTCCAGCTGGCTATGCTCGTGTCAGGGTTGATGAAGTGGTGGCAGGATATTCGGGGCTAGAGCTTGACATTCCTGGAGGTGACAACGAGCACACACTGGGAGAGGTCGTACATCGTATCATTCTATGGAGAAAAGATTGCATCGTCTTTCCAAGGCCACCGACACCGCGTCAGCCGGCTCCTCCTCCAAGTCCTCCGCCACCTCAGCAGACTCCCGCTTCTCCAAGTCCGCCGCCGCCTCAGCAGACTCTCGTGTCTCCAAGTTCGCCGTCGCCTCAGCAGACTCCTGCTCCTTCAAGCCCGCCGCCGCCTCAGCAGACTCCCGCTCCTCCAAGTCTGTCGCCGCCTCAGCAGACTCCTCCTCCTCCAAGTCAGGCACCACGTCAGCAGGCTCCGCCGCCTCAGCAACAGCGGAAGAGAGGCGCCACAGCTACATCGGCTAGCCATACAATAGGAGGCAAGAAATTCAGATATGGTCCAAGCCTCAAGCCTCTTCCGAGGTTGCCTTACGATCTGAATGACGAGGAAAACAAAGCCGAAGTGCGAGCCCAATTGGACGCCCATTTTGGACCGAAACCGCCCCCACCGCCAAAGGAGATCATACCTGAGCATGTCATACAATACTTTATTGATAATGCTAAACCAGTTGTCAAGCATAGGGGCTCGGACTATGAGCGCTCTATCAAGAAGTCATATCAAGAAAAAAAAGGTGTCGAGCTCGAGCCAAGCAGCTGGCAAAAAATGCGGGAAAAATGTTCCCCATCTAGGAGAACAGGCAATGCAATCGATCCTCCCGCTACAAACGCATGTGAGTACCACCGATCAGCAGCTGGTAATAACCGATGATCATAGAAGGCAGGCTAAAGAGGACGGTATAACTTTAGAATAACTCCTAGGCATCGAGGAATCCGAAACGTTTATAGAGGAGCAACTAAAATGGAAATATGTCCGCGACAAACCTATGGTCAAGCCTGAGAAGATCCCGAAGCTCTCAACGAGAATGTATGAATTGCATGAATGGTACCTGAGAGAAGCAAATACTACAAATCGAGAGTCCCTCATGGTGAAAATCGGGGCAGACACTACTAGGGAAAAGCCTAGCAGCAGCGCGGGTTTTGGCCCTCTTAGTAGCGCGGGTACCGGCGCTACTAATAAGGCGCTACAGCTAACATATAGCAGTAGCGCCTGTTGACCCGCGCTACTGCTACAGATGAATAGCTGTAGCGCTCTTTGGAAAAGGGCGCTACTGATATTATCTGCAGCGCTGTTTAGCAGGAATCGCTACTGGTAAGTCGGCGCTACTGCTAAATTCCCCCCCCCCCTCGCTACTACTAGTTTTATTATTATTTTTCCTCCATATTTGTTTTTTATTTGTTTTGTATTTGAATAGGCTTTATACAATAATCTTTAGCATATCATCCACATACAAATGTAATCATAGCATATACATACAATTAGTCTCATCAAATCATGTCATCATCATAATCATCATCCAACACAAAGTGGTCTCTCGTCATCAATCTCGAAAATAGCGATACAAGTCTCGATTACTTGCAAATACATCGTCATCCATCTAAACAATGATATACGCGAGAATAGCTATCACTTTGAGTACATGAGTTCGTATCCCTCTCTCGCATTAGCGTGAACCTAAACTAAGTACTGCGTGTCGCTCGGAAACCGAAAACCGGTACACCTGGGCCTGACACTCCGGCCACTTGTCGTATATATACTCCTGGCGTAGCACTTCTTCGCCATCTATGATCTATGCACGTGCATCGTCACATGAGTCGATGATATGCAACATATATAGTTGAGCAACAGAAAGAGACAGACTTGGCAAAAATAGAAACAACATATCATAAGCATAAATAACAAAGTTCATCGTACCCAAAATGACCTAACTAGAGTGATTTTCGCTAGTCGAGGAGGAGGACGGTTTAATTACATCACAAATAAAGTTTCACCGTGCATAACTCAAAGTTTTGTCATAAAAGAAAGTATGGACTAAACGGACACATTGTCATATATCGACAATCACTCCATCATGTCGTGCCATCCATCCATGTCAGGGAGATAGTCATCGAGCTTAGTGAAAGGCTTCATGTCGAGACGCTGAGAGGCTATCCATGTTCGGACATCTTCCCGCGACATTTGTCCTTCTGCATGGAAGATCCCTGTTTTTCCGACTACCTCATTCATGATGATTTGGGCAAGTTCACGCTGGATGTTATAGAACTCAGCTCGAAGTCGATGATCCTTGATATCTCCTATGTCCTTTGCCCATTGCAGAATATGGGCATCGCCAGATCTAGGTGCCATGTGAAGGTTCTGGTGATCCCGTCTGTACTCCAGCATGTGGTGTAGGACATAGAATCCATCATTAAGAGAATCGTTTGGTTGCTGGATGCAGCAGAAGTCGGTCTTATGGCTGAAGGCGGCCCTGTCGCCCCTTCTCTTCTTGTCCCTAACCTCTCCACCCCTTGCTTGGTAGTAAAACATAGCACTGTCGAGAACATCTTTGATGTGGGTGTAATCCTTTTTGTGAATGTTCTTCGACGAGTCCAAGTAAAGAGCGTGGGAGAATCGGGGGTAGAGGATGATGAGGATGGCGCGCCCGCCGCTGCGCAAAATAAGTACACCTCAAATTAATTAGCCTCCACCGTGCAAATGAATTATTGAAATTGAAGGAAGGATAGCAGCGCGGATGACTTACACGGGATGATAAGGCACGAGAATCACCTCCTTGTCCTTATTGGCGAGCATGAAACTGACGATGTAATCCCTCGCGTATTCACGATGCTGTGCACAGACTCCCAAGAAGCCCTCGTGCATGTAGTACGGGTCAGCAACACAGATAAAACGTATCTGCTCAACCCCAATGATGTAGTTCATGTGCAAGGCATAAAGGCGGCCAAACGTAAAATCCAGCTTCTTCACGTGAAACATGTCGAATATGTAATCGAATCGGAGGAAGAACTTATCCGCGGGGAAGCCGTCGACGTACGACATTTGCCGCGGAACGTTAACCACATAGAGTGGGTATCCTGGATCTTTCGAGGTGATGAGGCCTTTCTCTACCCGCAGCACATCGTCATGAAATCTCCTTAGATCGCCGAATCTGGCCCGTAGCGCTGTTTCAGGTAGGATTGGTCGACCGGGGATATGCCATTTATCCGCATCGAGGATATCTACACGGTCCTGAAGCCGAGGCTACTGAGGCGGCTGGATCATAGAATCAGCTTTTTTGCCTTTCCTCGCTCTCTTCCTAGACTTCTTTACCACCGGATGGTCGTCAATAATACGTTGAGACGGTAATTCAGGCACCGACTCATGATGCTCAAACCCTGAGGAGGCGCCAGTATAGACATACTGTTCAGAGCCATCGTCATCCTCATCCTCATCCATGGCGACGTCATCAGCGACTAATGGAGCCACCTGCTTACCCCATCCGCTATCACCCAACCCGACACCCGACGCTAATTGGGTAGGTGGGGTGTTGATGTTCATACCTTGCTGAGGCTGCGTGCTCGTGGGTGTGCTCCCGGCCGCCTCCAGACGAAGCAGACTCTTTGGCCACAACAGGACCCACTCATTGCAACAATCACCAAGACGCCGCGGGGTCTCGTCGTCATCCCCCACTAGTATTAGAGGAGGCAAATTCTCGTGGCCTGGTTTGACACTGGCCACGGAAACCTTGAAGACGTTCGGGGGGATCGACCGGCTGTGGAACAATGGTTCCTTCGGCTCCATTATCGTCCCCTTCCCCACGTCCACCTTCTATTCGCCGATGGTGTACAATATGGTGCACGGGGTTTCGTCGGCCTGCAAAGAAAATTCTGCGACGTGAGACATCCGAAAGGCAACGAAAACGGGAGATTATACATTTATATTGAAGGGGGCGGTGTGGCAGATACCGTGAGGGCGTCAAGCTCAGCCAAAGAGGAGGCACCACCGAGCACGTCCGGTGCGGGAGCTGGTGCAGGAGCAGGTACGGGAGCCGGTGCGGGAGCAGGTGCGGGAGCAGGTGCGGGAGCCGGTGCGGGAGCAGGTACGGGAGCCGGTGCGGGAGCAGGTGCTCCCAAGAAGTCAGCAAGGGGAAAGTCCTCTGCATTTTTTTCTGGGTTTTGCCTTGTCCAAGTGTAAACGCCCGTCACCAAGGAAGTAGATAAATCTGCAATCGCCTGTTTTGCGGCAGCTACCACTATTGCGACTGTCTGAGATGATTTCTTCTCAACCGCAATCTCAACCTTCTTGTCGATGCTTTCTTCAGTTAACCTCCGTCTTTCCTTTTTCTCCTCCATGGTATCACGGTAGTACTTCTTCCATGTGGCGCCGTCTCCGACAACGTGCACGCGTCCATACGACAGTCGAGTATCCACCGGTTGTTGTTTCAATATGTTCAACGCCCAGTTGAATGGAGTGTCCCACTTGGGCCTCGCCAATGCCTCAGACGGCGAGTCGCTTTCGGCCGCAATCCGGTGCTGCTCTCTCTGCAAAAGGCACAAGGATCGTTTACAAATATGACTAACGTGTGCAGTTGAATTGATCAGAAACTAAAATTACCAGCAGTCTCATGAACTCCGTAATGACCGGTGTTGTCTCGTAAACCTTCTTCACTGGGTCCCAACGGTGCCGGGCCCTCAGGATGTCACGCTCCTGCGGGACGGTGAAATCCACCAAGGGGTCTGGGATGCCCAGACTCGCGGCTTCCGCGTCCTCCTTGGCCCATTTGGACCTCTTTCTGCCGTAACCACGGCTTCCGAGGTGGTGGGTCCCAATGTTCCTCTTTTGAAGCCCCTTCATGTACTTAGACTTTTTTTTGGCAGCTTCGGCCTCGCAAGCCTCCTTGAATATTTGAAACTGCTCTTCCGTGATTGTCGGACTATCCTTTACAATCTCGGAGTAGGGTTCCCCATCGTTGATCTTTGCTTTCACTCGATTTTTCCAGGAGGCCAACGCGTTGCTAAACTTGGTCATGGCGTGTTTCTTTATCTTCTTCATTGTCGGGTCCTTGTCTGGATCTTCATAATCCTTCTCATTCCGGCCCGGGAACAAGAATATCTGGTGAAACTTCTTTAGGAGGGAGCTCCTCATATTTTCTATCTTCTTTAGATTCTCATCGTTGATGGTGGCCGTTGTCCGTATGATGCAGCCTATTTGATTGCCGTAGCACGCGCGTGCTTCCTCGGGCGCCTTTGGCTCAAAATTGCCGTCGTCCACCTCCGTGACCACCAGTCTAGTAGTCCTGAGTTTGTTAGGAACCCGTTGCCTCTTTTCTTTCGGTTCTACACCGGCTCCGCTCCCTGAGGCAGCACCGGTCTCAGCGCCGGTCTCGATGCCGGTCTGAATCTCAGCGCCGGTCTCAGTCTCAGCACCGGTCTGCGTGTCTGTCTCAGCACCGGTCTGCGTGTCGGTCTCAGTCCCCGATGCCACCGATGGGCCCAGCAACAACATCTGTTGATCGTCGGTAAGGCTAAAAAATTCGTCTGCCGCCCGGTAGACGTCGTCGCAATCACCAGAACCCTGTCCTTCATCGTTGCTAGCCATGTTTCCTATGATTAAATCTAGTCAATTAATTCTAGACCTAATAAAATGAATAATGACATAAAAAAGGACTATTGTTTTGCAGGAATGTTGACTCCTTCCTGGTGCGGCAAATCCCGGGCACTTGATATGTCCTAGTTTGTAGCACAAGTCATGCGGAAATTCACGGGAAATTTCGGCATGACCTTTGCTAAAAAGTGGACAAATCGAGAACCTGAAATTTGCCGGAACAGAAATGAATCAACATTCCGGCAAAACATAGGCCACTCAGCATCATTCCCTAGAAACAACAAAGCCACTTGGGCACAATCGAACAACTTCAATGAAAAGATATAACATGACCACTTCAATGAAAAATAAAATTTGCCTCAATTCTTTTCCTTGAAAAATAGTGGTCTTTTCGAAAATCAAAAACCTTTACAAAATGACCTCACTAAACAGAGAATCCAATTAAATTGCAAAGGAACTCCATTTCTCTAACCCTTCTGACCTAATGCTCTAAAATAAAATTTTCCTCTAACCTAGCTTGTTAATCCAACGAACCTAATTAACCTACCTATTTAACCTAGTTAGTTAATCTAGTTTACCTAGATAATTAACCCTAATTAAACTAGTTAACGCAGCTAGTTCTCTGTCAAAGCCTAAAATAAATTTTTGCACTAATTAACCTAGATAATTAACCTAATTAAACTAGTTAACCTGACTAGTTCTCTGTCAAAGCCCTAACTAAGTTTTTGCACTAACCTAGATAATTAACCTAATTAAACTAGTTAACCTAACTACTTCTTTGTCAAAGCCCTAACTAAATTTTTGCCCTAACCTAGATAATTAACCTAATTAAACTGGCTAACCTATGCATGAGAGAGAGAGGAGGGGTGGGGGCTTACAGATGATGGCTCCGGTGGTGGCGACGGAGGCAGTGGTGGCGAGGGAGGAAGGGGCGTCTCCGGTGACGGCGAGGGAGGCAGGGGCGTCTCCGGTGACGGTGAGGAAGGCGGTTGTGGCGAGGAAGGATCCGGTGGTGTCGACGGCGGCTCCGGTGGCGTTGACGAGGCCGCGCGGCTCCGTGGCGTTTGGGGCGGCTCCGGTGTCGTCGACGGCGCACGGCTCTGGTGGTGTCGACGTCGGCGGCGAAGTGGGGCGACGGTGAATCGGGGAGACGGCGGCGCGCGGGGTGGGTTGAGGGATTTGGGGGAGAAGTGGTGGCCGGATGGAAACGGTTTTTGGTTAAGTCAAACTTAGTGGTAGCGCGTTTCGCAAAACGCGCTATAGCTAAGATAGCTATAGCGGTTTTTGCAAAACGCGCTGCTGCTATAGCTATGTAAATTTCTTCCTTTTTTAATTTCCTTTTCTGTTTCTATAGCGGGGGTCTAGGACACGCGCTGCAGCTACGTTAGCTATAGCGCCTCTTATAAACAAACGTTGCTGCTATGCCTTCCTCCGTTTTTTCTTCGTTTATTTTGCTTTACATTTTATTTTTTCCTTTCTCCTTTTTCTATTTCTTTCATTTTCATTTACTTTTCTATTTGTTTTTCATCTTATTTTATTTTCGTTAGTAGTAGCGCTCTTCTTAGGAAACGTGCTGCTAATTATGCCCTAGCAGTAGCGCGTTTCTTCGAAGCCCGCTACTGCTATGCGTAGCCTATCATTCTGCCAATGGGAATATTAGTAGTAGCGCTTTTGCAACTACACGCGCTACTGCTAAGGTTGTATCTGTAGCGCGGTTTTTCTTCAATCGCTGCTGCTATATAGCACTAGCGCGCTTTTTTGACCCGCGCTGTTGCTAAATTTCTGTGTATAAGGTTTTCCCTAGTAGTGAGAGTATTACTACCATGAAAAAGAGTTGTCGGTTGACTTTGAAGAAATGTATCAGTTACTCAATCACAACGCACTCGACAAATCTCTCGTCAGTTGCTATTGTCTATAAGTGATTTTTTTTCTGTAATTTAAATCTCTAGCTAGTTGTAGTGCTCGTTCATTACCTGTAATTATCCTCACTATATATTCTTTTCTGTGGTATTATGCAGAATGAAGATGTATGAAATGAAAAAAGTTGGACGCTATGACATTGGGTTCATCGACCCAAATACCATTAATGAAGAGACATGGACGCGTCAATGGGAACGAAAAGACACAGGGAAAAGCTTGCTAGAGTTATTGGTACGACTAAATACCCAACCAGAAATACTACTTCCTTACAACTTCGGGTGAGTGACACTGTCTTGTACTACAAATTCTGCTTTTGCTTACTAGATGCTAATAAGTGTAGTTGATGAGTTATCCACATGCCCACTTAATTATACAAACGTGTCCGCATGCAGTTTTCACTGGATCCTACTAATCATTGAAGTTGACGAGGAAAAATTCAAGTATTGGACTCACTACTTGAAGGGTATAGTGATTATGCAATCGTGAAGGGGATGGTTGACAGGTAATTTCAATCATTCTCGAACTATATGTCGACCTCTTTAGTTCATTTTCTGATATCAACTAATTAATAACTCCTTTATTTATTTATGTTGCCGGCGGGCAGGGCTTGAGAAAAGTTCATCAAACAGGTTGAAGACCAATGGAAACAAAAGCTAAAATGGTGTCGACCCAAGGTAATTAATTAAGTAGTACTAGCTAGGTATCATCTCTTTAATTTTAGTTTCAATACCATTATCATACTTGATTAATTATTATCTGATTGAATTCTATTCTCGTAAAGGTCCTGAAGCAGGCGCCAGGGAATAATTTATGTGCATACTACGTTTACGAGAACATTCACATGATGGTGTCCGAAAGTAGCAAAACTGATAGACACCAATGGGTACGTTTGCCAGAACACTAGTCGTAATTTTTACATCATTATTTAATATATACACACGCACAACTAACACATGCATATTGATCTTCTTTTTAAAAGATGGGGGACATGCGGGATCAACTTCTACAAGAGGATCGCGTACGAGTGATTTAAAAGAAAATAACGGGATTTTTCTCGGCCAGGTCATAGATCCCAAAAGAGAATTCTATTACAAGCTGCCTGCATGAATGTAATGGTCTTCAAATTGTAGGAAAAATTATACGTACCAAATTGTGTGTGTGTGTGTGTGTGTGTGTGGTCGTACGAGAAATTTGACGATATATATATATATATATATATATATATATGATCGATTCTACGAGAAATTATATTTATATATATGCATAACGTGTACAATATGTAGTAGCGTAAAATATGTTTGAAATGAAAAAAAATTAAATGAAAAACACTAAATTAAAAGAAAAAACAAATTATAAACTCATAAACCTTAAACCTTTTAGTCCCGGTTGAGTGTAACCAATCGGGACTAAAGGCTCCTTGCACCCCGGCGCGAACTCGTGCCACGTGGTGGGCCCCATCCTCTAGTGTCGGTTGTAGAACCGGCACTAAAGGGTTTTACATACTGGAACAATAGTCCGATTATGCACTAGTGCCACCGCAAAGTCGAGCCGCAGTCCTGTAGTCGTCCACGTGGGCGCATCGAGAATGGTGGGCGTTGTTGCAAGTCGGACGTGCGAAGTTGGGCGTGTGATGTTGTAGGGTGGTCCGGAGCTGCCGTGCGCAAGGCTGGTTCACGGGTTCTTTTCCCACTTCATGGCCGGATCAACATGCTACAATGCCTGGCCACTGTTGGTGCAAAGTCAGATCATGGATGTCTTGCTAGCTCAGTCACGTTGGGATGCTGCAACAATATTGACCTATGTGTGGAGTTGATTGGCCTAGCATAGTTTTTCTTGTGAGAATTAGCACAGGTTCAACCAGTCTCGTGGGCCCTTGATACGCGTAATGAATGTATGAAACCAATTGGACGGACCGACTCGGGTGGATCACACACGGCTTGGTAGGACGATCAACTTGCTAATGACCCGGCTATTCCGTCCGTGGACACACCTACTTTCGGCTGGGTAGAGTATTTAATGCCCTTCCACCCATATTATATTTTATATTTAATGAACAGGCCTTTTGCAACGTCCGGTCGCCTCAAAGTGACATTCCAGGGACATTCAGCCCCCCATCTCTCTCTGCCCCCGCCTGGCTGCACAGTTCGAGGTAGGAGTACGTCTCTAGTATTTCCTCCCTTCGCTGATCTTCTTCTAGAACAAGCGTTGCACGGGCTGGAGGCTGGACGTTCAGCGGTGGAAACGGAGGGCGAGATATATACACGGACGCCGGGAGCCCGACGTGTCCATGGCCGAGCTCCGGGAGCGCGACGTGTCCATGGCCGAGCTCGTGGACGAGACGGCGGACGCCGTAGGGGAGTGGCAGCGAGGTGCGCGACCGTTCGTGGTTCGTCCAATGCGGCCGCGGGGAGAGCTAGGTGGGGGAGGAGGAGGACGGAAGTGACAGCGAGCTCCGCTGAAGATGGTGACGGTGGTGAAGGAGGTGGATGCGGAGGCGGGTGGAGGTGACACAGAAGTCTACCGCGCCAGCGCCGGCTTCCCGCGGCACGGTCGGAACTTTGGGTAAATGTCAGAGAAGGGGGGGATGCGGCGGGGAGAGCTCAAGGACGTCCATTCCCTTCCATGGCGGCAAGAGTGAGGGCAGCGGGAGGAATTTCTCGGAGTCTGTCATTTGAACTTGCTCGTGCTCACCGCCTGCACTCTGCTCTATCTGTATGCATTGCAGACACAGCTTCAGACTTTGATTCAATGGAGCACATCTGGAGACAGAGCTTCTCTGTTCTCTCGCATATCTTCCTGCTGCTGCTGCTACCAAGAAAATACAAAGGGATAGATAGAAGCTGTAGATGCCAACACTAGAAGCTGCCGCGGCGAGAGCGAGGTGCTCGGCGCGACTGAATTCTGTTGTATGCAGAGCCGATTAGTATTTCTCAAATGCGATCCAAGCTCGCTTGATCTTAGCAAATCTGACTTGTTTAATACGTACTCAAGAACCAGACTTGTTTAATACCTGATCTTAGCTCAATGCAGTATTTCGCTGCGGATTCATCAGAAACCCAACGTGAATTTAACATGTATTTCGTTGTTCTTGCTGTCAGATGGACACTGAATCTTCTCTAGCGTTGAACTGTTGGAATGTACCCCAAGATGAGCTGTTGGATGATCTGAAACAACTGTTGGAAGAAGAAGAAAAAGAAGAAGAAGAAGGTACATGCTAGTTTCTTACTGCTGTCTGAACTTTGTTACAGAACTGTATCTATGGTCTATGCATGGTTTCAGACTTCAATGGAGGCCAACTTGCATCTCCACTCGATCCTCTTACTTACATGAATGGGATGATTTTGCCTCGCGACCCGGCGCCAGCCGCCATGCTGAGAGGGAGAGAGGGGGCCCGCGCCGCCTCGACGGTAGGCCTGATAGGTACTGTATGAACCGTGAATGACCAGTAGCAATGCTGCATTACACCACTTGTCATTTGACTGCACTAGTTACCCCGCAAACAAATGGACTCAACTAGTTCTGTGCACATGCTATGTGATTGATTCAGTGCAAATGGACTCAATTCTCCCATATACGCCTTCTGCAAGTGGTGATCCTGCGGCTCCACTCAGTCCTCTTACTTACATGAATGAGCCAGAGAGAGAGGAGCCCTGCGACGCCCCGACGGTAGGAGAAGATCCTCGTAAGAGAAGAACATATTCTCAGGTTGAAATTCAACAAATTATGCACACATGTATTTAGTGCTTTCTATATGGTGTGCACTCTTCTGAGATTCAGAATTTCCATCTGTTATTAATTCGTCAAGGAGAAACAGCCAAAGGATTATCTGGTGTTGGTTGTTTCAACAGGATAAGTCTTGCCTCAGTGATGCACCTTCTGCAAGTGAAGGCCGAAGAACCACCACGCATTGGATACACGCCGAGGTTAATAGACTGATTGCTGGTGTTGAAGAATTTGGACAGTCAGGGTGGTCTGACATAAAGGGGAAATATTTTCCAGACCCAGATCCAACTCCAGGGGCTCCAACTCCAAGGGCTCGAACTCCAGGGGACCTCAAGGTAAAGTAGTCTCGTGATACATTTTGAGATGTTTGCTCAGCATGGGACCTGCAAGAAAATTGCCATGCACTGAATGAATGATGGATATCATCTGTAACTATTTGTTCTATCTCACACTTTCTGTTTCTCCATCTTTTGTCTCATCGGCACCCCCTCTAGTTCTTTGTTCTAGGTCCCGTACTAATACCAATCTATCATTTGTTTTCAGGACAAATGGAGAAATTTGCGGAAAGCATGCACAGTAAGACCTACCTCTGAAAAGAAACTGTACTTCAAAGCTCCTGAACTAATTGTGGAGCACCACTAATTTTCATTTCTTGCATTTTCTTAAATTGCAGGGAGATGCACAAACAAGATGCTATCATCCTCTTAAAAATAAGCAGATTAAACGAATCAAGAAAATATTAGGGATACATGATGAATGATGCAAAGAACCCGTATCCAAACTGATCAACGATGGAGTCGTTGTTTAGGACTTTTGGTGTACAAAGTAGACAGTAGCTAGATTGAACATTTCTAAGTACTCCCTCCGTTCAGAATTACTTGTCTCGGAAATGGATGTATCTAGAACTAAAATACGTCTAGATACATCCATTTCCGCGACAAGTAATTCCGAACGGAGGGAGTACCTTGTAATGTTTAGCACTCTCTTACCAATGATGTGGAGGGAGATCTCCTGCCCGGGTTTAGTAGTTCAGTGGTAAGTTAACATTATCTGTAGACATGATGTTTTAGCAGTGCCTAAATACACAATAATGTGTGTGGCTACATTCCTAGTCTTCTGGATAGTGAGAGTTGTCTCCTGCTTTACTACAGATCGTTTAGCAATAGTTGGTAATCTTCGGAAGGGATCATGGCAAGCAAAAGGATCTTAAGGATGACTCAAATATGCTTCTACATTCTGGTTCCAAAATAGTACAAGGATATTCTGCACATGAGAACTGTTTCTGCAAGTTCAAATTATTTCAAAATAATCGCTGAGCAGCTTGAGCTCTAGAACTAGTGCACAGAAAACAAAGGATGGTGGACTGTTCTACAACATAAATCATCCAAAGAAACCAGTCATCACACATCAAGCGTGTCAAAAATGGCATCCAGTACACATACTGAAGCCTGAACAGAATTTGGTCTCCAAGATCACAAATTTTCAACTAAACAATGCACCGGGTACAAAATATAACCTTGAATAGAAATGACCTAAAAGATCATTATTTTTATTTTTGACTAAACAAGCAAATCGAGGCACTATGATCAGTTCAGCACAACACACTGATCAGTTTATTATGCATGGTCCTTCGGATTTCTTATGCATAGTTATGTGGTTTCTTCTCCACCCATCTGGAGAGAATACATTGTGTCGCCCTATTCGTCACTTCATGCTAACTCGGCCCTCCATCGATCCGTTGCACCATCATATTGGAATGGGCACGAGATCCCATGTTTTACGCTGACCTTCAGGAAATGGATCAATATACCAGCATCTTGTATCCAACCAAGGGAACACATGAACACATCCCCATGTTCCACCCTGGCTTCAAAAGAATGAACCAATCAGTCGGGAAGATTCAGCTACCAACATATCTTAATATACAATAATATAAATACTAACAGTAACTTGTCATGCACATTAAGTAAAAGACAAATCTTGATGTAAAACAACTAAGCGTCTGTTAATTTGTTTTTTCTGTAGATTCATCTATGGAATTATGCAAGATGCCCGTGCATCTACACCATTGTTTCATGAATAGTTCAGCAGAGAAGAGTGCATCGAAGCAAAATAATAAATACAAATGGAAGGCATGAAAATAACCATGTTGACACATCAAAAACAGAAAATGATGACCTAAACATAAGATCTCTTGAATAGTTACTACTCCTACAATTGCATGTTGATATATATTGTCAGCGTGTGTACAGTGTAGATCCAATAACAAAATAGAATTATTTTTAGACAATGTCATCTTGTGGCATTCACTAGAGAAATGAGGAATATATGACAAATCTGGTTTTTATATTGTAGCATAGGGAACTGAAATAATAGATAAGTCGTTCTTTGTACAAAGAGTAGGCATTAGTAAAAATATATTAACAAGCTATAATTCAACTGAACCAAACTTGCAGAAGCACTACCATTTGGTAAATCACAGCTCTCCACAGTTCGATCTAGCAAATCTGAGACCAGACAACTCAATTCCATCTGAGACCAGACAACTCAATTCCACTGTTAATCCTCAAAACAACGGAATAAATATTCGGAGTCCAAGCTCCAGCGTGTAAACCTATCAGAGGGAATTAAAACGGGCATGCTTGGATTAAGGATTGGAGGCCATCGCTAGTTAGGGATTATGGTGGTTTTCCCATACCTTGGTAGGAGGAACAGAGGGGCTGTGGGTTTGTGGAGTAGGTCCTCATCTCTGGTAGTCAAACCCATGGACAACGACAGCACCTGTGAAGAAAGATCCACCGTATTATGCAAGATATTGCCTTTGTAGATGCAGTGTAATATATCTCAGGTAAGAAAAAAATGCAGCAAAGCAAGCAACTGCAGATATAGTATATGGTACCCCCAGTGAGTGGCAAACCAAACTGTGGCCAGGTGTTCTTGGTCACAACTTCTCTTTGTGATACCTTTTTCTCCATCCAAGTTCGACAATCTAAAGGCAGCAACATTATCCTTATTCTTAACAAACAATAATGCCTTTGGCAATTCTGCAGTCATTGGAAGGTAATAATACTTGAACCAAACCAAACCCATATATGGTGCCCACAAATATTCTGTAAATTGTCTTATCCCACCTTATGACAGCCTATTGGTTATTCTAACCATATCGAATCGATACAACAATAGCATTTATTTTTCATACTATTTACTATTTAGTATTCATAATGTCTTGGTAGAGCAATTTTACAACATTCATGGTTGACTTCCATTTTGGTGGCAAAATCAGAGGAAAAGAGAGACTAAAACAGAAGAAATTCATGAATTTTAATCTACTTACAATCCATCAGAAGATTATTCTAGAAAATAACTCTTCACTCGCAAGTAATTTTCCAGGTTCTGGTTATGTTTGCTCACAGTATGTTGCTATCCATTGAAAAATTAGCAGGGCAGGCAAGCTTTCAAACTGGTGGCAATCTTTTAGAAAAGGAAATAAATATTAAGGGCATATACACTATCCAGAGCACATTAGCTCAGGGGAAGGTTAGAGAAACAAATATATCACCAGAGGTTATCTTCAACGCATCTCCAAATCAACGGGGTGTGACCGCGTCTCCAAATCTAGTGGCTGTGAAGATGGTGAAAATGGTAGGAACTACGCACCATCAGAGCCAACGACAACATCCTCTTTGGCAGGCACCAGCAAGCTCCCCGCCATTCCTAAAAGATGAACACCACAAGCAAATGAAAATGAGCACCAAATGAGTAGATTCTGAAGAGAGAGCCGAGCAACTGATAGAAGGAGGCAAATCATGGTGAAGCAGGATCTAGGCATGTGCAACGACAATGGACACCTAGGCCTAGGTGACAATAACAAAGGTAGCCGAAAATGCAGAAATCCAGAGTAAGGTTGAAGGTAAAAAAACATTGTGCACAGAAAATGTGCATTCTGAAACAACACCACTATAAGTATAACTATATAAATTTGAAAATATTTAGATGGATAACTGCCAAAGGGAAGACACTGCAATGACCAAGAATAGTGTCACACTGGCCAGACGCGCAGGTGTGCAGCCAGCCTACTGCGTTTGGGGCCTTGCCTCCGCACGGTGTGCTCGCTGTTGTCTTGTACAAGAAAAACAGCATGCCTGCTGGTCAAGATTCTTTTGATCGAAAGTGATTGTTGTTGTATTCAAAGAGGCTTACACTACCAATTATAGACTCTGAACCATATGCATAACTTTCCAGAATGCAGAATTCATGCTACAGGAAATCTTTTTGCAAAAAATAAATTGTTTCAGGAAATCATTTTTCACTCCCCAAACGGTCCAGAATATTTCCACAAGACCATGCTTCCCTACTGTACTATTTGCAGAAGCTAGCACTAAGGTTCTTTCCTTTTATTACTTATTACTGAAGTATGAAATGTTTCTTAACTTAGGGCTGTTGTGCAGTCCATTTCTTCCTCCACTCCATAAGGAAATAGAAAGGCATTAATGCTTTGACACGCCTCTTATAGTTCTATGGCATATGATCGGAGATGTAGAAATTGCAGCCATATTCTTATGCCTTGGCAACTATTCTCTCCCTAATAATAAAGCACGGATTGGGTCTCCGGGTTCACCGTCACAATACGCTTTCTTCCTATAAATTTACGCTTTCACCAATTTATAAAACATATAAGCGAGGTGGTACTAATTCGGCGAACCACGTTGTGTGCATCAAACGATGCAAACAATACCCGCCCGTGCGTTTCGGCCCAGTAAATCAGGCCCACATGCCCGTTTGCAGCCCAACAAATAATGGCGCAACCACCCGAGCTAGCTGTGTTAGTTGTAGAAAAGCACGGGCTCTCCCTCTCCTCCCGATCTCAGCCGCCACGAGGCGACCGACCCCGGCGACGGTCGATCCGGTGCTGCACCGGCCGCCGGTCGACGCCGGCGAGTATTTGTGCCCTCTCCTGACCCACGTCTCTCTCTCGCGAAATAGGATTGGGCGCCGCCGCCGTTTTCCTGGTTGAAGGCGGCCAGCGCGCCGCACGGGAGGCCTTTGTCGAGCGAAGCCCTGGATCACGGCGTTCCCGCGGAGGGACAGGGCAGCGGATTCGAGGATGGGCGCGGCAGGCGGAGCTCTGTCCTCCTTTGTCCTCTCCCATCGAGCGCTGGATCGAAGAAGCATCATCTCCCCCTCTCCTACATCGGCCACACCACGCCACGCTCGTGGAGCGGAGTCGCAGAAGCACGACGCCGACTGCGGCGGAGTGAGGAGAGCTCGTTCGGTCGTCTTCTCCCTCCAAGGCAGGATCAGGCCCAACTCCACGCCACCAGCTCCACCCCACATCTCTTGCCTTTCAGGTTAGTTTCAGGTCCGCTTAAAAGTTTCAGGTTAGCTCATCTAAAAAGCAGTTTCAGGTTTCCGCATAATTTAGTTACAAGTGTTATTTGGTTGACTGTCGTTGTTACTTATCCGATCTGAATCTAAAGGTTCCATGTTTCTGACAAAACAATGGCTGATTTGCTAGCTGTAGAGCGCAAGCTAAATGATAGAGGCTCTGCTGTGAAAACCAACGGGTCTCTTCTTTTACAAGCTTTTGCTACAGTTGAATTACTCAATATGTGTGTGTGTTTTATATCATCTGGTGATCAAGTTTTAATGTATCTTGATGAAATTTATACCTTTGCAACATATTTGCACCTTTGGAGTAACAGATGATGTCCTTTATCAGTATGGCTGATCCTTCGCCCTTATTTCCTCTACTTGTTGATATGTGTCTGCTGGAACAAGCTGGTTCAATGGTGCCTTCAGCAAAGTCGCCGAGGCTGGTCATGTTGCCGGCTCAAGAACAACAGAAAAGTTCCAGACAGTTGTGTCAAATATATCAGCCAAAGTAAGTCAATAATAAATTTTACTTGGTAAACTAATGACCAGAAAGATAATCAGTGCCATTAAAGACATGTAGAAACACTAAAGAGCTGCATTCTGCACTTATTGTGTAGTCCAAACTGCGATGAAGCAGAACTTTATTTGCATTATGGTCAATAGGCATGCCCAGTAAACATACCTTTGAAACATCCTCCTGCTGCTGCCAATGCACACATGATTCTCAAGTTTGGGAGCTAACCGATCATAGTTCTAGCGTTAGGTGCTACTCTCTTCCCCTGAACATTAGCAAGCCAACATCATATTCTTGCCTGCAGATAGTAGAGCTAACCGATCATTTAGATAAACACCCAATTAAGAGACAAACACCCAGCAAGGGATATAGAGTCGAGTGCTGGAACAATTGGTCCATTCAGTCATAGTTTTTTTTTTCTATTCACTCTAGGAGGTATATTTTTTGAGATATTTGCAGAATATATGATGCTGTGATAACAATAGTGCCGTTGCTCGCTGCTTTTTTTTAGCTTTTGGCAACATAAGTGCCATTTCGGAAGGTAATTTCTTTTTTTGCATAGCTCCACGAGTAAATGTGCTTTTAAAAAGTCTTTCTTTAGCGAATCTACATGCACATTTTCTCATTCTTTGCGGTATATTATTTCAAATAGTGTGGTTTATTTGCAAGCTTACTGTGTCACAACATTGTTTGCTGCTTCTCATTATCCAATTCCTCTTTTTTTCCTCTTGCTGTAATAGGGACCTGCTGTCGTTGCTTGAGCTTGTTGAGTTTGTTCTGGGAGCTCCTCTTTCTGGGGAAAATCTGTTGGAAACCTTGAGCAAGCATCTTATGTTGGTTGTGTCATCAAGCTTTGGCTTGTAACTGTGTATTTCTCTCCTTCTCATCTTCTTCTTTGAGGAGGTTTATTTTCAGGGAGTCTTGACAGATTTGGTAGAGGATCTAAATTTTCTTTAGAATTTTAGAACCACTATCCTTTTTAGTGTCGGTGTGTTCAATTGATTATAGATGATAGTGACATTTTGGACCATGGTCCTGGTTCGGTGTGGTTTCATGATTGTCATATAGTACACTAAATTTTCTGGGTATTGCACAAGCCTGAGTAAATATGGGTGGAGGTAATCTAACCTTATACTACATATTCAATTAATACACGTTCTTATTGAAAAAGATATACCAAATACTATTTTGTAATGGATAGCGCACTTTTAAATAATGGACATAACAATTAACGCTTTCCTTGTAGTGAAGAACAACTATGTTTGCACATACAATTTTCACTTAATTTGAGGACATGTCCAATTTTTCTCCCGTTGCAACGCACGGGTATTGTGCTAGTAGAGGGTAATACTAATACATAGATCAAATATGTGAATAAGATTTAACAACACAGTATTGCAACTATTTGAGGGTAATAGATAGATCAAATATGCTAATCAGATTTGAAAAGACCGTGCTGTCACTGGAGCTAAAAAATAAACAAACTGGCTTATTCTACCTCAGGTTGCGGTGGATTCCAATAAATTTGTTCTGGTGTTAGACAACTAGAAACAATTAATTTCTTTTATTTCTCTTTAGTACTTTATTAAGAATGACCCCCCCCCCCCCCCCCCCCCCACACACACACACACACAAAAAAGCTTCCGCTTGCGCAGGGTTCGGGGAAGGGTCCGACCACTTTGGGTCTATGGTACGCAACTTTCCCTACATTTCTGTAAGAGGATGTTTCCAGGAGTTGAACCCATTACCTCATGGTCATAAGGCAGCAGCTTTACCACTGCGCCAAGGCTCCCCTCCCCCCCCCCCCCCCCCCCTACACACACAAAAAAAAGCTCCCGCTTGCGCAGGGTCCGGGGAAGGGTCCGACCACTTTGGGTCTATAGTACGCAGCTTTCCCTACATTTCTGTAAGAGGCTGTTTCCAGGAGTTGAACCCATGACCTCATGGTCACAAGGCAGCAGCTTTACCACTGCGCACGGGTATTGTGCTAGTAGAGGGTAATACTAATACATAGATCAAATATGTGAATAAGATTTAACAACACAGTATTGCAACTATTTGAGGGTAATAGATAGATCAAATATGCTAATCAGATTTGAAAAGACCGTGCTGTCACTGGAGCTAAAAAATAAACAAACTGGCTTATTCTACCTCAGGTTGCGGTGGATTCCAATAAATTTGTTCTGGTGTTAGACAACTAGAAACAATTAATTTCTTTTATTTCTCTTTAGTACTTTATTAAGAATGACCCCCCCCCCCCCCCCCCCCACACACACACACACAAAAAAGCTTCCGCTTGCGCAGGGTTCGGGGAAGGGTCCGACCACTTTGGGTCTATGGTACGCAACTTTCCCTACATTTCTGTAAGAGGATGTTTCCAGGAGTTGAACCCATTACCTCATGGTCATAAGGCAGCAGCTTTACCACTGCGCCAAGGCTCCCCTCCCCCCCCCCCCCCTACACACACAAAAAAAAGCTCCCGCTTGCGCAGGGTCCGGGGAAGGGTCCGACCACTTTGGGTCTATAGTACGCAGCTTTCCCTACATTTCTGTAAGAGGCTGTTTCCAGGAGTTGAACCCATGACCTCATGGTCACAAGGCAGCAGCTTTACCACTGCGCCAAGGCTCCCCTCCCCCCCCCCCTACACACACAGAGAAACCTTTGGGCCCGTATCCCAGGGAGGCCATAAGCTCCCCCCTATACTCCATTGTCGAGGACCGCGTAGCCTCAACCCCAACCCACCCTGGGGCGCATACCCTCCCCCCTACCCCTCACATGTATCATATCTTTTGCCAAGTCAAATTTTAATCGCATCAACTTGAGCATTATATGGAGAGATCACGCCGATGCTGAGCCCTTGGTCTGCCCTTTTCCAAGCTGCAGAAAAAACTTAAGTGGTTGCTTACAGATCTTTAGGGATCAATTTTTCACTAGTAGAAAAGGGGGCAATGGTCCAGGCAGGGCCAGCCCATTAGTCCCGGTTCAGTCCAAAACCGGACCAATGGGGGCATTGGACCCGGTTCGTGAGCCCCGGGGGCCGGCCGGGCCACGTGGGCCCTTGGTCCCGGTTCGTCTGGACCTTTTGGTCCCGGTTGGTGGGACGAACCGAGACCAATGGTCCTCGCTCCTGGCCCACCACTATTGGTCCCGGTTGGAGGCATGAACCGGGACCAAAGGATGCCCATTAGTCCCGGTTCATACCACCAACCGGGACTAAAGGGTTGGTCCTCGTTGCGGCCAGAGTTTAGTCCCACCTCGCCAACCGAAGGGGGCTCACACCGATTTATAAGCCCCTCCCTCTCTGCTTTGTTGAGCTCCTCTCAAAATGAAAATAGATGCCCTTATACAGGGAATTTGACCTAAATTCATACTGAATTTCTCTGAAGTTAGTAGAAATTTATTATGAATTTAGGTTGAATTTTCTCTATAAGCGCATCTATGCTCATTCTTTTAGTAAAGTTAATCACAACTATTTTTTCTTCTATTTATTTCTGAGTAGTTTTTTTATATTTTTTTTCTTTTCTATTATATTTATTTTTTTCTTTTTATTTCTGAGTTGTAATAAGTCATTAAAAATAAGCATCTATGCTCATTTTTTTAGTAAAGTTAATCACAACTATTTTTTCTTCTATTTATTTCTGAGTTGTAATAAGTCATTAAAAATAAGCATTTATGCTCATTTTTTTAGTAAAGTTAATCACAACTATTTTTTCTTCTATTTATTTCTGAGTTGTAATAAGTCATTAAAAATAAGCATCTATGCTCATTTTTTTAGTAATGTTAATCAGAACTATTTTTTCTTCTATTTATTTCTGAGTAGTTTTTTATATCATTTTTTTCTGCTATATTTATTTTTTTTCTTTTTATTTCTGAGTTGTAATAAGTCATTAAAAATAAGCATTTATGCTCATTTTTTTAGTAAAGTTAATCACAACTATTTTTTCTTCTATTTATTTCTGAGTTGTAATAAGTCATTAAAAATAAGCATCTATGCTCATTTTTTTAGTAAAGTTAATCAGAACTATTTTTTCTTCTATTTATTTCTGAGTAGTTTTTTATATCATTTTTTTCTGCTATATTTATTTTTTTTTCTTTTTATTTCTGAGTTGTAATAAGTCATTAAAAATAAAAAATAGGCGCAATGCTCGTTAATTAGCTTCAAGCCTTTCGGAATAGTGTAAACTGCACTGCACATAGCTCCGTGCAGTCTACCCTAATCCTCAAGGCTTGAAGCTAAGCAATGTGCAGGTGAGTATTGAGCCTCTTCTTCATCGTCTCTGCACTCAGGGCTTATAAACCGCTGCGAGTGCCTCTCGCTTGGCGAGGTGGGACTAATTTAAAACAGCTGCAGAAAGAATCAACTAAAAAACAGCTGTAGAAAATAAATAAGTAATTAGACGGGTGCATTGGTACCGGTTGGTGGCACCAACCGGTACCAATGCCCCTCTTTGGTCCCGGTTGGTGGTACCAACCGGGAACAATGCCCCTCTTTTGTCCCGGTTGGAGCCACCAACCGGGAATAAAGGTCTTCGTTTTCCGCCCTTTGGGCTGCTGAAAAGAGGCCTTTGGTCCCGGTTGGTGGCACCAACCGAGACTAAAGGGGGCATTGGTCCCGGTTGGTGCCATGAACCGGGACCAAAGCCTTCGCTATATAAGTTGCACTTAGCAAAATTTGAGAACCGCATCCCCACTTCGATCTCTCTTCCTCCTCTCCCAATGCCGCGCGTCGTCCCCTGCCGCCACCTCGCTGTCGCCGCCCCGCCCCGACGCCGTCGCCGCCCTGACCCAACGCCGTCGCCGCCCCGCCCCGACGCCGTCGCCGCCCCGCCCTGCCGCCCCGACGTCGCTGTCCCGGCCCGCCCGCCTCGACGCCGTCGCCGCCCCGCACCGCACCTCGCCGTCGCCGTCGCCGTGAACAACTTTTTATTATTTTTGTTAGATTTTTTTTAGATTTTTTTTAGATTTTTTTTGTAGTTCATAGATTTTTTTGTTAGATTAGATGTGTAGTAATTTAGATATGTAGTTCATAGTATGTTAATTTAGATTGTGTAATTAATTTGTTCATATTGTGTTAGATTTTTTTTCTGTTAATAGATTTTTTTTGGTGATATTATTGTTGAATATGCATGTTTGGTGATATTATTGTTAATAGATTTTTTTGGTGATATTTAGATTGTGTAATTAATTTAGTTCATAGAATTTTAATGATTTTTTTGTTCATAGTATTTAGAAAAAGGAAAAAAATAAGAAGAGAAAGTGTTTAATATAATTAGTTAGAAAAATACTAGTTTATTTTTAGTAAGTACTATTTTATTTTATTTATAGTAAGTGCTTCATATATAATTGAACTAGCTAGTTGATTTAATAAATTAATTTATTTTACTATATATAGAAGTAGTTTGTTTTTAGTAAGTACTACTTTATTAATTTATAGTAAGTGCTTAGTAGTTGAACTAGATAGTTGATTTAATTAATAAAACTACTTTATTTAACTATATATAGAAGTAGTTCCCGCATCGATGTCGGCGATGCCTATCCCGCATCCTCGTCGTCGTCGACTCGGCGGTGGAGGCCTGCTTGATCAGGGCCATGTTCGGGACTGGGCTCCGCCGGGCTGGTATTGGGAGGTGCTACCTTTCGGGGGACGTAGGTTGGTGAGAAGGCAGCCTATTATTGACCCGATCCTTGTTTGGTGGCGGTCGCGTGGGCCAGTGACGGTGCTGAGGCTTCCGAACACCGCGGAGGTGGTACGTCATCGTGTCAGCGAGGAGGACGAGCACGTCCGTCGCTACATGGTTGCATTGGAGGGCAGGTTCGACAATACCTGGCAGGTTCTTCAGGGATCTCACTGGAGCTATGATCCTGTGATGGTTCCTTATCTTTGAGTGTCCACCGCCCGCGACGATACCCGTCGGGCGCTACGGTTCTAGTTGTATTAGTGATGCTATATTAGTGATAATATTCGACGATGTACGGACACCAAGAGATGATGTACTTTTGCTTATAATTATTGAATGCATGCTAATTTGAATACTACTTTATTTTATGATTTGGTTTTGCTTATTTTATGATTTGGTTTTGCTTATTGAATGCTCATATTGGATAAGTTCTCCTTCATTCCCGTGTGCTAGACAATTTGGTGTAATAATGCACCCGGGAATGAAAGGAGAAGCTACGTACATCACCGATAGTCAACCCGTGATTAATAATAATGATCTAGTTTAATATTGGAATTATGAACATAGGCCGGAAATGTCGTACTCGGACGACGAAAACCGCCCGAGGGAGTGCGACTGGTGCCACGACGACCGAGGTATGTGCGACAGGTTCATTGAGCTGGACGAAGATCGGCGCTTCAGCATTAAACTCGAGGAGACCTTCGATGTTCATACGGTACGCAACGACGACAATAGTTTTTTCGTAATTAAGCACGACTTCAACTATTTTAACGTGTATTTTTCATCTTTTTCAATTCGACTAGCTTATCTCATGCTTTGCAAAACGCTATGTCTTGGAAATGATGGGTTTTGAAGACCATGAAAGTATGGAAACCAAAAAAATTATCCTAAGTACCCATCATGGTGTGGATTTTCAAGTAAAGCTGTACAATGCTCAGAGTGTAACCCATTTTGGTTGCAAAAATTGGGAAGCACTTTGCAAGATGTATGGTTTTGATGAGGGTATGCTTGTCACCATGGATCTTGGTGATCCTACAATCGAGCAAGAGAGACCTTCGATTTGGGTCCTTGTGGATACACCTCTAATTCTTCCCCCATGTGAGCTTAACATATTTATTAAGTAATTTATATTGTTTATTTCAAAATAGTTGACAACTTATTTCCATTGACAGCTTATTTTCATTCTTCAAAGAATGTGCGGAAGATGGTAGACAGAACCTACTACACCGAAGGCTCCGAATTAACTTATCAGGAGAAAAATCATCTGGTCGCATTTTGTACTGATCTTGAGAATTACAATATCTACAATCAAACTCCTCAACATTATGGTCAATACGTGCCACTAGTGCACGTGTTGAACTACGGTAACTACCATGGAGATACCCTGGTAAGATTTTTTACTATTACGACATCCGTGCATCTTTTTGCACACTTCTAAAACTAGTACATCATTGCTAACTACGAAGTTATTACTATGTTTTTCAACAGATAATCCCGAATGATTGTGTGCCTCATCTGATGTATACGCACAGTACCCTTCATGTTTTGAACATACAACCAGGTCTTCCTGTGAATCTCAACTGTCCATACCGGGTTTCTAAAAGAAGTGGAGACATGACAATCAAAGAATGAAAAAATGTATGGACAGTCGTAAGGAGCTTCTTGGAAGCAAAAGGCAGCGAAGGGCAAGAATTGGAGACAGGATGATCGCCATTCTTCATAATGGAGAGTCAGAATCTATATTGTTTTATGCTTTTTTACCTTAAGGGTGTTTAGGTCCTACCTGATACTGATGATCATGTGCTAAGAACAATTATGTAGGGTTGGGTTCGATGACTATAAGGATGATGACCGTATGACTTATTATTAATAACGAGTAGAAGTTGTATGATGATGCATGATTATTGGACTTGTTATATATGATGATGTATGATGCGAGCATGCATGAGTTATTATATCAGCGGGTGAAATGAACATAGCAGCAGCGTTGGTAAACCTAGGACGAAGATATAAGAGAGGACACTTCTCTCTATTAGCTAGCTAATAACAACCTAAAAATAACCCCCAAAACCCCTAAAGCAGGCACTTTTCTAAAAAAACATGCACTTTTCGTCCCGGTTGGTGCCACCAACCGGGACCAAAGGCCCCCTGACTGGGCTCAGCGGACCGGCCACGTGGAGGCACATCTGTCCTGGTTCGTGTTTGAACCGGGATTAATGGGTGAAGGTATTAGTAACGACCCATTAGTTCCGGTTCATGAACCGGGACTAAAGGCCCTTACGAACTGGGACTAATAGGTGTTTTTCTACTAGTGTTTGGACATGGCAACTGAAAGAATTTTCTTTCAATTTGAGCATAACCAATCTTCCAAATGAACTTGTCGCAAATCCAGCTTCTTTGCATAACTATGAAAAGTAAGGATTAAGATTATGATTAACAAAAACAGATCAACAATAATGGAACATCAAAGAAAGATATGGAGGTTAAAATACCATTTCAGCATCAGAAGTTTATCTTGTTGGTAAATGCACTAATGACTAAAAAATGGAATCAGACACTATAAGGAGGGTGAGGCAAAACCTTTGTTTGCTTTTAACCATTGCACTCAACTGACAGCCATCTCCTACCAAAAGAAGATGCTGCCATCAGATGGTCCAGAAATGGCACTCACCAGATGCCAATTGCCCATGACATGTGGACAGAAAAACCCTCGAAACCCTAGGGCACAGTGGCGGAGCTTCTCAGGGGCCAACCTGGGCCGTTGCCCCCTCCCCCCCCCCCCCCCCAGCCCATGAATTTTTTCTGAAATACCCCTTAGTATTTGGCCCATATCTCAAGCAAAATCAGCCCAAAATACATATTGTTTGCCCCCCCAGCCCATTGCCCCCCCTAGATTTCAGCCCAAGCTCCGCCACTGCTAGGGCACAGACCACGCATAGACAAAGCACAATCATTTGAAGCATCCAACCGGCCAAACTTTGATTGCACATAAAAGGCAGCGAACAATAGCGCATTAAATGCGATCAATCAAAAAATTACCAGATTTAAGCATGACCAGAAACCTAGCGCATATATGCACATTGGTCCATGGTCCATACATTTGCACAGATTTGTAAAAAAAACACTCAAGCTCGCAAAAAATGACTTGAAGTTGCAGGGGATAGCCTCAACCTGAAAACAAAATAGGTCATAAATGAAATATGATTATAAGTAGCTGCTACTGTAGAAGAACAAGCAAGGATCAACACAAGGCTTAAGCTGCTCATATCACAAGGAGGCCACCGTACTCCACCATCAACATGCTTTCTCATAGCAAAACAATTTACAATTTGTGCCACCAAATTGTACAACATCGTGGCATGTATCTCTCTCATTAGGATACACACATATCATCTGCCAGCAGTCTTCTAAAACGTACACTAGGTATTATCTGAAGTTTGGGCGAACTAGTTTTTGCTCACACAGCCATCACCTAGTCCATCCGCGTGTGGGCGAATTGATTTTAGCCCACACGACACTCCTACGTTGTGGATGGCAACTGCAGTTACGCGAACGTGGCAACTAGGTAACTGTCTTTTGCTAGATGGCAATTGCAGTTGCGCATATGTTGCAACCAGATAAACACATATAGCAACTGTGATTAACTATACATGGCAACTATGGTTGGACCACACGTGACAACTAGGTAAACACACATGGCAACTACTGTTTGACCATGTGTGGCAAGTAGTTAATCACACACGGCAACTACGGTTTGATTACACGCGGCAACTATCATAAATTAGACATGACAACTATAGTTAATCAAAACATATAGAGTTGCCATGCTTTTACAACTACACTTGTCATCCCGGATAACTACATCTGCCAACCGGGATGGCAACTAAATCGTCATCCCGCGGGGTACCTAACGTAGCTGCGCTAGGACGTGTGGGCATTTTTGCTTCGTGCCACACGCGCGGGGTGGAGATGAGTAGTACTTGTTGGGCGTGTGACACGAATTAGCCACGCCCATACGTGTGGGCAATTCTAATGTCCGTCCACACACAACCCGTGTGGGCTGCCTCCTGCTCACACCACACACGGTGTGTGGCCAGACCCTTTAACGCCCACACGTGTGGGCGTTATCGGCGTCCTTCTTTTTTTCCCGTGCCCTCTCTTTCCTTATCCCCTTCCTCCATGCCCCTCTTTTTCCTTATCCTTTTTCTTCTCCCACAGACACACGAGATGCTCGTGAAACTGTGCTACGAGGCGGAGCTGCTGGAGGTCAGTGGCTAGCCGGATGCAGCAACGCCGGTGCTGCGATGCCACTGCTGATGCTGCAACGACCAGTGTGTACTGCAAGGCAGTGCTACAGCGACGCCGTGCTTCATGTTGATGCTGCGACAACCGGCGACCTACTGCGAGGCGGTGATGCGCCGTCGTCGCCATGCTGCAAACTGATGCTACGACGGCGCTGCCGTGCTGTGAGCCGATGTTGCGACGTCGCTAGTCAGAAGCATCTGGTGCTGCAAGGCCACTCCCCGGCTGGAGCGCCGGTGCTCGCTGGAAGCATCTCATGCTGCGAGGCCACTCGTCGGCGGGAGCATCGGTGCTGCGAGGCTGCTCGCCGGAAAGCTTCCCATGCTGCGAGGGCCGCTCGCCGGAAGCATCAAGTGTTGCGAGGCGTTCGCCGCCGGGAGCGCCGGTGGTGCGAGGTGCTCGCCGGAAGCATCTGACACTGAAAATCGATGTGCTGCAAGGCGATGTTGCATGGCCGCCGGCGACGTCACGGGGGGGGGGGGGGGGGGGGGAGGGGGGGTGAGGGGGTGTCAGAGCTGCCGCTAGGACTAGTAGCAGTGATGCGATGCGCTCCAAGGAAGGGGGTACGCTGCGAGTAAGAGGGTGTAGGAAGGCAGTGCGCGGAAGAACGGAGAAGGGATCGGACGGTCATCTTTGAGCGCATCAGACGGCTGCTGGGGCGGTTGCTTTTTTTTTTTGCCACCTACATCCGGATGTCGCCTAGCACGCGCCCTAACTTTAATACAAAGTTGTACTAAGTTGAGACATTTATTTTGGAAGGAAGGGAGTATCAGAAAAATCGACACCTTGAGAATATCTAATACAACCATGGTTATGTCCTCGCCGCAGAGATTAAGCAAAATCAGCTGCTCGTAACAACTCCGTGCAGAACCCGGCCAGCCCAACCAACACTACGCTTAGAGTTAGATTCAACGCCGTACCGTCCGTTTAGCCATGGGGTGCGCCCGTCACAAGCCGGCCGGAGACCCACGTAACGGTTATATACGACCTAACGTCTCCTAACCAGCAGCTACACCGATCGATCTTCCTATTACTTGCCTACTGGACAAATCCTGTTGAAATTAAACACGACGTCCGTAGCTCGTACGTATACATAAACGAGTAGTACTCAAGCTCGTAACCGAGTAGGGCTATGCTTGTACGTAGCCCCAGGTGCTATATATATATGTACATGTAAACCACCGTGAGAGATCGATTTTCAATACAAAGCAAACAAAATCCATCCGGCGATTCGTGTGCGTGCGTGCGTGCCGGATTGATCGGGAGTGGAAATCGTCAGCTTCGCTGTTCGCTGGAAAGTCGTCGGGACCGCAGCCAACAAACGATGGCCGGCGACGAGCTTGTGGCGGTGGCGGCAGAGCCCTCGGAGTGTACCAGGTGTGTAGTGATGTGTCTAATGGGCCTCGTCGGTCTCACCCTTATCGGCATCGCCGCCGGGCTGCTTGTCTACATCGAAGATGTTGGGCATCGTCCCGCCGCCTCCCCCGACCTTGTGCTGCCGCTTCACGTCGCCTGGATCCTCGCGATTTTGTGCCAGGGCCTAGGAATGGTCCCTTTCGTCATTTTCCTTATGATGCTTGAAGAGCGGGCTCGCGGCAATCCAGAAGGAGAGAGGCTCGTAGATACATTGTTGTTGCTCTAGTCCATCTGTGTATGTGCTCTATATGCAATTGTACCTGCATCTGCGTGCGCACTTGCTTGAACCAGATCGATCGATCTGTCCATACGCGTCGTATATGGACGTCCTAGTTTGTGTGACTGAGAAATGACCCTGGTATGTAACGGAAGTTATTCTACATTGATTGCCTTTTTTTTAGGGAAATGTCAATAGGGCGCACCTTTTTAACTTCCGATCACCGTTTACTTCGAAGATAATGTCCGGGAGAATTCGACTAAATTCAGCCAAGACGTTCGTGTTGTGAAACACGCCCAACAAGGCATCCAGGGCGAGGAATGGAGTGCGACACACGTCTCGTGTGCGGCGCACGCCTCCGGTGCGAGTTCGTCCCTGATCTAGGGGCCTCGCTGCTGAAATTTCGACCGGGATTTCTTCTACGGCGAGGGAGACGGCTGGTCCTCCTCAACGCCGACGAGGTGACGGTGGACGCGCGTGGCTGGGGTGACGACGTGGATGTCATTGCTGGTGGTGTGGGCGCTCGCCGACGGCGACAAGGTGCGGATGGGATCGACATGTGGTTTCCGAAGGCGAAGATGCTCAACGATGTTGCGGGTATGGTGCGCGACAAGCTCAGCGAAGAAGATATCCAGCGTTGCTTCCCCAACTACGACAGGCAGCCGGCGATGGGGGTACTGCTTTGGGTGACGCTCGAGGCGGATCCCCGATCCGGGAGCAGAGGCGCAAGTGGAAGATCTTCAGATCCCTGTGATACAGCCAGATCCAGCCCAATCATCATATAAGCAATTCCAATTATTCTGTAACAAATGGAATGGAAGTATCATATAAGTAATTCCAATTATTCTGTAACAATGAAAGGTTAATTAGGGACTAATCCTAACCCGAGTTATAGTTGATGCACGAATATGTCATATTAATGATATATGCATCATGTTGATCAAAATGGCATAGTTGTCAAGTTAATATGAATGAGGATTAATTTGTTATTAGTTAGGCACGTTAACTAATGCATTACTGCAAATTAAATGGAATCATGATCCACATATATTTCTGATCAAGTTTCATATAAAACACTCAGTGACTCGAGCCATAGTTGATTTATCATAAATTATGGAAGTTCATGCCATTTCTTGTCATTAATAAACAGTACAAAAATATACTCCCTCCATTTCTTTTTAGTCTGCATATAAGGTTTGGTCAAAGTCAAACTTTGTAAAGTTTGACTAACTTTATATTAAAAAATATAAACATTGACAATATGAAATCAACATTATCAGATGCACCACGAAATGTATTTTCATATTATATATTTTTAATATTGTAGATGTTCATATCTTTTTATATAAATTTGGTCAAACTTTGTGTAGTTTGACTTTGACCAAATCTTATATGCGGAGTAAAAAGAAACGGAGGGAGTACATGGCCCAAAATTGAGCTAGACTAGCTAATCTACGCTTAGAAGCAAAATAGCTATATCACACCAACTGACTTAACTAGGCCGAGGCCCGCTATCAAGAGAACAGAGAAGGAGGGGATCTCACCAGCGGGCTGACTGGGCCAGGCCGGATTAGTGACGGTACGGGGCGCACACCCCTCTGTACACTTGTTTTTGTAGCTGGGCCGGCCCGTTCTACTGATTTCTGTTTGTAAAAAAAAAACAAGCGCGCGCGTGCCAGGTTTCGAACTGCGGACCTTCTGGTTAACACAAGCTACGCTAACCACCCTGCTACGTCAACCTTACATGCTCAATAGAAACTTCTTCATTGTTTTTATCTTACGTCTTTTTCTTTTTTCTATTCCTTTTTTCTTTGCTCTCTTTTCCTTTTTCTTTTATCATTGTTCTTTTTTATTGGGAATGGTTTTGTTCGGTTTTTTATTCTTTTTTCTTAATGCTAATTGAAAGAAACTTTTTAAAACCACTGAACTTTTTTCGAAATTGATGAACTTTCATCAAATTGAATGAACTTTTTCAAAACCGAATGAACATTTTTCGAATTCAATGAACTTTTTTTAAATTCGATAAACTTTTTTCTTAAAATTCGTGAACTTTTAGCTTCAAAATCGATGAACTTTTACCAAATCCGATGAAATTTTTTCAAATTTGATTTTTTTCTTCAGATTTGATGAACTTTTTTTTGAATTCAATGAACTTTTTTTAAATTCGATGAACTTATTTGGAATTTGATGAACTTTTTTTAATTTGACGAACTTTTTTTCAAATTCAATGAACTTTTTTTCAGTTTTTGATGAACTTTTTTGAAATTTGATGAACTATTTTTCAGATTCAATGTTTTTTCCAAATTCGATGAACTTTTTTGCAAATTCAACGAACTTTTTCAAAATCGATGAACTTTTTTCTAAGCACTTATTTATTTTTTTAAATCTACCCAACTGGTTTTTTTCCTTAAGAAAATGAGTGCATACTGTAGCAATTTAGCCATAGAAAAAAAAACAATCGAGGGGAGCCAGGGATCGAGGGAGCGGCGGGGGGCAGCGATCGAGTGAGCCACCGGGGCAGCGAGCGGGCGAGCCGGAGGAGCCAGCTAGCGAGCAAGCGTTACTGGGCCATGCCCAGTCTAGCTAGGCAGCGGGCGCTGCGTTCGCCAACAGGCGCTGAAGGCGCCAGAGAGGAGCTCTCAAGGTGAGGCTGAGCGTAGTCGGGTGAAGCGGGCCGATCCGAGACGTCAAAGGGCCAAGCGGACCAACGAAGTCGATCCGGTATGTGGGCGGCCAGGTCTCGTCGGGGTTGGGGAGATAGACGCAGCGACTGGCGAATCAAATGGGGGTGGTGTGCAGTGGCGTAGCCAGCCCAATAAGCCAGAGTGGTCCAGTAATAGAAATATTTACATAAGTTCATTTATTTTAGAGAAATATGTTTTTACTACACTACATACAAGCTATGGGGAAATTCCAGGGTGGTCCATGGACCACCCTGGCCACCCGCTAGCTACGCCACTGGTGGTGTGGGACTCCGGCTGTGATGTTGACAAGCATTGGCGGCCGGTCAATATCGGATGGTGAAATGCCTCACCGAGACGGTGACTTGCAGAGAGGATGGAGAGAGGGTTAGGGGAGGAGGGTTGAGGGGGAAGGAAAGGAGGAAGGGAGAGGAGGGCAGCGCAGGGGAGCGGAACTCGCGGAAGTCCTCGTCGGGGCACGCAGGCGCGATGGTGCTTGAGATGGAAAGGGCGGGCCGGGCTCGCGGATGTAGCACTGGGGCGCTCGGGTGGATTTTGCCTGCACGATTACGGCGGCTACCTGGATGGGCCGCGCTGGCCCATAGTGCTAGGGCCACTGGGCGGGTATGGGAGCAGACGGATCCCTCTGAGGACGACCCCGAGGTGGATGAAGGGTGGCATCGGTTTGATTTGATCTGGGAAGATGGGGTTATCTCTAGGGTTAGGGTTTTGCCCAAAATGGCAAGGAGGCCTGTCCATTTATAGAAGGGGTTAGGTGTAACTTTTGGGCTGGTTTAGAAAAGAGGGAGATGGATTGACCCATTAGTATTTTTATTTATTAAACTCTTTATTATTTAAATGGCTATAGCGCACACATATTAATTCGTTGGAGTATCAAACAAACTCTAAATGACATGAAATTTTAAATATGCCATTTCTAGACTATAACAAGGCCACACAAAAATAACCATCTTATTTGTACTTCAGTTAATATTGATTTAGAAAATAACTCCATTTATTGTATAAATGGATTTGAACTACAAGTAGGTGATAATCGGAGGGATAAAATCATGAAATGATTTGGTGAGCTCCCAAATATAACATGAAGGTCAGGGGGAAGGTTTAGGAAAAAGGCTAGGTGAATAACATCAAAAGGGAGAAGGGGTTTACTTATTCACCATTTGACAAATAAGCAAAATAAAATATCTAAATTAATTAATTAACGCAATATGATGCTTATATTATACCGATGAGATGTATATGATGCACAAACAATATAATGGGAAAATAAATCTAGGGTTTACTCCATGGGATGTTAGACGCAAACCTTGAGCTCTATCAGCGTCGGGACCCGACTAACGTGGAGCTAGTTGGTAGCGAGGTTGTTGGCAGTGATGAGTTTGGACAACAAGTATGTATGCTCTCCAGATGAGAACCCTTGATCTTGCCTCTCCGACTAGAGTAGATAATCGTTAAAGTGTGTACGACGTACCATTGTCGAAGGCGTTGGCTCCAAGCTTGGCTTTGCAGATGCAACTCCAACGCACAACCCCAAACGGACATCCGTTTTGTCCGGATTCTGTCCGTTTGGGTAGGACAATGGATCGTGTCCGGGCCATTTATCGGATGCGGTGATCGTGCGCCCAACGCGCGGAAGCATCCCGTCCGCGTACGTTTTTCTTTGCAAGCACATATTTTTTTTTCATCATTGATTTTTGGTACATGAAAATACATCACCAAATTTTGACTAGAAAAGTAAGACCAAAGAAAACAAGAACCACAAGAATACATTTTAGAAGATATCCAACTTTCATGACTGCTCCTGTAAGTTGGATTAGTGCCTTCTCGATGCATTCATTGTTGATCTACAGAGGCTCAATCTTGTGTGCTTCTTTCTTCTTCGAGTGTAAAGAAGTAGACGTTGCTTCCTCGCATCTAATCTCATGTCTAGTCTCTATTCTAGCAACAAGTGCACTAGTCTCATCTCTAGCCTCTATACTAGCTAGAAGTGCACGAACATCTACTAAATTGCGCTCTATCAATATATCGATGTACTCTTCTTTCCAATACCCAAACTTGCATCCATTCTACACAATGAGAATGTAAGTTAGCACAACTAGTCAAATCCGAGAGCACTACGGAAGCTTCATGAACACATACCCCATCGGTTGAGCACTTGATGAACACCCATCCGGGATGTTCCGGCGTTGTAGATATGTGGCGCAAAACCGTCTTTGGGCAGTCGTCGCACTTGATGAGTGGCAACGGTGCACCGACGAGCTTTTGGGCCAGGACCAAGCCCGGCCGACCGTCATTCATGTATCTGCCGGCGGACCCTCGACGGTGTAGCCGAGCGGCTAGAGTAGGAGTCAGTACCTGCATGCGGCCTTGCCGCGGCCTTCCGGCCCGGTGCCCGACCAGTCCATGGCGCAGCGCGGCCTCCCACAGCCAAGGAGCTTGAGCCCGACCGGATCCGCTCTAAATCCGGCCGCAGGGTACGCAAATCAGGTGGCCGTGGGTAGCTCGGGGGCGTCGAGGGGGAGGGGGTTGGGCGAGCGCGCGTCCGAGCTGCACAGCTGCAATGGCAGCGGCGGCGAGGGGCAAGAATGGAGAAGACTGGAGGGGTGCGGCTGGAGGTGGGAGGAGCGGATAGAAAAAAGGGGTCCCTGTGCCACCGACGGGCGGGCCAGAGGAGGACACGCGCACACGGCCCGCCCATCCGCGCGCTGTCCGTTTCACCCCAAAAACGGCCCAAACTTGAGTCGGGGATGGGTCGAAAGTGGACATAAAACGGACAAAAGTCCGTTTGCACCCACGCGCTGGGCCGTCTGGTATGTCCGTTTTACCTCAAACGGACACACCCGGACGGGATGGGGTCGTGCGCTGGAGTTGGCCTTAGATTCAACCTTTGGATGGACCCATCAACAACGCCCTACATGCAGAGATCCCTTCTTGATGCCTTTATCTAGGAGTAGCATACTTTTTGCTGTGTGGTGTACATGCCGCTCGTTCGATGGGTTATGGTCCATGGTGATACGTACGTGGTAGGAGTGCAGAGATACCTCTATGAAGCATATCCAATGGATGTCTAAGGTTATTTATTTATTTGTAAATCAATTTGTTCATCACCAATGCTTGGCTTCGTGTGAGACAATTATGAATAATTACTAATATATGGTTGTGTGTATCAATAGATGCAGAGGTCAAGGTTATCCTCCATTTTTGAAGAAAAAATTTCCAAGGAATTGTATTGTTTAGCCATGTGAGAGTTGTAGTATACTACGTACTTATTTATCCCAAAATGATTAACCAATTTTGTTGGCCATGGTGAAACTCTAGAAATGCAAATATAGGTATTAGTGCAGAATCAAGCTTGTGCAATCATTCGAGCAGTATTACAGCAGTCCAGTTGGCGATTTAGGACAGAATGCAAGAGCATGTAGCATTACAGCAGCTAACTTGGCGATTTTGTAGCATTACAGCAGCTAACTTGGCGATTTTGTAGCATTACAGCAACAAGTTGAAAGCGCGGCCCTCGTCCAGCCACTCCATGCGCTGATGCCGGTGATGTCGTCCTCGGCCTCAGTCCTCCTCCGATGGAGAAGGCACTGTGGCCGCTGCTGGCGCGGGAGAGGTGTTGTTCAGCGCACCGTCTGTCGCCTGGCTCGTGCCGCTGCCACCAGCCTCCAGGTCCAGGCGGTGGCTCCCGTGGATCACCGGCTCCTTGCCTTTGTGCGCTGATGGCTCGATCTTCTTCTTGTGGGACTTGTCGTTGCTCCCATTGCCCGTGTCACCTGAGGAGACTCTGGTGTTGCCGGTGCTGGAGCTGGGCGTGTTACCGGCACTCAGGAGTGGGGTTCTTCTCTCATCGCTGGTGTGCCCCGAAACTGGCTCGGGCTTGTGCCACTTGGCCACAAGTGCAACCAGCATGGACGAGGAAAGAGCAGCAACCACGTTCATGATCTAGTAAATTGGATCGAGCACGAAAATGCACCAATGACTTGAGTCACTGAAGGAATGAATAGGTACTAATGCATGCATCCGGAAGCAGGCGAGAGAATTGTTTAGTCATACCGCCAGGTATATGTTCCACATAAGGATTGCTCTTATCGCCCACATCACGCCGTTCATGGCTCCAAAAGCAGAGATTGGCCAGACCGGGAGCATGTCCACAGTGGACGCAGATTTTTTCCTTCGCGTTCCATACACAGCGTAAATCCTGTCCGCTAGCGAGCGCGTGTGGATTCGCGTTGCATGCAGGCCAGGGCCCAGTGGGACCGCACAGTGCTCTCGTATTCTCCCGTATACCAGTTTACCACGCCTCCCCATCCCACGGTATTCCACAGTAGCTGGCCCACCCCCTTTCCCCCACGACCCCACCTTGCATCCTTCTTCTTCATCTGTCTGTAGTGAACCAGAGCATTCCGACTAGGAGTTTTTCTTTCTCAGCAACAATGGCGCCTAGGAGCGGCTACACAGGAGATGGAGGAAGCTCAATCACGTCCATGGATCTAAGCCATGGAAGTGTTGAATCAAGTGAATCTCTTCAAGTATGTTCGCTAGCCTATCCTTTATTATTTCCCCAATTTTTCTTCAAGTCAGATCCCCCTGATCTGCAGCCTGTCAGATCCGCCCCATCCCACGAAATCTCTTCTTCTTAACCTCTTTCCTCTCCTGATCTGCAGCCTGTCGATGCTACGGCGGATGTACCTCCAGAAGAGATTATTGATCCGGAGTTCTTCGGCATAGATACTTCTCTCCACACAGATGCCATCACAAAATGCATCCAGCAAGAAAAGTGGCTTACATCTATGCGGCCACAGGCAGGAGATTTCTTGGATGCCCTCTCTCGGTACAGATGAACTCATGCTCTGCTGCAATTTTATCATTTTTTCCAATTCCATCTGCAGTCATTCACATTTAGTCTATCCTATCTTTTTTGGTCTGTATGCAGGGAGCTGATAGGTGCCCCTGGTTTTTGTGGATTGATGAAGCATGGGGTCATGTACTTAGCCGTTCACTAATGCAACTCTGGGATCAGGCTCGTCTGGACTCTGAAAGAGCAGCAATGTTGGAGACTAAGAAAAAGGAAATGGAGCAGGCATACTTAGAGTTGTGGACTGAGAGAACCAATCTGGAGATTCAACACGAGCAGGTGGTCAACAAGTTGAAGAACACAATAATGGACACTGAGATTAAGATGTCAAGGAGGTTGGATTTTCACACTAAGATGTGTGTGGCATTTATTTCTTCAGCTGTTACCCTTGCTTCAGTGCTCGCTTATGTGCTGTCTGCACATTAGTTTAGTTTGGTAGTGAGCATGTATGTGCTGCATTTGAAGCTGTCGGCAGTCTGTATGACAATTTAGTTTCAGATTGTTAGTAAGCACGTATGTGCTGCATTTGAATATTTTGTATGTGCCAACTGAGTTCGAGTTTGTTGGTCCCGAATCTAGTTCTTACTTATCCCTGATTTTTGTGTATTATGCTACTGGAAATGATGAATGAGGTTCCAAGTTTTTTATCCTGGGCGCTTGCATGTCTTTTTATCCTTTAAAAGATTTGCACATCAGTTATTATCATGTTACATCTGAAGTTTCAAAGGCAGTTTTTAAGTACACCTCGGATATTCTGGATAGGTGGTAAGTTCTTTTGATGCTACAACTGAAGTTCCGAAGGTGGTCTTGACAATTTGTTCTGTTTGATAAGTATGAAAATCGAGTCTTCCTGTCATCTGTACCAGATTCAGACAAATCACTATAGTTATTATTTTTTGAACACAGTGACAGTGATTGTGTTTATGTAATGCAATTTTTTCATCTAATTGAGGATGTTTTCCGAGGTGACATATGTACTGAGGAAATGCATTTTTTCCAAACAGGTTAGCTGAAGACCAATTCCAACATATTTTGTGCTGTTCACACTTTTGAAGTTTGGTCGCATTATACGTATGCAACATTTGGATGATGCAAAAATCGCTGGCAAAACAAAGGAGTTGAAATCAGCAACAATTTCATAGTTTACTTCGTTCTTAAGAAGGTACTCTTCTGATCCTATTATAGATTCATCTATCAATCGCATTTCCCACATTGTACCAATGTTTTATCAACCTTTGTTGTGTACTTGATCTGTTTTTCGCAAGTCAATCATATATCAAGTCCTGTACTTCTCGCAATCATCCTAATGACTTGGTCTCGTATATGTTTTTTTTTTAATTATGCCACACCGGTAGTATGCGAAACAATGAACAGAAAGCAACTCGCAAATAAAATAACTTAACATGTTCACCAATTGATAGCAAATTAATTCGGAGTACATCATATTTTTGAATGCATAATTAGTTCGGAAGTCTTAACAGTCCTCTTCCAAAGCTAAACAAACACTGACATTTCAATTAGTCCATCCACTCCCAGCAAAAGAACTTGTTCATATTGCCCCTCTTGTGAACAAGTCAATCCTTGTTCTTGTCCTTCTTGCGAATAAGGCAATCCTTGTACCTCGCAGGAAGATGACCAATATTACCTTCTGAACCAAGCAAATCAACAAGCATGTTCATCCTAGCATGCATGACACCATCACCCTGTGTTTGTTGAAAAAAGAGTTCCAGTTAGCGACTCAACTTTGTAACCACTTATTTTGCAAGCATCTTAAGTGTTGGAAATATCTTACCGGGTTCATATCCCTTTTCAGTTTACTTCCCATCCAATTCCTTCCAAAGTGAGTAGCATATATCCATGTGTCTTCCCTGAAAAACGTTTCAAGATTGATAATGTCAGCCATTATAGATTTCAATAGACATGATTCCAAATATAGGCATTAGGGTCACAACAAAATCATTACTTCTTGCATATCCCTGTTGCCAGGCCCCTTGGGAAGCATATATTCCATGACCTCATGTTTGGCTCCCATCCAGAGAAGAATGACTTTATGCACATCTCTATAGCCTTGTGAAGTTCGTCTGCCACCTTCCTGTGCCTGAGCTGAATTTCCTTATCAGACTCATCCCCATTGTTCATTGTTGGGTCGAGGACAAAAATCTTCGACCTTGGAAAGTCCCATATGTACGTAGACCATTTAAAGTCAAATTTAACTGGCAACACAAACTATTAATGGAGAGAAAGGCACTAGATATTAGTAACTGAACATTGATGTTTGTCTTTCTTAAATCATTTGTGTTTTTTTAATGTCACCTCAGTGCATTTGTGAACCTCGTAAGTGATATGCGGCCCCACGAACATGTCCTTGATGTACCTCAGCTTTGAAATGTTGTCTCCTCTACTAACATGGTTCTGCAAGTTTTGCAATTTATGAGTAACACATAGCCGAGGCATCAAAGTTTGCTTATTCATTAATGATTTTAGAAGAAGTTCCTCACCACAAAATCTGGCTCCAGCCAATGTCTCCAACATCCCTCTCCTTTTGCAGCAGCGAATACCACATCGATCTGTTGGTACCTTCTCATCACCAATGTCATCAGCACGCTATCCACCTCACCACCATCGCGTAGCATCTCACGGAGCCGTTCTCCACTGATGTCCATGTATTTTGGGTTGGTGCTTATAATCCACATGTTGGACATTTGAAAAAAAGCATATATTTAGTCATCAATGTATGCATTTCTAAGGGTAATCATGTAAAACAAAAGTATACACTGCTTTTTTTCCTGTTGAGAGCTTACTCTTTTAGCTTGTTCGCGTTCTCTCTATAGAACAACTTGTATATCTTCATCACATTCGCTGGAGCTCTAGTAGGAGGGTCGTAACCCATTACAAAAGGAGACCTTGCATATTTCCCAGGCTTGACCACCCTCTTTGGCTGAGGCTGTGTGCTAAATGATCCCTGTGACATAGTGACGTTGAGGTTGATTGCTCCCTCCTCTATCTCCTCCCTAATGTCGAGCTCGACAGCACACATCTGGCGGTTCAGGATAACTGGAGAAGGCCTTGAAGATGTACCGGAAAGAACTTGGTTTGGTGCTGGAGTGGCGACAATCTGCATTCCTGCATCTGAATGGCACACACGGCAATTTTAGAACGGTGGTCATGACCCAACATTATTAGATTTAGGTGTTAGCAATAAATCCAGCTTGTTAAATAATCACTATTACCTTCGAGACTATCCCCCTTGGTTGCTGGCGACCCAGGCGTGCTGTTTGCGGATGCAACCGACAAGTCTGAAAAAATGTAGTAATTGATGTATTATTTTCTATGTTTCACTTAATATTCGGTCACAATGGATGATCAATCGTATGGATTTAAAACACATACCATTGGATGCTGAGGCAGCTGTAAATGCATTCATCAAGTCCGTCTTCCTAAGACCTGACATTACAACTTTGAACTTCCCATGCATCTCTGGAGGATCAATTGATCCACCTACACCTAAGTCTGCATCCTGTCCTGAAGGAATGACTGACAATTGTTTATCTTCATCACCATCTTTTTGGTTCTCTTCACCTCCGTCAGTTCCTGATGCTGTTTTTGGAGAGCTTATAACTTCATTTCTTGCCGCCCCACAAACCACTGACATCGCCAATTTGTTTCCTGTAGTATCGTCCAACGGCCCTGTCGCATTGCCAACAATCCCACCGTGCACCCTGCTATATTCATCTGCTGCTTCAATCAGGTCATCTATTGCTTTATTTGCTTCTTCTTGAGCACCTTCAGATTCTTCAGAGCTCTCTATCCTTGCCCTCTTCGGGGTGTGCCTCCAAGATGTGACAACCTTCTTTCTTTTCAACCCTCCTTGCCTTTTTGCCAATGGATGAACATTAGCGGAAGCTCCCTCTGCCGACTCTATGCTTAGTGGATTGTCTGGACCCCCTGGAACATCTAAGAAAATACAAAATCAATGCATTAGTCACTTGACGTGTATGTTTCGTAAGTGCAAACATCAATCTATTCTGTGCGAACTGCAGTACCTTCTTTGGTTGAATACTTGGCTCTCTTCTTTCGTGCCCTCATTGCGTCAGATATCTGGTTTATGTCTGAAAGTATCTTGTCAGTCTCAGCAACGATTAGCCCGTTAGTATCATTGACAATCTCCTCCCATCCTTCTGCGTGTATCTTGTTTATTCTTGCTCCTTTCTTTGATGCCTCACGTACAACTGTTTTGCACTTGTTTGAGTACAGCTCGACCTTGTTGATAATAATACCTGCAAACTGCATTTTACGAAGATTTCCCGTCAAGTTATCTCAGTTTAAGTTTCAGGTATTAATGACTTGTCAATATGTTGGCCTATATAAAATGCTTACATCTATGAAGTCTTTATCAACACCAGTTCCATCTTCGCTGCACCCAATCCCGTATCCATCAATTGTTGCCTGAGCTGTAGTGGCCATCGGGTTACGGCTGTAGCATACTGTCCCCGGTTTCCTTGGCTATTAACATCCATCCAAATTTATCCCATCATTGAAAAGAAATATGTAAACGGACTTATATATATAAACATGTCTGTTAGAGTAGAAGCAAATGGAAAAAAAGCTAATATGAGGAAGACACAAACATGTTGTTGAATAATTTTGTACGATAGCTAACTAAGTCAAACATGTTCAGCAAAATGCATTCAAGGATTTTATTTTATACGTGTCGTACAACTTAACTGTACTATATAGCTTAATTCACATCTATTGATCAAATATGCTAGCAACGCGTCCATTGGTAATAGCTAGAGAAGTATATACAACACCGGGCCTAGTTCCAAATAACGAAACTCTTGGCCATCATAAGACGATTTCACACTATTATGTTCTGTAAAATAACTTACCAGTAGGTGTCCATACACTACTATCTCTGCATCTTTCCCAGTTGTTGTGTCTTCCTCAATAACATCAGAGATGATCTTTTGTGTGTATTCCTTGCACCTAGGGAACACGTCGTGGGGCAGGTTCTTATCTTCTCGTTCGAGGTTGTCAAGATAGAAAACCTGCCACATGAAAAAAAATTGGGATTAGTCGAATTATCACTAGTTTAAGTGGAGAGAATGGCATTTTTCTCAAACCTGCAAGAAGAACGTGCATCCAGTGAGATTTGACTTCAGTTTCCCACCTAATAGTCCAGACTTCACCCTACCAGCAGAGGAAAGTAGCTCTTCTCTAATGTACCGTCCCCAATTGAACATTTGAATCATATCAGGTATGTGCAGGCCATTCCAATAGTCTGTCATGAAGTAGTTGTGCTTCAGCGGAGGGGCTAGGAGGAAAGTCATCGCACAAATCGCAAAAGCAACCTTGAATTTGTCTGCTTCGGCCTTTGTCATGGTCCTTCCATACTCAATCTTCAAAATGTTAACTATGGGTGTGATCTTATTTTCTCCATTCCCAATCCCTAAGATTTCACGTACAGTAACTGACATGTGTGCCGGTGCATTCTTGTTAACAGGAGATCCTACTGATGGCACCCCCAGTACCTTGCCCACGTCTTCGTCGTCGAAAGGTAAGTCTCTCCTAGCATCAATTATGATAGCAGATGCCTTCTCATCAACCTTGCTCATAAGCCACATGGATTGTTGCCTGTTCGACCTTGTTATTGCTGGTATCTGAAGTAGTCCTTCGAACTCCATCTCACGTACTAGATCCTTTTTTTCTTCAGACAGCCCATCAATCAATTCCTTCATCTTTTTGATGCTGCTCCTTGAATTTATTGGGTTTTGTGATGCCTTCTTCTTGCCCTTTCTAGCGCCGTCGGATGCTGAATCTTCCGGTGTATCGATGTGTTGTGTAGGATACAAATCGAACCCTTCTGATGATTCCTCGTCGGATTGCTTGTAATCAGATGATGACGAACCAGATACCATTTTCTACGGTGTATTTAGAAACAACATCAGGGGATATGTATAGTATATAGCATGATGATTAACAATGATAATTACTGTTGTATGCACCCCAGAGATTAATCCAGTTTGTCATAATCTAGAGATATCATGAAATTTCCCCCCATTGTCCACTCACCCTAGGACATACAACGTAGTGATACTGTAACTATAAACTTAATACAATGATTAATTTGTCTATCGTATCCTTTCAGCCGATAGACCTCTACAACTTCTGTAATCTGACACTCTATCTTTTATGAATATACATTCCATACCGTGGAATGGAAATGCACTAAAATAAAAGACCTTGACTATTCATTATGCTAACCTGACATCTCCTGTTAAGTAGCACTTTTCATCCTTTAAACATCTTCCAAAACAATTCAAGTTACTTAAGTGTAATTTGCTAAGTTCCAGTAGAGAATACATATTTGTATATATGTAGAAATTGCACGTCAGGGCTCCTTATTTTAAGTTCCACTCCCAAAAGCTTATTACTGATCTATTGGCCACCACTATGCGTATTTTCTGAGTATATATATATATATATATATATATATATATATATATATATAGCACTTTATTGTTTGCAGCAATACTATGCATCAACAATGATGTCCTGCAAATCTTTGCTACCACTTCTTTTATCATATAATCTAATGGACGTTCTTTTGAACACTAGGTACATATCATCCATGGCATGCAGCAGGTATTCACAACTTCCATAATCTGCATCAGGTATCTCTAATCCTACCATATAGATGCAATCCCAAACAATTGGAAAGCATCAAGATCAAGAAGAAGTACTTTTGTTTGGAAATGCCACACAAACCAAACTACTAAAAGGTTTCCTATATTGCAAAATATCAAACTGCTATGGACGAAATCAACAAAAAAATGTCAAACTAGCCAATCGAACATGCAGTACCTTTTTTCCAGTTGAACCAGTGAGGAGCTCCTATGTCTTCATCCTTGTGAAGAAGGATCTCCTAGTTCTCTATCCTTTGTGGGAAGGAGCTCCTAGTGCTTCATCCTTGGAGGGAAGGAGCTCCTAGTTCTTCAGCCTTGGGGAGAACAAGAGAGGAGCACCAGATGCAAATGAATCTGTGTCAATGCACCCATCCCTCTCACAGCTCGTCCCTTTGAGCAAGTGACATGAGATAGGTGTCTAGATAGGTGTTTGGAATCTTTTTGTACCGCACACACAACTACCCTCCCTTGGCTTCCAAAAGGCACTTGAAAACCGAGCCACAGTAGTTTCAGTTCCAGATTACTATTTTACCCCTCCCGCTGAAAGCACACAGATTTATATTACTTATTGTACTCAATCAGCTGGCCTCAACCATTTCGTTACGTTCTTTCTCGCTGTTTATAATATTCCGCACCGAGGTCATATTAACAACAGTAGGAGTAACAACTTATCTTGACAGTGTTGTAATCACTAATTGCCGTCATAACAATGAATCCATTAATGTTCAGATTCGATTAAAAGAAACATATTCATCAGCAGCAACAGAAATTCCACCTTCCCCTTTTTTGTTCATGCTATTTGTTTTACATTTTAGTATAGTTCCACAGTACTGGACAACATTGTTTCTACTGACCAAGTTCAGCCATGATCCAATTTAAAGTTGTCTTGAGTTAAGCTAAAAAATCATAATGAAACGGTAGCCTTCAACGGTTGACACACGCAAAATGATGGGTTCTGTGATGATGGGCATTTAAGTACATGTAGTGTGAAGACTAAGTGCATTGGAAAATAATGACACTGCTTATTTCATTGCAACTACCAGCACTTTTTGACTTGTATTAGGTTCTTCTGCAGATGAATGTTAAGTTCCCATGTCGAAACTAATTGCACCTTCATGAAATTAGTTCCTTTTAGCCATAAAAATACCCGTAGCGTGTGCTCACACTTGTGCAAAATTAACACATGCATGACTAGTACAAATAAAACTCCATGGGTGACCAGGAAATATAGAATCTAGGAAATACAAATCTTGGATAGTTCAAGACCCTCGACTGAGCTAAAAAACATACCATTAATTTGACCCCTAACTTGACACTACTAGCATTGAAGCCCTTCATAAAGATAGATCCCGCGGCTCGTACGACTCACTAAGGATAATGTTGCAGCTAGAACTAAACGATGATAATTTCCTGGTCTGCTAACCCATTTTTCCTCTCTTAACCTTAACGACCTTTTCATTTCCCAACCCAAGCAGCCGTGACTGCGATCATCGCTGCCACTGGTGCGGTGGACGCGAGTGCAAGTTGAAGCACCTTGTTCATCCTCTTGAGCGTCCTGATCTCGCTGTTCCTGTCAGCCATCTCCTCGATGAACTCGTCTTGGTCTTCTGTCACCTCCCGCAGCTTCACCCGTTCAGCTTGGATTCTCTTCTGCACGTATTCCTCCAGTGCATCCTCCCACACGTATACGTCGCACGCTCTCCTCTGAACCTATACATAACAATGAATAAACAAAAGCAAAAGAATCTTTAGTCAGCTGAGGTACTGAATGGAATCTGATGCATTTTGTATTTTCTGCAATTTCTTACCCCATAGTTCACGCAGCTGAAGTAGAACTTGTCCTGCCTCGCCACAGCAGAGCCAGCTTTCCTGGCGCATGGCATGCCGCATGCACATCGAAGTCTCTGATTTACAGTGGACATGTTCTTCTAAGTTCTTTGGTTCTTGCAGAAGAAGTGTTGTGGTTACTCACGTTCCATTCCACTCGTATGTATAGCCCTGGTATTAATTGTGTGCAGCTATATCCAACCAACCATAGTACACATACTTTCGGCGCTACTGAAGGGGGCAGTGTCTCGTTCATGCCCATACGGCGCGCCGGTCGAACAGTAAAGTTGTGAGGTCAAATCGACCTTATCTCATGTACCTTGTACTGCTACATCACTGTTGGATAGGAGTGCATGGTCCAATGTGATGTTTGACTCACCCGTGAGCTGCACAACACTCTGGACAATAGGGCATGGGCGCCATGGCATTGTACCACTCCACTCCAAGGGATGCATGTGTTCTATTATTTTAATACTGCCACCTTCCCTCTCTGATCAACACCACGCCATGCACTTGTATTCACATGTACTGGTTAATGAATACATAAGGGCATCTCAACACCCAAAATCAAATCCCACTTCCCTTAATCATTTCTCCCACTGGAAAACATGACAAACCAAATTCAATTGGCATACAGATAACGCCTCCCTTGGATCCCTTCTGGCCAGCTCCCACCTACAGGTCAAATCAACATACACTGCTTCACTGCTTGAGCTCTCTATAGGCTAGTACCTCAAAGCTGTATATAACTCAACCATCCCTATACCTCGTTCTCCTACACCGACGTCATGGATCACAACCCCGACGCGACCGATGCTCTGTTCACCGGCGATGCCATGATGGTTTCCCCAGCACGCTCGACTGCCACCGCCGTCGTCCCTGTGAGTATTGCCACCGGCCTTTGCTTTTGAACTTGCATTGTAGAATTATTTGCTAGTTTGTTAACCCACATTAAATGTACAGGCGCATCCATCCACTCTCAGGCCTATGTCAATCAAGCAGCTGTATGATGGATTCATGGAGGACATAGAGCGTTATCCTATCGTAGTTGATGGAGACACCGTCTCATCAGTGAGTGTATTTGTCATGTCATTTCAATTATCAAACCCATCCACTGGTTGTTCTTAATACATTTCTTCATTTGTTAGGTGATCCTGATAGGAACTGTTTCACACTCTATTGTAAGAATGAATCATTGGTCTTTTGACCTGCAGGATGCCACTGGGTTAATCAATGTATCTTTTTGGTAATAAACCCACCTTCATTAATCTCGTTCGATCTCAAGAACTTCAGAAACAATGCATTTAACATTTTGCTCAAATTCTTTTTGTTAAATTGTCAGGCCGGAAACCCCTGCAGACTCTAAGCTTTCTTGGTCAACTAGGTCCGTTTTAAGTTCTAATTCTACCATCAAAATAATTCTCTTTTGCATTCCTAGTTGTTAAAATCGCCGGTCAACAAGGCCACTCTTTCAATCATTAAATCTTTTTTGCAGAAATGGCGACTATGTTCAACTATTTGGCAAACCTGCGATGGATGGAAATTTCCTTCAGATTAAAGCTTTCAAGATCAGGTTAGTTGAAAACTCATCTTCTTTATTTGTCTATGTTGAGCCAATCCATACAGATATATCTTTATTTATATGCATAGCCTTACATATTGAAAAAATTGCAGGGTAATCGAAAACTACAATGACACCACGCATCACTACTTGTATACCATTCACACTACATTAGACATTCTTAAGAGAAAATCTCTCAAGGTAATTATTGATATTATTCTTGAAATATAACTACATGATACATGCATTCATTAACACATACATTACCTCTCATAGGAAAAAATGCAACCTGTCTCTACCGCATCAACTGTGTTCCCAAAGGGTCCACCAATTACCCCTTCGGAGGTACATTCTCATTCATCAACAAAGGACAAGATATTTGCCATCCTGCGCGACCCGGCCTACCGGTAAGTGCTGGATAGCTGACCCATGAAGTTCTTCCATTAGCAAGAGAGATAACTGCACGCTCACTTATTAAGTTCCTTTCGGTAAAACACATGTAAATCCAAGTTTCTCCCCAATATCATGTAGTCCCGCGTGCATGCATAGCCAACAGTTAAAACATAAAGTTTCATGATCGATCCCAGAAAATAACTCCAAGTTTTCTCCCATTTGCCCTAATTCAGTGATATTCAGCATGGCGTTAGCTTGAAGTTAATTCGCAGTGCATTGGACATCAGCCAGGACAAAATAATGTAAGACATCACATCATATAATTCATATAGTGTTTCTTGTTATTCACTCACTGTATAGCTGACACTACTTCAATTACGTTTTGGCATAAATTTCCAGGCAAGTCATTACAGAGCAGATCTTCCTTGGGATGATATACACTACTATTGATGACAACCACTTCAAGTCCTCAATCTGATTGGTCGACGGTCAACGTGTTAAATTTTAGATCTTAATTATGTATTGTCTGTTTGACATTTATGGTTAATCCCTGCAACGATTTCCATTTAGACCTATCATGTTTGTACAACATATTCTCTCAGTTATTTTATTATGTGGTGTCCCACGTCCCCACTTTTGCCTGGATTACAACACAGATGCACTCACACCCAATACCTCCCTTCTTTCCCAAAGTACCAACTGTCCTCCTCTATCCACCATGGACATTGACCATCTAGATTTCTCATCTCGCTTAGATAACAATATTTTGAGTGAGATCTTCATCAGGCTAGGCTGCACTAGATCCCTTGTTCGTAGTTCTTTAGTCAGTCCTAGATGGTTTGAGATCTGCACCTCCCAGCAGTTCATCACGGAGTATGCTCGCCGTAATGGCCCGGCAGTGCTAGGATTCGTTGCTGCATTCGAGCGCCTCTTCGAGCTGCACGTACGTCTTGTGGGCGTTGTGGCACACCCTCCTGATCCAGGACAAGCTGCTCTTCTTGCTAGAGTGGACATGGCAACCTTTGCCATGGAGAACATCCTCGCATCTGAAGGAGGTGAGTTGCTCGTCTTGGTCAGGGGGCTTGAAGGCGGTTTCTTCTCTGTATGTCCAACTACTCCAATTAGTCGGGCATTCTTAGCTCCTAGAATGCCTCAAGTCCCTCTTGCCCACCCTCAGCACACCCCGAATTTTTACGGCCAATTCGGTATCATTCCACTTGACAGTAGGCCTAGTTTTTCCTTCTTCGTTAAGCAAGCAGCAGGCCCTTTCGTTCGTTCTTATTCTGGTTTGAGTTTCAGTTCAGTTGCAGATCTATATGTCCATGTTTGCATACGAATGGTCCCGCTTTGTTTCCCCACCTCTTCGAACTCCTCCTGATAGTGATGGACCATTGTTCCATTGGGATCCATACTGTCTCTTAGTTGGTTCCAATCTATACATGATGTATGTGGTAGGATTTGTTGTTTGCTTCAACATTGATAGTTCAGCCTTCTCCACTGTCCAGCTCCCTTTAAGTGCCACATCATGCTTTGACTACCACATCTCTAGGAGCAGTTCAGGTATAATATCACTTGTTCACACTGACAATCTATCACTTCGCACATGGACATTATCATCACAACAGCATGAACAAACAACATGGTTTCCTGTGTCAGTTATCAATCTGGCATCATCTTTTGCAAGGCAGGCTCAGCATCCCATGTGGCATCAATTCTTCCTTTGTGATGATTTAGATGATGGCCTTCATTCTATGCAAATCAGGTCATCTAGTATAGACTCATCCTTTGTGTTCCTGAAATTCAGCTTTCATAATGCCATTTTCATCTTGGAGAACACAAGCGGCAACGTACATGAGGTGCAGTACCTTGATGAAGATGGCGCTTTAAGGTCTATCGTTTCTCTTACAGAGCGTTGGCCACCGGTGCTTCATTTGCCTAATCCTGATGCAAACATAGAGTTAAACAAGGCAATGGGCGTGCGACTGTTGTATCCCCAGATTTAATATTATCTCGCATTTATGTCGAATTTAATGTCTGAACATGCATGTTGTTTGTAATGCCCGAATGTAGCTCGAATTAGTAGTACCTCTTAAATTTTCGTGTATGATGTCCGATCCAGATTTCATATAGCGAAAAGTATCATTTGAACCTCTTCTAGTTTTTGCACATCTCATAAAAAATTAGAAACCGTTTGTTCTGAAAATTGACTATGAAAAAGGGCCATTATGTTGATAAAGCTTCAAGTCCAACTTCTTCCAGACCTATATACCCGGTGCGTGACTGCATGAACAATATTTTCATCATAAGCCGCCGCTCGTGCATTAAAGTGCGTTCGTTATGAAAAACATTTCTATCGTAAGTGAGAATGTTATTTACTAATCGCTTGAAAAACATATAACTCTAGTGCGCCGCGCCCATTCGTTAAGTTCTAAAACTGATATGGATGACGTTTCGGTTTCTTCCATACCGATATCTGAAGTGCGGACCGTGCTTCCATAAATTATTAATCCAAAGGCATAAAAAATTAGAGAATATTCGTGCAATATAATACACGTGCACCACCGGTTGTAAGCAAAATCTTAAAAAATTATGGATGATGGTAAATTTCATCCGCACCAAATGGTGATTCTACCCCTATACATTGATTGTACCACATGCTCCAGCAATGTTCTTCCTAATTTATGGATGATGGTAAATTTCATAAGCACCGAAATAGTACTCCATACAATATAAAATATCAAGAAATTTCAAAAATATATGATTTGTTTCGGCATGAAAGATGCTTGGGCACTTAAGGTTCTTGCAATTTTTTTTATCAATGACATGCGAGCATGTCTAGCAATAAAACAGTCACTTTTTCCAAAGTTTTTCTCTCAGCCAAACTTTTTATTATCCACGAGAACCCTTCAGTGTATAAATACCAAAAAAAACTACACGCACCTTGCGGCCACGAGCCTCTTCGATACCAAAAAAATTCATTTTTGCCTCATCTGTCTTGCTATTCATTTGAATTTACTATTTATTCTTTTATTTGCCACGAGCCCTTTGACCTGACGTTGACGACATACAAGCGCATTTATATAATTGCATATAACGACATAGGGTCAAACGTTAAAGACCCTCTTTTATGTGAGATATTAGAGTAACATTTTATCCAGTGCGCATTGTCAGTTCCTATTTTTTTTTTCAAATTTTTCTTTTTCACAGAATATCCCGATCAAAGAAATTCCAATTTATTGTTAGAAGCTTTTTGAATCGGATCCCATGTCAGACATTAAACTGGTAGATTATTTTTTTGAGGAGGGGGGAAAGTGACTAGTCTGCAAAATACTAGTCCAGCATCTATATATCCTGAGAAATAAATTTGATAGGCATCATTTGGCTCTTAATCTAATAGAGCTCCAGGTCCAGATGAGTTGCCTTTAATGTTATTTCAGGAGTGTTGGGAGATAATTTAAAATTATTTAATTAGGCTTGTTGCTGGTTTGTTTTATGGTGATCTATATATTCTAAAACTAAGTTATTCTATGATCAGACTTACACTGAAGGAGGAGGATGCCAAGACGAAGAACAAATTTAGGCCCATCATCCTCACGAACTGCATTTCTTGGATGTGTTCTAATGTGATCACTAACAGACTAGCTGTGATAATTCGATGATTTGTTTATGGTTGTCGATCTTCCTTTATTAGATGGGGGTATGTTCTTGAAACTGTAGTTACTGCGAATGAAATTATACATGATGTCCATTCATGATGGAGACAGTGTCTGGTTCTTAACCTAGATTATGAAAAAGCATATGGTAAGGTCTACATATATTTTGTATGTAATGTTTTGAAGTTTAGACGTTATGGACCTAGATGGATTAACTTGGTTAAAAGTCTAACATAGAACTGCTCTGCAGTAGTCAAATTGAGTGGTATTGCGAGTGATTTCTTCATCAATGGGAAGTGACTGCGGCACGGAGATACCTTTTCACCTAACATGCTCTTCCTGCTAGTTGATGTGTTTCCCAGTATGTTGTTGAAAGGTAGTAGATCTGGTTTACTAAAAATTTTGTGTCATGATCGGGTTATTTAACAATTCTTTTTCTAGGCTGAACACTAACAAACAGTTGTGTTATTTGTGAGGTTGGAGGTATATTCTTGAGAGCGTAGTTATTGCGCATGAGATAGGGTTAAGTTAGATTTTGACATGGATGGTGGTATGCATATATTTAACATGGTCATTACAGATTTTGAGTCCCTACCTAATTGGTTTTCTTCAGGAGGCCTGTGGAGGATGTCGAACTTTAGAAATGCTATAGTTTTTGATCGGTGCACATGCTTCTCCATCACAAAGTTGTTATGTTGAGTCTCGCGGTACCTAAAGGATGGGACGAAACCATTCGAGGATCTCCAAGGGGGGATGCATCTTTTCATGGAAGGTCCATTGAAGAAGCTAAGAAAAACTCTGGAGCTGGAATCGGGGTTACAAGCTGCAAGCAAGGCCTGGAGAACCTGTTGTGGTCTGAAGCTATAATTAAGCATTAATTAAGCTTGATAAGTCCTTGATGCCTAAAACGACCAGTGCGCCACACATGTTAGCCAAGTGCTCAATTCGTTGGTGATGATGCTAATGTTTTGCTGATAATTGATGAGGTTCTCTTATAAGTCCTTTTGAAGCCTATACGCCAAGTGCGCCTCACATTATAGCAAAGCACATAAATTACTTGGTGTGGTGTTGAAGTTCTTTTGAATAGACATATCAAGTGCGGAACATGCACGAATAAAGGGTCCTATCACTAGTTACGAGGTTATCTGTTAAGTTCATGTGAAACCTACACCTCAAGTGCCCCTCAGGCATGTGTAAATTACTCAAGTTTCATATGGATATTGTTACGAAAGTGCTCAATTCGTTGTGGACGATGGTAAAGTTATTTCGGGTGTACCTCTTAAGTGCTGAATGTGAATGAATGATGTATTTTCGCTAATTGATAAGTCCTTTCGAAGCCTACACATTAAGTGCGCGTCCGAGTATAGCAAATTACTCAAATTGCTCGGGGTCATGTTAAAGTTCTATTGATTCGACATCTCAAGTGCGGAACATGCATGAATAAATGTCATATCACAAGTTGTGAGGATCTCCGCTAACGTATTGTGAAACCTATAACTCAAGTGCCCCACGCATATATTACATTCTTAAAGTTCATATAGATAATGTTAATATTAGTAAAGTTCATCTTATAGTACATAGCGTCCTATACTTTAAGTGCGATAAAGTACTATTGAGGACGGTAAAGTTGTACATAGCGTCCTATACTTTATGGATGATGGTAACGTTGTTTCCGTCCGGCCTCTCAATTGAGGACGGTAAAGTACTATTGTACCAACATCCAAAGTGCGGAAATTGCCTAGACCACAATCTCATCATAAGTGATAGCTAAACTTTATAAGCACTTGATGTCCTATATGTTAATTGCGCCACACATGGTAGCAAAGTGCTCAATTCGTTAGGAATAATTGTAAAGTACTTTCGGGTGTACCTCTTCTAGGACAGAATGTCCATGCATAATGTCTGTTTGGTAAGTGATGATGTTATTTGATAAGTACATTTAAAGACTATACGTGAAGTGCGCATCATAATATATCAAAGTGCTTTGGAAGCCTATACGTGAAGTGCGGAACGTGCATCGATAAAAGTCGTATCACAAGTTATGGTTTCTCGTGAAACCTAAACCTCAAGTACGCCTCACGCATATGTAAAGTTATTAAATTTCATATGGATAATTTTATCAAAGTGCTCAATTTGTTGTGGATTATGGTAAAATTCTTTCGGGCAGACCTCTCAATTGCTGAATGTGGATTAATAATTTTTTTATATCTGATGATGTTCTTCGCTAAATTTCGGAATGTGTATGGACCACATTCACATCATAATTGATAATTAGATTTGATAAGTCCTTACTATCTTATACGTCAAGTGCGCCACATATGTTAGCTAAGTGCTCAATTCATTGTGGATAATGCAAAGTACTTTCGGATGTACCTCTTATGGACTGATTGTCCATCAATAATGTTCCTCTTGTAATTTACCATGCTATCTAACAAGGCATTTTCAAGCCTATGCATGAAGTGCGCGCCATATTATATCAAAGTACTTCAAAGCCTATACGTGAAGTGCGGAACATGCATGCATAAAGGTCTCATCACAAATTATGGTGTTCTTTGCCAAGTTCACGTGAAACGTAAGCCTCAATTTCGCATCCCCCATATGTAGAGTCCTTCTATTCCATATGGAAAATGTTAGTTGATGATGTTAGTTGATAAGTCCTTTTGAAGCCTATACGTGAAGTGCGCATCATAATATATCAAATTACTTTTGAATCCTATACGTGAAGTGCGGAACATGCATCGATAAAGGTCGTATCACATGTTATGGTTTCTTTGCCAAGTTCTCGTGAAACGTAAACCTCAAATTCGCATCCCCCATGTGTAAAGTTTTCTTCTATTCCATATGGAAAATGTTATCAAAGTGCTCTATTCAGTTGTGGGTGATGGTAGAGTTCTTTCGGGTGGACCTCTTACATTCATTTTTGCCTGATCTGTCTTGCTATTCATTTGAATTTACTGTTTATTCTTTTATTTGCCACGAGCCCTTTGACCTAACGTTAACGACATACAAGCGCATTTATATAATTGCATATAACGACATAGGGTCAAACGTTAAAGACCCTCTTTTATGTGAGATATTAGAGTAACATTTTATCCAGTGCGCATTGTCAGTTCCTTTTTTTCAAATTTTTCTTTTTCACAGAATATCCCAATCAAAGAAATTCCAATTTATTGTTAGAATCTTTTTGAATTGGATCCCATGTCAGACATTAAACTGGTAGATTATTTTTTTGAGGAGGGGGGAAAGTGACTAGTCTGGAAAACACTAGTCCAGCATCTATATATCCTGAGAAATAAATTTGATAGGCATTATTTGGCTCTTAATCTAATAGAGCTCCAGGCCCAGATGAGTTGCCTTTAATGTTACTTCAGGAGTGTTGGGAGATAATTTAAAATTATTTAATTAGGCTTGTTGCTGGTTTGTTTTATGGTGATCTATATATTCTAAAACTAAGTTATTCTATGATCAGACTTACACTGAAGGAGGAGGATGCCAAGACGAAGAACAAATTTAGGCCCATCATCCTCACGAACTGCATTTCTTGGATGTGTTCTAATGTGATCACTAACAGACTAGCTGTGATAATTCGATGATTTGTTTATGGTTGTCGATCTTCCTTTATTAGATGGGGGTATGTTCTTGAAACTGTAGTTACTGCGAATGAAATTATACATGATGTCCATTCATGATGGAGACAGTGTCTGGTTCTTAACCTAGATTATGAAAAAGCATATGGTAAGGTCTACATATATTTTGTATGTAATGTTTTGAAGTTTAGACGTTATGGACCTAGATGGATTAACTTGGTTAAAAGTCTAACATAGAACTGCTCTGCAGTAGTCAAATTGAGTGGTATTGCGAGTGATTTCTTCATCAATGGGAAGTGACTGCGGCACGGAGATACCTTTTCACCTAACATGTTCTTCCTGCTAGTTGATGTGTTTCCCAGTATGTTGTTGAAAGGTAGTAGATCTGGTTTACTAAAAATTTTGTGTCCTGATCGGGTTATTTAACAATTCTTTTTCTAGGCTGAACACTAACAAACAGTTGTGTTATTTGTGAGGTTGGAGGTATATTCTTGAGAGCGTAGTTATTGCGCATGAGATAGGGTCAAGTTAGATTTTGACATGGATGGTGGTATCCATATATTTAACATGGTCATTACAGATTTTGAGTCCCTACCTAATTGGTTTTCTTCAGGAGGCCTGTGGAGGCTGTCGAACTTTAGAAATGCTATAGTTTTTGATCGGTGCACATGCTTCTCCATCACAAAGTTGTTATGTCGAGTCTCGCGGTACCTAATGGATGGGACGAAACCATTCGAGGATCTCCAAGGGGGGATGCATCTTTTCATGGAAGGTCCATTGAAGAAGCTAAGAAAAACTCTGGAGCTGGAATCGAGGTTACAAGATGCAAGCAAGGCCTGGAGAACCTGTTGTGGTCTGAAGCTATAATTAAGCGTTAATTAAGCTTGATAAGTCCTTGATGCCTAATACGACCAGTGCGCCACACATGTTAGCAAAGTGCTCAATTCGTTGGTGATGATGGTAATGTTTTGCTGATAATTGATGAGGTTCTTTGATAACTCCTTTTGAAGCCTATACACCAAGTGCGCCTCACATTATAGCAAAGCACATAAATTACTTGGTGTGGTGTTGAAGTTCTTTTGAATAGACATATCAAGTGCGGAACATGCACGAATAAAGGGTCCTATCACTAGTTACGAGGTTATCTGTTAAGTTCATGTGAAACCTACACCTCAAGTGCCCCTCAGGCATGTGTAAATTACTCAAGTTTCATATGGATATTGTTACGAAAGTGCTCAATTCGTTGTGGACGATGGTAAAGTTATTTCGGGTGTACCTCTTAAGTGCTGAATGTGAATGAATGATGTATTTTCGCTAATTGATAAGTCCTTTCGAAGCCTACACATTAAGTGCGCGTCCGAGTATAGTAAATTACTCAAATTGCTCGGGGTCATGTTAAAGTTCTATTGATTCGACATCTCAAGTGCGGAACATGCATGAATAAATGTCATATCACAAGTTGTGAGGATCTCCGCTAATGTATTGTGAAACCTATAACTCAAGTGCCCCACGCATATATTACATTCTTAAAGTTCATATAGATAATGTTAATATTAGTAAAGTTCATCTTATAGTACATAGCATCCTATACTTTAAGTGCGATAAAGTACTATTGAGTACGGTAAAGTTGTACATAGCGTCCTATACTTTATGGATGATGGTAACGTTGTTTCCGTCCGGCCTCTCAGTGGAGGACGGTAAAGTACTATTGTACCAACATCCAAAGTGCGGAAATTTCCTAGACCACAATCTCATCATAAGTGATAGCTAAACTTTATAAGCACTTGATGTCCTATATGTTAATTGCGCCACACATGGTAGCAAAGTGCTCAATTCGTTAGGAATAATTGTAAAGTACTTTCGGGTGTACCTCTTCTAGGACAGAATGTCCATGCATAATGTCTGTTTGGTAAGTGATGATGTTATTTGATAAGTATATTTAAAGACTATACGTGAAGTGCGCATCATAATATATCAAAGTGCTTTGGAAGCCTATACGTGAAGTGCGGAACGTGCATCGATAAAAGTCGTATCACAAGTTATGGTTTCTCGTGAAACCTAAACCTCAAGTACGCCTCACGCATATGTAAAGTTATTAAATTTCATATGGATAATTTTATCAAAGTGCTCAATTTGTTGTGGATTATGGTAAAATTCTTTCGGGCAGACCTCTCAATTGCTGAATGTGGATTAATAATTTTTTTATATCTGATGATGTTCTTCGCTAAATTTCGGAATGTGTATGGACCACATTCACATCATAATTGATAATTAGATTTGATAAGTCCTTACTATCTTATACGTCAAGTGCGCCACATATGTTAGCTAAGTGCTCAATTCATTGTGGATAATGCAAAGTACTTTCGGATGTACCTCTTATGGACTGATTGTCCATCAATAATGTTCCTCTTGTAATTTACCATGCTATCTAACAAGGCATTTTCAAGCCTATGCATGAAGTGCGCGCCATATTATATCAAAGTACTTCAAAGCCTATACGTGAAGTGCGGAACATGCATGCATAAAGGTCTCATCACAAATTATGGTGTTCTTTGCCAAGTTCACGTGAAACATAAGCCTCAATTTCGCATCCCCCATATGTAGAGTCCTTCTATTCCATATGGAAAATGTTAGTTGATGATGTTAGTTGATAAGTCCTTTTGAAGCCTATACGTGAAGTGCGCATCATAATATATCAAATTACTTTTGAATCCTATACGTGAAGTGCGGAACATGCATCGATAAAGGTCGTATCACATGTTATGGTTTCTTTGCCAAGTTCTCGTGAAACGTAAACCTCAAATTCGCATCCCCCATGTGTAAAGTTTTCTTCTATTCCATATGGAAAATGTTATCAAAGTGCTCTATTCAGTTGTGGGTGATGGTAGAGTTCTTTCGGGTGGACCTCTAACGTGCTGAATGTGCATGAATAAGGCTTTTTTTTGGTAATTGATGATGTTGTTTGATAAGTCCTTTCGTAGACTGTACATGAAGTGCGCGTCGTTGTATAGCAAAGTACTCAAATTATTAGGGGTAACATTAAAGCTCTTTTGATTCGACCTTTCAAGAGCGGAACGTGCAAGATTAAAAAGGCCTGTCACACGCTATGAGGATCTTTGCTAGGTTCTTGTGAAACCTATACCTCAAATGCGCCCCATTGACTCGTATAATTCATCCGCACCGAATGGTACTTCGTGTCCTATGCTTTAAGTGTGATACATGTTTTAGCAAACTACGAATTGTGTTATGGATGATGGTGACGTTGCTTCCGTTCGACCTCTGAGTTGAGGACGGTAAAGTACTTTTGTACCCACATCCAAAGTGCGGAACTTTCCTCGACCACAATCTCATCATAAGTGGTGGTTAAACTTGATATGCACTTACTATCATATATGTTAATTATGCCACACATGGTAGCGAAGTGCTTAATTCGTTGGGGATAATTGTAAAGTGCTTTCGGGTGCACCTCCTCTAGGACTGAATGTCAATGAATAATGTTTGTTTGGTAATTGATGATGTTAGTTGATAAGTCATTTTGAAGCATATACGTGAAGTGCGCATCACATTATATCAAAGTACTTTGGAATCCTATACATGAAGTGCGCTACGTGCATGGATACAGGTCGTATCACAAGTTATGGTTTCTCATGAGACCTAGACCTCAAGTTCGCCTCACGCATATGTAAAGTTCTTAAATTTTGAATTGATTATTTTATCAAGGTGCTCAATTCGTTGTGGATGATGGTAAAATTCTTTCGGGCGGACCTCTCAAGGGCTGAATGTTGATGAATAATGTTTTTTTATGTTTGATGATGTTCTTTGATAAGTTCTTTTGTAGCCTATACATCAAGTGCGCGTCAAATTATAGCAAAAGTATTCCAATTGTTAGGGTTGACACTTAAATTCTTCTAATTCGAACCCTCAAGTGCGGGACATGCATGAATATAGGTCCCGTCATAAATTATGAGTTTCCGTGCTAAGTTCTGGTGAAACTTATACATCAAGTGCGCCGAATAGTATCCCGTGTCCCACACAGAAAGTGCGATGCACGTTTTAGCAAAGTACAGAACGTATTATGGAGGATGGTAAAGTTGCTTCCATTCTACCTATCAAGTGAGGACGGTATGGTACTTTCATGCCACCCTCTAATTTGCGGAATGTGTATGGACCACATTCACATCATAATTGATAATTAGATTTGATGAGTCCTTACTATCTTATACGTTAAGTGCGCCACATATGTTAGCTAAGTGCTCAATTCATTGTGGATAATGCAAAGTACTTTCGGATGTACCTCTTAAGGACTGATTGTCCATCAATAATGTTCCTCTTGTAATTTACCATGCTATCTAACAAGGCATTTTCAAGCCTATGCATGAAGTGCGCGCCATATTTTATCAAAGTACTTCAAAGCCTATACGTGAAGTGCGGAACGTGCATGCATAAAGGTCTTATCACAAGTTACGGGGTTCTTTGCCAAGTTTTCGTGAAACGTAAGCCTCAATTTCGCATCCCCCATTTGTAGAGTTCTTCTATTCCATATGGAAAATGTTAGTTGATGATGTTAGTTGATAAGTACTTTTGAAGCCTATACGTGAAGTGCGCATCATAATATATCAAATCACTTTGGAATCCTATACGTGAAGTGCGGAACGTGCATCGATAAAGGTCGTATCACATGTTATGGTTTCTCGTGAAACCTATAACACAAGTTCGCCTCACGCATATGTAAATTTCTTAAAATTCATATTGATAGTTTTATCAAAGTGCTTAATTCGTTGTGGATGATGGTAGAATTCTTTCGGGCGGACCTCTCAAGGGCTGAATGTGGATGAATAATGTTTTTTAATATTTGATGACCTTCTTTGATAATTTCTTTTGAAGGCTATACCTCAAGTGCGCGTCAGATTATAGCAAAGTACTCCAATTGTTAGGGGTGACACTTAAATTCTTCTGATTCGACCCCTCAAGTGCGGAACATGCATGAACATAGGTCCTGTCACAAGTGATTAGTTTCTGTGCTAAGTTATGGTGAAACTTAGACCTCAAGTGCGGCTAACACATATGTAAAGTGCGGATGAAATCATATGGATAATGTTATTGTCAGCTTAGTTCAGACAAAAAATATGGCTGATGGTAAATTTCATCTGCACCGAATAGTATCTCGTGTCCCATACAGAAAGTGCGATGCACGTTTTAGCAAGGTACATAACCTATTATGGAGGATGGTAAAGTTGCTTCCGTTGTACCTATCAAGTGAGGACGGTATGGTACTTTCGTGCCACCCTCTAAATTGTGGAACGTGTCTGGACCATATTCACATCATATTAATAATTAGATTTGATAAGTCCTTACTATCTTATACGTCAAGTGCGCCACACATGTTAGATACGTGCTCAATTCATTGTGGATAATGGGACATACTTTCGGATGTACCTCTTAAGGACCGATTGTCTGGCAATAATGTTCCTCTTGTAATTGAACATGCTATCTAACAAGTCCTTCTCAAGCCTATAGATGAAGTGTGCGTCATATTATATCAAAGTACTTCCGACGCCTATACGTGAAGACCGGAACGTGCATGCATAAAGGTCTTGTCACCCGTAAACCTCAATTTCTCATGAAACGTAAACCTCAATTTCTCATCCCCCGTATGTAAAGTTCTTCTATTCCATATGGAAGATGTTAGTTGAGATGTTAGTTGATAAGTCCTTTTGAAGCCTATACGTGAAGTGCGCATCATAAATATATCAAAAAAATTTGGAATCCTATACGTGAGGTGCGAAACATGCATGTATAAAGGTCGTATCACAAGTTATGGTTTCTCGTGAAACCTACACCTGAAGTTCGCGTCACGCATATATAAAGTTCTTAAATTTCATATTGATAATTTTATGAAATTGCTCAATTCATTATCTATTTATATTTGATGATGTCCTTTGATAAGTTCTTTTGAAGCCTATACATCAAGTGCGCATCAGATTATAGCAAAGTACTCCGATTGTTAAGTACTTTCGGATGTACCTCTTAAGGACTGATTTTCCATCAATAATGTTCCTCTTGTATTTTATCATGCTATCTAACAAGGCATTTTCAAGCCTATGCACGAAGTGCGCGCCATATTATATCAAAGTACTTCAAAGCCTATGCGTGAAGTGCGGAACTTGCATGCATAAAAGTCTTATCACAAGTCACGGGGTTCTTTGCCAAGTTCTTGTAAGACGTAAGCCTCAATTTCGCATCCCCCATATGTAGAGTTCTTCTATTCCATATGGAAAATGTTAGTTGATGATGTTAGTTGATAAGTACTTTTGAAGCCTATACGTGAAGTGCGCATCATAATATATCAAATTACTTTGGAATCCTATACATGAAGTGCGGAACGTGCATCGATAAAGGTCGTATCACATGTTATGGTTTCTCGTGAAACCTAGAACTCAAGTTTGCCTCACGCATATGTAAAGTTCTTACAATTCATATTGATAATTTTATCAAAGTGCTCATTTCGTTGTGGATGATGGTAGAATTCTTTCGGGCGGACCTCTCAAGGGCTGAATGTGTATGAATAATGTTTTTTTATATTTGATGACCTTCTTTGTTAAGTTATTTTGAAGGCTATACCTCAAGTGCGCGTCAGATTGTAGCAAAGTACTCCAATTGTTAGGGGTGACACTTAAATTCTTCTGATTCGACCCCTCATCTGCGGAACGTGCATGAATATAGGTCCCGTCACAAGTTATTAGTTTCTGTGCTAAGTTATGGTGAAACTTAGACCTCAAGTGCGGCTAACGCATATGTAAAGTGCGGATGAAATCATATGGATAATGTTATTGTCAGCTTAGTTCAGACAAAAAATATGGCTGATGGTAAATTTCATCCGCACCGAATAGTATCTCGTGTCCCGCACAGAAAGTGCGATGCACGTTTTAGCAAGGTACATAACCTATTATGGAGGATGGTAAAGTTGCTTCCGTTGTACCTATCAAGTGAGGACGGTATGGTACTTTCGTGCCACCCTCTAAATTGTGGAACGTGTCTGGACCATATTCACATCATAATTGATAATTAGATTTGATAAGTCCTTAATATCTTATACGTCAAGTGCGCCACACATGTTAGATAAGTGCTCAATTCATTGTGGATACTGGGACATACTTTCGGATGTACCTCTTAAGGACCGATTGTCCGTCAATAATGTTCCTCTTGTAATTGAACATGCTATCTAACAAGTCCTTCTCAAGTATATAGATGAAGTGCGCGTCATATTATATCAAAGTACTTCTGACGCCTATACGTGAAGACCGGAACGTGCATGCATAAAGTTCTTGTCACCCGTAAACCTCAATTTCTCATGAAACGTAAACCTCAATTTCTCATCCCCCGTATGTAAAGTTCTTCTATTCCATATGGAAAATGTTAGTTGATGATGTTAGTTGATAAGTCCTCTGGTGCTCGAACAGGATTGACAAGCTGCAAACAAGGCACTGAGACCCTATTGTGGCCTGAAGATATCTGTGGAGCTGGACGTTGCGGATAACGCACGCTATTGTACCAACAGATGAACCCTCATGAGGAGGACGCCATCCATGTGGTCTTCGCTGGATGAGGTGTCGGACGCCCTCCCCTGCAGTTATCTAGTTTTGCCTTTCGACAGGAAAATAGAAGTTGACGCTGGTCCTGTTGCTTTGGCCTGTTTACAACGAGTCTTTAGAGTTGCAAGTTAGTACCTGGATGTTGAATACCTTCCCTGATCGGGGTGTTGTTTATATGTTGTAGTTTCTTCTTTGTGGTACTCATTTATGGTCACAAGTAAAGATCATGAGCACGGAACTATCAAGTTTGTAACGTGAGAAACGAATTTTAACCAAAAAACATAAAAAAAAACTGATAAGTCCTTCGTGCGCAATACCTTAAGTGCGTCACCATGCTTTAGTACATCTGTTCATGTCATGTGAGTACGTTCGGAAGTACTTGTTTCATATAGACCCGTTAAAAAAAGTTCGACTCGGAATTTATACATTACGCTATTCCCAAACTATAAAGTTTTGAACATGCCTAAGTTATTCTACATTTGTTTTTTTATAAATAAATGTTCGTGTTATAATTTTTTAAATTTTTTCTATTTATGTATGCAACTACTGTAGGTACTATATATAAAAGCAAATGAAGTGTTTTCCGACCATAAAACAAAACAGAAGAAATTATAACATGCACAAACATTTAGCTTCAGATGGGTTTGCTCCTGTATGAATGCGTGCACAAAGACATAGCATACTAAGATCTTAATCAGATTTGCCATAAAAATAATAAATGATTTGTCTCATCATCCAACGTCGCATTGACAAACACAGGCCATACAAAATGATATATAAGTACCAGATTAGCATTCCATTGCCAGGACACATCAGGACATTGAGCTTATGTCCCAAACGCTACGAAGCAGGGTTATCACCTAAACGACGATTCAAAAGTTCTATTGCATTGTGTCCTGATGTGTCCAAGTAGGCCACACTTCCCGCACTTTGGTTCTTTCCTCTGCTTCTTGTTTGATCCGTCATTAGTTGGGCACTTCCCAGAGTTGTGTCCCTTTCCCCTGCAAGTTTTACAAAACTTGGTACTGGGTTTGCTCACTTCATACCCTGGTCTAGATCTTGCGTTGGTTGGTCGGCCACGATCTCTTTTGCGAGATTCTACTCTCATGGATGATTTGAGATTAATGTCACCTGCATCAACTTGGTCAATATCAATGTTTTCTTTACCTAGTATATCTTCCAGCCCTTTGCCATCTTTCTCAGTTGCTTTCTCTTTGAGATCATCCCTTGTATCTGACAACCTTGTCATGGCTAGGTCGAAAGCCTCAGGGTTGCTGTCACCCATCCTTACAATATCAAGAGCTGTTGTGTAAAGTGTTGTATGCCTGAATGTCGTTAATTCAAGTATAGGGTTGCGTCCCTTATAAATTTTTAAGTGCTCAGGTAAATCTTCACATGCGTTTTTGGTCCACCTCCTCATGATGTGCGCTTCTAGTATCTTCGTGAACTTCAGGTGTGCCATTACCTGAAACAGTAGTAAACATGTTTTTAACAGATTCAGCATTAATTTGCATCATACTAACATAACCCTTTAAGGAAAACAAGTTACCCGGATCGCATGGCAGCATAGCAAACCCATATGCTCATACATTCCACACTCGCATTTGAAGATATTATCAGGTTGATGCACTTGGACATTGTAAGATGTTTTTGACCAGCTTTCTCTCCGCTCAGCATAAAGGTGTGTGATGCGGTATGTCTCGTTTATCACCAGAGTGTTCTCGACGTAGTATGATGCAGATTTGAAGCATGCTTCTTGGAAGAGTTTGAATAGCGCAGGTGTGTAAACCTTCCCAGCATGCCTCTCCATAGGCAAACCGGTCTTGAGCACTGTGCTCACCTATATTAAGAACAAACCAACTCCCGGTGAGAATGTTTTGTTTTTGTTTCACAGTTGAAATATTTAAGATAATATACTTGGAAGAGTTTACTGTTAACAACATTAAACTCACCAAGTGGCTTTTCTTCTCAGCAAAATTTTCTTCAGAATTACGGTCAAACTGAAGTTTCTGGTAATTCTTAACAAACATGTGCATTGAGGAAGCAGCAGGTACAAAATTCTTCAACATGTGGTTGGCGCTCTCTGACCGTTGAGTGCTTGTCATCCTTGCGCAAAATACACCTGCAAAATATGGCTTTGCCCATTTCTCTCGGAGCTCATAGATCTGTGTCAACATTGGGTGTTCCTGAAGACCATACTTGTGAATTAAATTGGCCCAAGCTGCTTCGAACTCATCTACAGTGAGCATGTATTCCAATATCTTGTGTAGTTCATCCCTGAAATCTTTGTTCTGTGTATAGACAGGGCCAAGGAACTCCTTTGCACGACGCAGCACATGCCATTTGCACCACCGGTGTTTCGTTCCCGGCAAAACTTCAGCAATAGCCAACTCCATTGCACGGCATTGGTCTGATATTATAGATATGGTCAGAACTTGAGAATGAAGGTAAAAAATTATTACATGTTTTGAGTTGCAACCCTTGCATAATTAATTACCTGTTAGGATAGTTACCGGTGCTTTGCCGCCCATCAATGACACAAATTCCTTGAATACCCACTCGAATGATTCCTGCTTCTCGTTTCTCATCAAAACACCTCCCAATATAATGCTCTGAAAATGATGGTTGACCCCCACAAATAGGCCGAATGGCATATCGTACTGGTTTGTACGATATGTTGTGTCGAATGTGATTGCATCGCCAAACATTTTGTATTGGTATCTACTCCTTCCATTGGTCCACATAAGAGCCTGAATCTTGCTGTCACAGTCAACAAGAACACTGTCAACAAACATTGGGTCATTCTTCTTAAGTTCAGAGAACAGCTGAACAGTCTTCCTGATGTCATCATCTGCGGTCTCTTGGTTCATCCTCTTGCACATGTACTTGAGAGATCTCTTGTTGAATGGTACACTCTCCATTGATCCAAAAAAGCTTGCGATGACACAAAAAACCCTGGTTATCCCAATGTTGTTGCTCCTCAAGTGCTTGACAATATCTTTGGTGTGAGTGTCAATGTTCCTGTGTGATGGCCAATGTAGTTTCTCGCCACACGATGATGACAAATGGTGGTTGTGTTCAGGTCTGAAATCGTGTATATACCATCCATTGTCCGCCGTGCGGTGTAGCCTGATCAAGGCTTGGCAGTTGCAGGCTACTGACTTTGTGTTTTCTTTCTTTGGCCTTCCCTGAAATTATAACGCGACTACAAGATTAGTATTTTTATTGAATAACCAGCACTCATCGGCAGAATCACTTGATGTTGTTTATACTCACCGCACAACCGCAAACGATGTCTTGAACGGTTCTGCTCTTCTGTGAATTTGTCCTAGATTGAACATATCGGATGCCAAAGCCAATCTCCCAAGAATAAAGATTGTAAAATTCAAATGCCTCTGCAAGTGAGTCGAACTCTCTTCCAATCTCAGGGGCGACCACTTGTCCAGACTTCCTTTGAACAAATTCACGCATTGCTTTTTCGAGCGCACAGACCCTTCCCTGTTTCGGCTGACGCTGATCTGGTATTTTCCCACAACGTATCCTGCAAAAAAATGAATGTAAACTTCTCATGGAAAGCCTCAGTTCTGTGAATAAGCTCTGCATTCTGAAAATCTGACACACCACATGATTATTCACGTATAAAACTAACCAGACAGTACCTACAGCAGTATTCAGTTACTTGGGTTCAGCTCTAATTCATTAGATGTGGTTACTAGATTATACGAGATATGGAGATAAGCTTGTAGTGGTTCTGTACTAAAAGTTCAGTGTAGAATTCAGTTAACGGAATAGAAGCGGCACCTAAATTCAGTCAAAACATATATGTCGCCTACAAGTACAGACCACAAATTTGGCTGAATCAGTACTCTTAAATCCTGAAGATTAACCCAATTCAGGAATTTCTTTGTAAATATTCAGGAATTTAGGTGTCTTTTACACACAGTACAAGACCGCATTACCAGTCCAGTATGCAAGTATGCAACTCCTTCAAATCCGAAACAAGAAAGCAATCTGAACTATGACATTCGGGCAAACATATAGAACTTTCTAATGCGCATGTGGTTACCTTCTCTTCCATGGACATTGGTCAGGACCAGATTGGTCTGATTGAACCTGGTTTGGCGTGGTGGTTTGTTGTTCCAGCTCTGCTGTTGAAGGTGATGCAATCTCTGACAGCGGCGACTCAAATGATTCGTCTACTGACCAAGTGTATCCATCGAACTCTCGCGGTGGCGACCGGAGCTGGAGTTCGTCGTTCTCATAGTTCACCTCGCCGTCGGCATCAGCAATAGGGGAAGACGGATCTGTTCTGGTGGGAGGTGAGTGAAATTGATGCTCGGTGTGGATCCCGCCCCCGCAATGGTTTTCGCCCTCTGTCGAATCTGTCACACCCTCATCCTCTCCTTCTTCTTGCTGGGTCCAACTGAGCTTTGGATCTTGGGAAGGGATGGAGGAGAAGCTGCCGCCGGCAGGTATGTGAGATGAATCCTTGAAGAACAACGATTTGAATGGATTGCAAATGGGTTTGAGCATACCTTAGAAGGAGTTGGGTGAACGATTCCGTCGCGGGGTACATCCCTGTCGGCGGCCGCTCCATCGCCGGACGGCAGATCTCGCCGAGGTCTCGGAGTTGCGGTCAGGAAGGAAATGGGAGGCGATTCAAATTTCGAATGGCTTCTCCTCCCACAAGGTGGGGTCGTGACAGCAGTACAGGTATGGGCCGCCGCTCGTCTCTGAATACGTATCCGAGGGTTGGACTCTGTATTCATCGTGTATTGGTTTGGAAAAGGATGCGAGGTGGGGTCGGAGTGAAATGCCACCTGGGCTGCGGGTCCGGCTGGTGTGGATCCACACGCGCTCGCTAGCGGTTGGGATAGCCGCTGTGAACGGAACGCGAAAGTAAAAGACTTTTTCGGTCCACAGTCTTGGTTTCGGTCTACACAAGCAGTCATTGGTACAAACAACATACGTCAGAGAGAAGGTGAGGGGACATGGCATGGCAACATAAGTTGAGAATCATTCAGGGGATGCATGCATGGGACAAGAGCACAAACCATGAAATGGGCGACATAGGACGGCATCAACCCGGCCACCAAGCTAGCACAGGTGCAAAGTAACTTGTGCAGCTCCTGCCGGTGCTGCTCATCCGCGGCATCCTCGAAGCGCTTGAGGCCGACGCGCACGGTGAGCGCCAGGTAGAGTGCGGCAATGGCCAGGCGCTTGAGAGCACCGCGTCGCTCATTCACACCGCACAACGCAAAGAAGGTGCCGAGGTAGATGACCTGACAGAGGCAGCCCCAGGCGTTGATCCACATCGGCTCGTGGCTGCCCATGATCCACCCGTAGGCGAACCAGACGGCGTTGCCGAGGAGCGCGGCGACGATGGAATCCAGGCGACGCCCGCCACGCCCGCCTTGCCCCAGTATCCCGGTCTTCCATGATCGGATCGTCACCGGTCTGCATGTCCGTAGTACATACATGCAACCATAACAGTCAACCACATCGTCACAGCAAGCAAGCAAAAAATATGAATCCAGCACCGTCCCGGCGCGTGTGATGCTCGAATGCCATAGGCGGTACACAGCATGCTTACATGTTGAGCGCCGGAGCCACGAAAGCCGTGACGTAGCAGCGCCCTGTCAACAAGGTAAAGCCGTCCATGACTCGCCGCCGGTCAGGTGTCCTGTGTTGACAGCAAGAAACCAACCATGTAAACTAGATCCATTTCATGTTAGAAGAAGCGTGGGACGAGGCGGGCTAGGCCCCACTCTCTCGCTGCCACCAGAAACAGAAAGATTCTTTCTCCGTCAGGCAGGCTGAAAAAAGTAATTGAACTAGCGCTTCACCTCAATTAAAACAAATCTAGTAGATACGTTCACTGCGTGGCCAATCATCATCGTAATAAACCGTAAACAGAACGACTTTATCAGGAAGCAAAAACACTCTGCCAGATGTGCGATACACTTCAAATTCGCCCCATCAATGAGCACACACATCGAATGGCACACACACACGCTCACCACACACACGCACGCAGGAAGGCAAACCCAAAGCTAGATCGGCCCGATGATGCACTCCAAAGCTAGATCCAAACACGGACGCAGGCACATGCACTCGAATTTGAGACGGGGAGACTTGAATCGATCGCCTCTACTTCTACCGAGCAAACAACACCAGATCTATCTACGGTACGCTAGAGAAACAAGCGACGCTGGCCAAGGCCAAAGCAACACGGCCCATGCCCCCTGCATCTAGAAAACGAAGACCAAAGGCTGGCTTCGATCGGCCCCATGATCGACGCATTCTTCGCACATGTAGCACACGCAGGCGAAGTGCTACAGCGAGCAGATCTACTAGCAATGCATGCGCGCGCACAAGGTGAGACGCAACGAAATCTGCGATGAACGAGAAGAGCGACGACATCGAACGAGACGGGCCACGTCGGCGGGGAAGCACGAGCAAGGAGGGGAGGGGAGGGAAGGAGCGGCCGGAGAGACACGTACCGCCCGCCAGCCGCGTGGTCGAGGTAGCTGCGGCCGGGCCGGCCCCTCGCACCCCGCGCGCGCGAGCCGCCTGGTCGAGGTAGCTGCGGCGGCCGTGTGCTTGGCGGCCGGGCCGGCGCCTCGACCCCCACCGCGCGCGTGTGGCGTGGTGGTGGTGTGCCGCGCAGGTGCAAAGTGGCACCGGCACTGGCTGGCTGCTGGCTTTTATAGGGGCGGACGCCTTCGACCGCTGGCCAAATCGCTGCTTCCATCTCATCAAGCCATCGCTTCCCCCCTGACACATAACCGGATAGAAAAAAGGGGTCCCTGTGCCACCGACGGGCGGGCCAGAGGAGGACACGCACACGCGGCCCGCCCATCCGCGCGCTGTCCGTTTCACCCCAAAAATGGCCCAAACTTGAGTCGGGGATGGGTCGAAAGTGGACATAAAACGGACAAAAGTCCGTTTGCGCCCACGCGCTGGGCCGTCTGGTATGTTCGTTTTACCTCAAACGGACACACCCGGACGGGATGGGGTCGTGCGCTGGAGTTGGCCTTAGATTCAACCTTTGGATGGACCCATCAACAACGCCCTACATGCAGAGATCCCTTCTTGATGCCTTTATCTAGGAGTAGCATACTTTTTGCTGTGTGGTGTACATGCCGCTCGTTCGATGGGTTATGGTCCATGGTGATACGTACGTGGTAGGAGTGCAGAGATACCTCTATGAAGCATATCCAATGGATGTCTAAGGTTATTTATTTATTTGTAAATCAATTTGTTCATCACCAATGCTTGGCTTCGTGTGAGACAATTATGAATAATTACTAATATATGGTTGTGTGTATCAATAGATGTAGAGGTCAAGGTTATCCTCCATTTTTGAAGAAAAAATTTCCAAGGAATTGTATTGTTTAGCCATGTGAGAGTTGTAGTATACTACGTACTTATTTATCCCAAAATGATTAACCAATTTTGTTGGCCATGGTGAAACTCTAGAAATGCAAATATAGGTATTAGTGCAGAATCAAGCTTGTGCAATCATTCGAGCAGTATTACAGCAGTCCAGTTGGCGATTTAGGACAGAATGCAAGAGCATGTAGCATTACAGCAGCTAACTTGGCGATTTTGTAGCATTACAGCAGCTAACTTGGCGATTTTGTAGCATTACAGCAACAAGTTGAAAGCGCGGCCCTCGTCCAGCCACTCCATGCGCTGATGCCGGTGATGTCGTCCTCGGCCTCAGTCCTCCTCCGATGGAGAAGGCACTGTGGCCACTGCTGGCGCGGGAGAGGTGTTGTTCAGCGCACCGTCTGTCGCCTGGCTCGTGCCGCTGCCACCAGCCTCCAGGTCCAGGCGGTGGCTCCCGTGGATCACCGGCTCCTTGCCTTTGTGCGCTGATGGCTCGATCTTCTTCTTGTGGGACTTGTCGTTGCTCCCATTGCCCGTGTCACCTGAGGAGACTCTGGTGTTGCCGGTGCTGGAGTTGGGCGTGTTACCGGCACTCAGGAGTGGGGTTCTTCTCTCATCGCTGGCATCCGGAAGCAGGCGAGAGAATTGTTTAGTCATACCGCCAGGTATATGTTCCACATAAGGATTGCTCTTATCGCCCACATCACGCCGTTCATGGCTCCAAAAGCAGAGATTGGCCAGACCGGGAGCATGTCCACAGTGGACGCGGATTTTTTCCTTCACGTTCCATACACAGCGTAAATCCTGTCTGCTAGCGAGCGCGTGTGGATTCGCGTTGCATGCAGGCCAGGGCCCAGTGGGACCGCACAGTGCTCTCGTATTCTCCCGTATACCAGTTTACCACGCCTCCCCATCCCACCGTATTCCACAGTAGCTGGCCCACCCCCTTTCCCCCACGACCCCACCTTGCATCCTTCTTCTTCATCTGTCTGTAGTGAACCAGAGCATTCTGACTAGGAGTTTTTCTTTCTCAGCAACAATGGCGCCTAGGAGCGGCTACACAGGAGATGGAGGAAGCTCAATCACGTCCATGGATCTAAGCCATGGAAGTGTTGAATCAAGTGAATCTCTTCAGGTATGTTCGCTAGCCTATCCTTTATTATTCCCCCAATTTTTCTTCAAGTCAGATCCCCCTGATCTGCAGCCTGTCAGATCCGCCCCATCCCACGAAATCTCTTCTTCTTAACCTCTTTCCTCTCCTGATCTGCAGCCTGTCGATGCTACGGCGGATGTACCTCCAGAAGAGATTATTGATCCGAAGTTCTTCGGCATAGATACTTCCTCTCCACACAGATGCCATCACAAAATGCATCCAGCAAGAAAAGTGGCTTACATCTATGCGGCCACAGGCAGGAGATTTCTTGGATGCCCTCTCTCGGTACAGATGAACTCATGCTCTGCTGCAATTTTATCATTTTTTCCAATTCCATCTGCAGTCATTCACATTTAGTCTATCCTATCCTTTTTGGTCTGTATGCAGGGAGCTGATAGGTGCCCCTGGTTTTTGTGGATTGATGAAGCATGGGGTCATGTACTTAGCCGTTCACTAATGCAACTCTGGGATCAGGCTCATCTGGACTCTGAAAGAGCAGCAATGTTGGAGACTAAGAAAAAGGAAATGGAGCAGGCATACTTAGAGTTGTGGACTGAGAGAACCAATCTGGAAATTCAACACGAGCAGGTGGTCAACAAGTTGAAGAACACAATAATGGACACTGAGATTAATATGTCAAGGAGGTTGGATTTTCACACTAAGATGTGTGTGGCATTTATTTCTTCAGTTGTTACCCTTGCTTCAGTGCTCGCTTATGTGCTGTCTGCACATTAGTTTAGTTTGGTAGTGAGCATGTATGTGCTACATTTGGAGCTGTCGGCAGTATGTATGACAATTTAGTTTCAGATTGTTAGTAAGCACGTATGTGCTGCATTTGAATATTTTGTATGTGCCAACTGAGTTCGAGTTTGTTGGTCCCGAATCTAGTTCTTACTTATCCCTGATTTTTGTGTATTATGCTACTGGAAATGATGAATGAGGTTCCAAGTTTTTTATCCTGGGCGCTTGCATGTCTTTTCATCCTTTAAAAGATTTGCACATCAGTTATTATCATGTTACATCTGAAGTTTCAAAGGCAGTTTTTAAGTACACCTCGGATATTCTGGATAGGTGGTAAGTTCTTTTGATGCTACAACTGAAGTTCCGAAGGTGGTCTTGACAATTTGTTCTGTTTGATAAGTATGAAAATCGAGTCTTCCTGTCATCTGCACCAGATTCAGAGAAATCACTATAGTTATTATTTTTTGAACACAGTGACAGTGATTGTGTTTATGTAATGCAATTTTTTCATCTAATTGAGGATGTTTTCCGAGGTGACATATGTACTGAGGAAATGCATTTTTTTCCAAACAGGTTAGCTGAAGACCAATTCCAACATATTTTGTGCTGTTCACACTTTCGAAGTTTGGTCGCATTATACGTATGCAACATTTGGATGATGCAAAAATCGCTGGCAAAACAAAGGAGTTGAAATCAGCAACAATTTCATAGTTTACTTCGTTCTTAAGAAGGTACTCTTCTGATCCTATTATAGATTCATCTATCAATCGCATTTCCCACATTGTACCAATGTTTTATCAACCTTTGTTGTGTACTTGATCTGTTTTTCGCAAGTCAATCATATATCAAGTCCTGTACTTCTCGCAATCATCCTAATGACTTGGTCTCGTATATGTTTTTTTTTAATTATGCCACACCGGTAGTATGCGAAACAATGAACAGAAAGCAACTCGCAAATAAAATAACTTAACATGTTCACCAATTGGTAGCAAATTAATTCGGAGTACATCATATTTTTGAATGCATAATTAGTTCGGAAGTCTTAACAGTCCTCTTCCAAAGCTAAACAAACACTGACATTTCAATTAGTCCATCCACTCCCAGCAAAAGAACTTGTTCATATTGCCCCTCTTGTGAACAAGTCAATCCTTGTTCTTGTCCTTCTTGCGAATAAGGCAATCCTTGTACCTCGCAGGAAGATGACCAATATTACCTTCTGAACCAAGAAAATCAACAAGCATGTTCATCCTAGCATGCATGACACCATCACCCTGCGTTTGTTGAAAAAAGACTTCCAGTTAGCGACTCAACTTTGTAACCACTTATTTTGCAAGCATCTTAAGTGTTGGAAATATCTTACCGGGTTCATATCCCTTTTCAGTTTACTTCCCATCCAATTCCTTCCAAAGTGAGTAGCATATATCCCTGTGTCTTCCCTGAAAAACGTTTCAAGATTGATAATGTCAGCCATTATAGATTTCAGTAGACATGATTCCAAATATAGGCATCAGGGTCACAACAAAATCATTACTTCTTGCATATCCCTGTTGCCAGGCCCCTTGGGAAGCATGTATTCCACGACCTCATGTTTGGCTCCCATCCAGAGAAGAATGACTTTATGCACATCTCTATAGCCTTGTGAAGTTCGTCTGCCACCTTCCTGTGCCTGAGCTGAATTTCCTTATCAGACTCATCCCCATTGTTCATTGTTGGGTCGAGGACAAAAATCTTCGACCTTGGAAAGTCCCATATGTACGTAGACCATTTAAAGTCAAATTTAACTGGCAACACAAACTGTTAATGGAGAGAAAGGCACTAGATATTAGTAACTGAACATTGATGTTTGTCTTTCTTAAATCATTTGTGTTTTTTTAATGTCACCTCGGTGCATTTGTGAACCTCGTAAGTGATATGCGGCCCCACGAACATGTCCTTGATGTACCTCAGCTTTGAAATGTTGTCTCCTCTACTAACATGGTTCTGCAAGTTTTGCAATTTATGAGTAACACATAGCCGAGGCATCAAAGTTTGCTTATTCATTAATGATTTTAGAAGAAGTTCCTCACCACAAAATCTGGCTCCAGCCAATGTCTCCAACATCCCTCTCCTTTTGCAGCAGCGAATACCACATCGATCTGTTGGTACCTTCTCATCACCAATGTCATCAGCACGCTATCCACCTCACCACCATCGCGTAGCATCTCACGGAGCCGTTCTCCACTGATGTCCATGTATTTTGGGTTGGTGCTTATAATCCACATGCTGGACATTTGAAAAAAAGCATATATTTAGTCATCAATGTATGCATTTCTAAGGGTAATCATGTAAAACAAAAGTATACACTGCTTTTTTTCCTGTTGAGAGCTTACTCTTTTAGCTTGTTCGCGTTCTCTCTATAGAACAACTTGTATATCTTCATCACATTCGCTGGAGCTCTAGTAGGAGGGTCGTAACCCATTACAAAAGGAGACCTTGCATATTTCCCAGGCTTGACCACCCTCTTTGGCTGAGGCTGTGTGCTAAATGATCCCTGTGACATAGTGACGTTGAGGTTGATTGCTCCCTCCTCTATCTCCTCCCTAATGTCGAGCTCGATAGCACACATCTGGCGGTTCAGGCTAACTGGAGAAGGCCTTGAAGATGTACCGGAAAGAACTTGGTTTGGTGCTGGAGTGGCGACAATCTGCATTCCTGAATCTGAATGGCACACACGGCAATTTTAGAACGGTGGTCATGACCCAACATTATTAGATTTAGGTGTTAGCAATAAATCCAGCTTGTTAAATAATCACTATTACCTTCGAGACTATCCCCCTTGGTTGCTGGCGACCCAGGCGTGCTGTTTGCGGATGCAACCGACAAGTCTGAAAAAATGTAGTAATTGATGTATTATTTTCTATGTTTCACTTAATATTCGGTCACAATGGATGATCAATCGTATGGATTTAAAACACATACCGTTGGATGCTGAGGCAGCTGTAAATGCATTCATCAAGTCCGTCTTCCTAAGACCTGACATTACAACTTTGAACTTCCCATGCATCTCTGGAGGATCAATTGATCCAACTGCACCTAAGTCTGCATCCTGTCCTGAAGGAATGACTGACAATTGTTTATCTTCATCACCATCTTTTTGGTTCTCTTCACCTCTGTCAGTTCCTGATGCTGTTTTTGGAGAGCTTATAACTTCATTTCTTGCCGCCCCACAAACCACTGACATCGCCAATTTGTTTCCTGTAGTATCGTCCAACGGCCCTGTCGCATTGCCAACAATCCCACCGTGCACCCTGCTGTATTCATCTGCTGCTTCAATCAGGTCATCTATTGCTTTATTTGCTTCTTCTTGAGCACCTTCAGATTCTTCAGAGCTCTCTATCCTTGCCCTCTTCGGGGTGTGCCTCCGAGATGTGACAACCTTCTTTCTTTTCAACCCTCCTTGCCTTTTTGCCAATGGATGAACATTAGCGGAAGCTCCCTCTGCCGACTCTATGCTTAGTGGATTGTCTGGACCCCCTGGAACATCTAAGAAAATACAAAATCAAAGCATTAGTCACTTGACGTGTATGTTTCGTAAGTGCAAACATCAATCTATTCTGTGCGAACTGCAGTACCTTCTTTGGTTGAATACTTGGCTCTCTTCTTTCGTGCCCTCATTGCGTCAGATATCTGGTTTATGTCTGAAAGTATCTTGTCAGTCTCAGCAACGATTAGCCCGTTAGTATCATTGACAATCTCCTCCCATCCTTCTGCGTGTATCTTGTTTATTCTTGCTCCTTTCTTTGATGCCTCACGTACAACTGTTTTGCACTTGTTTGAGTACAGCTCGACCTTGTTGATAATAATACCTGCAAACTGCATTTTACGAAGATTTCCCGTCAAGTTATCTCAGTTTAAGTTTCAGGTATTAATGACTTGTCAATATGTTGGCCTATATAAAATGCTTACATCTATGAAGTCTTTATCAACACCAGTTCCATCTTTGCTGCACCCAATCCCGTATCCATCAATTGTTGCCTGAGCTGTAGTGGCCATCGGGTTACGGCTGTAGCATACTGTCCCCGGTTTCCTTGGCTGTTAACATACATCCAAATTTATCCCATCATTGAAAAGAAATATGTAAACGGACTTATATATATAAACATGTCTGTTAGAGTAGAAGCAAACGGAAAAAAAGCTAATATGAGGAAGACACAAACATGTTGTTGAATAATTTTGTACGATAGCTAACTAAGTCAAACATGTTCAGCAAAATGCATTCAAGGATTTTATTTTATACGTGTCGTACAACTTAACTGTACTATATAGCTTAATTCACATCTATTGATCAAATATGCTAGCAACGCGTCCATTGGTAATAGCTAGAGAAGTATATACAACACCGGGCCTAGTTCCAAATAACGAAACTCTTGGCCATCATAAGACGATTTCACACTATTATGTTCTGTAAAATAACTTACCAGTAGGTGTCCATACACTACTATCTCTGCATCTTTCCCAGTTGTTGTGTCTTCCTCAATAACATCAGAGATGATCTTTTGTGTGTATTCCTTGCACCTAGGGAACACGTCGTGGGGCAGGTTCTTATCTTCTCGTTCGAGGTTGTCAAGATAGAAAACCTGCCACATGAAAAAAAATTGGGATTAGTCGAATTATCACTAGTTTAAGTGGAGAGAATGACATTTTTCTCAAACCTGCAAGAAGAACGTGCATCCAGTGAGATTTGACTTCAGTTTCCCACCTAATAGTTCAGACTTCACCCTACCAGCAGAGGAAAGTAGCTCTTCTCTAATGTACCGTCCCCAATTGAACATTTGAATCATATCAGGTATGTCCAGGCCATTCCAATAGTCTGTCATGAAGTAGTTGTGCTTCAGCGGAGGGGCTAGGAGGAAAGTCATCGCGCAAATCGCAAAAGCAACCTTGAATTTGTCTGCTTCGGCCTTTGTCATGGTCCTTCCATACTCAATCTTCAATATGTTAACTATGGGTGTGATCTTATTTTCTACATTCCCAATCCCTAAGATTTCACGTACAGTAACTGACATGTGTGCCGGTGCATTCTTGTTAACAGGAGATCCTACTGATGGCACCCCCAGTACCTTGCCCACGTCTTCGTCGTCGAAAGGTAAGTCTCTCCTAGCATCAATTATGATAGCAGATGCCTTCTCATCAACCTTGCTCATAAGCCACATGGATTGTTGCCTGTTCGACCTTGTTATTGCTGGTATCTGAAGTAGTCCTTCGAACTCCATCTCACGTACTAGATCCTTTTTTTCTTCAGACAGCCCATCAATCAATTCCTTCATCTTTTTGATGCTGCTCCTTGAATTTATTGGGTTTTGTGATGCCTTCTTCTTGCCCTTTCTAGCGCCGTCGGATGCTGAATCTTCCGGTGTATCGATGTGTTGTGTAGGATACAAATCGAACCCTTCTGATGATTCCTCGTCGGATTGCTTGTAATCAGATGATGACGAACCAGATACCATTTTCTACGGTGTATTTAGAAACAACATCAGGGGACATGTATAGTATATAGCATGATGATTAACAATGATAATTACTGTTGTATGCACCCCAGAGATTAATCCAGTTTGTCATAATCTAGAGATATCATGAAATTTCCCCCCATTGTCCACTCACCCTAGGACATACAACATAGTGATACTGTAACTATAAACTTAATACAATGATTAATTTGTCTATCGTATCCTTTCAGCCGATAGACCTCTACAACTTCTGTAATCTGACACTCTATCTTTTATGAATATACATTCCATACCGTGGAATGGAAATGCACTAAAATAAAAGACCTTGACTATTCATTATGCTAACCTGACATCTCCTGTTAAGTAGCACTTTTCATCCTTTAAACATCTTCCAAAACAATTCAAGTTACTTAAGTGTAATTTGCTAAGTTCCAGTAGAGAATACATATTTGTATATATGTAGAAATTGCACGTCAGGGCTCCTTATTTTAAGTTCCACTCCCAAAAGCTTATTACTGATCTATTGGCCACCACTATGCGTATTTTCTGAGTATATATATATATATATATATATATATATATATATATATATATATATATATATATATATATATATATATATATATATATATATATAGCACTTTATTGTTTGCAGCAATACTATGCATCAACAATGATGTCCTGCAAATCTTTGCTACCACTTCTTTTATCATATAATCTAATGGACGTTCTTTTGAACACTAGGTACATATCATCCATGGCATGCAGCAGGTATTCACAACTTCCATAATCTGCATCAGGTATCTCTAATCCTACCATATAGATGCAATCCCAAACAATTGGAAAGCATCAAGATCAAGAAGAAGTACTTTTGTTTGGAAATGCCACACAAACCAAACTACTAAAAGGTTTCCTATATTGCAAAATATCAAACTGCTATGGACGAAATCAACAAAAAAATGTCAAACTAGCCAATCGAACATGCAGTACCTTTTTTCCAGTTGAACCAGTGAGGAGCTCCTATGTCTTCATCCTTGTGAAGAAGGATCTCCTAGTTCTCTATCCTTTGTGGGAAGGAGCTCCTAGTGCTTCATCCTTGGAGGGAAGGAGCTCCTAGTTCTTCAGCCTTGGGGAGAACGAGAGAGGAGCACCAGATGCAAATGAATCTGTGTCAATGCACCCATCCCTCTCACAGCTCGTCCCTTTGAGCAAGTGACATGAGATAGGTGTCTAGATAGGTGTTTGGAATCTTTTTGTACCGCACACACAGCTACCCTCCCTTGGCTTCCAAAAGGCACTTGAAAACCGAGCCACAGTAGTTTCAATTCTAGATTACTATTTTACCCCTCCCGCTGAAAGCACACAGATTTATATTACTTATTGTACTCAATCAGCTGGCCTCAACCATTTCGTTACGTTCTTTCTCGCTGTTTATAATATTCCGCACCGAGGTCATATTAACAGCAGTAGGAGTAACAACTTATCTTGACAGTGTTGTAATCACTAATTGCCGTCATAACAATGAATCCATTAATGTTCAGATTCGATTAAAAGAAACATATTCATCAGCGGCAACAGAAATTCCACCTTCCCCTTTTTTGTTCATGCTATTTGTTTTACATTTTAGTATAGTTCCACAGTACTGGACAACATTGTTTCTACTGATCAAGTTCAGCCATGATCCAATTTAAAGTTGTCTTGAGTTAAGCTACAAAATCATAATGAAACGGTAGCCTTCAACGGTTGACACACGCAAAATGATGGGTTCTGTGATGATGGGCATTTAAGTACATGTAGTGTGAAGACTAAGTGCATTGGCAAATAATGACACTGCTTATTTCATTGCAACTACCAGCACTTTTTGACTTGTATTAGGTTCTTCTGCAGATGAATGTTAAGTTCCCATGTCGAAACTAATTGCACCTTCATGAAATTAGTTCCTTTTAGCCATAAAAATACCCGTAGCGTGTGCTCACACTTGTGCAAAATGAACACATGCATGACTAGTACAAATAAAACTCCATGGGTGACCAGGAAATATAGAATCTAGGAAATACAAATCTTGGATAGTTCAAGACCCTCGACTGAGCTAAAAAACATACCATTAATTTGACCCCTAACTTGACACTACTAGCATTGAAGCCCTTCATAAAGATAGATCCCGCGGCTCGTACGACTCACTAAGGATAATGTTGCAGCTAGAACTAAACGATGATAATTTCCTGGTCTGCTAACCCATTTTTCCTCTCTTAACCTTAACGACCTTTTCATTTCCCAACCCAAGCAGCCGTGACTGCGATCATCGCTGCCACTGGTGCGGTGGACGCGAGTGCAAGTTGAAGCACCTTGTTCATCCTCTTGAGTGTCCCGATCTCCCTGTTCCTGTCAGCCATCTCCTCGATGAACTCGTCTTGGTCTTCTGTCACCTCCCGCAGCTTCACCCGTTCAGCTTGGATTCTCTTCTGCACGTATTCCTCCAGTGCATCCTCCCACACGTATACGTCGCATGCTCTCCTCTGAACCTATACATAACAATGAATAAACAAAAGCAAAAGAATCTTTAGTCAGTTGAGGTACTGAATGGAATCTGATGCATTTTGTATTTTCTGCAATTTCTTACCCCATAGTTCACGCAACTGAAGTAGAACTTGTCCTGCCTCACCACAGCAGAGCCAGCTTTCCTGGCGCATGGCATGCCGCATGCACATCAAAGTCTCTGATTTACAGTGGACATGTTCTTCTAAGTTCTTTGGTTCTTGCAGAAGAAGTGTTGTGGTTACTCACGTTCCATTCCACTCGTATGTATAGCCCTGGTATTAATTGTGTGCAGCTGTATCCAACCAACCATAGTACACATACTTTCGGCGCTACTGAAGGGGGCAGTGTCTCGTTCATGCCCATACGGCGCGCCGGTCGAACAGTAAAGTTGTGAGGTCAAATCGACCTTATCTCATGTACCTTGTACTGCTACATCACTGTTGTATAGGAGTGCATGGTCCAATGTGATGTTTGACTCACCCGTGAGCTGCACAACACTCTGGACAACAGGGCATGGGTGCCATGGCATTGTACCACTCCACTCCAAGGGATGCATGTGTTCTATTATTTTAATACTGCCACCTTCCCTCTCTGATCAACACCACGCCATGCACTTGTATTCACATGTACTGGTTAATGAATACATAAGGGCATCTCAACACCCAAAATCAAATCCCACTTCCCTTAATCATTTCTCCCACTGGAAAACAAGACAAATCAAATTCAATTGGCATACAGATAACGCCTCCCTTGGATCCCTTCTGGCCAGCTCCCACCTACAGGTCAAATCAACATACACTGCTTCACTGCTTGAGCTCTCTATAGGCTAGTACCTCAAAGCTGTATATAACTCAACCATCCCTATACCTCGTTCTCCTACACCGACGTCATGGATCACAACCCCGACGCGACCGATGCTCTGTTCACCGGCGATGCCATGATGGTTTCCCCAGCACGCTCGACTGCCACCGCCGTCGTCCCTGTGAGTATTGCCACCGGCCTTTGCTTTTGAACTTGCATTGTAGAATTATTTGCTAGTTTGTTAACCCACATTAAATGTACAGGCTCATCCATCCACTCTCAGGCCTATGTCAATCAAGCAGCTGTATGATGGATTCATGGAGGACATAGAGCGTTATCCTATCGTAGTTGATGGAGACACCGTCTCATCAGTGAGTGTATTTGTCATGTCATTTCAATTATCAAACCCATCCACTGGTTGTTCTTAATACATTTCTTCATTTGTTAGGTGATCCTGATAGGAACTGTTTCACACTCTATTGTAAGAATGAATCATTGGTCTTTTGACCTGCAGGATGCCACTGGGTTAATCAATGTATCTTTTTGGTAATAAACCCACCTTCATTAATCTCGTTCGATCTCAAGAACTTCAGAAACAATGCATTTAACATTTTGCTCAAATTCTTTTTGTTAAATTGTCAGGCCGGAAACCCCTGCAGACTCTAAGCTTTCTTGGTCAACTAGGTCCGTTTTAAGTTCTAATTCTACCATCAAAATAATTCTCTTTTGCATTCCTAGTTGTTAAAATCGCCGGTCAACAAGGCCACTCTTTCAATCATTAAATCTTTTTTGCAGAAATGGCGACTATGTTCAACTATTTGGCAAACCTGCGATGGATGGAAATTTCCTTCAGATTAAAGCTTTCAAGATCGGGTTAGTTGAAACCTCATCTTCTTTATTTGTCTATGTTGAGCCAATCCATACAGATATATCTTTATTTATATACATAGCCTTACATATTGAAAAAATTGCAGGGTAATCGAAAACTACAATGACATCACGCATCACTACTTGTATACCATTCACACTACATTAGACATTCTTAAGAGAAAATCTCTCAAGGTAATTATTGATATTATTCTTGAAATATAACTACATGATACATGCATTCATTAACACATACATTACCTCTCATAGGAAAAAATGCAACCTGTCTCTACCGCATCAACTGTGTTCCCAAAGGGTCCACCAATTACCCCTTCGGAGGTACATTCTCATTCATCAACAAAGGACAAGATATTTGCCATCCTGCGCGACCCGGCCTACCGGTAAGTGCTGGATAGCTGACCCATGAAGTTCTTCCATTAGCAAGAGAGATAACTGCACGCTCACTTATTAAGTTCCTTTCGGTAAAACACATGAAAATCCAAGTTTCTCCCCAATATCATGTAGTCCCGCGTGCATGCATAGCCAACAGTTAAAACATAAAGTTTCATGATCGATTCCAGAAGATAACTCCAAGTTTTCTCCCATTTGCCCTAATACAGTGATATTCAGCATGGCGTTAGCTTGAAGTTAATTCGCAGTGCATTGGACATCAGCCAGGACAAAATAATGTAAGACATCACATCATATAATTCATATAGTGTTTCTTGTTATTCACTCACTGTATAGCTGACACTACTTCAATTACGTTTTGGCATAAATTTCCAGGCAAGTCATTACAGAGCAGATCTTCCTTGGGATGATATACACTACTATTGATGACAACCACTTCAAGTCCTCAATCTGACTGGTCGACGGTCAACGTGTTAAATTTTAGATCTTAATTATGTATTGTCTGTTTGACATTTATGGTTAATCCCTGCAATGATTTCCATTTAGACCTATCATGTTTGTACAACATATTCTCTCAGTTATTTTATTATGTGGTGTCCCACGTCCCCACTTTTGCCTGGATTACAACACAGATGCACTCACACCCAATACCTCCCTTCTTTCCCAAAGTACCAACTGTCCTCCTCTATCCACCATGGACATTGACCATCTAGATTTCTCATCTCGCTTAGATAACAATATTTTGAGTGAGATCTTCATCAGGCTAGGCTGCACTAGATCCCTTGTTCGTAGTTCTTTAGTCGGTCCTAGATGGTTTGAGATCTGCACCTCCCAGCAGTTCATCACGGAGTATGCTCGCCGTAATGGCCCGGCAGTGCTAGGATTCGTTGCTGCATTCGAGCGCCTCTTCGAGCTGCATGTACGTCTTGTGGGCGTTGTGGCACACCCTCCTGATCCAGGACAAGCTGCTCTTCTTGCTAGAGTGGACATGGCAACCTTTGCCATGGAGAACATCCTCGCATCTGAAGGAGGTGAGTTGCTCGTCTTGGTCAGGGGGCTTGAAGGCGGTTTCTTCTCTGTATGTCCAACTACTCCAATTAGTCGGGCATTCTTAGCTCCTAGAATGCCTCGAGTCCCTCTTGCCCACCCTCAGCACACCCCGAATTTTTACGGCCAATTCGGTATCATTCCACTTGACAGTAGGCCTAGTTTTTCCTTCTTCGTTAAGCAAGCAGCAGGCCCTTTCGTTCGTTCTTATTCTGGTTTGAGTTTCAGTTCAGTTGCAGATCTATATGTCCATGTTTGCATACGAATGGTCCCGCTTTGTTTCCCCACCTCTTCGAACTCCTCCTGATAGTGACGGACCGTTGTTCCATTGGGATCCATACTGTCTCTTAGTTGGTTCCAATCTATACATGATGTATGTGGTAGGATTTGTTGTTTGCTTCAACATTGATAGTTCAGCCTTCTCCACTGTCCAGCTCCCTTTAAGTGCCACATCATGCTTTGACTACCACATCTCTAGGAGCAGTTCAGGTATAATATCACTTGTTCACACTGACAATCTATCACTTCGCACATGGACATTATCATCACAACAGCATGAACAAACAACATGGTTTCCTGTGTCAGTTATCAATCTGGCATCATCTTTTGCAAGGCAGGCTCAGCATCCCATGTGGCATCAATTCTTCCTTTGTGATGATTTAGATGATGGCCTTCATTCTATGCAAATCAGGTCATCTAGTATAGACTCGTCCTTTGTGTTCCTGAAATTCAGCTTTCATGATGCCATTTTCATCTTGGAGAACACAAGCGGCAACGTACATGAGGTGCAGTACCTTGATGAAGATGGCGCTTTAAGATCTATCGTTTCTCTTACAGAGCGTTGGCCACCGGTGCTTCATTTGCCTAATCTTGATGCAACATAGATTTAAACAAGGCAATGGGCGTGCGACTGTTGTATCCCCAGATTTAATATTATCTCGCATTTATGTCGAATTTAATGTCTGAACATGCATGTTGTTTGTAATGCCCGAATGTAGCTCGAATTAGTAGTACCTCTTAAATTTTTGTGTATGATGTCCGATCCAGATTTCATATAGCGAAAAGTATCATTTGAACCTCTTCTAGTTTTTGCACATCTCATAAAAAATTAGAAACCGTTTGTTCTGAAAATTGACTATGAAAAAGGGCCATTATGTTGATAAAGCTTCAAGTCCAACTTCTTCCAGACCTATATACCCGGTGCGTGACTGCATGAACAATATTTTCATCATAAGCCGCCGCTCGTGCATTAAAGTGCGTTCGTTATGAAAAACATTTCTATCGTAAGTGAGAATGTTATTTACTAATCGCTTGAAAAACATATAACTCTAGTGCGCCGCGCCCATTCGTTAAGTTCTAAAACTGATATGGATGACGTTTCGGTTTCTTCCATACCGATATCTGAAGTGCGGACCGTGCTTCCATAAATTATTAATCCAAAGGCATAAAAAATTAGAGAATATTCGTGCAATATAATACACGTGCACCACCGGTTGTAAGCAAAATCTTAAAAAATTATGGATGATGGTAAATTTCATCCGCACCAAATGGTGATTCTACCCCTATACATTGATTGTACCACATGCTCCAGCAATGTTCTTCCTAATTTATGGATGATGGTAAATTTCATAAGCACCGAAATAGTACTCCATACAATATAAAATATCAAGAAATTTCAAAAATATATGATTTGTTTCGGCATGAAAGATGCTTGGGCACTTAAGGTTCTTGCAATTTTCTTTATCAATGACATGCGAGCATGTCTAGCAATAAAACAGTCACTTTTTCCAAAGTTTTTCTCTCAGCCAAACTTTTTATTATCCACGAGAACCCTTCAGTGTATAAATACCAAAAAAAAACTACACGCACCTTGCGGCCACGAGCCTCTTCGATACCAAAAAAATTCATTTTTGCCTGATCTGTCTTGCTATTCATTCGAATTTACTATTTATTCTTTTATTTGCCACGAGCCCTTTGACCTGACGTTAACGACATACAAGCGCATTTATATAATTGCATATAACGACATAGGGTCAAACGTTAAAGACCCTCTTTTATGTGAGATATTAGAGTAACATTTTATCCAGTGCGCATTGTCAGTTCCTATTTTTTTTTCAAATTTTTCTTTTTCACAGAATATCCCGATCAAAGAAATTCCAATTTATTGTTAGAAGCTTTTTGAATTGGATCCCATGTCAGACATTAAACTGGTAGATTATTTTTTTGAGGAGGGGGGAAAGTGACTAGTCTGGAAAACACTAGTCCAGCATCTATATATCCTGAGAAATAAATTTGATAGGCATTAGTTGGCTCTTAATCTAATAGAGCTCCAGGCCCAGATGAGTTGCCTTTAATGTTATTTCAGGAGTGTTGGGAGATAATTTAAAATTATTTAATTAGGCTTGTTGCTGGTTTGTTTTATGGTGATCTATATATTCTAAAACTAAGTTATTCTATGATCAGACTTACACTGAAGGAGGAGGATGCCAAGACGAAGAACAAATTTAGGCCCATCATCCTCACGAACTGCATTTCTTGGATGTGTTCTAATGTGATCACTAACAGACTAGCTGTGATAATTCGATGATTTGTTTATGGTTGTCGATCTTCCTTTATTAGATGGGGGTATGTTCTTGAAACTGTAGTTACTGCGAATGAAATTATACATGATGTCCATTCATGATGGAGACAGTGTCTGGTTCTTAACCTAGATTATGAAAAAGCATATGGTAAGGTCTACATATATTTTGTATGTAATGTTTTGAAGTTTAGACGTTATGGACCTAGATGGATTAACTTGGTTAAAAGTCTAACATAGAACTGCTCTGCAGTAGTCAAATTGAGTGGTATTGCGAGTGATTTCTTCATCAATGGGAAGTGACTGCGGCACGGAGATACCTTTTCACCTAACATGCTCTTCCTGCTAGTTGATGTGTTTCCCAGTATGTTGTTGAAAGGTAGTAGATCTGGTTTACTAAAAATTTTGTGTCCTGATCGGGTTATTTAACAATTCTTTTTCTAGGCTGAACACTAACAAACAGTTGTGTTATTTGTGAGGTTGGAGGTATATTCTTGAGAGCGTAGTTATTGCGCATGAGATAGGGTCAAGTTAGATTTTGACATGGATGGTGGTATCCATATATTTAACATGGTCATTACAGATTTTGAGTCCCTACCTAATTGGTTTTCTTCAGGAGGCCTGTGGAGGATGTCGAACTTTAGAAATGCTATAGTTTTTGATCGGTGCACATGCTTCTCCATCACAAAGTTGTTATGTTGAGTCTCGCGGTACCTAAAGGATGGGACGAAACCATTCGAGGATCTCCAAGGGGGGATGCATCTTTTCATGGAAGGTCCATTGAAGAGGCTAAGAAAAACTCTGGAGCTGGAATCGGGGTTACAAGCTGCAAGCAAGGCCTGGAGAACCTGTTGTGGTCTGAAGCTATAATTAAGCGTTAATTAAGCTTGATAAGTCCTTGATGCCTAATACGACCAGTGCGCCACACATGTTAGCAAAGTGCTCAATTCGTTGGTGATGATGCTAATGTTTTGCTGATAATTGATGAGGTTCTCTTATAAGTCCTTTTGAAGCCTATACACCAAGTGCGCCTCACATTAAAGCAAAGCACATAAATTACTTGGTGTGGTGTTGAAGTTCTTTTGAATAGACATATCAAGTGCGGAACATGCACGAATAAAGGGTCCTATCACTAGTTACGAGGTTATCTGTTAAGTTCATGTGAAACCTACACCTCAAGTGCCCCTCAGGCATGTGTAAATTACTCAAGTTTCATATGGATATTGTTACGAAAGTGCTCAATTCGTTGTGGACGATGGTAAAGTTATTTTGGGTGTACCTCTTAAGTGCTGAATGTGAATGAATGATGTATTTTCGCTAATTGATAAGTCCTTTCGAAGCCTACACATTAAGTGCGTGTCCGAGTATAGCAAATTACTCAAATTGCTCGGGGTCATGTTAAAGTTCTATTGATTCGACATCTCAAGTGCGGAACATGCATGAAAAAATGTCATATCACAAGTTGTGAGGATCTCCGCTAATGTATTGTGAAACCTATAACTCAAGTGCCCCACGCATATATTACATTCTTAAAGTTCATATAGATAATGTTAATATAAGTAAAGTTCATCTTATAGTACATAGCGTCCTATACTTTAAGTGCGATAAAGTACTATTAAGGACGGTAAAGTTGTACATAGCATCCTATACTTTATGGATGATGGTAACGTTGTTTCCGTCCGGCCTCTCAATTGAGGACGGTAAAGTACTATTGTACCAACATCCAAAGTGCGGAAATTGCCTAGACCACAATCTCATCATAAGTGATAGCTAAACTTTATAAGCACTTGATGTCCTATATGTTAATTGCGCCACACATGGTAGCAAAGTGCTCAATTCGTTAGGAATAATTGTAAAGTACTTTCGGGTGTACCTCTTCTAGGACAGAATGTCCATGCATAATGTCTGTTTGGTAAGTGATGATGTTATTTGATAAGTACATTTAAAGACTATACGTGAAGTGCGCATCATAATATATCAAAGTGCTTTGGAAACCTATACGTGAAGTGCGGAACGTGCATCGATAAAAGTCGTATCACAAGTTATGGTTTCTCGTGAAACCTAAACCTCAAGTACGCCTCACGCATATGTAAAGTTATTAAATTTCATATGGATAATTTTATCAAAGTGCTCAATTTGTTGTGGATTATGGTAAAATTCTTTCGGGCAGACCTCTCAATTGCTGAATGTGGATTAATAAATTTTTTATATCTGATGATGTTCTTCGCTAAATTTCGGAATGTGTATGGACCACATTCACATCATAATTGATAATTAGATTTGATAAGTCCTTACTATCTTATACGTCAAGTGCGCCACATATGTTAGCTAAGTGCTCAATTCATTGTGGATAATGCAAAGTACTTTCGGATGTACCTCTTATGGACTGATTGTCCATCAATAATGTTCCTCTTGTAATTTACCATGCTATCTAACAAGGCATTTTCAAGCCTATGCATGAAGTGCGCGCCATATTATATCAAAGTACTTCAAAGCCTATACGTGAAGTGCGGAACATGCATGCATAAAGGTCTCATCACAAATTATGGTGTTCTTTGCCAAGTTCACGTGAAACGTAAGCCTCAATTTCGCATCCCCCATATGTAGAGTCCTTCTATTCCATATGGAAAATGTTAGTTGATGATGTTAGTTGATAAGTCCTTTTGAAGCCTATACGTGAAGTGCGCATCATAATATATCAAATTACTTTTGAATCCTATACGTGAAGTGCGGAACATGCATCGATAAAGGTCGTATCACATGTTATGGTTTCTTTGCCAAGTTCTCGTGAAACGTAAACCTCAAATTCACATCCCCCATGTGTAAAGTTTTCTTCTATTCCATATGGAAAATGTTATCAAAGTGCTCTATTCAGTTGTGGGTGATGGTAGAGTTCTTTCGGGTGGACCTCTTACGTTCATTTTTGCCTGATCTGTCTTGCTATTCATTTGAATTTACTGTTTATTCTTTTATTTGCCACGAGCCCTTTGACCTGACGTTAACGACATACAAGCGCATTTATATAATTGCATATAACGACATAGGGTCAAACGTTAAAGACCCTCTTTTATGTGAGATATTAGAGTAACATTTTATCCAGTGCGCATTGTCAGTTCCTATTTTTTTTTAAATTTTTCTTTTTCACAGAATATCCCAATCAAAGAAATTCCAATTTATTGTTAGAATCTTTTTGAATTGGATCCCATGTCAGACATTAAACTGGTAGATTATTTTTTTGAGGAGGGGGGAAAGTGACTAGTCTGGAAAACACTAGTCCAGCATCTATATATCCTGAGAAATAAATTTGATAGGCATTATTTGGCTCTTAATCTAATAGAGCTCCAGGCCCAGATGAGTTTCCTTTAATGTTACTTCAGGAGTGTTGGGAGATAATTTAAAATTATTTAATTAGGCTTGTTGCTGGTTTGTTTTATGGTGATCTATATATTCTAAAACTAAGTTATTCTATGATCAGACTTACACTGAAGGAGGAGGATGCCAAGACGAAGAACAAATTTAGGCCCATCATCCTCACGAACTGCATTTCTTGGATGTGTTCTAATGTGATCACTAACAGACTAGCTGTGATAATTCGATGATTTGTTTATGGTTGTCGATCTTCCTTTATTAGATGGGGGTATGTTCTTGAAACTGTAGTTACTGCGAATGAAATTATACATGATGTCCATTCATGATGGAGACAGTGTCTGGTTCTTAACCTAGATTATGAAAAAGCATATGGTAAGGTCTACATATATTTTGTATGTAATGTTTTGAAGTTTAGACGTTATGGACCTAGATGGATTAACTTGGTTAAAAGTCTAACATAGAACTGCTCTGCAGTAGTCAAATTGAGTGGTATTGCGAGTGATTTCTTCATCAATGGGAAGTGACTGCGGCACAGAGATACCTTTTCACCTAACATGTTCTTCCTGCTAGTTGATGTGTTTCCCAGTATGTGGTTGAAAGGTAGTAGATCTGGTTTACTAAAAATTTTGTGTCCTGATCGGGTTATTTAACAATTCTTTTTTAGGCTGAACACTAACAAACAGTTGTGTTATTTGTGAGGTTGGAGGTATATTCTTGAGAGCGTAGTTATTGCGCATGAGATAGGGTCAAGTTAGATTTTGACATGGATGGTGGTATCCATATATTTAACATGGTCATTACAGATTTTGAGTCCCTACCTAATTGGTTTTCTTCAGGAGGCCTGTGGAGGCCGTCAAACTTTAGAAATGCTATAGTTTTTGATCGGTGCACATGTTTCTCCATCACAAAGTTGTTATGTCGAGTCTCGCGGTACCTAAAGGATGGGACGAAACCATTCGAGGATCTCCAAGGGGGGATGCATCTTTTCATGGAAGGTCCATTTAAGAAGCTAAGAAAAACTCTGGAGCTGGAATCGAGGTTACAAGCTGCAAGCAAGGCCTGGAGAACCTGTTGTGGTCTGAAGCTATAATTAAGCGTTAATTAAGCTTGATAAGTCCTTGATGCCTAATACGACCAGTGCGCCACACATGTTAGCAAAGTGCTCAATTCGTTGGTGATGATGGTAATGTTTTGCTGATAATTGATGAGGTTCTCTGATAAGTCCTTTTGAAGCCTATACACCAAGTGCGCCTCACATTATAGCAAAGCACATAAATTACTTGGTGTGGTGTTGAAGTTCTTTTGAATAGACATATCAAGTGCGGAACATGCACGAATAAAGGGTCCTATCACTAGTTACGAGGTTATCTGTTAAGTTCATGTGAAACCTACACCTCAAGTGTCCCTCAGGCATGTGTAAATTACTCAAGTTTCATATGGATATTGTTACGAAAGTGCTCAATTCGTTGTGGACGATGGTAAAGTTATTTCGGGTGTACCTCTTAAGTGCTGAATGTGAATGAATGATGTATTTTCGCTAATTGATAAGTCCTTTCGAAGCCTACACATTAAGTGCGCGTCCGAGTATAGCAAATTACTCAAATTGCTCGGGGTCATGTTAAAGTTCTATTGATTCGACATCTCAAGTGCGGAACATGCATGAATAAATGTCATATCACAAGTTGTGAGGATTTCCGCTAATGTATTGTGAAACCTATAACTCAAGTGCCCCACGCATATATTACATTCTTAAAGTTCATATAGATAATGTTAATATAAGTAAAGTTCATCTTATAGTACATAGCGTCCTATACTTTAAGTGCGATAAAGTACTATTGAGGACGGTAAGTTGTACATAGCGTCCTATACTTTATGGATGATGGTAACGTTGTTTCCGTCCGGCCTCTCAGTTGAGGACGGTAAAGTACTATTGTACCAACATCCAAAGTGCGGAAATTGCCTAGACCACAATCTCATCATAAGTGAGAGCTAAACTTTATAAGCACTTGATGTCCTATATGTTAATTGCACCACACATGGTAGCAAAGTGCTCAATTCGTTAGGAATAATTGTAAAGTACTTTCGGGTGTACCTCTTCTAGGACAGAATGTCCATGCATAATGTCTGTTTGGTAAGTGATGATGTTATTTGATAAGTACATTTAAAGACTATACGTGAAGTGCGCATCATAATATATCAAAGTGCTTTGGAAGCCTATACGTGAAGTGCAGAACGTGCATCGATAAAAGTCGTATCACAAGTTATGGTTTCTCGTGAAACCTAAACCTCAAGTACGCCTCACGCATATGTAAAGTTATTAAATTTCATATGGATAATTTTATCAAAGTGCTCAATTTGTTGTGGATTATGGTAAAATTCTTTCGGGCAGACCTCTCAATTGCTGAATGTGGATTAATTATTTTTTTATATCTGATGATGTTCTTCGCTAAATTTCGGAATGTGTATGGACCACATTCACATCATAATTCATAATTAGATTTGATAAGTCCTTACTATCTTATACGTCAAGTGCGCCACATATGTTAGCTAAGTGCTCAATTCATTGTGGATAATGCAAAGTACTTTCGGATGTACCTCTTATGGACTGATTGTCCATCAATAATGTTCCTCTTGTAATTTACCATGCTATCTAACAAGGCATTTTCAAGCCTATGCATGAAGTGCGGGCCATATTATATCAAAGTACTTCAAAGCCTATACGTGAAGTGCGGAACATGCATGCATAAAGGTCTCATCACAAATTATGGTGTTCTTTGCCAAGTTCACGTGAAACGTAAGCCTCAATTTCGCATCCCCCATATGTAGAGTCCTTCTATTCCATATGGAAAATGTTAGTTGATGATGTTAGTTGATAAGTCCTTTTGAAGCCTATACGTGAAGTGCGCATCATAATATATCAAATTACTTTTGAATCCTATACGTGAAGTGCGGAACATGCATCGATAAAGGTCGTATCACATGTTATGGTTTCTTTGCCAAGTTCTCGTGAAACGTAAACCTCAAATTCACATCCCCCATGTGTAAAGTTTTCTTCTATTCCATATGGAAAATGTTATCAAAGTGCTCTATTCAGTTGTGGGTGATGGTAGAGTTCTTTCGGGTGGACCTCTAACGTGCTGAATGTGCATGAATAAGGCTTTTTTTGGTAATTGATGATGTTGTTTGATAAGTCCTTTCGTAGACTGTACATGAAGTGCGCGTCGTTGTATAGCAAAGTACTCAAATTATTAGGGGTAACATTAAAGCTCTTTTGATTCGACCTTTCAAGAGCGGAACGTGCAAGATTAAAAAGGCCTGTCACACGCTATGAGGATCTTTGCTAGGTTCTTGTGAAACCTATACCTTAAATGCGCCCCATTGACTCGTATAATTCATCCGCACCGAATGGTACTTCGTGTCCTATGCTTTAAGTGTGATACATGTTTTAGCAAACTACGAATTGTGTTATGGATGATGGTGACGTTGCTTCCGTTCGACCTCTGAGTTGAGGACGGTAAAGTACTTTTGTACCCACATCCAAAGTGCGGAACTTTCCTCGACCACAATCTCATCATAAGTGGTGGTTATACTTGATATGCACTTACTATCATATATGTTAATTATGCCACACATGGTAGCGAAGTGCTTAATTCGTTGGGGATAATTGTAAAGTGCTTTCGGGTGCACCTCCTCTAGGACTGAATGTCAATGAATAATGTTTGTTTGGTAATTGATGATGTTAGTTGATAAGTCATTTTGAAGCATATACGTGAAGTGCGCATCACATTATATCAAAGTACTTTGGAATCCTATACATGAAGTGCGCTACGTGCATGGATACAGGTCGTATCACAAGTTATGGTTTCTCATGAGACCTAGACCTCAAGTTCGCCTCACGCATATGTAAAGTTCTTAAATTTTGAATTGATTATTTTATCAAGGTGCTCAATTCGTTGTGGATGATGGTAAAATTCTTTCGGGCGGACCTCTCAAGGGCTGAATGTTGATGAATAATGTTTTTTATGTTTGATGATGTTCTTTGATAAGTTCTTTTGTAGCCTATACATCAAGTGCGCGTCAAATTATAGCAAAAGTATTCCAATTGTTAGGGTTGACACTTAAATTCTTCTAATTCGAACCCTCAAGTGCGGGACATGCATGAATATAGGTCCCGTCATAAATTATGAGTTTCCGTGCTAAGTTCTGGTGAAACTTATACATCAAGTGCGCCGAATAGTATCCCGTGTCCCACACAGAAAGTGCGATGCACGTTTTAGCAAAGTACAGAACGTATTATGGAGGATGGTAAAGTTGCTTCCATTCTACCTATCAAGTGAGGACGGTATGGTACTTTCATGCCACCCTCTAATTTGCGGAATGTGTATGGACCACATTCACATCATAATTGATAATTAGATTTGATGAGTCCTTACTATCTTATACGTTAAGTGCGCCACATATGTTAGCTAAGTGCTCAATTCATTATGGATAATGCAAAGTACTTTCGGATGTACCTCTTAAGGACTGATTGTCCATCAATAATGTTCCTCTTGTAATTTACCATGCTATCTAACAAGGCATTTTCAAGCCTATGCATGAAGTGCGCGCCATATTTTATCAAAGTACTTCAAAGCCTATACGTGAAGTGCGGAATGTGCATGCATAAAGGTCTTATCACAAGTTACGGGGTTCTTTGCCAAGTTCTCGTGAAACGTAAGCCTCAATTTCGCATCCCCCATTTGTAGAGTTCTTCTATTCCATATGGAAAATGTTAGTTGATGATGTTAGTTGATAAGTACTTTTGAAGCCTATACGTGAAGTGCGCATCATAATATATCAAATCACTTTGGAATCCTATACGTGAAGTGCGGAACGTGCATCGATAAAGGTCGTATCACATGTTATGGTTTCTCGTGAAACCTATAACACAAGTTCGCCTCACGCATATGTAAAGTTCTTAAAATTCATATTGATAGTTTTATCAAAGTGCTTAATTCGCTGTGGATGATGGTAGAATTCTTTCGGGCGGACCTCTCAAGGGCTGAATGTGGATGAATAATGTTTTTTTATATTTGATGACCTTCTTTGATAAGTTCTTTTGAAGGCTATACCTCAAGTGCGCGTCAGATTATAGCAAAGTACTCCAATTGTTAGGGGTGACACTTAAATTCTTCTGATTCGACCCCTCAAGTGCGGAACATGCATGAATATAGGTCCCGTCACAAGTGATTAGTTTCTGTGCTAAGTTATGGTGAAACTTAGACCTCAAGTGCGGGTAACGCATATGTAAAGTGCGGATGAAATCATATGGATAATGTTATTGTCAGCTTAGTTCAGACAAAAAATATGGCTGATGGTAAATTTCATCTGCACCGAATAGTATCTCGTGTCCCGTACAGAAAGTGCGATGCACGTTTTAGCAAGGTACATAACCTATTATGGAGGATGGTAAAGTTGCTTCCGTTGTACCTATCAAGTGAGGACGGTATGGTACTTTCGTGCCACCCTCTAAATTGTGGAACGTGTCTGGACCATATTCACATCATATTGATAATTAGATTTGATAAGTCCTTACTATCTTATACGTCAAGTGCGCCACACATGTTAGATACGTGCTCAATTCATTGTGGATAATGGGACATACTTTCGGATGTACCTCTTAAGGACCGATTGTCCGGCAATAATGTTCCTCTTGTAATTGAACATGCTATCTAACAAGTCCTTCTCAAGCCTATAGATGAAGTGCGTGTCATATTATATCAAAGTACTTCCGACGCCTATACGTGAAGACCGGAACGTGCATGCATAAAGGTCTTGTCACCCGTAAACCTCAATTTCTCATGAAACGTAAACCTCAATTTCTCATCCCCCGTATGTAAAGTTCTTCTATTCCATATGGAAGATGTTAGTTGAGATGTTAGTTGATAAGTCCTTTTGAAGCCTATACGTGAAGTGCGCATCATAAATATATCAAAAAAATTTGGAATCCTATACGTGAGGTGCGAAACATGCATGTATAAAGGTCGTATCACAAGTTATGGTTTCTCGTGAAACTTACACCTGAAGTTCGCGTCACGCATATATAAAGTTCTTAAATTTCATATTGATAATTTTATGAAAGTTCTCAATTCATTATCTATTTATATTTGATGATGTCCTTTGATAAGTTCTTTTGAAGCCTATACATCAAGTGCGCATCAGATTATAGCAAAGTACTCCGATTGTTAAGTACTTTCGGATGTACCTCTTAAGGACTGATTTTCCATCAATAATGTTCCTCTTGTATTTTATCATGCTATCTAACAAGGCATTTTCAAGCCTATGCATGAAGTGCGCGCCATATTATATCAAAGTACTTCAAAGCCTATGCGTGAAGTGCGGAAATTGCATGCATAAAAGTCTTATCACAAGTCACGGGGTTCTTTGCCAAGTTCTCGTGAGACGTAAGCCTCAATTTCGCATCCCCCATATGTAGAGTTCTTCTATTCCATATGGAAAATGTTAGTTGATGATGTTAGTTGATAAGTACTTTTGAAGCCTATACGTGAAGTGCGCATCATAATATATCAAATTACTTTGGAATCCTATACGTGAAGTGCGGAACGTGCATCGATAAAGGTCGTATCACATGTTATGGTTTCTCGTGAAACCTAGAACTCAAGTTCGCCTCACGCATATGTAAAGTTCTTACAATTCATATTGATAATTTTATCAAAGTGCTCATTTCGTTGTGGATGATGGTAGAATTCTTTCGGGCGGACCTCTCAAGGGCTGAATGTGTATGAATAATGTTTTTTTATATTTGATGACCTTCTTTGTTAAGTTATTTTGAAGGCTATACCTCAAGTGCGCGTCAGATTGTAGCAAAGTACTCCAATTGTTAGGGGTGACACTTAAATTCTTCTGATTCGACCCCTCAACTGCGGAACGTGCATGAATATAGGTCCCGTCACAAGTTATTAGTTTCTGTGCTAAGTTATGGTGAAACTTAGACCTCAAGTGCGGCTAACGCATATGTAAAGTGCGGATGAAATCATATGGATAATGTTATTGTCAGCTTAGTTCAGACAAAAAATATGGCTGATGGTAAATTTCATCCGCACCGAATAGTATCTCGTGTCCCGCACAGAAAGTGCGATGCACGTTTTAGCAAGGTACATAACCTATTATGGAGGATGGTAAAGTTGCTTCCGTTGTACCTATCAAGTGAGGACGGTATGGTACTTTCGTGCCACCCTCTAAATTGTGGAACGTGTCTGGACCATATTCACATTATAATTGATAATTAGATTTGATAAGTCCTTAATATCTTATACGTCAAGTGCGCCACACATGTTAGATAAGTGCTCAATTCATTGTGGATACTGGGACATACTTTCGGATGTACCTCTTAAGGACCGATTGTCCGTCAATAATGTTCCTCTTGTAATTGAACATGCTATCTAACAAGTCCTTCTCAAGTATATAGATGAAGTGCGCGTCATATTATATCAAAGTACTTCTGACGCCTATACGTGAAGACCGGAACGTGCATGCATAAAGTTCTTGTCACCCGTAAACCTCAATTTCTCATGAAACGTAAACCTCAATTTCTCATCCCCCGTATGTAAAGTTCTTCTATTCCATATGGAAAATGTTAGTTGATGATGTTAGTTGATAAGTCCTCTGGTGCTTGAACAGGATTGACAAGCTGCAAACAAGGCACTGAGACCCTGTTGTGGCCTGAAGATATCTGTGGAGCTGGACGTTGCGGATAACGCACGCTATTGTACCAACAGATGAACCCTCATGAGGAGGACGCCATCCATGTGGTCTTCGCTGGATGAGGTGTCGGACGCCCTCCCCTGCAGTTATCTAGTTTTGCCTTTCGACAGGAAAATAGAAGTTGACGCTGGTCCTGTTGCTTTGGCCTGTTTACAACGAGTCTTTAGAGTTGCAAGTTAGTACCTGGATGTTGAATACCTTCCCTGGTCGGGGTGTTGTTTATAAGTTGTAGTTTCTTCTTTGTGGTACTCATTTATGGTCACAAGTAAAGATCATGAGCACGGAACTATCAAGTTTGTAACGTGAGAAACGAATTTTAACCAAAAAACATAAAAAAAACTGATAAGTCCTTCGTGCGCAATACCTTAAGTGTGTCACCATGCTTTAGTACATTTGTTCATGTCATTTGAGTATGTTCGGAAGTACTTGTTTCATATAGACCCGTTAAAAAAAGTTCGACTCGGAATTTATACATTACGCTATTCCCAAACTATAAAGTTTTGAACATGCCTAAGTTATTCTACATTTGTTTTTTTATAAATAAATGTCCGTGTTATAATTTTTAAAATTTTGTCTATTTATGTATGCAACTACTGTAGGTACTATATATAAAAGCAAATGAAGTGTTTTCCGACCATAAAACAGAACAGAAGAAATTATAACATGCACAAACATTTAGCTTCAGATGGGTTTGCTCCTGTATGAATGCGTGCACAAAGACATAGCATACTAAGATCTTAATCAGATTTGCCATAAAAATAATAAATGATCTGTCTCATCATCCAACGTCGCATTGACAAACACAGGCCATACAAAATGATATATAAGTACCAGATTAGCATTCCGTTGCCAGGACACATCAGGACATTGAGCTTATGTCCCAAACGCTACGAAGCAGGGTTATCACCTAAACCACGATTCAAAAGTTCTATTGCATTGTGTCCTGATGTGTCCAAGTAGGCCACACTTCCCGCACTTTGGTTCTTTCCTCTACTTCTTGTTTGATCCGTCATTAGTTGGGCACTTCCCAGAGTTGTGTCCCTTTCCCCTGCAAGTTTTACAAAACTTGGTTCTGGGTTTGCTCACTTCATACCCTGGTCTAGATCTTGCGTTGGTTGGTCAGCCACGATCTCTTTTGCGAGATTCTACTCTCATGGATGATTTGAGATTAATGTCACCTGCATCAACTTGGTCAATATCAATGTTTTCTTTACCTAGTATATCTTCCAGCCCTTTGCCATCTTTCTCAGTTGCTTTCTCTTTGAGATCATCCCTTGTATCTGACAACCTTGTCATGGCTAGGTCAAAAGCCTCAGGGTTGCTGTCACCCATCCTTACAATATAAAGAGCTGTTGTGTAAAGTGTTGTATGCCTGAATGTCGTTGATTCAAGTATAGGGTTGCGTCCCTTATAAATTTTTAAGTGCTCAGGTAAATCTTCACATGCGTTTTTGGTCCACCTCCTCATGATGTGCGCTTCTGGTATCTTCGTGAACTTCAGGTGTGCCATTACCTGAAACAGTAGTAAACATGTTTTTAACAGATTCAGCATTAATTTGCATCATACTAACATAACCCTTTAAGGAAAACAAGTTACCCGGATCGCATGGCAGCATAGCAAACCCATATGCTCATACATTCCACACTCGCATTTGAAGATATTATCAGGTTGATGCACTTGGACATTGTAAGATGTTTTTGACCAGCTTTCTCTCCGCTCAGCATAAAGGTGTGTGATGCGGTATGTCTCGTTTATCACCAGAGTGTTCTCGACGTAGTATGATGCAGATTTGAAGCATGCTTCTTGGAAGAGTTTGAATAGCGCAGGTGTGTAAACCTTCCCAGCATGCCTCTCCATAGGCAAACCGGTCTTGAGCACTGTGCTCACCTATATTAAGAACAAACCAACTCCCGGTGAGAATGTTTTGTTTTTGTTTCACAGTTGAAATATTTAAGATAATATACTTGGAAGAGTTTACTGTTAACAACATTAAACTCACCAAGTGGCTTTTCTTCTCAGCAAAATTTTCTTCAGAATTACTGTCAAACTGAAGTTTCTGGTAATTCTTAACAAACATGTGCATTGAGGAACCAGCAGGTACAAAATTCTTCAACATGTGGTTGGCGCTCTCTGACCGTTGAGTGCTTGTCATCCTTGCGCAAAATACACCTGCAAAATATGGCTTTGCCCATTTCTCTCGGAGCTCGTAGATCTGTGTCAACATTGGGTGTTCCTGAAGACCATACTTGTGAATTAAATTGGCCCAAGCTGCTTCGAACTCATCTACAGTGAGCATGTTTTCATCCCTGAAATCTTTGTTCTGTGTATAGACAGGGCCAAGGAACTCCTTTGCACGACGCAGCACATGCCATTTGCACCACCGGTGTTTCGTTCCCGGCAAAACTTCAGCAATAGCCAACTCCATTGCACGGCATTGGTCTGATATTATAGATATGGTCAGAACTTGAGAATGAAGGTAAAAAAATTATTACATGTTTTGAGTTGCAACCCTTGCATAGTTAATTACCTGTTAGGATAGTTACCGGTGCTTTGCCGCCCATCAATGACACAAATTCCTTGAATACCCACTCGAATGATTCCTGCTTCTCGTTTCTCATCAAAACACCTCCCAATATAATGCTCTGAAAATGATGGTTGACCCCCACAAATAGGCCGAATGGCATATCGTACTGGTTTGTACGATATGTTGTGTCGAATGTGATTGCATCGCCAAACATTTTGTATTGGTATCTACTCCTTCCATTGGTCCACATAAGAGCCTGAATCTTGCTGTCACAGTCAACAAGAACACTGTCAGCAAACATTGGGTCATTCTTCTTAAGTTCAGAGAACAGCTGAACAGTCTTCCTGATGTCATCATCTGCAGTCTCTTGGTTCATCCTCTTGCACATGTACTTGAGAGATCTCTTGTTGAATGGTACACTCTCCATTGATCCAAAAAAGCTTGCGATGACACAAAAAACCTTGGTTATCCCAATGTTGTTGTTCCTCAAGTGCTTGACAATATCTTTGGTGTGAGTGTCAATGTTCCTGTGTGATGGCCAATGTAGTTTCTCTCCACACGATGATGACAAATGGTGGTTGTGTTCAGGTCTGAAATCGTGTATATACCATCCATTGTCCGCCATGCGGTGTAGCCTGATCAAGGCTTGGCAGTTGCAGACTACTGACTTTGTGTTTTCTTTCTTTGGCCTTGCCTGAAATTATAACGCGACTACAAGATTAGTATTTTTATTGAATAACCAGCACTCATCGGCAGAATCACTTGATGTTGTTTATACTCACCGCACAACCGCAAACGATGTCTTGAACGGTTCTGCTCTTCTGTGCATTTGTCCTAAATTGACCATATCGGATGCCAAAGCTAATCTCCCAAGAATAAAGATTGTAAAATTCAAATGCCTCTGCAAGTGAGTCGAACTCTCTTCCAATCTCAGGGGCGACCACTTGTCCAGACTTCCTTTGAACAAATTCACGCATTGCTTTTTCGAGCGCACAGACCCTTCCCTGTTTAGGCTGACGCTGATCTGGTCTTTTCCCACGACGTATCCTGCAAAAAAATGAATGTAAACTTCTCAGGGAAAGCCTCAGTTCTGTGAATAAGCTCTGCATTCTGAAAATCTGACACACCACATGATTATTCACGTATAAAACTAACCAGACAGCACCTACAACAGTATTCAGTTACTTGGGTTCAGCTCTAATTCATTAGATGTGGTTACTGGATTATACGAGATATGGAGATAAGCTTGTAGTGGTTCTATACTAAAAGTTCAGTGTAGAATTCAGTTAACGGAATAGAAGCGGCACCTAAATTCAGTCAAAACATATATGTCGCCTACAAGTACAGACCACAAATTTGGCTGAATCAGTACTCTTAAATCCTGAATATTAACCCAATTCAGGAATTTCTTTGTAAATATTCAGGAATTTAGGTGTCTTTTACACACAGTACAAGACCGCATTACCAGTCCAGTATGCAAGTATGCAACTCCTTCAAATCCGAAACAAGAAAGCAATCTGAACTATGACATTCGGGCAAACATATAGAACTTTATAATGCGCATGTGGTTACCTTCTCTTCCATGGACATTGGTCAGGACCAGATTGGTCTGATTGAACCTGGTTTGGCGTGGTGGTTTGTTGTTCCAGCTCTGCTGTTGAAGGTGATGCAATCTCTGACAGTGGCGACTCAAATGATTCGTCTACTGACCAAGTGTATCCATCGAACTCTCGCGGTGGCGACCGGAGCTGGAGTTCGTCGTTCTCATAGTTCACCTCGCCATCGGCATCAGCAATAGGGGAAGACGGATCTGTTCTGGTGGGAGGTGACTGAAATTGATGCTCGGTGTGGATCCCGCCCCCGCAATGGTTTTCGCCCTCTGTCGAATTTGTCACACCCTCATCCTCTTCTTCTTCTTACTGGGTCCAACTGAGCTTTGGATCTTGGGAAGGGATGGAGGAGAAGCTGCCGCCGGCAGGTATGTGAGATGAATCCTTGAAGAACAACGATTTGAATGGATTGCAAATGGGTTTGAGCATACCTTAGAAGGAGTTGGGTGAACGATTCCGTCGCGGGGTACATCCCTGTCGGCGGCCGCTCCATCGCCGGACGGCAGATCTCGCCGAGGTCTCGGAGTTGCGGTCAGGAAGGAAATGGGAGGCGATTCAAATTTCGAATGGCTTCTCCTCCCACAAGGTGGGGTCGTGACAGCAGTACAGGTATGGGCCGGCACTCGTCAATACGTATGCGAGGGTTGGACTCTGTATTCATCGCGTACTGGTTTGGAAAGGGATGCGAGGTGGGGTCGGAGTGAAATGCCACCTGGGCTGCGGGTCCGGCTGGTGTGGATCCACACGCGCTCGCTAGCGGTTGGGATAGCCGCTGTGAACGGAACGCGAAAGTAAAAGACTTTTTCGGTCCACAGTCTTGGTTTCGGTCTACACAAGCAGTCATTGGTACAAACAACATACGTCAGAGAGAAGGTGAGGGGACATGGCATGGCAACATAAGTTGAGAATCATTCAGGGGATGCATGCATGGGACAAGAGCACAAACCATGAAATGGGCGACATAGGACGGCATCAACCCGGCCACCAAGCTAGCATAGGTGCAAAGTAACTTGTGCAGCTCCTGCCGGTGCTGCTCATCCGCGGCATCCTCGAAGTGCTTGAGGCCGACGCGCACGGTGAGCGCCAGGTAGAGTGCGGCAATGGCCAGGCGCTTGAGAGCACCGCGTCCCTCATTCGCACCGCACAACGCAAAGAAGGTGCCGAGGTAGATGACCTGACAGAGGCAGCCCCAGGCGTTGATCCACATCGGCTCGTGGCTGCCCGTGATCCACCCGTAGGCGAACCAGACGGCGTTGCCGAGGAGCGCGGCGACGATGGAATCCAGGCGACGCCCGCCACGCCCGCTTTGCCCCAGTATCCCGGTCTTCCATGATCGGATCGTCACCGACCTGCATGTCCGTAGTACATACATGCAACCATAACAGTCAACCACATCGTCACAGCAAGCAAGCAAAAAATATGAATCCAGCACCGTCCCGGCGCGTGTGATGCTCGAATGCCATAGGCGGTACACAGCATGCTTACATGTTGAGCGCCGGAGCCACGAAAGCCGTGACGTAGCAGCGCCGTGTCAACAAGGTAAAGCCGTCCATGACTCGCCGCCGGTCAGGTGTCCTGTGTTGACAGCAAGAAACCAACCATGTAAACTAGATCCATTTCATGTTAGAAGAAGCGTGGGACGAGGCGAGCTAGGCCCCACTCTCTCGCTGCCACCAGAAACAGAAAGATTCTTTCTCCGTCAGGCAGGCTGAAAAAAGTAATTGAACTGGCGCTTCACCTCAATTAAAACAAATCTGGTAGATACGTTCATTGCGTGGCCAATCATCATCGTAATAAACCGTAAACAGAACGACTTTATCAGGAAGCAAAAACACTCTGCCAGATGTGCGATACACTTCAAATTCGCCCCATCAATGAGCACACACATCGAATGGCACACACACACGCTCACCACACACACGCACGCAGGAAGGCAAACCCAAAGCTAGATCGGCCCGATGATGCACTCCAAAGCTAGATCCAAACACGGACGCAGGCACATGCACTCGAATTTGAGACGGGGAGACTTGAATCGATCGCCTCTACTTCCACCGAGCAAACAACACCAGATCTATCTACGGTACGCTAGAGAAACAAGCGACGCTGGCCAAGGCCAAAGCAACACGGCCCATGCCCCCTGCATCTAGAAAACGAAGACCAAAGGTTGGCTTCGATCGGCCCCATGATCGACGCATTCTTCGTACATGTAGCACACGCAGGCGAAGCGCTACAGCGAGCAGATCTACTAGCAATGCATGCGCGCGCACAAGGTGAGACGCAACGAAATCTGCGATGAACGAGAAGAGCGACGACATCGAACGAGACGGGCCACGTCGGCGGGGAAGCACGAGCAAGGAGGGGAGGGGAGGGAAGGAGCGGCCGGAGAGACACGTACCGCCCGCCAGCCGCGTGGTCGAGGTAGCTGCGGCCGGGCCGGCGCCCCGCACCCCGCGCGCGCGAGCCGCCTGGTCGAGGTAGCTGCGGCGGCCGTGTGCTTGGCGGCCGGGCCGGCGCCTCGACCCCCACCGCGCGCGTGTGGCGTGGTGGTGGTGTGCCGCGCAGGTGCAAAGTGGCACCGGCACTGGCTGGCTGCTGGCTTTTATAGGGGCGGACGCCTTCGACCGCTGGCCAAATCGCTGCTTCCATCTCATCAAGCCATCGCTTCCCCCCTGACACATAACCGGATAGAAAAAAGGGGTCCCTGTGCCACCGACGGGCGGGCCAGAGGAGGACACACGCACACGGCCCGCCCATCCGCGCGCTGTCCGTTTCACCCCAAAAACGGCCCAAACTTGAGTCGGGGATGGGTCGAAAGTGGACATAAAACGGACAAAAGTCCGTTTGCGCCCACGCGCTGGGCCGTCTGGTATGTCCGTTTTACCTCAAACGGACACACCCGGACGGGATGGGGTCGTGCGCTGGAGTTGGCCTTAGATTCAACCTTTGGATGGACCCATCAACAACGCCCTACATGCAGAGATCCCTTCTTGATGCCTTTATCTAGGAGTAGCATACTTTTTGCTGTGTGGTGTACATGCCGCTCGTTCGATGGGTTATGGTCCATGGTGATACGTACGTGGTAGGAGTGCAGAGATACCTCTATGAAGCATATCCAATGGATGTCTAAGGTTATTTATTTATTTGTATATCAATTTGTTCATCACCAATGCTTGGCTTCGTGTGAGACAATTATGAATAATTACTAATATATGGTTGTGTGTATCAATAGATGCAGAGGTCAAGGTTATCCTCCATTTTTGAAGAAAAAATTTCCAAGGAATTGTATTGTTTAGCCATGTGAGAGTTGTAGTATACTACGTACTTATTTATCCCAAAATGATTAACCAATTTTGTTGGCCATGGTGAAACTCTAGAAATGCAAATATAGGTATTAGTGCAGAATCAAGCTTGTGCAATCATTCGAGTAGTATTACAGCAGTCCAGTTGGCGATTTAGGACAGAATGCAAGAGCATGTAGCATTACAGCAGCTAACTTGGCGATTTTGTAGCATTACAGCAGCTAACTTGGCGATTTTGTAGCACTACAGCAACAAGTTGAAAGCGCGGCCCTCGTCCAGCCACTCCATGCGCTGATGCCGGTGATGTCGTCCTCGGCCTCAGTCCTCCTCCGATGGAGAAGGCACTGTGGCCGCTGCTGGCGCGGGAGAGGTGTTGTTCAGCGCACCGTCTGTCGCCTGGCTCGTGCCGCTGCCACCAGCCTCCAGGTCCAGGCGGTGGCTCCCGTGGATCACCGGCTCCTTGCCTTTGTGCGCTGATGGCTCGATCTTCTTCTTGTGGGACTTGTCGTTGCTCCCATTGCCCGTGTCACCTGAGGAGACTCTGGTGTTGCCGGTGCTGGAGCTGGGCGTGTTACCGGCACTCAGGAGTGGGGTTCTTCTCTCATCGCTGGTGTGCCCCGAAACTGGCTCGGGCTTGTGCCACTTGGCCACAAGTGCAACCAGCATGGACGAGGAAAGAGCAGCAACCACGTTCATGATCTAGTAAATTGGATCGAGCACGAAAATGCACCAATGACTTGAGTCACTGAATGAATGAATAGGTACTAATGCATGCATCCGGAAGCAGGCGAGAGAATTGTTTAGTCATACCGCCAGGTATATGTTCCACATAAGGATTGCTCTTATCGCCCACATCACGCCGTTCATGGCTCCAAAAGCAGAGATTGGCCAGACCAGGAGCATGTCCACAGTGGACGCGGATTTTTTCCTTCGCGTTCCATACACAGCGTAAATCCTGTCCGCTAGCGAGCGCGTGTGGATTCGCGTTGCATGCAGGCCAGGGCCCAGTGGGACCGCACAGTGCTCTCGTATTCTCCCGTATACCAGTTTACCACGCCTCCCCATCCCACCGTATTCCACAGTAGCTGGCCCACCCCCTTTCCCCCACGACCCCACCTTGCATCCTTCTTCTTCATCTGTCTGTAGTGAACCAGAGCATTCCGACTAGGAGTTTTTCTTTCTCAGCAACAATGGCGCCTAGGAGCGGCTACACAGGAGATGGAGGAAGCTCAATCACGTCCATGGATCTAAGCCATGGAAGTGTTGAATCAAGTGAATCTCTTCAGGTATGTTCGCTAGCCTATCCTTTATTATTCCCCCAATTTTTCTTCAAGTCAGATCCCCCTGATCTGCAGCCTGTCAGATCCACCCCATCCCATGAAATCTCTTCTTCTTAACCTCTTTCCTCTCCTGATCTGCAGCATGTCGATGCTACGGCGGATGTACCTCCAGAAGAGATTATTGATCCGGAGTTCTTCGGCATAGATACTTCCTCTCCACACAGATGCCATCACAAAATGCATCCAGCAAGAAAAGTGGCTTACATCTATGCGGCCACAGGCAGGAGATTTCTTGGATGCCCTCTCTCGGTACAGATGAACAAATGCTCTGCTGCAATTTTATCATTTTTTCCAATTCCATCTGTAGTCATTCACATTTAGTCTATCCTATCCTTTTTGGTCTGTATGCAGGGAGCTGATAGGTGCCCCTGGTTTTTGTGGATTGATGAAGCATGGGGTCATGTACTTAGCCGTTCACTAATGCAACTCCGGGATCAGGCTCGTCTGGACTCTGAAAGAGCAGCAATGTTGGAGACTAAGAAAAAGGAAATGGAGCAGGCATACTTAGAGTTGTGGACTGAGAGAACCAATCTGGAGATTCAACACGAGCAGGTGGTCAACAAGTTGAAGAACGCAATAATGGACACTGAGATTAAGATGTCAAGGAGGTTGGATTTTCACACTAAGATGTGTGTGGCATTTATTTCTTCAGCTGTTACCCTTGCTTCAGTGCTCGCTTATGTGCTGTCTGCACATTAGTTTAGTTTGGTAGTGAGCATGTATGTGCTGCATTTGGAGCTGTCGGCAGTCTGTATGACAATTTAGTTTCAGATTGTTAGTAAGCACGTATGTGCTGCATTTGAATATTTTGTATGTGCCAACTGAGTTCGAGTTTGTTGGTCCCGAATCTAGTTCTTACTTATCCCTGATTTTTGTGTATTATGCTACTGGAAATGATGAATGAGGTTCCAAGTTTTTTATCCTGGGCGCTTGCATGTCTTTTTATCCTTTAAAAGATTTGCACATCAGTTATTATCATGTTACATCTGAAGTTTCAAAGGCAGTTTTTAAGTACACCTCGGATATTCTGGATAGGTGGTAAGTTCTTTTGATGCTACAACTGAAGTTCCGAAGGTGGTCTTGACAATTTGTTCTGTTTGATAAGTATGAAAATCGAGTCTTCCTGTCATCTGTACCAGATTCAGAGAAATCACTATAGTTATTATTTTTTGAACACAGTGACAGTGATTGTGTTTATGTAATGCAATTTTTTCATCTAATTGAGGATGTTTTCCGAGGTGACATATGTACTGAGGAAATGCATTTTTTTCCAAACAGGTTAGCTGAAGACCAATTCCAACATATTTTGTGCTGTTCACACTTTTGAAGTTTGGTCGCATTATACGTATGCAACATTTGGATGATGCAAAAATCGCTGGCAAAACAAAGGAGTTGAAATCAGCAACAATTTCATAGTTTACTTCGTTCTTAAGAAGGTACTCTTCTGATCCTATTATAGATTCATCTATCAATCGCATTTCCCACATTGTACCAATGTTTTATCAACCTTTGTTGTGTACTTGATCTGTTTTTCGCAAGTCAATCATATATCAAGTCCTGTACTTCTCGCAATCATCCTAATGACTTGGTCTCGTATATGTTTTTTTTTTAATTATGCCACACCGGTAGTATGCGAAACAATGAACAGAAAGCAACTCGCAAATAAAATAACTTAACATGTTCACCAATTAGTTCAGAAGTCTTAACAGTCCTCTTCCAAAGCTAAACAAACACTGACATTTCAATTAGTCCATCCACTCCCAGCAAAAGAACTTGTTCATATTGCCCCTCTTGTGAACAAGTCAATCCTTGTTCTTGTCCTTCTTGCAAATAAGGCAATCCTTGTACCTCGCAGGAAGATGACCAATATTACCTTCTGAACCAAGCAAATCAACAAGCATGTTCATCCTAGCATGCATGACACCATCACCCTGCGTTTGTTGAAAAAAGAGTTCCAGTTAGCGACTCAACTTTGTAACCACTTATTTTGCAAGCATCTTAAGTGTTGGAAATATCTTACCGGGTTCATATCCCTTTTCAGTTTACTTCCCATCCAATTCCTTCCAAAGTGAGTAGCATATATCCCTGTGTCTTCCCTGAAAAACGTTTCAAGATTGATAATGTCAGCCATTATAGATTTCAATAGACATGATTCCAAATATAGGCATTAGGGTCACAACAAAATCATTACTTCTTGCATATCCCTGTTGCCAGGCCCCTTGGGAAGCATGTATTCCACGACCTCATGTTTGGCTCCCATCCAGAGAAGAATGACTTTATGCACATCTCTATAGCCTTGTGAAGTTCGTCTGCCACCTTCCTGTGCCTGAGCTGAATTTCCTTATCAGACTCATCCCCATTGTTCATTGTTGGGTCGAGGACAAAAATCTTCGACCTTGGAAAGTCCCATATGTACGTAGACCATTTAAAGTCAAATTTAACTGGCAACACAAACTGTTAATGGAGAGAAAGGCACTAGATATTAGTAACTGAACATTGATGTTTGTCTTTCTTAAATCATTTGTGTTTTTTTAATGTCACCTCGGTGCATTTGTGAACCTCGTAAGTGATATGCGGCCCCACGAACATGTCCTTGATGTACCTCAGCTTTGAAATGTTGTCTCCTCTACTAACATGGTTCTGCAAGTTTTGCAATTTATGAGTAACACATAGCCGAGGCATCCAAGTTTGCTTATTCATTAATGATTTTAGAAGAAGTTCCTCACCACAAAATCTGGCTCCAGCCAATGTCTCCAACATCCCTCTCCTTTTGCAGCAGCGAATACCACATCGATCTGTTGGTACCTTCTCATCACCAATGTCATCAGCACGCTATCCACCTCACCACCATCGCGTAGCATCTCACGGAGCCGTTCTCCACTGATGTCCATGTATTTTGGGTTGGTGCTTATAATCCACATGCTGGACATTTGAAAAAAAGCATATATTTAGTCATCAATGTATGCATTTCTAAGGGTAATCATGTAAAACAAAAGTATACACTGCTTTTTTTCCTGTTGAGAGCTTACTCTTTTAGCTTGTTCGCGTTCTCTCTATAGAACAACTTGTATATCTTCATCACATTCGCTGGAGCTCTAGTAGGAGGGTCGTAACCCATTACAAAAGGAGACCTTGCATATTTCCCAGGCTTGACCACCCTCTTTGGCTGAGGCTGTGTGCTAAATGATCCCTGTGACATAGTGACGTTGAGGTTGATTGCTCCCTCCTCTATCTCCTCCCTAATGTCGAGCTCGACAGCACACATCTGGCGGTTCAGGCTAACTGGAGAAGGCCTTGAAGATGTACCGGAAAGAACTTGGTTTGGTGCTGGAGTGGCGACAATCTGCATTCCTGAATCTGAATGGCACACATGGCAATTTTAGAACGGTGGTCATGACCCAACATTATTAGATTTAGGTGTTAGCAATAAATCCAGCTTGTTAAATAATCACTATTACCTTCGAGACTATCCCCCTTGGTTGCTGGTGACCCAGGCGTGCTGTTTGCGGATGCAACCGACAAGTCTGAAAAAATGTAGTAATTGATGTATTATTTTCTATGTTTCACTTAATATTCGGTCACAATGGATGATCAATCGTATGGATTTAAAACACATACCGTTGGATGCTGAGGCAGCTGTAAATGCATTCATCAAGTCCGTCTTCCTAAGACCTGACATTACAACTTTGAACTTCCCATGCATCTCTGGAGGATCAATTGATCCAACTGCACCTAAGTCTGCATCCTGTCCTGAAGGAATGACTGACAATTGTTTATCTTCACCACCATCTTTTTGGTTCTCTTCACCTCCGTCAGTTCCTGATGCTGTTTTTGGAGAGCTTATAACTTCATTTCTTGCCGCCCCACAAACCACTGACATCGCCAATTTGTTTCCTGTAGTATCGTCCAACGGCCCTGTCGCATTGCCAACAATCCCACCGTGCACCCTGCTGTATTCATCTGCTGCTTCAATCAGGTCATCTATTGCTTTATTTGCTTCTTCTTGAGCACCTTCAGATTCTTCAGAGCTCTCTATCCTTGCCCTCTTCGGGGTGTGCCTCCGAGATGTGACAACCTTCTTTCTTTTCAACCCTCCTTGCCTTTTTGCCAATGGATGAACATTAGCGGAAGCTCCCTCTGCCGACTCTATGCTTAGTGGATTGTCTGGACCCCCTGGAACATCTAAGAAAATACAAAATCAATGCATTAGTCACTTGACGTGTATGTTTCGTAAGTGCAAACATCAATCTATTCTGTGCGAACTGCAGTACCTTCTTTGGTTGAATACTTGGCTCTCTTCTTTCGTGCCCTCATTGCGTCAGATATCTGGTTTATGTCTGAAAGTATCTTGTCAGTCTCAGCAACGATTAGCCCGTTAGTATCATTGACAATATCCTCCCATCCTTCTGCGTGTATCTTGTTTATTCTTGCTCCTTTCTTTGATGCCTCACGTACAACTGTTTTGCACTTGTTTGAGTACAGCTCGACCTTGTTGATAATAATACCTGCAAACTGCATTTTACGAAGATTTCCCATCAAGTTATCTCAGTTTAAGTTTCAGGTATTAATGACTTGTCAATATGTTGGCCTATATAAAATGCTTACATCTATGAAGTCTTTATCAACACCAGTTCCATCTTTGCTGCACCCAATCCCGTATACATCAATTGTTGCCTGAGCTGTAGTGGCCATCGGGTTATGGCTGTAGCATACTGTCCCCGGTTTCCTTGGCTGTTAACATCCATCCAAATTTATCCCATCATTGAAAAGAAATATGTAAACGGACTTATATATATAAACATGTCTGTTAGAGTAGAAGCAAACGGAAAAAAAGCTAATATGAGGAAGACACAAACATGTTGTTGAATAATTTTGTACGATAGCTAACTAAGTCAAACATGTTCAGCAAAATGCATTCAAGGATTTTATTTTATACGTGTCGTACAACTTAACTGTACTATATAGCTTAATTCACATCTATTGATCAAATATGCTAGCAACGCGTCCATTGGTAATAGCTAGAGAAGTATATACAACACCGGGCCTAGTTCCAAATAACGAAACTCTTGGCCATCATAAGACGATTTCACACTATTATGTTCTGTAAAATAACTTACCAGTAGGTGTCCATACACTACTATCTCTGCATCTTTCCCAGTTGTTGTGTCTTCCTCAATAACATCAGAGATGATCTTTTGTGTGTATTCCTTGCACCTAGGGAACACGTCGTGGGGCAGGTTCTTATCTTCTCGTTCGAGGTTGTCAAGATAGAAAACCTGCCACATGAAAAAAAATTGGGATTAGTCGAATTATCACTAGTTTAAGTGGAGAGAATGACATTTTTCTCAAACCTGCAAGAAGAACATGCATCCAGTGAGATTTGACTTCAGTTTCCCACCTAATAGTTCAGACTTCACCCTACCAGCAGAGGAAAGTAGCTCTTCTCTAATGTACCGTCCCCAATTGAACATTTGAATCATATCAGGTATGTGCAGGCCATTCCAATAGTCTGTCATGAAGTAGTTGTGCTTCAGCGGAGGGGCTAGGAGGAAAGTCATCACGCAAATCGCAAAAGCAACCTTGAATTTGTCTGCTTCGGCCTTTGTCATGGTCCTTCCATACTCAATCTTCAATATGTTAACTATGGGTGTGATCTTATTTTCTCCATTCCCAATCCCTAAGATTTCACGTACAGTAACTGACACGTGTGCCGGTGCATTCTTGTTAACAGGAGATCCTACTGATGGCACCCCCAGTACCTTGCCCACGTCTTCGTCGTCGAAAGGTAAGTCTCTCCTAGCATCAATTATGATAGCAGATGCCTTCTCATCAACCTTGCTCATAAGCCACATGGATTGTTGCCTGTTCGACCTTGTTATTGCTGGTATCTGAAGTAGTCCTTCGAACTCCATCTCACGTACTAGATCCTTTTTTTCTTCAGACAGCCCATCAATCAATTCCTTCATCTTTTTGATGCTGCTCCTTGAATTTATTGGGTTTTGTGATGCCTTCTTCTTGCCCTTTCTAGCGCCGTCGGATGCTGAATCTTCTGGTGTATCGATGTGTTGTGTAGGATACACATCGAACCCTTCTGATGATTCCTCGTCGGATTGCTTGTAATCAGATGATGACGAACCGGATACCATTTTCTGCGGTGTATTTAGAAACAACATCAGGGGACATGTATAGTATATAGCATGATGATTAACAATGATAATTACTGTTGTATGCACCCCAGAGATTAATCCAGTTTGTCATAATCTAGAGATATCATGAAATTTCCCCCCATTGTCCACTCACCCTAGGACATACAACGTAGTGATATTGTAACTATAAACTTAATACAATGATTAATTTGTCTATCGTATCCTTTCAGCCGATAGACCTCTACAACTTCTGTAATCTGACACTGTATCTTTTATGAATATACATTCCATACCGTGGAATGGAAATGCACTAAAATAAAAGACCTTGACTATTCATTATGCTAACCTGACATCTCCTGTTAAGTAGCACTTTTCATCCTTTAAACATCTTCCAAAACAATTCAAGTTACTTAAGTGTAATTTGCTAAGTTCCAGTAGAGAATACATATTTGTATATATGTAGAAATTGCACGTCAGGGCTCCTTATTTTAAGTTCCACTCCCAAAAGCTTATTACTGATCTATTGGCCACCACTATGCGTATTTTCTGAGTATATATATATATATATATATATATATATATATATATATATATATATATATATATATATATATATATATATATAGCACTTTATTGTTTGCAGCAATACTATGCATCAACAATGATGTCCTGCAAATCTTTGCTACCACTTCTTTTATCATATAATCTAATGGATGTTCTTTTGAACACTAGGTACATATCATCCATGGCATGCAGCAGGTATTCACAACTTCCATAATCTGCATCAGGTATCTCTAATCCTACCATATAGATGCAATCCCAAACAATTGGAAAGCATCAAGATCAAGAAGAAGTACTTTTGTTTGGAAATGCCAGACAAACCAAACTACTAAAAGGTTTCCTATATTGCAAAATATCAAACTGCTATGGACGAAATCAACAAAAAATGTCAAACTAGCCAATCGAACATGCAGTACCTTTTTTCCAGTTGAACCAGTGAGGAGCTCCTATGTCTTCATCCTTGTGAAGAAGGATCTCCTAGTTCTCTATCCTTTGTGGGAAGGAGCTCCTAGTGCTTCATCCTTGGAGGGAAGGAGCTCCTAGTTCTTCAGCCTTGGGGAGAACGAGAGAGGAGCACCAGATGCAAATGAATCTGTGTCAATGCACCCATCCCTCTCACAGCTCGTCCCTTTGAGCAAGTGACATGAGATAGGTGTCTAGATAGGTGTTTGGAATCTTTTTGTACCGCACACACAGCTACCCTCCCTTGGCTTCCAAAAGGCACTTGAAAACCGAGCCACAGTAGTTTCAGTTCCAGATTACTATTTTACCCCTCCCGCTGAAAGCACACAGATTTATATTACTTATTGTACTCAATCAGCTGGCCTCAACCATTTCGTTACGTTCTTTCTCGCTGTTTATAATATTCCGCACCGAGGTCATATTAACAACAGTAGGAGTAACAACTTATCTTGACAGTGTTGTAATCACTAATTGCCGTCATAACAATGAATCCATTAATGTTCAGATTCGATTAAAAGAAACATATTCATCAGCAGCAACAGAAATTCCACCTTCCCCTTTTTTGTTCATGCTATTTGTTTTACATTTTAGTATAGTTCCACAGTACTGGACAACATTGTTTCTACTGATCAAGTTCAGCCATGATCCAATTTAAAGTTGTCTTGAGTTAAGCTACAAAATCATAATGAAACGGTAGCCTTCAACGGTTGACACACGCAAAATGATGGGTTCTGTGATGATGGGCATTTAAGTACATGTAGTGTGAAGACTAAGTGCATTGGCAAATAATGACACTGCTTATTTCATTGCAACTACCAGCACTTTTTGACTTGTATTAGGTTCTTCTGCAGATGAATGTTAAGTTCCCATGTCGAAACTAATTGCACCTTCATGAAATTAGTTCCTTTTAGCCATAAAAATACCCGTAGCGTGTGCTCACACTTGTGCAAAATGAACACATGCATGACTAGTACAAATAAAACTCCATGGGTGACCAGGAAATATAGAATCTAGGAAATACAAATCTTGGATAGTTCAAGACCCTCGACTGAGCTAAAAAACATACCATTAATTTGACCCCTAACTTGACACTACTAGCATTGAAGCCCTTCATAAAGATAGATCCCGCGGCTCGTACGACTCACTAGGGATAATGTTGCAGCTAGAACTAAACGATGATAATTTCCTGGTCTGCTAACCCATTTTTCCTCTCTTAACCTTAACGACCTTTTCATTTCCCAACCCAAGCAGCCATGACTGCGATCATTGCTGCCACTGGTGCGGTGGACGCGAGTGCAAGTTGAAGCACCTTGTTCATCCTCTTGAGCGTCCTGATCTCCTTGTTCCTGTCAGCCATCTCCTCGATGAACTCGTCTTGGTCTTCTGTCACCTCCCGCAGCTTCACCCGTTCAGCTTGGATTCTCTTCTGCACGTATTCCTCTAGTGCATCCTCCCACACGTATACGTCGCACGCTCTCCTCTGAACCTATACATAACAATGAATAAACAAAAGAAAAAGAATCTTTAGTCAGTTGAGGTACTGAATGGAATCTGATGCATTTTGTATTTTCTGCAATTTCTTACCCCATAGTTCACGCAGCTGAAGTAGAACTTGTCCTGCCTCGCCACAGCAGAGCCAGCTTTCCTGGCGCATGGCATGCCGCATGCACATCGAAGTCTCTGATTTACAGTGGACATGTTCTTCTAAGTTCTTTGGTTCTTGCAGAAGAAGTGTTGTGGTTACTCACGTTCCATTCCACTCGTATGTATAGCCCTGGTATTAATTGTGTGCAGCTGTATCCAACCAACCATAGTACACATACTTTTGGCGCTACTGAAGGGGGCAGTGTCTCGTTCATGCCCATACGGCGCGTCGGTCGAACAGTAAAGTTGTGAGGTCAAATCGACCTTATCTCATGTACCTTGTACTGCTACATCACTGTTGGATAGGAGTGCATGGTCCAATGTGATGTTTCACTCACCCGTGAGCTGCACAACACTCTGGACAACAGGGCATGGGCGCCATGGCATTGTACCACTCCACTCCAAGGGATGCATGTGTTCTATTATTTTAATAATGCCACCTTCCCTCTCTGATCAACACCACACCATGCACTTGTATTCACATGTACTGGTTAATGAATACATAAGGGCATCTCAACACCCAAAATCAAATCCCACTTCCCTTAATCATTTCTCCCACTGGAAAACAAGACAAACCAAATTCAATTGGCATACAGATAACGCCTCCCTTGGATCCCTTCTGGCCAGCTCCCACCTACAGGTCAAATCAACATACACTGCTTCATTGCTTGAGCTCTCTATAGGCTAGTACCTCAAAGCTGTATATAACTCAACCATCCCTATACCTCGTTCTCCTACACCGACGTCATGGATCACAACCCCGACGCGACCGATGCTCTGTTCACCGGCGATGCCATGATGGTTTCCCCAGCACGCTCGACTGCCACCGCCGTCGTCCCTGTGAGTATTGCCACCGGCCTTTGCTTTTGAACTTGCATTGTAGAATTATTTGCTAGTTTGTTAACCCACATTAAATGTACAGGCTCATCCATCCATTCTTAGGCCTATGTCAATCAAGCAGCTGTATGATGGATTCATGGAGGACATAGAGCGTTATCCTATCGTAGTTGATGGAGACACCGTCTCATCAGTGAGTGTATTTGTCATGTCATTTCAATTATCAAACCCATCCACTGGTTGTTCTTAATACATTTCTTCATTTGTTAGGTGATCCTGATAGGAACTGTTTCACACTCTATTGTAAGAATGAATCATTGGTCTTTTGACCTGCAGGATGCCACTGGGTTAATCAATGTATCTTTTTGGTAATAAACCCACCTTCATTAATCTCGTTCGATCTCAAGAACTTCAGAAACAATGCATTTAACATTTTGCTCAAATTCTTTTTGTTAAATTGTCAGGCCGGAAACCCCTGCAGACTCTAAGCTTTCTTGGTCAACTAGGTCCGTTTTAAGTTCTAATTCTACCATCAAAATAATTCTCTTTTGCATTCCTAGTTGTTAAAATCGCCGGTCAACAAGGCCACTCTTTCAATCATTAAATCTTTTTTGCAGAAATGGCGACTATGTTCAACTATTTGGCAAACCTGCGATGGATGGAAATTTCCTTCAGATTAAAGCTTTCAAGATCAGGTTAGTTGAAACCTCATCTTCTTTATTTGTCTATGTTGAGCCAATCCATACAGATATATCTTTATTTATATACATAGCCTTACATATTGAAAAAATTGCAGGGTAATCGAAAACTACAATGACACCACGCATCACTACTTGTATACCATTCACACTACATTAGACATTCTTAAGAGAAAATCTCTCAAGGTAATTATTGATATTATTCTTGAAATATAACTACATGATACATGCATTCATTAACACATACATTACCTCTCATAGGAAAAAATGCAACCTGTCTCTACCGCATCAACTGTGTTCCCAAAGGGTCCACCAATTACCCCTTCGGAGGTACATTCTCATTCATCAACAAAGGACAAGATATTTGCCATCCTGCGCGACCCGGCCTACCGGTAAGTGCTGGATAGCTGACCCATGAAGTTCTTCCATTAGCAAGAGAGATAACTGCACGCTCACTTATTAAGTTCCTTTCGGTAAAACACATGTAAATCCAAGTTTCTCCCCAATATCATGTAGTCCCTCATGCATGCATAGCCAACAGTTAAAACATAAAGTTTCATGATCGATCCCAGAAGATAACTCCAAGTTTTCTCCCATTTGCCCTAATACAGTGATATTCAGCATGGCGTTAGCTTGAAGTTAATTCGCAGTGCATTGGACATTAGCCAGGACAAAATAATGTAAGACATCACATCATATAATTCATATAGTGTTTCTTGTTATTCACTCACTGTATAGCTGACACTACTTCAATTACGTTTTGGCATAAATTTCCAGGCAAGTCATTACAGAGCCGATCTTCCTTGGGATGATATACACTACTATTGATGACAACCACTTCAAGTCCTCAATCTGACTGGTCGACGGTCAACGTGTTAAATTTTAGATCTTAATTATGTATTGTCTGTTTGACATTTATGGTTAATCCCTGCAACGATTTCCATTTAGACCTATCATGTTTGTACAACATATTCTCTCAGTTATTTTATTATGTGGTGTCCCACGTCCCCACTTTTGCCTGGATTACAACACAGATGCACTCACACCCAATACCTCCCTTCTTTCCCAAAGTACCAACTGTCCTCCTCTATCCACCATGGACATTGACCATCTAGATTTCTCATCTCGCTTAGATAACAATATTTTGAGTGAGATCTTCATCAGGCTAGGCTGCACTAGATCCCTTGTTCGTAGTTCTTTAGTCAGTCCTAGATGGTTTGAGATCTGCACCTCCCAGCAGTTCATCACGGAGTATGCTCGCCGTAATGGCCCGGCAGTGCTAGGATTCGTTGCTGCATTCGAGCGCCTCTTCGAGCTGCACGTACGTCTTGTGGGCGTTGTGGCACACCCTCCTGATCCAGGACAAGCTGCTCTTCTTGCTAGAGTGGACATGGCAACCTTTGCCATGGAGAACATCCTCGCATCTGAAGGAGGTCAGTTGCTCGTCTTGGTCAGGGGGCTTGAAGGCGGTTTCTTCTCTGTATGTCCAACTACTCCAATTAGTCGGGCATTCTTAGCTCCTAGAATGCCTCGAGTCCCTCTTGCCCACCCTCAGCACACCCCGAATTTTTACGGCCAATTCGGTATCATTCCACTTGACAGTAGGCCTAGTTTTTCCTTCTTCGTTAAGCAAGCAGCAGGCCCTTTCGTTCGTTCTTATTCTGGTTTGAGTTTCAGTTCAGTTGCAGATCTATATGTCCATGTTTGCATACGAATGGTCCCGCTTTGTTTCCCCACCTCTTCGAACTCCTCCTGATAGTGACGGACCGTTGTTCCATTGGGATCCATACTGTCTCTTAGTTGGTTCCAATCTATACATGATGTATGTGGTAGGATTTGTTGTTTGCTTCAACATTGATAGTTCAGCCTTCTCCACTGTCCAGCTCCCTTTAAGTGCCACATCATGCTTTGACTACCACATCTCTAGGAGCAGTTCAGGTATAATATCACTTGTTCACACTGACAATCTATCACTTCGCACATGGACATTATCATCACAACAGCATGAACAAACAACATGGTTTCCTGTGTCAGTTATCAATCTGGCATCATCTTTTGCAAGGCAGGCTCAGCATCCCATGTGGCATCAATTCTTCCTTTGTGATGATTTAGATGATGGCCTTCATTCTATGCAAATCAGGTCATCTAGTATAGACTCATCCTTTGTGTTCCTGAAATTCAGCTTTCATGATGCCATTTTCATCTTGGAGAACACAAGCGGCAACGTACATGAGGTGCAGTACCTTGATGAAGATGGCGCTTTAAGGTCTATCGTTTCTCTTACAGAGCGTTGGCCACCGGTGCTTCATTTGCCTAATCCTGATGCAACATAGAGTTAAACAAGGCAATGGGCGTGCGACTGTTGTATCCCCAGATTTAATATTATCTCGCATTTATGTCGAATTTAATGTCTGAACATGCATGTTGTTTGTAATGCCCGAATGTAGCTCGAATTAGTAGTACCTCTTAAATTTTCGTGTATGATGTCCGATCCAGATTTCATATAGCGAAAAGTATCATTTGAACCTCTTCTAGTTTTTGCACATCTCATAAAAAATTAGAAACCGTTTGTTCTGAAAATTGACTATGAAAAAGGGCCATTATGTTGATAAAGCTTCAAGTCCAACTTCTTCCAGACCTATATACCCGGTGCGTGACTGCATGAACAATATTTTCATCATAAGCCGCCGCTCATGCATTAAAGTGCGTTCGTTATGGAAAACATTTCTATCGTAAGTGAGAATGTTATTTACTAATCGCTTGAAAAACATATAACTCTAGTGCGCCGCGCCCATTCGTTAAGTTCTAAAACTGATATGGATGACGTTTCGGTTTCTTCCATACCGATATCTGAAGTGCGGACCGTGCTTCCATAAATTATTAATCCAAAGGCATAAAAAATTAGAGAATATTCGTGCAATATAATACACGTGCACCACCGGCTGTAAGCAAAATCTTAAAAAATTATGGATGATGGTAAATTTCATCCGCACCAAATGGTGATTCTACCCCTATACATTGATTGTACCACATGCTCCAGCAATGTTCTTCCTAATTTATGGATGATGGTAAATTTCATAAGCACCGAAATAGTACTCCATACAATATAAAATATCAAGAAATTTCAAAAATATATGATTTGTTTCGGCATGAAAGATGCTTGGGCACTTAAGGTTCTTGCAATTTTTTTTACCAATGACATGCGAGCATGTCTAGCAATAAAACAGTCACTTTTTCCAAAGTTTTTCTCTCAGCCAAACTTTTTATTATCCACGAGAACCCTTCAGTGTATAAATACCAAAAAAAACTACACGCACCTTGCGGCCACGAGCCTCTTCGATACCAAAAAAAATCATTTTTGCCTGATCTGTCTTGCTATTCATTTGAATTTACTATTTATTCTTTTATTTGCCACGAGCCCTTTGACCTGACGTTAACGACATACAAGCGCATTTATATAATTGCATATAACGACATAGGGTCAAACGTTAAAGACCCTCTTTTATGTGAGATATTAGAGTAACATATTATCCAGTGCGCATTGTCAGTTCCTATTTTTTTTTCAAATTTTTCTTTTTCACAGATTATCCCGATCAAAGAAATTCCAATTTATTGTTAGAAGCTTTTTGAATTGGATCCCATGTCAGACATTAAACTGGTAGATTATTTTTTTGAGGAGGGGGGAAAGTGACTAGTCTGGAAAACACTAGTCCAGCATCTATATATCCTGAGAAATAAATTTGATAGGCATTATTTGGCTCTTAATCTAATAGAGCTCCAGGCCCAGATGAGTTGCCTTTAATGTTACTTCAGGAGTGTTGGGAGATAATTTAAAATTATTTAATTAGGCTTGTTGCTGGTTTGTTTTATGGTGATCTATATATTCTAAAACTAAGTTATTCTATGATCAGACTTACACTGAAGGAGGAGGATGCCAAGACGAAGAACAAATTTAGGCCCATCATCCTCACGAACTGCATTTCTTGGATGTGTTCTAATGTGATCACTAACAGACTAGCTGTGATAATTCGATGATTTGTTTATGGTTGTCGATCTTCCTTTATTAGATGGGGGTATGTTCTTGAAACTGTAGTTACTGCGAATGAAATTATACATGATGTCCATTCATTATGGAGACAGTGTCTGGTTCTTAACCTAGATTATGAAAAAGCATATGGTAAGGTCTACATATATTTTGTATGTAATGTTTTGAAGTTTAGACGTTATGGACCTAGATGGATTAACTTGGTTAAAAGTCTAACATAGAACTGCTCTGCAGTAGTCAAATTGAGTGGTATTGCGAGTGATTTCTTCATCAATGGGAAGTGACTGCGGCACGGAGATACCATTTCACCTAACATGTTCTTCCTGCTAGTTGATGTGTTTCCCAGTATGTTGTTGAAAGGTAGTAGATCTGGTTTACTAAAAATTTTGTGTCCTGATCGGGTTATTTAACAATTCTTTTTCTAGGCTGAACACTAACAAACAGTTGTGTTATTTGTGAGGTTGGAGGTATATTCTTGAGAGCGTAGTTATTGCGCCTGAGATAGGGTCAAGTTAGATTTTGACATGGATGGTGGTATCCATATATTTAACATGGTCATTACAGATTTTGAGTCCCTACCTAATTGGTTTTCTTCAGGAGGCCTGTGGAGGCCGTCGAACTTTAGAAATGCTATAGTTTTTGATCGGTGCACATGCTTCTCCATCACAAAGTTGTTATGTCGAGTCTCGCGGTACCTAAAGGATGGGACGAAACCATTCGAGGATCTCCAAGGGGGGATGCATCTTTTCATGGAAGGTCCATTGAAGAAGCTAAGAAAAACTCTGGAGCTGGAATCGAGGTTACAAGATGCAAGCAAGGCCTGGAGAACCTGTTGTGGTCTGAAGCTATAATTAAGCGTTAATTAAGCTTGATAAGTCCTTGATGCCTAATACGACCAGTGCGCCACACATGTTAGCAAAGTGCTCAATTCGTTGGTGATGATGGTAATGTTTTGCTGATAATTGATGAGGTTCTCTGATAAGTCCTTTTGAAGCCTATACACCAAGTGCGCCTCACATTATAGCAAAGCACATAAATTACTTGGTGTGGTGTTGAAGTTCTTTTGAATAGACATATCAAGTGCGGAACATGCACGAATAAAGGGTCCTATCACTAGTTACGAGGTTATCTGTTAAGTTCATGTGAAACCTACACCTCAAGTGCCCCTCAGGCATGTGTAAATTACTCAAGTTTCATATGGATATTGTTACGAAAGTGCTCAATTCGTTGTGGACGATGGTAAAGTTATTTCGGGTGTACCTCTTAAGTGCTGAATGTGAATGAATGATGTATTTTCGCTAATTGATAAGTCCTTTCGAAGCCTACATATTAAGTGCGCGTCCGAGTATAGCAAATTACTCAAATTGCTCGGGGTCATGTTAAAGTTCTATTGATTCGACATCTCAAGTGCGGAACATGCATGAATAAATGTCATATCACAAGTTGTGAGGATCTCCGCTAATGTATTGTGAAACCTATAACTCAAGTGCCCCACGCATATATTACATTCTTAAAGTTCATATAGATAATGTTAATATTAGTAAAGTTCATCTTATAGTACATAGCGTCCTATACTTTAAGTGCGATAAAGAACTATTGAGGACGGTAAAGTTGTACATAGCGTCCTATACTTTATGGATGATGGTAACGTTGTTTCCGTCTGGCCTCTCAATTGAGGACGGTAAAGTACTATTGTACCAACATCCAAAGTGCGGAAATTGCCTAGACCACAATCTCATCATAAGTGATAGCTAAACTTTATAAGCACTTGATGTCCTATATGTTAATTGCGCCACACATGGTAGCAAAGTGCTCAATTCGTTAGGAATAATTGTAAAGTACTTTCGGGTGTACCTCTTCTAGGACAGAATGTCCATGCATAATGTCTGTTTGGTAAGTGATGATGTTATTTGATAAGTACATTTAAAGACTATACGTGAAGTGCGCATCATAATATATCAAAGTGCTTTGGAAGCCTATACGTGAAGTGCGGAACGTGCATCGATAAAAGTCGTATCACAAGTTATGGTTTCTCGTGAAACCTAAACCTCAAGTACGCCTCACGCATATGTAAAGTTATTAAATTTCATATGGATAATTTTATCAAAGTGCTCAATTTGTTGTGGATTATGGTAAAATTCTTTCGGGCAGACCTCTCAATTGCTGAATGTGGATTAATAATTTTTTTATATCTGATGATGTTCTTCGCTAAATTTCGGAATGTGTATGGACCACATTCACATCATAATTGATAATTAGATTTGGTAAGTCCTTACTATCTTATACGTCAAGTGCGCCACATATGTTAGCTAAGTGCTCAATTCATTGTGGATAATGCAAAGTACTTTCGGATGTACCTCTTATGGACTGATTGTCCATCAATAATGTTCCTCTTGTAATTTACCATGCTATCTAACAAGGCATTTTCAAGCCTATGCATGAAGTGCACGCCATATTATATCAAAGTACTTCAAAGCCTATACGTGAAGTGCGGAACATGCATGCATAAAGGTCTCATCACAAATTATGGTGTTCTTTGCCAAGTTCACATGAAACATAAGCCTCAATTTCGCATCCCCCATATGTAGAGTCCTTCTATTCCATATGGAAAATGTTAGTTGATGATGTTAGTTGATAAGTCCTTTTGAAGCCTATACGTGAAGTGCGCATCATAATATATCAAATTACTTTTGAATCCTATACGTGAAGTGCGGAACATGCATCGATAAAGGTCGTATCACATGTTATGGTTTCTTTGCCAAGTTCTCGTGAAACGTAAACCTCAAATTCGCATCCCCCATGTGTAAAGTTTTCTTCTATTCCATATGGAAAATGTTATCAAAGTGCTCTATTCAGTTGTGGGTGATGGTAGAGTTCTTTCGGGTGGACCTCTTACGTTCATTTTTGCCTGATCTGTCTTGCTATTCATTTGAATTTACTGTTTATTCTTTTATTTGCCACGAGCCCTTTGACCTGACATTAACGACATACAAGCGCATTTATATAATTGCATATAACGACATAGGGTCAAACGTTAAAGACCCTCTTTTATGTGAGATATTAGAGTAACATTTTATCCAGTGCGCATTGTCAGTTCCTTTTTTTCAAATTTTTCTTTTTCACAGAATATCCCAATCAAAGAAATTCCAATTTATTGTTAGAAGCTTTTTGAATTGGATCCCATGTCAGACATTAAACTGGTAGATTATTTTTTTGAGGAGGGGGGAAAGTGACTAGTCTGGAAAACACTAGTCCAGCATCTATATATCCTGAGAAATAAATTTGATAGGCATTATTTGGCTCTTAATCTAATAGAGCTCCAGGCCCAGATGAGTTGCCTTTAATGTTACTTCAGGAGTGTTGGGAGATAATTTAAAATTATTTAATTAGGCTTGTTGCTGGTTTGTTTTATGGTGATCTATATATTCTAAAACTAAGTTATTCTATGATCAGACTTACACTGAAGGAGGAGGATGCCAAGACGAAGAACAAATTTAGGCCCATCATCCTCACGAACTGCATTTCTTGGATGTGTTCTAATGTGATCACTAACAGACTAGCTGTGACAATTCGATGATTTGTTTATGGTTGTCGATCTTCCTTTATTAGATGGGGGTATGTTCTTGAAACTGTAGTTACTGCGAATGAAATTATACATGATGTCCATTCATTATGGAGACAGTGTCTGGTTCTTAACCTAGATTATGAAAAAGCATATGGTAAGGTCTACATATATTTTGTATGTAATGTTTTGAAGTTTAGACGTTATGGACCTAGATGGATTAACTTGGTTAAAAGTCTAACATAGAACTGCTCTGCAGTAGTCAAATTGAGTGGTATTGCGAGTGATTTCTTCATCAATGGGAAGTGACTGCGGCACGGAGATACCATTTCACCTAACATGTTCTTCCTGCTAGTTGATGTGTTTCCCAATATGTTGTTGAAAGGTAGTAGATCTGGTTTACTAAAAATTTTGTGTCCTGATCGGGTTATTTAACAATTCTTTTTCTAGGCTGAACACTAACAAACAGTTGTGTTATTTGTGAGGTTGGAGGTATATTCTTGAGAGCGTAGTTATTGCGCCTGAGATAGGGTCAAGTTAGATTTTGACATGGATGGTGGTATCCATATATTTAACATGGTCATTACAGATTTTGAGTCCCTACCTAATTGGTTTTCTTCAGGAGGCCTGTGGAGGCCGTCGAACTTTAGAAATGCTATAGTTTTTGATCGGTGCACATGCTTCTCCATCACAAAGTTGTTATGTCGAGTCTCGCGGTACCTAAAGGATGGGACGAAACCATTCGAGGATCTCCAAGGGGGGATGCATCTTTTCATGGAAGGTCCATTGAAGAAGCTAAGAAAAACTCTGGAGCTGGAATCGAGGTTACAAGCTGCAAGCAAGGCCTGGAGAACCTGTTGTGGTCTGAAGCTATAATTAAGCGTTAATTAAGCTTGATAAGTCCTTGATGCCTAATACGACCAGTGCGCCACACATGTTAGCAAAGTGCTCAATTCGTTGGTGATGATGGTAATGTTTTGCTGATAATTGATGAGGTTCTCTGATAAGTCCTTTTGAAGCCTATACACCAAGTGCGCCTCACATTATAGCAAAGCACATAAATTACTTGGTGTGGTGTTGAAGTTCTTTTGAATAGACATATCAAGTGCGGAACATGCACGAATAAAGGGTCCTATCACTAGTTACGAGGTTATCTGTTAAGTTCATGTGAAACCTACACCTCAAGTGCCCCTCAGGCATGTGTAAATTACTCAAGTTTCATATGGATATTGTTACGAAAGTGCTCAATTCGTTGTGGACGATGGTAAAGTTATTTCGGGTGTACCTCTTAAGTGCTGAATGTGAATGAATGATGTATTTTTGCTAATTGATAAGTCCTTTCGAAGCCTACACATTAAGTGTGCGTCCGAGTATAGCAAATTACTCAAATTGCTCGGGGTCATGTTAAAGTTCTATTGATTCGACATCTCAAGTGCGGAACATGCATGAATAAATGTCATATCACAAGTTGTGAGGATCTCCGCTAATGTATTGTGAAACCTATAACTCAAGTGCCCCACGCATATATTACATTCTTAAAGTTCATATAGATAATGTTAATATTAGTAAAGTTCATCTTATAGTACATAGCGTCCTATACTTTAAGTGCGATAAAGTACTATTGAGTACGGTAAAGTTGTACATAGCGTCCTATACTTTATGGATGATGGTAACGTTGTTTCCGTCCGGCCTCTTAGTTGAGGACGGTAAAGTACTATTGTACCAACATCCAAAGTGCGGAAATTGCCTAGACCACAATCTCATCATAAGTGATAGCTAAACTTTATAAGCACTTGATGTCCTATATGTTAATTGCGCCACACATGGTAGCAAAGTGCTCAATTCGTTAGGAATAATTGTAAAGTACTTTCGGTGTACCTCTTCTAGGACAGAATGTCCATGCATAATGTCTGTTTGGTAAGTGATGATGTTAGTTGATAAGTACATTTAAAGACTATACGTGAAGTGCGCATCATAATATATCAAAGTGCTTTGGAAGCCTATACGTGAAGTGCGGAACGTGCATCGATAAAAGTCGTATCACAAGTTATGGTTTCTCGTGAAACCTAAACCTCAAGTACGCCTCACGCATATGTAAAGTTATTAAATTTCATATGGATAATTTTATCAAAGTGCTCAATTTGTTGTGGATTATGGTAAAATTCTTTCGGGCAGACCTCTCAATTGCTGAATGTGGATTAATAATTTTTTTATATCTGATGATGTTCTTCGCTAAATTTCGGAATGTGTATGGACCACATTCACATCATAATTGATAATTAGATTTGATAAGTCCTTACTATCTTATACGTCAAGTGCGCCACATATGTTAGCTAAGTGCTCAATTCATTGTGGATAATGCAAAGTACTTTCGGATGTACCTCTTATGGACTGATTGTCCATCAATAATGTTCCTCTTGTAATTTACCATGCTATCTAACAAGGCATTTTCAAGCCTATGCATGAAGTGCGCGCCATATTATATCAAAGTACTTCAAAGCCTATACGTGAAGTGCGGAACATGCATGCATAAAGGTCTCATCACAAATTATGGTGTTCTTTGCCAAGTTCACGTGAAACATAAGCCTCAATTTCGCATCCCCCATATGTAGAGTCCTTCTATTCCATATGGAAAATGTTAGTTGATGATGTTAGTTGATAAGTCCTTTTGAAGCCTATACGTGAAGTGCGCATCATAATATATCAAATTACTTTTGAATCCTATACGTGAAGTGCGGAACATGCATCGATAAAGGTCGTATCACATGTTATGGTTTCTTTGCCAAGTTCTCGTGAAACGTAAACCTCAAATTCGCATCCCCCATGTGTAAAGTTTTCTTCTATTCCATATGGAAAATGTTATCAAAGTGCTCTATTCAGTTGTGGGTGATGGTAGAGTTCTTTCGGGTGGACCTCTTACGTGTTGAATGTGCATGAATAAGGCTTTTTTTGGTAATTGATGATGTTGTTTGATAAGTCCTTTCGTAGACTGTACATGAAGTGCGCGTCGTTGTATAGCAAAGTACTCAAATTATTAGGGGTAACATTAAAGCTCTTTTGATTCGACCTTTCAAGAGCGGAACGTGCAAGATTAAAAAGGCCTGTCACACGCTATGAGGATCTTTGCTAGGTTCTTGTGAAACCTATACCTCAAATGCGCCCCATTGACTCGTATAATTCATCCGCACCGAATGGTACTTTGTGTCCTATGCTTTAAGTGTGATACATGTTTTAGCAAACTACGAATTGTGTTATGGATGATGGTGACGTTGCTTCCGTTCGACCTCTGAGTTGAGGACGGTAAAGTACTTTTGTACCCACATCCAAAGTGCGGAACTTTCCTCGACCACAATCTCATCGTAAGTGGTGGTTAAACTTGATATGCACTTACTATCATATATGTTAATTATGCCACACATGGTAGCGAAGTGCTTAATTCGTTGGGGATAATTGTAAAGTGCTTTCGGGTGCACCTCCTCTAGGACTGAATGTCAATGAATAATGTTTGTTTGGTAATTGATGATGTTAGTTGATAAGTCATTTTGAAGCATATACGTGAAGTGCGCATCACATTATATCAAAGTACTTTGGAATCCTATAAATGAAGTGCGCTACGTGCATGGATACAGGTCGTATCACAAGTTATGGTTTCTCATGAGACCTAGACCTCAAGTTCGCCTCACACATATGTAAAGTTCTTAAATTTTGAATTGATTATTTTATCAAGGTGCTCAATTCGTTGTGGATGATGGTAAAATTCTTTCGGGCGGACCTCTCAAGGGCTGAATGTTGATGAATAATGTTTTTTTATGTTTGATGATGTTCTTTGATAAGTTCTTTTGTAGCCTATACATCAAGTGCGCGTCAAATTATAGCAAAAGTATTCCAATTGTTAGGGTTGACACTTAAATTCTTCTAATTCGAACCCTCAAGTGCGGGACATGCATGAATATAGGTCCCGTCATAAATTATGAGTTTCCGTGCTAAGTTCTGGTGAAACTTATACATCAAGTGCGCCGAATAGTATCCCGTGTCCCACACAGAAAGTGCGATGCACGTTTTAGCAAAGTACAGAACGTATTATGGAGGATGGTAAAGTTGCTTCCATTCTACCTATCAAGTGAGGACGGTATGGTACTTTCATGCCACCCTCTAATTTGCGGAATGTGTATGGACCACATTCACATCATAATTGATAATTAGATTTGATGAGTCCTTACTATCTTATACGTTAAGTGCGCCACATATGTTAGCTAAGTGCTCAATTCATTGTGGATAATGCAAAGTACTTTCGGATGTACCTCTTAAGGACTGATTGTCCATCAATAATGTTCCTCTTGTAATTTACCATGCTATCTAACAAGGCATTTTAAAGCCTATGCATGAAGTGCGCGCCATATTTTATCAAAGTACTTCAAAGCCTATACGTGAAGTGCGGAACGTGCATGCATAAAGGTCTTATCACAAGTTACGAGGTTCTTTGCCAAGTTCTCGTGAAACGTAAGCCTCAATTTCGCATCCCCCATTTGTAGAGTTCTTCTATTCCATATGGAAAATGTTAGTTGATGATGTTAGTTGATAAGTACTTTTGAAGCCTATACGTGAAGTGCGCATCATAATATATCAAATCACTTTGGAATCCTATACGTGAAGTGCAGAACGTGCATCGATAAAGGTCGTATCACATGTTATGGTTTCTCGTGAAACCTATAACACAAGTTCGCCTCACGCATATGTAAAGTTCTTAAAATTCATATTGATAGTTTTATCAAAGTGCTTAATTCGTTGTGGATGATGGTAGAATTCTTTCGGGCGGACCTCTCAAGGGCTGAATGTGGATGAATAATGTTTTTTAATATTTGATGACCTTCTTTGATAAGTTCTTTTGAAGGCTATACCTCAAGTGCGCGTCAGATTATAGCAAAGTACTCCAATTGTTAGGGGTGACACTTAAATTCTTCTGATTCGACCCCTCAAGTGCGGAACATGCATGAACATAGGTCCCGTCACAAGTGATTAGTTTCTGTGCTAAGTTATGGTGAAACTTAGACCTCAAGTGCGGTTAACGCATATGTAAAGTGCGGATGAAATCATATGGATAATGTTATTGTCAGCTTAGTTCAGACAAAAAATATGGCTGATGGTAAATTTCATCTGCACCGAATAGTATCTCGTGTCCCGTACAGAAAGTGCGATGCACGTTTTAGCAAGGTACATAACCTATTATGGAGGATGGTAAAGTTGCTTCCGTTGTACCTATCAAGTGAGGACGGTATGGTACTTTCGTGCCACCCTCTAAATTGTGGAACGTGTCTGGACCATATTCACATCATATTGATAATTAGATTTGATAAGTCCTTACTATCTTATACGTCAAGTGCGCCACACATGTTAGATACGTGCTCGATTCATTGTGGATAATGGGACATACTTTCGGATGTACCTCTTAAGGACCGATTGTCCGGCAATAATGTTCCTCTTGTAATTGAACATGCTATCTAACAAGTCCTTCTCAAGCCTATAGATGAAGTGCGCGTCATATTATATCAAAGTACTTCCGACGCCTATACGTGAAGACCGGAACGTGCATGCATAAAGGTCTTGTCACCCGTAAACCTCAATTTCTCATGAAACGTAAACCTCAATTTCTCATCCCCCGTATGTAAAGTTCTTCTATTCCATATGGAAGATGTTAGTTGAGATGTTAGTTGATAAGTCCTTTTGAAGCCTATACGTGAAGTGCGCATCATAAATATATCAAAAAAATTTGGAATCCTATACGTGAGGTGGGAAACATGCATGTATAAAGGTCGTATCACAAGTTATGGTTTCTCGTGAAACCTACACCTAAAGTTCACGTCACGCATATATAAAGTTCTTAAATTTCATATTGATAATTTTATGAAAGTGCTCAATTCATTATCTATTTATATTTGATGATGTCCTTTGATAAGTTCTTTTGAAGCCTATACATCAAGTGCGCATCAGATTATAGCAAAGTACTCCGATTGTTAAGTACTTTCGGATGTACCTCTTAAGGACTGATTTTCCATCAATAATGTTCCTCTTGTATTTTATCATGCTATCTAACAAGGCATTTTCAAGCCTATGCATGAAGTGCGCGCCATATTATATCAAAGTACTTCAAAGCCTATGCGTGAAGTGCGGAACTTGCATGCATAAAAGTCTTATCACAAGTCACGGGGTTCTTTGCCAAGTTCTCGTGAGATGTAAGCCTCAATTTTGCATCCCCCATATGTAGAGTTCTTCTATTCCATATGGAAAATGTTAGTTGATGATGTTAGTTGATAAGTACTTTTGAAGCCTATACGTGAAGTGCGCATCATAATATATCAAATTACTTTGGAATCCTATACGTGAAGTGCGGAACGTGCATCGATAAAGGTCGTATCACATGTTATGGTTTCTCGTGAAACCTAGAACTCAAGTTCGCCTCACGCATATGTAAAGTTCTTACAATTCATATTGATAATTTTATCAAAGTGCTCATTTCGTTGTGGATGATGGTAGAATTCTTTCGGGCGGACCTCTCAAGGGCTGAATGTGTATGAATAATGTTTTTTTATATTTGATGACCTTCTTTGTTAAGTTATTTTGAAGGCTATACCTCAAGTGCGCGTCAGATTGTAGCAAAGTACTCCAATTGTTAGGGGTGACACTTAAATTCTTCTGATTCGACCCCTCAAGTGCGGAACGTGCATGAATATAGGTCCCGTCACAAGTTATTAGTTTCTGTGCTAAGTTATGGTGAAACTTAGACCTCAAGTGCGGCTAACGCATATGTAAAGTGCGGATGAAATCATATGGATAATGTTATTGTCAGCTTAGTTCAGACAAAAAATATGGCTGATGGTAAATTTCATCCGCACCGAATAGTATCTCGTGTCCCGCACAGAAAGTGTGATGCACGTTTTAGCAAGGTACATAACCTATTATGGAGGATGGTAAAGTTGCTTCCGTTGTACCTATCAAGTGAGGACGGTATGGTACTTTCGTGCCACCCTCTAAATTGTGGAACGTGTCTGGACCATATTCACATCATAATTGATAATTAGATTTGATAAGTCGTTAATATCTTATACGTCAAGTGCGCCACACATGTTAGATAAGTGCTCAATTCATTGTGGATACTGGGACATACTTTCGGATGTACCTCTTAAGGACCGATTGTCCGTCAATAATGTTCCTCTTGTAATTGAACATGCTATCTAACAAGTCCTTCTCAAGTATATAGATGAAGTGCGCGTCATATTATATCAAAGTACTTCTGACGCCTATACGTGAAGACCGGAACGTGCATGCATAAAGTTCTTGTCACCCGTAAACCTCAATTTCTCATGAAACGTAAACCTCAATTTCTCATCCCCCGTATGTAAAGTTCTTCTATTCCATATGGAAAATTTTAGTTGATGATGTTAGTTGATAAGTCCTCTGGTGCTCGAACAGGATTGACAAGCTGCAAACAAGGCACTGAGACCCTGTTGTGGCCTGAAGATATCTGTGGAGCTGGACGTTGCGGATAACGCACGCTATTGTACCAACAGATGAACCCTCATGAGGAGGACGCCATCCATGTGGTCTTCGCTGGATGAGGTGTCGGACGCCCTCCCCTGCAGTTATCTAGTTTTGCCTTTCGACAGGAAAATAGAAGTTGACGCTGGTCCTGTTGCTTTGGCCTGTTTACAACGAGTCTTTACAGTTGCAAGTTAGTACCTGGATGTTGAATACCTTCCCTGATCGGGGTGTTGTTTATATGTTGTAGTTTCTTCTTTGTGGTACTCATTTATGGTCACAAGTAAAGATCATGAGCAAGGAACTATCAAGTTTGTAACTTGAGAAACGAATTTTAACCAAAAAACATAAAAAAAACTGATAAGTCCTTCGTGCGCAATACCTTAAGTGCGTCACCATGCTTTAGTACATTTGTTCATGTCATGTGAGTACGTTCGGAAGTACTTGTTTCATATAGACCCGTTAAAAAAAGTTCGACTCGGAATTTATACATTACGCTATTCCCAAACTATAAAGTTTTGAACATGCCTAAGTTATTCTACATTTGTTTTTTAATAAATAAATGTCCGTGTTATAATTTTTAAAATTTTGTCTATTTATGTATGCAACTACTGTAGGTACTATATATAAAAGCAAATGAAGTGTTTTCCGACCATAAAACAGAACAGAAGAAATTATAACATGCACAAACATTTAGCTTCAGATGGGTTTGCTCATGTATGAATGCGTGCACAAAGACATAGCATACTAAGATCTTAATCAGATTTGCCATAAAAATAATAAATGATCTGTCTCATCATCCAACGTCGCATTGACAAACACAGGCCATACAAAATGATATATAAGTACCAGATTAGCATTCCATTGCCAGGACACATCAGGACATTGAGCTTATGTCCCAAACGCTACGAAGCAGGGTTATCACCTAAACCACGATTCAAAAGTTCTATTGCATTGTGTCCTGATGTGTCCAAGTAGGCCACACTTCCCGCACTTTGGTTCTTTCCTCTACTTCTTGTTTGATCCGTCATTAGTTGGGCACTTCCCAGAGTTGTCCCTTTCCCCTGCAAGTTTTACAAAACTTGGTTCTGGGTTTGCTCACTTCATACCCTGGTCTAGATCTTGCGTTGGTTGGTCAGCCACGATCTCTTTTGCGAGATTCTACTCTCGTGGATGATTTGAGATTAATGTCACCTGCATCAACTTGGTCAATATCAATGTTTTCTTTACCTAGTATATCTTCCAGCCCTTTGCCATCTTTCTCAGTTGCTTTCTCTTTGAGATCATCCCTTGTATCTGACAACCTTGTCATGGCTAGGTCGAAAGCCTCAGGGTTGCTGTCACCCATCCTTACAATATCAAGAGCTGTTGTGTAAAGTGTTGTATGCCTGAATGTCGTTGATTCAAGTATAGGGCTGCGTCCCTTATAAATTTTTAAGTGCTCAGGTAAATCTTCACATGCGTTTTTGGTCCACCTCCTCATGATGTGCGCTTCTGGTATCTTCGTGAACTTCAGGTGTGCCATTACCTGAAACAGTAGTAAACAGGTTTTTAACAGATTCAGCATTAATTTGCATCATACTAACATAACCCTTTAAGGAAAACAAGTTACCCGGATCGCATGGCAGCATAGAAAACCCATATGCTCATACATTCCACACTCGCATTTGAAGATATTATCAGGTTGATGCACTTGGACATTGTAAGATGTTTTTGACCAGCTTTCTCTCCGCTCAGCATAAAGGTGTGTGACGCGGTATGTCTCGTTTATCACCAGAGTGTTCTCGACGTAGTATGATGCAGATTTGAAGCATGCTTCTTGGAAGAGTTTGAATAGCGCAGGTGTGTAAACCTTCCCAGCATGCCTCTCCATAGGCAAACCGGTCTTGAGCACTGTGCTCACCTATATTAAGAACAAACCAACTCCCGGTGAGAATGTTTTGTTTTTGTTTCACAGTTGAAATATTTAAGATAATATACTTGGAAGAGTTTACTGTTAACAACATTAAACTCACCAAGTGGCTTTTCTTCTCAGCAAAATTTTCTTCAGAATTACTGTCAAACTGAAGTTTCTGGTAATTCTTAACAAACATGTGCATTGAGGAAGCAGCAGGTACAAAATTCTTCAACATGTGGTTGGCGCTCTCTGACCGTTGAGTGCTTGTCATCCTTGCGCAAAATACACCTGCAAAATATGGCTTTGCCCATTTCTCTCGGAGCTCATAGATCTGTGTCAACATTGGGTGTTCCTGAAGACCATACTTGTGAATTAAATTGGCCCAAGCTGCTTCGAACTCATCTACAGTGAGCATGTATTCCAATATCTTGTGTAGTTCATCCCTGAAATCTTTGTTCTGTGTATAGACAGGGCCAAGGAACTCCTTTGCACGACGCAGCACATGCCATTTGCACCACCGGTGTTTCGTTCCCGGCAAAACTTCAGCAATAGCCAACTCCATTGCACGGCATTGGTCTGATATTATAGATATGGTCAGAACTTGAGAATGAAGGTAAAAAATTATTACATGTTTTGAGTTGCAACCCTTGCATAATTAATTACCTGTTAGGATAGTTACCGGTGCTTTGCCGCCCATCAATGACACAAATTCCTTGAATACCCACTCGAATGATTCCTGCTTCTCGTTTCTCATCAAAACACCTCCCAATATAATGCTCTGAAAATGATGGTTGACCCCCACAAATAGGCCGAATGGCATATCGTACTGGTTTGTACGATATGTTGTGTCGAATGTGATTGCATCGCCAAACATTTTGTATTGGTATCTACTCCTTCCATTGGTCCACATAAGAGCCTGAATCTTGCTGTCACAGTCAACAAGAACACTGTCAACAAACATTGGGTCATTCTTCTTAAGTTCAGAGAACAGCTGAACAGTCTTCCTGATGTCATCATCTGCAGTCTCTTGGTTCATCCTCTTGCACATGTACTTGAGAGATCTCTTGTTGAATGGTACACTCTCCATTGATCCAAAAAAGCTTGCGATGACACAAAAAACCCTGGTTATCCCAATGTTGTTGCTCCTCAAGTGCTTGACAATATCTTTGGTGTGAGTGTCAATGTTCCTGTGTGATGGCCAATGTAGTTTCTCGCCACACGATGATGACAAATGGTGGTTGTGTTCAGGTCTGAAATCGTGTATATACCATCCATTGTCCGCCGTGCGGTGTAGCCTGATCAAGGCTTGGCAGTTGCAGGCTACTGACTTTGTGTTTTCTTTCTTTGGCCTTGCCTGAAATTATAACGCGACTACAAGATTAGTATTTTTATTGAATAACCAGCACTCATCGGCAGAATCACTTGATGTTGTTTATACTCACCGCACAACCGCAAACGATGTCTTGAACGGTTCTGCTCTTCTGTGCATTTGTCCTAGATTGACCATATCGGATGCCAAAGCCAATCTCCCAAGAATAAAGATTGTAAAATTCAAATGCCTCTGCAAGTGAGTCGAACTCTCTTCCAATCTCAGGGGCGACCACTTGTCCAGACTTCCTTTGAACAAATTCACGCATTGCTTTTTCGAGCGCACAGACCCTTCCCTGTTTAGGCTGACGCTGATCTGGTATTTTCCCACGACGTATCCTGCAAAAAAATGAATGTAAACTTCTCAGGGAAAGCCTCAGTTCTGTGAATAAGCTCTGCATTCTGAAAATCTGACACACCACATGATTATTCACGTATAAAACTAACCAGACAGCACCTACAGCAGTATTCAGTTACTTGGGTTCAACTCTAATTCGTTAGATGTGGTTACTGGATTATACGAGATATGGAGATAAGCTTGTAGTGGTTCTGTACTAAAAGTTCAGTGTAGAATTCAGTTAACGGAATAGAAGCGGCACCTAAATTCAGTCAAAACATATATGTCGCCTACAAGTACAGACCACAAATTTGGCTGAATCAGTACTCTTAAATCCTGAAGATTAACCCAATTCAGGAATTTCTTTGTAAATATTCAGGAATTTAGGTGTCTTTTACACACAGTACAAGACCGCATTACCAGTCCAGTATGCAAGTATGCAACTCCTTCAAATCCGAAACAAGAAAGCAATCTGAACTATGACATTCGGGCAAACATATAGAACTTTCTAATGCGCATGTGGTTACCTTCTCTTCCATGGACATTGGTCAGGACCAGATTGGTCTGATTGAACCTGGTTTGGCGTGGTGGTTTGTTGTTCCAGCTCTGCTGTTGAAGGTGATGCAATCTCTGACAGCGGTGACTCAAATGATTCGTCTACTGACCAAGTGTATCCATCGAACTCTCGTGGTGGCGACCGGAGCTGGAGTTCGTCGTTCTCATAGTTCACCTCGCCGTCGGCATCAGCAATAGGGGAAGACGGATCTGTTCTGGTGGGAGGTGACTGAAATTGATGCTCGGTGTGGATCCCGCCCCCGCAATGGTTTTCGCCCTCTGTCGAATCTGTCACACCCTCATCCTCTTCTTCTTCTTGCTGGGTCCAACTAAGCTTTGGGTCTTGGGAAGGGATGGAGGAGAAGCTGCCGCCGGCAGGTATGTGAGATGAATCCTTGAAGAACAACGATTTGAATGGATTGCAAATGGGTTTGAGCATACCTTAGAAGGAGTTGGGTGAACGATTCCGTCGCGGGGTACATCCCTGTCGGCGGCCGCTCCATCGCCGGACGGCAGATCTCGCCGAGGTCTCGGAGTTGCGGTCAGGAAGGAAATGGGAGGCGATTCAAATTTCGAATGGCTTCTCCTCCCACAAGGTGGGGTCGTGACAGCAGTACAGGTATGGGCCACCGCTCGTCTCTGAATACGTATGCGAGGGTTGGACTCTGTATTCATCGCGTATTGGTTTGGAAAAGGATGCGAGGTGGGGTCGGAGTGAAATGCCACCTGGGCTGCGGGTCCGGCTGGTGTGGATCCACACGCGCTCGCTAGCGGTTGGGATAGCCGCTGTGAACGGAACGCGAAAGTAAAAGACTTTTTTGGTCCACAGTCTTGGTTTCGGTCTACACAAGCAGTCATTGGTACAAACAACATACGTCAGAGAGAAGGTGAGGGGACATGGCATGGCAACATAAGTTGAGAATCATTCAGGGGATGCGTGCATGGGACAAGAGCACAAACCATGAAATGGGCGACATAGGACGGCATCAACCCGGCCACCAAGCTAGCACAGGTGCAAAGTAACTTGTGCAGCTCCTGCCGGTGCTGCTCATCCGCGGCATCCTCGAAGCGCTTGAGGCCGACGCGCACGGTGAGCGCCAGGTAGAGTGCGGCAATGGCCAGGCGCTTGAGAGCACCGCGTCGCTCATTCGCACCGCACAACGCAAAGAAGGTGCCGAGGTAGATGACCTGACAGAGGCAGCCCCAGGCGTTGATCCACATCGGCTCGTGGCTGCCCGTGATCCACCCGTGGGCGAACCAGATGGTGTTGCCGAGGAGCGCGGCGACGATGGAATCCAGGCGACGCCCGCCACGCCCGCCTTGCCCCAGTATCCCGGTCTTCCATGATCGGATCGTCACCAGTCTGCATGTCCGTAGTACATACATGCAACCATAACAGTCAACCACATTGTCACAGCAAGCAAGCAAAAAATATGAATCCAGCACCGTCCCGGCGCGTGTGATGCTCGAATGCCATAGGCGGTACACAGCATGCTTACATGTTGAGCGCCGGAGCCACGAAAGCCGTGACGTAGCAGCGCCCTGTCAACAAGGTAAAGCCGTCCATGACTCGCCGCCGGTCAGGTGTCCTGTGTTGACAGCAAGAAACCAACCATGTAAACTAGATCCATTTCATGTTAGAAGAAGCGTGGGACGAGGCGAGCTAGGCCCCACTCTCTCGCTGCCACCAGAAACAGAAAGATTCTTTCTCCGTCAGGCAGGCTGAAAAAAGTAATTGAACTAGCGCTTCACCTCAATTAAAACAAATCTGGTAGATACGTTCACTGCGTGGCCAATCATCATCATAATAAACCGTAAACAGAACGACTTTATCAGGAAGCAAAAACACTCTGCCAGATGTGCGATACACTTCAAATTCGCCCCATCAATGAGCACACACATCGAATGGCACACACACACGCTCACCACACACACGCACGCAGGAAGGCAAACCCAAAGCTAGATCGGCCCGATGATGCACTCCAAAGCTAGATCCAAACACGGACGCAGGCACATGCACTCGAATTTGAGACGGGGAGACTTGAATCGATCGCCTCTACTTCTACTGAGCAAACAACACCAGATCTATCTATGGTACGCTAGAGAAACAAGCAACGCTGGCCAAGGCCAAAGCAACACGGCCCATGCCCCCTGCATCTAGAAAACGAAGACCAAAGGCTGGCTTCGATCGGCCCCATGATCGACGCATTCTTCGTGCATGTAGCACACGCAGGCGAAGCGCTACAGCGAGCAGATCTACTAGCAATGCATGCGCGCGCACAAGGTGAGACGCAACGAAATCTACGATGAACAAGAAGAGCGACGACATCGAACGAGACGGGCCACGTCGGCGGGGAAGCACGAGCAAGGAGGGGAGGGGAGGGAAGGAGCGGCCGGAGAGACACGTACCGCCCGCCAGCCGCGTGGTCGAGGTAGCTGCGGCCGGGCCGGCGCCTCGCACCCCGCGCGCGCGAGCCGCCTGGTCGAGGTAGCTGCGGCGGCCGTGTGCTTGGCGGCCGGGCCGGCGCCTCGACCCCCACCGCGCGCGTGTGGCGTGGTGGTGGTGTGCCGCGCAGGTGCAAAGTGGCACCGGCACTGGCTGGCTGCTGGCTTTTATAGGGGCGGACACTTTCGACCGCTGGCCAAATAGCTGCTTCCATTTCATCAAGCCATCGCTTCCCCCCTGACACATAACCGGATAGAAAAAAGGGGTCCCTGTGCCACCGACGGGCGGGCCAGAGGAGGACACGTGCACACGGCCCGCCCATCTGCGCGCTGTCCGTTTCACCCCAAAAACGGCCCAAACTTGAATCGGGGATGGGTCGAAAGTGGACATAAAACGGACAAAAGTCCGTTTGCGCCCACGCGCTGGGCCGTCTGGTATGTCCGTTTTACCTCAAACGGACACACCCGGACGGGATGGGGTCGTGCGCTGGAGTTGGCCTTAGATTCAACCTTTGGATGGACCCATCAACAACGCCCTACATGCAGAGATCCCTTCTTGATGCCTTTATCTAGGAGTAGCATACTTTTTGCTGTGTGGTGTACATGCCGCTCGTTCGATGGGTTATGGTCCATGGTGATACGTACGTGGTAGGAGTGCAGAGATACCTCTATGAAGCATATCCAATGGATGTCTAAGGTTATTTATTTATTTGTAAATCAATTTGTTCATCACCAATGCTTGGCTTCGTGTGAGACAATTATGAATAATTACTAATATATGGTTGTGTGTATCAATAGATGCAGAGGTCAAGGTTATCCTCCATTTTTGAAGAAAAAATTTCCAAGGAATTGTATTGTTTAGCCATGTGAGAGTTTTAGTATACTACGTACTTATTTATCCCAAAATGATTAACCAATTTTGTTGGCCATGGTGAAACTCTAGAAATGCAAATATAGGTATTAGTGCAGAATCAAGCTTGTGCAATCATTCGAGCAGTATTACAGCAGTCCAGTTGGCGATTTAGGACAGAATGCAAGAGCATGTAGCATTACAGCAGCTAACTTGGCGATTTTGTAGCATTATAGCAGCTAACTTGGCGATTTTGTAGCATTACAGCAACAAGTTGAAAGCGCGGCCCTCGTCCAGCCACTCCATGCGCTGATGCCGGTGATGTCGTCCTCGGCCTCAGTCCTCCTCCGATGGAGAAGGCACTGTGGCCGCTGCTGGCGCGGGAGAGGTGTTGTTCAGCGCACCGTCTGTCGCCTGGCTCGTGCCGCTGCCACCAGCCTCCAGGTCCAGGCGGTGGCTCCCGTGGATCACCGGCTCCTTGCCTTTGTGCGCTGATGGCTCGATCTTCTTCTTGTGGGACTTGTCGTTGCTCCCATTGCCCGTGTCACCTGAGGAGACTCTGGTGTTGCCGGTGCTGGAGCTGGGCGTGTTACCGGCACTCAGGAGTGGGGTTCTTCTCTCATCGCTGGTGTGCCCCGAAACTGGCTCGGGCTTGTGCCACTTGGCCACAAGTGCAACCAGCATGGACGAGGAAAGAGCAGCAACCACGTTCATGATCTAGTAAATTGGATCGAGCACGAAAATGCACCAATGACTTGAGTCACTGAATGAATGAATAGGTACTAATGCATGCATCCAGAAGCAGGCGAGAGAATTTTTTAGTCATACCGCCAGGTATATGTTCCACATAAGGATTGCTCTTATCGCCCACATCACGCCGTTCATGGCTCCAAAAGCAGAGATTGGCCAAACCGGGAGCATGTCCACAGTGGACGCGGATTTTTTCCTTCGCGTTCCATACACAGCGTAAATCCTGTCCGCTAGCGAGCGCGTGTGGATTCGCGTTGCATGCAGGCCAGGGCCCAGTGGGACCGCACAGTGCTCTCGTATTCTCTCGTATACCAGTTTACCACGCCTCCCCATCCCACCGTATTCCACAGTAGCTGGCCCACCCCCTTTCCCCCACGACCCCACCTTGCATCCTTCTTCTTCATCTGTCTGTAGTGAACCAGAGCATTCCGACTAGGAGTTTTTCTTTCTCAGCAACAATGGCGCCTAGGAGCGGCTACACAGGAGATGGAGGAAGCTCAATCACGTCCATGGATCTAAGCCATGGAAGTGTTGAATCAAGTGAATCTCTTCAGGTATGTTCACTAGCCTATCCTTTATTATTCCCCCAATTTTTCTTCAAGTCAGATCCCCCTGATCTGCAGCCTGTCAGATCCGCCCCATCCCACGAAATCTCTTCTTCTTAACCTCTTTCCTCTCCTGATCTGCAGCCTGTCGATGCTACGGCGGATGTACCTCCAGAAGAGATTATTGATCCGGAGTTCTTCGGCATAGATACTTCCTCTCCACACAGATGCCATCACAAAATGCATCCAGCAAGAAAAGTGGCTTACATCTATGCGGCCACAGGCAGGAGATTTCTTGGATGCCCTCTCTCGGTACAGATGAACTCATGCTCTGCTGCAATTTTATCATTTTTTTCCAATTCCATCTGCAGTCATTCACATTTAGTCTATCCTATCCTTTTTGGTCTGTATGCAGGGAGCTGATAGGTGCCCCTGGTTTTTGTGGATTGATGAAGCATTGGGTCATGTACTTAGCCGTTCACTAATGCAACTCTGGGATCATGCGCGTCTGGACTCTGAAAGAGCAGCAATGTTGGAGACTAAGAAAAAGGAAATGGAGCAGGCATACTTAGAGTTGTGGACTGAGAGAACCAATCTGGAGATTCAACACAAGCAGGTGGTCAACAAGTTGAAGAACACAATAATGGACACTAAGATTAAGATGTCAAGGAGGTTGGATTTTCACACTAAGATGTGTGTGGCATTTATTTCTTCAGCTGTTACCCTTGCTTCAGTGCTCGCTTATGTGTTGTCTGCACATTAGTTTAGTTTGGTAGTGAGCATGTATGTGCTGCATTTGGAGCTGTCGGCAGTCTGTATGATAATTTAGTTTCAGATTGTTAGTAAGCACGTATGTGCTGCATTTGAATATTTTGTATGTGCCAACTGAGTTCGAGTTTGTTGGTCCCGAATCTAGTTCTTACTTATCCCTGATTTTTGTGTATTATGCTACTGGAAATGATGAATGAGGTTCCAAGTTTTTTATCCTGGGCGCTTGCATGTCTTTTTATCCTTTAAAAGATTTGCACATCAGTTATTATCATGTTACATCTGAAGTTTCAAAGGCAGTTTTTAAGTACACCTCGGATATTCTGGATAGGTGGTAAGTTCTTTTGATGCTACAACTGAAGTTCCGAAGGTGGTCTTGACAATTTGTTCTGTTTGATAAGTATGAAAATCGAGTCTTCCTGTCATCTGTACCAGATTCAGAGAAATCACTATAGTTATTATTTTTTGAACACAGTGACAGTGATTGTGTTTATGTAATGCAATTTTTTCATCTAATTGAGGATGTTTTCCGAGGTGACATATGTACTGAGGAAATGCATTTTTTTCCAAACAGGTTAGCTGAAGACCAATTCCAACATATTTTGTGCTGTTCACACTTTTGAAGTTTGGTCGCATTATACATATGCAACATTTGGATGATGCAAAAATCGCTGGCAAAACAAAGGAGTTGAAATCAGCAACAATTTCATAGTTTACTTCGTTCTTAAGAAGGTACTCTTCTGATCCTATTATAGATTCATCTATCAATCGCATTTCCCACATTGTACCAATGTTTTATCAACCTTTGTTGTGTACTTGATCTATTTTTCGCAAGTCAATCATATATCAAGTCATGTACTTCTCGCAATCATCCTAATGACTTGGTCTCGTATATGTTTTTTTTAATTATGCCACACCGGTAGTATGCGAAACAATGAACAGAAAGCAACTCGCAAATAAAATAACTTAACATGTTCACCAATTGATAGCAAATTAATTCGGAGTACATCATATTTTTGAATGCATAATTAGTTCGGAAGTCTTAACAGTCCTCTTCCAAAGCTAAACAAACACTGACATTTCAATTAGTCCGTCCACTCCCAGCAAAAGAACTTGTTCATATTTCCCCTCTTGTGAACAAGTCAATCCTTGTTCTTGTCCTTCTTGCGAATAAGGCAATCCTTGTACCTCGCAGGAAGATGACCAATATTACCTTCTGAACCAAGCAAATCAACAAGCATGTTCATCCTAGCATGCATGACACCATCACCCTGCGTTTGTTGAAAAAAGAGTTCCAGTTAGCGACTCAACTTTGTAACCACTTATTTTGCAAGCATCTTAAGTGTTGGAAATATCTTACCGGGTTCATATCCCTTTTCAGTTTACTTCCCATCCAATTCCTTCCAAAGTGAGTAGCATATATCCCTGTGTCTTCCCTGAAAAACGTTTCAAGATTGATAATGTCAGCCATTATAGATTTCAATAGACATGATTCCAAATATAGGCATTAGGGTCACAACAAAATCATTACTTCTTGCATATCCCTGTTGCCAGGCCCCTTGGGAAGCATGTATTCCACGACCTCATGTTTGGCTCCCATCCAGAGAAGAATGACTTTATGCACATCTCTATAGCCTTGTGAAGTTCGTCTGCCACCTTCCTGTGCCTGAGCTGAATTTCCTTATCAGACTCATCCCCATTGTTCATTGTTGGGTCGAGGACAAAAATCTTCGACCTTGGAAAGTCCCATATGTACGTAGACCATTTAAAGTCAAATTTAACTGGCAACACAAACTGTTAATGGAGAGAAAGGCACTAGATATTAGTAACTGAACATTGATGTTTGTCTTTCTTAAATCATTTGTGTTTTTTTAATGTCACCTCGGTGCATTTGTGAACCTCGTAAGTGATATGCGGCCCCACGAACATGTCCTTGATGTACCTCAGCTTTGAAATGTTGTCTCCTCTACTAACATGGTTCTGCAAGTTTTGCAATTTATGAGTAACACATAGCCGAGGCATCCAAGTTTGCTTATTCATTAATGATTTTAGAAGAAGTTCCTCACCACAAAATCTGGCTCCAGCCAATGTCTCCAACATCCCTCTCCTTTTGCAGCAGCGAATACCACATCGATCTGTTGGTACCTTCTCATCACCAATGTCATCAGCACGCTATCCACCTCACCACCATCGCGTAGCATCTCACGGAGCCGTTCTCCACTAATGTCCATGTATTTTGGGTTGGTGCTTATAATCCACATGCTGGACATTTGAAAAAAAGCATATATTTAGTCATCAATGTATGCATTTCTAAGGGTAATCATGTAAAACAAAAGTATACACTGCTTTTTTTCCTGTTGAGAGCTTACTCTTTTAGCTTGTTCGCGTTCTCTCTATAGAACAACTTGTATATCTTCATCACATTCGCTGGAGCTCTAGTAGGAGGGTCGTAACCCATTACAAAAGGAGACCTTGCATATTTCCCAGGCTTGACCACCCTCTTTGGCTGAGGCTGTGTGCTAAATGATCCCTGTGACATAGTGACGTTGAGGTTGATTGCTCCCTCCTCTATCTCCTCCCTAATGTCGAGCTCGACAGCACACATCTGGCGGTTCAGGCTAACTGGAGAAGGCCTTGAAGATGTACCGGAAAGAACTTGGTTTGGTGCTGGAGTGGCGACAATCTGCATTCCTGAATCTGAATGGCACACACGGCAATTTTAGAACGGTGGTCATGACCCAACATTATTAGATTTAGGTGTTAGCAATAAATCCAGCTTGTTAAATAATCACTATTACCTTCGAGACTATCCCCCTTGGTTGCTGGTGACCCAGGCGTGCTGTTTGCAGATGCAACCGACAAGTCTGAAAAAATGTAGTAATTGATGTATTATTTTCTATGTTTCACTTAATATTCGGTCACAATGGATGATCAATCGTATGGAATTAAAACACATACCGTTGGATGCTGAGGCAGCTGTAAATGCATTCATCAAGTCCGTCTTCCTAAGACCTGACATTACAACTTTGAACTTCCCATGCATCTCTGGAGGATCAATTGATCCAACTGCACCTAAGTCTGCATCCTGTCCTGAAGGAATGACTGACAATTGTTTATCTTCACCACCATCTTTTTGGTTCTCTTCACCTCCGTCAGTTCCTGATGCTGTTTTTGGAGAGCTTATAACTTCATTTCTTGCCGCCCCACAAACCACTGACATCGCCAATTTGTTTCCTGTAGTATCGTCCAACGGCCCTGTCGCATTGCCAACAATCCCACCGTGCACCCTGCTGTATTCATCTGCTGCTTCAATCAGGTCATCTATTGCTTTATTTGCTTCTTCTTGAGCACCTTCAGATTCTTCAGAGCTCTCTATCCTTGCCCTCTTCGGGGTGTGCCTCCGAGATGTGACAACCTTCTTTCTTTTCAACCCTCCTTGCCTTTTTGCCAATGGATGAACATTAGCGGAAGCTCCCTCTGCCGACTCTATGCTTAGTGGATTGTCTGGACCCCCTGGAACATCTAAGAAAATACAAAATCAATGCATTAGTCACTTGACGTGTATGTTTCGTAAGTGCAAACATCAATCTATTCTGTGCGAACTGCAGTACCTTCTTTGGTTGAATACTTGGCTCTCTTCTTTCGTGCCCTCATTGCGTCAGATATCTGGTTTATGTCTGAAAGTATCTTGTCAGTCTCAGCAACGATTAGCCCGTTAGTATCATTGACAATATCCTCCCATCCTTCTGCGTGTATCTTGTTTATTCTTGCTCCTTTCTTTGATGCCTCACGTACAACTGTTTTGCACTTGTTTGAGTACAGCTCGACCTTGTTGATAATAATACCTGCAAACTGCATTTTACGAAGATTTCCCATCAAGTTATCTCAGTTTAAGTTTCAGGTATTAATGACTTGTCAATATGTTGGCCTATATAAAATGCTTACATCTATGAAGTCTTTATCAACACCAGTTCCATCTTTGCTGCACCCAATCCCGTATACATCAATTGTTGCCTGAGCTGTAGTGGCCATCGGGTTATGGCTGTAGCATACTGTCCCCGGTTTCCTTGGCTGTTAACATCCATCCAAATTTATCCCATCATTGAAAAGAAATATGTAAACGGACTTATATATATAAACATGTCTGTTAGAGTAGAAGCAAACGGAAAAAAAGCTAATATGAGGAAGACACAAACATGTTGTTGAATAATTTTGTACGATAGCTAACTAAGTCAAACATGTTCAGCAAAATGCATTCAAGGATTTTATTTTATACGTGTCGTACAACTTAACTGTACTATATAGCTTAATTCACATCTATTGATCAAATATGCTAGCAACGCGTCCATTGGTAATAGCTAGAGAAGTATATACAACACCGGGCCTAGTTCCAAATAACGAAACTCTTGGCCATCATAAGACGATTTCACACTATTATGTTCTGTAAAATAACTTACCAGTAGGTGTCCATACACTACTATCTCTGCATCTTTCCCAGTTGTTGTGTCTTCCTCAATAACATCAGAGATGATCTTTTGTGTGTATTCCTTGCACCTAGGGAACACGTCGTGGGGCAGGTTCTTATCTTCTCGTTCGAGGTTGTCAAGATAGAAAACCTGCCACATGAAAAAAAATTGGGATTAGTCGAATTATCACTAGTTTAAGTGGAGAGAATGACATTTTTCTCAAACCTGCAAGAAGAACATGCATCCAGTGAGATTTGACTTCAGTTTCCCACCTAATAGTTCAGACTTCACCCTACCAGCAGAGGAAAGTAGCTCTTCTCTAATGTACCGTCCCCAATTGAACATTTGAATCATATCAGGTATGTGCAGGCCATTCCAATAGTCTGTCATGAAGTAGTTGTGCTTCAGCGGAGGGGCTAGGAGGAAAGTCATCACGCAAATCGCAAAAGCAACCTTGAATTTGTCTGCTTCGGCCTTTGTCATGGTCCTTCCATACTCAATCTTCAATATGTTAACTATGGGTGTGATCTTATTTTCTCCATTCCCAATCCCTAAGATTTCACGTACAGTAACTGACACGTGTGCCGGTGCATTCTTGTTAACAGGAGATCCTACTGATGGCACCCCCAGTACCTTGCCCACGTCTTCGTCGTCGAAAGGTAAGTCTCTCCTAGCATCAATTATGATAGCAGATGCCTTCTCATCAACCTTGCTCATAAGCCACATGGATTGTTGCCTGTTCGACCTTGTTATTGCTGGTATCTGAAGTAGTCCTTCGAACTCCATCTCACGTACTAGATCCTTTTTTTCTTCAGACAGCCCATCAATCAATTCCTTCATCTTTTTGATGCTGCTCCTTGAATTTATTGGGTTTTGTGATGCCTTCTTCTTGCCCTTTCTAGCGCCGTCGGATGCTGAATCTTCTGGTGTATCGATGTGTTGTGTAGGATACACATCGAACCCTTCTGATGATTCCTCGTCGGATTGCTTGTAATCAGATGATGACGAACCGGATACCATTTTCTGCGGTGTATTTAGAAACAACATCAGGGGACATGTATAGTATATAGCATGATGATTAACAATGATAATTACTGTTGTATGCACCCCAGAGATTAATCCAGTTTGTCATAATCTAGAGATATCATGAAATTTCCCCCCATTGTCCACTCACCCTAGGACATACAACGTAGTGATACTGTAACTATAAACTTAATACAATGATTAATTTGTCTATCGTATCCTTTCAGCCGATAGACCTCTACAACTTCTGTAATCTGACACTGTATCTTTTATGAATATACATTCCATACCGTGGAATGGAAATGCACTAAAATAAAAGACCTTGACTATTCATTATGCTAACCTGACATCTCCTGTTAAGTAGCACTTTTCATCCTTTAAACATCTTCCAAAACAATTCAAGTTACTTAAGTGTAATTTGCTAAGTTCCAGTAGAGAATACATATTTGTATATATGTAGAAATTGCACGTCAGGGCTCCTTATTTTAAGTTCCACTCCCAAAAGCTTATTACTGATCTATTGGCCACCACTATGCGTATTTTCTGAGTATATATATATATATATATATATATATATATATATATATATAGCACTTTATTGTTTGCAGCAATACTATGCATCAACAATGATGTCCTGCAAATCTTTGCTACCACTTCTTTTATCATATAATCTAATGGATGTTCTTTTGAACACTAGGTACATATCATCCATGGCATGCAGCAGGTATTCACAACTTCCATAATCTGCATCAGGTATCTCTAATCCTACCATATAGATGCAATCCCAAACAATTGGAAAGCATCAAGATCAAGAAGAAGTACTTTTGTTTGGAAATGCCAGACAAACCAAACTACTAAAAGGTTTCCTATATTGCAAAATATCAAACTGCTATGGACGAAATCAACAAAAAATGTCAAACTAGCCAATCGAACATGCAGTACCTTTTTTCCAGTTGAACCAGTGAGGAGCTCCTATGTCTTCATCCTTGTGAAGAAGGATCTCCTAGTTCTCTATCCTTTGTGGGAAGGAGCTCCTAGTGCTTCATCCTTGGAGGGAAGGAGCTCCTAGTTCTTCAGCCTTGGGGAGAACGAGAGAGGAGCACCAGATGCAAATGAATCTGTGTCAATGCACCCATCCCTCTCACAGCTCGTCCCTTTGAGCAAGTGACATGAGATAGGTGTCTAGATAGGTGTTTGGAATCTTTTTGTACCGCACACACAGCTACCCTCCCTTGGCTTCCAAAAGGCACTTGAAAACCGAGCCACAGTAGTTTCAGTTCCAGATTACTATTTTACCCCTCCCGCTGAAAGCACACAGATTTATATTACTTATTGTACTCAATCAGCTGGCCTCAACCATTTCGTTACGTTCTTTCTCGCTGTTTATAATATTCCGCACCGAGGTCATATTAACAACAGTAGGAGTAACAACTTATCTTGACAGTGTTGTAATCACTAATTGCCGTCATAACAATGAATCCATTAATGTTCAGATTCGATTAAAAGAAACATATTCATCAGCAGCAACAGAAATTCCACCTTCCCCTTTTTTGTTCATGCTATTTGTTTTACATTTTAGTATAGTTCCACAGTACTGGACAACATTGTTTCTACTGATCAAGTTCAGCCATGATCCAATTTAAAGTTGTCTTGAGTTAAGCTACAAAATCATAATGAAACGGTAGCCTTCAACGGTTGACACACGCAAAATGATGGGTTCTGTGATGATGGGCATTTAAGTACATGTAGTGTGAAGACTAAGTGCATTGGCAAATAATGACACTGCTTATTTCATTGCAACTACCAGCACTTTTTGACTTGTATTAGGTTCTTCTGCAGATGAATGTTAAGTTCCCATGTCGAAACTAATTGCACCTTCATGAAATTAGTTCCTTTTAGCCATAAAAATACCCGTAGCGTGTGCTCACACTTGTGCAAAATGAACACATGCATGACTAGTACAAATAAAACTCCATGGGTGACCAGGAAATATAGAATCTAGGAAATACAAATCTTGGATAGTTCAAGACCCTCGACTGAGCTAAAAAACATACCATTAATTTGACCCCTAACTTGACACTACTAGCATTGAAGCCCTTCATAAAGATAGATCCCGCGGCTCGTACGACTCACTAGGGATAATGTTGCAGCTAGAACTAAACGATGATAATTTCCTGGTCTGCTAACCCATTTTTCCTCTCTTAACCTTAACGACCTTTTCATTTCCCAACCCAAGCAGCCATGACTGCGATCATTGCTGCCACTGGTGCGGTGGACGCGAGTGCAAGTTGAAGCACCTTGTTCATCCTCTTGAGCGTCCTGATCTCCTTGTTCCTGTCAGCCATCTCCTCGATGAACTCGTCTTGGTCTTCTGTCACCTCCCGCAGCTTCACCCGTTCAGCTTGGATTCTCTTCTGCACGTATTCCTCTAGTGCATCCTCCCACACGTATACGTCGCACGCTCTCCTCTGAACCTATACATAACAATGAATAAACAAAAGCAAAAGAATCTTTAGTCAGTTGAGGTACTGAATGGAATCTGATGCATTTTGTATTTTCTGCAATTTCTTACCCCATAGTTCACGCAGCTGAAGTAGAACTTGTCCTGCCTCGCCACAGCAGAGCCAGCTTTCCTGGCGCATGGCATGCCGCATGCACATCGAAGTCTCTGATTTACAGTGGACATGTTCTTCTAAGTTCTTTGGTTCTTGCAGAAGAAGTGTTGTGGTTACTCACGTTCCATTCCACTCGTATGTATAGCCCTGGTATTAATTGTGTGCAGCTGTATCCAACCAACCATAGTACACATACTTTTGGCGCTACTGAAGGGGGCAGTGTCTCGTTCATGCCCATACGGCGCGTCGGTCGAACAGTAAAGTTGTGAGGTCAAATCGACCTTATCTCATGTACCTTGTACTGCTACATCACTGTTGGATAGGAGTGCATGGTCCAATGTGATGTTTCACTCACCCGTGAGCTGCACAACACTCTGGACAACAGGGCATGGGCGCCATGGCATTGTACCACTCCACTCCAAGGGATGCATGTGTTCTATTATTTTAATACTGCCACCTTCCCTCTCTGATCAACACCACACCATGCACTTGTATTCACATGTACTGGTTAATGAATACATAAGGGCATCTCAACACCCAAAATCAAATCCCACTTCCCTTAATCATTTCTCCCACTGGAAAACAAGACAAACCAAATTCAATTGGCATACAGATAACGCCTCCCTTGGATCCCTTCTGGCCAGCTCCCACCTACAGGTCAAATCAACATACACTGCTTCATTGCTTGAGCTCTCTATAGGCTAGTACCTCAAAGCTGTATATAACTCAACCATCCCTATACCTCGTTCTCCTACACCGACGTCATGGATCACAACCCCGACGCGACCGATGCTCTGTTCACCGGCGATGCCATGATGGTTTCCCCAGCACGCTCGACTGCCACCGCCGTCGTCCCTGTGAGTATTGCCACCGGCCTTTGCTTTTGAACTTGCATTGTAGAATTATTTGCTAGTTTGTTAACCCACATTAAATGTACAGGCTCATCCATCCATTCTTAGGCCTATGTCAATCAAGCAGCTGTATGATGGATTCATGGAGGACATAGAGCGTTATCCTATCGTAGTTGATGGAGACACCGTCTCATCAGTGAGTGTATTTGTCATGTCATTTCAATTATCAAACCCATCCACTGGTTGTTCTTAATACATTTCTTCATTTGTTAGGTGATCCTGATAGGAACTGTTTCACACTCTATTGTAAGAATGAATCATTGGTCTTTTGACCTGCAGGATGCCACTGGGTTAATCAATGTATCTTTTTGGTAATAAACCCACCTTCATTAATCTCGTTCGATCTCAAGAACTTCAGAAACAATGCATTTAACATTTTGCTCAAATTCTTTTTGTTAAATTGTCAGGCCGGAAACCCCTGCAGACTCTAAGCTTTCTTGGTCAACTAGGTCCGTTTTAAGTTCTAATTCTACCATCAAAATAATTCTCTTTTGCATTCCTAGTTGTTAAAATCGCCGGTCAACAAGGCCACTCTTTCAATCATTAAATCTTTTTTGCAGAAATGGCGACTATGTTCAACTATTTGGCAAACCTGCGATGGATGGAAATTTCCTTCAGATTAAAGCTTTCAAGATCAGGTTAGTTGAAACCTCATCTTCTTTATTTGTCTATGTTGAGCCAATCCATACAGATATATCTTTATTTATATACATAGCCTTACATATTGAAAAAATTGCAGGGTAATCGAAAACTACAATGACACCACGCATCACTACTTGTATACCATTCACACTACATTAGACATTCTTAAGAGAAAATCTCTCAAGGTAATTATTGATATTATTCTTGAAATATAACTACATGATACATGCATTCATTAACACATACATTACCTCTCATAGGAAAAAATGCAACCTGTCTCTACCGCATCAACTGTGTTCCCAAAGGGTCCACCAATTACCCCTTCGGAGGTACATTCTCATTCATCAACAAAGGACAAGATATTTGCCATCCTGCGCGACCCGGCCTACCGGTAAGTGCTGGATAGCTGACCCATGAAGTTCTTCCATTAGCAAGAGAGATAACTGCACGCTCACTTATTAAGTTCCTTTCGGTAAAACACATGTAAATCCAAGTTTCTCCCCAATATCATGTAGTCCCTCGTGCATGCATAGCCAACAGTTAAAACATAAAGTTTCATGATCGATCCCAGAAGATAACTCCAAGTTTTCTCCCATTTGCCCTAATACAGTGATATTCAGCATGGCGTTAGCTTGAAGTTAATTCGCAGTGCATTGGACATTAGCCAGGACAAAATAATGTAAGACATCACATCATATAATTCATATAGTGTTTCTTGTTATTCACTCACTGTATAGCTGACACTACTTCAATTACGTTTTGGCATAAATTTCCAGGCAAGTCATTACAGAGCCGATCTTCCTTGGGATGATATACACTACTATTGATGACAACCACTTCAAGTCCTCAATCTGACTGGTCGACGGTCAACGTGTTAAATTTTAGATCTTAATTATGTATTGTCTGTTTGACATTTATGGTTAATCCCTGCAACGATTTCCATTTAGACCTGTCATGTTTGTACAACATATTCTCTCAGTTATTTTATTATGTGGTGTCCCACGTCCCCACTTTTGCCTGGATTACAACACAGATGCACTCACACCCAATACCTCCCTTCTTTCCCAAAGTACCAACTGTCCTCCTCTATCCACCATGGACATTGACCATCTAGATTTCTCATCTCGCTTAGATAACAATATTTTGAGTGAGATCTTCATCAGGCTAGGCTGCACTAGATCCCTTGTTCGTAGTTCTTTAGTCAGTCCTAGATGGTTTGAGATCTGCACCTCCCAGCAGTTCATCACGGAGTATGCTCGCCGTAATGGCCCGGCAGTGCTAGGATTCGTTGCTGCATTCGAGCGCCTCTTCGAGCTGCACGTACGTCTTGTGGGCGTTGTGGCACACCCTCCTGATCCAGGACAAGCTGCTCTTCTTGCTAGAGTGGACATGGCAACCTTTGCCATGGAGAACATCCTCGCATCTGAAGGAGGTCAGTTGCTCGTCTTGGTCAGGGGGCTTGAAGGCGGTTTCTTCTCTGTATGTCCAACTACTCCAATTAGTCGGGCATTCTTAGCTCCTAGAATGCCTCGAGTCCCTCTTGCCCACCCTCAGCACACCCCGAATTTTTACGGCCAATTCGGTATCATTCCACTTGACAGTAGGCCTAGTTTTTCCTTCTTCGTTAAGCAAGCAGCAGGCCCTTTCGTTCGTTCTTATTCTGGTTTGAGTTTCAGTTCAGTTGCAGATCTATATGTCCATGTTTGCATACGAATGGTCCCGCTTTGTTTCCCCACCTCTTCGAACTCCTCCTGATAGTGACGGACCGTTGTTCCATTGGGATCCATACTGTCTCTTAGTTGGTTCCAATCTATACATGATGTATGTGGTAGGATTTGTTGTTTGCTTCAACATTGATAGTTCAGCCTTCTCCACTGTCCAGCTCCCTTTAAGTGCCACATCATGCTTTGACTACCACATCTCTAGGAGCAGTTCAGGTATAATATCACTTGTTCACACTGACAATCTATCACTTCGCACATGGACATTATCATCACAACAGCATGAACAAACAACATGGTTTCCTGTGTCAGTTATCAATCTGGCATCATCTTTTGCAAGGCAGGCTCAGCATCCCATGTGGCATCAATTCTTCCTTTGTGATGATTTAGATGATGGCCTTCATTCTATGCAAATCAGGTCATCTAGTATAGACTCATCCTTTGTGTTCCTGAAATTCAGCTTTCATGATGCCATTTTCATCTTGGAGAACACAAGCGGCAACGTACATGAGGTGCAGTACCTTGATGAAGATGGCGCTTTAAGGTCTATCGTTTCTCTTACAGAGCGTTGGCCACCGGTGCTTCATTTGCCTAATCCTGATGCAACATAGAGTTAAACAAGGCAATGGGCGTGCGACTGTTGTATCCCCAGATTTAATATTATCTCGCATTTATGTCGAATTTAATGTCTGAACATGCATGTTGTTTGTAATGCCCGAATGTAGCTCGAATTAGTAGTACCTCTTAAATTTTCGTGTATGATGTCCGATCCAGATTTCATATAGCGAAAAGTATCATTTGAACCTCTTCTAGTTTTTGCACATCTCATAAAAAATTAGAAACCGTTTGTTCTGAAAATTGACTATGAAAAAGGGCCATTATGTTGATAAAGCTTCAAGTCCAACTTCTTCCAGACCTATATACCCGGTGCGTGACTGCATGAACAATATTTTCATCATAAGCCGCCGCTCATGCATTAAAGTGCGTTCGTTATGGAAAACATTTCTATCGTAAGTGAGAATGTTATTTACTAATCGCTTGAAAAACATATAACTCTAGTGCGCCGCGCCCATTCGTTAAGTTCTAAAACTGATATGGATGACGTTTCGGTTTCTTCCATACCGATATCTGAAGTGCGGACCGTGCTTCCATAAATTATTAATCCAAAGGCATAAAAAATTAGAGAATATTCGTGCAATATAATACACGTGCACCACCGGCTGTAAGCAAAATCTTAAAAAATTATGGATGATGGTAAATTTCATCCGCACCAAATGGTGATTCTACCCCTATACATTGATTGTACCACATGCTCCAGCAATGTTCTTCCTAATTTATGGATGATGGTAAATTTCATAAGCACCGAAATAGTACTCCATACAATATAAAATATCAAGAAATTTCAAAAATATATGATTTGTTTCGGCATGAAAGATGCTTGGGCACTTAAGGTTCTTGCAATTTTTTTTACCAATGACATGCGAGCATGTCTAGCAATAAAACAGTCACTTTTTCCAAAGTTTTTCTCTCAGCCAAACTTTTTATTATCCACGAGAACCCTTCAGTGTATAAATACCAAAAAAAACTACACGCACCTTGCGGCCACGAGCCTCTTCGATACCAAAAAAAATCATTTTTGCCTGATCTGTCTTGCTATTCATTTGAATTTACTATTTATTCTTTTATTTGCCACGAGCCCTTTGACCTGACGTTAACGACATACAAGCGCATTTATATAATTGCATATAACGACATAGGGTCAAACGTTAAAGACCCTCTTTTATGTGAGATATTAGAGTAACATATTATCCAGTGCGCATTGTCAGTTCCTATTTTTTTTTCAAATTTTTCTTTTTCACAGATTATCCCGATCAAAGAAATTCCAATTTATTGTTAGAAGCTTTTTGAATTGGATCCCATGTCAGACATTAAACTGGTAGATTATTTTTTTGAGGAGGGGGGAAAGTGACTAGTCTGGAAAACACTAGTCCAGCATCTATATATCCTGAGAAATAAATTTGATAGGCATTATTTGGCTCTTAATCTAATAGAGCTCCAGGCCCAGATGAGTTGCCTTTAATGTTACTTCAGGAGTGTTGGGAGATAATTTAAAATTATTTAATTAGGCTTGTTGCTGGTTTGTTTTATGGTGATCTATATATTCTAAAACTAAGTTATTCTATGATCAGACTTACACTGAAGGAGGAGGATGCCAAGACGAAGAACAAATTTAGGCCCATCATCCTCACGAACTGCATTTCTTGGATGTGTTCTAATGTGATCACTAACAGACTAGCTGTGATAATTCGATGATTTGTTTATGGTTGTCGATCTTCCTTTATTAGATGGGGGTATGTTCTTGAAACTGTAGTTACTGCGAATGAAATTATACATGATGTCCATTCATTATGGAGACAGTGTCTGGTTCTTAACCTAGATTATGAAAAAGCATATGGTAAGGTCTACATATATTTTGTATGTAATGTTTTGAAGTTTAGACGTTATGGACCTAGATGGATTAACTTGGTTAAAAGTCTAACATAGAACTGCTCTGCAGTAGTCAAATTGAGTGGTATTGCGAGTGATTTCTTCATCAATGGGAAGTGACTGCGGCACGGAGATACCATTTCACCTAACATGTTCTTCCTGCTAGTTGATGTGTTTCCCAGTATGTTGTTGAAAGGTAGTAGATCTGGTTTACTAAAAATTTTGTGTCCTGATCGGGTTATTTAACAATTCTTTTTCTAGGCTGAACACTAACAAACAGTTGTGTTATTTGTGAGGTTGGAGGTATATTCTTGAGAGCGTAGTTATTGCGCCTGAGATAGGGTCAAGTTAGATTTTGACATGGATGGTGGTATCCATATATTTAACATGGTCATTACAGATTTTGAGTCCCTACCTAATTGGTTTTCTTCAGGAGGCCTGTGGAGGCCGTCGAACTTTAGAAATGCTATAGTTTTTGATCGGTGCACATGCTTCTCCATCACAAAGTTGTTATGTCGAGTCTCGCGGTACCTAAAGGATGGGACGAAACCATTCGAGGATCTCCAAGGGGGGATGCATCTTTTCATGGAAGGTCCATTGAAGAAGCTAAGAAAAACTCTGGAGCTGGAATCGAGGTTACAAGATGCAAGCAAGGCCTGGAGAACCTGTTGTGGTCTGAAGCTATAATTAAGCGTTAATTAAGCTTGATAAGTCCTTGATGCCTAATACGACCAGTGCGCCACACATGTTAGCAAAGTGCTCAATTCGTTGGTGATGATGGTAATGTTTTGCTGATAATTGATGAGGTTCTCTGATAAGTCCTTTTGAAGCCTATACACCAAGTGCGCCTCACATTATAGCAAAGCACATAAATTACTTGGTGTGGTGTTGAAGTTCTTTTGAATAGACATATCAAGTGCGGAACATGCACGAATAAAGGGTCCTATCACTAGTTACGAGGTTATCTGTTAAGTTCATGTGAAACCTACACCTCAAGTGCCCCTCAGGCATGTGTAAATTACTCAAGTTTCATATGGATATTGTTACGAAAGTGCTCAATTCGTTGTGGACGATGGTAAAGTTATTTCGGGTGTACCTCTTAAGTGCTGAATGTGAATGAATGATGTATTTTCGCTAATTGATAAGTCCTTTCGAAGCCTACATATTAAGTGCGCGTCCGAGTATAGCAAATTACTCAAATTGCTCGGGGTCATGTTAAAGTTCTATTGATTCGACATCTCAAGTGCGGAACATGCATGAATAAATGTCATATCACAAGTTGTGAGGATCTCCGCTAATGTATTGTGAAACCTATAACTCAAGTGCCCCACGCATATATTACATTCTTAAAGTTCATATAGATAATGTTAATATTAGTAAAGTTCATCTTATAGTACATAGCGTCCTATACTTTAAGTGCGATAAAGAACTATTGAGGACGGTAAAGTTGTACATAGCGTCCTATACTTTATGGATGATGGTAACGTTGTTTCCGTCTGGCCTCTCAATTGAGGACGGTAAAGTACTATTGTACCAACATCCAAAGTGCGGAAATTGCCTAGACCACAATCTCATCATAAGTGATAGCTAAACTTTATAAGCACTTGATGTCCTATATGTTAATTGCGCCACACATGGTAGCAAAGTGCTCAATTCGTTAGGAATAATTGTAAAGTACTTTCGGGTGTACCTCTTCTAGGACAGAATGTCCATGCATAATGTCTGTTTGGTAAGTGATGATGTTATTTGATAAGTACATTTAAAGACTATACGTGAAGTGCGCATCATAATATATCAAAGTGCTTTGGAAGCCTATACGTGAAGTGCGGAACGTGCATCGATAAAAGTCGTATCACAAGTTATGGTTTCTCGTGAAACCTAAACCTCAAGTACGCCTCACGCATATGTAAAGTTATTAAATTTCATATGGATAATTTTATCAAAGTGCTCAATTTGTTGTGGATTATGGTAAAATTCTTTCGGGCAGACCTCTCAATTGCTGAATGTGGATTAATAATTTTTTTATATCTGATGATGTTCTTCGCTAAATTTCGGAATGTGTATGGACCACATTCACATCATAATTGATAATTAGATTTGGTAAGTCCTTACTATCTTATACGTCAAGTGCGCCACATATGTTAGCTAAGTGCTCAATTCATTGTGGATAATGCAAAGTACTTTCGGATGTACCTCTTATGGACTGATTGTCCATCAATAATGTTCCTCTTGTAATTTACCATGCTATCTAACAAGGCATTTTCAAGCCTATGCATGAAGTGCACGCCATATTATATCAAAGTACTTCAAAGCCTATACGTGAAGTGCGGAACATGCATGCATAAAGGTCTCATCACAAATTATGGTGTTCTTTGCCAAGTTCACGTGAAACATAAGCCTCAATTTCGCATCCCCCATATGTAGAGTCCTTCTATTCCATATGGAAAATGTTAGTTGATGATGTTAGTTGATAAGTCCTTTTGAAGCCTATACGTGAAGTGCGCATCATAATATATCAAATTACTTTTGAATCCTATACGTGAAGTGCGGAACATGCATCGATAAAGGTCGTATCACATGTTATGGTTTCTTTGCCAAGTTCTCGTGAAACGTAAACCTCAAATTCGCATCCCCCATGTGTAAAGTTTTCTTCTATTCCATATGGAAAATGTTATCAAAGTGCTCTATTCAGTTGTGGGTGATGGTAGAGTTCTTTCGGGTGGACCTCTTACGTTCATTTTTGCCTGATCTGTCTTGCTATTCATTTGAATTTACTGTTTATTCTTTTATTTGCCACGAGCCCTTTGACCTGACATTAACGACATACAAGCGCATTTATATAATTGCATATAACGACATAGGGTCAAACGTTAAAGACCCTCTTTTATGTGAGATATTAGAGTAACATTTTATCCAGTGCGCATTGTCAGTTCCTTTTTTTCAAATTTTTCTTTTTCACAGAATATCCCAATCAAAGAAATTCCAATTTATTGTTAGAAGCTTTTTGAATTGGATCCCATGTCAGACATTAAACTGGTAGATTATTTTTTTGAGGAGGGGGGAAAGTGACTAGTCTGGAAAACACTAGTCCAGCATCTATATATCCTGAGAAATAAATTTGATAGGCATTATTTGGCTCTTAATCTAATAGAGCTCCAGGCCCAGATGAGTTGCCTTTAATGTTACTTCAGGAGTGTTGGGAGATAATTTAAAATTATTTAATTAGGCTTGTTGCTGGTTTGTTTTATGGTGATCTATATATTCTAAAACTAAGTTATTCTATGATCAGACTTACACTGAAGGAGGAGGATGCCAAGACGAAGAACAAATTTAGGCCCATCATCCTCACGAACTGCATTTCTTGGATGTGTTCTAATGTGATCACTAACAGACTAGCTGTGACAATTCGATGATTTGTTTATGGTTGTCGATCTTCCTTTATTAGATGGGGGTATGTTCTTGAAACTGTAGTTACTGCGAATGAAATTATACATGATGTCCATTCATTATGGAGACAGTGTCTGGTTCTTAACCTAGATTATGAAAAAGCATATGGTAAGGTCTACATATATTTTGTATGTAATGTTTTGAAGTTTAGACGTTATGGACCTAGATGGATTAACTTGGTTAAAAGTCTAACATAGAACTGCTCTGCAGTAGTCAAATTGAGTGGTATTGCGAGTGATTTCTTCATCAATGGGAAGTGACTGCGGCACGGAGATACCATTTCACCTAACATGTTCTTCCTGCTAGTTGATGTGTTTCCCAATATGTTGTTGAAAGGTAGTAGATCTGGTTTACTAAAAATTTTGTGTCCTGATCGGGTTATTTAACAATTCTTTTTCTAGGCTGAACACTAACAAACAGTTGTGTTATTTGTGAGGTTGGAGGTATATTCTTGAGAGCGTAGTTATTGCGCCTGAGATAGGGTCAAGTTAGATTTTGACATGGATGGTGGTATCCATATATTTAACATGGTCATTACAGATTTTGAGTCCCTACCTAATTGGTTTTCTTCAGGAGGCCTGTGGAGGCCGTCGAACTTTAGAAATGCTATAGTTTTTGATCGGTGCACATGCTTCTCCATCACAAAGTTGTTATGTCGAGTCTCGCGGTACCTAAAGGATGGGACGAAACCATTCGAGGATCTCCAAGGGGGGATGCATCTTTTCATGGAAGGTCCATTGAAGAAGCTAAGAAAAACTCTGGAGCTGGAATCGAGGTTACAAGCTGCAAGCAAGGCCTGGAGAACCTGTTGTGGTCTGAAGCTATAATTAAGCGTTAATTAAGCTTGATAAGTCCTTGATGCCTAATACGACCAGTGCGCCACACATGTTAGCAAAGTGCTCAATTCGTTGGTGATGATGGTAATGTTTTGCTGATAATTGATGAGGTTCTCTGATAAGTCCTTTTGAAGCCTATACACCAAGTGCGCCTCACATTATAGCAAAGCACATAAATTACTTGGTGTGGTGTTGAAGTTCTTTTGAATAGACATATCAAGTGCGGAACATGCACGAATAAAGGGTCCTATCACTAGTTACGAGGTTATCTGTTAAGTTCATGTGAAACCTACACCTCAAGTGCCCCTCAGGCATGTGTAAATTACTCAAGTTTCATATGGATATTGTTACGAAAGTGCTCAATTCGTTGTGGACGATGGTAAAGTTATTTCGGGTGTACCTCTTAAGTGCTGAATGTGAATGAATGATGTATTTTTGCTAATTGATAAGTCCTTTCGAAGCCTACACATTAAGTGTGCGTCCGAGTATAGCAAATTACTCAAATTGCTCGGGGTCATGTTAAAGTTCTATTGATTCGACATCTCAAGTGCGGAACATGCATGAATAAATGTCATATCACAAGTTGTGAGGATCTCCGCTAATGTATTGTGAAACCTATAACTCAAGTGCCCCACGCATATATTACATTCTTAAAGTTCATATAGATAATGTTAATATTAGTAAAGTTCATCTTATAGTACATAGCGTCCTATACTTTAAGTGCGATAAAGTACTATTGAGTACGGTAAAGTTGTACATAGCGTCCTATACTTTATGGATGATGGTAACGTTGTTTCCGTCCGGCCTCTCAGTTGAGGACGGTAAAGTACTATTGTACCAACATCCAAAGTGCGGAAATTGCCTAGACCACAATCTCATCATAAGTGATAGCTAAACTTTATAAGCACTTGATGTCCTATATGTTAATTGCGCCACACATGGTAGCAAAGTGCTCAATTCGTTAGGAATAATTGTAAAGTACTTTCGGTGTACCTCTTCTAGGACAGAATGTCCATGCATAATGTCTGTTTGGTAAGTGATGATGTTAGTTGATAAGTACATTTAAAGACTATACGTGAAGTGCGCATCATAATATATCAAAGTGCTTTGGAAGCCTATACGTGAAGTGCGGAACGTGCATCGATAAAAGTCGTATCACAAGTTATGGTTTCTCGTGAAACCTAAACCTCAAGTACGCCTCACTCATATGTAAAGTTATTAAATTTCATATGGATAATTTTATCAAAGTGCTCAATTTGTTGTGGATTATGGTAAAATTCTTTCGGGCAGACCTCTCAATTGCTGAATGTGGATTAATAATTTTTTTATATCTGATGATGTTCTTCGCTAAATTTCGGAATGTGTATGGACCACATTCACATCATAATTGATAATTAGATTTGATAAGTCCTTACTATCTTATACGTCAAGTGCGCCACATATGTTAGCTAAGTGCTCAATTCATTGTGGATAATGCAAAGTACTTTCGGATGTACCTCTTATGGACTGATTGTCCATCAATAATGTTCCTCTTGTAATTTACCATGCTATCTAACAAGGCATTTTCAAGCCTATGCATGAAGTGCGCGCCATATTATATCAAAGTACTTCAAAGCCTATACGTGAAGTGCGGAACATGCATGCATAAAGGTCTCATCACAAATTATGGTGTTCTTTGCCAAGTTCACGTGAAACATAAGCCTCAATTTCGCATCCCCCATATGTAGAGTCCTTCTATTCCATATGGAAAATGTTAGTTGATGATGTTAGTTGATAAGTCCTTTTGAAGCCTATACGTGAAGTGCGCATCATAATATATCAAATTACTTTTGAATCCTATACGTGAAGTGCGGAACATGCATCGATAAAGGTCGTATCACATGTTATGGTTTCTTTGCCAAGTTCTCGTGAAACGTAAACCTCAAATTCGCATCCCCCATGTGTAAAGTTTTCTTCTATTCCATATGGAAAATGTTATCAAAGTGCTCTATTCAGTTGTGGGTGATGGTAGAGTTCTTTCGGGTGGACCTCTTACGTGTTGAATGTGCATGAATAAGGCTTTTTTTGGTAATTGATGATGTTGTTTGATAAGTCCTTTCGTAGACTGTACATGAAGTGCGCGTCGTTGTATAGCAAAGTACTCAAATTATTAGGGGTAACATTAAAGCTCTTTTGATTCGACCTTTCAAGAGCGGAACGTGCAAGATTAAAAAGGCCTGTCACACGCTATGAGGATCTTTGCTAGGTTCTTGTGAAACCTATACCTCAAATGCGCCCCATTGACTCGTATAATTCATCCGCACCGAATGGTACTTTGTGTCCTATGCTTTAAGTGTGATACATGTTTTAGCAAACTACGAATTGTGTTATGGATGATGGTGACGTTGCTTCCGTTCGACCTCTGAGTTGAGGACGGTAAAGTACTTTTGTACCCACATCCAAAGTGCGGAACTTTCCTCGACCACAATCTCATCGTAAGTGGTGGTTAAACTTGATATGCACTTACTATCATATATGTTAATTATGCCACACATGGTAGCGAAGTGCTTAATTCGTTGGGGATAATTGTAAAGTGCTTTCGGGTGCACCTCCTCTAGGACTGAATGTCAATGAATAATGTTTGTTTGGTAATTGATGATGTTAGTTGATAAGTCATTTTGAAGCATATACGTGAAGTGCGCATCACATTATATCAAAGTACTTTGGAATCCTATAAATGAAGTGCGCTACGTGCATGGATACAGGTCGTATCACAAGTTATGGTTTCTCATGAGACCTAGACCTCAAGTTCGCCTCACACATATGTAAAGTTCTTAAATTTTGAATTGATTATTTTATCAAGGTGCTCAATTCGTTGTGGATGATGGTAAAATTCTTTCGGGCGGACCTCTCAAGGGCTGAATGTTGATGAATAATGTTTTTTTATGTTTGATGATGTTCTTTGATAAGTTCTTTTGTAGCCTATACATCAAGTGCGCGTCAAATTATAGCAAAAGTATTCCAATTGTTAGGGTTGACACTTAAATTCTTCTAATTCGAACCCTCAAGTGCGGGACATGCATGAATATAGGTCCCGTCATAAATTATGAGTTTCCGTGCTAAGTTCTGGTGAAACTTATACATCAAGTGCGCCGAATAGTATCCCGTGTCCCACACAGAAAGTGCGATGCACGTTTTAGCAAAGTACAGAACGTATTATGGAGGATGGTAAAGTTGCTTCCATTCTACCTATCAAGTGAGGACGGTATGGTACTTTCATGCCACCCTCTAATTTGCGGAATGTGTATGGACCACATTCACATCATAATTGATAATTAGATTTGATGAGTCCTTACTATCTTATACGTTAAGTGCGCCACATATGTTAGCTAAGTGCTCAATTCATTGTGGATAATGCAAAGTACTTTCGGATGTACCTCTTAAGGACTGATTGTCCATCAATAATGTTCCTCTTGTAATTTACCATGCTATCTAACAAGGCATTTTAAAGCCTATGCATGAAGTGCGCGCCATATTTTATCAAAGTACTTCAAAGCCTATACGTGAAGTGCGGAACGTGCATGCATAAAGGTCTTATCACAAGTTACGAGGTTCTTTGCCAAGTTCTCGTGAAACGTAAGCCTCAATTTCGCATCCCCCATTTGTAGAGTTCTTCTATTCCATATGGAAAATGTTAGTTGATGATGTTAGTTGATAAGTACTTTTGAAGCCTATACGTGAAGTGCGCATCATAATATATCAAATCACTTTGGAATCCTATACGTGAAGTGCAGAACGTGCATCGATAAAGGTCGTATCACATGTTATGGTTTCTCGTGAAACCTATAACACAAGTTCGCCTCACGCATATGTAAAGTTCTTAAAATTCATATTGATAGTTTTATCAAAGTGCTTAATTCGTTGTGGATGATGGTAGAATTCTTTCGGGCGGACCTCTCAAGGGCTGAATGTGGATGAATAATGTTTTTTAATATTTGATGACCTTCTTTGATAAGTTCTTTTGAAGGCTATACCTCAAGTGCGCGTCAGATTATAGCAAAGTACTCCAATTGTTAGGGGTGACACTTAAATTCTTCTGATTCGACCCCTCAAGTGCGGAACATGCATGAACATAGGTCCCGTCACAAGTGATTAGTTTCTGTGCTAAGTTATGGTGAAACTTAGACCTCAAGTGCGGTTAACGCATATGTAAAGTGCGGATGAAATCATATGGATAATGTTATTGTCAGCTTAGTTCAGACAAAAAATATGGCTGATGGTAAATTTCATCTGCACCGAATAGTATCTCGTGTCCCGTACAGAAAGTGCGATGCACGTTTTAGCAAGGTACATAACCTATTATGGAGGATGGTAAAGTTGCTTCCGTTGTACCTATCAAGTGAGGACGGTATGGTACTTTCGTGCCACCCTCTAAATTGTGGAACGTGTCTGGACCATATTCACATCATATTGATAATTAGATTTGATAAGTCCTTACTATCTTATACGTCAAGTGCGCCACACATGTTAGATACGTGCTCGATTCATTGTGGATAATGGGACATACTTTCGGATGTACCTCTTAAGGACCGATTGTCCGGCAATAATGTTCCTCTTGTAATTGAACATGCTATCTAACAAGTCCTTCTCAAGCCTATAGATGAAGTGCGCGTCATATTATATCAAAGTACTTCCGACGCCTATACGTGAAGACCGGAACGTGCATGCATAAAGGTCTTGTCACCCGTAAACCTCAATTTCTCATGAAACGTAAACCTCAATTTCTCATCCCCCGTATGTAAAGTTCTTCTATTCCATATGGAAGATGTTAGTTGAGATGTTAGTTGATAAGTCCTTTTGAAGCCTATACGTGAAGTGCGCATCATAAATATATCAAAAAAATTTGGAATCCTATACGTGAGGTGGGAAACATGCATGTATAAAGGTCGTATCACAAGTTATGGTTTCTCGTGAAACCTACACCTAAAGTTCACGTCACGCATATATAAAGTTCTTAAATTTCATATTGAAAATTTTATGAAAGTGCTCAATTCATTATCTATTTATATTTGATGATGTCCTTTGATAAGTTCTTTTGAAGCCTATACATCAAGTGCGCATCAGATTATAGCAAAGTACTCCGATTGTTAAGTACTTTCGGATGTACCTCTTAAGGACTGATTTTCCATCAATAATGTTCCTCTTGTATTTTATCATGCTATCTAACAAGGCATTTTCAAGCCTATGCATGAAGTGCGCGCCATATTATATCAAAGTACTTCAAAGCCTATGCGTGAAGTGCGGAACTTGCATGCATAAAAGTCTTATCACAAGTCACGGGGTTCTTTGCCAAGTTCTCGTGAGATGTAAGCCTCAATTTCGCATCCCCCATATGTAGAGTTCTTCTATTCCATATGGAAAATGTTAGTTGATGATGTTAGTTGATAAGTACTTTTGAAGCCTATACGTGAAGTGCGCATCATAATATATCAAATTACTTTGGAATCCTATACGTGAAGTGCGGAACGTGCATCGATAAAGGTCGTATCACATGTTATGGTTTCTCGTGAAACCTAGAACTCAAGTTCGCCTCACGCATATGTAAAGTTCTTACAATTCATATTGATAATTTTATCAAAGTGCTCATTTCGTTGTGGATGATGGTAGAATTCTTTCGGGCGGACCTCTCAAGGGCTGAATGTGTATGAATAATGTTTTTTTATATTTGATGACCTTCTTTGTTAAGTTATTTTGAAGGCTATACCTCAAGTGCGCGTCAGATTGTAGCAAAGTACTCCAATTGTTAGGGGTGACACTTAAATTCTTCTGATTCGACCCCTCAAGTGCGGAACGTGCATGAATATAGGTCCCGTCACAAGTTATTAGTTTCTGTGCTAAGTTATGGTGAAACTTAGACCTCAAGTGCGGCTAACGCATATGTAAAGTGCGGATGAAATCATATGGATAATGTTATTGTCAGCTTAGTTCAGACAAAAAATATGGCTGATGGTAAATTTCATCCGCACCGAATAGTATCTCGTGTCCCGCACAGAAAGTGTGATGCACGTTTTAGCAAGGTACATAACCTATTATGGAGGATGGTAAAGTTGCTTCCGTTGTACCTATCAAGTGAGGACGGTATGGTACTTTCGTGCCACCCTCTAAATTGTGGAACGTGTCTGGACCATATTCACATCATAATTGATAATTAGATTTGATAAGTCGTTAATATCTTATACGTCAAGTGCGCCACACATGTTAGATAAGTGCTCAATTCATTGTGGATACTGGGACATACTTTCGGATGTACCTCTTAAGGACCGATTGTCCGTCAATAATGTTCCTCTTGTAATTGAACATGCTATCTAACAAGTCCTTCTCAAGTATATAGATGAAGTGCGCGTCATATTATATCAAAGTACTTCTGACGCCTATACGTGAAGACCGGAACGTGCATGCATAAAGTTCTTGTCACCCGTAAACCTCAATTTCTCATGAAACGTAAACCTCAATTTCTCATCCCCCGTATGTAAAGTTCTTCTATTCCATATGGAAAATTTTAGTTGATGATGTTAGTTGATAAGTCCTCTGGTGCTCGAACAGGATTGACAAGCTGCAAACAAGGCACTGAGACCCTGTTGTGGCCTGAAGATATCTGTGGAGCTGGACGTTGCGGATAACGCACGCTATTGTACCAACAGATGAACCCTCATGAGGAGGACGCCATCCATGTGGTCTTCGCTGGATGAGGTGTCGGACGCCCTCCCCTGCAGTTATCTAGTTTTGCCTTTCGACAGGAAAATAGAAGTTGACGCTGGTCCTGTTGCTTTGGCCTGTTTACAACGAGTCTTTACAGTTGCAAGTTAGTACCTGGATGTTGAATACCTTCCCTGATCGGGGTGTTGTTTATATGTTGTAGTTTCTTCTTTGTGGTACTCATTTATGGTCACAAGTAAAGATCATGAGCAAGGAACTATCAAGTTTGTAACTTGAGAAACGAATTTTAACCAAAAAACATAAAAAAAACTGATAAGTCCTTCGTGCGCAATACCTTAAGTGCGTCACCATGCTTTAGTACATTTGTTCATGTCATGTGAGTACGTTCGGAAGTACTTGTTTCATATAGACCCGTTAAAAAAAGTTCGACTCGGAATTTATACATTACGCTATTCCCAAACTATAAAGTTTTGAACATGCCTAAGTTATTCTACATTTGTTTTTTAATAAATAAATGTCCGTGTTATAATTTTTAAAATTTTGTCTATTTATGTATGCAACTACATTAGGTACTATATATAAAAGCAAATGAAGTGTTTTCCGACCATAAAACAGAACAGAAGAAATTATAACATGCACAAACATTTAGCTTCAGATGGGTTTGCTCATGTATGAATGCGTGCACAAAGACATAGCATACTAAGATCTTAATCAGATTTGCCATAAAAATAATAAATGATCTGTCTCATCATCCAACGTCGCATTGACAAACACAGGCCATACAAAATGATATGTAAGTACCAGATTAGCATTCCATTGCCAGGACACATCAGGACATTGAGCTTATGTCCCAAACGCTACGAAGCAGGGTTATCACCTAAACCACGATTCAAAAGTTCTATTGCATTGTGTCCTGATGTGTCCAAGTAGGCCACACTTCCCGCACTTTGGTTCTTTCCTCTACTTCTTGTTTGATCCGTCATTAGTTGGGCACTTCCCAGAGTTGTCCCTTTCCCCTGCAAGTTTTACAAAACTTGGTTCTGGGTTTGCTCACTTCATACCCTGGTCTAGATCTTGCGTTGGTTGGTCAGCCACGATCTCTTTTGCGAGATTCTACTCTCGTGGATGATTTGAGATTAATGTCACCTGCATCAACTTGGTCAATATCAATGTTTTCTTTACCTAGTATATCTTCCAGCCCTTTGCCATCTTTCTCAGTTGCTTTCTCTTTGAGATCATCCCTTGTATCTGACAACCTTGTCATGGCTAGGTCGAAAGCCTCAGGGTTGCTGTCACCCATCCTTACAATATCAAGAGCTGTTGTGTAAAGTGTTGTATGCCTGAATGTCGTTGATTCAAGTATAGGGCTGCGTCCCTTATAAATTTTTAAGTGCTCAGGTAAATCTTCACATGCGTTTTTGGTCCACCTCCTCATGATGTGCGCTTCTGGTATCTTCGTGAACTTCAGGTGTGCCATTACCTGAAACAGTAGTAAACAGGTTTTTAACAGATTCAGCATTAATTTGCATCATACTAACATAACCCTTTAAGGAAAACAAGTTACCCGGATCGCATGGCAGCATAGAAAACCCATATGCTCATACATTCCACACTCGCATTTGAAGATATTATCAGGTTGATGCACTTGGACATTGTAAGATGTTTTTGACCAGCTTTCTCTCCGCTCAGCATAAAGGTGTGTGACGCGGTATGTCTCGTTTATCACCAGAGTGTTCTCGACGTAGTATGATGCAGATTTGAAGCATGCTTCTTGGAAGAGTTTGAATAGCGCAGGTGTGTAAACCTTCCCAGCATGCCTCTCCATAGGCAAACCGGTCTTGAGCACTGTGCTCACCTATATTAAGAACAAACCAACTCCCGGTGAGAATGTTTTGTTTTTGTTTCACAGTTGAAATATTTAAGATAATATACTTGGAAGAGTTTACTGTTAACAACATTAAACTCACCAAGTGGCTTTTCTTCTCAGCAAAATTTTCTTCAGAATTACTGTCAAACTGAAGTTTCTGGTAATTCTTAACAAACATGTGCATTGAGGAACCAGCAGGTACAAAATTCTTCAACATGTGGTTGGCGCTCTCTGACCGTTGAGTGCTTGTCATCCTTGCGCAAAATACACCTGCAAAATATGGCTTTGCCCATTTCTCTCGAAGCTCGTAGATCTGTGTCAACATTGGGTGTTCCTGAACACCATACTTGTGAATTAAATTGGCCCAAGCTGCTTCGAACTCATCTACAGTGAGCATGTATTCCAATATCTTGTGTAGTTCATCCCTGAAATCTTTGTTCTGTGTATAGACAGGGCCAAGGAACTCCTTTGCACGACGCAGCACATGCCATTTGCACCACCGGTGTTTCGTTCCCGGCAAAACTTCAGCAATAGCCAACTCCATTGCACGGCATTGGTCTGATATTATAGATATGGTCAGAACTTGAGAATGAAGGTAAAAAAATTATTACATGTTTTGAGTTGCAACCCTTGCATAATTAATTACTTGTTAGGATAGTTACCGGTGCTTTGCCGCCCATCAATGACACAAATTCCTTGAATACCCACTCGAATGATTCCTGCTTCTCGTTTCTCATCAAAACACCTCCCAATATAATGCTCTGAAAATGATGGTTGACCCCCACAAATAGGCCGAATGGCATATCGTACTGGTTTGTATGATATGTTGTGTCGAATGTGATTGCATCGCCAAACATTTTGTATTGGTATCTACTCCTTCCATTGGTCCACATAAGAGCCTGAATCTTGCTGTCACAGTCAACAAGAACACTGTCAGCAAACATTGGGTCATTCTTCTTAAGTTCAGAGAACAGCTGAACAGTCTTCCTGATGTCATCATCTGCAGTCTCTTGGTTCATCCTCTTGCACATGTACTTGAGAGATCTCTTGTTGAATGGTACACTCTCCATTGATCCAAAAAAGCTTGCGATGACACAAAAAACCTTGGTTATCCCAATGTTGTTGCTCCTCAAGTGCTTGACAATATCTTTGGTGTGAGTGTCAATGTTCCTGTGTGATGGCCAATGTAGTTTCTCGCCACACGATGATGACAAATGGTGGTTGTGTTCAGGTCTGAAATCGTGTATATACCATCCATTGTCCGCCGTGCGGTGTAGCCTGATCAAGGCTTGGCAGTTGCAGACTACTGACTTTGTGTTTTCTTTCTTTGGCCTTGCCTGAAATTATAACGCGACTACAAGATTAGTATTTTTATTGAATAACCAGCACTCATCGGCAGAATCACTTGATGTTGTTTATACTCACCGCACAACCGCAAACGATGTCTTGAACGGTTCTGCTCTTCTGTGCATTTGTCCTAAATTGACCATATCGGATGCCAAAGCCAATCTCCCAAGAATAAAGATTGTAAAATTCAAATGCCTCTGCAAGTGAGTCGAACTCTCTTCCAATCTCAGGGGCGACCACTTGTCCAGACTTCCTTTGAACAAATTCACGCATTGCTTTTTCGAGCGCACAGACCCTTCCCTGTTTAGGCTGACGCTGATCTGGTATTTTCCCACGACGTATCCTGCAAAAAAATGAATGTAAACTTCTCAGGGAAAGCCTCAGTTCTGTGAATAAGCTCTGCATTCTGAAAATCTGACACACCACATGATTATTCACGTATAAAACTAACCAGACAGCACCTACAGCAGTATTCAGTTACTTGGGTTCAACTCTAATTCGTTAGATGTGGTTACTGGATTATACGAGATATGGAGATAAGCTTGTAGTGGTTCTGTACTAAAAGTTCAGTGTAGAATTCAGTTAACGGAATAGAAGCGGCACCTAAATTCAGTCAAAACATATATGTCGCCTACAAGTACAGACCACAAATTTGGCTGAATCAGTACTCTTAAATCCTGAAGATTAACCCAATTCAGGAATTTCTTTGTAAATATTCAGGAATTTAGGTGTCTTTTACACACAGTACAAGACCGCATTACCAGTCCAGTATGCAAGTATGCAACTCCTTCAAATCCGAAACAAGAAAGCAATCTGAACTATGACATTCGGGCAAACATATAGAACTTTCTAATGCGCATGTGGTTACCTTCTCTTCCATGGACATTGGTCAGGACCAGATTGGTCTGATTGAACCTGGTTTGGCGTGGTGGTTTGTTGTTCCAGCTCTGCTGTTGAAGGTGATGCAATCTCTGACAGCGGTGACTCAAATGATTCGTCTACTGACCAAGTGTATCCATCGAACTCTCGTGGTGGCGACCGGAGCTGGAGTTCGTCGTTCTCATAGTTCACCTCGCCGTCGGCATCAGCAATAGGGGAAGACGGATCTGTTCTGGTGGGAGGTGACTGAAATTGATGCTCGGTGTGGATCCCGCCCCCGCAATGGTTTTCGCCCTCTGTCGAATCTGTCACACCCTCATCCTCTTCTTCTTCTTGCTGGGTCCAACTAAGCTTTGGGTCTTGGGAAGGGATGGAGGAGAAGCTGCCGCCGGCAGGTATGTGAGATGAATCCTTGAAGAACAACGATTTGAATGGATTGCAAATGGGTTTGAGCATACCTTAGAAGGAGTTGGGTGAACGATTCCGTCGCGGGGTACATCCCTGTCGGCGGCCGCTCCATCGCCGGACGGCAGATCTCGCCGAGGTCTCGGAGTTGCGGTCAGGAAGGAAATGGGAGGCGATTCAAATTTCGAATGGCTTCTCCTCCCACAAGGTGGGGTCGTGACAGCAGTACAGGTATGGGCCACCGCTCGTCTCTGAATACGTATGCGAGGGTTGGACTCTGTATTCATCGCGTATTGGTTTGGAAAAGGATGCGAGGTGGGGTCGGAGTGAAATGCCACCTGGGCTGCGGGTCCGGCTGGTGTGGATCCACACGCGCTCGCTAGCGGTTGGGATAGCCGCTGTGAACGGAACGCGAAAGTAAAAGACTTTTTTGGTCCACAGTCTTGGTTTCGGTCTACACAAGCAGTCATTGGTACAAACAACATACGTCAGAGAGAAGGTGAGGGGACATGGCATGGCAACATAAGTTGAGAATCATTCAGGGGATGCGTGCATGGGACAAGAGCACAAACCATGAAATGGGCGACATAGGACGGCATCAACCCGGCCACCAAGCTAGCACAGGTGCAAAGTAACTTGTGCAGCTCCTGCCGGTGCTGCTCATCCGCGGCATCCTCGAAGCGCTTGAGGCCAACGCGCACGGTGAGCGCCAGGTAGAGTGCGGCAATGGCCAGGCGCTTGAGAGCACCGCGTCGCTCATTCGCACCGCACAACGCAAAGAAGGTGCCGAGGTAGATGACCTGACAGAGGCAGCCCCAGGCGTTGATCCACATCGGCTCGTGGCTGCCCGTGATCCACCCGTGGGCGAACCAGACGGTGTTGCCGAGGAGCGCGGCGACGATGGAATCCAGGCGACGCCCGCCACGCCCGCCTTGCCCCAGTATCCCGGTCTTCCATGATCGGATCGTCACCAGTCTGCATGTCCGTAGTACATACATGCAACCATAACAGTCAACCACATTGTCACAGCAAGCAAGCAAAAAATATGAATACAGCACCGTCCCGGCGCGTGTGATGCTCGAATGCCATAGGCGGTACACAGCATGCTTACATGTTGAGCGCCGGAGCCACGAAAGCCGTGACGTAGCAGCGCCCTGTCAACAAGGTAAAGCCGTCCATGACTCGCCGCCGGTCAGGTGTCCTGTGTTGACAGCAAGAAACCAACCATGTAAACTAGATCCATTTCATGTTAGAAGAAGCGTGGGACGAGGCGAGCTAGGCCCCACTCTCTCGCTGCCACCAGAAACAGAAAGATTCTTTCTCCGTCAGGCAGGCTGAAAAAAGTAATTGAACTAGCGCTTCACCTCAATTAAAACAAATCTGGTAGATACGTTCACTGCGTGGCCAATCATCATCATAATAAACCGTAAACAGAACGACTTTATCAGGAAGCAAAAACACTCTGCCAGATGTGCGATACACTTCAAATTCGCCCCATCAATGAGCACACACATCGAATGGCACACACACACGCTCACCACACACACACACGCAGGAAGGCAAACCCAAAGCTAGATCGGCCCGATGATGCACTCCAAAGCTAGATCCAAACACGGACGCAGGCACATGCACTCGAATTTGAGACGGGGAGACTTGAATCGATCGCCTCTACTTCTACTGAGCAAACAACACCAGATCTATCTATGGTACGCTAGAGAAACAAGCAACGCTGGCCAAGGCCAAAGCAACACGGCCCATGCCCCCTGCATCTAGAAAACGAAGACCAAAGGCTGGCTTCGATCGGCCCCATGATCGACGCATTCTTCGTGCATGTAGCACACGCAGGCGAAGCGCTACAGCGAGCAGATCTACTAGCAATGCATGCGCGCGCACAAGGTGAGACGCAACGAAATCTACGATGAACAAGAAGAGCGACGACATCGAACGAGACGGGCCACGTCGGCGGGGAAGCACGAGCAAGGAGGGGAGGGGAGGGAAGGAGCGGCCGGAGAGACACGTACCGCCCGCCAGCCGCGTGGTCGAGGTAGCTGCGGCCGGGCCGGCGCCTCGCACCCCGCGCGCGCGAGCCGCCTGGTCGAGGTAGCTGCGGCGGCCGTGTGCTTGGCGGCCGGGCCGGCGCCTCGACCCCCACCGCGCGCGTGTGGCGTGGTGGTGGTGTGCCGCGCAGGTGCAAAGTGGCACCGGCACTGGCTGGCTGCTGGCTTTTATAGGGGCGGACACCTTCGACCGCTGGCCAAATCGCTGCTTCCATTTCATCAAGCCATCGCTTCCCCCCTGACACATAACCGGATAGAAAAAAGGGGTCCCTGTGCCACCGACGGGCGGGCCAGAGGAGGACACGTGCACACGGCCCGCCCATCTGCGCGCTGTCCGTTTCACCCCAAAAACGGCCCAAACTTGAATCGGGGATGGGTCGAAAGTGGACATAAAACGGACAAAAGTCCGTTTGCGCCCACGCGCTGGGCCGTCTGGTATGTCCGTTTTACCTCAAACGGACACACCCGGACGGGATGGGGTCGTGCGCTGGAGTTGGCCTTAGATTCAACCTTTGGATGGACCCATCAACAACGCCCTACATGCAGAGATCCCTTCTTGATGCCTTTATCTAGGAGTAGCATACTTTTTGCTGTGTGGTGTACATGCCGCTCGTTCGATGGGTTATGGTCCATGGTGATACGTACGTGGTAGGAGTGCAGAGATACCTCTATGAAGCATATCCAATGGATGTCTAAGGTTATTTATTTATTTGTAAATCAATTTGTTCATCACCAATGCTTGGCTTCGTGTGAGACAATTATGAATAATTACTAATATATGGTTGTGTGTATCAATAGATGCAGAGGTCAAGGTTATCCTCCATTTTTGAAGAAAAAATTTCCAAGGAATTGTATTGTTTAGCCATGTGAGAGTTTTAGTATACTACGTACTTATTTATCCCAAAATGATTAACCAATTTTGTTGGCCATGGTGAAACTCTAGAAATGCAAATATAGGTATTAGTGCAGAATCAAGCTTGTGCAATCATTCGAGCAGTATTACAGCAGTCCAGTTGGCGATTTAGGACAGAATGCAAGAGCATGTAGCATTACAGCAGCTAACTTGGCGATTTTGTAGCATTATAGCAGCTAACTTGGCGATTTTGTAGCATTACAGCAACAAGTTGAAAGCGCGGCCCTCGTCCAGCCACTCCATGCGCTGATGCCGGTGATGTCGTCCTCGGCCTCAGTCCTCCTCCGATGGAGAAGGCACTGTGGCCGCTGCTGGCGCGGGAGAGGTGTTGTTCAGCGCACCGTCTGTCGCCTGGCTCGTGCCGCTGCCACCAGCCTCCAGGTCCAGGCGGTGGCTCCCGTGGATCACCGGCTCCTTGCCTTTGTGCGCTGATGGCTCGATCTTCTTCTTGTGGGACTTGTCGTTGCTCCCATTGCCCGTGTCACCTGAGGAGACTCTGGTGTTGCCGGTGCTGGAGCTGGGCGTGTTACCGGCACTCAGGAGTGGGGTTCTTCTCTCATCGCTGGTGTGCCCCGAAACTGGCTCGGGCTTGTGCCACTTGGCCACAAGTGCAACCAGCATGGACGAGGAAAGAGCAGCAACCACGTTCATGATCTAGTAAATTGGATCGAGCACGAAAATGCACCAATGACTTGAGTCACTGAATGAATGAATAGGTACTAATGCATGCATCCAGAAGCAGGCGAGAGAATTTTTTAGTCATACCGCCAGGTATATGTTCCACATAAGGATTGCTCTTATCGCCCACATCACGCCGTTCATGGCTCCAAAAGCAGAGATTGGCCAAACCGGGAGCATGTCCACAGTGGACGCGGATTTTTTCCTTCGCGTTCCATACACAGTGTAAATCCTGTCCGCTAGCGAGCGCGTGTGGATTCGCGTTGCATGCAGGCCAGGGCCCAGTGGGACCGCACAGTGCTCTCGTATTCTCTCGTATACCAGTTTACCACGCCTCCCCATCCCACCGTATTCCACAGTAGCTGGCCCACCCCCTTTCCCCCACGACCCCACCTTGCATCCTTCTTCTTCATCTGTCTGTAGTGAACCAGAGCATTCCGACTAGGAGTTTTTCTTTCTCAGCAACAATGGCGCCTAGGAGCGGCTACACAGGAGATGGAGGAAGCTCAATCACGTCCATGGATCTAAGCCATGGAAGTGTTGAATCAAGTGAATCTCTTCAGGTATGTTCACTAGCCTATCCTTTATTATTCCCCCAATTTTTCTTCAAGTCAGATCCCCCTGATCTGCAGCCTGTCAGATCCGCCCCATCCCACGAAATCTCTTCTTCTTAACCTCTTTCCTCTCCTGATCTGCAGCCTGTCGATGCTACGGCGGATGTACCTCCAGAAGAGATTATTGATCCGGAGTTCTTCGGCATAGATACTTCCTCTCCACACAGATGCCATCACAAAATGCATCCAGCAAGAAAAGTGGCTTACATCTATGCGGCCACAGGCAGGAGATTTCTTGGATGCCCTCTCTCGGTACAGATGAACTCATGCTCTGCTGCAATTTTATCATTTTTTTCCAATTCCATCTGCAGTCATTCACATTTAGTCTATCCTATCCTTTTTGGTCTGTATGCAGGGAGCTGATAGGTGCCCCTGGTTTTTGTGGATTGATGAAGCATTGGGTCATGTACTTAGCCGTTCACTAATGCAACTCTGGGATCATGCTCGTCTGGACTCTGAAAGAGCAGCAATGTTGGAGACTAAGAAAAAGGAAATGGAGCAGGCATACTTAGAGTTGTGGACTGAGAGAACCAATCTGGAGATTCAACACAAGCAGGTGGTCAACAAGTTGAAGAACACAATAATGGACACTAAGATTAAGATGTCAAGGAGGTTGGATTTTCACACTAAGATGTGTGTGGCATTTATTTCTTCAGCTGTTACCCTTGCTTCAGTGCTCGCTTATGTGTTGTCTGCACATTAGTTTAGTTTGGTAGTGAGCATGTATGTGCTGCATTTGGAGCTGTCGGCAGTCTGTATGATAATTTAGTTTCAGATTGTTAGTAAGCACGTATGTGCTGCATTTGAATATTTTGTATGTGCCAACTGAGTTCGAGTTTGTTGGTCCCGAATCTAGTTCTTACTTATCCCTGATTTTTGTGTATTATGCTACTGGAAATGATGAATGAGGTTCCAAGTTTTTTATCCTGGGCGCTTGCATGTCTTTTTATCCTTTAAAAGATTTGCACATCAGTTATTATCATGTTACATCTGAAGTTTCAAAGGCAGTTTTTAAGTACACCTCGGATATTCTGGATAGGTGGTAAGTTCTTTTGATGCTACAACTGAAGTTCCGAAGGTGGTCTTGACAATTTGTTCTGTTTGATAAGTATGAAAATCGAGTCTTCCTGTCATCTGTACCAGATTCAGAGAAATCACTATAGTTATTATTTTTTGAACACAGTGACAGTGATTGTGTTTATGTAATGCAATTTTTTCATCTAATTGAGGATGTTTTCCGAGGTGACATATGTACTGAGGAAATGCATTTTTTTCCAAACAGGTTAGCTGAAGACCAATTCCAACATATTTTGTGTTGTTCACACTTTTGAAGTTTGGTCGCATTATACATATGCAACATTTGGATGATGCAAAAATCGCTGGCAAAACAAAGGAGTTGAAATCAGCAACAATTTTATAGTTTACTTCGTTCTTAAGAAGGTACTCTTCTGATCCTATTATAGATTCATCTATCAATCGCATTTCCCACATTGTACCAATGTTTTATCAACCTTTGTTGTGTACTTGATCTATTTTTCGCAAGTCAATCATATATCAAGTCATGTACTTCTCGCAATCATCCTAATGACTTGGTCTCGTATATGTTTTTTTTAATTATGCCACACCGGTAGTATGCGAAACAATGAACAGAAAGCAACTCGCAAATAAAATAATTTAACATGTTCACCAATTGATAGCAAATTAATTCGGAGTACATCATATTTTTGAATGCATAATTAGTTCGGAAGTCTTAACAGTCCTCTTCCAAAGCTAAACAAACACTGACATTTCAATTAGTCCGTCCACTCCCAGCAAAAGAACTTGTTCATATTTCCCCTCTTGTGAACAAGTCAATCCTTGTTCTTGTCCTTCTTGCGAATAAGGCAATCCTTGTACCTCGCAGGAAGATGACCAATATTACCTTCTGAACCAAGCAAATCAACAAGCATGTTCATCCTAGCATGCATGACACCATCACCCTGCGTTTGTTGAAAAAAGAGTTCCAGTTAGCGACTCAACTTTGTAACCACTTATTTTGCAAGCATCTTAAGTGTTGGAAATATCTTACCGGGTTCATATCCCTTTTCAGTTTACTTCCCATCCAATTCCTTCCAAAGTGAGTAGCATATATCCCTGTGTCTTCCTTGAAAAACGTTTCAAGATTGATAATGTCAGCCATTATAGATTTCAATAGACATGATTCCAAATATAGGCATTAGGGTCACAACAAAATCATTACTTCTTGCATATCCCTGTTGCCAGGCCCCTTGGGAAGCATGTATTCCACGACCTCATGTTTGGCTCCCATCCAGAGAAGAATGACTTTATGCACATCTCTATAGCCTTGTGAAGTTCGTCTGCCACCTTCCTGTGCCTGAGTTGAATTTCCTTATCAGACTCATCCCCATTGTTCATTGTTGGGTCGAGGACAAAAATCTTTGACCTTGGAAAGTCCCATATGTACGTAGACCATTTAAAGTCAAATTTAACTGGCAACACAAACTGTTAATGGAGAGAAAGGCACTAGATATTAGTAACTGAACATTGATGTTTGTCTTTCTTAAATCATTTGTGTTTTTTTAATGTCACCTCGGTGCATTTGTGAACCTCGTAAGTGATATGCGGCCCCACGAACATGTCCTTGATGTACCTCAGCTTTGAAATGTTGTCTCCTCTACTAACATGGTTCTGCAAGTTTTGCAATTTATGAGTAACACATAGCCGAGGCATCAAAGTTTGCTTATTCATTAATGATTTTAGAAGAAGTTCCTCACCACAAAATCTGGCTCCAGCCAATGTCTCCAACATCCCTCTCCTTTTGCAGCAGCGAATACCACATCGATCTGTTGGTACCTTCTCATCACCAATGTCATCAGCACGCTATCCACCTCACCACCATCGCGTAGCATCTCACGGAGCCGTTCTCCACTGATGTCCATGTATTTTGGGTTGGTGCTTATAATCCACATGCTGGACATTTGAAAAAAAGCATATATTTAGTCATCAATGTATGCATTTCTAAGGGTAATCATGTAAAACAAAAGTATACACTGCTTGTTTTCCTGTTGAGAGCTTACTCTTTTAGCTTGTTCGCATTCTCTCTATAGAACAACTTGTATATCTTCATCACATTCGCTGGAGCTCTAGTAGGAGGGTCGTAACCCATTACAAAAGGAGACCTTGCATATTTCCCAGGCTTGACCACCCTCTTTGGCTGAGGTTGTGTGCTAAATGATCCCTGTGACATAGTGACGTTGAGGTTGATTGCTCCCTCCTCTATCTCCTCCCTAATGTCGAGCTCGACAGCACACATCTGGCGGTTCAGGCTAACTGGAGAAGGCCTTGAAGATGTACCGAAAAGAACTTGGTTTGGTGCTGGAGTGGCGACAATCTGCATTCCTGAATCTGAATGGCACACGCGGCAATTTTAGAACGGTGGTCATGACCCAACATTATTAGATTTAGGTGTTAGCAATAAATCCAGCTTGTTAAATAATCACTATTACCTTCGAGACTATCCCCCTTGGTTGCTGGCGACCCAGGCGTGCTGTTTGCGGATGCAACCGACAAGTCTGAAAAAATGTAGTAATTGATGTATTATTTTCTATGTTTCACTTAATATTCGGTCACAATGGATGATCAATCGTATGGATTTAAACACATACCGTTGGATGCTGAGGCAGCTGTAAATGCATTCATCAAGTCCATCTTCCTAAGACCTAACATTACAACTTTGAACTTCCCATGCATCTCTGGAGGATCAATTGATCCACCTGCACCTAAGTCTGCATCCTGGCCTGAAGGAATGACTGACAATTGTTTATCTTCATCACCATCTTTTTGGTTCTCTTCACCTCCGTCAGTTCCTGATGCTGTTTTTGGAGAGCTTATAACTTCATTTCTTGCCGCCCCACAAACCACTGACATCGCCAATTTGTTTCCTGTAGTATCGTCCAACGGCCCTGTCGCATTGCCAACAATCCCACCGTGCACCCTGCTGTATTCATCTGCTGCTTCAATCAGGTCAACTATTGCTTTATTTGCTTCTTCTTGAGCACCTTCAGATTCTTCAGAGCTCTCTATCCTTGCCCTCTTCGGGGTGTGCCTCCGAGATGTGACAACCTTCTTTCTTTTCAACCCTCCTTGCCTTTTTGCCAATGGATGAACATTAGCGGAAGCTCCCTCTGCCGACTCTATGCTTAGTGGATTGTCTGGACCCCCTGGAACATCTAAGAAAATAGAAAATCAACGCATTAGTCACTTGACGTGTATGTTTCGTAAGTGCAAACATCAATCTATTCTGTGCGAACTGCAGTACCTTCTTTGGTTGAATACTTGGCTCTCTTCTTCCGTGCCCTCATTGCGTCAGATATCTGGTTTATGTCTGAAAGTATCTTGTCAGTCTCAGCAACGATTAGCCCGTTAGTATCATTGACAATCTCCTCCCATCCTTCTGCGTGTATCTTGTTTATTCTTGCTCCTTTCTTTGATGCCTCACGTACAACTGTTTTGCACTTGTTTGAGTACAGCTCGACCTTGTTGATAATAATACCTGCAAACTGCATTTTACGAAGATTTCCCGTCAAGTTATCTCAGTTTAAGTTTCAGGTATTAATGACTTGTCAATATGTTGGCCTATATAAAATGCTTACATCTATGAAGTCTTTATCAACACCAGTTCCATCTTTGCTGCACCCAATCCCGTATCCATCAATTGTTGCCTGAGCTGTAGTGGCCATCGGGTTACGGCTGTAGCATACTGTCCCCAGTTTCCTTGGCTGTTAACATCCATCCAAATTTATCCCATCATTGAAAAGAAATATGTAAACGGACTTATATATATAAACATGTCTGTTAGAGTAGAAGCAAACGGAAAAAAGCTAATATGAGGAAGACACAAACATGTTGTTGAATAATTTTGTACGATAGCTAACTAAGTCAAACATGTTCAGCAAAATGCATTCAAGGATTTTATTTTATACGTGTCGTACAACTTAACTGTACTATATAGCTTAATTCACGTCTATTGATCAAATATGCTAGCAACGCGTCCATTGGTAATAGCTAGAGAAGTATATACAACACCGGGCCTAGTTCCAAATAACGAAACTCTTGGCCATCATAAGACGATTTCACACTATTATGTTCTGTAAAATAACTTACCAGTAGGTGTCCATACACTACTATCTCTGCATCTTTCCCAGTTGTTGTGTCTTCCTCAATAACATCAGAGATGATCTTTTGTGTGTATTCCTTGCACCTAGGGAACACGTCGTGGGGCAGGTTCTTATCTTCTCGTTCGAGGTTGTCAAGATAGAAAACCTGCCACATGAAAAAAAAATTGGGATTAGTCGAATTATCACTAGTTTAAGTGGAGAGAATGACATTTTTCTCAAACCTGCAAGAAGAACGTGCATCCAGTGAGATTTGACTTCAGTTTCCCACCTAATAGTTCAGACTTCACCCTACCAGCAGAGGAAAGTAGCTCTTCTCTAATGTACCGTCCCCAATTGAACATTTGAATCATATCAGGTATGTGCAGGCCATTCCAATAGTCTGTCATGAAGTAGTTGTGCTTCAGCGGAGGGGCTAGGAGGAAAGTCATCGCGCAAATCGCAAAAGCAACCTTGAATTTGTCTGCTTCGGCCTTTGTCATGGTCCTTCCATACTCAATCTTCAATATGTTAACTATGGGTGTGATCTTATTTTCTCCATTCCCAATCCCTAAGATTTCACGTACAGTAACTGACACGTGTGCCGGTGCATTCTTGTTAACAGGAGATCCTACTGATGGCACCCCCGGTACCTTGCCCACGTCTTCGTCGTCGAAAGGTAAGTCTCTCCTTGCATCAATTATGATAGCAGATGCCTTCTCATCAACCTTGCTCATAAGCCACATGGATTGTTGCCTGTTCGACCTTGTTATTGCTGGTATCTGAAGTAGTCCTTCGAACTCCATCTCACGTACTAGATCCTTTTTTTTCTTCAGACAGCCCATCAATCAATTCCTTCATCTTTTTGATGCTGCTCCTTGAATTTATTGGGTTTTGTGATGCCTTCTTCTTGCCCTTTCTAGTGCCGTCGGATGCTGAATCTTCCGGTGTATCGATGTGTTGTGTAGGATACACATCGAACCCTTCTGATGATTCCTCATCGGATTGCTTGTAATTAGATGATGACGAACCGGATACCATTTTCTGCGGTGTATTTAGAAACAACATCAGGGGATATGTATAGTATATAGCATGATGATTAACAATGATAATTACTGTTGTATGCACCCCAGAGATTAATCCAGTTTGTCATAATCTAGAGATATCATGAAATTTCCCCCCATTGTCCACTCACCCTAGGACATACAACGTAGTGATACTGTAACTATAAACTTAATACAATGATTAATTTGTCTATCGTATCCTTTCAGCCGATAGACCTCTACAACTTCTGTAATCTGACACTGTATCTTTTATGAATATACATTCCATACCGTGGAATGGAAATGCACTAAAATAAAAGACCTTGACTATTCATTATGCTAACCTGACATCTCCTGTTAAGTAGCACTTTTCATCCTTTAAACATCTTCCAAAACAATTCAAGTTACTTAAGTGTAATTTGCTAAGTTCCAGTAGAGAATACATATTTGTATATATGTAGAAATTGCACGTCAGGGCTCCTTATTTTAAGTTCCACTCCCAAAAGCTTATTACTGATCTATTGGCCACCACTATGCGTATTTTATGAGTATATATATATATATATATATATATATATATATATATATATATATATATATATATATATATATATATATATATAGCACTTTATTGTTTGCAGCAATACTATGCATCAACAATGATGTCCTGCAAATCTTTGCTACCACTTCTTTTATCATATAATCTAATGGACGTTCTTTTGAACACTAGGTACATATCATCCATGGCATGCAGCAGGTATTCACAACTTCCATAATCTGCATCAGGTATCTCTAATCCTACCATATAGATGCAATCCCAAACAATTGGAAAGCATCAAGATCAAGAAGAAGTACTTTTGTTTGGAAATGCCACACAAACCAAACTACTAAAAGGTTTCCTATATTGCAAAATATCAAACTGCTATGGATGAAATCAACAAAAAATGTCAAACTAGCCAATCGAACATGCAGTACCTTTTTTCCAGTTGAACCAGTGAGGAGCTCCTATGTCTTCATCCTTGTGAAGAAGGATCTCCTAGTTCTCTATCCTTTGTGGGAAGGAGCTCCTAGTGCTTCATCCTTGGAGGGAAGGAGCTCCTAGTTCTTCAGCCTTGGGGAGAACGAGAGAGGAGCACCAGATGCAAATGAATCTGTGTCAATGCACCCATCCCTCTCACAGCTCGTCCCTTTGAGCAAGTGACATGAGATAGGTGTCTAGATAGGTGTTTGGAATCTTTTTGTACCGCACACACAGCTACCCTCCCTTGGCTTCCAAAAGGCACTTGAAAACCGAGCCACAGTAGTTTCAGTTCCAGATTACTATTTTACCCCTCCCGCTGAAAGCACACAGATTTATATTACTTATTGTACTCAATCAGCTGGCCTCAACCATTTCGTTACGTTCTTTCTCGCTGTTTATAATATTCCGCACCGAGGTCATATTAACAACAGTAGGAGTAACAACTTATCTTGACAGTGTTGTAATCACTAATTGCCGTCATAACAATGAATCCATTAATGTTTAGATTCGATTAAAAGAAACATATTCATCAGCGGCAACAGAAATTCCACCTTCCCCTTTTTTGTTCATGCTATTTGTTTTACATTTTAGTATAGTTTCACAGTACTGGACAACATTGTTTCTACTGATCAAGTTCAGCCATGATCCAATTTAAAGTTGTCTTGAGTTAAGCTACAAAATCATAATGAAACGGTAGCCTTCAACGGTTGACACACGCAAAATGATGGGTTCTGTGATGATGGGCATTTAAGTACATGTAGTGTGAAGACTAAGTGCATTGGCAAATAATGACACTGCTTATTTCATTGAAACTACCAGCACTTTTTGACTTGTATTAGGTTCTTCTGCAGATGAATGTTAAGTTCCCATGTCGAAACTAATTGCACCTTCATGAAATTAGTTCCTTTTAGCCATAAAAATACCCGTAGCGTGTGCTCACACTTGTGCAAAATGAACACATGCATGACTAGTACAAATAAAACTCCATGGGTGACCAGGAAATATAGAATCTAGGAAATACAAATCTTGGATAGTTCAAGACCCTGGACTGAGCTAAAAAACATACCATTAATTTGACCCCTAACTTGACACTACTAGCATTGAAGCCCTTCATAAAGATAGATCCCGCGGCTCGTACGACTCACTAAGGATAATGTTGCAGCTAGAACTAAACGATGATAATTTCCTGGTCTGCTAACCCATTTTTCCTCTCTTAACCTTAACGACCTTTTCATTTCCCAACCCAAGCAGCCGTGACTGCGATCATCGCTGCCACTGGTGCGGTGGACGCGAGTGCAAGTTGAAGCACCTTGTTCATCCTCTTGAGCGTCCTGATCTCCCTGTTCCTGTCAGCCATCTCCTCGATGAACTCGTCTTGGTCTTCTGTCACCTCCCGCAGCTTCACCCGTTCAGCTTGGATTCTCTTCTGCACGTATTCCTCCAGTGCATCCTCCCACACGTATACGTCGCACGCTCTCCTCTGAACCTATACATAACAATGAATAAACAAAAGCAAAAGAATCTTTAGTCAGTTGAGGTACTGAATGGAATCTGATGCATTCTGTATTTTCTGCAGTTTCTTACCCCATAGTTCACGCAGCTGAAGTAGAACTTGTCCTGCCTCGCCACAGCAGAGCCAGCTTTCCTGGCGCATGGCATGCCGCATGCACATCGAAGTCTCTGATTTACAGTGGACATGTTCTTCTAAGTTCTTTGGTTCTTGCAGAAGAAGTATTGTGGTTACTCACGTTCCATTCCACTCGTATGTATAGCCCTGGTATTAATTGTGTGCAGCTGTATCCAACCAACCATAGTACACATACTTTCGGCGCTACTGAAGGGGGCAGTGTCTCGTTCATGCCCATACGGCGCGCCGGTCGAACAGTAAAGTTGTGAGGTCAAATCGACCTTATCTCATGTACCTTGTACTGCTACATCACTGTTGGATAGGAGTGCATGGTCCAATGTGATGTTTGACTCACCCGTGAGCTGCACAACACTCTGGACAACAGGGCATGGGCGCCATGGCATTGTACCACTCCACTCCAAGGGATGCATGTGTTCTATTATTTTAATACTGCCACCTTCCCTCTCTGATCAACACCACGCCATGCACTTGTATTCACATGTACTGGTTAATGAATACATAAGGGCATCTCAACACCCAAAATCAAATCCCACTTCCCTTAATCATTTCTCCCACTGGAAAACAAGACAAACCAAATTCAATTGGCATACAGATAACACCTCCCTTGGATCCCTTCTGGCCAGCTCCCACCTACAGGTCAAATCAACATACACTGCTTCACTGCTTGAGCTCTCTATAGGCTAGTACCTCAAAGCTGTATATAACTCAACCATCCCTATACCTCGTTCTCCTACACCGACGTCATGGATCACAACCCCGACGCGACCGATGCTCTGTTCACCGGCGATGCCATGATGGTTTCCCCAGCACGCTCGACTGCCACCGCCGTCGTCCCTGTGAGTATTGCCACCGGCCTTTGCTTTTGAACTTGCATTGTAGAATTATTTGCTAGTTTGTTAACCCACATTAAATGTACAGGCTCATCCATCCATTCTGAGGCCTATGTCAATCAAGCAGCTGTATGATGGATTCATGGAGGACATAGAGCGTTATCCTATCGTAGTTGATGGAGACACCGTCTCATCAGTGAGTGTATTTGTCATGTCATGTCAATTATCAAACCCATCCACTGGTTGTTCTTAATACATTTCTTCATTTGTTAGGTGATCCTGATAGGAACTCTTTCACACTCTATTGTAAGAATGAATCATTGGTCTTTTGACCTGCAGGATGCCACTGGGTTAATCAATGTATCTTTTTGGTAATAAACCCACCTTCATTAATCTCGTTCGATCTCAAGAACTTCAGAAACAATGCATTTAACATTTTGCTCAAATTCTTTTTGTTAAATTGTCAGGCCGGAAACCCCTGCAGACTCTAAGCTTTCTTGGTCAACTAGGTCCGTTTTAAGTTCTAATTCTACCATCAAAATAATTCTCTTTTGCATTCCTAGTTGTTAAAATCGCCGGTCAACAAGGCCACTCTTTCAATCATTAAATCTTTTTTGCAGAAATGGCGACTATGTTCAACTATTTGGCAAACCTGCGATGGATGGAAATTTCCTTCAGATTAAAGCTTTCAAGATCAGGTTAGTTGAAACCTCATCTTCTTTATTTGTCTATGTTGAGCCAATCCATACAGATATATCTTTATTTATATACATAGCCTTACATATTGAAAAAATTGCAGGGTAATCGAAAACTACAATGACACCACGCATCACTACTTGTATACCATTCACACTACATTAGACATTCTTAAGAGAAAATCTCTCAAGGTAATTATTGATATTATTCTTGAAATATAACTACATGATACATGCATTCATTATCACATACATTACCTCTCATAGGAAAAAATGCAACCTGTCTCTACCGCATCAACTGTGTTCCCAAAGGGTCCACCAATTACCCCTTCGGAGGTACATTCTCATTCATCAACAAAGGACAAGATATTTGCCATCCTGCGCGACCCGGCCTACCGGTAAGTGCTGGATAGCTGACCCATGAAGCTCTTCCATTAGCAAGAGAGATAACTGCACGCTCACTTATTAAGTTCCTTTCGGTAAAACACATGTAAATCCAAGTTTCTCCCCAATATCATGTAGTCCCGCGTGCATGCATAGCCAACAGTTAAAACATAAAGTTTCATGATCGATCCCAGAAGATAACTCCAAGTTTTCTCCCATTTGCCCTAATACAGTGATATTCAGCATGGCGTTAGCTTGAAGTTAATTCGCAGTGCATTGGACATCAGCCAGGACAAAATAATGTAAGACATCACATCATATAATTCATATAGTGTTTCTTGTTATTCACTCACTGTATAGCTGACACTACTTCAATTACGTTTTGGCATAAATTTCCAGGCAAGTCATTACAGAGCAGATCTTCCTTGGGATGATATACACTACTGTTGATGACAACCACTTCAAGTCCTCAATCTGACTGGTCGACGGTCAACGTGTTAAATTTTAGATCTTAATTATGTATTGTCTGTTTGACATTTATGGTTAATCCCTGCAACGATTTCCATTTAGACCTATCATGTTTGTACAACATATTCTCTCAGTTATTTTATTATGTGGTGTCCCACGTCCCCACTTTTGCCTGGATTACAACACAGATGCACTCACACCCAATACCTCCCTTCTTTCCCAAAGTACCAACTGTCCTCCTCTATCCACCATGGACATTGACCATCTAGATTTCTCATCTCGCTTAGATAACAATATTTTGAGTGAGATCTTCATCAGGCTAGGCTGCACTAGATCCCTTGTTCGTAGTTCTTTAGTCAGTCCTAGATGGTTTGAGATCTGCACCTCCCAGCAGTTCATCACGGAGTATGCTCGCCGTAATGGCCCGGCAGTGCTAGGATTCGTTGCTGCATTCGAGCGCCTCTTCGAGCTGCACGTACGTCTTGTGGGCGTTGTGGCACACCCTCCTGATCCAGGACAAGCTGCTCTTCTTGCTAGAGTGGACATGGAAACCTTTGCCACGGAGAACATCCTCGCATTTGAAGGAGGTGAGTTGCTCGTCTTGGTCAGGGGGCTTGAAGGCGGTTTCTTCTCTGTATGTCCAACTACTCCAATTATTTGGGCATTCTTAGCTCCTAGAATGCCTCTAGTCCCTCTTGCCCACCCTCAGCACACCCCGAATTTTTACGGCCAATTCGGTATCATTCCACTTGACAGTAGGCCTAGTTTTTCCTTCTTCGTTAAGCAAGCAGCAGGCCCTTTCGTTCGTTCTTATTCTGGTTTGAGTTTCAGTTCAGTTGCAGATCTATATGTCCATGTTTGCATCCTAAAAAACAACGAATGGTCCCGCTTTGTTTCCCCACCTCTTCGAACTCCTCCTGATAGTGATGGACCGTTGTTCCATTGGGATCCATACTGTCTCTTAGTTGGTTCCAATCTATACATGATGTATGTGGTAGGATTTGTTGTTTGCTTCAACATTGATAGTTCAGCCTTCTCCACTGTCCAGCTCCCTTTAAGTGCCACATCATGCTTTGACTACCACATCTCTAGGAGCAGTTCAGGTATAATATCACTTGTTCACACTGACAATCTATCACTTCACACATGGACATTATCATCACAACAGCATGAACAAACAACATGGTTTCCTGTGTCAGTTATCAATCTGGCATCATCTTTTGCAAGGCAGGCTCAGCATCCCATGTGGCATCAATTCTTCCTTTGTGATGATTTAGATGATGGCCTTCATTCTATGCAAATCAGGTCATCTAGTATAGACTCATCCTTTGTGTTCCTGAAATTCAGCTTTCATGATGCCATTTTCATCTTGGAGAACACAAGCGGCAACGTACATGAGGTGCAGTACCTTGATGAAGATGGCGCTTTAAGGTCTATCGTTTCTCTTACAGAGCGTTGGCCACCGGTGCTTCATTTGCCTAATCCTGATGCAACATAGAGTTAAACAAGGCAATGGGCGTGCGACTGTTGTATCCCCAGATTTAATATTATCTCGCATTTATGTCGAATTTAATGTCTAAACATGCATGTTGTTTGTAATGCCCGAATGTAGCTCGAATTAGTAGTACCTCTTAAATTTTCGTGTATGATGTCCGATCCAGATTTCATATAGCGAAAAGTATCATTTGAACCTCTTCTAGTTTTTGCACATCTCATAAAAAATTAGAAACCGTTTGTTCTGAAAATTGACTATGAAAAAGGGCCATTATGTTGATAAAGCTTCAAGTCCAACTTCTTCCAGACCTATATACCCGGTGCGTGACTACATGAACAATATTTTCATCATAAGCCGCCGCTCGTGCATTAAAGTGCGTTCGTTATGAAAAACATTTCTATCGTAAGTGAGAATGTTATTTACTAATCGCTTGAAAAACATATAACTCTAGTGCGCCGCGCCCATTCGTTAAGTTCTAAAACTGATATGGATGACGTTTCGGTTTCTTCCATACCGATATCTGAAGTGCGGACCGTGCTTCCATAAATTATTAATCCAAAGGCATAAAAAATTAGAGAATATTCGTGCAATATAATACACGTGCACCACCGACTGTAAGCAAAATCTTAAAAAATTATGGATGATGGTAAATTTCATCCGCACCAAATGGTGATTCTACCCCTATACATTGATTGTACCACATGCTCCAGCAATGTTCTTCCTAATTTATGGATGATGGTAAATTTCATAAGCACCGAAATAGTACTCCATACAATATAAAATATCAAGAAATTTCAAAAATATATGATTTGTTTCGGCATGAAAGATGCTTGGGCACTTAAGGTTCTTGCAATTTTTTTTATCAATGACATGCGAGCATGTCTAGCAATAAAACAGTCACTTTTTCCAAAGTTTTTCTCTCAGCCAAACTTTTTATTATCCACGAGAACCCTTCAGTGTATAAATACCAAAAAAAAACTACACGCACCTTGCGGCCACGAGCCTCTTCGATACCAAAAAAAATCATTTTTGCCTGATCTGTCTTGCTATTCATTTGAATTTACTATTTATTCTTTTATTTGCCACGAGCCCTTTGACCTGACGTTAACGACATACAAGCGCATTTATATAATTGCATATAACGACATAGGGTCAAACGTTAAAGACCCTCTTTTATGTGAGATATTAGAGTAACATTTTATCCAGTGCGCATTGTCAGTTCCTATTTTTTTCAAATTTTTCTTTTTCACAGAATATCCCGATCAAAGAAATTCCAATTTATTGTTAGAAGCTTTTTGAATTGGATCCCATGTCAGACATTAAACTGGTAGATTATTTTTTTGAGGAGGGGGGAAAGTGACTAGTCTGGAAAACACTAGTCCAGCATCTATATATCCTGAGAAATAAATTTGATAGGAATTATTTGGCTCTTAATCTAATAGAGCTCCAGGCCCAGATGAGTTGCCTTTAATGTTATTTCAGGAGTGTTGGGAGATAATTTAAAATTATTTAATTAGGCTTGTTGCTGGTTTGTTTTATGGTGATCTATATATTCTAAAACTAAGTTATTCTATGATCAGACTTACACTGAAGGAGGATGATGCCAAGACGAAGAACAAATTTAGGCCCATCATCCTCACGAACTGCATTTCTTGGATGTGTTCTAATGTGATCACTAACAGACTAGCTGTGATAATTCGATGATTTGTTTATGGTTGACGATCTTCCTTTATTAGATGGGGGTATGTTCTTGAAACTGTAGTTACTGCGAATGAAATTATACATGATGTCCATTCATGATGGAGACAGTGTCTGGTTCTTAACCTAGATTATGAAAAAGCATATGGTAAGGTCTACATATATTTTGTATGTAATGTTTTGAAGTTTAGACGTTATGGACCTAGATGGATTAACTTGGTTAAAAGTCTAACATAGAACTGCTCTGCAGTAGTCAAATTGAGTGGTATTGCGAGTGATTTCTTCATCAATGGGAAGTGACTGCGGCACGGAGATACCTTTTCACCTAACATGTTCTTCCTGCTAGTTGATGTGTTTCCCAGTATGTTGTTGAAAGGTAGTAGATCTGGTTTACTAAAAATTTTGTGTCCTGATCGGGTTATTTAACAATTCTTTTTCTAGGCTGAACACTAACAAACAGTTGTGTTATTTGTGAGGTTGGAGGTATATTCTTGAGAGCGTAGTTATTGCGCATGAGATAGGGTCAAGTTAGATTTTGACATGGATGGTGGTATCCATATATTTAACATGGTCATTACAGATTTTGAGTCCCTACCTAATTGGTTTTCTTCAGGAGGCCTGTGGAGGCCGTCGAACTTTAGAAATGCTATAGTTTTTGATCGGTGCACATGCTTCTCCATCACAAAGTTGTTATGTTGAGTCTCGCGGTACCTAAAGGATGGGACGAAACCATTCGGGGATCTCCAAGGGGGGATGCATCTTTTCATGGAAGGTCCATTGAAGAAGCTAAGAAAAACTCTGGAGCTGGAATCGGGGTTACAAGCTGCAAGCAAGGCCTGGAGAACCTGTTGTGGTCTGAAGCTATAATTAAGCGTTAATTAAGCTTGATAAGTCCTTGATGCCTAATACGACCAGTGCGCCACACATGTTAGCAAAGTGCTCAATTCGTTGGTGATGATGGTAATGTTTTGCTGATAATTGATGAGGTTCTCTGATAAGTCCTTTTGAAGCCTATACACCAAGTGCGCCTCACATTATAGCAAAGCACATAAATTACTTGGTGTGGTGTTGAAGTTCTTTTGAATAGACATATCAAGTGCGGAACATGCACGAATAAAGGGTCCTATCACTAGTTACGAGGTTATCTGTTAAGTTCATGTGAAACCTACACCTCAAGTGCCCCTCAGGCATGTGTAAATTACTCAAGTTTCATATGGATATTGTTACGAAAGTGCTCAATTCGTTGTGGACGATGGTAAAGTTATTTCGGGTGTACCTCTTAAGTGCTGAATGTGAATGAATGATGTATTTTCGCTAATTGATAAGTCCTTTCGAAGCCTACACATTAAGTGCGCGTCCGAGTATAGCAAATTACTCAAATTGCTCGGGGTCATGTTAAAGTTCTATTGATTCGACATCTCAAGTGCGGAACATGCATGAATAAATGTCATATCACAAGTTGTGAGGATCTCCGCTAATGTATTGTGAAACCTATAACTCAAGTGCCCCACGCATATATTACATTCTTAAAGTTCATATAGATAATGTTAATATTAGTAAAGTTCATCTTATAGTACATAGCGTCCTATACTTTAAGTGCGATAAAGTACTATTGAGGACGGTAAAGTTGTACATAGCATCCTATACTTTATGGATGATGGTAACGTTGTTTCCGTCCGGCCTCTCAGTTGAGGACGGTAAAGTACTATTGTACCAACATCCAAAGTGCGGAAATTGCCTAGACCACAATCTCATCATAAGTGATAGCTAAACTTTATAAGCACTTGATGTCCTATATGTTAATTGCGCCACACATGGTAGCAAAGTGCTCAATTCGTTAGGAATAATTGTAAAGTACTTTCGGGTGTACCTCTTCTAGGACAGAATGTCCATGCATAATGTCTGTTTGGTAAGTGATGATGTTATTTGATAAGTACATTTAAAGACTATACGTGAAGTGCGCATCATAATATATCAAAGTGCTTTGGAAGCCTATACGTGAAGTGCGGAACATGCATCGATAAAAGTCGTATCACAAGTTATGGTTTCTCGTGAAACCTAAACCTCAAGTACGCCTCACGCATATGTAAAGTTATTAAATTTCATATGGATAATTTTATCAAAGTGCTCAATTTGTTGTGGATTATGGTAAAATTCTTTCGGGCAGACCTCTCAATTGCTGAATGTGGATTAATAATTTTTTTATATCTGATGATGTTCTTCGCTAAATTTCGGAATGTGTATGGACCACATTCACATCATAATTGATAATTAGATTTGATAAGTCCTTACTATCTTATACGTCAAGTGCGCCACATATGTTAGCTAAGTGCTCAATTCATTGTGGATAATGCAAAGTACTTTCGGATGTACCTCTTATGGACTGATTGTCCATCAATAATGTTCCTCTTGTAATTTACCATGCTATCTAACAAGGCATTTTCAAGCCTATGCATGAAGTGCGCGCCATATTATATCAAAGTACTTCAAAGCCTATACGTGAAGTGCGGAACATGCATGCATAAAGGTCTCATCACAAATTATAGTGTTCTTTGCCAAGTTCATGTGAAACGTAAGCCTCAATTTCGCATCCCCCATATGTAGAGTCCTTCTATTCCATATGGAAAATGTTAATTGATGATGTTAGTTGATAAGTCCTTTTGAAGCCTATACGTGAAGTGCGCATCATAATATATCAAATTACTTTTGAATCCTATACGTGAAGTGCGGAACATGCATCGATAAAGGTCGTATCACATGTTATGGTTTCTTTGCCAAGTTCTCGTGAAACGTAAACCTCAAATTCGCATCCCCCATGTGTAAAGTTTTCTTCTATTCCATATGGAAAATGTTATCAAAGTGCTCTATTCAGTTGTGGGTGATGGTAGAGTTCTTTCGGGTGGACCTCTTACGTGCTGAATGTGCATGAATAAGGCTTTTTTTGGTAATTGATGATGTTGTTTGATAAGTCCTTTCGTAGACTGTACATGAAGTGCGCATCGTTGTATAGCAAAGTACTCAAATTATTAGGGGTAACATTAAAGCTCTTTTGATTCGACCTTTCAAGAGCGGAACGTGCAAGATTAAAAAGGCCTGTCGCACGCTATGAGGATCTTTGCTAGGTTCTTGTGAAACCTATACCTCAAATGCGCCCCATTGACTCGTATAATTCATCCGCACCGAATGATACTTTGTGTCCTATGCTTTAAGTGTGATACATGTTTTAGCAAACTACGAATTGTGTTATGGATGATGGTGACGTTGCTTCCGTTCGACCTCTGAGTTGAGGACGGTAAAGTACTTTTGTACCCACATCCAAAGTGCGGAACTTTCCTCGACCACAATCTCATCATAAGTGGTGGTTAAACTTGATATGCACTTACTATCATATATGTTAATTATGCCACACATGGTAGCGAAGGGCTTAATTCGTTGGGGATAATTGTAAAGTGCTTTCGGGTGCACCTCCTCTAGGACTGAATGTCAATGAATAATGTTTGTTTGGTAATTGATGATGTTAGTTGATAAGTCATTTTGAAGCATATACGTGAAGTGCGCATCACATTATATCAAAGTACTTTGGAATCCTATACATGAAGTGCGCTACGTGCATGGATACAGGTCGTATCACAAGTTATGGTTTCTCATGAGACCTAAACCTCAAGTTCGCCTCACGCATATGTAAAGTTCTTAAATTTTGAATTGATTATTTTATCAAGGTGCTCAATTCGTTGTGGATGATGGTAAAATTCTTTCGGGCGGACCTCTCAAGGGCTGAATGTTGATGAATAATGTTTTTTATGTTTGATGATGTTCTTTGATAAGTTCTTTTGTAGCCTATACATCAAGTGCGCGTCAAATTATAGCAAAAGTATTCCAATTGTTAGGGTTGACAATTAAATTCTTCTAATTCGAACCCTCAAGTGCGGGACATGCATGAATATAGGTCCCGTCATAAATTATGAGTTTCCGTGCTAAGTTCTGATGAAACTTATACATCAAGTGCGCCGAATAGTATCCCGTGTCCCACACAGAAAGTGCGATGCACGTTTTAGCAAAGTACAGAACGTATTATGGAGGATGGTAAAGTTGCTTCCATTCTACCTATCAAGTGAGGACGGTATGGTACTTTCATGCCACCCTCTAATTTGCGGAATGTGTATGGACCACATTCACATCATAATTGATAATTAGATTTGATGAGTCCTTACTATCTTATACGTTAAGTGCGCCACATATGTTAGCTAAGTGCTCAATTCATTGTGGATAATGCAAAGTACTTTCGGATGTACCTCTTAAGGACTGATTGTCCATCAATAATGTTCCTCTTGTAATTTACCATGCTATCTAACAAGGCATTTTCAAGCCTATGCATGAAGTGCGCGCCATATTTTATCAAAGTACTTCAAAGCCTATACGTGAAGTGCAGAATGTGCATGCATAAAGGTCTTATCACAAGTTACGGGGTTCTTTGCCAAGTTCTCGTGAAACGTAAGCCTCAATTTCGTATCCCCCATTTGTAGAGTTCTTCTATTCCATATGGAAAATGTTAGTTGATGATGTTAGTTGATAAGTACTTTTGAAGCCTATACGTGAAGTGCGCATCATAATATATCAAATCACTTTGGAATCCTATACGTGAAGTGCGGAACGTGCATCGATAAAGGTCGTATCACATGTTATGGTTTCTCGTGAAACCTATAACACAAGTTCGCCTCACGCATATGTAAAGTTCTTAAAATTCATATTGATAGTTTTATCAAAGTGCTTAATTCGCTGTGGATGATGGTAGAATTCTTTCGGGCGGACCTCTCAAGGGCTGAATGTGGATGAATAATGTTTTTTTATATTTGATGACCTTCTTTGATAAGTTCTTTTGAAGGCTATACCTCAAGTGCGCGTCAGATTATAGCAAAGTACTCCAATTGTTAGGGGTGACACTTAAATTCTTCTGATTCGACCCCTCAAGTGCGGAACATGCATGAATATAGGTCCCGTCACAAGTGATTAGTTTCTGTGCTAAGTTATGGTGAAACTTAGACCTCAAGTGCGGGTAACGCATATGTAAAGTGCGGATGAAATCATATGGATAATGTTATTGTCAGCTTAGTTCAGACAAAAAATATGGCTGATGGTAAATTTCATCTGCACCGAATAGTATCTCGTGTCCCGTACAGAAAGTGCGATGCACGTTTTAGCAAGGTACATAACCTATTATGGAGGATGGTAAAGTTGCTTCCGTTGTACCTATCAAGTGAGGACGGTATGGTACTTTCGTGCCACCCTCTAAATTGTGGAACGTGTCTGGACCATATTCACATCATATTGATAATTAGATTTGATAAGTCCTTACTATCTTATACGTCAAGTGCGCCACACATGTTAGATACGTGCTCAATTCATTGTGGATAATGGGACATACTTTCGGATGTACCTCTTAAGGACCGATTGTCCGGCAATAATGTTCCTCTTGTAATTGAACATGCTATCTAACAAGTCCTTCTCAAGCCTATAGATGAAGTGCGCGTCATATTATATCAAAGTACTTCCGACGCCTATACGTGAAGACCGGAACGTGCATGCATAAAGGTCTTGTCACCCGTAAACCTCAATTTCTCATGAAACGTAAACCTCAATTTCTCATCCCCCGTATGTAAAGTTCTTCTATTCCATATGGAAGATGTTAGTTGAGATGTTAGTTGATAAGTCCTTTTGAAGCCTATACGTGAAGTGCGCATCATAAATATATCAAAAAAATTTGGAATCCTATACGTGAGGTGCGAAACATGCATGTATAAAGGTCGTATCACAAGTTATGGTTTCTCGTGAAACCTACACCTGAAGTTCGCGTCACGCATATATAAAGTTCTTAACTTTCATATTGATAATTTTATGAAAGTGCTCAATTCATTATCTATTTATATTTGATGATGTCCTTTGATAAGTTCTTTTGAAGCCTATACATCAAGTGCGCATCAGATTATAGCAAAGTACTCCGATTGTTAAGTACTTTCGGATGTACCTCTTAAGGACTGATTTTCCATCAATAATGTTCCTCTTGTATTTTATCATGCTATCTAACAAGGCATTTTCAAGCCTATGCATGAAGTGCGCACCATATTATATCAAAGTACTTCAAAGCCTATGCGTGAAGTGCGGAACTTGCATGCATAAAAGTCTTATCACAAGTCACGGGGTTCTTTGTCAAGTTCTCGTGAGACGTAAGCCTCAATTTCGCATCCCCCATATGTAGAGTTCTTCTATTCCATATGGAAAATGTTAGTTGATGATGTTAGTTGATAAGTACTTTTGAAGCCTATACGTGAAGTGCGCATCATAATATATCAAATTACTTTAGAATCCTATACGTGAAGTGCGGAACGTGCATCGATAAAGGTCGTATCACATGTTATGGTTTCTCGTGAAACCTAGAACTCAAGTTCGCCTCACGCATATATAAAGTTCTTACAATTCATATTGATAATTTTATCAAAGTGCTCATTTCGTTGTGGATGATGGTAGAATTCTTTCGGGCGGACCTCTCAAGGGCTGAATGTGTATGAATAATGTTTTTTTATATTTGATGACCTTCTTTGTTAAGTTATTTTGAAGGCTATACCTCAAGTGCGCGTCAGATTGTAGCAAAGTACTCCAATTGTTAGGGGTGACACTTAAATTCTTCTGATTCGACCCCTCAAGTGCGGAACGTGCATGAATATAGGTCCCGTCACAAGTTATTAGTTTTTGTGCTAAGTTATGGTGAAACTTAGACCTCAAGTGCGGCTAACGCATATGTAAAGTGCGGATGAAATCATATGGATAATGTTATTGTCAGCTTAGTTCAGACAAAAAATATGGCTGATGGTAAATTTCATCCGCACCGAATAGTATCTCGTGTCCCGCACAGAAAGTGCGATGCACGTTTTAGCAAGGTACATAACCTATTATGGAGGATGGTAAAGTTGCTTCCGTTGTACCTATCAAGTGAGGACGGTATGGTACTTTCGTGCCACCCTCTAAATTGTGGAACGTGTCTGGACCATATTCACATCATAATTGATAATTAGATTTGATAAGTCCTTAATATCTTATACGTCAAGTGCGCCACACATGTTAGATAAGTGCTCAATTCATTGTGGATACTGGGACATACTTTCGGATGTACCTCTTAAGGACCGATTGTCCGTCAATAATGTTCCTCTTGTAATTGAACATGCTATCTAACAAGTCCTTCTCAAGTATATAGATGAAGTGCGCGTCATATTATATCAAAGTACTTCTGACGCCTATACGTGAAGACCGGAACGTGCATGCATAAAGTTCTTGTCACCCGTAAACCTCAATTTCTCATGAAACGTAAACCTCAATTTCTCATCCCCCGTATGTAAAGTTCTTCTATTCCATATGGAAAATGTTAGTTGATGATGTTAGTTGATAAGTCCTCTGGTGCTTGAACAGGATTGACAAGCTGCAAACAAGGCACTGAGACCCTGTTGTGGCCTGAAGATATCTGTGGAGCTGGACGTTGCGGATAACGCACGCTATTGTACCAACAGATGAACCCTCATGAGGAGGACGCCATCCATGTGGTCTTCGCTGGATGAGGTGTCGGACGACCTCCCCTGCAGTTATCTAGTTTTGCCTTTCGACAGGAAAATAGAAGTTGATGCTGGTCCTGTTGCTTTGGCCTGTTTACAACGAGTCTTTAGAGTTGCAAGTTAGTACCTGGATGTTGAATACCTTCCCTGATCGGGGTGTTGTTTATATGTTGTAGTTTCTTCTTTGTGGTACTCATTTATGGTCACAAGTAAAGATCATGAGCACGGAACTATCAAGTTTGTAACGTGAGAAACGAATTTTAACCAAAAAACATAAAAAAAACTGATAAGTCCTTCATGCGCAATACCTTAAGTGCGTCACCATGCTTTAGTACATTTGTTCATGTCATGTGAGTACGTTCGGAAGTACTTGTTTCATATAGACCCGTTAAAAGAAGTTCGACTCGGAATTTATACATTACGCTATTCCCAAACTATAAAGTTTTGAACATGCCTAAGTTATTCTACATTTGTTTTTTTATAAATAAATGTCCGTGTTATAATTTTTAAAAAAATTTCTATTTATGTATGCAACTACATTAGGTACTATATATAAAAGCAAATGAAGTGTTTTCCGACCATAAAACAGAACAGAAGAAATTATAACATGCACAAACATTTAGCTTCAGATGGGTTTGCTCCTGTATGAATGCGTGCACAAAGACATAGCATACTAAGATCTTAATCAGATTTGCCATAAAAATAATAAATGATCTGTCTCATCATCCAACGTCGCATTGACAAACACAGGCCATACAAAATGATATATAAGTACCAGATTAGCATTCCATTGCCAGGACACATCAGGACATTGAGCTTATGTCCCAAACGCTACGAAGCAGGGTTATCACCTAAACCACGATTCAAAAGTTCTATTGCATTGTGTCCTGATGTGTCCAAGTAGGCCACACTTCCCGCACTTTGGTTCTTTCCTCTGCTTCTTGTTTGATCCGTCATTAGTTGGGCACTTCCCAGAGTTGTGTCCCTTTCCCCTGCAAGTTTTACAAAACTTGGTTCTGGGTTTGCTCACTTCATACCCTGGTCTAGATCTTGCGTTGGTTGGTCGTCCACGATCTCTTTTGCGAGATTCTACTCTCATGGATGATTTGAGATTAATGTCACCTGCATCAACTTGGTCAATATCAATGTTTTCTTTACCTAGTATATCTTCCAGCCCTTTGCCATCTTTCTCAGTTGCTTTCTCTTTGAGATCATCCCTTGTATCTGACAACCTTGTCATGGCTAGGTCGAAAGCCTCAGGGTTGCTGTCACCCATCCTTACAATATCAAGAGCTGTTGTGTAAAGTGCTGTATGCCTGAATGTCGTTGATTCAAGTATAGGGCTGCGTCCCTTATAAATTTTTAAGTGCTCAGGTAAATCTTCACATGCGTTTTTGGTCCACCTCCTCATGATGTGCGCTTCTGGTATCTTCGTGAACTTCAGGTGTGCCATTACCTGAAACAGTAGTAAACAGGTTTTTAACAGATTCAGCATTAATTTGCATCATACTAACATAACCCTTTAAGGAAAACAAGTTACCCGGATCGCATGGCAGCATAGCAAACCCATATGCTCATACATTCCACACTCGCATTTGAAGATATTATCAGGTTGATGCACTTGGACATTGTAAGATGTTTTTGACCAGCTTTCTCTCCGCTCAGCATAAAGGTGTGACGCGGTATGTCTCGTTTATCACCAGAGTGTTCTCGACGTAGTATGATGCAGATTTGAAGCATGCTTCTTGGAAGAGTTTGAATAGCGCAGGTGTGTAAACCTTCCCAGCATGCCTCTCCATAGGCAAACCGGTCTTGAGCACTGTGCTCACCTATATTAAGAACAAACCAACTCCCGGTGAGAATGTTTTGTTTTTGTTTCACAGTTGAAATATTTAAGATAATATACTTGGAAGAGTTTACTGTTAACAACATTAAACTCACCAAGTGGCTTTTCTTCTCAGCAAAATTTTCTTCAGAATTAAGGTCAAACTGAAGTTTCTGGTAATTCTTAACAAACATGTGCATTGAGGAAGCAGCAGGTACAAAATTCTTCAACATGTGGTTGGCGCTCTCTGACCGTTGAGTGCTTGTCATCCTTGCGCAAAATACACCTGCAAAATATGGCTTTGCCCATTTCTCTCGGAGCTCGTAGATCTGTGTCAACATTGGGTGTTCCTGAAGACCATACTTGTGAATTAAATTGGCCCAAGCTGCTTCGAACTCATCTACAGTGAGCATGTATTCCAATATCTTGTGTAGTTCATCCCTGAAATCTTTGTTCTGTGTATAGACAGGGCCAAGGAACTCCTTTGCACGACGCAGCACATGCCATTTGCACCACCGGTGTTTCGTTCCCGGCAAAACTTCAGCAATAGCCAACTCCATTGCACGACATTGGTCTGATATTATAGATATGGTCAGAACTTGAGAATGAAGGTAAAAAATTATTACATGTTTTGAGTTGCAACACTTGCATAATTAATTACCTGTTAGGATAGTTACCGGTGCTTTGCCGCCCATCAATGACACAAATTCCTTGAATACCCACTCGAATGATTCCTGCTTCTCGTTTCTCATCAAAACACCTCCCAATATAATGCTCTGAAAATGATGGTTGACCCCCACAAATAGGCCGAATGGCATATCGTACTGGTTTGTACGATATGTTGTGTCGAATGTGATTGCATCGCCAAACATTTTGTATTGGTATCTACTCCTTCCATTGGTCCACATAAGAGCCTGAATCTTGCTGTCACAGTCAACAAGAACACTGTCAGCAAACATTGGGTCATTCTTCTTAAGTTAAGAGAACAGCTGAACAGTCTTCCTGATGTCATCATCTGCAGTCTCTTGGTTCATCCTCTTGCACATGTACTTGAGAGATCTCTTGTTGAATGGTACACTCTCCATTGATCCAAAAAAGCTTGCGATGACACAAAAAACCCTGGTTATCCCAATGTTGTTGCTCCTCAAGTGCTTGACAATATCTTTGGTGTGAGTGTCAATGTTCCTGTGTGATGGCCAATGTAGTTTCTCGCCACACGATGATGACAAATGGTGGTTGTGTTCAGGTCTGAAATCGTGTATATACCATCCATTGTCCGCCGTGCGGTGTAGCCTGATCAAGGCTTGGCAGTATTCAGTTACTTGGGTTCAGCTCTAATTCATTAGATGTGGTTACTGGATTATACGAGATATGGAGATAAGCTTGTAGTGGTTCTGTACTAAAAGTTCAGTGTAGAATTCAGTTAACGGAATAGAAGCGGCACCTAAATTCAGTCAAAACATATATGTCGCCTACAAGTACAGACCACAAATTTGGCTGAATCAGTACTCTTAAATCCTGAAGATTAACCCAATTCAGGAATTTCTTTGTAAATATTCAGGAATTTAGGTGTCTTTTACACACAGTACAAGACCGCATTACCAGTCCAGTATGCAAGTATGCAACTCCTTCAAATCCGAAACAAGAAAGCAATCTGAACTATGACATTCGGGCAAACATATAGAACTTTATAATCCGCATGTGGTTACCTTCTCTTCCATGGACATTGGTCAGGACCAGATTGGTCTGATTGAACCTGGTTTAGCGTGGTGGTTTGTTGTTCCAGCTCTGCTGTTGAAGGTGATGCAATCTCTGACAGCGGCGACTCAAATGATTCGTCTACTGACCAAGTGTATCCATCGAACTCTCGCGGTGGCGACCGGAGCTGGAGTTCGTCGTTCTCATAGTTCACCTCGCCGTCGGCATCAGCAATAGGGGAAGACGGATCTGTTCTGGTGGGAGGTGACTGAAATTGATGCTCGGTGTGGATCCCGCCCCCGCAATGGTTTTCGCCCACTGTCGAATCTGTCACACCCTCATCCTCTTCTTCTTCTTGTTGGGTCCAACTGAGCTTTGGATCTTGGGAAGGGATGGAGGAGAAGCTGCCGCCGGCAGGTATGTGAGATGAATCCTTGAAGAACAACGATTTGAATGGATTGCAAATGGGTTTGAGCATACCTTAGAAGGAGTTGGGTGAACGATTCCGTCGCGGGGTACATCCCTGTCGGCGGCCGCTCCATCGCCGGACGGCAGATCTCGCCGAGGTCTCGGAGTTGCGGTCAGGAAGGAAATGGGAGGCGATTCAAATTTCGAATGGCTTCTCCTCCCACAAGGTGGGGTCGTGACAGCAGTACAGGTATGGGCCGCCGCTCGTCTCTGAATACGTATCCGAGGGTTGGACTCTGTATTCATCGCGTATTGGTTTGGAAAAGGATGCGAGGTGGGGTCGGAGTGAAATGCCACCTGGGCTGCGGGTCCGGCTGGTGTGGATCCACACGCGCTCGCTAGCGGTTGGGATAGCCGCTGTGAACGGAACGCGAAAGTAAAAGACTTTTTCGGTCCACAGTCTTGGTTTCGGTCTACACAAGCAGTCATTGGTACAAACAACATACGTCAGAGAGAAGGTGAGGGGACATGGCATGGCAACATAAGTTGAGAATCATTCAGGGGATGCATGCATGGGACAAGAGCACAAACCATGAAATGGGCGACATAGGACGGCATCAACCCGGCCACCAAGCTAGCACAGGTGCAAAGTAACTTGTGCAGCTCCTGCCGGTGCTGCTCATCCGCGGCATCCTCGAAGCGCTTGAGGCCGACGCGCACGGTGAGCGCCAGGTAGAGTGCGGCAATGGCCAGGCGCTTGAGAGCACCGCGTCGCTCATTCGCACTGCACAACGCAAAGAAGGTGCCGAGGTAGATGACCTGACAGAGGCAGCCCCAGGCGTTGATCCACATCGGCTCGTGGCTGCCCGTGATCCACCCGTAGGCGAACCAGACGGCGTTGCCGAGGAGCGCGGCGACGATGGAATCCAGGCGACGCCCGCCACGCCCGCCTTGCCCCAGTATCCCGGTCTTCCATGATCGGATCGTCACCGGCCTGCATGTCCGTAGTACATACATGCAACCATAACAGTCAACCACATCGTTACAGCAAGCAAGCAAAAAATATGAATCCAGCACCGTCCCGGCGCGTGTGATGCTCGAATGCCATAGGCGGTACACAGCATGCTTACATGTTGAGCGCCGGAGCCACGAAAGCCGTGACGTAGCAGCGCCCTGTCAACAAGGTAAAGCCGTCCATGACTCGCCGCCGGTCAGGTGTCCTGTGTTGACAGCAAGAAACCAACCATGTAAACTAGATCCATTTCATGTTAGAAGAAGCGTGGGACGAGGCGAGCTAGGCCCCACTCTCTCGCTGCCACCAGAAACAGAAAGATTCTTTCTCCGTCAGGCAGGCTGAAAAAAGTAATTGAACTAGCGCTTCACCTCAATTAAAACAAATCTGGTAGATACGTTCACTGCGTGGCCAATCATCATCGTAATAAACCGTAAACAGAACGACTTTATCAGGAAGCAAAAACACTCTGCCAGATGTGCGATACACTTCAAATTCGCCCCATCAATGAGCACACACATCGAATGGCACACACACACGCTCACCACACACACGCACGCAGGAAGGCAAACCCAAAGCTAGATCGGCCCGATGATGCACTCCAAAGCTAGATCCAAACACGGACGCAGGCACATGCACTCGAATTTGAGACGGGGAGACTTGAATCGATCGCCTCTACTTCTACCGAGCAAACAACACCAGATCTATCTACGGTATGCTAGAGAAACAAGCGACGATGGCCAAGGCCAAAGCAACACGGCCCATGCCCCCTGCATCTAGAAAACGAAGACCAAAGGTTGGCTTCGATCGGCCCCATGATCGACGCATTCTTCGTACATGTAGCACACGCAGGCGAAGCGCTACAGCGAGCAGATCTACTAGCAATGCATGCGCGCGCACAAGGTGAGACGCAACGAAATCTGCGATGAACGAGAAGAGCGACGACATCGAACGAGACGGGCCACGTCGGCGGGGAAGCACGAGCAAGGAGGGGAGGGGAGGGAAGGAGCGGCCGGAGAGACACGTACCGCCCGCCAGCCGCGTGGTCAAGGTAGCTGCGGCCGGGCCGGCGCCTCGCACCCCGCGCGCGCGAGCCGCCTGGTCGAGGTAGCTGCGGCGGCCGTGTGCTTGGCGGCCGGGCCGGCGCCTCGACCCCCACCGCGCGCGTGTGGCGTGGTGGTGGTGTGCCGCGCAGGTGCAAAGTGGCACCGGCACTGGCTGGCTGCTGGCTTTTATAGGGGCGGACGCCTTCGACCGCTGGCCAAATCGCTGCTTCCATCTCATCAAGCCATCGCTTCCCCCCTGACACATAACCGAAAGATTCCACAAGAATAATTAGCGAGTTAATTTGTTCAATTTAACTACCACGCAAGGGGCATCCATCCATCCATGTAGTACGTACCACGGCGGCGCACGGCGGACGTTAAGTCGTGACCGTGCCCGTGGTGTAGTCGACGCTGCTGCGCTGCTCCGGCGCGTCGTGCGTGCAGCGGTGCAGGTGCAGCTCTGCGCGCGGTCGATGCATGGGCGTGCAGCCGCGGAGACGGTCGAGTCGAGGAGGTCCCAGCCCAGGTGGTGCAACCCGTGCTGCCACCGAGGCGAGCTGCAAGGGGGGACACAACAGAATCACGTGGGGCCCACCTGTTCCTTCTCCTATCTCCCTTTCCCATTCTCCCCTCCATGCACCGCACCGCACGTACCTCCTCTTCCAAGTTTCACATCGCGTTTGGGTTCCCGCTCTACGTCTCTCCACTTCCCGCTTCAAAGCGAGCACCCCATTTTTTTTCATTCTCTGACGGACGGCGACGGAAACCCTGCATTTGCATTAAACACCACCATCCAAGATGAAATACTAGAAACCATCATTTTTCTTTTTTGCGGGGTTACTAGAAACGATCATGATAGTTTGTTGAGCATCCGCTGTGGTGTTTTTTCCCTAGAAAATCAAGGAAATATAGTAGTATTTGCTTCCATCTTCAAAACATATTTTTTGTTTCGAGGACCCGGCAGGAGCACTGCCTATTTTTTTTTCATATTGAAGAAAAAAGGTAGAAACCCCGAAAGCCTAAAAACAATGCGACCAAATCAGCCGATCCCCCACGGTGGGCACAACTGGAGCGAAAAGCCATGTCACGTTACTTGATGTCCTTGAAAGCTAACATTGCCACCTCGTAACGACTCAAACGGGCAGATGAAAAAAAATATGCATGTTGCTCTCCTTCCAAATGTTTCATAGTGTGTATACGAGTCAACCGATGCATGCGCCTCCTGCGGACCTCCTTAGACTTCTCATCAATCATCTCGCCCCACCAATTTGAGACACTACCCGGTCGGGCAGAAAATTGGAAACCGACAAGTTCTCGTTCGTCCAGGAGATCACATGGTTCCAGACGGCGACAAAAGAAAGGGCAATCCTTGCAAAGGTGGGTAGCGGTTTTCAGGCGCCTGGAGACAAAGATGGCATCTGGGTCATGAGGCCAACCTCGCACAACAAGCAGATCGACCGTGAGAATTCTGCCTTGGGGCACAAGCCACCCGAAGAACTTGCATTCAGGCATCTGGGGTCATGAGGAGCATGGGCAGTCCAGATATTTGAGTCCTTAAACCTGGGATGCGAGACGTTCAACTCGGCCGCGTAGGCTAAGGACAAAGAGTATTCCCCATTGGCGGTAATGTTCATGTGATGGAGTATTCTTGGTCCGTGATAGCTGGATTAGACTGATCCAACTCCCATAGGGACACAAATTCTCCCAGCTATGAGACGGATTGGATCTCCGGTTTTCCCTGCTCGGCTCATGGTGCATCGTTCTATGCTTGCGTGGGGCGGTCTTGAAGAGATAAGTCGCTAGCAGCTTGAGGGGCCCCTTCTCGCTCCAATTGTCATGTTAGAAGAGAGGCTTATGGCCATTTGAGGGAGTCCTGGACTAGGGGGTGTCCGGACAGCCGGACTATCATTATCCGCCAGACTCCAAGACTACGAAGATACAAGATTGAAGACTCCGGCTCGTGTTCGGATGGTACTTTCCTTGGCGTGGAAGGCAAGCTTGGCAATACGGATATGTAGATCTCCTACCATTGTAACCGACTCTGTGTAACCCTAGCCCTCTCCGGTGTCTATATAAACCGGAGGGCTTTAGTCCGTAGGACAACATACATTACAACAATCATACCATAGGCTAGCTTCTAGGGTTTAGCCTCCTTGATCTCGTGGTAGATCTACTCTTGCACTACCCATATCATCAATATTAATCAAGCAGCACGTAGGGTTTTACCTCCATCGAGAGGGCCCGAACCTGGGTAAAAACATTGTGTCCCTCGTCTCCTGTTACCATCCGCCTAGACGCACAGTTCGGGACCCCCTACCCGAGATCCGCCGGTTTTGACACCGACATTGGTGCTTTCATTGAGAGTTCCTCTGTGTCGTCACCGATAGGCTTGATGGCATCTTCAACCAACGACGCTGTCCAGGGTGAGACTTTTCTCCCCGGACAGATCTTCGTATTCGGCGGCTTCGCACTGTGGGCCAATTCACTTGGCCATCTGGAGCAGATCGAAAGCTACGCCCCTGGCCGTCAGGTCAGATTTGGAAGCTTAAACTTCACGGTCGATGTCCGCGGAGACTTGATCCTCGACGGACTCGAGCCACAGCCGAGCGCGCCGCACTGTGACGATGGGCATGATCTAGCTCTGCCGCCGAACAGTGTCTGGGTGGCCGCACACGGATCCGCTTCGGCCATTAGCCTGGAGCCGATCGCCCAGATCGAGGGTCGGTGGATAGGCGCCGCCCTGGGGGCTTCAACATCCACAGCGATGGAGCCGAACACTAATCTTGTCCCCCGCGAAACTCGTGACTCCGAGGCGCCGGACTCCTTGCCGGACTCCGAACCTCCCGCGCCCCTGCCAACCGATCCGGATTGGGCGCCGGTTATGGAATTCACCGCCGCGGACATCTTTCAATGCTCGCCTTTCGGCGATATCTTGAATTCACTAAAGCATCTCTCGTTATCAGGAGAGTCTTGGCCGGACTATGGCCAGGATGGTTGGGGAACGGACGACGAAGAAATTCAGAGCCCACCCACCACCCACTTTGTAGCCACTGTCGACAATCTAATCGACATGCTAGACCTTGACTCCGAAGACATTGACGGAATAGACGACAATGCTGGAGACGAACAAGAAACAGAGCCTATAAGGCACGGGAGGACTACCTCGTCACATGAAATATATATGGTAGACACCCCAAAGGAGAGCAATAACGAGGATCAACGGGCCGCGGCAGAAGATGACCACGCCGATAAACGACCAAAACGGCGGCGCATGCGCCGTCCTAAGTCCCGCCTCGACAACAACGCTCCCAAAGAGCCTGCAATACGGCAGGGCTCACAAACGGACGACGAACACGCAGATAAGCAACCGTCCGACCATGACGAGTCAGATAATCAGTCCAGGCCAGGTGAAAACAACAGTCCGGACGACCTCACGTCGGACACACCGCCGGAGAGCAAGAACCTTCGGAAAAGACTCGTCAGTACTGCAAAAAGCCTGAAGAAGGAAAAACGGAGGCTCAAAACAGCGAAAGACACACTCAGAATGAGATGGAGCAAAGTGCTCAAAACCGCAGATAAGTACGGCAATGACCACCAATCAAAGAGCTACCCGAAGCGCAAGCTGCTACCAGAATTCGACGAGGAGGCCATAGAGCCCCCACCGTCCAAAAATAAAGGGGCTGCCTGGCTGGATAGACGGCCAGATGATAGGCCAAATTCTGACAGCGGCGCCACACATAAGCCAACCAACGAACTTGGAAGGATAGATGGCCCAGCCAGATCCATCTACGGGCCAAAGGAGAAGGCCCCAGGAAACAAGGCAACACGTCAAGTGTCCGATGATAGCGGCACACACAAATACAGGGGCGCCGCACACCCACTATGTTTCACTGACGAGGTGCTGGACCATGAATTCCCAGCAGAATTTAAACCCATAAACATAGAGGCCTACGATGGAACAACAGACCCTGGAGTCTGGATAGAAGATTATATACTACATATAAATATGGCCAGAGGAGATGATCTCCACGCCATAAAATACCTACCCCTCAAGCTCAAAGGGCCAGCCCGTCATTGGCTTAAAAGCCTCCCAGAAAATACTGTTGGAAGTTGGGAAGAGCTCGAGGACGCGTTTAGAGCAAATTTTCAAGGGACTTATGTCCGTCCTCCGGATGCAGATGACCTAAGTCATATAACTCAACAGCCCGGAGAGTCAGCGGAAATTCTGGAACAGGTTCCTTACAAAAAAGAACCAAATAGTCAACTGTCCGGACGCCGAAGCCTTAGCAGCTTTCAAGCACAATGTCCGAGACGAATGGCTCGCCAGGCACCTCGGTCAAGAGAAACCGAGGACAGTGTCCGCACTAACAAGCCTCATGACCCGCTTCTGTGCGGGCGAGGATAGCTGGTTAGCACGATGCAGCACCAGCGACCCAAGTACATCAGAGATAAGAGATGGAAACGGAAAATCACGGCGCAGAAAAGAGCAGCGCCGGAATAAAGAGAAAAGCCCAAAGAGCGCGGCAGTCAACGCCGGATTCAAAAGCTCGCGGCCCAATAATAAAACACAACCTCTTAAGGATGACAGTGACGAATTGTCCAACTTAAACAAAATTTTGGGTCGGATATGCCAAATCCACAGTACCCCCGGAAGGCCTGCAAATCACACCCACAGGGATTGTTGGGTTTTTAAACAGTCTGGCCGACTAAATGCCGAACACAAGGGGCTCGACGCGTCAAGTGAAGAATATAAACCCCACCAGCAGAGCACCGGAAAACAAAAGACTTTCCCACAAGGGGTCAAAGCAGTAAACTCACTTCATGTGATAATACGGAAAAATAGTGCGGCACTTTCTAAAAAGAGCTTCGCACGGTCCAACCCAGCAGACCGTCGAGATTGGATATCAAAACCAATCACTTTCGACCACCTGGACTATTCCAGAAGCGTTCGAAATGCGGGACGGACTCCCCTGATATTGAATCCCATAATAGACGGATTGCAACTTACTAACGTCCTAATGGACGGAGGCAGTGACTTAAACCTGCTATATTCAAACACAATCCGTAGGATGGGGATAGACCCTACCAAAATTCGACGCAGCCGCACTTCCTTCAAAGGAGTGACGCCAGGCCATTACGCCAAGTGCACAGGCTCCATATTACTAGAAGTCGTGTTCGGATCACCGAAAAATTCTCGACGCGAAAAATTAATTTTTCACATCGTCCCATTTGAAAGTGAATATCAAGCACTCTTGGGATGAAAGGCTTTTGTCCGCTTCAACGCCATACCGCATTACGCGTCTCTTACACTCAAGATGCCTGGACTGCGTGGCGTAATTTTAGTGCGAGGGTCACTTAAAGACCCCGGACTTGGATAGACGAATCCGGCATCAGTGGGCTAGGGGCTCCCTAGCCGCATACCCCTTCACAGGGGGCTGCGCGCACAAATAACCGCGGGTTCATACAAACCCCGCTTTAATTATTTATATTTCTAATATTTTTCGCACGAATTGTTTTTAAAACTAAACGTTCCTCTCTTTTTACAGATGAACAACGTGCATACCCGTCCAGGATAACGGCGCAACGGAGACACAGGCGCAGACGTGCAGTAGGGACCCGTTGTGAGGATTCTTTTCAGATTAAGACCCTGCGTAAACCTTTTTTACTGTCTCTTGTTGTCATTCTCCCTTGGTTTCTTCCTATAGCCAAAGCGGAGCCTGACGTTTTGGCATCGGCTGCGTCAGAAGACCATGCCCGTACCTGGACACTAGGGGCTTAGGGCATCGTTCTGCCCATTATTATAAAGACCGAACACCTTAGGGAGTGTTCGGCGTCTCGAGTTAGGCATTATATGCATCAGCTCCGAATCATGTCTTTGGTCAAATGTTGGGTTTGCCCGGCTCCTGTGTTTTGCTGCCTTACGTTCCGTATCATCGGCTAACGCGGCACCATGAGAACTACTGTGATTGTGCCCCAGTTCGGCTGGGCGAGCACCTCGGTAGAGAAAGTCGAAAACTGACTGTCATGATACAGCGAGAGACTGGTCAGCCACTCGATCGACTATCGGAATGTTTAGAATTCCCCGCTTTGACGAAGGGCCGTTTCCCGGTCAGGCACACGCGCTCCAACTTCGGAGAAGGGCGATGCCACCAGGGGCTATATCGTAGCCCCACCCTCGAGCTCCACTGGCTAAGTGAAAGTGATAAAGCATTATAGTCCGGATTGCCTCGTTCGCTACGCTACCACCTCCTTATAACAGGACCGAGACGTCGGATTAAGTGTGAAAACGCGCTATTTTTGCGAACACCCCAGCACCTTGTGCGTGGGGGCTGAAGCCGAAGACTGCCATCTTTCAAGTTATACACAAGTATACGTAAACGGACGCACAGGAGAAGTTTTACTACTTGGACGCACAAGTATAAAAAGCAGTTATAACATAATCATCGATTCGAGCACTGCGACTCTATTACACGAGCGCCACGCATAACTTCCCCGAAATAGTGCTCGGCAGGGAGCCGGTCTTCATCCGAACCCTGGGCAGCAACAGCGGTGGCGTCCATCTCTGGACAATGCGCCTTCACACGGGCAAGAGCCATCCGCGCGCCCTCTATGCAGGCCGACCGCTTCATCTCCTTTATATGCGGCACCGCTCCAAGGAATTGCTGTAGTAAGCCAAAGTAGCTCGTTGCCTTGGACCTCTCTAGCCAGACATGGGCCACGATGTCAGTGATGGCAAGTCCGGACAATCTATTTAGCTCGGCCCATTCGGCCAACCGGTCTGTCAATGGAAGTGGGCGATCCGGACTGTGGAATTGAGACCAATATAGCTCTTCCGTCTCGTGATCCTTCTGGCTCCGGAAGTGCTTAATGGCATCGGCCGCACTTGCAGCTAAGTCCATATACGGATCCTCCGGACTCCACAGCCGCTCAAATTGAGCATACTTTCCATCCATAAACCGACGACGCAGCAGAAAAGGCTTGCCAGCCACGATCTCTCCGGCCTGGCGCAGTTCCGCCTTCATAGCCCGCATTACAGAGCGGGCATCCTTGGCTTCGGCAGTGGCCTTCTTCAGGTCTTCCCGCTCCGATAAGCGCTCCTTTTCAAGAGCCTCATTGCGATCGGCAGCATCTTTTACTTTCATGGCCAATTTGGCCACCTCGGCCCTGCTTAGGCAGTGCGCAGCCTTTTCGGCTTTCAACTCCTCGGTCGCCCTCGAGGCAGCCGCTTCACTCCTTCGGGCTTGCTCCTTAGCTCGAGCAAGTTCGGCCCGAAGGCCCTCCACAGCAGCAGCACCGTCTGTACAAACAGCATATAATTTATCAGAGGAGGGCTTTGACCCCCTTAATAAAGCGACTGCGGAGAACTCTTTTACCTTGCGACTCGTCAAGTCGCCTGTTGACAAGTGCGATGTCCGCATCTGCCAAGTCAAATTGCCGATTTAACTCGGCAAACTCACTAGTCCGGCTAGCCCCCGGACTATCCGCCACCTGCATAGGACCGACGGAATTCATTCCTTTAGATTTCGATCCTCGGTACGCTGTCGTTTCCGACAACCTACCGAGTCTCAGGGGCTACTATCTATACAGGGCGCATTTTTTATATGCAAAACTGTTAAAAGACAAAGGGGTGCATCATTCTCGCATACCTCAAATCCCGCCAGCAAACTCATGGCGGCATTACGCAATTCGCTCTCAGCGGACGAAATCCTTCCAATCACCATACGCATTAACGCACGGTGATCTTCTGAAATGGACGCCCTCTCAAGCAGATTCTTCAGTTCTCCCGGCCGGACACTAGTAGGTGCCGAACTCTCTGGCCCCTCCGGACTCGGGGATACCCTCCGTGATGACACTTCGGGTTCGCCTGCCTCATCTGGCGGCGCTGCGGACGGAGGCGTATCGCTCTCCATCATCTCCGGAAGAAGGTCCCCCGAAGATGAACTCATCTGAGAAGGCTGCAGATCCGAACTGCAATATAAATATTTCGGTTATCTACAGAAGCACAAATGAAGGTATTTCCTTACTAATTAACTCCCTCTTTCATACTCACGGCTCGCTGGAGGGCCGATCCTTTGATGATGATTGTGCGTCCGGATTCTTTCCGGGCGCCGGACCCCCCGGGGAAGATCTCTTCCCACGCTTAGGGGCTTTGGCCTCCGGATCTTTGGAGGCGGTCCTCTTCTCCCCCTGAAGGGAGGGGTTCTTGGTTCCCCCCTCTTTAGTCGCCCCTTTGGGCGAAATATTAGCTCCTCTATTTTCCCCGTCGCCCCCTTCTGTGGGCGCAACCTCCAACATTCTGACCAGCACGGGCTCTAGTGCGGTCTCTGGGAGGGGGGCCGGACACCTTATCAGCCTTGATCGCGCCACCCATTCCTGTAAAGAACAAAGGGTCAGGAGGCGAACTCTAGAAAGGCACATAAACAGAATGTCCGGACTCTGAGCTACTTACCTGAGTATCCGGGCGATCGCGGCTTAGGCCTGCATCCTCGGCTAAATCCGGACACGCCACCTGCGGTCCGAAGAACAACTTGTACATCTCCACGGGTGTCGCACCCATGAAGTGTTGGAGAATCCGAGGTCCCTCCGGGTTGAACTCCCATAAACGGAGAGGACGGCATTTGCAGGGCAGAAGATGCCTGATTAGCATAACCTGCATCACCTTGATTAGGTCGATCTCCCTCGCTTGGAGATCTCGAATCCGGCCCTGCAGTGAAGGCACGTCTTCAGACGGCCCCAAATTGAGCCCTTGGTTGACCCACGACATCAGTTGGCGTGGAGGTCCCGGGCGGAATAAGGGCGGTGGCTTTTGCCTTCTGCCCCTTGGAGCGGTGATATAGAACCACTCCTGCTGCCACAGTCCGAGTTCCTCTTGGAAGGAACCCTCGGGCCACGGGGCATCGACCTTTTTGCTTATGGTCGCCCCGCCGCACTCCGCTTGACGCCCCCCGATCAACTTCGGCTCCACCTTGAAGGTCTTCAGCCATAGGCCGAAGTGGGGAATGACGCAGAGGAAGGCTTCGCAGACGATAATGAATGCGGAGATATGGAGGATGGACTCCGGAGCCAAGTCGTGAAAGTCCAGCCCATAGTAGAACAGGAGCCCCCTCACGAAGGGATCCGTCGGGAAGCCTAAACCCCGACGGAGGTGGGATACGAAAACGACGTATTCACCGGGCTCGGGGGCTGGCACAGCCTGCCCTTGGGCAGGCAACCTGTGCGAAACCTCGTAGGCCAGGTACTTGGCCTCACGCAACTTCAATATGTCCTCCTCCGTGACGGAGGAGGGCATCCACCGGCCTTGGAGGTCGGAGCTGGACATGATTGAGGATCCGAAGCGCTCGAATCTGAGGCTCTGGGTGTTGGAACTAGGAGCGGGGAAGAGATTCGATGCGAGATTGAAGAACAATGGCGAGCCTTGGTCCTCTTATAAAGGGAAAAAAATACCAAGGGCCGTCTTCGTGACCGTTTGGGATTCCCCTTCGATAGAGGAGGCGTGGCGACGGGAGCGGTTGGGTTACCCACGCACGTATTGATGAGAATCCCGGAATAAGGGGAACACGATCTCTGCTTCGACAAGACGTGCCAAGGAAACCGCTTCGCTAAACGTGCTGAGGTGGTATAGTAATTCAAACAAAGGCCTGGTGGCGGTGTGATGTCACGCCGCATAATACGTCAGCAGATTGAACTAAGTGTACATTTTATTCTCTCTACGGTGGAATGTGGAATTTATTTTGCAGAGCCGGACACTATCCTGGTGTTCATGATCTTCTCTGGATTATTCAAGGGAGGAACCCGCCTTGCAATGCCGAACATTATGCACACCGGACTTATCGTCATTGAAGACTGGTTCAGGGGCTACTGAGGGAGTCCTGGACTAGGGGGTGTCCGGACAGCCGGACTATCATTATCCGCCGGACTCCAAGACTACGAAGATACAAGATTGAAGACTCCGGCTCGTGTCCGGATGGTACTTTCCTTGGCGTGGAAGGCAAGCTTGGCAATACGGATATGTAGATCTCCTACCATTGTAACCGACTCTGTGTAACCCTAGCCCTCTCCGGTGTCTATATAAACCGGAGGGCTTTAGTCCGTAGGACAACATACATTACAACAATCATACCATAGGCTAGCTTCTAGGGTTTAGCCTCCTTGATCTCGTGGTAGATCTACTCTTGTACTACCCATATCATCAATATTAATCAAGCAGGACGTAGGGTTTTACCTCCATCGAGAGGGCCCGAACCTGGGTAAAAACATCGTATCCCTCGTCTCCTGTTACCATCCGCCTAGACGCACAGTTCGGGACCCCCTACCCGAGATCCGCCGGTTTTGACACTGACACCATTCCTGATGGTAATGATGGTGGAGGCCAAGGCAAGGGCCATGTCAGCCTGGTCACATAGCAGTTGGGATCCCACCCAAGGCCTTTTTGGACAAGTCCATTGAAGCGAGGGCCGGCGTTACTGCAGAGCGTGCCCAAACTTATCGATGTCACCAATACCGAGGGCACCCAAGTGCTTAGGCCGACACACCGTCTTCTAGTTAAACAACGAGTGACCGCCCGACAACTGCTCCTAGTCATTATATTTCTGCCATACCAAACCATGGATGATCTGGTTAATCTTGTGCAAGAGCCACTTGGGAGGGGCAAGGATTGCCAAGTGGCAAGTGGGCATGACAGTGAGCACTGAGTAAGCAAGGGAAACCCTTTCAGCCTGTTCAAGTGCTTCCCTTTTCGTTCCTAAAAAAGAGAGGAATTTCCATTCCCCCCTGATTTACCCTTTTGACATATATTTACCCAATTTGGAGAAAATCCTCAATTTATACCCCGAATGATTGACTTTGTGCAGCATTTTACCTCAAGAAGACATCTGCATGTCCGAAAGCACACATGTCAGAGCCATGGTCAATTTTTCTACTACGGTGGTCAATGTGTTTGGTCCGAAGTACTTGAGAGAACCAACTGCCGAAGACATCACATGAGTAGTGACACTGTCGAAGGCAAGAGGTGACCAGGTATGCTCGAATCCCTGGATTGCATGCACTAACAATGGAAGAATTGCCCACATGGGCAATGTCATCGTCATTGCAAAAAGCCTGCCATCATTCTTGAAACAATTGCATCTCAAGACCTCTGTATTTTACACTCTATCTTTGGGATGCCCGGTTCTCACGATGACATCAACGTGCCGCAAGTTTCCATTGTTTGCAAGGTTGTGTGCGGGCCATTTTTTTGTGATGGTATTTATTCTTCGTGCGCGATCTTCGCCAAGATCATCTCCGACCAAGGGTTGAGAAAATAGCTTACTTTGCTCAAAGACAAAAAAAAAAAGAAACGATGTGGAGAGGGCATTTGGTGTGCCCCAAGCCCATTTTGCAATTGTTCGAAGAACTGTAAACATATGGGATACAGAGACGTTGTGAGAAGCGTTGACAACTTGTGTGATCATGTACAACATGATTGTGGGTGATGAGAGTGCTGGAGTTTGAATTTGAGCGCATGGGTGATCCTTTCAAACTTCCAAGGCAGAATCCGGTGACGTTTGAGAATTTTATTCAAATGCATCATTTGTTTCAAAAAAATGCATCAACAAGTTCGACATCGAGCCATTCATGAGCCGATCCGGAATGACCTGGTTGAACATTTGTCTACACATACACCGGAAAGAAAGATGGCAACCCCCATTTGTACGGAGGAGAAAACGTCCCTGCCAATGCCATCGTGGTTGAAGATCCCGTGGCGCAATTTGCGTACTATCGAAAAAAAAAAGAAGATCCCGTGGCGCTCCTCTACGCAACGTGCCGTCAACCCCTGGCCCTTGCGCCGTTACCGGGTCGTCGTGGCGACAGAAAACAGCGACCGTCCACGACCAATCGAGACCGAGAGAGAAAACACGCTCACCAATTTCACTGTAGCAACCGGCGCTGCTGTGCAGCACAAGTGAAGTCCACTCATTCATTCACCGCGGCGCTCCCTCCCTCGTCTCTCCTCACCTGCCCCGTGAACCAAAAAGGTCCCGAATCCCAACGCACCACCCTCTCCCACAAGCAAAAGATTTCTGCGGACTAGTACTCACTGCTGTTCCCCCGCTCCCCTCCCCTTCCATTGATTGCTCTGCTTTTCTCCACGCAGCGCAACGCTACCACCGCCGCCGCCTCCTCCTTTCCTCCACACCGCCAAGGCCACGAACCAACCCCCGTCCTCCCTCTCGCGGCCGGCTCCGGTGCTCCCGCGTGCGCGAGGGAGCGCGGCCGCCCCGGCCTGCTTCCTCGGGTGCCCGCGTGTGGGCGCGAGGCGAGCGCGGTGACCCCGGCCTGCTTCCTCGGGTGCCCGCGTGTGGGCGGCTAGGGAGCGCGGTGACCCCGGGCGCACGGCCTGCTTGCTCGGGCGCTCGCGCGTGGGCGGCTAGGGCGCGAGGCGAGCGCGGCGGCCGGGCCGCGCGGGGTCGACATGGGAGAGATGGATTTGAAGGCCGCGGTGCTCTCCTGGTCGGTCCAGGAGGTCGCCGACGACGACTCCTACAGGGGCAAGGTACGTACGTGCGCCATCCCTCCCTCCCTCCCTCCCTCTGCTCCGGATGATGATTTGTGCGGGCGCGGCGCGCGGTTCTGCGAGCTTTGGGCCTTGTTCTTTTAGGTTTCGATTCGAATCCGTGCGGCGCCTATGCGTGCGTGCGTACGGACATGATTATATTTGATTAAATCCGGCGATTATTTTCGATTAATCGCGTTTTGGTGAGCTGTTTGTTCTGCCTCAGTTGATGGCGGTTGTGTGGTCGAGCGTGTGCGCTAGGGTTTAGAGTGGGTTTCTGTCTACGTGTCATCGAAGTGCAATTAATTAGCATGTGGGGGGTGCCATTTCGTAAGTTACATGTTGCTGCTGTTGGTGGACTTGTGCCATACATATGTGACTGATTCGGGCTAACTCTATGTTATTGTGCGTGCTCCTTTTTCCTTTTTAGAAAATGTTATGCATGATTGCTGTTGAAAGCAATTGTTCCATTTCTGAATTGTTTCCAAAAAACTTCAGATAATACGCCGTGTAAGTTTTAAGCAGCAGTTGGCAGATGATAGGTGTGTAAGTTATGTATATACATGTCGCGATGTTGTACAATTTGGTGGCAGAGAAATTGTAAATTGTTTTGCTATGACAAATTATGTCTATGGTTAAGTATGGTGACCTCCTTGTGATATGAGCAGCTTAAGCCCTGTATTGATCCTTGCTTGTTCTTGTAGTAGATGAAATTGACCAGATAGCTCTTCTCTTAGCATTAATTACATGCCATTATGTGCTTAAGGAACTGTTGGTGAATCTTAATCATATTTCATTTATGACCTCGTCTGCGTTCAGATTGAGACTATTCTCTGCAACTTCAAATCTTTTTTTGCAAGCTTGAGCCATTTTATTTGCAAATCTGTGCTTACGAATATGTACAAATATGTGCGCTAGGTTTCTGGTCGTGCTTAAATCTGGTGATTTTTTATTAATCACATTTAGTGTGCTGTTGTCTGCTGCCTTTTAGGTGCAATCTAAGTTGGGTCAGTTGGATGCTCCAAACGATGGTACTCTGTCTTTGTGTGATCCGTGCGCTAGGGTTTAGAGGGTTTTTCTGTTGGTATTTCAGGAAATTACATGTTGCTGTTGGTGCAATATGGGATGATTAGGACTAACTAGATGTTATGTAGTATAATTTTTTGTGTTACTGATGGAGGTGCACATTGCTGTTGAAAAGGATGACAAATTAATTTGCTATGCTCATGATGTACCAATAGTTGTGAAGTGTTTTAGTTGGCTGTAGCATCATCTAGTCCGTCCCATTCTATTTTTTTAGATAATACATGGTGTAAGTTTTAAATGGTTATTGGGAGATGATAGGTGTGTAAGTCATATATGTATCCTAATGAGAGAGACATTTCAGGACGCTGTATAGTCTGGTGGGAGAAACTATATTTTTTTTATGCCTGTGGTTATTTAAGCCCCGTATTGAACCTTGCTTGTTCTTGCAGTAGATGAAATTGACCAGATAGCTAGTTTGTTAGCACTAATTACATGCCATCTGTGTGCCCAAGAAATTGTTGGAGAATCTTTTGCTACATATAACCATATTTCATTTATGCCCCCTTTTGTGTTAAGGTTGAGACTTCCATGCAACTTCAAGTCTTTTTTGCACTCTCGAGCCTTTTTTTTTCCGAGTATGTGTTCATGAATGGACCCTGGACCGGCAAGCTTATACATGCATATGCGTGCTAGGCTTCTGGTTGCGCTTATATCTGGTGATTTTTTTTTGATTAATTGCATATAGCGTGCTGTTGTTCGCTGCCTTTTATGTGCAATCGAAGTTGGGTCAGTTAGATGCTCCAAATGATGGTGCTCCGTCTGTGTGTGGTCCGTGTGCTAGGGTTTAGAGGGTCCATCTGTCCACGTGTCATGGATGTGCAATTGGCATGTGAATGCCATTTCTGGACTGTCTGATAACAACATAATAGTTGCACGCTCGTTGACACATTGCATTTCAGGAAATTACATGTTGCTGTTGGTGCCATATGTGGCTGATTCGGGCCAACTAGATTTTATGCACGCCTTTTCTTTTTTTCTTTTAGAGAATGTTACACATGATTCTTATGTTACTGATGGAGGTGCCCATTGCTGTTGAAAGTGATGTCACCATTTGTGAATTGTTTCCAGAAAATTACGATAACATGTGGTGCAAGTTTTAAACGGCTGTTGGGAGATGATAGGTGTGTAAGTCATGTATCCTCGTGAGAAAGATACATGTCGCGATGTTCCACAATTTGGTGGCAGAAATTATAAATTGTTTTGCTGTGAAAAATCATGTTTATGCTTGAGTATGCTAAACCTCCTTGTGGCATGAGAGCAGCTTAAGCTCTGTATCGATCCTAGCTTGTCCTTGCAGTAGACGAAATTGACCAGATAGCTTTTCTGATAGCATTAATTACATGCCATTTGTGTCCTCAAGAATCTGTTGGAGAATCTTTTGCTAGCTATAATCATATTTCATTAATGAACTATTCTGTGTTTAGGTTGGGACTATTCCCTGCAACTTCAAGTCATTTGATCGCGATCTCCTTTGTGCCTAATACTGCCTTGGTAATCATCCATATGCTCGGCAGTTGGATAGGCTCGGGTCATTGTTTTTCTTTTTCACATTTTTACTACATTGAGCCAAAGCACTTTGTTGCTTTTTCAATATATGCATGCATATGGATTCCAATCAGTTCTTTGATGTGAAAATACGTTTGTTGCTCCTTAATTATTGTGCAAGCCATTGTCAAATGGAACGATTCTGTTCCAATGATACTCCAATGTCAAATATGCTTTAACCAGTGTAAAGTAAGTTGTTTGAAGGATATTAATGACTTTTGGCCTAATTCAGTAGGTTCAGTTACGAGACTTTGCTGAAAATGTACTCTAGATCCACCTATACGGCTATAGCCATACAATTTAGCTTGTATATTTATTTCTGTTAAATGTATGTTGTCGTCATCCAGAAAATGAAGGTCAATAATGTCATTACATGAAGCTACCAACCTTAGAATCGTGTAATTTTCTTTTCTTTATGTTTGTTCCCTATTTGCAGCCTTTTTTGGCCCATTGTTTAACTTATTATTCATATTTGTAGCATTCTTTCAGCAGAGTTTGTGCGGGTTGTTGTTCCTGATGGAAAAGCTGTAGATGCAATGGTTCCATAAACTGTGAAAAGGACTTACACTCCCCTCAATGGGACGGAACATGAGATACGTGCACTTCCAATTTTGCAGTTTACTGTCTTGTAATTGTCCTATCTTTACCTGGTTGTAACAAAATGCATTCACGCTAAGTTTTTTTTTTTTTTTTTACTTTTCATGCTAACTTAAAGAAAAACAGTAGTTAACCAAAATTGATTGAACATGAGGAATGAAGTGAGATTGAGAAATCTGAAGGCTAAGAACTGGTAGGGAGTGATAGTTAGTAGTACCTGCACCCATTGGTTTCGTAGATTAATTCAATGCCAAGAAGGCATGGGCCATGCTATTTTGGTTTCTTTGTAGCTTCATCACATTACAATATTATTTCTGTCATTGTGTCATTGTTTTTGGAATTTTATGTATTGTGGTATCGTCACATCCAATGCCAAGAAGGCATGGGCCATTCTTTGTAGCTTGTTTTAAATTTTGTTATTACAAGCAGCAGCTTACAGAATAAGTGCAGCATCATTTTGCCAGAAACATGAATGAGTAATGATGCTATTTCTGGAGTATAAAGCCCTCAGGCTTCTCCCTCAATTATATAGCCTTCTCCCTCAATTATATAGCCTTATGGATGTACACCAACTTCATTACAATGCAGTTACTTTCTTCTGTTTTGCAAGCAATATTACCCAGACAGTAGTGCTATCCACCATCAATCAAAGAACTTGAGGATGAAATGATAGTGGAATTAAGGATATAAAGGGTTAGGAAATCTCGGATCGTCATAATTACTTCAATTATCTTCAAAAAGTTTTATGTTAGGTTTTGTTAAATCGAATTCTGATATTGATTTTAGATTGATATCAATCTTATTTTGTAGCTGAATCCCGATTTATACAGTTTTTGTGCTCTAACATTTAATATTCCTTTGACGATGACAAAAACTATGGCAGTTCTTGACCAAGAGACGTGGGTTGCTGTTGACATTCCTGAAGAATTCCAAGTGATTGTTTTGTCACTGCCATCAACTGAGGTTCTTGTTAATGATGTTGAGATGCCTAGCACTGGTAACAACTCAAAGCTCAGTGAGGATGGAGTTTGTACAAGTCAAGAGTCGCATATTCAACTGAAAATAATGTTGAAATAACAGTGGAACATCTATGAGGTATTTGTACCGTGTGCCTCTGATTGAAGACATGGTCAGATCTATGGTCATGCCTTGAACTCATCAGTGAAGCACCCTTGCTCATGCCTTGAACTCATCAATGAAGCACCCTTGTTGAAAATACATTCCATGGAGGTAACAGGAAAATCAGGATCATACTTTATGGATGTGGATTTTTGGGGCAATGATGATGTTTTTCTACTGGGCTTATTCTGCGAGGAATGATGACATATTTGTTTTGTCTAGCATAAAACCTGAAGCTGCAGAGGACTTAAACTGCCATGGTGTGACATATTATTGTTTGGCAATAGTCACTGAGGTTTCTATGGTTGATGAATACCAGAACGGCTTCAGAGCCAAAGTTCCAAAGAATATTGGTCTGGACGAAGACTTAAACAAACTGTAACATGCAATATTTCTCAATAATATCACAATAAATTTACGGATATGGAAAGCACTTACCTGCAAAACACACATGAATGACAATTTCACACTAATCAAGTCCCTCTTAGCCCCCACAAATCTGGTAATATGACATGAATATTCGTGTTTTAGTTTTACTTGCTATTTTCATTACCATTATAAATTAGTATGTGACCTGACCTTTTGAGCTCCTCTTTGTTGGCTCTGTTGCAGGTGAGGATGTTTGTGGTATCTGTGTTAAACAGGATGGAGTCTGTTTGGCTTCTTTCGCAGAGACATCCAGAAATTATTGGGTGAGGATGCTATTGAATCTGTCATCTCAGCTGTAAGATGTGGGCCTGTGAAGTGTATATGGGTCCACCAGGTACTGGAAAAACCAAGACGGCACTTTACTGTTGGTTTTGGCATGTTTGAAATGCAGATTTTTTTTCCGAATAAGCTGAACTCTTACTTGTGCTCCCAGAAATGTTGCTGTTGTTGGAGTTTGCACTTGTTTTCAGTCGACGGTGTTGTAGGCTGAATGTACACTATTGTAGGAACTGGATGGAGCAAGGTCTACATGCCTTAAATTGCTTAAAGATCTGCTACACTCGCTTAATTACCCATTGGAGTAAACAGAAACTGGGTCCAGAGCATACGTAATTCAACAGTTCTTTTCTGTTCTAGCTCTACCTCTTATGTTTCATTGTTATTGATCTGTTTTTGATGATCTTAATCCTTACATTTCATAGTTCACCTCTAGGTATGCAAAGAAGCTGGATTCGTGACAAGTTTATTTGAGAGATTGGTTATGCTCAAATTTGATAAACATTTGTTGATTATACAGTATCACATGAATCCTTCTGTCAGCTTATTTCCAAGTGCTATGAGAGGAAGATTTTAGATGGTTCCATTGTCATGTCTCCTAGTTGTGATAAGAATTACACATGCCTCCCTTTTGTCAGCTAGATGTTTCTAAATGTCACTGATGGAAGAGAAGACAAAGAGGGCACAGGAAGCAGTCGTAGAAACATGGTTAAAGTTGCTGTTGTTTGCAACTAATCCATTCCATCTTTAAATGTATGTTTAAGCTGAACTCTATCCTTCCTTTAACCTTAATATCCTTTCTATTTTTTCTTTTATGAAGCTACCTTGCTAATATAACATTGGATCTTTAGAAGTTTATGTGGTCTGCTGTTCTTGTACTGCATACTTCATAATCTTCATTGGTAGAAATGTGTTCACTACAATAGTGTACGTTGAGAGTCCAGATTTCTATTTGTATCTCATGATATGGTATTGCATCAATCCAGCTTTATGAAATTTCAATTCTACTGCCCTCTTTCGTAGACAAATGTTACATTTGTAGTTAGAAAAAAGAGAGCATTAGGTAGATGACATGAAAGGTGAAACATTATGCCCTATTACAGTTGTTGCCACTTTATGAACCCACTTTAGTAACTTCTATTATTTCCAGACTTCATAGTGAAAAAGCAATGATATGTCAATGATTTGGTGATATAGAATCGACTTAAATTTGCTGAAGAAAATTCTTTCAGTAGCCTTTGTCCAAACTTTGATCCCTAAAGATCACTAAGCATACCACATAAGTTATTTCTGCAGGTTGGATAAGGACAGACCAAGGGCTCAGCATAGTCCGCGGTCTCTCCATATATTGCTCAAGTTGATGCAATTAAAAGTCGACCTGCCAAAAAATATGACACATATGATGGCTTTCATGTGCGGGTGAAGTCCATTGATGATTTCCAAAGAGAAGATGATACATCAATACTATCAACTGTTAAGAGAGGAGTTGTAGGATTTCTTGCTGATAACCAAAGAACAAATGTTGCTCTTACTGGAGCAAGGCCTGCATCAATTTATTCGGGACCCCTTGTTTTATTGCTGCTCAAAGTATGTCAGACCGATTCTACAAAATTATCAGGTGGATGCTTTTTCATGCACGTAATGTCTTTGGATTGTTGGGAATGCTCATACAGTGTATACAAGTGGGGCTTAATGGACAGACCTTGTTGCTGCAGAGAGATGTAAATGTGTTTTCAGTGCCACTAATGATGCAACCATCTGTAAGTTGGTTCTGCAAGTAAAGCAAGAGCTTGATGAACTTGACGATCTTCTTAATGCTGATTCAGTGGGTTTCAGGCATACCAGATGGAAGGTAAGTATTTAGCCAGTTTGACTTTGAACATGCTTTCATGTTTTCTAATATGTCGCTGCACTTAAATTACCCAAAATGCAAACATGTATGTACATTTGTCCTATTAGACTTATGACTGTTGTCAGGGAGTTATAGTTTATTGAGTATACAATTCCTTTACAGTGTGATTTTGTTTGTGTTCATGAATAGATCTGTACTTCACTTTTTAGAATCATGTATGTGGTTCGCTTGTCTCTGCTAGGCTGTTTGCTCTGTAATTGGATTTTGCCAGGTTTGTAGGACATGTGCTACTTTGTACCATGCTATGTTAATCATTACGTGGTTCTTTACACAGAGTACGTGTCATCTTGAGAACCTCCTAGTTTTCTTGAAGAACACATTGTCCTTTCATTTTTCTCGTATATGTTAGGAAATATGCAACTTATATTTTCAGGTGGCCATAGGCCAATATATATACATGTAGAGGTGCGGTACAATATGCAGAAAACAAAGAAGACATGTAATATATCGAGGTGTGTTGAGAGAAATCATCTGTAAAGATAATATAGTAGCGATGACCTCCTTTCAAGTCAAAGGGAGCTGGACCCTAGTCATCAGAGTTAACAAGGTCAAAAGGACGTTGAAACATAGTATCCCTATGAGGATAATGTAACTGGACTAGTTTACCAAGCCGACAACCTTGACAGTCTAAAGTCATCGTTGGAGAGGGATCCAAGAACATGTCGAACTAAGGATGGGAGATGAGAGCCACATAAGTGACAAAGCCAATGATGCCACTTCTGAAAAGAGCTGGTAGACAGGGGAACAGAGGCCGAGAGGCTAGTGGTGGTGGCAATGGAGGGAAGGTGAAGCTATTCAAGCTCCCAGAGACCTTGGGACTCACGGCGCCGGGGGCCAGCACTAAGGAGAGCTTCAGTGTGACGGACCAGAATAGAACAGGAGTCAGAGTCAACAATCTGACCACCAAAAATGAGCTACATGGTAAGTTGAGGAATATGAGCAACATCAGGAACATGAAATGACGAAGTGCTAAGAATGCCTCGGCCATTAACTTGGAGGGAGGTTCCATCAGTAGTAAGAACATGAACAGGTGAATCGAGGGGTCTAATAGAAGGCAAAGTGGATGAATCATGAGTCATATGAAAAGATGCTCCAATATCTAAGAATCCATGGAGATGCACCTGCCTATGTAGAAGGTGGTCTCACAATGCTAGAATAGTCCATAACATAACCAGCAGAACCTATCAATGGAGAACCAGAGGACGTAGCTAGCAGGCATCAAAGTCGCGTAATCTCCTGCCAAGTCATGGGCGGCTCAACTGAAGAGGTCGATGTAGATGCACTCTACAAGGAAGAACCAAAGCCGCACAATCTCCTGCTCAGTGAAGGTCACATCAGAAGTAGATGTAGCAACATTGGAAGGGGAGCGGCCACCACTACCTGTGGAAGCTGCGAGAGGAGGCAGTGTACCATGACCAGTATTGTTTGCAGAGATCGGTTGAGGAGACTATGCACTCTACAAGGAAGTATTCCATGTGAACACTATGCTTTAGGAATTCAATTACTAAAGCATGCTAATCTATGGTACGCCAGAAAAAAAAGCATGCTAATAACCACACTAATACGGTCCCGGCAGAGCCTGTATTACACTATTGTGGTATCAAAATGTCAGATCATGAATACTTAACCTAAAAGGTTCCCTAATAGTATAGAAACAATATAAGTTCCTAACTTTCTATAATAGTTCAAAAAATTGGTTGGTGATAAAGACTTAGATTACCTAAAAAAAGTTCCCCTTGAATTCAAAAAAGATTCCCAAAAATGGATCCATGTGTATACATGGTATCAACATTTAATTTTGTTACTAATTGCTAATGAACTCGTTGCAGTGCAATTAGACAAAAGAAAGACTAATCAATGGCAAACCTAAAAGATGCTACACGGATCTCAAAGCCAGATCTGATGGAAGTTGGAGAGGTGGTATAGCCCCCGGGTGGCAAAGACATAATAATCATCCAGGAGCCGCCAATGCCTGAACCAAACACGCACCATCGCCGAAATCAGCTTTGTGAGCCTGCTGTAAAAGGCAAGGCGTTGTCGCTATGGTGCGTCGCCTGGGGGCCATCCCCGTGCACCTTGGTCCTAGCTCCATTCCTCCGCCCGACACAGTCGAAGGAGAGTCGCCGGACCTGTCGCGTTGAACTATGAACCCTACATCGGTCCACCACACCCCCCTCCCGCCGTCATAGCCGCCACTATGACGACCAACACCGGCTAATACACTCATGTACAATCTTCCAGTTCCATGGAGGTGCCGGAGAACAAAAGCCACCAAGGGGTCGCCGCCGACACCACTCAGGCAGACCACCTACCAGACCCAAGGGCCGTCGATGACACAGAACAACACGATGAAGCGGGACTTAAAGGAATTTATTAGCTGCCATCAACAAAATCGTCGGACCCAAGACCACGGTCGGCAGAATTCTTACTACGCAAGCCCATCCAAGCCTACAACTATACAGACTGCACGTGGGTCCGGCGACTCCCTCCAACCAACAACCGTGAGGTTGCTAGAGGAAAGGAGCCGCCGGAGACAGCGCAGGTAAATTGGGCGCCTGGAGCGCAACTAGTCACCTTGCTTTCTCTCTTCGAAGAGTAGGGGAAAGCGAATTCTCTCAGTCGATCGACTTATTACACAAGACATGGGGTAAAGGAAAGAGACATAGCATAATAAGGACTCCTAGACAAATAGTAATATCCCCCCCCCCCCCCCCCCACACACACACACACATTTGAAGACACTTAAAAAAAGATAGTCCGAAATTCGCGTCTTGAGAGGGTCGTCGTAGCATGAAGAATCTTCCGAACCTGTCGAGTCAAGCCGGAGGGGGTAACACAAAGATGGCGCATCAGAGGAAGACACCGCATCAATAGAAAATAAAAGAGAAGTAGCAAAGAAGTTGAATTGTCAAAAGAAGATTGCGCACAAAATCATAGCCCAAGAGGCGGCGAAAGTTGCTCGGCGGCAAGAGATTGAGCGTAGAGCGACAAGGCAAAAGAAAAGGCCACAATAATCCTATAGAGAAGGCTACCATGTCACAAGTTCTCTTTTTTGTAGTTATTCAGTGAGGGACAATTCGAGATGGCTACCATGTGCTTCGAGAAGGCTGGTGATGCAAACAGAGAAGTGCACAAGAGCTGCCGGACTTCTAGCCACTGCTGACTGTGTCATCTCAACAAATTTGGAGCTGGGCAAGGCTTCATTGCAAACAGCATCAGAGATTGACAGAGTCCATGAAAGCTGCTAATTGCTATATCAAATTAGGTGACTACAAAAGAGCAGGTCTGCCAACTCTCCATATTTTACGAATGACATGTTGTTCTTAAAGATTAGCCATACAAGTAAATGTCATCAAATCTCAAAACATTTTTTTGGAAATGACATCCCTATATAAATTACAGAAATGCCAATTTTTAGCTTTAATATGGATAGTTTACCTTACACCCCACGAAGCTCTGTCTGACTAAACATTGTGTTCCTTGCATTGCCATAGGTATGGTCTATATGCAAAAATGTGGTACTTCCAGTTCTGGACTTGAGGATGCTGATGATTATTTTGCTATCGCTGAATGCTGGTCGGAGGCAGTGGAAGTGTTCTTCCAAGCTAAATGTTACACCAAGTGTTTCTCCATGTGCTCGAAAGGAAAACAATTATGCAATCTGGAGGAGGAACATTCGCTCAGAATTCAAAATCCTTGAGGTTTCTGCAATTAGAACAAAGTATCTGGATAATTGTGCTCAAGATTATTTTGAGTGTGTCGTCATAAAGCATAGGATGGCTTTTATTAAAGCTTTCAGCTCTATGGATCATGTACGGACATTCCTAAATTCTACGAATCTTGTTGATGACTGTCGAGTTTAGAGATGGAAATGTATAATTTCCTAGAAGCTGCAGGAATAGCAAAGCATAAAGGAGATGTCTTATTGGAGGTAGACATGCTCGAGAAGGCAGATTTGTTTAAGGATGCAACAGGGCGTCTCCATATCATTGTGGATTCTCTGTGGTCTTCAAATGGTAGAGGTTGGCCTCCCAAAAGATATGCAGAAAAGTGACAGTTGCTTGCAAAAGCCAAAGAGATGGCGAAAAAGGTCTTTCTACTGTTTTGTTTTGCGTGGAAGCTGATGCACTGTCAGATGTGAATAAGTCTCTACCCAGTTTAAATCGCACATTGGTTGAGGGCAGAAATGTCCAAACTATTGGTTGAATTTGTTGCTTCCGGTTTGATTCTTGATGTTCATCTTCATTCTCGAGCCTCTGGATACAATATAGAATTAGGGCCAGGATCTGAATATGAAAACAGTAGTAAAGATATGCTGGCCTCTAACCAGATGTCACCCCAAACTCTGTTTTATGTTTGGAATCACTGGAAGTCGGTCATAATCAAAGTATTGTCTCATCTTCGCCACACCGATGGTCCAGAATTAAATGATTATGCAGTTATGAATGAAGATCTTTGCGCCAAGTACTTTGGATTGAGAAAAGATGGTGAAGTTGACAGATATGTGGTGCTTAACATCAATGCAAGTTGGCTTTCTATTGCTGGCAGAAATTCTTTGCAGCAAGACGACAACAGATGTTTATTGGGTGTCCCTTAGTGTCATTCATGTGCTCAGTGTTTCTGGATGAATGAGCTGTCTTCTGTTGGTTTCAGTGTACTTAAGAAGTTGGAGTCCGCTGTCGAAATTTCTCTGAAGCCTGCATCTTCATATACACTGGTGAGAACTATAAAGGGCAACCTGGTGCATGTAGCTCCCGCTTGCGCAGGGTCCAGGGAAGGGTCCGACCACTTTGGGTCTATAGTACGCAGCCTTTCCCTACATTTCTGGTGAGAACTATCCTTATCATAAATGAGATAGCAAAGTTCTTCGAAGAACCACAGTTCAGTATTCCAAAAAGTTCTAAGAAGTTCAGAAGCTTTTTTATTCTCTGTGAGTGTCGCTTCTTCGAGTTAGTTTTCCTTGTGTGGAGAGATGGGACAATGGGGAGCCTCTTGTGTCTACTTGACTCACCAGCTGCATATGAATTGATTGCTGATTCTCTTAGTGCAAATCTTTGCCCGGTAAATACAAATTTAACTCATGGGCATCTTGGGAGGACAACCATGCTTGTGCTTCATGCAGCACACTTGGGCGAAGCGCGACTTTCATGACTACTACAGTACCTGGACAATAGTTCTGAGTAGGCAGATTTTTCCCGATATTTGCAGTGATTTCAAGATAGCTGGCTTCGCCACTGGGTGCGTGTGTCTGTGCTGCAGCGCGCGTGTGTGTGTGTGTGTGGTGTGCGCGTGTGTTGCTGATGCTTTTGTGTGTTGCTGCTCCCTGTGAGTGTGCTGTGTGTGCACGCTGTTGTGTGTTAGTGTGCTGCGTACGTGCGTGATGTTGTGTGTTGATGTGTGTGTATGTGCTGATGCGTGTGTGCAGCTGCCCTCGCACTGATGTTGCGTGCGTGTGCATTTAGGCCCGCAGACACACATACCATATGAGGGGCAAAAGGGTCTTTTTAGGTGTCATTTAGGCTCAAAATGGACGAAACTGTCATAAAAGGCATAAAATTTAGACTCGTTGTTAGATAGGGAAGGAAAAGTTTTTCAGTGTCAAATAAGGAAACGGAATTTAAGAGTGTTAAATAAGGAATTGTTTCATGATTTTATATGCTGCACGAAATCTCTGTTGGTCAATATACTGGAGTGCCGTACCAGCAAGGTTTACATTTACACCTACCTGGTATGTAAATCGAGACCAGATTCTGATCTTGATCGTTTGGCACACCCATCAGGCCGTTTCATATATCAGATGATTATGACTATTTTGGCGACCAAGCATATGCTCCAGGAATGGGCACACAAGACTTCAGGTCCTAGCACTTGATACAGACTAGTCCTCCTGAGACCAGTTGTTGCACTTTATCCTCTGATCCTTACTCTTTCCCTGGGGAATTGCTATGAGGTCACACATAACCTTCGGAGGAATGAAGTCTTTAAGGATCTACCTTTGGAGTTCTCTCAGAAGATTGAACATGCTTTGAAAATGAGGTTTTGGCGTCTTGCACATCAAGCAACTTCACAAGAGTGCTTGCTGATGCACTCGCCGCAAGAGATCCTATGATTGTTATTGACTCAACCAAAGGCCCAGTACTCTGTCCGAACTTAAATGCTTATATGATCAGCAAGGAGGATTCGTTGGACAGTGTTCTGAAGATAATGGCTCTTCTGTGCCCTGAAGAACCAAGTTTTCTAAAGGAAGAGACTCCATTGCCAGAAAAATCTGATAGTTCCCCTAATGTTATTTGTGGGAAAATTCCTTATGCTGTACAAGATAGCAAGACAGTGAGTACGATAGAGATAGATTTAACTAATGATAGTGCTATCTGGAAGAAGTTTGAGACTTTTGTACTCAACAAGCAGGGCCAGGTGAGTTTCATATGCTTGTTTTGTTATCTTTCAGTTTGTCCCATTGTTGGCAGCTTCCAAGTTATTCTAAAAGCTAATTTCTGCAGAAAGATGCATGGGTTGTTATTCAATTCTTAGAGACGCCCTTGCATGGAAACAGGCCTTCTAGCTGCAATTGATGCAGCGACCAATACACAAACAGTTGAAGAGATCAGGCACATCTGCAGTGAGTTCAAAAAACTTTCTGCCAGGTAAGTAAATGTTAATTTGGGGCCAACTATGTTTCTCAATGGCAGGCAGTACAGAACTACAGATACCGTATTGCAATTGATAGGTGTGTACGCCATCCTCTTTTTCTGCATGATATGTACCTTAGTCTAGTGTAAGACATGAATTTATCACTCGTACGTGAAAATTGCTTGTCTTGTCATCACAGGGCTGAGAAAAAAAGCTTGTCTTGCTGTGAAGGATCTATACTCAAAGTAGCAAGGTGGTGAGAAGAAACTGCAGCTGGTCATGCGCTTTCTGGCTGCTGCAAGGTCATGCATGGATGAAAAATTTAGCAAGAGAAATGTTTAATGAACGAGAGCAAAAATGCTGCAGCAGCTGTCCAGCCGCACGCCAGCGCCAACGGATGTTCAGATGACGAACCTGACCGGATGGGAGAAGCTGCCTCGGCTTTGGGCGCATGGAAGCAGAAGAGCAGCAAAGAAGAAATCCAAGGGCCGTGGCAAGAGTTGAGCTGCCGTTGCTGCAGCGCGTGAGCGGTGTAGTTTCTCACCTGCAAAACATTTGCCTGCACTGGAGGAACTTGTAGGAGTATATCCCATCACTTGATCAATGTAAACCCAAACAGATAGCAGGCGCTATTTTTTGCTTCGATGCACTGATGCATATGTCGTCGCCCTGCTGCTACTAGCCGAGCCTTGGCTTTACGCAATGGCCCACGCCCTTTTTATCGCCTCAAGGAAAGAGGGAGATCAGACCATGGATTGGTTCTGAGTTTAGTGGCCGTTGTCGAGTGTTTGTGAAGGAATGTAATAATGAAAAGATGAGACTATGTCGCTAGCTAGGGTCGTAAATGTTTTTCACATTTCTCTTTTGAACGATGATAGGAAATGTGTTGCTTTGCATCTGATCAATGAACTCAGAATTATTTTTTTCTTTTTGCGAGCAATGAACTCAGGATTTGATGACTGGAAGGTTGGTGGTCTCTCAGCTATGGTTGCTTCATCTGAACCACAATTGAGAATGAATCACACTTAAGAAATCATATGCGCGTGTAAATCAGACATGTTCATTATATCTACAAATATATCTGTTGTTTTCTTCATATTGTGTACCCTTTTAAGTTCAGAAATTTCATCTGTACTTAATCCATCAACAGACAGTGGCCAAATAATTTTATGTCATTGGTTCTTTAAACAGGGCATCCAGGATGCATCTTCTGCAAGTGAGGCTGAAACGGTGGACACAGAACAAATAAACCACATTGGACAACCGAAGAGGTGTTCGAACTAATTGATGGTCTTGGAAGAATTTGGGGCTAGACGTTGGTCTGAGATAAAGAAGAAATATTTATCAGCGTCAGTTCGAACTGTGGTCAATCTTAAGGTTTATGTTTGGTGCATTTGTCTCATGTTGATGTTACCCTGTCTCGCCGACATCAAATTATTTGCCCTAGGTCCGCTACTAGTACAATCTAGCAGTGCCTGGAAACATGATGTGTGCCTACCTCATGTTCGCTGAATATGTGAGAGTTGTCCCTATTTTACTGTACAGATCGTTCAACAACTGGTGATGTTTGGAAAGAGTTTTGCTGTTGCACATGCATGTCAAGCAAAAGGTTCTTAAAGGTGACTCAGATATGTTTCTACATTCTGGTTCCAAAATGGCACAAGGATATTCAGCACATGAGAACCGCTTCTGCAAGTTCAAATTATTTCAAAATAATAGCTAAGCAGCTTAAGATCTAGAACCAGTGCAGGAAAACGTAGGATGGTGGACTGTTGTACAGCACAAATCATCCAAAGAAATCAGTCATCATACATCAAGTCTGTCAAAAATGGCATCAAATGCACAACTGAACCTTGAACAGAAAATTTCGACTGAACAATGGCACTGAGTACAAAATATAACCTTGAATAGAAAATGACCTCCAAGTTCATTTTTTTTAATTTTGACTAAACAAGCAAATTGAAGCACTATGATCAGTTCAGCACAACACGGTCCCATCCTATCTCCGTTTATTGTGCACGCTCCCTTCGGCTTTCTTTTGCATAGTCATGCGGTTTCTTCTCCACTCGACCTGGAGAGGATATCTTGTGTGGTCCTCTTCCTCACTTCATGCTAACTCGGCTCCCCATCGATACGCGGAGCCATTATATTGGAATGAGCAGAAGATCCCATGCTTCACGCTGACCTTCGGGATATGGATCAGTCTACCGTCCGTCATCTTTGTATCAAACCAAGGGATCCCATCTCATGTTCCACCCTGGCCTTCAAAAGAATGAACCAATGAGTCTGGAAGATTCAGCTACCAACATATCTTAATGTAGACCCTAAAAGAATGATATCTTAATGTATGATAATATAAATGCTTACAGTATCTTGTCATGCACATTAGTTGTAAAACAACTAAGCATTTGTTAAATCTTTAGATTCATCTGTGGAATTATGCAAGATGCCGGTGCATCTACACCATTGTTTCGTGAATAGTTCAACAGAGAAGAGTGCATCAAGGCAAAACAATAAATACAACTGAAAAGCATAAAAATAACCATGTCCACACATCAAAATAGAAAATGGTGACCTACACATCGATATATATTGTCGGCGTCTGTACTGTGTAGGTCCAATAACAAAATAAAATGTTTTATAGATAATGGCATCTTCTGCATGTCATTCACTACAGAAACAAGGAATGACTAATCTAGTTTTTGTATTGTAGCATAGGGAACTGAGATAAGCTGTTCTTTGTACAGAGAGTAGGCATTAGTAAAATTATATTAACAAGTTATAATTCAACTGCACCAAACTCCACTGTTAAGCATCAAAAGGACGGAACAAATATTCAACTCCACTGTTAAACAAATGCAGAAGCACTGCCATTTGGTAAACAGTTCTATCTAGCAAATCTGAGACCAAGAAACTCAACTACACTGTTAAGCATCAAAACGACGGAACAAATATTCTGAGTCCAAGCTCCGCAGGTGTTTGAGGGACAGGATTTGCCAAGTCCGGTTGCAGATGCTCTTAAGGGTACAGAGCGCACACCCACCTCACACAATAGATTTTGTATGTACCGGCTCATATAAGGTGTTAACATGAAGCTCTAGCGGGGAAGCTCGCTCCAACTTTCGGTTTTTCTCGATTTTGGGAAGCTTCTAATAGCTTCCAGACAGGGTTTTTTTCTGCTGGGTTTCATGGGTTTGATTGGCCGGTTATAATGGGTTTTCTCCTTTTTTTCCTCTTTTTTATTTTAAATCATGATTTTTTTTGAAATTCATGATTATTTATTTGAAAATTTTAGGAACTTTTTCAACTTCATGAACATTTTTTTAATGCACGAAATTTTTCCAAACTCATGAATTTTTTTCAAATTTAGAATCATTAAATGTTTGCATATGTACGAACTTTTTTCAAATTTAGAATCATTAAATGTTTGCATATGTACGAACCTTTTTTCAAATTTAGAATCATGAACTTTTTTGAGATGCACATACTTCTTTGAATTCACAATCTCTTTTTTTCAAATTTAGAACCATGATTTTTTTTCAGATGCATGATTTTCTTTTTGAATTCGTGAACTTTTCAAATTTAAAATCCTGAACCTTTTTAGATGCATGAATTTTTTTCAATTCCCCAAATTGTCATCAAATTCATAATTGTGAACTTTTCTGAATTCATTAACTGTTTTCAAGATCGTGAACTTTTTCAAATGCACAAACTTTTTTCATTTTCGTGTTTTTTTTGGAAAAGTCAATGGCCAAACGGGGAACTAGTCAACTAGTCAATGATGAAATGGTCAACTGGTCAATGGTCAAATTGATTAAAAAAGCAACCGAGACGCACGAGCAAGTGTTCCTGCGTGTGCAACGAGAGCTGGGACACGATGTACTTCATCGAGGGTGTTGTTGCCTCTTGCCTGCTGCTTGATACTGTTGCCTACTGCTTGATGCTGCCTGTTGATCGATCTTATATGACTTGTCAGAAGTTGATGAACTTTCCTTTGTTTCTTTTGAATATTGTGTTGCTGCTGCCTGTTGAACATATATGTGACATAGGTGTGCTATTTGTGGTCCAATATAGGTGTGTGACAGGGCTATTTGGCTCCTGAGCTCATCTGTTTTTTGTGGTGAACAGTAAATTCAAAAAAATGCTAGGAAATTTTGAAAACATCTGACTTTTTTGCATGAAGATGGTTAGGTGCGTGAGGTCCCTTTCCAAATTTCAGCTCATTTGAACATCTGAGTAGCTCTCAACAAAAAAGACAAATTTAGGGTCTGTGAAATAGTTTACTATTTATCCACTGTTTTGACTTAATTTGTCTTCTTTGCTGAGAGTTACTCATATGTTCAAATGATCTGGAATTTAGAGTGGGCCTCACGCACCAAATCATTTTCCATGCAATTTTTTTGAATTATGTTAATTTCTTCTATTATTTGTTTTCAATTTTCTCGTAACCATGTGCAGATGAGCACGGGCTCCAAAATGGATATACGATGCTATTTGTGAATCAATATATGGGGATGAACAGATATATGTGTCTTTGATGTTGGAGTAATCTATGTGTCAATATATTTGTTGCATTGCAAGGCTAATCCACTGCAGACATATGTCGAGTGCCACACTCGGCTTATAGACCTAAGCAGCACCCGGCTTAGGGAACACGTGGCAGGACCAAATGACACGGCGCGCCATATGTAAATGCCGACGGGAAAAAGCATCGTTTCGTCCTGTCTCTCGCTGTCACTCCCGCGAGAGACAGGGCGAAACCTAATGCGCCGCCAGCCCAGCCCCCTCGCTTCTCCACCTTCCCCTCGCCGCCGCCAGGGTGCGCCACCGGGCGAAGCCCGGCCGGTGTCGGCGGCGGGGGGGATCTCCTTCCTCCTCGCCTGATCTGTTGCGGCGCGGGCGCGGCACCTTGGCGGGACGCCTCATTCTGGCGCAGGGCGTGGTGGCGGGGCTATGTACGGTCGCGCTGGTGTCGGGATTGGACGGCGGCTCGGCGGCGGCTGCGTGGCGAGGTGGTGCGGGGCGGCGGCGGCCAGGCCAGCAAGCAGGCGGCGGCATACGACAGGATGTCCAGCGGCGGCGCCAGCTAGCGTTTGATCTGGGCTCAAATGGGCTTCGGCGGGCCGTGCATGCTCCTGTATTGTATCTTGCATGCTCCGTCAAAGGCAAACTGCTCCTGGGCTCGACCCGCAACACGAGGACGTCATGGGCTCCGGCCCTGGGCGTGGCAGTGGTGGCTACTTCCTTCGCCGGAGGTGGTCGGCCAGCTGGTTGTGGCATCACATATCCAGTCCTGGCGCTGAGTGGGAGACGATGCTGCCGGTGAAAAGCGTGCTATGACTTCGGTCAGGGCGGGAGATGGCGGCGTTTTCACGTCGTTATCTTGATGACAACATCGCCATTGTAGCTACCGTCGACTCGCTTGCGCTGCTCTGGGTGAAAACCTAGACTCGGGGTTCCCGGATCGAACGATGGCGACACTTTAGGCGTCGTTCTCCCTCATGGGGGCATTGTTTTTGGAGCAGCGACTGGATGAAGGAGACAAGTGGTGGAGCGGTTTTTCATTTACCACATCAAAGACGGCGGATCTCGATGGCGTGGCGCAATGGGGATTGGTGCCCGATGCGAGGAGATGGACTCGCGCAGGAGGAGGACGCTGTCTGGCGTCATGGTGGCGTCGATGGTAGAGAGGCCTAGCAAGGTCGGTGCGTTAGTTTTTGCTATGAAGTTGGATTTGATGGAAGATGGCGGCGACGGCACATGAGAGTGCGTCGGACCGGTGTATACCCCAAACCCAGTATGTGGCTTGGTTGGGGCCTCCGGCTTTAGATGTTAGGCATTTGTGCGATGTCTGTTTGGTATTAGGCTCGGACTATCGGCACACCTACATCAAGTGGATAGAAATAGCGACGGATGTTGCTAGGATGATGGCTTCAGACTACCTGATGTACTACTTTGTAAGGTCTTTGTGAATAATTAATAAAATGGCTGCATGCATCGCTCAGATGCAGAGGCCGGAGGTAATACTCCTTTTCTAAAAAAAATAAAAAAATGTAAACGCCGAAGAAATACACTTGCTTTATACTTAAGCCGAGCACAGCCAGCGAGCACTCGGACTACCTGACGGCTTTCATTTGGCATGTGGATCCGTTTATTTTCATGAAGGATGAAATTGCAACTGATATAAACTTATTTGAGTTTCAATAAAGTGCCATGAAGGCTTTCCCTTAAAAAAATTTGCTAAACTAAACCCTAAACTCTGCAGAAATCGCCCACTCGGCTAAAAAAATACGAGAAAGTAGAAACGCACGGGTCTTTGATTCTTTATTATATTATTACTTTCTGTCCGTATTGCAGACTATATATGCATGGTGATTTCTCGGTCAAACAAACTAAGACGTGCATAAGCTGTCTATATGGACAGATCGATGGATCTGGTTCATGTAACCATGCATGCAGATGCAGGTAAAATTACAGATAAACTCAGTAGATAGATTGACTAGAAGAGCAACAGTGAATCTACGAGCCTATCTCCTTGTGGATTGCCGCGTTGCCACTCTTGAAGAAGAACAACGAAAACGGAAAAAATGACTCCTCCTAGGGCGGTCAACAAAAGGGAGAGGTAGAAGGCGAAGTCAGGCGGCGGCAACCAGCTGAGGTCCGGAAGCTGCTCAACATGCTCGACGCAGGCAAACATCCCGATTCCGATGACGAAAAGAGTCGAACCGATGACGGCCAGTAGACACATCAGCACACACCTGCTACACTCCGCGGGCTCCGCCGCCACCGCCACCGCCGCAAGCTCGTCGCCGGCCATCTCCACTTTTTTATGCCAAAAGGAAAAATCTCCACTTCCCTAGTTTAACTGACTAGTGACTACCTTGGCTAGGGCCTGGGTTTGGTATCTGACTTGGTAAGTATAATTAGAAGATCCATCGGTGTAGCTAAGTCTAACCGTAGGTAGGTCTCGGATGTTTGTTAGGATTGACCGGCCGGATCGCCACAGGTACCGTACCAGATGGCCGGACTCCCCGATCCCACATTTTTTTCTTTTGAGGGGAGCCCCGATCCTCTATATCCCTTTTTTTTCTTTTGCCAAAACGCGCAGGGTTCCTACCTGGGCCAGCCCAATAAAGGTTTGTAATTTTCTAATTCCAATTTATTTTACTTATTTTTATTTATTAAAGCTTATTCTGAAAATAAAAGTATTGGTGAAAAAAATGTTCATCCATGTGTATTTTTTTAAAAAATTCTATTGCTTAATACATATTCATGAACTTTTTTATGAAAACTTTGTACGTTTACAAATGTTCATATTTACGAAAATGCTAATATTAACAAAGTAATGTTCCTAAAATTTAAAGTAATGTTCATCGACTGATATTATTATGTTCACGAAATTTTGAAAACAAAAACATGTGTTAAAAAGTCAATATATTCTGCTTCATATTCTCTCTTGTCTCTTTTTCCCTCTTTTTTTTAGGGAAGGCCGTCATGGCTAGCTTTGTTTATCTCAAACAGGAATTACAACGTCCAAAAGCTTGGAAACCAGACAGGCCGGAGGCTCATCGGTCCAAGTGTTACAAATTTTATTACAAAAAAATATAACTAGCTAGCACATGCGCTGCTTGATTTGAAAAAAAGGACACAATGTTTAAACATAGCCTTCCCAATTAATGAAGACACATCCACGCATTCTCAACATCCGCTTCGGGCGTATATACGAGCTCACACACACATATGTGGGGCTGCTATATGCCGCTAAAAGCATGTTATAAGCAGGACGTGGCCCACTAACCGTGTTGGTTGCTTGCCTCGTCTCCACCCGTATGTTTTCCACCATGTTTTTCCTTGTTAAAATACCCTTTTCCATTGAATCACTACCTTTTAAAAATGTATTTAGTTCACCAGTTGTGTGTGAAGCAAAAAAAAAAAGGTATTCATGTATTTCTAAGAATTCTTTTTATTTATTTCAAAATATTTGCCTTATTAATTTATATACGTAATTTAAAATTAAACAGCTAAAAATACTAGGTGATATGAAGAATGTTAACATTTATTCAGAAATTTTTCACACACTTTATTAAAATGCTCATGTAATTTACAAATGTTCAAAAGAAATGTTCACGTGTCTTAAAATGTTCACATATATTAACTAAAGTTCATACTTACTAAATTGGTGCTCACAAATATTCATTTAATTAGAAGAATGTTTAAAAAATAAAACAATCATCTGATCACACATTTTTGAAAACTATAAATTTACATCTTTTTGTGTGCTGGCAAGTGACGAGCGTTGGCATGTGCCCCGGCATGAACTATTGTATTCTTTTTGCAGGCTGGCATGTATGCCGGTCGGTGGCATGGCCGCCGGCATGAAGTGTGGTCCCTGTCATGGCCGATGACATGAACTCTGGCCGTTGGCCCTTTTTAAGGTAAATTTGCTTTGGATGCGGAGGAAAAGTGCGTCGAAGATAGATAATGAGCCTACATCCGTCCTAAATGGACAAAAAGCGGACCAAAGACGCGTCCTTTTGTGTCGGCGTGCTTGAGTTGCACTAAACTTATTTGAATTTCAATAAAATGCCATGACGGCCTTCCCTTAAAAAGAAGCTAAGCTAAACCCTAAACTCTACAGAAATCGCCCACACGGCTAAAAAATCGGAGAAAGTACAAACGCACGGGTCTTTTGATTCTTTATTATTACTTTTTGTCCATATTGCAGACTATATGCACGGTGATTTCTCGGTCAAACAAACTAAGATGCGCCCTACCCTAGCCGCCGCCACGGGCGAGGCGACTAGGGAGGCGATCTTTTCCATTGATATCCACTGGCGAGGGTGCTAGCCCCCTCTCTCTCCGGCTGCTGCTCCGACGGCAGGAGGGAGGGGGGACCCCGTTCCTCCGCTCTGTAGTTAGGCTTTGGATTTGTAGGTCGTGGTGCGCTGTTGGGGTGGTGGGAGCGACGCCCGGACAAATAAATCTGCTCAACTCCACTCCCACACCGGCGGTGTCCTTCATGGCGGCGTCTCAGAGTTGGTGGCATCGTGTGTTTGTCGATCCTTCAGATCGGCGATGTTAGGGTTCATGGATGGTGTCGGCGAGGCGGCGGCGGCGACTCCATCAGGTGTGTCTCTCCTTCTGCTCTGTCCCCGTTGCCACGGCGTTGTCTCCGACGTCATGGTGGAGCAGGGAGATTTTGTCGTCCAGGAGTACGCGCAGACGCTTGTCTACGCAAGTGACAGCTGGAAGATGGTGCATCTTGTGCTGGGTTTGTGGTTGGAGGCTAACAGTTCTGGTTTCCTCCTCGGACGTCGTAGTCGTGCGGGGGGTGTCAGTTCTGGAGTTCGATGGCGTGTCCGGGGACACATTGCCCCGGTCTGATTCTTTCAACAGCAATGGTTTTGCTTCAGGCAAACTACTTTGGAGGTCCGTAAAGCTGCTGATCAGCGATGGAGCCACGTCGAGCTCGGGTGAAGAGGTAATCTGTCTCCTTTCCCTTAATGAAGAGGGCCAGACGCTGATTTTTGCATAGGATTATCCTATCTTTTCAGTCCTATAATATCGATGTTTACATGGCCTGTAAGTGAATCTTTATATTATTAATGAGACACGTATTACTACGAAAAAAAAACTAAGACGCGCATAAGCTATGTATATGGACAGATCGATGGATCTGGTTCATGTAACCATGCATGCAGATGCAGGTAAAATTACAGCTAAACTCAGTAGATAGATTGACTAGAAGAGCAACAGTGAATCTACGAGCCTATCTCCTTCTGGATTGCCGCGTTGCCACTCTTGAAAAAGAACAACGAAAACGGAAAAAATGACTCCTCCTAGGACGGTGAACAAAAAGGAGATGAAGAGCGCGACGTCAGGCGACGGCAACCAGTTGAGGTCGGGAAGCTGCTCAGCATGCTCGACGTAGGCAAACATCCCGGTGCCGACGACGAAAAGAGTCGAACCGACGACGGCCAGTAGACACATCAGCACCCACCTGCTACACTCCGCGGGCTCCGCCGCCACAAGCTCGTCGCCGGCCATCTCCACTTCCCTGGTTTAACTGACTACTTTTTCTAGGCTTTGGTAAAAGCAATTAGAAGATCCATCGGTGTAGCTAACCGTAGGTAGGTAGTTAGGTCTCGGAAATGTTTGTTACGATCGGCCGGCCGGATCGCCAGACGCCCCCGATTCTAGACCCCAAAACGCACATGGTTGCTAGCTGGGCCAGCCCAATAAAGGTTTGTAATTTTTCAATTCCAATTTATTTTTTACTTCTTTTTATTAACAAAATTTATTCTAAAAACACTCGAATAATTAAGGAAACAAATGTTCATCCATATGTATTTGAAAAAAACCTACTGCCTAAAATAATGTTCATGAACTTTTAAAATGTGCGTATGTTTACAGAAGTTCATATTTACCAGAATGCTTATTTAAAAGAAGTAATGTTCGTAAAATTTAAAGTAATGTTCATCGACTGATATTATTGTGTTCACAAAAATTTGTAAACGAAATCATGCGTTAAGAAGTCAATATATTTGGCTCATATTATGTTTTGCCTCCATTTTCCTCTTCTTCCCGTTTTCTTTTTTGTTTCTGCTTCTTTGGGGGTTTCCATTCTTTTTATTTTCTTGTAATTTGCAGTTTTCTTTTGGATGTATATTTTTTATTTATTCTCTGTTCTTTTTTGGATGGGGGAGGGAGGGGGGATATTGAACCCTTTTAAGATGGCATGACCATTTATTCTATTACAGATGAACAACTTTCCTCAAATGTAATGAACTTTCTTATAAATTTACATCTTTTACATGCATACATAACTATTTCAGGCACATGATTTTCCCAAATGCATGGGATTTTTAATACCCCCCCCCCCCCCCCCCGCCCCCAATACACACACATGATTTTTTTTCGTGCATGAAGAATAATTTTTAATATAAGATGAATAATCTTATTCTAGATATGAACATTTTTATTAACCTTTTCTTACATGAAACCTCTTTAGTATTTAGGCTGTATTTTTACTCTACTTTTAGATTCACCAAATAAAGGGTTGAATATTTTCTATGATAAATAAAAACAATATATATTAATGGGCCCTTGAGTGCTAGCACATTACTCTTCCCTCCTGCAAAGCTTCCTTACCATCCGCTTCGGGCGTATAGACAAGCTCCAACACACATATGTGGGGCTACTATGCGCTGCTTATACGTTTGATAAGTTATATTTAATATTCATTTGTACATCATATGCTTCTCTTCTAATCTGCTCATGGAAACCGCAGGTCCGCAGCAATGCGCGGGGTATCATCTAGTTCTCTCAACAAGCACCCCCTTTAATTATCAACCAACTACTTTTCTTTCTCTCACCATGCATGAGAAATACTACTAAAGAAATATCTTATAACTATATAATAATTAAATACAACAATCATATATATTTTCAATCTTTAGTTTCGTATTCAAACTCAAGACAACCAAATCTCATAACAAAATATTGCAACCAACTCCTGCGTGTTCTTGCCGCAATGCGCGAGGTATCATCTAGTTGGAGAAATATAGGAAACCAGCTTGTGGTATTTCGATTCTTCAAACTTTCGGAGTATGCATCAGGTCTAATTGATATATAATGAATTGTTGTACTTATGAAGGTGATTCCTCGGTCAAACAAACCACGACGCACATACTCGTGTATGGGCAGATCAATCGATCTCTTTCAAGTAATGTTCAATCAGAAAACCATGCACTTAAAAAAATGTTCATGTATTTATAAAAAATAAATAAAATATAGGAACACAAAAAGGAAAGAAAATGAAAATGGAAAGAAGTATTGAAATTGAAAGAGAATCAGAAAAAAAAAGAGGCAAAATAAAACTGAAAATAAAAATAAAATAACTAAAAAGGCAAAAACCAAGAAATAAATAGAGACGGGAAAAAACACAAAGAAAGCTAGAAAAATCATTGGCAAGCCAACGAAATGAGCCCAACCATATGGAATCATTGTTTTCACTAAGAACATATTTTGAAAGGGGGAGAAGGCCGACCCACCCTGGCCTAGAGTAGCTCCCCCATTACTCATGTGATTGCGGAGTCTACTCGTAATGGAGAAGTTATATAAGGAACTCATCAGTTTGTTAAGAGGTATATCAAGGGACTCATCAATTCGTTAAGAGGGATATCAGGGAACTCATCAATTCATTAAGAGGGATATCAGGGAACTGGAGAAGAACAGGCTGAAGAAACCACAACCAAATCCTCAAGCTTGCGTTATACATTGCCAAAGATGGATACCACCGTCGAATGGTTCAACAAAAATTTGGGTTGACGGGGTTGTCTCATGAAATTCAACGGAAGGATCTTATAGTGCCATGTGTAGGGATTCTATAGGCAAGTACTTGGGTTCAGCTGCTATCAAATGTTCTGGGGGCACGGATCTTGCTCCCTTGGAGGCAATGCCATGCCGGGAAAGCACCGGATCTTGCCCTCTAACTCTCACTTACTGATGTGGTTGTCGCCTCGGACTGCCAAGGTGTGGTAAATAACATTCACAAAGTCACGACAGGGATGCATGCTAGTATCATCAAGGAGATCAACCAGACTTCAAACCAGATAGATCGCCGTTCCTTCATCTTCGAGGGACGGGAATCCAATATCAAGGCACACAGCCTCGCTAAACACGCTCTAGGACTTTCTTTGGGACGCCATGTGTGGCTCCTTAACACTCCAGACCTCAATCGTATCCCCATGACTTTGTTTAATGATCAATAAAATGGAGTGTGTTTAGACTCATTTTTTTATGCCCACAATGGTTGAGTTCTTTTATATCACTTGGTTACTCATGTGAAAACCAAAGGATTCGTTTTTCTAGTAACTTTTTCGAATGAGAAAGAAAGAGGTTACTTTTTTGTAGAGAATGGATTTTTTCTTGAGATGAATGGCCAGAAGTCATTGGGTTGGAACGAGGCGAAGCCCTTTCAGCGCGAAATGAAAGCGAATGGCCTGGAGAAATGGCCCAAGCCCACCATCGGAAGGGTTTTGGGGTGCTCTGCTTCCCCCGTCGCCGCCGCTCCACCACAAACCTTACCTCCCCTCCCCTGCCCTGCTCCTTGTCGGCGGAAGACCATGGCGGCGCTCTACCGCCGTTTCCTCCTCCTCCGCCGCCTCGCCCTCCCCCACTCCCAGCCCCAGCCCCGCCTCCTCCCCCACACCACCACCCTAACCCCCCACCCCGCCCTCGCCCCCGCGCTGCTCGCCCCCGCCCGCGGCTTCTCCTTCTCCTCCGCGGAGGAGGCCGCGGCGGAGCGGCGCCGCCGCAAGCGCCGCCTCCGCATCGAGCCCCCGCTCCACGCGCTCCGGAGGGACCCGTCCGCCCCGCCCCCGCCGCGGGACCCCAACGCGCCCCGCCTCCCGGACACCACCTCCTCCCTCGTCGGCCCGCGCCTCAGCCTCCACAACCGCGTGCAGTCCCTGATCCGCTCGGGCGACCTGGACGGGGCCTCGGCGGCCGCCCGCGCCGCCGTCAGCTCCCGCGTCCGCCCCACCGTCTTCACCTGCAACGCCGTCGCCGCCTCCATGGGCCGCGCGGGCCGCCACGACGACGCCGTGGCCCTCTTCGACGTCTTCTTCCGCCGCTCCGGCATCGTCCCCAACGTCGTCTCCTACAACACCCTCATCCTCGCCCACTGCGAGGCCGGCCGCGTCGACGAGGCGCTCCGGGCCTACCAGGAGATGCTCGACGGCGCCACCTCCTTCTCCCCCTCCGCCATCAGCTACCGCCACCTCACCAAGGGCCTCGTCGCTGCCGGCCGCATCCAGGAGGCCCTCGAGCTCCTCCACAGCATGTACCACCGCGGCCAGGGCGCCGACTCCATTGTCTACAAGAACCTCATCGACGGCTACATCGCCCTCGACGACTGGGACAAGGCCTTCGAGCTCTTCGCGGAGCTCACCGAGAAGGCCACCGTGTACGACGGCGTCGTGCACACCAGCTTCATGGAGGGCTACTGGAAGAAAGGCATGGACAAGGAGGCCATGGAGAATTACAAGTCTCTGCTCGACAGGAACTTCAAGATGACGCCCGCCACCTGCAATGTGCTGCTCCAGACACTCTTCAAGCATGACAAGCATAAGGAGGCCAATGACCTGTGGGAGACCATGATTGACAACCACAGCCCACCAAGCTTCATCGGCATGAACAGCGAGTCCTACAATGTCATGGTCAACCAGTGCTTCAAGGAGGGCAGGGTCCAAGATGCCATTGAAGTGTTCCACCGCCAGCCGAGGAGGAACGTCCAGATGGACGTCGGCTGCTTCAACAACATCATCGGGAAGCTCTGTGAGAAGGGGATGCTCGCAGAGGCAGAGAAGCTCTTCGAGGAGATGGAGAGCAAGTCGGTGCTTCCAGATGTGTACACCTACACTTTCCTGGTCGACTTGTGCTTCAAGGAAGGTCGTGTGGATGACACGATTCAGTACTTTTACAAAATGGCAGATGGGAGGGAGCACGGCCCAAAGTTCAACATTGGCTTTTTCAATAGAATGTTTGAAGGACTTTCACAAGCTGGCCGGATTGATGATGCCTTGAAGGTGTACGGAAGGATGGCTGACAAGGAGATCAAGCCCAACACAACCACATTTGAGATCCTGGTTAATGCACTGTGCAAGGAAGGGGATTTGGTTAGAGCACTGGATCTGGTGAGGGACATGGCAAGGGGTGGTGTTGTCGCAACTCCTGAGTTCCGGGAGTCTGTCGGTGAGATTTTCAAGAATGCCGATCGACACGAAGAGATTGAGAAAGCTTTTGAAGAAAAACCAGTGCCACTGCCTCCTCAGCCAAGACCAGAGGTTCGCCCTCGCAGTTCACCTCAGGGGTTGCCAGGATTTGCATCTAATCAGACACGGGGCAGCTACACACCTAACCAAGGCCAACCAGGTTATGGTTCTCCACAACCATTTCAGCCTGGCAATGGTGCATCTCAAGTGCGGCAACCCGAGTGGATGTCTCCTAAACTTCAGCAGCCTGTGTCTGGAAACCAACAAGTTGAAAAAACAGATGTTGGTGCTTCTAATAAATGGCAGCATGGTATTTCTTCTCCTCAAGAAAAACAACCTGGGATTGCCCTGCCTCAAGATGGACAACAGCCAGAGTTTGGTACCTCTCGCCCTTGGCAGCAAACAGTTGGTGCTCCTCAAGTGCAGCAACCTAATTTTGGCTCAGCTACACCGGTGCAGCCTGGGTTTGGTAGTCGACCGCAGCAACCATCACATGGTTCCCATGAGACTCAACATCCTGGGTTTGGCACATCTCGTCAATGGCAGACAGGGTATGGCGCTCACCAAGCACAACAGCCAGGCCATGGCGCTCATCAAGCACAACAGCCTGGGTATGGCGCTCATCAAGCGCAACAGCCTGGGTATGGCGCTCATCAAGCGCAACAGCCTGGGTATGGCGCTCATCAGGCGCTGCAGCCTGGATATGGCGCCCATCAGGCGCAACAGCCCGGATATGGCGCGCAACAGGCGCAACAGCCCGGATATGGCGCGCAACAGGCGCAACAGCCCGGATATGGCGCGCAACAGGCGCAACAGCCCAGATATGGCGCCAATCAAGCGCAACAGCCTGGGTATGGGGCTCATCAAGCACAACAGCCTGGGTATGGGGCTCATCAAGCGCAACAGCCCAGGTATGGGGCTCATCAAGCGCAGCAGCCTGGGTATGGTACTCATCAAGTGCAGCAGCCTGGGTATGGTGCTCCTCAGGCATCACGGCCATCATTTGGTGCCCCTGAAGCACCACGGTCTAGTTTGGGCTCTGCTCAGAGTCTCCCACACTATGGCCGCATAGGAAATGAGCATGGTCAGCTTGGATCTTCTCATCAAGGTGGACCAACATTTAGCACTCAGGCACCACAGACTGCTGAGGCCCCAGACGACATGGCAGTCAAATACAGTCAGCATTACTAGTTTTTTTTTTGCTTGGGCTCCAAACCAAATATACCCCAAGTTAATGAGCAGGTACTGCATGTGTCCCTAATTAAATGTTCATTCCGTTTGATTTCACATTTTATTCCATGTGTGCAACTGTTTGATTTTATTTCTAGACCCCACTGATGTTTGTGTTCTGCTACTTGCAGGAAAGTGCCAAAAACAATTCTTATCTTCGTTAACAAGTTGCTGCACGGATGGAATGGTCTGTTAGTGGATTGAAAACTGCTGGAAGCGGGTGATTAAAATGAGTCGGGTTCTAGTAACTTTCAGACTTGCTGGCTGTCATCATTTGCACATTTGACCATCATTGGTCAATAATAGGATTGTAATAATTGGGCTTGAGAATTCACATTCACAATGAGTTGGATCATCGTATCCACCTGAACAGTTGGTGAGGGTTTTAGCAGTATGAGCAATTTTATTTGGAGTACCTTGTACGTAGTATGAATTTGATATGATATTGTTTTACCAGAGAGATGTCCACTGCATAGACTGGTGTTTCTTTCAGTTTTGGTTCCATAACATGTTTTTGGTTTTATGTTTAAAATGACGCCAGAACTAGAAATTAAGCCCATATATCTGTTATTGGCACTGCATGTTCACCATTGACAATGCTATGCCGTTGCCAAATCTTCTGTTTGAAACAGATGATGGTCGACGCCACTACAATCTTACTTTTGGGTGCTGTCTATTGGATACATGGCTGATGATCTTACTATAAGGGTAGTCTGCACTCTGCACAAGGTTCAACTTTTCCGAGGAACAGCCTTTTATTTAATGGCTAATGTAGCTTAATTAAGAAACACTAGTCATGTTCCTTGCATATTTCAGCACTTCTACAACTACTCATTACCCACTGTTAATTATATCCAGTGTTTGATGTTTGCTATATAAGCCAGTTTGTTGATTTCTGGTGGTGTTGCTCCTGCTACTTATGTTGGATGCCCGATGCCAGGATGAGTGTGGTGTGCAGTGTTCTGCAAGTGTTGTTGAGTCAAGAATAGCTCATGGAACTTGGTAATTGACAGGTCTACTTTGTGATATACTAGCTTTTTATTGGCTATGGTTTGTAATAAACAAGTGCAAGTGCAGATGTGCAGCCAACATTAACCAAGTGCATCTTTAGAGTCTTGACTAGAATTAGTTTTCCCTTCATTGGCTCTTACCACCATCCGCAAACATCTTCTCAATTTAATCTGCAGCATTACTTTAAATGCTTGCTCCAGTCATGTACAGTATATTTGAAATTTTTGTGTGATTTCACTCTTCATTTGCGCGTCCTGTAACTTCCTCAGTGAAATTATTAAGCAATTACAGCCCTTGAAATATTATTGCCAAAGATTATTTGCTGCTTGAGAAATAATTTCTTGCTAATTGACTGTCATGACAAGAAGGTTCACATGCTGTATGGTCTTCTGTAGATTAATGCTTGAAATTTAAGAGGCCAGCTTATGATGAGTGCAGATCATTACTTCACTTGTTGCCCAGTATCATCTCCGCTTTTAGATATCAAGTAGTTACGTTCTGGTGTCTCTCGCAAGCTTAGTGCACAGTTTCATGTTATGACTGCATGATGTTGTTTTTGCTAGCCATCTGTCACCAATTTTATCTTCTTTTGTTTCTTTGAAGTATGCATGCATCTTCGCTTCCACAAGCTTGAAATTCCTTATTGTCTGTTTAAACTAGGCACACAGTCGTTGGTAGCCCACTGCCATTGCTTCACTCCAAATCATGAACTCTGAATTTACCTGAATCCTAGAAAGAAGCTTGACGCAGGTAGTAAAATATACTGTCATCTATCACCTGTGTGCACATACACTTCATTTGGTTGCATTAGGAGGAAATTGTACTGCAAGATGAATGAGATAATTTGGTCGTTGTAAGCAATTGGTACGATCTGTGGCATTGTAATTGCTGTTACTGATACCACTCATTTCTCTGATTGTAATGTTAATATTTCCACTTGAGGTTCATACTGCAAGTTCTCATTTTCAGATTCCTCACCTCAGGTGTACTGAGTACAAGAGGTCCAGGTTTGTTAGGAACCACAGGAGTGCTTATGGTGGATGGCTTTCTGGAACTGCTTTTAGAGAGAGGTGAGCAAATAAAAGGTAGATATATGCCGTTGTGTGAAGTCCAATAATCTGTCATCTTGTACTCATAAGTTGCAACTATGGCTGTGCAGGATCATTCATGCTTTCTCGGCCAAAGAGCAGAAGATCGCGAAGAAGGTCCCGAAAATCCAGAAAACCAAAGACAAGACAGCCACAAAGCAGAGCTCCTCTGAAATTGACATTGCACTGCTGTTTTGTACACAATGAAAAGTGTTTCTGATGGTGGTGGCGAAAGGCTTAGTTTCCTCGAGTTAAATGTTTAGCAGGTGAGAGACAAACCTCTTGTGTCTGGAGCGTTCCAAATCGTTGTACCTTTCTATTGTCGGGATATTTGATCCATTGATTTGCCATATGTTCACTACTCTCCACTCAATGTACACCATCACTCACCTTAAAATAAAATGTATACATGATACACCCAATGTATGTATGTATATATCCTTCTCTGTTAGCATGTTAACAAGGTATAGCTTACTAGTATATACAGTACATCTAATCCAAAACTGAACAAATGGCTGGTGCCCTTGCTAACAGAAATGCTAACAGGTGAAGGTGGTGCACACCTCCCACTCCGTGTAGGGCAGGCTAGGCATCTAGTGCTGTGAGATCTCAGCAGGGACTGTTGGGCTAAGAAAGGATTCCCAAGGTATGTTGCACTCCCAGTCATCCGAAGAGTCTGCTACTAAACCGAATGGGAAGTCGAGTCTCCCCGGAGCTTCCCACTCATTGTTCATGCTCCTGAATTCACCGCCATGCTTCATTGTGGATGACTCTTGGTCCCTGCAGCTCATGCTGGCATTTACATCTGCAGAAGAACCAGTCACAAATCCAGCGCTCTGCTCAGGCTGCCCAAAGTGCGCATCGAAGAAGAGCGGTGGTGGCGCAGTGTGCAGCACGGGCTTGTGTGATGGAGCCTGTGTTTGGAATGGCAAGATGGTGGGACCTTTGAGGACTTGCGGAGATGGACCACAGTTGAAACTTATGAACTGACTTGATGGTGCCACTGCTGCAACTTGCAATGAGCGGGTGGAGTTCTCCGAAGCAAAATGTGAAGCTTGCATCGGTTGCTCAGTTGCCCCAGGCAATGGAGTCCCCCAAGCATGAGACAGCGCCCGTTGCGCTGCCATCGAACCTGTCTTCTTGAAAATTCTGCATATGGTCCAAGAGTCCTGTTTTCGGCAACAGAAAAAGTGCCTTAAGAACTCCACATAACATGGGAATTTAGCTCTGCAACTACATAATATGAATTGAAATGCGTACATTAGGCGGGATGTTCTTGTCGATCGGTCTCTTGGGAAGTGATGGATCGGTGAGAGAAGGAAGCCTGAACTCATGCATCTGCCTTTGTAGAAGACAAGGGACTTCTTCAGGCCTACGCACCTGGTGTCCTCGGAGGAGTAAATTGGCCTATCTGTTCCCGTGGCTTTCCAGAACCCAGCTGCTGTGACCCGGTTTGGCCTCGTGCTGTTGCGATATTTCCGGTCCCTTGGGCAGTAGAAGTACCACTCTGTCTCACTGCTGGTGCTCGCAAGATCTGTCGTTGACAAGGAACACAGTCAAGTTAGACTTTGCAGTAAGGTGAGTAACCCATCTATTCTAGGTTAGCTTGCCGTGCGAAGATGATCAATACTACTGCTGATTTCTTTCAAATGAATACTACCCCAGCTATATGGATGAGCACGAGATTGTCCTTGTTCCTACTTAACTAAAGATCAATGAAACAACTTTTGTCGAATCAGCATCCTAATTCCTAACCTCTCCTTGGAAGATACAAGCTTTGAAAACTCAAAAGCCAATTAATTCCATCCCAGTCTATTCATGAGGAAATAAGATGATGTATAAACAAGGAGATGTAGATGCAAGCTTGCTTACTTGGGAGGTCCCACGGATCAAACTTGTAGATGTCCTGCTGCCCGATGAGCTCAATGGAGATGGGCTTCTGCTGGATCTTCTTCTTGAGGTAGAAACTAACCAGCTCTTCGTCGGTAGGATGGAACCGGAACCCAGGCAGGAGGATCTCATCTGATTTGACATCATCTCTGCCCTCCATATCTCTCACAAAGGTCTGAGTGCTTCTGCAACTGGCGACGAACTTGCAAAGGCTTGTTGTCCTTGTTGTACTGCTTGTGCAGCGAGTTAATGAATGGTTTCTTGGGATGAAGCTGCTAAGGTGAAGACAATCACCAAGAGATGTGCAGTACAGATGTTGCGATGCAGTCTACTACACACACACCCCATGTGTATTTATATACAAGGCTTGAGCTATCTGGAGCGGCTGGATGAGGTCCGAAGGATTTTGGTCCTCATTTAATAATTCGTTTTAGTTCCTTCTCTGTTTGAAAGCTGTCATGATTGATTTTAATGCTGGATTAGTATCTCAACGAAGACAAGCTGAGTAGCATGAAGGGGTGCCAGTCCCTTTCAGGCAGCTGTCACGGTTAGTTTAATGCTGGATTAGTATCTCAACAAAGACAAGCTGAGTAGCATGAAGGGATGCCAATCATTTTCAGTTCACACTTAGAATATTCACGTGCGGCAGTCAAAACATTCTTAAAATGTGCAACGCTTGCCTTCTAGATTTAGTTTTGATTTTTTGTGTTTCATCTTTGGCCTCCCCAGATAAAAAAAATCATAATAATACATAGTAGGAGTACCCCAATTACGGCAGTAACTGAAACTCTGCAACTCTTCTTGAGGCTTCATGAAACGTCAATGAATATTTATACTATTCCGATTTTGATGTCTGAAACCAAAATTCTCCGTTTCATGTGTTTTTTATGCAGTTTTCCTGACTAGTCTAGGCTTTAGGTGCATTTGTATGTAATTTGCCTTTGACTAGGATGAGCTTCAATATGTGGGCGCGTGCATGTGAGAGACGTACAGACTGATTACCCAGGGATAGTGATGGCCTTACCAGTGTACTTTCTTTGTTTGCATTTTTTTAATAGTGATAGCCTTACCAGTGTGATCTTTTTGCACTTTTGTATAAACTAGCGTGAATGACTGCTAACGAGTGTTGGAACAGAAGGTCCTTATTCCAAGCACAGTTTGTAGGCTAAATTTTAATCGCTTGAGTTGCCACGGTGGAAATGCGCGCAGTCCAGCTTTGCTCCAACAGCGAGTACATCAGTTTGGTTAATCGTGCACATGCTGGTCAAGATTAATAGCGGCTCATGTCCAGCTCTGCTATTCGAATGTACAAAAATATGCACACACATTCAAGCCTGTGCAGTCATCAACTCATCATACTATTTAATAATATTTGTTCATGAGTTAATTAGTCATCCTTTATGTCAGCACTTGTACAACTACTCAAGTACTCATTATCCGCTGTTAAATATATCCAGTATTTGATGTTTGCTTTGTAAGACAGCTTGTTTATTTTTTGTTGCCGCAGCTCCTGCTACTGTACTGTAGATGTGCAACCAACATTCACCAAGTGCATGTTTAGAGTCTTGATCTTAGAATTAATTTTCTTACCATCATCCCCAAATATCTTTTCAATTTAAACTGCAGCCCTACTCTAAATGCTTGTTCAGGTCATGTACAATATCTTTCCAAATTTTCTCACCCTTACATTTGTATTTTGTAACTTTCCCATTGAAATTATTAAGCAAGTACAGCCCTTGAAGTACTATTACCAAAGCATTGTTTGCTGCTGCAGATATAAGTTATCTGCGAATTGACTGTAATGACAGGAAGATTCACAGCTGCATGGTCCTACTTTGTTGATGAACGCTTGGGATTTGAGAGGTCAGTTTACGATGAGTGCATATCACTACTTCGACGTTGCCCAGTGTCATCTCCGCTTTTAGATATTCAAGAATTTATGTTCCAGTGGGCACAGGCTTAGTCCATGGTTTCACGTTATGACTGCATCACTAGCTTGAAATTCTTTTTTGTCTTTAAACTAGGTGCACAGTCATTGGTAGCCTCATAGTGCCAAACTGAATCCTAAAAAAGAATATTGATGCAGGTGATAAAATATGCTTTTTATAATAGTCAAGGCAAAGCAAAGCCATGAGGATTCATTTTCAAAGGCTTATTTTGCTGAACTAACCTTCCTTTTTATTCCTGTCTATGATGCCTATTCTTTCCTAGAGCCTTGGAAGATCTCGATGAGTGATTCATCGTCATCTACCCAAGCCATGGGGAGCAAAATCAGTATTTCCTTAAAACTTTAGACATGTTAGAAAATGAAACACCATTTCCTACTTTATTATCAGAAAGAGCCATTTGGTGATACATTTCCCATCTTTTCAGCATCTTGCACATTTTAGGGTTTGGCAATCCATTGCAAGCTTGTGACTTGTACATATTTTCATTACTCTGCACTCAAACTATAGCATACCAATCCCGCAAAAAAAAAGAAAGAGTAGAGCATACCAACAGCACTCAGCTTAAAATGTACACACAATACGCCCAATGCATGTATATATCCATATCCTTCTCTCTATTAGCTCTGCTGTTAACAATGGTATAGTTTACTAGTATATACATGATACATCTAACCCAAAACTGTACAAACAGTAGCTGGTGCCTTCGCTAACAGAAATGCTAACATATGAAGGTGACTCTGTGTAGGGCAAGCTAAGTATCTAATACTGTGTGATCTCAGCAGGGACTGTTGGGCTAAGAAAGGATTCCCAAGGTATGTTGCACTCCCAGTCATCTGAAGAGTCTGCTCCTAAATCGAATGGGAAGTTGAGTCTCCCTGGAGCCTCCCACTCATTCTTCATGCGGAAAGTATCACCATGCTTCATTGTGGATGACTCTTGGTCCCTGCAGCCCATCTCCTCATTTATATCTTCAGAAGAAGCAGTCACAAATCCAGTGATCTGCTCAGGCTGCCCAAACTGCGCCTCGAAGAAGAGCAGTGGTGCAGTGTGCAGCATGGGCTTCTGTGATGGCGGCTGTGTTTGGAATGGCAAGATGATGGGGCCTTTCAGTGCTTGTGGAGATGGACTGCCGTTGAAGCTTACCTTGCATGAAGAGCCACCGTCCTGTGTGTTGTTGGGTTTCTGAAACTGCTGCTGTCCTTGGAAGTCATATGTTCTGTCGAACTGAATTAATGGTGCCGCAGCTGCAACTTGCAATGAGTTGGAGGAGCTCTCTGAAGCAAAATGAGAAGCTTGCATGGCGGAGAAGAGATCTTGCTTAGTTGCCCCAGGAAATGGAGGCTCCCAAGTGTGAGTCAGCGCCCGTTGCGCCGCCATCGAGCTGGTCTTCTTGAAGATCCTACATATGGTCCAAGAGTCCTGTTTTCGGCAACAGAAAAAGTGGCCTTCAGAAATCCACATAACATTGGAATTTAGCTCTGTAACTACAGGATATGAATTGAAATGCGTACGTTGAGTGGGATGGTCTTGTCGATTGGTCTCTTGGGAAGTGATGGATCGGCAAGCGAAGGAAGCCTGAACTCATGCATCATCCAGTCGGTTTTGATTCCTCTTGCTGCTCTGCCTTTGTAGAAGACAAGTGACTTCTTCAGGCCTACACACCTTGTGCCCTTGGAGGAGTAAATCGGCCTATCTGTTCCTGTGGCCTTCCAGAACCCAGCTGCTGTAACTCGGTTTGGTCTCGCGCTGTTTCGATATTTCCGGTCCCTTGGGCAGTAGAAGTACCACTCTGTCTCACCGCCGGTGTTCGCAAGCTCTGTCGTTGAGAAGGAACAGTCAAGTTGTTAGACTTTGCAGTAAGGTGAGTAACCCATCTATAGATTAGCTTGCCATGTGAAGATGATTAATACTACTGCTGATTTCTTTCAACTGAAACTCCACTAGACGGATGAGCAGAAGAATGTCCTGGTTTTCCTACTTAACTAAAGATCAATGAAACCAACTTGTGTTGAATCGGCATCCTAATTCCTAACCTCTCCTTGGAAGATACAAAGCTTTGAAAACTCAAAAGTAGTCAATTGCATCCTAATCTAGCTATTCATGAGAAAAAAGATGTAGATGCAAGCTTGCTTACTTGGGAGGTCCCATGGATCAAACTTGTAGATGTCCAGCTGCCTGATGAGTTTAATGGAGACGGGCTTCTGCTGGATCTTCTTCTTGAGGTAGAAACTAACCAGCTCTTCATCGGTAGGATGGAACCGGAACCCGGGCAGGAGGATCTCATCTGATTTGACATCATCTCTGCCCTCCATATCTCTCACAAAAGTATGGGTACTTCTGCAACTGGCCACAAACTTGCAAAGGCTAGCTGTCCTTGTTGTACTGCTTGTGCAGTGGGCTTTCCTGGGATGAAGCTGCTAAGGTGAAGACAATCACCAAGAGATTTGCACTACAGATGTTGCGATGCAGTCTACTACGTACAGACCACCTGTATTTATATACGAGGCTTGCGCTACCTGGAGCGGCTGGATGAGGTCCACAGGCCACAGGTCCGAAGGATTTTGGTCTGCCTTTAATAATTCATTTTAGTTCCTTCTCTCTTTGAAAGCTGCCATGATTAGTGTAGGATCGATTACACTTTCAATTAGTTTAATAAGCTGAGTAGCATCAAGGGATGCCAGTCACTTCCAGGCAGCCGTCACGATTAATATAATGCCGGATTAGTATCTCAACAAAGACAAGCTGAGTAGCATGAAGGGATGCAAGTCACTTTCAGTTCACACTTAGAATATTCATGTATGGCAGTCAAAGCGTTCTTAAACTGCACAAAACTTGCCTTCTAGATTTGATTTTGATTTTTTTTTCGTTTCATCTTTAGCCTTCCCAGATAAATGATTATTTTAATACATAGTACCCCAGTATACGCAGTAGCCTGAACTATGAAACTCTTCTGGAGCACCTTTGGCTTAAAAAAACGTCAATATCTGAAACCAAATTTCTCTGTTTCACGTGACTTTATGTGATTTTACTTGACTGATCTAGGCTTTGGGGGCATTCATATGTAATTTGTAGTATTTAATTAGGATAAGCTTCAATATGTGTGCGCCGTGCGTGTTAGAGAGTGAGGCGTACGGGTTGATTATCCAGAGATAGTGATGGCCTTGCCAGTGTAATTTCCTTTTTTACATTTTTTTAGTGATGGCGTTACCAGTGTGATCTTTTGCACTTTTGTATAAACTAACGTGTGTGACTCTGCTAGTGAGTGTTGGAACAGACGGTCCTTATTCTAAGCACAGTTTTGTGGGCTAAATTTTAATCGCTTGAGTTGCCGTGGAGGAAAGGCGCACGGTCTAGCTTTGCTCCAACAGTGAGTACATCAGCTTGGTTAACCGTGCACATGCTGGTCACGATTGATGTAGCTGTGGCTCATGTCCAGCTCTGCTGCTCGAATGTACTCCCTCTATCCCAAAATAAGTGTCTCAAGGTTAGTACAACTTTGTACTAGAGCTAGTACAAAATTAAGACACTTATTTTGGGACGGAGGGAATACTGTATAAAATATGCACGCATTCAAGCCCGTACAGTCATCATACTATTTACTAATATTTGTTCATGAGTTGACTAGTTATACATATGTGAGCACTTGTACAACTACTCAAGTACTCATTACCCGCTGTTAACTGTATCCAGTATTTGATGTTTGCTTTGTAACTTGTAAGACAGCTTATCTTTGCTGCTCCTGCTACTTCTCTCGGATGCCTGTTGCCAGGATGATTGTGGATTTGCAGTGCACTGTGTTCTGCAAATCCACTTCAGCTTTTTATTTGCTATGGCTGTAATAAACATGTGCAAGTGCAAGTGCAATGTGCAACCAACATTCACCAAGTGCATGTTTGGAGTCTTGACCTAGAGTTAATTTTCTTACCACCATTCCCAAATATCTTCTCAATTTAAACTGCAGCCTTACTCTAAATGCTTGTTCAGTTCGTGTACAATATCTTTCAAAAATTTCTCACCCTTGATTTGTGTTTTGCAACTTTCTCAGTGAAATTGTTAAGCAAGTACAGCCCTTAAAGTATAATCACCAAGAAGATTCACAGCTGTATGGTCCTACTTTGTTGATGAATTATTGGAATTTGAGAGGTCAACTTACGATGAGTGCATATCACTACTTCGCTGTTGCCCAGTATCATCTCCTTTTTTAGGTATCCAAGAAGTTAAGTTCCAGTGGCTCGCACGCTTAGTCCATGGTTTCACGTTATGACTGCATCATATTCTTTTTGCTAACCATTTGTCGCCAATTTTCTCTTCTTTTGTTTCTTCAAAGTATGTACGCATCTTTGCTTCCACAAGCTTAAAATTCTTTGTTGTCTTTAAACTAGATGCATGGTTGTTGGTAGGGTAGCCCCATAGTGCCAACCTGAATCCTAAAAAGAATCTTGACGCAGGTGGTAAAATATGCTTTCCATAATTGTCAAGGCAAAGCAAAGCCATGAGGATTCATTTTCAAAAGCACTTGTTTTGTTTAACTAACTTAGCCTTTTATTCCTGCCTATGATGTCTATTGTTTCCTAGAGCCCTGGAAGATCTCAGTCAGCCATCATCACCTACTGAAGCCAAGTCAGTATTTTTTAGGAACTTTAGACATGTTAGAAAATGGAAGACCTTTTCCTACTCTATTATCATAAGGAACCATTTGGTGATACATTTTCCATCTTTTCAGTATCTTGCAAGTTTCAGGGTTTTGTCAATCCATTGCAAGTTTGTGACTCGTACATATGTTCATTACTCTCCACTAAAAGTACAGCGTCACAACAGCACTCAGCTTAAAACGTATACACAATATATCCTTCTTTTTGTTAGCTCTGCTGTTAACAAGGTTATAGCTTACTAGTATGCACAATACATCTAACCCAAAACTGAACAAACAACAGCTGGCGCTTTTCCTAACAGAAATGCTGACTCTGTGCAGTGCAAGCTAGGTATCTAGTACTGTGTGATCTCAGCAGGGACTGTTGGGCTAAGAAAGGATTCCCAAGGTATGTTGCACTCCCAGTCATCTGAAGAGTCTGCTCCTAAATCAAATGGGAAGTTGAGTCTCCCCAGACCTGCATCCTCCCGCTCACTGTTCATGCTGAAAGTATTGTCATGCTTCGTTGTGGCTGACTCTTGGTCCCTGCAGCTCATGTTGGCATTTACATCTGCAGAAGAACCAGTCGCAAAGCCAGTAATCTGCTCAGGCTGCCCAGACTGCGTGTCGAAGAAGAGTGGTGGCGCAACGTGCACAGGCTTCTGTGATGGCGGTTGTGTTTGGAATGGCAAGACGATAGGGCCTTTCAGGACTTGCAGAGATGGACCACAGTTGAAGCTTATGACCTTGCATGAAGAGCCATCCTCCTGTGTGTTGCTGGGTTTCAGAAACTGCTGGTGCGGTCCCTGAAAACCATAATTGCCGTTGAACTGATTTGATGGTGCCGCAGCTGCAACTTGCAATGAGCTGGAGGAGCCCTCTGAAGCAAAATGTAAAGCTTGCACTGGTTGCAGGGCGGAGAAGGGATCTTGCTCAGTTGCCCCAGGCAATGGAGGCCCCCAAGTGTGAGACAGCGCCCTTTGCGCCGCCATCGAACTGGTCTTCTTGAAGATCCTACATATGGTCCAAGAGTCCTGTTTTTGGCAATAGAAAAGGTGGCCTGTCAAAATTTGACATGACATTGGAATTTAGCTCTGCAACTATATATACTAATATGAATTGGAATGCGTACGTTGAGCGGGATGTTCTTGTCGATCGGCCTACTCTTGGGAAGTGACGTATCGGCGAGCGAAGGGAGCCTGAACTCGTGCATCATCCAATCGGTTTTGATCCCTCTTGCTGCTCTGCCTTTGTAGAAGACAAGGGACTTCTTCAGGCCTACGCACCTGGTGTCCTCGGAGGAGTAAATTGGCCTATCTGTTCCCGTGGCTTTCCAGAACCCAGCTGCTGTGACCCGGTTTGGCCTCGTGCTGTTGCGATATTTGCGGTCCCTTGGGCAGTAGAAGTACCACTCCGTCTCACCGCCGGTGCTCGCAAGCTCTGTTGTTGAGAAGGAACAGTCAAGTTGTTAGACTTTGCAGTAACGTGAGTAACCCATCTATTCTAGATTAGCTTGCCATGCGAAGATGATATAATACTACTGCTGATTTCTTTCAACTGAAACTCCATTAGACGGATGAGCAGGAGAATGCCCTTGTTTTCCTACTTAGCTAAAGATGAACAAAACCAGCTTGTGTTGAATCAGCCTCTATACAAAGCTTTGAAAACCCAAAGTAGCCAATTGAACCCCAATCTAGCTATTCATGAGAAATAAAAAAGATGTAGTATATACAAGGAGATGTAGATGCAAGCTTAATTACTTGGGAGGTCCCATGGATCAAACTTGTAGATGTCCAGCTGCCTGATGAGCTCAATGGAGATGGGCTTCTGCTGGATCTTCTTCTTGAGGTAGAAACTAACCAGCTCTTCATCGGTAGGATGGAACCGGAACCCAGGCATGAGGATCTCATCTGATTTGACATCATTTCTGCTCTCCATATCTCACAAAGGTACGAGTTCTTCAACTTGCACAAACTTGCAAAGGCTAGCTGTCCTTTGTGCAATACGCTAGCGAATGGCTTCTTGGGATGAAGCTGCTGAGGTGAAGACAATCACCGGAGATGTGCACTACAGATACTGCGATGCAATCTACTACGTACACACCATGTGTATTTATATATGTATGTATGTATGAGGATTGAGGTATGTGGAGTGACTGGATGAGGCCCACAGGCTACAGGTCTGAACTGAAGGATTTTGTTCTTCTTCTTCCTTTAATAATTCGTTTTAGTTCATTCTCTGCTTGAAAGCTGCCATGATTAGTTTAACGCTGACAAGGGATACCAGTCACTTCTAGGCAGCTGTCACGATTAATTTAATGCTGGATTAGTATCTCAACAAAGACAAGCTGAGTAGCATGAAAGGATGCCAGTCACTTTCAGTTCACACTTAGAATATTCACGTATGGCAGTCAAAACGTTCTTAAACCGTACAACACCTGCTTTCTAGATTTAGTTTTCTTTTTTTCCCTTTTTTTCATTGTTAATCTCCCCAGATAAACAAAATAAATAAATACATAGTACTCCAATATACGTCAGTAATCGAAACCATGCAACTCTTCTCGAGCACCTTTGGCTTGTCGATGAATATTTATATTCTTTTGATATGTGAAACTAAAATTCTCCGTTTCACTTGAGTTTTTACGCAGTTTTAGTTTCTATGCAGTTTTCCTGACTAGTCCAGGGCTCTAGGCTTTGGGCCATTAACATGCAATATGTATTTTATTAGGATAAGCGTTGATGTGTGCGTGCACGCGCGAGAGTCCTACGGGCTGATTGATCACCCAGAGATAGTGATGGCCTTACCAGTGTAGTTTTCTTGCACTTTCCCATAAACTAGCGTGAGTGACTCTGCTAGTGGGTGTTGGAACAGAAGGTTCTTGTTATAAGCACAGATTTGTAGGCTAAATTTTAATCGCTTGAGCTGCCGCGGTGGAAAGGCGCGAGGTCCAGTTTGCTCCAACAGCGAGTCAGTTTGGTTAACCGCACCTCATGCATGCATGCTGGTCACAATTGTTTCTCTTGCCCTGTTCCACACTCCATCCATTAGGTCACTTGGCCTTAAATATTACTACTAGTACTAGCTGCAAGCGTTTGAACATAGTTGAATAGATATGCTCAAGCTCCTCAGGGCTGTGTTTGATGAGGACGGACATGAGGCAGATCAGAACGTGCACCAACTGGTCCACGGTCTGATGTATTGTCCATAGCCTGTTGGTATGTTGCTGTTCTTTTAGCTTGTCGCATTATATTATGTTATTTCTGCCCTTTGCTGGAATGTGACCTGGGTTTGTCCGACTTCTGTGTTCGCCGGGCACTGTAAACCTTGTGAACTGATGGCATAACTACCCCCGCTGGTATAGTGCGAAACAATGCACTGGCATGGTTAAACTCTGGGCGCACAGGGCTAGAAAAGAGGAACTTCTGTCTATTCACAAATGGATTGCGGGCTGGCCAAGCTAATCACCTTTTTCTTTTCACTTTGTTCTTCCTATTCTGCTCTTCTATGTCTATAGTATGTAAGAACTATTGCCCCATTAAGTGTTTTGCTTATGTTTTTTTTTTAAATAAAAATCTGTAGGTAGGAGTCTCCCCTCCCGTTTTCCTTCCCCCCCCCCCCCCCCCCCCCCCCCCCCCAAAAAAAACTTGCTCGTAGCTGTGAGCATACTCCTAGTCATCTATTGTGGTGTAATCCCTGACCTTGTCAGGGAAAATATGTGTACTGATGTTTCTATCTGAAGAAAGTGTTGTTACTCTAAAAAAAGCTGCTATTAATTTATTGTGCTTTTAATGTCAGTTCAATTCAATGACTAGCTGTAGGCAGTAGATGAAATGATAGCAGACTGGAAAGCTTTCCTTGACCAATATCCATTTTCTGAATCTTATAAGAACTGTGTTCTAAACTTCTAATATATATTTTTCTCGTTGATTCAGCTGGACCAATCTTCACGTGAGAAGGTTCTTGTACGCCCTAATCCTAGTGATTTCTTAGACTACTCAAGGGCTATTCCATTGTTTTTTACTTTATGGGGTTTTGGAGAACTGGATTCACCCATGCTCAAGAAGCTCAGCTTCCAGAAGAGCTGGCAAAGAAGTCCGCACAGTTTTAAAGAAATACAGTTTCCACTGACGCTCAAGCAGTAGGTGTGCCCAGTGATGCCAGGCAACTTCTTTCAGATCCTCGTCTGCTGAAAGAAAATTCTACAGTGGCTTTTACTTTGCCTGGTGAAGAAGCTAGCTATATTTCGGAAGTGTGCAGAAATCGCCACGCAGAACTGGTTGAATGGGGACTTCTGGGGAACTATCTAGAAAGTACAACTGTTGCTGGGAAGCATGCCGCGTATGATGTTTTCAAGTTGACAGGGTGCATGGTTCCCAATTCTAAATATTGTTCTTCTACCTGCAAATCGACTGCACTCTTATTTATACAGTTCACTTCAAAAACCTGCTGAGGTTGCTTTAAATAATCACACTGTTTCCTCTTCAGCTCTTCTAACAGTATCTAATGGAGTTCATGAGATGGGATCTCGTCAAGTGAAGTCAAATCAGAAAGATCTGACTGTTTCAGGTCAAATATTATCTCTGGAGCATATCCCTGGGACTGGGAGTAATCTGGGACAAACAGAAACGACAGCTTGTAAGCGTAAAGCTGAGGAAGAGCTTGAGGTCCTTATTTTCTTATATGAATGCCATTTACTTCTTTACGATGTTTATATTTATTTTGTTTGCCAATGGATAGTATTGACTTCTGTTTCTTGTGCCCGTGCGTTCTTTTTTCTTGAAAACAGAACACTATTTTTTTCTCTGTTGAAGCCTCTCTTTTTACATTTCGATTTTACTTAAACATCGAAGTCTTGTTCTAGTTCTAGACTTGTATATGCTTTAGCTATCTTTGTTAAATGGATTATGGGAAATTATCAAGAATGGATCATTACAATCAGTTAACTATACTTCAAGACATGAAAAACATCATCATTTACTGCTGTGCTTATGAGTTGTCTGACAGATCTGAATATAACTATTCAAAATGGACATGGAGTTATTTTACTGGGAAATGTACTGATGGTTCCTGGAGATTCTGGTAAGAAACCTTTTATTTAGAAAATCTACCTGATTTATACTGAATTTGAAATTCACTTTGAACTTTTGGTTCTGGGTGTGTCCAAGCAAAACATGTGCTTTCAAAAGTTAACCACTACCTCTGTCCCTTAATATAAGATGTTTTTGCAGTTCAATACAATTGAACTGCAAAAGCATCTTATATTAAGGGACATAGGGAGTATATGCTAAGGAGAACCTAAAGACAGTGGTCCTGCTTTAGGTTCGACAAACAGAAGCATGCCTAGAGAGGAAAATAAAAGACAGTGGCACCCTAAAGATATCGTATTTCCTGCACTTGTTTTTGCTCTGTTATGTCTTATGCGTGCTTTCCATAGGAGAACATTACGCTACAACAGTTCTTATACCAGATTAATTTTTCATAAAGTTATATTTAAATCTTTTCTGGCTACCTCCCATTTTTTTACCATCTTATACTATAAATGTTCTCTGGAATTTCCATGTTGCGTGCATCTCCATTTTTAGGTATGAAGTCTGATTTTTGTTTTGGGAAAACAGCTGCTTGAGCTTCCTGCCACACTAGTTCGCTCTCCTGCTCCGATGCTAACTTCACAGAGGAAGCCCCTTAGGTACTTACTGTTTACTGCACTGTCTACTGAGTGCACTGCCTTGTTAGTTGTTATGTTTAAACAGTCCCATTGTGGTGACAGTGTGTGTTAGTCAATCCCATTGTAGTGACAGTGTGTGTTAGTCAAAGTTCAGTTTTATTGTCATTTTTTTGGGCGGAAAAGCAGCTTTGAGCTGTTTTCGCTCATGTAGAGAAGTAAAGTTCAGAATAGTTACAGATCTGTAGACTATCCTAATTAAAATGAAAAAGAAAAGGGAGCAGAAAAAGAGTTGCCCAAAGGCTACAGCACTGTTATTACTTTAGAGTTGCCCAAAGGCTACAGCAATGTTATTACTTCAGTTTGATTGGTTTCCATCCTTACCTGTATGATAACTTCGCTCTGAGGAGAATGTTTCCACTATTGAAGAGTCAGATCGTCGACCGCGGCGAATCCAAAACTTGCTGAAGGCACTTCATGAACCTAATAGGTTGGAATCACCGACATGTTTTTTTTCCCTTCTCTTCTGCAGAATGTTGGCTCATTGAAGCGCGGGCGTCGAAAGTAGATCCATTTGATATTCTTTTCCGTGTGAAAGACAGGAGGAGGGGAGCTGAGCTGTAGAGCTTGATGGCCCTGCATACCACTGCCACATACAGCAATGTGGATGTATGAGGCCTTGATGGCTGTAGATCTTGATAGATCTTGCCGTGTGGAAGAGATAAGGAGGAGGTGAAGTGGGGTGAGCTGTATGTCTTGATAGCCAAGGCCTACACTACAGATTACAGACACATACGACCAGCTTTTAATTCCATGTATAATTGAGAGTATGGACCTATGAGATCAAGCGAGGATTATTTGGCCCCAAACGTTCGTCCAGTGAGAAACATCCAGGCTTGGGGTCGATCTGATTTCCCGTACCCCGCGTGCAGTTAGATGGCTTTACTGCCGCCCAATCCCGCATCATCCCTAGCCCCTGTGTAGATTAAGTGGGCCACTATACTATAGTTATAGTTCAGGAGGTTAAGTAGTGTATTCTTTAAGAGCAGCGATATGGGTCGTACTATCATATAGTAGCATTATCCGAGCCGTTGGATGGCACCCATCGGGCAGGTTTGGCGCGTTCAATGCTATACATGCGATTGTCAAAAAATGGAGGAATTGGCGCGGGGGCCACCGTATGATGCAGGGCTACGGTGTGAATACGGGGGGTCACGTGGGTCAGCCCCCGCCAGAAACTCACAGAGCTGACAGAGTTGGACCACCGGTACTTGTCGAAAGATAGGTCCTAGACCATGGTCCAGGATGAGAGGTGCTAGGCGTACGCAGAGCAATTTCGGTCCAGAATATTTTTCTGGTTGACGGGCTTTGGATGGATGCTAGCTGACAGAGCGCAGGCTCTCTGGGTGAACGCATGGCTAGCATGCTGCTCTGTTGCAGTTAAAACCGAGCGGCAGAAACAATTGGATGATCGCATTGAAAAGTAAAAATTACTACATAACACATGGATTGACATTTAAGCTGATTTGCACATAGCAACAAGGTACAATTTAAGGCCAACACCAGCTAACACATATTCAAACCAAGACATTTCCAGTACCACGAAATGTCTGACGGATCTGAATCTAATTGAGACTAGTACTTAACTAAACTCACACGCAGCAAACACTAGCATTACTACTAACTCGACTTTCGACCCAAAAGCAGCAAGACACCAACGGCGCCTCTCACTTGAAATACACGACTGCCAGTGTCCGGACAGACATGCCAAGCAAGAACACACGGAGCATCAAGATAGTGGCAAGCATGAGCAGCGCAATCCTGGAGAAATCGGCCTTGGGCGGGGTGACATGCTCGCATCCATTCAAAACAGAATAGCCGGTGAACTCTCGGACTCCTTCCTGACGCGAGCTCCAGTGCTGCAGGCTAACAGCCTAGGAGAAGCTGGGGATGGTGGGGGCGGCAGAGACCGAGATCTGACGGACTCCAGCACAGCAGGATAAATCTCTTGCCACTCGAAAAACCAACACTGATGAGACTGAAAAATAGAAGAACAAAAAATCAAGAACTGCACCGATGTAAAGATGAAGAACCAGATCTGAGTTTGAGATTCAGGAACTCACACTCCAAAGGATGCGCCTGTAGTACCTATTGCCTGGCCTTTTCCCGCCGGTCAAGATGTCGCTGATGACTTCCTGACCACATCTGGGGTGTGGGATCAGCTCGGTGCCCGGCACCTGCGGGTCGGAGGAAGAACCGAAGAAGAAGCAGACATGGCAGTGAAAGACCTTGCGCAATGGCGATTCAGATTGACCCAGGAGAGGATAAGGCTACAGCTGCCCGGATCGTTGCCTGTCCAGTGGGCCCGCTCGTGGAGGAGAGAGGGCGGACCAGGTGCTGCATACGCCGGTCCAAGAAAATCTCATGTACTAGCCAAGACCGTACTGAGCCGAGTTAGCCGGACCTCATAAATGACATCAGACAAACTAGTTTGCCACTGTGCAAAAATGAGTGGCCGAGCTGAATACTTTGTCATATAAATGCATGATCGTGGATCTCAAGGAGGACCAACCACCGAGATAATAGTACTATATGGTAGTATGACCCATATTGAATTTTCGGTATTCTTTTCCTTCTCTACATTTAGTAGTGTATTACATTGAGGGGCCTGCACGTAAAGTAGCAATCAGTATATATGGCACTCCCTCATTTCTAAAATGCGAGGGGCCTTATGAATTTGAGCCTAATTTTGATCACAATTTGAATCACAAAATATGAGTTACTCCCTCCGTCCGAAAATAGTTGTCATCAAAATGGATAAAAAAGTGATGTATCTAGATCTATTTCAGTTCTAGATACATTCCTATTTATCCATTTTGATGACAAGTATTTTCAAACGGAGGGAGTATATCATATGGCAGAAAAGTAAACGATTAAATTTGTTTTTGAAAAAGTTTCCGATGCTATATTTTTATGGCATTTAAGTCGCAATTTGTTACTAGTAAAATTTGTAGCCAAAATTGGGCTCAATATTTGAGAGGACGTTTACATTTTAGTAATAAGGTTGGTGTACTAAACCCAATCAGTCTTGTTAAATCTCGGTCGACTAAGACTTTGTTATGTCGCAGTCGATGCTATACCTGTGACATCTCACATTGAGATTCGTGCAATTTTTTTCTTTTCAGTTATTTCTTTTTCTTTCTTACATGTTATGGGTTAAATCTCAGTCAACTGAGATCTATCCACACCCAAACCCAATACTCACGCACTTGGATACAATTTTCGACATGTGGAAATAGCTATTTTAGGGGAATTTAGAAGAGACATGTTTGCGCAAAGCCCAAATCCAAATTTGCGTTTACGGAAGAATCAACCGTTGGTTGGACGGTTGTACCCAAGCTCATGGGAGATAGTATCAGATATTACAACATGCGTGCGTGTTTTACTATTACCGTTTTTTTCTCCGGTGATGTTCTTTTTTGCGAGTGATTTTTACGGTGATGTTCATGTAGATACCAAGATATATGTGGTGATTTCACCTACACTGAAGCTCCACTGCGCTCCAGTTAGTTTACAGTAGACGTTGCGTGAATGCGCACGCATGTGGTATATGCTTGTGTGGGTCGAGAAGAAACCGTGGATCGGTGGATCCATCCAACAGCAGTCCATTTGGAGCACCGTCCTTCCAGTTATGAACAACAAAGTACTACTCACACTTCTCCCCGAAACGGACATGCACTTTACAGCCATTCTGATGTCGATCCAACACCAGATGTACCACTGAGCACCAATAGGAGACCACTACTTCTAACTCACGCTGCATGCATGGATCGTTGTAGGCGCGCAAGAGTGCATGTGCATGCAATAATACTACACACACGGACGTGTTACGGGCGTTTTACACGGATGTGCATGTGCATGCCGCGAGACACGGTGCCTGCGTCCGTGTGTGGTGCTACTACCTACCAAGTCAATCCCCGTATTAACTTCGCCATCTGAAATTTCGGCGAGTTAGCCGGCCTCTCGTTGTCACGCATCACTTCGCCGCCCACCACCCTTCGAGCATGCAGCCAGATCATCCATCGAGCTGTATCGATCAATGCCGAGGCCTATATAACCATGCGTCGCCTGTTCCATTCATTCATCCATCCAACAGCGTACACAAGCAAGCAAGTGGTAGAGGTTCAGGCATGGCAGCTCCGAGAGCGCTCGTCCTCGCCGTCCTGCTGGCGATCGCCGTCGCCAACGCTGAGGCGGCGTCTGTCGTGGTCGGTCTGGCCAAGTGCGCCGACTGCACCAGGAAGAACCTCAAGGCCGAGGAGGCCTTCAAGGGTAAGCGCTAGCTATATATGCAGCTCAATTCGTTCCATATATGTGAGATGGAGATCAGCTCATGGTTGTCCTGCTGCCATGAACGTACCCCAGGTCTCCAGGTGGCGATCAAGTGCAAGAACGTCCAGGGCGAGTACGAGAGCAAGGCGGTGGGCGGCCTCGACGGCACCGGTGCCTTCAGCGTTCCCTTGGCCGCCGACCTCCATGGCGCCGACTGCGTCGCGCAGCTCCACAGCGCCGCCTCCAACGTGCCGTGCTCTGGCCAGGAGCCATCCAAGATCGTGCCTGTTTCCGAGGGCACCACCTTCGGCATCGTCGCCGGCGACAGCATTGCCACGCCGTCTGCAGCGTCGCCGGAGTGCGCGTCCATGACCTTGTGCGGGCCGATCAAGAAGCACATCATCGAGCATTTCCACCACAAGCAGCCTGTGCCGCCCAAGCCGGAGCCCAAGCCCCAGCCCCACCCTGACTATCACCCCGTGCCCAAGCCGGAGCCCAAGCCGCAGCCCCACCCGGACTACCACCCCGTCCCTCCCACCCCCACCTACGGCGGCGGCGGCGGATACCATGGACACCACTAGTGACTCCGATCTACCACCATCCGGCACAGCAATGAAGTGACGCTGCTATTTATGTGCACGATCGAGTTAGATTGGTCTTCTATCATTCAGAATAACAGTTGTGAGGGATAAGTATGTGTGTCAGGTAAATGTACGGGTGTTTGTAATATCGGTGTGAATCTATAATACCTAAATAGTTCATCCCCACTATCTTATTTCTCTAAACATGCAGCCTATCCACGTCATCACTATATGCCATGTCAGCAATCCTTTATCCACTACAGAATTTTTGCTGCATTCTGGTGATGCCATGTAAGTTTTTTCCACGAATTTTGCTGGCAATCTATTTTTTTTCAATGGTTTCATGTCGGTACGCAACGCTTGCTTTCTTCTCCGAGGCTAGCGTCTTTTATTTCTCACACAGACCTTTCGCTTCCTGTCTTCCTGTCTTCTCCACGGGAGGGTTCTTTTATTTCTTCCTGTCTTCTTGTCTTACCCATCGGAGGCTCCTGCCTTTGCAATCTCCACGGCAACCCTTCTGCCTTTTCATCCTCTTTAATCTCCATCAACAGAAACGGACGGATTCCCTTCTCCTTTCATCTCGCATACTCCATCTCCGGCTCACAGCCTCTTCCTCCCCTCTCGGCAGGAGCGCCGAGCTCAACGTACCACCGCTGTGGTGTCATCGTCTCATCTTCTTGTTGCCGCTATCTTGGTCTGTGAAGTGGTACATCTGGCCTTTCTTATCTTCCTTGAGTCCTAGCAGTCCACATTTCCTCTTCCTGTTTCCGCTACGTCTTCCTCACAAATTCTTAGCGTGCTTCCGTTTACCTGTCTATGTGTTATGTTTGGTTTTCCATGGTGATCCATGTGCTTTTTTACTTTGTTCTTTTCCCGTATCATTGGCGAATGTTCTACAGTACTTAAGAGTATTAGTTCTAGGTACTCCGAAGGTATGCCCAATTGAACTGTGTCCAAACCTACACACCGAAGAAACTATTTCAGGTTAGGACATTTCTTGATTGATCCAAGCAACTACTTTTTTATTTGAGCTCTTCTGCTTTCAACTTGGTTGCAAATATGGTGAGTTCTCAATTGTTTCTTCAGGTATGTAAGCTTTGCAGGTTATCAGTACAGATCAAGCATATCATCTCCCCTGTGTGGTCGCAGATTTGGAATGTTAACAATTTTCCACCCCGCTCTACAGCATATTTATTTATAGCGTTGTTAATTCCTGAACTCTACTTATTTATACACAGGGATTGTTCTAAAATTTGGGTGCCTACGATTGCATATTCTGTTGACTCAACCAAACCAAGCAGATTTATTTGAGCAGACATTTTGCTAAACGTCTTTCGGCTAATCCTTTTATGCACACAAGGAAAAATTGTACCACCATACCATCAATATTTTCTCTTCCTTTTATTTCTTCCTCGGTGTGCATCTCTCACATGTTTTTCTTTCTTTTTCACAAAAAAATCATCTCTCACATGAGTTGTTTGTCATCATAACGCCCCGCAGCAACGCGCGGGGATTCATCTAGTTCCATTAACAACAGAGTCGCTGGCAACCAAATCGCACACAAATTCTGGTGCTCGGTCCTTCCACCAGGAGCACACCACACCTAGACTTCAACCTTGGGTGTGTTTATTTCAGGATTTCCAACAACGCGCTTTCAGTGGGAGGAGATATTCCCGTCGACGACGAGGCGCCTACGGTGACTTCATAAATTTCAAGATGACATGCCGACTCAGTCTTTCAGAGCTGCTCATAGGGGTAGGGTGTGTGTGTGCGTTCATAGGGATGAGTGTATGCGCGTATGTATGAGCGCTTGCGTTTGTACTAATGTTCAAGAAAAGGAGCACACCGCACCTGCCCGATAGCCAAAAGCAGCAAGGCTATGGGCTACATAATTACTAGTACGCTTACAGAAGGTAAATTCAAAAGCATCAAAAGATTGCGTAACAAAGGTTACGGGCTTCATGGATTAGGACGCCAATTGAAGACAGATCCCTCTCGCTAAAGTTTATGGCATTCATCAACGTCAACGAGACTGATTCAAAAATAGCCTGATTGACTCCCATTTCGCTCGCCGCTTCGATGGCCTTGTTACAGGCAATAGCTTCAACTTGTAAAGCCGTTGTGAGATGATCCATCCTCCCTGCACACGCAGCAATGACGTCCCCTTATCGGGTCTCATAACACAGCCCTAGGCTCCCCCTCCTTGCTCCACATGGAAAGCTGCGTCAAAGTTAATTTTGACAAAACCTTCCTTTGGTTTACTCCACCCTGCTGTTGTATGCATTGTGTCATGATTTTCAGTCTGCAAAGATCCATTCTGAAAATCATCAAGTATTCTGCGAATGTTGTAGGCCACTCCTTCGGTGGGCTTCATCTTCCCGAGATGGTTTGCCTTATTGCGTATATTCCACCATTCCCATAGAAGAATCAGGACCAGATCGCAGTGAACCCGAGTTAGCGACCACAGAAAATCAAACATGGTGACTGGATCAGCACACTTCAGCAGCTCCAGTCTAACATCCTCCAGTTGCAATTCTCTCCAGAGATGCTACACTAGCTTGCACTTAAGAAATAAATGGCCATCATCCTCGTCCAGCCTTCCTATATCTGAATCAACCAAGTACACTCATTTTCCACACAAAAATGCTAGACATACAAAGATTTGTAAAAGGGCAGTGATAGGCGTCGGCGCGCCGGCCCAAATTTCGGCCGGTCCGCTGCCGAGCGTACGATACGGACTTCTTTAACCGTACAATACACCTTTTCCTCTGTCTCTAAAAAGTAAACCACGCTGAAAAAAAGGTAGCGACTAGAATCCACGCACTCGCCGGCCAGAATCTGCGTGCTCGCCGGCCGCCCACACTTGTCCTCGGCATCTCATGCTTGCTGGTCACCTGTGCCACCGCGCCCGCCCACCCGTGTTCGCCGGCGCTCGCGTCATTGCGCTTGTCTCGGCTGTCTCTGCTCGCCATGGTTACAACTCGAACGCAGACGGGTTCCAGCTTGTGGTCACCATGGTTGCAGCATCTCCGGCGTCTCCGTCTCCGGCTCACCGCCGTCATTGACTTGCACCGCAACCGCCATGTCCAGCAAAAACAAATCTAAAAAGCAACAAAAAACTTCCAATACACGGTTGGAGCAAAAAGATTAGCTGGTTCCAGCAAAACTTGATGCTATTTCCAGCAAAAGTCGAATGCAACAAAAACCTCTGGTACTCGGTTGAAGCAAATAGATTTGCCGGTTCCAACAAAACTTGATGGTGGTTCCAGCAAAAATCTCAGCAGCAAAAAGCGATAAGCCAATTGTAGCAAATGAATTAGCCAGTTCCAGCAAAAAGTAATGCTGGTTCCAGCAAAATAGCCTCAAGCAAAAAAAAGACTAGTGCCCATTGTAGCAAAAAAAAAAGACGGTTCCAGCAAAAATAAAGGCTGGTTCCAGCAAAAAAGTGTCACCTGTCCAGGACGCGTGCGGTTCCAGCATCAGGGGACACTGGTTCCAGCATCGTCATGTGCCGGTTGCAGCTCCCTAGTCCGCCGGTTCCAGCATCGTTGCCTGAGCAGGAACCGGTCGCCATCGTCACGCACCATGGTGACGTAGCGGGGTGTGCGACCTTGCAGCGCAGTCGTCAGGCCCCTTGCTCGCAGCTCCAAGGAGCCGAGCGTGTGTGAGCAGCATGTACTTGAGCTCAACCTCATGGATCCATGGCGTATTGCGCAGGACATGAGACAGGAAAGCAAAAAACACGAACAAGCTCACCCCCTCTCATGAATCTATGGTGGAAAAACCGCGGGGAAGACATAAGGCAACAAAAACGAACTCAATTTCATGAGGATTTGGTGTGGATTCTTGAAGAGAGAGCACAAGAAGAGAGGGGAGAGAAATTGAGCAAGGGGGGTTGAAGGACGAGACCCCTGTTGTGGTCTCCAGAATACGCGAGGGGATAAGATGAAAACGGTGGGGATAGACTTAGCTTTGTGGGTGGTGGGCCAGGACTGGGCCAGGACTGCGTAGCGACGTGAGCGTGGCGATCGGCCGAACGCTCGACCGGCGCACCGTTTGCAAACGTTTACCTTTGTAAAAGCCTGTAAACTGTTTTCATCTAACAACCAATCACAAACCTCCCCCCCCCCCCCCCCTAATTTTCAGGGGATGGGCCGTCCCGCTAACCTGTTGGCCAATGAAAACTAACCCACCTTGTAAAAGCCTGTAAACTGTTTGTACGTGTAGCATTGCCGTTTTCCACATATGCCTGACTTATGATATCTCCAACAGCGATCACCAAACGGATGCCACCAAATGTCTGTGGACATCCGGCCGGATGGACGTCATCCAGTTGTGTCCTTCAAATTTGCTCCCAAGTACTTGTCCGGCCTTTTCTCTTTGTTAAATTTTGAAGATCAATAACAAATTTATATAGTGGCAAACAAATGCAACCAATAGCAAAATCACCGGACATTCAATAAGTTGTATACATCTATCGAACCCAAAAGCAAATGAACCAGCTTCAAGTTTTGGCCTCCCCCTCCCCCCCCCCCCCCCCCCCCCCCCCCCGCCTCCTCCTTTTGCGCAAAGGGTGCGTACATGCTATCACACAAGTCAGGAACAAACTTGGCCGCTTCGGGATCCAAGTCACGGGGCTCCACGTGCAAGATCTTTTGCTCCTCGCGCGCTTGCTTGATCGCAAGCTTCCTATCATTAAGCTCAATCTTCTTCTTTTGGATTTCCATGAACAATTTCCTCCTTGATCTCATTGCGCTTGGCACATGTCTCCTCTTTCTTCGCCATGATGTCCTTAAACTTCTTTGTCATCTTGGCCGCCGTCCCTTCTCACTCTCCTTCTCATTTTCCCATTTCCTTCCCTTCGACCTGGCCACACGGGTGGCCGGTGCAAGCTCTCCTCCAACTGCACCGTTTGGATCACCATCTTCATCACTTACTTAGGCATTGTGGTCTTGACAGAATTGGTAATACTGCTCCACTTGCTTTGCGCGTTCAAGTTGTACCAACAATGCCTCATTGTGAATGGCTTGCCCTCGGTCTTCTGGAACAACATGGCCACGCGTCCGGGCTAGCAAAGCAATACAATGACATGATCAACAAGTTGCAACATAGAGAACATCAATCAAATGACCAAGACATAAAGCATCACTAAGCAAAACTTACGAGCTCGAGGAGTGATGCGCCTCTTGATCACAGTTTTCCATTTGTTCATACGCACCACAATACATGTTGACGGCCTCTTGAATGGCGTACCATCGAAGGTTTAGTCACTCCAGATTGAGATTATGTATCATTTCCTTGTTGTAGGGCTCATAGTGCTTTTTCTCATGAAACCAATCATGCACACTTTGCCAAAGCGCCGAGCCTTTTGCTCCATGCGTTGAGACGGTTCAACACTTGTGCCTAACCACGCCAATCATAATTCATCCTCCTTGTTCGAGTATGGCAAACCCCTCTTTTTCTTTGTGTCCGAATCAGACACCAATGACTACTAGGTGTCCGTCGACATCTCTTGCTCCGGATGTGTGGTCAGTAGTCGTCATAGACTTGTCTGTGTTCGTGTCTGCCACCATTACGGATCATGTCCATCATCACCTGGTCGCCCGACCGCCACCATCAAGCTTGGGCGAGGCATTCCGCCAAATAATGGCAGGGCACTGGCAGAAAAGGGCTCCTTGGGCGGAAGACGTGGTCGAATGAGTGTTGGTGATTCAGTGAACACGTAGTAGCTGCTGATACGTCTCCGCCGTATCTATAATTTTTGATTGTTCCATGCCAATATTATTCAACTTTCATATACTTTTGGCAACTTTTTATACTATTTTTAGGACTAACATATTGATTCAGTGCCCAGTGTCAGTTCCTGTTTGTTGCATGTTTTATGTTTCACAGAAACCCAATATCAAACGGAGTCCAAACAGGATAAAAACGGAAGGAGAATATTTTTGAATATTTATGATTTTTGGGAAGAAAAACCAATGTGAGATGGTGCCCGAGGGGGCCACGAGCACTACAAAAAAAAACACTCCCGTGATGATACGTGTTTGTCACAGTAGGTCGCGTTTTCTGTCATGCATGTACATCCATAACGATTTTATGACAGAATCAAGATAGTCATACCTGTGCTGTCGTAGAAGTGTTCTATGACATTACCAAAATTATCATCACGGAAGTGTCCACTTCCATGACGATAAATCGCGCGTCACAGAAGTGCTTTCGTTAAGGGTGACCGACACGTGGCATCCACCGTAACGGAACGCCGTTAAGCTATCGGGTCGGATTTTGGATCCGATAATCCGTTAACAGCCATGACCAATGCCGATTTTCCACGTGTAAAATTCTCATTGGCTGACGGATCCACGTGTCAGCTCCGCGTTGGCACAGATGTAACTCATCCAACGGTCGAGATGGGCCTATGATATGTTGACACGTGGACCGGCCCAAAAGTGGCCCACAAAGTTTAAATGGGCCGGCCCAACCGAAGGACCATAAGATTTAGCGGACCATAATGGGCCGGCCCAAATAAAGGCCCACAAAATTTAGCGGACCATAATGGGCCGGCCCAGCTAAAGGCTCACACGATTTTGCGGACCATAATGGGCCGGCCTAGCTAAAGGCCCACAAGATTTTGCGGACCACAATGGGCCGGCCCAGCTAAAGGCCCACAAGATTCTGCAGACCATAATGGGCCGGCCCAGCTAAAGGCCCAACATTCTCTGTCAAACCGGCCCGTCAACGGCCTGGCCTAAACTTGTCATCAATGCGGCCCATGGTCACTTCTGGCCCGTTAACAGTCCGCTAAGTAATTGGGCCGAATTATGGCCCGGTGTATTTCCGGCCTGTTAAAGGTCCGGCTTCATTTGGGCCCATTTATAGGCCATCAAAACTTTCGGCCCATAAACGACCGTGAAGGATTTGGGTCATATTCGGCCATGTCTGTCATTCGTCCTGTTAGAGGCCCACTATAGATTTGGGCCACTTTCGGCCCGTTGTCATTTTCGGCCTGTTAACGCCGGACATAAACCATGGGCCATATGTGGCCCAACGTCATATCGGGTCCATTAACGGCTGTCGGTGTCAAAACCGGCGGATCTCGGGTAGGGGGTCCCGAACTGTGCGTCTAGGCGGATGGTAACAGGAGACAAGGGACACGATGTTTTTACCCAGGTTCGGGCCCTCTCGATGGAGGTAAAACCCTACTCCTGCTTGATTGATATTGATGATATGGGTAGTACAAGAGTGGATCTACCACGAGATCAATGAGGCTAAACCCTAGAAGCTAGCCTATGGTATGATTGTTGTAATGGTTGTTCGTCCTACGGACTAAAACCCTCCGGTTTATATAGACACCGGGGAGGGCTAGGGTTACACAGAGTCGGTTACAATGGTAGGAGATCTACATATCCGTATTGCCAAGCTTGCCTTCTACGCCAAGGAAAGTCCCATCCGGACACGGGACGAAGTCTTCAATCTTGTATCTTCATAGTCTTGGAGTCCGGCCGATGATGATAGTCCGGCTGTTCGGACACCCCCTAGTCCAGGACTCCCTCAGTAGCCCCTGAACCAGGCTTCAATGACGATGAGTCCGGCGCGCATATTGTTCGGCATTGCAAGGCGGGTTCCTCCTCCGAATAATTCATAGAAGATTGTGAACACCAGGATAGTGTCCGGCTCTGCAAAATAATTTCCACATTTCCCCGTAGAGTGAATATTATGTACACAAGTTCCATCTGCTGACGTATCCTGTAGCATGACGTCACGCCACTACCAAGCCTTTACTTGAATCGTTTTTTATTATACCACCTCAGCGCGTTTAGCGAAGCGGTTTCCCTGGCACGTCTTGTCAAAGCAGAGATCGTGTTCCCCTTATTCCGGGATTCTCATCAATACGGACGTGGGTAACCCAACCGCGCCCGTCGCCACGCCCCCTCTATCGAAGGCGAGTCCCGAACGGTCACGGAGACGGCTCCTGGTATTCTTCCTCTTTATAATAGGACCAAGGCTCGTTTCTTTTCTTCAATCCTCCATCGAATCTTCTCCTTGCTCCAAGTTCCAACACCCAGAGCCCCAGATTCGAGCGCTTCGGACCTTCAACAATGTCCGGCTTCGACCTTAAGGGCCGGTGGATGCCCTCCTCCGTCACGGAGGAGGACGTGCTAAAGCTGCGAGAGGCCAAGTACCTGTCTTACGAGATTTCGCACAGGTTACCTCGAGGGCGGCAACAACCCCCCGTTGGCGTACCCCCCGGCGAGGTCGGCCGCCCCGGCGCCCCGCTGACGCAACGGGCAATGGGCGCCAAGGAGGTTCGGCTCCTCCTCCTCTTCTTCCTCGTCGCGTTCTTCCTCCCAATCCTCCGGCACTCCATCGCTGCTCGGCGTCAAGGCCGAGCCCGCGGCGGAGACGCCGCTCGGCCGACGTACACGCAGTGCCAGCATCGTCATCAGCGAGGGCGGCCGGCGCGCCTCCTCGTCGGCTCCTCCCCCGCGCTTCGTCAAGCCGAAGACGGAGCCGGGTCTCGCGCTGGTGAAGACGGAGCCGGGGCTGCTGGCGCCGGTGAAGGCGGAGCACGGCGAGGTCGAGTTGGACAACGATGCGACCCTTGAATGGGCGCGCCAAGACTCCCTGAAGATGGCGAGGGAGCGCCAGCGCGCCGCCCTACAGAGCTTCGCGCAGCGCCGCCGAGGCCGCGAGGAAGGCGGCGTCGTCATCATCGACGACGACGACGATGCGCCGCCGCCGCCGCCACCAGCCGGGAAGGGGTCCAGCAGGGGCGCCCGAGTCAAGGAGGAGAAGGCCGACGACGGCGGCGACGAAGGCGACTTCTCGGCCTTCAGCAAGTTTTTTTTGACTAGTTTTTGGATGTAATGGCATGTTTTAGCCCAAGTTTGCGAATATAAAGCCCAAGTTTGCCGAAAATTGGCGTGTTTCAGCCCAAGTTTGTCTTTTTTTTTTCACGCCTGGGGCTGGCCCTGGGGGCGGGGGGGCCAACTCGCCCCCAGGCCCACTATTTACGCCGGGTCACCCCCATGCGGCGATTTTAGGCGCCCCCTGGGGGGCCAACGGCTGGAGTTGCTCTTATTACTTCAGAGTTGCCCAAAGGCTACAACAATGTTATTACTTCAGTTTGATTGATTTCCATCCTTACCTGTATGCTAACTGTGCTCTGAGGAGAATGTTTCCACTCTTGAAGAGTCAGATCGTCGACCACGGCGAATCGAAAACCTGCTGAAGGCACTTCATGAATCTATTAGGTTCGAATTACGGACATGTTTTTTCCCCCTCTTCTGCAGAACGGCGTTGGCTCATCAAGGTGCGAGCGTCGAAAAGGGTAGATCGTCCATTTGACATTCTTATCCGTGTGGAAGACAGGAGGAGCGGAGCTGAGCTGTAGAGCTTGATAGCCCTACATACCCACTGGCACATGCAGCAATGTGGATGTATGAGGCCTTGATGGCTGTAGATCTTGATAGATCTCGTCGTGTGGAAGAGATAAGGAGGAGGTGAAGTGGGGTGAGCTGTATGTCTTGAACTCTTGATAGCCAGGGTCTACACTGCAGACACAGACAGCCAGCTTTTAATTCCACGTATAATTGAGAGTATGGACCTATGAGATCAAGCGAGGATTATTTGTCCCCAAACATTCGTCCAGTGAGAAACGTCCAGGCCTGGGGTCGATCTGATTTCCCGTATCCAGTGCAGTTAGATGGCTTTACTGCCGCCCAATCCCGCATCATCCCTAACCCCTGTGTAGATTAAGTGGACCACTATATTATACTCCCTCCGTTCCTAAATAATTGTCTTTCTAGAGATTTCAACAAGTGACTACATACGGAGCAAAACGAGTAAATCTACACTCTAAAACATGTCTACATACATCCGTATGTTGTAGTTCATTTGAGATGGCTAGAAAAACAATTATTTGGAAACGGAGGGAGTAGTTATAGTTTAGGAGGTTAAGTAGTGGATTCTTTTCCTTCTCTACATTTAGTAGTGTACTCCTTCCATTAACGTTTTTATTTACTCCGAGTATTAGCTTTGGTCAAAGTCAAGGTTTGTAAACTTTGACAACGTTTATAGACAAAAACATTAATATATACAATAACAAATCAATACCATTAGATTCAGTATTGAATGTACTTTCATATTATATAGATTTGCTATGGTAAATGTTTATATTGTTTTCTATAAACCTGGTCAAACTTTATAAAGTTTGACTTTAGTCAAATCTAATATGCAGAGTAAATAAAAACGGAGGGAGTATTACATTGAGGGGTGTAAAGTAGCAATCAGTATATATGGCACTTCCCCATATCTAAAATGCGAGGCCCCTTCTGAATCTGAGCTACTTTTGATCATAATTTGGCTCACAAAATATGAGCTATATGGCGGAAAAGTAAGCGACCCGATTTATTTTTGGAAAAAGATTCCAATATTGTATTTGTATGGCATTTAAATCGCAATTTGTTACTAGTAAAATTTGTAGCCAAAATTAGGCTCAATATTTGACATTTTAGTAAGGTGGGTGTACTAAACCCAATCAGTCTTGACTAAGACTTGGTTATGTCTTAGTTGATGCTATACTTGTGACATCTTACATTGAGATCCGTGTAATTTTTTTCTTTTCAATTATTTCTTTTTGTTTCTCACATGTTATGGGTCAAGTCTATGTGACCTAGCCACACCCAAACCCAACACTTGGATACAATTTTCGACATGTGGAAATAGCTATTTTAGGGGAATTTAGAAGAGACATGTTTGCGCAAAGCCCAAATCCAAATTTGCGTTTACGGAAGAATCAACCGTTGGTTGGACGGTTGTACCCAAGCTCATAGGAGATAGTATCAGATATGACAACAGGCATGCGTGTTTTACTATTACCGTTTTTTTCTCCGGTGATGTTCTTTTTTGCGAGTGATTTTTACGGTGATGTTCATGTAGATACCAAGATATATGTGGTGATTTCACCTACACTGAAGCTCCACTGCTCCAGTTAGTTTACAGTAGACGTTGCGTGAATGCGCACGCATGTGGTATATGCTTGTGTGGGTCGAGAAGAAACCGTGGATCGGTGGATCCATCCAACAGCAGTCCATTTGGAGCACCGTCCTTCCAGTTATGAACAACAAAGTACTACTCACACTTCTCCCCGAAACGGACATGCACTTTACAGCCATTCTGATGCCGATCCAACACCAGATGTACCACTGAGCACCAATAGGATACCACTACTTCTAACTCACGCTGCATGCATGGATGTACACGCGCGCATGTGCATGTGCATGCCGCGAGACACGGTGCCTGCGCCTGTGTGTGGTACTGTACCTACCAAGTCCATCACCATATTAACTTCGCCATCTGAAATTTCGGCGAGTTAGCCGGCCTCTCGTTGTCACGCATCACTTCGCCGCCCACCACCACCCTTCGAGCTTCGAGCATGCATGCAGCCAGATCATCGGCCGAGCTGTATCGATCAATGCGGAGGCCTATATAAGCCATGCGTCGCCTGTTCCATCCATCCATCCATCCATCAGCCACTTCACACAGGCAAGTAGAGGTTCAGGCATGGCAGCTCCGAGAGCGCTCGTCCTCGCCGTCCTGCTGGCGATCGCCGTGGCCAGCGCCGATGCGGCGTCCGTCGTTGTCGGCCTGGCCAAGTGCGCCGACTGCACCAGGAAGAACATGAAAGCCGAGGAAGCCTTCAAAGGTAAGCTAGCTTCAAGCTCAATGGTAGTAGTTCTATAAATAAATGTCAATGCATAGACGATGGAGGTCAGCTCATGGTTTCCTACTCCTATTGCCATCAACGCACCTCAGGTCTCCAGGTGGCGATCAAGTCCAAGAACGTCCACGGCGAGTACGAGAGCAAGGCCGTGGGCGCCCTCGATGGCACCGGCGCCTTCAGCGTGCCCCTGGCCGCCGACCTCCACGGCGCCGACTGCGTCGCACAGCTCCACAGCGCCGCCTCCAACGCGCCGTGCTCCGGCCAGGAGCCATCCAAGATCGTGCCGGTGTCTGAGGGCACCATCTTCGGCATCATCGCGGGTGGCCACACCGCCACGCCGTCCACGGCATCGCCGGAGTGCGCGTCCATGACTCTGTGCGGGCCGATCAAGAAGCACATCATTGAACACTTTCACCACAAGAAGCCCGTGCCCCCGAAGCCGGAGCCCAAGCCCCAGCCCCACCCTGACTACCACCCCGTGCCCAAGCCGGAGCCCAAGCCACAGCCCCACCCGGACTACCACCCTGTCCCTCCCACGCCCACCTACGGCGGCGGCGGCGGTGGATACCACGGACACCACTGAGTCCGATCTACCATCATCGGGCACAGCAGTAAAATTTCATGGCTTGTTGCTGTCAGTGAATGAGCAACGTTGCTATTTATGTCACGAGTTAGTTTGATCTTCTATCATTCAGAATAACAATTGTGAGGGATAACTGGATAAGTATGTGTGTCAGGCAAATGTACTGGTGATGGGTCATTTTTTACAAGGTTTGTAATATCAGTATGAATTTTTTAATGAGAAGTTCGTATATCTGAATCAACCACGTACACTCATTTTTCCCATATGCCTGCTTTAGGGTATCTCCAAGGGACGACTCCAAATGTCGGCGCACATTCGGCCGGGGGAACATTATCCAATTGTGCCCTTCAAATATGCTCCTAAGTACTTGCCCGGCCTTCTCTTTTTGTCAAGATTTCTAGATCAATAACAATTCGACCATATACATTTAAATAGTTGCAAACAAATGCAACCACTAGCAAAATCACCGGGTATTCAATTGTTTTATACATCTATGGAACCCAAAAGCAAGTGAACCGGCTGTCCGTACCAAATGCGTCAATTTGGGGCCTCCTTTTCCCCCTCCTTTTGCACAAAGCGTGCGTACATGCTATCATGCAAGTTGTGAACAAAATTGACCACTTGGGGATCCAAGTCATCGGTCTCCAAATACAAGATCTTTTACTCCTTGCAAGCTTGCTTGATCGCAAGCTTCCTATCCTTAATCTCAATCTCCTTTTAGATTACAATTTCCTCCTTGATCCCACGTGTTGTCCTCAAAGTTCTTCATCATCTTGGCCGCCGCCCCTTCTCATTTTCCCATTTTCTTCCCCTCGACCTAGCCACTTGGGTGCCGGTGCAAGCCTTCCTCCAACTGCACCGCTTGGATCACCACCTTCATCACTTGCTTGGCGTTGGTGGTCTAGATATAATTAGTAATGCTGCTCCACTTGCTTTGGGCATTCAACTTGTACCAACAATGCATCATCATGAATGGCTTGCCCTCGGTCTTGTGGTACAAGCGCCCATGCGGCAGGGCTAGCAAAGCAATACAATGACATGAGCAAAAAGTTGCAACATAGAGAAAATCAATCAGGTAACCAACATATAGAGCATCACAAAGCAAAACTTACGAGCTCAAGGAGTGACGCACCACTTGGTCACCAGTTTTTCGTTCGTGCATATGCACCACGATACGTGTTGATGGCCTCTTGGTGTGCCATTGACGGTTTAGCGACTTCGGATTGCGATTCTGTATCTGTAGGATCGAAAGTATGTCTAGAGGGGGGTGATTAGACTACTTAACAATATAAAAATTCTGCCTTTTGACAAAGAACAGTTTTTGGCAGATTCACACTTATGATCAAGTCAAGCATCACCCTACACATGCAATTCTAGAGTATAGGCAGCGGAAAGTAAATTGCACATGTAGTAAAGAGAGGTGGAGAAGAGCAAACGCAATTTTGGAGACGCGGTGATTTTTCTCGTGGTTCCGATAGGTGGTGCTATCGTACTTCCACGTTGATGGAGACTTCAACCCACGGAGGGTAACGGCTGCGCGAGTCCACGGAGGGCTCCACCCACGAAGGGTCCACGAAGAAGCAACCTTGTCTATTCCATCATGGCCTACGCCCATGGAGGGCTAGCCTTACTCGGGGTAGATCTTCACGAAGTAGGCGATCTCCTTGCCCTTACAAACTTCTTGGTTCAACTCCACATCTCGATGACGGAGGCTCCCAAGCGACACCTAACCAATCTAGGAGGCACCACCCTCCAAAAGGTAATAGATGTTGTAGATGATGATGAACTCCTTGCTCTTGTGCTTCAAATGATAATCTCCCCAACACTCAACTCTCCTCACTGATTTGGCTGTGGTGGAAGAAAGGATTGAGTGGAAAGCAACTTGGGAAGGCTAGAGATCAAGCTTCATATGGTGGGAGTGGAGCAACTTGATCTCAACACAAGGGTAGGTAGTTCTCTTCTCAGAAATGTAAGGTAGGAGTGGTAGTTCTTTCTGATGGCTCTCTCTACGAATGAAGAGGGGGTGGAGGGGTATAAATAGCCTCCACACAAAATCCAACCGTTACACACATTTGAGCAATCTCGGTGGGACCGAAGTGGACAACTCGGTGAGACCGATAGTTCAAATAATGTGAACGTTGGGATTTTCGGTGGGACCGAAAATACAATCTCGGTTAGTCCGATTCGTGCAATGACAAGAGCATGCCAGTTTCGGTGGGACCGACTTCATCATCTCGGTGACACCGATTTGATGACAGAAGGTTACAGAAGCTTGGCAACTCATGTTTCGGTGAGGCCGAGTTCAGAATCGGAAAATCCGAGTTTTCTAGGGTTTGGCTTATGGCTGAGGTGGTTCATCTCGGTGTGACTGAGTTTGGAATATCGGTGGGACCGAGACTACTTATGAGTGTATATGGCAGTGAAAATTGCTGATAGTTTAGGAGATGTATCACTAAGCACTTGAGCAACCAGATCATCATCATAACCTCATCCCCTTTTAATAGTATTGGCTTTTCCTATGGACTCAATGTGATCTTGGACCACTAAACCAAAAATGGAGTCTTGAGCTTTTGCCAATGCTTGCCTTAGCATTTTGGGGGGTCCACTTCTTCAGTCCTTGCCATACCCATATCACTGAACTCTCTGAAATGATTCTCAAGTAACTATTAGTTCAATGATATATATGTTGTTATTAATTACCAAAACCACCCGGGGATTAGTTGCACTTTCAATCTCCCCCTTTTTGGTAATTGATGACAACATATAGATCAAAGCTTCGACAAAGGATATAATCAATGAATAATATCGTCGCTTTGAGAAGTATGTGATAAGCAAGAGCTCCCCCTAAATTTGTGCATTATTAAGATTTGCGTTTGAATGCAAATGCACAATCGATTAGGATCATGGGTCACTCTTGCATGTCACATACATCTTGGTGGAGCGCACAAAATGATAAGAATGAACAGCATGCACCCAATCACCAAGACATGAGTAAATGGTCATACGAGATAGGAATGGCATATGATAAGCATTAAGCACACATTAAAGCATAGTACGACCAAGCACTCATTAAGGTAGAATCAAACGGAGTATCAAACACACTGAATGTCTCGAAAACCAAAAGTATCTCAAAGAAACCGCAAAAGAACGAAAGAGCAAAAGCGCAAAGACAACATCACTCTCTCTCTCTCGAAGTCCTATGATCTATACAATTTCTCCCCCTTTGGCAACAAGTTACCAAAAAGTTCGAAAAAGCATAAAGCTAAGCGTCACTGTGGACTCTGCTGGTGGCTCCCGTCTGGGTTGATGTCGGAGTGGATATGACAGCATCGGCGAAGACTTCAGCTGATGTCTGTGCTGGAGGAGTGGTCACTGGAGCTGGAGTTTGAGTAACTGCTGGAACTGTGGGAGGTGCTGAAGCTGTAGTCCTGGTGTCAGTCACTGGAATAGCAGCTGATCGGGGTCCTTTGGGAACCGGAGCAGTCTGTCGATGAGAATCCTGGACTAAGTCATCCTGCAACTCACGCATAAGCTCTTCCTTCTCCTGCTTTGCTTCCTTAATGTCTGCCTCGAGCTTGTTGACGGTCACTTGTACTTCAGTCAGCTTCACGTTCAGAGCGTGGATCTTGTCCTCAACAATCCTCTCTAAGCTCTCCTGAGACTGTACAATGCTGGCCAGGCGTTGTTCAATCCTTTGAGTAGCTTCAAGTATTTGCTCTCCGAAACTCTTTGGTTTAGCTGCTGCTGCTGCTGCTTCCTTGTCAGCTTTGGCTTTCTTAGCAGCTTCGATCTTGGCTTGACCTTCAACAGATGTCGGATCCTCCTCATCCATCACAACAACATTGTCTTCATGCTCTGGCTGCAACGGTAAATGTTCTCTATCCAACAAGAATGTGCCCGTGCCAAACTTGGCATTGATAAGCATCTGAATCTGCGGGGCAAATCCACATGACCTTTTCTGGTCAGCTGCAGTCCTCTTAATGGTCTCTACCATCAAGTCCATCACCTTGAAAGGTGCTCTCTCATCAAGTATGTGCAGCATGTTGATAGAGTATCCTCTGATCATGCGATCATCTCCAGATTTGGGCATCAAGGTATGCCTCAAAATGGTATTAGTGGTAGGTAAGCCTGCCTGGAGATAGTAGACTGAGCCGAGCTTCCAGATTCCCAAATCCTCTGCTGGAATCTCTTTGTACATGTTCTTCATGGATTCATGATTCTTCTTTGGAATCCCATATACATCAATATCATCTTCTCGTTGCACTGGAGCATTCAGAATTTCTGCCCATTCTTCAACAGAAGAAGAAAACCTTTGACCTTCAGTCATCCACGTAATCTTTCCATCAGGGTAGAAGTGAGCTGTGGCATAGAATTGCATTATCATCTCATCATTCCAACTGGTCAATTTCTGACCTACAAAGTCTGCAACGCCACATGCAGTGAAACTTTCATGCACATGTGGAAAGAAATCTCTGTGCTCTTCGCTGTCAATGTACTTCCAGTCAACATATCGGGTGTCTGCGACTATGGGCTTCTTGTCCATCAGCACGGTCTCATAGAAGTCCTGCTGCTCTTTGGTGTGAAATCTGTGATCTACAGCAGTTCTTCTCCTCACGGCATATGGGTCAGTTTGTCTCCATAGCCTGAGACCTCTATCTTTCCTTGCCTTCATATCCTCAGCTTGAGGATGAGCATCATCATGGAGTGGCAGTTTTGGACGAAGTTTCAGCAAAACTGGTCCTTCATCGTCTGACTCAGCTGGTGGCACATCATCCTTGTTCTTTTCAGACGCTGGAATGTTTCTGACGGTCTTCTTGGGCTTGGTAGCAGGCTTTGCTGGAGCTGCCTTAGCTGGAGCAGATTTCTTGGGCTTTGATGTGGCTCCAGCCTTAATGGCATCACCCATGAGCTTCGGCTTCTGAGGAGGCTGGGGTGCTTCCTCATCCTCATTCTCTACTGCTGCATCATGCACTATCCTCTTTCTCTTGGAGGTTTTCTTCACTTTGCTTGCAGCTGCCTCTCCCAAATTCAGCTTCTTAGCAACAGTTGACTGCTTGACTTTGCTGGTGCCCTTCTTAGATTGTTGACCTTGTTGCTCTTTGGCAACAACCTTTCTTTTAGGCTTTGAGGTCACCTCTTCCTCAACAACAAAATCTGAATCCTCATCATCTGAATTCCTCTTCTTTCTAGCTCTGGTGGCTGCAGGAGGCAAGCCACTTGGTGTACTCCTCTCACCATCATCAGATGAGCTACTAGGATCAGGACTAGTGCCTGCCTCTGGAATGTCTGCAATGGGTGTCCTCTGACCTGTTCTGACTGTCACTGGCATCTGACATGGCTGACAACCTGTGAATAGATAAGGTGTAGGCAGAGAAGAAGAGTCATCACAAACTGCAGAAGTTTTTGCAAAAAAAATGAGTTCAAATTCTAGTATTAGGTTTTCACAGAAGACATTTCGGTCAGACCGAGTTTAAGGTTCGGTGAATCCGAAGTGTTAAACAGGAGCTTGGCACACCACTTTCTGTTTGACCGAAGTGGGTTTCGATCCTGCCGAAAACACTAGGGTTTCACAGAATCTTCATTTCGGTCACACCGATTTTGCACAACTCGGTTGGACCGAAAGGTGCAGTGCAATGGCCATAGGCCAAATCGGTCATACCGAAATTACAAAATCGGTCTCACCAAGATGTGTTCCGCGGAAACCTAACCCTAAAACTTTTACTCGAATCTAGTTCAAACGAACTAATCTGGTGTACAGGAGGATTTCAATCGTGGCAAGATACTAGGCAATCCAAACGTGCATTGAATCAGAGATGGGAGCACGAGTGGGATCAAAACTCACCCTAACTTGGTGGAGTTTTTCTACGGCGGCAACGGCGCGGAGGAGATGTCCGTTGACGGCGACGGAGACCTGCGGCGAGGGCGCACAGGCGACGACGGCGACGATCCGGAGACCAAGGCGACGGCAGCAAGGGGTGTGGGGGCGAAACGTTTGAAGGAGGAATCAACGCGCGCGGCCCTTGGAATATATACCCCTTCGCTGTCGGTGGGACCGAGTTGTAAAACTCGGTGGCACCGAGATGGATAACTGCTAGGCAGTTATGCACTTCGGTCACGCCAAAAATCACAACTCGGTTTCACCGAGATGAAAACCTAGATCAGTCTAAATGCTTTCGGTTCGACCGAGTTTGAGTGAGTTGGTCTGACCGAAATCAATTAGAAGGTTTTGGAAATTAGCCCTTGACGGATCGGTGGCTCCGAGTGCTCCTCACCCGGAGGGTCCGAAAATGACTTGTTCAAAATTTGTGATGTAAGCATGAATAGAATTTGAGACAAGAAAGCATAGATAGCTAGGGGAGGTACTTAGGCATTCTTGTCCATCCATTTGGTCAAAAAAAATCAAAACGACCAAAACAACAAATGGATGTCCTCGAATGGATAAAATCATGCATCCAACATGCTCACACAATAAGATAGCAAATGAAATATGTGTCAAACATGCACAACCAAAACTCTAGCAACTAACACACAATTTGTCGATGACTAGGTCATCTTTATATGAGTATATTGACTTAGGAGCCAAATGAGAACATTTGATCATAGGTCATACTCATCGTTTAAGCACAAGTGGGGTTACCACTTTTACATAAAGCATTGATGTGTTCACATCATTTGAAGATGCTTTAGCTCAATTTTTAGAGCAAAGCTCCCCCTAGATGTGAGAACCCCTTTTAAAGGGTCAAACTAACCTTGGGTTGTCGTAGAAGACTTCATGTAGATGTTGAAGATGTAGATGCTCAATGTTGATGGAGATCATCAAGAGTTGGGAGCTATCCTTTGGATTCGGGCACTTTCAATACCTACATGGGTTAGTCCCACAAGGAACAAACAAGGATATCCATGGACATAGATTGAAGTTCACAACAGATGATGTCCATGAAAGCAATGATTACCTTGTCCCTTGACATACCAACAAGAGGGTTTGTGACTCCATGAACTAGTGCACGATGTGGAAGTTGATTGCACACGTTTTTGCCAAAATGAATGTGAGTTAAGTATGTTGGCGGAGTCACCCTCAAGAACTTTCTAGTTCTTCTTCTTCGGGATCCACATCATCTTGATGGGAATCCTTGGGGTTGTAGTTGAGCTTGACGAAGTAGAACTTGACGTTTCCTTGGGAACCCACTTGACCATGGCTTGAGGTGCTTCAACAAATGCATCAATCTCCTCTTGAAGCTTGTCCTTGCCTTTTAGCTTGTGGTCTTGTGGTGGAAGGTCATCTTGAGCTTGTTCCGCATTGGAAGAAGTAGGATCATACTTCTCCTTTTGACGAACAAACTGTGGAGTAGGATATTGACCTTCTTCCCACTCAACGCCTTTGGCGTTGAACTTTCGCTCAAAACCAATTCCTTGATTCTTCCGGTGCCTCCCTTGCTTGCGAACAATTTCCTCAAAGTTCTTGCTTCCGGCAAGGCTCTTGTAGACACCTTTCTCTATGATCCCTTTCAATAAACTATTTTCTTGCTCAAGTGTAACTTGGCTTGAAACATTGTTAGTGGAATCAAGAGAACTACTAGAAGCAACAACATTGGATTTAGCATGGTTATTGTTACTGCTAGAGGAAGAATTTTTCTTATGCTTGTCATGCTTAGTCTTAATGGGTGGCAAGAAATTAGACAAGAGAAGTCGTTTGGCAAGATATGAAGAACTCTTCTTTCGAAGATCGTCATTGATTGCTTTTAGAAACTCATGTTCTTGCTCTAGAGTGAGCTTCTCGAAGCGTAGCTTCTCATGAGATCTTAGGAGCTCTCTATGATCTTCTTGAGTTGTTTCATGAGCTAACTTAAGAGTGTTTAGTTCTTTAGTTAGACGCTCAATCTCCTTCATAGCATTGTCATTCGACTCTTCTCGACTATAAAGACTATTAGCATGTTCATCGTTACTAGGCTCACTGGATTTATCAAGCAAGAGCTCATCTTCACCAAGCAAGTCATCCTCATCACTATTGAAGTCAATGAATTCAGGGTGTGATACCTTCGGGCCTTTAGCCATGAAGCATCTTCCAATTCCTTCATTTGGTGAATCAAATAAGTCGTAGGAGTTGGAGTTGGAGGATACGAGAGCAAGACCGGCAACACCTTCATCTTGACTGTAGTCGGAGTCGGAGTGATAGCTTCCTTCGGATTGATTGTCGGAGTCGGAGCCGGAGACCCATTCACCTACATGAGCTTGATGTTTTCTTCTTGTGTAGCTCCTTGATGACTTGTCTTTCCTCTCCGAATCCTTGCTTCTCCGAGAGGGTCTTCGTTCATAACGATCATCTCTGCTCCTTCTCTCTTTCCGAGGTGACTCATCTCTTGAGCTTCTTCTTCTTGGAGATTCTTCTCTTCTCTTGTGGGGAGCCGTACACTCATTTGAGTAGTGTCCGGGTCTTCCACAATTGTAGCAATTTCGATCACGACTAGAAGATCTCTTTTCATCATATGATCTAGACTTTGAGCTTCTCTCTTTGCCTCTATTCTTGTAGAATTTGTTGAAGTTCTTGACCATTAGGCTTATCTCTTCATTGGAAACTAACTTGTCACTTGAGGTTGTGGGAGCATCACTTGTAGCTTTGTAAGCACCACTTGACTTGTTGTGAAGCTCTTCCTTATCCTTAAGTGTCATCTCATGTGCAACAATTCTTCCAATGACTTCGGTTGGCTTGAGATTCTTGTAGTTTGGCATCATTTGGATCAAAGTGCACACGGTGTCATACTTTCCATCCAAAGCTCTGAGGATCTTCTTGATGATGAATCGGTCGGTCATTTCTTCGCTTCCTAAGCCGGCAATCTCATTTGTGATGAGAGCAAGCCTAGAGTACATTTCAGCGACTCCTTCACCATCCTTCATCTTGAACTTGTCAAGTTGACCTTGAAGAATATCTAGCTTTGATTCCTTCACGGACTCGGTACCTTCGTGCATTTCAACCAAAGTATCCCAAATCTCTTTTGCATTCTCAAGACGGCTGATTTTGTTGAACTCCTCGGGACACAAGGCATTGAAGAGAATGTCACAAGCTTGAGCATTGTTTTGCAACATCCGCAATTCTTCCATTGTAGCTTCGCGATCCGAAACTTTTCCTTCCTCGAAGAATTCACCTTGCATACCAACACAAATAATGCCCCATGTGGCTGGATTATGACCAAGAATATGCATTTTCATTTTATGCTTCCAACTAGCAAAATTTGTACCATCAAAGTAAGGACCTCTACGAAAATTACCCTCACTAGACGCCATACTCTCCTAGGTTGTGAAACCAAGCTTATGGAGTCCAATGCAATGGAAACCAATACAATGGAGACCAAAGCTCTGATACCACTTGTAGGATCGAAAGTATGTCTAGAGGGGGGGGGGTGATTAGACTACTTGACAATATAAAAATTCTGCCTTTTGACAAAGAACAGTTTTTGGCAGATTCACACTTATGATCAAGTCAAGCATCACCCTACACATGCAATTCTAGAGTATAGGCAGCGGAAAGTAAATTGCACATGTAGTAAAGAGAGGTGGAGAAGAGCAAACGCAATTTTGGAGACGCGGTGATTTTTCTCGTGGTTCCGATAGGTGGTGCTATCGTACTTCCACGTTGATGGAGACTTCAACCCACGGAGGGTAACGGCTGCGCGAGTCCACGGAGGGCTCCACCCACGAAGGGTCCACGAAGAAGCAACCTTGTCTATTCCATCATGGCCTACGCCCACGGAGGGCTAGCCTTACTCGGGGTAGATCTTCACGAAGTAGGCGATCTCCTTGCCCTTACAAACTTCTTGGTTCAACTCCACATCTCGATGACGGAGGCTCCCAAGCGACACCTAACCAATCTAGGAGGCACCACCCTCCAAAAGGTAATAGATGTTGTAGATGATGATGAACTCCTTGCTCTTGTGCTTCAAATGATAATCTCCCCAACACTCAACTCTCCTCACTGATTTGGCTGTGGTGGAAGAAAGGATTGAGTGGAAAGCAACTTGGGAAGGCTAGAGATCAAGCTTCATATATTGGGAGTGGAGCAACTTGATCTCAACATAAGGGTAGGTAGTTCTCTTCTCAGAAATGTAAGGTAGGAGTGGTAGTTCTTTCTGATGGCTCTCTCTACGAATGAAGAGGGGGTGGAGGGGTATAAATAGCCTCCACACAAAATCCAACCGTTACACACATTTGAGCAATCTCGGTGGGACCGAAGTGGACAACACGGTGAGACCGATAGTTCAAATAATGTGAACGTTGGGATTTTCGGTGGGACCGAAAATACAATCTCGGTTAGTCCGATTCGTGCAATGACAAGAGCATGCCAGTTTCGGTGGGACCGACTTCATCATCTCGGTGACAGCGATTTGATGACAGAAGGTTACAGAAGCTTGGCAACTCATGTTTCGGCGAGGCCGAGTTCAGAATCGGAAAATCCGAGTTTTCTAGGGTTTGGCTTATGGCTGAGGTGGTTCATCTCGGTGTGACTGAGTTTGGAATATCGGTGGGACCGAGACTACTTATGAGTGTATATGGTAGTGAAAATTGCTGATAGTTTAGGAGATGTATCACTAAGCACTTGAGCAACCAGATCATCATCATAACCTCATCCCCTTTTAATAGTATTGGCTTTTCCTATGGACTCAATGTGATCTTGGACCACTAAACCAAAAATGGAGTCTTGAGCTTTTGCCAATGCTTGCCTTAGCATTTTGGGGGGTCCACTTCTTCAGTCCTTGCCATACCCATATCACTGAACTCTCTGAAATGATTCTCAAGTAACTATTAGTTCAATGATATATATGTTGTTATTAATTACCAAAACCACCCGGGGATTAGTTGCACTTTCAATCTCCCCCTTTTTGGTAATTGATGACAACATATAGATCAAAGCTTCGACAAAGGATATAATCAATGAATAATATCGTCGCTTTGAGAAGTATGTGATAAGCAAGAGCTCCCCCTAAATTTGTGCATTATTAAGATTTGCGTTTGAATGCAAATGCACAATCGATTAGGATCATGGGTCACTCTTGCATGTCACATACATCTTGGTGGAGCGCACAAAATGATAAGAATGAACAGCATGCACCCAATCACCAAGACATGAGTAAATGGTCATACGAGATAGGAATGGCATATGATAAGCATTAAGCACACATTAAAGCATAGTACGACCAAGCACTCATTAAGGTAGAATCAAACGGAGTATCAAACACACTGAATGTCTCGAAAACCAAAAGTATCTCAAAGAAACCGCAAAAGAACGAAAGAGCAAAAGCGCAAAGACAACATCACTCTCTCTCTCGAAGTCCTATGATCTATACAATTTCTCCCCCTTTGGCAACAAGTTACCAAAAAGTTCGAAAAAGCATAAAGCTAAGCGTCACTGTGGACTCTGCTGGTGGCTCCCGTCTGGGTTGATGTCGGAGTGGATATGACAGCATCGGCGAAGACTTCAGCTGATGTCTGTGCTGGAGGAGTGGTCACTGGAGCTGGAGTTTGAGTAACTGCTGGAACTGTGGGAGGTGCTGAAGCTGTAGTCCTGGTGTCAGTCACTGGAATAGCAGCTGATCGGGGTCCTTTGGGAACCGGAGCAGTCTGTCGATGAGAATCCTGGACTAAGTCATCCTGCAACTCACGCATAAGCTCTTCCTTCTCCTGCTTTGCTTCCTTAATGTCTGCCTCGAGCTTGTTGACGGTCACTTGTACTTCAGTCAGCTTCACGTTCAGAGCGTGGATCTTGTCCTCAACAATCCTCTCTAAGCTCTCCTGAGACTGTACAATGCTGGCCAGGCGTTGTTCAATCCTTTGAGTAGCTTCAAGTATTTGCTCTCCGAAACTCTTTGGTTTAGCTGCTGCTGCTGCTGCTTCCTTGTCAGCTTTGGCTTTCTTAGCAGCTTCGATCTTGGCTTGACCTTCAACAGATGTCGGATCCTCCTCATCCATCACAACAACATTGTCTTCATGCTCTGGCTGCAACGGTAAATGTTCTCTATCCAACAAGAATGTGCCCGTGCCAAACTTGGCATTGATAAGCATCTGAATCTGCGGGGCAAATCCACATGACCTTTTCTGGTCAGCTGCAGTCCTCTTAATGGTCTCTACCATCAAGTCCATCACCTTGAAAGGTGCTCTCTCATCAAGTATGTGCAGCATGTTGATAGAGTATCCTCTGATCATGCGATCATCTCCAGATTTGGGCATCAAGGTATGCCTCAAAATGGTATTAGTGGTAGGTAAGCCTGCCTGGAGATAGTAGACTGAGCCGAGCTTCCAGATTCCCAAATCCTCTGCTGGAATCTCTTTGTACATGTTCTTCATGGATTCATGATTCTTCTTTGGAATCCCATATACATCAATATCATCTTCTCGTTGCACTGGAGCATTCAGAATTTCTGCCCATTCTTCAACAGAAGAAGAAAACCTTTGACCTTCAGTCATCCACGTAATCTTTCCATCAGGGTAGAAGTGAGCTGTGGCATAGAATTGCATTATCATCTCATCATTCCAACTGGTCAATTTCTGACCTACAAAGTCTGCAACGCCACATGCAGTGAAACTTTCATGCACATGTGGAAAGAAATCTCTGTGCTCTTCGCTGTCAATGTACTTCCAGTCAACATATCGGGTGTCTGCGACTATGGGCTTCTTGTCCATCAGCACGGTCTCATAGAAGTCCTGCTGCTCTCTGGTGTGAAATCTGTGATCTACAGCAGTTCTTCTCCTCACGGCATATGGGTCAGTTTGTCTCCATAGCCTGAGACCTCTATCTTTCCTTGCCTTCATATCCTCAGCTTGAGGATGAGCATCATCATGGAGTGGCAGTTTTGGACGAAGTTTCAGCAAAACTGGTCCTTCATCGTCTGACTCAGCTGGTGGCACATCATCCTTGTTCTTTTCAGACGCTGGAATGTTTCTGACGGTCTTCTTGGGCTTGGTAGCAGGCTTTGCTGGAGCTGCCTTAGCTGGAGCAGATTTCTTGGGCTTTGATGTGGCTCCAGCCTTAATGGCATCACCCATGAGCTTCGGCTTCTGAGGAGGCTGGGGTGCTTCCTCATCCTCATTCTCTACTGCTGCATCATGCACTATCCTCTTTCTCTTGGAGGTTTTCTTCACTTTGCTTGCAGCTGCCTCTCCCAAATTCAGCTTCTTAGCAACAGTTGACTGCTTGACTTTGCTGGTGCCCTTCTTAGATTGTTGACCTTGTTGCTCTTTGGCAACAACCTTTCTTTTAGGCTTTGAGGTCACCTCTTCCTCAACAACAAAATCTGAATCCTCATCATCTGAATTCCTCTTCTTTCTAGCTCTGGTGGCTGCAGGAGGCAAGCCACTTGGTGTACTCCTCTCACCATCATCAGATGAGCTACTAGGATCAGGACTAGTGCCTGCCTCTGGAATGTCTGCAATGGGTGTCCTCTGACCTGTTCTGACTGTCACTGGCATCTGACATGGCTGACAACCTGTGAATAGATAAGGTGTAGGCAGAGAAGAAGAGTCATCACAAACTGCAGAAGTTTTTGCAAAAAAAATGAGTTCAAATTCTAGTATTAGGTTTTCACAGAAGACATTTCGGTCAGACCGAGTTTAAGGTTCGGTGAATCCGAAGTGTTAAACAGGAGCTTGGCACACCACTTTCTGTTTGACCGAAGTGGGTTTCGATCCTGCCGAAAACACTAGGGTTTCACAGAATCTTCATTTCGGTCACACCGATTTTGCACAACTCGGTTGGACCGAAAGGTGCAGTGCAATGGCCATAGGCCAAATCGGTCATACCGAAATTACAAAATCGGTCTCACCGAGATGTGTTCCGCGGAAACCTAACCCTAAAACTTTTACTCGAATCTAGTTCAAACGAACTAATCTGGTGTACAGGAGGATTTCAATCGTGGCAAGATACTAGGCAATCCAAACGTGCATTGAATCAGAGATGGGAGCACGAGTGGGATCAAAACTCACCCTAACTTGGTGGAGTTTTTCTACGGCGGCAACGGCGCGGAGGAGATGTACGTTGACGGCGACGGAGACCTGCGGCGAGGGCGCACAGGCGACGACGGCGACGATCCGGAGACCAAGGCGACGGCAGCAAGGGGTGTGGGGGCGAAACGTTTGAAGGAGGAATCAACGCGCGCGGCCCTTGGAATATATACCCCTTCGCTGTCGGTGGGACCGAGTTGTAAAACTCGGTGGCACCGAGATGGATAACTGCTAGGCAGTTATGCACTTCGGTCACGCCAAAAATCACAACTCGGTTTCACCGAGATGAAAACCTAGATCAGTCTAAATGCTTTCGGTTCGACCGAGTTTGAGTGAGTTGGTCTGACCGAAATCAATTAGAAGGTTTTGGAAATTAGCCCTTGACGGATCGGTGGCTCCGAGTGCTCCTCACCCGGAGGGTCCGAAAATGACTTGTTCAAAATTTGTGATGTAAGCATGAATAGAATTTGAGACAAGAAAGCATAGATAGCTAGGGGAGGTACTTAGGCATTCTTGTCCATCCATTTGGTCAAAAAAAATCAAAACGACCAAAACAACAAATGGATGTCCTCGAATGGATAAAATCATGCATCCAACATGCTCACACAATAAGATAGCAAATGAAATATGTGTCAAACATGCACAACCAAAACTCTAGCAACTAACACACAATTTGTCGATGACTAGGTCATCTTTATATGAGTATATTGACTTAGGAGCCAAATGAGAACATTTGATCATAGGTCATACTCATCGTTTAAGCACAAGTGGGGTTACCACTTTTACATAAAGCATTGATGTGTTCACATCATTTGAAGATGCTTTAGCTCAATTTTTAGAGCAAAGCTCCCCCTAGATGTGAGAACCCCTTTTAAAGGGTCAAACTAACCTTGGGTTGTCGTAGAAGACTTCATGTAGATGTTGAAGATGTAGATGCTCAATGTTGATGGAGATCATCAAGAGTTGGGAGCTATCCTTTGGATTCGGGCACTTTCAATACCTACATGGGTTAGTCCCACAAGGAACAAACAAGGATATCCATGGACATAGATTGAAGTTCACAACAGATGATGTCCATGAAAGCAATGATTACCTTGTCCCTTGACATACCAACAAGAGGGTTTGTGACTCCATGAACTAGTGCACGATGTGGAAGTTGATTGCACACGTTTTTGCCAAAATGAATGTGAGTTAAGTATGTTGGCGGAGTCACCCTCAAGAACTTTCTAGTTCTTCTTCTTCGGGATCCACATCATCTTGATGGGAATCCTTGGGGTTGTAGTTGAGCTTGACGAAGTAGAACTTGACGTTTCCTTGGGAACCCACTTGACCATGGCTTGAGGTGCTTCAACAAATGCATCAATCTCCTCTTGAAGCTTGTCCTTGCCTTTTAGCTTGTGGTCTTGTGGTGGAAGGTCATCTTGAGCTTGTTCCGCATTGGAAGAAGTAGGATCATACTTCTCCTTTTGACGAACAAACTGTGGAGTAGGATATTGACCTTCTTCCCACTCAACGCCTTTGGCGTTGAACTTTCGCTCAAAACCAATTCCTTGATTCTTCCGGTGCCTCCCTTGCTTGCGAACAATTTCCTCAAAGTTCTTGCTTCCGGCAAGGCTCTTGTAGACACCTTTCTCTATGATCCCTTTCAATAAACTATTTTCTTGCTCAAGTGTAACTTGGCTTGAAACATTGTTAGTGGAATCAAGAGAACTACTAGAAGCAACAACATTGGATTTAGCATGGTTATTGTTACTGCTAGAGGAAGAATTTTTCTTATGCTTGTCATGCTTAGTCTTAATGGGTGGCAAGAAATTAGACAAGAGAAGTCGTTTGGCAAGATATGAAGAACTCTTCTTTCGAAGATCGTCATTGATTGCTTTTAGAAACTCATGTTCTTGCTCTAGAGTGAGCTTCTCGAAGCGTAGCTTCTCATGAGATCTTAGGAGCTCTCTATGATCTTCTTGAGTTGTTTCATGAGCTAACTTAAGAGTGTTTAGTTCTTTAGTTAGACGCTCAATCTCCTTCATAGCATTGTCATTCGACTCTTCTCGACTATAAAGACTATTAGCATGTTCATCGTTACTAGGCTCACTGGATTTATCAAGCAAGAGCTCATCTTCACCAAGCAAGTCATCCTCATCACTATTGAAGTCAATGAATTCAGGGTGTGATACCTTCGGGCCTTTAGCCATGAAGCATCTTCCAATTCCTTCATTTGGTGAATCAAATAAGTCGTAGGAGTTGGAGTTGGAGGATACGAGAGCAAGACCGGCAACACCTTCATCTTGACTGTAGTCGGAGTCGGAGTGATAGCTTCCTTCGGATTGATTGTCGGAGTCGGAGCCGGAGACCCATTCACCTACATGAGCTTGATGTTTTCTTCTTGTGTAGCTCCTTGATGACTTGTCTTTCCTCTCCGAATCCTTGCTTCTCCGAGAGGGTCTTCGTTCATAACGATCATCTCTGCTCCTTCTCTCTTTCCGAGGTGACTCATCTCTTGAGCTTCTTCTTCTTGGAGATTCTTCTCTTCTCTTGTGGGGAGCCGTACACTCATTTGAGTAGTGTCCGGGTCTTCCACAATTGTAGCAATTTCGATCACGACTAGAAGATCTCTTTTCATCATATGATCTAGACTTTGAGCTTCTCTCTTTGCCTCTATTCTTGTAGAATTTGTTGAAGTTCTTGACCATTAGGCTTATCTCTTCATTGGAAACTAACTTGTCACTTGAGGTTGTGGGAGCATCACTTGTAGCTTTGTAAGCACCACTTGACTTGTTGTGAAGCTCTTCCTTATCCTTAAGTGTCATCTCATGAGCAACAATTCTTCCAATGACTTCGGTTGGCTTGAGATTCTTGTAGTTTGGCATCATTTGGATCAAAGTGCACACGGTGTCATACTTTCCATCCAAAGCTCTGAGGATCTTCTTGATGATGAATCGGTCGGTCATTTCTTCGCTTCCTAAGCCGGCAATCTCATTTGTGATGAGAGCAAGCCTAGAGTACATTTCAGCGACTCCTTCACCATCCTTCATCTTGAACTTGTCAAGTTGACCTTGAAGAATATCTAGCTTTGATTCCTTCACGGACTCGGTACCTTCGTGCATTTCAACCAAAGTATCCCAAATCTCTTTTGCATTCTCAAGACGGCTGATTTTGTTGAACTCCTCGGGACACAAGGCATTGAAGAGAATGTCACAAGCTTGAGCATTGTTTTGCAACATCCGCAATTCTTCCATTGTAGCTTCGCGATCCGAAACTTTTCCTTCCTCGAAGAATTCACCTTGCATACCAACACAAATAATGCCCCATGTGGCTGGATTATGACCAAGAATATGCATTTTCATTTTATGCTTCCAACTAGCAAAATTTGTACCATCAAAGTAAGGACCTCTACGAAAATTACCCTCACTAGACGCCATACTCTCCTAGGTTGTGAAACCAAGCTTATGGAGTCCAATGCAATGGAAACCAATACAATGGAGACCAAAGCTCTGATACCACTTGTAGGATCGAAAGTATGTCTAGAGGGGGGGGGGTGATTAGACTACTTGACAATATAAAAATTCTGCCTTTTGACAAAGAACAGTTTTTGGCAGATTCACACTTATGATCAAGTCAAGCATCACCCTACACATGCAATTCTAGAGTATAGGCAGCGGAAAGTAAATTGCACATGTAGTAAAGAGAGGTGGAGAAGAGCAAACGCAATTTTGGAGACGCGGTGATTTTTCTCGTGGTTCCGATAGGTGGTGCTATCGTACTTCCACGTTGATGGAGACTTCAACCCACGGAGGGTAACGGCTGCGCGAGTCCACGGAGGGCTCCACCCACGAAGGGTCCACGAAGAAGCAACCTTGTCTATTCCATCATGGCCTACGCCCACGGAGGGCTAGCCTTACTCGGGGTAGATCTTCACGAAGTAGGCGATCTCCTTGCCCTTACAAACTTCTTGGTTCAACTCCACATGTCGATGACGGAGGCTCCCAAGCGACACCTAACCAATCTAGGAGGCACCACCCTCCAAAAGGTAATAGATGTTGTAGATGATGATGAACTCCTTGCTCTTGTGCTTCAAATGATAATCTCCCCAACACTCAACTCTCCTCACTGATTTGGCTGTGGTGGAAGAAAGGATTGAGTGGAAAGCAACTTGGGAAGGCTAGAGATCAAGCTTCATATATTGGGAGTGGAGCAACTTGATCTCAACATAAGGGTAGGTAGTTCTCTTCTCAGAAATGTAAGGTAGGAGTGGTAGTTCTTTCTGATGGCTCTCTCTACGAATGAAGAGGGGGTGGAGGGGTATAAATAGCCTCCACACAAAATCCAACCGTTACACACATTTGAGCAATCTCGGTGGGACCGAAGTGGACAACTCGGTGAGACCGATAGTTCAAATAATGTGAACGTTGGGATTTTCGGTGGGACCGAAAATACAATCTCGGTTAGTCCGATTCGTGCAATGACAAGAGCATGCCAGTTTCGGTGGGACCGACTTCATCATCTCGGTGAGAGCGATTTGATGACAGAAGGTTACAGAAGCTTGGCAACTCATGTTTCGGTGAGGCCGAGTTCAGAATCGGAAAATCCGAGTTTTCTAGGGTTTGGCTTATGGCTGAGGTGGTTCATCTCGGTGTGACTGAGTTTGGAATATCGGTGGGACCGAGACTACTTATGAGTGTATATGGTAGTGAAAATTGCTGATAGTTTAGGAGATGTATCACTAAGCACTTGAGCAACCAGATCATCATCATAACCTCATCCCCTTTTAATAGTATTGGCTTTTCCTATGGACTCAATGTGATCTTGGATCACTAAACCAAAAATGGAGTCTTGAGCTTTTGCCAATGCTTGCCTTAGCATTTTGGGGGGTCCACTTCTTCAGTCCTTGCCATACCCATATCACTGAACTCTCTGAAATGATTCTCAAGTAACTATTAGTTCAATGATATATATGTTGTTATTAATTACCAAAACCACCCGGGGATTAGTTGCACTTTCAGTATCACTTCATTATTGCAGGGCTCGTCGTGCTTTTTCTCATGAAACCAATCATGCACACTTTGTCAAAGTGCCAAGCCTTTCTTGCCCCATACCTTGAATCAATTCAACACTTGTGCCTAACCAAGTCAAACATAATAATTCATCCTCCTTGTTAGAGTATGCCAAAACCCCTCTTTTTCTTTGTGTTCGCATCGGGCACCGATGACTACTAGGTGTCCGTCAGCGTCTCTTGCTCTGGTTACAGCGAGTAGTCGTCATAGACTTGTATGTCTTCGTGGAAGCCACCATTAAGGATCATGTTCATCATCGCCTAATCGCCCGTCCGCCTCCATCGAGCTTGAGGAGGCATTCCGCCAAACAATGACTGGGCACCGTCGGACAATGGCTCCTTGGATGGAAGCCGCGACCGGATGAGTGTCAGCGACTCGGTGAACACATAATAGCTGTTGAGGTCGACATTGTATGGTGGAGGGTGGCCTGATACGTCACCGTAGTATCTATAATTTTTTATTATTCCATGCCAATATTCTACAAATTTCATATACTTTTGGCAACAATTTATATTAATTTTGGGACTAACATATTGATCCAGTGCCTAGTGCCAGTTCCTGTTTGTTGCATGTTTTTTGTTTCGCAAAATATCCATATCAAATGAAGTCCAAACGGGACAAAAATTTATGGAGATAATTTGGAATATATGTGATTTTTGGGAAGAAGAATCAATGCAAGACGGTGCCCAGGTGGCTTGTGGGCACCTCGTAAGTCGGTTGTTGCCCTTCTTTCGCCGCAAAAAATAATAATTTATGGATAAACATCCTCTCAAAATTTCAGCCCGGTCAGAGTTATGGATCTCCGAAAATTTAATAAACGGTGAAGGGCAGAAATAGGAAGGCAAAACATAAGAGAAACAGAGAGAGAGAGAGAGAGAGAGAGAGAGAGAGAGAGAGAGAGAGAGAGAGAGAGATCCAATCTCGAAGGGCTCCTGCCCTCCGGGAGTCATGGCGGCCATGGACCAGAGGGGAAACTCTCCTCTCATCTAGGAGGAGACCAAGGAAGAAGAAGAAGGAGGGGGGGCTCTCTCCCCCTCTCTCCTGGTGGCGCCGGAATGCCGCCAGTGCAATCATCATGACAGCTATCTACACTAACAACTTCGCCGCCGTCACCACCAACTCTCTCCCACTCTATGCATCGGTGTAACACCTCTTCTCCCCGCTGTAATCTCTACTTAAATATGGTGCTTAATGCTACATATTATTAGCCAATGATGTGTTGCCATCCTATGATGTTTGAGTAGATAATATGGATTGGCCAATGATGTGTTACCATTCTACCTTTAGCTCCTCGTTGGGTTTGACACTGTTATTTATCGAAAAGCTACAATTGATCCCCTATACTTGTGAGTTATCATGGCCGAGAGTGAAAGATGCAAAATGTTGCAGTGCTGGCCTGACCATACTGATAGGTGGTGAAGTACTACGGTGCCTTGTACTGGGTGGCCCAGGGTGGCGATTTCCCAAAGGGCACCAGCACCGCGGTCTGCTGGTGTGAACGAAACCGCTTGTACCATGCCACTTTTTCGCTTTTGATTGCGCGGAAATGCCCGATTCTTTCTCGAAAATCTTTGGTTTATTTCCTAATCTTCTTCCAAACCTAATCTCACGAATATCTAACGGTTTTACCTCTTTATATACCTTTGGGGAGGCCTCTCCTTTGTCCATTGACAAACCAATCTACTCCTGTTGCATATAAGTTTGTAAGAAAAGGCAAGTATCTCTTAGGACATGACACGCTCATGGAATGAATGCCAAATGACATCACAAGAGGAGGATGATCGCCTTGCCGCCGACAGAAGCTTGCCACATGGATCAAGCCCCTTCCACGAGGAGGATTTTGAGCTGGAAGACACTTCTCCCTGATGCATTGGGACGAGGGCTCAAGCATGATCGGTGAATATGGGGTCAAGGTTGAGATAGCTCATCTGAATAAGAAGTCCCGGAGGAGGTAAAGATGGAAGAACAAGAGCCACAGGAGTCAATCATTGGTAAGGAGCAAGTTGAATCTCTTAAAAATCTTAGATATAGTAATCATGCGCAAATGAGGCTACCCCAACCGTCCTGGATGGACACACAATCCGTAGATCATTGAAGGGTACCTATCAATAAACTTCATCACACCACACCACTAGCAAGATGTCCAACTTCCTCGTTATTGATATAAATGACAGCCAGCTTGGGTCTTTCTGCTCTGAAGGAGAAGCTGATCAACTCACCACCAGTAAGACGCATGCGGGCGAGGAAACGAGCCCACCCATCTCCTCCAATATGCGACATATTGCGTCCTTTCTCGACCTCCATACTGTAGGGCCCCCCAGGAGCCTCAAAGGTCACGGTGTCTCCTGTCAGCTTATTGAATTTTAACCTCACATTGCATGGGACGATCTGTGTAAAAAAGCAAAATGACACAATGCATTAATGCCAACACTAAAAACAAAATAGTTGTTACATTTTATATAATTTCTTACCGCCGCATGATGAAAACTCGGTTGGAAGTAGTTGCCGAACATCTTCCCAGTTGCAAGGCTGCTGGCGCACCTTGACTTGCACAGTCGACATGGTGGTGGTGGTGGTCGCGCCATTTTCCTAAAGCAATATGAGCAAAGATGAACGTCCACTTCACAGGAAAGGAAAACAATAACATAAAGTTCTCAATGCATCGATCTTAACCGGAAAACAAAATATTTAGGCTTAGTAACCAAAATTAACATATAATATGATATGAGGTTAGCAACAGATCACATTACATATAACAAGAACTGCCATATAACAGGAACTGACATATAACAAAAACAATGGTACACCAACTTCAATATAGCATATCAACTAAAAACCCTAGAAACTATCCTATATCAAAGTGTTATATATGACCAGAGGCTTATATCAACTAAAAACTATCAACTATGTCTAAATTGTTACTAAGCACTTAATCATATCAACTAAAAACTATCAACTATCATATCTCTCTCTAAATGTTGCATATCAACTAGCCTACTAAATCAACTAAATCAAAATGTTCTAAATCAACTAAATCAACTAGTCTAAATCATCTAAATCATATCAACTAAATCAAAATGTTGCATATGAACTAGCCTACTAAATCAACTAAATCAAAATGTTCTAAATCAACTAAATCAACTAGCCTACTAAATCAACTAAATCAAAATGTTGCATATGAACTAGCCTACTAAATCAAAATGTAGCAGTGAGGAGGGGTTGTGGATGGAGGAGGGAGGAGGGAGGAGGGAGAAGGAGGGGCGACTGGAGGAGGGTGGAGGAAGGAGGACGGAGGACGGAGGAGGATGGCGGAGCGAGGAGGGGCCGGCCGGCGGCGAACGGAGGAGTGGAGGGAGGATGGAAGAGGAGGGGGCGGCGAGGAGGGCGGACGGTGAAGGATTACCGAGTCCAGGGAGGAGGAGGAGGTCACGGTGGCGCAGAGGGATGAGGGGTAGGCGACGGCGGCCGGAGGGGACGAGGGCGGCCGGCGCGGGGCGATTGAGGGGGAGAGATCGAGTGAGAGTGTGAGTGTGAGTGGACAGAGGAGAGGGAGGGGCGGATAGAATGGTTTAGCAGTAGCGTGCTACAGATAAAGGTGCTACTGCTAAGCGACCTAGTAGTAGCGCCTTTCACACAAAAAGCGCTACTGCTATGTGTAAACATGTAAAAATATACAACAAAAATACATTGATCATCAATGATCCTTTTGTTTACGATTTGAATTGTCAATATGAGTCCTCACCGGTTTCACCGGTTTAGAAACCGGAGAAGACAATATTGCAGCCACAAATTCTACACATAGAGTTCAATGAAGATCAAGTGATTGTGATAGTTTGAGAAAAAACATATTTAAGGTGGTAAAAACCTTGTTCGTGGAGCGAGGTGGGACTAAACTTTTGTAGTAAGCTTAGCAGTAGCGGGCATTGTGGGAAAGCGCTACTGCTATGGTCTGTAACAGTAGCGCTCTTTGTATTAACACGCTGCTGCTATAACAAGCGTGGCGGCGGGGTCGTGGCAATTGTAGCAGTAGCGCTGCTTTCTGTGAACGCGCTACTGCTACAATTATATCAGTAGCGCGTCTTGCTAGCACGCGCTACTGCTAAGTAGCAGCAGCTTCTGTTTTTAGGGCGCACTGCTGGTAAGATTCTGTGTATAGGTTTTTCCCTAGTAGTGTCGTTGCGTCACTTTCGAGCTCGCCCGTGCCACTAATCTCCCCTGCTCCTCCTTGTCCGGTCGACCGGAACTTCTTGAGCGCTCCCGAGCTCTCCCTCGGCTATCTATAGCCTCCCCGAGGTCCTTCGCACCTCGCGGTCCTCTCTCCGGCCCTCCTAACCCCCCGAAGCTCCTTCCCTCCTCCTCTATCCGCCGCCGCCCGCCATGGTCGCCTAGGCCTCCTCATAATTCCGGCGAGCCCAGGCCTCCTCCCACTCCCCTGACCTCATCAGAGAATCCACCGGAGTCCAGTGCTCCTCCCCAGCCCTCCATCCCCTTGCCGGAGTGACCCTGGTGATACGTCTCCAACAAATCTACTTTTCCAAACACTTTTGCCCATGTTTTGGACTCTAACTTGCATGATTTGAATAAAACTAACCTAGACTGACGTTGTTTTCAGCAGAACTGCCATGTTGTCATTTATTGTGCAGAAAACAAAAGTTCTCGGAATGACCTGAAAATCCACGGAGATAACTTTTGGAAAATATAAAAAATATCGGCGAAAGAATCAAGGCCAGGGGGCCCACACCCTGTCCACAATGGTGGGGGGCGCGCCTCCTCCCCCTGGGCGCGCCCCTTGTCTCATGGGCCACTGCTGCTCCACGAACCTCAACTCCAACTCTATATATTTCGTTTCACAGAGAAAAAAAATCAGAGAGAAAGTTTCATCGCGTTTTACGATACGGAGCCGCAGCCAAGCCCTAATCTCTCTCGGGAGGGCTGATCTGGAGTCCGTTCGGGGCTCCGGAGAGGGGGATTCACCGCCGTCGTCATCATCAACCATCCTCCATCACCAATTTCATGATGCTTGATACGTCTCCAACGTATCTATAATTTTTGATTGCTCCATGCTACTTTATCTACTGTTTTGGACTATATTGGGCTTTATTTTCCACTTTTATATTACTTTTGGGACTAACCTATTAACCGGAGGCCCAACCCAGAATTGCTGTTTTTTTGCCTTTTTAGTATTTCGAAGAAACAGAATATCAAACGGAGTCCAAACGGAATGAAACCTTCGAGATCGTGATTTTCCAACCGAACGTGATCCAGGAGACTTGGACCCTACTCCAAGAAGCTTCCGAGGAGGTCACGAGGGTGGAGGGAGCGCCCCCCTGGGCGCGCCCCCCTACTTCGTGGGCCCCTCGGAGCTCCACCGATGTACTCCTTCCTCCTATATATACCTACGTATCCCCGAACGATCAGAACAGGAGCCAAAAACCTAATTCCACCACCGCAACCTTCTGTATCCACGAGATCCCATCTTGGGGCCTGTTCCGGAACTCCGCCGGAGGGGGCATCCACCACGGAGGGCTTCTACATCATCACCATAGCCCCTCCGATGAAGTGTGAGTAGTTTACTTCAGACCTTCGGGTCCATAGCTAGTAGCTAGATGGCTTCTTCTCTCTTTTTGGATCTCAATACAATGATCTTCCCCTCTCTCGTGGAGATCTATTCGATGTAATCTTCTTTTTGCGGTGTGTTTGTTGAGACCGATGAATTGTGGGTTTATGATCGAGTATTACCTATGGAAAATATTTGATTCTTCTCTGAATTCTTTTATGTATGATTGAGTTATCTTTGCAAGTCTCTTCGAATTATCTTTTTGGTTTGGCCAACTAGATTGGTAGTTCTTGCAATGGGAGAAGTGCTTAGCTTTGGGCTCAATCTTGCGGTGTCCTTACTTAGTGACAGAAAGAGTTGCAAGGCACGGATTGTATTGTTGCCATCGAGGATAACAAGATGTTTTTTTATCATATTGCATGAATTTATCCCTCTACATCATGTCATCTTGCTTACGGCATTACTCTGTTTTTAACTTATTACTCTAGATGCATGCTGGATAGCGGTCGATGAGTGGAGTAGTAGTAGTAGATGTAGAATCGTTTCGATCTACTTGTTTTGGACATGATGCCTATATACATGATCATTGCCTAGATATACTCATAACTATGCTCAATTCTGTCAATTGCTCAACAGTAATTTGTTCACCCACCGTAGAATACTTATGCTCTGGAGAGAAGCCACTAGTGAAACCTATGGCCCCCGGGTCTATTCTCAACATATCAATCTATATCATTTTATTTACTTGCTTTGTTTTTACTTTGCCTTTACTTTTACTTTGCATCTATCTATCAAAAATACCAAAAATCTTATCTCTATCAGATCTCACTCTCATAAGTGACCGTGAAGGGATTGACAACCCTAAGAGTTGGTTGCGAGTTGCTATCGTTTTGTGTAGGTACGAGGGACTTGTGCGTGGTCTCCTACTGGATTGATACCTTAGTTCTCAAAAACCGAGGGAAATACTTACGCTACTTTACTGCATCATCCTCTCCTCTTCGAGGAAATCCAACGCAGTGCTCAAGAGGTAGCAAGAAGAATTTCTGGCGCCTTTGCCGGGGAGGCTCACGCAAGCAAGTCAACCATACCAAGTACCCATCGCACTCCCTATCTCTCGCATTACATTATTTGCCATTTGCCTCTCGTTTTCCTCTCCCCCACTTCACCCTTGCCGTTTTATTCGCCCTTCTTCCGTTCGATCTTATGTTTGCTTGTACCTTCTTTTTGCTTGCATCTTCGCTTGCTAAAAGTTTATGGATCCTCATCCGCTTGCCAATCTTTTTAAGAGATCCAATTATGATGAACCAATTGCTAGTGAGTTTTGTGCACTAGATTATCTTTATGAAGTTTTGCTTGAAATTCGTGAATCTAGAAATTGTGATGAAGTACTTTATGAAGAGATTCACGATAACTCTTTGAATAAAGAGCATGATTGCAATGATTTTACTATAAGTTCTCTTGATGACAATTGTGCTAATAATATGCAAAACCCTAAGCTTGGGGATGCTAGTTTTGCTATGTCTACTACTTGTTGTAATGATTGGGGTGATTCTTCTTATGATCTTGAAAATTTATTTAAGCCCCATGATGAATATGAGATTGGTAATAGTGTTTGCAATAATATTGAAAGTGGGTTTGGAAGAGTGTCAACTTTAGATCCCACATATTTGGAGAATGTTCAATCTTATGGTATTTTTGATAAAAGTGGGTTTGGAGAGGTCATGACTTTAGTTAATGTTAATCCCACTATCTTGGAAGAGTGTCAACTTTGCATGCATGTGGATCGTGTTAAGAATATGTCATTTGATAGCTATTTTGTTGAATTTACCTATGATCCTACTTGTAATTATTATGAGAGAGGAAAATATGGTCGTAGAAATTTTCATGTTACTAAATTACCTCTCTTCATGTTGAGATTGCTATCATCTCTTTGTTCTTCCTTGCATATGCTAGTTTTTGCTTGCCTTGCAAATTTGTTTGCTTATAATATACCTATGCATAGGAAGTATGTTAGACTTAGATGTGTTTTTTCATGTGTTTCATGATGTTCTCTTTACACTTCAATTCTTGTCTTTCATGTGAGCATCATTAAAATTCTCAATGCCTAGCTAAAAAAGGCTTTAAAGAAAAGCGCTTGTTGGGAGGCAACCCAATTTTATTTTGTGTTTTTTGTTTTTGCTTCTGTTTAGGAATAAATAATCCATCTACCTTCTGTTTGGACGTGGTTTTATGTTTTAATTAGTGTTTGTGCCAAGTAGGACCTATAGGATAACCTACGATGATAGTTGATTTGATTCTGCTGAAAAACAGAAACTTTGCGCGCACGAAATTAGTTATGATAAATCACAGGAACGTGCTTTTGCGTTGATTCTTTTTTCTGATGATCAATAAACAAATTGTCCAGGACTTCCTGTTTTGGTAGAATTTTTAGAGTTCCAGAAGTTTGCGTTAGTTACAGATTGCTACAGACTGTTATGTTTTTGACAGATTCTGTTTTTCGTGTGTTGTTTGCTTATTTTGATGAATCTATGGCTAGAAAATTAGATTATAAACCATAGAGAAGTTGGAATACAGTAGGTTTAACACCAATATGAGTAAATAATGAGTTTATTACAGTACCTTGAAGTAGTCTTTTGTTTTCTTTCTCTAACGGAGCTCACGAGATTTGTGTTGAGTTTTGTGTTGTGAAGTTTTCAAGTTTTGGGTGAATTCTTTTGATGGATTATGGAACAAGGAGTGGCAAGAGCCTAATCTTGGGGATGGCCATGGCACCCCAAGATAATACAAGGACACCAAAAAGTCAAAGCTTGGGGATGCCCCGGAAGGCATCCCCTCTTTCGTCCACTTCCATTGGTAATTTACTTGGATCTATATTTTTGTTCACCAACATGATATGTGTTTTGCTTGGAGCGTCTTGTATTATTTGTGTCTTTGCTTGTTAGTTTTCCACAATCATCCTTGCTGTACACACCTTTTGAGAGAGCCATACATGAATTGGAATTTGTTAGAATACTCTATGTGCTTCACTTATATCTTTTGAGCTTGATAGTTTTGCTCATAATGCTTCACTTATATCTTTTGAGCTTGATAATTTTTGCTCTAGTGCTTCACTTATATATCTTTTAGAGCACGGTGATGGATTTGTTTTAAAGAAAATATTGATCTCTCATGCTTCAGTTAGATTATTTTGGGAGTCATTGATAGCATGGTAATTTGCTTAATGTTAATATACTTAGTATTCAAGACATGTGAAACTTTCTTTTGAGTAAATTGAATACTAAAGATAAGTTTGGTGCTTGATAATTGTTTTGAGATATGGAGGTAATAATATTAAAGTCGTGCTAGTTGATAATTGTGAATTTGAGAAATACCTGTGTTGAAGTTGCGAGTCCCGTAGCATGCACGTATGGTTAAAGTTGTGTAACAAATTTGAAACATGAAGTGTACCTGGCTTGTGCATCCTTATGAGTGGCGGTCGGGGACGAGCAATGGTCTTTTCCTACCAATCTATCCCCCTAGGAGCATGCGCGTAGTACTTGAATTTTTGGTTGGCTTCTAATTTTTTTGCAATAAGTATATGAGTTCTTTTGACTAATGTTGAGTCCATGGATTATACACACTCTCACCTTTCCACCTTTGCTAGGCTCTTCGGTACCGTGCATTGCCCTTTCTCACCTTGAGAGTTGGCGCAAACTTCGCCGGTGCATCCAAACCCCGTGATACGATACGCTCTATCACACATAAACCTCCTTATATCTTCCTCAAAGCAGCCACCATACCTACCTATCATGGCATTTCCATAGCCATTCCGAGATATATTGCCATGCAACTTCCACCACCATCATCATGACATGCATTACTTTTGTCATATTGCCATTGCATGATCTTGTAGTTGACATCGTATTTGTGGCAAAGCCACCATGCATTATTTTCCATACATGTCACTCTTGATTCATTGCACCATCCCGGTACATCGCCGGAGGCATTCATATAGAGTCATCCTTTGTTCTAAATATCGAGTTGTAATTGTTGAGTTGTAAGAAAAATAAAAGTGTGATGATCATCATTATTAGAGCATTGTCCCAAGTGAGGAAAGGATGATGGAGACTATGATTCCCCCATAAGTCGGGATGAGACTCTGGATGAAAAAAAAGAGGCCATAAAAAAAAGAGAAAGGCCCAAACAAAAAAAAAGAGAGAGAAAAAGAGAGAAGGGACAATGCTACTATCCTTTTACCACACTTGTACTTCAAAGTAGCACCTTGTTCTTCATGTAGTGAGTCTCATATATTGTGCTTCAAAGTAGCACCAAGATCTTCATGATAGTGAGTCTCACAAATTGTCTTTTTATACTAGTGGGAATTTTTCATTATAGAACTTGGCTTGTATATTCCAATGATGGGCTTCCTCAAATTGCCCTAGGTCTTCGTGAGCAAGCGAGTTGGATGCACACCCACTAGTTTTCTTTTGTTGAGCATTCATAGCTCTAGTGCATCCGTTGCATGGCAATCCCTACTCCTCATGACATCAATTGATGGGCATCTCCATAGCCCGTCGATTAGCCTCGTCAATGTGAGACCTTCTCCTTTTTTGTCTTCTCCACACAATCCCCATCATCATATTCTATTCCACCCATAGTGCTATATCCATGGCTCGCGCTCATGTATTGCGTGAAAGTTGAAAAAGTTTGAGACTATTTAAGTACTAAACAATTGCTTGGCTTGTCATCGGGGGTATATAGAAGTTGGGAACATCTTTGTGTGACGAAAATGAAGCTTAGCCTAACCATATGATTTTGTAGGGATGAACTTTCTTTGGCCACGTTATTTTGAGAAGACATGATTGCTTTGATTAGTATGCTGGAAGTATTATTATTTTTGTGTCAATATTAACTTTTATCACAATTAAGAAGATTTACATTGAAATTATGCCAAAGTATCACTCCGCATCAAAAATTCTTTTTTTTATCATTTACCTACTCGAGGACGAGTAGGAATTAAGCTTGGGGATGCCGGATACGTCTCCAACGTATCTATAATTTTTGATTGCTCCATGCTACTTTATCTACTGTTTTGGACTATATTGGGCTTTATTTTCCACTTTTATATTACTTTTGGGACTAACCTATTAACCGGAGGCCCAGCCCAGAATTGCTGTTTTTTGCCTTTTTCAGTATTTTGAAGAAACAGATTATCAAATGGAGTCCAAACGGAATGAAACCTTCGAGATCGTGATTTTCCAAACGAACGTGATCCAGGAGACTTGGACCCTACTCCAAGAAGCTTCCGAGGAGGTCACGAGGGTGGAGGGCGCACCCCCTACCTCGTGGGCCCCTCGGAGCTCCACCGACGTACTCCTTCCTCCTATATATACCTACGTGTCCCCGAACGATCAGAACAGGAGCCAAAAACCTAATTCCACCGCCGCAACCTTCTGTATCCACGAGATCCCATCTTGGGGCCTGTTCCGGAGCTTCGCCGGAGGAGGCATCCACCACGGAGGGCTTCTACACCATCACCATAGCCCCTCGGATGAAGTGTGAGTAGTTTACTTCAGACCTTCGGGTCCATAGCTAGTAGCTAGATGGCTTCTTCTCTCTTTTTGGATCTCAATACAATGATCTTCCCCTCTCTCGTGGAGATCTATTCGATGTAATCTTCTTTTTGCGGTGTGTTTGTTGAGACCGATGAATTGTGGGTTTATGATCGAGTATTATCTATGGAAAATATTTGATTCTTCTCTGAATTCTTTTATGTATGATTGAGTTATCTTTGCAAGTCTCTTCGAATTATCTTTTTGGTTTGGCCAACTAGATTGGTAGTTCTTGCAATGGGAGAAGTGCTTAGCTTTGGGCTCAATCTTGTGGTGTGCTTACTCAGTGACAGAAAGAGTTGCAAGGCACGGATTGTATTGTTGCCATCGAGGATAACAAGATGTTTTTTTTATAATATTGCATGAATTTATCCCTCTACATCATGTCATCTTGCTTACGGCGTTACTCTGTTTTTAACTTATTACTCTAGATGCATGTTGGATAGCGGTCGATGAGTGGAGTAATAGTAGTAGATGCAGAATCGTTTCGATCTACTTGTTTTGGACGTGATGCCTATATACATGATCATTGCCTAGATATACTCATAACTATGCTCAATTCTGTCAATTGCTCAACAGTAATTTGTTCACCCACCGTAGAATACTTATGCTCTTGAGAGAAGCCACTAGTGAAACCTATGGCCCCTGGGTCTATTCTCATCATATCAATCTATATCATTTTATTTACTTGCTTTGTTTTTACTTTGCCTTTACTTTTACTTTGCATCTATCTATAAAAAATACCAAAAATATTATCTCTAACAGATCTCACTCTCGTAAGTGACCGTGAAAGGATTGACAACCCCTAAGCGTTGGTTGTGAGTTGCTATCGTTTTGTGTAGGTACGAGGGACTTGTGCGTGGTCTCCTACTGGATTGATACCTTGGTTCTCAAAAACCGAGGGAAATACTTACGCTACTTTACTGCATCATCCTCTACTCTCCGAGGAAATCCAACGCAGTGCTCAAGAGGTAGCAATGCTCACCGCCGTGCGTGAGTAATTCCATCGTAGGCTTGCTGGAAGGTGATGGGTTGGATGAGATTTACCATGTAATCATGTTAGTTTGTTAGGGTTTGATCCCTAGTATCCACTATATTCTGAGATTGATGTTGCTATGACTTTGCTATGCTTAATGCTTATCACTAGGGCCCGAGTGCCATGATTTCAGATCTGAACCTATTATGTTTTCATGAATATATGTGAGTTCTTGATCCTATCTTGCAAGTCTATAGTCACCTATTATGTGTTATGATCCGAGAACCCGAAGTGACAATAATCGGGATACTTCTCGGTGATGACCATAGTTTGAGGAGTTCATGTATTCACTAAGTGCTATTGCTTTGGTCCGGTTCTCTATTAAAAGGAGGCCTTAATATCCCTTAGTTTCTATTAGGACCCCACTGCCACGGGAGGGTAGGACAAAAGATGTCATGCAAGTTCTTTTCCATAAGCACGTATGACTATAATCGGAATACATGCCTACATTACATTGATGAACTGGAGCTAGTTCTGTGTCACCCTATGTTATAACTATTACATGAGAAATAGCATCTGGCATAATTATCCATCACTGATCCAATGCCTACAAGCTTTTCACATATTGTGCTTTGCTTATTTACTTTACTGTTGCTGCTGTTACAACTACTACAAAACTGCTATCTTTACTTGTGCCACTGTTACCATTACTATCATACTACTTTGCTACTAAATACTTTGCTGCAGATACTAAGTTATCCAGGTGTGGTTGAATTGACAACTCAACTGCTAATACTTGAGAATATTCTTTGCCTCCCCTTGTGTCAAATCAATAAATTTGGGTTGAATACTCTACCCTCGAAAACTGTTGCGATCCCCTATACTTGTGGGTTATCAAGACTATTTTCTGGCGCCGTTGCCGGGGAGCATAGCTCTATTCTTTGAGTCACTTGGGATTTATATCTGCTGATCACTATGAAGAACTTGAAAGACGAAAGAACTAAGATTTTGCCCTCAACTACGAGGGGAGGTAAGGAACTGTCATCTAGATCTGCACTAGATTCTCCTTCTATTTTGAGTAAGCTTGCGACACCTAAACCTGCCACTGCTATGAATTCTGATATGTCGCATGTTATTGATGATGCCACTTCTTGTATGCATGATACTTATGATGAAACTACTTCTGCGCTTGATACTACTTTGCCATTAGGTGAATTTCTAGATGAACAACTTGCTAGGGTTAGAGAGAATGGAATAATTGAAGATGAAATTATTGATGATAGTGATGATGAAGGTTCTCCCCCGAAGTATGAATTGCCTGTTGTTCCTGAGGGTTATGTTATGGATGATGAAACTGCTAGAGATCTTTTTGCTTGCAATGATAGATCTGATCTTAAGAAGTTACTAGCTAAACTTAAACAGAAAACTCTAAATGCTAGAATGAAATATGACCCTGCTTTTGCTACTTCACCTATCTTTGTTACTGATAAGGATTATGAATTCTCTGTTGATCCTGAAATTATTACTTTGGTTGAATCTGATCCTTTTTATGGCTATGAATCTAAAACTGTTGTGGCACATCTTACTAAGTTAAATGATATAGCCACCCTGTTCACTAATGATGAGAAATCCCGCTATTACTTTATCCTTAAGATATTTCCGTTCTCATTAAAGGGTGATGCTAAAACTTGGTTTAATTATCTTGATCCTGGTTGTGTGCATAGTCCCCAAGATATGATTTATTACTTCTCTGCTAAATATTTCCCTGCTTATAAGAAACAAGCTACCTTGCGAGAAATATATAATTTTGTGCAAATCGAAGAAGAGAGTCTCCCACAAGCTTGGGGGAGGCTTCTCCGATTACTTAATGCTTTGCCTGATCATCCTCTTAAGAAAAATGAAATACTTGATATCTTTTATAATGGATCAACCGATGCTTCCAAGGACCACTTGGATAGTTGTGCTAGTTGTGTTTTCAGGGAAAGAACAGTCGACCAAGCTGAATTGCTATTGAATAATATGTTGACTAATGAAAATAATTGGACTCTTCCTGGGCCAATTCCTGAGCCAATTGAGCCAACTCCTGAGCTTATTCCCAAACCAACTCCGAAGAAGAGAGGTGTTCTACTTCTCAGTCCTGAAGATATGCAAGAGGCAAAGAAATCAATGAAAGAAAAAGGTATTAAAGCTGAAGATGTTAAGAATTTACCTCCTATTAAAGAAATACATGGTCTTAATATACTGCCTGTCGAAGAAACACATTGTCTTGATAACCCAACACAGGTAGTAAAGGTAAATTCTCTCTATAGATATGATAAAGTTAAAATCCCGTCTACTAAATTTCATAGCCAATGTTTAGATGAATTTGATGACTTTATGGCTAGACAAGAAAGTTTTAATGCTTATGTTGGTAGAGAATTAAAGAGTAATGCTTTCATGATTGGACGCTTGAGTGGTTATATGGCTAGAGTTAAAGGTGAACTTAAACTCAATAGCAAATATGCTTCTATGGTTATCACTCAAGGTGAACAAGTACTTAAAGCTCAAAGTGATTTGCTCGATGAATTAAATAATAAACGTGATTTTGCTATTAGAGTGGCTACTAGAACTGGTAGATTGACTCATGAACCTTTGTATCCTGAAGGCCACCCTAAGAGAATTGAGAAAGATTCTCAGAAAAATAGTTTAGATGCACCCAGTTCCTCTAAAAAGAAGAAAAAGAAAAATGATAGGACTTTGCATGCTTCTAGTGAACCTGTTATAGACACACCTGAGAATCCTAATTATACTTCTATTTCTGATGCTGAAACACAATCTGGTGATGAACATGAACCTAGTGATAATGTTAATGATAATGTTCATGTTGATGCTCAACCTAGCAATAATAATGATGTAGAGATTGAACCTGCTGTTGATCTTGATAACCCACAATCAAAGAATCAACGTTATGATAAGAGAGACTTTGTTGCTAGGAAGCACGGTAAAGAAAGAGAACCATGGGTTCAGAAACCCGTGCCTTTTCCCCCTAAGCCATCCAAGAAAATGGATGATGAGGATTTTGAGCGCTTTGCTGAAATGATCAGACCTATCTTCCTATGTATGCGCTTAATTGATATGCTTAAAGTAAATCCTTATGCTAAATACATGAAGAATATCATTACAAATAAAAGAAAGATACCGGAAGCTGAAATTTCCACCATTCTTTCTAATTATACTTTTAAAGGTGGAATACCTAAGAAACTTGGAGATCCAGGAGTAACTATACCATGCTCCATTAAAAGGAACTATGTTAAAACTGCTTTATGTGATCTTGGAGCCGATGTTAGTGTTATGCATCTCTCTTTATATCGTAGACTTGAATTGAATAAGTTGACACCTACTGAAATATCCTTGCAAATAGCTAATAAATCAACTGCTATACCTGTCGATATTTGTGAGGATGTGCCCATTGTGGTTGCAAATGTCACTATCTTAACGGACTTTGTTATTCTTGATATTCTCGAGGACGATAGTATGTCGATTATCCTTGGTAGACCCTTTTTGAATACTGCAGGGGCTGTTATTGATTGCAACAAAGGCAATGTCACTTTTCATGTTAATGGTAATGAGCATACGGTATACTTTCCGAGGAAACAACCTCAAGTTCATAGCATCAATTCTATTGGAAAATTTCCAACTATGATTATTGGAGGTTTTGAATTTCCTCTTCCTACTGTCAAGAAAAAAAATATGATATTCTTATTATAGGGGATGTTCATATCCCCGTTGAGGTAACCTAGTGTTATTCGAAATTTCTCCGATTCCATGTTATTCGGAATGAGTTTGTTAACAAGACTTGATCAACCTTGTTAGTGGATTCCTTTTGATGATTATGAGATGGATGAAACTAGAAGGCACAACCTTCTGTACCCTCTTTTTACTTTCTGTTATTTAGATTAAATAAAGCAAAAATAGTATTTTCTGTCTGTTTTCTGAATTATCCATGCAATAAAGAAATATCCCGAAAATAAAAGTTCTCCAAATGACCTGCAAATTTAGTATGATTTTTTATGGAAAATTTGAGGATTTTAGGCATTGAGAACACAGCAGGGGGAGCTGGCACCTGGCCACGAGGGTCCAGGGCGCGCCCACCCTTACAGCGCGCGCCCCCTGCCTCGTGGGCCCATGGTGGCCCCCCTCCACTTATTCCTGCACCCACACACTCCGTCTTCATCCCCAAAAAAAATCCCCATCCAGCTCAAGCACGAGTTCTAGCTCATTTTGCTGCAATTTTCGATCTCCTTGCTCAAAGCTCCATTCACGAAACTGCTTTGTGAGATTGTTGCTTGGTATGTGACTCCTTCAATGGTCCAATTAGTTTTTGTTCTAGTGCTTTATTCATTGCAAATTTTTGCTGCATAGGTGACCCTATTCTTGAGCTTGCATGTCAAATTTATGAGGACCCAAGTAATTCTAATGCATGATGTAGGCTCTAGGCACTTGTGGGAGTAGTTGCTATCAATCTTGTTTAGTTTGATTCACTTTTATTTCGAGTTACTAAAAATTTCAGAAATTTTTCAGAGGAAAAAATATGTCTAGGAAAATGTACCAAGGTGGTTCTTCAACAAAGAGAGAACCCAGGTGTGCTATGCATGAGCAAGACGATGAACCACCAAGGGAAGCTGAGGTGCGGCCTTGTGAATGGCCGTCAGAAGAGTTTATGGTCAATGCAGGCATCAAGGATGAATTTGACGCATATGTGCGTAATGCCGATCTTGAGGACTTCATGCAAGATAAGTGTCCTCGGTACTACCAATTGACTGATTCATTCATGAGAAGATTTAAATTTACATCTTCCGCATAATTCTCAGAATGTCCTGTTTGATATTTATGATCAATCTTATACCATGGACCTAGAAGATTTCACAACTGCTTGCAAACTCCCACAGTGGGGCAATGTTAATGAATCCCACAAAACTGAATATAAAGACTTTCTTGCTAGTATCACTGTGGGAGAATCTAGAGATATAGCACAAGCTACCATAGGGAGCATTCATTTTCCTGCTATATATTATTTTGCTCTCTTCATTGCTAGATGCATTAACGGTAAAGATGAAGCATGTCACATGTGTGTACCTGATCTTTGTGTCCTTAAGAGTGCTGTATTAGGTAATAAAGGCTACAACTTGGGGGCGATTGTTGCACGTAGGTTGCATACTAATGGTTTAGTTGGAGATTTATTTGGAGGGATTTATGCGACCTGTGTTGCTAATTATCTTGGTATACCTCCACGAGAGGGTGATATGGAGTTGCCTTCCGCTTATTTAGATTATGACGCTATGGTCAGGCATCGTTTTCTTGTGAGGAATGAACAATTCCTCCAGTATCGACTAATCTTTGACAGACGTCGCGCTTTCCATGTTACTCTCCCTGCTCCTTCCCTTTTTGATTGCCAGGCAAAATGAAGATATGTTGTCACGAGGGAGGAGGCAACCGAACACGAGAGGAGAGCGGAGAAAGCTCGCCAACATGCCGCAACTCAGGAGGCATTGGCTGCTACATCTCAGTACGACCCCAGTTATAACTTCGGATATCAGTCAGGCCATCCATGGCCATAGACCAACTTAGGCCAAAAGCCTAAGCTTGGGGGAGTATGTATTTCTCACCGACATTACATTCATGTTCACACACTTATCTTAGTTGTCGGTGCTCATACTCTTTCATTGTATTATCCATGCTAGTTTATTTTCTTTTACTAGCTTTCTTCTTGTGTGTTTGATAAACCTTAACAAAAAAAAATTAGTTAGTTTAATTTCCATGCTTGTAGTAGTAATTAAAAAGAAAACTCAAAAAGATTTATTATTCTTCTTTTTACTTGTTGGGAGCTTTCCTGTGTAAATAATTTTATTTCTTTTCTTTCCTTTGGGGGTCGAGAGGAGAAGACCATAATGAAAATGTTTAGTGGCTCTACTATGCATGATTGTTGATTTAACTTAGAGCCCATATTACTTTGTCTTCTCTCTTGAATTGAATGCTTGCAGATTCCAGCTTAGTCCAATGTACGTGCACTATTATTATACACACCGTTCGGTCGTGCAAGTGAAAGACAATAATGACGATATATGATGGACTGATTGAGATGAGAGAAGCTGCTATGAACTCGACCTCTCTTGTTTTTGTAAATATGATGAGTTCATCATTCCTGATTCAGCCTATTATAAATAAACATGTTTGCAATGACAATTAAAGATCATAGTTGCTTATGCCATGCTCAATTAGTAGGAGCTCATAATGGTTTACCTTGCGTGCCAACATGCTATTAAAATGGTTGTGATGTGGTATGATAGGATGGTATCCTCCTTTGAACGATTCGAGTGACTTGACTTGGCACATGTTCACGCATGTAGTTGAAACAAATCAACATAGCCTTCACGATATTTATGTTCATGGTGGATTATATCCTACTCATGCTTGCGCTCGGTGTTGATTACTTTTAATGCATGTTCATGACAGTTGTCGCCCTCTCAGTTGGTCGCTTCCCAGTCTTTTGCTAGCCTTCACCTGTACTAAGCGGGAATACTGCTTGTGCATCCAAACTCCATAAACCCAAAAGTTATTCCATATGAGTCCACCATACCTTCCTATATGCGGTATTTACCTGCTGAGGGAGTCTTGGACTAGGGGGTGTCCGGACAGCCGGACTATCATCGTCCGCCGGACTCCAAGACTACGAAGATACAAGATTGAAGACTCCGTCCCGTGTCCGGATGGGACTTTCCTTGGCGTGGAAGGCAAGCATGGCGATACGAATATGTAGATCTCCTACCATTGTAACCGACTCTGTGTAACCCTAGCCTCCTCCAGTGTCTATATAAACCGGAGGGCTTTAGTCCGTAGGACAACATACATTACAACAATCATACCATAGGCTAGCTTTAGGGTTTAGCCTCCTTGATCTCGTGGTAGATCCACTCTTGTACTACCCATATCATCAATATCAATCAAGTAGGACGTAGGGTTTTACCTCCATCGAGAGGGCCCGAACCTGGGTAAAACATCGTCTCCCTCGTCTCCTGTTACCATCCGCCTAGATGCACAGTTCGGGACCCCCTACCCGAGATCCGCCGGTTTTGACACCGACATTGGTGCTTTCATTGAGAGTTCCTCTGTGTCGTCACCGATAGGCTTGATGGCATCTTCAGTCAACAACGCTGTCCAGGGTGAGACTTTTCTCCCCGGACAGATCTTCGTGTTCGGCGGATTCGCACTGCGGGCTAATTCCCTTGGCCATCTGGAGCAAATCGAAAGCTACGCCCCTGGCCATCAGGTCAGATTCGGAAGCCTAAACTTCACGGCCGACATCCGCGGGGAGTTGATCTTCGACGAGTTCGAGCCAAAGTCGAGCGCGCCGCACTGTTGCGATGGCATGAGCTAGCTCTGCCGCCGAACAGTGCCTTGGTGGCCGCACAACAATCCGCTTCGGCCTTCAGTCCGGAGCCGATCGCCCAGATCGAGGATCGGTGGATGGACACCACCTCGCGGGCTTCAACTTCCACGGTGATGGAGCCGAACGCCAATCTTGTCCCTCACGAAACCCGTGATTCCGAGGTGCTGAACTCCCTGCCGGACTCCGGACCTCCCACGCCCCTGCCAATCGAATCGGATTGGGCGCCGGTTATGGAATTCACCGCCGCGGACATCTTCCAGCACTCGCCCTTTGGCGACATCCTAAATTCGCTAAAGCATCTCTCGTTATCAGGAGAGTCCTAGCCGGACTATGGCCAGGATGGTTGGGATACGGACAACGAAGAAATTCAGAGCCCACCCACCACCCACTTTGTAGCCACTGTCGACGATCTAACCGACATGCTAGACTACGACTCCGAAGACATCGACGCTATGGACGACGATGCCGGAGACGAACAGGAACCAGCGCCTACAGGGCACTGGAAGACCACCTCGTCATACGACATATACATGGTGGACACCCCAAAAGACGGGGATGGCGAAGAAACAGCAGAGGCAAATTCTTTAAAGAAACAGCCCAAGCGCCGGCGTCAGCGGCGCCGCTCTAAATCCCGCCACAGCAAGAATGGAGATTCCGGCACAGGAGATAATAATACCCCAGAGAGTGCCAAAGACAATCCCCTCCAGCAAGACTCAACGCAGGAGGATGCAGAAGCAAGCCCTCACGAGAGGGCGGCAGACGAAGAGGTTGAGGATTATAACTATATGCCTCCCTCCGAAGATGAGGCAAGCCTCAATGACGACGAATTCGTCGTGCCCGAGGATCCCGTCGAACAAGAGCATTTTAAACGCAGGCTTATCGCCACAGCAAATAGCCTAAGGAAAAAGCAGCAGCAACTTCAAGCTGATCAGGACCTGCTGGCCGATCGATGGACAGAGGTCCTCGCGGCCGAAGAGTATAAACTCGAACGCCCCTCCAAAAGCTACCGAAGACGCAAGTTGCGTCCCCGATTAGAGGAGGAAGCATACATATCTCCATCACCGGCGCACGATACGGCCGACCGACCACCCCGTGGTCGTGACAGAGAGGCATCCAGGCCCCCAGTCAAGACCGTACCCCGGCATCGCTCCAAAAGTACGAAGCCAAGGCGGAACGCGCCGGACTTGCGAGATATATTGGAGGACAAAGCAAGGCAATCCAGATCCATCTACGGATCACGTGGGCGCCCCACGACCCATGACAAATACCGTCGCGCCGGATACAATAACCCCGGCCGGGCCGAACACAGCAGACAACGCTCTCTCGAGCTGCGTCGTGATATTGCTCAATACAGAGGCGCCGCACACCCGCTATGCTTCACTGACGAAGTAATGGATCATCAAATCCCTGAAGGGTTTAAACCCGTAAACATTGAATCCTACGATGGCACAACAGACCCCGCGGTTTGGATCGAAGATTATCTTCTCCACATCCACATGGCCCGCGGCGATGATCTCCATGCCATCAAGTATCTCCCACTCAAGCTTAAAGGACCAGCTCGGCATTGGCTCAACAGCTTGCCCGCAGAGTCAATTGGGTGTTGGGAAGACCTGGAAGCCGCAGTCCTCGACAACTTCCAGGGCACGTATGTGCGGCCACCAGACGCCGATGACCTAAGCCACATAATTCAGCAGCCAGACGAATCGGCCAGACAATTCTGAACACGGTTCTTGACAAAGAAAAACCAAATCGTCGACTGTCCGGATGCAGAGGCCCTTGCAGCCTTCAAACATAACATCCGCGACGAGTGGCTAGCCTGGCACCTGGGACAGGAAAAGCCGAAATCCATGGCAGCCCTCACATCATTAATGACCCGCTTTTGCACGGGAGAGGATAGCTAGCTAGCTCGCAGCAATAACCTCCGTAAAAATTCTGGCAGTCCGGATATTAAGGACAACAACGGCAGGTCACGTCGGAACAAAAGCAAACGCCGCATTAACGGCGACGATAAGAAGGATACGGCAGTCAACGCCGGATTCCGAGGCTCTAAACCCGGTCAACGGAAGAAGCCATTCAAAAGAACCACTCCAGGTCCGTCCAATTTGGACCGAATACTCGACCGCTTATGCCAGATACATGGCACCCCTGAAAAGCCAGCTAATCACACCAATAGAGATTGCTGGGTGTTCAAGAAGGCAGGTAAGTTAATTGCCGAAAACAATGACAAGGGGCTAAACAGCGACGACGAGGAAGAGACCCGACCGCCGAACAATAGAGGACAGAAGGGTTTCTGTCAGGACCCCGACTCAATGCCACATCGATCTAGCATGTAACACCTCATATCGCTTTGCGGCCTCACGCACGGTATCCCCACGGGCGTCGCCTTACCTTTGCCCGGGACCGTTTGCGCCTTTTGGCACACGTATATGATAGTGTCGCTAGCATCCATATGATAAGGAGCCCGGGCTGACATGGCTAGTCGTAAACCCAAAGTGGCACAAACTTACAGGGACAGGCATCCATGACCCAGCATCGAACGTGTCGGTCATCAGCGAGTGAATCCAGGCTGTAGCACTGGGCTAGCAGGACTCCGGTGAACCGGGCTGTAGCGGGCTAACAGGACTCCGGTGAACCGGGCTGTAGCGGGCTAACAGGACTCCGGTATTCATCGCGTGACATTTCCCCGAAGGGACAGACACAGGAACTAAGAAGGACACATGCCGGCCAGCCTAAGTGTTCCGGAGCAGTAGCAAGCTACCATGGCTCAGTGGAAGCACTAGGAGACATTTCCCGGTAAGAGAGGCTACTAAGAATAAACAACTAGATAGTCAGATCCCACACATACCAAGCATTTCAATATCATACACACAATATGCTCGATATGTGCAAATACAACATGGCATCACAACATGACTCTACAACTCAAGTATTTTATTCAATAGGCTCCGAGGAGCGAGATATTACAAACAGGGGTCTCATGACCCAACATTCAGAGCATACAAATCAAAGCACAAGCGGAAGCTCAACATGTCTGAGTACAGACAACTACAAATGAAAAAGGCTGAGAAGCCTGACTATCTACTAGATCCTGCCGAGGGCACAAGATCATAGCTGAGGTAACAAGCTAAACGTCGAAGTCCACGCGGAACTACTAGTGAGACGGAAATCTCTGCAAAAACGTAAAATAGGCAAACATGAGTACAAATGTACCCAGCAAGACTTACATCAGAACTAACTACATATGCATCATTATCAACAAAGGGGATGGTGGGGTTTAACTGCAGCAAGCCAGCTTTGACTCGGTGCCTATCCTGAACTACGACTGCAAGTAACTCTTTTGAGGTGGCGCACACGAGTCCACATATTCACCATATCAATACACCACTATGGATCCGCTCAGGTCTCCCTACGAGAACGCCATCCATAGCACTCACGCTTATCTTGCGCATTTTAGAGTATCCACTTCAAGTTATCTATGAACTGTACAGGCAACCCAGAAGTCCTTTTCTGCGGACACGGCTATTCGAATAGATCATATTAACCCTGCAGGGGTGTACTTCTTCACACACGCTTTCGCCACTTACCGCCATGTACACGTCATGTATCTCGGCAACCTTCAAGCGGAAGCCTGGCGAGGGAGTCGGCCACGACCTGACTAACCACACAAGTCTCTTGTCCAGGTTTATCGCCTATTCGGGTTCCATCCGCAAGGAGATCCGGCCGGGGTGTCGCTCACGGCCCCAAACGATGTGAGCAGGGTTCCCAAGCCCACCTCGACGGGTGGATCTACGCTTGGTACACCGTGCCACGGTGCCTAGTCTGTCCCAAGCCCACCTGTACCGGGTGCCACTTGGTAGACTACTAACACTACCTACAAACACCAGAAACTAGTTGCAACTCCTGGACAGAGATCGAGTTGATTAATAAGTCGAGAGAGCTTGGAGCGCCCGGAGCCCAATGTGTGGTAGTAACTGTTCATGGATCACAAACACAGAACTCAGTTCCTGAGGACGGTTTCAATGAGACAACCCACCATGTACTCCTACATGGCCTCTCACCGCTACCTTTACCAAATCGTGTTCACACACTTAGCTCACACATAGTAGGACATGTTCGCACACCTCTGATTCATCCCCGATGAATCAGACCTGACTCAACTCTAAGAAGTAGCAGGCATGACAAACAAGCATGAATGAGTAGGCACAACCGGGCTCAAACAACTCCTACTCATGCTAGTGGGTTTCATCTATTTACTGTGACAATGACAGGTCATGCAGAGGATAAAGGGGTTCAGCTAGCGCAGCAAGTAACAGATGAATCGTTGTTGTCCTAATGCAGTAAAAGAGAGCAGGAGCGAGAGAGTAGGATTGTATCGGAATGAACAAGGGGGTTTTGCTTGCCTGGCACTTCTAAAGATAATATAGTTCTTCATCGGTGTCATCGAACTCATCGTCGAACGTCGTCTACTGAGAGGGGATAATCACCGGCAAACAAGGAAGAACACAATCAATGCAATGCACAATATGATGCATGATCATGACATGGCAATATGCTGTGATTTGAGCTAATGCAACTAGCAGCAAGTTAAATGGAGTTGGTTTGAACCCTAGGTTCAAATTCAAACTCCACATGTGATTATTTAAATGCCATTCATATGATTTGTGCTATACAGCAGCTATAAGTTGTTCTAACATGCATGAAAATGGTACAGATGGATAGATTGGATTTTTCTGATCATTTTTCATATATAATTCATTCGATTTGGAGCTACGGTTGATTTTCTATGAATTTTTGAAGTTTGTGGTATTTTCTGGATTTTTCAGAATAAGAATAAATCCAGAAAATTGCATTACTGCGTCAGCATGACGTCGTTGTGACATCAGCAGGTCAACAGACCGGGTCCAGGTCAAACCTGACGTGTGGGGTCCACACGTCAGTGACTAACTAACTAACCTAATTAATTAATGGTAAATTACTACTAAACTAAAATGTCAGTTGAGTTAATTAGACTTAATTAAAGAGACTAATCTAGGATTAGATGGGCCAGGGCCCACTTGTCAGCGACCCAGGGGAGGTCAAACCCCTGGTCAGCCGAGGCTAATACGCCGGCGGCTCGTCGCCGGCTACAGCAGGCACGGCGGAGGGCTCGGGTTAGCTCCTCCGGCGACCAAAACGACGGCGGAGAGGCTCTACGTGGTGCTGGGACTCGCGCGCATCCAACACGACTAGCGGCAGCAGCCGGAGTGGACCGAGCTCGCCGGAAACGAGCTCGCAGCGGCGGCCGGAGTTCGGGCATCGACCGAGTCGACACCACAGAGCATGCTAGGAGCAGCGGTTGGGAGTTTTGAGCTCCTGGAGACGCGCTGAGCGCGTTGCTATGCTCATCTGTGAGCGGAAGAGCTCAGGAGCACGGGCCTGCCGGCCATGGCGGACGGCGGCGCGGGAGCTCGCGGGGTACTGCGCTACGACACGCGGACGACGAGGGAAGAAGGGGGAAAGGGGACCAGGGCTCACGGCGAGGTGAAGGGTGCAGACGGCGGGGCTGGGGACGCCCCGGAGACGGTGAATCGGCGCCGGCGATTTTCGGTACCCGTCGGTGAAGACGACGGTGATGGCGTCATTGCATGGCTCCTGGTGTCGCTTGGCACGGTGAGGAGGAAGAGTAGGTCGAGGCGGAGGTTTGGGATGCGTCAGGGAGGCGAGGAGGTGGCTCAGGGCGCGGCAGCGGCGAGCGGCGGCGACGGTTGCGGTCGGGTGTGCGAGAGGGAGAGGCGAGGGAGAGACGAAGGGGACGAGCGAGGGGGTCCAGGGGTTCAGGGCGGCGCCGAAGAGAAGGCCCGAGGCGTCGCGGTGGCGAGGGACGCAGGCAGGCAGGGAGGTGGCGTGTCGCCACGGCGCGCGCGTGCGCTGTCTCCCTCCTCTGCCTACTGGCAGAGGTAGAGGATGACTGGCATGGGCCCTGGTGGGCTAGGCCACCAGCTGGGCCAGCCAGGTGGCTGCACAGGAGGTAAGCCCAGGTAAAACTCTCTTTTCCTTTTGTTCTAGTTTTTCTATTTCTTTTATTCTGTTTTGAATTAGTAAAAATACTAATCCATTTTGTAAAATCCTGAAAATAGATTTGGGCACTATTTGAAATATATGCAACAGCCCTCATTTAGTTTGAGAATTATTTGAGCATTTAAATTATTTATAGCATTTAAATGCCCAAATTCAAATACTTTATGAATTAATTCAAAAATCCAAAATGGACCTAGAAATATGTGCATGACTTTTGGCAGAGGTTTTCACCTTTAACAAAAATTATGAACTTTTCTAAAGGGCATTTGGGATCATTGAAAATATTTTTATTGAACCTAGTTGAATTCATTTGGTGCTAGGGTTTCAACAATCCCCATTTCAACTTTCATGAAATTTAAACATGATGACATAGATGAAGATGCAAGTAATTAAAAACAAAGATCTAGGGCTGTTACAACTCACCCCCACTAAACAAGAATCTCGTCCCGAGATTCAAGACGTGAGGTAAGAAGACAAAGGGGACACTATATATCACAAACTTCATGATCCAACTGTCTTCTTGAAGTTGTTGATTTATGCTCCAATTGATCTTGATGTCTTGCCTTCGAGATCTTTATCCAACATGACGATGACAGAGGGAAACTCTACGGAATCGATCTTCTCAAGGATCGAACAACTCAGGATCAACTCACGGAATGAAACATAGAAACATCTCTCGATCTGAGACACGAAGCATACATCTGGAGAAATGGAGTGAGACAGATGACGAGGGCTCACTACGTAGACACAATTCCACACTTAAGAAGGTGGTGAACGGTTGTCAACGTAGCGAGGAGTTGAGTTGCCATGATACCATAACAAGACATCTTAAGGAAGATGACTCGCAGGAACATTCCCTTAAGTGGCAAAAAGAATTACTTTTGATTCATAGATCATTGAAACTCTTAATACCAGCCTAAGGCAATCACAATCAATCGTTTGGCGGAGTTTAAAGGAATGGCATATCCGGATTCGAATGGATGATGTGGACTACCTTGTTGAAGACAACGCGATGGATGATTTTGCTTATCATCGGAAATGGATGGGACCCATGGTAAGTTCACTTTGGAAGATGATTTTGGACAGCAATTGCTGAAAAGGGCAGCCCATGGGGAATTGGCACAATGGCGGTGCAAGCTGGGAACAAAATGCAACTGTTGGGAATGTTCCAACCATCATATCTGCCTGAGATTCAGATCCGATTGGTGATAGGATAGTTCAGACAACATGTCTGGAAAGGAATATTTGCAACACAAACCGAAGAGATGACGTTGCGAGATTCTCAGGAAAATGAACTATGATAGCATGTTCCAAAACATGAGCTGGTTCTGCTACAAACCTGTGAACACGCTGTCCAGGACAAGCATGACCACGTAGTAGTCTTATAAATAAAACACTACCGAGTTCAGGTGGGGAACCATCATCGAGGATACAAAGTCCTTGCATAAGTCCGGATTAGCTATTATGAAGGAACTTATTCTCCTTGAACAAGTCAATCAGTGGCTTGGTGTGCTGGGAAACACATATGGAATGGTGGCGGCCAACCTACCAAACCATAGAGCACTTCGCACGTGCATGACTAACTTGGGATGATTCTCGAGGAGGCAAAAACAAGCTTTCTCGAATTCACGGCAGCAGCTTACATCAATTGCACGTGAATTAGGGAAAGTCACTTCTTTCGTCCAAACATATGCTTCATGAACGGGACATGAAGATAATGCTTATAAAGTTTCCAATACTAGCTGGATGTTCAACACGAATCATGGGGAAGATAACAATGTTGCTAATGGGCTCAACAGCAATTCATCCAGGTTTCCATATAAGTGGAATTCCACAATTATGTGAACAAGGTTATAGCATTGGTCAGACCCGAAAGATATAATGGTGTATGCTCGAGGGATCAACCACGAGTAAGACAACATTACGAATATCGTTGGTTCTGGTCTGATTTGATGATAGCCCATACTCAAATCAAAGGTTGGATAAAATGATAGGTCCATTAACTGATCACGAGGGCGGGGGACTATGAAAATATCAACTTTCTTCAACACACATACAAGATATCCCTTAACATGAACTAAGTCGGACAAGCTTTTATCTTCCAACTCTCCAAGTTGATGTATAGCTTAACCAACTAGCTCAGGGGTATCCAACACGGATTCTTGGAGAAGGGGTGGTTTACAAGAAACCAACTATCACGAGCTCAACATAGCGGCCAGGTGAAAACCTGGTAATACTTCCGAGAAGATATACGGAAAATCAAGAACCACCGATATGTCACTAAGCTCGAGAACAATCTTGCTTTTCAGGGCAAGACGATATGGTGAAATAAGCAAGGGATTGGATAATCCTAACTCATTGATTAAGAGTGCACCAGAAATAAGGACTAGGTAGCACGATCAATCTTAGAATGATGATTCAAAAACCAACACGCTAAGAATGAAATATTGTCCATTAACTACCAAGCAACAAAGTTGCTAGAAGTATTGAATTCACACATCACGATTCACTTGTCGGCATTCCGGTTACAATAACACGGGAACCGAGAAATTATCAATGATGGCAAGAAGTATTACTGCGTCAAGGATTCATAAGAGGTGGTGCAATTCTCATGATATTCTTGATATAAATATGGTAATACTCTAGGGTAGAACAGACCAGAAGCTGGATTGGCATTTGATCTACGGAATACAACTTCTTTGACTCAACCCTAGATATGGATGAGGTACTGGAGTTTGTTTCTCCTAGTCATTCCAGAATAGAATGGCTTGACGGACCTCAAGGGTAATAGGCATCGATGAACGAATGCACGCATACTCTTGACTATCAATTGATAGACGAGGGTTAGGAGACAGTTAAAGAGGGACAACCCAAAAGAACATATGATTTTCTGAGTTGTGGATGCATGGACTATCATGTCGAACCAAGTTCAACATATTTCTTCCAGATAACCCATGCAGAAAGGTTGAACTGGCAGAGTCACAATATAGAGAGAAGAACTCATCAAGAGCACTCTGGTTGAGATCTTTTGGTTCAGAAAGACTACTGCCATGTTGGTTCCTGGTATTGGAAGAACGATATACCACGGACCTCGAGGACTATCACAAAGGTTACTAATATCCTAAAGGAACTAGCAACACTATCAACACGAGGTAAGTAGGGTGAATCTCGGGTTCAAAAACCCAGGAATAGAAAGCCTACTAACTAATGGCATCACGGGATGCTTTCGAGGATGATGGCCAGAATCATCACACTAGGAACACAAAGCATGGCTAATTACTAGATGATCCTCTAAGACACCTAGGGTCATAATAATAACTCCAACATATATGTCGAGGCAATAGAGTACCTCAACTCAGCAATTAGTGTGATTAACCTGGCCTAAAAGGACATCAGGAACGGGAGGAAGGGATTTGCAAATGCATCAGACTGTTCAGAAACCTGGGATGACTCGGACAGCATAACGGCTGTAAATGCTCAAAAGAATTTAGACATGCTACAAAAATGGTGGCATAACCACTCGATCATCACAATATCAAGGTTTCGAGATCAACAATTTACATACGGAAGTAGTAGGAACTTAACTGAGGCTTGAAACCAACAATTCTATAAGTCTACGGATTAGTAACACGTGACCCTAATAGAAGAAGGAGAGAGCCTAGTTCCTTAACCCCGTAGGAGAAGATAAGATGACTCAGATCAGAAGGACATAAGGTAAAGGAGTAAAAAGAGCCTTATGTTCCATCCCACAATCAATTCCCCTACATATAACTAAAGCATTTCTAGACTCAACTTCGACCAGTTTGGCTTGGTAATCCTACAGGCAGTCAAGCTCTGATACCAAAGCTGTCAGGACCCCAACTCAATGCCACATCGATCTAGCATGTAACACCTCATATCGCTTTGCGGCCTCACGCACGGTATCCCCACGGGTGTCGCCTTACCTTTGCCCGGGACCGTTTGCGCCTTTTGGCACACGTATATGATAGTGTCGCTAGCATCCATATGATAAGGAGCCCGGGCTGACATGGCTAGTCGTAAACCCAAAGTGGCACAAACTTACAGGGACAGGCATCCATGACCCAGCATCGAACGTATCGGTCATCAGCGAGTGAATCCAGGCTGTAGCACTGGGCTAGCAGGACTCCGGTGAACCGGGCTGTAGCGGGCTAACAGGACTCCGGTGAACCGGGCTGTAGCGGGCTAACAGGACTCCGGTATTCATCGCGTGACATTTCCCCGAAGGGACAGACACATGAACTAAGAAGGACACATGCCGGCCAGCCTAAGTGTTCCGGAGCAGTAGCAAGCTACCATGGCTCAGTGGAAGCACTAGGAGACATTTCCCGGTAAGAGAGGCTACTAAGAATAAACAACTAGATAGTCAGATCCCACACATACCAATCATTTCAATATCATACACACAATATGCTCGATATGTGCAATACAACATGGCATCACAACATGACTCTACAACTCAAGTATTTTATTCAATAGGCTCCGGGGAGCGAGATATTACAAACAGGGGTCTCATGACCCAACATTCAGAGCATACAAATCAAAGCACAAGCGGAAGCTCAACATGTCTGAGTACAGACAACTACAAATGAAAAAGGCTGAGAAGCCTGACTATCTACTAGATCCTGCCGAGGGCACAAGATCGTAGCTGAGGTAACAAGCTAAACGTCGAAGTCCACGCGGAACTACTAGTGAGACGGAAATCTCTGCAAAAACGTAAAATAGGCAAACATGAGTACAAATGTACCCAGCAAGACTTACATCAGAACTAACTACATATGCATCATTATCAACAAAGGGGATGGTGGGGTTTAACTGCAGCAAGCCAGCTTTGACTCGGTGGCTATCCTGAACTACGACTGCAAGTAACTCTTTTGAGGTGGCGCACACGAGTCCACATATTCACCATATCAATACACCACTATGGATCCGCTCCCGTCTCCCTACGAGAACGCCATCCATAGCACTCACGCTTATCTTGCGCATTTTAGAGTATCCACTTCAAGTTATCTATGAACTGTACATGCAACCCAGAAGTCCTTTTCTGCGGACACGGCTATTCGAATAGATCATATTAACCCTGCAGGGGTGTACTTCTTCACACACGCTTTCGCCACTTACCGCCATGTACACGTCATGTATCTCGGCAACCTTCAAGCGGAAGCCTGGCGAGGGAGTCGGCCACGACCTGACTAACCACACAAGTCTCTTGTCCAGGTTTATCTCCTATTCGGGTTCCATCCGCAAGGAGATCCGGCCGGGGTGTCGCTCACGGCCCCAAACGATGTGAGCAGGGTTCCCAAGCCCACCTCGACGGGTGGATCTACGCTTGGTACACCGTGCCATGGTGTCTAGTCTGTCCCAAGCCCACCTGTACCGGGTGCCACTTGGTAGACTACTAACACTACCTACAAACACCAGAAACTAGTTGCAACTCCTGGACAGAGATCGAGTTGATTAATAAGTCGAGAGAGCTTGGAGCGCCCGGAGCCCAATGTGTGGTAGTAACTGTTCATGGATCACAAACACAGAACTCAGTTCCTGAGGACGGTTTCAATGAGACAACCCACCATGTACTCCTACATGGCCTCTCACCGCTACCTTTACCAAATCGTGTTCACACACTTAGCTCACACAGAGTAGGACATGTTCGCACACCTCTGATTCATCCCCGATGAATCAGACCTGACTCAACTCTAAGCAGTAGCAGGCATGACAAACAAGCATGAATGAGTAGGCACAACAGGGCTCAAACAACTCCTACTCATGCTAGTGGGTTTCATCTATTTACTGTGACAATGACAGGTCATGCAGAGGATAAAGGGGTTCAGCTACCGCATCAAGTAACAGATGAATCGTTGTTGTCCTAATGCAGTAAAAGAGAGCAGGAGCGAGAGAGTAGGATTGTATCGGAATGAACAAGGGGGTTTTGCTTGCCTGGCACTTCTGAAGATAATATAGTTCTTCATCGGTGTCATCGAACTCATCGTCGAACGTCGTCTACTGAGAGGGGATAATCACCGGCAAACAAGGAAGAACACAATCAATGCAATGCACAATATGATGCATGATCATGACATGGCAATATGCTGTGATTTGAGCTAATGCAACTAGCAGCAAGTTAAATGGAGTTGGTTTGAACCCTAGGTTCAAATTCAAACTCCACATGTGATTATTTAAATGACATTCGTATGATTTGTGCTATACAGCAGCTATAAGTTGTTCTAACATGCATGAAAATGGTACAGATGGATAGATTGGATTTTTCTGATCATTTTTCATATATAATTCATTCGATTTGGAGCTACGGTTGATTTTCTATGAATTTTTGAAGTTTGTGGTATTTTCTGGATTTTTCAGAATAAGAATAAATCCAGAAAATTGCATTACTGCATCAGCATGACGTCGTTGTGACGTCAGCAGGTCAACAGACCGGGTCCAGGTCAAACCTGACGTGTGGGGTCCACATGTCAGTGACTAACTAACTAACCTAATTAATTAATGGTAAATTACTACTAAACTAAAATGTTAGTTGAGTTAATTAGACTTAATTAAAAAGACTAATCTAGGATTAGCTGGGCCAGGGCCCACTTGTCAGCGACCCAGGGGAGGTCAAACCCCTGGTCAGCCGAGGCTAATACGCCGGCGGCTCGTCGCCGGCTACAGCAGGCGCGGCGGAGGGCTCGGGTTAGCTCCTTCGGCGACCAAAACGACGGCGGAGAGGCTCTACGTGGTGCTGGGACTCGCGCGCATCCAACACGACTAGCGGCAGCAGCCGGAGTGGACCGAGCTCGCTGGAAACGAGCTCGCAGCGGCGGCCGGAGTTCGGGCATCGACCGAGTCGACACCACAGAGCATGCTAGGAGCAGCGGTTGGGAGTTTTGAGCTCCTGGAGACGCGCTGAGCGTGTTGCTATGCTCATGTGTGAGCGGAAGAGCTCAGGAGCACGGGCCTGCCGGCCATGGCGGACGGCGGCGCGGGAGCTCGCGGGGTACTGCGCTACGACACGCGGACGACGAGGGAAGAAGGGGGAAAGGGGACCAGGGCTCACGGCGAGGTGAAGGGTGCAGACGGCGGGGCTGGGGACGCCCCGGAGACGGTGAATCGGCGCCGGCGATTTTCGGTACCCGTCGGTGAAGACGACGGTGATGGCGTCATTGCATGGCTCCTGGTGTCACTTGGCGCGGTGAGGAGGAAGAGTAGGTCGAGGCGGAGCTTTGGGATGCGTCAGGGAGGCGAGGAGGTGGCTCAGGGCGCGGCAGCGGCGAGCGGCGGCGACGGTTGCGGTCGGGTGTGCGAGAGGGAGAGGCGAGGGAGAGACGAAGGGGACGAGCGAGGGGGTCCAGGGGTTCGGGGCGGCACCGAAGAGAAGGCCCGAGGCGTCGCGGTGGCGAGGGACGCAGGCAGGCAGGGAGGTGGCGTGTCGCTACGGCGCGCGCGTGCGCTGTCTCCCTCCTCTGCCTACTGGCAGAGGTAGAGGATGACTGGCATGGGCCCTGGTGGGCTAGGCCACCAGCTGGGCCAGCCAGGTGGCTGCACAGGAGGTAAGCCCAGGTAAAACTTTCTTTTCCTTTTGTTCCAGTTTTTCTATTTCTTTTATTCTGTTTTGAATTAGTAAAAATACTAATCCATTTTGTAAAATCCTGAAAATAGTTTTGGGCACTATTTGAAATATATGCAACAGCCCTCATTTAGTTTCAGAATTATTTGAGCATTTAAATTATTTATAGCATTTAAATGCCCAAATTCAAATACTTTATGAATTAATTCAAAAATACAAAATGGACCTAGAAATATGTGCATGACTTTTGGCAGAGGTTTTCACCTTTAACAAAAATTATGAACTTTTCTAAAAGGCATTTGGGATCATTGAAAATATTTTTATTGAACCTAGTTGAATTCATTTGGTGCTAGGGTTTCAACAATCCCCATTTCAACTTTCATGAAATTTAAACATGATGACATAGATGAAGATGCAACTAATTACAAACAAAGATCTAGGGCTGTGACAGTTTCCCCCCACAAGTGCGGACGGTGAACATGATTTACGCAACCCATATACCCAAGAGGGAGAGGAAGCGCGCACTAAGGGACGTCTATGCGATGGAGCCAGTCGCCCCGAAATTCAATCCATGGTCCTCGTGTCCGATCACTTTCGATCGAAGAGACCATCTGACCAGCATACGCCATGGCGGATTCGCCGCATTGGTTTTAGACCCAATCGTCGATGGATTTCACCTCACAAGAGTCCTGATGGACGGCGGTAGTAGCCTGAACCTGCTTTATCAGGATACAGTGCGCAAGATGGGCATAGACCCCTCAAGGATTAAACCTACAAAGACAACCTTTAAAGGTGTCATTCCAGGTGTGGAAGCCAACTGTACAGGCTCAGTCACACTGGAAGTGGTCTTCGGATCCCCGAACAATTTTCGGAGCGAGGAATTAATCTTCGACATAGTCCCGTTTCGCAGCGGCTATCACGCTCTGCTCGGACGAACCGCGTTTGCGAAGTTCAACGCGGTGCCGCATTATGCATACCTCAAGCTCAAGATGCCAGGCCCTCGTGGAGTCATCACAGTCAACGGAAATACGGAACGCTCCCTCTGAACGGAGGAACATACAGCGGCTCTCGCGGCAGAAGTATAGAGCAGCCTTTTAAGGCAATTCTCGAGTCCGGCCGTCAAACGGCAGGATACGGCAAAACGCGCCCGGAGCAACACCAACCAAGACAACCTGGCACGATCAGAGCACGCGTAGCAATGCGGCCCTAACCCCCGCCCTCGCATGATTGCAAGAACAACCCTCCACGTACATCATTACACTTTGGAGATACCATGGGCGCAGGGGAAGGGGCATGATCACAATGGACCCAGAGTGCGGTTCGACCACACCAGGGGCTCGCAAGTGTGCCCCCCTTCTTTTCTTTTTCACTTTACTTCTTTGTGTACACAGGACTCCGTTAAACAGAAGCCCTGTCCGGCGGTGAACCTGCCGAACTCATGATGCAACAGCCAGGGAAGAAAGAAGGCTGCGACGAACACTCAGGTGGTCTCAATTACGAGCATTAAATTTGATTATATACACCAAGCCCGCAGCTCACCCCTGGAGGGGGACATGTTTAATTAGTCCAAATCCCTTGCTTACTGCATTATTTGTATCAGTCCGCACTCATAGCAGACTTTCTTTAATAAATAATGCAGCACCTTTCGACGGCAATTGCATTACTTTTTATATATATGTTCATTACATGACATCTTGCACCCGTATATTTTGGTACGGCCGAATACACCAGGGGCTTATGTTCCCCACATTATGGTGTGATAAGTCCGAACACTTTCACAAGTGCGGCACCCCGAACTTATAGCATTATATGAATCGGCTCTGAATCATGTCTTGGGTCAATAGTTGGGTTTGCCCGGCTCCCACGTTTTGGTGCCTTACGTTCCGTTCTGTCGGCTAAGGTGGCACTGGGAGAACCACTGCGATTGCGCCCCGGTTGAGCCGGGCGAGTGCCTCAGTGGAGAAATCTAAAACTGACCGGCATGATAAGGCGAGAGACTGGTCGCTGTTCGAGAGGTTTTTTTCGGGTCCTTAAAGACTCACGCCGCTTCGAGCGAAGTTCCGGACAATGTTCGATGAAGGCGTGGATAGCGCCCCGGATTCGGTCTTCCGAATACCAGGGGCTTCGCCGAAATTTAAAATTATAGAATTCTATGGCTAAGTGAGAGTGTTCAAGCATTATAAGTCCGGTTTCCTTGTTCGTTGTGTTGAGCGCCTCCCTAGATGGACCCAAAAATGGGAACAAGAGTGCTCAAGTTTATCCCGAACACCCCAGCACTCGTGGCTCGGGGGCTGAAGCCAACGACTTGCCATCTCTCAGATTTTATAAATGGCCGCACAGAAGGTAATATTTTAAATTTAATAAGCGTTGCTTAATGCGCACATGAACAAAGTTTTCAGCGCACAGGATAACACATGGAGAGTTTACTCAAAGATTACATTTCTGGGGCACTCATCCGCAATATCGCGGGCTCCCTTCAGGACAGTTTTATAATACATTTCGGGCGTGCGATACTCCTTGCCCGGTGGCGGTGGGTCCGTGAGAAGCTTCTCCGCATCCAACTTGCCCCAATGCACCTTCGTGCGGGCAAGGGCCCGACGAGCACCCTCAATACAGGCGGAGCGCTTGATGACCTCCATCCAGGGGCACGCATCCACCAGCCGCCGCACGAGGCCGAAGTAGCTCCCAGGCATGGCCTGTCCAGGCCACAGCCGGAATATAAGGCCCTTCATGGCCTCCTCAGCTACCTTGTGGAGTTCGACCAGCTGTTTCAGCTGGTCACTTGGGGGCACCGGATGGCCGGCCTCAGCGTACTGAGACCAGAAGACCTTCTCCGTCGAGCTCCCCTCCTCGCCACGATAGAATGCGGCGGCATCGGACGCACTACGCGGCAGATCTGCAAACGCCCCTGGAGAGCTCCGAATGCGGGTAAGTGTCAGGTAGTTTACATTAACATGCTTGCTTTGCATGAAAAATGCCTTACCCGCTGCTATCTTCTTTACATCTTCAACCTCCTGAAGGGCCTTATGGGCTTCGGCCTTGGCGGACTTGGCACTTTCGAGAGCCGAGGCAAGCTCGGACTCTCGAGTCTTGGAGTCACGCTCCAAACTCTCATGCTTCTCCATGAGAGCCTGGAGCTCTTGCCGTACTTCCGCCACCCGTGCCTCCTGCTTTTCTCGCTCGGCCCGTTCCGCGGCCGCACTGCGTTCGGCCGCAGACACAGCCTCCTTCAGGGCTGCCACCTCGTTCGTGGCCCCTGCAGTACCCATATTATCCTTGTTAATTTTATTGCAACCAAAATCCTTTTCTGTAAGGTAATTATTCAAAGCGGTGTTACTCACCTTCTTTGTCCTCGAGCTGCTTCTTGGCATGGCCGAGCTCTTGCTTGGACCGCTCGAGGTCCTGCTTTAACACACCGACCTCCGCAGTCAGTGCGGCAGAGGTCAGCAGCACAGCCTGCAAACCCATATTGACATATTATAAGCAACCCTGCGTATATCTTGTTAGATCCTCAGCCCGGCTTTTCTTGCCGAACACCGAACTGAGCATCAGGGGCTACTGTCTATGCGATATTACATTACATAACTTTAACTACTTACCTCAAAGCCTGTTAGAAGGCTGCTGCAGGCTTCGGTCAGCCCGCTCCTGGCGAGCTGAACCTTCTGAATCACCGCACTCATGAGAGTGCGGTGTTCTTCCTCGATGGAAGCGCCTTTAAGCGCCTCCAACAAGTTGTCCAGCGCCTCCGGTTGGACGGAGGCCGCCGGCTTCACGGTCCTTCCCTTCTTGTGTAGGGGCCGCTTGCCGGACTCTGGAACCACTGCGGGTTCCAATGTAGAGTCCGGCGCAAAGTCCGGGAGGCTACCTGACGGTGCCTCCGGAGCCTCCTCCTGATGGGTCCCTCTCTGGGATCCCACCTCGGCGTCCTCGTTGGCGCGGGGGGTTGTGGCAGTCGGAAGTGAATCCACATCCGACGGGGCCAATGACCCGCTCGATGAAGCGGGGAGATCATCATCGTCCGGACTACGGACAAAATGCGGCATTAGAAGGACACTACGCAATACAAAAGAAATTGCATATCAAGGATCCGGATACTTACGATCTTGCTGGACGCCTGGCCCTTAAAGGCCACTCCTCCTCGCCAACGATGGTGTTGGCGAAACTGTCCGGGGGAATAGTTCTCCCCCTCTTGGACCCTTCGGCCTCCCCTATTGGGGAAGCCTTCCTCTTCTTCTCTCCCTCCTCCGGGAGAGAGTCTTCTTCCTCCTCCTCGTCTTCGGGGGAGGAGTCCGCCTCGTCGTCGGACGCCTGATGGTGGGAACTCTTTCGAGTCCCCGCGGCCACCTTCTTGGCCTTCTTCTCCGGCACCACGTGCGGTGCCGGAACCAGCAGCCCTGCTAGACGGGCGTTCACTGGGTCCTCTGGCATGGGAACCGGGCTGATGAGCTGCTCGGCCTTCTCCATCCATTCCTGTCAAAGGAAATGAGAGATTGAAACCCTCTTAGAATCAATTTGATTACCACAAGTGTCCCGTAAAGGGGTTGAATCACTTACCTCGTCAGCCGGATGCTGCGAGCAAAATCCGCGATCTTCCGTCGCGGATGCGGGGGCTTCGGCACCCTTAAACAGCACCCTCCAGGCGCCTTTATATGTCGTATCGAAGAGCCTGCTTAGCGCCTGGTGCTGTTCCGGATTGAACTCCCACAGATTGAATGCCCGTTCTTGGCATGGGAGAATCCGGCAGATGAGCATGACTTGGACCACATCGACGAGCCTGGGCTTATTGCTCACCAGCTTCTGGATGCAGGTTCGGAGTCCCGTCAGCTCCTTCGGATTACCCCACAGCAAGCCCTTCTCTTTCCAGGAGGTGAGCTGCGTGGGGATGCCAGATCTAAACTCGGGGGCCGCCGTCCATGTGGGCTCGCGCGGCTCGGTGATGTAGAACCACCCCGATTGCCACCCCTTGATGGAGTCCACGAAGGCCCCTTCGAGCCAAAGGACGTTGGGTAACTTACCCAACATGGCGCCTCCGCATTCCGCCTGCGTGCCCTTCACAACCTTCGGCTTGACGTTGAAGGTCTTGAGCCACAGGCCGAAGTGGGGCCGGATGCAGAGGAAGGCCTCGCACACGACGATAAACGCCGAGATGTTGAGGATGAAGTTCGGCGCCAGATCGTGGAAATCCAGGCCGTAGTAAAACATGATCCCCCGGACGAATGGGTGGAGTGGAAAGCCCAGTCCACGGAGGAAGTGGGGAAGAAAGACGACCCTCTCATGGGGCCCGGGGGTAGGGATGAGCTGCCCCTCGTCGGGCAGCCGATGCGCGATATCACCGGAGAGGTATCCGGCGCTGCGCAGCTTGGTGATGTGCTCCTCCTTGACAGTGGAAGCCAACCATTTGCCTCCCGCTCCAGACATATTCGGAGAAGGCCGAGGCGAGATGCGCGAGCTTGGGCATTGGAGCTTGAGTGCGCGGAGATGGATAAGCAAATGAGGAAGAAGGCGTAGGTGAGAAGGTAAATCCTTATCCCTTATATATAGGCGGACGAAAACTATGCGTCCCCCACCGGCCTGGTAAAACTCGCTTATCTCCCAAGCGCCACCATCAATGGCGCGGTTGGGTTACCCACGTCCGTATTGATGAGAATCCCAGAATAAGGGGAACACGATCTCTGCTTCGACAAGACGTGCCAAGGAAACCGCTTCGCTAAACATGCTGAGGTGGTATAGTAAAAAATGATTCAAACAAAGTCTTGGTAGCGATGTGATGTCACGCCGCATAATACGTCAGCAGATTGGACTGGTGTACATTTTATTCTCTCTACGGTGGAATGTGGAATTTATTTTGCAGAGCCGGACACTATCCTGGTGTTCATGATCTTCTCTGGATTATTCAAGGGAGGAACCCGCCTTGCAATGCCGAACATTATGCGCGCCGGACTTATCGTCATTGAAGCCTGGTTCAGGGGCTACTGAGGGAGTCCTGGACTAGGGGGTGTCCGGACAGCCGGACTATCATCGTCCGCCAGACTCCAAGACTACGAAGATACAAGATTGAAGACTCCGTCCCGTGTCCGGATGGGACTTTCCTTGGCGTGGAAGGCAAGCTTGGCGATACGGATATGTAGATCTCCTACCATTGTAACCGACTCTGTGTAACCCTAGCCTCCTCCGGTGTCTATATAAACCGGAGGGCTTTAGTCCGTAGGACAACATACATTACAACAATCATACCATAGGCTAGCTTTAGGGTTTAGCCTCCTTGATCTCGTGGTAGATCCACTCGTACTACCCATATCATCAATATTAATCAAGCAGGACGTAGGGTTTTACCTCCATCGAGAGGGCCCGAACCTGGGTAAAACATCGTGTCCCTCGTCTCCTGTTACCATCCGCCTAGACGCACAGTTTGGGACCCCCTACCCGAGATCCGCCGGTTTTGACACCGACACCTGCCATTCCAAGTAAATTTGTATGTGCCAAACTCCAAACCTTCAAATAAAATTCTGTTTTGTATGCTCGAGCAGCTCATGTTTCAACTAGGGTTGTCTGTATCTTACATGCTAGGTGGGTTATCCTCAAGGGGAGTGGACTCCGCTCCTCATTCACGAGAAAATGGCTGGTAACCGGGATGCCCAGTCCCATGATAAAAAAGATCAAAGCAAATCGAAATAATTAAACAAAACTCCCCCAGGGCTGTTGCTAGTTGGAGGCACTCGTTGTTTCGAGCAAGCCATGGATTGATGCTTGTTGGTGGTGGGGGAGTATAAACTTTACCATTCTGTTTGGGAACCGCCTATAATGTATGTAGCATGGAAGATATCGAGATCTCATAGTTGTTGCATTGACAGTGAAAGTATACCGCTCAAAATGTTATTCATCTCTATTTTAAATCGAGCTCTGGCACCTCTACAAATCCCTGCTTCCCTCTGCGAAGGGCCTATCTATTTACTTTTATGTTGAGTCATCACCTTCTTATTAAAAAGCACCCGCTGGATAGCACACTATCATTTGCATGCATTACTATTAGTTTATATTGGGTAGGACTCGACTGGATCTCTTTTACCATGAATTACAATGTTTAGTCAGTCCTTGATCTTTAAAGGTGCTATGCATTTATGATTTGCGGTCTCAGAAAGGGCTAGCAAGATATCATCTTGTTATATCATATTATGATTGTTTTGAGAAAGTGTTGTCATCCGAGATTTATTATGATTGCTCGCTAGTTTATTATGCCATTGATATGAGTAAACACGAGACCTAAATGTTATTGCGAATATGGTTAGTTCATAATCTTTGCTGAAAACTTGAATGCTGGCTTTACATATTTACAACAACAAGAGCAAACAGAGTTTGTAAAAGTTTTTCTTTATCACTTTCAGTTTATCAACTGAATTGCCTGAGGACAAGCAAAGGTTTAAGCTTGGGGGAGTTGATATGTCTCCAATGTATCTACTTTTCCAAACACTTTTGCCCTTGTTTTGGACTCTAACTTGCATGATTTGAATGAAACTAACCCGGACTGACGCTGTTTTCAGCAGAACTGCCATGGTGTTATTTATTGTGCAGAAAACAAAAGTTTTCGGAATGACCTGAAAATCCACGGAGATAACTTTTGGAAAATATAAAAAATACTGGCGAAAGAATCAAGGCTAGGGGGCCCACACCCTATCCACGAGGGTGGGGGCGCGCCCCCTCCCCCTGGGTGCGCCCCCTGTCTCGTGGGCCCCCTGCTGCTCCACCGACCTCAACTCCAACTCTATATATTCCGTTTCGCGGAGAAAAAAAATCATAGACAAAGTTTCATCGCGTTTTACGATACAGAGCCACTACCAAGCCCTAATCTCTCTCGGGAGGGTTGATGTGGAGTCCGTTCTGGGCTCCGGAGAGAGGGGATTCGTCGCCGTCGTCATCATCAACCATCCTCCATCACCAATTTTATGATGCTCACCGCCGTGCGTGAGTAATTCCATCATAGGCTTGCTGGACGGTGATGGGTTGGATGATATTTACCATGTAATCAAGTTAGTTTTGTTAGGGTTTGATCCCTAGTATCCACTATTTTCTGAGATTGATGTTGCTACGACTTTGCTATGCTTAATTCTTATCACTAGGGCCCGTGTGCCATGATTTCAGATCTGAACCTATTATGTTGTCATGAATATATGTGAGTTCTTGATCCTATCTTGCAATTATATAGTCACCTATTATGTGTTATGATCCGACAATCCCGAAGTGACAATAATCGGGATACTTCTCGGTGATGACCGTAGTTTGAGGAGTTCATGTATTCACTAAGTGCTAATGCTTTGGTCCGGTTCTCTATTAAAAGGAGGCCTTAATATCCCTTAGTTTCTATTAGGACCCCACTGCCACGGGAGGGTAGGACAAAAGATGTCATGCAAGTTCTTTTCCATAAGAACGTATGACTATATTCGGAATACATGCCTACATTACATTGATGAACTGGAGCTAGTTCTGTGTCACCCTATGTTATAACTATTACATGAGGAATAGCATCTGGCATAATTATCCATCACTGATCCAATGCCTACAAGCTTTTCACATATTGTGCTTTGCTTATTTACTTTACTGTTGCTGCTGTTACAACTACTACATAACTGCTATCTTTACTTGTGCCACTGTTACCATTACTATCATACTACTTTGCTACTAAATACTTTGCTGCAGATACTAAGTTATCCAGGTGTGGCTGAATTGACAACTCAACTGCTAATACTTGAGAATATTCTTTGCCTCCCCTTGTGTTAAATCAATAAATTTGGGTTGAATACTCTACCCTCGAAAACTGTTGCGATCCTCTATACTTGTGGGTTATCAAGACTATTTTCTGGCGCCGTTGCCGGGGAGCATAGCTCTATTCTTTGAGTCACTTGGGATTTATATCTGGTGATCACTATGAAGAACTTGAAAGACGAAAGAACTAAGATTTTGCCCTCAACTACGAGGGGAGGTAAGGAACTGTCATCTAGCTCTGCACTAGATTCTCCTTCTGTTTTGAGTAAGCTTGCGACACCTAAACCTGCCACTGCTATGAATTCTGATATGTCGCATGTTATTGATGATGCCACTTCTGCTATGCATGATACTTATGATGAAACTATTTATGCGCTTGATACTACTTTGCCTGAATACACTTTCTTAGTCAGAAAACGTTTTTCTGAATACACTTTCTTAGTCAGAAAACGTTTTTTCTTCTACTTCAGCTTAAAATACGTTTCTCTGGTATGAAAATGTATCCTATTTCTTCTTCGGCCCAAAGTATGCTTTCTCTGTTCTGAAAGCGTATTCCTCTAAAAGGTGCTTTCTGCTTTTCCTTCCAGGGTCTTGTTTGTAGGAATATTATTACAGATTGGTCTTGGATCTTCCACCCTCCGTATCTTCGCAACCGTAACTCCGATTCAGGTGATTCCAAAGCCCACGCCTTCGTCTCGTCGAGTCCGATCTGTTGGTATCATTTTCATGAGGTTGTCACACTATGAAAATGACCATTTTGCCCTTGCTCTAAATCAGCCCCCCCCCCCCCGAGAGAGAAGAGTTTCCGGCAAATCTTTTCGCGAGCTTTCTGCACTTCTTGCCGGAATATTCTTCATCCCCAGGCAAGCCACAACAACCACTTTCATGATGGATTTGCGGTAGCCATGGTTTCTACTTGAATAAGAGAGAGGAAATTAGGATTTTTGGGAGAGCTCTCGCGCGATTGCTAGCATCTCCTCCGATATTGTGGCATACAATGCCTTCCTCAAGGACGACTACTTCTCCGACGACAACTCCCCTTCACTCCCTCCATGCCATGTCAACCGCAACGATGTGGCGATTGCGAACAATTCTTCATCTGCCACATCATACGTTATTCCCCCCTTCCGTTAAGGATTACTTCCTTGCTACTAGCCTTCGAACAATCTGACACATACCTGTCGAGTAGCATGTTCTGTCTACCAACTTTTCTTGTTGGAATATCATGCATGTCCACTATGTTGATCATCTTGTACCTGTTTTTCCTTGGATTAAACATAATTGGAAATTGCTCATATTTTTACAACATTCTATTTGTGAAAAACAAAGCACTACTGGTCACTCACTGGTACTGTATCACAAGCTCACTACTCCCCAAAGTGAACGTGGCCCTTTACAGCAATTCTGATGTCGATCCAACACCAGCTTACCACCAGCAAACGGGGCACTACTACTACTATACTACTAGCACTAGTAGCATGCATGCACGCGCACGCAAATGTATGTGCATGCCGATCGAGAGACGCGGCCGGCGCCTACCTACGTACTCCACCACCTAACCAAGTCGATCACCAACAGCGACGTGGACGCACACGCACCGACCGATCCGATCATGCAGCGGGCGCCGTATATATTAACTCGCCATCTAGAATTTCGGTGAGTTAGCCAGCCTCTCGTTGTCACGCATCACTTCGCCGCCCACCACCACCCTTCGAGCTTCGAGCATGCAGCCAGATCATCGGCCGAGCTGGATCGATCAATGCGGATGCCTATATAAGCCATGCGTCGCCTGTTCCATTCATTCATCCATTGACCAGTCACTTCACACAGGCAAGCGAGTGGTAGAGGTTCAGGCATGGCAGCGCCGAGAGCGCTCGTCCTCGCCGTCCTGCTGGCGATCGCCGTCGCCAACGCAGAGGCGGCGTCCGTCGTCGTCGGCCTGGCCAAGTGCGCCAACTGCACCAGGAAGAACATCAAGGCCGAGGAAGCCTTCAAGGGTAAGCGCTAGCTAGCTAGATTTGATAGAATACTCCACTTTGTAAATGCATGATGTTGCCCTGTTCACTGTTGTTCTGCCATGAATGTACAACAGGTCTTCAGGTGGCGATCAAGTGCAAGAACAACGCTGGTGACTACGAGAGCAAGGCGGTGGGTGCCCTCGACGGCACCGGTGCCTTCAGCGTGCCCCTCGCCGCCGACCTCCACGGCGCCGACTGCTTTGCGCAGCTCCACAACGCCGCCTCCAACGCGCCATGCTCCGGCCAGGAGCCATCCAAGATCGTACCGGTGTCCGAGGGCACAACCTTCGGTGTCGTCGCCGGCGCCAAGACGAACGAGCTGGCATCACCAGAGTGCGCGTCCGCAACCCTGTGCGGGCCGATCAAGAAGCACATCATCGAGCACTTCCACCACAAGAAGCCAGTTCCTCCGAAGCCAGAGCCCAAGCCCCAGCCTCACCCGGACTACCACCCCGTGCCCAAGCCCGAGCCCAAGCCGCAGCCCCACCCGGACTACCACCCCGTCCCTCCCACGCCCACCTACGGCGGCGGTGGCGGCGGTGGATACCACGGACACCACTGACTCCGATCTGCCACCGTCCGGCCTAGCAGTGAAATTTCATGTCTTGTTGCTGTCAGTGAGTAAGTGACGTTGCTATTTATGTGCACGGGTTAGCTTGATCTTATATTATTCAGAATAACAGCTGTGAGGGATAAGTATGTGTGTCAGGCAAATGTACGGGTGATGGGTCAGTTTTTTTTACAAGCTTTGTAATATCGGTGTGAATTTTTGTAATGAGAAGTTCCTATATCTGAATCAACCAAGTACACTCATTTTTCCCGGCTATGACCAAACGGAGGCCACCGAATGTCCGCAGACATCTGGCCGGGCCGACGTCATCCAATCATGTCCTTCAAATTTGCTCCCAAGTATACTTGTCTGACATTCTCTCCTTGTCAAATTTTCCATTTTTTTAGAACGAAGGTTTAAGAAGAGCCCGGCTTTAAATTAACGAAGCCATTAATCAATTAGTAATTACATCGACCACTGTTACAACAAGCAAGAAAATAAAATGGCAGATACACAGTGCTTACACACAACTAACAGGTCACGACATAACCAGCACTCCGATAGAAAAGAAACACCACCAGCATCGTCGAAGCAGTCATCCACCAGCACGACAACACCAAAGGAACCACGCTAGATCAAGGCGAGGCTCAACCGCACTTGGGGCGAGGACTTGGCCCAATAACCACATAATATTCTGCACTTTATCATGGTTGCTTGCCCTTTCACTTGTTTCATCAAGATCCCATGATATTTTGAGCACTAAATGTAAAACATCTATTTTTGGTGTGAAAAATATGCTGATTAGATGTCATAAAGACTTCTATACGATAGACGAGAATGTGGGAGGAAAACTAGCTGCGACCAGCTATCTAGCTAGGAGAGAAGATGACGCATAGTACGAGCGCGGCTGCTCGCACGGTCGTACCAACGGTCGTACCGCATGGCGCCACCTCTCCCTAGTGGCCGGACTACTTCCACCCCGCAAAATCGGACTTCAGACATGGCCAACAGAGAGATCACAGACCATGAAATAGAAGTAGAAAACCTCATCTCCAGAAGGGATCCGAAGTGCAAATCAGCAGAAGGGCACCACCTTGCCAAAGCTTCGACCACCGAGGCCACGATATCAACCATCATCAGCAGCAACATCATCCACATACTGGACATTGAATACCCCTCATTCATCTTGTTGTAATCCCAAACCGTAGTCTAGATTTATACGTGTGTTACACTAATAGATTTATACGTGTGTTACACTAATAACTAGATCGTCGATGGCGCGCGTTGCCGCGCCCGTCAATTTTGTCGATACAATAATAGAAACTTTCAGACAAAATAATAAGTTTGCATAACCTAACCCATGTTAGCAATCAAAGAGGAGAAAATTAATAGTCTTTGAACAAATTAGTGCGATAGCAGTCGGGCTAGTGTACACTTTCTTTCTCGATGATTTTGAATGCATATCAAGCTATAAGAATCTCTTTGTGAAGGAAAAAACACAACACACAACTTGTATAGGTGCAACTGCAACTGGTCTGATTGTATTATCTAGATGTTGTAGGAAATTCATGGCACGTAAAACATAAAACTGCATCAACATTACTATTATTGGCTTGTTGCCCTTGCAAGTATTTTCAGAGCATCGCGTGCAGATATAAAGTTAATCGGAGCAATAGTGGTTTTAAAAAGACTAAAAAAATCATCTGTAGGACAACTGGCCGACAATTCATAATTTTCTGAATGGAGGCCCTTGATTCATGTTACCAACTAAACTACCAAAATACAATTTTATTTTGTGACATGTCAGTGGCACTTTGGTAACATTGAACTGCTAGCGAAGAATCATCTTAAGAAAAGTATGTGCCAAAAATGCAGAGCAATTCCGCTCACATGTACATACAGTTGTCACTTCAATTTGAAACATGGATAAAATTTCTTAACTTAGTGAACCGCATGACATAGAAATCAACCCAATCCTGTCGAAATATACATTAAGTTGTTAACTAAACAGAGCAGCTAAAGATCTAAAGGCGGGGAAGAGGAATACAGTTGGGTGCCAGCAACCAAGGAAAGGCTGCCACACATGTAAAAAGGTGGCGATGAGCGCCGGGCGGCTAGTCAAGGCACTGGACTGTTGTATGTTGCTTGTACTTAGAATGTCCATGTATCGTTGAGAATTTGAAGGACACAAAGATGGATGGCTGCAAGAAGATTAAATTGCTTGTTGGACATGATAAAAAATATATGAGAGCCAAAAATACATTAAGCAATAGTAAGAAGTTGATAAATTGTACACTATCACAATTGCGGCAAGACAAAGATCATTTGCTCACAAAGCAGAAAACTATTTAATCAGAATAGAAAAAAATACAACCACACATGTACTAATGTTAGAGGTGAATTAAAAAATAAAATGTCCGTCAGTGCATGATACGAGGTCATGGCCAGCTCATATTAAATAGCACCGTTCAACATTGATCATGTTGAATTGAAAGAGATCACCTGAATATAAATCCTACGGTCCCATAGACCGTGTTTTGCAAAACATCATGATGCAGTGATATAATGGTTGAAATTCTAAAAGGGTAACTTCTTATTTTTTTCAGTATTCTGCAATAGAAGAAAAGAAACACTCGGTATGGCATAACGAAAAATTGCAATAGTAAAAATTAATTCATATAGCTACAGCTTGTAGGTGAACAGTTCTTAGAGAGCGAACATCCAACCCGAAGTCCTAAATTAGCATGTTGGTAGTTGCTACTCAGTTTACAAATAGGAAAAACCAACCTAAATATCCAGGAATCATCACGTGATTCAGGCTATAGGTACTTATTTATTTTAAATAGATTTTTTTCCACCATGGCTGACACATATTGAATATCTATCAAAGAAAAAACAATGTGTATTGCAAAGACAATAAAGCAGGAGGACATACCTATTTAATCAATTCAGGGGCTTCCCTTGACTCGAGATTAACCTTGGCACCGATTTGAATAGGACTTCAGTTTTGGGAGGGAAATGCTGTCAACAGAGGCCCTTATCTTGCAACGTGAAGATAAAAAATTTCAGTTAGTTGCCTTTGATAGTAAAGTGGCAAGATCTAGCTAACTGTTTGAATGTATGTCATTCGTTGATATCAGAGAGATATTCATTAATAGATAGACACATTTATACAGAGGGGAATCAGGCAAGAGCAAGTACATGAATTACACTAATATGTACATAATTAACTACATCAGCATAGTTGTAATCAAACTCGAATAAGTAAGGATATCAAACTGATAAGCACAAAGAAATGATAGAATGAAGCAGTGTTCCAAATAAATCCTCAAACAACTCCCTTAACCAACTAGCTCATGTGAAAATTTTGGATATACAAAACCACCTAGCTGATAACCTTTACCTGTCCAGATCATACATGACAAAAATAGCACATAATGAGCTCCACCTTTTCAAAAGATTGGTACCAGGGAATTCACAAATACTCATCCATTCAAAAGAAGTAAGGTTCAAATTAGTGGTTCGAGATCCATCAACCAATGCAGGTAGGAGGCGCATGAGTGTAGACGTACTGTTTAGGGGAGGATGGGAGTGGAAGCAGGGAGGCGTTCCACAAAAACTTGCCAGTAGCCATTCTGGAGTACCGTGGTGCGACCAAACATGGAGATGGGACCATAAACGTCTCTTGCGTCCACCAGATCTTTCACCGCCAGCCGCCGGCCGCAGCGGCCATGTGTAGGGATGGTGTTGGTGTACCTTGCACAGCCAGTTGCCACGGTAGAAGTCACGAGGAGCTCGCCGGCCTTGCCGACGGAGAAGAACTCTTTCTCGAGGACCTCGGCATACTCGCCGTGCCCAGGGCACACCACTTGGGCCGGTGCTCGGCCACGCGGCGCATCTGCAGCATTCGGCGCTCGCGGAACGCCTCGATGTCGTCCGGGCCAAGACGCTCGAGTGCGGTGATCTCCTCGACCGCCTTCGCGAACGACAGGACCTGTTTCTCCAAGATCTGTCGTCGTTGGGACACGTCGCGTCAGAAAAAGGAACTGGGGAAACAGATGGAGGAATGGATTCACTATGGTGCCGAGGGTCGCCGCCCGCGTAGATCGGCCGAGGGGTCGCGGCGGCCGCGCTCCTCAAGCGAGCGAGAGGAGGGAAGGGGCAGCGCTGCTTCAGGCTCCTTCAGCGGCGGCGCTGCTTCAGGCTCCTTCAGTGGCGGCGCTCTGCGGGACGGCTGTTTCGCCTAGGTCGCTCTGTGAGAGGGCGATAGTGGGCTGAAAAACGAAAAAGAGAGGGGCGAGCTAGGCGGAAAGATTGGGCCTTGGGAGGTATATGGCCCAGTCAACGACAGGCCACGGTTTCGGCTTCCAGAAAAGCAGCCCTCCAGGACAGCTGGCCTGTTCGGGATTAGAGGTCGATCTGATGGACAGAAACGTCCTGATCGCGAAATTGGACGGCCGAAAATCCAAATCGCTGTGAAGGCTCGCTTTAGGTGCGGTTATACTGTCCTTAATTCATCTTCCATTGCCATGGACACCTCGACGATGTCTTGTGCTCTATGTCTGAGTAAATCACATGTTCATCTGGACACGGGGAACCCTAGTATTTATATGATCATAATGATGATAATATATACAATCTTTGTTATATAATTGTGTTAATGTTCTTCATGATACTGTGCAAACATCGACTGTGCAATATTTAGCCCATCAGGACTTGGCGGATATTATTATCTTTGCGATGTGGGGTTAGAGGTACAACAATGATAGAAGCTATATCTCTCCTTACCAAATCATTGGTAAGGGAACAACGAAGACTCATGTGTTTTAATCCGTATCCTTAGAGAGACCCTTAATCACCATCATACTCCGCCGATATGCATTGGAGGGATGGTGATGACGTGCGTGATACAGAACAACGGTAATATGCAAATATCTTTTTTATTGGCTCTCCCCGCACAATACATATATAACATGGATCACGTATTTGAACGAAAGGTTGTGTTTCTACACAATTAAGTATAATAAATACTAGTGGTGCATACAGACTACATGAGAACGCTTTTTAGCCCTATTGGAGTTTTCATCATTATCATTACTCTCTTATTTTTAGTCATTATTCTTGTGCATTTTAATTCTCGCTTTCACACACACACACACACACACACACACACACACACACACACACACACACACACTTGCAATATTTCACCTTTCACACCGGTTTTGCTTGGGACCTAAATAATTTGCATGCAAATTCAAATAAACCTCTGTAAGGGGAAAAAGTCCATTTTCTCAGCTCTTCGTGGGATCAATACTCTTATTTCGTAAACAGCTATAACTAAACTCTATGCATTTGCATGACATCACCTCGCCTGACGCGCTTTGTGTTTCGTGAACGAGCTGAACTATGACCTATGTCACATGTGTGTCACTTCTCTTGTCGTGCGTGACAAGATACGAAACATTATTTTGCACTAGTAGAAGATGAAACCGAATATTTGTGGACTCTTCATCTCCGACTCGCCCACAGTGGATCGGATTCGGTTGTTAGTCTACTAGAGGTTGCTCCTCATTCCATAGATGGGGCCACGTAGAAACGTGCATGGAACCATCCTTCAGTTCCAGATCTTTGCGCCGCCTACATCTTTTCCATTCCACTTTTCCTTATGCACCATGATGTGGAACAACAGGACTCCGGAACCTGTCTATTGTGATCATGTATGTGAGAGAGGAGATCAGGATTTTTGGGGAGAGCTCTCACGCGACCGACATTGCGGTATACAACAAAGACTACTTCCCCGACGATGACTCCCCATCCCTCCACGCCATGTCAACCGTCACCCGTCGGCAGTGTGTTAACTAAGAACACTTCTTCATCCACCACATCATTTGTTATTTTCCCCTTCAGTCAAGGATTACTTCCGGTTCCTTACTATATTAGTATTCGGAATAGACATGTCATGTTTGCCACACCTATCAAATAGCATGTCTTTTTTACTTACCAACTTCTCTTGTTCGAGTGAACTAACCTGTGGTCGGATGGTTACGAGGACAGTGTATCTCCAGTCCATCAGAGTTCAGGTCCAAGTCTTAACATTGATGCTCGCATTTTCCCGAATTTATTTTAGGCCTTCTGACGATGTGCGTTCAATGAGAGGAGACGTTCCCGTCGACTACGATGGCGTCAAACTTAAGATGATGTGCCGGCTCAGTCTCTCGCAGGTGCTCATATAGGTAGGGTGTGCATACATGCGTTTATATATAGGAGTGAGTTTATGTGTGTATGTATGAGCGTCTGCGTCTGTACTGTGTTAAAATGAACTTCTCTTGTTCGAATATCATGTCAACTATCATATTCTATCTGTTTTTTCTTTGATTAAACTAATTAGAAACTGCTCATACGTAACATTCTACTCCCTATGTAACTTAATGTAAGCAGTTTTTGCAGTTCACCGCAAGCTCACTACTTCCAAAATGGGCATGCACTTTATAGCAACTAAATGATGCCCCGCGCGTTGCCCCGCGCGTTGCTACTGTCTTTATAGCTTCTCCTGTAGTAAGATAATTTGTTTATCAGTATTTTACCAATAAATAAGTAAATAAATATCTCTATCTATAATTCAAAGTTTGACCAAAACGAAATAAAATATGCATGCACGACTCACTTTTCTTTCATATAGAGCACTCAGTATGAGGCTATGAGCTGCATGCATGCATCAGTATATTTTCCTTGAGTAATATATTTATACGAGGGAGTTACTGCATGCATTTGCATGCATGCGGCAGTTACTACATATGGTAGCTTTAGTAGTTCTTTGTGTCTTGATCGGACGGATATTATTTATTGATCTAGTATATCTAAGGGCTAAATTAATTTGGGTGATGTGGCTCAAGGAGAAGCTAGAGAATTCTTAATAGTGGGGCTAGCTATTTAGATATAGTAGATTCTCTGATATCGATCCAACACCAGCTTACCACCAGCAAACTGGGTGCTACTACTACGACGAGCTTACGCTGCATGCAAGCACGCAAATGCATGTGCATGCCGAGAGACGCGGCCGGTGCCTACCTACGTACTCCACCACCAAACCAAATCGATCACCAACAGCGACGTGGACGCACACGCACCGATCGACCGATCCGATCATGCAGCGGGCGCCGTATATATTAACTCGCCATCTAGAATTTCGGTGAGTTAGCCAGCCTCTCGTTGTCACGCATCACTTCGCCGGCCACCCGGCGAACATGCAGCCGGATCATCGGCCGAGCTGGATCGATCAAATGCCGAGGCCTATATAAGCCATGCGTCGCCTGTTTCATCCATTCATCCATCCATCCGTCCATAGATCAGCCACTTCACACCAGCAAGTGGTAGTAGTTCGACTCAGAGGTTCAGGCATGGCAGCGCCGAGAGCACTCATCCTCGGCTTCCTGCTGGCCATCGCCGTCGCCAACGCCGAGGCGGCCTCAGTGGTCGTCGGCCTGGCCAAGTGCGCCGACTGCACCAGGAAGAATCTCAAGGCCGAGGAGGCCTTCAAGGGTAAGATATGCACCTCAATCGTACATGTCAATGCAGCAACCTATATAGATGTAGATCGGCTCATGGTTGTCCTCCTGCCGTCAACGTACCTCAGGTCTCCAGGTGGCGATCAAGTGCAAGAACGTCTACGGCGACTACGAGAGCAAGGCGGTGGGTGCCCTCGACGGCACCGGCGCCTTCAGCGTGCCCCTCGCTTCTGACCTCCATGGCGCCGACTGCGTGGCTCAGCTCCAAAGTGCCGCATCCAACGCGCCGTGCCCTAGCCAGGAGCCATCCAAGATCGTGCCGGTGTCCGAGGGCACCACCTTCGGTGTCATCGCCGGCGCCAACATCGCCACGCCGTCCGTGGCATCGCCCGAGTGTGCGTCCATGTCCCTGTGCGGGCCGATCAAGAAGCACATCATCGAGCACTTCCACCACAAGAAGCCTGTGCCACCGAAGCCGGAGCCCAAGCCCCAGCCTCACCCGGACTACCACCCCGTGCCCAAGCCGGAGCCGAAGCCGCAGCCCCACCCGGACTACCATCCCGTCCCTCCCATGCCCACCTACGGCGGCGGCGGTGGCGGTGGATACCACGGACACCACTGACTCCAGTGATCCTGTCTACCACCCTCCCGCCCAGCACTGAAATCCCCATGGTTTCGTGCTCTGAGTGACGTTGCTATTTATGATCGTCGCATGCACGGTGCCTTTTATCATTCCCTACCCTGTTTTCCAGTATTTGCAGAATGAGTTCAGAATAAGTGTTATGTGTCAGACAAGTGTGTGGGTGTTGCCAAGGTTTGTAATATTTCTGTCAATTTTTGTAAGAAGTTACTATGTATGAATCAAGCTATAATCATTTGCAAAGTACACCCTTTCCCAACGGTTGTCATTTTCCATCAAAGACACAATATTACGAGGAACACCGTACATTCCATTTTGACTTCGAAGCAGAAATGCTTGGTTTTTATAATTCAGTATGGGAAAGCTTATGATAAAGTTAATCTATAATTTTCATGTGGGCCATCCAACGCTATTCACAAATTAATATATATTTGTCCGGTTGGAAGGAGAGACAGAAAGGGGAGACCATGCATGCGGATACTTTTGGTGGGATATTGTGGTGTGGTATCTGGTTGGGAAGAGAATGAGGGGAGTTGGGCCATGCATGTGAAGAGAGAGAGAGAGAGAGAGAGGAAGACGCGGAGGCTTTGTGTTGGTCAAGTGCATGTCCGGACTCCGTTAAACCCCCTCCCCCTCCACGTTTGTTACTATGATACCGGAATTCGTACGTCTGGACTGCTTAACGGACATATACAGGTCCCCATTGGGTGTCAAAAGTGTTCAAGAACTGTGGCCAGGACATATGGGGGAGGTTTGAGGGTACGCTTTGGAGATGCCCTTACTAATATGCCATGGTTATGATAATCCTTTTTATATGGATAATCCAAACTTTTAAATATGGTTATATAATTAATTGGTAAAGTTTTAAGTATTAACTAGCCATAGTTGTATTTATATGCTTATGACATCAGATATGTGCTTCTAATAGTTTATTTGGATTACTTTAGTGTATAATTGCTAATATTTACTTGGGTTTCACTCCTAATAGTGCTTTATGTGTTAAGTGTATAATTACTAATATTTACTTGGGTTTTATGTATAATTTTAGTTTAGAGCATGTATATATTCGTCATATATGCATGTAGTATGTCTGTTTCTGATCTGTGTCTGATTTGTCACCATACCATGTCTTAATCCAACATAACCGGTATTCGAATCTGCATCCATACCACATTTGTCTTGCTTTCAAATCCAAAAAATAGAATAGGGTATGGCATGCACATTATCCATCTAAATCTGATCCGATTTCACTCCTACTCGATTTTATGAGACTTTTGACCTTTTCAAAGCCCGATCTTCAAGAACTTAAAAAAAACTTTATCACACATACCCGAATCCCCTTTTGATAATATTGGCATGTCTTTGGATTCAAAGTGATATTCGATCACTAAATACTATGAAATCACATCTTTTGGGACATAAGATGATAAACACTGAGAGAAAACATTAATACTGTTAATCAAGTTATCATATATCATCAAAACCCACTAAAGGCAATGGGTGCACTTTTCAGTTCCCCTTGATGTCCACGCCCCCTGCCGCTCCAGGACTCCCATGACGAGATCACTTGGGATAATCTTGTCGAGTCGGCCAATGAGGATGGCATGACCATGGCCGAAGAGGAGCGGAGGCTCCAGAAGGAGATAGAGGCTTCCACTTCCACCACTAAGGCCCATGCTTGGCCAAACATGAGCATATGCTCAAGGATACAACAGAGCCTTACACCTTCGAGACCGCCGCCTGGGCCAAGCGGGAGGGATGAAGGAGGGCTGCCCAGGCGGCTGCCACCATGATCATGGAGATATCTTCCTCCTACTCCTATGACGAGCACAATCCATGCTATGTCGTCCCATTTTGTCCTCCTTAGATATTTATGGTGTGTCTCAGAACCTATCTATGTCTGTCACATTCAGAAATTATCTATGCTTGGTTATATGTAGTCACATTTGGACTTGAGTTTGACATTTTGAGAATAATGTATTGTAATTTTTGTGAAATTGTGTGACACTCAACACCTAAAAGTTTGTATCATGTTCCTTTGAAATTGGATTTTAAATGGAGCGATACATACACAAAGTAAAGGAGAGAAACAGGAGAGGAAATGATGCTACAGTTTATGAAACCTGACTGTGCACATTAACTCTGGAGACATTAGTTTTCCTTCTAAAGGCCCTTTGGAACCAATATAAAAGCCACATAAGGGCAGCTCCACTGCGAACCCCCTAAAAAGGACATAATATTCGTCCGCTGATGCGCCCGGACGCTTCCGCAAAAAGTGATATGGGAGCCGGATATCCAACCGTTCCCGCATACATTTTTGAAGTGAATTTGAATAAGCCAGATAACATTCATGCAAACCGGATGATTTTCATCTAAACCGGATCAAAATCATTACATTTTCGCCATATTTCAACTAAACTATAGCGGACTAGACTTTTTTAACCTAGTCTAAATGATCGCCGGCCACGGTGGCGTCCGTTCCCATGGCAGTCTTCACCATGTCTGACAAGCTCACGAGTTGTGATCCCCGACAAGGCGTGGGCAGTGGTCTTCCTGGGACCCAAGCCATGGTGGCCTCCCATGTTGTACTTTTCCATGCTGTTGTCCATCGCATCGATGGCGCCAGACGTGCAAGGTCAGGTCATGGTTGTTGCGGCGGGGCGGGAACCACGCTGGCGGCATGGCCGACACGGAGCTGGCGATGTCCGCGGTTGCCTGCGCAACCTCTTCCTCTACCTCCGCGTCGATATCTGTGAACAAGGCATATCTGTTCGCCCACTGGATACGCAGTTGCAATCCTGCATGGACTTGTCCAACGCCCACTTCTCATCCAGGAAGCTCGGTTCCTCCGTGACCATGCCTCGATAACATCGTCATTCGCCTGCTCGTCGACGATTTGCCTCCCCTCCCCGCCCCTGCGATCCAGTGCTCGTCAAGGAGCCAGAGGATGTAGTGTTGCCCCGCCCCCGGTTCCTGCTGGGACGCCGTGACAGGCGACACTGGCTGCTTTTCAGCCACGATGACATTGAAGTGCAGCTACGTAGGCTAGGGCATCGGATCATCATTAGACGCCTCCTCCATCGCCTAGTCCTCTTCGCTAACCTCCGGCGAGCTAGTTGGCAAGCCATCCTCAGTCTGTCGCACACGACGGGCCACCCAGTCGGCCCCAATGCAGGCCAACTCTTCCTTCTACTCCATCATGAGGCTCTCCCACATATGTCTACAGCTTGTGGTCATGGATGACGTGGTGTGGTCGTGCTGGTCGTGCAAGGGGAGGAGGCAGCGTTTAAATATCTACACCATTCGGGACACGTGGCGTGGTGTTCCAATACGGGTGCCGGAGTAGGTTCCTCTGCTGCCATACCAGTTTAATGCCGACAAGAAGATGAGCGAGATCCAGTTTGAATGTGGTGCACAGTCGTCTAGCCCCGTCGGGTCACGTGTCTCTGGTATTGGAACATGCACGGAGAACAGGCAATGCTTTTGGCTGACATGCCGCTTCAATGACTGCTGCAGTAAGAGGTCGTATCCGCTCTAGGCCGGCTTGCATGCGGCGCTGGCACTCTGGACCGGCATGAATGCGCGGCAACCGCTTTGCAGGTTAGAGTGTGCGGGCGCGGGAGAGGATTTGGGTGGGACCGGGTTGGCGGCCGGGTACGTGGCAGCGGTCTGGACGCCCGCAAAGCCCCTGGTTTGCGTCCGCTTGTGGAAAAGCAGATGTTTGGACTACTCTATGGACCGATGAGGTGCCACGTTGGATTGACAAAATGCCCTTTAGACAGCTGGGTCTAGACGATGACGAGCGATTTGAGATTCGGCGTTGGAGATGCTATAAGAGTTGGTAACCAGCCAGGCCAATCCACGCTGCGAGCTCCAACTCTTGTTGCACTGGTATATTAATGCCCGGCTGGCGCACCGCACTCGCGGAAAGGAAAGACGGAGAATCAGTTACGCTCTGACTTATGTAGGCTCCCTAGCAAAGGCCATGTACGGCGTGGAACCTACGAACGATGCGATCGACCAACAGCCAATGCAAAGTCGATCACCAACCGATCGAGTAATGGCTAACGACGTGCGGGGATCAAATCGGGGATCGATGCGTGCAGTGGACACTGGAATCAACCCGATCGAGTTTTAATTCGCCACCTGAAATTTCGGCGCGCCAAAAGCTTCTTCTTGTCACGCTTCTTCTTGGTTTGCAGCCAGATCAGATCATCGACGGGCTGTATCGTATCGCTCAATGCGGATGCCTATATAAGCCATGCTTCGCCTGTTCCATTCATCCATCCATCGAGCTGCTAGCTACGGAGTAGTGGGGTTCGATTCAGAGGTTCACGCATGGCAGCTCCGACGAGAGCACTGGTCCTCGCCGTCCTTCTTGCGATCGCCGTCGCCAATGCCGAGGCGGCATCCGTCGTGGTCGGCCTGGCCAAGTGCGCCGACTGCACCAGGAAGAATATGAAGGCCGAGGAAGCTTTCAAAGGTAAGCTAGCTAGATACTCGGTCGTAAAATGTCAATGCACATATATTGAAATTAGTTTACTGTTGTTCTGCCATGAATGCACACCAGGTCTTCAGGTGGCCATCAAGTGCAAGAACGTCCACGGTGACTACGAGAGCAAGTCAGTGGGTACCATCGACGGCACCGGCGCCTTTAGCGTGCCCCTCGCTGCTGACCTCCATGGCGCCGACTGCGTCGCTCAGCTCCACAGTGTCGCCTCCAACGCGCCGTGCCCCGGCCAGGAGCCATCAAAGATCGTTCCGGTGTCTAAGGGCACCACGTACGGCATCGTCGCTGGTGACCAGACCGCCACACCATCCGCGGCGTCGCCAGAGTGCGCATCCATGACCCTGTGTGGGCCGATCAAGAAGCACATCATCGAGCACTTCCATCACAAGAAGCCCGTGCCACCGAAGCCGGAGCCCAAGCCCCAACCCCACCCTGACTACGGCCCCGTGCCCAAGCCGGCCACCCGGACTACCACCCCGTCCCTCCCACGCCCACCTATGGCGGCGGCGGCGAGCGGTGGATACCACGGACACCACTGAGTCCGGTCTACAATCGTCCTGCCCAGCGCTGAAATCCACATGTTTTCGTGCTGTATGTCGCTGAGTGAGTAACCCTGCTATTTAAGATTACGCATGGCATGCAAGGTTGTTTTTGTTTTCTACCATTCTCCCTCCCCTATTCTTCAGTATCTGCGGAACTCAGAGTTCACAATAACAGAGTTGCGAAGGGGGGGGGGGGGGGGGGGGGGCTTTGATCAGTGTGTGTCACTCAACTGTATGGGTGATAGGTATTTCTTTACCGGTGTTTGTAATATCAGTGTGATTTTGTAACAAAAATTATTATAAATCAAGTATTATAATCAAGTACAAAGTGATTCGTTTTTTCTTTCCATACGAGCGAGTTTCGACCACGACCATATTCGCCATACTATCAGCTGCTCTGTGATACCAAATCGATCAGTGCTTTTAACATCCATCTTATGATGATTCTCGTCAGCAAGTTTTGCATGAACATTATCAGCATAGCTTTGAGGGCGCACATCATAGACCTCATTATTTCCCCAACATTCTTAGTGGAAATTTTACCATCTTGATCATCTTCATGGAACCTTCTTAGCTTCATGACCTTCGCCCTCCAATGCTGGTTATGATTGTTGATCTTGATCATCAGGATCGTTTTCTTGGAATCGTCTTGTTCTTGATCATCATGTTGAGTATCGAAGTAGTGGTAGTTGTGGTTGTATTCATGGTAGTGATATCCTCTATCATGCCTCCAACTATGCCTTGATGGGGAACATGTTTGAACCTTTTATATGCTGACGCACCATCCACCAAGCTTCATTATTTGTGCTGTTTAGATAGTCGTTTCTCCTATTTCATTGATCACTTTTGTTTCTACAGGGTAATCGATATTCTTCTCTCCGGGCATCTGTTTTCCTTAATTGTTTCCTTTTATGAAAAAGATGTCTTGGTCGTGTAATTTATGACCAGTGAACTTTTTTATATGCCGATCTGTGATGTCTTAGTGCATATAATCCTGAAAAAAAGCAAGAAATCTCCCAAGTATGTAACTTTGTCATCAAATGCTTAATCCTCCAACATCTGTGACTCTCTTTGGATGATGTTGTTTTTTCACTTGGAGATGAGAGTACTTGTGCTAGTGGTAATTGTGCAACAAAAGGTTTTTTTGACTGCTTGATGTAATGCGGGCCCAAAACTTGCACCTGCATGCTTTGTGCTTAGCTAGTCACGAGAATTAAATAGATTGGCTTTAAATGTTTTATTCGGGCCATGAAAATCTGTAGTAGCTGGTGGGTGTTCTTAGGGTTTAGGGTTAAGTCTTTTCATTTGTGTCAAGTCTTTTCATAATTGAATTTATATGCCTAGATACCTATAACTAATTATGAAATTATCTTCCATGGCTTGTCTTGTTCACCAGTACTACCTTTGACATGTACATGGTGTTGGCGCTGCCTCTCCTTGCAGCGCCGCTTCTTCTTCCTCTTGGCTGCCTCTCACGGCTCAACCTCCATCTCTCTCAAATTTCTCTCTATGTTTCTCTCAGCAACACACGAGAACATAAACACACGCACACATGCATCAAGGAAGAACACACAAGCTTTGCCAAGAGGCTCCCTTGGTGATCACACGGTGGCTACATTGTTTCTCCAGCCCTCTCGGCCTTTGCTCATTCATTCGTTCACTTAAATAGCCACTACACAAGACTCATACATGTCTATGTTTGCTGCCATCTAATCCTAAACCCACGCCAGTACAAAGGACCCATGCACGCTCTACCCACTAGCCAGCCACCTCTCTCGGCACTGATCCCATGCAGGTAGTAAGCCACTAACCAACTAACTCAACCTTATCCTTCTCGTAGAATATTTCCAGGAGCCACGACTCAAGCCTCACTCGTAGCTAACAAACTGACCCACCAATTCTTCTCAGCACCAAACGTCCAGCATTTCATCAGTACTTGCATGCAAGACTGCAGCTTCACGCGACAGATAGCATCTCACCATGCATGCCGCTTTTTTTTTTTTTAGAGAAAAGGCAGGAGCCCGACTTTATAGATAAAGCCACCAGGCAGAGTATATCACCAACAACCAACAACCCAACAAAGTAGCACACCAAGAAAGTTAAAGTAACATTACAAGGCCACCGGCCTCACATGGCACGCAGGCCAGCCTACACTAGATACCAAAAGGGCAGTCAGGAAGCCGTCCTCAAAGAAAGCCGCAGAAGACCAGACGCCGTAGATTTCATCTTGGATAGCATGGCGTCGAAAGCCTGGAGGTCCCCTTCTTTAGTCAATAATCTCCAATGCTGCAAGAAACCATTGGCTTTAAATAAGCAATTGACAGGATTAGCCGGAAATATACGTTCAATCGAGAACTTGTTCCTAGTGGTCCACAAAGACCAGCCAATCGCAGCCCAGCCAACTAAGAAAACTCTTTTTGAATGACCAGAAAGAAGGTTGATACAATGCCTCAGGTCTTCAAAGGAGGAAGGGGACCAATTTACATGCAACCAAAGTCTTATGCAGCACCACATAAATTTTGCTAAGGAGCAGTGAAAGAAAATATGTTCGGTGTTCTCCAGAGCCCCACATAACACACAGCTGTCGGACCCCGGCCCGTTTCTTTTCTTAATCTGGTCGGCCGCCGGTAGCTTACCCCGAACAGCTTGCCAGAGAAATATCTTGATCTTAGGAGGAATACGAGCCGACCAGAAATGCTTAAACTTGACCGGGCGCCCCCCAGGGATAAGCTTGGAGTAAGCAGATTTAACCGAAAAACGCCCCGAAGAGGAAAGGGGCCACACCACGGCATCCTCTTCCTCCGAGAGCACGGGGAAGCAAGCAGTAAGGCGCTGTCAATCTTCCAACTCTTCAGGAGAAAGAGAACGACGAAAATCCAGAACCCAACCCCTAGCCGAGAGCTCAAAGATAGAAATCTCAGCATCATCGCAATAGGAAAACAGAATTGGAAAAGCAACAGCCAACGTGGAGTCCCCGACCCACCAATCAAGCCAAAACCGCGTAGACTTACCGTTCCTAACTACAAATTTGACAAGGGACCGAAAAATCGGTCGGACTTTAACCAGTTGATGCCAGAATTGCGACCCGCCCGCCGCCGGCACGAACATAGGACTCGAGAAGGGGAAATATTTAGCTTTGAGGATAGAGAGCCAGGGTGGTAGTTCCTCAAGAGTCATAATCTTCCACCACCATTTGATCATAAGACAATTATTCATAACTCGCGTATTAATTATGCCCAGGCCCCCTTTTGCCTTGGGGCGACATATAATGTCCCATCTGACCATCCTGTACTTACGTTTATTGTCTGCAGCGTTCCAATAGAAAGCACCCCGATGCTTGTCAAAACCAGTATGAACACCATCAGAAAGAAGATAGAATCCCATCAAGAACATAGGAAGCGAAGAAAGACAAGAGTTAGTAAGGGCGACCTTGCCCGCTTGCGTGTTGTATCGCCCTCGCCAAGGTAGAACTCTGTTGCCAACTTTGGTTACCACCGGAGCGAAATCTTTAGCCAAAAATTTAAACGGGGAAATGGGAAGGCCTAGATACTTGAGAGGGAAGGATCCAAGAGAACAATTCAGAAGATGGGCCACCCGCTGCGCCTCCATGTCCGAGACCCCAGTCACTACAACCTCACTCTTAGAGAAATTGATTTTAAGACCAGAGAGCACTTCAAAGCAAAGCAGAAGGAATTTCAGATTGGTAAGACTATTTTCATTGAGCTCCATCAGAATGATAGTATCATCCGCATATTGAAGATGAGAGATACCATTAGGGATAAGGTGAGAGCTCACCGGTGTAATATGACCAGCCAAGGCAGCTCAGGAAAGAATGCGAGATAGAGCATCAGCCACAAAGTTGAAAAGTAGAGGAGACGCTGGGTCCCCTTGCCTGAGGCCCCTACCGTTAGCAAAAAACTGGCTAATTTGGCCATTGACAGCCACAGCCGTGTGCCCCCCAGTAACCAATTGCATCAAGCGATGCATAACAGGCCCCTCAAAGCCCTTAGCCAGAAGTACTTGCCGAAGAAAGTTCCAGCTCACCGAGTCGTAGGCCTTTTCAAAGTCGAGTTTAAGGACCACAGCCTTGGTCCCTCGCACCCCGTCCAAAATGAACCTCCCTTTGATGAAAGCAGACTGGAAAGGGCTAATGGTCCGATGTGCAATGGGAGATAGCCTAGTAGCCATGCCCTTAGCAGGCATCTTGGCAAAGTTGTTGATTAAAGCAATCGGCCTAAACTGAGAGATCATATCCGCGCCCTTGACCTTAGGGATGAGGGAGAGAACCGCGTAGTTAAGTCTAGAGATGTCAACCGATCCCAGCCAATACCCTTGGATGACAGCAGAAATGAGACCTTTTAATTGGGGCCAGAATTGTCGAAAGAATGGTATGGAGAAACCATCAGGGCCTGAAGCCGCATTAGAATTAGCCGTCCGAATAGTATCAAAAATTTCCTCCTCAGAAGGGGGAATCAACAGAAGCTCATTATCAGCGTGAGAAATCCTATCAAGGGGAGCCGAAAAGCCCGGGGCCAACGAGAATCCGAGGTCTGGTTTAGCCGAAAGCAGGTTAGAGAAGAACCGCACTACATGTCGGAGAATGATCGGCGGTTCCGAAACCCTAACACCATCAATAATGAGGCTGTTAACCAGACATCTACGCCTTCTGCCATTCGCAATGGCGAAAAAGTAAGCCGTGGGAGAATCACCCTTAAGAGTCCAATTGATCGTACCCCTTTGCTTCCAATACACTTCCTCTTGGCGATGAATAGCCAGAAGCTCCTTCTCAAGGCCATATCGAACTTGCCATTCAGCAGCCGAGAGCCCGCCGTTGTCCGCACGGAAGTCAAGGGCACTAATTTGAGCACTCAACCTAGATTTGTCGCGCCTCACCTTAGCAAAGTGGTTCTTGGCCCAACCTCTAAGAAACTTGCGCAGGGAGTACGAAACATAATGCCAGTCATCCATAGGGTCAAAGGAGCGGTGGGGGGAGGTAAGAATGCCCAAGATCTTCTGAGCCAACATATTAGGGAACCCCTCCACTAATAGCCAGGACGCATCAAATTGAAATCTTTAGCAACCACTGGGGCAGAGACCATCGTCGAGGATAAGAGGAGCGTGATCGGAACCAACGATGGGGAGGGCCCGAAGAGAGCAACGAGGAAAAAGGCCATCCCAAGCAGGACAAATAAAAACTCTATCGAGAACCGAACGAATAGGACATGTCTGGCGGTTGGTCCATGTGTAGCGGGCCCCAACCCTCGGGATTTCATGAATAGCCGTATCCCTGATGAAAGCATTAAATGCCTCGGCCAACACCCAGGAGAAATTGGCAGAGCTCTTATCAGAAGGATACCGAACCAGATTAAAATCACCCCCAATCAAGAGAGGCAGTTGGCAAGCATCAATTTTAGTGAAAATCACCCCCAACCATGCATGCCGCTTCGCACGACGTCTTCGGCATCTCGCTTTGCACGCCTACAAACTGACGACTAGCCGGCCTCGTACGCGCCGCGCGTACACCTTCGGAACTACAGCAGACCACATCTAAAACATCTAACTACATGCAGATACATGAATCAAGATTGAACCTAACACATGGCAATTTAGCTTCTTTTGTTTCTTTAATTTCTGATGCGTTAAGTTTGTTTTATCAGATGCATCGACATGTCTTCGTCTGTTCTTGACTCACAACTTTGATGGGCCTACAATCTATGGCAGTTGCAGAGCATATCATTTGTGCCAATTATATTTTACGGTGAAATAATTCCTGCAAAGTTTTCTTTCTCGCATTTGTTTTGTAAGTGGTAATCCTTTGTACAAATGATGTGCACGAAAACTTGACACTGAAATTGTTGATTTTACTGATGAATCTGGAAATATAGTATATTTAATTTTGTGATGGTTCAAATATTTTCTGTGAATTGACATATGTTCATCTGATCGAATATATTCTCAGTGAATTCGCAGATGTCCATCTCTCTTCAAAATCTGATCAAAATGTTTTATAAGATGCACCGGCATATGTTCAGATATATAATCTCTGAATTGGCATGCTAAAGTAATTCAAAACTTTGAAACAAAGAAGAAAAAATACAGTGTCGCCTGGCTGGAGTGGTAGGTGTCTGGAGGGCCTGGTGCTGCATTGAATGTCGCCCCCTACCCAACCATGGACACAACCCCACACACCGCGTGGTTTTACAAATCAAATCGTCCAAAAGATCTAGATCGAGCATGCAAAAATATTGGCGTGAAACTGAACCGTGTGTATGGGCATCCAGCGTGGCGCCGTGTGAACATGGCAAAAATGTGTCGGGTGTGGGGGGAGGGAGGGACGGCCGGACGGGGGTGGTTTGGCGATGGGTTAGCATAGTTGCAGATGTGGGTCACGGACATGTCCTTGCCAATGTATTCAATTTACTTTATGCATTAGCAGCCACTAAAAAAGTTATAAGAACCACTACGATGTCATTTGTGTTAAACAACCTTGTTCGCCTAAAAAATGGTGAGCTTAGAAAAACATTTAAAACGATTGTGGTGCATACATGACTATATAATATGAGTCTAAAAAATATAGGGGCACATTCATCTTTAGTTCTTGATTTCGTGCTGGTTGCGGTGAATTCTATTGACAAGTAATCCGTCCGGTGAGATGATTAGTTCTTTGATTAACAGCCAGACTTAAACAAGGAAGATGTGCATCCACGAAATAATTGTGTTCCTTCAAGAGAATAACGAGGGGTTGGGGTGGGGCAGTTCATTGGCTCCGTGTGGGTCAATCAGGCCGATGTGGCACATGTTGGGCGAGTAGCAAAAAATGACGGACCACGGCCAGACTGGGATCGGGTGTGGTGCATGAGACACTCACGCATGACGTCCATGCACGGCTATCCAGTGCCAGTACGGGCAACGCACAGTGTGCATACATCCGCTTCAATACAACTTGTTATGTCTGAATACGAAGAGCATTAACTGCGTGGTCGCTGATCCCCTGGTGCATGTATGGTCGAGATAAGCATAGCACATGCCGCCGTGCGTAGAAGCATGTTGTAGAAGGACAAGTTATGGGCTGTGCAATTTCGATGTATTGATCGGTGCACCAGGCACGTATATATAAGTACAGAGGTGGGCCACAACCTCAACTATACAAAGGAAACAGGAGGTGGGCCCTAAACACAAATATACACGTACACAATATACTCAACACCCCCCGCAGTCGAAGCGGCGCCAGTGACGCAAAGACTGGAACGAAACTCCTTGAAGGTAGAAGTCGGCAGTCCCTTCGTCATCACATCGGTGAACTGTTGGGCAGTCGGCACATGGAGAACCCGAATGCGTCCAAGAGCCACCTGCTCGCGCACAAAGTGAATGTCCAGCTCAATGTGTTTAGTCCGGCAATGATGAACGGGGGTTGGCGGAGAGGTACACCGCAGAAACGTTGTCACAGTAGACAACCGTAGCCTGGGAGACGTTGTGATGCAGCTCCTGAAGTAACTGTCGTAGCCAGGTGCACTCGGCAACAGCGTTGGCCACAACTCGGTACTCAGCCTCCGCGCTGGAGCGCGAAACCGTGGGTTGTCGCTTGGACGACCACGAGACGAGTGAAGGACCGAGGTAAACGCAGTAGCCAGTGGTGGACCGACGAGTATCGGGGCAGCCGGCCCAGTCTGCATCGGAGTAGGCCACCATCTCCAGAGAAGTAGACGTCGTGAGTGTCAACCCGAGGGTCATCGTGCCGCGGATGTAACAAAGGATCCGCTTCACGAGAGTCCAATGAGAGTCACGAGGGGCGTGCATGTGGAGACACACCTGCTAAACAGCATATTGAAGATCCGGTCTGGTGAGAGTCAAATACTGAAGAGTGCCGACAATAGACCGGTAGAAAGGAGCATCCGACGCAGGCGAGCCCTCAAGAGCAGAGACCTTGGCCTTCGTGTCAACAGGAGTAGCAACAGGGTGACAGTTGAGCATGCTAGCACGCTCAAGAAGCTCATGTGCATACTTCTGCTGATGAAGAAAGAAACCGTCTGGACGCCGAACGACCTCAATGCCAAGGAAATAATGTAGAGCACCCAGGTCCTTGATAGCAAACTCGTCACGCAGCCGGAGAGTAATCTGCTGAAGACAAGCTGCGGAGGAGGCCGTCAGGACGATGTCATTGACGTAAAGAAGCAAATATGCAGTCGTGTTACCGTGGCGATAGACAAACAGTGAGGCGTCCGAGCGAGTAACGCTGAAGCCCAGTGTCTGAAGAAACCCGGCGATCCGCTAGTACCAGGCGCGGGGTGCCTGCTTGAGCCCGTAAAGAGAGCGGGACAGCAGACACACATGGCCGGGAAGTGAGGCGTCGACGAAACCGGTGGGTTGCTCACAATACACCTGCTCCTCAAGATGGCCGTGGAGAAAGGCGTTGGAGACATCCATCTGGTGAACAGGCCAGCCGCGGGATACGGCGAGCTGGAGGACGGTGCGGATCATGCCTGGTTTTACAACCGGGGCAAACGTCTTAGTGAAGTCCACTGCAGCGCGTTGGCTGAAACCGCGGACCACCCAGCGAGCCTTGTAGCGCTCGAGAGTACCATCCGAGCGGGTCTTTGTCAGGACCCCGACTCAATGCCACATCGATCTAGCATGTAACACCTCATATCACTTTGCGGCCTCACGCACGGTATCCCCACGGGTGTCGAACCTTTGCCCGAGACCGTTTGCGCCTTTTGGCACACGTATATGATAGTGTCGCTAGCATCCATATGATAAGGAGCCCGGGCTGACATGGCTAGTCGTAAACCCAAAGTGGCACAAACTTACAGGGACAGGCATCCATGACCCAGCATCGAACGTGTCGGTCATCAGCGAGTGAATCCAGGCTGTAGCACTGGGCTAGCAGGACTCCGGTGAACCGGGCTGTAGCGGGCTAACAGGACTCCGGTATTCATCGCGTGACATTTCCCCGAAGGGACAGACACAGGAACGAAGAAGGACACATGCCGGCCAGCCTAAGTGTTCCGGAGCAGTAGCAAGCTACCATGGCTCAGTGGAAGCACTAGGAGACATTTCCCGTAAGAGAGGCTACTAAGGATAAACAACTAGATAGTCAGATCCCACACATACCAAGCATTTCAATAACATACACACAATATGCTCGATATGTGCAAATACAACATGGCATCACAACATGACTCTACAACTCAAGTATTTTATTCATTAGGCTCCGAGGAGCGAGATATTACAAACAGGGTCTCATGACCCAACATTCAAAGCACACAAGTCAAAGCACAAGCGGAAGCTTAACATGTCTGGGTACAGACAACTACAAATGAAAAAGGCTGAGAAGCCTGACTAACTACCAGATCCTGCCGAGGGCACAAGATCGTAGCTGAGGTAACAAGCTAAACGTCGAAGTCCATGCGGAACTACTAGTGAGACGGAAGTCTGTCTGCAAAAACATAAAATAGGCAAACGTGAGTACAAATGTACCCAGCAAGACTTACATCAGAACTAACTACATATGCATCATTATCAATAAAGGGGGTGGTGGAGTTTAACTGCAGCAAGCCAGCTTTGACTTGGTGGGTATCCTGAACTACGACTGCATGTAACTCTTTTGAGGTGGCGCACACGAGTCCACATATTCACCATATCAATACACCACTATGGATCCGCTCCCGTTTCCCTACGAGAACGCCATCCATAGCACTCACGCTTATCTTGCGTATTTTAGAGTATCCACTTTCACTTGTCTATGAACTATACATGCAACCCAGAAGTCCTTTTCCGCGTACACGGCTATTCGAATAGATCATATTAACCCTGCAGGGGTGTACTTCTTCACACACGCTCTCGCCACTTACCGCCATGTACACCTCATGTATCTCGGCAACCTTCAAGCGGAAGCCTGGCGAGGGAGTCGGCCACGACCTGACTAATCACACAAGTCTCTCGTCCAGGTTTATCGCCTATTCGGGTTCCATCCGCAAGGAGATCCGGCCGGGGTGTCGCTCACGGCCCTAAACGATGTGTGCAGGGTTCCCAAGCACACCATCCGGGTGCCACTTGGTACACCGGGCCACTGTGCCTAGTCTGTCCCAAGCCCACCTGTACCGGGTGCCACTTGGTAGACTACTAACACTATCTACAAACACCAGAAACTAGTTGCAACTCCTGGACAGAGATCAGGTTGATTAATAAGTCGAGAGGGGCACTTAAGCATTCCAATGCGTGGTAGTAACTGTTCATGGATCACAAACACAGAACTCAGTTCCTCAGGACGGCTGCAATGAGACAACCCACCATGTACTCCTACATGGCCTCTCACCGCTACCTTTACCAAATCGTGTTCACACACTTAGCTCACACACAGTAGGACATGTTTACACACCTCCAATTCATCCCCGATGAATCAGACCTGACTCAACTCTAAGCAGTAGCAGGCATGACAAACAAACATGAATGAGTAGGAACATCAGGGCTCAAACAACTCCTACTCATGCTAGTGGGTTTCATCTATTTACTGTGGCAATGACAGGTCATGCAGAGGATAAGGGGTTCAGCTACCGCAGCAAGTAACAAATATGTCGTTGTTGTCCTAATGCAGTAAAAGAGAGCAGGAGCGAGAGAGTGGGATTGTATCGAAATGAACTAGGGGGGTTTGCTTGCCTGGCACTTCTGAAGATAATATAGTTCTTCATCGGTGTCATCGAACTCATCGTCGGTACGCCGTCTACTGACAGGGGACAAACACCAGCAACACAAAAGGAAACACCATCAATGCAATGCACAATATGATGCATGATCATGATATGGCAATATGCTGTGTTTTGAGCTAATGCAACTAGCAGCAGGTTAAATGAAGTTGGTTTGAACCCAAGGTTCAAATTCAAACTCCATATGTGAAGGTTTAAATGCCATTATATGATTTGGCCTAAACAGTAGCTATAAGTTGTTCTAACATGCATGAATATGGTACAGATGGATAGATTGGATTTTTCTGATCATTTTTCATATATAATTTATCTCATTTGGAGTTACGGTTGAATTTCTATGATTTTTACAAGTTTTAAACATTTTCTGGAATTTCCTGAATAAGAATAAATCCAGAAAAGGGTTTTATTGCATCATCACTGCGTCAGGATGACATCAGCGAGTCAACAGGGCGGTCCAGGTCAAACCTGACGTGTGGGGGCCACACGTCAGTGACACAGGGCTGTTAAGCTCGCTGACAGGTGGGACCGGTCAACGGCCACGTCAACAAGTCAATACTGGCGTGTGGGGTCGGTCAACGTGTGACGTGGCCAGGTCAAACTAACCTGTGGGGCCCGTCAGGGTTAGTTTAATCTAAACGCAAACAAAACTCGGTTAGTTAGGGCGTGGGGCCCAGCTATCATTGTCACAGGGTTAGACTAATAACGTAATTAGTACTAATCTAATCCGCCACGTCAGCGTCACCGGAACCTCGCCGGCGGCGACCAGAACGACGGCGGCTCGGCTCAGAAACGTGCTACAGGCGGCCGTTGGACACGCGGAGACCACCAGGACGTAGCCCGTGCTCTCCCGCATCAAGAGGAGGCGGAGTTGGGCGCGGGGGTCGCCGGAATCATGCTGGCGACGAGCTTTGGCGGCGGCCGGAGTTCGGGTGGGTGTGGGGTTGGCACTAGGGGGCACGTGGGGAGAATCTGGTGCTGGCTGCGGGCTCCTGGAGACGTGTTGAGCGCGGTCATGTGCTCGGCTTCGAGCTACAACGGCTCCAACCACGACGGTGACATGGCCGGCGGCGAAGAGCTCTCAGGCTCGTTACGGACGGCAGCTAGAGAGGGAGGTAGAGCACGGAGAGAGGGGGAAACGATGGCGGAGCTCACAGCGGTTGCGGAGGTGGCCTCGGCGTGCTCGGGGAAGCTCGGGAGGCGGTGAATCTGTTGGGGAACGTAGCAGAAATTCAAAATTTTCCTACGTGTCACCAAGATCTATCTATGGAGAAACCAGCAACGAGGGGAAGGAGAGTGCATATACATACCCTTGTAGATCGCTAAGCGGAAGCGTTCAAGAGAACGGGGTTGAAGGAGTCGTACTCGTCGTGATCCAAATCACCGGAGATCCTAGTGCCGAACGGACGACACCTCCGCGTTCAACACACGTACAGCCCGGTGACGTGTCCCATGCCTTGATCCAGCAAGGAGAGAGGGAGAAGTTGAGGAAGACTCCGTCCAGCAGCAGCACAACAGCGTGGTGGTGGTGGAGGAGCGTGGCAATCCTGCAGGGCTTCGCCAAGCACCGCGGGAGAGGAGGAGTACTTGGGAGAGAGGAGGGCTGCGCCAGAACTTGTGGTGCGGCTGCCCTCCCACCCCCCACATATATATAGGGGCAAGGGAGAGGGGGCCGGCCCCCTCAGATCCAATCTAAGGAGGGGGCGGCGGCCAAGGGGGGGAGGAGTGCCTCCCAAGTCAAGTGGAGGCCCTCCCCTTAGGGTTTTCCCTCTCCCATGCGCATGGGCCTTGGGGGGGCTGGTGGCCCTGGCCCATTAAGGCTAGGGCGCCCCCCTACAGCCCATGCTACTGTATTGGACGTGGTGGAACAATTTCCGGACCTCCGGACCCCTCCGAAATCCTCCGGAACCTTCTGGAAGCTTCCCGGTACAATACCGAAAAAACCCGAACTTTTTCCGGAACCCGAACAACAACTTTCCATATATAAATCTTTACCTCTATAACCCTAGCGTCATCGAACCTTAAGTGTGTAGACCCTACGGGTTCGGGAGACATGTAGACATGACCGAGACGTTCTCCGGTCAATAACCAACAGCGGGATTTGGATACCCATGTTGGCTCCCACATGTTCCACGATGATCTCATCGGATGAACCACGATGTCAAGGACTCAATCGATCCCGTATACAATTCCCTTTGTCTAACGGTATTGTACTTGCCCGAGATTCGATTGTCGGTATACCGATACCTTGTTCAATCTCGTTACCGGCAAGTCTCTTTACTCGTTCCGTAACACATCATCCCGTGATCAACCCCTTGGTCACATTGTGCACATTATGATGATGTCCTGCCGAGTGGGCCCAGAGATACCTCTCCGTTTACACGGAGTGACAAATCCCAGTCTCGATCCGTGTCAACCCAACAAACACTTTCGGAGATACCTGTAGTGCACCTTTATAGTCACCCGATTATGTTGTGACGTTTGATACACCCAAAGCACTCCTACGGTATCCGGGAGTTACACGATCTCATGGTCTAAGGAAGAGATACTTGACATTGGAAAAGCTCTAGCAAACGAACTACACGTTCTTTGTGCTATGCTTAGGATTGGGTCTTGTCCATCACATCATTCTCCTAATGATGTGATCCCGTTATCAACGACATCCAATGTCCATAGCCAGGAAACCATGACTATCTGTTGATCTCAACGAGCTAGTCAACTAGAGGCTCACTAGGGACATATTGTGGTCTATGTGTTCACACGTGTATTATGATTTCCGGATAATACAGTTATAGCATGAATAAAAGACAATTATCATGAACAAGGAAATATAATAATACTTTTATTATTGCCTCTAGGGCATATTTCCAACAGTCTCCCACTTGCACTAGAGTCAATAATCTAGTTCACATCGCCATGTGATTAACATTCACAGGTCACATCACCATGTGACCAACATCCAAAGAGTTTACTAGTGTCATTAAACTAGTTCACATCATAATGTGATTAAGACTCAATGAGTTCTGGGGTTTGATCATGTTTTGCTTGTGAGAGAGGTTTTAGTCAACGGGTCTGCAACATTCAGATCCGTATGTACTTCGCAAATCTCTAGGTCATATTGTAAATGCTGCTTCCACGCTCCACTTGGAGCTATTCCAAATGGTCGCTCCATTATACGTATCCGGTTTGCTACTCAGAGTCACTCGGATAGGTGTTAAAGCTTGCATCGACGTAACCCTTTACGACGAACTCTTTATCACCTCCATAATCGAGAAACATGTCCTTGTTTACTCCAAGGACAATTTTGACCACTGTCCAATGATCCATTCCTGGATCATTCTTGTACCCCCTGACTGACTCATGGCAAGGCACACTTCCGGTGCGGTACACAACATAGCATACTATAGAGCCTACGTCTGAAGTATAGGGGACGACCTTCGTCCTTTCTCTCTATTCTGCCATGGTCGAGCTTTTAAGTCTTAACTTCATACCTTATATCTCAGGCAAGAACTCCTTCTTTGACTGATTCATCTTGAACTCCTTCAAGATCATGTCAAGGTACGTGCTCATTTGAAAGTACTATTAAGCATTTTGATCTATATTATAGATCTTGATGCTTATTGTTCAAGTAGCCTAATCCAGGTTTTCCATTGAAAAACACTTTTCAAATAGTCCTATATGCTTTCCAAAAATTCTACATCATTTCTGATCAACAATATGCCAATAACATATACTCATCAGAAATTCTATAGTGCTCCCACTCACTTCTTTGGAAATACAAGTTTCTCATAAACTTTGTATAAACCCAAAATCTTTGATCATCTCATCAAAGTGTACATTCCAACTCCGAGATGCTTACTCTAGTCCTTAGAAGGATCGCTGGAGCCAGCATACCTTTTAGCATCCTTAGGATCGACAAAACCTTTCTGATTGTATCACATACAACCTTTCCTTACGAAGACTGGTAAGGAAACTCGTTTTGACATCCGTCTGCCAGATTTCGTAAATGCAGATAATGCTAACATGATTCCGACGGACTTAAGCATCGCTACGGATGAGAAAATCTCATCGTAGTCAACTCCTTGAACTTGTGAAAAACTCTTCGCCACAAGTCGAGCTTCATAGACGGTGACATTACCGTCCACGTCCGTCTTCTTCTTAAAGATCCATTTATCTCAATGGCTTGCCGATCATTGGGCAAGTCCACCAAAGTCCATGCTTTGTTCTGATACATGGATCCTATCTCGGATTTCATGGCTGCTAACCATTTGTCAGAATTTGGGCCCACCATCGCTTCTCCATAGCTCGTAGGTTCATTTTTGTCTAGCAACATGACCTTCAAGACAAGATTACTGTACCACTCTGAAGCAGTACGCATCCTTGTCACCCTATGAGGTACGATAGTGACTTGATCCGAACAATTGGTGTAGGTGCCACAGGAACAACTTCCTGTGCCCTGCTACACACTAGTTGTAGTGACGGTTCAATAACCATATCAAGTCTCCACCATCCTCCCACTCAACTTTTCGAGACAAACTTTTCCTCGAGAAAGGACCCGATTCAAGAAACAATCCCTATTGCTTTCGGATCTGAATTAGGAGGTATACCCAACTGTTTTGGGTGTCCTACGAAGATGCATTTTATCTGCTTTGGGTTCGAGCTTATCAACCTGAAACTTTTTCACATAAGAGTCGCAGCCCCAAACCTTTAAGAAATGACAGCTTAGCTTTCTCTAAACCATAGTTCATACGGTGTCATCTCAACGGAATTATGTGGTGCCCTATTTAAAGTGAATGTGGTTGTCTCTAATGCCTAAACCATAAACGATAGTGGTAATTCGATAAGAGACATCATGGTACGCACCATATCCAATAGGGTGCAACTATGGTGTTCGGACACACCATCAAACTATGGTGTTCCAGGCGGTATTAATTGTGAAACAATTTCCACAATGTCTTAATTGCGTGCCAAAGCTCGTAACTCAGATACTCATCTCTATGATCATATCATAGACATTTCATCCTCTTGTCACGATGATCTTCAACTTCACTCTGAAATTACTTGAACCATTCAATAATTCAGACTTGTGTTTCATCAAGTAAATATACTCTACTCGAATCATCTGTGAAGTAAGAACATAACGATATTCACTTCATGCCTCAGCACTCATTGGACTGCACACATCAAAATGTGTTACTTCCAACAAGTTGCTATCTTGTTCCATTTTACTGAAAAACGAGGCTTTTTAGTCATCTTGCCCATGTGGTATGATTTGCATATCTCAAGTGATTCAAAATTAAGTGAGTCCAAACGATCCATCTGCATGGAGTTTCTTCATGCGTATACACCAATAGACATGGTTCGCATGTCTCAAACTTTTCAAAACGAGTGAGTCCAAAGATCCATCAACATGGAGCTTCTTCATGCGCTTTACACCAATATGACTTACATGGCAGTGCCACAAGTAAGTGGTACTATCATTACTATCTTATATCTTTTTGGCATGAAAATGCGTATCACTACGATCGAGATTCAATAAACCATTCCTTTAGGTGCAAGACCATTGAAGGTATTATTCAAATAAATAGAGTAACCATTATTCTCCTTAAATGAATAACCGTATTGCGATAGACCTAATCCAATCACGTCTATGCTCAACGCAAACACCAAATATCGATGGTAGAGGGAGCGTGCGATGCTTGATCACATCAACCTTGGAAACACTTCCAACATATATCGTCAGCTTACCTTTAGCTAGTCTCCGTATATTCCGTAGCTTTTATTTCGAGTTACTAACACTTAGCAACCGAACCGGTATCTAATACCCTGGTGCTACTAGGAGTACTAGTAAAGTACACATTAACATAATGTATATCCAATATACTTCTATCGACCTTGCCAGCCTTCTCATCTACCAAGTATCTAGGGTAATTCCGCTCCAGTGGTTGTTCCCCTCATTACAGAAGCACTTAGTCTCGGGTTTGGGTTCAACCTTGGGTTTCTTCACTAGAGCAGCAGCTGATTTGCCGTTTCATGAAGTATCCCTTCTTGCCCTTGCCCTAGTGTTTTCACCAACCATCAACAATTGATGCTCCTTCTTGATTTCTACTTTCGCGGTGTCAAACATCGCGAATACCTCAAGGATCATCATATCTATCCCTGATATGTTATAGCTCATCACGAAGCTCTAGCAGCTTGGTGGCAATGACTTTGAAGAAACATCACTATCTCATCTGGAAGATCAACTCCCACTCAATTCAAGTGATTGTTGCACTCAGACAATCTGAGCACAAGCTCAACGATTGAGCTTTTCTCCCTTAGTTTGCAGCTAAGAAAATTGTCGGAGGTCTTATACCTCTTGACGTGGGCACGAGCCTGAAATCCCAATTTCAGCCCTCGAAAACATCTCATATGTTCTGCGACGTTTCGAAAACGTCTTTGGTGCCTCAACTCTAAACCGTTTAACTGAACTATCACGTAGTTATCAAAACGTGTATGTTCGATGTTCGCAACATCCACAAACAACGTTTGGGGTTCAGCACACTGAGCGGTGCATTAAGGACATAAGCTTTCTACTGTCCGCATAATCACTACTGTCAACTTTCAACTATATTTTCCCTAGGAACATATCTAAACAGCGAGCTTACGACATAATTTGCACAGATCTTTTGACTATGTTCAGGATAATTAAGTTCATCTTATGAACTCCCACTCAGATAGACATCCCTCTGGTCATCTAAGTGATTACATGATCCGAGTCAACTAGGCCGTGTCCGATCATCACGTGAGACGGACTAGTCATCATCGGTGAACATCTTCATGTTGATCGTATCTACTATACGACTCATGCTCGACCTTTCGGTCTCCGTGTTCCGAGGCCATGTCTGTACATGCTAGGCTCGTCAAGTTAACCCTAAGTGTTTCGCGTGTGTAAATCTGTCTTACACCCGTTGTATGTGAACGTAAGAATCCATCACACCCGATCATCACGTGGTGCTTAGAAGCGACGAACTTTAGCAACGGTGCACAGTTAGGGGAGAACACTTCTTGAAATTTTTGTAAGGGATCATCTTATTTACTACCGTCGTTCTAAGTAAACAAGATGCATAGACATGATAAACATCACATGCAATCAAATAGTGACATGATATGGCCAATATCATTTTGCTCCTTTTGATCTCCATCTTCGGGGCTCCATGATCATCATCGTCACCGGCATGACACCATGATCTCCATCATCATGATCTCCATCATCGTGTCTCCATGAAGTTGTCTCGCCAACTTATTACTTCTACTACTATGGCTACCGGTTAGCAATAAAGTAAAGTAATTACATGGCGTTGTTCAATGACACACAGGTCATACAATAAATTAAGACAACTCCTATGGCTCCTGCCGGTTGTCATACTCATCGACATGCAAGTCGTGATTCCTATTACAAGAGCATGATCAATCTCATACATCACATATCACTCATCACATTCTTCTTGGCCATATCACATCACATAGCATACCCTGCAAAAACAAGTTAGACGTCCTCTAATTGTTGTTGCATGTTTTACGTGGATGCTATGGGGTTTCTAGCAAGAACGTTTCTTACCTACGCAAAACCACAACGTGATATGCCAATTGCTATTTACCCTTCATAAGGACCCTTTTCATCGAATCCGTTCCGACTAAAGTGGGAGAGACTGGCACCCGCTAGCCACCTTATGCACCAAGTGCATGTCAATCGGTGGAACCTGTCTCACGTAAGAGTACGTGTAAGGTCGGTCCGGGCCGCTTCATCCCACAATACCGTCAAAACAAGATTGGACTAGTAACGGTAAGCATATTGAACAAAATCAACGCCCTCAACTACTTTGTGTTCTACTCGTGCAAAGAATCTACGCAATAGACCTAGCTCATGATGCCACTGTTGGGGAACGTAGCAGAAATTCAAAATTTTCCTACGTGTCACCAAGATCTATCTATGGAGAAACTAGCAACGAGGGGAAGGAGAGTGCATCTACATACCCTTGTAGATCGCTAAGCGGAAGCGTTCAAGAGAACGGGGTTGAAGGAGTCGTACTCGTCGTGATCCAAATCACCGGAGATCCTAGTGCCGAACGGACGGCACCTCCGCGTTCAACACACGTACAGCCCGGTGACGTCTCCCATGCCTTGATCCAGCAAGGAGAGAGGGAGAAGTTGAGGAAGACTCCGTCCAGCAGCAGCACAACGGTGTGGTGGTGGTGGAGGAGCGTGGCAATCCTGCAGGGCTTCGCCAAGCACCGCGGGAGAGGAGGAGTACTTGGGAGAGAGGAGGGCAGCGCCAGAACTTGTGGTGCAGCTCCCTCCCACCCCCCACATATATATAGGGGCAAGGGAGAGGGGGCCGGCCCCCTCAGATCCAATCTGAGGAGGGGGCGGCGGCCAAGGGGGGGAGGAGTGCCTCCCAAGTCAAGTGGAGGCCCTCCCCCTTAGGGTTTTCCCTCTCCCATGCGCATGGGCCTTGGGGGGGCTGGTGCCCCTGGCCCATTAAGGCTAGGGCGCCCCCCTACAGCCCATGCTACTGTATTGGACGTGGTGGAACAATTTCCGGACCTCCGGACCACTCCGGAATCCTCCGGAACCTTCTGGAAGCTTCCCGGTACAATACCGAAAAAACCCGAACTTTTTCCGGAACCCGAACAACAACTTTCCATATATAAATCTTTACCTCTATAACCCTAGTGTCATCGAACCTTAAGTGTGTAGACCCTACGGGTTCGGGAGACATGTAGACATGACCGAGACGTTCTCCGGTCAATAACCAACAGCGGGATCTGGATACCCATGTTGGCTCCCACATGTTCCACGATGATCTCATCGGATGAACCACGATGTCAAGGACTCAATCGATCCCGTATACAATTCCCTTTGTCTAACGGTATTGTACTTGCCCGAGATTCGATCGTCGGTATACCGATACCTTGTTCAATCTCGTTACCGGCAAGTCTCTTTCCTCGTTCCGTAACACATCATCCCGTGATCAACCCCTTGGTCACATTGTGCACATTATGATGATTTCCTACCGAGTGGGCCCAGAGATACCTCTCCGTTTACACGGAGTGACAAATCCCGGTCTCGATCCGTGTCAACCCAACAAACACTTTCAGAGATACCTGTAGTGCACCTTTATAGTCACCCAGTTGCGGTGTGACGTTTGATACACCCAAAGCACTCCTACGGTATCCGGGAGTTACACGATCTCATGGTCTAAGGAAGAGATACTTGACATTGGAAAAGCTCTAGCAAACGAACTACACGATCTTTGTGCTATGCTTAGGATTGGGTCTTGTTCATCACATCATTCTCCTAATGATGTGATCCCGTTATCAACGACATCCAATGTCCATAGCTAGGAAACCATGACTATCTGTTGATCTCAATGAGCTAGTCAACTAGAGGCTCACTAGGGACATATTATGGTCTATGTATTCACACGTGTATTACGATTTCCGGATAATACAGTTATAGCATGAATAAAAGATAATTATCATGAACAAGGAAATATAATAATACTTTTATTATTGCCTCTAGGGCATATTTCCAACAGAATCGTCGGCGACGATCTTCGGTGGCCGACGAGGGAAACGGCGGCGGTGGCGGCGTTGCAGCGCGTCCGGGGCCTCGTGGATCGTCGAGGAGGTCGGGGACGTCGAGACGGAGCTCGCAGGCACGGTGAGGGGTCGGTGGGGGGGGGGGGGGGGAGGCGCTGGACGCGGTGGTGCTTGTCGGCGGCTGCGGGCGTTTTCGGTGGTGCCGCACGGAGAGAGCAGAGGAAGGGCGAAGGGGTCCAGAGAGAGAGGGAAGAGGTGCAGAAGGGTCGAGGTGGTCCAGGGCGGCGGAGCGGGTCGAGGGGAGCAGCTGCATGGCTAGCAGGAGGTGGCGCGGCTCGGCTGTGCGCGCACCACGCGCAACGCCAGTAGGCGCGGGGAAGACGACGCGCGAGGAGATGGGCTGGGCCGGATGGCTGGGCCGCCAGCTGGGCCGGCCAGCTGGGCTGCACGGGTGAGGCCAGGTACTAACTCTCTCTCGCTCTCTCTCTCTCTCTCTCTCTTATTTTCATTTTCTATTTTCTGTAATTGTGTTTGGCTTTAATAAAAATGCCAGGGCGTTTCCAAAAATCATGAAACAGCTCAATGTCACTATTTGGAATATTTCCAAAAGCAAACATTTCAGTTTGTGATTATTTGAGCATTTAAAATATTATTTAGCAATTAAATGCCCAAATGCAAATACCATATGATTTAATTCAAAAATCCAGAATGACCTAGAAAAATGTGCACCCTTTTTGGGAGAGGTTCTAGACCAATCCAAAAATAATGAACTTTTCTGAAGAGCATTTTGGGTTCATTGAGAATATTTTTATTTGAACCTAGTTGATTTGATCTCGTGCTAGGGTTTGAGCAATCCCCATTTCAACTTAAGAGAAATTTAAACATGATGCAACACAAGACTAGCTAACCCAGAGCAGACCAGAACTAGGGATGTGATAACTCACGCCCACTAAGGAAGAATCTCGTCCCGAGATTCAAGCGTAGGGTAAGATGAAGGGGGAACGCAAACTAACACAATCTTCACGATCCATGTTGCACTTCATAGGGGCGTTAATTCGATCACCATCTTTGTCTCGTCGTCTTGCTCTGAGAACTCCAACTAACATGACAAAGAGAGGAAAAGGAAAACTCTAGAGGGATCGATCTTATCGAAGGTCGAACAACTCAGGATCAACTCACGGAGTGAGACATTGAAACATCTCTCGAGCTGAGACACGAAGCACACATCTAGAGGGAGGGAGTGAAACAGATGACAGAGGTTCAAATTGGTAGGCAACCATTCCATGCTTAAGAGGGTGGTGAATGGTTTCAAGATAGCGATGAAATGATTGCCATGATTCCATAACAGGGCACCTTAGAGAAGGTGACTCATAGAATTATTCCCTTAAGTGGCAAAAAAGAATTACTTTTGATACCTAGATCATTGAAACTCCTTATGCCAGTCTAAGGAAAATCACAATTGATCGTTTGAACGAATTCGAAAGAATGGCATACTCAGTTTGGAAAGGAAGCTAGAGTTATAAGATAACTCGACAAACGGAAGGCACGTTCCAATTGATACCGAGGATATAACTTAGTGACTGAGTGTGCCCTAAAAAACTTGAGCATTTCCATACTCATCAAGGTCTTACCAACATCCGTGCCAAGGATCCTGGCAACACATCTTACTACCATGATGAATACCGGTGGAGGATGCAGAAGCAAAGGAAGATAACACTTTCTCAGATTTCACCTTAGCGGGGCCAAGGGAACAAAATCTGGATGATCGACCGAGAGACATTTAGCACTCCGCTTCTAATGTTCTCCTTGATGTGCTAGTGTAACCCATTCACAGATATGGTTTGATGTCTAGAACATCAAGTAAAAGGTCGGACTTTGGGAACACAAAAATCCATAAGGAACGACCAGGGAGTAAATCCTACGAAATCCTTATGGGGAGGTGGCCAACTTCCTCAATCAAAATACTACAATAATAGGTCTTCCGGTTGGGTGTGTTGGCCACGACATCCACTTTACCGGTTATCGAGAGACCAATATTATAGTTCTTGGGAAACATTCCAACCATCAAGTCTGCCTGAGATTCAGATCTGGTTGGTGTCAGAATATTCCAGACTCATCAAGTCTAGAGAAAAAAATGAAAGTTTGCAACACAAACCGACGGGATAACGTTGCGAGATTCTCGGGAAAGGACTGCGGTAGCAAGCTCCAAAACATGAGCTGATTCTGCTACACACATGTGAACACACTGTCCCAGACAAGCATGACCACATAGTAGTCTTACAACAAAACACTACCGAGTTCTGGTTGGGAGCCATCATCGAGGACATCGGAGACTTGTGCATGATCTAGAATTAACACAACCAATTCCTTTTCCTTGAGCAAATCAATCAGTGGCTTGGGGTGCTACGGTATACATATGGAGTGGAGGTAATTAATCTACCAAACCATAGTATACTTTGCAAATGCATGACTGACTTGGGATGATTCCAAAGGAAGCAACATTGACTTTCTCGAATTCATGACGGCAACTTGCATCAAATGCACATGAATTAGAGGAGGTCACTTCTTTCATCCGAACATATGCTTCATGCACGGGACATGAAGATAATGCTTATAAAAGTTTCCAACACTAGCTTGATGTTCAACATGAATCATGGAGGAGACAAAATACTGCTGCTGGGCTCAATAGCAACTCATCGGAATTTCCATATCACTGGACTTCCACCACTATGTGAACAATGTGATAGTATTGGTCAGACCAAAAGATGTAATGGTGTATGCTCGAGGGATCAACCAAGAGTAAGACAACATTACGAACATCATTTGCTCTGACTTGATTTGAGGATAGCCCACACTCAAATCAAAGTTTTGATAAGACAATAGGTTCAACAACTGATCAAGAGGACCAATCGATGAAGAGATCATCTTACTACAACAAACACACAAACATAGGATATCCCTTTGGAAATGAACTAGGTTAGACAAGCTTTTATCTTCCAACTCTCCAAGTTGTTATTTAGCTTGACCAACTAGCTCAGGGGTATCCAACACAGATCCTTGGAGAAGGGGGTGGTTTACAAGAAACCAACTTGATCACGAACTCAACATAGCGGTCAGGTGACAACCTGGTGATACCTCCGAGAAGATATTCGGAAAATCACGAACCACTGATATGTTACTAAGCTCGAGAACAATCTTGCTTTTCAGGGCAAGACGATATGATCAATAGAGCAAAGATTTGAAATAATTCTAACTCATCGATCAAAGAGTACACCAGGAGAATGTACTAGGTAGCACGATCAATCTTAGAATGATGATTCAATAACCAACATGCTAAGAATGAAATTATTGTCCATTAACTACCAAGCAACACAGTTGCTAGGAGTATTGAGTTCACACATCATGATTCACCTGTCGGCATTCCGGTTGTAACAACACAGAACCGAGAAATGAAAATGATGGCGAGAAGTATCACTGCGTCAAGAATTCATAATAGGTGGTGCAATTCTCATGACAATCCTGACATAAAGAAGGTAATACTTCAAGGTAGAACAGACCAGAAGCTGGATTGGCATTTTGATCTATGGAATACAACTTCTTTGACCCAACCCTAGATATGGATGAGGTACTGGAGTTTGTTTCTCCTAGTCATTCCAGAATAGAATGGCTTGACGGACCACGAGAGTAATAGGCATCGATGAACAAATGCACGCATACTCTTGACTAGCAATTGATTGACGAAGGTCAGAAAACAACTAAAGAGGGACAACTCAAAGGAACATATATCTTTCTGAGTTGTGGATGCATAGATTGGTATGTCGGGCGAGTTCAACATAGTTCTTCTGGACAACCCATGCAGAAAAGGTAGAACTAGCAGAGTCACTTTAAAAAAATGGGGAACTCTTTGAGAGCACTCTTGTTATGATCTCTTGGTTCAAAAGAACTTCTGCCAAGAATGGTTCATGGTATTTGGAAGATTGATATACCACGGACCTTGAGGACTAACACAAAGGTTACTAATAACCTAAGGGAACTAGCAAACACTATCAACATGAAATAAGTAGTGTGAATCTCGGGTTCAAAAACCCAGAAGTAGAATACCTACTACTAAGTGGCATCATAGGATGCTTTCGAGAATAAAGGCCAGAATCATCACACTGGGAACACAAAGCATGGCCAGGGTACTAGGTGGTACTCTAAGACACCTAGGGTCATAATAATAACTCCAACATATATGTCGAGGCAATAAAGTACCTCAACTCAGCAATTAGTGTGGTTAATCTGGTCCAAAGGATTATTGGGAACGGGAAGGCGGTATTTGCAAATGCTTCAGACTATTTAGAAACCTGGGATGACTCGGACAGCATAACGACTGTAAATGATCGAAAATATTTGAGACAAGCTACAAAAATGGTGGCATAACCACTCGATCATCATAATATCAAGGTTCCGAGACCAAATATGAACACATAGAGGTAGTAGAAACTGAACTGAGGCTTAAATCCAACAATCTTAAAAGTCTACAGATTAGTAACACGTGATCCTAATAGAAAGAAGAGATAGCCTAGTTCCTTAACCCCGTAGGAAAGATAAGATGACTCAGATCAGAAGGGCATGAGGTAAAGGAGTAAAAAGAGCCTTACGTTCCCATCCCACAATCAATTCCCCTACATATAACTAAAGCATTTCTAGACTCAACTTCGACCAGTTTGGGTTGGTAATCCTACAGGCAGTCAAGCTCTGATACCAAAGCTGTCAGGACCCTGACTCAATGCCACATCGATCTAGCATGTAACACCTCATATCACTTTGCGGCCTCACGCATGGTATCCCCACGGGTGTCGCCTTACCTTTGCCCGGGACCGTTTGCGCCTTTTGGCACACGTATATGATAGTGTCGCTAGCATCCATATGATAAGGAGTCCGGGCTGACATGGCTAGTCGTAAACCCAAAGTGGCACAAACTTACAGGGACAGGCATCCATGACCCAGCATCGAACGTGTCGATCATCAGCGAGTGAATCCAGGCTGTAGCACTGGGCTAGCAGGACTCCGGTGAACCGGGCTGTAGCGGGCTAACAGGACTCCGGTATTCATCGCGTGACATTTCCCCGAAGGGACAGACACATGAACGAAGAAGGACACATGCCGGCCAGCCTAACTGTTCCGGAGCAGTAGCAAGCTACCATGGCTCAGTGGAAGTACTAGGAGACATTTCCCGGTAAGAGAGGCTACTAAGGATAAACAACTAGATAGTCAGATCCCACACATACCAAGCATTTCAATAACATACACACAATATGCTCGATATGTGCAAATACAACAAGGCATCACAACATGACTCTACAACTCAAGTATTTTATTCATTAGGCTCCGAGGAGCGAGATATTACAAACATGGGTCTCATGACCCAACATTCAAAGCACACAAGTCAAAGCACAAGCGGAAGCTTAACATGTCTGGGTACAGACAACTACAAATGAAAAAGGCTGAGAAGCCTGACTAACTACCAGATCCTGCCGAGGGCACAAGATCGTAGCTGAGGTAACAAGCTAAACATCGAAGTCCACGCGGAACTACTAGTGAGACGGAAGTCTCTCTGTAAAAACATAAAATAGGCAAACGTGAGTACAAATGTATCCAGCAAGACTTACATCAGAACTAACTACATATGCATCATTATCAACAAAGGGGGTGGTGGAGTTTAACTGCAGCAAGCCAGCTTTGACTCGGTGGCTATCCTGAACTACGACTGCATGTAACTCTTTTGAGGTGGCGCACACGAGTCCACATATTCACCATATCAATACACCACTATGGATCCGCTCCCGTTTCCCTATGAGAACGCCATCCATAGCACTCACGTTTATCTTGCGTATTTTAGAGTATCCACTTTCACTTGTCTATGAACTGTACAGGCAACCCAGAAGTCCTTTTCCGTGGACACGGCTATTCGAATAGATCATATTAACCCTGCAGGGGTGTACTTCTTCACACACGCTCTCGCCACTTACCGCCATGTACACCTCATGTATCTCGGCAACCTTCAAGCGGAAGCCTGGCGAGGGAGTCGGCCATGACCTGACTAATCACACAAGTCTCTCGTCCAGGTTTATCGCCTATTCGGGTTCCATCCGCAAAGAGATCCGGCCGAGGTGTCGCTCACGGCCCTAAACGATGTGTGCAGGGTTCCCAAGCACACCATCCGGGTGCCACTTGGTACACCGGGCCACTGTGCCTAGTCTGTCCCAAGCCCACCTGTACCGGGTGCCACTTGGTAGACTACTAACACTACCTACAAACACCAGAAACTAGTCGCAACTCCTGGACAGAGATCAGGTTGATTAATAAGTCGAGAGGGGCACTTAAGCATTCCAATGCGTGGTAGTAACTGTTCATGGATCACAAACACAGAACTCAGTTCCTCAGGACGGCTGCAATGAGACAACCCACCATGTACTCCTACATGGCCTCTCACCGCTACCTTTACCAAATCGTGTTCACACACTTAGCTCACACACAGTAGGACATGTTTACACACCTCCAATTCATCCCCGATGAATCAGACCTGACTCAACTCTAAGCAGTAGCAGGCATGACAAACAAACATGAATGAGTAGGCACATCAGGGCTCAAACAACTCCTACTCATGCTAGTGGGTTTCATCTATTTACTGTGGCAATGACAGGTCATGCAGAGGATAAGGGGTTCAGCTACCGCAACAAGTAACAAATATGTCGTTGTTGTCCTAATGCAGTAAAAGAGAGCAGGAGCGAGAGAGTGGGATTGTATCGGAATGAACAAGGGGGGTTTGCTTGCCTGGCACTTCTGAAGATAATATAGTTCTTCATCGGTGTCATCGAACTCATCGTCGGTACGCCGTCTACTGACAGGGGACAAACACCAGCAACATAAAAGGAAACACCATCAATGCAATGCACAATATGATGCATGATCATGATATGGCAATATGCTGTGGTTTGAGCTAATGCAACTAGCAGCAGTTTAAATGAAGTTGGTTTGAACCCAAGGTTCAAATTCAAACTCCATATGTGAAGGTTTAAATGCCATTATATGATTTGGCCTAAACAGTAGCTATAAGTTGTTCTAACATGCATGAATATGGTACAGATGGATAGATTGGATTTTTCTGATCATTTTTCATATATAATTTATCTCATTTGGAGTTACGGTTGAATTTCTATGATTTTTACAAGTTTTAAACATTTTCTGGAATTTCCTGAATAAGAATAAATCCAGAAAAGGGTTTTATTGCATCATCACTGCGTCAGGATGACATCAGCGAGTCAACAGGGCGGTCCAGGTCAAACCTGACGTGTGGGGGCCACACGTCAGTGACACAGGGCTGTTAAGCTCGCTGACAGGTGGGACCGGTCAACGGCCACGTCAACAAGTCAATACTGGCGTGTGGGGTCGGTCAACGTGTGACGTGGCCAGGTCAAACTAACCTGTGGGGCCCGTCAGGGTTAGTTTAATCTAAACACAAACAAAACCCGGTTAGTTAGGGCGTGGGGCCCAGCTATCATTGTCACAGGGTTAGACTAATAACGTAATTAGTACTAATCTAATCCGCCACGTCAGCGTCACCGGAACCTCGCCGGCGGCGACCAGAACGACGGCGGCTCGGCTCAGAAACGTGATACAGGCGGCAGTTGGACACGCGGAGACCACCAGGACGTAGCCCGTGCTCTCCCGCATCAAGAGGAGGCGGAGTTGGGCGCGGGGGTCGCCGGAATCATGCCGGCGACGAGCTTTGGCGGCGGCCGGAGTTCAGGTGGGTGTGGGGTTGGCACTAGGGGGCACGTGGGGAGAATCTGGTGTTGGCTGCGGGCTCCTGGAGACGTGTTGAGCGCGGTCGTGTGCTCGGCTTCGAGCTACAACGGCTCCAGCCACGACGGTGACATGGCCGGCGGCGAAGAGCTCTCGGGCTCGTTGCGGACGGCAGCTAGAGAGGGAGGTAGAGCACGGAGAGAGGGGGGACAGGTGGGGGGGGGGGGGGGGGGGGGGGGGGGGGGGGGGGGGGGGGGGGGGGGGGGAAATGGCGGAGCTCACAGCGGTTGCGGAGGTGGCCTCGGCGTGCTCGGGGAAGCTCGGGAGGCGGTGAATCGTCGGCGACGATCTTCAGTGGCCGACGAGGGAAACGGCGGTGGTGGCGGCGTTGCAGCGCGTCCGGGGCCTCGTGGATCGTCGAGGAGGTCGGGGACGTCGAGATGGAGCTCGCAGGCACGGCGAGGGGTCGGGGGGAGGCGCTGGACGCGGTGGTGCTCGTCGGCGGCTGTGGGCATTATCGGTGGTGCCGCGCGGAGAGAGCAGAGGAAGGGGGAAGGGGTCCAGAGAGAGAGGGGAGAGGTGCAGAAGGGTCAAGGCGGTCCAGGGCGGCGGAGCGGGTCAAGGGGAGCAGCTGCATGGCTAGCAGGAGGTGGCGCGGCTCGGCTGTGCGCGCGCCACGCGCGACGCCAGTAGGCGCGGGGAAGACGACGCGCAAGGAGATGGGCTGGGCCGGATGGCTGGGCCGCTAGCTGGGCTGCACGGGTGAGGCTAGGTACTAACTCTCTCTCTCTCTCTCTCTTTTATTTTCATTTTCTATTTTCTTCAATTGTGTTTGGCTTTAATAAAAATGCAAGGGTGTTTCCGAAAATCATGAAACTGCTCAATGTTACTGTTTGGAATATTTCCAAAAGTAAACATTTCAGTTTGTGATTATTTGAGCATTTAAAATATTATTTAGCAATTAAATGCCCAAATGCAAATACCATATGATTTAATTCAAAATCCAGAATGACCTAGAAAAATGTGCACCATTTTTGGAAGAGGTTCTAGACCAATCCAAAAATAATGAACTTTTCTGAAGAGCATTTTGGGTTCATTGAGAATATTTTTATTTGAACCTAGTTGATTTGATCTAGTGCTAGGGTTTGAGCAATCCCCATTTCAACTTAAGAGAAATTTAAACATGATGCAACACAAGACTAGCTAACCCAGAGCAGACCAGAACTAGGGATGTGACAGTCTTATGGCGAAAGACCCACTTGCCGGTGATGACGTTGGCGCGAGGAGGCCGGGGAACAAGGGTCCAAGTGCGGTTCCGTTGAAGAGCATCGAACTCTTCCTGCATCGCCGCAAGCCAGTGAGGATCGCGGAGGACGGCGCGAGCAGAAGCGGGAATGGGTGACGGCTCCACGGTGGAGGCGGCAAGGACATACTCGTCGCTCGAGTACCAGAGGCTCGGACGATGAACGCCGGTACGAGCGCGTGTGACTGCGCCGGGCGGCGCCATCGGAGCCACCGACGAGGCAACCGGCGAGGCGGCCGGCGTCAGGGCCGTCGAGCCGGCCGGCGTCGGAGCCGGTGAGGGGGCCAGCGTCAGGGCCGGCGAGGTAGCCGGCGAGGAGGCCGGCGTCAGGGCCGGCGAGGTGGCTGGCGTCGAGGCCGCAAAAGAGGCGGCCGAGCCCGCAGCGCCCGATCCCGCGGCGCCTGAGTCGGGGGCGGCGGGTGAAGAGGGGGCGCCAGCTGCGCCGTCAGAGCCGGCCGAGGAGGCCGAGGGGGCGGGCGCCAGCGTGAGGGCGCGAGGACCGCCAAAGCCCGGTGGCGGTCCACGGGCCAAATGGGATCGTCCACCTGACGAAGTCATCGAAGGGCCGCCGGTGGCCGGCGGTAACGAGACGACAAGGGGTACCTACTGCTGAAACGGAAACACCATCTCATCAAAGTAAACGTGTCGGGAGGTGAAAACACGATGGGAGACGGGATCATAGCAGCGATAGCCCTTGGTGTTAGGTGGGTAGCCGAGAAAGATGCAGGCGACGGAGCGGGGTGCAAGCTTATGAGGCGCAGTAGCAGCGATGCTAGGGTAGCAAAGGCAGCCGAAGATGTGAAGCCCACCATAAGAGGGTGGTGCACCGAAGAGAATATGATGAGGTGTAAAGTTCCCGCGAGTACGACATGGGCAGATGTTGATGAGGAGAGAAGCGGTGGCGAGAGCGTCTGGCCAAAAGTGCGGAGGCACATTGGCATGAAAGAGAAGAGTCCTAACGCAGTCATTGAGAGTGCGAAGGATGCGCTCAGCACGACCATTCTGCTGCGAGGTGTACGGGCAAGTGAGACGAAAGATCGTGCCATGTGTGGTGAGAAGATTACGAACAGCGAGGTTGTCAAACTCCTTCCCATTGTCTGTCTGCAACGCGAGAATGGGACGACCAAACTGCGTGAGAACATAAGAGTAGAAGGCGGCGAGAGTGGATATAACATCCGACTTGTGGTGCAACGGGAAGGTCCACACGTAATGCGAAAAATCGTCAAGTATGACAAGATAATAAAGAAAGCTCGTATTACTGGCAACAGGAGATGTCCAAACATCACAATGAATTAACTCAAACGGGTACGATGCAACAAAAGAAGAAGCCCTAAACGGAAGACGAGCATGTTTGCCGAGGCGACATGCATGACACGAGTGATCCTCGTTCTTATTACACGAGAAAGAAAAACTCCGAAGTATGTGGCGAAGGGTGGCAGGATTAGGATGACCCAAGCGAGCATGCCAAAGATCCACTCCGGTGGCGAGAGCGACAGGGGCGGCGGAAGTGGTGGAGGTGGCGGAGTGAACCGGGTAGAGCTCGTCGGGGCTGTCACATCGGTGGAGCACCATCCACGTGCGAGCGTCCTTAACAGAAAAACCACATTCGTCAAATTCAACGGTAACCGGATTTTCACGTGTAAGAGAACGAACAGAAACAAGATTTTTTAATAAGTTTAGGAGAAACTAGAATATTAGACATGGATATAGGAGTGGAGTTAGACGGAAAAAATGTATGACCAATATGGGTGATGGGAAGAGAAGAGCCGTCATCGACGGTGATGCGGTTGAAGGTGTGGACAGGATGGGCGGTGTGGAGGTTACCGGGGTACGCCGCCATGTGAGCGGCGGCGCCGTTGTCCATGTACTAGTCGCCGCCGCCGTTGTAGCTGGACAAGGAAGGAGTGTTGTGGAGAGACGCCAGGAGGGCCGGGTCCCACGGTGCCGGCGGGAGAGGCGGCGCGGCAGTCAGGGGCAGCAGCGGCGGCCCACCTGGCGGCGGCCGCTAATCATAGGACACCGTGTAGGGCTGCGGCGCGGCGTAGTACGCCTGGTGTGGCTGTGGCCGGGTGCCGAGAATGCTCAGGGCAGGGGCCCGAGGAACCGGAATGGAGTAGGCGTGTACAACGCCGGTCCATGGGTTCTGGCCGGCGTACCACGGGGCCGGCTGAGAAGCCTGCTGCGGTGGGCGGGGCGCTCCTCCCTGAGCGCCTGCGCCCCCCTGCTTGCGGCCACCATGACGGCCGCCGCGATGACCCCCCCCCCCCCCCCCCCGATTGGCCGCCGGCTGGGGCGGCGGGAAGGGGGCGGCCTGTGCGGGCGGGAAGCCTGGCGGGAAGGCGGGCGCCGCCGGCTGTGGCGGCGTCGGGCGCGGCGGTGGCGGGGCCGAACCCCCACGGGTGCCTGCGACGAGGGCGGTGTGGGTCGCGCGAGTCCGCTCCACCCGCATCCGGCGCTCCTCCAACTTGAGGTACGCGACCACCTTGGCAAAGGTGGGCTCCGGGATGAGGGTGAGGTTGGAGGCGGCGTTCCCAAAATCCTCGTTGGGGCCGCCGAAGAGGGTGCTGATGAGGAGCTCGTCGTCGATCTTTTCCCCGATATCACGGAGCTCATCGGCGAGCTTCATGAGGCGTATGCAAAAATCATCGATGGATGAGTCAAGTTGCTGGCACCCGTAAAACTCACCATAGAGCAGGACCTTGCGCTGCAGCCGGTTGTCAGTGAAGAGGCCGTTGAGCTTGTTCCAGACCGCAGAGGCGTCGTCCTCGTCGTCCACCACGGTGTGGAAGAGATCGCTGGAGATGGTGAGGTAGAACCAACGGATGATGGTGGCGTCGAGGATCATCCACTCCTCGTTGTTGATCATGAGTGCCGAGTCCACGGTGCCGTCCACGTGGCCGTGCAGGAGGTACTCATGGAACACAAGCGAAAAATACCGCTTCCAAGCGGAGTAGGACGCGGTGGTGTGATCAAGCTTGGCCGGAACACGCTCATGGATGTTGAGGTCGCGGACGAGCGTGACATCGGGACCGGCGAACAGGTTGGAAACGGTGGATGAGGAGGATGTTGGAAATATGCCCTAGAGGCAATAATAAAAGGATTATTATATTCCAATGTTCATGATAATTGTCTTTTGTTCATGCTATAACTGTATTATCCGGAAATCGTAATACACGTGTGAACACTTAGACCCAATGAGTCCCTAGTGAGCCTCTAGTTGACTAGCTCGTTATGATCAATAGATAGTCATGGTTTCCTGACTATGGACATTGGATGTCATTGATAACGGGATCACATCATTAGGAGAATGATGTGATGGACAAGACCCAATCATAAGCATAGCATAAAAGATCGTATAGTTCGTTTGCTAGAAGCTTTGCCAATGTCAAGTATCTATTCCTTCGACCATGAGATCGTGTAACTCCCGGTTACCGTAGGAGTGCCTTGGGTGTATCAAACGTCACAACGTAACTGGGTGACTATAAAGGTGCATTACAGGTATCTCCGAAAGTATCTGTTGGGTTGACACGGATCGAGACTGGGATTTGTCACTCCGTATGACGGAGAGGTATCTCTGGGCCCACTCGGTAATGCATCATCATAATGAGCTCAATGTGACCAAGGTGTTGGCCACGGGATCATGCATTACGGTACGAGTAAAGTGACTTGCCGGGTAACGAGACTGAACAAGGTATTGGGATACCGACGATCGAGTCTCGGGCAAGTAACGTACCGATTGACAAAGGGAATTGTATACAGGGTTTGATCGAATCCTCGACATCGTGGTTCAACCGATGAAATCATCGAGGAGCATGTGGGAGCCAACATGGATATCCAGACCCCGCTGTTGGTTATTGCCCGAGAGTCGTCTTGGTCATGTCTGCGTGTCTCCCGAACCCGTAGGGTCTACACACTTAAGGTTCGGTGACGCTAGGGTTAGTAGGAAGTCAAGTATGTGACTACCGAATGTTGTTCGGAGTCCCGGATGAGATCCCGGACGTCACGAGGAGTTCCGGAATGATCCGGAGGTAAAGATTTATATATGGGAAGTCCTGTTTCGGGCATCGGGACAAGTTTCGGGGTTATCGGTATTGTACCGGGACCACCGGAGGGGTCCCGGGGGCCCACCGGGTGGGGCCACCTGCCCCGGGGGGCCACATGGGCTGTAGGGGGTGCGCCTTGGCCTGCATGGGCCAAGGGCACCAGCCCCACAAAGGCCCATGCGCCTAGGGTTCAAGGGGGCAAGAGTCCTAGGAGGGGAAGGCACCTCCTAGGTGCCTTGGGGGGGAGGGAAACCCCCTTGGCCGCCGCCCCCCTAGGAGATTGGATCTCCTAGGGCCGGCCACCCCCCCCCCCTTGGCCCTCCTATATATAGTGGGGGAGAGGAGGGACCTCATAACCTTGAGTCCTTGGCCTTTGGTTGCCTCCTTCTCCCTCCCCAACACCTCTCCTCCTCCGTTGTGTGCTCAGCGAAGCCCTGTCGGAGTACTGCTTCTCCACCATCACCACGCCGTCGTGCTGCCGGTGGAGCTGTCTTCCTCAACCTCCCCTTTCTCCTTGCTGGATCAAGACGGAGGGGACGTCACCCGTGCCGTACGTGTGTTGAACGCGGAGGTGCTGTCCGTTCAGCACTTGGCATCGGTGATCTGAATCACGTTCGAGTACGACTCCATCATCACCTTGCAAGCTTCCGCACGCGATCTACTAGTGGTATGTAGATGCAAGCTCTCTCCCATGACTCGTTGCTTAGATGAACTCATAGATGGATCTTGGTGAAGCCGTAGGAAAAATTTTAATTTTCTGCAACGTTCCCCAACAGTGGTATCAGAGCTAGGTCTATGCGTAGTTCTCTAATGCACGAGTAGAACACAATTTGTTGTGGGCGTTGATCTTGTCATCTTACTTGCCTCTACTAGTCTTTTCTTGCTCAACGGTATTGTGGGATGAAGCGGCCCGGACCAACCTTACACGTACGCTTACGTGAGACCGGTTCCACCGACTGACATGCACTAGTTGCATAAGGTGGCTGGCGGGTGTCTGTCTCTCCCACTTTAGTTGGAGCGGAATCGATGAACAGGGCCCTTATGAAGGGTAAATAGAAGTTGACAAAATCACGTTGTGGTGATTCGTAGGTAAGAAAACGTTCTTGCTAGAACCCAATCGCAGCCACGTAAAAGATGCAACAACAACTAGAGGACGTCTAACTTGTTTTTGCAGCGATTGATCATGTGATGTGATATGGCCAGAAGTTGTGATGAATGTTGAATTGTGATGTATGAGATCATGTTCTTGTAATAGGATTCACGACTTGCATGTCGATGAGTATGACAACCGGCAGGAGCCATAGGAGTTGTCTTTATTTTTTGTATGACCTGCGTGTCATTGAAGAACGCCATGTAAACTACTTTACTTCATTACTAAACGCGTTAGTCATAGAAGTAGAAGTAGTCGTTGGCGTGACAACTTCATGAAGACACGATGATGGAGATCATGATGATGGAGATCATGGTGTCAAGCCGGTGACAAGATGATCATGGAGCCCCGAAGATGGAGATCAATGGAGCTTGATGATATTGGCCATATCATGTCACAACCATATAATTGCATGTGATGTTTATTATGTTTATGCATCTTGTTTACTTAGGACGACGGTAGTAAATAAGATGATCCCTTACAAAATTTCAAGAAGTGTTCTCCCCTAACTGTGCACCGTTGCTACAGTTCGTCGTTTCTAAGCACCACGTGATGATCGGGTGTGATGGATCCTTACGTTCACATACAACGGGTGTAAGACAGTTTTACACAGCGAAAACACTTAGGGTTAACTTGACGAGCCTAACATGTGCAGACATGGCCTCGGAACACGGAGACCGAAAGGTCGAACACGAGTCGTATGGAAGATACGATCAACATAAAGATGTTCACCGACGATGACTAGTCCGTCTCACGTGATGATCGGACACGGGCTAGTCGACTCGGATCGTGTAACACTTAGATGACTAGAGGGATGTCTAATCTAAGTGGGAGTTCATAATTTTGATTAAGAACTTTATTATCATGAACTTAGTCTAAAACCTTTGCAAATATGTATTGTAGATCAATGGCCAACGCTAATGTCAACATGAACTTCAACGCGTTCCTAGAGAAAACCAAGCTGAAAGATGATGGCAGCAACTATACGGACTGGGTCCGAAACCTGAGGATCATCCTCATAGCTGCCAGGAAGCAATATGTCCTAGAAGGACCGCTAGGTGCCGCTCCCGTCCCAGAGAACCAAGACGTTATGAACGCTTGGCAAACTCGTGCTGATGATTACTCCCTCGTTCAGTGCGGCATGCTTTACAGCTTAGAACCGGGGCTCCAAAAGCGTTTTGAGCATCACGGAGCATATGAGATGTTCGAAGAGCTGAAACTAGTTTTCCAAGCTCATGCCCGGGTCGAGAGATATGATGTCTCCGACAAGTTCTACAGTTGTAAGATGGAGGAGAACAGTTCTGTCAGTGAACACATCCTGAAGATGTCTGGGTTGCACGCACGTATGACCCAGTTGAACATTAACCTCCCAGATGAGGCGGTCATTGACAGAATCCTCCAGTCGCTCCCACCAAGCTACAAGAGCTTTGTGATGAACTACAACATGCAGGGGATGGTAAAGACCATTCCTGAAGTGTTCTCGATGCTGAAGTCAGCAGAGGCTGAAATCAAGAAAGAACATCAAGTGTTGATGGTCAATAAGACCACTAAGTTCAAGAAGGGCAAGGGTAAGAAGAACTTCAAGAAGGACGGCAAAGATGTTGCCGCGCCCGGTAAGCCTGTTGCCGGGAAGAAGTCAAAGAATGGACCCAAGCCTGAGACTGAGTGCTTTTATTGCAAGGGGAAGGGGCACTGGAAGCGGAACTGCCCCAAATACTTAGCGGATAAGAAGGCCGGCAACACCAAAGGTATATTTGATATACATGTAATTGATGTGTACCTTACCAGTACTCGAAGTAACTCCTGGGTATTTGATACCGGTGCCGTTGCTCACATATGTAACTCACAGCAGGAGCTGCGGAATAAACGGAGACTGGCGAAGGACGAGGTGACGATGCGCGTCGGGAATGGTTCCAGGGTCGATGTGATCGCCGTCGGCACGCTGCCTCTACATTTACCTACGGGATTAGTTTTAAACCTCAATAATTGTTATTTAGTGCCAAGTTTGAGCATGAACATTGTATCTGGATCTCGTTTAATACGAGATGGCTACTCATTTAAGTCTGAGAATAATGGTTGTTCGATTTATATGAGAGATATGTTTTATGGTCATGCTCCGATGGTCAATGGTTTATTCTTGATGAATCTCGAGCGTAATATTACACATGTTCATAGTGTGGATGCCAAAAGATGTAAAGTTGATAACGATAGTCCCACATACTTGTGGCACTGCTGCCTTGGTCACATTGGTGTCAAGCGCATGAAGAAGCTCCATGCTGATGGACTTTTAGAGTCTCTTGATTATGAATCATTTGACACATGCGAACCTTGCCTCTTAGGCAAAATGACCAAGACTCCGTTCTCCGGAACAATGGAGCGAGCAACCAACTTGTTGGAAATCATACATACCGATGTGTGCGGTCCAATGAGCGTTGAGGCTCGCGGAGGATATCGTTATGTTCTCACTCTCACTGACGACTTGAGTAGATATGGGTATGTCTACTTAATGAAACACAAGTCTGAGACCTTTGAAAAGTTCAAGGAATTTCAGAGTGAGGTAGAGAATCAACGTGACCGTAAGATAAAGTTCCTACGATCAGATCGTGGGGGCGAATACTTAAGTCACGAATTTGGTACACACTTAAGAAAATGTGGAATCGTTTCACAACTCACGCCGCTTGGAACACCTCAGCGAAACGGTGTGTCCGAACGTCGTAATCGCACTCTATTGGATATGGTGCGGTCTATGATGTCTCTTACCGATTTACCGCGTCTAAATCCGTTGAGACGACACCGTATGAATTATGGTTTGGGAAGAAACCTAAGCTGTCGTTTCTAAAAGTTTGGGGATGCGATGCTTATGTCAAGAAACTTCAACCTGAAAAGCTCGAACCCAAGTCGGAAAAATGCGTATTCGTAGGATACCCTAAGGAAACTGTCGGGTATACCTTCTACTTAAAATCCGAAGGCAAGATCTTTGTTGCCAAGAACGGATGCTTTCTGGAGAAAGAGTTTCTCTCGAAAGAAGTAAGTGGGAGGAAAGTAGAACTCGATGAAGTACTACCTCTCGAACGGGAAAGTGGTGCAGCGCAGGAAACCATTCCTGTAATGCCCACACCAACTGAAGAGGAAAATGTTGATGATGATCAAGGTACTTCAGATCTAGTTGCTACTGAACTTCGAAGGTCCACAAGGACACGTTCCGCACCAGAGTGGTACGGCAACCCTGTCATGGAAATCATGTTGCTAGACAACAATGAACCTTCGAACTATGAAGAAGCAATGGCGGGCCCGGATTCCAACAAATGGCTTGAGGCCATGAAATCCGAGATAGAATCCATGTATGAAAACAAAGTATGGACTTTGACAGACTTGCCCGATGATCGGCGAGCGATAGAAAATAAATGGATTTTTAAGAAGAAGACGGACGCGGATGGTAATGTTACCATCTATAAAGCTCGACTTGTCGCTAAGGGTTATCGACAAGTTCAAGGGATTGACTACGACGAGACATTCTCTCCCGTGGCGAAGCTTAAGTCCGTCCGAATCATGTTAGCAATTGCCGCATACTATGATTATGAGATATGGCAGATGGACGTCAAAACGGCATTCCTTAATGGACATCTTAAGGAAGAGCTGTATATGATGCAGCCGGAAGGTTTTGTCGTTCCTCAGAACGCTAACAAAGTATGCAAGCTCCAGCGATCCATTTATGGACTGGTGCAAGCATCTCGGAGTTGGAACATTCGCTTTGATGAGATGATCAAAGCGTTTGGGTTTACGCAGACTTATGGAGAAGCCTGCGTTTACAAGAAAGTGAGTGGGAGCTCTGTAGCATTTCTCCTATTATATGTAGATGACATACTCTTGATGGGAAATGATACGAAACTCCTGGACAGCATTAAGGCCTACTTGAACAAGTGTTTTTCAATGAAGGACCTTGGAGAAGCTGCTTATATATTAGGCATCAAGATCTATAGAGATAGATCGAGACGCCTCATAGGTCTTTCACAAAGCACATACCTTGATAAGATTTTGAAGAGGTTCAAAATGGATCAGTCCAAGAAGGGGTTCTTGCCTATGTTACAAGGTGTGAGATTGAGCTCGGCTCAGTCACCGACCACGGCAAAAGATAAAGAAGAGATGAGTGTCATCCCCTATGCTTCAGCCATAGGATCTATTATGTATGCCATGCTGTATACCAGACCCGATGTAAACCTTGCCGTAAGTTTGGTTGCAAGATACCAAAGTAACCCCGGCAAGGAACACTGGACAGCGGTCAAGAATATCCTGAAGTACCTGAAAAGGACAAAGGACATGTTTCTCGTTTATGGAGGAGACGAAGAGCTCGTCGTAAAGGGTTACGTCGACGCTAGCTTCGACTCAGATCTGGATGACTCTAAGTCACAAACCGGATACGTGTATATGTTGAATGGTGGAGCAGTAAGCTGGTGCAGCTGCAAGCAGAGCGTCGTGGCGGGATCTACGTGTGAAGCGGAGTACATGGCAGCCTCGGAGGCAGCGCATGAAGCGATTTGGATGAAGGAGTTCATCACCGACCTAGGAGTCATACCCAATGCGTCGGGGCCAATCAAACTCTTCTGTGACAACACTGGAGCTATTGCCCTTGCCAAGGAGCCCAGGTTTCACAAGAAGACCAGGCACATCAAGCGTCGTTTCAACTCCATCCGTGAAAATGTTCAAGATGGAGACATAGAGATTTGCAAAGTGCACACGGATCTGAATGTCGCAGATCCGTTGACTAAACCTCTCTCGCGTGCAAAACATGATCAACACCAGAACTCTATGGGTGTTCGATTCATCACAATGTAACTAGATTGGTGACTCTAGTGCAAGTGGGAGACTGTTGGAAATATGCCCTAGAGGCAATAATAAAAGGATTATTATATTTCAATGTTCATGATAATTGTCTTTTGTTCATGCTATAACTGTATTATCCGGAAATCGTAATACACGTGTGAACACTTAGACCCAATGAGTCCCTAGTGAGCCTCTAGTTGACTAGCTCGTTATGATCAATAGATAGTCATGGTTTCCTGACTATGGACATTGGATGTCATTGATAACGGGATCACATCATTAGGAGAATGATGTGATGGACAAGACCCAATCATAAGCATAGCATAAAAGATCGTATAGTTCGTTTGCTAGAAGCTTTGCCAATGTCAAGTATCTATTCCTTCGACCATGAGATCGTGTAACTCCCGGTTACCGTAGGAGTGCCTTGGGTGTATCAAACGTCACAACGTAACTGGGTGACTATAAAGGTGCATTACAGGTATCTCCGAAAGTATTTGTTGGGTTGACACGGATCGAGACTGGGATTTGTCACTCCGTATGACGGAGAGGTATCTCTGGGCCCACTCGGTAATGCATCATCATAATGAGCTCAATGTGACCAAGGTGTTGGCCACGGGATCATGCATTACGGTACGAGTAAAGTGACTTGCCGGGTAACGAGACTGAACAAGGTATTGGGATACCGACGATCGAGTCTCGGGCAAGTAACGTACCGATTGACAAAGGGAATTGTATACAGGGTTTGATCGAATCCTCGACATCGTGGTTCAACCGATAAAATCATCGAGGAGCATGTGGGAGCCAACATGGATATCCAGACCCCGCTGTTGGTTATTGCCCGAGAGTCGTCTTGGTCATGTCTGCGTGTCTCCCGAACCCGTAGGGTCTACACACTTAAGGTTCGGTGACGCTAGGGTTAGTAGGAAGTCAAGTATGTGACTACCGAATGTTGTTCGGAGTCCCGGATGAGATCCCGGACGTCACGAGGAGTTCCGGAATGATCCGGAGGTAAAGATTTATATATGGGAAGTCCTGTTTCGGGCATCGGGACAAGTTTCGGGGTTATCGGTATTGTACCGGGACCACCGGAGGGGTCCCGGGGGCCCACCGGGTGGGGCCACCTGCCCCGGGGGGCCACATGGGCTGTAGGGGGTGCGCCTTGGCCTGCATGGGCCAAGGGCACCAGCCCCACAAAGGCCCATGCGCCTAGGGTTCAAGGGGGCAAGAGTCCTAGGAGGGGAAGGCACCTCCTAGGTGCCTTGGGGGGGAGGGAAACCCCCTTGGCCGCCGCCCCCCTAGGAGATTGGATCTCCTAGGGCCGGCCACCCCCCCCCCCCCTTGGCCCTCCTATATATAGTGGGGGAGAGGAGGGACCTCATAACCTTGAGTCCTTGGCCTTTGGTTGCCTCCTTCTCCCTCCCCAACACCTCTCCTCCTCCGTTGTGTGCTCAGCGAAGCCCTGTCGGAGTACTGCTTCTCCACCATCACCACGCCGTCGTGCTGCCGGTGGAGCTGTCTTCCTCAACCTCCCCTTTCTCCTTGCTGGATCAAGACGGAGGGGACGTCACCCGTGCCGTACGTGTGTTGAACGCGGAGGTGCTGTCCGTTCAGCACTTGGCATCGGTGATCTGAATCACGTTCGAGTACGACTCCATCATCACCTTGCAAGCTTCCGCACGCGATCTACAAGTGGTATGTAGATGCAAGCTCTCTCCCATGACTCGTTGCTTAGATGAACTCATAGATGGATCTTGGTGAAGCCGTAGGAAAAATTTTAATTTTCTGCAACGTTCCCCAACAGAGGAGCTCATGGCGAGGGTTTAGGGTTTGGGACTCGTCGCGGGTGGAGGAAGACGGGGTGGTGCGCGGTGCGGCGCGGGTGGGAGGGGAGGGGAGGGTTGCGGCGCGGGTGGGAGGGGAGGGTGCGGGTGCGGTGGCAGAAGCAGGAGCAAGCGGCGGCGGCGGCCTTGGAGAGAGGCGGCGGCAGCGGCGGGCGAGGTGGTGGAGAGAGGCGGCGGTGACCAGCAGCGGCGACGGCGACCGGGAGGACGGTGGCGGCGGCGGCGGCTGGTGACGGCGGCGGGGAGTAGCGGCGGCGGCGGCGGCGCATGGAGGCGCGGCGGCGGCGGCAGCTTTTAGGGTTAGGATCGTGCTGCGATAGATACCATGTAGGACAAGTTATGGGCTGTTTAATCTTGATGTATTGATCAGTGCACCAGACACGTATATATAAGTATAGAGGTGGGCCACAACCTCAACTATACAAAGGAAACAGGAGGTGGACCCTACACATAAATATACACGTACACAATATACTCAACACATGTTTTCGGACCAAATCACTCTATTGTAGCATGCTCGTCAAGTTTTGTACCAACACTATCAGCATAGCTTTGAGGGCCCATCATAGACGTCATTATTTCCCCCAATATCCTTGGTGGAAATTTTACCATCTCGATCATCTTCACTGAACCTTCTTAGCTTCATGACCTTGGATGGCGGTGCTCGAGCGGATGATGGCGCTTCTTCTTCGACTTTCTCTTTCAGACTCCGATCCTCCTCGAGTTCGTCCGTCTATATATAGTCGACGGAGATTCAGTGTAGATTCCTGCCGTCTCCATGGACGGTAAGATTAGGGTTTCTCATCATGTGATGAAATTTGATGTTGTGTGGTTCAAATCTATGCAAGGGTTCAACGGTGATGACTGCAGCTTCAGGATGCTAGTCTTTAAGGGCATGTGCACGAATACTTCCTGACTGACATTGACGAGGTCTCCGGCAGGGGAGTGACGACAGTGGCGCACTGACGGCTCGTTCTAGCGGTAGTATTGGTCGTTCGATGGTCTCGTAACCTTAGTGTAATTTTTATTATATTTGAGATGCTTTGTACTTTCATAAATTATAAACTTTTACTGTAGATCTGTTTTTTTGGAAAAAAGTATGAATTTAAGCACGACTTTGTTCGTATTGACTTTGTTCACACTGCTCCTTTCTGGCCTCCTCGCCCGGCCGTGCCTGCAAATTTTCCACGGCTTTGGGTTTCAGTTCGAGATTTTTTACAGTACATCATACTACCTAATATGATGAGTAGTATTAGGCTGATCGAACGGTTCATATAAATCGGTATAGAATTTGGCTCAAGGACATATGGTAATTTTGGGCCGCTCCATCCTCCACGCCGTGTGCTGCCCCAGGTCCTTCACCATCCCGACGGCGCCTTCCCGCCTCTCCGCTGGCCGCCAGATCGCCCGTGCATGCCCAAGGACGGGCACGCTGCACCAACGCCCCTGCTCAGCCTGACAACTAATGGCGCCCTCGTCTACACGGCCGTGTAGATCAGCAGCTCCGCAGGTTTTCCATTTTTGCTGGCTGCCGGCACAATGCTGACACCGATTGTCAAACCAGTTAGCTCTGTCTCCTAAGGCTGCTATGATTAGGTTTGCTGGAGCTCTGTTGAAGTTAATCAGGATTTAGGTTTTCTGGAATTAATCAAAGATTTAGCTGTCCTGTCCGATACGTGCGTGTTTGTGCAGCAGAGATTCGATCACAAGCTCGTTTACGGGCGTGTGTCATCAGGTCAAATACATCCAGAAGCCGCTTTGGCTAGCCAGCCTATGCAGCGTTGGCCAAGAGCACCGGCGAGTAACGCATCAGGAGGTAACAAACACCTCCTGGTGGCCTAGGAACGTGTGCCGGTCGGCGGCGAAGACCCTGCCCATGACCTCGAGCGGCAGGTCGATACAGAAACGCGGACGTGCTGCCATGGAGAACGGCGCCCGGCGGGGCATAGACTGCCGGAGCGATAAAGAAATACAACGCACTGTCCCAAAATACCCCTTGAGCGTTAATATACTACCAGAATTCTGCTGTAGTATTGCGGCATCTGGGCCATTGAATCACAAAAATTAAGGGTCCAAATTCATTTGATGTATCGTAAAAGGTCTCGTCAGTTCGCCCCTCTGCTCCAACCCATACATCGCCGCCATTCTCGTGCTGCTCAAGCACGTGTCGATTCAATAAGGAGGTGATGTCGCGGATAGGTCCTGATCACGGCTGAAGGGGGGCGGTGCCCCCCCCCCCCCCCCCCCCCAACCCTCATTTTCCAAATTGTAAATAGGTGTAGCAATTCATGGCTGTGGCAACATGTGTGTCGTGCATTCGAAGGGATTTCTACGCTTTGGGTTATGAAATGCCCTTCATTTTGCGGCTGCATTCTCTTGGAATACCATGCATAATCTTCACAAGCACAGGCATGGTCAGAGTTGGTTCCCTTGGCGTCGGCGAAGCTTTGAAGCCAGGCTTGATATACACACCTCTCCTATCACCGCCATAAGTTGTGTAGATTTTAATGAAAATCTAATCATTTGGTTTAAGTCGTTTGTCGTTCATCATTTATCAAGTGCACACTCAATTTGTCCTGTATGTGGTGCAAAACCCCTTCATCACTATTGCCAACACACGCCGGTGACTGGGATGTTGCTGCTAGGGTCAGCAAATTTTCTACTTGGTGCATGTTCTTGGATTAGTCTGTTCTTGGGTTGCAGATGACGCATTCATAGGTTCATAATAATATAATGGCTGCGATCTCGATTCAGTTTGACATGGAAACTACTTATCAAAATAATGTGGCACCTACGGAAATCCTGTGTTTGATCAGCTGGTAGTCGTAACTTTCAAGTCAATGGAATACAACTATATTCCAAACTGCATACCAGAATATGCGTTGTAGCAATCGGCGTTATATTCAAAGCCTGAGACGTTTTTATATTCAGGCAAAGACTGGTTGTTACATCTACTATCAAAGTGCGCTGATAGTACGAGGGATATGGTGATTTTGACCATTTGGCACATCTGGCAACTGCGGAACGATCTTACACATGGAAAAGATGTACCCCCAGTTGAGGTGACGGTGAATTATTTGCAGAGTTATTACAGGTCCCTCAACTTGGCTCAGAATTATGGCATGAAGGAGATAATCAAAGGGAAGATGGAAGAGTATGAGTTTCAACCAATTGTACTGAACAAAGTATCAAAAACACCTAAACAGTGGCCCCGTCCTCCGGCAGGATGGGTTGCTCTCTCCGTTGATGGATCATTTTCTAGGGATGATGGACATGCCGCAGCTGGCATGGTGTTGCGTAATGAGGATGGATCAGTGATTTTTGCTGCTTACAGGTACATTTTCAATTGCAATGATGCACTGGAATCAGAGATTCATGCCTCATGCAAGGAATGGCACTGGCCATTCAGCACTCGGATAAACCAGTGATTGTCCAATCGGATTCCTCATGTGCTCTAGCCACTATTTTGGGTGACACTTTATCTAGGTCGGTCTATGGTCATTTAGATGCCGAGATTAAGGCACTTCTGGTTGATAGGGAGTTTGTTCCTCTGAAAATTAGTAGAGATCAAAACAGGGTAGCACATCTTTTGGCACATTATAGCCATAGCGAGTGTTGTACTGTGGTATGGTTGAGTCTGAGTCCTCTGTGCTGTGAGGAGCAGCTGACTCAAGATTGTAACTCTGTTTTTATGGAATAAAACTCTTTTTCACCCCGCAAAAAAAAGTTTGTTTTCTAATTAAGCTTCTAACCAGCCAACCCACGCCGCTAGCTCAAACTCTTGTTGCTTTGCCAATTAAATGAGCGCGTGGGAGCCGCACCAGTAATGCTACCTATGGAACTTATACGTAAACCACTTACGGAAGGAAGCTTCCCCTCTGCCTCCCCCATGATTTTTTTTCTCCAATATGCCTAAGGATATCTTTGCATTGATAGGTAGGGTGAAAGTAACAGGGTTTGGGGTCCTACGACTTGTGCACATGGTGTCCCTGATACTCTAATGTTCATTTCATTTATTTTTGTTTTGCGAAGGACTTGCCAAAGGGCTTCTGGAATTGAATATTAGCAAGGGCAGCATTGAAGATACTCAGACGATCTTAACTTGTGGCTCTTTTTTCTTTTTCCTTGATTGCAGTATCTTCTCATTTCTTATGCCATAATCAAACATTATTCTAGAGAGCTTGCCAAATAAATAGACCATGGGCTAATGAAAAGTATTTAAATGCTTATGTACTGACCACATCGGGACATTTACACTTAAAGAGATCCGGGTCTGTTTACTGAAGCTTGGCACAAACATTACTAAACCAAAAATAAGACAAATACTGGATCCGGTTTGCCAGTCTCACTCTTTGCTATTGCTAATAATATTTTGATAATAATTAATTGTAAAATACCTGCCAGTGCATCTATAATGAATCATCAATTGCCATGACATTAATAATAATTGTCAGGACCTTTAATTTCCTGCCTAAACGCGTTAATTTCTTTTATGATGACTACTTATGCTATTTTCACTAGAGAGGATGCCTCATGCGGTGGCGGAGCTAGAGGGTGGACAAAGTGGGACGTGCGCCATATGACTTCACATATCACCTTCACAAGCAATCGTAATATATGTTCCAAACATAATATGTGTGAACAACATGAACGGTAGTAGATATGTGTCCTCCCATAAGCCTCCTAGATACTCTTGTTCCTGTGCCTATGTCGTTTCTTACTACTAGCATTAAATAAAATCTGTAGCTAGAATTGCCTAAAGTACAATTCATGTTTCAGTTATGGTTTATGCATCTTGGCCATGTTCCAAACTTTCTAGCGATAGAGGCAGAGTATGCTTTGTAAAAAAAGGATTATCATCACAAAATTTCTTGACCCCTAATGTTATATACTTTGAACATACGAAACCCGATCTTTCATTTGTAGTTTGCGTACTTAACATCCATTGCTATATGTCTCACCATATGAGTAGTTGAATCTTCATTTTGTTTTTGTGTCAAAACTGCTTCAGTACTTCTCACTTTGTATGCAATGGGGAAATGGTTTCTTAGTTCATTTATGAGAAACAATAATTTACATTGTGGAAATGTTTTGAGTAAATCCTAGACAGTCATTTAATGCCATTCTCTGTATTTTCAGTTGTGTCGTTGGAGACTTGAAAATGTATACAAATGCATCAGTCTCTCTTTTCTTTAAGGTTGTATGTGGCAGCATATGTGGCGAACGGAGAATTGCATTCATGGAGTGGCATTTTCAAGCTTAGGCAGCTGCATTACATAAGGAGCACTTCAGTCTTGCGGATGCAAGACTAGATATGCTACTATTTTCCTGCTATAACTGTGCCATGTAAGTAAGATACACCCTTGTTGTGCTTTTAATGAGAAAAAAATCTAACTGGTATCGCTGATGTATTGTATAGTTCTAACTGTCCATGGAGTGTTTTTTGTCCCCTATTTCTTCAATACCAATGGCAATTTTCAAACTTTGTCAACTATATTTGCATGCATCATGTTTCAGTTATTCTTAATTAACTGCTATGTTATAAACTTTCATAACCCAGGTATAGTCACGATGTGTTGGAGTAACCATGGAGCTAGGATAATTGATTGGGACCACACTAGCATTGCCTGTTGGTCTGCATGCTATTATTCTGATACATTTCTAGTGCCCCTCCCTTTGTAATTACTCTTGAAGTAAGATTAATTTGGCCTGATGCTTATATTCTCACTTAGATAAATCTCTAAACACACACACACACACACGCATGCACGCAACTATTCATATATACTATTCATTGGCTTTATTTGCACGCAAAACTACATATTTTCTTCATAAATCTGCCAAGGGCAAGGCCATAAGGTTGCCATCCTGTAACACCTATTTAATTTTGTTTCTTGGTCAATTTACATACCATTCTAATTGGATAAATATGGGTAAGAAAACACCCACCATTAAGGTTTGTACTGGGTTCAAGTTTAATATAAACAAATACGACCCACAACCAGGCCAATGGAGACTCGATGGAACTTCCATTACGCACTCTCTGTTTTCAAAATAAAGAGGAACTCCATGTTTTACATAAATTTCTAACCCTACCAAACAACATTCAAAATGGATGGGCGTGGCAACGCACGCCATCAATGATTTAGTAAGTGTATACGTTGGATTAGGAAGCTCACCCAACAAGGTTCTGCTGGAATCAAGCTTAACGGGGAGACTGAGTTCTTTACTGTAGGGAAGGGGCCAAGGCAAGGAGATCCCCTATCCCCTCTCATATTTAATCTAGTTGTATATGTCTTCTCCAGGATCCTAGTCAAATGGAGTACAGCAGGGCTAGTTAGAGGGCTCTACCCAAAACTTTGGTCATGGAGGTGTAATTCGTTTGCAGTGTGCTCATGATACTTTTCTTTTCTCGGAGGATGGTGGTAGATTAGCTTTAAACCCTAAATGGATTTTGACCTCCTTTGAGCAGGTTTCAGGGATGAAATTGATTACCATCAAAGTGAGTTGATTTCTATTAACATGGAGGATGATGAGGTGGCCCCATTCGTTGACATTTTTCAATGTTTTTCTTTTAGAAATGGAGGAGGACCCCCGGCCTCTGCGTCTGGACGATGCATGCAGCCACTTTATTAATTATTCACATAAGACCTTACAAAGTCATACAACAGTAAGACTAAAGCCACTGTCTAGGCAACATCTGTCGCTACTCCTATCCAGTTGATGTAGGGATGGTGATAGTCTGGGCCTAATACCAAACAGACCTCGCAGCCAAACCTAACATCTAAGACCTGAGGTCCCAACCAGGACGCCTGCCAGGTATGGGGCACCCACCAGTCCGGTGCACTCCTCAACTAGGACGCCTACCGGGTATGAGGCCGCCGCAGCCACTTGCCACCAATCCATCTTCAGAGCTATACTGTTGCATCTATCGTGCCAGGTCTCTCTGCCATCGACGCCACCACCACGCCAGACAGCGTCGCCCTCCTTCGCGAGTCCAGCACACGCGCCCATCGCTGAAACTCCGCAGCGCCATGCCGCCAGGATCCGTCATCGACCTTGCGGTAGATGAAACGCCGCTCCTCCTCGTCCCCTCCAGCCAGCTCCTGTTCCAAAACGATGCCCTCATGAGGGAGCACGCCATCGAAGGTGTTGTCATCGTCCGATCCGGTAGACCCAGATTTAGGGTTTCCCCCAGAATCCCGATCATGTTGACGCAGTTTGCAACGACGATGCCTCAACAGGGGGTGTCGGAGACGTAGTCATCGTCCGCCATGACCAAAGTCAGCGCGATTTTCACCGGAAGTAGTGCCACCACGATCTCGCCGCTGACTGGATCCGAGCACACCCTCGCCATGTAGATGTATGGTGTCATCGGAAATCTGGTTGAGGACCTCCGCCGCCTCACCCCGGCCCCATCACGCGTCGTTGGCCGGCCATAGCCTAACCATGATGGATCTGGCCGGGATGCCAGATCCGCAACAACTGCCGCCACCCAACACCCGGCCTGGCAAGCCAACGACTTAACCCACCGGCCATGGGGAAACGGCTGCCACCGCACGCCAGGGTCGCCGCCCTGACCGCGCCGGTTGAAGACGAAGGCGCCAATGCGAGATCGATCGAGACGACCTGAATCCCTCGCACGCGACCCCGGTCAGCCACGCAGAACCTCCTCGCCGCGCTGACGAGAGGTTCACCGCCGGACCCACCGCGCCGGCTTCTGACGCCACGCTGCAAGCGGGCCACGCCGTCCAGGGCAATGCGCCGCCGTGAGGAGAAGAGTGCCCTGCCGCTGCCGTCCTCCGAGGCGGGCTTCGCCCGTCGGCCTCCTCTGGCAGCGGCCAGGCCACGGGCTACAGATGCGAGGGACGGGGCGGCGGCGGCTAGGGTTCGCTCATGCCCCCCCCCCCCCCCCCCGCCCCCCTGGAGAGCGACGCGAGCGTCTTTTTTGGGGGAATCGACATTTACCTTCGCCTTTACACATTGAGAACCTTAGGATGGAGGATTTGCAACCTCTAGTGGATAATACCTAGAATTTCAGGCTGAAGGGGTGAACTTCTATCTCATAAAGCCAAGATAGTTCTTATTGAGTCATATCTTTTCAAGTATATTTTGTCTATATGTTTTGTTTGTTGAAGTTCCCTAAATGCATCGTTAGAATTCTCGATTCCTAGATGGCTAATTGTCTCTGGATTGATCATGAGGGGAATAATAAAATTCATCTAGATGAATTGTCCTTCCATCTACATGAAAAAGATTTTGGGGGTTTAGGCATTCCAAACTTGCAGGACCTGAAATTTGAGGAACTTTTGTTAGGAGACACATTGCGTTGGAAGGTATAATGTGGAGAAAGGTTATTGACTCTAAGTATAATGTGGAGAAAGGTTATTGATGTAGAATGTCCATTGAAACTCAAAATAACAGTTGATAGGTGTTGAATGGAATGGTGGGGTGGATGGGGTATCTATAGGCTGGACCCAAAAATCTGACCTCTACACACTTTTACTTACAACACCATGCACTAAGTTGTTAGCTCGGATCCACCAAATGTAATGAAAGCTGTCAAGTATGCATACGCTTAGATTTGAAGGAAATGTGCCTAGAAACTCTCCATGGAAGAGGAAACATGGTGCAGGCTAAGAGATGGGGTTCAGAGGGGCCGACCTGCATGGTTTGAATGGTTCCAGACAGCACGCAATACGCTATTGCAACTACTTCAAAGGTTCCAAATGGAATAAATGTGTAGATGATCTGAATGTCACAACGAACAATGACTATCTCTCTAGAGTGGAGTCAGAGGCTCCGAATTGGAATTGGTTCGAAGGTCTGACCAAGTGAAAAAAGAGATATAGGCTAGGAGTAGGGAAGAAGTGGTTAGGATAATTTTGGACCGAAAACATTTTCAAATTCGGTTGCATGATATCTTAAGAGATCTTTGACATCCGAACACAATCTGTCTAGTACGGTATAGGGTATTACTTATATGTGATGATTTACTATAATCCTTTTTATCAGGATAATCCAACCTTCAAAATTTGGCTATATGATTTATTGGCTATATTTTAAGTATTAACTAGCAACAGTTGTATTTATATGCTTATGACATGAGACATATGCTTCTACTAGTTTATTTGGACTACTTTAGTAGCTTCTAGTTCTTTAATGTGTTAAGTGTATAATTTTTAATATTTACTTGGTGTTTATGTATAATTTTAGTTTAGAACATGTATATATTCCTCATATATGCATGCCGTATATGTCCGTTTCTGATATGTGTCCATTCTGTTACCGTAACATATGTCCTAATCCAACATACTCCGATATGGGAATCTGCATCCATACCACATCCGTCTCGCTTCAGAATCTGAAAAATGGAATAGGGTATAGTATGAGCACTATCCATATGAATACACTTCGATTTCACTCGTACTAGAAATTATGAGACCTCTGACCTTTTTTGGAGTCTAATCTTCAAGAACTTTGCCAAAAAAAAAACTTTACCTCAGAGTGAATGGCACGAAACCACCACATTTGGGGCTTATTTTGCAGAAAACCACCTGGTCGCTAATCATTTGCAAAAGCCACCGCTGATTCAGTAAAAGTGTTGCAAAAAGCACTGAACAGGTGGTTTAGCCCGTTTAACCATTTTCTGACTAGTGGGGCCGGACTGTAAGGAGCTGATTTGTCAACAAATTGACATATACCTCCCTGGATCTTATAAAAGAAAAGCAATCAAGCCCCCCCCCCCCCCCCCCCCCCGGCCCCGGAGGGCATCTCCTTCCTCTCGCCGGGAAGAAGCAGGATGGCGGCAGCTGGGCGGAGCTGCAGGCGAGGAACGGTAGCGCGGCGGCGGGATCCAGCCAGGATCCGGCGGGACTGGAGGCGGCGCGACGAACTGAGAGGGGGCGACGGCCTCGGCTCCTGCAGCAAAACGACGGCGAGGCGGAGAAGTCAGCAGCGGCGCGACACGAGGATAAGAAAGGGACCGGAGGCGGCGCAAGGAGGCACCCAATTGAAAATTTATTTTCTTGTTGCTCTCCTCGATCTCTTGATTGACTGCTTCACGGACGGTGCCCATGGCCATGGCATCGCCGTCGTGGTCATCTTGCTGCGCCTCTACCTCCACCCGTCCTCTGCCTAGTCCCCCCGCGAGAAGCAAGAGCAGGAACCTGTGGCGGGCAAGCAGCGGCAGGAGGAGCGCCAGCGGAGGGAAGAGACCGCAGGAGTTGTCCATCCGCGCGGTGGCCGCACCGTCGTCGGCGGTGGACTACTCGGACACCAGCGCCGGCGCCGGCGACATCCCCTCGCTGAAAATCAAGCTGCTGGTGAGTGGCCGATAAGAATATTCCAGCATCTGACCGAGCATTTCGTAGCCGCTCCCACGCTCGCTTGACGGACCCTCGCATGATTCGTCAACGCAGAGCGCGGTCGCCGGGCTGAACCGGGGCCTCGCGGCGAGCCAGGAAGACCTGGACCGGGCGGACGCGGCGGCGAGGCAGCCCGAGGCAGCGGCGCCGGCCCCCGTGGACCCCGGGGAGGGGTTGATTGCTTTTCTTTGTTAGATATAGGGGTGTGTGTGTTAATTGTTTGCTGAGTCAGATCCTTACAACCGGGTCCCATTTGTCGGAAACGCCCTCAACCGCGCTAAATTACATGTTCAGTGCAATCTGCAACACTTTTACTGAATCCGCGGTGGCTTTTGCAAATGATTAGCGACCAGATTGTTTTCTGCAAGATAAGCCCCAAATGTGGTGGTTTCTTGCAATTCACTTCTTTACCTCACGTATCGTAGTCCTCTTTTGATAGTATTGAAATATCTATGGATTCAATGTGATATCCGATCACTACAAACTATGAAATGGTATCATTTGGGACGTAAGCTGATAACACTTAGAGAAAACATTAGTACCCTTAATGAAGTTATCATATATCATCGAAACCCACTAGGGGTCAATGCTTACACCCTCGAGGCCGCCGCCTGGGCCGAGCGGGAGGGGTGGAGGAGGGGTACCCAGACGGCCGCCGCCACCATCATGGTGATATCTTCCTCCTCCTACGACGCATGCCATGCTATGCCGTCCCATTACGTCCTTTCTAGATATTTGCGGTGTGTCTCAGAATCTATCTTTGTCTATGTCACATTTGGAAGCTATCCATGCATGATTATATGTAGTATCTCGCATTTGGACTTGAATTTTGACATTCTAAAATTTATGCATTGCAAATTTCATGAAATTGTGTGACGCTCAACACCTAGAAGTTTGTGACATATGCGAACCAACCTGTGATTGAATGGTTAGAGGGACTGTGGTATCCCAAGCCCATCAGAATTCAAGTCCTGGTGCTCGCATTATTCCTGAATTTATTTCAGGTCTTCCGGCGATGCGTTTTTAGTGGGAGGAGACGTTCCCGTCGACGACGAGGCACCTACAGTGACTTCGTAAATCTCAAAATGATATGTCTGCTCAGTCTCTCGAAAGTGCTCATAGGGGTAGGATGTGCGTGTGTGCGTTCATAAGGATAAATGTATGCGCATATGTATAAGCACTTGCATCTGTACTGTGTTGAAAAAAAAAAAGAAGTTTGCGACATATTAATGCCCGGCTGGCGCACCGCACACGCAGAAAGAAAAGACGAGAGAATTGGTTACGCTCTCCGCTCTAACTTATGTAGGCTCCCTAACAAAGGCCACGTACTTGCGCTGCATGCATGCATGCATATCCATGTACTTCCTCCGTTCTCAAATGTAAGTCTTTTTAGAGATTTCACTACAAACTACATACAGATGTATATAGACATATTTTATAGTGTAGATTCACTTATTTTGCTCCGTATGTAGTTCATAGTGGATTCTTTAAAAAGACTTATATTTAGGAACCGAGGGAGTACTTACGAACGATGCGATCACCAGCCAATGCAAAGTGGATCACCAACCGATAACAGATGACGACGACGTGGATCAAATCGTTGATCGATGCGTGCAGTGGACTCTGGAATCAACCGATTTTTAATTCGCCAACTGAAATTTCGGCGAGTTAGCCGGTCTCTCGTTGTCACGCATCACTTCGCCGGCCACCCGGCAAACATGCAGCCAGATCATCTACCGAGCTGGATCGATCAATGCCGAGGCCTATATAAGCCATGAGTCGCCTGTTTCATTCATCTATCCATCCATCCATCCACCAGCCACTTCACACAGGCAAACGAGTGGTAGAGGTTCAGGCATGGCAGCTCCGAGAGCGCTCGTCCTCGCCGTCCTGCTCGTGATTGTCCTCGCCAACGCCGAGGCGACGTTGGTGGTCGTCGGCCAGGCCAAGTGCGCCGAGTGCACCAGGAAGAACATGAACGCCGAGGAAGCCTTCAATGGTGAGCTAGTTACATACGCCTATATAGGTAGATAGATATGAAGAGTGCTGTCACTCTGCAGATGCATACTTCACACACTTATAAATATATGGAGATCAACTCACAGTCCCTGATGTACTGATGTCCCTGCCACGAAAATTTTGTCAGGTCTCCAGGTGGCAGTCAAGTGTAAGAACGTCCACGGCGCCTACGAGAGCAAGGCAGTGGGCGCCCTCGACGGCACTGGCGCCTTCAGCGTGCCCGCCGCTGACCTCCATGGCGCCAACTGCGTCGCTCAGCTCCACAGCACTGCCTCCAATGCGCCGTGCCCCGGCCAGGAGCCATCAAAAATCGTGCCGGTTTTGGAAGGCACCACCTTTGGCATCATCGCCGGTGGCCACACTGCCACACCGTCCTCTGTGGCGCCGGAGTGCGCGTCCATGACCCTGTGCGGGCCGATCAAGAAGCACATCATCGAGCACTTCCACCACAAGAAGCCCGTGCCGCCGAAGCCAGAGCCCAAGCCACAGCCCCACCCGGATTACGGTCCCGTGCCCAAGCCGGAACCGAAGCCGCAGCCCCACCCGGACTACCACCCCGTCCCTCCCACGCCCACCTACGGCGGTGGGGGCGGCGGCGGATACCACGGACACCATTGAGCCCGGTCTACCACCGTCCTGTCCAGCGTTGAATCTCATCACCGGGTTCAGAGTCAGTGAGTGATCGACATTGCTATTTATGATCCGTTTGCAAGCGCGTGGGTGTATTGTTTGGTGTTATGCCATTCGCTACCCCGTTTTAGTATCTGCACTGCAGAGTTTGTTGGAGCTAATCTTGACATGTGTGTACATGCATGTGCGCACTGCAAGTTAGTGGCCTAGAGATGGCCGGATCGTTTAGTCAGTTGTGTACTGGAGTGAGTCCAGTAGTTGGTGTTGGACTGGTCGTGGTGCCTAGAGCGATTCTAGGAGAGGATCAAGTCAGGTTGTTAGCTGAACACGGCTGGGTAGTGTTTGGCCGTTGAGTTAGTGGGCATAAGAATAGGGCTAGTTAGTGGTGTGAGTGGTGCATGGTAGTTGTGGCTGCATGCACCGTTGAAAGTGCAACTAATCCCCGGGTGGTTTTGGTAATTAATAACAACATATATATCATTGAACTAATAGTTACTTGAGAATCATTTCAGAGAGTTCAGTGATATGGGTATGGCAAGGACTGAAGAAGTGGACCCCCCAAAATGCTAAGGCAAGCATTGGCAAAAGCTCAAGACTCCATTTTTGGTTTAGTGATCCAAGATCACATTGAGTCCATAGGAAAAGCCAATAATATTAAAAGGGGACGAGGTTATGATGATGACCTGGTTGCTCAAGTGCTTAGTGATACATCTCCTAAACTATCAGCAACTTTCACTGCCATATACACTCATAAGTAGTCTCGGTCCCACCGATATTCCAAACTCAGTCACACCGAGATGAACCACCTCAGCCATAAGCCAAACCCTAGAAAACTCGGATTTTCCGATTCTGAACTCGGTCTCACCGAAACATGAGTTGCCAAGCTTCTGTAACCTTCTGTCATCAAATCGGTGTCACCGAGATGATGAAGTCGGTCCCACCGAAACTGGCATGCTCTTGTCATTGCACGAATCGGACTAACCGAGATTGTATTTTCGGTAACACCGAAAATCCCAACGTTCACATTATTTGAACTATCGGTCTCACCGAGTTGTCCACTTCGGTCCCACCGAGATTGCTCAAATGTGTGTAACGGTTGGATTTTGTGTGGAGGCTATTTATACCCCACCACCCCCTCTTCATTCGTGGAGAGAGCCATCAGAAAGAACTACCACTCCTACCTTACATTTCTGAGAAGAGAACTACCTACCCTTGTGTTGAGATCAAGTTGCTCCACTCCCACCATATGAAGCTTGATCTCTAGCCTTCCCAAGTTGCTTTCCACTCAATCCTTTCTTCCACCACAGCCAAATCAGTGAGGAGAGTTGAGTGTTGGGGAGATTATCATTTGAAGCACAAGAGCAAGGAGTTCATCATCATCTACAACATCTATTACCTTTTGGAGGGTGGTGCCTCCTAGATTGGTTAGGTGTCGCTTGGGAGCCTCCGTTATCGAGATGTGGAGTTGAACCAAGAAGTTTGTAAGGGCAAGGAGATCGCCTACTTCGTGAAGATCTACCCCGAGTAAGGCTAGCCCTCCATGGGCGTAGGCCATGATGGAATAGACAAGGTTGCTTCTTCGTGGACCCTTCGTGGGTGGAGCCCTCCGTGGACTCGTGCAGCCGTTACCCTCCGTGGGTTGAAGTCTCCATCAACGTGGAAGTACGATAGCACCACCTATCGGAACCACGAGAAAAATCACCGCGTCTCCAAAATTGCGTTTGCTCTTCTCCACCTCTCTTTACTACATGTGCAATTTACTTTCCGCTGCCTATACTCTAGAATTGCATGTGTAGGGTGATGCTTGACTTGATCATAAGTGTGAATCTGCCAAAAACTGTTCTTTGTCAAAAGGCAGAATTTTTATATTGTCAAGTAGTCTAATCACCCCCCCTCTAGACATACTTTCGATCCTAAGTGAGTCCAGTAGTTGGTGTTGGACTGGTCGTGGTGCCTAGAGCGATTCTAGGAGAGGATCAAGTCAGGTTGTTAGCTGAACACGGCTGGGTAGTGTTTGGCCGTTGAGTTAGTGAGCATAAGAATAGGGCTAGTTAGTGGTGTGAGTGGTGCATGGTAGTTGTGGCTGCATGCACCGTGGAGTGTCAAGTCCTTGTATAAATAGTTCCCTGAGTGAATGAAAAAAAGAAGCCGAGAGGGCTGTGGAGAAACAATGTAGCTCTTGTGCTGACAAGGAAGAATGCCTCAGCGCAAAGACCTTGGGGCTCTCCTTGTACGTGTGTGTGTGTGTTTCCTGAGAGTTTCTTCCATGGGTGTGTGTTCGAGAGAAACCACGAGAGGAAGAGTAGTCAGAGGAAGAAGAAGAAGCGGCGCTGCTAGGAGGCGGCGCCAACAATTGGTATCAGAGCCTTGTCGATCCGAGGCGGTTGCGGCACGGCGGACTCCGTGCGAGATGGAGGCCGGCGGCGCAAGGAAGAGGTCGGTGGCAGCGCGAGGCCGCTGGCGGCTCTTACGGCGCAAGGCCGTTATGAGGAGGAGGTGGCGCGGTGATCGGCGTCGCGAAGGCGTCGTTCGCGTCAAGAGAAGGCCGCTTCATACGGCATGACACCGTGGTGACCGGCGCTGCGGTAGCCCTATCCACGGCAGGTGGTTGGCGCTGTGAGGGCGTCATCCACGACAAGAAGGAGACGGCGGTGAGATGCTGCCACAACGACGGCGAGATGCCGTTACAAGGTGAGGCGGTGAGATGCCGCTAAGAAGAGGTATGGTGGCATGATGCTTGCACTCGGGTCAGTGCGATGCCGATGGCGGTGGTGCGATGCCATCGTCATCATGGAGAGTTGGTGTGAAGCCAACAAATGTTGCAATGCGATGTTGTGTCAAGGTGCGCGTATTCGGCGCTGCGACGGCGTCGACGACGAGATGGAGTGGCGCTCGGCGCCGTGAAGGTCTTATCCATGGAAGTTGTGGTGAGCTACTATGTCAAGATTAGGAGGGAAACTGTTGGAGCTAATCTTGACATGTGTGTACGTGCATGTGCGCACTGCAAGTTAGTGGCCTAGAGATGGCCGGATCGTTTAGTCAGTTGTGTACTGGAGTGAGTCCAGTAGTTGGTGTTGGACTGGTCGTGGTGCCTAGAGCGATTCTAGGAGAGGATCAAGTCAGGTTGTTAGCTGAACACGGCTGGGTAGTGTTTGGCCGTTGAGTTAGTGGGCATAAGAATAGGGCTAGTTAGTGGTGTGAGTGGTGCATGGTAGTTGTGGCTGCATGCACCATGGAGTGTCAAGTCCTTGTATAAATAGTTCCCTGAGTGAATGAAAAAAAGAAGCCGAGAGGGCTGTGGAGAAACAATGTAGCTCTTGTGCTGACAAGGAAGAATGCCTCAGCGCAAAGACCTTGGGGCTCTCCTTGTACGTGTGTGTGTGTGTTTCCTGAGAGTTTCTTCCATGGGTGTGTGTTCGAGAGAAACCACGAGAGGAAGAGTAGTCAGAGGAAGAAGAAGAAGCGGCGCTGCTAGGAGGCGGCGCCAACAATTGGTATCAGAGCCTTGTCGATCCGAGGCGGTGGCGGCACGGCGGACTCCGTGCGAGATGGAGGCCGGCGGCGCAAGGAAGAGGTCGGTGGCAGCGCGAGGCCGCTGGCGGCTCTTACGGCGCGAGGCCGTTATGAGGAGGAGGTGGCGCGGTGATCGGCGTCGCGAAGGCGTCGTTCGCGTCAAGAGAAGGCCGCTTCATACGGCATGACACCGTGGTGACCGGCGCTGCGGTAGCCCTATCCACGGCAGGCGGTTGGCGCTGTGAGGGCGTCATCCACGACAAGAAGGAGACGGCGGTGAGATGCTGCCACAACGACGGCGAGATGCCGTTACAAGGTGAGGCGGTGAGATGCCGCTAAGAAGAGGTATGGTGGCATGATGCTTGCACTCGGGTCAGTGCGATGCCGATGGCGGTGGTGCGATGCCATCGTCATCATGGAGAGTTGGTGTGAAGCCAACAAATGTTGCAATGCGATGTTGTGTCAAGGTGCGCGTATTCGGCGCTGCGACGGCGTCGACGACGAGATGGAGTGGCGCTCGGCGCCGTGAAGGTCTTATCCATGGAAGTTGTGGTGAGCTACTATGTCAAGATTAGGAGGGAAACTGTTGGAGCTAATCTTGACATGTGTGTACGTGCATGTGCGCACTGCAAGTTAGTGGCCTAGAGATGGCCGGATCGTTTAGTCAGTTGTGTACTGGAGTGAGTCCAGTAGTTGGTGTTGGACTGGTCGTGGTGCCTAGAGCGATTCTAGGAGAGGATCAAGTCAGGTTGTTAGCTGAACACGGCTGGGTAGTGTTTGGCCGTTGAGTTAGTGGGCATAAGAATAGGGCTAGTTAGTGGTGTGACTGGTGCATGGTAGTTGTGGCTGCATGCACCGTGGAGTGTCAAGTCCTTGTATAAATAGTTCCCTGAGTGAATGAAAAAAAGAAGCCGAGAGGGCTGTGGAGAAACAATGTAGCTCTTGTGCTGACAAGCAAGAATGCCTCAGCGCAAAGACCTTGGGGCTCTCCTTGTACGTGTGTGTGTGTGTGTTTCCTGAGAGTTTCTTCCATGGGTGTGTGTTCGAGAGAAACCACGAGAGGAAGAGTAGTCAGAGGAAGAAGAAGAAGCGGCGCTGCTAGGAGGTGGCGCCAACAATTGGTATCAGAGCCTTGTCGATCCGAGGCGGTGGCGGCACGGCGGACTCCGTGCGAGATGGAGGCCGGCGGCGCAAGGAAGAGGTCGGTGGCAGCGCGAGGCCGCTGGCGGCTCTTACGGCGCGAGGCCGTTATGAGGAGGAGGTGGCGCGGTGATCGGCGTCGCGAAGGCGCCGTTCGCGTCAAGAGAAGGCCGCTTCATACGGCATGACACCGTGGTGACCGGCGCTGCGGTAGCCCTATCCACGGCAGGCGGTTGGCGCTGTGAGGGCGTCATCCACGACAAGAAGGAGACGGCGGTGAGATGCTGCCACAACGACGGCGAGATGCCGTTACAAGGTGAGGCGGTGAGATGCCGCTAAGAAGAGGTATGGTGGCATGATGCTTGCACTCGGGTCAGTGCGATGCCGATGGCGGTGGTGTGATGCCATCGTCATCATGGAGAGTTGGTGTGAAGCCAACAAATGTTGCAATGCGATGTTGTGTCAAGGTGCGCGTATTCGGCGCTGCGACGGCGTCGACGACGAGATGGAGTGGCGCTCGGCGCCGTGAAGGTCTTATCCATGGAAGTTGTGGTGAGCTACTATGTCAAGATTAGGAGGGAAACTGTTGGAGCTAATCTTGACATGTGTGTACGTGCATGTGCGCACTGCAAGTTAGTGGCCTAGAGATGGCCGGATCGTTTAGTCAGTTGTGTACTGGAGTGAGTCCAGTAGTTGGTGTTGGACTGGTCGTGGTGCCTAGAGCGATTCTAGGAGAGGATCAAGTCAGGTTGTTAGCTGAACACGGCTGGGTAGTGTTTGGCCGTTGAGTTAGTGGGCATAAGAATAGGGCTAGTTAGTGGTGTGAGTGGTGCATGGTAGTTGTGGCTGCATGCACCGTGGAGTGTCAAGTCCTTGTATAAATAGTTCCCTGAGTGAATGAAAAAAAGAAGCCGAGAGGGCTGTGGAGAAACAATGTAGCTCTTGTGCTGACAAGGAAGAATGCCTCAGCGCAAAGACCTTGGGGCTCTCCTTGTACGTGTGTGTGTGTGTGTTTCCTGAGAGTTTCTTCCATGGGTGTGTGTTCGAGAGAAACCACGAGAGGAAGAGTAGTCAGAGGAAGAAGAAGAAGCGGCGCTGCTAGGAGGCGGCGCCAACAATTGGTATCAGAGCCTTGTCGATCCGAGGCGGTGGCGGCACGGCGGACTCCGTGCGAGATGGAGGCCGGCGGCGCAAGGAAGAGGTCGGTGGCAGCGCGAGGCCGCTGGCGGCTCTTACGGCGCGAGGCCGTTATGAGGAGGAGGTGGCGCGGTGATCGGTGTCGCGAAGGCGTCGTTCGCGTCAAGAGAAGGCCGCTTCATACGGCATGACACCGTGGTGACCGGCGCTGCGGTAGCCCTATCCACGGCAGGCGGTTGGCGCTGTGAGGGCGTCATCCACGACAAGAAGGAGACGGCGGTGAGATGCTGCCACAACGACGGCGAGATGTCGTTACAAGGTGAGGCGGTGAGATGCCGCTAAGAAGAGGTATGGTGGCATGATGCTTGCACTCGGGTCAGTGCGATGCCGATGGCGGTGGTGCGATGCCATCGTCATCATGGAGAGTTGGTGTGAAGCCAACAAATGTTGCAATGCGATGTTGTGTCAAGGTGCGCGTATTCGGCGCTGCGACGGCGTCGACGACGAGATGGAGTGGCGCTCGGCGCCGTGAAGGTCTTATCCATGGAAGTTGTGGTGAGCTACTATGTCAAGATTAGGAGGGAAACTGTTGGAGCTAATCTTGACATGTGTGTACGTGCATGTGCGCACTGCAAGTTAGTGGCCTAGAGATGGCCGGATCGTTTAGTCAGTTGTGTACTGGAGTGAGTCCAGTAGTTGGTGTTGGACTGGTCGTGGTGCCTAGAGCGATTCTAGGAGAGGATCAAGTCAGGTTGTTAGCTGAACACGGCTGGGTAGTGTTTGGCCGTTGAGTTAGTGGGCATAAGAATAGGGCTAGTTAGTGGTGTGAGTGGTGCATGGTAGTTGTGGCTGCATGCACCGTGGAGTGTCAAGTCCTTGTATAAATAGTTCCCTGAGTGAATGAAAAAAAGAAGCCGAGAGGGCTGTGGAGAAACAATGTAGCTCTTGTGCTGACAAGGAAGAATGCCTCAGCGCAAAGACCTTGGGGCTCTCCTTGTACGTGTGTGTGTGTGTTTCCTGAGAGTTTCTTCCATGGGTGTGTGTTCGAGAGAAACCACGAGAGGAAGAGTAGTCAGAGGAAGAAGAAGAAGCGGCGCTGCTAGGAGGCGGCGCCAACAATTGGTATCAGAGCCTTGTCGATCCGAGGCGGTGGCGGCACGGCGGACTCCGTGCGAGATGGAGGCCGGCGGCGCAAGGAAGAGGTCGGTGGCAGCGCGAGGCCGCTGGCGGCTCTTACGGCGCGAGGCCGTTATGAGGAGGAGGTGGCGCGGTGATCGGCGTCGCGAAGGCGTCGTTCGCGTCAAGAGAAGGCCGCTTCATACGGCATGACACCGTGGTGACCGGCGCTGCAGTAGCCCTATCCACGGCAGGCGGTTGGCGCTGTGAGGGCGTCATCCACGACAAGAAGGAGACGGCGGTGAGATGCTGCCACAACGACGGCGAGATGCCGTTACAAGGTGAGGCGGTGAGATGCCGCTAAGAAGAGGTATGGTGGCATGATGCTTGCACTCGGGTCAGTGCGATGCCGATGGCGGTGGTGCGATGCCATCGTCATCATGGAGAGTTGGTGTGAAGCCAACAAATGTTGCAATGCGATGTTGTGTCAAGGTGCGCGTATTCGGCGCTGCGACGGCGTCGACGACGAGACGGAGTGGCGCTCGGCGCCGTGAAGGTCTTATCCATGGAAGTTGTGGTGAGCTACTATGTCAAGATTAGGAGGGAAACTGTTGGAGCTAATCTTGACATGTGTGTACGTGCATGTGCGCACTGCAAGTTAGTGGCCTAGAGATGGCCGGATCGTTTAGTCAGTTGTGTACTGGAGTGAGTCTAGTAGTTGGTGTTGGACTGGTCGTGGTGCCTAGAGCGATTCTAGGAGAGGATCAAGTCAGGTTGTTAGCTGAACACGGCTGGGTAGTGTTTGGCCGTTGAGTTAGTGGGCATAAGAATAGGGCTAGTTAGTGGTGTGAGTGGTGCATGGTAGTTGTGGCTGCATGCACCGTGGAGTGTCAAGTCCTTGTATAAATAGTTCCCTGAGTGAATGAAAAAAAGAAGCCGAGAGGGCTGTGGAGAAACAATGTAGCTCTTGTGCTGACAAGGAAGAATGCCTCAGCGCAAAGACCTTGGGGCTCTCCTTGTACGTGTGTGTGTGTGTTTCCTGAGAGTTTCTTCCATGGGTGTGTGTTCGAGAGAAACCACGAGAGGAAGAGTAGTCAGAGGAAGAAGAAGAAGCGGCGCTGCTAGGAGGCGGCGCCAACAGAGTTGAGAGTTCAGAATAACATTTGCGAGGAATGTGTGTATTGCTTTTTAAAAATTTGTAATTTCGGTGTGTGTTTTGTATAAGAAGTTATTACTGTGAATCAAGTAATTTAATCAAGTCCATTTGGGTCAATGGAATCACTGAAGCCGTTCGCGTGGATGGATGATTGGGTATGACGACGACAATAGTTTTGCCATGCATTGCGTAGTTGTCTGAGACTATCATTACTTTCAGTCAATTTTCAGATCTGTGGAGTAGAATTCACGCAAGTGTGCAAATGGATTTTCCTCGCAGAAAAAAAAGTATGCAAATGGATTTGTGATAAGACAACTCATGGCATTCACGTCAAATGCCAAATGGTAGCTACTGGTCCAGGCTTGAGAGCGGACTAATTTGGAAGCGGCACTGTGGGTGGGTACGATCGGGATATATGGCCTGGTCCAGCTCAAGTACACAGGGGTTCTCGGGCAGGGACGAAACCCTAGCCACCGGGGGTTCTCCTTCCTTCCCTCCCTCCCTCCATTGTCGCCGAAGGATGCCACCAGCCTATAGCCCAGGAGCCGACGGTGGTGGCGGGGGCCTCCCTCTCTCCTGCACCATGGGGATGGTGCGGAGGCCCATGGCGTGAGGAGGTGCGGCCAATCTGGCCTTGGCGGCGCGGCAGACGTCCCTGCCTTGACCGGCGGCGGCGTGTCGGCCGGCTCTGCCTCGGGCGGCGATGGCTGCAGGAGCGGCGGCCGACCTTGCTGCATTGGCTACGATCGGCGGCGGCGATCGGATCTGCGGCGACTGGCCATCTGACCTCGAATATGCGGCAGCGGCATGGAGGGCCTAGTGTACGGGTCAGCGCCATGAGTGGTCTGGCCTCAGGACAGATCTAATATGGCCGGTGCGGCCTGCTCACTGCACGGCGGCTCATATCGATGGTGCCCCATGCACACAATGCTTGATGGAGGATCGTCGAGCGGATCCAGGTGAAAACCTCGTTCTCGGCTTGTGCCCAAGACCGGCGATGGCGACACTCTTTTATGTCGTTACTTTCTTGAAGGATCTCCGTGGAGAAGCTTCAGACCTCTATGCGCTACCTCCGGGGAAAACCTAGATCAGTAGATCGGGTGACAGCGGCTCGGGAGACCATTGGACGTCTTCTTTGGTCGAGCGGTGCTTCATCTTACTCATTGATGGCGGCGGATCTTGGTGGCGTGGCGTAGTGGAGACTCGACGTCCGATGCGCGTAGATGGACTCGGGCAGGAGGAGGATGCTGTCTGGCATCATGGTGGCATCGATGGCAGAGAGGTTCGGTAAGGTCGGTGCGTTAGTTTCTGTTCTGAAGATGGATTGGTGAAAGGCAGTAGCGACGACATATGAGAGTGCGTCAGACCGGTTTGTACCCCCAAACCTAGTATGTGCCTTCGTTGGGGTCTTCAACTTTAGATGTTAGGCTTTGGTGCGATGTCTGTTTGGTATTAGGCTCAGACTATCGGCACCCCTTCATCAAGTGGATAGGAATAGCGATAATTATTGCTAAGATGATGACTTTAGACTACCTGTTGTACTACTTTGTAAGATCTTTGCGAATAATTAATAAAATGGCTTCATGCATCACTCAGATGCAGAGGCCGGGGGTAACCGTTCATTGAGTCTCAACATAAGACTTGATCGGTGTTGAATGGAATGGTGGGGTGGATGAGGTATCTATAGGCTGGACCCAAAAATCTGACCTCTACAAACTTTTATTTACAACACTGAGCACTAAGTGATTAGCTCGAACCCATCAAATGGAATGGAAGTTGTCAAGTATGCATACGCTTAGATTTGAAGGAATTGCGCCTAGAAACTCTGAATGGAAGAGGAAACATGGTGCGCGCTAATAGATGGGGTTCGGAGGGGCTGGTCTGCATGGTTTGAAAGGTTCCGGACAGCACTCAATACGATACTGCAACTACTTGAAAGGTTCCAAATGGAATACACGTAGAGGATATGAATGTCACAAAGAACAATGACTATCTCCCTAGAGTGGAGTCAGAAGCTACGAATGAGAATTGGTTGGAGGGCCTAAACAAGTGAAAACAAAGAGATATAGGCTAGGAAGTAAGGAAGAAGTGGTTAGGATAATTTTGGAACGAATACATTAAGAGATTTTTGACATCCGAACACAATCCGGCCTGAATCTGAGTCTTTCTAGTAAGGTATAGGGTATTACTAATATAAGATGGTTTAGCATAATCCTTTAAGTGTATAATTTTTAGTATTCCACTTGGTGTTTATGTAGAATTTTAGTTCAGAACATGTATATATTCCTCATATATGCATGTCATATATGTCTGTTTCTGATATGTGTCCATTCTGTTACCATAAAATATGTCTTAATCCAACATAATCCGATATTCGAATTTGCATCCATACCACATCTGTCTTGCATCCGAATCTGAAAAAACTGGAATTTATCCATCTGATTCCAATCCAGTTTCACTCCTACTAGAAATTATGATACTTCTGACCATTTCGGAGTCTAATCTTCAAGAACTTTGCAAAAAAAAGAAATACTTTACCTCACATATCGTAATCCTCTTTTGATAGTGTTGGTATATCTATGGATTCAAAGTGATATTGATCACTACAAACTATGAGATGATATCTTTTGGGACATAAGCTAATAAACACTTTGAGAAAAAAATTAGTACCCTTAATGAAGTTATCATATACTCCCTCCGTTCCGAATTACTTGTCGCACATATGGATGTATCTAGATGTATTTTAATTCTAGATACATCCATTTCAATGACAAGTAATTTGGAACGGAGGGAGTACCATCAAAACCCAATAGGGATCAATGGGTGCACTTTCAGTTCCCCTTGATGTGTCCACGCCTCCACGTCCTCCTGCCACCCTGCGGCTCCCATGATGAGATCGATTGGGATAATCTCCCCGAGTTGGCCAATCAGCACAGCGTGGCCATGGCCTAAGGGAGCGGAGGCTCCAGGAGGCGATATTGGCTTCCACTGACAAGGCTCACGCTTCGGCCGAACAGGAGTGCATGCTCAAGGGTGCGAGAGAGCCTTAAGCTTACACCCTTGAGGCTGCCGCCTGGGCCGAGCGGGAGGGGCGGAGGGTTGCCCAGGCGGCTGCCACCGCCATCGTGGAGATATCTTCCTCCTCCTATGGCGCACGAGCCATGCTATGTCGTTCCATTACGTCCTTCCTAGATATTTGCTGTCTCAGAGCCTATTTTTGTATCTGTCACGTTCGGAACCATCCATGCATGATTATTATGTGGCATTTGGACTTTAATTTGACATTTTGAAATGTATATGTAGTAGGAGTATTGTAAATTTTATTGTGTGACGCTCAACACCTAAAAGTTGGCGACATATTAATGCCCGGCTGGCGCACCGCACACGCAGAAAGGAAAGACGAGAGTTAGTTACGCTCTGACTAAGACTAGCCACAGTGGGAGTAACTTCAGCAGTAACATCGAGTCCAACTCAGCAAATTTGCTTATGTGGCAATGAGTTAATGAGGAGAGAGGTGGTTACAGTAACTTAGCTAGTTACTGTAACATCACATGTCCCACTGCAATATGAGTCTATAACCTAATAAATGAAGATTTGCATGTTACCACACTTATGTTACTACCCACTATGAAGGTAGTAATATAGTCTAGGGATTTGTGTATGTTACTAGTGTATGTTACTCTGCATTGTGGCTAGTCTAATGTAGGCTCCCTATGACAATGACCACGTACGTACTTGCGCTGCATGCAGCAAGCATATCCATGTACGGCGTGGAACCTACGAATGATGCGATCGGCCACCAGCTAATGCAAAGTCGATCACCAACCGAGTAATGACGATGACGTGGATCAAATCGCTGAACGATGCGTGCGGTGGACTCTGGAATCAACAGAGTTTTAATCCGCCATCCGAAATTTCGGCGCGCCAAACGCGAATTAGCTTCACTCCGCCGGCCACCCTTCTTCGCTTGCAGCCAGATCAGATCATCGACGAGCTGTATCGTATCGTTCAGTGCGGATGACTATATAAGCCATGCCTCGCCTGTTCCATTCATCCATCCATCCATCGAGCTGCTAGCTACTCACTTCACACAGGCAAGTAGTGGGGTTCGATTCAGAGGTTCACGCATGGCAGCTCCGACGAGAGCACTGGTCCTCGCCGTCCTGCTGGCGATCGCCGTCGCCAATGCCGAGGCGGCATCCGTCGTGGTCGGCCTGACCAAGTGCGCCGACTGCACCAGGAAGAACATCAAGGCCGAGGAAGCTTTCAAAGGTAAATCAGTGTTGGTGTGTTTGGTTGCGTTCTCGTTTCAGCATAGTTGTTCCCTGTTCATGCATGCTCAACTCAACACCCCTCTTCATGCATGATCTCTTCATGCATACTTTTAATGTATTTGTGCTAAGCTTGTATGGACTCATGCATCCTCCATACACTCTACTAAACACCCAAAAGTGGGTCAAGAAAGAAACTCTTGGGCTCATGCACCCTTCATACACCCTAGCAAACAGGTCGTAAAATGTCAATGCACACATATTGAAATTAATTAGCTCACTGTTCTGCCATGAATGCACACCAGGTCTTCAGGTGGCGATCAAGTGCAAGAACGTCCACGGCGACTACGAGAGCAAGGCCGTGGGTTCCATCGACGGCACCGGCGCCTTCAGCGTGCCCCTCGCTTCTGACCTCCATGGTGCCGACTGCGTCGCTCAGCTCCACAACGCCGCCTCCAACGCGTCGTGCCCCGGCCAGGAGCCATCAAAGATCGTGCCGGTTTCCGAGGGCACCACCTTCGGCATCGTTGCCGGCGAAACCATTGCCACGCCATCTGCAACGTCGCCGGAGTGCGCATCCATGAGCCTGTGCGGGCTGATCAAGAAGCACATCATGGAGCACTTCCACCACAAGAAGCCCGTGCCGCCCAAGCCAGAGCCCAAGCCCAAGCCCCACCCGGACTACGGCCCGGTGCCCAAGCCGGAGCCCAAGCCGCAGCCCCACCCCGACTACCACCCCGTCCCTCCCACTCCCACCTACGGCGGCGGCGGAGGCGGTGGATACCACGGACACCACTGATTCCGATCTGCCACCCTCCCACCCAGCACTGAAATCCCCATGGTTTCGTGTTGTCGCCTGTCGGTGAGTGAATGACCCTGCTATTTATGATTATCGCATCACATGCATCGTTCTTTTTGTTTTCTTCGGTATCTGCGGAACTCAGAAATCACAATAACAGAGTTATGTTGGGGCAGATGGGTCAGTGTGTGTCACTCAAATGTATGGGTGATAGGTATTTCTTTACCGGTGTTTGTGTTTGTAATATCAGTGTGATTTTGTAACCAAAGTTATTATAAATCAAGTCCAAAGCAAATCACCTTTTTTCCCATACAGAGCGAGTTTCCATCATGACAATATTCGGTATACTCTCAGCTCTTCTATGGCACTACCAATTGTTTCATCATCAAATCGATCGGTACTTTTAACATTCATCTTATGAAGGCCAAAATCCCTCTATGGTTGCATGCTCGTCAACGAGTTTTGTATGAACATTAGCAGCATAGCTTTGAGGGCCCAACATAGACCTCATTATCTTTCTCAATATTCTTGGTGGAAATTTTGCCATCTCGATCGTATATTCATGGAACCTTCTTAGCTTGATAACCTTCCCCCTCCAATGCTGATTATGATTGTTGATCTTCATCACCAGGATCGTTTTCTTGGACCCGTCTTGTTTTTTGTCATCATGTTGTGTAATCATAGTAGCGGTAGTTGTGGTTGACCGGTTGTATCCATGGTAGTGATGTACTCTATCATTCGTCCTACTATGCCTTGATGGGGAACATGTTTGAACCTTTTATACACCGACACACCATCCACCAAGCTGTAATGGAGTTGTGTCCCACATAATTTAAATTTTACAGGGTAAGGCAGAGCAAATGGGAATGATCGTGAAAATATCTAACTATTGACTTGGTTTGGTTCGGATTTATATTCCAAACTGAACTTGGGGGGCAAAACTCAGGTTGTGAAGGAATTTGTATTCCTTACATACAACCTAACCTATGGAATATTATTGTATATGATCTTACTTATGCTTAAAACTGTTAAGTTACTTTTGTGGTGAAGTTAGAGTATCTCTACCCCTTTCCCAAAAATTTAACTCCTCAAATTTTGAGGGCCTAACCTTTCTTGCACCTAGTCGTTCCCCTAAAAATTTACTCTGTGTACTTCTCATTTGCTATATCTTCCATCCTTCTTCATACAAAGCTCATTTCAACTATATTTGCACAATATATTGATTAGAAACTTGATATTTCTAGTGCACATATTTCAAGAACATTTCAATTTTAATGCTTTTGAATTTCAATTCAAACACAACATAGGGTCCAAATGAAGTAAAAATAAATAAACATGATAGAAGTACAATAATCAAGAACAATGCCCGAACAAATGCCTGAAAGGTAAAATACTACTCCCTCTGATACAAAAAAGAGTGTCATAGTGTGGATCGGAGGGAGTAGCATTTTTATTTTTGTCGACCAATTTGGGGATACTATGCGGCGACGATTCGTGTTGCGTGTTTGTTCCTGATGTTTGTAGTGTGGATGAATATGATATTGAAAGTTTCATGTCTCAATTAGATGAACCACACGTATTCGGCTTTGATGACATAGCAGTGTCTATGGTGGATGATCGTGAGAGGGAGGAAGATCATGAGGGGGTGATCCCGGCGCGGAAGAGGTTGACGAGCTCGTGGAGACACAAGTTGGCATGAAGAAGACAAGGTCAACGGACTACTGTAGCCAAGAGGACGTTGCCATGTGCCTTGTTTGGATGAATGTCTCGGTTGGTACTAATCAGACAAAGGAGAAATTCTGGACTAGAATTCAATATTACTAGTCAAGCAATGTGCCCGTTCGTTCCAACCTCACTCAAGGTTCTCTTGCCCATTGGTGGAGTGGGATTCAAGATTAATGCACCTGATTGTCCGGTTGTGTTGATCAAGTGAACCTTGCACCGCCGAGTGGGATGTCAATAAACTTAATTGAATTGGTCTATTACTTGTTATGTGGTGTTTTTTATAAACTTGATCCATTTGGTGGCTTTTGGATGAACTATATGCATGTTTTAAATTTGAAATTTTGGATTGGGTGAACTATATTTACCTTTGCAGTAGAATTGTTGCATATGCGCATTTGAATCATTAAATTGTTGATAAAATATAGTGCAATTGTTTAAAATGTATCTGTCAACTCAAAGGATAAACGAAATTAGCTAAAGAAAATTAGGGACTTAAATATAGGTGCTATAGGAAAGTCTTTATATGTCGGGTACCAAGAATACTCTACAAAGGCTTCGCCGAGTGTTGCACTCAACAAAACATGCTCGCCTGACCCCATGACAGCAAAGCGGGGTTTGATGAGTGTTTTCCTTATTGCACTCAACGAAGAGTTCACGAGTGTTTTGGGGACACTCGGCGGAGATTTACACTAGATAAAATTTATTAGCTATGGACAAAAACGACACAAATCGGCCAGTTTACACACTCGGCAAAGGCAAATTGCTTACCGAGTTCAAACACTCGCCAAGGAAATTTAACAGGAAAAAATACATACGGTCCTTTTCTGCCGGAGCTCGTCGCATTCGTGGTAGGTGCGGGGACCTTGAGGACGGCGGACAGGACTACCTGCAATTGGCGAGCTGCTCCTGAGCGCCACACATGCACACACACATTAGGACGACGGCGAGCTGAACATCTAAAGCACACATATGCAGCGAGCAGGACACATGCACCAGCACACAAACTTAACACATAGATAGCACATTTCCAATGGAACTACATTGCATAACACGAATTTAATCATAGATAGCATAGTTCGGCTGAAACTACATTACATAACACCGATCTAAAAGTAGTCGATTCAAATGAAATAAAGATTAAAAACCCTTATCTGATTCCTTCGTGACCATCTCCCAATCCACGACAGAGTCACTGGAGTAAAGGTCAATGACCTCCCCACCGGATGACACGGCATCGTTGGCACCCTTCTTGTACAGCTCAAGGACCCGGAGCTCCTCGGCGACGAGCTCCGAATGATACCGGCGGAGCTCCTCGGCGATGAACTCTGGATGGTTCCAGCGGAGCTCGGCCATGTACGTCACTTGGCATGCATTAGGATCATAAATAGCAATGTCGAAGAAGGATCGAGAGGGGGGCCCGTCGGGGCGTGCTTAGAGTGGTTGGGAGCTTTGAATCGGTGTGGCGACCCCGACTGCTAAGTCCAACCATTTGGGAGGAGTCGATGCCGGCGACGGTCGATTAGAAGTGTTGGCCGGGTAAGAGGGGCGCTGGCGTGGCTTCGGTGCGGGCGGGAGTGCCAACGGAGGGTGCGGGTTGATTTGCGCGGTATCGGAGTGGACACAACTAAGCGGGGCAGAGCGGCGGGTGAGGAGAGTATTAGTAATTTTTTGAGGGGTTAAAACTTAAAAGCGAGTAAAACTACAAATTCCCCAAGCCTTTCGATTTTAGTTCGCCCCTCTGCTTCAACCCATACGTCGCCGCCATTACCGTGCTGCTCGAGCCCGTGTCGATCCAACAAGGAGGAGATGCCGCTGAGAGGTCCCGACCACGGGTGTACAGAGCAGGAGCACCCACCGGCGATCGCCCCGCCCCGTCCGCCGCAGCGGCCCACGCCGTTCCTGAGAGCCGGGAGGAGCCCCTTCCGGTTCTTGACCCATCTGCGGCAGGCCGGATGCGGGGTAGCCAAGAGGAGGAGGAACAAGATTCAGAAGCGGAGGCAGCAGCGGCGGCGGCCCGCGGCGAGCCTCCCCGCCGACCTCCTCGCGGAGATGGTCCTGCCGCGGGTGCCGTACAGATCGCTCTGCCGCCTCAGGTGCGTGTCGAGGTCGTGGCGCGCGCTCTGCTCCGACCCCCGCGTCCTCCGCAGGTCGCCGCAGACCCTCTCCGGCTTCTTCTGCCACTCCCGCGACGCGCGCCGCCGCGGCTCCATCTGCCACTCCCGCGACGGCCATCTCCTCGGCTTCCGCAATCTGTCCGGGAGAGGCCGGCCCCTGGTCGACCCGTCTCTGCCCTTCCTGCGCCAGCGCGGCTACACAAGCGTCACACTCATCCACTGCTGCAACGGCATTCTCCTCTGCTCCGACCGGAGGCCGTCTCCGACTGAGTACATTGTGTGCAACCCTGCGACCGAGGAGATCTGGGCCGTGCTGCCGGTGCCGGCTTCACACGGCGACCCACTGGATAACACCAGCTGTTTGTGTTTCGATCCTGTCAACCCATCCTACTTTGCGGTGTTCGTGAAGCCATCAGACAGCGACGGGGTCGAGGTTTATTCGTCAGAAACTGGAGGGTGGGCATCCCTGCTGAGTGACTCGAGTCCTTATTTTGAAGACGGTTTAAATTATGTCTTCTTCAATGGCTCTTTGCATTTGAGTGCCTTTGGTGATTCTTCCATTGTCACGCTGGACACCAAGCGAGAGACATGGGGGACAATCCCAATGTCCGATGACGCTGAAGGTGCTTTCATCGAACAGTCTCAGGGGCGCTTACACGCGATGCGCATGCTCCATGACGATACCTGGCAACTCTCAGTTTGGGTTCTTGAAGATTATGCCAGTGGACAGTGGACCTTAAAGCACACCCTGGACTTTGCAGGTTTGTTGGGAAGCCCTGGTTACATACCCACCGAGATGTACTTGCCGGTTGCAATCCATCCAGAATGCAATTTGGTTTTCTTGACTGGCGGGGCGGAAAGTTCATGGTCGCTTGTGTCGTACGATATTGATAACCGCAAAGTGCAGCATATCAGCAGTCTTCAAAGTCGCCGTTATTGCCCATGTCTGTCTTACATCCCCTGTTTCGTGGAATGGTCCTCAGATGGTCACTAAATCAGGTGTTACATGGATGTGGACCAGTTCCATTTTTGAGGCTGCCTTGGATTACTTCTTTGTCTAGGTCAGTTTGCTTCTCTGTTGGTGTTCAGGTGAGTACCGCTTCATGGCATTGGACAATGTTGGTTAGCCATGGAGATTTTGTAAGCTAGCCTCCCCCTTCACTAGGTAATGTCTAGTTATATGAGCGACCTACTTGGTTAACTTATTTGTTCTCATACTAATTGTTGTTCTCACTTGTTAACCTTGTGATAGAGCACATTATATGTGTTTGAAATTATCTGCATTTTCAACTCTTTTGGTCCATCTTTGAAATTATGCAGGTATCTTTAGAATGTAACTTATTATCCATCTATCTATTCAAAAGTTTAAAATCGGAAAACAGATATAAGTACTGCCCGTTTATCTAGTGTAGTATTGGCCGTGATCTGTACACGGAACACGGCGGACCTGGGCGTATCGGTGCTTCGTAGCGGCTATATACAAAGATTGATGATTTGAAGGTGTTTGTAGAAATGTCTTTGGGAATTTTAATTACCATAAAATTTCTTCTACCCAAGTTAATTTTTGCCTTCTGGATCACAATTGGGAGTTGTGTGTGGTGAATCAATTCAGGAGCAGGTATGCATACATCTCCTGAATTGTCATCTCACTACTTCACTTTGAACAGTCAAATGACATTGCCCACACAAGTTCCCTTTGTACCAGCCATAGCAACTGAATTGCTCAAGTTTCCTTTTGCCAGCCATAACAGTTGTGGTAGATTTGAAAAATAATAATCCATGTTGTTTCAGAGACTAAAGCTGCTTTGCGCATAGGGGATATACCATTATTTGCAACAAAAATGTCCAGTATGCAGTTTTACTACTTACCGAAAAAGGGTTTCCCCCCGCTTTGTATACAAAGCAACCAACCGAACCATACAGGGATAGGTGCTGGGGCGGAAGCAGCATAGGCACGCCCAAAAGAAGCGACAGAGAAAGAGCAAAAGAAACAAATGCCGACAACGGCGGATCAACAAAAACGAAGAAGCCTAGAGATCGCTGCGCCCACCGGAATCTACCCCTAGGCTCCAAGACTCCGAAGTACCCAAAACTAAAAAAACTCTGTTATACTTGAGTGCTTTGATTGCATCATTTTGATAGTATTTGATGAACTTGACAAGATGAACAAATGCTAGGTGTATCATGTGTGCTTACTACACAGGTGACATGACAATGGGTTAGAGAAATGATGCAGGACCATCCATCACTTATTGCAACATGAGGACAAAGCTATAAATTCTTATAGAAATGATTAGTTGGTGAAGTTTTCCCCGTTATGTACAAATCCATATGCATTTTAAAGAGTCCATCTAGGGATTACAAGCCGGCGTTTTATTCTATCACTACTAAGGTGTTAATCTGCTGTATATATTGGTCTTTATGAGACAGGCAGAGCTCTGTTCATCGTTCAATGGGGTAAGACCGTAAGAGTAGACATCCCAAACATATACATCTATAATATGCAATTGTTCATGCTGCGAATTGTTTTCTGGAGTGATGACAGGCTTCATACCATGATGCCTTATCACCCTGAAGACAATGCGCATTGTCTGTCAAATATGCAGCTGTAAACACAACTATTTTCCAGTTTTCCTTGTAAGGGCAAACTATGGCACACTTGTAAACACAGAGGTAAATCCGTGACCATTCAGACATTGGTGTCAATTGTCACATATGTTGATCAGTGGATCAAGAGCCTTGATCAGATTGATATACTGCAGAACATATATGTAGCAAAAGTATATTTGTCATCACCGGTCCATGCTGCTTTACTGCCCTCGGAATGAGGTACTTCACTACATTTTTAGGCACAATTCTGCCGTAGATCATGTTTATGTCCAGAAACCAGAGTTAACGTACGCCACAATATTAGAAAGGATATGCAGAAATCTTCCCTCAATATCTCGGGGTACGCCACAATATTAGAAAGGATATGCATAAATCTTCCCTCGATATCTCGGGGTTTCCTGAAATCATACATGGCCCCGTCAGTCTTCAGGATGCACTCAGCAGCAGAACCTAAGTTCTCTATCAATCTGAATATGCGACCCTGCTGATTGCTCACTAGTTTGCTCACCGTGTATTATGGTATATTCATTTTTTGGGGGGATTCTTGCGGGTGGCACAAATCCAGGATGTTGGGCTTCATATCGTGCTCGGATCTTCAGATCGTTTTGCTCAGGCATTTGCTGAAGTGGTGACCACAAGAATATGATAGTTCGACATTTTCCTACACCTAAGAGAATATTCCACGGGTAGAAAATAGGGCATTTGTCCCGATTCGTAAGGGCCTTTAGTCCCGGTTCATGAACCGGGACTAATGGGTCATTACTAATACCTCCCCCTTAGTCCCGGTTCAAACACGAACCGGGACAGATGTTCCTCCACGTGGCCGGTGCGCCAAGTCCAGGCAGGGGGGCCTTTGGTCCCGGTTGGTGGCACCAACCGGGACCAAAAGGCGTCCACGTGTCAGCATTCCAGTGGTTGGGGTTTTTGTTTTTTTTTTAAAGGGGAGGGGGGTTGGGGGTTTTGGGGGGTTAATTTAGGTGTTTCATATATTGTCTTAGCTAGCTAATTAATAGAGAGAAGTGTCCTCTCTTATGTCCGTGCTTGGTCAACGCTACGTACTATATACATAAGTGATCGAGAGAATCATTGAGTACAGAAGTTCGTCATGCATACCGAGAGAAGTGATCGATCGACCTCTCCTTCTCCGAGAGATTGGTCGAACAACAAGTTTTCGTATCATGTATCCGACGCTACTGGCTACATACATGTACAATATGTAAGATCGATCTCTTAATTACAATACCCTAGCAATTGAAATCAACTTCCACATGGTATTCTCCGGCTTTGTTGATGACGTGGTCAAGAAAGAATCCGGCCAATTCCTCTTGAATTGCTTTCATGCGATCTGGTTCTAGGAGTTCATTCCACATCTGCCACGTCTAATTTAAAGAAGGGGGTTAATTAATACATATATATGAATGAAACTCAACAGAAATGATGGTGTAATAAAATGAAATTGTGAATATTATTGCTTACACACTTCATATTGTCTTTGAGAGTAGCCCTGCTTGTTTTTCAAAGTCGCGTTGTGGATGAACTCGCACACGTAGTATCCACAGAAATCATTCCATTGTTCCTGCCACAAGCACTTTACGAGAAATAAAGGTCAATCAGACTGATAATGAAGCATTATAAATGGCATTGATGAAAGTATAGCTATGGAATCAACGGGAGATGCGCGCAACTAGTTAGCCAGTAGTACTTACTTTCGGGTATGTATATCGCAGCTCCTTCGGCAGTCCCGGAGCTTCTGCGGTGAACTGTTTCCAAACCCTGCAAGACAAAGAAAATAATTATTATTACTTGAGATATCAGAAAATGAGCAAAAAGTTGCCGATATGGTGCGATAATGATCGATTGAACTTACTTGTTGAGCATTTTAGTCATATCCGCATAGGTTTCGGGATCTTTCTGTCTCGAGTCTAAGACGGTTACTAGCCCCCGCTCAACCTTAATATCCAGAAGAACATAGTGGTACCTGCGCATGCATGCATAACTCATCAGTTACATTACTATAACCTCGCTCGAATAATAAGGGAAACCGAATATGCACACAACAGTAACACTCACTTGCCATTGTAAGAAAAGAGTATGATATCTTTGTTTTGATTTTAGATCAACGATCGTAGCAAGTTGTCCTCGGCCTCTTGACGTGCTTTTAACCAGAAATTCATCTATGATATTTGTGTTAATGAACCCAATATCATAAATTTCTTGTTTTTTGCACTCGACGATCTTCAATCTGCATAATATATTGAGGATAATTAATTATAAATACATGCAATGAAAGAGCCGAGCTATATATAGAGACTTAATGACAAAAATAGTACTTACAGGCAGTAGCAAAAGACCGTTAATTTATCGAGGGCCTTTTGATTGAAAAACGCGAAGAACTCCTCAAATGGAACACACAACAGATCAGTTCCAACGAGGTCGTGCTCCTCCTTAATGTGCAGATACAAACTATTCGTCCCCCCAGACTCTCTGCAGGTTTTTATGTACCAAGTATGGAATCTTCGCATCATCGTTGCTAGAGATTTTTATCTTCGACGAGAGGCTTCCCGTACTCGCATCATCGTTAGGCAGGTAATCTTGTAGATTGCCATAACCGGCCACCATCCCCGGAGCATTAGCGACGATGTTGCCGCTAGACACATTGAGCGGGGGGCACGATTGGTTTGCTTGTTCGCCGAGCTGGTCAATTTTTTTCGCAGCTGCTCGTTCTCTTGACCTTTGATGTCTGACAGTACTTCCCGACCGCTCCGCTTGGAGATATGTCTGTTCAGTAATGCGCTCATAGTTGGTTCTCGGCGGAGACTTTGCCGGTTTCCTCAGGGCATCGAGAGTGCGCTTTGCTTTCACCGGATCTACCTTCTCCTCCGGAGGTGGATGTCTCTTTGCTTTCACCCCTTCAAAGAACTCCTTCACGTGGGTCCGCATGATCCTATCGTTTTCCTCCTCGGTCCTCTCGTACGGTAACTTCTCTAGAGGCTTGAGAGGTAGACCGTATCTGTATTGCCTCCCACCTCTGGTTGTGCGGCTAGACGCCAGAGCAGATGGAGCGGCTGCGGCATCTGTCTTCTTTCGTGCTTTCTTACGAGGAGGAGGAGAAGGACTACGACGCGCTGGAGCAGCCGAGGCGGCGGCGGGTCTCTTCCGCCCTTGCTGGCGAGGCAGAGAAGGAGGAGGCTGCTGGCTGCTTGGGAGCGCCGGCGCAGGCGGAGTGCCGCCACGCGCCGGAGAAGGAGGCGGAGTGCCGCCACGCGTGCCCTGATCGTCAGTCGCCAGAGGAGGAGGCGGTGGAGGAGGCGGAGTGCCCTGACTCGCCGGAGGAGGAGGAGGAGGCGGAGGCGTCCAGTTCGGAAGGTTGACGAGCTCCTTCCGCCATAGGCATGGAGTCTTCAGAGCAGAACACAACCTAGTCTCCCCTTCACCGGTAGGATGGTCAAGCAGGAGGTCCTCAAATCCCTCCGTTATTTCATCCACCATCACCTTAGCATATCCTTCTGGAATCGACCGGCAGTGATAAGTTGCGCTGGGTCCAGTAGGATAAATAGAGCCAACAGCCGCCTTGATCTTCAAATTCATCGATCGCGCCATAATGTGGCAATTTTGAGACTCCGTGATATCATCCACGGGATAGCTGGCAGGAGCCGTCAAGACATGCTCCGGCTGAAGCAGCTCGATGGAAGCCACGCTGCTTCTCCGTTGAGATGGCGGGGTAGCTTCGGGGGAAGCTTCGGCAGGTCGTTTGCTGCGATCTGCTGCTTCTTGTTCCCCTTCTCGTTCCTCTAGCCCCATTACCCTTTCATGCAGCGCCTGCAGTTGGCCCTGCTCCAGTTTCTTCCTCCCCTCGTGGGTTTTGTAACCCACTGCGTCCGGAAAACCAACCTTCCACGGACGTGCCTCGTGTCCGTCCAGGGTGCTCAGGATTCCCGAGGGCCATTGTGAGCTCGTCCTTCTCCCTGTCTAGAACGAACGTCCCTCGCTGCGCTGCATAGATATAGTGCCGAAGGTTCTTGACTAATATTTGCAGTTGCTCGTCCGTCCAATGGCACTTCCCTGATACAGGGTCGAAGGTTCCGCCAGCCCCAAAGAACCAAGTCCGGCAACGGTCTGGCCAGTACATTGTCTCTGGTTCGATCCCTTTTTCAAGCAGATCATTCTCAGCCTTGGACCACTTAGGCCGGGCTTTGAGGTAGCCACCTGACCCCGTGCGATGGTGAAGCATCTTCTTCGCAGCATTTTGCTTGTTTGTCGCCGACATCTTCTTACTCTTTTCCGATGTCTTGTGGGCGACAAATGCGGGCCAGTGATCTTTGATCTTCTCATATTTGCCGATGAATTCTGGTGTCTTTTTTTTGTCGACAAACTTGTTCAGCTCTTTCCTACACCTCTTGAATAGGGTTGCCATCTTCTTAAGAGCACAAGACTTGATTAATTGCTCTTTAACTGGCTTCTCCGGATCCTCCTCTGACGGTAGGGTGAAATTTGCCTTCAGCTGAGTCCAAAGATATTCTTTCTATATATCATTGACATAAGACACCTCAGGGTCTTCCTCCTTAGGCTTATACCATTGCTGGATGCTGATCGGGATCTTGTCCCTAACAAGAACCCCGCACTGAGCAGAAAATGTGCGCTTTGTCCGGATGGGTTCAATCGGTTCGCCGTCGGGCGCAATTTCTATGATCTCAAACTTTTCATCCGAACTCAACTTTTTCTTCGGGCCTCGTCTCCTTACCGAAGTTGTGCTCGATCCGGAGGGCTAGAAAAAGGAAGAAAGACGAGAGTTAATTAATATGTGTACATATACCAAAACAATGAATGCATTAATTAACTAGTCAACACGGGCTTAGCTAATATATATATACCTGGCCGGACTCGGTTCGGTCACCGGAGCAGTCAGCACGGTCTCCTTCTTGTACCTCTATTGGGTTACCGGAGCCATCATGAACATAGCCCTTTTCTTGTACCGGCATTAACGGGTCAGAGCATCATGAACATAGCCCTCTTCTTCACCCAGTCCTTCCTAACCATCGCCGTCGTTGAGAAATGACGCAACGACATCACTTCCTTGTGCGATTATGTCCCCCAACATCGCTTCTGTTTCTTCGTCTCGGGAGTGCTCCATAGTTTCTGCAAATATTTACAACATGTCAATTATTATTCAAACATGGTACAGATGGATATATATATATATATATATTAGTGGCAAACATAGAACTAGCTAGCTAATCACAATAAGGAATCATGTTAGTGGCCCCGACGCTGCTTCTCTAGGGTTTGGGGTCGCCTCGACACAACGCTTCAAGGGTTTGGGGTGGCCTCGACGACAACGCTCTTTTAACTTGGTAAATTTGGGTGGCCTCGAGAGAGTTAATTTGTCGGGTAGGGGCGCGGCGGGAGGGGGTAGGAGACCAACATCGTTTTCTCTCTAGGGTTTGGGTGTCCTCGAGAGTTTTGGTCGAGCGAGAGGGCCGAGGGGGGTGCTGCCGTTGTATAAGTTATCACGGTCGAGAGGGGGTATATATATCGACCGCCCTCATGTCGAAGTTATCTAGAGGGGGTTATATCGACAACGACGTGACATACATATACATGGGAAAATAATGTTATCGGGAAGGGGGTATCGGTACCCGCCCCCTCGTGTTGAAGTTTCTTCTTTCTCCTCTATTCCTTTCTTTCTTCTTCTCCTCTTTTTTTTTCTTCTTCTCCCTCGAGAAAGGAAAATAATTAAGGAAAATGAAGAAAAGAGGAAGAAGGAAGAAGGAATAAGAAGAAGAAAAAAAAAAGAACTATTTTCTTCTCCTCTTCTTCTTCTCCTCTATTCCTTTCTTCTTCTCCTCTTCTTTTTCTTCTTTTTTCTTCTTCTTATTTATTTCTCCTCTTCTTTTCCTTTCCTCTTCTTCTTTCTTTCCGATTCTTATTTTCTTCTTTCCTATCCTTCTTTTTCTAAAATTGTAACTTTTGCATATATAAAACTTTTCTAAAATTGTAACTTTCTATATATGAACAAAAAACTTTCTATGAACAAAAAAACATTTTTAACATATATATTTAGCAAATTCTAGCCACATACATCACATATACATATACATTATAGCCACATACACATATACATCACATATGAACAAAAAAATAAACTAATAAAAATAAAAAAACATATAGCAACATATGAACAAAAACATATAGCCACATACATACACATACATTATATATATATGAAAAAAAATTAAACTAATAAAAAAACAGAGCCGGGCAGAGGGGCAGGCGGCAGCGGTGGTGCCGGCGGGGCAGGGCAGGGGTGCAGGTGCGCGAGGCAGGGCAGGGGTGCGGGAGGGAGGCAAGGCAGGGTCGCGAGGCAGGTGCTCGCATGGGGGTGGCGGGGCACGGCGGCCGGCGTCGGGGCGCGGGGAGCGGCGCCGGCGTCGGGGCAGATGGCGTCGAGGGCGGCGGCAACGGCAAAGTTGAGCAGCCTGACGGCGTCGGAGGCGGCGACGACGGTGAGGTGGACCAGCCTGATGGCGTCGGAGGCGGCGGCGACGACGAGGTGGAGCAGCCTGACGGCTCGGCGGCGACGGCGACGAGGCAGAGCAGCGGGCGTCGGGCGGAGAAGAAAGGGATGGATTTTGGAGCAACTGCTAAGTGCTAGTTATATATGAAGAGAATTGGTCCCGGTTCGTGAAACCAACCGGGACTAATGCCCCCTTTAGTCCCGGTTGGTGCCACCAACCAGGACCAAAGGCCTCTTTTCAGCAGCCCAAAGGGCGGGAAGCAGCGGCCTTTGGTCCCGGTTGGTGGCACCAACCGGAACTAAAGGGTGGGCATTGGTGCGAACCGGTACCAATGAACCGGTACCAATGCCCACCCTTTAGTCCCAGTTGGTGCCACCAACCGGGACCAAAGGCCCCTGTGCTGCCCGTGTCGGGGCCAAAGTTTAGTCCCACCTCGCTAGTTGAGAGGGGCGCGCAGTGGTTTATAAGCCCCACTACCGCACCCCTCTCAAGCTCCTCTCCACCGCAGGCTTGCGGGCCTACTTGCTACTGCTTTTTCTGATGGGCCTTCTGGGCCTACTTCGGGCCTGAATTCTGGCCCATGGTAGGGTTTCTAGTCGTATTCAGGCCGTGGGGGCCCAGTAGGAGGCATCTTTTTTGTTTTCTTTACTTATTGTTGCTATTTTAATTTTTTTGTTTTGTTTTCTGCATTATTTATTTTCTTTTGTTTTTTGCTTTATTTTTAATTCTTTTTTATTTTAGTTTTAGGAAAATTATAAAATTTCTATTAGTGCCATTAGTTTTCAAATTTGAAAACACTTTTTTTGTTTTTTTGCTTTCTTTCTTGCTTTATTTATTTTATTTTGTTTCTACTTACAACGAAATACTTATTGTTGCTATTTTTAATTATTATGAGGGCCGGACCATAAGACATTAAAGCATTTCAAATGAACTCTGGAAAAGTTGAAAGTTGGCATGGTATCATAAATTCACCCACATAGCATGTGCATGTATAAAACGGACAATGGTATCATACTCGTCTGTTACAAAGTTGGCATGGTATCATCATAATAGTTGCGGGAGAAAGTATTCACTTTTTCCTCGCTTGTGTCATTTGCTTATTGCGCCATAACCATGGATAATCTTCATCGTTTATCAGGATGCTGGGGTCAGCCTTGACTTTGAAGGAAGGAATTTCATGAAACTTTTCATAATCTTCAGACATGTCTGTCTTGCCCTCCACTCCCACGATGTCCCTTTTTCCTGAAAGAACTATGTGGCGCTTTGGCTCATCGTATGATGTATTCACTTCCTTATCTTTTCTCTTTCTCGGTCTGGTAGACATGTCCTTCACATAGATAACTTGTGCCACATCATTGGCTAGGACGAACGGTTCGTCAGTGTACCCAAGATTTTTAAGATCCACTGTTGTCATTCCGTACTGTGGGTCTACCTGTACCCCGCCTCCTGACAGATTGAGTCATTTGTACTTAAACAAAGGGACCTTAAAATCATGTCCGTAGTCAAGTTCCCATATGTCCACTATGTAACCATAATATGTGTCCTTTCCCCTCTCGGTTGTTGCATCAAAGCGGACACCGCTGTTTTGGTTGGTGCTCTTTTGATCTTGGTCAATCGTGTAAAATGTATTCTCATTTATCTCGTATCCTTTCCAAATCAATACAGTCAAAGATGGTCCCCTGGACAACAAGTACGTGATCATCAGTACGGACAACGGGCTTCTTCCGGTGATCTGCCTCACCTTTGAAATGCTTGCCTTTCTTTCGACATTGATGGTTGGTCGGAAGAAATCGACGATGGCCCAGGTAACATTCTTCCTGCAGCTTCCCAGATATATACTATCGGTGTCAAGTAAACAGTGCGTCCATGCGTGGTATCCCTTGTTTGTCTGTCTTGAAAGGTTACTGAGAGCGGGCCAATCGTTGATGGTCACGAACAGCAACGCCTTTAGGTCAAATTCCTCCTGTTTGTGCTCATCCCACGTACGTACACCGTTTCCATTCCACAGCTGTAAAAGTTCTTCAACTAATGGCCTTAGGTACACATCAATGTCGTTGCCGGGTTGCTTAGGGCCTTGGATGAGAACTGGCATAATAATAAACTTCCGCTTCATGCACATTCAAGGAGGAAGGTTATACATACATAGAGTCACAGGCCAGGTGTTGTGATTGCTGCTTTGCTCCCCGAAAGGATTAATGCCATCCGCGCTTAAAGCAAACCATACGTTCCTTGGCTCACTTGCAAACTCATCCCAGTACTTTCTCTCGATTTTTCTCCACTACGACCCGTCAGCGGGTGCTCTCAACTTCCCGTCTTTCTTACGGTCCTCACTGTGCCATCGTATCAACTTGGCATGCTCTCCGTTTCTGAACAGACGTTTCAACCGTGGTATTATAGGAGCATACCACATCACCTTCGCAGGAACCCTCTTCCTGGGGGCTCGCCGTCAACATCACCAGGGTCATCTCGTCTGATCTTATACCGTAATGCACCGCATACCGGGCATGCGTTCAGATCCTTGTACGCACCGCGGTAGAGGATGCAGTCATTAGGGCATGCATGTATCTTCTGCACCTCCAATCCTAGAGGGCATACGACCTTCTTTGCTGCGTATGTACTGTCGGGCAATTCGTTATCCTTGGAAAGCTTCTTCTTCAATATTTTTAGTAGCTTCTCAAATCCTTTGTCAGGCATAGCATTCTCTGTCTTCCACTGCAGCAATTCCAGTATGGTACCGAGCTTGGTGTTGCCATCTTCGTAATTGGGGTACAACCCTTTTTTGTGGTCCTCTAACATGCGATCGAACTTCAGCTTCTTCTTTTGACTTTCGCATTGCGTCCTTACATCGACAATGACCCAGCGGAGATCATCATCATCGGGCACATCGTCTGGTTCCTCTTGATCTTCAGCAGCTTCGCCCGTTGCAGCATCATCATGCACATCGTCTGGTTCCTCTTGATGTTCAGTAGCAACACCGTATTCAGGGGGCACATAGTTGTCATCGTACTCTTCTTCTTCGTCGTCTTCCATCATAACCCCTATTTCTCCGTGCCTCGTCCAAACATTATAGTGTGGCATGAAACCCTTGTAAAGCAGGTGGGTGCGAAGGATTTTCCGGTCAGAGTAAGACTTCGTATTCCCAAATATAGGGCATGGACAACACATAAAACCATTCTGCTTGTTTGTCTCAGCCACTTCGAGAAAATCATGCACGCCCTTAATGTACTCGGCGGTGTGTCTTGAATCATACATCCATTGCCGGTTCATCTGCGTGCATTATATATAGTTAAGTGTGTCAAAAATTATTACAGAACATCATGAATAGATAATTAAGTGACCAAATTAATAGAAGTTCATCATCACGTTAAAACCAAAGTACATACATAGTTCTCATCTAACAACATAAAGCTCTGCAGAGCATCTAAATTAATTAAACCATACATTGAAACTATGTAAAATATTTCAATACGAAAACAAATGCGATCATAATTGCAACCAATGTAACAACTGATCCAACGGCATAATGATACCAAGCCTCGGTATGAATGACATATTTTCTAATCTTTCTAATCTTCAAGCGCATTGCATCCATCTTGATCTTGTGATCATCGACGACATCCGCAACATGCAACTCCAATATCATCTTCTCCTCCTCAATTTTTCTAATTTTTTCCTTCAACAAATTGTTTTCTTCTTCAACTAAATTTAACCTCTCGACAATAGGGTCGGTTGGAATTTCCGGTTCAACAACCTCCTAGATAAATAAAATCTATGTCACGTTGGTCGGCATAATTGTCATAAACAATAAATGAACCAATAGTTATGAAAAGATAATATATACCACATCCGAATCATAGACAGGACGAGGGCCGACGGGGGCGGATACCAAAACCATCGCACTATATAAGATGCAATAATAAAAGTAAGAAAATTATACAAGTATCTATATAAACATACAAGTAAGAATTTTTTTTCCTTTCAGAAAGAAGATAAGAACAAGAGGCTCACCACGGTGGTGCCGACGACGACATCGGCGCGGGCGATCGACGGCGGTGAAGACGGGGACGGGACGTGACGGACCGCTAAACCTAGACAAATATTGAAGAAAATGAAGCTTGGAGAGGAGAAAGCTTAAGTAGTGTGGCTCGGGCATTCCATCGAACACCTCGTGTGCATAGGAGGTGAGCTGGAGCACCACAAAGCTCTTCCCTCGCCGGCCACGAGAAACAGAGCAGTGGGAGTGCTCTGCTCGCGGGTGAAGGGTATATATAGGCAATTAATTGGTCCCGGTTGGAGCCTCCAACCGGGACCAATGATGGTGGGCCAGGAGCGAGGCTCATTGGTTCCGGTTCGTCCCACCAATCGAAACCAAAAGGTCCAGACGAACAGGGACCAATGACTCACGTGGTCCGGCCGGCCCCCGGGGCTAATGAACGGGGTCAAATGCTCCCATTGGTCCCTGTTCTGGATTGAACCGGGACTAATGGGCTGACCTGGCCTGGACCATTGCCTCCTTTTCTACTAGTGTTCATTTATTTTACTAGTAGCTTTTTTGGGATGGAATTTAGATAGACGCCAGACTCGGTTCATTTTTCAGACAGGGTTGCCAGGCCGACTCGGTTCATTGCAAGATCGACCACCAGCCAAGTCGATCACCAACCGAGTAACTGACTAATGACGTGGACGACCAAATCGACGGTCGACGCATGCATGCATGCAGTGGATCGTGCGATCGACCGACCGGGTTTTAATTCGCCATCTGCAAATTCGGCGGGCCAAATTATCCGGTCTCTCGTTGTCTCGCTTCACTGCGCCAGCCACCACCATTGGAGCATTCAACCAGATCATCCATCGAGCTGTGCCGTGCCGACCAATGCGGAGCCGAGGCCTATATAAGGGAATCGTTCGGGGCCGGTGCGCCGGCCGAACGACGCACCGGTCGCGTTGCCACGTACGCGTTCCCGAAACGGCAGGAGTTAGCCACGTACACGCTTGCAACCTCATCTTATCCATATCCCTTCGTCTCTAGAGAGCCTAACCACATGTTTCTTCCTCCTCTGCTTCAGATCGAAAATATCCACAGCCCTGCACACACCACCGCACTAATCGGACCGCCGCGCGCTGCAGGGGCAGTGCGGCCACTGATGCTGCAAGGTGCGAAGCCAAGGGCCGATCTCCGCATGGCCGCGCGCCCACCTTCACCTTCTCCCCCCATGATGGTCGTGGCGTTGGAGTTGCGAGCTGGAGCGCGCACGGCTGCCACCGGCGACACACGGTGCAGCAACCGGGCATGTCCACTGTCGAGAAGGAGCACGGTGCTGCAACGGCGAGCTTCGACCAAGGCCGGAACCAGACGTCGCCGGGAACTGCTAGGACCGGCAATAAATTTTGCTGGAACCAGTAGGAATTTTTGCTGCGCACAGGCAAGGTTGTTTTTTGCTGGTGATCGCTCGCCAAGGTGCTGGAACCAACCCATTTTTTGTTACCATAGTGTGTTTTTGCTGGAACCTGTGTACCAGTTTGCTACTACCGTGTTTGATTTTTGTTGGAACCAACCCCGCCTTTTTGCTACCACTGTATTTGCTTTTTGCTAGAACCAACCTTGATTTTTGCTACTATACAATCTTTTTATTTCGCTGGACTAGCCAGAATTTTTGCTACCACCCACATTTGCTTTTTGCTGAAACCAATCCCGATTTTGGCTACTACCTTCATTTGATTTTGCTGGAACCAATCGGAATTTTTGCTAACCACTGTATTTGATTTTTGCTGAAACCAGCCCCGAAATTTTGCTACTACCTTATCTTTGATTTTGCTGGAACCAGCCAGAAATTTTGCTACCACCGTATTTGATGTTTGCTGGAACCAGCTTTCTTTTTTTTGCTACCACAGTCTTCTATTTTTGCTGGAACCAACATTTTTGTCTTTCTACCCCGACTTTTCGGCTGCGAGCAACACTATCGACGCCACCGGCGCCATTTGATGCTGCAACCTGGGGTGGGCCGGCTCCGGCAAGGAATGGCATCATGGTCGGCGCTGAGGAGCCACCATATTTGCAACAGGAACGCGAGAAAAAAGTTGCAACGGGGTCTGCAGTTTTTTTTTCTTTTTTGCAACTTAATCGTGACGAGCGTCGACAGCGAGCGATGGGGATGAGGGCCGCGGCGGCCGGTCCGGCCACCTAGCATGAGGTCGAAGAATGGGCACTGCATGGGGAAAGGAGGATGGGCCGCCATGTTTTTCTGCTTTTGTGTTTTTTAGATGCGAACAGGGGATAAAAGAGGCGATAGGGAACGCATCTGACGGCCACGGATGCGGGGATCCGATGGCTCGCGCGTGACCGGCCCAAATTTGAGCCGGCGCACCGGCCCAGAGTACTGCCCCCTATATAAGCCACGCGTCCCCAGTTCCATCCATCCATCCATCGAGCTGCCACTTCACGCCAGCAGGCAGCAGCTCGGAGACGAGACTCAAACATGGCAGCTCCGACAACATTCTTCCTTGGCGTCTGCGCGGTGCTGCTGGCGGCCACCGTCGCCAACACCGAGGCGGCGTCCGTCGTGGTCGGCCTGGCCAAGTGCGCCGGCTGCACCAGGAAGAACATGAAGGCCGAGGAAACCTTCAGGCGTCTCCGGGTGGCGATCAAGTGCAGGAACGTCCACGGCGAGTACGAGAGCAAGGCGGTGGGCGGCCTGGACCGCACCGGCGCCTTCAGCGTGCCCCTGGCCGCCGACCTCCACGGCGCCGACTGCGTCGCGCAGCTCCACAGCGCCGCCTCCCACGCACCGTGCCCCGGCCAGGAGCCGACCAAGATCGTGCCGCTGTCCGAGGGCGCCACCACCTTCCGCGTCGTCGCCGGCGCCAAGACCGCCGCCACGCCGTCGGTGGCGTCCCCGGAGTGCGCGTCGGCCTTCTGCCCCTCGACCGGGCGCAGCATCGGGAGCAAGGGCCGCGGCGGCGGCCATCACAAGAAGAAGCACAACCCGCACATGCCGGAGACCAAGGCCCTGCCGTAAACAGACTATGCCACCCCGCCCCTCCCACGCCCACCTACGGAGGTGGGCACCCCTAGCCAGTGTCCGACTCCATTGAAATCCCCATGATTTCGCTCTGTCACTGTTGCTAATTATGGTTTCAGTGTCTGCAGAACTCAGCAGAGTTCAGAATATAGAAGGACAGACGGATCTGCGTGTGTCAGAGTGTATCCATTTTACCAGTGTTTGTAATATCAGTGTGACTTTTCTATGGGAAACAAGAAGTTATAATAAGTCAAGTAACACAGCCGGTTTTCATGGTTCAGGGTTGAAACTAAGCCGGTTTAGAGTTTAGGGTTGAATCTTATAGATAAAACCGAAGAGATCAGAGCTGTAATATGGTACTTACAGGGCTTCCAAACGCGGCCAGCAAGTCATGAACATGACAAACAAACGATTAAGATTACAACGGGGGAACACAAAGTCATTACTACAAGTTTTTGCAAACCTCACTGGTAGAAGGAAAGCATGCCTGGAGCAAAATTATCCAAAAGCACCCCCAGTAAATGAACTCCATATAAGATGACAAGATAGCATAGTCTACAATGAACAAGAACCACGTAGGAAGCAACCAGCAGGGTCGCACATTCAAATTTAAGGAGATATTAGGTGTCTGCTGCAGAAAGCATCCTGAACTCTGACGGATCAAGGTATGACATATCAGTTCAAGAAACCGCAACATATGAGTTCAGGCCTACCAAGTGCATCAGTGTAGTTACAGAGAAATTCTGCACCGCGTATCATATCGAGGGAGTTTCGCAAAAGTTTCTTCATGCCATTCTGTAATGGACTGCAGACTGCACAGTACATATCTTAGAGATTACCACAATCGCCACAGAGTTCCGTCTCAAATCAAGGAGAGAAAATATTAATTTCCAGTTTGAGTTCACAAGATTCAGTAAATAGCATACTAGAGTGAAACATATCACTTGTTTTCGGTGCTTTCAGTGGATGTGGCAAGCAAAACGGATTACATGAGGATGAGGTTCTCACGTGAAAGCGTACCGGCCCAGGAAACTATCACAAGATCAGCTTTTTATACTTTCGGAGAAACTAATAACAGAACTTCAGCATGTAAACTCTGGACATGACATGATCTATGGTGGAATTGCGCCTAAAAGGCAGCGAAGCACCACTTTCCGAGGCAGTAAAGCAGCACGCAGCTACGGATGTTTACCTCGGTGATGACAAATATACCTATGCTGCTATGTGCTCTGCAGTATATCAGTTCGATCAAGGCTCTACCTAGATCCACTGACCAACACAGTTGACACATGTGAAACCAGGGTCTGAAGGGTCATGGGTTTATCTCTCTGCTTACAAGGAAAACAGGAACATGCATAGTTATGTGTACAGTTGCATATTCGACAGGCAATGTTCATTATCTTCAGGGAGATAAAGTGTCATGGCTATCACTCCAGAAACTGAAGGAGCAGATTACCAAGATTGAGTGAGTTATGTTCATCTTTTCCCCTTAAAAAGAGGGAAAGACACCATCCATGAATGGAACACCATGACCATGTAGCACTCACTAAAGGAACTTACTGTACCACGTCTTCGCACCAGTTCAGCCACCAAGTACACCTAGCTATATAGAAAAGTCAATCCACAGTATTATGTTATAGTACCACAAAAAGGATAAATCATACTACATCAAACACAAAATGAGCGAGTGATACTCCCAAGATCAAAATGCATAAAAACAGGGCTACTCGATGTTGAGAAAATTACAAAAAGCGACCACAATTGCAGTTAATAAGTAATAATACCTTTTATTTTATTTTCACAAATCACCACTGATAATGTCTACTCCCTCCGTTCCAAAATAGATGACCCAACTTTGTACTAACTTTGTAAAGTTAGTACAAAGTTGGGTCATCTATTTTGGAACGGAGGGAGTAATAGTTTTTCAAATAGTAGCACAACCCGCCAGTAAGCACAGTTTCTGTAGGATTTTCTAGGATGTCAACTTTCCTCTGGTTAGCCCATTATGCATTTTAAATATATAATACTCCCTCCGTCCGGAAATACTTGACGAAGAAATGCATAAAAATGGATGTATTTAGAACTAAAATACATCTAGACACATTCATTCTTCCGACAAGTATTTCCGGACGGAGAGAGTAGTAGATAGCTGGATAATAAGTTGCATACTAAAAATATCTGAATAATATGAATGGGCCAGGAGAGTTAAAAATGCGGATAATTTCGAACATAGATAATGTGCTCTATCACATCCAGTTTAACAAGTGAGAACATCAATCACTAAATGAAGGCAAATAGGTTAACTGATGAGTATGTCTGTTGAAATAACTAGACACTAGCTAGCTTACAAAACCACCATGGCTAATCAACATTGCGCAATGCCATTAAGCGGCATGCACCTGAACACTAACAGATAAGCAAACTGATCTAGACAAAGAAATCATCCAAGTGAATCTGGTCAATATCCACGTAACACCTGATTTAACGACCACCCGAGGACCATTTCTTGAAACAGGGGATGTAAGGCAGACATGGGAGATAACAGCAATGACTTTGAAGACTGCTGATATGCTGCACTTTCCGGCGATCCATATCGTACGACATGAGTGACCATGACATCTCCTCCCCGCCAGTAAAGAAAACCAAATTACTTTCCGGATGGATCGCAACCGCCGTGTAGATCTCGGTGGGTATGTGACCAGGCCTTCCTAATAGACTCGGAAAGTCTGCGGTGTGCTTCAATGTCCACTGTCCGCTGGCATAATCCTCGAGAACCCAAACAGATACTCCCTCCGTTCCAAATTACTCGTCGCTGAAATGGATGTATCTAGAACTAAAATACATCTAGAAACATCCATTCGTCCGGCAAGTAATTCGGAACGGAGGGAATAGTTGCTAATCACCGTCGTAAGCGCCCCTGAGACTGCCCGATGACGGCATCTTCAGCGCCCTCCGGCACTCGGATTCCTCCCCATGCCTCTTCCTTGGTGTCCAGCGTGACAAGAGAAAAGTATAATTTTGGTCCCTCAACTTTGGCCAGAGTCTAGATTTGGTCCCTCAACTTCGAAACCGGACAACTTGCACCCTGAACTACTAAAACCGAACAAGGTTCGTCCCTAGACACGGTTTTAACCGGTTTTGGGTTGACTTTTGCCGATTTTGACCGTGTTTTGACTCAAATTCGTATACTTTCTTCAAATCCGTTTATTTTATTCAAGTCTGCATACAATTTTCAAGTTCAAGTGCTTTTTTTCAAATCCGCGTACTTTCTATAAAAATTCATGAATTTGAAAAGTACACGGATTTGAAAGTAGTACACGAACATGAAAAAAGTACACGGATTTGAGAAAAATATTGAATTCATGCTCCAGCCAGTTGCTCCAAAAGTCTGAACTAATGGAGGGAGGTGGGCAATATATTACAACACTCTCCTTCACGTCTAGGCTATTTTAGTCCTTAGGCGTGGGATCGATGTAGGCCGCAGAATCGTTTTATTTAATACTGCGTTGGCAGGGTTTTGAACTCAAGACCTCTTGGCTCGGATACCATATTAAGTTTACTTCAAACTTAGTAACGCAATAAATAATTGCGGCCTGCCCCGCTTCCTCTGCCCACGTCATATAGCTCCAAAGGAGCATAGATGTGAGGGGGAGTGTTGGAGTATAATGTCCGGCCCTCTCCCTCAGATCGGTCTGATGGATGAACTGGTTAGGTGCATAAACTTACAACCAAGAGGTTCAAGGTTCATGTTGAATTCATGCTCCAGCCAGTTGCTCCAAAAGTCTGAACTGATGGAGGGAGGTGGCAATATATTTCAACACTCCCCCTCACGTCTAGGCTATTTTAGTCCTTAGGCGTGGGATCGATGTAGGCCGCAGAATTGTTTTATCTAATACTGCGTTGGTAGGGTCTTGAACTTAAGACCTCTTGGCTCTGATATCATATTGAATTTATGCTTCAGCCAGTTGCTCCAAAAGTTCGAACTGATGGAGGGAGGTGGGCAATATATTTCAACAAAAAATACACGAACTAGAAAAAAGTATGCGAATTCGGAAAATTATGTGAACTTGAAAATGTACGTGGATTTGAAAATAGTGTGAAATTCAAAAAGGTATGTGAATTTGAAACCTTTACGCAAACGTGAAAAAGTACATGAATTTTAAGAGATTCACAGATTTGAAAGATATACACGTATTTAAGTTAGCATCAGGCAAAATCGGGGTGAGTCAGCACCAAACCGCTCAAAACCGAGACCAGGGATGAATGTTGTCCAGTTTCAATAACTGGGGACGCAAGTTTTCCGGTTTCGAAGATGAGGAACCAAATCTAGACTCCGTCAAAAGTTAATGGACGAAAAATATGCTTTTCTTGTGTGACAATGGAAGAAGAATAGTAGGCACTCAAATGCAAAGTCCCATTGAAGAAGACGTACCCTAAATCGTCGCCACCGAAATCATGGTGGCTCCACTCACTCAGCTGGGAACTCCATCGTCCAGTTTCCGACAAATAGACCTCGGCTCCACCGCTCTCTGGTTTCACAAACACCGCGAAGCAGGATGGAACTATCGCAGGGTCGTAACACAGGCAGCTGATGGTAAGTATTTGGGGTTGCCAACTTATGTTCGTAAATCAAAGAAGGAATGTTTTGCATATATTAAGGATAACATTGCTGGACGCCTACAAGGGGGGCTGGATAGGTGCTTGTCAATGCCCGGAAAAGAAGTTTATATTAAGGCGGTCGCTCAAGCTATACCCACCTACGCCATCGCATGTTTTGATCTGACAAAATCTTTGTGTGATGACATCAGCCAGATGATTTACAACTACTGGTGGAACAGACAAAGTGATGATAATAAAATGCACTGGATTAGCCGTGAAAAACTAAATTTGCCCAAGAAGGATGGTGGCCTAGGTTTCAGGGATCTTCATTCTTTTAACATGGCGATGCTCGCGAAACAGGGGTGGAGACTAATACAAGCACCTGAATCTCTGTGTGCTCGAGCACTTAGGGCTAAATATTTTCCCCATGGTGATTTTCTTAAAGCTGAGCCGATATGCAGAATGAGGAGTATCCTAAAAGGATTAGAAGTGTTGAAGGAGGGACTGATTTGGTTCATTGGAGATGGTTCAAGTGTGCGCATATGGGATGATCCATGGATCCCAAGAGGAACCACGAGGCGACCTATGTCAAACCAGGGCCGGGGTTTGCTTACTCGGGTTTCAGAGCTTATTGACCCAGCTACGGGTGTGTGGGACATAGACCTCGTAGAGGCCTGTTTTCAGCCAGATGATGCACAAATTGTTCTTAGTATTCCAATTAGTGATCAAGCTGAAGATTATTTGGCGTGGCACTTCGACAGCAAGGGTCTTTTTTCTGTCAAATCTGCATACAAAGTCCATGTAGATATGACCAGAAGAGAGGCAGGCAAGCAAATGGGGCAGTGTTCGACCCATGATGATCAACATGCGGCCATGTTCTCTTCTCTTTGGAAGATTAGATGCCCACCGAGAGTGCACAATTTCCTCTGGCGTTTTGTGCATAACAGCCATCCGATGTTTATGAATATAAGTAGACGAGGGATTGAGCTTGAAACAAGATGTGCAGTCTGCGGATTGTTATTTGAGGATGGAGGCCACCTATTTTTTAAATGCAAACTGGCAAAGCAGAGATGGAGAGCCCTGCTGTTGGAAGATGTTAGAGAACAGCTAGTTCAGTTAACCTCCCCAAAAGAAGTTTTGCAAGCCATCTTGAAACTACCAGAAGAAAGAAAGCTTCTGACAATAGCTTGTCTATGGCAGTTATGGACTGAACGGAATAGAGGAAATCACGGCGAAAAGAGATTGGATGTCGATGCATTCCAATTCATGGTCAGGCGTCATACTAATGAGTGGCTTGAATTTTTAGCGCCAAAAACTGTCCCCAGAACACCAGTCCAAGCAAACTGGGAAGCACCTCCTAGGGAGACTGTTAAGATTAATGTTGACGGTGCGTTTGATGCACGCACGGGACAAGGAGGGTGGGGACTAATCGGCCGCAATTCAGAGTCGGACATTATGTTTATGGCAGCTGGCTCAATCCACAATATAGCTGATGCGGAGACGATGGCCCTCTACCATGCAGTCAAGCTGGCTGATCAATTGGGTGTAGGACGTGTGCTGTTTGAAACGGACTGCCCAACAGTACAGCAAGCGGTGTGCACTGAATCGCATGATTTTGCTCCTCTGGGGCAGCTATTTCAAGAGATCAAGGCCAAGCTGAGTTGTCTGTGTTGAGTAACGTGATTGTATTAGGAAACATAATTTAGACTAGAAAATATTCTGGCTTGCCTTGTACTCCAAGTAGATCATGTACTCCTATATATATGCCCACGAGGCTCAAGCAATACAATGAACTATTCCACCAAATCCCTCTCTCCCTTATAACATGGTATCTATCGCAAGTCGATCCTAAACCATAGCCGCCGCCGCTTCCGCACCTGCGCGCCGCCCCCGGGGCGGCCGGCCTCCATGACCGCCGCCGGGGGCCGCATCGCCCGTGCCTAGGGTTCGTCCGTCGGCCGTGTTGACCGGCTGCCCTAAAGAGTTTTTTTTCGATCCTTTGATCCGGGTTTTCTCTCTCTCGCCGGTCGCTTTGATCGGCGTCTACTTTTTGGTTTTCCGGTCTATGTGATCCGATTTGCGTCGCCCACCGCCGCTGTCGACCCCGTGCGCCTCTACTCCAACACCGACGCGATTGGCCGGCTTCTTCACCGACCCGGCGGCCTCGCGCGTCGTCCATGCGTCTGCCCGTCGGTCGCCCCGACTCGGCGGCCTCGCGCGTCGTCCGCGCGTCGGCCCGCCGGTCGCCCCGACCCGGCGGCCTCGTGTCATGCGGCGGCCCTTCACCACCGCCGTTTGCGCGACGTCCCGCCCGTCGATCTACGCCGGCCATCACCGCCCTACTCCGACCGCGACTCCTGCATCACCCCGACCCGGCGGCCTCGCGTCATGTGGCGGCCAATCATAGCCGCCCTGCCGTCCGCCGCCGCCGGCTTTATCTCGGACTCCATCGCCACCACGCCTCCACCGACCGGCGTCCCCGACCTCGCGCGTAATCGGCTTGATCACCCGCTCGCCGCCGCGATCCGCCTCATCTATGCCGCGCGACCGACCTGGCTCGTCGGTTGCACGCGCCTCCGCAGGTCCCGTGAAGATCGTCCCCGAGTTCAGCGCGCCTCTCCACCGATCGAGCATCGGGCTGCCGCTGCGTCACCCCGTCGGGCCGCAGCGCCGCCGCCCCGTGGTCCTTCTTCCGGCTGCACCGACCCGCGTCACCGCTGCGTCCCCCCTTCGGGCCGTAGTGCCGCGGCCCGCGGTCCCCCGCCGCCCCGAGGGCGTCCGCTCTAGGTCGTCCCGTGGTTGCGTCGACCCTCGTGCCGCCGCTGCGTCGCCCCGTCGGGTCGTAGCGAGCGTGGCACGCGGTCCGCACCGCCGTCCCGAGGCCTTCCCCGCGGTTGCACCGACTCGCAAATCGCCGTTGTGTCGCCCCTTCGGGCCGCAGCGTCGCGGTCCGCGGTCCCCGTCGTCGCCCCGACCCGCCTACCGCCACTGCGTCGCCCCTTCGGGCCGTAGCGCCGCGGCCCGCGGTCCACTCCGCCGTCACCGCGCGTCGACCTCCCGTGGTATGCGCCGTGCCGTCTCCCTTGGCGCGGGAACGCCACCGTCCGCGCCGGTCTTCGTCATGCTGTTGGGTTCTACTCGCCTACTTCGAGCACCGCCGCCGCGCTCCTAACTTAGCCGCCGCCGCCGCCGTCAGGCCGTCGCCGTCGTTCTTCTTCGGCCGCAGCCGCTGCTACCCCCGTAGCCGCCGCCGCCGCCCGTCCACCTCCCTTCATCTTCGTCAAGCACCAGCCCGCCGCCAGCGTCGCCGTCATCTACCCCGACCACTTTGTCTACTCCGACCACCGTTGGTGACATCGCCCCCGTGCCGATGGACGCCAGAGTCGTCGTCGAGTTCTTCTCTGCTGGCCCCTCCAACTTCTCCGACATGGCGTACAGCTCGTGCAGGTCCCTCGTCTACGCATGCCCGGTGCTGGCAACACTGATGTGTGCCTTCATCCACGACGTGTCCCCGGGCCTGGCAAGCCTGGTCGACGCTTCGTCAACTTCGTCTTCGTCCGTCTAGGCATGCCCGGTGCTGGCAACACCGGCGCGTGCCTTCGTCCACGATGTGTCCCCGGGCTTGGCAAACCCGCCGCGATGCGTCGTCAACAACATTTTCTTCCCGGCGCACCCCTACTTCGACACCACTGCGCCCATGCTAACTCGGCGCACGCCCTCTTGCGCCCGCGGCTCTATGGCGACTTCCTCGACACCGGCCACCTCGACTCGACATCGACCACGGCATTCTTCGCACGGCTACCTCGACCACGGCTCCACCACCCACGCTCTTGGCTACATCGACAACGGCACAAAGGGCTACCGCCTGCTTGAGCAACCTCGTTGGTTTCCACTCCAGCCACGACTCCGCGATGCGTCGATCGTTACGACTGTGAGGGGTGTCCGTCGGCTTGCCTTCGGATTCTTCTCCAGTCTCACCGTCTGCATCGCTACCGTTGTGACTGCGGGGGGATGTTGAGTAACGTGATTGTATTAGGAAACATAGCTTAGACTAGGAAATATTCTGGCTTGCCTTGTACTCCAAATAGATCATGTACTCCTATATATATGCCCACGAGGCTCAAGCAATACAATGAACTATTCCATCAAATCCCTCTCTCCCTTCTAACAGTCTGTTTATCCAGGCGGCAGTGGTCCATGTTGGATGCAGTTGTAATATGCCAGCGCATGTGTTGGCAGCGATGGGTACAGGGTATGCTAGGACTGAATCAAAGTTTTGGCTGGATGGCTTCCCTGTCGATGTAACCCGTCATGTAACCGGTAATGTTGCCGTGATATAAAAGGAATACGAGTGTTCCATTTCAAACACAGGCGGGCACGGGCAGGCGGGCAGCACGGCTCAGACCTTCTCGGTCGCAGGGTTGCACACGACGTACTCCGCCGGATACATGTGATGTTACTATATATGTTAGTCTAACTGTGGGTAGTCTAAAGTATAAATTGAACAAGCTAATTCAGACTCGTGTTTATAGTTCAACATAATAAAGATGAATTATTTAGGTATTATAGATTCGTATTCATCCATCTATACACATGGTGGATGTACTTATACAAACCAAAAAGACTTTCGCCTCACTTTATATATAAAGCAACGGCCATCAGACAATCGGACCAAGCGATACAAACGCACGCCAACACCACACTCCTCACACACACCCAAGGCAAGATACAAAGGTGCCGAGCACCGCAACACCACCCCAACGACCCCAAGCAAACTACAGATATACAAGATGAACTGCTTGGAGTCAACGGAGACCAACACCAGGAGCTAGCCACCGTTGAGAGGTGAGCCGGACACGAACGAAACATGGGTTCCAAGACGATGCCTCCAAGAAGAGGACGGCACCGAAGTGTCGTCACCGTCCGATCATGAAGATTAAGTTTTTCACTTGGAGTCCGAGAGAAGTGGGAGCACTGAGACGGAGCCTTCAAGAAGGGTAACGGCATCCGCGGATGCTGCCACCGACGGTCAGTAAAATCAGACAAGTTGTGTACCCCCGGCGCTCACACCCTTCCGGCATACCCATGCTACGCTGAACACCAACATCCATGCCACCCGCATGGCCATGGCTGCCCACCCGCACCTGAGACGCACGTTCCGCCCACGAACGCCACGACTCCCACCACAGGGGCCGCCGCCCTCCATCCAGACAACCCCAAGACCAAAAAGGCATTGGCTTTGGTCCAAAACGGCTGCCCCAAAGACGAAACAACAACAAATGCCCGGCCTCGAACATCTCTGGAATAGCGCCCGCATGCACTCGGTCAAGGAAAGGGGAGGAGGGGGAGCGGACGCATCCACGACCGGCACACACCCCTGCGCCGGTGACGGGTGGACCGACCGCGTCGGTGCCTCCCATCACTCCAGCCTACCTCCCCATCGGACACCCCTTGTGTCGTCCCGCCACGGCAGCCGACGCGGATCCATGCGAGGCCACCAACGCCACCCGTCCGCTGGCAAGGCGACAATCGACCACCGCCATCAACCTAGAGAGTCACCGAAACTGTCCACCACACCGACAAAGTGCAGCTGCCGGAGCCGGCTAGAACCCGGCCAGCACGCCTGCCAAGACCACCGCTGCAGCGCCGCCACCCCCACAAGCCGAGCCGAGGCATGGGCAGCTGCTCGCAACCCATGTCGCCCAAGACCCGCACCCCTGGATGGAACGGGCCTGGAGCAGCCGGCATCGCCCCGGAGCAGCCACCGCCGCTGTCAGGGGCGGGCCCAGGAATTGAAGACTGTGTATTCGAATTTTGAAAACTTTTTTTGGAGCCTATAGCCTTCATTTTGGCACGTATAACTGATTATAGCTGCATATTGTACTGGTTCTAAACTATATAAGAGATGTCGCATAATATATTATATTCATACAAATTGATAATAACTTGAAGTGTTTAACCTATAGAAGTAATAATTGTTCAACATAGCGTGGCAAAATCTAAGATATATGGAGGATAGGAAATAGCAAATGATGAAAGCTTACAAATTGCCAAATGCATCTGATTTTCATTGAAAGATGACGTGACACTCGTTGGTTCAGGGTGTCTTTTTCTGCATAAGTTCTTTCCAAGAAAGCTCTCAAAGCAGTAGTACCTGCATTCTTCCTTTTCACATTTTACACCTGTAAAGTAAAATTGCACAAGTTTTAGAGTACTAATCATTATACATAATGCTCATCGTAACATTGTTAAAAATATAAACATTCCCACATTACAAATTCAAATGAAAAATTACAAATTCTCATGTCTAAAAAAGTCTCTAATTTCACTATAATAATTAAACGGAAAGACAAGTGGCCAAACAAACTTCTTAAATCTTGTACGTCTGTACTGCAGCCGCTGGACATCCAGAAGAAAACCTGCGGTGATGGATTCAACTAAATAATTGGCATAAGAGGAGAGATCCCCAATCCGAATTTCAGAAATCAAAGGATTAGTAATACCGAATTAGCAATTATACCTTCAGTAGATGAATCTGTGGGTTGTGGCTTTAAAACTGAATTGATGCGTCCTGTTGCCCACTGCCGACTTCAAAATTAGAAGTCAGAACCAAAGGGAGGCAGGGAGCGAGCCAGCGAGGGATGGATTCTTCGCGTCATGCGTGCCGCCGTACGCACGTGCGATCGTCGATCAGCCGACGGCAACAGCCCTGGTCGCCTTGGGCGTGTTTGGTCGCCCGCATCGAGCCTAACCAGGCCCGCGCGGAAAGGGAGAGGCCTGTTTGGTTGCCTGGTTTTCCTGTTGGCCCTGCATCGCACGCTTCTCAAAGCAGCCCATAACCTGGCTCGCTGGAAACCCTCGGATCGGCAGCTTCTCGCGAGCCATGCTGAGTGCGGCACTAGGTCGCACGGGAGATGAAAATCTGGCGCGCCGTCCCGGCGCCAAATTAGCCTCACCCCCCTTTCACTCGCTCACCCATAGCCACTACCTTCCTTTCTTCCCTACTGCCTCACCACCTGTGGCGGCTGTGATTTCAGAACTGCGCTATAGGCGGCGGCGACAGAAGAGGCGGCGGCATTTGCGGGGGATCTGGTGCTCCCCTTGTTGTTGGCCACCGTCTGGTCGACCTAGTATGTGCCATGGCTCCCCCTATGCCGTCCTCATCTCTGATGCCGGTAAGCAGCATCCCCTCCCCCCTTTGTTAGCTCAGTGGTTAGGCCGTTAAGCTAGGTGTAGGATCGATTTCCCACTGAACAAACCATCGGCGTCGACTAGGTTATGGACGCACGGGTGAGGCTGATAATCCAGGCAACAACACTGATTAGTGTGATTCAGGCATGGATCATGTTCATGCACCAGAGAGCTGTTCGTCGTGCTGGGAGACCTTTGATACGCTATGGTCCACTGTTTCCCCGGGAACAGGAGAGGATCCAAAATCTGAACTACATCTACAACTGCAACGACGTCGAGGTTCTGTGGATGCTTAGAATGAAAAGAACACCATTTTCCAGGCTTGCCGAGACCTTCAGGAGCAGGGGCCTATTACAAGATAGCATCAACACCAGTGTCGAAGAGCAAGTGGCCATGTTCCTCCATGTTGTTGGCCATAACCAGAGGTTCAGGGTCATTCACAACACGTTCAGGAGATCAATGGAGACCATCTCTAGGTACTTCAAGCAAGTGCTTTTTGCTGTTGGGGAGCTTAGAGAAGAGATGATCAGGAGACCATCTGGCCAGACTCCACCCAAGATTCGCGGAAGCCCAAGATGGTATCCATACTTCAAGGTGAGCATTAAAAATATACACTTTTCATGGCTTGATATGCTTGTATTGTTCAAGTTGAGCACTAACACAGGCTAGTGATGCCATTTTTAGGATTGCATTGGGGCAATAGATGGTACTCATGTCACTGCCAGAGTTCCTAGGTCACAGTCTGCAGCATACAGGGGGAGGAAGCACTACACAAGCCAGAATGTGCTTGCTGCTGTTGACTTTGATCTGAAGTTCACATATGTGCTGGCTGGCTGGGAGGGGTCAGCGCATGATGCAAACATTCTCACTGACAGCATGAGTCGACCTGATGGGATCAACATCCCCGACGGCAAGTTCTACCTTGGAGATGCTGGCTATGCATGTCGGTCGGGTATTCTTCCACCCTTCAGGAAAACAAGGTACCATCTCAACGAGTTTTCTGGTAGGAACTTTCCTAGGACTGCACAATAGTTGTTTAATCTCAGACACTTCAGCCTTAGAGTAACTGTTGAGAGGGCATTTGGAGCTCTGAAGAATAGGTTTAAGATCCTGGATCAGAAGCCATTCCACCCATACTCCACTCAGGTTAAGCTAGTTCTTACTTGTTGCATTCTACATAACTGGATTCTCCAGTGGGGCTTTGATGAACACGTGCCTGGGGAGGAAGAGGTCGAGCCTGACGGTGTTGTTAGCTCTGGCCATGGTGTGGAGGTAGTTGACAATGACGCTTGAAAGAACAAAAGGTTGGAGTGGGCAGAGGCAATGTGGCTTAACAGAGGTCAGTGCAGGATTTGAAGAAGAGGAAGAAGAGCAGCAGCAACAAAACCACAGAAGAAGAGGAAGAAGAAGAAGCAGCAGAAGCAGAAGAAGAGGAAGAGGAAGATGAAGCAGCAACACCAATGAACTATCCCCTATTTAACTAATGGCTCTTAATAATTTGAACTGTCATTTGATAGTAGTTAGGATGAACTGTCATTTGTTTAACTAGCTGGTACTATGTTCAGATTGTGTGTGATAAGGTCACCACTAGTTAGAAGTGGTGACAACATCTTATGCAGGTTGCAACCAAACACCATGTTATATGTGCGCCTAATTCAATGCGGGCAACCAAACATCGGGTCAAAAATGGTTGTCTTATGCAACCAGGGACATGCATGCAATCAAACTATATGCATCTGAGTTTTTTTGGCCTGCATCCCCTCAAACCGGCTCAATAGAGCCAGGCTCGCCGGGCCAGGCTGAATCGGCAATGTAACCAAACACGTCCTTGCCGTTCGTGTGCGATCTGCGAAGAGGGGAAGGAAGGTGCCGGTTCGTCTCCAAGTCTGATCGATCAATGGTCTCTTTTTTTTGCGATGGTAGAGGTGTGCGCTTGTGCGTGTGCTGCTACAGCCATTTGAGCCAAGTCGTGGTGGTCTGTTGGGTCAAGTCGTGACGAGCCTCTGTTTTTTGCCTTAAATGATAGACTAGCGTGTTCCGGTGTAGCAGTTTCGTTTTTCCTTATATACATACAGTATGTATACAATATATACCTAGTTTATTTTTGCAAAAAACAATGGGTATTCAACTGAATACCCTTGAATTGAGGTGGACCCACCTCTGGCCGCCGTCCACCCAACGTGCACCACCACCACCCGCCGGAGCACCAGATCTGGCAGCCGCCAGACCAGATCACGACCTCCAGCCCGTGCTCCCTGCTTCAAGCGACCCAGCAAGGCCGCAGCCTCCGCCAGCGTCGCGCACAGCCATCCCGGGGGCACATCTGGCTGAACCTGGCAGGGATCCACGCGCACGCGACCACGCAATGAATCCGCCCGCGCAGCCGCCACGTCAAGGGCGAGAAGAAGGTCGACGCAGCGCCATCAAAGCCGCCCGCCGTCGGCATCCCTCGAGCCCGCCGCCACGCCGGAGGGCCCTGCGCCAGCCCGCCGCCCCTGCTCGAGCCGCCGTCCCGCGCCAGCAGCGCGCCGCATAGAGGGGAACCAGGGCCCCGCCGCCGCCTACGCCGATCGGGCTTTGACCGGCGGCTCCTCGCGACGGCGACAGGGGTGGAGAACCGGGATGGGAGGTGGGGGGCGGCCGCCGCTAGGGTTTGCCCCAGGCGCCCGCGGGGCGACTCGGGGGTGGGGCGAGAAATTCTTATCTGTACTTATACAAACTAATAGTACTCCGCTATACTCCACTATAAACCTGACATCAGACTTTTTTACCATGGTAAATCAAACATTTTTAACGTAAATTTTGTTTTGCGAGGATAGCAAGTTTAGTTGGGAGTAAGTTCCCTTTTTGTCAGAAAATTGACGTGCTTGCAAACTAAATTCACGTCAACATAAATTACCATGAAAAACGTCAAATTTGCCATGCCTGAAAATTTGATGTCGGTCTATAGTGTTTCCGCAACAATTTTAAAATGAGTCAAGTTGAAGAAAAAACAAAGGTGAACATGGTTTCATGCGCACCCACGTAAAAATAGCAAACTTGGAAAGAAGTACTAGAGAAAATCAAAAAATTCTGAAACTTTAGGGTATCAATCTTGATCAATCCTTCTACTCAAGTGTGAAATTTGGGCAAGTAATGACACTTGGGGTACTACGTAATGAAGAAAATGCACTCTCACCTTTTCCCTAAAAAAGAAATGAAATCCCACCTTACTATTCATTTAAACAGTGTTTACAAATATTCCTAAAAAATAGTGTTTACAAATATATCAACGTTTTGCCATTTTTTCCCTATGTCGTTCCTCGACCAGTCCACCGTGTATGTTAATATTTTGGAACCTTTTGATTTTTTTAGCATTTTTTTATTTACTCTTCATAAATAAGGAATGATCGTGGAACCATGTTCACAAAATCCGCATCGGTCAAGTTGGCCTATATATGAAACTAATTCAAAGTAAAGATATTATTCGCAACAACATGAGCGCATCGAAAAGACTAAGGCTAATTGAACCTTTGGGCGTGCTACCAGCATCTAAGCCCGCATACCCCTCATCTGCCGAGCGGCCTGCCCGGTCACTGCCTCGATAGAAGAAAAAGAATACCTAATAATCAACACAGCCCAAACGTCCGGGTTAACCAACACCTTCCATACCCAGTTTATATCTGGGGCGGACCAGATACGCCCACACACCACCGAAACGGACTGGCCCACTATGGCCCACACTGTCCCTACCGTTGTCCCTACAATAACCCCACATGGACGACCAAACCCTAGGTAAACCTTACTCTCTCGACTGCTCCGCTCCATTGTCGTCTCTTCTCCTTCCTCGCCCTCTTCCCTCTGACATGGCCAGGAACAGATCCGGTAGTGAGTCCTCCAAGATCGGCTGGGCGGCGCTCGTCGCCGACTCCTCGAGCTCGTCAGCGCCGCCGGAGCCGCCAGAGGAGTACATAAACCCTAAGGAAGGTACATTATGCATGTAATTTTTTTTGGAATGTCATTCAGTTAGCTCTATTAATTATCAAAATAGTCACATCCTCTATCATCAAACGCAAAAATAATGTATGAGGATCCTCCCCCAAGTCCTAGTTACATGGATCTGAAAATTGTGTCTAGCTAAAGAAAAACATATTTGCATTTTCCCTCTCACAAGGCAAGTAGGGTAAACCCTTCCACTCCTCGATCTCCGCTAACGAGCCCGTGCATTCGCCTCCCCTCTGCCTACCGCTTTGACGACCAGTTGCAGGGAGGGAAATCCTAATGCCGTGGCTCTGGCTAGTAGATAGGTTGGGTTTTTAGTCCTCGCATGGGCGAAGCTACATCGTCGAGTGGGTCTTCCGGGCATCGATTCTCCTCGATTTCGTTCGTTGGGATGGATCGACGGACCTCCCACGTAGATTCTCGTCGGGTCGGTGAGGTTAGGGTTTATCGCCGTGTGTATGCGATGACAATATTTGATGTTAGGTTCTTCAGATCGATTCAAGGGATCTACGACAATGATTGCAGCTCCAGGGCGTTGTTCCTTAGGGACATGTGCACTAAGACATTCCAGCTTCCATCGACAAGGCCAAGGCAGCTCTGGTATGGGAGTGAAGACAACAACATGTTAGCGGATCGTTCTGGTGGATAGTGGTCGTTCAATGGTTAATGGACCTTGATATAATTTTTATTTGTTTGCGATGCTTTTGTAATTGTACTTCTGATGAACTTTTATAATAGATTTGCATTCTTTTCGCCAAAAAAAAGAAAAAAGTATGTTTAGCTATTATATGAGCTATACCTCATTATGTTCTCTAAAGCATTGTTCAAACTTCACCCGTGCAAATCCATGTACTTACGAAATCACTAATTGAGGAGTACTCCTTCCAAAGATCACTTTCATCTTCCCAGGTTGTGACAAGTGGCATCCTACATGTGCGCCACTTGTCGCAATCTTGGAATTTTCCCTTTTTTCGTATATCTGTTTTTTTAAATGTTCTATCTCTTAAACCGTGCATCCAATCTCAAACCGTTTTCACCATTGGATTCCCCGCGTCGAGATCTTAAAAACTAGATCCCATGTTGATAGGTATTGACGAAGTTTTTTTCACAAAAAAAGGACAAAAAATCACACCGGGAGCACGTTTTTCTTTTTTGCTTTCCGAAAGCTATTTCTGAGAGGCATAGACGTGCCCCTCATATAAGCAAATCCGTGCGTCTCTCGGAAGAAAAATTGTGCTTCCCGCGAAAGAAAAGAAAGAAAAAAACATGTTTTTTTGTTTCTGAGCGGCACGGCCATGCCTCTCGCGGAAGCAAAACCGTGCCTCTGATAGAAGCAAAATCGTGGCTCTCATGCAAAGAAACATGCTTTTCCTTTCTGAGAGGCATGATCGTGCCTCTCTCGGAAGCAAATATGTGCCTCTCATTGAAGCAAAACCGTGCCTCTCGCGGAAGGAAAAAAAATATGTTTTTTTCGTTTCCGAAAGGCACGGCCGTGCCTCTCGTGTAAGCAAATCTGTGCCTCTCACGAAAGGAAACAAACCACATGTTTTTTTGTTTGCGAGAGGCACGACCTTGCCTCTCGCGAAAACAAAACCGTGTCTCTCGCGAAAGAAAAAAACACGTTTTTTCTGTTTCCGAAAGGCACTGACGTGCCTCTCACGGAAGCCAAACCGTGTCTCCTGCGAAAGTAAAACCGTGCCTCTCGCGGAAGCAAAAAAATGTGTTTTTTCATGCAACCTTTTTTTGAAAAAAATTCTCAAAAGCTAAGAAAGACCCGTGAAAAACCGAAATGCCGACAAAACTGGAAAAAATAATCTAAAAAGCCAAAAAACGCGTGCGAAGAAAAAAATCCGGAGGGGTCGCCCAGAAGACGACACGTGGCGGCTGGCTCGCGCTCTCAACCCACCATAAGTGACCCTTGAGGAGACTCCCGAACTGAGCACTACTCAATTTAGTTGCTCCCATGTACTTGACTAAGCAGGTTCTCTCCTGCCAAGAGGTAATGATTGTTTGGTCTTCAACAGTCGAAGCCAAATTTGCCCCCTTATGTACTTGAGCTGGACCGGGCCATGGCCCAGTTTCCCTCCTGCTTAGGCTGAAAGAAGTCCAAGAAGAACGGGCAGTATGAATGCATGATATCTTGTAGCTGCAATTTTGTTTTTGACATGAATGCCATGAGTTGTGCATGACAGATCCATTTGCACACCTGCCTGAATTCCACTTGAGTTTGAGACCACAGATCTGAAAACCGGTTGAAAGTAATGATGGTCTGAGACAAGTACACAATGTCAAAACCCTTTTTCATTAAAGAAACCGCCACACAGTTATTACGTGAACTAAAAACATAAAAGTAAAAGCAAGCCTAAAAATTGTGCAAAATATAAACTAAACGTAGGCAGCACATAGTAGAACAAGATCAAGCCAAAAGAAGCCAACATCTGTAGTAACTAGATAACACCCCGCGCGTTGTTGCGGAAAATTAGTATAGCAAGTTGTAACTCATTAAGTGTATTCTTAAGAGGACAAATAAGAGATAATAAAGAAATGACTTCAACCACTTACATGGGATGCTTGTGAATTCATGCAAACGATATTTATATTTAAAAAATGATAGCTCTATGTTTTTTCAATCCTGCAAATTACAGGAAAGCTTGTCAACTGAATGGAACAATTATTAGATTACTGTGAAGGAATATAATAATAATGATACAAAAGAGAGATCCTTAGTACGTGAGTGCAAGAAGTATATGACTGAGCACAACACATACGAACTGTGTCAGTATATTTGGGAAGAACTTCTAAAATGGTATGCTTCTTGGATGTATGCATTAGACATAGGGAAAACAATGGCAGTTGACCGTAGTATGTACTTAAGCAAGATCGCTGCCGTAATTTGTTTCTCATCAAACAACTTGTCAACATAAATTAGAGAAGATCCTACACAGGAGATATACAACAAAGCTTTTCTCAAAAAAGCCAACTATTGGACAAATAATGAACTGTGGCAGAAATCATTCAATCTACATAATGATAAAGATTAGGAAGAGCAATATATCATACCTGTCAAGAAGAGCCATCAGATACTATTCTTATCATGCAAGATAGATAACTAAGAGTCCAGAAAATAAATAGGGCAAACTTTTTGAATTCCTTCTTCTCCAAAATAATTAATTATGAACTGTTATATGAACTAATGAATTTTTTTATGAATGAATGCATAAAAGTTTCATCAGATGTATTGGGTAGACAGTGGAGCATAAAGATAAAGATAAAGATAAAGATTACCTAGATTTATTTTCGACGGCAACATGCTAACATTTGCATCAAAGACCTTGCCGGCATGGATTAAAACATTCTGCACAAACAAACATCAGAAGGATTGGGGGCTTTAATTGGCAGGCCAATATGGCCCAATATGCCGTGCTAGTTGTCACGCAAATAAACTGTAAATAAAAACTCCTCCCAAGAATATCAGTTTGGACGTATCTATATATGAATAACGACGACACAAATAATTGAAGAATTTTTTGCAGAATTGAGAGGGGGAGAAAGCAAGGCCAAGATCATGACGTCAATAAAGACATGTCCATATAGCAGATGGAAACCTAAAAAGGACGGGAGGTTTGCTTACCTACAGAAGGGGCAAAGGAGGCGAGGTCATTGGGATCAGTTTCTTCAGAATTTGTTGACCACGGTCAGCTTCATAATAGATGGATAGATCAGGCAAGCCCACCCATGGAGAGGTCTCTGAAACACCGAAACAAAAATACTTAGAACAACAATCACTCAAAGTCCCGTTATATTGATCCATCCATTGATAGCTTATCACATCATCGTCCTTCCTACGAGCAGGGCAAGAAGCATTACAGGTTCTACCAATAAGGTTGGTATGAGTTGCTGCATAATCAGGAACGAAAAGCATGAGGTAAAAAACAACACGTATAGGGGTCAGATCCAAAAAGATGGTGTTGCACTCCCCCTTGGCATGTGATCCTCTTATCTGCAGTTGTATCAACCACGGGCGTCACTGTTGCCAAGTGCCAACACGACCGTAGTCTCCTCCACCACCTCCGCATAGCTGCAGCCCATGGCCGCCTCCCCCGCCAGGCCGCCACCATAGCCATCGTCGCTGCCACCGTAACGCTCGTCGCCACAGTCGTCATCTCTAGCGTCCATCCGTGCCTCGACAGTGCCCTTGGTCGACGCCATGAATTCTGGCAGGGGCGGTAGCTATGGTGGAGGCTACAGGAATAGAGGAGATTGGTTTTTAAAAGAAGGATCAGGTCTATTTGTTACTATCTGCTGCCTACGATTAAGAGAGGCGCAGGGAGTTGAGGAGACGGGCTGCAATGGTGGGGAGCTCCAACATTTCTTCTTCTTCCGTAAGCGACCGGAGCGTTGTTTTTAAACAAAAAAAAAGGCAGTGACGTGGTAACTTTGCTGAGGTGGACGCGCGAAATAGGGAACTGAACGCTGATGTGGCACGAAGCTGATGTGGACAGTGTTCATGTTGAGAGAATAGGTAGAAGTGGGGAGCGACTTCTTAAGAATGTTAGATTTCATTGACTCACATGGACTTGATTAAATTACTTGGTCCACAATAACTTCTTATACAAAACACAGACCGAAATTTCAAATCTTAATAAAGCAATCCAATTCCGTTTCAAAAAAAATAAATAAAGCAATCCAATCACACTGTTACATGTGTACCTCACAACTGTTATTCTGAACTCTTAACTCTGCAGTGCAGATACTAAAACGCGGCACCGAATGACAGAAGACCAAAACAATACCCATGCATGCAACTGATCATAAATAGCAACAAAGTGGTTCGATAACTCACTGATCATGAACCTCGTGATGAGATTTTTGTGCTGCGCCAGACGGTGGCAGATCGGAGTCAGTGGTGTCCGTGGTATCCCCCGTGGCCGCCGCCGTAGGTGGGCGTGGGAGGGACGGGGTGGTAGTCCGGGTGGGGCTGCGGCTTCGGCTCGGGCTTGGGCACGGGGCCGTAGTCAGGGTGAGGCTGGGGCTTAGGCTCCGGCTTGGGCAGCACGGGCTTCTTGTGGTGGAAGTGCTCGATGATGTGCTTCTTGATCGGCCCGAGCAGGGTCACCGACGCACACTCTGGCGATGCCAACGCGTTGGTCTTGGCGCCCGCGACGACGCCGAAGGTGGTGCCCTCGGACACCGGCGCGATCTTGGATGGCTCCTGGCCGAGGCACGGCGTGTTGGAGGCAGCGTTGTGGAGCTGAGCGACGCAGTCGGCGCCATGGAGGTCGGCGGCCAGGGGCACGCTGAAGGTGCCGGTGCGGTCGAGGGCACCCACCGCCTTGCTCTCGCAGTCTCCGTGGACGTTCTTGCACTTGATCGCCACCTGAAGACCTGAGGTACGTTCATGGCACAACAATGGTGGTCAGCGTCAAACCATCAGGCCTTGCCAGTTGCCACACGGTGGAGGAGCACATCCGCGCTTACCCTTGAAGGCTTCCTCGGCCTTGATGTTCTCCCTGGTGCAGTCGGCGCACTTGGCCATACCGACGACGACGGACGCCCCCTCGGCGTTGGAGACGGCGATCACCAGCAGGACGGCGAGGACGAGTGCTCTCGGAGCTGCCATGGCTGAACCCCTGAATCGAACTCCACTACTTGCCTGTGTGAAGTGAGTAGCTAGCAGCTCGATGGATGGATGGATGGATGGAACAGGCGACGCATGGCTTATATAGGCATCCTCATTGATCCATACGATACAGCTCGTCGATGATCAACGCCGAAATTTGCGTTTGGCGCGCCGAAATTTCAGATGGCGAATTAAAACTCGGTTGATTCCAGAGTCCACCGCACGCATCGATCAACGATTTGATCCACGTCGTCGGCATTTGTTATTAGGTTGGTGATCCACTTTGCATTGGCTGGTGCTCGATCGCGTCCTTCGTCCTTCTCGTACATACGTAGGTTCCACGCGGCACATGGATATGCATGCATGCAGCGTACGTGCATGCATGCCCTTTATCATCTACTAGAGCCTTCATAAGTTAGAGCGTACGTAACTACTCCCTCCGTTCCTAAATATTATCTTTCTAGAAATTTCAACAAGTGACTATATACGAAGCAAAATGAGTGAATCTATACTCTAAAATATGTCTATATACATCCGTATGTAGTAGTCCATTTGAATCTCTAAAAAGACAAATATTTAAAAACGGAGGGAGTAATTGTCTCTGTTGATCCCTTTCTACAGGTGCGGTGCGCCTCCCGCTCATTTAATTGGCAAGGACGTGGCTAGGTGTAAGTGTCAGACAAAAAAAAACATTTTGGGCCAGTCAATCTATTTTGAGCCGTCGGATGCAAGACGAATGACCACATCGTCTTCTCCGACCTCTTGCCCCCCTCTTGTTCATCTCCTTCCTAAAACCACCCCACGCACCACAGGCCCAACCTCGTTCCTTTCTGAGGCATTGACATGGAGATATACTAAATTGACAAAGCAACCGGAGTTGAAGCTAGCAGCGTGGATTGGTTGGTTAGAAGCTTAATTAGAAAGCAATCTTAAAGTGACGTAAAAACGTCCCAAACTTTGAATATAACGCCGATTGCAAGCATACATATTTTGTTCTGCAGTTCAGAAGATAGTTGTGTTCCATTGACTAGAAGTAGAAAGTTGCTCTACGACTACCAGCTCATCAAATGTGGGATTTCTATCGGTGTCATAATGTTTGGGTAAGTAGTTTCCGTATAAGATGAATCAAGATCTGAGCTATTATAGTAGTACGCACCAATGACAACCATGGCTGACCATGAACCCACTTCTGCTTCGGTAGACCCCCCTTAAACACATCGATGGCTCAGATTATCTCATACCCCTTCATAATTAAGGGTAAGATGGTCCTTTTTAAAAGTACGTCGTGAAACCTCGTATACAAATTGCACGGGCCGGCCCATTAAGCCACGTCCAATATTAAAAAAAAAGGATACCCTGTGAGGTATTGAACCCAAGACCTCACACTTAGAGCCATACGCTGCTAACCAGTAAAACCAACAGCCACTTTTGTTAATTTATAGTGCGAAATATATAAGAAGACACAACAGTGTTCACATATAAGAAATATTTTTTTGAAAAAAAGCTCGAAACTCTAATTAAAAAAATTGTGAAATTTTTTGAAGTGCCAAATATTTATTGAATTTGTGAACAGAATTTGACCTAACATTTTTTGAAATTTGAACAAAATTACAAAACATGAACAATTTCCAAACATCTTTCAAAACATGAACAATTTTTAAAATTTGTTGTTTTATTTTTTCGGTTATTGTTTGTCCTGTTTTCCTTTTTTTTCTCTTTACTTCATTCTATTTTCTTTATTAAAATTCATGAACTATTTTTAAATCATGAACCTTTTCTGGAATCCATGAAATTTTCAAATTTGTGAATATTTTCTTAAATTTACAAACTTTGTTTTCAAATCCATGAACTTTTTTCCAAGCAGTGGGCATTCCTATGGTAGGCATCCATGTCATATTTGAACTTTTTTGCAAGCAGTGCGTAAATGTACTGTAGCGCAGCCCCAACCTGCCCACAGTTGTGGTGCTATAAAACTCCTACGTGTGCGGCAGTCACGGGACAAGCACTACTTGGTCCATCGCGCAGCGGCCGCACGGGACAGACGGCGTGCTGCGTCGTCCCTAATTTGATGTTTCCAAAAAAAAAAAACTAAACTGACAAGATGCACAATAATAAGAGCAGTGAAAAGAGTAAGTAGACACAGCAAGAGGATTGTCCCAGTTGGTTATGGTGGGTGAAAGAAAACTAAGAGGTTGGTAGATCGAATCCTACCGCTCACAACAATTTTTTGAGGGTGAAAGAAGAAGAAGAATAATGGGCCAGGCCCAAGACGGACGTGTTAGGGGCGGCCAATCTGCTATGTACCTCCTGTACGTATCACATCTCGTATACCTTATGATCAAATGACAATACTACCCTTATACGGTTTGTGAGGGGGGTCTACCGAAGCAAAGCTCGAACCCTAAACCATTCACGTGATTCAAATTAGGAAGAAAAAGAGGGTGTGGGTTTCAGGATGTCGATGGCATGGCAGATGGATCACAAAGGATGCAGAAGAGAGGGGTGGTGGCAGCAACATCCAAGGCACCGGCGTGTTGGCGATAGTGATGATTGGGTTTTGCACCACATATAAGACAAGTTGAGTGTGCACTTGATAAATGATGAACGGCAAAAGTCCAAAACTAAGTGATTAGATGTCCATTAAATTCTAGAAAAATCACGGTGGAGATACGAGAGGTGTGTATATTAACCTTCGTTTCACTGCTTCGCCGAGGGCAAGAACACCACCACCATTTGGACTACACCTGTTAAGTGTGAAGATAGGAGAGGCATGTATATCAACCCATGCTTCATAGTTTCGCCGCAGGCAAGAACACCACCACCATCTGGACTTTTAAGAGAATACATTTGTCCAATGAATGGGCATTTCATATAACCCAAAGTGTAAAATACATTCAAATGCAGCACACACATGTTCCACAACCATGAATTGGTACACGTATTTACAGTTGGGAACATGAGGGTTTGGGTGGGGTGGGGGTGGGGGCGGGGGCGGGGGGGGGGGGGCATTGGCCCCTTAGCCCCAATGAAGTTCCACTAATTTGATTAGAAGTAGAAAGTTGCTCTACGACTACCGGCTCATCAAATGTGGGATTTCTATCGGTGTCATAATTTTTTTTGAAGGACCAGCCAAGGCTGGTGTTTCATTGATCATAAGCAGAGAGCAGATGACAAAGCGATAAAGGTGGGGATTCGAAGATCAAGGAAATAATGAAGAAGAAGATCAGAGAAAAACAAAAGTGCCCTAAGCACAGGACGCTAGCCTACTCTCCCGGCGGATCCCCGAAGGGGCTCTGAATTGACTTGATGCCGGCTTGTTGCCAGAGGCGGTGGGGTGGGGGTGGGGGTGGGGGTGGGGGCGGGGGGGGGGGGGGGGCATTGGCCCCTTAGCCCCAATGAAGTTCCACTAATTTGATTAGAAGTAGAAAGTTGCTCTACGACTACCGGCTCATCAAATGTGGGATTTCTATCGGTGTCATAATTTTTTTAAGGACCAGCCAAGGCTGGTGTTTCATTGATCATAAGCAGGGAGCAGATGACAAAGCGATAAAGGTGGGGATCCAAAGATCAAGGAAATAATGAAGAAGAAGATCAGAGAAAAACAAAAGTGCCCTAGGCACAGGCCGCTAGCCTACTCTCCCGGCGGATCCCCGAAGGGGCTCTGAATTGATTTGATGCCGGCTTGTTGCCAGAGGCGGTGTCATAATATTTGGGTAAGTAATTTCCATATAAGACTAAATATTTCATCCCCACTATCATATTTCTCTTGACATGCAGCCTATCCACCTCATCATACATGCCACCTCAGCAATTACCATCCAATCATGTTTCTCTGTTTCCCACCTTGAGCAACCGAATAGCCAAATAGTATCGCTAAAAAATTCACTTTTAACTGACGATGATGGCATGAGCCCACCCGCCCGGTCCCAACGTTTTAATTCTCTCTTCATGGACGGTGCCGCCTGCACGTATCCATTCGCTGCCTTACCTCACTTGATTTCTTGCATCGGGGCTGACCCAACCAATATGTTACGTGGCCTGTAAGCTAGCTTCGGCCCTTTGAGTTGGTGTTAGGCGTCGTCTTTGCACATTCGGGGCCCATACATTGGACGACTGTACCTACTATCACATTACGTTGCTCACGGAGCCTAAAAAAAGAAAAATAGGTTTTGCGCACAGTTCATCTTCCCTGTTATTATCCCAGTCGCTATCTATTCCGCCGCCACGACCGGCGCTCCCCCGGCTACGAATTCAACCAAAAATACAAAAGAAACGGCACCATTCAATGTCACTCATTACCACGACCTCCGTTACCTGCAACGCATTCCAGTTCTACCTCGCTCGGACTGATGGCGCTCTCTGTTCTCCGATGATGGCCACCACCTATAAGTCACTCTTATCCAGATTCACACTTATTTCGCCGGGGTTAGCGCTCACTCCGTCATTTTCAACGATCGTCTTCAGGTCAGAAGACGAAGATATCATCATGCTCTGATTTGTGTGTATAGCGTCAAAGCCGGATCTCTCATCTGTACATACATCTTCCTTCTAATATTCATTTGATATAGGAAAAAGTCTAAAACAAACCCTGAACTCGTGGAGAAAAGCTAAATGGAACCCTGAACTTCTAATCCCTGAAATGAGCACACTCAACTCACTAATCCCGGTCTAAATTAAACCCTGAGACCGTTCCGAACAGACTGGCCGGGATTCGATTTTTTTTGGAGAAACAGAGAGTGTTGGCGCTTGGGTCCGATCAAGTTGGGCCGGCCCAATGCAGCAGATCAAGCACTTTATCAGTTGAGAGAAGAGGAGTCCAGCCCATCCACCGTAGGAGTCGAGGAGCCGCCCCCTGTCTTCCTCTCTGCTCTGGCGATGGTAATGGCGGTAGGCGGCTGATCTGCTGCAGCAGCGACAATCTGGCCGGGGCACTGTTGCGCGCAACAGGTTAAGGTATGTCCCCGAGGATCATGCTCCTATGCCGCCGCATTTTGACCTCTCTGAACATGGATGAGTTAGGGTTTTAGGGTTAAAAGGATCATCTTTTAAGTGGGAAAAGTAGGTTCTGCTGTTTAGATTAGTTTGTGATTTTAGTTCGTACTAGCACAAGGTTGTGATCTATGTGTTCTTTTTCTTCTTTTTTCAGTTACAGCATGGACCCAACAGAGTTTCTAAATGTTAGGCTTCATTTTGGAGGGGATTTCATCCGAATTGGTCGACAATTGGACTATGTTGGCGGTGATGAGCGGGTGTCAGAGATTGAGAGAGACAAGCTCTCTTTGCAGGAGGTCAAAGGGTTTTTTAAAGATCATCTGGAACTGAAGGAATCAATGAAATTCTATTTTCATATTCCTGGGACTGAATTGGTTGATGGTTTGGTGTTCTTGGATGATGACAGTAAATGTGTGAAGATGGGTGATTATATTTGTGTTGGTGTTGTTGCACATATTTATGTTGAGTACCATAGGGAACAGGACAGTGCAGACAGCAGCAGTTGCAGTGATTTTGAGGATGAACTTGTGCAGTTAAGTGATGCTCCACCTGCCATTGTTACTGCTGAAGCTACTGATAGTGAAGAAGAAGTGCAAGTTGTTGAGAATGTCACTTTTGAAGCTAGTGACAGTGAAGAAGTGTTAGCAGCTGTTCAGAATATCATGGTTCCTGATGACACAGGGGTCATCTCCCAAATCATTGTCAGTCCAGTGAAGCGGAGAAGGGGAAGAACTAATGTAGTTGACAGTGAGCTAGTTGAAGATGAATTTGCAGTCTCACAAATTTGCAATCCAAGTCAAGCTGGTCCTGCTACTTCACAGCATATGCCAGCTACTTCACAACATGTGGCTGGTACTTCACAAGCAATTGCTGCTCCTCCAGAAACAAATCCAGATGTGAACAGTGAAGGTTCAGATGATGACAGTGACACTGAATATATGCCACACAGTGAGGACAGTGGTGAAGATTCAGAAGTGGTAGAGCTTAGAAGGCATGCAAGAAAATTCAAGAAAAAGATGAGAGAAACAAAAAGCTGGATTGGAAGAGATACAAGTGAAGCAGTTCCAATAAATTTGATTGCAAATATGGAGGAGCAGCTAGAAGGAGAGAAGGAGTGGAACTTTGATTCCTCTGATGAGGATTACTCCTATGGTGAGGATTCTGATGGAGAGCCAGAGAGGATGAAGAGCCAGTTTCCTAGATTCAACAATGACAGTGAAATTCCAAACTTCCAGTTGTCAATGGTCTTCAGAATCAAGAACCAGCTAGTCAAAGCTTTGAAGAGATATGGGCTGGTGACAAAAAGAAGCATTGTGTTCCAAAAGTCAGAGATAAATAGAGTTAGAGCCAAGTGTGGATGGCCTGGATGCCCTTGGATGATATATGCAGCAAAAACCAGTAGGACAAGCAGATTCCAAGTGATCACATATAATGATGAACATCACTGTGCCCAAAACAGAGAGAATAGGCTAGTGACTGCAAAGGTTGTTGCACAGAGGTATGAGCACTTCATTCTTGCAAATCCAATGTGGAAGATAGAGAGTATGAAAGCAACAGTATTGCAAGATATGTTTGCAGATGTGTCCACCTCAAAGTGCAAGCATGCAAAGAAGCCTGTGATGGATAAATTGCTATGTGGCATGAAGAATGAATATACCAGACTGTTTGATTAGTAGCTTGAGCTTCTTAGAAGTAATCCTGGAAGTATAGTGGCAGTTTGTTTGGATCCAACTGACAAGATCAACAATGTATTTTAGAGCTTTTATATTTGCTTTAATGCGTTGAAGCAAGGATTCAAAGTTGGCTGCAGAAAAGTGATAGGATTAGATGGTTGTTTCTTTAAAGGGGTTGTGAAGGGGGAGCTGTTGTGTGCTATAGCTAGGGATGCAAATAATCAAATGTATCCACTGGCTTGGGCAGTAGTTGAGCAGGAAACAAATGAGACATGGAAATGGTTCATTGGTTTGCTCATTAAGGATTTGAACATTAACAACAATGGAGATGGCTGGGTGTTCATATCTGACCAGCAAAAGGGAATTCTCAATGCCATGAATGACTATCTTCCAAAAGCAGAGCACAGGACGTGTGCTAGGCACATCTATGCCAAATGGAGGAAGAAACACAGGGCACATGAGTGGCAGAAGAAATTCTGGGTTGTTGCCAAAGCAGCAAACATCCAAGATTTCAATTATTATAAAGCCAAGCTTGCACAAGAAACACCAGAGGGTGCAAAAGATATGATGAGAACAGAACCAGTGCACTGGGCAAGGGCATATTTTGCAGTTGGTTCCAAATGTGAGTCAGTGGATAACAACTTGTGCGAATCATTCAATCATGCAATTGTGGATGCAAGGTTTTATCCAATAATTTTCATGCTAGAGAAAATAAGGAAGAAAATGTTTTCTATAATTCAAGAACAGAGGGCCAAAGGTGTGAAATTTCGTGGAAAAATATGCCCTAGCATATTCAGGAAGTTGAAAGCCAGCATAGAAAGAACACAGTTCATGGAGGTCCTTTGGAATGGCAAAGATGGGTTTGAAGTGAGACTGGTAACTGGGAGAAGAAGGCAATACACTGTAAGTCTTGAAAAAAGAACTTGTTCTTGTGGTTATTTCCAACTTTCAGCTCTTCCTGATTATGTTAAAGTTAGAATGCCAGGCAAGCCCAAGAAGAATGCTAGGAGGAGGGAAGATCGTGAGAAACCAGTTGGGAAAAAAAATGAGCAAACATGGCACTGTTATTGTTTGTTCAATGTGTGGCACTGCAGGCTACAACAAATTTGGTTGCAAGAAGAATCCAGAGAAGGGCAAGAAAAAAATGCACATCTTGTGAAGGCAGCCAAGAAAAGAAAACGCACTGAGGTAATTTTAGATGAGTTTATTACCTGTGAATTAATATGCTTGCTTATTAGTAATTTACCTTGCCTTCAAATAATTTTAGATGAGTTTAGTAGCTGTCAATTAATACATGAATGTAGTGCAGGCTGGTACTACACAAGCTGGAAGTGCACCTACTTCTCAACCAGCAGCAAGATCAGCCCCAACTTGTGGAACTGCTGGAACTGTTGTAACTGCTTCAAAGTTTAAACCTCCCAGGAAAACAACTCCAACTGCACAAGCTGGAACATCTGCTGGCAACAAAAGGAGGAAGAGAGCTGCAGCATCTTCACTGCCAAGCTATAATACTTCAATGCTAGTGGCAATGAGTGGAGCATGTATTCTATGCTAGTGACCATGTAATGAAAACTAGCTTTTGGTGATCATAGATCGTTTCCTGTTAGTATGCACTGAACTATGTGCTTGTCATGATCATAGATCATTTCCTGTTGCAAACATTTGAATCCTTTTGGTGTTCTTGCAAACTAGATGATTATGTCTGAAATGAAAATGCCTGAAATATTTGGTCATTTGTCAACAGATCATGCTCTTGTCAACACATTATTCCTGCAACATATGCAATATTTGGTCATTTGTCAACATATCCAGTTTTGTGTTGTTGCAAAGATGCTCCTGCCAACATATCATGTCATAAATTTTGTCATTTGTCAACAAAATTATGCTCATTATTCAAGATAGGAAATCAACCAACAAGGCAAATGCACAAACTGGATGATAATGCCACATACTTCATAACTAGGATCAACATAGATCAACATATCATACATAGTTCCAGCGACATTGGATAGGAAATCAACCAACAACATAGATCAACATAGTTCCAGCAACAACTGACACTAACCTGACCACATATTCAGTGCACTAGAAATTTCCCTAGCACTAAACCTAGCACAAAGACAACAAACACAACCAGAATTGTCTTATATTTGGTCTTCACTGCATCTGCCTCAGCACTTTTTTATTTCAACTGTTCCTGCAAAGCCAGAATCACACTTTCAGTCATTGTTTGCTCTTCAACTGCATGTTCAGTCCTAGCACCCTTCAGTCTCCAAACTTCATCTCTTAAATCTCCAATCAAATCAGGAAAAAACTTGGGCAGTGGATCATCATGCCAGTCAATAAATCGACAACCACCATTCTATCAAAATGAACACAAAAGAATGTATCAGATTTACTAAGCAGTGGCAGAAGAAAGGCACTTACAGATGGAAAATGGAGGGGGAAATGGAGCTCACCAGCACATGGACGCAAGCATAGTACCTCCTGCCGGGGTTCTGCCGGCTCCATGATATCCACCTCGGCGCCTTCCTTGGCGGATTGCAATGGCAGAGCTTCGGCGGCTCGTAATCCATGGCGCCCTCACGGTATGGAATCGGCGACCTTGTTTCAGCCTCCCTCCTTCCGCTAGCTCGACGGAATCCGGGAGCGGAAGATGCCCCTGAGAACCCCGACATCGCACCCTGCCCCCCGCTGCCGCCGCACTGCGCCCCGCTCAGATCGCCGCCCCCTCGCCTCTGTCCTCGCCGTGAACCTAACAGCAGCTCAGATTCCCCTCTCTTTATCCAAATGCGTGGTCAACACACCCTATCCGTGGCCCACAAGTCAGAATCCTGGTGAAATCCCTGCCACGTCAGCAAATTAGCTCTAAAACGGTCTCAGGGTTTAATTTAGATTGGGATTAGTGAGTTGAGTGTGCTCATTTCAGGGATTAGGAGTTCAGGGTTCCATTTAGCTTTTCTCCACGAGTTCAGGGTTTGTTTTAGACTTTTTCCTTTGATATATCCCTTCAGCGGTCCTGCTTCCATGTCGGATAAGTTATTCTGCTTGGCTATTATTACTTTGATGTGACAGTTCTTGGCTATGCTATGGACGGGAAGTTTATTGCTTGCCTGGCTGGTTGTTTCATATGCATCGGGCTTGATTGGTTTCATTCATGGTCGGTTCCTACAGATGTGTGGAAATTAACTGTTACTGTTGTTCATGAAATAGGTTCCAGCCGGTGTACGATCACCATGGACAACAAGGCAATGTATATCGTCAAGACTCAGTTCGTGTTGTATTAATTTATCTCATCATCTCATGCTATATTCTTCGATCTTGCTTACAATCTTCTTTCTCTATGCATCAGCAGTTGGCAGAACATTGCTTCTTGCAAGTTGCAGCCAGGGGCTGCGCTAGGAATCTTAAAGATTTTTATTTGGATTAAGTGACCAGCCTGTTGATTTTTCATTAGTTCGCATTAACAATTCATCATTCTCTCCAGGTTACTTTTTCACAATTTTTGGGTGATATATTAATGGTGTGATGACTTATCAAATTTTTTGTCTTATTATATAAATATTGCAGATCATTTAGTACAAATTATTAGTGGAATCACGTATATCTTTCTTGGCAGAAGATTTTGGTTGAGAAACCTAACAGCCCTGGTCAAATCTTTGAAACAAGTTAGCAGGATTCTTATTTTATTGACATACTAAAATCTTCTGTTCCAACTAATACCGGTCATACGCTCAGCAGTATTCCTAATCAATGGTATGGCATCAAAAGCTTATATTTCGGGTTGGATAAGGTTGCTGGTGCAATCTGTGCGTACACCTTTCCTTCCATCTGATAAAGCAATGAAATGTGGAACCAAGAAATAATCAATTCTACCTTTTATGCCAGTATTGGTACGACTATTTTAATGTCCTATTGTAGTAGTTTTCTTTGGCTTAGTAGTTTTTTTAGGGGTTGGGCCCAATAGCTGATGGCCAGCAAGTTCTTATGTTTTCAAGTTTCTACTCTACTGTACTTTGGTCATGAGGATTTAATTATGATTAGTTTATAACAACCACTTTTTATACCATGACCTCTACTCTTTTAGTTGGCATACAACAAACCAGTTGAGCATTGCTTACACCTTGGTCGCATTGGTCTGACATTCAAGGCCCTATGATGAGAGCCACGTAACAAGAAGTTAAACTATGGTACTTCTGAATCTACATGCTTGCATTCCGGAACTCTCAGTGTTTGTCATTTCAATGATGTGACCTCTTGAAGTATATTGAAGTAGGGTGTGGCTAGGTCTCAGTCGACTGAGATTTAACCAAGTCTCAGTCAAGTGACATAACATGAAGAGAGAAAAAGAAAAAAATTGAAAAGAAAATTTTGCACGAATCTCAATGTAAAATCTCTTGGATATAACATCGACTGGGACTTCGTTCGACTGAGACTTAGCGAGACTGATTGAAGTATAAATTGATGACATAAAATATTTTCCCATCGAGGATAATTGAGCGCCATCTATTCCATTATCCAAATACAAAATCGATGATTAATGAACAAACCGGTTTCACTTGGAAATAATGCAATTTTGTTCGCACTTGAAAATAATGCAATTTTATGAATACAATATGTATCCCTACCAGTGTAGCTGAGTTCATCTTTTAGTAAAATTTGGCTCTCCATAAAAAATTCCTTCAAATAAGTTAATCTAACAATTAGTTTAATTTTTCATGGTAAAGAAATACAGTATTTCCATCATTTGGTAGCCAGTGGTCCCGCCGCAACGCGCGGGGAATCATCTAGTCAGGTAGAAACTCTACCTATGTCTAGCATTGCTCGTCCTGATTTTTTATTTTTTTTGAGACAACGTTGCTCGTCCTGATTGTTTGGTCTTCACCGGTTTGGGCCAGATATACCCTCCCGTGTACTTGAGCTGGACCAGACCATAGCTCTCGTACCCACCCACATTGCTGCTTCCAAATTAGTCTGCTCTCAAGCCTGGACCAGTTTTCAGTTTAACGTGAATGCCATGAGTTGTCCATCACAAATCCATTTGCACACTTGCCTGAATTCCACTCCACAGATCTGAAAATCGACCGAAAGAAATGATGGTCTCTCTCTAACAACTATGCAATGTATGACAAAACCATTGTCATCGTCATACACCCAATCATCCATCCACTCAAACGGCTTCAGTAATTTCATCTGACTCAAATGGACTTGATTAAATTACATGATTCACAGTAACTTCTTATAAAAAACACACGCTGAAATTACAAATCTTAAAAAGCAATACACGTCCTCACAAATGTTATTCTGAACTCTCAACTCTGCAGTGCAGATACGAAAACGGGGCAGCGAATGGCACAAGACCACCAACGAATACCCACGTGGCATTCGCAAAAAAAAAAAAGAATACCCACGTGGCCACGCATGCAACTGTGATGATAAATAGCAACATCGATCACTTAGACACTGATCATGAAACCGTTGATGAGATTTCAGTGCTGGGCCGGACGGTGGCAGATCGAAGTCAGTGGTGACCGTGGTATCCGCCGCCGCTGCCGTATGTAGGTGTGGGAGGGACGGGGTGGTAGTCCGGGTGGGGCTGCGGCTTGGGCTCGGGCTTGGGCACGGGGCCGTAGTCTGGGTGGGGCTGGGGCTTAGGCTCCGGCTTGGGCGGCACGGGCTTCTTGTGGTGGAAGTGCTCGATGATGTGCTTCTTGATCGGCCCGCACAGGGACATGGACGCGCACTCCGGCGATGCCGCGGACGGCGTGGCGGTGTTTTCGCCAGCGACAATGCCGTAGGTGGTGCCCTTGGAAACCGGCACGATCTTTGATGGCTCCTGGCCGGGGCACGGCGCGTTGGAGGCGGCGCTGTGGAGCTGCGCGACGCAGTCGGCGCCGTGGAGGTCAGCGGCGAGGGGCACGCTGAAGGCGCCGGTGCCGTCGAGGGCACCCACTGCCTTGCTCTCGTAGTCGCCGTGGACGTTCTTGCACTTGATTGCCACCTGGAGACCTGACAAAAATTTCGTGGCAGGGACATCAGTACATCAGTGACTGTGAGTTGATCTCCATATATTTATTGGTGTGTGAAGTGTGCACCTGCAGAGTGACAGCACTCTTCATATCTATCTACATATATATATGTAACAAACTCACCTTTGAAGGCTTCCTCGGCGTTCGTGTTCTTCCTGGTGCAGTCGGCGCACTTGGCCAGGCCGACGACCACCGACGTCGCCTCGGCGTTGGCGACGGCAATCATGAGCAGGACGGCGAGGACGAGCGCTCTCGGAGCTGCCATGCCTGAACCTCTACCACTCGCTTGCCTGTGTGAACTGGCTGGTGGATGGATGGATGGATAGACGAATGAAACAGGCGACGCATGGCTTATATAGGCCTCGGCATTGATCGATCGATCCAGCTCGGCGGATGATCTGGCTGCATGTTTGCCGGGTGGCCGGCGAAGTGATGCGTGACAACGAGAGACCGGCTAACTCGCCGAAATTTCAGATGGCGAATTAAAACTCGGTTCATTCCAGAGTCCACTGCACGCATCGATCAACGATTTGATCCACGTCGTCGTCATTTGTTATTAGGCTGGTGCTCGATCGCGTCCTTCTCGCACATGGATATGCATGCATGCAGCGTACGTACATACCCTTTACAGTCTGGAGCATACTTAAGTCAGAGTGTACGTACGTAACTAACTGTCTCTGCTGATCCCTTTCTACGGGTGCGGTGCGCCTCCCGCTCAATTAATTGGCAAGGACGTGGCTAGGTGTAAGTGTCGACTGGAAAAAGAAAAACATTTGAGTCACTCGATCTGTAAGATGAATGACCTTATGACCACATCATCTTCTCCGACCTCCTGCCGCCATCCTATTCATCTCCTTCCTAAAGCCACCCCACGCACCACAAGCCCAACCTCATTCCTTTCTGACGCATTGACATGGAAATATACTGAATTGACAAAGCAACAAGAGTTGAAGCTAGCAGCGTGGATTGGTTGGTTAGAAGCTTAATTAGAAATCAATCTTAAAGTGACGTAAAAACATCTCGAACTTTGAATATAACGCCGATTGCAACCATATGTATTTCGTTTATGTAAACATACATGCATCTAAAATTGTAATTGTCTCATTCAGGCAATATCATTGGTTACAGATGTGAGAATACGTTTGATCAACTGAAGAAATGATGGTTGGGAGTCACTTTTGGATATCTAGATGTCAAAGCCTTTTGCACCAAAAATGACATTCCGATACCAAATATGGATGACATCTTTATAAAGTGGGGAAAATCAAGAAAGGGTGGACAGTACAATGTCACGGCTGATCATTTCTTCCGTGTGGACACCTTCTATGCTGCCATAGACTCCATCACCACAGAGTTTGATCATCGTTTTAATGAGGTATCTTTGGAGCTGCTGTCGGTGTCAAAACCGGCGGATCTCGGGTAGGGGGTCCCGATTTGTGCGTCTAAGGCTAATGGTAATAGGAGGCAAGGGACACGATGTTTTACCCAGGTTCGGGTCCTCTCGATGGAGGTAAAACCCTACTTCCTGCTTGATTGATCTTGATGACATGAGTATTACAAGAGTTGATCTACCACGAGATCGTAGAGGCTAAACCTTAGAAGCTAGCCTATGATGATTATGATTGTCCCTCTATGGACTAAACCCTCCGGTTTATATAGACACCGGAGGGGGCTAGGGTTTACACAGAGTTGGTTACAAAGAAGGAAATCTAATATCTTGATCGCCAAGCTTGTCTTCCACGCAAAGGAGAGTCCCATCCGGACACGGGAAGAAGTCTTGAGTCTTGTATCTTCACGGTCCAATAGTCCGGCCAAAGTGTATAGTCCGGCTGTCCGGATACCCCCTAATCCAGGACTCCCTCAGTAGCCCCTGAACCAGGCTTCAATGACGATGAGTCCGGCGCGCAGTTTATCTTCGGCATTGCAAGGCGGGTTCCATCTCCGTACTCCAAAGTACCTGTTGTAACGAATAGTGTCCGGCTTCCCATCAATGTTGTACTCCTCGGCTTGCTTCAATAATGGCCATCTCCATGTATCGAGCGAATACGAGGAGCCGGAGCACTTTTACATTTGCCACCCTGGCCCTGCAGGCAAACCATCTATTTGAAGGGACGGGGATCCTCAGATCCAAACCTCACCTTCTTACCTTGAGCAAGCATCCAACAGAGCGCTCCCGGAAAGAACCATTCCAACATGGCCGGTCGCCGCAGCTCCTCTTCTCGCTCCCTTAGCTCTAAGCCAGGTGATTGGGAAGAGTGTTCTGTTCCCCGTAGCCGTTTAGTAGAGTTGCAGACCCAAGGGTTTCTTCCACCGGCGTTCATGGTCCCCGTCCGAGCCGGACTAGCCACCTATGATGGCGGGGAGCAAGCGGAGAGATTTCCCAGCCCATCTCAGGGGGAGCGAGTATGCCTCATCCCATATTTGCTAAGATGCGTCGGGTTTCCAATTCACCCATTCCTTCGCGGGCTCCTGGAGTTCTATGTCCTCCAGCTGCACAACTTCACCCCCGCCTCCATGCTGCACATCGCAGGATACGTTGCCCTTTGTGAATTATTTCTGGGCTGCGAGGCTCACTTCGGGTTACGGAAGAAGTTGTTCTGCCTCGTCCCTCGCAACCATGGGGAATCCATATGTCAAGTGGTCGGAGCCAAAATATGGCGTGTCGCCGAGACCGGATACCTGTCCGGTACTCCCAAGAAGACACCTGAAAACTGGCCCTCGGAGTGGTTTTATGTTGATGACGTTCCCCTTCCGGATCCAATCCGGCCGGGCCTCCCTGAGTTCAATAACGCTCCGGCGAAGACACGCCAAAGTTGGCGCCCTCGGGGCCCCCAAGAGGAAGATACCAGAGAAGTCCACTTCCTGATGAGCAGGATAAAGACACTGGCCAAATCAGGGCTGACAATAGTCGAGGTTATAGCAATATGCATAATGCGGGGGGTGCAGCCACTTCAATATCGGGGGAAGCCCATGTGGCATTTCAACGGGGAAGATGATGCCACCCGTTGTGGTCGTAAAGGTCCCGACTCCGCCACTGCTCTGGCGAGAATACTGTCCGATTTGTATAAAGGGGAAGAAGAAGAATTCCTTCGTATTAAACCGCGAGATAGATTTTCCATGTACAACCCCCCAAGCTGGGTAAGTCGTCACTCTTTCCCCCGCTCCATTCATTCTGGTGTCCTTCATCACGATTATTTACCTCGATATCTGAGCAGGAACTAAGGAGGGCCGTGGAAGGATTCAACAGCCCCTCCCCACAGCCAGAGGACCCCGGAAGGGCCTTCGATCCAGGACTTGAAGAAGATCCAGATATATCTGTGGAGCTTTTCAACGGGACATTTTATCAGGCCAGCTGCGATGGCGCTTCGGTGGCTGTTATCGCCGACTATCCCGGACTGCTACCTGCATCACGTGTAAGCAAAGTCGAAACCTTATCCTCTGAAGAGGACTCCTTTCTGATATCATGCCTCATGCATAAAATATCACATTTTTATAGAGACGACCATCGGAACGCGGCACCGAGCCCCTGGGGACTCGTCGGCAAAGGGCGTCCGGGTCAGGCAGGCTTAAGAGGAAGGCGGTTAGGGCCGAAACGCCGTTACAGAGGTACGGTAAAAACCTGCTCTGTGATTATTGTGTTTGAAATGTAACAGCGTCCTTCGTGTTCTGGAAGAAAGAGGAGTCGCTGGACTATATCCGGAGATCCTGTCGATCACGCCTCCACCAGCCAGATTCTAGAACCGGCTTCGAGAGAGGAGGCCACTGCAGGGCCGATGCCGAATCGTCCTCCGACAGAGGATGCGGATATGCTCTCCGCCACGAATTCCGAAGTAGAGAGTGCCATGAATCACCGGCACCGACGGGCTGTACTTTGCAATAGCATCTTTTCCGAAGAGGCATTTAATGCTTTCAATTCGAGAGACGCATACATCCGAGTTGCTCAAGGCGGGCTCGGCCGAGCGATGGACTAGTATGCAAAAGATATACGGGTAAGGAAATTTGATAAGCATGTATAGCAGTAGCCCCTGAGACTTGAAACGGTTGGGACAACTGATTTAAGGATCATTTTATGCATAGTTTCTTGTAGATAAGAATACCCAATTGTCTCAAGAGCTGGAGGAGTGCAAAACCCAGCTGAAGGCCGCGGTTGCCAAACTAGAGGAATCCCAGAAGGCCTCATCTGGTAACATTTGTCTCAATAGAGAAATTTTAAAGGAATATACCAGTTAGCAATTGGCTTGCTTCATAAGTCTAACAGAAAATTCTACAGACAATCCCGGGACGAATCCGGAGATCATAAAAGATAGTGAGTTGCATCTCCAAAGACAGCTAAGGGCTGGCGAGCGTGTGCTTACGCAGGTTAGGCGGGAGAAAAACAATCTCCAAGATGCCAATGTCCGGCTGGGCGTCGAATTATCAGATGTTCGAACTCAGCTGGCGGACTCCGTAAAGGAGAACAGAAGGCTTCGTCGCGGCATTTATGGTAAGTGCCTAAACAAATTGCAGTACAGTTCGGCGAGGAAGCATATTAAAAGAGTTTATATCTGTAGGTATGTTGATGGGCCGTCCTGAAGAGGAGATGCCCGGATCCGCATGCGATGTACTGCAAGACCTCTCACAGCTGCATGAACGAGTTCAGCAGGTGATGCAGGGTATTACCCAGGCCTTGTGGCCATCCGCTTCCCTGCCAAGAGGCATGGGGGAGCTTGTGGATATGCTCCAAGGAGCACGGCGGCGCTTCCGGTTGTGGAAGATGTCAGCCTGCCGACAAGGTGCAAGGGAAGCCTGGCCATGGTGAAGACACGCTACACCAAGCTTGACCCGAACCATATGGCCGAAGTCGGACCGGCGGGGCCAGATGGGCAAGAAATTCCCGTGAGTCTGAGTTAGCCGCAAAGTATTCCTAACAGGATTGCAAGCTAGATAGCCTGTTGGACTGTATAGAGGAAGAATATAGTCAGCCGAAGTGACTATGTAATTCAATGGACATATGTAGTCCCTAGCCGGGTTAAAAATCATTTGTCATGGCGGACCTTTTTGCTTCAGCCCCCGGATCCGACAGTCTGGGGTGTATCTGAATAACCGCTCAGTTATGCAGAACCGGGGTATGCGTGGAAACCAGGCGTAGGGGTCATAAGTGCTTGAACAGACAAGTACCCAACTAGTTATGTTATATTACATGGGTAGTAAGAAACATCTTCCAGGGAGAATAGTTCCGTTAGGGGTTCCTTTCCCTGGGTAGGCATGCATCGATGTACATGTCCGGACTGCGAACAGAAACGCAGGATACAAAACTTCTGGGATTCATGTTGTAATAAACGAAAGAAACATCTTTTTCTCACCGATCGAATATTCCCTTAAGAACGCTAGCTTTCGGCTTCACCCAGTCTGAGGTACACATCCGGCTGAACCGGCAATAACAATCGCAGAGGTGCTCCCCTTATGCCCTAGCCGAATTAACGGGAACGTAGGGCATAAACACAAGAGCCAGGCAACCCAGCATGGCCACATCTTAAGTCATATCGATGCATATAATGGTGAAGAAAAGGCACACATGGAAAAAGAACGCATATGTGATAGGCAAGACGCCATGAAAGTAATTATATTTAGCTTCCGTTATAGGAAGCCCCAGGTATGGTTTACACACATGGTACGGTCGGAGTGATCCGAGCATCCACACTGTATTGAATGCTTTGTGTGAAGAAGGGAATAAGGGCGAGAAAGGAAAAAAGGGGAGGAACATAATTAAAAGAGCGGGGGTAAGGAGACGAACACTGAGTTCGGCGCTAGGCGTAGAATCTCCGGAGTCTGGCCGCGTTCCATGGGTTCGGCTCGAGTCTATTATCGGACGCATTACGCAGGCGGTACGCTCCTCCAGTGAGAACTTTATCAATAATGAAGGAACCCTCCCACTTAGGTTTGAGTTTGTCCTTTTTCTTCTCTGGTAGGCGTAGAATGAGTTCACCAACATTATAAGTTTTGGCCCGCACTTCTCTGCTTTGATACCGTCGAGCCTGCTGCTGATAGAATGCGGAACGGGCTTTTGTGATGTCGCGCTCCTCCTCCAGGGCATCTAAGTTGTCCTGCCGATCTAACTCGGCTTCCTTCTCTTCGTACATGCGCACGCGAGGTGAGTCATGGATTATGTCATAGGGTAGTACTGCTTCTGCGCCGTACACCATAAAAATGGTGTGTATACGATGGCGCGATTCGGCGTGGTCCGCAGCCCCCAGAGTACGGAGTCGAGCTCCTCGACCCAGTGCGTGTACAATTCTGTCAAGGACCGTACTAGTCTGGGTTTGATGCCACTCATGACGAGACCGTTTGCATGTTCGACCTGGCCGTTTGTTTGGGGATGGTAGACGGAGGCGTAATTGAGCTTAATGCCCATGTTGCCGCACCAAGTTTTCACTTCATCGACTGTGAAGTTTGAGAAATTGTCCGTGATGATGCTGTGGGGGACGCGGTAACGGTGTACAACCCCTGAGATGAAGTCTATCACTGGTCCGGATTCAGCCGTTTTAACTGGTTTGGCTTCTATCCATTTGGTAGACTTGTCCACCATGACCAATAAGTATTTTTTCTTATGGCTTCCCCTTTGAGAGGTCCGACCATATCCAGCCCCCAGACCGTGAAGGGCCAAGTAATGGGGATTGTTTGGAGAGCGGTAGGGGGCATGTGGCTCTGATTGGCAAAGAGCTGGCAACCGACGCAGTGTTGGACAAGGTCCTGTGCATCTGCTCGGGCTATCGGCCAACCTGTACGGAAGGCCTTGCTGACAAGTGCCCGAGCCGCGGCGTGGTGCCCGCCGAGTCCGGCAGGGATTTCAGCCAAGAGTTGGCGCCCTTCCTCTTCGGAGATGCATCTTTGGAGCACTCCGGTCGCGCTTTTCTTATAGAGTTCTCCCTCATGGACTTTGTAGGCCTTGGAACGCCGCAAAATACAACATGCTTCATTTTGGTCCTCGGGGAGCTCCTGCCTATTTAGGTAGGCCAAGAAAGGATCGGTCCACGAGGCGATTACAGCCATGATTTCGTGGGCCGAAGGTGTTATTTCGGTGGCGGAGCCTCCGATTACATCAGATGGTTCGGAATCTGGGGTTGTATTCGGATCCGGGCTAGTGTTGCCGGACTCCCCTTCCCATACCACGGATGGCTTGAACAGCCTTTCCAGGAATATGTTCGATGGGACAGGGTCGCGTTTAGCGCCGATGCGGGCGAGGATATCCGCCGCTTGATTGTTTTCTCGAGCCACATGGTGGAATTCGAGCCCCTCGAACCGAGCTGACATTTTGAGGACGGCATTACGGTAGGCCGCCATTTTTGGATCTTTGGCATCAAAATCTCCGTTTATTTGTGATATTCCGAGGTTTGAGTCCCCGTGCACCTCTAGGCGTTGAATGCCCATAGAGACTACCATCCGAAGACCATGCAACAGAGCCTCGTAGTCGGCTGCGTTGTTGGATTCTGTGTATAATATTTAGAGTACGTATTGGACCGTGTCTCCGGTGGGGGAAGTCAGGACTACACCTGCTCCCAATCCGGCCAGCGTTTTAGAGCCATCGAAGTGCATGATCCAATTAGAGTACGCAATGTACTCTTTAGGGAGTTTAGCTTCTGTCCATTCGGCGACAAAGTCAGCTAATACTTGTGTCTTAATGGCCCGCCGTGGTTTGTATGTTATGTCGAACGGAAGGAGCTCGATGGCCCATTTAGCAATCCGTCCCGTGGCGTCGCGGTTGTTTATTATGTCGTTGAGTGATACTTCTGAGGCCACCATAATTGAACACTCTTGAAAGTAGTGTCGTAGCTTCCGAGATGCCATGAAGACCGTGTATGCTATCTTTTGATAGTGTGGGTATCGGGATTTGCATGGGGTGAGGACAGTGGACACGTAATATACCGGCTTTTGGAGCGAGAACTTGTATCCGTCTGCTTCTCGTTCGACGACGAGCACTTCGCTTACAACTTGATGTGTTGCAGCTATGTACAATAGCATAGGTTTGCCAATATTTGGTGCTATCAGGACTGGATTACTGGCCAACAGGGTCTTTATCTCATCCAGTCTGGCCGCGGCTGCATCCGTCCACACGAAGTGTTCGGTGCGTCGAAGAAGGCGGTAAGAGGTAGTGTCTTTTCTCCTAATCGGGAGATAAAGCGGCTTAAGGCAGCCACACATCTAGCTAGTTTCTGGATATGCTTGAGGTCTGTTGGGATAGCCAACTATGACAGAGCTCGGATTTTTGCCGGATTTGCTTCGATTCCTCTATTGGAAACGATGAAGCCGAGCAACTTCACGGAGGGTACGCCAAAAACACATTTTTCCAGGTTGAGCTTGATGTCGTATGTTCGGAGGTTGTCGAACGTAAGTCTCAAGTCATCTATTAAGGTTTCGACGTGTCTTGTTTTTATGACTACGTCGTCCACATATGCCTCCACTGTTTTGCCGATTTGCTTCTCCAGGCATGTTTGAATCATGCGTTGATAGGTTGCGTCAACATTTTTAAGCCTGAAAGGCATAGTGTTGAAGCAAAAGGGACCATATGGCGTTATGAAGGCCATTGCGGCTTGGTCGGACTCTGCCATCTTTATTTGATGGTATCCGGAGTATGCGTCAAGGAAACATAGTGAGTCGTGTCCTACGGTGGCGTCGATGATTTGGTCCATGCGAGGGAGGGGGAAGGGATCCTTGGGGCAAGCCTTGTTGAGGTCTTTGAAATCCACGCATAGGCGCCAGGATTTGTCCTTCTTTGTTACCATTACCAGGTTTGCCAACCAATCCGGATGCTTGATATCTCTGATGAATCCGGCCTCAAGTAGCTTGGCTAGCTCTTCTCCCATGGCTTGCCGTTTAGGCTCTGAGAAGCGCCTAAGAGTCTGTTTGACTGGCTTATATCCTTTTAGTATATTGAGGCTGTGTTCAGCCAGCCTGCGTGGGATGCCCGGCATGTCTGAAGGATGCCAGGCGAAAATGTCCCAATTCTCGCGTAGGAATTTGAAGGAAATATGCCCTAGAGGCAATAATAAAGTTATTATTTATTTCCTTATTTCATGATAAATGTTTATTATTCATGCTATAATTGTATTAACCGGAAACATAATACATGTGTGAATACATAGACAAACATAGTGTCACTAGTATGCCTCTACTTGACTAGCTCGTTTACCAAAGATGGTTATGTTTCCTAGCCATGGACAAAAGAGTTGTCATTTGATTAACGGGATCACATCATTAGGAGAATGATGTGATTGACTTGACCCATTCCGTTAGCTTAGCACTTGATCGTTTAGTATGTTGCTATTGCTTTCTTCATGACTTATGCATGTTCCTGTAACTATGAGATTATGCAACTCCCGTTTACCGGAGGAACACTTTGGGTACTACCAAACGTCACAACGTAACTGGGTGATTATAAAGGAGTACTACAGGTGTCTCCGAAGGTACATGTTGAGTTGGCATATTTCGAGATTAGGTTTTGTCACTCCGATTGTCGGAGGGGTATCTCTGGGCCCTCTCGATAATGCACATCATTATAAGCCTTGCAAGCAATGTGAACAATGAGTTGGTTACGGGATGATGCATTACAGAACGAGTAAAGAGACTTGCCGGTGACGAGATTGAACTAGGTATTGGATACCGACGATCGAATCTCGGGCAAGTAACATACCGATGACAAAGGGAACAACGTATGTTGTTATGCGGTTTGACCGATAAAGATCTTCGTAGAATATGTAGGAGCCAATATGGGCATCCAGGTCCCGCTATTGGTTATTGACCGAGAATAGTTCTAGGTCATGTCTACATAGTTCTCGAACCCGTAGGGTCCGCACGCTTAAGGTTTCGATGACAGTTATATTATGAGTTTATGAGTTTTGATGTACCGAAGGAGTTCGGAGTCCCGGATGAGATCGGGGACATGACGAGGAGTCTCGAAATGGTCGAGACGTAAAGATGGATATATTGGACGACTATATTCGGAGTTCGGAAAGGTTCCGAGTGATTCGGGTATTTTTCGGAGTACCGGAGAGTTACGGGAATTCGCCGGGGAGAAGTATTGGGCCTTATTGGGCCCTGCGGGAAAGAGAGAGGGGCTGCCTAGGGCAGGCCGCGCGCCCCCCCATGGCCTAGTCCGAATTGGACTAGGGGGAGGGGCCGCACCCCCTCCTTCCTTCCCTTCTCTCTTCCCCTTCCTTGTCTCCTACTCCTAATACATGGAAGGACTCCTAGTTGGACTAGGAAAGGGGGAATCCTACTCCCGGTGGGAGTAGGACTCCCCTAGGGCGCGCCATAGTAGAGGGCCGGCCCTCCCCTCCTTCACTCCTTTATATACGGGGGTAGGGGGCACCCCATGAACACACAAGTTGATCTACGGATCCTTCCTTAGCCGTGTGCGGTGCCCCCTTCCACCATATTCCACCTCGGTCATATCGTCGCGGAGCTTAGGCGAAGCCCTGCGCCGGTAGAACATCATCATCGTCACCACGCCGTCGTGCTGACGGAACTCATCTCCGGAGCCTTTGCTGGATCGGAGGGCCGGAGATCGTCATCGAGCTGAACGTGTGCTGAACTCGGAGGCCCCGTACGTTCGGTGCTTGGATCGGTCGGATCGTGAAGACGTACGACTACATCAACCGCGTTGTGCTAACGCTTCCCGCTTACGGTCTACGAGGGTACATGGACGAACACTCTCCCCTCTCGTTGCTATATCATCACCATGATCTTGCGTGTGCGTAGGAAATTTTTTGAAATTACTACGTTCCCCAACAGAATTCTCGTAGTGCGGCGTCCATTGCGGGGCTCAACTGTGTCCCGATGGAAGCTGTCTTTGTGGGGTCCGTTGGATGGACCTGGAATTTGACTATCTCGTCTGCGGGTTTAAATGAGGTGGACTTGGGTCGTTTGTCGAGCATCACGTCGTCCCTGTCCACTGTGGCGTGCAGTGTTGTTAGTGCTTCAGTCGTTAGGGCTTCGGATAATGCTTCCAGGGCTAGTGCTGCAGTTTTATTTTCGGCGCGGAATGCGACGTCCAGATCACTAGCTAGAGTGATGATTCCATTGGGTCCGGGCATTTTAAGCTTCATGTACCTGTAATGGGGTATAGCTTGAAAGCTCGTAAATGCGTCCCGCCCTAAAAGGACGTGGTATCCGCTGCTGAAAGGAGCCACTTGGAATGTGATTTCTTCGGACCTGTAATTCTCTGGGGTGCCGAATACCACATCGAGTGTGATTTTTCCCGCACACCGTGCCTCCCGACTAGGGATGATTCCCCTGAAGGTTGTGTCGCTTTGCTCAATGCGTCTTTTACCAATTTCCATCTTGTTGAGTGTTTATTCATAGATCAAGTTTAATCCGCTCCGGCCGTCCATGAGTACTTTAGTGAGCCGAAACCGTCCATGATTGGGCTAAGGACCAAAGCGGCTAGTGCCCAGACTATCTGTAATTGAGGTTCGTCATTGGAACTGAAGGTTATAGCAGTGTCGCTCCACGGATTTATTTTTGCCACGTGGCAGATTTCAGCGAAATTCCGATGAGCTCGCTTGCGCCTATTATTTGAGGCGAAAGTCTTGAAGACTGTCAGTACCGCATTGTTGTCTTCGGCGGGATGTTGCTCTGCTTTATGGGTTACAAGAAGATCCTCGCCGCTTTCTTCGGCGGGATGTTGCTCTGCTTTGTGGGTTACAAGAAGTATCCAACATGCTCTAAGGCTATGCGTTGGCGTAGTATCCGGCGTGCTGTGAATTTTGCATGGCCCATTGAGCCATTCTTCCAATACGGTTCCACGCCCTGGAGTGGGCTTTGGTTTCTTGGGAATTGGATCGGGTAACTTACGAGAGTTTGTCCTTTTAGCTCGGTCAAACGTTTTAGTGAGAGCCGGATTATCCCAAAATTATGTTTGGGTTTTCCAAGCGCTTTCCATCGCACATTACTTCCGTACTATGGCTGCTAAGTCAGCAAAATGTACTATGTCACAGCGACTTATAGCATTAAGGATCCCTTTGTTCGTGCAGTTTTTGCAGAAATGTGAGATTGCGTCCTCCTCGCGACAGTCCTTGACCCTATTTAGCACAAGGAGGAATCTGGCCCAGTAGCGATGTACTGTCTCTTGGGGCTCTTGTCTGGTATGGGAGAGACGGTTTAAGTCTGTGTGGGTGGGTGTAGCTGAATCTGGATTCTGATCCGATCTGACGCCCAGGGGCAGAGGAGCTTCCAGGCTTGACAGCTCGGGCTCCGGGGTGCTGCCCGATTTTCCCGGCCCGATACCCGATTCTATGTCCGGGGTCTGGGTCATGTCCTCCCGTGAGTGGGTATCCAGCTCAGAGAGCTCGGTAATCCGGACATAATTCGTCCTCAAAGTAGAGAGATAATCCATGTGTGGCTCTTCCACTACCGCTATCTCGTGGGTGACCGGTGGGGATTTAATATCCCTTTGGTCGGGTTTAAGCCCAATCTGATCATAGTCTGTAGCGACTCCCAAAGCGGCGATGCGATCCAAGAGCTCATTAAGGGAGGAGATCTCCATTGGATTCATCTGTTCGGCGAGTTCCGAATTGACGTGGAGGCTATTTTTGATGACCCGAGAGGTCATTGTCCGCGCGGAAGCCGATCGGGCGGCCATGACGAAGCCGCCTAGTCGGAGAGTTTGGCCTACCGCCAGTGCTCCCCCAGAGGTGATGTTATCCTTGACAACGAGACGGGCCATTGAGCCTTGCAGAGACAACATAGAGGAACTCTCAATGAAAGCACCAATGTCGGTGTCAAAACTGGCGGATCTCGGGTAGGGGGTCCCGATCTGTGCGTCTAAGGCTAATGGTAACAGGAGGCAAGGGACACGATGTTTTACCCAAGTTTGGGCCCTCTCGATGGAGGTAAAACCTTACTTCCTGCTTGATTGATCTTGATGATATGAGTATTACAAGAGTTGATCTACCACGAGATCGTAGAGGCTAAACCCTAGAAGCTAGCCTATGATGATTATGATTGTGCCTCTATGGACTAAACCCTCCGGTTTATATAGACACTGGAGGGGGCTAGGGTTTACACAGAGTTGGTTACAAAGAAGGAAATCTAATATCCGGATCGCCAAGCTTGTCTTCCACGCAAAGGAGAGTCCCATCCGGACACGGGACGAAGTCTTGAGTCTTGTATCTTCACGGTCCAACAGTCCGGCCAAAGTGTATAGTCAGGCTGTCCGAATACCCCCTAATCCAGGACTCCGTCAGCTGCTCCAAAACTTCTCTTGTCTTGACCCAAGAAACACCTTTTCTAGGTTCAATAAGTATAAGCTTGCTAGACTCACAGATATTCATCACGAGGATTTCTCAGATTATGAACTTGAACATATAGTTCATACCCTTGAGTTATTCATTGTTCATATGAGAAGAATCGAAGACTTTAGAGCTTGTCATGATATTGCAAGCCTAGCTAAAAAGATGGTTGAACTTGAAAGGAATGTCATGTTTCATGCCATGATAGCTTGTAGTGGGGCGACGAGATTCATATCAATAATCAAACACCAAGAAAAAACATGAAAGAACATTGCCCAACCCCAATATTTAATTCCCTCATTTGAAAGCTTAAATGAAAGATTGCACAAATAGTTCATAGTTGTACATATCTAGCTGAATAAATCGTCTATTCCAACATTCACTGAACAAACAAAATAAAAAGGGCATAGGAGTGATAGTACATAGAGGCATAATTGACATTTGAGGCAGAGACAGAGGCCACAACTCCTTCAACACGGCCATGTACGCCTGCCTTTGAGCAATGTCATCTCCATCTACGCATCCTGGATGTTGGGGATGAGAAAGCAATTAGATGTGGACATTCAAAGGCATATCTACATGTGACACTTTAGTACGCAACACCAGATAAATATAGCACTCCTGAGCTCATTGATCATATGTATCCAACAATATACAAGCAAACTAACACTGAGTTGTTATGCTATTTTGATGCTTTATGTCCAGGCTTGGCCAGTGTGCTCTATATCCTGAAAGAAAATCTCTACTTGTTTTTTGGATCACATCATGCTCAACATACCAGTACTGCATTGATAAGGGTGATTAATTCTGGAAAACAAAGAACGGAAAATCATAGCATGTGTTGAAGAAATTGAGCATATCTATTTTTTAAATCTTGAGCAGGATACAAACTTTTGGTAAAGTGAACTATATATGTCTCAAAGAGAGTGGTGATGAAAAACATGCTATATGCAATTTTAGAGGAGAATATATAGCGACAACGCATCACCGAGATTTACATTCAGCAAGCCAGAAGGACTAACACAAAATAATCAAAATGACATTTTTATGCAAGGCTAGCAAGGCTTGAGCAATGCATTTGCTAACTAACATTTACAAAGCAGAAAGGATATTACGAAATGATTTTAGAAATTGGCTCACATGTGATCCATGCATTTAGTCTTTACCTGTGGAAGCCCCTTGACTATTAAATCATCATCATCCATCAGGTTGACAGTGCATGTGTTGGGGAACGTAGTAATTTCAAAAAAATTCCTACGCACATGCAAGATCATGGTGATGCATAGCAACGAGAGGGGAGAGTGTGTCCACGTACCCTCGTAGACCGAAAGCGGAAGCATTATGACAACGCGGTTGATGTAGTCGTACGTCTTCACGATTCGACCGATCCAAGCACCGAACGTACGGCACCTCCGTGTTCTGCACACGTTCAGCTCGACGACGATCCCCGGACTCCGATCCAGCAGGGTGTCGGGGATGAGTTCCGTCAGCACGACGGCGTGGTGACGGTGATGATGTTCTACCGACGCAGGGCTTCGCCTAAGCACCGCTACGATATGACCAAGGTGGAATATGGTGGAGGGGGGCACCACACACGGCTAAGGAACGATCACGAAGATCAACTTGTGTGTCATGGGGTGCCCCCCTGCCCCCGTATATAAAAGAGCAAGGGGGAGGCCGGCCGGCCCTAGGGGGCGCGCCAAGGAGGGGGGAGTCCTCCTCCTAGTGGGAGTAGGACTCCCCTTTCCTAGTCCAACTAGGAAGGAGGAAGGGGGAAGGAAAGAGAGGGAGAGGGAGAGGGAAGGGGGGGCTGCGCCCCCTCCCCTAGTCCAATTTGGACTCCTCAAGGGGGGCGCCACCTCCTGGGATGCTGCCCTCTCTCTCCCCTCAGGCCCACTAAGGCCCATTACTTCTCCCGGGGGGTTCCGGTAACCCTCCGGCACTCCGGTTTTCTCCGAAATCACCTGTAACACTTCCGGCGTACGAATATAGTCGTCCAATATATCAATCTCTATGTCTCGACCATTTCGAGACTCCTCGTAATGTTCGTGATCACATCCGGGACTCCGAACAAACTTCGGTACATCAAAACTTATAAACTCATAATAAAACTGTCATCGTAATGTTAAGCGTGCGGACCCTACGGGTTCAAGAACTATGTAGACATGACCTAGAACTATTTCCGGTCAATAACCAATAGTGGAACCTGGATGTTCATATTGGCTCCTACATATTCTACGAAGATCTTTATCGGTCAAACCGCATAACAACATACATTGTTCCCTTTGTCATCGGTATGTTACTTGCCCGAGATTCGATCATCGGTATCCAATACCTATTTCAATCTCGTTCCCGGCAAGTCTCTTTACTCGTTCTGTAATACATCATTCCGTAACTAACTCATTAGTTTTAATGCTTGCAAGGCTTAAGTGATGTGTATTACCGAGAGGGCCCAGAGATACCTCTCCGACAATCGGAGTGACAAAACCTAATCTCGAATTACGCCAACCCAACATGTACCTTTGGAGACACCTGTAGAGCACCTTTATAATCACCCAGTTACGTTGTGACGTTTGGTAGCACACAAAGTGTTCCTCTGGTAAACGGGAGTTGCATAATCTCATAGTTGTAGAAACTTTGTATAAGTCATGAAGAAAGCAATAGCAACATACTAAACGATCAAGTGCTAGGCTAACAGAATGGGTCAAGTCAATCACATCATTCTCCTAATGATGTGATCTCGTTAATCAAATGACAACACATGTCTATGGTTAGGAAACATAACCATCTTTGATTAATGAGCTAGTCAAGTAGAGGCATACTAGTGACATTATGTTTGTCTATGTATTCACACATGTATCATGTTTCCGGATAATACAATTCTAGCATGAATAATAAACATTTATCATGATATGAGGAAATAAATAATAACTTTATTATTGCCTCTAGGGCATATTTCCTTCAGTCTCCCACTTGCACTAGAGTCAATAATCTAGTTCACATCGCCATGTGATTTAACACCAATATTCATATCTGTATATGATTAACACCCATAGTTCACATCGTCATGTGACCAACATCCAAAGGGTTTACTAGAGTCAATAATCTAGTTCACATCGCTATGTGATTAACACCCAAAGAGTACTAAGGTGTGATCATGTTTTGCTCGTGAGAGAAGCTTCGTCAATGGGTCTGTTATATTTAGAGCCGTATGTATTTTGCAAATATTCTATGTCTACAATGTTCTGCACGGAGCTACTCTAGCTAATTGCTCCCACTTTCAATATGTATCCAGATTGAGACTTAGAGTCATCTGGATTGGTGTAAAAGCTTGCACTGATGTAACTCTTTACGACGGGCTCTTTTATCACCTCCATAATCGAGAAATATTTCCTTAGTCCTCACTAAGGATATTCTTGACTAATGTCCAGTGATCTACTCCTAGATTACTATTGTACTCCCTTGCCCAATTCAGTGCAAGGTATACAATAGGTCTGGTACATAGCATAGCATACTTTATAGAACCTATGACTGAGGCATAGGGAATGACTTTCATTCTCTTTTCTATTTTCTGTCGTGGTCGGGATTTAAGTCTTACTCAACTTCACACATTTGCATCACAGGCAAGAACTCCTTCTTTGACTGTTCTATTTTGAACTATTTCAAAAATTTATCAAGGTATGTACTCATTGAAAAAATATTATCAAGCGTCTTGATCTATCTATATAGATCTTGATGCTCAATGTGTAAGAAGCTTCACCGAGGTCTTTCATTGAAAAACTTTTATTCAAGTATCCCTTTATGCTATTCAGAAATTCTATATCATTTCTGATCAACAATATGTCATCTACATATAGTATCAGAAATGCTACAGAGCCCCACTCACTTTCTTGTAAATACAGGCTTCACTGCAAGTCTGTATAAAACTATATGCTTTAATCAACTTATCAAAGTGTATATTCCAACTCCGAGAGGCTTGCACCAGACCATAGATTGATCGCTGGAGCTTGCACACTTTGTTAACTCCCTTAGGATCGAAAAAACCTTCCGGTTGCATCATATACAACTCTTCTTCCAAAAATGCATTCAGGAATGCAGTTTTTGACATCCATCTGCCATATTTCATAATCATAAAATGCGGCAATCGCTAACATGATTCAGACAGACTTAAGCATCGCTACAGTTGAGAAGGTCTCATCGTAGTCAACCCCTTGAACTTGTTGAAAAACTTTTTTTGCGACAAGTCGAGCTTTGTAGATAGTAACACTACTATCAACGTCCGTCTTCCTCTTGAAGATCCATTTATTTTCTATGGTTTGCCGATCATCGAGCAAGTCCACCAAAGTCCACACTTTGTTCTCATACATGGATCCTATCTCAGATTTCATGGCCTCCAGCCATTTTGCGGAATCTGGGCTCATCATCGCTTCCTCATAGTTTGTAGGTTTATCATGGTCTAGTAACATGACTTTCAGAACAGGATTACCATACCACTCTGGTGCGAACTATATTCTGGAAGACCTACGAGGTTCTGTAGTAACTTGATCTGAAGTTTCATGATCATCATCATTAGCTTCCTCACTAATTGGTGTCGGAATCACTGGAACTGATTTCAGTGATGAATTATTTTCCAATTCGGGAGAAGGTACAGTTACCTCATCAAGTTCTACTTTCCTCCCACTCACTTTTTTCGAGAGAAACTTCTTCTCTAGAAAGGATCCATTCTTGGCAACGAATTTTTTGCCTTCAGATCTGTGATAGAAGGTGTACCCAACAGTTTCCTTTGGGTATTCTATGAAGGCGCACTTCTCCGATTTGGGTTTGAGCTTATCAGGATGAAACTTTTTCACATAAGCATTGTAGCCCCAAACTTTAAGAAACGACAACTTGGGTTTCTTGCTAAACCACAGTTCATATGGTGTCGTCTCAACGGATTTAGATGGTGCCCTTTTAACGTGAATGCAGCTGTCTCTAATGCATAATCCCAAAACGATAATGGTAAATCAATAAGAGACATCATAAATCGCATCATATCCAATAAAGTGCGGTTACGACGTTCGGACACACCATAACGTTGTGGTGTTCCAGGTGGCATGAGCTGTGAAACTATTCCACATTGTTTTAATTGAAGACCAAACTCGTAACTCAAATATTCGTCTCCGCGATCAGATCGCAGAAACTTCATTTTCTTGTTACGATGATTTTTCCACTTCACTCTGAAATTCTTTGAACCTTTCAATTATTTCAGACTTATGTTTCATCAAGTAGATATACCCATATCTGCTCAAATCATCTTGTGAAGGTCAGAAAATAATGATACTTGCCACGAGCATCAACATTCATTGGATCGCATACATCGGTATGTACTATTTCCAATAAGTTAGTAGCTTGTTCCATTGTTCCGGAGAATGGAGTTTTAGTCATCTTGCCCAAAAGGCACGGTTCGCAAGCATCAAATGATTCATAACCAAGTGATTCCAAAAATCCATCTTTATGGAGTTTCTTCATGCGCTTTACACCGATATGACCCAAACGGCGGTGCCACAAATAAGTTGCACTATCATTATTAACTTTTCATCTTTTGGCATCAATATTATGAATGTGTGTATCACTACGATCGAGACCCAACAAACTATGTTCATTGGGTGTATGACCATCGAATGTCTTATTCATGTAAACAGAACAACAATTTATTCTCTAACTTTTAAATGAATAACCATATCGCAATAAACATGATCAAATCATATTCATGCTCAATGCAAATGCCAAATAACATTTATTTAGGTTTAACACCAATCCCGAAAGTATAGGGAGTGTGCGATGATGATCATATCAATCTTGGGACTACTTCCAACACTCATCGTCACTTCACCCTTCAAATAGTCTCTGTTTATTCTGTAACTCCTGTTTCGAGTTACTAATCTTAGCAACTGAACAAGTATCAAATACTCAAGGGCTACTATAAACACTAGTAAGGCACACATCAATAACCTATATATCAAATATACCCTTGTTCACTTTGCCATCCTTCTTATCCACCAAATATTCAGGGCTTTTCCGCTTCCAGTGACCATTTCCTTTGCAGTGTAAGCACTTAGTTTCAGGCTTTGGTCCAGCTTTGGTCTTCTTCGCGGGAGTGACAACTTGCTTGTCATTCTACTTGAAGTTTCCCTTTCTTTCCCTTTGCCCTTTTTCTTGAAACTAGTGGTCTTGTCAATCATCAACACTTGATGCTCTTTCTTGATTTCTACCTTCGTCGATTTCAACATCACGAAGAGCTCGAGAATCATTTTCGTCATCCCTTGCATACTATAGTTCATCACGAAGTTCTAGTAACTTAGTGATGGTGACTAGAGAATTCTGTCAATCACTATCTTATCTGGAAGATTAACTCCCACTTGATTCAAGCAATTGAAGTACACAGACAATCTGAGCACATGCTCACCAGTTGAGTGATTCTCCTCCATCTTTTAGCTATAGAACTAGTTGGAGACTTCATATCTCTCAACTCGGGTATTTGCTTGAAATATCAACTTCAATTTCTGGAACATCTCATATGGTCCATGACGTTCAAAACGTCCTTGAAGTCCCGATTCTAAGCCGTTAAGCATGGTCGACTAAACTATCAAGTAGTCATCATATTGAGCTAGCCAAACGTTCATAACGTCTGCATCTGCTCCTGCAATAGGTCTGTCACCTAGTGGTGCATTAAGGAAATAATTCTTCTATGCAGCAATGAGGATAAACCTCAGATCACGGATCCAATCCGCATCTTTGCTACTAACATCTTTCAACATAATTTTCTCTAGGAACATATCAAAATAAACATATGAAAGCAATAATGCAAGCTACAACATAATTTGCAAAATACTACCAGGACTAAGTTCATGATAAATTTAAGTTCAATTAATCATATTACTTAAGAACTCCCACTTAGATAGACATCCCTCTAATCCTCTAATTGATTACGTGATCCATATCAACTAAACCATAACCGATCATCACGTGAGATGGAGTAGTTTTCAATGGTGAACATCACTATGTTGATCATATCTACTATATGATTCACGCTCGACCTTTCGGTCTCCGTGTTTCGAGGCCATATCTGCATATGCTAGGCTCGTCAAGTTTAACCTGAGTATTCCGCGTGTGCAAAACTGACTTGCACCCGTTGTAGATGGACGTAGAGCTTATCACACCCGATCATCACGTGGTGTCTGGGCACGATGAACTTTGGCAACAGTGCATACTCAGGGAGAACACTTCTTGATATTTAGTGAGAGATCATCTTATAATGCTACCGTCAATCAAAGCAAGATAAGATGCATAAAAGATAAACATCACATGCAATCAATATAAGTGATATGATATGGCCATCTTCATCTTGTGCTTGTGATCTCCATCTCCGAAGCACCGTCAAGATCACCATCGTCACCGGCATGGCACCTTGATCTCCATCGTAGCATCGTTGTCGTTTACGCCGTCTATTGCTTCTACGACTATCGCTACCGCTTAGTGATAAAGTAAAGCAATTACAGGGCGTTTGCATTTCATACAATAAAGTGACAACCATATGGCTCCTGCCAGTTGCCAATAACTTCGGTTACAAAACATGATCATCTCATACAATAAAAATATAGCATCACGTCTTGAGCATATCACATAACAACATGCCCTGCAAAAACAAGTTAGACGTCCTCTACTTTGTTGTTGCAAGTTTTACGTGGCTGCTACGGGCTGAGCAAGAACCGTTCTTACCTACGCATCAAAACCACAACGATAGTTCGTCAAGTTAGTGCTGTTTTAACCTTTGCAAGGACCGGGCGTAGCCACACTCGGTTCAACTAAAGTTGGAGAAACTGACACCCGCCAGCCACCTCTGTGCAAAGCATGTCGGTAGAACCAGTCTTGCGTAAGCGTACGCGTAATGTCGGTCCGGGACGCTTCATCCAACAATACCGCCGAACCAAAGTATGACATGCTGGTAAGCAGTATGACTTGTATCGCCCACAACTTACTTGTGTTCTATTCATGCATATAACATCAACGCATAAAACCTAGGCTCGGATGCCACTGTTGGGGAACGTAGTAATTTCAAAAAATTTCCTACGCACACGCAAGATCATGGTGATGCATAGCAACGAGAGGGGAGAGTGTGTCCACGTACCCTCGTAGAACGAAAGCGGAAGCGTTATGACAACGCGGTTGATGTAGTCGTACGTCTTCATGATCCGACCGATCCAAGCACCGAACGTACGGCACCTCTGTGTTCTGCACACGTTCAGCTCGATGGCGATCCCCGGACTCCGATCCAGCAGGGTGTCGGGGATGAGTTCCGTCAGCACGACGGCGTGGTGACGGTGATGATGTTCTACCGACCCAGGGCTTTGCCTAAGCACCGCTACGATATGACCGAGGTGGAATATGGTGAAGGGGGGCATCGCACACGGCTAAGGAACGATCACGAAGATCAACTTGTGTGTCATGGGGTGCCCCCTGCCCCCATATATAAAGGAGCAAGGGGGGAGGCCGGCCGGCCCTAGGGGGCGCGCCAAGGAGGGGGGAGTCCTCCTCCTAGTGAGAGTAGGACTCCCCTTTCCTAGTCCAACTAGGAAGGAGGAAGGGGGGAGGAAAGAGAGGGAGAGGGAGAGGGAAGGTGGGGGCCGCGCCCCCTCCCCTAGTCCAATTCGGACTCCTCAAGGGGGGGCACCTCCTGGTCTGCTGCCCTCTCTCTCCCCTCAGGCCCACTAAGGCCCATTACTTCTCCCGGGGGGTGGGTTCCAGTAACCCTCCGGCACTCCGGTTTTCTCCGAAATCACCCGGAACACTTCCGGTGTCCAAATATAGTCGTCCAATATATCAATCTCTATGTCTTGACCATTTCGAGACTCCTCGTCATGTCCGTGATCACATCCGGGACTCCGAACAAACTTCGGTACATCAAAACTTATAAACTCATAATAAAACTGTCATCGTAACGTTAAGCGTGCGGACCCTACGGGTTCGAGAACTATGTAGACATGAACTAGAACTGTTTCCGGTCAATAACCAATAATGGAACCTGGATGTTCATATTGGCTCCTACATATTCTACGAAGATCTTTATCGGTCAAACCGCATAACAACATACAGTGTTCCCTTTGTCATCGGTATGTTACTTGCCCGAGATTCGATCGTCGGTATCCAATACCTAGTTCAATCTCGTCCCCGGCAAGTCTCTTTACTCGTTCCGTAATATATCATTCCGTAACTAACTCATTAGTTATAATGCTTGCAAGGCTTAAGTGATGTGTTTTACCGAGAGGGCCCAGAGATACCTCTCCGACAATCGGAGTGACAAAACCTAATCTCGAATTACGCCAACCCAACATGTACCTTTGGAGACACCTGTAGAGCACCTTTATAATCACCCAGTTACGTTGTGACGTTTGGTAGCACACAAAGTGTTCCTCTGGTAAACGGGAGTTGCATAATCTCATAGTTGTAGAAACTTTGTATAAGTCATGAAGAAAGCAATAGCAACATACTAAACGATCAAGTGCTAGGCTAACAGAATGGGTCAGGTCAATCACATCATTCTCCTAATGATGTGATCTCGTTAATCAAATGACAACACATGTCTATGGTTAGGAAACATAACCATCTTTGATTAATGAGCTAGTCAAGTAGAGGCATACTAGTGACATTATGTTTCTCTATGTATTCACACATGTATCATGTTTCCGTATAATACAATTCTAGCATGAATAATAAACATTTATCATGATATGAGGAAATAAATAATAACTTTATTATTGCCTCTAGGGCATATTTCCTTCAGCCTGCAAGCTGGGCCTAGAGAAATTTTGGGTGGCATGGAAATAAATCCCAAATTAAGGTCTATCAGTAATATAGATACTTAGGTAAGTAAAACTGTAGAAGCATGATAGTAAATGCAGAATGTTGAGATAAACCCAGAAGCATAAGAGTGCAATTTGATACATGATTTAAATATAGCAGTGGCAGCAAAACACATAGACAAACCATTAAGTTCTAGTAGCAGATCTGGGATAACTGAGAGTGACATGGCACCGAGAAAGAGGGAGGCAGAGCATGACATCAATGCATCCTGAGTGCAAGGAAGAAGTGACCAACAAGGCGAGAGAAGTAGGAGGCGACGGCAAAGCATACAAACATGTTTGGCAGTGTGGTCTGGGGTGGCAGGGATGGCGACAACAGCAATGGCAGCGGCTGCTGCGGTATCTAGTTGCCGCCAGACAAGGAGGCCTCTACCAGTGCTGTGGCCGACGGTGTTTCCATTTTGGGCTGTCTCGATGCCATGGTCCTCACTGGTCACTGCAGAGCAGTGGCATAAGCAACGTCCTACACAACCCTTCTAGCGATGGCGACGGGCGAACCGGTAGGGGATACAACAACAACCAGCAAACCAAGACGATGGGAGGGGCAGTCAGAGAGAGAGAGAGAGAGAGAGAGAGAGAGAGAGAGAGAGAGAGAGACGGCACGGTGGTGACCTGCAAGCATATTATTTCTTGTTAGTAAATATCATATTGCATTCTAAGTGAAAAATTGAAGAATCAAATAAGGACCAAAGCTGACCTTTCAAAGTTTTATGGATTCCAATGTAGAACGGCCCACACAACCCTCCCAATGATGGTGAGGGACGAGCCAGCAGGAGACACGGCGGTGACCAGCATGCCAAGTCAATGGGAGGAGGAGCAGTCAGAGAGAGAGATTATAGACAGCAGCCTGCAAGCATATTATTTATAGTTCAGAGTTAAAAAATAAATATCATATGCTTATCAAATAGGAAACATGGTGGTCCAAATGCTATCCTAGGAAACCAAGATCAACTATATGGTACTCCCTCCATCCCAAAATAAGTGTCAGTTATTCTACAACTTTTGACTAAATCAGCGACACTTATTTTGGGACCGAGAGAGTATTATAAAGTTAAATCTGTTGAAACTTGTTAAAGTTGAGTAATTCCAAATGCTTTATTGGATATGTTTAGTTCCATCTTATTCTATACAGAAAACATCAGCTATTGTATTGGAAAACTAAACCCACCAACACTTACAGAGCTACATATATATGAATGTTAATACAAAAACACTTTGACAGATTAGCACAGATAAATGAAAAGTAACATCATCTCCATATAGGAGATGCCTCATAAATAATAAATCTCCATATAGTAGATTCACTACGGTGGGTCAACTACGACACATTCATTGGTGAGAACATCAGAAGAACTTATTTTCAAACTGAATTAAGGAAACATAATTGTTGTAAGCAAATTTACCTTCTAATTACTAATAAAGCACAACATCATTCAGTTAATAAGACATCAGAAGGAACCTTCCATAGTGAAATAAGGAAAATCAAGCAACATCAAATTATCATCTCTCATTGAAGCTATATATAACATATATTCACCTAAACTATAAGATATGATTGGAACTGCAAATCTCTAAACCAAAATGGCAACAATAGAACCAATGTCCACTGTATTACTATCTAGATATTGAAGAGGACTGCAGAAGAATTTGAGTGTACAACACGCTTACCACAAAAATAGCATAGCTCTTGAACTGCACATACATGCTTCACCAACAAATCGTGGTCTAGCAAAAAAATTAACTATACCTATACATGAACATTCAGGGAAAGAAATGAAACACCACATATGAAAATGCATCCTGATAACTGATTAACTACTTGGAAAATCAAGTGGTATGTTCGAATGCCTCTTTTCATCCTTTCTATGAAACTGTATACAACAGATAAGTAATTAGCTACTCGTCAAATCCAGTAGTATATTTGAATGCCTCTTCTTATCCTTTGTATGTTAACCTAATACATAATAGAACTAATTAGCCACCCGCAAATCGAGTGTTATATTTGAACACCTCTTCTGACCATTTTTCTGAAACTGTTTTGTTTACGACAACTTTAGTACAGAGCAAAATATGTATGTAAATAAACCAGAGGAGACTGGAATTTACATCCCTGATTAACAAAATCAGTTATGGTACTAAAGGGCAGTGGCAAAGGATGACCATCTTCAGTTAAGCCGTGCTTATTAGCCAATTTCAGAACCACTCGGACTCCTATAAGTATGATCATGTGATGCCAAAATAGCACTAACTATCTCACCTCATGAGACCATCAGTTCCTTGCACAACGGCATGCAGACTACAACACCATGTTGTAGTGGAAGGATAAACCAGAGCAAGGCCCATTTCAAAAGCTACTAAATCCACCACCCGAATCCATTATATTTATCCAGTCAGTTGCCTCCCATAAAACTCATAATTATGGTCACAATCTATATACAAATATAAGCCATCAATAGAATGGTTGACAGTAAACTATAAACATTAATCACCAGAATAAAACTATGGCCATAATAAGCCTAAAAAACCAACATGCCGAGACATCGCAGATATCTATTCACGCTTTGAGTCATGAACATCCAAAAAGATGTAGAGACCTACACACCTAAAACACTGCAGATTCAAAAGCCAGAGAGAGAGAGAGAGAGAGAGAGAGAGAGACCTGTAGGCCGAGAAGGTGTCTCCAACATCGACGTATCCAAAGGAATAACTGCGCAAATCCACATGATTGTTTGCTTTGTGTGATGGTAGAGCCTTAAATTTGCAAACATAAAACAAGAAAGCGTGAGAGTATTAGCACCGAGAACAGGTCAGCCTATATAATGAAAATTACAAAACCAAATGCTAACACAAAGTTAATTAGTGCACAAAGGACACAGAAACTATGCATAAAATTCATCACCATGCTCAACATAACCTTCTTAAGCTTGATGGACAAATCCAAAATCATGTAGTTCTATTTTGCAAGACCCATGTTTTAGTTCATATACAAGATAAAGTGGCAGGCCTCACAAATAAATTCTACATGAAGAGCAAGAGGCAGTTGAAACCACTGCGTAGAAAGCATCTAATCTATATATCAGGAAAAAGCGTGTAAAATATAGTCAGCCACACATAATTATTTTGGCATGGGAATTGGTAACACCAATAACCATGGGACCTTATTTCTATTAAAGTATAGAACGCTAGATCTTAGTAGCAACAATGCAATATATACTTCCATATCAGAGACCTAATTTGCTAGTTTTCAACCAACGCAAACTCTTCTATCTCTCAACATATACATTACTATATATGCTTTTAGCAACACAAACAATTAGAGAAATGCAACAATGGTACACACATGATAAAGTAAAAGCCTAATGGGAAGTAGACGCACTGGCGTTGTGGCTCTGACCTCTTACATTGTTAGTTACAGCGGAACAAAGGTGCTCCTGAGTGAACTGAGAGAGATCCGGCCTCCTGGTAGATACAACAGATATGGTCGATCAAAGGCCGACACCTCTTTGCAATATGAGTCCACACATAGAAAAAACGATTACTCTCCAGTATCTTGACGGTGGGTAGAACATTAGAAGTGCATGAACATTACTGGCATTATAAAAAGGAATCCAGGTACATGCATTAAGCATACAAAGACCTATTTGTTGGAAGTGACACTACTCCTAGTTGAAAAACAGGAGCATACAGAGCTGACCTACAATAAAAATAACAAAGACTATTCGGTGGTGGTCAGGAGGACCAAGGAACTAACTAATGGACCAAGTGAACATATTTTAGCTGAACTTAACTATAGACAGCTAGTTACCTCTATCGACAACGACCATAATGCATATTGATTGCACATTGTCTAGTGCGGTAGAACTATAGGGGAATTAATGAGGACATATCACCATAAGCTCATGCAATCCAATAGGAGTAGTGACAATGTAAGCCACATTAGTTTGCTCTTTAGATCTTCTGCTGCTAAAGGGATATCCTGAAGAAAACAGTGCAAAATCTAATGAGAATGTTTTATTATAGATATATAAGCATTAAGATATAAGATATAAACCTCTTTCTTCATTGAACATCTTAATAAATTGAAATAACCTTAAAATTGAATGTAAATACTGATGAAAGATGTGTTAGTTAATTATTAGGAGCATGTAGGATGAGGTACCAAAAGGCCAAGTGGTACAAAGAAGAAGCAAAGAAACAATATAAAAGGTGGCAAAGTCTAATGGCAGACATTTTATTTTCAAAGAGTTGACCGGTTAGAGACCATATAATTTTGAAGGGCCGACTAACTGTGCATACAATGGTTTCTTTTTGGAATAAATCAATGGCTTTTTTAGGGAATCAAAATTTCTTTCATGCTCTTTTGGTAGTAGTTATACATCAACAAATTATTTGCCGATAAAAGAAATGATGTGATGCATAACTTACACAAACCAATATTTCTGTATAGGGCCAGAAAGATATTTTGCATCCAAAGCAATAATATTGAGATACTCTAAGAGTATTATCATTACAAAACAACAATTTCCGAACTTGCTGCCAGACAAAAGTAATGTATGGGAAGTAACTGTATGCAATGCAGCAATCATAGTCAAGCAAGCAGTAAAATTGAACGGTCCAGATCACACCATCTAATGTGGCAAGTTTCCGGTGCATATATGATTACTGTGCACATGATTGGTACCCTTTCTGATTCATACCTTGGCACAGGCTAACAAACATCTGATGTGTTGAGCATCCAAAACAGATTACTAACAGTCATCAATTCCAGCCACCCTGCATCAAATCTTTGCAAATACTGGCCTACACAGGGCATGCAACATTCTACCTACTAAAATAGTATGATTTGAAGCTAGGGCTAATTGTCATCTTAACTTGCAAAATCTACATCAATCAAATAAAGAAGCATAAGAAGATGATGATGTGCCATCTAACACTAGTAAATGGTGTAATAGTTGACTGGTAGCTAGGGGTCTCCCATTACCTACAAGTTACCACAGATCGTGAGGGAAAATTGTTTGAGAGCATGATAACCCACAAGTATAGGGGGTCGCAACAGCTTTCGAGGGTAGAGTATTCAACCCAAATTTATTGATTCGACACAAGGGGAGCCAAAGCATATTCTTGAGTATTAGCAGTTGAGTTGTCAATTCAACCACACCTCGATAACTTAGTATCTGTAGCAAAGTGTTTAGTAGAAAAATTTGTATGATAATAATAGTAGCGGTAGCAAAAGTAAAAGTAAATGTTTTTGGGTTTTTGTAGTAGTTGTAACAGTAGCAACGGAAAAGTAAATAAGCGAAGAACAATATGTGAAAAGCTCGTAGGAAATGGATCAGTGATGGATTATTATGCCGGATGCGATTCCTCATGCAATAGTTATAACATAGGGTGATACAGAACTAGCTCCAATTCATCAATGTAATGTAGGCATGTATTCCATAAATAGTCATACGTGCTTATGGAAAAGAACTTGCATGACATCTTTTGTCCTACCCTCCCGTGTTCAGCGGGGTCATTACGGAAACTAAGGGATATTAAGGCCTCCTTTTAATAGAGAACCGGAACAAAGCATTAGCACATAGTGAATACATGAACTCCTCAAACTACGGTCATCACCGAGAAGTATCCCGATTATTGTCACTTCGGGGTTGTCGGATCATAACACATAATAGGTGACATAGACTTGTAATATAGGATCAAGAACACACATATATTCATGAAAACATAAAAGGTTCAGATCTGAAATCATGGAACTCGGGCCCTAGTGACAAGCATTAAGCATAGCGAAGTCATAGCAACATCAATCTCAGAACATAGTGGATACTAGGGATCAAACCCTAACAAAACTAACTTGATTACATGGTAAATCTCATCAAACTCATCACCGTCCAGCAAGCCTACGATGGAATTACTCACGCACGGCGGTGAGCATCAAGAAATTGGTGATGGAGGATGGTTGATGATGACGACGGCGACGAATCCCCCTCTCCGGAGCCCCGAACGGACTCCAGATCAGCCCTCCCGAGAGAGATTACGGCTTGGCGGCGGCTCCGTGTCGTGAAACGCGATGAAACTTTCTCTCTGATTTTTGTCTCCCCGAGACGGTATATATGGAGTTGGAGTTGAGGTTGGGAGGTGTCCAGGGGGCCCACAAGATAGGAGGGCGCGCCCTATGGGGGGCACGCCCCCCTCTCTCGTGGACAGCCCATGGGCCCCCTGGCCTTCATTCTTTCGCCAAAAATTCTTATTAATTCTGAAAAGTGCCTCCGTGGATTTCCAGGACATTCCGAGAACTTTTCTTTTCTACACATAAAACAACATCATGGCAGTTCTGCTGAAAACAGCGTCAGTCCGGGTTAGTTTCATTCAAATCATGCAAGTTAGAGTCCCAAACAAGGGCAAAAGTGTTTGGAAAAGTAGATACGTTGAAGACGTATCAACTCCCCCAAGCTTAAACCTTTGCTTGTCCTCAAGCAATTCAATTGATAAACTGAAAGTGATAAAGAAAAACTTTTACTAACTCTGTTTGCTCTTGTTGTTGTTACATGAAAAGCCAGCATTCAAGTTTCAGCAAATACTGTGAACTAACCATACTAACAATAACACATAGGTCTCACAATTACTCATATCAATAACATAATCAGCTAACGATCTATAATAATAAAACTCGGATGACAACACTTTCTCAAAATAATCATAACATGATATAACAAAATGGTATCTCGCTAGCCCTTTCTGAGACCGCAAAACATAAATGCAGAGCACCTTTAAAGATCACGGACTGACTAAACATTGTAATTCATGGTAAAAGAGATCCAGTCAAGTCATACCCAATATAAACCAATAATAATAAATGCAAATGACAGTGTGCTCTCAAACGGGTGCTTTTAATAAGAAGGATGATGACTCAACATAAAAGTAAATGGATAGGCCCTTCGCAGACGGAAGCAGGGATTTGTAGAGGTGCCAGAGCTCACTTTTAAAATAGAGATTGAATAACATTTTGAGCGGCATACTTTTGCTGTCAACGCAACAACTATGAGATGGCTGTATCTTCCATACTACATGCATTGTAGGCAGTTCCCAAATAGAATGGTAAAGGTTTATACTCCCCCAACCACCAACAAGCATCAATCCATGGCTTGCTCGAAACAACGAGTGCCTCCAACATACAACAGACCTGGGGGAGTTTTGTTTAATTATTTTGATTTGCTTTGATCTTTTTGGATCATGGGACTGGGCATCCCGGTTACAAGCCCTTTCTCGTGAATGAGGAGCGGAGTCCACTCCTCTTGAGAATAACCCACCTAGCATGGAAGATATAGCCAGCCCTAGTTGAAACATGAGCTGCTCGAGCATACAAAACAGAATTTCATTTGAAGGTTTGGAGTTTGGCACATACAAATTTACTTGGAACGGCAGGTAAATACCGCATATAGGTAGGTATGGTGGACTCATATGGAACAACTTTGGGGTTTAAGGAGTTTGGATGCACAAGTAGTATTCCCGCTTAGTACAGGTGAAGGCTAGCAAAAGACTGGGGAGCGACCAACTGAGAGAGCAACAACAATCGTAAACATGCATTAAAATTAATTTACACCGAGTACAAGCATGAGTAGGATATAATCTACCATGAACATAAATATCATGAAGGCTATGTTGATTTGATTCAACTACATGCGTGAACATGTGCCAAGTCTAGTCAATCAATTCATTTAAAGGAGGATACCATCCCATCATACCAAATCATAATCATTCTAATAGCATGTTGGCACGCAAGGTAAACCATTATAACTCATAGCTAATCAAGCATGGCACAAGCAACTATAATCTCTAAATGTCATTGCAAATATGTTTACTTCATAATAGCTGACTCAGGAACGATGAATCATCATATTTACAAAAACAAGAGAGGTCGAGTTCATACTAGCTTTTCTCATCCCAATAAGTTCATCATATATCATCATTATTGCCTTTCTCTTGCACGACCGAATGATGTGTATAATAATAAGAGTGCACGTGCATTGGACTAAGCTGGAATCTGCAAGCATTCAACTCAAGAGAGAAGACAAGTAATATGGGCTCTAAGTTAAATAAACAATCATGCATATAAGAGCCATTAAGCATTTTCAATATAGTCTTCTCGACCCCCAAAATAAAGAAAAGAAAATAAAACTATTTACACGGGAAAGCTCCCAACAAGTAAAAGAAGAATGAGTAATCTTTTTGGTTTTTCATTTTAATTCTACTACAAGCAAGGGAATTAAACTAACTAATTTTTTTTGGTTTTTCTTAAAGTTTATCAAACAAACAAGAAGAAAACTAGAAAAAGAAATTTAAACTAACATGGATAATACAATGAAAGAGTATGAGCACCGACGACCAGTGTGTGAACATGAATGTAAAGTCGGTGAGAAATACGTACTCCCCCAAGCTTAGGCTTTTGGCCTAAGTTTGTTTAATACCAAGGACCGCCGCTACTCTCCCCGGTGTAGTGGGAGGTGTAATCAGGATACCACTGGCTGGTCATCTCCGGATCCCACTGGACAGATGATGCACGATAAGGGTCCAATTTAGGTTCTGGCTCAGGTTCAGGTTCCGGAGTAAAAGCTTGGGCTAGATGGTTGTTCACCGCTTCCGGCATAACAAGGCGATTTTTTGCAAGCAAGTCAAATAACAGAGGTGCAGGCAAAATAATAAACTCAAAGTGTTTCTTATTGAATCTAAGCTTGTACAAGGGCATCTTCTCTTCGTTGTCAACAATAAACTTGTGTGCTACCATGCTCTTGTAATCTAAAATGTGAGGAGGTAATTTTGTCTCCTCCTCCTCAAGGTGCCTAATGGGTATCTGAAAATGTTCAGCAAGACGTGCAGCATAGATGCCTCCAAATATGGGGCCTTTTGTACGATTCAGGGCTAGCCGTTTAGCAACGACGGCACCCATACTAAGAGTATTGTCTCCCAGCAAAGCATGTTGAAGAATAATAATATCTGGAACGCTCAAGTCTCCATTATTCCCACGACCAATCAAGCATCTACTAGCAAATATGGCAAAGTAGCGTAAAACAGGAAAGTGTATGCTAGAGACTTTTGCCTCAGAGCCCTTCTTTGGCTCTTCTACAGCAATAGTTTTAACGAAACCATCCACATCTTCACGATGGGGTTCCTCTAATTCTCCCTCATAAGGTATCCTACACACCGCGCAAAAATCACGTAAAGACATTTCTCTGAATTCATCATATAAATGAAATGATACTGCAGGCGGTGAATTCTTAGGATAATAATAAAAAATTTGCACGAAAGTATTGGTAAGTAAGAGATACTGATCGATTCGGTCGTTCATGAAACCGGTGAGGCCTGCAGTCCCGATTAAAGCATAAAAGTCTTCATGAATTCCGGCTTCTTTCAAGAAATCCTCACACGGCGATTCACATGACCGTACTTCCGCTAAGCGAGGAAGATTATACTTGAGTTTTTCCTTCTCTTTGTCTTGTTTTTCCTTAGAGCTTTGGCTAGAAGAGCCTTTAAAGAGCCTCCTTAACATTTTTTGAAAATTTCTGAAATTTTAGTAACTTCAAAATAAACATGAATAAAATTAAACAAGATTGATAGCAACTACTCCTACAAGTGACTAGAGCCTATATCATGCATTGGAATTGCTTGGGACCTCAAAAATTTAACATGCAAGCTCAAGAACATGGTCATCTATGCAGCAAAAATTTGCAATGAATAAAGCACTAGAACAAAAACTAATTAGACCAATGGAGGAGTCACATACCAAGCAACAATCTCCCAAAGCAGTTTTGCGAATGGAGCTTTGAGCTAAGAGATCGAAAATCGCAGCAAAACAAGCTAGAACTCGGGTTTGAGCTGGATGAGGATTTTTTTGGGTAGAAGGTGAAGTGTGTGGGTGCTGGCATAAGTGGAGGGGACCCACCAGGGGCCCACGAGACAGGGGCGCGCCATACAGGGGGCGCGCCCTCCTCTCTCGTGGCCTGGTGCTTGCCCTTTTGCAGTGTTTTCAGTGCCTAAAATCCTCAATTATTCCAGAAACAATCATAATAAATTTGCAGGGCATTTGGAGCACTTTTTTTGGATTTTTTTAATGCACGGATAATTCAGAAAACAGATGGATAATACTATTTTTGCTTTATTTATTCTAAATAACAGAAAGTAAAAAGAGGGTACAGAAGGTTGTGCCTTCTAGTTTCATCCATCTCGTGATCATCAAAATGAATCCACTAACAAGGTTGATGAAGTCTTGTTAACAAACTCATTCCGAATAACATGGAACCGGAGGAATTTCAAATAACACTAAGTTACCTCAATCGGGATATGAAAATCTCCAACAATAAGAATATCATACTTTTTCTTGACAGTAGGGAGAGGAAATTCAAAACCTCCAAAAATGATAGTTAGAACTTTTTCAATAGAATTGATGCTATGAACTTGAGATTGTTTCCTCGGAAAGTGTATTGTATGCTCATTACCATTAACATGAAAAGTGACATTGCCTTTGTTGCAATCAATAACAGCCCCTGCAGTATTAAGAAAAGGTCTACCAAGAATAATAGACATGCTATCGTCCTCGGGAATATCAAGAATAACAAAGTCCGTTAAGATAGTGATGTTTGCAACCACAACAGGCACGTCCTCACAAATACCGACAGGTATAGCAGTTGATTTATCAACCATTTGCAAAGATATTTCAGGAGGTGTCAACTTATTCAATTCAAGTCTACGATATAAAGAGAGAGGCATAACACTAACACCGGCTCCAAGATCACATAAAGCAGTTCTAACATAATTTCTTTTAATAGAGCAGGGTATAGTTGGAACACCCGGATCTCCAAGTTTCTTTGGTATTCCACTCTTAAAAGTGTAATTAGCAAGCATGGTGGAAATTTCAGCTTCCGGTATCTTTCTTTTATTTGTGATGATATCCTTCATATACTTAGCATAAGGATTTACTTTAAGCATATCAGTTAAGCGCATACGTAAGAAAATAGGTCTAATCATTTCAGCAAAGCGCTCAAAATCCTCATCATCCTTTGACTTGGATGGTTTGGGAGGAAAGGGCATGGGTTTCTGAACCCATGGTTCTCTTTCTTTACCGTGCTTCCTAGCAACAAAATCTCTCTTATCATAACGTTGATTCTTTGATTGTGGGCACGTTGATTGTGGGTTATCAAGATCATTGTCTTTGCTAGGTTGAGCATCAACATGAACATTATCATTAACATTATCACTAGGTTCATGTTCATCACCTGATTGTGTTTCAGCATCAGAGATAGAAATATCATTGGGATTCTCAGGTGTGTGTACAGTAGGTTCACTAGAAGCATGCAAAGTTCTATCGTTTTTCTTCTTCTTCTTTTTAGAAGAACTAGGTGCCTCTAAATTATTTCTCTGAGAATCTTGCTCGATTCTCTTAGGGTGGCCTTCAGGATACAAAGGTTCCTGAGTCATTCTACCACTTCTAGTAGCCACTCTAACAGCAAAGACATTTTTATTATTTAATTCAGCAAGCAAATCATTTTGAGCTTTAAGTACTTGCTCAGCTTGGGTAGCAACCATAGAAGCATATTTGCTTACGCGGTGAAGTTCATCTTTAACTCTAGCCAGATTATCACCTATGCGTCCTATCTCGAAAGCATTATTCTTTAACTCTCTACCAACATAAGCATTAAAACTTTCTTGTCTAGCCATAAAGTCATCAAATTCATCTAAGCATGGGCTATGAAATTTAGTAGAGGGTACTTCAACTTTATCATATCTATAGAGAGAATTTACCTTTACTACCTGTGTCCGGTTATAAAGACAATGTGGTTCTTCAGGCGGTAAATTAAGACCATGTATTTCTTCAATAGGAGGTAAATTCTTAACATCTTCAACTTTAATACCTTTTTCTTCCATTGATTTCTTTGCCTCTTGCATATCTACAGGACTGAGAAATAAAACACCTCTCTTCTTTGGAGTGGGTTTAGGAATAGGCTCAGGAGTTGGCTCAATTGGCTCAGGAATTACTTCAAGAACTGGCTCAGGAAGAGTCCAATTATTCTCATTAGTCAACATATTATTCAATAATATTTCAGCTTCGTCGACTTTTCTTTCCCTGAAAACACAACCAGCACAACTATCCAAGTAGTCCTTGGAAGCATCGGTTAGTCCATTATAAAAGATATCAAGTATTTCATTTTTCTTAAGAGGATGATCAGGCAAAGCATTAAGTATCCAGAGAAGCCTCCCCCAAGATTGTGGGAGACTCTCTTCTTTGATTTGCACAAAATTATATATTTCCTGCAAGGTAGCTTGTTTCTTATGAGTAGGGAAATATTTAGCAGAGAAGTAACAAATCATATCCTGGGGACTACGCACACAACCACGAGCAAGAGAATTATACCAAGTCTTAGCATCACCCTTTAATGAGAACGGAAATATCTTAAGGATATATAAATAGCGAGACTTCTCATCATTAGTAAATAGGGTGGCTATATCATTCAACTTGGTAAGATGTGCCACAACAGTTTCAGATTCAAGGCCATAAAAAGGATCAGATTCAACTAAAGTAATAACATCAGGATCAACAGAGAATTCATAATCCTTATCAGTAACACAGATAGGTGAAGTAGCAAAAGCAGGATCAGTTTTCATTCTAGCATTAAGAGACTGCTGCTTCCATTTAGCTAATAATTTCTTAAGATCATTTCTACCATTGCAAGCAAGAATTTCCATAGCAGTTGTTTCATGCATAACATAACCCTTAGGAACAACAGGTAAAACATAATCATTGGGGGGACCTTCATCATCACTATCATCAATAATAGGTTCTTCAAAATTTTCATTCCCCCTAAATCTAGCAAGTTGTTCATCTAGAAATTCACCTAATGGCAAAGTAGTATCACGCACAGAAGTAGTTTCATCATGCATAGCAGAAGTGGCATCATCAATAACATGCGACATATCAGAATTCATAGCAGTAGCAGGTTTAGGTGTCGCAAGCTTACTAATAACGGAAGGAGAATCTAGTGCAGAGCTAGATGGCAGTTCCTTACCTCCCCTCGTAGTTGAGGGCAAAATAGTAGTTCGATCATCTTTCAAGTTCTTCATAGTGATCAACAGATATAAATCCCAAGTGACTCAGAGAATAGAGCTATGCTCCCCGACAACGGCGCCAGAAATTAGTCTTGATAACCCACAAGTATAGGGGATCGCAACAGCTTTCGAGGGTAGAGTATTCAACCCAAATTTATTGATTCGACACAAGGGGAGCCAAAGAATATTCTTGAGTATTAGCAGTTGAGTTGTCAATTCAACCACACCTGGATAACTTAGTATCTGCAGCAGAGTGTTTAGTAGCAAAAGTGGTATGATAATAATAGTAGCGGTAGCAAAAGTAAAAGTAAATGTTTTTGGGTTTTTGTAGTAGTTGTAACAGTAGCAACGGAAAAGTAAATACGCGAAGAACAATATGTGAAAAGCTCGTAGGCAATGGATCAGTGATGGATTATTATGCCGGATGCGATTCTTCATGCAATAGTTATAACATAGGGTGATACAGAACTAGCTCCAATTCATCAATGTAATGTAGGCATGTATTCCATAAATAGTCATACGTGCTTATGGAAAAGAACTTGCATGACATCTTTTGTCCTACCCTCCCGTGTTCAGCGGGGTCATTACGGAAACTAAGGGATATTAAGGCCTCCTTTTAATAGAGAACCGAAACAAAGCATTAGCACATAGTGAATACATGAACTCCTCAAACTACGGTCATCACCGAGAAGTATCCCAATTATTGTCACTTCGGGGTTGTCGGATCATAACACATAATAGGTGACTATAGACTTGCAAGATAGGATCAAGAACACATATATATTCATGAAAACATAATAGGTTCAAATCTGAAATCATGGCACTCGGGCCCTAGTGACAAGCATTAAGCATAGCGAAGTCATAGCAACATCAATCTCAGAACATAGTGGATACTAGGGATCAAACCATAACAAAACTAACTTGATTACATGGTAAATATCATCCAACCCATCACCGTCCAGCAAGCCTACCATGGAATTACTCACGCATGGCGGTGAGCATGATGAAATTGGTGATGGAGGATGGTTGATGATGACGACGGCGACGAATCCCCCTCTCCGGAGCCCCGAACGGACTCCAGATCAGCCCTCCCGAGAGAGATTACGGCTTGGCGGCGGCTCCGTGTCGTGAAACGCGACGCGATGATTTTTTCCTCCCCGAGACGGTATATATGGAGTTGGAGTTGAGGTCGGGAGGTGTCCAGGGGGCCCACGAGATAGGAGGGCGCGCCCTAGGGGGGTGCGCGCCCCCCTCTCTCGTGGACAGCCCATGGGCCCCCTGGCCTTCATTCTTTCGCCAAAAATTCTTATTAATTCTGAAAAGTGCCTCCGTGGAATTCCAGGACATTCCGAGAACTTTTCTTTTCTACACATAAAACAACATCATGGCAGTTCTGTTGAAAACAGCGTCAGTCCGGGTTAGTTTCATTCAAATCATGCAAGTTAGAGTCCAAAACAAGGGCAAAAGTGTTTGGAAAAGTAGATACGTTGGAGACGTATCAGAGCACATCTTCCGATCCCAATTAGTTGAGCCCTCTGCTATCATATTCGTCGGCGCAACACATCGGTGCTTCATCCTGAGCACCATGAAGGGGGTGAGCCCCATGAAAAGGCATGGGAAAGTGAATGGTTTGGGAAGGGGGTGCTCACCTCGGCTCGATGTTCCAGTCGAATTTTGTGGCGGGCCCTTTGGCACATCCATCTATGTGCTCCTCCTTGCCACCGTCGCTAGTGACTCACATCAACGTCACCGCGATGGTGCGGATCAAGCGCAGATGCAGACGAGGAGGACAGTGCCGCAGGGGGTAAGCGCTCACCAGAGGAGGAGGTTGCGTCGGCCGTCACGGGGGTAGGTGGAAGGTTCTCGAAGGCGGCATGCCGGAGAGACGACCTACCGGGGCGAGGACGACGACAATCGCGACGTGGATGGCCGTATCGGTGGCCGACGCTCCTCCCGGTGATGGCGATGCGCGGCCGTGGCCTTTGGCCGATGTCGGTGATGACAGCGCTAGCACGGAGGCCGTCCGACGCACAGACGGGGAGAGGTGGTGGGGCGGCTCACACTCGCCATGTCCAAGGGAGGATGGGGGTGGCACGACGAGGAGAGGCAGGGGCGGCGTGATGGGGAGAGGCGGGCGGCAGGGGCGGCTTGATGGGAAGAGGCGGGAGGAGCGCCGTAGTCCACGACGGTGAGTCGCGCTCCTCTTGCTAAGCAGCGAGAGGGTGGGGAGAAGGGGAAGGCGCAAGGACGAGCGGGGGCGACGGCGCAAGAGCGAGCGGGGGCAACGGCGCGGGCAGGGAGGAGGGGAAGGCGCCTGTGGTTAGGGTTTCAATAAAGAGAGGGAGAGGAAGAGGATGCGGGAGGAGCGGCGGTAGGGTTACACACGGGCTTGCTGCATTTTATACGTCTGCGTGTGAAATGACGAGGATGCCCTCGGTGGGGCAGGGGATTTACAGGCGGTGGCACCATGATATTCACTGTAGCAGTGTTTCGTTTGATCCGACAGTCAGGATCGATCCATTTCGCGATCCAACGGCCTTGACCGATTCATCTCGCGATCCAACGGCCTGAACTTGTTTGTACACCTAATCCAACGGCCAGAACCAGACGCCATGAGAAGGCTTCATTTTGCTCTAGACTCTAACAATGGGATTGGCCGTTGGTTCGGTTTCCACTTTTCTCTCCCCACGGGCCCCAGCGCATGACCGGCTGGATTGATTGGATTCAACATGCATAGGCCTGATTACTGCTGTAGTGGTGATAATTACTGCGGTAGAAGCGGGGTAGGAATGAAAGCTGTAGCAGAAAGAGAGAAGTGCGCAGACTAATAAGGTAAAAATAAGAAAAAGTTAGGTGCAGTGAAAAAGGAACGGAGGGAGTACCCTCCACCACGATGGCCGATGCGCCAATGCAGACGCATTGCTCCGATCAGCATATCGCAGCACCCGCGCCCCTGCTGTCAAAGTGCGAAAATTCTACATCTAGGCTCTCTCCTCAACCACCCCCAATCTCTCTCCGGCTGAATCGATCCATGTTCTACTCGTGTCCGCATATGCCAAGACGGGGCTCACGCAGTCACACTATCCGCTGCAGCTCGTGTGCCCGACGTCTCGTGTGCGTGTGTCCAGAAGAAATCGATCTAATCGATCAAGCTAGGCTCACGTAGTAGTGCGTGCTTGTAGAGGAACCGATCAAGGCGTCAAGCTATATACCTTGTAAGTGCGTGTCTTCATGCGGAACTTCAGTACGAATGCGAACAGCCGGAAAGTAAACAACCGAAGCTAGATGAGGAGCGTCCAGATAACCCTCATATGTACTCCCTCCGTCCCAAAATAGATGACTCAACTTTCTGGTAACTTTATACTAAAATTAGTATAAAATTGAGTTATCTATTTTGAAACAGATGGAGTACCTGAGCTGGACCAGGCCACAGCTCTCGTACCGACGTACTCACAGTGCCTGAATTCATTTCGGCCAGATATCACAAACCCCCTGGTCAAGGCTACCAGGGATCATGCGTTCGTACTACTTTACCCCAAATAAAGATTCTAAAAAGAAAATGCATTCGTACTACTGGTCCTGGTCCAGATATCACAAATCCATTTGCACACTTAACTGAATTCCACTGAAAGTAATGATGGTCTCACACAACTACACAATGCATGCATGGCAAAACCATTATCATCGTCGTACCCAATCATCCATCCACTCGAACGGCTTCGATGATTCCATTGACTCAAATGGACTTGATTAAATTACTTGATTCACAGTAACTTCTTATACAAAACACACACCGAAATTACAAATCTTAAAAAACCAATACACACGTTCCTCACAAAGGTTATTCTGAACTCTCAACTCTGCAGTGCAGATACTAAAACGCGGCAGCGAATGGCAGAGGGGCACCAAAGAATACCCACGCGGCCACGCATGCAACTGATGATAAGTAGCGACGTCGATCACTCACTGACCTTGACCATCAACTCGGTGATGAGATTATAGCACAGGGCAGGGCAGTGGTATACCAGACTCAGTGGTGTCCGCCGCCGCCGCTGCCGTAGGTGGGCGTGGGAGGGACGGGATGGTACTCCGGGTGGGGCTGCGGCTTCGGCTCTGGCTTCGGCACGGGGTGGTAATCAGGGTGGGGCTCGGGCTTGGGCTCCGGCTTCGGCGGCACGGGCTTCTTGTGGTGGAAGTGCTCCATGATGTGCTTCTTGATCGGCCCGCACAGGGTCATGGACACGCACTCCGGCGACGCCGTGGACGGCGTGGCGGTTTTGTCGCCGGTGACGATGCCGTAGGTGGTACCCTCGGACACCAGCACGATCTTGGATGGCTCCTGGCCGGGGCACGGTGCATTGGAGGCGGCGCTGTGGAGCTGTGCGACACAGTCGGCGCCGTGGAGGTCAGCGGCGAGGGGCACGTTGAAGGCGCCGGTGCCGTCAAGGGCACCCACGGCCTTGCTCTCGTAGTCTCCGGCGTTGTTCTTGCACTTGATCGCCACTTGAAGGCCTGTAGTGCATTCATGCCAGAACAACAGTGAGCAGAGCACCATCATGCATTTACACAGTAGCTAGCTAACGCTTACCCTTGAAGGCTTCCTCGGCCTTCAAGTTCTTCCTGGTGCAGTCGGCGCACTTGACCTGGCCGACTACAACGGACGCCGCCTCAGCATTGGCAACGGCGATCGCCAGCAGGACGGCGAGAACGAGCGCTCTTGGAGCTACCATGTCTGAAGGGCTGCTTGCTTGTGTTAACGGATGGATGATGGATCGACTGACTGGGAGTGTGGTTTATATAGGCGTCCGCATTGGATATTGATCGACACAGCTGGATGGATGATCTGGCTGCATGCTCTCCAAGGGTGCATGGCCGGCGCAATGATGGGTGACAACGAGAGACCGGCTAATTCGCCGAAATTTCAGATGGCGAATTGAAAACTCGATTGATTCTGCACGCATCGGTCATCGATTTGATCCGCATAGTCATTACTCGGTTGGTTATCAAGATCAAAATTGCTAAACTGGTTGGTGATCGACTTTGACCGGTGGTCGATCACGTCGTTCTCCTTCATAGGTTGCACGCCGCACATGACCATGCATGGATGCATGCAGCGTAAGTACGCACGTACCCTTCTGCGTGAGGTGCACCTCCCGCGCATTTATATGGGAAAGCAACAAGAGTTGGAGCTAGCGGCGTGCATTGGCTAGTTACAGGCTTAATTTGAAAGCAATCTTATGCAACCATTCAGAGCTAGAAGGATTTGAGCACCAGAGCTAGGTGGCATGATAACATAAAAACTTCTCAATCTTTCATCAATATAATAACGCCGGTTGCAATCGTACATATTTTGTTCTGCGGTTCAGAAGATAGTTGTATATCCCCGCAAAAAAAGAACAAGAGTTCTATTAGTTATAAGGATCAAATCACTCTCGAGGACACATGGTAGTTTCATCAAGTTACTCTAATATTGTTTTATTGAGTTAACATTCATTGCTTTGATAATTTGTTGTGCGGTGGAACCTATAGTAATGTGTTGTTCTCAGTTTCATCAAGATTCATTGAGAATAGTTAAGATAGCATCCAACCATAACAATAAACTTTGGGGTTCCAACAGCCCCTCGTACTAATTCATAAACTTCGGATTTGATAATTCGGTCACTCCAACAATCTACCATAGATAAACTAATCACAAAATACACTCCTCTAGGCTTATGTGGATCAAGTGATATGCAGTCGACGTTCGCACATCACCACTACAGAATTACATCACAACCTAATATCAAAATATTGAACTATATTTAAATTCACAAGATTAATAGTAACAATGTTTATCCCATGTCCTCAAGAACGTAATGGGCTGCTACTCACAACACATCATATGGATCATAATCAGTGGAGATGAAAGTATGAATAACAACCTGAACATATGAATCCAATAAAACTTCTAAGTATCAACTGCAAGCAGTAGTCAACATCGGACATTATACTCAACAAAGGATCTGATGTAGTAGTTCATAAGTCAGAATATGCATTGGTCCCAATGATGATCGGAGTGTTGGTGATGACGATGGCTTCGAATTGCCCTTCCCAGAGGGATGAGTCTTTGGCAGATCAGCCTACTAGAGGACAAAAAGTGCTCCGTCTCTCTTCCACCTCGCAGACGACCGGATGCAAGGAGGGCAAAACTCATGGCTTGGCTCCGGCTAATGGATAGGTTGGTGTTTTAGTCCTCATAGGGGCGATGCTACATATTTGAGCCAGTCTTTCGGGCATCGATTCTCCTCACGTTTGTCCGTTGGGACATATTGACAAACCTCCGGCATAGATTCTCATCTGCTCCTCGGGTCGGCAATGATAGGGTTTATCGGCATGCGTACACGATGATGATATTTGATGTTAGATTCTTCAGATCGATTCAAGGGATCTACAACGACGATTGCAGCTCCGGGGCGCTGGTCCTTAGGGGCATGTGCACCAAGACTTCCTGGTTGTCATCGACAAGGCCAAGCCGGCTTCAGTATGGGAGCGATGACAACGACACGTCGTCGGATCGTTCTGGTTGTCAGTGGTCGTTCGATGGTTAATGGACCTTGATGTAATTTTTATTATGTTTGTGGTGCTTTGTAATTGTACTTCTGGTGAACCTTTATAATACTCCCTCCGTTCCTAAATATAGGTATTTGTAGAGATTTCAATATACACTATATACGGATATATATAGAGTATAGACATATTTGAAGTGTAGATTCACTCATTTTGCTCTGCACGTAGTCCATATTGAAAACTCTAAAAGGGCTTATATTTAGGAACGGAGGGAGTAGATCTGGATCCTTTTCGCCAAAAAAAAAAACTATGTTTAGCTATTACATGAGCTACCTCGTTATCTTCTCTAAAGCATTGTTCAAACTTTACCTGTGTGAATCCATGTACTTGACTAAGCAGGTTCTCTCCTGCCTAAGTGGTACTGATTGTTTGGTTTTCAGCGGTCCGAGCCAAATATGCCCCCTTATGTACTTCATCTGGACCGGGCCATGGCCCAGTTCCCCTCCTGCTTAGGCTGAAAGAAGTCAAAGCCGAAGGGGCAGTATGAATGCATGATCCCTGGTAGCTGCAATTTTGTTTCTGACATGAATGCCATGAGTTGTCCATGACAGATCCATTTGCACACCTGCTTGAAGTCCACTTGAGTTTGAGTCCACATATCTGAAAACCGGCTGAAAGTAAATGATAGTCTCACAGGACTACACAATGGCAAAACCTTTTTTCGAGCAATGCTACATCAATGGACCATTACGAATGTTTTACGGGGTGTTTATGAGTTGGCAAACCGTGATTGGACAAAATTCGGGGGGGGGGGGGGGGGGGGGGGGGGGGGCGCCAAACAGTAGAACAAGATCAAGCCAAAAAAGCCAACATCTACAGTCATTCCATTGGCTCAAATGGACTTGATTAAATTACTTGATCCACAACTTCGTATACAAAACACACACCGAAATTACAAGTCTTTCAAAAGCAAAATACACAGTGATCCCTGTGTTCCTCACAACTGTTATTCTCAACTCTCAACTCTGCGGTGCAGATATTAAAATGGGGCAGCCAATGGCACAACACCAAACAAACCACCCACGCATGCAAGCCGATCATAAATAGCAACGTGGATATCACTCACTGACTTTGAACCCGGTGATGAGCTTTCATCGCTGGGCAGGACGACAGTGGTAGACCGGACTCAGTGGTGTCCGTGGTATCCACCGCCGCCGCCGCCGCCATAGGTGGGCGTGGGAGGGACGGGGTGGTAGTCCGGGTGGGGCTGCGGCTTCGGCTCGGGCTTGGGCACGGGGCCGTAGTCCGGGTGAGGCTGCGGCTTGGGCTCCGGCTTGGGCGGCACGGGCTTCTTGTAGTGGAAGTGCTCGATGATGTGCTTCTTGATCGGCCCACACAGGGTCATGGACGCGCACTCCGGCGACGCTGCAGACGGAGTGGCAATGCTGTCGCCGGCGACGATGCCGAAGGCGGTGCCTTCGGAAACCGGCACGATCTTTGATGGCTCCTGGCCGGGGCACGGCGCGTTGGAGGCGGCGCTGTGGAGCTGCGCGACGCAGTCGGCGCTGTGGAGGTCAGCGGCGAGGGGCACGCTGAAGGCGCCGGTGCCGTCGAGGGCGCCCACTGCCTTGCTCTCGTAGTCGCCGTGGACGTTCTTGCACTTGATTGCCACCTGGAGCCCTGACAAAATTTTTGTGACTGTGAGCTGAGCTGATCTACATACATGAGTACTGTTCATCTCTATCCACCTATATACATGTAAACTAGCTCACCTTTGAAAGCTTCCTCGGCCTTGATGTTCTTCCTGGTGCAGTCTGCGCACTTGGCCAGGCCGACGACAACGGACGCGGCCTCGGCGTTGGCGACGGCGATCACCAGCAGGAGGCCGAGGACAAGTGCTCTCGGAGCTGCCATGCCTGAATTTCTGGTGTGAAGTGGATGGATCATGGATGGATGGATGGATGCAACAGGCGACGCATGGCTTATATAGGTCTCGGCATTGATCGATCCAGCTCGGTGGATGATCTGGCTGCATGTTCGCAGGGTGGGCGGCGAAGTGACAACTGACAACGAGAGGCCGGCTAACTCGCCGAAATTTCAGATGCCGAATTAAAACTCTGTTGATCGATTCTGTCATTACTCGGTTGGTGATCGACTTTGCATTTGCTGGTGGTCGATCGCGCCCTTCTCCTACCTAGGTCGTTCCACGCGGCACATGGATAAGCATGCATGCATGCATGCAGCGTAAGTACGTACACTTTATCATGCATGCAGCCTACATGAGTTAGAGACTACTAGTACGTACCTAATTCTCTGTTGATCCCTTTCTACGTGCGGCGCGCCTCCGGAGCATTTATATGTACCAAATCAACAAGACTTGAGCAAGAAGCGTGGATTGGCTGGTTAGAAGCTTAATTTGAAAGCAATCTTACAACCAATCAGAGGTAGGATTTGCATGGTTGTAAAATACTATTTATTAAATATAAATAGCATAATTCAATGGAAATTTCCATCCATGTTTCATGCATCGTTTGACCATGATACTCCCTAGGCATCTGTAGGAGTTGATTGTATGGGAAAATTCATTATTGCTGCGAACGAAAGAGTTGATGCTCGTTTTGACACTTTCACTGCCGAAGCCACAACACTGAGATATGGGAAGAATCTTCCACGCACAGTTGGGTGCAACAAGATTGAAGTGAATTTACATAATCTGGAGGTACTATTTACGACAATGCAGGAAGGGGCTTCATCTTCAGGCCTCATGACTGCTTTATTTGACGATTGTTACTATATGTCTCTTGATTTTACTCATGTAATCCATGATCATTGTCCTTGGGAGGCTAATGCAACTGCACATAATTAGCTAGATCTTCTACAAATGGTACTTGGATTGGATGGATGACGCCCCTTGGGAGCTAATCCAAATTCTTGTCAACGATGTAATGGTACTCCTTGAATAAAAGGAGATCTGACCATCAAGTTTTTACCATGTCTGTTCTTGGTGTGTATTCCATACTCTTAAACTAAAAGGTCGCGTTAGTTTGTAGAATGTCACGAGTCACATGTTTTTGTCATACTCCATCAGTTCCAAAATACAAGGTGCATTAGTTTTCAGAAAGTCAGCATTTTGATATTTGATCAAGGTTAGAGCAAAATATATCAATATCTACAATACTAAAAAATAAAATAAGAAAATATATTTAATAATGATTCTAATGATAATGATTTTGTATTGTAGACATTGATATATGGCGAAGTATCCGGTGAAAATGGCTTTTCAGTGAAAATCTGGAAATTTCTATTATGGACTGTTGGATTTACGGCAGACGTTCCGGATCAAACGTGGGACTGCTAACAATCCACCTAAACACAATTTAGCAGATAACCCCCTCGCTGTATTGACCACCAGGTGAATAGTGTTTGACTCCTCGTGTTCCTGAGATCAGATCGTCCTCCGCGATGCATCTTTGCCCGGCGCCTAGCGCCTGCCCTCAGCCGGCCGCGGCCGGCCCTCCGCCCGTCGGGATGGGCCTTTCGTCGTTAGGGCGTGGCTCTCCGCCGACCATGACTCTTCCTCCGCTGGCTGTGTCTCTTGCCATGACGCCCCTTCCATCCATAGCAATGGGGTCTTGGCCATCTACGGGTCACCCTTCATTGAACGTGGACTACAAGTTTATGTGTTCGTGATTTCTGAATTGGCATTGTGCCAATATTTTATCAAGCTGAAACCATGCAAAAGTTTACAAACATGTTAATTTATCGACTTTGTTCTGACTTAGCAAACTGAAACTATGCAAGAATTTCGAAGTTGTGTATTCAGTGCTTTTTTAGCCCTCGCACACAGAGATTTTTTGCAACGATTCGAGCACTTTATTTTATCTAGATACATGAACTGTGAAGCATTACAAAGCCCTGATGACCGACTTAGCGCAGCTAAATCAGTGCACTATGTTACTTCCTGTACCAGCGAGCTGGAACATACACTTAGGAGAAGGGCTACATAGTGTCTTGATCTCTCTGGAGCTCATGACACAATGTGCAGCGAGATGCTTCATGTTTTCCAGTATGTTCATCACCATTGAAAAACTACAGGGGAGTTGAATAGCTGCAGCACTAACAGAACAATAAATCTCAGTGCACAAGCTTCAGCATTTGTACAATTTCTTCAGAGAACTAAGGCTGTGCTGAACATTTCTTCAGACAACTGGACAAGTGAAGTACAATTCTTCAGATAACACAGTAGCACAGGGGCAGCCCGCGTCCGCGGTGTTGCCGTGCGAGGCCGACGCATCCAGACGCCACTATGCCGGCTGGTGCGGCCGGCGTGCGCGTCACCTACGCAGTTCCACTCCTCCGCCGTTTCATCCTTGCCTTTACTCCTGGGCGGCGGCGGCGCCTCTGCTCCTCTGTAGTGTGAACGCCGCGGACATCCTCGTCTTCCCCCCGGGGCCGGGCGGCGTCCTCGCCTCTGCTCCTCGGGGGCCCTGCCCGTTGATGAGAGCCACGCAGTGTGTACCCGCGTCTCCGCCGGTCGTGGCTGCCTCGCCTCGGGACTCGCCGCTGCAGGAAATCTCGGAGCCGCCGTGGCGTTCCCCGCGGCAGCAGCCCATGGGACGGGAGACTTAGATGGGAGTTGGGAAATTCACAGATTATTTTGTCTTATCACTGAGAGAGTAGGGGCTTATCTGTTAATTATGCTTAAGTGGATGGTTAGGGATCCCACCTTTAATCGGTGGCGTTCATTACAGATCTGAGGGTCGACGTAGTAATTTTCAGATTTTCACTGAATATCTATTTTCACTAGATACTTCGCCTTGGTATATTTTATAAACATGGTCTAAGTTGGAGAAGTTTGACTTTTTAAAAACAAATACACCTTTTTCAAATAAACATGGAAGTCAGCAGTGTCATAATTTTGATGCATCAACCTGCAATCTGTAGTAAGTACTACTCTCTCCGTTTCTTTTTACTATAAGTTCGGACTAAAGTCAAACTTTCTAAATTTGACCAAGTTTTTAGAAAGAAAGAAATTCATCAACATTTACAAATACCAAATCAATGTCACATCCATCAAAAAAAATATTTTTTCATATTATTTGATATTAGAGATTTGATATTTTCAACATAAGTTTGATGAAATTTGACAAAGTTTGACTTCAAGACAGAACCAATAGGTAAAATAAAAAAGAAATGAAACAATTGCTGTTTGAACTACGTGCTGATGTTTGCCAGCTAGGATGCCATTCGTGACCTGTTTGTATTTTTTTTTTAAATCGATCACCAAGACACCAACCGAACATTGGCGTGAATCAAAACGACGACCGATATTTATTCGCCATCGGAGACTTCGGCGCGCCGAAAGCGAGTTAGCTCATCTCTCGTTGTCTCGCTTCACTGCGCCGGCCACCCTTCCTTCTTTTGCGCTTGCAGACAAATCGGCCGGTTGAGCATTTGAGCTGTGCCGATCAACGCGGAGGCCTATATAAGCCATGCGTCGCCTGTTTCATTCATTCATCCATCCATCCATCGAGCAGCCACTTCACACCAGCTAGTGGCATGGCAGCTCCGAGAGCACTCGCCCTCTGTGTCCTGATGGCGATCGCCGTCGCCAGCGCCGAGGCGGCGTCCGTGGTCGTCGGCGTGGCCAAGTGCGCCGACTGCACCAGGAAGAACATCAAGGCCGAGGAAGCCTTCAAGGCTCTGCAGGTGGCGGTCAAGTGCAGGAACAGCGCCGGCGAGTACGAGAGCAAGGCGGTGGGCGGCCTCGATGGCACCGGCGCCTTCAGCGTTCCCCTTGCCACCGACCTCCACCGCGCGGACTGCGTCGCGCAGCTCCACAGCGCGTCCTCCAACGCGCCGTGCCCCGGCCAGGAGCCGTCCAAGATCGTGCCGGTGTCCGAGGGCACCACCTACGGCGTCGTCGCCGGCAACAACACCGCCATGCCGTCCGCGGCGGCGCCCGAGTGCGCGTCCATGAGCCTGTGCGGGCCGATCAAGAAGCACATCATCGAGCACTTTCACCACAAGAAGCCAGTGCCGCCCAAGCCGGAGCCCAAGCCCCAGCCCCACCCAGACTACGGCCCCGTGCCCAAGCCCGAGCCCAAGCCGCAGACCCACCCGGACTACCACCCCGTCCCTCCCACGCCCACCTACGGCGGCGGCGGTGGATACCACGGACACCACTGAGTCCGGTCTACAACCGTCCTGCCCAGGGATGAAAACTCATCATCAGCGGGTTGGTGATCAGTGAGTGATCGACGGTGCTAATTATGATCGGTTTGCATGCGTGGGTATCGTTAGGTCTTCTGCCATTCCCGCGCTGCCCCGTTTTATTATCTGCACTGCAGAGTTGAGAGTTCAGAATAACAGTTGTGCGTGTGTGTGTGTCGCTGTGTCAGGCGAGTGTGTGAGGGTGTGGTTGGTGTGTTGCCTTTATCAAGATTTTGTAATTTCAGTGTGTTTTCTTGCACAAGAGGTTTTTATGTATGAATCAAGTAATTTAAGCAAGCCGATTTGTCAAACCGAAGTACGGCAGCCGTTCGAGACGATTGACATGATAAGGACAGTGTGATTTTGCCATTACTTCAAGTCAATTTTCAGATCCGTGAACTGAAACTCAAGAGAAATTCAGGCGTGTGCAATGCATTCATACTGCTGGTCGTAGCTTTTTCACTTACGATGAACAAGTCGATTTATGAACATTTTTTCTAGATTAGTGAGGCCTTTAAAAAATGTTCATCATGTTCAAAACATGATAACTGTGAATTTAAAGCAAAATTGTTCGCCGTGTATCTTAAAAATGTTAATCATGAATTTAAAAGGTTTGCCATTAATTTTAGAAAGTTCATCCTGTATTTAACAATGAATTATCATGTAGTCCCTCCGTAAACTAATATAAGAGCATTTAGATCACTATTTTAGTTATTTAAATGCTCTTATATTAGTTTACAGAGAGAGTATTTAAAATTTCTCATCACGTAATTAAAAAATGTTAATTGTGCATGAAAGAAAAATTTCACCATGTTTCAGAAATGTTCGTCATGTATTAATAAACTTAACCGTGTATTTTTCAAAGTAAAAAAATGCTCATTATGTATTTAAAAAATATAAAGATATTTTTTTAAAAAATAAACTAATAATATTCATTGTGTATTAAAAATATTCACCATGAATTGTTCAAAAAAAATCACCTTGTATTATTCAGAAACGCTCAGACACAAAGGACAAATGTTCATACACAGTTGGGGGAAAGGGAGAAAATGCATAGAGTAAAAGAACAACAAAAGAGGAAAAATTGACAGTGAAAAAAAGAAAGAAATAAAGGGTAAGAATGGAGAATCCAACCAAGAAAAAAAAAGTTCAGAAGCCAAACACAAAAACCACGCAAAAAAAAAACTCAGCAGGAACCAGCAAACGAAACCACACCCCTAGCTGGCCTGCCCAAGTCACCTTGGTTGTGACTGTCTTCGCATCCATTTGACGTGTGTGCGTATTTGCCGGAGACCTCCTATTCCCTGAGCTACGCGGGGAAAACTGAGGAATCGTGCACCTAAACCTGTGGGTAGCCCGGCCCGAGCCTGGCCCGAAAAATCCAATTTGCAACCCAAAGTACATTTCGGCTAGGCTCGGGCTTTCGTAACAATACTGAGAAATAGTATTTGGTTGGGCTTTCAGAATTCAGGTCGGGCCTGTGCGTTTTTCTCTCGTCCCTGGCGGCTGCAACCCTAGCCGCCGCCAGGGCCAATCTCCCAATGCCGTTCTCCGGCGGCTCCCTTCCGCCGGCGACCTCGGTCGTCGGTGGTGAGGGGGGCCGCCGGATCTACGCGTGTGGATCGTTTTTTCTTCCTTATAGTTTAGGTTTTTAGGTTGTTCATCGTCTTTGCTTCGGCAATGACGATGACGGCGCTGAATAATGAATCTTCGGATCCTTCCCTGACGAGGCCATCAGTCCTATGGTTGGGGATGGATTTGGAAACCAGTCTGTTCAAGCAAGGATGGTGTGGCGGCGGCGACATCCTCATGGTGGACCTGTGTCCTCGGGCTCCGCCGTTGCGACGACATTTGCTCCAGCGTCGCCGCGGAGCTTGGGAGGTAGTCCAGGAGCGGATGCAGATTGTGGTCTGCATCGACGACATCTGGAAGACGGAATATCTGCTGGGCTCGTGGTTTGTGGATGGCAGGTATGGTTTCCTCCTTCGGCGTCTTAGTCGTGGTGGGGTGCCAGATTTGGAGTTCGATGGCGTGTCCGGGGTGTTGCCCCGGTCTGATTCGTTCAACGACAAGGGCTTCACTTTTGGTGAGCCACTTTGGAGGTCCGCAAAGCTGCATATCAGCGATGGAGCCGCGTCGAGCTCGGGTGAGGTGGTGATTCGTCATTCTTTTCTTCGGTGGCTGCTGTGGTGGTGCCGGAAGCAGTTGACGAGCGTTGGTGTCAAGCTCAGAGATGTTCTACTATCTTTTCAGTTTTGTCTTGTCGGTTTTTACGTGATTTGTACTTTGTTCTTTATGATATGAATGAGACACGTATTACCATGCAAAAAAAAAATTCAGGTCGGGCTTACACATGACAACATTGAGAAACAACATTCGGGCTAGACTTTCGGGCTTCGGGCCTATATTTGGGCGAGGCTCGAGCTTGAGAAAGTGTGTACTTTCGGGCTTTGGACCAGCTTGGGGCTTGAAGTTTGGGTTCTGGCTTTTTGAAGCCCAGTCCAAAACCCGGCCCAGCCCGCCATATAATCAGGTTTAAGTGCACCCCCGCCCCTAACACGTGCTTTTGGGCCGGCCCATATGCGGTGTGAGCCGCGCTTATTATTACTTTTTTGCTTTTGTACGCGTGGACAGATGACACACCTTGCTTGTCCGTGGAGGATATGAGACAGAAACTTCAGAATATCTCCACAGAGTTGGTGAAGTGGAGTAGGGACACTTTTGGATGTGTTAGAAAGGAAATAAAGAAGCTGAAGAAGACTCTAGAGGAACTCGGAGGTGATCCTTTGCGGTTGGCCCCCTCTCACGTAGAACTGAAGATCAATGAGAGGCTGATTGAGTTATACCACCGAGAGGAGATCATGTGGCGGCAAAGGGCAAGGGTGGAGTGGCTCTCGGCGGGTGACCGGAACACCAAATTTTTCCACCTCCGGGCTAGCATCCGTAGGAAGAAAAACATGATTAAGGCTCTACAAAATTCACTTGGAGTAGTGGTGGATGACCCGGGAGAACTGCGGGTGATGGTCAATGAGTTTTACCAAAGCTTGTATACTTCTGAAATGGTACAGAACATGGATGATGTTCTCGATCACGTTCCCAGGAAGGTCACAGATGTGATGAATGAGTCTCTATGTGCCCCATATACTAAGGATGAAGTAAAAGTGGCTCTTTTCCAAATGTTTCCAACCAAAGCGCTGGGCCCAGATGGCTTCCCTGCTCACTTTTATCAGTGACATTGGGACATTTGTGGAACGGATGTAACAAAGATTGTCCTCAGAATTTTGAGGGGGGAGGACAGCCCAGCATGCATAAATGACACTATATTGGTTCTTATCCCCAAGGTAACCATCCCCACTGATTTGTCTCAATACAGACCAATTAGTCTATGCAATGTCATATACAAAATAGCATCCAAGGTGGTAGCAAACAGGTTGAAACTAATCCTTCCAGATATTATGTCTGAGGAGCAGTCAACCTTCGTTCTAGGGAGGCTTATTACAGATAATATTATTAGTGCATATGAGTGTCTGCATTTTATGAAACGGTCCAGGGCAAAATCAAACAGCTTCTGTGCTCTAAAACTAGATATGATGAAGGCCTACGACCGGGTGGAGTGGTCTTACTTGAGAGCCATCATGACAAAACTGGGTTTCGCGAGATCATGGATTGATACAGTTATGAGCATGGTGTGTTCAGTTTCTTTCTCGGTTATGGTCAACGGGGAGAAGCTTGAGTCTTTGTTTCCATCCAGAGGAATCCGGCAGGGAGACCCAATCTCCCCCTACTTATTCTTGATAGCAGCAGAGGGCCTTTCGTGCCTCCTTAAATCCAGTTCTTCGTCATCGTTTGCAGGTATTCAGGTGGCCCCAACGGCTCCCACCGTTAACCATCTTTTGTTTGCAGATGACAGCCTGTTGCTTTTCAAGGCCAGTGTAGAGGGTGCAGAAGTAGTGTCAAACCTGCTAGAAACCTATTGTGCAGCTTCGGGACAAAGGATCAACCATGACAAATCATCGATATTTTTTAGCAAGAGGTGTCCGGAAAACATAAAGGATTCCAGGAAAAACATCCTCAATGTACAGAGTCTTTGAGTGAACGCTACCTGGGTATGCCAACTGATGTGGGCCACTCAAAAAATGGTACTTTCAAATATTTGAGAGATCGTGTTTGGGAGAAGATCAAGGGGTGGATGGAGAAGCTCCTGTCATCTGCAGGCAAAGAGGTGCTTATTAAGGCGGTGGCTCAGGCAATACCAGTATACTCGATGTCGTGTTTCAGGCTACCCAGAGGCCTATGTGAGAACATTATGTCTATCATTAGACAGTTTTGGTGGGGAAGCAAACAGGGGAAGCGGAAGCCCAGTTGGGTCGCGTGGGACATCATGACCAGACCAAAACACCTTGGAGGCCTAGGTTTTCGGGACCTGGAGATTTTTAACCTGGCGTTGCTGGCTCGCCAATCCTGGAGGCTGCTCATGGGAGAGTTAACTTTGAGCTCGAGGATACTTAAGGCTGTCTACTTTCCAAGGGGTTCAATTCTTGATGCTGAGCTTGGATCACACCCCTCCCAGATTTGGCGGGCGATTCTAGATGGACGAGATGTTATGGCACAAGGATTTGTGAGGAGAATTGGGGACGGCACAACAACTGACATATGGAGACATAGCTGGATACCAAGAGATGGGCTGAAACGGCCGATAACTTCACTATCTAATGATCCACCAAGTTTGGTCTCTGAGCTCATTGACAGTTCCTCGGCAACCTGGAATGAAGATTTGATTCGAGACACTTTTACCAGATTTGATGCCGACGAGATACTCAAGATCCCTTTGTGTACACGTCAGGTTGATGACTTTTGGGCTTGGCATGAGGAAACTAGAGGTGTTTTCAGTGTACGATCAGCCTACCGTATGGTTCTCCGCACAAAACTCGAGAGGGAGGCGTGGCTGAATGAAGATGACGGCTCATCCAGTAGGCACAATGAGGCGGACAAGTGGAGCAATATTTGGCATATTCAAGTACCCTCAAAACTCAGAATGTTTGTGTGGAGGCTTGCAAGACGATCAATGCCGACGGCCGACCTGTTGAAGCACCGAAACATGGCCACTGAGGATAACTGCTCCTTGTGTGGGGCGATTGATACATGGAGGCATGCCTTGTTCACATGTCCAATGTCGAGCAGTGTCTGGGCCTTAGCGCCAGAGGAGCTGGTCCATCATCTAGTGGAGAGGCAAGAAGAGAATCCTAAGGACTGGTTGTTTGCGCTTAGCGACATTTTGGGTAGAGACAAGTTTGCACATATGATCTTCATTATGTGGGCTATTTGGAGAGCTCGAAGGAAAGCAATTTATGAAGATATCTTCCAATCTCCACAATCCATTTATGGGTTCATAACGAGCTATCTTCAGGATATCAGCGCAATCACTACGAGGGAAGTTCAGCAGAGAGCTACAAGTGTTAACAGGCCGACACAATGGCTGCCTCCGTCTGAAAGCTGTGTCAAGGTCAATGTTGATGCCGCCACCCCCAGGCATGCGAGAAATGGAGCTGTGGGGGCAATTTGTAGGAGTCCAGAAGGAGTTTTCCTGGGGGCGTCTGTGCTGGTGGTGAGGCACATTGTTGATCCACAGATTCTTGAAGCCATTGCTATAAGGGAGGGTTTGGCGCTGGCTGATGATCTCTATCAGAGGCGAGTTCATGTTGCTTCGGACTGCAAAAATGTGGTGGAGGATTTAAAGAAGGAGAATGCATCATCTTATGGAGCCATAGTGCATGAAATAGTAGATCACTCGTTAGCTTTTGATTTATGCAATTTCTGTCATGAATTTAGGAGCTCAAACTTTGAAGCTCACAACCTAGCGAAGCACGCTTTGTCGCTCGGGATTGGCCGCCATGTGTGGTTGGGCCAACCTGGAGAGCTTACTTTCGTCCCTTTAAACATTGTGACGACTTAATAAAAAGCTTCGTGGGGTTGTCTCCAAAAAAAAGTTCTTTCTCAATTGCAAAAAATGTTCATGAACTTGTAATTCTACAAAAAAAAATTGGAACTTAAAAAATATTCTGAATTTCAAAAAACTTCAAGAACTTAAAAATACTCTGTTCAAAAAACAATGTTCGTGAATTCAAATTATTGTTCACGGAATATAATAAAACAATCCAAATTTCCAAAAATGTTTGCGAATTCCAAAAAGAGTTCCAAATTAATAATAATAATAATTGTCGATTCAAAAATGGTCATAAATGTGCACAAAATAATCATATGTTTGCGCATTTCTAAAAGTGCTTCAAATATTCAAAAAAATAAATTTTCAAAATATTATATGATTTAAATTGTTCACAAATTTGAAAAATTTCTTGAATTTCAGAAAATGTTCATGAATTGTAAAATTGTTCACCTAGTTCAAAAATTATTCACGTATTTGAAAGTCCATGGATTCGAAAATTGCTAAAGAATTTGAGAAATCGTGCGTGATTTTTGTATATAATGACAAATTGGATAAAGCATTCGCAGATCAATCTTTCCACCTTGGTACTCGTGTACAGTGAACATTATTAGACTTTTTCCTAGTGAGAGAAGAGAATGGAATAATAGAGTGAGTATAGCAATTGATATCTACAGATACTTTGCCAGGTTTATATCATTAAATGTAGAAATGATGTCATTATCACGACATGTATTGGATGTCCTCTGTTCACTAGTTAATATCCATACTCATATCATGTTAGACAACCGATTGCTCATAATATAATATTTTTTGTGAATCAAAAACCAGAAAGCAAGAATCCTGCAAAGAAAATGTAACACATTATCCTAGGGAGCGTCTTACACATGTCATTTCTAAGTGTGTTTACTTATAATTTGGTAAACATAAGTCCAAGCAAAAAACAAATCAAATTACAGAGAAAACCTGCATACCATGTCCCAGTGACCAGTCCACACAATTGACTGCTTTAATGTGACCCATCAAAGACACTGAGAGCTTCAAAGGTGAACTGTTGTTCGATCCAGGCTTTATTGGCACCGTAAAGAATGCAAAGTATCAGCTCGAATATTTGAATGAACAAAAGATCGAACAACTTCAATAAGAAGCATAGAGCACATGAGCTAGGAACATAAATGTTGTTAATAAAACAAGGAAAATACACTTGTGTCACTTGCAACTCACTAACTCGTCACAAATTCTTCATACGAACAAAATATCACTACTAGGGACAAAGCAGGGCTTCGATTTTCTTGCACAACAGCTAACAGTTAGAGCTTTTGATTCACATTTACCCAATAATTCTCCACAATTCCTCACATAGTTTCAAGTTCAACCATTACCGGTATGTAAATAGAAAAGATTAGATCGATACTAAAATTTGCATTATGCTATCGACGAATGACGGTTCAATTTTATCTCCACATAGATGACACAAGAATCTCACTTGGGCAGTTGGTCACAATGCATACCAGGATACTAATGTTTCCAATCGAACCGCAGTCAGAAACTTAGAACGAGTTATCCAACTTCTACCACCAAATCAAAGTCATAATATGATGTTGCCTCCAGGTTCCACGATCCCGGTAGGTACATCCATGCACGATCCACATGCAAGATGCGACGAAGATGTGAGATGTGGCCAAGGATTTGGGATGTTGTAAACATATCTATGAGATATTTTTTTGTCTATGTATGCCTAATAGTTTACTAGAAGCCGCTATAAGGATATTTCTAACTTTTAAAGACACACACAGAGAGAGAGAGATACATATATACTATGGTCATGTGAGTGTCACAAATTAATCCATGAAAGCATGCAATTTTATGTATTCTATTTTTTTATGGTTAGAGGTGTTGAGTTTAAGTATTATTTTATGGTGCAATATAATGTATAAAAAGAAACTAATCAAATTTAGCATAGGGCATGCACATATTTTAATGACACACATTACAACTTAGCAGAAAATACTATTATTTATATTGAGCATAACTATCGTAATTAAATATAAAAAAGAAGTAACCACTGGCAGTTAATAGTGAGTTATTAATATGTATAAAAGTTTAATATAAATATTTAATTTACTTAGAGCCAATTTCTATTCTCAGATTTGTCTATAAAATAAGGGACTGTCTATTTGACAACTGACTGAAAACCAATTTGACATCATTAAAATTTTCGATCCTATAGACGGCCTCTTCTTAGGCGCCATGGCCGGCGTCGAGAACCGATGGGAGTGGCTGGATGAGTTTCTTATCCCCTGAATCAAGCCCAAGTGATCAAAATGTTATTTAATCTTATCTAGAACAATAAAAGCACAAAGAATTATTCAAAGACCAACTAGGTGAGGTAGATCAACACTCAAGGCAAACACTCAACCCAAAATGATATTCAAAGACCAACTAGGTGAGGTAGATCGATGGAGAATGCAGAGCCAAAGATGTGTGTAGCACTAGAGTCCTCTTATATACAATGCATTCATACACTCAGTACTAGTAGTAATTAAGCTAGTAGTTGGATAGAAAGAAGGACAGAGTTTACTTTATTCATAGCTCCTATCTGCATAAAAAATAGATTTTCAATTATTTTAAGTAGAACAACACTAGAAAAGGTAGCTAAAGGTTTTGCAGTATGTGTGACAAATACAAACTATATGCTGGTTGTTGCCACCGTGGACCTTCGAGGCGACATAAGATTTTGCTACAACGGCTTTCGAAGGTTAAGGGGAAGATCATGCATATGTAGTTCTGCTGATCAATACGATTGACGTAAGCTCAAAAAGTGTCTCTGTTTAGTATAAGACATATAGAGCAGTGTAAGAGAACTATGTGCTTATGAACATATATGATCTTCACCACAATATCAATGCCTAGATGCCCAGATGGATCATAGGTCTTGCCGCTAAAGATAAAACGAGGGTTGCAGTGTCCAGGATCCAGTTCCTGGAAAGATTCTCGATTTATCAAAAAAGAAAACTTAGCTTTTGTACATGAACTGCTTTAGACAAATGACCAAGAATGTGTACTAGTAGATTTAAGTTCAACATTGTTAAAAAAATGAGACAGATGCACAAATCTAGCTAGACTGGGTCAGTAGAGGTATGAGATGACCTACAACTCGAGTAGTTAAGTGTTGCATTTTCTCTTCCTCTTGCCATGTGATCTCTCTCATTTTTTTAGTGCATTGGAGAAAAGCTATCAGTTGCCAGTGTTAGAGATAATCACGATTGATGTCGGTACAATGTCATTGATACCTCCATAACCACCAAGGTCCATTCCCTGGTTGCAACAAATAGTCAAGTAATCCTTCTAAGCCTAGCACTTTGTATGTCATGACAAAGCCAACAATACATCTTTCTTATCTAAAAGAAACCTGGCACACTATTCTGAGTCACTCATGCTTTTGAGGTCCAAATCATGAGTGAAGGATTAATATGGTTGTTATAGGAGTATTAGTGTTGTACTATTGTTAAAATATGGCATTGTTGATTCTCTAGGGGCCAAGAGGTCCAAGCGAAAGCTATGCTCACTTATTCATTTATTTCTAAAATACTTCCCTTAAAAACTTACGAGGAACTAGTCGCCAACACATGCATTCGCACGGGCGTGTTTGGTAAGCTACTACTTTAACTTGGCCTATATTAGGGAAAGATGGGATGCAATTTTATTTTTTTGGCTAATTTTATTTACCTTGAGCAAGAAATTGAAATGTCCGGCATTTTTTGGTGGAAAAGTATCATCTTGTCTTACCATTGGGTTTAATATCCACATCTTTTTGTACTAAAAAGGAAAAATGTATATTCAATAATACACTAGTAGAAAATAGGGCTTTCGTTTGGGCCAGATAAGCCCATTAGTCCCGGTTCAGTCACGAACCGGGACCCATGGGGGCATTGGTCCCGGTTCGTGAGGCCAGGGGGCCTGCCGGGCCTCGTGGGGGCATTGGTCCCGGTTCGTCTTGCCCCTTTGGTCCCGGTTGGTGGGACGAACCGGGACCAATGGGCCTCGCTCCTGGCCCACCACCATTGGTCCCGGTTGGTGGCTTGAACCGGGACCAAAGGTGTCCTTTAGTACAGGTTCAAGCCATGAACTAGATCCAATGATGTGCCTATATATACCCCCTCGCGTAAGAGCAGAGCACACTGCTCTGTTTTTTCTGACCGGCGAGGGAGAGAGCTTTGTGGTGCTCTAGCTCACCTCCTATGCACATGAGGTGTTCGATGGAATGCCCGAGCCACACTACTTAAGCTTTCTCCTCTCCAAGCTCGACCTCCAAGCTCCATTTTCCTCAATATTTTTCTAGGTTTAGTGGTTCGTCACGTCCCGTCCCCGTCTTCACCGTCGTCGATCGCCCGCGCCGATCTCATCGCCGGCACCACCGTGGTGAGCCTCTTGTTCTGATCTTCTTTCTGAAAGGAAAAAATTCTTACTTGTATGTTTAGATAGATACTTGTATAATTTTCTTACTTTTATTATAGCTTCTTATTATTTAGTGCGATGGTTTTGGTATCCGCCCCCGTTGGCCCTCGTCCTGTCTATGATTCAGATGTGGTATATATTATCTTTATAACTATTTGGTTCATTTATTGTTTATGACAATTATGCTGACCAATGTGACATAGATTTTATTTATCTAGGAGGTAAGTGAACCGGAAATTCCAACCGACCCTATTGTCGAGAGGTTAAATTTAGTTGAAGAAGAATATAATTTCTTGAAAGAAAAAATAAAAAAATAAGGAGGAGAAGATGATATTGGAGTTGCATGTTGCGGATGTCATCGATGATCACAAGATCAAGATGGATGTAATGCGCTTGAAGATTAGAAAGATTATAAAATATGCCATTCATACCGAGGCTTGGTATCATTATGCCCTTGGATCAATTGTTATCTTGGTTGCGATTATGATCACATTTGTTTTCGCATTGAAATGTTTTATATAGTTTCAATGTATGGTTTAATTAATTAGATGCTCTGGAGAGCTATATGTTGTTCAATGAGAACAATGTATGTACTTTGGTTTTAATGTGATGATGAACTTCTATTAATTTGGTCACTTAATTATCTATTCATGATGTTCTGTAATGGTTTTTGACACACTTAATTATATATAATGCATGCAGATGAACCGACAATGGATGTGCGGTGATAGACACACCTCCGAGTACATTAAGGGCGTGCATAATTTTCTTGAAGTGGCTGAGGCAAACAAGCAGAATGGTTTTATGTGTTGTCCATGCCCTATATGTGGGAATACGAAGTCTTACTCTGACTCGAAAACCATTCACACCCACCTGCTTTATAAGATCAGACGAGATGACCCTGGTGATGTTGACGGCAAGCACCCCAGGAAGAGGGTTCCTGCCAAGGTGATGTGGTATGCTCCTATAACACCACGGTTGAAACGCCTGTTCAGAAACAAAGAGCATGCCAAGTTGATGTGATGGCACAGAGAGGACCGTAAGAACGACAGGAAGTTGAGAGCACCCACTGACGGGTCGCAATGGAGCAAAATCGAGAGAAAGTACTGGGAGGAGTTTCCAGGTGACGCAAGGAACGTATGGTTTGGTTTAAGCACGGATGGCATTAATCCTTTCGAGGAGCAGAGCAGCAATCACAGCACCTGGCCCGTGACTCTATGTATCTATAATCTTCCTCCTTGGCGGTGCATGAAGCGGAAGTTCATTATGATGCCAGTTCTCATCCAAGGCCCTAAGCAACCAGGCAACGACATTGATGTGTACCTAAGGCCATTAGTTGAAGAACTTCTACAATTGTGGATTGGAAATGGTGTACGTGCGTGGGATGACCACAAACAGGAGGAATTTGACCTGCATGCATTGCTGTTTGTCACCATCAATGATTGTCCTGCTCTCAGTAACCTTTCAGGACAGACAAACAAGGCATACCATGCATGCACACACTGTTTAGATGACACCAAAAGTATATACCTGGACAAATGCAGGAAGAATGTGTACCTGGGGCATCGTCGGTTCCTTACAACCAACCATCAATGTCGAAAGAAAGGCAAGCACTTCAAAGGTGAGGCAGATCACCAGAAGAAGCCCGTCATGCATACTGGTGATCACGTACTTGCTATGGTCAATGATTTAAAAGTAATCTTCGAAAAGGGTCCCGACGGACTATCTGTTCCTAATTAATGCATTCATTGTTTTGGTATGTACATATATTAATTCTTATTTCTTCTTTTATAGCCCCTCGGATCAAGCAAAACTTCGGTAACGAAACGAGGCCCGAAGAAAAAGTTGCGCGCAGATGAAAGGTTCACGATCATAGAAATCACGCACGATAGCCAACCGATTAAACCCCTCTAGACCAAGGAAGCATTTTTTGCTCAGTGCGGGGTTATTGTTAGGGATATGATCCCAATCAGCATCGAGCTATGGAATCAGCCTAAGAAGGAAGAGCTTTAAGTTTCTTTTCTCAAAGATAGACAGAAAGATGATCTTTGGAAAGCGCTGAAGGTAAATTTCACCCTACTGGAAGAGGAGGATCTGGAGAATCCAGTTATAGAGCCATTGATCAAGTCATGTGCTCTCAAGAAGATGGCAGATCTATTCAGGAGGTGGAAGAATGAGTTGAAAGCAACGTATGTCGACAAAAGGGAAACTCCAGAATTCACCGGCTGATTTGAGAAGATAAGAGATCACTGGCCCGCATTTGTGGCCAACAAGACATCGGAGAGGAGTAAGAAGATGTCAGTGATTAACAAGATAAATGTTGCAAAGAAGGAGGATCACCATCGCACGGGGTCAGGTGGCTACCTCAAAGCCCGACCATTGTGGGACGAGGCTGAGCAGGACCCGATTGCTAAAGGGGTCAAACCAGAGACATTGCACTGGCCAGACCATTCAAGGACTTGGTCTTTAGGGTTGGGGGAACTTTGGACCCTGAAACAGGGAAGTGCTGCTGGACAAACGAGCAACTTAAAACACACGTCACGAAGCTTCAGAAAGCAATCGAGGAAGTGCAGGAAGGGAAGTTCGTTCCCGACAGAGAGAACGACGAGCTCACAAGGGCCCTCGGGAATCCTGAGCACCTTGGACGAACTTGATGCATGCCAGGCTCTGTTGCGTGGAAGGTTGGGTTTCCCGACGCAGGCGGTTACAAAACCCAAGAGAGAAGGAGGAAATTGGAGCAGAGCAAACTATAGGAGCTTAAGGCAAGCATACGGAAGCTAGAGGAACGACAAGATGTTGAGAACCAGCAGCTGCGAAATCCTGCCCAAGAAGCTACCCCAGAAGCTACCCGACATCTCGGTGGAGAAGCAACGTGGCTTCCACCGAGCTCGTTCCGCAACTGACTTGACGGTTCCTAGCTAGCCCGTGCATTTTATCATGGATTCACACCAGTGCCGCCTTATGACGCAATGGCTTCAGCTCAAAGTCAAGGCATCCGTTGGCTCTGTGTACCCTCCTTCACCCGGAGCAACTTTTTACTGCCGTCCGATTCCACAAGGCTATGCTGTTGTGATGGTGGGCGAAATAACAAAGGGATTTGAGGAGCTCCAGCTTGAGCACGCTACAGGTGATGGAGAGACTCGGCTCGGTCTTGCTATGAAGACTCCGTGTCTATGGAGGAAGGAGAACATCAACCTTCTGAACTTCAGGGCTCCGGCGAGTTAGCTGGGTACCCCGCCTCCTCCGCCTCCTCCTCCTCTGGTGAGTGATCAGGGCACTCCGCCTCCTGCTCCAGCGAGTGAGGGCGGCAGTACTCCGCCTCCTTCTCCGCCTGCTCCGGCGCGTCCAAGCAGCCCGCCTCCTCCTTCATCGCCTCGTAAGCAATGGCGGAGCACAGACGCCGCCGCTCCAGCTTCTCCGACGCGTTGTAGCAGTCTGCCTCCGGCTGCTCCGCCTCTTAAGCAACGAAAGAAGACAACCGCAGCTGCTCCGACATCTGGCAGTACAGCCAGAGGTGGGAGGCAATACAGATACGGTCCATCGTCTCTCAAGCCTCTAGACAAGTTACCATACGAGAGGAGCGATGAGGAAAACCAGAAGATCTATGAAGGCCAAGTGAATGACTTCTTTCAATCGGTAAAATCTAAGATACATCCACCTCTGGCGGAGAAGATAGATCTGGTGAAAGCGAAGCGCACTTTGGATGCCCTACAGCGACCACCACTGCCTCTGTCGTAATCTAACTATGATCGCATCATTGAAATGACATATAAGAAAGAGGAGCGGTCGGAGTACTTGCACTAATCAAAGGCAAGCAGAACGAAGAAAAGGGAAAAAAATCCCCAGCTTGGTGAACAAGCGAAGCAATCGTGCCCCCCACTCAATGTGTCTAGCGATATCGTCGCTAATCTTCCGGGGATGCTTCCCGGTACCAATTCTGGATATTACATGACCGACGATAATGAACTAATTTTTGAAATAATGGGCATGGACACATTAAGATTCCAGCACGGGGAGCCTCTCGTCAGACCTGGTACTTCCCTAACAACGATGATGCCAAGATTCCATGATTGGTACATGGACATCTGCAGGAAGTCTGGGAAAAATACTTTGACGCTGATAGTTAAAGAGGAGCACGACCTCGTTGGAATTGATCTGTTGTCTGTTCCATATGAGGAGTTCTTCTAGTTTTTCAATCAAAAGGCCCTCGATAAAACAATCATCACTTGCTACTGTCTGTAAGTACTACTTCTCAGTAATTAATTAAGTCTCTGTATATAGCTCAGCTCTTTCATTGCATGTATATATAACTATCCTCACTATATTATGCAGATTGAAGATCGCCGTATTGAAGAAAAGGCAAGTAGGTGATATTGGGTTCATTAACACAAATCTCATGAACGAATGGAATGTTAAACATGATCCCAAAGATACCGAGGCCAACTTGCTACGATCGTTACTTCTAAATCAAAACAAAGCTACAATACTCTTTCCTTACAAATACAAGTGAGTGTTACTATCTTGTGCATATTCGGTTTCTCTTATTACTCGAGGTTATAGTAATATAATTTATGAGTTATGCATGCGTGCGCAGCTTCCACTTTATTCTACTAGAGATTAAGCTTGAGCAGGGACTAGTAACTGTCATAGACTCTAAACGAAAAAATCCGGAGGAGTATGCGACCATGACTAAAATGGTCGAGAAGTGAGTCCAATCAATCATTATCGCACCATATTGGCAACTTTGTTCATTTCCAGATATCAAGTAATTGTTTTCTTTGTCTGGCAGGGTTTGGAAAAAGTTCACCGCAGAAGCTCCGGGACTGCCGGCGCAACTGCGATTTAACCACCCGAAAGTAAGTACTAGGTACTAGCTAGTTTCGCGCATCTCCCATTGATTCTAGCTAGTTTCATCAATACCATTTAGCATGCTTGCTTATCAGTTTGATTGACCTCTATTTCTTGTAGAGTGGTTGTGGCAGGAAACCAGGAATGATTTCTGTGGATACTACATTTGCGAGTTCATCCGCCACACCACATGTGAGCGGGGCTACTCTAAACAACAATATGAAGTGCGTAAGCAATAATATTCATAGTACCATCATTTGTGTTGAGTTTCATTCATATATATGTATTGACCCCCTTCATCAAATTAGATGTGGCAGATGCGGGATGAACTCCTGCCATAAGATCGCATACGAGCAATTCAAGAGGAATTGGCGGGATTCTTTCTTGACCACGTCATCGACAAACACGGAGAATACCATGTGGAAGGTTAGTTCAGATGTTAGGAGATTTTTTAAGAGATCTTATATTGTATATATATTTGTAGCCAGTAGCGTCGGATAGACATAGGAAAACTTGTTATTCGACCAATCTATCGGGAAGGAGAGGTCGATCACTTCTCTTTGTGTATATGTTCATGATGATCTTATGTACTTAATGGTTTCCTTCATTTGCTTACTAGCTAGCTAGTGTGTTGAGTCATCTCTATACGTATAGTACGTAGCATCGACTAAGCACGGAGATAAGAGAGGACACTTCTCTCTAATAGCTAGCTAACACAATATATGAAACCCCTAAATTAACCCCACAAAACCCCCAAAACCCCCAACCCCCCCCCCCCTTCAAAAAAACCCAGCCCCTGAACTGCTGACGCGTGGAAGCCTTTTGGTCCCGGTTGGTGGCACCAACCGGGACAAAAGGTCCTTCTGCCTGGGCAAGCGGCAGTGGCCACGTGGAGCCCCATCTTTCTCGGTTCTTGGGCAAACTGGGACTAAAGGTATAGGGCTTTAGTACCGACCTTTTAGTCCCGGTTCGGCAACCGGGACAAATGGCCCTCATGAACCGAGACGAATGGGCTTTTTCTACTAGTGATAGAATATGACATGAAGCATATACTAATGTTTTCTCCATTTAGATAAAAATCAAACTACTTTTAACTTCTGATGATGGTATGTAATGCCTTCACAATATTGAAATTTTTCTTCTTCTTGTCTTTTCACGTGTCACCTATCTTGCACGTCTCTAGAGAAATTTAGCATTTTATTATTAGATAGACAATTAGAGAGCCTCACAGAATCAATAATAAGAAAACAATTTGATTTTTATATTTTTCAAAAGATAATAGATATCAATGCAGACATCAGATACCCTTTTTTATATTATCTACCCTTTTTTATCAATGCAATCATCATATATATGAACAAAAAATTATGAAAAATCAGGACATATCATCATATGTACACATACATATCATCATATACACGACATATCATCTGTGAAAAAAATCATCATATATATAGGACAGAGAGGAGGAGGCCGGTCGGACCGAAAGGGGAGGAGAGGTGCGGCGTGGTCGGGGCAGGCCGGGGGCGCGGGGCGGTGTCGGGGCAGGGGCACGGGGCGGCTGGCGCCAAGGCAGGGGGCACTGGGCGGTGCGTCAGGGCAGGGCAGGGGCGCGGGGTGACGGTGATGGTGACCTCGGGACGGCTCGAGGAGGCGACGGCAAATTCGGGGCAAGGCGCGGTGTCGAGGAGCAGCAGCAGCCTGGCGGCGTTCAAGAGAAGAATGGCGGGTGGGGGGAATTTCCCAAGTGTTGGGTTATATAGCAACCATATTAGGTCCCGGTTGGTAGCACCAACCAGGACTAAATGTGGTCATTGGTCCCAGTTCTTGCCACCAACCGGGACCAATAGCCTATGCCTGGCATAGCCACGGTGCAGTGGAAGTTTAGTCCCGCTTTGCTAGCTGAGAGAGGTCAGGACCTGTTTATAAGCCCTGCTACCCCTTCGATGTCGAGCTCCTCTCTAATGCAGGCTTACATGCCTAAACATACTGTATTTACCTGTGGGCCTACTGGCCTTCTACGGGGCTGAATCCTGGCCCATGGTTGGGTTTCTAGTCGTATTCATGCCATGGTGGCCCAGTAGGTGGCATTTTTTTTATTTTTTTTCAGTATTTTTGTTTTGGTTTTTGCTTTATTTATTTTCTTTTGTTTCTACTTACATTTTTTAGTGATTCTAGTTGCTTTTAGGTCACAAAAATTATGAACTTTTTGTTAGTGCCATTAGTTTTCAAATTTGAATAGTTTAAATTTGAATTCTATGAAATTTGTGTCAATAAATAGTTTGTGAATAACTTTACTATAAAAATAGGCTATTGAGTGATTATTTTTCCTGCTATTTAATATTATTGTGTTTTATCATTATATTCAATTTGGTAATTTTTAGGTTATTTTAAATGTCTATTTTAATCAAAAACATATTTTGTTATTTTAGTTTGGTATTAAAGTTTCTAACAAAAAAATCTTTATGAAAATTCTTTTTGCTATTAATGTTTTGAACAAAAAATACTTTGATAATTTTAGTTGCATAATTTTATATAATTTTAGTTTCAAAAATACTAGAGGTCTGTAAAACTCATCTGTTATAAAGGGATTTCATTTTTTTGAACTTATTTGAACTCCGGACTTTTTGTGTGTTCAAAATGCACCATTCAAAGCCACATCATCAATTTTCAACCCTTTCTGACTTCATTTGTTATTTTTCATGCAGTTACTGATTTTTTGAGTTAAATGACCCTGAAATTGAAAAGCACTGCAAATGAACTCTGAAAAAGTTGAAAGTTGGCATGGTATCATTGTTTCACCCACATAGCATTTTCTAAAAAGTTGAGAGGGTTATGGCAAAAACTGAATGCACTTTGTGTACAAAACGAACAATCTCTTTCGAAGCATCAGGGTTTCGGACGAAAACTTATCTGTTATAGAGGGATTTCATTTTTTTGAACTTATTTGAACTCCAGACTTTTTGTGTGTTCAAAATGCACCATTCAAAGCCACATCATCAATTTTCAACCCTTTCTGACTTCATTTGCTCTTTTTCATGCATTCACTAATTTTTTTAGATAATGATCCTAAAATTGAAAAGCACTTCAAAGGCATCATCATAATTGAAATTTAAAAGTATTTTTCGTCTGTTACAAAGGGATTTCATTTCTTGACATGTAACTGTAGTGATATTCTAGATTAAACCTGGGCAAATGTCGGGCCGGGCCGGGTTTCGGGCCGGGCCGGGTTTCGGGCCGGGCTTGTAAAAGCCCGACCTTCATTTCTCAAGCCCGAGCCTGGCCCGAAGCCCGAAATACTCCACATTTTCAAGCCCGAGCCCGGCCCGAAATCAAGCCCGAAGCCCGAAAGCCCGGCCCGAATGCTGTTTTTTAGTACACGCACGTGCAAGCCCGGCCCGAAGCCCGAAAGCCCGGCCCGAAATACGGAAAAATTGAAGCCCGAGCCCGGCCCGAACTATCTTTCGGGCTGCAAAACAAAGCCCGAGCCCGGCCCGAATGTCAAGCCCGGCCCGGCCCGGCCCGGGTTTTTCGGGCCGGGCTCGGTCTGGGTCGTCTGGCCGGGCTGCCCATGCCCGGGTTTATTCTAGATCAAAGGCATCATCATAATAGTTGTGGAGAGAAAGTCTTTCACTTTTTCTTCGCTTGTGTCCTTTGCTTATTGCGCCGTAACCATGGATAATCTTCATCCTTTAACAGGGTGCTTGGGTCAGCCTTGACTTTGAAAGGAGGAATTTGATGAAACTTTTCATAATCTTCAGACATGTATGTCTTGCCCTCCACTGCCACTATGCCTTTTTTTCCTAAAAGAACTATGTGGCGCTTTGGCTCATCGGATGATGTATTCGCTTCCTTATCTTTTCTTTTTCTCGGTTTGGTAGACATGTCCTTCACATGGAAAACCTGTGCCACATCATCGGCTAGGACGAATGGTTCGTCTGTGTACCCAAGATGATTGTTCAGATCTACTGTTGTCATTCCGTACTGTGGGTCTACCTGTACCCTGCCTCCTGAGAGATTGACCCATTTGCACAGAAACAAAGGGACCTTAAAATCATGTCCATAGTCAAGTTCCCATATGTCCACTATGTAACCATAATATGTGTCCTTTCCCCTCTTTGTTGCTGCATCAAAGTGGGCACCACTATTTTGGTTGGTGCTCTTTTGATCTTGGGCGATCATGTAAAATGTATTCCCATTTATCTTGTACCCTTTGTAAGTAAATACAGTCAAAGATGGTCCCCTGGCCAATGAGTACAACTCATCAGAAATAGCATTGTCACCCATGAGACGTGTTTGCAACCAACTACCAAAAGTCATGATGTGTTCACATGTAATCCATTCGTCACACTGCTCCGAGTGTTTGGACCGCAGAATATTCTTGTGTTCATTGACATACGGGGTCACCAAGGTAGAATTCTATAGAACTATGTAGTGTTCTTGAGACCAAGGATGCCCGTCCCTACATATTATTGAGTCCCCTCTTAGCGTACCTTTTCTAGTCAGTCTCCCCTCATACCGCGATTGAGGGAGACCAATCTTCTTAAGGTCAGGAATGAAGTCAACACAAAATCCATCCTCCTCTGTTTGATGGCCCGTGGAGATGCTTCCTTCTGGCCTAGCACGGTTACGAACATATTTCTTTAAGACTCCCATAAACCTCTCAAAGGGGAACATATTGTCGACTAGATAAACAAGGACGTGCGTCATGATATTGAAGAAGGAGGGTGGGAACACCAGCCCGAAACTGACAAGACATTGCGTGTGATAACTCCTTAACCTTGGTAGGATTTCTGGATCGATCACCTTCTGAGAGATTGCATTGAGGAATGCACATAGCTTCACAATGGCTAATTGAACGTTTTCTGGTAGAAGCCCCCTCAATGCAAGTGGAAGCAGTTGCGTCATAATCACGTGGCAGTCATGATACTTTAGGTTCTGAAACTTTTTCTCTGCCATATTTATTATCCCCTTTATATTCAACGAGAAGCCAGACGGGACCTTCATACTGAGCAGGCATTCAAAGAAGATTTCCTTTTCTTCTTTGGTAAGAGCATAGCTGGCAGGACCTTCATACTCCTTTGGAGGCATGCCGTCTTTTTCATGCACACATTGATGGTCCTCCCGGGCGTCCGGTGTATCTATTGTATTCCCATACATGCCCAAGAAGCCTAGCAGGTTCACCCAAATATTCTTCGCCACGTGCATCACGTCGATTGTAGAGCGGACCTCTAGGTCTTTCCAGTAGGGTAGGTCCCAAAATATAAATTTCTTCTTCCACATGGGTGCGTGTCCCTTAGCGTCGTCATTCGGAACAGATAGTCTGCCAGGACCCTTTCCAAAAATTACTTGTAAATCATTGACCATAGCAAGTATGTGATCACCTGTACGGACGGAGGGCTTCTTCCGGTGATCTGCCTCGCCTTTGAAATGCTTGCCTTTTTTTGACATTGATGGTTGGTCGGAGGAAAGCGACGATGCCCCAGGTACACATTCTTCCTGCATTTGTCCAAATATATACTTTCGGTGTCATATAAACAGTGCGGGCATGCATGGTATCCCTTTTTTGTCTGTCCTGAAAGGTTACTAAGAGTAGGCCAATCATTGATGGTTACAAACAGTAACGCATGTAGGTCAAATTCCTGCTGGTCTTGCTCATCCCAGACACGTACACCTTTTCCATTCCATAGCTATGAAAGTTCTTCAACTATTGGCCTTAGGTACACATCAATGTTGTTGTCGGGTTGCTTAGGGCCTTGGATGAGCACTGGCATCATAATGAACTTCCGCTTCATGCACATCCAAGGAGGAAGGTTATATATACATAGAGTCACGGGCCAGGTGCTATGATTGTTGCACTGCTCCCCCGTTGCAGCATCACCGTATTCAGGGGGCACATAGTTGTCATCATCCTCTTCTTCTTCATTGTGTCCATCATAACCCCTCTTTCTCCGTGCTTGGTCCAAACATTATAGTGTGGCATGAAACCCTTCTCAAGCAGGTGGATGTGATGGGTTTTCTGGTTAGAGTAAGACTTCGTATTCTCACTAATAGGGCATGGACAACACATAAAACCATTCTGCTTGTTTGCCTTAGCCACTTCAAGAAAATAATGCATGCCCTTAATGTACTCGGAGGTGTGTCCATCATCGTACATCCATTGCCGGTTAATCTGCATGCATTATATATAATTAAGTGTGGCAAAAACCATTACAGAACATCATGAATAGAGAAGTGACCAAATTAATAGAAGTTCGTCATCACATTAAAACCAAATTAATAGAACATCATTTTTTCTTTTAGAAAGAAGATAAGAACAAGAGGCTCACCACGATGGTGCCGGCAACGAGATCGGCGCGGGCAATTGACGGTGGTGAGGACAGGGACGGGACAGGACGGACCGCCAAACCTAGACAAATCTTGAGGAAAATGGAGTTTGGACAAGGAGCTTCGAGAGGAGAAAGCTTAAGTGTGGCTCGGGCATTTCATCAAATACCTCATGTGCATAGGAGGTGAGCTAGAGCACCACAAAGCTCTCCCACGGCCGGCCAAAAAAATAGAGCAATGAACTGCTCTGCTTGCGGGCAGGGGATATATATAGGCCTCTCTTTAGTCCCGGTTTGTGACTAAAACCGGGATTAAAGCACTACATTTGGTACCGGTTCTTGACACAAACCGGGACTAAAGGTTGTGAGCCAGGAGTGAGGCCCATTAGTCCCGGTTCGTGTCTGGAACCCCGGACCAAAGGGGTCAGAGGAACCGAGATCAATGGCCCCCGAGGCCCGACTGCCCCCCTGGCCTCACGAACCGGGACTAATGCACGCACTGGTCCCGGTTCGTAGGAGAACTGGGATTAATGCCCTCTTCAGGCCTGGACCGAAGCCTTGTTTTCTACTGTTGTGTATTCATCGTGTATATTCTTCAACTAGAGAGCATGAATGACTGATGTATTTTTTCGGATGTATTTTTCAACTGGAGAGCATGGATGACTGATATATTTTTTCGAATAGTGGGATAGACCAGATGTATTAAGCTTCGGTGTTCATTACACACTTGTTAAGGAGAGGTACTATTTGTGATGTCGATGGTAGGATTGCTCTGGATCTGGCGCGGTGTCATCACATGGCCTCTGTATCTTTCGATTAAGCCTCCCCTGAGTCCACTTGTAAACCGCACCGTCTTCGAGCTAGTATCTGGGTATCGAGAGGGAACGTGATCGGTTTATGCATGAAGTGCTGGTCCTGTTTCTTCGTTGGCCATGAAACTTCTCATTATCTAAGAGAGGGCAACCGCATGGCACGTGCCACGGCCTCGCATTTTTCAGGGACGCGCGCAATATTCGAGAAATTTATTGCTCTACTGGGGTTTCATCGCCGGGAATTGCAGATCAGCAAGGTGGCACATGAAATCATGCTAGGTAGCAGCATGGGGAATCATTTGTGATGTCCTTGTGGCATGCCTACGGGTTGCACAGGCGAGGGAGGGGCATGCCCTGCCATCGGGTTACCAAAAGTACCTCGGTGTCATTCCTGATGCAACCGTTGAAATCCTCGGACAATCGTACGATGGTAGGATTGCTTGGGATCTGGCACAGTGTCATCACAGGGCCTCTGTAGGGTGTGGTAAAAGTTTGGATGTGTTTCGAGTAAGCCTCCCCTGGGGCCGCTACTAAACTGCACCGTCTCCGAGCTAGTATCCGGGTATCGAGAGGGAACGTATCCGCTTTGTGCAGGAAGTGCTGGTCCTGTTGCTCCGTTGGCCTCGAAACTTCTCGTGCTCTAAGAGGGGGCAACCACATGGCACGTGCCACGGCCTTGCATTTTTCGGGGACGCGCGCAATATTCAAGAAATTTATTGCTCTGCTAGGGTTTCATCACTGGAAATTGCAGATTAGCAAGGTGGCACAAGAAATCATGCTGGGTAGCGGCATGAGGAATCATTTGTGATGTCCTTGTTGTTGGAAATATGCCCTAGAGGCAATAATAAATTAGTTATTATTATTATATTTCCTTGTTCATGATAATCGTTTATTATCCATGCTATAATTGTATTGATAGGAAACTCAGCTACATGTGTGGATACATAGACAACACCATGTCCCTAGTAAGCCTCTAGTTGACTAGCTCGTTGATCAATAGATGGTTACGGTTTCCTGACCATGGACATTGGATGTCATTGATAACGGGATCACATCATTAGGATAATGATGTGATGGACAAGACCCAATCCTAAGCCTAGCACAAAGATCGTGTAGTTTGTATGCTAAAGCTTTTCTAATGTCAAGTATCATTTCCTTAGACCATGAGATTGTGCAACTCCCGGATACCGTAGGAATTCTTTGGGTGTACCAAACGTCACAATGTAACTGGGTGGCTTAAAGGTGCACTACGGGTATCTCCGAAAGTGTCTGTTGGGTTGGCACGAATCGAGAATGGGATTTGTCACTCCGTGTGACGGAGAGGTATCTCAGGGCCCACTCGGTAGGACATCATCATAATGTGCAAAATGTGACCAAGGGGTTGATCATGGGATGATGTGTTACAGAACGAGTAAAGAGACTTGCCGGTAACGAGATTGAACAAGGTATCGGGATACCGATGATCGAATCTCAGGCAAGTACTATACCACTAGACAAAGGGAATTGAATACGGGATTGATTGAATCCTCGACATCATGGTTCATCCGATGAGATCATCGTGGAACATGTGGGGGCCAACATGGGTATCCAGATCCCGCTGTTGGTTATTGGACGGAGAGTTGTCTCGGTCATGTCTACGTGTCTCCCGAACCCATAGGGTCTACACACTTAAGGTTCGATGACGCTAGGGTTATAGGGAATAGATATACGTGGTTACCGAATGTTGTTCGGAGTCCCGTATGAGATCCCGGACGTCACGAGGAGTTCCGGAATGGTCCGGAGGTAAATATTTATATATGGAAAGTTGTTGTTCGGGTTCCGGGAAAAGTTCGGCTTTTTCCGGTATTGTACCGGGAAGCTTCCAGAAGGTTCCGGAGGACTCCGGAGGGGTCCGGAGGTCCGGAAAATGTTCCACCACGTCCAATATAGCAGCATGGGCTGTAAGGGGGTGCCCTAGCCTTAATGGGCCAGGGGCACCAGCCCCCCCAAGGCCCATGCGCATGGGAGAGGGGAAACCCTAAGGGGGAGGGCCTCCACTTGACTTGGGAGGCACTCCTTCGCCCCTTGGCCGCCGCCCCCTCCTCAGATTGGATCTGAGGGGGCTGGCCCCCATCTCCCTTGCCCCTATATAAATGTGGCGGGTGGGAGGGCAGCCACACCCAAGTTCTGGCGCAGCCCTTCCCCTCTCCCAAGTACTCCTCCTCTCCCGCGGTGCTTGGCGAAGCCCTGCAGGATTGCCATGCTCCTCCACCACCACGCCGTCGTGCTGCTGCTGGACGGAGTCTTCCCCAACCTCTCCTTCTCTCCTTGCTGGATCAAGGCATGGGAGACGTCACCGGGCTGCATGTGTGTTGAACGCGGAGGTGCCGTCCGTTCGGCACTAGGATCATTGGTGATTTGGATCAGGACGAGTACGACTCCATCAACCCCGTTCACTTGAACGCTTCCGCTTAGCGATCTACAAGGGTATGTAGATGCACTCTCCTTCCCCTCATTGCTAGATTACTCCATAGATTGATCTTGGTGATGCGTAGAAAATTTTGAATTTCTGCTACGTTCCCCAACAGTGGCATCATGAGCTAGGTCTATGCGTAGTTTCTATGCACGAGTAGAACACAAGTTGTTGTGGGCGTTGATTTTGTTCAATATGCTTACCGTTACTAGTCCAATCTTGTTTTGACGGTATTGTGGGATGATGCGTCCTGGACCGACCTTACACGTACACTTATGTGAGACAGGTTCCACCGACTGACATGTACTTGTTGCATAAGGTGGCTAGCGGGTGCCAATCTCTCCCACTTTAGTCGGATCGGATTCGATGAAAAGGGTCCTTATGAAGGGTAAATAGCAATTGACATATCACGTTGTGGTTTTGCGTAGATAAGAAATGTTCTTGCTAGAAACCCATAGCAGCCACGTAAAACATGCAAACAACAATTAGAGGACGTCTAACTTGTTTTTGCAGGGTATGATGTGTGATGTGATATGGCCAAAAGAATGTGATGAATGATATGTGATGTATGAGATTGATCATGTTCTTGTATTAGGAATCATGACTTGCATGTCGATGAGTATGACAACCGGCAGGAGCCATAGGACTTGTCTTAATTTATTGTATGACCTGCGTGTCATTGAACAATGCCATGTAATTACTTTACTTTATTGCTAAACTGTTAGCCATAGTAGTAGAAGTAATAGTTGGCGAGACAACTTCATGGAGACACGATGATGGAGATCATGATGATGGAGATCATGGTGTCATGCCGGTGACGATGATGATCATGGAGCCCCGAAGATGGAGATCAAAAGGAACAAAATGATATTGGCCATATCATGTCACTTTTTGATTGCATGTGATGTTTATCATGTTTATGCATCTTATTTGCTTAGAACGATGGTAGTAAATAAGATGATCCCTCATTAAAATTACAAGAAAGTGTTCCCCCTAACAGTGCACCGTTGCGAAAGTTCATTGTTTCGAAGCACCACGTGATGATCGGGTGTGATAGATTCTAACGTTCACATACAACGGGTGTAAGCCAGATTTACACACGCGAAACACTTAGGTTGACTTGACGAGCCTAGCATGTACAGACATGGCTTCGGAACACAAGAGACCGAAAGGTCGAGCATGAGTCGTATGGTAGATACAATCAACATAAAGATGTTCACCGATGATGACTAGTCCGTCTCACATGATGATCGGACACGGCCTAGTTGACTCGGATCATGTAATCACTTAGATGACTAGAGGGATGTCTATCTGAGTGGGAGTTCATAAGATGAACTTAATTATCCTGAACATAGTCAAAAGATCTTTGCAAATTATGTCGTAAGCTCGCGCTTTAGTTCTACTGTTTAGATATGTTCCTAGAGAAAATTCAGTTGAAAGTTGATAGTAGCGATTATGCGGACTAGGTCCGTAAACTGAGGATTGTCCTCGTTGCTTCGTAGAAGGCTTATGTCCTTAATGAACCGCTCAGTGTGCTGAACCTCGAACGTCGTCTGTGGATGTTGCAAACATCTGACATACACGTTTTGATAACTACGTGATAGTTCAGTTAAACGGTTTAGAGTTGAGGCACCAAAGACGATTTCGAAACGACGCGGAACATATGAGATGTTTCGAGGGCTGAAATTGGGATTTCAGGCTCGTGCCCACGTCAAGAGGTATAATACCTCCGACGATTTTCTTAGCCTACAAACTAAGGGAGAAAAGCTCAATCGTTGAGCTTGTGCTCATATTGTCTGAGTACAACAATCACTTGAATCAAGTGGGAGTTAATCTTCCAGATGAGATAATGATGTTTCTCCAAAGTCATTGCCACCAAGCTGCTAGAGCTTCACGATGAACTATAACATATCAGGGTTAGATATGATGATCCTTGAGATATTCACGATGTTTGACACCGCGAAGGTAGAAATCAAGAAGGAGCATCAATTGTTGATGGTTGGTGAAACCACTAGTTTCTAGAAGGGCAAGGGCAAGAAGGGATACTTCATGAAACGGCAAATCAGCTGCTGCTCTAGTGAAGAAACCCAACGTTGAACCCAAACCCGAGACTAAGTGCTTCTATAATAAGGGGAACAGCCACTGGAGCAGAATTACCCTAGATACTTGGTAGATGAGAAGGCTGGCAAGGTCGATAGAAGTATATTGGATATACATTATGTTAATGTGTACTTTACTAGTACTCCTAGTAGCACCAGGGTATTAGATACTGGTTCGGTTGCCAAGTGTTAGTAACTCGAAATAAAAGGCTGCGGAGTAAACGGAGACTAGCTAAAGGTGAGCTGGCGATATGTGTTGGAAGTTTTTCCAAGCTTGATGTGATCAAGCATCGCACGCTCCCTCTACCATCGAGATTGGTGTTAAACCTAAATAATTATTATTTGGTGTTTGCGTTGAGCATAGACATGATTGGATTATGTCTATCGCAATGCGGTTATTCATTTAAGGAGAATAATGGTTACTCTATTTATTTGAATAATACCTTCAATGGTCTTGAACCTAAATGAATGGTTTATTGAATCTCGATCGTAGTGATACACATGTTCATGCCAGATATAAGATAGTAATGATAGTACCACCTACTTGTGGCACTGCCATGTAAGTCATATTAGTATAAAACGCATGAAGAAGCTCCATGTTGATGGATCTTTGGACTCACTCATTTTTGAAAAGTTTGAGACATGCGAACCATGTCTATTGGTATATATGCATGAAGAAACTCCATGTAGATGGATCGTTTGGACTCACTTGATTTTGAATCACTTGAGACATGCAAATCATACCACATGGGCAAGATGACTGAAAGCCTCATTTTCAGTAAAATGGAACAAGAAAGCAACTTGTTGGAAGTAATACATTTTGATGTGTGTAGTCCAATGAGTGCTAAGGCACGCAGTGGATATCGTTATGTTCTTACTTCACAGATGATTTGAGTAGATACTGAGTATATTTACTTGATGAAACACAAGTCTGAATTATTGAATGGTTCAAGTAATTTCAGAGTGAAGTTGAAGATCGTCGTGACAAGAGGATAAAATGCCTATGATATGATCATAGAGATGAGTATATGAGTTACAAGTTTTGGCACGCAATTAAGACACTGTGGAAATTATTTCACAATTAATACCGCCTGGAACACCATAGTGTGATGGTGTGTCCAAACATCATAGTTGCACCCTATTGGATGTGGTGCGTACCATGATGTCTCTTATCGAATTACCACTATCATTCATGGGTTAGGCATTAGAGACAACCGCACTCACTTTAAATAGGGCACCACGTAATTCCGTTGAGACGACACCGTATGAACTATGGTTTGGAGAAACCTAAGTTGTGGTTTCTTAAAAGTTTGGGGCTGTGACGCTTATGTGAAAAGGTTTCAGGCTGATAAGTTCGAACCCAAAGCGGATAAAATGCATCTTCATAGGACACCCAAAACAGTTGGGTATACCTCCTAATTCAGATCTGAAAGCAATAGGGATTGTTTCTTGAATCGGGTCCTTTCTCGAGGAAAAGTTTATCTGTAGGACCTTGAGAAGAGGTGTCTAGAGGGGGGTGATTAGACACTAAGTACCAAAGTTGCAGTTTTTAAGTTTCCTTAAGTTTAAGTGGAGTTTAAGCACAAGTTTAACATTCACTATACATATCAAGCAAGCATGCAAGAGTATATGGGCAGCGGAAAGTAAAGCATGCAACTTGCAAGAATGTAAAGGGAAGGGTTTGGTGGATTCAAATGCAATTGGAGACACGGATGTTTTAGCGTGGTTCTGATAGGTGGTGCTATCGTACATCCACGTTGATGGAGACTTCAACCCACGAAGGGTAACGGTTGCGCGAGTCCACGGAGGGCTCCACCCACGAAGGGTACACGAAGAAGCAACCTTGTCTATCCCACCATGGCCATCGCCCACGAAGGACTTGCCTTACTAGCGGTAGATCTTCACGAAGTAGGCGATCTCCTTGCCCTTACAAACCCTTGGTTCTACTCCACAATCTTGTTGGAGGCTCCCAAGTGATACCTAGCCAATCTAGGAGACACCACTCTCCAAGAAGTAACAAATGTTGCGTTGATGATGAACTCCTTGCTCTTGTGCTTCAAATGATAGTCTCCCCAACACTCAACTCTCTCTCATAGGATTTGGATCTGGTGGAAAGAAGATTTGAGTGGAAAGCAACTTGGGGAAGGCTAGAGATCAAGATTCATATGGTAGGAATGGAATATCTTGGCCTCAACACATGAGTAGGTAGTTCTCTCTCAGAAAATGTATGCTGGAAGTGTAGGTTCTATCTGATGGCTCTCTCCATGAATGAAGAGGAGGTGGAGGGGTATATATAGCCTCCACACAAAATCTAACCGTTACACACAATTTACCAAACTCGGTGGGACCGAATCAACAAACTCGGTCGGACCGATTTAGTAAATCTAGTGACCATTAGGATTTTCGGTGGGACCGAAATGCAACTCGGTAGGACCGATATGGTTAGGGTTAGGGCATAATGTAATCTCGGTAAGACCGATTACACAAACTCGGTTGGACCGATTTTGGTAATTAGCTAACCAGAGAGTTGGTCAGGCAAACTTGGTTGGACCGATTACACAAACTCGGTAGGACCGATTTTGGTAATGAGTCAACCAGGAAGTTTGCATTGTAATCTCGGTAGTACCGATTGCTCAAACTCGGTGAGACCAATTTTGGTAATGGACATACACAGAGATATTACAATCCCATCTCGGTGAGACCGAGATCCCTATCAGTGAGACCGATTTGCCTAGGGTTCGTGGCAGTGGCTATGACATCTGAACTCGGTGGTGCCGGATAGAAAGAATCAGTATGGCCGAGTTTGACTTTAGGTTTAGGTCATATGTGTGGAAGTGGGAAAGTAGTTGAGGGTTTTGGAGCATATCACTAAGCACTGTGGAACAAGAAACTCATTAAGCAACACCTCATCCCTTCTTGATAGTATTGGCTTTTCCTATAGACTCAATGTGATCTTGGATCACTAAAATGCAAAATGAAGAGTCTTGAGCTTGAAGCTTGAGCCAATCCTTTGTCCTTAGCATCTTGAAGGAGTTCCTACATCCTTTAGTCCATGCCATTCCATTGTTGAACTTATCTGAAACATACTAGATAAAAGTGTTACTCCAACAAGAGATATGTTGACATTAATTTCCAAAACCACCTAGGGAGCACTTGTGCTTTCAATCTCCCCCTTTTTGGTAATTGATGACAACATACATCAAAGCTTTAGATAAAGTTATAAAGAATAGCAAGTAAAGCTTTGGAAAGACATGTAACAAGCATAGGCTCCCCCTACATGTATGCAATCATGTGAATATGGAATATAGAAGCATGTGAGAGCATAACCATGATAAAGCAGGCAATGTGTTACATGTATCTTGGCCATATGCATCAGAGCAAAGAATATTAAAGAGAATACCTTCATGGCCATGAGTCCTTCTTGCAAACAGTATGTACATCAGCAAGAATTCCTCATACACATGATTGTGATGCATATACTTACTTTGTAGTCTTGAGTTGGCTTAGGATAGAATGAACCTGCGTAAACAAGGTTAGATAACACATATGCACCTACTAGCCAGAGCAAACAAAAGAAACTACAAGAATACCAAGACTGGGATGACATGTAGAGAGTGAGTACTAAGTACATTAGACATGTCCCCAAGAGTAAAGATATGCAATGAATTTAAATGATTTCTTTCCCTTAGATGTCTTGCTCCCCCTGAATCAGAGCTGAAAGATATGAATGATGATCAGAGCTAATGCATGCTAATGCAAATAAGCACAAAATATCATATGAACATGTCTCTCCCCTCAAGAAGAGATGTGGTATCTCTCCTCTTGAACACCAAGCATCTAGGATCCTTGAGAAATACTTCTACTTAAGTATTCTCTCCCCCTGGAGATCTCTCTCTCCCCTTTGAGGATCTCTCTCTCCCCTTTGAGGGTCTCTCTCCCCCTTGAGGATCTCTCTCCCCCTTGAGGATCTCTCTCTAAATGATAAGCTTTGATGTGATCTCTCTCTCCCCCTTTGACATCAATTTCCAAGAAGGGTTTTCTGGAATCTGTCGAATGGGTTTGGTCCTTGAGACACAGCACAAAGCAATGAAAAAAAGTGATGCTTGTAGAGGACAAGATTCATTGAGTGGAGCCGGATCAGAAGAAACATAGAATATGTGGCAAACTATTTTTCCTGATGTGAAGTCGGTGGCACCGAGTGGTATGCTTCGGTTGTACCGAAAGGATTCGGTTGGACCGAAAATAACAAATCGGTGAAACCGAGTTCATCACAGAGAAAACACTTGTCACCTCAGCTCACTAGACTAGTAAGATCTCACAAAGATTTGCAAGGAATTTACTGAAAGATGTGCAAGGAATTTGATGCAGAAAATGCAGAGCAAACAGAAAGAAATCTAGATGAAGTTTTTTTGAAAGGAGAAATAAATATGCACGAGACAAATGCACAAACACAGAAAAGAACACAAGAGAACTTCATCTAGAGATGGTCGGCGACAAAGTCGCCTATGTTAGAGTATATTGACTTAGGAGTCAAGTGAGATCACTTGATCATAGGTCATACTCATCGTTTAAGCTCAAAATGGGGTTGCCATTTTTCGTTTAAGCATCTTGATGTATTCACATCTTGTCGAGTTGCTTTAGCTCTTGACTTGGAGTAAAGCTTCTCTAAGATGGAATAACATACCTTCGTTGGTGGTGTTGTCCATGTAGTTGAACTTGTGTGGGTTGCTCAAGGTTGATGTACCTCATCAAGAATTTGGAGCACCACTTGGAATTTAAGTCCATCTACCTACATGGGTTAGATCTTGCAAGGAAGAGCACTTGTGTATCCAAAAATGACAATCATGAAGCTCAACATAGAATTTGTCAAAGGATATGTTTGAATGGTTTTTGTGCTTCCTTGTCTTCAACCACCATAGTGTAGAGACTTGGTGATGTAGAGATTGCTCAAGATATGAGTAGATTACAACCTCATGGAATTAGATTCCACCAAGTACCTACAAGGGTTAGATAACATGAAAGATACAAATATATCCAAGACATAAGATTTTCATCATAAGAGTGATATCAAGGATTAGTCATAAGCTCATGTCTTGCATGTATCCAATGGAGTTTCTACTCCAAGTTTGAAGCATCAATGATGTTCAATTCTCCTCTTAACCTGCAAAACAATTTCTCATCAAGAGGTTTAGTGAATATATCCGCTAATTTCTTTTCGGTGCGAACATGTTTAAGATCAATGTCACCCTTAGCAACATGATCTCGAATGAAATGATGAAGAACTTCAATATGCTTAGTTCGAGAATGTTGCACAGGATTATGACCAATTTTGGTAGCACTTTCATTGTCACAAAGCAATGGAACATGTCTCACATATATCCCATAATCTTTAAGAGTTTGGGTCATCCAAAGTAATTGAGCACAACATGAACCAGCGGTAATGTATTCCGCTTCGGCGGTGGATAAGGATACCGAGTTTTGTTTCTTGGAGGACCAAGACACAAGAGATCTACCAAGAAATTGACAAGTACCCGAGGTGGACTTTCTATCAACCTTGTCTCCAGCATAGTCCGAGTCGGAATAGCCAACAAGATCGAAAGAGGCCCTCTTAGGATACCAAATGCCAAAATTTGGTGTATGGATTAAGTATCTCACTATCCTTTTCACGGCCTTAAGATGACATTCTTTAGGAGCATCTTGATATCGTGCACACATGCACACGCTTAGCATGATATCGGGACGTGAAGCACATAGATATAACAATGAACCAATCATAGAGCGATAAACCTTTTGATCAACCGGTTCACTATCTTTGGTCAAATCAAGATGTCCACTAGTAGGCATGGGTGTAGACATACCTTTGCATTCTTGCATATTGAACTTCTTGAATAAGTCCTTGGTGTACTTCATTTGAGAAACAAAGGTACCTTCCTTAGTTTGCTTGATTTGCAACCCAAGAAAGAATTTGAGTTCACTCATCATAGACATCTCAAACTTCTCCGACATTAGCTTCCCAAACTTTTCACTAAAATGAGGGTTAGTTGAACCAAATATAATATCATCAACATAGATTTGGCACACAAATAGTTCTCCGTTAACCCTTTTTGTAAAAAGTGTAGAATCAATTTTCCCAATTTCAAAGCCTTTTTCAATAAGGAACTTGGTCAAGCATTTATACCACGCTCTAGGAGCTTGTTTAAGACCATAAAGAGCTTTGTGAAGTTTGTAAACATGATTGGGTTTCTTAGGGTTGACAAAGCTGGGAGGTTGCTTAACATAAACTTCCTCCTCTATTTCACCATTTAGAAAAGCACTTTTAATGTCCATTTGGTACAAGGTGATATCATGATGATTAGCATAGGCAAGTAAGATGCGAATGGACTCAAGTCTAGCAACGGGGGCGTAAGTCTCACCATAGTCCATACCTTCGACTTGCGTGTAGCCTTGGGCGACGAGACGTGCTTTGTTGCGAACTACTTGTCCATCTTCATCGTGCTTGTTTCAAAACAGCCATTTGGTACCGATGATGTTGTGGTTGTTGTCGGGCTTCTCAACCAATGTCCAAACTTGGTTCCTCTCAAAGTTGTGTAGCTCTTCATGCATAGCATTTATCCAATCCGGATCTTCCAATGCTTCTTCAACCTTCATAGGTTCAATGCTAGAGATGAAAGAATAGTTTTCACAAAAGTTAGCTAAACGAGTTTTAGAGCGAGTGATTCTCCCGGTTTGAATGTCATTGTAGATTTGCTCGACGGGATGATCTTTAGCAATTCTTGCTCGAACTCGTGAAAGCTTTTGCTTGGGTCTTTGTTGAACATCTTCTTCATCTTGTTCTTCTTCTTGGCCTTCTTCATTGTTGGCGTTGTCGTTCTCTTGTCGTGGTGGAGAAGGAAGTTGTTGACGTTCATCTTGATGCACTTCCTCGTTTTCTTCATCTTGGTGTGTCCCACTTGTGGATGCTTCCGTATCAACTCTTGGTTCACCTTGTCGTGAAGTAGAAGCTTCCACTAGGACGGACGAGGTACTCTCCTTCACCTCCGTTGGACGAACCTTGCCAATAGCCAAGTCTTGGATTGCTTCCGAAGGATCTTTGTCTCCTACATCAATTGGCAATTGCTCTACTTGCGAGCCGTTAGATTCATCAAACTTCACATCTACCGTCTCTTGAACCTTTCGGGTGAAATTGTTGTAGACACGGTAAGTGTGAGAGTTTGAGCCATAACCTAGTAGGAAACCTGCATGAGACTTAGGAGCAAATTTAGAACGACGATGCTTATCAAGGATGTAGCACTTTGAGATGAATACTCGAAAGTATCCAACTTGGGGTTTGTTACTGGTGAGGAGCTCGTATGCCGTCTTGCCGAGTAGCTTGTGAAGATACAAGCGATTTGTTGCATGACAAGCTGTCTCAACCGCTTCTACCCAAAAGTGCTTCGGTGTCTTGTACTCATCAAGCATCATTCTCGCCATTTCGATGAGTGTCCAGTTATTCCTCTCAACAACTCCGTTTTGTTGAGGTGTGTACGTAGCCGAGAACTCGTGTGAAATCCCTTCTTCATCAAGAAAGGTGTCCACATTTGCGTTCTTGAACTCCGTTCCATTGTCGCTGTGGACCTTCTTGATCTTCACTTCAAATTGATTTTGGGCCTTCCTAGCAAAGTTTTTGAAGATCTTTTGGACCTACGATTTATCATCGAGAAAGAACACCAACGTAAATTTTGAAAAAATCATCAACTATAACTAGACCAAAAGAATTTCCACCGAATCTCTTGTAAGAGATGGGACCAAAAAGATCCATGTGAAGTAGCTCGAGTGGCCTCCTTGTGGTCATGATGTTCTTCACGGGATGCCTTCCTCCAACCTATTTACCTGCCTGACAAGCGCTGCAAAGTCTATCCTTATCAAATATGACATCGTTAACTCCAAGAATATGATTTCCTTTAATAAGCTTGTCAAGGTTTCGCTTACCAACATGACCTAATTGTCTATAACAAACCATCCTTTTGAGGATTTAGGTTGAGCCCTTTTAGTGAGATCAACAATGTATAGATCACCTCTACGCACACCGGTGAAGACCATTTTATGGTTGTCTCGATGAAACACTTGGCAATCTACTTTAGTAAATAGGACATTGAAACCGAAATCAGCAAGTCTAGATACTGAAAGTAAGTTGTATCCAAGAGATTCAACGAGCATGACATTTTGTATGGAGCTATCATGTGATATGGCCACCTTACCGAGGCCAGCCACCTTACTCTTTGAGTTGTCACCGAAAGTGACATACTTTCGAGGACTATCATTATCAGCAAGCTCACGAAACATGTCTTTATCTCCGGTCATGTGATCAGTACATCCACTATCAAGAACCCATTCCTTTCCTCCTGACATATATCCCCGAAGATTTGCCATAAGACCAAAATGTCTCATTGCATCATCAAGGTCGAAGTCACTATCATCATCCTCATCATAGTATCCATGTTCAACATCGTCATGTGGTGGATCAAATCCTAGAGAGGGTGATTTGTTAGAGTGAGTTTTACAATGATCTTGCTTATGAATTTTTATAGCTTCGGAAATAATATCACTAATCATACCAACATTTCCTTTGGCACGCATAAGGTTTGTAAGCTCAAATAGACGATCACTAAACATAGGATCACTAGTATTCATCTTACTCAAAGCAATAGACTTATGAAGAATTTCATCAAGACTTTTCAAGGAATAATTCAAAAAGCGTTCCTCGAGAAATTTCCATATAGTGTAGGCACACTTAAGAGTAGGCAAACATCCAATCAAGTTTCTAGGCAATCCTCTAATGATAAGTTCGGCAGTTCTAAGATTCCTAATCATGTCAATTGACTCATCATGGGTAGGATGCATAGGGTCAACATAAGGTGCACAAGGGCTAGCAATGTACTTGTTCAAATGATATTGATTGAAAATTACAAGCATCTCATTTTTTCACTCATGAAAATACTCTCCATCAAGAATAGGCACTCTATGTCTAAGACTCCCCAAAGTAGACTCATTCATCTTCCTCCAATGGTGATTAAACCAAGGCAATGGAGACCAATGCTCTGATACCACTTGTAGGACCTTGAGAAGAGGTGTCTAGAGGGGGGTGATTAGACACTAAGTACCAAAGTTGCAGTTTTAAGTTTCCTTAAGTTTAAGTGGAGTTTAGGCACAAGTTTAACATTCACAATACATATCAAGCAAGCATGCAAGAGTATATGGGCAGCGGAAAGTAAAGCATGCAACTTGCAAGAATGTAAAGGGAAGGTTTTGGAGGATTCAAACGCAATTGGAGACATGGATGTTTTTGGCGTGGTTCCGATAGGTGGTGCTATCGTACATCCACGTTGATGGAGACTTCAACCCACGAAGGGTAACGGTTGCGCGAGTCCACGGAGGGCTCCACCCACGAAGAGTCCACGAAGAAGCAACCTTGTCTATCCCACCATGGCCATCGCCCACGAAGGACTTGCCTCACTAGCGGTAGATCTTCACGAAGTAGGCGATCTCCTTGCCCTTACAAACTCCTTGGTTCAACTCCACAATCTTGTCGGAGGCTCCCAAGTGACACCTAGCCAATCTAGGAGACACCACTCTCCAAGAAGTAACAAATGGTGCATTGATGATGAACTCCTTGCTCTTGTGCTTCAAATGATAGTCTCCCCAACACTCAACTCTCCCTCATAGGATTTGGATCTGGTGAAAAGAAGATTTGAGTGGAAAGCAACTTGGGGAAGGCTAGAGATCAAGATTCATATGGTAGAAATGGAATATCTTGGCCTCAACACATGAGTAGGTAGTTCTCTCACAGAATAAAGAGGAGGTGGAGGGGTATATATAGCCTCCACACAAAATCTAACCGTTACACACAATTTACCAAACTCGGTGGGACCGAATCAACAAACTCGGTCGGACCGATTTAGTAAATCTAGTGACCGTTAGGATTTTCGGTGGGACCGAAATGCAACTCGGTAGGACCGATATGGTTGGGGTTAGGGCATAACGTAATCTCGGTAAGACCAATTACACGGTTGGACCGATTTTGGTAATTAGCTAACCAGAGAGTTGGTGAGGCAAACTTGGTTGGACCGATTACACAAACTTGGTAGGACCAATTTTTGTAATGAGTCAACCAGGAAGTTTGCATTGTAATCTCGGTAGTACCGATTGCTCAAACTCGGTGAGACCGATTTTGGTAATGGACATACACAGAGAGATTACAATCCCATCTCGGTGAGACCGAGATCCCTATCGGTGAGACCGATTTGCCTAGGGTTCGTGGCAGTGGCTATGACATCTGAACTCGGTCGCGCCGGATAGAAAGAACCGGTATGGCCGAGTTTGACTTTAGGTTTAGGTCATATGTGTGGAAGTGGGAAAGTAGTTGAGGGTTTTGGAGCATATCACTAAGCACTGTGGAGCAAGAAACTCATTAAGCAACACCTCATCCCTTCTTGATAGTATTGGCTTTTCCTATAGACTCAATGTGATCTTGGATCACTAAAATGCAAAATGAAGAGTCTTGAGCTTGAAGCTTGAGCCAATCCTTTGTCCTTAGCAGCTTGAAGGAGTTCCCACATCCTTTAGTCCATGCCACTCCATTGTTGAACTTATCTGAAACATACTAGATAAAAGTGTTAATCCAACAAGAGATATGTTGACATTAATTTCCAAAACCACCTAGGGAGCACTTGTGCTTTCATTGTCTCGTAAAGTTGAGTGGGAGGATGGTGGAGACTTGATGAGGTTATCGAACCGTCACTTCAACTAGTGTGTAGCAGGGCACAGGAAGTTGTTCCTGTGGCGCCTACACCAATTGAAGTAGAAGCTTATGATAGTGATCATGAAACTTCGGATCAATTCACTACCAAACCTCGTAGGTCGACAAGGATGTGTACTACTTTAGAGTGGTACGTACTCCTATCTTGGAGGTCATGTTGCTAGACAACAATGAACCTACGAGCTATGGAGAAGCGATGGTGGGCCCGGATTCCGGCAAATGGCTCGAGGCCATAAAATCCGAGAGAGGATCCATGTACGAAAACAAAGTGTATACTTTGGAAAAACTACTTGATGGTCGTAAGGCTATTGGGTACAGATGGATTTTAAAAGAAAGACGAACAATGATGGTAAGTATCACCATGAAGAAAGCTCGACTTATCGTTAAGATGTTTTCCGACAAGTTCAAGGAGTTGACTACGGTGAGGCTTTCTCACTCGTAGCGATGCTAAGAGTCTGTTGGAATTGGATTAGCAGTTACTACATTATTTATGAAATCTTGCAGATAGGATGTCAAAACATTGTTTCCTCGACAATTTTCTTGAGGAAAGGTTGTATGTGATACAACCAGAAGGTTTTGACAATCCTGAAAGACGCTAACAAGTATGCAAAGCTCCAGCAATCCTTATGGAGTAAGCATCTCGGAGTTGGAATGTGCGCTTTGATGAGATGATCAAAGATTTTGGGTTTATACAAAGTTTATGAGAAACTTGAATTTCCAAAGAAGTGAGTGGGAGCACTATAGAATTTCTGATGAGTATATGTTGCTGACATATTGTTGATCAGAAATGATGTAAAATTTTTGGAAAGCATAAAGGGTTGTTTGAAAGGAGTTTTTCAAGGGAAAACCTGGATTAAGCTGCTTGAACATTGAGCATCAAGATCTATAAGGATAGATCAAAATGCTCAATGGTACTTTCAAATAAGCACATACCTTGACATGATTTTGAAAGTGTTCAAGATGGATCAGTCAAAGAAGGAGTTCTTGCCTGAGTTGTAAGGTGTGAAGTTAAGACTTAAAGCTCGACCATGGCAGAAGAGAGAGAAAGGATGAAGGTCGTCCCCTCTGTTTTAGACGTAGGCTCTACAGTATGCTATGCTGAGTACCGCACGTGATGTGTGCCTTGCAGCGTGTCTGGCAAAGGGGTACAAGAGTGTCCGGGAATGGATATTAGACAACGGTCAAAATTGTCATTGGAGTAATAAGGACATGTTTCTCGATTATGGAGGTGATAAAGAGTCCGGCATAAAGGGTTACATCGATGCAAGCTTTAAAACATATCCGAATGACTCTGAGTAGCAAACCGGATACATATAGTGGAGCAACCATTTGGAATAGCTCCAAGTGGAGCGTGGAAGCAGCATTTACAATATGACCTAGAGATTTGCGAAGTACATACGGATCTGAATCTTGCAGACCCGTTGACTAAAACCTCTCTCACAAGCAAAACATGATCAAACCCCAGAACTCATTGAGTCTTGATCACATGATGATGTGAACTAGTTTAGTGACACTAGTGGATGTTGGTCACATGGCGATGTGACCTGTGAGTGTTAATCACATAGCGATGTGAACTAGATTATTGACTCTAGTGCAAGTGGGAGACTGTTAGAAATATGCCCTAGAGGCAATAATAAATTAGTTATTATTATTATATTTCCTTGTTCATGATAATCGTTTATTATCCATGCTATAATTGTATTGATAGGAAACTCAGCTACATGTGTGGATACATAGACAACACCATGTCCCTAGTAAGCCTCTAGTTGACTAGCTTGTTGATCAATAGATGGTTACGGTTTCCTGACCATGGACATTGGATGTTGTTGATAACGAGATCACATCATTAGGAGAATGATGTGATGGACAAGACCCAATCCTAAGCCTAGCACAAAGATCGTGTAGTTCGTATGCTAAAGCTTTTCTAGTGTCAAGTATCATTTCCTTAGACCATGAGATTGTGCAACTCCCGGATACCGTAGGAATGCTTTGGGTGTACCAAATGTCAAAACGTAACTGGGTGGCTATAAAGGTGCACTATAGGTATCTCCGAAAGTGTCTGTTGGGTTGGCACGAATCGAGACTAGGATTTGTCACTCTGTGTGACGGAGAGGTAATCTTAGGGCCCACTCGATAGGACATCATCATAATGTGCACAATGTGACCAAGGGGTTGATTACGGGATGATGTGTTACGGAATGAGTAAAGAGACTTGCCGGTAACGAGATTGAACAAGGTATCGGGATACCGATGACCGAATCTCGGGCAAGTACTATACCGCTAGACAAAGGGAATTGAAAACGGGATTGATTGAATCCTCGACATCGTGGTTCATCTGATGAGATCATCGTGGAACATGTGGGAGCCAACATGGGTATCCAGATCCCGCTGTTGGTTATTGGCCGGAGAGTTGTCTCGGTCATGTCTACGTGTCTCCCGAACCCGTAGGGTCTACACACTTAAGGTTCAATGATGCTAGGGTTATAGGGAATAGATATACGTGGTTACCGAATGTTTTTCGGAGTCCTGGATGAGATCCCGGACGTCACGAGGAGTTATGGAATGGTCCGGAGGTAAAGATTTATATATGGAAAGTTGTTGTTCGGGTTCCGGGAAAAGTTCGGTTTTTTTCGGTATTGTACCGGGAAGCTTCCAGAAGGTTCCGGAGGATTCCGGAGGGGTCCAGAGGTCCGGAAATTGTTCCACCACGTCCAATACAGCGGCATGGGCTGTAAGTGGGCGCCCTAGCCTTAATGGGCCAGGGGCACCAGCCCCCCCAAGGCCCATGCGCATGGGAGAGGGGAAACCCTAAGGGGGGGGGGGGCTCCACTTGACTTGCACTACAAGAAATTTGTTCATCGTTGACCCTCCATTTTGGTCACTGAATCGTCATTATTTATGTTTTATGACCTTGTTTTGACCAAATCCAAAAGGTCAACAGTTGGCCGTCAAGAACGAACAAACATGACATTTCTGAAATTTTGGTCACAGTTCTTTATTGACCAAAATTTTGGTTTGGTCATTACCCATTTCTCTGAGCCACGTAGGATCTGATGTGGCTGAGCTGACGTGGCTTTGCTAGTGACCAAATGGAATCATCATAAATTTCACAGCCCGGTCCACTAATCTAGCCTACATGGGCCTGGCCCAATACATATTTTATTATAAAAAATGTCATAATTTGTTTGGGCTAATGCATTATTTTGTCAGAAGCATGCATATATCAAGATAAGCCCATTAAAAAACAAGTACAACAAAATACAATATTGCAAATAAACTGTATATTTCATTTCAATAACACATCACATGCAATACAATACATCATCCATCGACTCCTCTATACACCAAGGTTCAAGGCCCAACAAGTGCACAGCAAAATGATTCTAAAAGTGCACAGAAAAATAGTTCTATATGTGCAAGTGCACAACAAAAGGATCCAACAAGTGCACAAGCGCACAGCAACATAGTTCTACAAAGATTGGATGAGAAGCACAAGTTTTAAGTTATCACACATAACATCAATGAGAAACGAAGCTTCTTGTGCCCTCCTTCTACCCTCCACTTCTTCTGAGTGACTCAGATCATCCTGGTAATAGGAATAATCAAACATAAGAAAGCATACAAAATATGAGCAAAAGAAAGACAAATGGTGGTTTTACATTCAGCAGTGAGACTTAAAAATTCACATCAATGAACAGAAACACAAGACATTAAGACATACTCCCATAGAAATTTCAGGACTTGCAAGAGTATTCGTGTGTTAGCTCTGAACACTCTGTGCAAAAAAAGCTCACATCAATAACTTCCAAGATCAAGATATGTGAATCGTGTATCTTTAACACAGTATAATAAACAACACAGCCATGAGCAGTACAACACAACACAGCTCATAAACAACCAAACCAAACTGATTGCAAACTACTCCCTCTGTCCCATAATATAAAAGCGTTTTTACACTACACTAGTGCCAAAAACACTCTTATATTATGGGACGGAGAGAGTACATGCAAACAACACATGCACACAAAGTATACATGGCAGAAACACAACCTCATATGTAGAACTTAACAAAATTCATCAGTTTACATCTAAGGAGTACCAATCAGAACCATTTCTTGCAGGGATCTCAACCTTTATTATTGAACAGGAGATAGTTATAGAAATAAACTAATGAAATAATCTTCTCAGAAGAGTCCCAACAATTTGCATAAACTATTAACATGGTTGCAAAACTTCAGTAGTAAAGAGGGTACCATGTTTCTTTTGTCTTTACTTGACTGGAATTACAACAAGAAGCACATGAACAAATCATACGAGATGTTTCTTAGATCAACACAAACAATAACAAGAGCTATGACAGCGAACCCTTGAGCAACATATAATGAGCAGGGTATTCAAAGAAGGTCACGTCTTCCACACAAGGCTGATCAGAACAAGAAATATTCAAGTATACTAATTTATTATTGAATCACATAGCATCATAGGAGAAAACAATGAGTCAAGTTTAAATAAGACATACATATATGCTAAGGAAAATTGAATCACAACCAAAAGCATTTTGACTTCCATTTATTTACATACGCAAAATCATCAGGTGCTCACAGTTCAGATCAGGTAATGTAATTTTGTAGCTCCCCACTGTTGCTGGCCTAACAAGACTCGTCCTCCAGCATAACAACATATTTGAAATCTCCATTATAGTAAATAAATGAGAGGACAGTGCATAAGTCACATCATATTATACAAGCAAGCTAAATCTAGGGTTTGTGGTCGGTGGTGTATATACATGCACATAGAGGAGGCTGGAGTTGTGGAAGTCAAACATACTTGCCACCGAGGTAGACTGAGGTGCCATGGGGCAAGTAGCGGAAGGCCGCCGCCATCCAGCACCCACTCATGCCCAAGTCTTTTTTCTTCTCATCCTCTTCCTCTTCCCAATATGGCACTCCCGCCATTGCCGTGTACAAGAAAAAAATGATGGTAAGGCTCAAAAAGTAGACCAAGGAAACTAATATGATAGAGAATCAAATACTAATGCATAGATAAGCCTCTATGCAATGAGCCGCATATAATAAAAAAAAGGGCAGTCAACAATAACAGACTATAGGTTCATGCACATGTACCACAAAAAATCTCCTTATATTATTTATCTCAAGAATTCCATGTAGATGTTAGACATGCTTGAAAAGAAACCTAGCTTCAAGAGAAAAATAAATCTACAATCTTAGGATAATCAGGACAATCTTGGTATAACAAGAATCTGGCAACAAGCAACAAATCAGGCGACATATAGATAAAAGAATTAACTATTGTAATTTCAGCTAATAACCAGTTCTAAAAATTCTACTTAAGCAGATGCTACTAACAATGGAGAAATTGTGAATAATCTGTAGCAAGTAAGTTTACCCATAGAGGCAAAAGGGAGGGACAAGGCCGGTGTAGAGCTTGTCGTGGACCTGGAAGGCCTTCTAGAAGTCAATGGTGATGGTTTGGAGCTGCACGCCGAGCCTGTAGGGCAAGTGGAGCAAGCGTGAAGGTGGGGAAATCGAGATCTGAGGCAGGGAGGCGCAGTATTGAGGTCCTTGGATGGGGTGGACTTGCCGACATGGCCAGAATCTTGGGTGGATTCTTCATTTGGTGAACAGGGAGGCTATGTTCACAATCACTAGTAATTGAATTTGTGTCATGTTGGGGATTCAGAATGTACACAACATATTTAAGTCAGATTGTTCATTATTCAGAGAAGTTAAACTAGGTGCAGGTCACCCAAAACTGAATTTCTTGCAATACAGACCATACAAACAGGAAGGAGATGGTTGCATAGATACAAATCCATGAGGTGGCAGCCAAATTGACCAATCTGGACCTCATCTTCTCTCTCTGTTTGGCACTAACTAACTAAATAAAAAAACTGGACTTGTTCATACAAATCCCTCTTGAATTCCTTGAGGCAACCAGGATTTGCATCAATATTGCTTAACTTAGCATCATTAGTGAGCAGAGGTAGAGGGGGAGGGATATGCTACCTGCCGCGTGGGTCGCCGTGGCCGTGCTTGACCTCGGCAGGATCTCTTGGTCACCCTAGTAGCAGACCCCTCCTGCCCCTCCTCCTTGAGCAGAGCATGGCTGGCGGCTAGGTGCGCCCCTCCTCCTCCTCCTCGAGCAGGGCAAGGCCGGCGACCTCCTGCCACCGTCGTTGTCGTCGTCTCCACATCATGGTGACCTGTAGCAAAGGGGCGGATAGGACGAGAAGGTGAGATTAGGAGGAGAGGGTGGATCCGGGCAAGAAAGGATGGGAAGGGCCTACCTAGGCAATGCCGGTGACGGATCTCGCGAGCTTCGGCCTCGCCATCGCCGGCTCTGGCGGGTTCCGACGAAGGAACCCTAGCCGCGGGCAAGGTTGCGGGCCTTGAGGCGCGGATCTGAACGGAGGGGGATCTTGGGGAGCTCAGGGTCGTGCTGCGCGTGGCCTGAGCTCGCTGGAACCGGCCGGCATGGTTGATGGCGGCGGCGAGGAGATCGTAGGTTGGGAAGGAGATGTTCGCACGAGAGAGAGGGAGAGATTGGTGCGGTGGGCTTCTCCTTTTTTCTCCTTTTCTTTAGATTGGATAGATGGATGGATGGATCATGGATGGATGCGTGGACGGTGGGAGTGCTCGGAATGAATGGCAGGATGTTTGCTGTGTCATCAATCCATGGCACAAATGATTCCACCAATGAGAATTAAGCATATGCAAATTGTGTGTTTTTCCTTTCGTTTCTCTTATACTCGAACGGAGGGGGTATATTTTTACCCTCCAATTCCGGGTAAAGACTCAACATATTACCCTCTTATAGTTTGTTCAAATCACCCAATATTTTTCAAATGGCCTCTTATTTCGGGTAAACAATGTTACCGAATCGAGTTTTTATTTTCATTGCACGATTTTTTTTTCTAATTCCAAAGTGCCAAAGATGGGCTTTTTTAAGAACCTACCAAATATTTGTCGAAAAATTGTACCAAAACAATTTAAAGAAAATATTAGACCACATTTTATGTACAGATAACCAAATGGTTGCATGTGAAAAGCTTTCGATACACCTCTTATCAAAAAGACATATTATCGCCGATTCAGGAGGAACTAGGTCAAATTTGAAGTACGGCTGCTTTATAGTTTGATCTTTTTCTCCCAAAAATCATTTCTAGACAGGAAAGTAGTTACTCATTTTTTTTGTCGTCCCTCCTCATTTTTTCCTCATTTTTTTGTTCATTATTATTTCGCATCCCACTTGTCTCCTGTGCCCACGTGATAGCCCTACATGTCAGCTTGGCGGGTCCTGCGTGTCACTTGCAGGAGGTTGATTCGTGGATTCCATATTCCTAATACATCAAAGATAAAATTAACACATGGTCATGACATATAGACGTGGATATGCACATGAACACGCCACGTAGGAGAAATTGGTGAGGTGTTTGATCAGTTGTTTTGAAGCATTGTGAATTAGTAGTCATGACCATTTAAATTACTCGTAATCCGCTTGGCGGGTACCATATGTCAGGTCTGAGGCAATGTTGAGGTGGCTTGACACATGGACACGCCACATCGGCAAAACTGGTGACGTGCCTGACCAGTCATTTTGAAGCATTGTGAATTAGTAGTCATGGCCATTTAAATCGGTCAAGATAGACTAAAATGAAAGGTGTAGATCGGTGTTGTCTATGTTATGACCATTTTAGATAAGAAAATTGTGACCTTCTTGACTAAAATGGTCATGATGATTTAGAATTTGGACCCTCCCAAACGGCTTACGACCATCTGTCGCACAATGGTCATAGATTTATGACCAATTCACCCACGGTCACTACGAGAAGGTCACAATTAAGCATATTTCTTGTAGTGTTGGGAGGCACTCCTCCCCCCTTGGCCGCCGCCCCCTCCTCAGATTGGATCTGAGGGGGCCGGCCCCCATCTCCCTTGCCCCTATATATATGTAGGGGGTGGGAGGGCAGCCACACCCAAGTTCTGGCGCAGCCCTTCCCCTCTCCCAAGTACTCCTCCTCTCCCGCGGTGCTTGGCGAAGCCCTACAGGATTGCCACGCTCCTCCACCACCACCACGCCATCGTGCTGCTGCTGGACGGAGTCTTCCCCAACCTCTCCCTCTCTCCTTGCTGGATCAAGGCATGGGAGACGTCACCGGGCTACACGTGTGTTGAACGCGGAGGTGTCGTCCGTTCGGCACTAGGATCATCGGTGATTTGGATCACGACAAGTACGAATCCATCAACCCCGTTCACTTGAACGCTTCCGCTTAGCAATCTACAAGGGTATGTAGATGCACTCTCCTTTCCCTCGTTGCTAGATTACTCCATAGGTTGATCTTGGTGGTGCGTAGAAAATTTTGAATTTCTGCTACGTTCCCCAACAGTTGTGGCATGCCTACGCCATGCACAGACGAGGGAGGGGCATGCCCTTCCATCGGGTTACCAAAAGTACCTCGGTGTCATTCCTGATGCAACCGTTGAAATCCTCGGAAAATCCTACGATGGTAGGATTGCTCGGGATCTAGCGCGGTGTCATCACAGGGCCTCTGTAGGGTGTGGTAAAAGTTTGGACCTGTTTCGAGTAAGCTTCCCCTGGGGCCGCTTGTAAACCACATTGTCTCCAAGCTAGTATCTGGGTATCGAGAGGGAACGTGTCCGGTTTGTGCATGAAGTTCTGGTCCTGTTGCTCCGTTGGCCTCGAAACTTCTCGTGCTTTAAGAGGGGGCAACCGCATGGCACATGCCACGGCCTCGCATTTTTCGGGGACGCGCGCAATATTTGAGAAATTTATTGCTCTGCTAGGGTTTAATCACCGAGAATTGCGGATCAGCAAGGTGGCACATGAAATCATGTCGGGTAGCGGCATGGGGAATCATTTGTGATGTCCTTGTGGCATGCCTACGCCTTGCACAGACGAGGGAGGGGCATGCCCTGCCACCGGGTTACCAAAAGTACCTCGGTGTCATTCCTAATCACTACAAGAAATATGTCAACTTGTGACCACCACTATTGGTCACTAAAAGGTCACTGTATTCAATTTGTGACCTTTTTGTGACCAAAAACATAAGGTCAAAAGCTGAGGGTTGTTAACTGACTATAGCAACCTTCTCTGTGAGAAGGTCGTAGACGTTTATGACCAAAATATGTCTACTGCGGCATTTTGGTCACTAGCAACCTCCCCAGGCCACGTAGGCATCTAGCGTGGCAAGCTGATGTGGCACAAGATTCAGCCCGGTTCGATTAGGTGTTTTACATGGGCCGAGCCCATTAATTCAGCCTTTTATTATTTTTCCTTGTTAATTCTGGTCGGCTTCATGGGCCAAGCCCAACATTGTAGCCTTTTTTATTGTTGGCCCGTGGCCTTTTATCATTTATTGCTTTTGTATTTTCAACCATTATATTTCAAGCTGGTCCCACTAGTCAGATGGGTCCCACTTGTCATGATCATCTCTCAAATTGGTCCCACATGTCAGAAATGTACAAAATTGACAGATTATTTTCATAAGTGGACCCATTGGTCAAGTTTCCATTTCACAAGTTTTCAGATCACATACATAATCAAAAAGAACACATAAATTTCATCAAATATACCACTAAATAAATCTATTACAATCTTTACAACACATATATGCTACAATATGCTACTCTTCACTAAGTAGAACTTGACGGCTTCACACTTGCTTCACACTTCACACTTGAGCATCTGTAAAAGAGGAACAACCACAAATTTAAATCCCAATTGCAGTATAGGCCATATGCAGAAGAAGTTCAAAGTTGAAACAATATCAATTAAACACACGCACACAGAAACATAGGAGTCAAAATGCAGTATAGGACCAGGACAAGGAAACTCCTGTTATCAAATCAACACACAGCTTGTAGCAAAACAGCAATAGAATACATTATAACGAGAGTAAGCTTGAATCAAACAGCATAGAAACATGTGGATATCTCATGTGACCATCATGCTGTGGTTTTATTAAACAATGATACAGCAACAGAATACAATATCTTCAATGCAAATTATGGTACTTGTAGCAAAACAGTTTGAAACAACAACTACACAATACATTATAACGAGAGTAAGCTTGAATCAAACAGAAAAGGGAACAGTTTCGAGTTTAAAAGTTAATGCGAATTGATTTTCTAGTAGCAAACATTGACAGATTGCTGCTAGTGCATACTAGTATGATTCACACCAGAGCAACCATCCAATTCAATGAGCACATAAAAGTAATTTAAGTGGGCAAAGATCCCCCCTCCCGCACCCCAAATCTACAGGAACAGAATAGCTACACTGTGTCAACGGACACAATCAAGCTCACATGCAGTAAGACCAAAGCAGAGGCATACATGCATACCAGCAAGAGAATTGCTCCTGCTAGCTGCTGTTGCTGCCACAAAACGCATGACACATTAGTTGCAGTACAAGCTATGGATCTGGATTCATATAGGTATGCAGCAAGAACAGCAGGCAATGCAATGATAGTATGAGAGCACTGTAGCTCTGGAAGTAAAAAGAACATAATGCAGCGATGTGCAAGTCACTGAACTTCATAGCAATAACCTGCCACAGCTCAGTGCTTATGTACTTCAAGCTGTCAAAAGCATAGAGAGCCTCTTCGTTGGCCTTCTTAACGAGTTGCCATGGTAGGGTAGCCTTCCTAATCCTTGACCCTTGTGATGTACTTCATGTCCAGTGCTGCATCATATGTGTATATTCAAATCAATCAACTACTTGATCAGGGGGGAAATAGTACGTACATAAAAATTCGCTTGAGCAAAAGCCAAACAGGATTATTGCTTTTCCCCAATTAGAAAAGGACAAGGCAGAACAAGATAGAACAAAGAATAACAAAAGTAACAGGTATTTAGCGAATAGCGGTCTCAAGGTGTTCTTGTGACATGTGGTTGCCAAATATGGAGTCGTACTATACTCATGGACATTAAGATTAATAATCTACAGCAGGAAGTGTTTTTTCAGCATGACAATTGCTTAGTTATTCATGAACTTGTAAGTGTTTATCACCAACTCTCCTCAAACTAAATTTACATTGAACAAGAAAGGAATCAGTATCATATCACCAACTCTGCTACAGTCATAGTGCCCTCCACATGTTTATGTAATAAATTTACACTGAACAAGAAAGGAATCAGTATCATATCTCTCAATTCGTTGCTGCACATCTAGCAAGAATAGATCAATGCACATACCTAATAAGCAAACATCACAACATGGCATGATATCTGACCCTAATCCACTGGTTCAAAAAATTAAACCGCAAGACCATTTTCTCGCACCCAGAAGCGAGGATTTTCTCGCAACAACCAGAAGCGTAGCTACAACGACAGTAAGTGCTGCCCAATTAAACTGGGACGCCTAGATTTTGGGCACGCAGAATTTCAGACTTATCAGCAGCATCGCATGACATCAACATGGACATGATACTAATTACCTACCAAGACATGGGGAATCATTAACTAAAGACAATAAACAGAAAATACAACGGAGAGAGTGCCTCTCTCTTATCAGCAGCATCTCATGATGCAACTCACATACTGAACTAGCAACTTAATTGTTCAGTTTACTCCACCATGGCAAAAAAACATGTTATAGTTTCTGAATTCATAACATACGCATGACAGTCGTGACTTGCAATAAGTAAAAGTATTTTCTTCTACAACTGCGTGTAAAAACAGAGGATGATGTGTTGTAAAACAGTCCCTAATCACCATGTCGATGTCCACCTTGTACACGGGTATCTTGCGGTACTGCCTGCTCATCTTCTCGATCACAGGTGCCATCGCCCGACCTGCAACACCAAACAACAGAATACTAGCTCTCTCCAGTCACACACTGAAATCTCAATTCAGAAACAATTTGAGTTATCGACCCTTCAGACTAGCATACTTATGTCAGTTTATCCTTACGTAGCTTAATGTCCTAAGAAATAGCATGCAGGCTATCCACATCTACTGTCCAACACACAATAGAAACAACTAGTGGTGCAGCAACTCCTCCAAGAAGAAACTAGAATTATTAGCTGCAAAATTATTTCATTCCTCATGGCCATACAAGCAGTAATCTACATGCTACAGAGTGTGGCTCAGTCACAGGATCTAGGCAGAGGAGGGAGGCAGAGGTAAAGTGCTCACCGAAGAGGTTACTGGCGATGCAGCGGTCGCATTGCAGGTCGGCCACCACCGTCGCGTAGTAGAGGTGGTCGCGGCAGGATGCACGGCCTCTTGGGAGACCCGGCGGAGGAGGTCAGTCTCGCCGCCATCCAGCCAACACGTGCGAGCATGCCAATCTACGCCAGCACAAATGGCCTTGGAGTGACGAGGTCTCCTGTGCACCTGTGTATGGAGAACCGGCCGCATCAGGGCAGGGGAGAGAGAAGACCAAATCGAGACTTGAGGCGCGGAGAGGAGACCTTGAGGACACGAACCCGCAACCAGATCACGCATGAATCCACGCCTCCCGGTGGTGGCGGTGGTGGCACCCGGGTCGTGCAGGCCTGATCCGAGGCCAAGGAGGCGCCAATCGGATCTGGTCGGAGCGATGCAAGCCCCTTGCTGCGCGGTGCAGTACGGGAGAGAGAGGCCGGGGTGGGGGCTGCAGTGGATCTGGCATGCAACAGTGTTCGGAGGGCAGGGGAGGGAGGGGGTCGAGGCCGGAGGCTAGCGGTGGTGGATGGCGGCGAGGGGAGGGGAGGGATCTGGATCGGGGAGCGCTGCGTGGGGGAGAGAGAGGATGGCCACGACATGAGTAGCCCGAGTGGATCTAGGAGGAGAGGGGAGGGGCTGCCGGCGATGAGGTTGGAGGTCGCCGGTGCGACTGGAGAAGAGGACGACGGCGGATTGGGTTGGGCTAGGGTTGGGCGGCGGCGGAGGGAGAGGGCTAGGGTTGGCAGCCGTGGGTGCGTGGGAGAGAAGGGGCCGTGGGTGCATGGGTGATTGGGCTACGTGGGGTGAGAGGGTGAGGCCGTGAGGGGGTGAGGGCTGCCGTCGGATCAGGGAGTATCCGACGGTGTTGGATGCGTGATCCGCGTGAGATGCCCATGGACCAATCGAAACGCGGTAAACGCTTTGACAATCTTATGACCACCTAAATTGGTCTTAATTGATTGAAATAAGTATTTTTTGCAGGAAAAAGCATTTTTCATTTTGATTTTGTTGTGAAGAACCATCCAACTCTTTGTTGCAAAATTGAACCACCTCAATTTTTAAAAATATTAGACCATTTTCCATTTTCATCACTGAAACAGGGGAAAAAATCCATTTCCCATTTTTTGAATGCCCAAAATGAGTTTTGTTTGTGAATGATCTATCATATATTTGTTGCAAAATTGGATCAAATCAATTTTATAATATATTGGAACATATTTAATGCACAATTGACCAAATAGTTGGGTGTCAAAAGTTTCTACCCACCTTTGGTGAAAAAGACAAATTGCCGCCGATTCAGTTGGAAACGGGTCAAATTTGAACTGCAGCTGCCTCATAGTTTGCTCTTTATTTTTTCCAAAAATCATTTCTAGGTACATAAGTATCTATTTTATCATAGAAACACCAAAAAATTCCAAGATTCAACCACTAGCTAGGAACGGTCAAGCCTGTCGTTTTGACCGCATTTTGAAACGGGCATAAAAAATTCAAAAAAAACAAAAAAATGGAAAACCTTCGCACTGTGTCATTATATGTGACCAAGTTTCCAGGAAAAATAATAAACTTGTAATACGGTAATTATTTTAAAAAAGTGTTCTCAGAAACGAGCTATCATGCGTGAAGATTCATGGCTTTGAAGCCAAATGATCAATCTTATGGCCACATTTATGGCATAGTTTGTTCAAATGATCTCATATTGTGCACAAGGGTACATCTTGGAATTCCAAACAATGTTGCCTAAGGAAGTTTTCATTTTCTTTGCACGGAAAATTCATTTTTCATTTTCCGAGTGCCCAAAAGGAGGTTTTTTTTAAAAGGAACTACCAAATAATTGTTGCAAAAATGGACCAAATCAATTTTATAAAATACTAGGCCATATATAATGCACAATTTACAAAATGGTTGGGTGAAACAAGTTTTGATCCACCTCTGGTGAAAAAGACAAATTGTCGTCGATTCAGCTGGAAACGGGTCAAATTTGAACTGCAGCTGCCTCATAGTTTGCTCTTTATTTTTTTCCAAAAATCATTTCTAGGTACATAAGTATCTATTTTATCATAGAAACACCAAAAGTTTTCCAAGATTCAACGACTAGCTAGGAACAGTCAAGCCCGCCGTTTTGACCGCATTTTGAAACGGGCATAAAAAATTCAAAAAAATCAAAAAATTGGGAAACCTTCGCATTGTGTCATTATATGTGACCAAGTTTCCAGGAAAAATAATAAACTTGTAATACGGTAATTATTTTAAAAAAGTGTTCTCAGAAATGAGCTGTCATGCGTGAAGATTCATGGCTTTCAAGCCAAATAATCAATCTTATGTCCACATTCATGGCATAGTTTGTTCAAATGATCTCATATTGTGCACAAGGGTACATCTTGGAATTCCAAACAATGTTGCCTAAGGAAGTTTTCATTTTCTTTGCACGGAAAATTCATTTTTCATTTTCAGAGTGCCCAAAAGGAGGTTTTTTTGTGAAGGAACTACCAAATAATTGTTGCAAAAATGAACCAAATCAATTTTATAAAATACTAGGCCATATATAATGCACAATTGACAAAATGGTTGGGTGAAAAAAGTTTTGATCCACCTCTGGTGAAAAAGACAAATTGTCGTCGATTCAGCTGGAAACAGGTCAAATTTGAACTGCAGCTGCCTCATAGTTTGCTCTTTATTTTTTCTAAAAATCATTTCTAGGTACATAAGTATCTATTTTATCATATAAACACCAAAAAAATTCCAATATTCAACCACTAGCTAGGAAAGGTCAAGCCCGCCGTTTTGACCGCATTTTCAAACGGGCATAAAAAATTCAAAAAAATCAAAAAATTGGAAAACCTTCGCATTGTGTCATTATATGTGACCAACTTTCAAGGAAAAACAATAAACTTGTAATACGGTAATTAGTTTTAAAAAGTGTTATCAGAAATGAGCTATCATGCGTGAAGATTCATGGCTTTCAAGCCAAATGATCAATCTTATGGCCACATTCATGGCATAGTTTGTTCAAACGATCTCATATTGTGCACAAGGGTACATCTCGGAATTCCAAACAATGTTGCATAAGGAAGTTTTCATTTTCTTTGCACGGAAAATTCATTTTTCATTTTCCGAGTGCCCAAAAGGAGGTTTTTTGTGAAGGAACTACCAAATAATTGTTGCAAAAATGGACCAAATCAATTTTATAAAATACTAGGCCATATATAATGCACAATTGACGAAATGGTTGGGTGAAAAAAGTTTTGATCCACCTCTGGTGAAAAAGACAAATTGCCGTCGATTTAGGTGGAAACGGGTCAAATTTGAACTGCAGCTGCCTCATAGTTTGCTCTTTATTTTTTCCAAAAATCATTTATAGGTAAATAAGTATCTATTTAATCAGAAATACATGGTTTGATGGCGAGACATCGAGGTTTGGACGGTGGCCGAGGGCCCCAACTCTAGAGCGCGTAAGCTTGCATGCCCGCGGCGTGGTCACCGCGTGACCGTGGCGTTGCCATGTGTTTTGGGCGGCCTAGGCATGTCTAGTGGGTTGGGCACTCCCCAGGTAGGTGCTAGGAAGAAAATCACAACATAAGATTCTCATGAGGAGACCGATCGATGCTCAAACATGAATAAGCAGCCAAGTGTTTGATTTGCGGTACGGGAAATGCACATGGCTAATGGGCGTCAGTTTTGGCTGAGGATGATCAGTTACTAAGAAGACCGTCTTCACAAATTTTCACCTCAAAAGGAGGAGACTAGGTGGTACTTGCTTTATAAAGTACCACACTGGACATAAATACGAATGTTGAAGCTGGGCTCAAAATAATGAATGGATTGAGCTGGCATTTGGTGGAGGATGGTTGTTTGGGCATAGGAAAGCACTGTAGAAAATGGATACCATTTGGACATGCCAAAGTGGTACTTCCTTCACAAAGTGCTGCTCTGAACAGAATAGGAAAATGAATATTTTCAAATTATTTTTGAACTAGGCAAGGAATGTTTTTGACATATTTGATAAAGATATGATCCAAAACATTTATGAGAATTTTTTGGGAATTTTTGGAATAACAGAAATATAGGTTGCTTCACAACCTAGGGCAAAAACTGCCACATGGACATGACACATAGGCAAAACTGATGAGATGGCGCCTAGTCATCACAACCCACCACAATCTACATGGCTGTGACCATCTATATTGTTCATTAACAACTAGAAATAAGGCAGCAGACTAGCACTGTTTGCTTTGTGACCATTTCGTGTAAGGAAATTACGACCTTTCTGACCAAAATGGTCGCAATGGTTTAGGGTCCGGAGCCCCCCGAACAGCTTTTGACCAATTGGTCTGAAATGGTCATAGATCTATGACCAATTCTTCTAGGGTCACCGACAAAAGGTCACTAGTTGACATATTTCTTGTAGTGAATGCAACCATTGAAATCCTCGGAAAATCGTACGATGGTAGGATTGCTCGGGATCTGGCACGGTGTCGTCACAGGGCCTCTGTAGAGTGTGGTGAAAGTTTGGATGCGTTTAGAGTAAGCCTCACCTTAGGCCGCTTGTAAACCGCACCATCTCCGAGCTAGTATTCTGGGTATCGAGAGGGAACGTGTCCGGTTTGTGCATGAAGTGCTGGTCCTGTTGCTCCGTTGGCCTCAAAACTGCTCGTGCTCTAAGAGGGGGCAACCGCATGGCACGTGCCACGGCCTCACATTTTTCGGGGACGCGCACAATATTCGAGAAATTTATTGCTCTGCTAGGGTTTCATCACCGGGAATTGTAGATCAGCAAGGTGGCACATGAAATCATGCCGGGTAGCGGCATGGGGAATCATTTGTGATGTCCTCGTGGGATGCCTACATCTTGATTGGATGAGGGAGGAGTGTCATTTCCGAGTGCCCCTCTCGGTATGTTTGCCATTTCCAAGTGTGCTCTTTCCTTTGGTGAGCGTTCCTCTTGGAAAAGATGTAAAACCTAGATCTAGGTCTCGTACCTTTACCGAGATCCCCACCGACAAACGCTCAATAAAGGTCGGCAAACACTTAACACCCCGCACGGTTTCTTCTCTCTCTCACTTCTCTCTCTTTCTCACCGGCGCCCCCCACCACACCACACAGGCGCCCCCCAGCCCGGTCGGCGCCCCCCGACCCCACAAGCGCCCTCCCCACTGGCTCCCCCCGCCCCACCAGCGCTCCCCGACCACGCCGGTGACCCCCCCTCCCCAACCCTGCCGGCAACCCACCAATCCCACCAGCACCACCTCCCCCTCTCAGTGAGCTTCATCCCCCTCCCCGATCTTGTATTTATGCATGAGTGTATGTATGGATGCATGGATGTTTATATGGATGCATGGATTTTTATATGGATGCATGGATGTATGAATGTATATATGTATGTATTAATGCATGGATTGATGCATGAACTTTTTTTGTAGTTTTTGTTATGTATCAATATATAGATGGATGTATGTATGTATGCATGAATGCATAGATGGTGCAAAGAAGTATGGATGAATGTAGATAATTGTTAATTTTTTGTATAGATAATTAATTGTTGATGCATCTAATAGTTTTTGTTCTTCGTATGGATGTTATATGGAGGAATAAAATCGACTTTTGACGATGGCGGTCAATCTGGGCGAGTTCTTCTTGTGATATACATTTGTCACGCACGATGGACTCGCCCAGCTTGACCATCACCGAAAGTCGAAATATCCATGAGATAGTGTCCACCATATATGCCACCACCAGAGAGAGTTCCACCATATATACGTGAGAGAGATGAGAGTTGTTCTTGGAGAAAGGAAGTCGTCTTTTGCCGATGGCGGTCAATCTGGGTGAGTTCTTCTTGTGATATATATTTGTCACGCACGATGGACTCGCCCGGCTTGACCATCACCGAAAGTCAAAATATCCATGAGATAGTGACCACCATATATATACCACCACCAGAGAGAGTTCCACTATATATACGTGAGAGAGATGAGAGTTGTTCTTGGAGAAAGAAACCCGTCTTTTGCCGATGGCTGTCATTCTGTGCGAGTTCGTCCTGTGATATACATTTTCACGCACGATGGACTAGCCCAGCTTGACCATCACTGAAAGTCGAAATATCCATGAGATAGTGTCCATCATGATTAATTTTCTTAGAAGTAATCTTTGATGTTTGATTCTTATGCTATTTTTCATTGTGTGATGAAAGGTGTTAGCACCGATCGATTTCGTGGCTATGGCTTCCTCCGACGACGCATCTTCCATTAAGGTCGACTCCGTGGTCAAGGATAAGCTCGCCGAGGACCGTTTGGCGGCACTCATTGAGAAGCACCCGCAGCTGATCCTAATAAAGTATTTTGAGGATCTGGCCAAGAAGAATCCCCCAGCCAAGGAGAAGAAGGCCCCACCACGTAAGGAGTGTGATGACTCGATGCCATTGAGTCCACCAACGTACATTCCCGATGACGCTTGGTCCTCCACCATGGGGGATGCCCTGACATGCTCTGACTCCATGATCATCGGTTTCATAGACTACACCTCTGAGTAGTCCACCTAGATAGTTTTGCATTGATTCAGTGATGTAGTCATGTAGGTGCTGATATGGACTTCTTAGATTGCCACTTGCGATGCTTTTGATTGTATGAGTGATGAACGCTTACATGGATTATGTATGATGTGCTATTTTTAACCTTGCATTATTTCTCTGCCTTTTTTCTCTATCTTTGTAGATGAAGTGGTATGCGGTGTACAGAGGTAGATGTCCAGGAGTCTACCATTCATGGTATGAATGCAATGAACAAGTGATTTACTATGAAGGCACCTCCCACGACTCGTTCAATAGCAGAGAGAAGGCAGATTATCATTACAATCAGTACTAGATCATGATGGGCGCGCGTTGCGGCGCCCGTCCATTTTAACAATAGAATGGTTGGCATTTTTGTAAATGTATGAAGATGTAGAACTGAATTAGCATAATCTGCTCCACATATTTGTTTCAAATCGAAGAGTTAAATTTAAAAGTGCGCGTTGCCAACTCAGTAAATTTTAAATAACTGAAGTAAATTTGTGTATTGAGGAGTACACTCACCACAAAAAAAACAAAGATTTGACAAAGAGAACAGTTAAATGACAAACTACACGCCAAGTTTTTATAGGATTTCCTTCCCTGTTGTGTCGTGGTACTCCTTACCGCCTCACAGTGGCTCATCTATAGGTAGCTGTTCAGTTGGGAGGGCTTCTAACATACGGCAGTTGTCTCCTGTCTGAACACTTCTTTTCTATCATCACTGCCTGATTTAAAGCTATCTAGTTTAGTTCACTTGAAGAATGGAAAACTTTCAAGTTCAGAGGAAATGGAGGAACTATTAGCACAACCACAAAACCTGATTCGCAACATGACATAAGAATCCAAATTGTTGATCCCAAGTTACCAACATCGCAATCATATGCCAACGCAGTGTTCCAACCAGCTTTAAAAGTAACATTGGGAGTGATTCTTACTATAGTAAATTCTACTCCCTCCGTTATGATTTACTCGTCGGTGGTTTTAGTTCAATTGAACTAAAACCACGACGAGTAAATCGGAACAGAGGGAGTATAAATTATGATTGGAGTAAAATGCAGTGAAAATATATTTATTTAACCAACCGAAGATAGGAATTCACACTAATTAGAAATTTTGTCAGATATTTGAGATGGAATTGGGAAGCCGTCAGCCCTGGGACAATGAGTTGATATTTTGACAGTTAAAAATACACATGAAAATTTCTTTAACGACTTATTGAGTGCCAAAATGCATGTTTACTCAAAGGGCAAAGGTTTGTACATATCCATGATACAAGACACTAACGCCATTGTTTCCAACAGAGCACACTTTACATGGTAGCAGTATCAGTACTGCATATTATTGCATTAGTAAAATATGAGTTTGTTGCCAGCTAGTTTTCATAATGCAGAAAATAAACACCAAAATGTTCTGAAAAAATAGGAAATTAAGACTTAAAATTGGATATACAAGTCTCCCTACTGATTTGATGGCATTATGTTTTTTTTGCTTGCCAAAATAGGAATAGCAGTTTATAAGAAAATATGGCAGTATATCCTTATAATATACAAAGTTTATTCAAACATAAGTCACCACACATAACATGCGAACTTGAGGACAAAGACTTACCTTCGATGAAAGAACCCTGCTTTGTCAGTCAATGGCTGAGATCCATTTCCCAATCCAAATAATTACAGGTATGCAAAGAAGTTCAGAGGAAGAAAAAAATGAGTTCCATGTCTTTATAATGACAAGATTATAGAGCAATTTTGTCAAACTGATCAGAAAACAAGTATGCATCATTTTCTTCCAGTGAAAGAGCAACCAAGTACCAACATACAATACTCCTATAAATTGGCATGTCATTGTCAGCATCAAGCTATTCCTTGTTTTGAAGGACTAGTTAAAATTGCATAGCACATCTCTTAAGCCTAGTTTTTCATCTCGTGCTTAGCTTTAAATTATGCCTACTTGGTCTTGCATGGAATAGAACCGTAAGCACCAGAAGAAGTATCAAGGTTTAGGACAAAACAAGATATGTTAAAATACTCTAATTTCCCCCTAAATGTCAATATTTGGCGCCACATGTCTTCACTTGTACATCTTTCAGCTTATTTTGTTAGTGGATCATCAACTACAGAAACTGATGCATTAGCACGATCAGGTTGCTTTGGGTCAACTACAATCGAAAATTGTGATTTGGGTAAGTATGTGAACCATAAACTGATGAACAACAGAGCTACGCGCTTTCAATTTGATTACCAGGGCCGCTTCTCATACTTGAGGCTGTGTGCATCGTAGCACAATGTGACTGACTGGAGCGGAGATGTGTTCGCCATGGCGGCTGTGTGTTGGCACACAAATCAGCAATTAGTACAGATCGTAGCACAGTATGAACAACATATATGGGAAAAAAACATCTACAGGGTGGTGATTAGCTACACAGAAAACAAATCTGATTGGAGCATCACTAAATTTTTAGGCGACAAACTCCGAAATCGTGCAGCAGCAGAGGAGAAAATGGCGCAGGAGAAAAAAACTTCTTCAATAGCATGGTGGCGAAACAGAAAGATCCACCCTCGGCCACGAGAGGAGAGGAATTGGGAGGAGTTGGGTGTTGTGTCGTCACTTCACACCACCACGAGATGAGAGGTCTAGGGTTTCACCGTCACGGAGTCAAAATAAACTACGAAGCAAGGGAGGTTGCGAGGAAAGGAAGGAAAAGTGCCCTACTAACGCGCCCTCCTAAATCCGCCGCCATCGCTGACCGCATCTAGGTCATCCTCGTCGGCTGGCCTGGCATCAAGCTCCCCTTCCTCTTCCATATCTGGAACAGGTCGTCACCACCAGCTGCCACCTCTCTTGGGCGCGGTCCCGCACCCGATTCCACGGCGGAGGATTGTCCCGCGAGGCTGGCAAGGGATGCGGAGGTGTAGGCGGCGACAGCGGTGTGCGGGGATGCGAGGAGGGAGAAGATGCCATCGTGGCCGGCGGCTGGGAGAGGAGGCAGTGAGGAGCGAAGGGATGCACTCGTTAGCTAGTTAGTTTTTATTATTTATCAAGGCTCAAGTGGGCCTCAAACAAGGCCCAATTAACCTCAGGCCTCCGATTAGGCTACGGGAATAGCTGCCCATATGACAGTCGACCCAGTTTCATCTAAATGCTGATCAAACGACCAGGAATGATCCAGACGCTTGATCTGACGGCCGAAAATGCCAGGTGCGTGAGAGGGTTGGGATATGGTTCAGTTTTACTGTTCTTAATGTGCTTGAGCAGAAGAGAAAATTTGAATTAGTGGGTTCAGTGGATGGGTTGACTGGATGTGCTATCCAGAAACGGCTTATCGGGTTTAGTGGATGGAAGAACTTGATAATTCTTCTTCAGTTTGTGATAATTGTGGTGTTGCTTTTATCTTGTGGTCGCATGAAGAGCTACCTTGTGATCTCAAAACAAGTTCATGTGAACTATTTTATGTTATGGTTATGTGAGTTTGTTGTTAGACATTGAGACTTGAAATGCTTGTTTGTGTATTGTACATAAATTATTGCGGCATGGATCAGGGGAAAAGCGGTAAAGTGGCACGGATCTTTGCCAAGAGTAGCTCTCGGCAAAGTGGCACGCTGGCAGTTTGCTGTGGTGGCTTTGCCAAGAGCCGCTCTCGGTAAAGTGGCATGCGCCAGCTGTTGGTTGTGGCATCTTTGCCGAGAGCCACTCTCAGGAAAGAGATGACAGCGCTGACATGAGAGTCACTTTATATTGCCGGATGGTACTGTTTGGCTCTCGGTAAATTCCTGTTTGCCGGAGAGGTGTACATCGGGTGGCCTTTGCCGAGTACAGCACTCGGCAAAGGGTTTGTCAGCGGGTTTGGGCCCTTCGTTGAGTGTCCGTGGCACTCGACGTATAATTCGATTCCAGTAGTGCACCAACCCGGCACTAAAATCTCATCACTGGGTTCATGGTAAGCGAGTGATCGACGTTGCTATTTATCATCACTTGGCATCTTAGGTCTTCTGCCATTCACGCGTTGTCCCGTTCGACAACCTTTTTTTCAGGTTAAAAATTATCATGACTGAACTACATAAACTATTACACCTACAACACATAACTTATCATGGTGTTTACACTTAAGTTACCGGGAATGCTTCAAAAAAAATTTGCTTGGGTAAAAATTTACCATGATATTTGTAAGTAAATTATTAGGTCTGCATTTCTACCTTCTACCGCCAGTGTCGTGCTTGTACCGCGTCGTGAGATCGACGTGCCAACACGGCATTACCCACTTATAAAATGAAACTTTCCAGGTAGTGCTAGGGCAGGCCCGTTTAGGAGTGTGCCGGGCCAATGCAGTGCCTAAAACGCGTTGTTGGCCACGTATGATTAGGTCTGTGGTGTATAAAATACCATGACATTTACACTGAAGTTGACAAAGGTTTTTTTGTACTTATTTCCCCAGGATCAAAGTTACCGCGGGGTTTGCATGCCAATTATGATGTCCGCGGTCGAATATTACCATGTTGTTTACACAAAAGTTATCGAGATATGTTAATAAAAACATAGTCAAAGTTCCCGTGGTGTTTGTACGTGAGTAATCAGCTCTGTTGTGCATATATTATCATGCTATTTACACAAAATTATCGGGGTTATGTTTCTAAACAATTTTTATTCGAGGGTCGAAAAGTAATTTGGTGTTTGTACGTGAGTTATAAGCTCTATTATGCGTATTACCATGCTATTTTGAGTATGTTTTTCAAAACTTTTCCCCTTGTTGGGCAAAAGTTTTGGTGGTGTTTGTATGTGAGTTATCGGCTATGCTGTGTGTATATTATCATGATATTTACACATAAGTTATCGGGGGTGTCTCGAGGTCAAAAGTTATCGCGGTGCTTGTATGTAAACTATCAGCTTTGTTGTACGTATATTACCGTGTTATTTATACACATATTACTGGTGTATGTTTCTCTGCAACCCTTATCCCAAGGTCAAAATTTATCATCGTGTTTATACATGAGTTATCATATATTACCACAAAAAATTACCGGGTTAAGTTTTCGACAAAAAATTCGCCCAAGTCAAAGTTATCGCGGTGTTTATATGTAATTATCATGTCTGCGGCGGGTAAATTACCATGCTATTTACACATAAGTTCTCAGGGTTTATTTCAACAAATTTTATTGCACGGGAGAATAGTTATCAGCGTGCTTATATGTAAGTTATCAGGTTGATGGTACGTAAATTACCAAGATGTAAGTTATCAGGTTGATGGTACGTAAATTACCAAGCTATTTACAGAGAAGTTGTCGGGGTATATTTTAATCAACATTTTCCACCGTTGAAAACTTATTAGTGTCTTTGTATGGAAGATATCAAGTCAACGATGTATAAATTATCATGATATTTATAGAAAAGTTATCGGAATTAAAACAATGTGCAATGAAACTTGAGCGCATAGTTTTAAACAAGACCGGTTAGATTGTCGGTGAGATAGAATTAGGTGGTCACCTGAGGGAGGGAAGTGGATATGGCTGCATCTGATGGGAAGGGAAAGTGGCAGTGGCGGAGGGGAGGAAATGTTGACGAGTAGGGTTTGCATGCCGGGGCCTGGCATAAATAGCCAAGTTAGGGCCCTTGCGCGGCATGCCGGACTAGCGACACACAGCGCCATCGGTCCGATGGAGGAGACGACCTTCAGACCGCTGGGTTTCCGACTGTTTTCCTACGGGACCCGCATGTCAGTCCAACGGTGGCGGACGCGCCCGGTCACTCCCAAGCATCCCCATATACACCATAGATTTGGGCTGGATATGAGGGGTGCTGGTCAGCTCAGACATTTTAGGCCGGTTTGAGGCGCCCATCTCGGTAGCTTATTGTTGGCTGGTCAGTGGACGGGCTGTCTGCCCGGGCTTTTGAGCGCGGTTCGAGGCACCAGACTATATATGCTCTTACCAGCTTATTTACAAGAAACGTCGTATGTTTCAACAACTTTTTTCAGGTCAATATGTCACCACGAATGTTTTATGTAAGTTATGAGGCTTGCAATGCAAAAGTTACCTTGCTATTTACAATGAAGTTACCGTGTGTGTACATGAGTAATCAGGTTTATGATGCGTAAAATTATCATACTATTTACACCCAAAATATCGGTGGTGTATTTCAACATTTATTTTGTGAGTCGAAGCTATCACAATGCAGTAAAAAAATACTACTACCTCCGTCTCGGTGAATAAGTCATTCGCGTAGTTCTAGGTTGACGATTTAACTATCTAAATATGTATTATATGTGACAAAAAATATATATGTAGAAACTACATCCTTGTAGAAATCTAGTGATATACTTTTCATAACATATAACACATATTTAATTGCTCAGATCGATGACCTAGAACTACGCGAATGACTTATTCACCTAGACGGAGGTAGTAATAGAGTAGCTGCGCCATTTGACTATTAAAACAAAGAAAAAATAGTAGGAAAAATCGGTGTAAGAAAGAAAAGAAGAAGAGTTTATTATTCACCTCACGGGTTTTACAAGTGGAAAAACTACCTAACCTGAATGAAGTCACAATGGCAATCTAGTCCTTGTGGTTAGGGAGCACCACCAGAAACCAGCTTTTTTACCGACATGGGAAAAACAAGTCTCGAGTGGGAATCATGGCGAGGTGCGGGTGATCCGTTCGGCAACCGAATCGTTCGGATCTGTTGCAAAAATCCAGCCAACTGGAAAATAGCTTTCTTGATTTAAACAAGTCGATTTGTCAACCGAACTACACTGCAGCTGTTCGAGAAGATTGACATGATAAGGACAATGTGATTTTAGCATTACTTCCACTCAATTTTCAGATCCATGAACTAAAACTCAAGTGAAATTGAGGCAAGTGTGCAATTGGATTTGTCATAGAGAACTGATGGCATTCATATTGCCGGTCCTAGTATCGTCAAACAACACGTGCCTAGCCAAAACTTGAGCAATGAGCTTCCTTGTAAAGCAATGAATAGAAAAACAAAATGGAAAGGAATGGAAACCTGAAAAAATGAATTTTTAAAATGTTAAACGTGAACAGAAAAAGGTTGAACATGTATTTTCAAAATGTTAAACGTGAATAAAAGATGTTCCTGATGTACAGAAAAAATTGTATAATGCACATTAAATAAAAGTAGACACGAGAAAACATATATTTTTACAAAAGTTAATTATGTACTTCAAAAAATTTAAACATGTATATAAAAGTATTTCTGATGTATATAAAAAATTTAAATTGTGTGTGAAAAAATAAACATTGCCATTAACAAAATATTAAATACATGATAAATATTTCAATAAATGTTTAGCATTTTAAAACTACATAAACTATGTTTTTATACACCTTTAACACTTTAAATACATGATAAACATTCTTCCATACACATTGTATTTTTTTTCTAAAGATGGGAAACATTTTTTCTATACACATTTAACATTTTCAAATACTTGATTAAAATTTTCTAAATGCTTGATTAACATTTTTTAAAATACGTGATCAACTTTTTTAATGCGCAATTTATATTTTTTCCTTGGAAACATTCTTTCTATACACATTTAACATTTTGAAATTCTAGATTAATATTTTTTAAATACTTGATTAACACATTTTTCAAATGATTGATTAGAATTTATTAAAAACATTGTCAACTTTTTGATACACATTGTATTTTGTTTGCACACATTTTTTGTATATATGAGAAACGTTTTTTCTATGCACATTTAACATTTTTCAAATACTTGATTAACATGTTTTTTCAATGTTTTATTTAAAGTATTTTTTAGTATATACGTTTAGAATATTTTGAAGTATATAAAAGTAAAGAGAAAGTAAATGAAAAAAAGGAGTCTGTGGCCTCGCGCATGCGTGGGCTGGCCCATCTCGCGGTCGCCTTTAGGCAAGGCTGCCCTACGTCTTGCGTCACGCGAGACATAGGCGTGCCCTCTATTTGACGCTTAGTCAACAAAAAACACGCGCATAGGGGTTTTTGTGAGTTTTTTCTCTCTATTCGTTATAGTTCACTGAGGTTTTATCTATGAGTTTTTTTCTATTAAAGTATGAATCTTTTTTTAAGAAAGTGATAAAAATATATAAATATATCTATGTTTTTTGGAACATTTTTTGGAAGTGGATGGACATTTTGTAGATAGGTGAAACTGTTTTTAGAAAATGCTCATCATTTGTGCAAAACATGTTCGTCGTCAATTGAAATATGTTTGTCATGTGTTATAAAAATGTTCGTCCTTTATTTTGGAAAAATTCTTTGTGGATTCAAAATAGTTCATCACTTATTTTAAAAAGTTCATCGTGTATTTAAAAATAAATTATCATGTATGTTTTCAAAAGTTTTCATCGCATAATTAAAAAGTGTGCACATTATTAACAAAAAGTTCACCGTGTTTAAAAAATTAACATCGTGTATTAAAAAACATTCACCATGTAATTTTTGAATAAAAAAATGTTCGTCATGTTTACACAATGTTTTAGACATAGTTGTTCATGACTTTGACATTATCTAGAAATAAGATGACTGTAGAAGATGTTTACAGAACACAACAATTTATTACTTATTATAACAACAATGTGAATGACGAAGAATGCTCCCTTTTATTAATCTTGCTTCCACTACGATATGAATTGCTAATGTCACAATAAGTGTAGCTAGTGTCCTTACCATGTGTGCATCCCAGCCTAATTCTAACTTTGCATTCATCTTTAGATCTTTTGTACTAATTTTTCCTTGGAAAGGCTTCTAAATAGAATACACCTCACATAATTTTTGTTTAGAATTTCCTCTATTAACAAAGCAAGTTATCTTACATTGACCACATAAGATGTGAAGCAACTTGCTCGTCCACATGCTTTTTCAGGTTTTGTTTGTCCGTAGAAAAGGAAAGACGGGAGGGAACCAACCTGTGGTTGGATGGTTAGGAGGATAGTGGTATCCCTAGCCTATCAAGGTTCAAGTCTATTCTTCTCCGACGATTCGGTTGCTCTCTCCATCTTTTATTTCTCTCCCATGTCCCTTTCCCCAGCCATCTGTTGTGCAGTTACCTTCACCTCTCCGCTATCCCGGCGACGCTGGATCCAACCTCACCAAGCCCTGCCACCGCTGGATTCAACGGCGAGGAGCTGTGATGACATGTGCCACTGCAGCATTCCATATGGTCTGCGACCGAGCTCCACACACATGTTCACCTCTTTGCTGCTCCTTGGTAACGACGCATCATCTACTTCTCTAACTCCCGCCACCTCCGGATTTCACGGGGAGGAGCTACGACGACCTACACATCGTTGGATTCAATGGTGAGGAGTTGCGCCAACTGTAACTGAGGTTAGCCAAAGAAAATGTGAGAAAATAGATGAGATTTTGGTTTTTCAGTTTTTCTTCCGTGCCACTGCAAGATCTGATCCAAAATTTGCGGAGTGTTGTAGAATCGTTAGGATAAGCCAGAGATCATGTTATTGTTTTCTCTGACGAGCTCGTGTTATGATATTTTTCCATGAGATCTTAAAACGCGCGGGGTGTCATCTAGTTATATGGATCCAGATCGATCCGATCTGCTTTCGAGCACTTGACTGATTCCGATTGCTACACGCTGCCTGACACTTCGCCGAAATCCACTCGGTTCCAAGCCGGCCTATACTCGCACGATTTCTTGTACGTCTTGATAACCAGCCAGCCGAACACGCCGAGCAAAAGCCGCAACATCCGATTTTCAACGATGCATCGATCCATCACCACCGGCAGCTTCTCTAGATCAACAATTCACAGCCTCACGTAGGAAGTGAAGATCTCTCCCATTTTTAAGCTTTGAGGATGGCGTCCCAAGGGGCGATCAGGAGGGCGACCGCAGGCGCCCCCCCATCGTCGGCCGGGGTTCGCTGGCAGGTCGGCGGCCGGTTTTGGGCGCTGGCAGAGTCCGATGAGGACGACGTGGACGAGGATGGGGACTCGCCGGCGGCCGCTCCGTCGTCTCCGAGCCCGTCCGATCTCATCTGTGAGTTTTTCAACTCCGGGTATGACGAAGATGAAGTGTCTACGATGGTCGACAATGTCTTGCCTCCCGACGATCCGGCAAGACTACGTTACCTATTTTTTGACAGAAGACACCATGTAACATGATCTTTTGGCAAATAACATTGATCGGCGTATTATGGTCGTTTGAGCGTGTTTATGACATATGGGGTTCACTCGTCATGAGCTGATTTGGCAAAAGAAAAATGCCACATAGGCGTATTGACTGATCTACTCTTTCCCCTCTCCCTGAAAAAACAAATGCGCTGTGCGCGCCCCTCACAGTCCAGGCCCTCGCGCCGTGCCTCCAGCTGGATCGATAGACATCCATCTCCATCGTCCCCGCCCTGCACCGGATCCGTCGGGATCCGCCCTGAATGGCTACTGCTGGAATGCATGCTCGGTGTGCGTCAGCTGCGGCTAGATGCCGGCTGTCCAAACACAGCAGCGACTTTTGCAGCCAGAGCAGCGAGCAGACCTCGTTACGGCCGGATGCGCTCGTTCGCCTTGCCTCACATCGGGAGCACACGCACCTTGTCGCCGCCCGTGAACTCTGCCGGATGCGCTCGTCCGTGGGCAGCGACTGCAGCGCCTTCTTCTTGATCCCCTTGCACGACGTTGCGACTGCCCCCAGCGCCACATGAGGAAGGTGGAGGGGTTTCATGCGGGAGCACCAGGCCACCATTGCCGGCCGACCACGCAGAGCACCTCCGCCAGGATGAGCAGCATGTCCGTGAGCACGCTCGTACCACCGTTGGCCGCCGCCGACGCGGACAAGCGGTCGACGAACTGTTGCAGCAGGTGGCATGACATTTTCCTCATTGGTTTTGTGTAGGACGAGGAGAAGCTGTCGGGCGCAGCGGCGACGCATGTGAACCTGGTGTTGCGGTGGCTCTGCGTCGTCCCCAAATGGATGCAGCGAAGGCGGCGCGCAGCCAACCTGCTGTTGTGGGGCGACGGAGAACGGTTTGTGGATCTGCAGCACCAGCACGTCGGAGCTCATGGCACAGCAGCCTCGCCGGACACCAGCGAAGACTAGCGTTGTGAGTGCACACGACTTGTTCAACATAATGCCCAAGAGAGGGGAGAGACAGAGGAAGAGTCAAACACGCGTACGTGGCATTTTTTTTTTTTTGCCAAGTCAGCTCCTGACGAGTGAGACTCACCTGTTATAAATATGCTCCAACGACTCTAATACACCGATAAGTGTTATTTGCCAAAAATTTACACTAGGCATAGTGTTTTCTACCAAAAATATGTAGCACAATATTTTCTGCAAACTTAGCCTTCAAAATGATGATTTTCTGCAATTTACTCCCATCACGAGGAGAAAACACAATGTTTCCGAGTGAGGATTTTGGCTCCTGGACTAAGCCCAAACTTTTTGCAAAAACCGAATAAAACGACCTTTCAATAAGTTTTATAACATTCCCAAAAAATGCGCATGCGTAGAAATGCATGCTTCATGTCTGCACATTTTCATGACAAAATAAGTTTTTATTGGTGATATGTACAAAACCTCAAATCAAAAACATATTTCATCATGAAACATAACTAACATGTTGCATACATCCTTTATGTGCATGCTTTTGTAATTTGTTTGTTTATACTAAAATCAGTTAATTTTTGAATTTTTCAAAGCTTGGCTCGAGCTCAATTAGAAATTTTCCAAATGCATGCTTTCCGGCTAACACGGGCACACGGCCCCTGACCCTTAGGGCATCTACGAGGCGGACCCGTAAACCTCCCGCAACCGTTTGGACCGTGTTGTCTGGACCGTGAAAGGCATCCAATGCCGGCCTGTATCGGTCCGCGGGGCAAACCTGACGCGGTTTCTTCCGCAAATTAAATTGGAGACAAAAATTTGGGAGGTTTGCGGGAGTCCGGACACCCGAAACATAGGACTCCGACAGCCTCGGCCCACTCAATCCCCCCTCCTGGTCCCATTTTCTTCCACTCCATCCCTTCTCCCCCTTGTTTTGCATCCGCACCCTCTACATCCGCCGCTGCTGTTGTTCGTCTTCGGCGGCCACAGAGTCATTGCCCGATGTCCACAACCAACACTGATGTGTTGAGCTCGCCATTCCGATTGAACCTTTCCACCCTGGAGCTGTTTGTTCCCAGGTACACTCCGCCCCATGTCGACAACCTCCATTGCGGACACCACGCCTGAGGGAGTCCTGGACTAGGGGGTGTCCGGACAGCCGGACTATCAATATCCGCCGGACTCCAAGACTACGAAGATACAAGATTGAAGACTCCGGCTCGTGTCCGGATGGTACTTTCCTTGGCGTGGAAGGCAAGCTTGGCAATACGGATATGTAGATCTCCTACCATTGTAACCGACTCTGTGTAACCCTAGCCCTCTCCGGTGTCTATATAAACCGGAGGGCTTTAGTCCGTAGGACAACATACATTACAACAATCATACCATAGGCTAGCTTCTAGGGTTTAGCCTCCTTGATCTCGTGGTAGATCTACTCTTGTACTACCCATATCATCAATATTAATCAAGCAGGACGTAGGGTTTTACCTTCATCGAGAGGGCCCGAACCTGGGTAAAAACATTGTGTCCCTCGTCTCCTGTTACCATCCGCCTAGACGCACAGTCCGGGACCCCCTACCCGAGATCCGCCGGTTTTGACACCGACATTGGTGCTTTCATTGAGAGTTCCTCTGTGTCGTCGCCGATAGGCTTGATGGCATCTTCAACCTGCAACGCTGTCCAGGGTGAGACTTTTCTCCCCGGACAGATCTTCGTATTCGGCGGCTTCGCACTGCGGGCCAATTCACTTGGCCATCTGGAGCAGATCGAAAGCTACGCCCCTGGCCGTCAGGTCAGATTTGGAAGCTTAAACTTCACGGCCGATGTCCGCGGAGACTTGATCCTCGACGGACTCGAGCCACAGCCAAGCGCGCCGCACTATGACGATGGGCATGATCTAGCTCTGCCGCCGAACAGTGCCTTGGTGGCCGCACACGGATCCGCTCCGGCCATTGGCCCGAAGCCGATCGCCCAGATCGAGGGCCGGTGGATAGACGCCGCCCTGGGGGCTTCAACATCCACGGCGATGGAGCCGAACACTAATCTTGTCCCCTGCGAAACTCGTGATTCCGAGGCGTCGGACTCCTCGCCGGACTCCGAACCTCCCGCGCCCCACCAATCGGTCCGGATTGGGCGCCGGTTATGGAATTCACCGCCGCGGACATCTTCCAATGCTCGCCTTTCGGCGATATCTTGAATTCACTAAAGCATCTCTCGTTATCAGGAGAGTCCTGGCTGGATTTTAGCCAGGATGGTTGGGATACGGACGACGAAGAAATTCAGAGCCCACCCACCACCCACTTTGTAGCCACTGTCGACGATCTAACCGACATGCTAGACTACGACTCCGAAGACATCGATGCTATGGACGACGATGCCGGAGACGAACAGGAATCAGCGCCCACAGGGCACTGGAAGGCCACCTCGTCATATGACGTATACATGGTGGATACCCCAAAAGATGGGGACGGCAAAGAAACAGCGGAGGCAGATCCCTTAAAGAAACAGCCCAAGCGCCGGCGTCAGCGGCGCCGCTCTAAATCTCGCCACAGCAAGAATGGAAATTCCGGCACAGGAGATAATAATACTCCAGAGAGTGCCGAAGACAATCCCCTCCAGCAAGACTCAGCGCAGGAGGATGCAGAAGCAAGCCCTCATGAGGGGGCGGCAGATGAAGAGGTTGAGGATCATAATTATATGCCTCCCTCCGAAGACGAAGCAAGCCTCAACGATGACGAATTCGTCGTACCTGAGGATCCCGTCGAACAAGAGCGCTTCAAGCGCAGGCTTATCGCCACAGCAAAAAGCCTGAAGAAGGAAAAACGGAGGCTCAAAATAGCGGAAGACACACTCAGAATGAGATGGAGCAAAGTGCTCAAAACCGCAGATAAGTACGGCAAGGGCCACCAATCAAAGAGCTACCCGAAGCGCAAGCTGCTACCAGAATTCGACGAGGAGGCCATAGAGCCCCCACCGTCCAAAAATAAAGAGGCTGCCTGGCTGGATAGACGGCCAGATGATAGGCCAAATTCTGACAGCGGCGCCCCACATAAACCAACCAACGAACTTGGAAGGATAGATGGCCCAGCCAGATCCATCTACGGGCCAAAGGAGAAGGCCCCAGGAAGCAAGGCAACACGTCAAGTGTCCAATGATAGCGGCACACACAAATACAGGGGCACCGCACACCCACTATGTTTCACTGACAAGGTGCTAGACCATGAATTCCCAGCAGGATTTAAACCCATAAACATAGAAGCCTACGATGGAACAACATACCCTGAAGTCTGGATAGAAGATTATATATTACATATACATATGGCCAGAGGAGATGATCTCCACGCCATAAAATACCTACCCCTCAAGCTCAAAGGGCCAGCCCGTCATTGGCTTAAAAGCCTCCCAGAAAATACTGTTGGAAGTTGGGCAGAGCTCGAGGACGCGTTTAGAGCAAATTTTCAAGAGACTTATGTCCGCCCTCCGGATGCAGATGACCTAATTCATATAACTCAACAGCCCGGAGAGTCAGCGCGGAAATTCTGGAACAGGTTCCTTACAAAAAAGAACCAAATAGTCGACTGTCCGGACGCCGAAGCCTTAGCAGCTTTCAAGCACAATGTCTGAGACGAATGGCTCGCCAGGCACCTCGGTCAAGAGAAACCGAGGACAATGTCCGCACTAACAAGCCTCATGACCCGTTTCTGTGCGGGCGAGGATAGCTGGTTAGCACGATGCAGCACCAGCGACCCAAGTACATCAAGAGATGGAAACGGAAAATCACGGCGTAGAAAAGAGCAGCGCCGGAATAAAGAGAAAAGCCCGAAGAGCGCGGCAGTCAACGCCGGATTCAAAAGCTCGCAGCCCAATAATAAAACACAGCCTCTTAAGGATGACAGTGACGAATTGTCCAACTTAAACAAAATTTTGGGTCGGATATGCCAAATCCACAGTACCCCCGGAAGGCCTGCAAATCACACCCACAGGGATTGTTGGGTTTTTAAACAGTCCGGCCGACTAAATGCCGAACACAAAGGGGCTCGGCGCGTCAACCGAAGAAGATAAATCCCACCAGCAGAGCACCGGAAAACAAAAGACTTTCCCACAAGGGGTCAAAGCAGTAAACTCACTTCATGTGATAATAGGGAAAAATAGTGCGGCACTTTCTAAAAAGAGCTTCGCGCGGTCCAACCCAGCAGACCGTAGAGATTGGATATCAAAACCAATCACTTTCGACCACCTGGACTATTCCAGAAGCGTTCGAAATGCGGGACGGACTCCCTTGATATTGAATCCCATAATAGATGGATTGCAATTTACTAATGTCCTAATGGACGGAGGCAGTGACTTAAACCTGCTATATTCAAACACAATCCGTAGGATGGGGATAGACCCTACCAAAATTCGACACAGCCGCACTTCCTTCAAAGGAGTGACGCCAGGCCATTACGCCAAGTGCACAGGCTCCATATTACTAGAAGTCGTGTTCGGATCGCCGAACAATTCTCGACGCGGAAAATTAATTTTTCACATCGTCCCATTTGAAAGTGAATATCAAGCACTCTTGGAACGAAAGGCTTTTGTCCGCTTCAACGCCATACCGCATTACGCGTCTCTTACACTAAAGATGCCCGGACCGCGTGGCGTAATTTTAGTGCGAGGGTCACTTAAAGACCCCGGACTTGGATAGACGAATCCGGCGTCAGTGGGCTAGGGGCTCCCTAGCCGCATACCCCTTCACAGGGGGCTGCGCGCACAAATAACCGCGGGATCATACAAACCCCGCTTTAATTATTTATATTTCTAATTTTTTTTCGCACAAATTGTTTTTAAAAACTAAACGTTCCTCTCTTTTTACAGATGAACAACGTGCATACCCGTCCAGGATAACGGCGCAACGGAGACACAGGCGCAGACGTGCAGTAGGGACCCGTTGTAAGGATTCTTTTCAGATTAAGACCCTGCATAAACCTTTTTTACTGTCTCTTGTTGTTATTCTCCCTTAGTTTCTTCCTATAGCCAAAGCGGAGCCTGACATTTTGGCATCGGCCGCGTCAGAAGACCATGCCCGTACCTGGACACTAGGGGCTTAGGGCGTCGTTCTGCCCATTATTATAAAGACCGAACACCTTAGGGAGTGTTCGGCGTCTCGAGTTAGGCATTATATGCATCAGCTCCGAATCATGTCTTTGGTCAAATGTTGGGTTTGCCCAGCTCCTGTGTTTTGCTGCCTTATGTTCCGTATCATCGGCTAACGCGGCACCAGGAGAACTACTGCGATTGTGCCCCAGTTCGGCTGGGCGAGCACCTCAGTAGAGAAAGCCGAAAACTGACTGTCATGATACAGCGAGAGACTGGTCAACCACTTGATCGACTATCGGAATGTTTAGAATTCCCCGCTTTGACGAAGGGCCGTTTCCCGGTCAGGCACATGCGCTCCGACTTCGAAGAAGGGCGATGCCACCAGGGGCTATATCGTAGCCCCACCCTCAAGCTCCACTGGCTAAGTGAAAGTGATAAAGCATTATAGTCCGGATTGCCTCGTTCGCTACGCTACCACCTCCTTATAACAGGACCGAGACGTCGGATTAAGTGTGAAAACGCGCTATTTTTGCGAACACCCCAGCACCTTGTGCGTGGGGGCTGAAGCCGAAGACTGCCATCTTTCAAGTTATACACAAGTATACGTAAACGGCCGCACAGGAGAAGTTTTACTACTTGGACGCACAAGTATAAAAAGCAGTTATAACATAATCATCGATTTACAAGCTAATGCGTTCATTTGAACGTTACATTTTTCGAGCACTGCGACTCTATTACACGAGCGCCACGCATAACTTCCCCGAAATAGTGCTCGGCAGGGAGCCGGTTTTCATCCGAACCCTGGGCAGCAACAGCGGTGGCGTCCATCTCTGGACAATGCGCCTTCACACGGGCAAGAGCCATCCGCGCGCCCTCTATGCAGGCCGACCGCTTCATCTCCTTTATATGCGGCACCGCTCCAAGGAATTGCTATAGTAAGCCAAAGTAGCTCGTCGCCTTGGACCTCTCTGGCCAGACATGGGCCACGATGTCAGTCATGGCAAGTCCGGACAATCTATTTAGCTCGGCCCATTCGGCCAACCGGTCTGTCAATGGAAGTGGGCGATCCGGACTGTGGAATTGAGACCAATATAGCTCTTCCGTCTCGTGATCCTTCTGGCTCCGGAAGTGCTTAATGGCATCGGCCGCACTTGCAGCTAAGTCCATATACGGATCCTCCGGACTCCACAGCCGCTCAAATTGAGCATACTTTCCATCCATAAACCGGCGACGCAGCAGAAAAGGCTTGCCAGCCACGATCTCTCCGGCCTGGCACAGTTCCTCCTTCATAGCCCGCATTGCAGAGCGGGCATCCTTGGCTTCGGCGGTGGCCTTCTTCAGGTCTTCCCGCTCCGATAAGCGCTCATTTTCAAGAGCCTCATTGCGGTCGGCAGCATCCTTTACTTTTATGGCCAATTCGGCCACCTCGGCCCTGCTTAGGCAGTGCGCAGCCTTTTCGGCTTTCAACTCCTCGGCCGCCCTCGAGGCAGCCGCTTCACTCCTTCGGGCTTGCTCCTTAGCTCGAGCAAGTTCGGTCCGAAGGCCCTCCACAGCAGCAGCACCGTCTGTACAAACAGCATATAATTTATCAGAGGAGGGCTTCGACCCCCTTAATAAAGCAACTGCGGAGAACTCTTTTACCTTGCGACTCGTCAAGTCGCCTGTTGACAAGTGCGATGTCCGCATCTGCCAAGTCCAATTGCCGATTTAACTCGGCAAACTCACTAGTCCGGCTAGCCCCCGGACTATCCGTCACCTGCATAGGAACGACGGAATTCATTAATTTAGATTTCGATCCTCGGTACGCTGTCGTTTCCGACAACCTACCGAGTCTCAGGGGCTACTATCTATACAGGGCGCATTTTTTATATGCAAAACTGTTAAAAGACAAAGGGGTGCGTCATTCTCGCATACCTCAAATCCCGCCAGCAAACTCATAGCGGCATTACGCAATTCGCTCTTAGCGGACGAAATCCTTCCAATCACCATACGCATTAACGCACGGTGATCTTCTGAAATGGACGCCCTCTCAAGCAGATTCTTCAGTTCTCCCGGCCGGACACTAGTAGGTGCCGAACTCTCTGGCCCCTCCGGACTCGGGGATACCCTCCGTGATGACACTTCGGGTTCGCCTGCCTCGTCTAGCGGCGCTGCGGATGGAGGCGTATCGCTCTCCATCATCTCCGGAAGAAGGTCCCCCGAAGATGAACTCATCTGAGAAGGCTGCAGATCCGAACTGCAATATAAATATTTTGGTTATCTACAGAAGCACAAATGAAGGTATTTCCTTACTAAATAACTCCCTCTTTCATACTCACGGCTCGCTGGAGGGCCGATCCTTTGATGATGATTGTGCGTCCGGATTCTTTCCGGGCGCCGGACCCCCCGGGGAAGATCTTTTCCCACGCTTAGGGGCTTTGGCCTCCGGATCTTCGGAGGCGGTCCTCTTCTCCCCCTGAAGGGAGGGGCTCTTGCTTCCTCCCTCTTCAGTCGCCCCTTTGGGCGAAATATTAGCTCCTCTATTTCCCCGTCGCCCCCTTCTGTGGGCGCAACCTCCAACATTCTGACCAGCACGGGCTCCAGTGCGGTCTCTGGGAGGGGGGCCGGACACCTTATCAGCCTTGATCGCGCCACCCATTCCTGTAAAGAACAAAGGGTCAGGAGGCGAACTCTAGAAAGGCACATAAACAGAATGTCCGGACTCTGAGCTACTTACCTGAGTATCCGGGCGATCGCGGCTTAGACCTGCATCCTCGGCTAAATCCGGACACGCCACCTGCGGTCCGAAGAACAACTTGTACATCTCCACGGGTGTCGTACCCATGAAGTGTTGGAGAATCCGAGGTCCCTCCGGGTTGAACTCCCATAGACGGAGAGGACGGCGTTTGCAGGGCAGAAGATGCCTGATTAGCATAACCTGCATCACCTTGATCAGGTCGATCTCCCTCGCTTGGAGATCTCGAATCCGGCCCTGCAGCAAAGGCACGTCTTTGGACGTCCCCCAATTGAGCCCTTGGTTGACCCACGACATCAGTTGGCGTGGAGGTCCTGGGCGGAATAAGGACGACGGCTTTTGCCTGCTGCCCCTTGGAGCGGTGATATAGAACCACTCCTGCTGCCACAGTCCAAGTTCCTCTTGGAAGGAACCCTCGGGCCACGGGGCATCGACCTTTTTGCTTATGGTCGCCCCGCCGCACTCCGCTTGACGCCCCCCAATCATCTTCGGCTCCACCTTGAAGGTCTTCAGCCATAGGCCGAAGTGGGGAATGACGCGGAGGAAGGCTTCGCAGACGATAATGAATGCGGAGATATGGAAGATGGACTCCGGAGCCAAGTCGTGAAAGTCTAGCCCATAGTAGAACAGGAGCCCCCTCACGAAGGGATCCATCGGGAAGCCTAAACCCCGACGGAGGTGGGATACGAAAACGACGTATTCACCGGGCTCGGGGGCTGGCACAGCCTGCCCTTGGGCAGGCAATCTGTGCGAAACCTCGTAGGCCAGGTACTTGGCCTCACGCAACTTCAATATGTCCTCCTCCGTGACGGAGGAGGGCATCCACCGGCCCTGGAGGTCGGAGCCGGACATGATTGAGGATCCGAAGCGCTCGAATCTGAGGCTCTGGGTGTTGGAACTGGGAGCGGGGAAGAGATTCGATGCGAGATTGAAGAACAATGGCAAGCCTTGGTCCTCTTATAAAGGGGAAGAAATACCAAGGGCCGTCTCCGTGACCGTTTGGGATTCCCCTTCGATAGAGGAGGCGTGGCGACGGGAGCGGTTGGGTTACCCACGCACGTATTGATGAGAATCCCGGAATAAGGGGAACACGATCTCTACTTCGACAAGACGAGCCAAGGAAACCGCTTCGCTAAACATGCTGAGGTGGTATAGTAATTCAAACAAAGGCCTGGTGGCGGTGTGATGTCACGCCGCATAATACGTCAGCAGATTGAACTAAGTGTACATTTTATTCTCTCTACGGTGGAATGTGGAATTTATTTTGCAGAGCCGGACACTATCCTGGTGTTCATGATCTTCTCTGGATTATTCAAGGGAGGAACCCGCCTTGCAATGCCGAACATTATGCACGCCGGACTTATCGTCATTGAAGACTGGTTCAGGGGCTACTGAGGGAGTCCTGGACTAGGGGGTGTCCGGACAGCCGGACTATCAATATCCGCCGGACTCCAAGACTACGAAGATACAAGATTGAAGACTCCGGCTCGTGTCCGGATGGTACTTTCCTTGGCGTGGAAGGCAAGCTTGGCAATACGGATATGTAGATCTCCTACCATTGTAACCGACTCTGTGTAACCCTAGCCCTCTCCGGTGTCTATATAAACCGGAGGGCTTTAGTCCGTAGGACAACATACATTACAACAATCATACCATAGGCTAGCTTCTAGGGTTTAGCCTCCTTGATCTCGTGGTAGATCTACTCTTGTACTACCCATATCATCAATATTAATCAAGTAGGACGTAGGGTTTTACCTCCATCGAGAGGGCCCGAACCTGGGTAAAAACATTGTGTCCCTCGTCTCCTGTTACCATCCGCCTAGACGCACAGTCCGGGACCCCCTACCCGAGATTCGCCGGTTTTGACACCGACAACGCCCGACAGGTGTTCGGTCAAATGCCATTGACCTTATTTTCAAATGCTATGTCGTTTTTTTAGAGTACGAAGAATGGTGAGCTACTCAACCATGAAGGATTAGTTGTTGTGAGATGTGTGGTTGTCTGTATCCGCGGATTTCATAGGCAGGAGCAGAGGGGAGCCCTTCTGGGATGCATGAAAAGGTTCAAGCAGGAAAGCACATTGCGCCCTACGACATGTACATCATTCAACCACGCCATGTTCTCATATCACTGGCACACTATCCAGGTCAACGTCATCAAGTTTTGAAACGTGGTTCGTCAGCAGTAAAATTTTCGTGCAACGTGGCACTGGCACACTGTAGACCGACGATTGGCCGGAGAAATTTTCGTGCCCGAGAGGTTTAACCTAGTTTTGGGAAGTGTCATGCTTCACCAATAATTTACTCTATATCTGCTACTCCCTCCGTCCCATAATATAAGAACGTTTTTGACACTAGTGTAGTATCAAAAACGTTTTTATATTATGGGACAAAGGGAGTACATTCTAGTTGATGAGACTGATCGTTACCGGCATCTTCATAACGTTCGTGGGTGCGATCGTCTACAGTAAAAAAGTTGTGTAACATGTTCTCCTACAACTACGTGCAGATCTACTCCTCCCAAATTCTCACAAATCTAAGGTCCAACGTGTAGGGAGTGATTGAACTTACAACCATTGGAGGAGTAAGGAGGAGGAAGGGAACAACTTGGAGAAGACGAGGGAGAAGGGTTACCGCCGCCGACTGGACAAGATGACGTTGCTTACCTGCTCGTCCGTGATGAAGCGGCACCGGACGGATAGCTCGAAGGGGAAGGTATGTGTCTTGGGTTCAGGCGGAGAGCCAAAAGGGACTAAATAGGGTGAGGGAATCGGCGGGGAGGTAACCCAATTTCCCCTGCCGCGTCTTCGGGCCTGCGCGCGCGAGCTCTCACCTTCTCCATGCTCGCATGAGTTAGACACCGCGTTCCCTCTTCCTACACGTTGAGAGCCTGGCGGAGTGGAAACAACAAATTCAGTTGTTCCTCCGGGCTGATTGAGAGGTGCTTTAAGTTTGGCGCTCACATGCAATCAAACAGACAAAAATTGCATCCTCGTGGCTGACCGGTGGCGATAATTCTAAACGCACGGACAATCACGGATGGTTTACGGGGCCCTTAACGCTAATAACCTTCTCCCCCCTGATTTTAAGGCTGGTGGACCCCGCCTCCCTCTCTAAACTCCAATCAGAAACTGCCATCTAGCATCAGTCTGTAAAGTCTGTAAAATATGCCCGTCGCTCTAGCATTGCTCGACCGGATGGTATGCAGGCTACAAAACATCCCATTAGTCTCTCAGGGCACGACGAGAAGAATGAATGGCATCCCCCGGCTAACGGCCTCCGCCTTACTGTGGACTTGCAGCCGTGGCTCCGCCGTGCAGCCTCTGACTGTGCCACTGTGGCCTTATTCGATCAGTATCGTAGGAAGAGCGCACCTATAACAGAAGATTGATTCACCACGATTCTTCACCACTTTTCCCGTCAAAACATTCCATGTTCCGGGCCCCGGCCTTCTGGCACCCACTACGAATGTCGGGGTAAACCAACGGGGGCCTATATCGTGCGTCCCCAAAAGGCCAAAACCACACAACATACAGCTCGCGGCCGGCTTAACAGTGAAACAAGGACAAATGATGGTATGGACTGTGTCAATCGTCCTAACAGAATGATAGCCTAATAATCACCCACCGCCACCGGTCGTCCTAACGAAATGATAGGCTGACAGTACAAATTAGATGATATGCTGGCTTCCCATGCATGGATGCTGGAAGGATCGATGCATGTCCATACCCAGAGATGACAGGTTTTACACGGCGACCTGAGTGTTTGCAGCCGTATAGTGCTCTCCGGCGAGGTGTCAGTCAGCCAGTCCATCGCCTCTCCCTGGGTTGCTACTCTGCACGCGTACCACTGTATGTGCAGATATCGTACCGAAAGTAATTCCCTGGACAGTGCTGAGCTCTCCACGTGTAAGCTCAATGACTGCCGAGTCAAACACTAACTTCCTGTCATGGCAATGCCACTAACCAGCTACTAGCAGCACTTAGTTAGCATCGTCGCAGCTCTCAAGCATAAAATAATCATTAGTTTATCCATGAGCAACATAGCAACTAGTCAAACCCACACCTTAATTGTGCATGCAGGTGTAGCTTGGCTACTCGCCAGGCGGTCTTTGGTTCCTGGAGTCGTTTGGCCAGCCTCAGTCCGGCCCTGCCGATGTTCATCCACCTACCTAAATTATCAGCAGTAAGATCGTTGCGCTAATTAACCACTTAGTATCATCCACGTATGTTACAGTCGAGTTGTCTCCGCTACCTCGCTGGCGGGCTCCCTCGTTGTTCCGTTGCTGTATAAATGCTGGATCGGTATGGTAGGCGCACCGACCGCACAGGCACGCACTCGGGGACAAGGAAGGGATCACGGGAGAACTGGCCACCCGGTTACATACACTTGCTACCCGCCGGCCGTTTGCCTGTGCTCTCAACAGGGCAGTTCTTGCACCTAGCTAAGCTAGTTATGGAGCCTGCGGCGGTGGCGGCGTCGCCTCTTCTTCCTCCGCCTTCTCGGACCAAGGCCAACATGCTCCTCCTCCTGCCATTGCTGCTGCTGGCCGCCTCGCTCGCTCCGCATGGCTCCTCCGGTGAGTACCGCCTCCGGGCACCGCAAGCTTACGCTCAAGTGCAGAGGCAGAGCTTAAACTGATGCTACTTACTCTCGTCCGTGCATGCAGCTGACGGTTTGCGCTACGACTACAAGGCCTACACTGAGGTACGCTGCTGCACCGTCTCCATCCATCTCTCGGAATGAATCTCTGCTTCGGCCCCGTCCATCTCTGTCCTCGACTAACTGCGTCTTCTGCTTTGCAGTGCAAAGGCCACCCTGAGCCAGCTCTGTACAACGGCGGCATCCTGCGGTGGGCCAAGAAGATCAAGGACTTCAGCACGGCGGACGAGGGCAACTACTCGCCGTCCTTCGTGCTCTACAACATGTCCGCGGGCATGGCTTATAGCTTCTCGTGTGAGTGTTTTTTTTTCTCGATATAAAAGGAGCCCAGCTCCCAATTTTACCGCTGAAATTGCTTCTTATGTGAGAGACATGGCTAATTATCCTTACTTTAGTACTCCCTCCGTTGCGATTTACTCGTCGTAGTTTTAGTTTAAATTTGAACTAAAACCACCACGAGTAAATCGGAACGGAGGGAGTACTAACTTAGTAACTTGATTGAAAACGAGTAGAAAAGGAATGAGAATTATTAATGAGAAAAATGCAGACATGTCCTTTTCCCCCTAAATTCCTCTTCTTTAGTTCGAGGGTCAAAGCGCAAAACACCTAGTCCTAGAAAGGAATTTAGTTTGATGGGATCTAAGTAGAAGATCTCCGGGGACTTGCTAAGTGATGAAAACAGACTTGACATTTCAAATCTGAAAAGTCCGTTTGAAAAGCATGTATATTCTGCAAGCTCAAAGAGACAACAATCTCAAAAGATTCAGAGAGCTTTCACTGAACTGGTCTGCTGCAACTCAGGGAAAAGATTGGAGTCGAAAGATTGCGTACGTGTTGAGAGTGAGACAGTCAGATTTCAGATGTGGTAACACAAAGAAGCGAGGACCCAAAGCGTGGAACTACCTGTACAGTTGGTCCAGTCCACCCAAACCTGTCCGCAGTTTACTGAACTGTATAGTTCGGAGGTAACTTCCAGATTTCAGACCCAAAAAAAAAAAAAAAACTTCCAGATTTCAGAGGTCCAGTCCACGAACACTTGTCCACATTTTGGCCAATACTCCGAATACATACATGCATCCACACACACACACACACACAGCGGCCAGAAGCTGACAATCCAAGGGAATGAAACAAATCACCCAGGGAGGGGAGAAGGCTCTGGGCTCTCGCTGGATCGAACACGATTAGGCAGGCAGCAGAAACGGGCAGGAGGTAGCGGGCGCGGAGAAAGACGGGCGAGGGAAGGAGCCATGGCCAGCGACGACCGATCGAGTGTGTGCATGCATGCATGCGGCCGCGGTACGTGGTGGGGGCGGCGACGGCGACGGAGATTCTTCCCGCGGCCGCATGCGCGCGCGCATATGCGTATGCATGCGCATGGGTGGGCGCGCGAGACAAGACTACGGGGCAAAGCGGGGAGGTGGCGACGAGGGCGTGGAGCGGGCGGCCTGGGCAGATGAGGCACGTCGTATGCGCACCAGCCGCCGTCCGCACACGCGTGTCACCTATGGCCGTGGGTGGAGGATGGATGGGTGCACAGTACGCGCATCGCTGCTCTGCATGTGGCGCGCGCGCGCCGCGACACTGCATGGACCAGCGCTCGATCGTTTCCTTCATTCATTCCGATGGTAGGGAGCGGACGGACGCGTGCGCTTGTGTGACCACGCCCATGCATCGAGTGAGATCCACACTGAGCACTGAGCAGGCGAGCGAGATGAGCGCTAGCTTTTGTTACCTTGTGTGTGTGTGTGTTGGTGGAGAGGCTGGCGGTGGCGGGGCATGCATGGCGGTGGGCGGCGGCGGGAGTGAATTGAGCTCATTGGCTATTTGGGTGGGTGGACGGCGGCTCAGATTGGGCAAATGCATGCGTGCTCATGCTCTTTCCACAAACCCCCTTTTTACTACTAGTAGTAGTACTCTCGGTTGTGAGCTGGAGCTCGTGCACCTGTATGATGAGCTATTTATACCTGTATCATGACGGCAGTACTGCACACTCCCTCCGTTCCCAAAATAGATACTAGCGCATAAACCCGGTTGAAAAGTCAACCTTTTCTAAGTTTGCCCAAAAATATCTAAAAGAAAATAGCAAAAGCTATTAAATAAACACATTATTAAAATATATCTAATGGTGAACAATGCTTTACATTTCAGGCATGTCCCTAGTTATTGCACGCCTAAATGACCCAATTAAACATAAAATAAAAGGAAAAAAAATACCGACATGAATCTTCGTTTAAAATCAATGACATAGGACTTAGATGTGCAATACTTATGGCACATCTAGATGTGATTTGGAAAAAAGTCGTTATATTTTTTATATCTATGCTCGTTCGATCTTAGAAAGCAATGATTTCTTGACTCGGTTTATACGTCACCTATTTTGGGACAGAGGAATTGTATAGTTGGCCAGTACTTCCCACAAATGTGAAAACCATGTTTGCATGCGTGTTTGCCTTAAACCTATTTTTAGCACCACTCCACCCAGGACAAAAAGATTTCCGAAGAGGCAGACAAACTCAGCTTTTTGCAGTTTTTTCCGATTTCTGGCAAATGTAGTTTTTTTTTTCTTTGCGGGGACTGGCAAATGTTGTTGATGAGAGTTTGAGTCCCCTTTGATTGACAACTTTGTTAACTTTGTACTAGTACTCAAACCGACCCCCTCTTCCTAATGCAAAAGCCGAACACCCGCTAGTTCCGTAACTATGCATATGTTTTTAGCAATTTTGGTGTCATAACTCACAAGTTCATTTGTTCACCAAGATTTGGCAATGTGTTGAAATGCTCAAGTGATCTTCTATCTTCTAGGCTGGGTGAAATTCAATGGGCCAGGAACTATCCACGTGAAGGCCAAGATCCTGTCACTGGACAACGCTGGATCACAGTGCCTGGGCACGGCTCTAGTGCGGAACGACTGCTGGTCCTTCCTCAAGGGCGGCTTCACCCTCAACTCGCCGTCAGAGACCTCTGTCCTCTATTTCCAGGTGAGGCCCGCCCGCTTGAACGAATCAGTAAACTTAATCAGATAAAAAGAACTGATCGAATGTCATCTCATGCAATTTTCTCTGTCGATTCATTCTCTGCAGGCAGCAACCGCAAATGCGTCCATGGTCTCGATCAGAAGCGCCTCGCTGCAGCCGTTCTCGCCCGAGCAGTGGAGCCAGCACCGGGAGGACCGTATCCAGCTGGTAACCGAATGCCACCACGTTGCTACTGAATTTAATTTGTTCCCACCAGATGAATTTGTACAAATGCACGCACAAATGAAACGAACAACACTCATGGTTTGATAGCATCTCTTCTTTGCCGTTTTCATGGCAGATCCGCAAACGCTTCGTGAACGTCCACGTGTCGGACAGCAGCGGCGGCCGCGTCGTCGGCGCCAAGGTCGCCGTGCACCAGATGAGCAGAGATTTCCCCTTCGGCTCCGCCATCAGCAAGACCATACTCGGCAACAAACCGTATCAGGTACTCATATGTCGTTCATCAATAATGCTAGACCTACAAAGACCTAGAAAGGTTTACTTAAGCTTCCAAACTAATTCTCCCTCCCCTCCCCCTGATTTAAGTGGGGTGGCCCCCTCATCCCCCTATTACCAATCACAACCTTTCACATCAGTTTGTATGTAAAATCTGTCGTTCATCATACCAGCTTCCCTTGTGTTTGCTGCATCGATGACTGAATGACGAGTTAAAAACAAGAAACTACCACATTTGCGGCTAGATTCACAAAAAACCACGTAGTAGTTAATTTATTGCAAAAACACCGCGTTACCACTAATCTTTCTGTAAAAAGCATAGCTTCATCGCGTTCCCGGTAATCTTTTTGGGAACACGGTTATTTTTGCAGCGGATTAACGACTAGGTGGTTTTCTGTAAACCTAGTCGCATATGTGATACTTTTCTGCAATTAACTCTTGAATGACTGATGAAGATCTTTGCATGCAGGACTGGTTCCGGAAGCGGTTCAACGCGGCGGTGTTCGAGAATGAGCTCAAGTGGTACGCGACGGAGCCAGCGCCGGGGAAGGAGGACTACGCGCTCGCCGACCAGCTGCTGCAGTTCGTGCAGTCCAGCGACGCGGTGGCGCGCGGCCACAACATCTTCTGGGAGGACCCCAAGTACACCCCATGGTGGGTCAAGAACCTCACCTCCGCCGACCAGCTCCGCGCCGCCGTGGCGGGGCGCATCGAGAGCCTGTTGTCCCGCTACAAGGGCGACTTCGTGCACTGGGACGTCAGCAACGAGATGCTCCACTTCGACTTCTACGAGTCTCGCCTCGGCCGCAACGCCACCACCGACTTCTTCCGCACCGCCAAGCGTGCCGACCCGCTCGCCACGCTCTTCCTCAACGACTTCAACGTCGTCGAGGTCTGCGACGACCTCAGCTCCAGCGCCGACTCCTACGTGTCGAGGCTCCGCCAGCTCGCCGACGCCGGCGTCACCTTCGAGGGCATCGGCCTCGAGGCACACTTCGGGAGGCCGAACATCCCCTACGTCCGCGCCGTGCTTGACAAGCTCGGCACGCTCCGCCTCCCCATCTGGCTCACCGAGGTCGACATCAGCAACTCCCTCGACCCGAAGACGCAAGCGGCGTACCTGGAGGAGGTGCTGCGGGAGGGGTTCGCGCACCCTTCCGTGGACGGGATCATGCTCTGGACCGCCATGGACGCCAACGCTACCTGCTACCAGATGTGCCTCACCGACGGCAACTTCACCAACCTGCCCGCCGGGGACGTCGTGGACCGGCTGCTCGGGGAGTGGCAGACCAGGGAGGTGCTCGGCGCCACCAACGACCGGGGCTCCTTCAACTTCAGCGCCTTCCTCGGGGAGTACAAGCTGTCCGTCACCTACCTCAACTCCTCCGCCGAGGGCACCTTCTCCCTCGCCCGCAGCGACGACACCAAGCACATCACCATCCGTCTCCAGCCATGATTCATATCATGCATGTATACGTACCGAGCTTTTGTATTTACTAGAACTTGAGATGGATTTGTAGCAGATCAGATGCCACGCATATTTATTCAATTGTGTTGACGTACAAATGCATAGCCCACTTTGTCCCATCGGCTTGACCTTTTGAATGAATTAGCTGGTGCGTGCAGTTCTACATGGTATCAGAGTCAAGAGGTTTTTAGTTTAAAATCGATGTATGCCGTCCGTACTCCAGTCCGTGAAAGCTTTGTAGTTGTAGCAAACCCTGCATGGTCGATGAAATTAATAATAGCACCAATGTAAGCTCGACCTGTGCTTGAGCAGTACTCACCGGGGGAAGCGTTTGGAGCGAGCGAGGCGCGCGGGAGTAGCGCCATCGCCTTCTTGGTCCGAGGAGGAAGAAGAGGGGCCGCCGCGGCCACCGCCGCCGCCGCCACCGCAGAGTCCATAATTAGGTAGCTTAGGTGCGAGAGGTGGTATGTTGAGAACACAGGCAAACGGCCGGCGGGTGGCAAGTGTAACAGGCGGCCGGCGGATGCCTTCTCCCGTGATCCCTTCCTTGTCCCCGTCCCCCTGTGTGCGCCTGTGCGGTCGGTGCGCCTACCATACCGATCCAGCATTTATACTGCAACGCAACAAAGGTCGAGCCAGCGAGGTAGCAGAGACAATTCGACGGTAACCGTGGGTGTTAACTGGTTAATCAGCACAACAGTCTTACTACGATCTAATTAGGTTGTAATAGATAACATCAGCAGTGGCAGACTGACCACTGGAGTAACCAAAGACCGCCTGGCAAGTAGCCAAACCACACTTGCATAGCATAATTAAGCTGTGGGTTTGACTAGTTGCTATGTTGCTCATGGATAAACCAATGATTATTCTACGCTTGAGAGCTGGTTAGTGGCGTTGCCATGACAGGCAAGTTAGTGTTTGACTCGGCAGTCATTAAGCTCGTTGCATGCACGTGGAGATCTATCTCAGCATTGTGCAAGGAATTACTTTCGGTGTGATATCTACACATACAGTGGTACGCGTGCATTGTACGACCTTGCTATACGTACGATGGATTCCCCGTCCAACACTTGCGATTAGAGACAAAATCATTGATGATTCAGTTTGTGGGCCATAAGATTTGCACTCTTGTCATACCGCCCCGCCCCGCCAGATCTCCCTTCTGTTCTTTAGTTCCCCCGCGAGTAACTTCTCCGGCTCGGCCCGGCCGCATGGAGCAAGCCGCCGATCTGGTCTCACGGAACTCAAGAGGTTTGGGTTCATCATCGATCCACGCCTACATCCCCTCAGGTAAACCTCATGTCGGAGACAGTCATCGCAAACTAATCAGTATTTATTTCCATGTCCATCCATACCAATAATCATCCTGTTCTCCATGCATCTTACCTACAGTAGTTTTCTTGGTTCCATCTACCAGGCTTTAACTGGGTCCGACGATGATATGCGCTTAGTCCCTTTGGAATCCTTCAGTTCACCCCCAAACACGCTTTTGTTTTGCCCATGCTAATGGCTGTTGTAATCCTTTGAAAAGTTCAGGAATAGAAGAAGAAATGACACCAATACAATGGATTCAGAGACACATCCTGCATTCCAAACTGCTCCTGATATAAAAGCAAAGATCCCGACATCCCAATCGTATGGAAGTCCAGTTTTGCAAACTGCCTATGATTTCTAAGCCATTCATGATGACAGTACTATAGTTCAGTCATGCAGAATTGCAGAGAGCTGGTTAATGTTGACCTCACATTTTATTCACATGTACAGTGATATACAGAGAGCAGAGAAAAGTGACCAAGTAAATCAAATACTCCCTCTGTCAGAAACGCTCTTATATTACGGGACGGAGGGAGTACAGATCACTTGGATACCGTTCCTAACTCTTAAGCATCCAATCCTTTTTAAGCATGGCAAGTCGCGCAACTACCGCCACCATGTCAGGCCGATCTTCTATATCCTCTTTTAGGCACTCAATTGCCAGCTTGCCAATTTCTTCCAGGCAATAGATATCTTCTTCTTCTGTTGCGATCTCCTTGTCCAACATCGCCCTACCGCTCTTTTCTTTCTCACAAACTTTACGGAACTCCAGAATGAGGCTACAGTATTCATCGTATACACTTCGCTTCCTGGTAATGAGTTCTAAGAGAATCGCCCCAAAGCTGTAGACGTCGCTTTTTTCTGTCAGTTGCCCGGTTTTAAGGAACAATGGGTCAATGTAAGCCATGTCCCCAGCTACAATCTTGCCGAAATAATATTCCTCTCTAAGCAGCTTCCATAACCCGAAATCCGAGATTTTTGGTACGAACTTGTCATCCAGAAGTATGTTGTCCGGTTTGACGTCACCGTGCCGTATGGCTTGACTTCCATAGGAGTGCAGATATGTTAAACCTTGTGCAGTTCCAATTGCAATATCCAGACGCAGGCCTAAGGGGAGCTTTTGGTTTCTGCTGTTGCTATGAAGGATGTCTTGAAGACTTCCTTTGCCAGCAAACTCATACACCAACATTGGAACATCCACCTCCAGGCAGCAACCGACGAGCTTGAGAATATTCACGTGCATCATATTTGTCTGGATCTCTATTTGCTCGATAAACTGCTCCTTTAAAGCTTCAGTTACCTTGACAGAGGACATAACTGCCACTGCGGTGTTGTCAGGAAGGGTTCCTTTGTAGACTCTACCAAAGCTTCTGATTAAAAGAAACTCTGAGTAACTGTTGGTGATTTTTCTTAGTTCACTTTTTGTGAAAATGTATATTCCCTTGATATTCTGCAGTACTGGACCTCCATTCCTTTTGAAATTTGTGTGCGCATTCCTACTGAAGATGCTCAAACTGTTCAAGTTGAAGAACACGGTAGAGTTAGAGCTGGAAATCCTTTCGCTTTGTGTTGTGTTGTTGTCTTGTTTTCCCCACAATGTCCAGTGACCTGCAGTTTTTTCTTCACCCTGCTGGCAACGAGCTTTTATTAGCATCCGAAGACGTTCTGCAACATCTTCCATTTGAGGGCGTTTGTCGATGTCCATTCTGAGGCACTCAGCTGCTAGATTTACAATCTTGTCAAGAACCTTAATGTTGCTCGACTGTGCTATATCAGCATCGAACATCTCTCTTGCCTTCTTTCCTTTTTGAACAGCTTGGGAGAAAGTTTCTATGAGGCCCATTCTCCCGTTTTCATATGCCTTTTTTCTCGTGACTAGTTCTACCAATACGAGCCCAAAACTGTAAACATCACTCTTTGGATCGATGCACCCAGTCTGAGCAAAAAACGGATCAAGGTAACCTATGCTGCCTATTACATTCAGTGTGTAGTGAGTCTTGTCCTTGGAAAACATTCTTGATATCCCGAAGTCGAATAATTTTGCACCAAAGTTATCATCTAAAAGGATGTTACCAGGCTTGAAATCACCGTGAATGGTTGGTGGACACATGGAAGAATGCATGTAGCTTAAGGCCTCTGCACAGTCTAGAGCAATACCCAACCTTGCATCTAAAGAAATGGGATATTCTCTGGAATCAAGAACTTCTCTGAGGCTTCCTCCGGAGATGTACTCGGTGATCATCATTAAAGCGTTTTCCTCTGAACAGTAGCCCAAGAGCCTAACAACGTTCTTGTGGTTGATTTGGCAATGTATGATTATTTCCTTAGCAAAATGTTCTTTCATATCTGGGAGTGGAATCTTGACTGCGACGGAACTACCATCTTCAAGAACACCATGGTAAACTTCTGCGAAGCCACCTTTGCCAATGAGAGTGCTATAGTTGTCAGTGATCCTTTTAATCTCAACCTCTGTGAACTTGTTTAGACCATCAATGTTGAATGATCTCCAGTTTACGTTTTCGTCCTCTTGGATAAGGTCTGCAGGCTTGACCTTCTTATGACTCTAGCAAAGAAGATTATATAGGGAGATCAAGAAAAAAATGAAAGAAAGGATAATATACACCAGGTCTCCAACACGATGTAAACTTCTTTCTTGAGGCTGTTCAGTAAACAAACCTGCTCAACTGACGAACCTCTGATACCAACTTCATCCAAGTAGTCCACACCTCCCGTTCTATCAAGCCTATGGATTATGTCCCCTACATCTGGTCTCTTCTTCGGGTCCAAGTCCAAGCATTCAATCCCTATCTTAGTGCATACTCTTACTTGTTCCACCCTTGTATCTCCCTCTAATGCCTGCAGTCGATCCATCCAACTTGAAACTACCTGATTCATCCAACCTGCCTACAAGGTTGCAATCAAGAGTTAATTCATAATCAGTAAAACATTCATTTAAAAATGTATCCTTTTATTAACTTGGAGCATAGTATAAATTGTTGTTACCTTCTCATCTTCGAAATAACTATTCTCTCCTGTTAGTATCTCTATGATTATAACGCCTAGACTAAATATGTCTAACTTGAATGTGAGTTGTCTTGTCAGGAGTTCTGGAGCAAAATATCCTCTGTTGCAAGATTAAGAAATCTGACTGATAAATGTGCAAATCAATTGAATAATACTTTTTCCCACCGAAGAGAATAATAACTTTTAGAAGGCTTGCTTACCGTGATAGAAATATTTGTTCAGTAAAAGCACTTGTTTGCCCTTCCTCGAAACACCTCGATAGACCAAAATCAGTAATTTTAGGTACCATGCGATCATCTAACAATATATTAGCAGGCTTGAGGTCCAAATGAAGAATGCACTTATGATGAAGACAATGCAGCCCCTCGCATATTCCCCTGATTATTCGATAGCGCTCTCTCCATTCAAGTCCAATAGATACATCTGTAGAGGAAGTGGCGGGACTTTTAAAAGTTCACACTTAATTTGTGTTGATGTTGACATTGTAATAATGTAAATGTAGGAATGCAAAGTACAAAACATTGCAGGTACTTCAATAACGGACAATAGGGTAAATAACAGTGGACCGAAAGGAAGTTGAGTATCCTACCGGCAATGTACTTATCGAGGCTCCCATTAGGTACATACTCAAAACAAACTAACCAGTTTCGTACATCTGCCATGACAAGCTTTCCCTCGTAGTTTTCCACCTTCCCTTGTGTATCAGCGCAATACCCCAGGATACGTACTATGTTCTCATGCTTCGCTTTCATCAAGCATGTAACCTCTGCGTGGAATTTTTTCTCATCCATACTGAACGTGTTGGACAGCTTCTTGACAGCGACTGTGTATTTTCCGACCACCCCCTATGTATGGTGACAATATGCATCGTCAAGCTTCAACTCATGTGTGTGTGGTCATGTGGCATTGCCAGTATGTTGTTTACCTTATAAACCACCGCAAACCCTCCGATGCCAATTCGGCGATCAGGAGAAAAACCGTTGGTGATGTCCTCCAAGAGTGATAACGGCAGTTTCATGGGCTCTGCATTTTTATCAACCAGCAACTGCTCCAGAACGTCGTGTCCGCTGCTGCCTTCGCGAGCCATTTGTAATCTCCTGAAACGGGAGTAATGCCGTTATCTATTTTCTTCTTCTTTTGATTGACGATGAGCAAATGTTCGAGTAAGGGGAATAGATTATTGGAACACAACTTCCAATAGCGATACGAGAACAGTTTTCCAGGGTCACTTTCAGGATGCAATTAGGAGGCGGCGACTGCTCCTCCCTTCAACAAGGGCGCCGCCGCGGGTTTCCCTAGCCGCCTAGCCTCCGCCACCATTGTGGCGGCGGGAAGATGAGGGAACCCCGGATCTGAGTGTCCAGGTCTGTGGTAGAGGTAGGAATAGTTTTAGGGTTTGTTTCCATCAACGGTGGTGTCATCGACATGGAATTAAGTCTCCCCGCCTTGCCCTTGTTTCGGTGGTGCTTTGTATCGTCAGGAGGCATGTGGAGAAAGTAGCCCTTGGAGGCGCCGCTCGACAAATGGTGGTGTTTCATCATCGAGATGGTCTTATGGGCTCCGATCCACCTCAAATTCGTCGGGTGGAACGGAATTGATGAAGCTCCGACGCAGATTCTTGTCGTCTCCTCAGGGCGGCGAGGTTAGGATTTCTTGTCGGGCATACGCGAATGTGAGTTCGAATGTCAAGGGCTTCAGATTTATCCGGGAGTTCAATCGTGGTGACTGTGGCTCCAGAACGGTAGTCTCTAGGGGCATATGCATGATGACTTTCCGGCTGTCATCAACAAGGCCAGCTCATCTTCGATAGATAAGCGGCACATCATTGACTCGTTCTAGCTAGCTATGGTATTGGTCGTTCGGTGGTCCAGGGACTTTGATGTATTTTTTTAATTATGTTTGGGGTGCTCTATACTTGTACCGAACCTTTACAATTGGATTCAAGTTATATTCGCAGAGAAATGTTTGAGTAATACTACTACTCCCTCCGTCCCGGTGTATAAGTCATTCGCGTAGTTCTAGGTCGACAATTTAACTATCTAAATATGTATTATATGTGACAAAAAATATATATTTAGAAACTACATCCGTGTAGAAATCCAGTGATATACTTTTCATGACATATAGCACATATTTAATTCCTCAAATCGATGACCTAGAACTACGCGAATGACTTATACACCGAGACGGAGGTAGTAGTATTTTCTTGCAGATAATGGCGAGATGAACGGACGGACAGCGCAGTTGGTTGACCAAAGGCTAATCGTCATTGGCCAAGAACACCACAAGAGACCAGATCTAGTGTGCATCCGCCGCAACGAAGAGTGGCTGGCGAGATTGATGCCCTTAGGCGGGAACAGCTATCTCGGGCGCCGGTCGGCTCGCAAGCTAATCGCATGCTAGATCGAATCATCAACGCCCAACAAATAATCATGGATCAAATAGTAAAAGTAGCACAAACGAACATACCTCGGCTAGACGACGGCGCGGCAAATCAAGCAAGCAATCCTCGAGACTTCGATCTAGCTGTCCTGCTGCTCAAGCTCAAGACGAAGGCGTGGCCGGCCGAGATCGATTCAGGTGCATGTGATTGCTGCCAGACCCTGGTTCCTTCCTTTGATAATTTGATTGATGATGATTCGATCTTCCCGTCAACCCTCCAGCTAACTAGTACCACATGTCTTTCTGTGGTCTCCTTACTACGAATTATCTTCTTCTTCTTCTTTTTTTCCGGTGGCACTTGGTCCTTACCACACGTATCGGCTCTAGCTAGAAGATATTTCAAAGTTGGACTAGTACCAACCAAAGGAACATGTTAGAAGGGAAAGAAATCCATACATATTTTAAACTAAACCAACTATTTCCATTTTAATTGATAAATCATGAAAAATGTGACAAACCATGAATTCCCATCTCTGTGGATGGCCCAGTGGCCAGCGAGCGGCTGTATGACCTGGCCGATGGAGGTTCAAGCCTCGGCTCGGACACTGTTGTCTCACATTCTCCTCTTAATTAAAAATCAGTAGAGGCTTCTCCCCATATTGGTCTAGTTTTATGAATTCTCATTATTCAAAGCACTATATATACACAAAGTTTAGGCACTTCTGCCAGGCAACTCACGCCATGACCCAACAGCCACACTCAGCCACTAAGGGCATGTACAATGGTTATATCTTAAGAGTGCCACGTAGGATAAATGATGAGGTGGAGGAGAGAGAAATCATAAAAAAAGGCTTTTCTTGTCTTATTTAAGAGAAGACAAGAGATGATCTCTTAGCATAATATATCTCACCACGTTTTTAGGAATAGCTAATTATTGAAAATAAGGCTAAGAGATGACCCATTGTAGACATGTTTTTTTGTCATCTCTAAATAAAACGCAAGACTTAAAATAAAACTATCCTATTAACCATTGTACATGTACTAACTCAACTAATGCATGGACTAACTAATTACCTACATGCACGCCCACGTACAAGTCTCACGTGGACGGGGCTTGCCTGCTCCCGTCTGCGTGCTCCCATCTATGCTCCGCACAGTTCCTTTGACATCGAACGGTCCAGTATTTTTGCTTTTCCAACTGTGAAAATAAATCTAGAGGCGTATTGTTTTCCTTCTGTTACATGTATCCCGTGTATAGTGCGGCTGGACCCGGCGCCGAAGCCTCGTCATCCTCGCAACTATCAGCACCGGCAGCGCGGCTGGAGCGTTGAGGCGGATGGAGCGGCAACGCGGGCGCCGACGGTCGTCGATGAGGTGGCACTAGCGTCGAGGGAAGAGGGCGGGCAGAATCCAGCGAGTGCTACACGCGTACTCGAGCAGGCCAGCCCTTTGCCGGCGATCTGGAACACAGCAAGCCGGCAGCAAGATCACGGCAAGCTCGCAAGAGCCGGCGGCAAGAGCACGGCGAGCTCGTCGTGTGGGCGCGAGAGGCGGTTCTCGGCGACATGAGGTTTGAGGTCGGCTCGGCCATGCTCACACCAACATCAAGGTCTTTGTCGCTTGGAGCTTTGGCCGGAGTTTAGCCGGCGACGTTGACATCGGCATGGCTGCTGCGAACGGAGTCCAGTCCATGAACGCGCAATTCCCGGATGTATTGAGAAAGAAGGTTTCAACGATGTGCGTGTATTACGGATGGGATGAAGTAATAAATGGGTATTCTTGATTTATCTTTTGGCAGTAAAAAAGGATGATGGGAGAGAGAAACTGAGGGAACCGTAGGATACAAAAGGAACGATGCGGAGCACCGATGGGAGCACGGAGGCGGGAGCAGGCAAGCCCCATCCGTTTCACGTACTAACAGAACCAACCCATAACCTTAACCACCTCCTGGAATCTCGCTAGGATCCCAAATACTAGTACGTGCATGCAACCAACAACCTCAACGGATGCATCTATCACTACTTGGCCGAATCACTTGGCTAGACTTGTGCTGCAGACCATCAGGCTTCACTGCTCACGTACCATGGCATCTCGTCTTGCGCCACATCGCGCAGCACCTCGACATCTCACCTCCTGCACGTTCAACTGAAGCTCCACCTGACTGCAGCTCCTAGACACTAACTACATGCATGACTCAACTCATGCGGCGAAATAAACATGATTAAACACCTATTCAACAAGGTTAACTCTAACAGCCGCCGCCATCGCAGAGTCCATAACTAGCTTAGCTAGGTGCAAGAGGTGGTATGTTTAGAGCACAGGCAAACGGCCGGCGGGTAGCAAGTGTCTGTAACCGGACGGGACGGCCAGTTCTCCCGTGATCACTTCCTTGTCCCCGTGTGTGTGCCGGCCTGTGCGGTCGGTGCGCCTACCGATCCAGCATTTATACAGCAACGAAACAAGGAGCTAGCCAGCGAGGTAGCAGAGACGATTCGACGGTAACGTGGATGATAACAGGTTAATTAGTGCAACAACCTTAGGGCTACTGGTTAATTAGGTAGATAATCATCAGCAGGGCCGGACTGAGACTGCTGGCCACAGGAGTAACCAAAGCCCGCCTGGCAAGTAGCAGAGCTACACAAGCTGTGGGTTTGACTAGTTGCTATATATGTTGCTCATGGATAAGCTAATGAGTGGTTTACACTTGCGTGCTGCGACGTTGCTAATATAACTAAAGTGCTACTAGTAGCTGGTTAGTGGCGTTGGCATGACAGGCAAGTTAGTGTTTGACTCGGCATTCATTAAGCTCGTTGCATGCACGTGGAGAGCTCAGCCTTGTCCAAGGAATTACTTTCGGTGTGATATCTACATACATACAGTAGTACGCGTGCAGAGTAGCAACGCAGGGAGAGAGAGAGAGAGGAGAGACGATCGATGGGCAGACTAAAAGTGATTAACTGACTGACACCTTGCCGGCCGGAGTATATATAAACGGCTGCTCAAACTCAGATGGCCAGTGTGTAGCACCTGTCAGTCCTCTCTGCGTATGGGTATGGGCACGCATCCTTCCAGCATCCATGGAAAGCCAGCATCATCTGTGCACTGCACTGTTGGTCTGTCATTTTGTTAGGACAAGTCCGTGGGTGTGATTAGGCTATCATCGTCCTGTTAGGACGATCGACAAAGTCCATACCATGATTTGTCCTTGATCCACTGTTAAGCCGCGAGCTGTATGTGGTTTTGGGGACGCATGTCGATATAGGTCCAGTTGGTTTACCCGACATTTGTAGCGGGTGGCAGAAGAACGGGACCCGGAACATGGAATGTTTTGACGGGGAAGTGGTGAAGAATCGTGCTGAACCAGTCTTCCCTTATTCGTGTGCTCTTTCCTACGATTCTGAGCAGGGACACAATCAGAAGCTGCACGGCGAGGCCGCGGCCAACAGGTCTGCAATAAGACGTACGGGGGCCGTTAGCTGGGACGAGGAGCACAAGTCTCTGCTAAGATAGCTCTCGATATTCTTTTTCGATAAAAAGAGGTCAAGATATCTTAAAATATACTCACTCCGTCCCATAATGTAAGACGTTTCTTGACAGTACACTAGTGTTAAAAAACGTCTTACATTATGAGACGGAGGGAGTAGCATCTAGCAAATACAACGCACCATGACACCCAACCTGTGCATAACTACACTACACACATTCAACTAGCATGTATCATGATTCTATCTTAGAAGTGCCACATAGGATAAATGATGAGGTGGAGGGAAAAGAAATCATAAGGAAAGGCGAGATGATCTCTTAACACAATATGTCTTACGACACGCTTTTAAGAATAGCCAGTTATTGAAGATAAGGCTAAGAGATGGCCCATTGTAGACATGTTTTTTTTATCATTTTTAAATTACATGCAAGACTTAAGATAGGACTATCTTACCAACCATCGTACATTGCCCTAACTTCGTTTAGCGCTCGTGGCATTAATTAGTTGACTGATCAAAGGAGGAGGATCAGTTTTCGTCGTGTGTTCCTGCCCTCCCCCTTTCACTTTCCCACCGGCCTGGACGAGTGCACATCTGCGGCGGGTGAGGCCGTGTTCTATAATGGTGAACGTGAACTAGGAGCTGCAGAGCTGCTGCCAAGACAAAAAGGCCGTCGATGAAGACGTACAAATAGGAAGACTATCAGTTTTCTTTTAAAAAATCAGAGACAAAAGATTGCTGTCATCCATTAATTAAGGAGAAGACAAATAGAGTTTAGCAAACAAGTGACACACTACAAAGGGGTCTTTACTCTCTCAAAATCATTATACTCAAATGTTTTAGTACCCGCAGTGAGCCAAAGCTTTGCCTCCTTCTTTATCTGTTGCAAGAGCAGTGGCGGAGCCAGGATTGGAGCAAGCCCCGGGCCCAATTTTTTTTTTCATGAGGGAAAAATTAACATGCTTTTAGCTACCTCAGAAGAAACCCCATACAAGATATGGCTCAATTGCATGAAAACTTTAGAGTTTAAACTCAATGCTTAACAATACAACAAAATAAAGAAAAAAAATTACAAAAACTACGAAGAACAATACATGATCAAAAAGAGTACCAAATCAATAGTTTGCTTTGCTTCATCAGTGCCTCGCATAACACCATGAATGGTGGGAGAAGAGTCAACACCTTCAAGACATCAAAAGAAACATTTTCATAAGTAAAGGCATAAACATCATGTGAAACAACTATCATTGATAAAAATTTAAAAATGTACCACTTCGAGGAGTTAAAAACCCTTTGCGAGACCTATATGATTGAAAGTGATACACAATATCATCATCATCAGTACTTGCAAATACATCTCGCTCAACATAGCAAACCATTCTTTAATTCAGCCAGTTATAACTCATTCATTCTATTCCTCAACTCAGTCTTGATTATACTCATAAACTCTTTCCACCGATGTGGTTGCAACAGGCAAAATCTCTTCATCTTCTTTTTCTACAATATGAAATGAAATTGGAAATTACATTAATTTGAGTTCAACAATGCCCAAGATATCTGACTGGATACAACATGGTATAAATTTCAGTTCAAAGCATCTTGTACACTGATACAACTCATACAAATAGAACATAGTTTAAGTAGAAAGCATCAAGGAGGAAACAAGGGAAGCATCAAAGAAAATTACAAGTTACGGCAGCCGGCAGTGAAGCAGCATCACATGGGCGAACGACGAACAGGACAGCGGCGGCCTACAGCCTGGGAGCAGGGGGAAAGTGGGTGGGCCGGGGGCGGAGCCACGGCGGACGGCGGCGCGGGCGTTGGAGTCCCTGCTGCTGCTGGAGATCGATCGCGTTGTCCCCATGCGTGCGACCTGCGGCGGCCGCGTGAGCGTTTCGTCCAACGGCGCTGCGTTCTCCTGTGCCCTCGTGCGTGCTAGATCGTTGGGTGGCGTTGCCTTGTGCTTGCGTGGATTTCTCGTAGGACAGCCCATCAAGGCTTTGGGCCTTCTTCTTTCGACTGGTTGCGCCCCGGGCCTGCAAAAAAAACCTATATACTCATAGCCTGTAAATTTTTCCACGCCCCGGGACTGGGCCCTGGGTGCCCGGTAGGGATGGCAATGGGTCGGGTTTGGGGCGGGTGGAGCTGGTCCACATCCAACCCATGACCCATCTTCCTACCCTCTGCCCATCCACCAAATTATCCATGGGCACAACTTGTGCCCATGCCCAAACCCGCTGGATATCCACATACCCATGGAGCTCCATGGGCATAGAAAAGTCAGCATGAAGCCTTCCCAAAGGTCAAATTAACTCATCATCATTCACTCACAAATGACAACATAAACTACATGCAAAAGTAGGCAACAAGTAATACAATGAGCCCTCAAGTGTGACATACCAGAGGTTGATTCTGTAGCATATAACTTATGGCACCAGTTGCATATTGCCTTCCATTTCCCATTGATTCGCTCTTTCTACTGTCACTGGCATATGGCCCCACATGTCATACAGGTATCCATTGGATATTCATGGAGCACAAAATATAACCGTGCCCAACCCGACTGTTCGTGGGTATCCATATCCATGAACCCATGGGCAGAAATGCGCCCCATACCCTTGCCCAACTGGGTCGGGTATCCATGGGTAACCAGATCCGTGGATAAAATTGCCATCCCTAGTGCCCGGGGCCCAGCTCCGCCCCTGTGCAAGAGGATCATGGGCAATGCAGATTTATTGCGGAAGATCCTAGTATTCCTCTCATTCCAAATAGTCCAAGAGACTAGCATGGTTAAAGAGGTCATCGCTTTCTATTAGGCTTAATCTTCTTGGACATGTCGTTCCACCAATGTTTAATGGATAGCTCTGTAACCCGTCTTGGTGTGGCAATGCAGTGAATGTGCAACTACTACTTGACCATCCACCATAGCCTCAAAGTGAACCGGTATTTGTAGAAGAGATGTGCTGCCGATTCACCTTCTTGCTTGCAAAGAGGGCAAAGTCCGCAATTTGGCCGATCCCTCATGGCCAACCGGTGTGCAGTCAACACCCTGTTTTGAATGGCCAACCAAGGGAAACACTTAATCTTCGCGGGGTGCGAGAGAGGGGTGAGTGGGCAAACTTTCCGTACGGTCATGTCCATCTCCATGCGAGTTGAATCATGGAATTGTGCATGGTACGTTGAGGAAGTGGGGTACTCCCCATTGCTAGTATGCTTTCAAAATATGCCATCCTCAATGTTGTCGTTCAGGTGGATGTCCTTAAGTTGCGCCGAAAGCACCAACATTGACGCAAATGCTCCATGTGGGGGTTGGCGTGCAATACACGTTGGAAGTCAACTTCGTCTCTGATCTATGAGTGGCGGGCCTTCTCATCTTTCAGTCTTGATTTCTTCTCCGACGAGGGGTTGCGTAGCGGCTGTTGTTGCTTGAAGACGACAAGATAGTTGTCGACACATGTCGTGTCACACGTAGGATTTTTTTTACACTGGAATTTTTAGTCGGTTTACATGGCACGAGTACGTGGGACCATGTGCCGCGACATACGGGGCATGAAACATCTCCATGGGAGCCCTGCGGGTGAGGCTAGGTATGACTATGCGGCCATTGCCTGCTGCTTGATCTCGGTCGGTCGCTCTGTTCCCCTATCTCATTCACCACTACTACCGCTCAAGAGTCTCGTTTCCTCTCCCTTGTCCACCACCTCAGTCGAGATCTATTTGGGGTGAGGGGTGGATCGAAGCGCGGGTTGGAGGCGTGTAGTGGAGAAGTATGCGGATGGCGACACAATCAAGGTGGAGAGGTCGATGGCGATCCTTTCCTGCTTCCCAAATGGGAAGAGGGTGATCAAGGAGGTGAGTGGGATAACCGTTGATGCGAATAAGGAGGAGATTTTCACATGTTTGGGCGCCAGAATTTGATCCCGATGGACATTCTAATTTGGGCGATGGAGGAGGCGGAATGTGCAGTTCTAGTACAATGCATTCTACGGGCTTCATATCGACGAAAAAGTGGGGACTTCGAAATCCGACGATTGGTGAAGTGGTGCTTCTGTTAGAAAATGTAGTAGAAAACAAAATATATGTCCTACAATCACAGTCCAGGAAAACTATGAAGATGCATAAGAGGTTTAGATCGGATCGTTAATAACTTTGATTTGCTGCCGAAGAAGAGTTGGTGTAGATCGTCGATGATGTCCCTCGAACCTTTAGAACAATCCCTCGAACCGAAGACCGAAAGCACGACATCTCTATAGATTGGAATCATACATGCTTCACAATCTGGTAGAGCTAATCGTTGCCGGCAAGAGAAGAAGAGAACCACACATGGCTTCTCTATTATGAGGATTAGAGAGATCCAGGTCTAGCTCTAAATAGATCAACTCCAATTTAGAAGTAGAACAAGAGAACTAGAGAAGGCTCAAAAACTTGTATGTTCAATTGTGGCCAAAATCTCTAGTATATATAGGTTGGAGAGCAGAGGGGCGCCACAAGGGAAGGAGAGACTCCTCCCCCTTGCCGGCCCTAGGGGTGGAGGAGTCCCCCTCCACCTCCAATTCGGGACCCTCTAACTTGTCATACAAGTTAAGGGGCACTCCACTTTGTTATTGGGCCCTAGGGCCCAATAACTGTCCACCACTTGGCCTTTTTATTATTTCTTGGCCCATTGATATTATATTAATTATAAAGCCTCTCAATCAACATTGGAACCTTTTATTATCAATTTAACATATTCGGAAACATTTTCCACCTATATATCAATTCTTGGTATTACCCGGTAATTAAACCCTGAAACTCTTCCGGTAAGTCCAAAATGCTACTGGTTTCTCTTGAAATTATTTCTAATATTAGTAGAACTATTTCATAAATAGTTTCTCATAAATCTTACATCAATAACACTCAACAGACTGTGATTCCCTTAAGCTTGTGACCATGTAGGTTCGGTAAAATATAGACATGAACAAAACCCGTTTCGTTCAATGACCAACAACGGAATCATGTACATCCATACTAATCCGTATGAATACACGAATGACATTCGAGTGAACATCAATTGGTGGAGGCTTTGTGGAGTGGTGGACTTTGGCGAGGGATGGCATCCCGACGCACAACAAGAGGAAGCTAAATAGTGCTTGCTTGGTCCATTTGGAAAGAGCTTAATAATAGTCTTTGAGGATAAATCAATCCCGGCTGATAGCCTAGTCAACCTCATCAAGGGTGATGTGTTTGAGTGGTTCAAGGCTAGGGCCAAATGCTTTGAATCCTGGTTGAGTAGCCCGGGTTGCTGCTGTTTGATATGGTCGTTTTCTTTGAATATGTTGATCGCAATCACCTTTTTGCTGGTTGTTTGGTCGTCGGGTTTGGCTGGAAAACTACTCTTCATTCTGCCAATCTTTTGGTTGTTGTTCTTCACGATGAATGGGCAAACCTCTGAACCATCCTGGTTGTCAGTTTGGTAGGGGTTGTTGGTTGCTGATGTGAGCTTTGTCTTTTTTTGTTAGTGTGATTTTTGTTGCTGGTTCCGGGCTCCATGTTGTTCCTTAGTTACCAGTGGTTAGATGTCGATAGTTCTTTGTTGCTCAGGTTCTGTTTTGGTCGTCTAGACTATCTAGGGGTTCTCCCCTTTTTATCTTCCATCTATAAATTTCACATGTTGTTTTCCTGCATGGTTCGAAAAAAAATCACATTGCATTAACTGTAACATGCACAAATTTTCATGTCAAGAATTTCTTTTTGCTTGTGTATAAAACTCTCGCATAGTTTAAATCGAAGTATTGAATTAGTATTCTACATAATATTTAGAAACTATATATCCAATTCCGTGACAATGGGTGAGGTATAGTTTAAATGGTTTTATTCCATGGGCTCCAAGTTTTTTGATTGAGAGTGGATTTTATTAACTCCAAATAAAACATTAAGGGAATACAAACATAATGAGGACACATAGAACATGTGCATGACTAAGATAAAGACAATCCTACAAATACACATGCAAACAATTACGTCATACAAAGTCATCCAAGACCGAAGCTCCACCAATTACATGGTCATCAAAGACCAAGGTGGATGAAAAAGAAAAGGAACAACTCACAAGCAATTGGTGAATTACAACAAAAATCATCCACACCAACCATCTCTTGTACACAAGGACAATGAGAAATATTTTTCAACAACAATGCCTAGCAAGGGAATGACACACATGCACTGCCATTGTTGGATCTAACCATCGAAGGCCAGATAGTGGGGTTTGTCCCAAAAAAACAAATTTGAGTAAACTCCAAGCCATGCCTTCTAGAAGGTAACGCCACCATTGCCACACATAACCAACTAGGGTCAGACCTAGGGTTTCACCCTGAAGCTTGAGACCGGGTTCTTGAGAGATACCACCAAATCAAAGTCATAATATGATGCCGCGTCTAGTTTTAACAATCCCGGTAGGTACATGCATGCACGGTCCACATAATAGATGTCGGATGTGGCCACCAATTTGGGCTTTGGGATGTCGTAAACATATTATGTAGTCTACAATATTATTTTCTCTGTATACCTAATAATTTACTAGAAACCACTATCAGGATATTTCTAAGATTTAAAGATACACACGAAGATACATATACTATGGTCATGTGAGTGTGACAAATTAATCAGCAGAAGCATGCAATTTTTTGTATTCTTATTCTTGTGGTTATGGGGATTGAGTTTATGTTATTTTATGGCACAATGTATTGAGTAGAAGGAAAGTAATGTAATTCCATTACAAAAATGGCTCAAATTAGCACATGGCATACACATTTTTCAGTGGCAGACACTACAGCTTAACAGAAAATACTATTATTTATATTGAGCATAATTATCATAATATCTAAAATAAATAATAACTACGACAACCAGTTTTGTATAATAGCGAGTTATAAACATGTATTAAAGTTTAATTTATTTAGACTCTCCCGAGGGCATACATATTGCTTGGATTTTCCACCAATCAAAGTTATTCGAGACAAGAGCTCCCTGCATGGGACGTACGCGCACGGTGAGCTGGCCTGCCTCATAAGAAGGACGGACCGGCGCCTCCGCGTGCTCGATGTGGCCACCGACGCGGCGGCCACCTTCCCGACACGGCCTCGCAGGGCCCTCACGTGCACGCTCGGGAGGGTGCCCTCCACGGGAGAGTACAAGGTCCTTACCATCGTCCTCAAAAGACACAAGAGATGGGGCAACGTTTGGTACGACCAGGTTGCCATGGTCCTGACCCTGGGAAGCAACGGCGGCGGCAAGTGGAGGGGCAGAGGAAGCCCTCACGTGATGGTGCAGAGGTGGCACAGCGACGTGGCTGTCGTCAGGGGCGTCGCCTACTCCATGGAGTCGTGCCTGCACGGCCACCAGCCAGAAGAGCACGTGATCGCGGGGTTCGACCTCGAGACCGAGCAATGGCAGCCGGATCCTGGTACGGCCCCCCGGTGCACGAGGCCGACGACCACGCGGTCGCCGTCGACCACGCCGACAGGAGCCTGGCGGAGGTCAATGGCTTCCTGGTGGCGGCCCACCGCGACAAAGGCGCCTCTGTTGTAAGGCTATGGTTCTGGATGAACGTTGACGTGGAGAACCGTAAGTGGTTCACGCTGTACAAGGTCCCCATGACAGGCCTCAGCTTCGAGAAGCCATTGCGGGTGCTGGACGACGGGAAGATCGTTGTCTGGTCGTTGGTGCATGGGTCCTGTGACGGCGTGCCACAGATATATGACCCGAGCACCGAGACGTTGACGCAAGGGGCGGTGACGGCCAATTGCCACGCTGTCGGCGCCTGCACCGGATGCTTGGTGCGTGTTGGGGATCCTCGTAGACACAAGACGCTGGAATTGTTGGATGCATGGAATTCGGGTGGTTTGAGCAGGACGATCGAGTATGGTCATGGCAGGTGCCGCCGTAAAAAGGCGGTAATTATCCAGAGCATTGCAGCTAGTGTCTATTAATCAGTTTCAAGATATAGGACAGTATCTTAGTTTAAAAAGGCGGCAATTATCCAATTTTTGAGGAACCTATTACCTGAGTTAAGCTATTACCTTAGTTTTTTTTTTCCTTTTTTGAGGAACCTATTATCTGAGTTGGTTGCAATAGAACACAGTTTTTAAGAATATAAGTATTGTTGTTTATCTTTTCGGAAAATGCTTCAAATCATCTAAATGATTTTCTAACTCTCTCTCTCTCTCTCTCAAGCTCGTCTGCAACGAGGAAGACGACCATCCAATCCATAGGTGCTGCAATTGTGATTTGACGGATTAGGACATCCATGATGTTAAAAAAAATGTAGCGGGGGTTTCAGATTTTTCACCGGTCCGGTCCAATAGTTGAATTTTTTTGGTTCAATCTCGTTTTACAATTGTACAAAGGAAAACTTTTTAAATCAACCGACTGAATTTGTCGATCCGCCAGCTGCCTTCGACGCTTGTCACACGTCCCCGTCGGGCCATGCACCACTCTAGCACTTTGCGTTAGGCCAACTCCACCGTGCGATCCCAAACGGACGTCCATTTTATCCGGATTCTGTCCGTTTGGGCAGGGGGATGAGGTTGTGTCCGAGCCTGTCCTGGGATGCGGTGGCTGTGCGTCCAGCGTGGGGCCGCATTCTTTACCCCATCCTGTCCACGTCTATTTAAAAAAAAGAGCAACGTTTCAATTGCCAAGCCCTAGTTCACGGCCCCAGTTCAACGCCGGCAACAAAGCCAACGGCCTACACGTCCATCGCCGACATCAGCCAGCGGCCGGCAACACAGACAGCCTCCAAAATGAATGGTTGTCCTCGCCGGCAACACAGCCAGCCTTTAAAATGAATGTTTTTCTCGCCGGCACACAGCCAGCGGCCCAGCGGACGGGCGGCACCCATGCCAGCCTCCAAAAAAGAACGACCACGGCCGATCGGATGACCTAGTTCAGGCCGTCGGCGTCGAGCATCTCCTTCTGCCTGGCCTCGAACCAGGCCCTTGTCTTCTCGCTCATCTTCGACAAGTCCACGCTCATGATCGCAAGGGCCACCTTCTTCGCTTTGGTGGCAGCATTGGTGGCCTCGATGTCGAGCTGCCTTTGCCTGGCCTTGACGTTGTCGGCCTCGATGTCGAGCTGCCTTTGCCGGGCCGCCTCCTCCATGTCGAGCTGCCTCTGCCGGGTCGCCTCCTCCATGTCGATCTTCCTTCTCTTGGCCGCCTCCTCCATCTCAAGCTTCTCCCTTTGAAGCTCTAGGTATTGCTTCATTTGCTCGTCCTTGCTTTGCCGCTTCTTCTCTTCCCTCGCATCCTTTTGTGACATCATGCCATGCAAAGTGTCATGCAATGCCATGGATGAGGCATCACGTATGTCGTCAACCTTTGAGTTGGTCTTGCCCCTCGGCCTCTTCAACGCCTCGCCATCTCCACCTCCGGCGAACTTGGTCGTCTTCAGGCCTCTCTTCCTTTGGAGTTCACGGTATTGGTCCTTGAACTTTGGGCAATTGTTGATCATAGTCCAAAGGTGCGTGAGAATGAACGGCTTGTCATTGTGCCGAGCCTTGAATGTCTCCAAAGATTGAAATGCCTACACCACATGATCAACAACAAGTGAACATGCAAACATGTACAAGGCCGAAGTCTCATGCCCGTAGCAAGGAAAGGGCAAGGAAGGAGAGCATACCATGTCCCCAACGCCGAGACCACTCACGGGTCGTGCTTCAACCCTCTCAAATGCGGCTTGATACTTGTTGCACTCTTGTTGGATGAACAACCATTTTTTTTGAATCGAGCCGATGCCACGGTTGCTTTCAAATTGGTAGGGCTCAAACAACTTCCTTTCATGGAATGTTTTGTGGACTCTCGTCCAAACAACAATACCCTTTTGTTGCGCGCCGGTCCTTGGATCTTGGCTAATCTCCATCCAAGCTTGGCAAATCAACTTGTCCTTATCTTGTGTGTATGAACCCGTGCGAATACTCTTCCTCTTCTTTTGTGCTTTCGCTCTTTGTGTCAGCTCGTCGATGAACAATGGATCGCCACTAATATCAATGTCATTGCTTTCTTCTTCATCACCATCACCTTCGACATAGATGTCATCGTCTTCATGCCACGAATCACCATGGTCGTAGTCAGCACGGTCGTCGGCCTCTTCGTCGGCAGTGAACTAGCCGCGGCCATCCTGACTTTGGGTCTCCTCGGGGTCGTAGACAGGGACGTGCCCACCCTCGTAGATCACTTCCTCCATGAACTGATCGTAGTAGGGGTCGTCGACCGGTGGCGTTGGTGTTGGCATTCCGTCAAACAAGACACGGGGGGGACGACATGGTGCCAGTAAACGGCGGCCGTGCTTGCTTTCTTTGCATCTCGATGGACGGCCGGCTGCTGCTGCTGGACCCAGGGGTGACCTTTAGGTCGATGATGGCCGAGGGGCGCGGTGTGGACGGCGCGAACATGCCAACGTCCAGCGACCCCCCGAAACGGGTCTGGCCGTCGTGCCTTGGCGGAGGAAATCCGGGCGACAAGGGCGTAGTCCGCGACGTCGGCGACTGGCAGTGCGGAGGCCGGGCGACCGACGACCCTGTGCTCGCCGGACCGACGGCCCCTCCAAAGAAACCGGGCGGACGACAAATACCAGCCATGAGAAGGGCGTGCGCTTTGCTGACGATGGTCTCCTTCTCCTCGACCTCGGCCTTGTGCCGCGCGGCCTAAATCGCAGCGCGGTCGGCGGCTCTCTTGGCCGCGGCGATGTTGTTCTTGGCGACCGCCCTTCGGCCCCTCCTTTTCGCCGATTCCGCGTCCAACTTGGCGATCTCCTCCGGCATGCACTCTGACCACGGCTTCCTTGGCGCCTTGCCCTTCTTCTTCTTGGCCATTCCGGGCGGGTCGACGGCCAGCCCGTCGGAGTTCGGCTGGGCGTCGGCCATGGACGGGGGAGGGAGTGGGACGGGCGGGACGTGGGAGGGTTTGGGGGGGGGGGGGGGGGGTTGGCGCCAAAGGGGCTGCGGGGGGTGGGGGGTTGCTTTGTGTCACCGACAGGCGGACCAGGGGCGGACAAGCGCGCGCGTCCCGCCCGTCCGCACGCTGTCCGTTTCACCCCAAAAGCGGCACAAACTTGGGCCGCGGATGGGTCGAAAGCGAACACAAAATGAACAACAGTCTGTTTGCTCCTGCGCGCTGGGCCGCCTGGTTTGTCCGTTTTATCCCAAACGAACGGGGCCGGACAGGATGGGGTCGCGGGGTGGAGTTGGCCTTATCCTTCCGCAGCTAACCACAACCTTGCGTCTAACCCATGCGTTTTCCCCTTCGTCTCCCTCTGCTCATGAAGCCGTAGCGCTCATATTTGTCCTCCACTCCGACAGCTCATCACCCTCGTTGATGCAAAATCAGCTCTGAGCCCCAAAGCATCTCGCTCGCAGCTCACCCCGGCAGCCAAGCCCAAACCACAAGCACTCGTCGGCGCGGCCGACGCTACAATACAACGGTCACGATGTAGCAGAGGCACCGAGGCTCCGATGCAACAATCGTCTGTGGTGCAGTGGTGCCCCCGACGCACCGGTGTGATGTCCCCTTTTGCACTAGGCAGGTACGTTGTGGCCGGCCTAGCAACACCGGCTGGCCGTGAATCTCCACTCGCGACGCTATAGTGAGGTGCGCTGGGCTACAATGGAGTGATGCCGAAGGCTGCAATGGAGCGTCGCGTGGGGTCGACATTGAGCTTCGTCGAGTCTGCACTGAAGCGCCACCCGAGCTGCATTGAAGCATGCCGGAGCTGCAATGAAGCATGAATGGGTTGTTGAAGCTCGTCGGGGGTTGCAATGGAGTGCCGTCGGGCAACCCGAGGCTGCAATAGAGCGAACATCCTTTCACTTTTTTCTTCGAAAAAGGTGCATATTGGGTAATCGAGATAAGTGGCTGTCAACACTGTGCACTCAAACAACTTTTATATATTCGAGTTATTTTGTTTTAAATTAGTTTTTTCATTTGCAAAAAGTCCCAAAATCCCGATAATTGCCATTGTCTGATAGGACAAAAATCCCTATAATTTTTTAGAGGTGATTGTTTTTATAAATTCGGCATGCGCATTTTTAATTTATGTAGCATGAATTTTTTTCCCCATGTTTTAGAGTGCCCCCGTGGCAGTTTTTAATTAGAGCATTGCATTTAAATAATTATTTACATGGCATTTGTATTACTAAAAGGATTGCAATTTCATTTTTGAAGAGCATGACATTTAATATTAGTAACAATGGTAGTTTTTATTTTTTGTCTAAAGGATGACATTTTTACGACCAAGAGCATGCCATTTTTTATTATTAACAGGTGACAGTTTACTTTTGAGGGAATGTCATTTTTATTATTTTTGACATGGCATTTCTGTTTGTAAAGAAGATGGCATTTTTAATGTCAATAGGATGACATTTTTTATGTTGAGAGGATAGCATTTTTTTAATTTTAATTGCACGGCAGCTTTTCTGGGCTTATCCAGATAAAATATTTTATCTAGTGGATGACAGTCTTATAAACTTTCATGGCATTTTTTTTTCAAAGCATGTCATTTCAATAAAATTTGCGCGTATTTTTTAATTCATGGCATTTTTGTTTTTTAAAGATGGCAGTTTTTATTTTTATTTGGAGGATGGAAGTTTTTAATGTTAGCATGGCAAAAAAAAAGCAGATCACTCAAACCTTTTTTTGTTTAAAATCTGTATTTTTTTTGGGGGGGAGGGGGTGTTAAATTGTAATGTGCAATTTTAAACAAGGAAAACGCTTTAGCTGGGCCTTTTGGATCTGGGGGCTCTCGCTGGGCCTGCCTGCTGGCGAAAGAGCAAAAACGGTCGCTGGGAGCTGCTCCCCTGGCGGTCGAACGCCAGATATCGGCGTCGAAAAAAAAAAAACTTCCGGCCGATGGATCTCCTCTCCGCCGCCTACGGCGCCACCTCCGACGACGACGCCGACGCCGCCCCGGCTCCCAGCTGGCCCGCCACGGCCCTCCCCTCGGCCGCCCCGCCTCCCCCGAAGCGGCCGCGGTGGGAATCTCCCCCGTACCCTGGGTACCCGCCACCTCCTCCCCTCCCCGCCCCGCGACCGGCCCCACCCCAAGCCGCGCCGCCGCCGCTGGCTAGCAGAAGGTACGTCTCCAAGAGGGAGCGCGCCCTCCTGGCGGCATCCCAGCCTCCCGTGGGCTCCGCGGCACCGCTTCCGCTGCCGGTGGCGCCGGAGTTCGACTCCCCAGGTGAGGACACCCTTGACCCCCTTGTTCTAGGCACTGCAGAAGTTGGATATGCAATTCTAAGTTTCTGGTTCCGGTTAGATCTGCAAAATTGATGTCTGAATATGCATTCTGTCCAAATGTTTAAGTGAGATTCCCGTGTCTTCTATGTCAAGATAAACTTGAGCCGCCATTCATCAATGGCATAATGCAAAATTTAGTATCGTCTGATCGTGTGTATTTACATACGGGTAATGGTTGAACATGAAACTATCTGAGGAGTTGTGGAGACTTACTGGGTAAATGTGCATTAAAAGCTCTGAATTGTTAAAGAAAATTGAAGCCCTGTTTTGTCCGTTATTGTGGTATTTGGCTTCTTAAACACCATTTATGTTCCTTGCTCATATGCTCTATGCTTCTTATTGCAGTTGTTGGGTCTTTTGCTGATTCAAATATTCGAGCTGATATTTTGCATTCTTTACGGTGCCAACCAAAGCCTGGATCAAACAACAGTTCACCTTTGAAGCTCTCAGTGTCTTTGATGGGCCACACTAAAGCAGTCAATTGTGTGGATTGGTCACCGAGTCATGGTATGTAGATATTCTCTGTACTTTGATTTATATTTACCAAATTATAAGTAACACACTTAGAAATGATGAGGTGTAAGGTGTTCTCTAGGATTACGTGTTACATATTTAAAACAAATGTAGGATTCTTGCCTTTTGGTTTTTAATTCATAGTAAATTGTTGTATTATGACAAACTGGTCTTCTAACATGAAAAGAGGATGGTATATTAACTAGTGATGAAGAAAGGTCATGCAATACATGTCCTCATTCATAATGACAGCAGTTGTAAAGTTAATGATATAAACCTGGCAAAGTATTATCTATACATATCAAATGCCATATCACTCTATTATTACATTCTCTTAACCCACAAGTAAAAAGTCGGATAATGTTATTATACATGGGAACAAAGTTGGAATTATTCTGTTATTCAGATAGTTGAAGTGTATATCTTGATGTTGTGTTGCTCAATTCGATAGATATATTAAGATTCTTTGGTATGTCATACGATCATGTTCCACTCTTAACTACTGCTACCAAGTGTGATGTATGAGATGACTTGATGGTAAATTTGTAATTTACATATTGATATACACAGTTTCAGGATAATTCTGCTCTCTGTTTTTATTCTATTCAATTAGAACATTATTGCCAGCAGATACTCACCAAGAAGCAAATTCACAGGACATCTTCTTGCTTCTGCTGGAATGGATCATACAGTCCGCGTATGGAACGTTTGGAACAGAGGGGATACTACCGCTCGAGTTTTAAAACATCATACTGCTGCTGTAAAGGATGTGAAGTGGTCCCATCATCGGCCCTTCTTACTTTCTGGCGGGTTTGATTGTTCCTCACGACTAGTTGACGCTGAGGAGGGAAAAGAAATCAGGGTATTCAAGGAGGATCAACCAGTGGAGGTCATCAAGTTCAATCCAAGCAACTCAAATCTCTTCCTGTCTGGTGGGTCCAAGGGTTCTCTTAGACTCTGGGATATTCGAACTGGCTTAGCAACTAAAGAGTTCAACAGAAGTCTTGGCACCATCCTTGATCTTGAATTCAGTGCTGATGGGAAGCAGTTTATCTCTTCAACTGACACAACCAGAAGCAATGTTAGTGAGAACACTATAATAATATGGGATACACTACGAGAAGTTCCTCTATCTAACCAGGTAACATATTCTAAAACTACTCCCTCCGTTCCTAAATATTTGTCTTTCTAGACATTTCAAATGACTACTACATACGGATGTATGTAGACATATTTTAGAGTGTAGATTCACTCATTTTACTCCGTATGTAGTCACTTGTTGAAATGCCTAGAAAGACAAGTATTTAGGAACGGAGGGAGTATTTATTTGTTTGACCTAGCATAGTATTTTGTACTTTCAGTACCTCATGATATTATCCCAATTTGTATTTACATATTCAAGTGAGGTATATTTTGAAGATTGAAATAAAGTAGAAACAATGCTTATTTAAGATGCTTGTTATTTTCTTATATTTTCTTCTATCTGACTCGTCAAGTTATTTTCACTTGTATAGCTCATTTCTGTCAAGTATAACTGCAAATTTAGAGTCTAGAGCATATATAATTAGAGGAGGAAAACATGTCCATTGCCTTGAATATACTATGGTACTAATAGAACTTAATTAATTGATAACAACATATTTCCTTGAATATACTATGATAGTGATGCAGTAGTATAGTACATTGAAATACGAAGTTAACAGTGCATATGCGGTTGACAAATTGGTCCATGAATGTTGAATACCATTGAACAAGTCATTACCCATTTTCGAAAATGTTAATATGTATTGAGATTCTTTGTCTGATTTTGGTTAGTACTCAATAGCGAAAACAGGTCGAACTTGTTACCACATTCCTGCATTTTCTTGCTCCATTAGTATATATGTATGTCTTGTTAACTCCTTTACCCAAAATTTTAGTATTCTACATGTAGCACTGTGGAACAAAGACAAAATCTTGATTTTTTAATATGGCCACCAATCATCATGCTATATTGCTACTTGTTGTGAAGAGGAGTGAAGAAAACAATGAGTCTTGGGCCGATAATTAGTATGCTAAATGATAACTTGAGCTTGCTCTTCTAAAAAAAATCTAGTGCCTGCGCTTGTGGGCTCAGGGTGAGTGGGTGACCCCTCTGAGCCGCAGATTGTTTTGGCCTTTTGAGATGACCAAGATTTGATTGAACTTGAGTGATGTGCTCTGACTTGAACTGAACTCATGGACTACCTAACCTAATCTATGTACTCTTTTTTGAAGATCAGTGATCCAGTCTATGTACTCCATAACATGTATTCCTATATTTCAATGTGTTTGACATGGATACTTAAAAATTAAGGCTTCTCTAATCTAATGCCTACCGAGTTGCCACAGCTGCACGGTAGTCCTCTCCACTGACCTTCTTTTCAGTTTGGAGCTGATAACTGTGCTCTGCTTACTAATGTGCCCCATTACAGTTTTTTCTGTGTTCACTAAAAGTTTTTGTTTCATGTTGATTTCTGCAACAAAAAAAAAAAAGAGAACTGGGTCTGAATAATCATACTGGGACTTGACAAAAATCCCACTTTGTATCACAGGTTTATACAGAAGCATTCACCTGTCCCTGTGTGAGATACCACCCGTACGAAGCTTCTTTTGTCGCGCAATCCAACGGCAACTACATCGCGATTTTCTCAGCAAGGCCGCCATTCAAGCTAAACAGGTATAGGCGGTTTGAAGGACATGGAGTGTGGGGCTACCCGATAAAGTGCAATTTCTCCTTGAGCGGGAGGGAACTTGCGTCCGGTTCATCCGATGGCTGCATCTATTTCTATGACTATAAATCCTCGAGGTTTCTGAGGAAGATCGAAGCCTTCAAAGAAGCGTGCACTTGTGTTGCATACCACCCTGTACTACCCAATGTGATCGCTGCATGTGGCTGGACTGGTGAAATATCTGTTTTCGAATGAAGGGCACTGAACCTTGCAGTGTTCTCCCGTATCTCTTAACTGCAGATTCATGTTGACCTATCATTAGTCGCAGTGGGGGTTGGGAGTTGGCTACTGAATCAGCAGAATATGTTTGACGCTGCAGGTGTTGCAGCTTACATTTTGTATCCACGGAAGCTTTGTTGATGGAGTAGGATGAATTGAATCAAAGGTAAAATGCATCGCCACTCGCGTCATTTAACTTTTGTTCAACATGCTCAGTATTGTCCTCTCAAACTACTACATGTTTGATTCCCTTTTAACTTTGCAGGAGGTGCAGCGGCGGCGGCGTGGCCATTGCTGGCAAGGTGCTTCTGTCCCCATATTCTGCTCTTTAATTCTGGGATTTTCGAGCTGTGCCATGCCAAATATTCCCTCCGCAGGTAGGGTCTTCTTGGATTTGCTCTCTTGTATCTTTGCGCTAAATCAGTTGATCAGTTGGACATGGGTTGTTCACTCAATGCAAGAGGGAATCAATAAATGGTTTCACAAACAGAATAAAACACAATGACTGACAAAACATCGATGAGGACTGCAATTAACTGAATATATATAGTTTCACAAACAGAGGTAGCTGTGGCCGGTGTAACCGGAGTTATGGGCGACGCAGCGGGATTGACTGGGCTTCCAATAGTTAGCTAGGTCATGCCTGTGATTAGAAATAAGTTACCTGCTGAACCAGAAAAATCAACAGTCGGACTGCTGAAAATCTGAACCGACAGCCTCACATGTTTAATTTTTAAATATTGTGCTTTTGAAATAAAAAGAAAGAACAACAGGGTGCCAGCAAAGGATGCTACAGCGGGAGTGTGGTTCTTCAAGGGGGAGTTTTTTTTTTGTTGAGATTCTTCTTCAAGGGAGAGTTGGAATACCAGACCTGGGCCTTTTAGCATGGAAGTAATGGGCCAAGACACGCATGTTGTGGGAATGCAATTGACAGTAAACAAATTCCTACCCATAAAAAAAAATCAATAAATTCCTCTAATAAAAGATATGCAAAAATAGTTAGCCCAAAGAAAGGATAAACAAACACGTAGGTTCTACTTCTATATACGAGTATATATTCTGATAAAGAAATGTTCTCTTGGAACTCTGGTAATGGGTCCCTCAAAGAAAAACTCAGGTAATGGCTATTTTTTTTCCTGACTATATAGACTAATAATTCATATAAAAAGGTAATCTGACTGACTGTCATATATTTTGAAACTAATTAATACACACTAGCTCCAATGCTCTGGATAATTGCCACCTGCCATAACCATACTCGATCGTCCTGCTCAAATTACCACCTGAATTCCGTGCAGCCAGCAATTCCAGCGTCTTGTGTCTGCGAGGATCCACAACACGCAGCAAACATCCGGTGTAGACGCCGACGGTGTAGCGGTTGGCCGTCACCGCCCCTTGCGTCAACGTCTCGGTGATCGGGTCATATATCTGCGGCACGCCGTCACGGGACCCATGCACTGACGACCAGACGACGATCGTCCCGTCGTCCAACACCCGCAATGGCTTCTCGAAGCTGAGGCCTGTCATGGGGATCTTGTACAATGGGAACCATTTACGAGTCTCCACGTCAACGTTCATCCAGAACCACAGCTTGATGGTACATGCGTCTCTGTCACGGTGGGCCGCCACCAGGAAGCAGTTGACCTCCGCCAAGCTCCTGTCGGCGTGGTCGTCGGCCTCGCGTACCAGGGGCCCGTACCAGGGATCCGGCTGCCATTTCTCGGTCTTAAGAGCATCTTTAACAGCCGCACCAAACAAGCGTCGCGTCGTAAAATTGTCCATTTTTGCGCGCGCGCAACCGGTATAGTGGCTCCAGCGGGCGCGTAAAAACCGCGCGCGCGGCATATGTAGTTCAGCGTGCGGGCAGAAACTCCATCGCGCGCCGCTTATTTGCTGCGCCCGCTCCCGCGTGCTGGACTCTCGCGCGCTCGCTCGCAACTTCCCCTTCCCACTCCAGCCGCGGCGCCGCCGCCGCCCGCGCCACCCGGCGACCGTTCCGACGCTTCCCCGGCCTATCTCTGCGCCGCGGCGGCTTCCTTCACCCCCCTCTAGTCACCACCGCCCCTCGCGCGCGTCCGTCCTCCGACGAACAGCGCCCGGGCGCTCGCTACCGCTCGGCGCCCGCAAGGTGTTTGACAAAACGTCCACAAGGTATGTATTGCTCAAACTTCATGAATTTGGTGCATGTTGATTGTAGTTTTAATAGCATAGTATTGAACATTGTAGATGAGTTCGTTGTATGATTCTTCCGAAGAAGAATTTGATATGGAAGAGGAGGAGGATCTTGCAATGATCCTAGCATAGCACCTTCCAGAAGGTGCCAACCGCTTTGCGTATGTTGGCATACGGTATGCTGGCTGATCTAGTTGAAGATCACTTGGCTATGGGTAAGAGCCAAGCCATCATGTGTGTCAAGCGCTTCGCAGTCGGAATTGTGCAAGTGTTTGGCCAGGAGTATTTGAGATCTCCCAATGCTGAAGACGTCGCAAGGCTATTGGAGATGAACAAAGCTCGCGGCTTCCCTGGTATGCTTGGCTCAATAGATTGCATGCATTGGAGTTGGAAGAATTGTCCAAAGGCATGGCATGGGCAATTTCACGGCCAAAATAAGGGTTCCACTATAATCCTTGAAGCGGTGGCCGATCAAGAGACTTGGATTTGGCATGCATTCTTTGGAATGCCTGGATCTTTGAATGACATCAATTTTGTCAACCGGTCATCACTGATGAATAAGATTGCAAATGGTGATTTGCCACCGGTGTAGTTTGTAGCAAATGGCCGTACATACAACTACGGCTATTATCTAGCGGATGTCATCTATTCAAAGTGGCAAACCTTTGTGAAGCCGTTGAAAAAGCCAGAAGGTAGGAAAAATCTTGATTTCCACAATGCTCAGGCGGCGGCTAGAAAAGATGTGGAGAGAGCTTTTGGGATTTTGCAAGCCTAGTTTGCTATTGTGAGAGGACCGGCTAGATTTTGAGATCAAAAAATGCTTTGGTACATCATGCACGCGTGTGTGATCATGCATAACATGATCATCGAGAATGAGCGTGGCCAAGATGTAGACTACTCTCAGTATGAGTTGTTGGGACATCCCGTGCGAGTGCGACGGAGGGCTGAAAGGGTGGCCCGTTTTGTTGCCTCCTATCATGTCATTCGACGTCCGGCAACGCATGATGAACTCAAGAAGGATCTCATTGAGAAGTGGTGGTCATGGAATGGACGACAAAGAGCATCATCATGATTTGTGCGTTCGACATTGTATTGTTGAACTATTTGTTGGGTTTATTGCACTATTTGTTGTTTGAACGATAAACTGTTTGTTTGAGTTGTAATAACGAAATTGAACTATTTATTTTAATTTATTTTTGTTTGTGTTTGATCTTTTGCCTCTGTTTTGGAATGCATATGTTGTTTGTGCGAGAGCCGCGCACGCGGTGCATTTTAGCGCGGCTGCTGGAGCCAGCACTGCCCGCCGCGCCAAACCAGACGATGGGCGCGCGTCAAAGTAGTTTTTAGCGCGCGGCGCGTCCGACGGCTGTTGGAGATGCTCTAAGGTCGAACCCCGCGATCACGTGCTCTTCTGGCTGGTGGCCGTGCAGGCACGAGTCCATGGAGAAGTAGGCGACGGCCCTGACAACGGCCACGTCGCTGTGCCGCCTCCGCACCATTACCTGAGGGCTTCCTCTACCCCTCCACTTGCCGCCGCCGTTGCTTCCCAAGGTTAGCACCATGGCAACTTGGTGGTACGAAACGTAGCCCCATCTCTTGCGTCTTTTGAGGACGATGGTCAGGACATTGTACTCTCCTCCCGTGGAGGGCACCCTCCCGAGCGTGCACGTCAGGGCCCCACGAGGCCGCGTCGGGAAGGCGGCGGCCGCGCCGGTGGCCATGTCGAGGTGGCCATGTCGAGCACACGGAGACGCCGGTCCATCCTTTGACGAGGCAGGCCAGCTCGCCGTTCGCGCATATCCCGTGCAGGGAGCACCGGTCCACGGCGGCATGGCTCCTTATCTTCTTGACCACGTTGTCGGAGGTGTCGAGGAGGTTGACGCCCATCACCATGCCGTCGCTGCGATCCAGGCGCACGGTGGCTGCCATGAGCGGGGCCGGCGGGCGGCGATGGCGGGCCCTGTGTGCGACGAGGAAGTCTGGGTGGCGAAGGAGTGACCTCCAGGTGGTGGACACGCAGCGGAAGCGGTAGATGGTCTTGGCCGGCACGCGCAGGAGGATGTTGCACAGCAGCCCCAGAGGGAAGACGCCGTCGTTCGAGGTGGAGGCGAGGCCACGTAGTGTCAGCTCGCCGTGGTCGGTGGCGGTGTCCAGGGGCAGGACTCCGTGTTTGGAGTTGGCGACGATTCTCCGCAGTTTATCATAGTCATAGCCCGACTCAGGCTCGGTGTTCTCCGACACGTCGCCGTCTGTGGGGATAACGACGAGATCAAGAGGCCCATCTCCTACTGGTGGCGCTGCAATACTAGGACCAAGGGGTCGTCGGCGTCGGCTTCGTTGTCATCAGCGGCGACGTCGTGGAGAGGTCCGGTGGAGGTATCTAGCACGTCCACGGACAGGCCACCATCGTCGACGGTGATAGGGACGCCTAGGTTGCCAGCGATGGAGGCCGTGATGTCGACATTGGTCTCGGCGGTGAGATCAGAGAGTAGGTCGCCATCCTTGGCTACCGGGACGAGATCATCAGGTCGGCCGGCTCGCACGTCGAGGATCTCTTTGACGACGGTGTCGACGAGAGGGTCCATATGGATCGATCGGCCGGCTCGTACGTGAAAACTAGACCCGAGAAGCTTTTCCATGTGACCCACTTGGGCCGGTTCAGTGCCGTAATATGAAAGGCGGCAATTGCGGTGAGGATGTATTAGGCCAGTGTGACTCTGCCAGGCTTCCTAAGATTCTTTCCAATCCATCTCGGCAATCTGCTGCCAATCTTTTCAATGACGCCCTGATAATCGATCTTGCCAAGGAGGCAAAAGTGCAGGGTAGCCCCAGGTACCGTCATGGGAAGGTAGCAACATTGGCAGGGAATGCAAAGAGGATGTCCTGAAGATCTATGCCATGACAACGAATGGAGAAGATTTTTTTTTGAAACGAAGGCAAAAAAGCTTTGGCTCACCGTTTAATTAAGAAGAAGAGAATTGCACAATTAATTAACCGATACAAAAAAACCAAGAAAGAAATATGTTTTTATTTTCCCTTCTTTTAGAGTGGTATAAGGTGTTGCGTAAGAAAAAAAAAACAAAGTTAGTTCAAAGAAAAAGATAAACCATCAAGTTCTACATTCTATTCTGTTGCAACTTGCAACCAACTCAGGTAAGAGCTTTTTTTTTACTAGACTAGTTAATACAACTATTTTGAAGCTATAGCTAATACGTACACACTAACTGCAGTGCTCTAGACAACTAGTGCCTGCTTACCGCGGCGGCGGCGGCATGTGCCATACTCGATCGTCTTGCCAAGGCCATATGAACTCCCTGCGTTCAGCAACTCGAGCATCTTGTATCTACGAGGATTTGCGCTCCCAGCACGCAGCAGGCATCCCGTGTAGGGGCCGACGGCGTAGCAGTTCGGGGTCACCGCCCCCTGTGTTAACGTGTCCGTCCTCGGATCATATATCTGGGGCACGCCGTCGCGAGACGGATGGAGCGACGACCAGATGAGGATCTTCCCGTCGCCCAGCACCAGCAATGGCTTCTCGAAGCTATACCCGTGCACAGTTGTCATGGGGATCTTGTACAGTTGGACCCACATACTTGTTTGCGTACCCACGTACATCGTGAACCAGAGTTTCACAACGAAGGCCTCTTTGTCGTGGTGAGCCACGGCCAGGAAACCATTGATCTCGGCCAAGCTCATGTCGTTGTAGTCCACATGCCTGTGGGCATCATCCTCGTTAGCCGGGGCCCATTCGCTAGCCGGGGGCGCGAAGAAGGTCTCTGACTGCCATTTCTCTGTCTCCAGGTCGAACCCCACCATCGAGTGATCTTCTAGATCAAGGTCGTGGTCCAAACCCACGATCCAGCGATCTTCTTCTTCAATGTCGTACTTCTTCTCCACGGAGAAGTAGGCGATCCCCTTGACGACGGCCACGTCGCTGTGCCGTCTACCCACCATGGCCGGAGGGCTTCCCCTCTTCCTCCCTGTGTTTTGATTTTCGGTTTGAGCTTTTTTTCGCCCTAGGCCGAGATGGCCGAATTTCGGCCATTTTCAAAAATTTCGGCTGAAATTTGACCAAAATTTGACTGCAATTTGACTTAAATTTGACCAAAATTTGCCAAATTTAAGCAATTTCGGCCTAAATATACATTTCGCCCCAGGCCGAGATGGCCGAAATTCGGCCGAAATCCACTTTTTTCGGCCGAAAATCAAAACACAGCTTCCTCCAGAAGCCACCGCCGTTGCTTCCAAGGGTGAGGACCATGCTGACATGGACGTTACAATGATGACCCCGTAACGACCGTGGCTCGGGGACGATGGTTAGGACCTTGTATTCTCCCGTGGAAGGCACCCTCCTGAGCGTGCACGCCAGGGCCCCACGGGGAAGCGGCGGAAAGGCGGCCGCGGTGATGGTGGCCACGTCGAGCATGCGCAGACGCCGGTCCGTTCTTCCGGCGAGGCACCCGAGCTCGCCGTGCGCGCACATGCCGTAGAGGGAGCATTGGGTCACGGCGGCGCTGGTTCGTATCGTCTTGACCACATTGCTGGACAAGTCTAGCAGGTTGACGCCCATCGCCATGTCATTGCTGGAATCCAGGCGCACGGTGGCGGCAATGAGGGGGCGGTAGTGGCGGGCCCTGTGGGCGGCGATGAAGCCTGGGTGGCGGAGGAGGGAGCTCCATGAGGTGGAGACGCAGCGGAAGCGGCATACCGTCTTGGCTGGGACGCTCAATAGGATGTCGCACAGCACCTCCAAAGGTAAGACACCGTCGTTGGAGGTGGCGGCGAGGTCCCGGAGCATCAATTCGCCACCGTCGCCTGTGTCCTTGTCGACGGGATCAGGTCGCCCCTGTCTGGAGCCGACGAGAGTCCGCATTTTATCATAGTCAAAGCGTAGCTTGGTTTTGTCGGGCACGTCATCGTCATCGCTGTCGTTGTCACTATCGTCATCGTCGTCGCTTTCACTGTCGCTGTCACTGTCGTCGTCATCTTTTGCAATGACGGCGAGAAGTCCACCTCCTGTCGGTAACTCTAAGGGCAGGAGGTCCTCGTTAACACCAGTGGCGATGTCCTGAAGCTGGACGCCGTCGCTGCCAGCTCCAAGGATGGCATAGTCATATATATAGCCATCATAGTCCAGGTCGGTGTTGTCGGCCTGCTCGTCGTCATCGTCGTCGTCTTCTGTGGCGATGACGGCGAGAGGTCCACCTACTGCTGGCATGTCCAAAGACAGGAGGTCGCCGTCGTTGTCACAGGTGGTAACGTCCCGGAGCTGGACGCCGGCGGGCAGGACACCCTCGCCGATGGCGGCAGGGGCGTCTAAGTCGCTATCGGTGGAGGCCGCGACATGGTTGCTTTCGGCGGCGATATTGAAGCGCTGGTCGTGGTCCTTGGCTATCGGGATGAGATCGTCAGATTCGCCGGCTTGCGCGTCCAGGGGAGCTTCGGCGGTGTCGGCGAGATGATCCATCTATCGATCGGACAAGTCGATCTGTTCACGTGTGCCGACTCTGACTCTGGACTACGATAGGAACTCTGACTCTGGACTGTTGGACATAAATTCATGCAATATATGACACCGATGCAAACCCTAATTTCAGCACTACAATACTACTTTATCATATTTATTTTTCTCTCTGAAAGAGGACTCTATTCTTATATATGGAATCGTACAAAGTACTAGTACTGTAAATTATATATATCTTCCTATTAAAGAAATTATATATCTCATTTTTAGCGGGTATATTCCCTCCAGTCCCTTTTACTGTGCCCATGCGGCATCGCCCCGGCGACAAACCAGAAGCTGGTGTGGCTAATTCTTGTATTTTGACCCTTTTCTAAAAGTTAATCGAGATCTGATCCTATTTTGTAAAAATTTCGGGATATGACCCTTTTGTCCGCCAGGGTTCATGACGGTAGGCTAAGACAGGCTACCGCTACAGTCAATGGCGGTAACAATTGGTCAACGTTAAAACGACGTCCGCTAAGTACATAGGCCTACCGCCATAGCGGACGGCAGCCTTAGCTACCCTCCCGCCAGACTTGGTGGCGGTAGCCTCCATGCCATCGTTTAATCACTCTCGTTGTGGTTGATACAACAACATGCTGCTCTTTGTTTATTGGCAGTACATGCACGCAAGCATGCATTCGTGGTATTTCAATACACATGCATGTGCATACTACATAGTTTAATATGGTATCTAGCATAGTGCCGATGAGAAATGGTTGGATCTTGTGAATTGCAGCAGACGCCAATGATTCTTCTTAAACATGCATGGTACAATCAGAATTGCTAAGAGCAACTCCAACGCGCAGACCCATTTCATCGGCGTATATCCGTTTGGGTCACCGCGGACAAAAAAATTGGCACAGCGCGCCGACCCAAACCGACGCATGTCCGCTTTTCCTTCGCCTACCGACCCATTCCTGGCCCAAATTTGAGTCTCATTTGCATCGGCGCGGATAATAAACAGATTCTCCCCCTGGCCCGCCAGTTGGTGGCACAGCGACCATCATTTTCCTTCACTTTCGCAAAACCCTCCCGCATGCTCGTGCTCCTGGTCACGAACGACGACGCGCCGACCCTCGATGTCGTCGCTGGCCTAGCCTCCCTCGCCTCGTCCGGCCTCATCACCTCTGTCGCCTCTGCGAAAGGCAAGCCCCGCGCGCCCCGCAAGACCGCGGTCGCCAAAGAAGAAAAAGTTGACGCCCAAGGAGCAGGCCATGCAGTCGGCGAAGAGGAAGAACCGGAGGCACGTGCAAGACGCAAGGGACGAAATGGCGGCCGTCGCTGCCCTCTTCGCCACCGCACAACAGGATAAAACCAATGCTTGAGTCGCCGCGGCAACGAGGGAGGCCCTGATCTACCTAGGGTTGAACCCTGGCCATCACGGGCTCGTCAGCGCCCCATGGCCGCAACCAACACGGGCTCATCAGTGTTTCTTCGGATGGTGCTGCCAAAGTCGTCGCGCGTGTCTGCCACACAGCCGATTCCCAGCTTCCACGTTTATCCGCAAGTCTCCTGCTTATTTTCGTTCGCAAATATATTTTTCACTAAGAAATAAATAAGTAAACATAAATAAATATTTTTTTACTTAGAAACAAATTTCTGGTGATTTTTATTATCAATAACAAGTTATATTATAGTTTTTCCAAACAAATATACGGCACACTTGTTTATTTCCAGCAAAATTATCAAAGACCTGTATAAACCACGTAGAAGTTGTTCAGAATGATTCATGCGTATATGCTTTCGGTTCTCACACGTGCTACGCTAGAGAAGATATCATGCAATGTAAGCAGATGCATATGTGCTAATATGCCAAGGTGAGATAGTGGGTGCTGCAAATCACTAGAGTGCTTAAAGAGTGGCGGGGAGGTTATGACCCAAATCGATGCAGCCACACTTGCATGCATGTACGACCAGAAATAAAATAAAAGATTGGCTAGAATAGTGGGTTGGAGGCTACCGCCGCCAAGTCTGGCGGTAAGGTAGCTAGGGCTACCGCCGTCAGCTATGGCGGTAGGCCTTTGTACCTAGCAAACGCCGTTTTAATGTTGACCAATTTCTATTGTCACTGACTGTGGCGGTAGCCTTTCTTAGCCTACCACCGGAGACGACGGCGGTAAGAAAAAAGGTCAGATCCCGAAATTTTTACAAAGCAAGGTCAGATCTCGATTAACTTTCAAAAAAGGGTCGAAACATGAAATTTTGCCAGCTGGCGTCGGACCAAGTAGCTCTGATTACGAGGCTCCACATGGTACATTTACATTCCTTTAATTTCGCTTCTTCTTTCTCATTGGTTTGGTTTCTCGTTAATTAATTTACACGCACGTCTGAGCTCTGAACCTGCGCGCTGCAGGGCGTGGATAATCATGCAGTCGCAGGGAGGAGCTTACGTGAAGGTCCTCTCCCATTTCGTCCACGAGAACAAACAACATATGGCAATGTCAAATAATGTTCTCTCCCTTATTTTTCACTTTGTTTTTCTATACCAGCCTAAATAATTTTTGAGCAAAGCCGTTGAATAGAAGGGACAGCAACAACCAACAAGAAGTCTGACAGCCAAAATGAGTTTCGACGTGGTAGCGACACGTTTTCATAACATGAGACGATATTACAAGAATGGGACCAAACTCTTATCTTAGTTAGATGAGTTCTAGGCACTACTCTACTAAACAAGTCTACGCCGTTTCCCAGAGTGTGAAAAATATACATCCATGAAGCCTAGGTCGTAGAGGAGGGAACGCCACGAGGTGCAGACGCAGCGGAAGCGGCCGATCATCCTTGATGGGACGCGCAGTAGGATGTCGCACAACACCTTCAAAGGGAAGACACCTTCGTTGCCGGTGGCAGCGAAGTCCCGGAGAAACAACATCAGTTCGCCGTCGTCGTATGTGACCGTGTCGTCGGGATGAGGTCTCCCACGCTTGGGGCTATCTGGCGCGTCAATGTTGGTCTCGGCGACGAGATCAGGTCCGCCGGCTTGCACGTCCATGGGCGCTCCCACGGTGTTGACGAGAGGATCACGCTGCGTCTTCCTAGTGTCTGAATTAGGCGTCGAAGAAGCCTGGGTGGAAGAGGAGGGAGCGCCACGATGTGCAGACGCAACGGAAGCGGGCGATCGACCTTGCTGGGAGGCGCAGTAGGATGTCGCATAGCACCTTCAAAGGGAAGACACCTTCATTGGAGGTGGCAGCGAAGTCCCGGAGCAACGGCATCAGTTCGCCACCTTCGCCCGTGCCCGTGTCGCTGCTGTCGTGCAGCACGTCGATGTTGGTCTCGGCGGCGAGATCAGGCCCGCCGGCTTGCACGTCCAGGGGCGCTCCCATGATGTGGACGGGAGGATCCATCGATCGACCAGGAGCTCAGGACACGGAAACTTAGCCGGAGCGATTTTGTCTTGCCGAGGTACGCGTGGATGAGCATATGGACGGACAACTCGTCTACTTATACACAAGCACAAGGACGTACTAGTACTAGTGCTATAGCAATTCAAACCGGGCACGTATTCATGAGTACGACGACGCAAGTAGAAACCGACCCAGGTCTAAATCTCGACCACGATGGAAACTTCAGTAATGCTGCACCTACGTAACAATTTCTACGCAATTAACGTAACTGATTATATGAAATGTCTTGGTTAGAGGAAATAAAGGGAGGCTGGGGCCTCACCCCCGGTTGAAATAGGGGGGCAAAGATATTAGTTAAGGCAAGTTACGTACCAACCCGTAGGTCATACGAGATCTAGCATCTTTTATATGCAACTCTATCTTGGAAACTTTGTTTTAGGGAATGGAAAGAATTCCAATTGCACAGACTTCTTGTAAAACGTTAGCTCCTAGTCTTAGAGCTCTCCCGACAGATCAATTGCACGGCAAAGATGGAGGTTGTTGTACCTGCGCACAGGGCGTGCAAGTACGAAGTTTTTTCACTCTCCCAAAAAATCAATTGCACGGCAAAGATCGAGGTTGTTGTACACATTTTTTTTTTTTTGATGTTGGTTCTTGTGTGATCCTGAAAAATATTAAAACTGCATTTGGCTCTAGGCTTCTTAGGTCTGTAATAGGGTTACCTTTTTTTGCGCGGTTGTAATAGGCTTCTTTGGTCCGTTGGGGACGGAAACATGGCCAAGTTTTGGGAATCTCCGTGGTTGGAGGGGCTCAGACCGATGGATATTGCGCCCAAGATTTTTGAGCTCTCGTGCAAGAAGTCTTGTTCAATGAGAAAGGTGTTGACGGACAACAATTGGATTACCCAAATTAATACCCAGCAGGGCATCTCTCTCACACACATCCAGGAAGTGGTTATGCTTTGGGAAAGGCTCGCTGACATCACTCTCACGGACGGGGTGCGCGATTCAATTACTTGCAAGCAAGCTCATGATTTTGTTGTGCACCTTCTCGCCCAATGCCGCTTCACGACCCGTATTTGGATCGAGATAGCCAACTAGCTCGGCCTCCTTGATTTCTCTACTTTGGCTTGGGCAAATGCTGCCTCGGTGAGAGGTTGGTGGACTGATACAGTGAATAATACAATACCGCACTGGATCATTAGTGGGCACATCTGGTGCCTCTTGATCTTCATCTTCCCCCGTTGCAGTATTAGTGGGAACATAGGATAGTTGTCATCATCCTCTTCTTCTTCATTTTGTCTTCCATCATAACCCCTCTTTCTCCGTGCTTGGTCCAACAATTATAGCTAGGCATGAAACCAGAATGAAGCAGGTGGGTGTGAAGGATTTTTGAGCAAGAGTAATCCTTCTTATTCCGACAAAAACACATGAACAACACATAAAACATTCAGATTGTTTGCCTGAGCCACACCGATAAAATTATGCAGGTCTGTAATGTACTCGGCAGTATGTCGGTCACCGTACATTCATTGTCCGTTCATTTGTATTATATAATTAAGTATATTAAAAACCATTACAGAATATCATGAATAGAGAAATGATCAAATTAATACAAGTCCATCACAATAAAACCAAAGTACAGTAGTGATCAAATGTTATTACTGCAAAAATAAATACATAAAGTTCATACATAGTTCTCATAAAACAACATACAACTATCTAGAGCATCTAAAACATACATTGAAACTAACATATACAACTATGTAAAATATTTAAATGCAACAACAAATGCGATCAAAATCACAACTAAGGTAACAATTGATCCAACAGCATAATGATACCAAGCCTTTTTATCAATGGCATATTTTCTAATCTTTCTAATCTTCAAGCGCATTGCATCCATCTGGATCTTATGTAGATCGACGACATCGGCAACATGCAACTCCAATTTCATCTTCCCTTCTTCAATTCTTTTTAATTTTCTTTCAAATAATTGTTTTCTTTTCTAACTAAATTTAACCTCTCGACAAGAGGGCCATTGGAATTTCCGGTTCACATACCTCCTATATAAAAATATCTATGTCAAGTTGGTCGACATAATTGTCATAAACACTATATGAGACAAATAGTTATATAAGATAATATATCACATCCGAATCATATGCCGGACGAGAGCCGACGGGGGCAGATATAAAAACCATGACACTATATAATAACAAACAATAATACAAGTAAGAATTGTATTTTTAAAAAAAGATAAGAAGAGGCTCACCACGGCGGTGCTTGCGACGAGATCGGCGCGGGCTATCAACGACAGTGAGGACGGGGACAGGGATGGGGTGTAATGCCCGGAGAATCATACTACAGTAATCCCCTGTCGATGGTGCCATGTCACCACTGTTACTGTTGTTAAACTCGCGTTAATTCAAAACCGGTTCAAAATTCAAATTCAAAGCTAAAGTCAAAAGTTCAAACTTGTCAAACATGAAAACTAAAATGTTCTTCTTATGACAAATAATCCATAATTAATATTGGTGCTGAACCAACCCTTTTTTTCAAGGTGTTTAAATGGCTTAAACTATTTGAAATGGAAGTTTTAAAAGAAAATAAAAGTTGTTTATAAAAAAAGGGAGAAGGGCCTCAGCATCGGCCCACCCCAGTAAGTCGGCCCACCTTTCCCTCCGCGCGGTCGATCCCCTTCCTCACCGCTCCTCCGACCGGGGCGCGTCCCCGCCGGACCGGTCGCGCCGCCCCGTACTGCCACGTCGCCGGCGTGGGGATAAGGGCAGCCCCGACGCCTCGGGCTCCCTCCCCACTCGCCCACTCCCCCTTGCACTCCCTCTCCGCCTCCCCACTTAGATACCCTTCCCCCATGTGCTGCTGCTTCTCCTCTCCGCCATGGCCGCCACTGCCATCTCCTCCGCTTGCTCGCCCGCGTAGCCACCGGCCCCTCCTCGACGTGCCACCGTGTCCAGCCGCACCGACGACGTCCACTACTGCGACCCCAACCACCAGCGCGACCCGGGAGCCACCACCGCGGAGGGATCGAAGAAACTTCCTCCTCTGCATCCGTCGGAGTTCGACGTCGACTCCGTCGCCGTTACTGCATCCCACGCCTCCCCGAGCAGCTCCCCGTCACCGCTGTGAGCAGCCGTCCGTTCCCCTCCTTTCCCCTTTCGTTTGGTTGCCCGAGGTTCGCCTCGCCGCTCAACCGTGAGCTCGCTGCTGCTGTTCGTGTCGCCGCCGCAGCCATCGCTAGCCCCGCTCGCGCCCGCGACGCACACAACGCTCCTGAGCTTCCTAGGAGGCCAACGAGCCCCTCGGCACCGCTCGTCGTACCACCTAGCGCCTTCCCCATCAAGGCCCAAGCTCCTCCACCGCCTGCTGTAGTCGTAGCGGCCGCCTCTGGCCAACTCAGCTCGAGTCAGTGCCACCGCTCGACGCGGCTTCATAGCCCTGTTCAAACGCGACCAGCCGCGGCCGATTTGGCGCCCCGTAGGCTTTTCCCGACGCACTCCCGAACACCGGCGCCGCCCCTGCTCGTCGCCGGCGCCACTCCGGCCAGCCCTCGAAACCACCGATGCCCCAGATGGATGTGCGCCGCCCCCTGCACCTGTAGGTGCTCGCGGCCGTCCAAACGATCCCTGGTGGCCGTTTTCCGACCGTGGCCGAGCAGCTTCGCCGTCCTGGAGGTCGCCGCCGGCGCGTCAATGCCGCCCGCCGACTTGGCCGGCCTGGGACCGCTCCCTGGGTCACTGACCGGTGGGCCCCAGGGGCCCGGCCGGCTTGTTGACCTGGTCCACCATGCTGACTGGACCGGCCCATGCAACTGACAGATGGAGCCCACACCCCCTAATTAAGGAAACTTTTAAGCTAATTTAGTTAACCTAATTAGACACTGACAGGTGGGCCAGTAATTTAACTAACTATGTTTAGATTATTTTTAACTCTGTTTAACCCACTGTCTATGACAGGTGGGACCCAGCCGTCAGGATTGACCTGGACTGGCCGGGTTGACTGCTGACGACGTGATGACATCAGGCTGGCGTCATATTTATGTTCTTTTTGTTTTAAGTTAAGTAATAACAATTGCAGAATATTGTTTAAATTTGAAAAATCATAGAAATTAAACCGTAACTCCGATGAAAATGTTTTGTAAATGAAAGTTGCTCAGAATTTCGAAACGAATCTGAATGCGTGATGTCTATTATGCAACCTTCTTCTTGTAGACATTGTTGGGCCTCCAAGTGCAGAGGTTTGTAGCACAATAGCAAATTTCCCTCAAGTGGATGACCTAAGGTTTATCAATCCGTGGAAGGCGTAGGATGAAGATGGTCTCTCTCAAACAACCCTGCAACCAAATAACAAAGAGTCTCTTGTGTCCCCAACACACTCAATACAATGGTAAATTGTATAGGTGCACTAGTTCGGCAAAGAGATGGTGATACAAGTGCAATATGGATGGTAGATATAGGTTTTTATAATCTGAAAATATAAAAACAGCAAGGTAACTAATGACAAAAGTGAGCGTAAACGGTATTGCAATATTAGGAAACAAGGCCTAGGGTTCATACTTTCACTAGTGCAAGTTCTCTCAACAATAATAACATACTTGGATCATATAACTATCCCTCAACATGCAACAAAAAGTCACTCCAAAGTCACTAATAGCAGAGAACAAACGAAGAGATTATTGTAGGGTACGAAACCACCTCAAATTTATCCTTTCTGATCGATCTATTCAGGAATCCGTAGTAAAATAACACGAAGCTATTCTTTTCGTTCGATTTATCATAGAGTTCGTACTAGAATAACACCTTAAGACACAAATCAACCAAAACCCTAATGTCACCTAGATACTCCAATGTCACCTCAAGTATCCGTGGGTATGATTATACAATATGCATCACACAATCTCAGATTCATCTATTCAACCAACACAAATTACTTCAAAGAGTGCCCCAAAGTTTCTACCGAAGAGTCAAGATGAAAACGTGCGCCAACCCCTATGCATAAGTTCACAAGGTCACTGAACCTGCAAGTTGATCACCAAAACATACATCAAGTGGATCACGTGAATATCCCATTGTCACCACAGATAAGCATGACAAGACATACATCAAGTGTTCTCAAATCCTTAAAGACTCAATCTGATAGGATAACTTCAAAGGGAAAACTCAATCCATTACAAGAGTGTAGAGGGGGAGAAACATCATAAGATCCAACTATAGTAGCAAAGCTCGCAATGCGTCAAGATCGTATCACCTCAAGAACACGAGAGAGAGAGAGAGAGAGAGAGAGAGAGAGAGAGAGATCAAACACATAGCTACTGGTACATACCCTCAGCCCCGAGGGTGAACTACTCCCTTCTCGTCATGGAGAGCGTCGGGATGATGAAGATGGCCACCGGTGAGGGATCCCCCCCTCCGGCAGGGTGCCGGAATAGGGCCCCGATTGGATTTTGGTGGCTACAGAGGCTTGCGGCAGCGGAACTCCCGATCTATTGTGCTCCTGGATGTTTTTAGGGTATATGGACATATATAGGCGAAATAAGCCGGTCAGGGGAGCCACGAGGGGCCCACGAGGGTGGGGGGTGCGCCCAGGGGGGTAGGGCGCGCCTCCCTGCCTCGTGGCTTCCTCGTTTCATCCCTGACGTATACTCCAACTCTCCTGGATTGCTTCAGTTCAAAAAATAACTCTTCCAAAGGTTTCATTCCGTTTGGCCTCCATTTGATATTCCTTTTCTTTGAAACACCGAAATAGGCAAAAAAACATCAATTTGGGATGCGCCTCCAGTTAGTAGGTTAGTCCCAAAAATGATATAGAAGTGTAAAGTAAAGCCCATAAACATCCAAAACGGGTAATATAATAGCATGGAACAATCAAAAATTATAGATACGTTGGAGATGTATCAAGCATCCCCAGGCTTAATTCCTGCTCGTCCTCGAGTAGGTAAATGATAAAAACAGAATTTTTGATGTGGAATGCTACCTAGCACATTTCTCAATGTAATTTTCTTTATTGTGGCATGAATGTTTAGATACAAATGATTCAAGACAAAAGTTCATATTGACATGAAAACAATAATACTTCAAGCATACTAACAAAGCAATCATGTCTTCTCAAAATAACATGGTTAAAGAAAGTTATCCCTACAAAATCATATAGTCTGGCTATGCTTTATCTTCATCACACAAAGTATTTAATCATGCACAACCCCGATGACAAGCCAAGCAATTGTTTCATACTTTAGTATTCTCAAACGTTTTCAATTTTCACGCAATACATGAGCGTGAGCCATGGACATAGCACTATATGTGGAATAGAATGGTGGTTGTGGAGAAGACAAAAAAGGAGGAGATAGTCTCACATCAACTAGGCGTATCAACGGGCTATGGAGATGCCCATTAATAGATATCAATGTGAGTGAGTAGGGATTGCCATGCAATGGATGCACTTGAGCTATAAGTGTATGAAAGCTCAACAAAAGAAACTAAGTGGGTGTGCATCCAACTTGCTTGCTCACGAAGACCTTGGGCATTTTGAGGAAGCCCATCATTGGAATATACAAGCCAAGTTCTTTAATGAAAAAAAATTCCACTAGTATATGAAAGTGACAACATAGGAGACTCTCTATCATGAAGATCATGGTGCTACTTTGAAGCACAAGTGTGGTAGAAGGACAGTAGCATTGTCCCTTCTCTCTTTTTCTCTCATTTTTTTCTTTTTCTCTTTTTTTATTTGGCCTTTATTTTTTTATTTAAAGTCCGAAGTCTCATCTCGCCTTGTGGGGGAATCATAGTCTCCGTAATCCTTTCCTCACTTGGGACAATGCTCTAATAAGGAAGATCATCACACTTTTATTTACTTACAACTCAAGATTACAACTCGATACTTAGAACAAAGTATGACTCTATATGAATGCCTCCGGCGGTGTACCGGGATATGCAATGAATCAAGAGTGACATGTATGGAAGAATTATGAAGGTTGCTTTGCCACAAATACGATGTCAACTACATGATCATGCAAAAGCAATATGACAATGATGATGTGTGTCATAATAAACGGAACGGTGGAAAGTTGCATGGCAATATATCTCGGAATGGCTATGGAAATGCCATAATAGGTAGGTATGGTGGCTGTTTTGAGGAAGGTATATGGTGGGTGTATGGTACCGGCAAAAGTTGCGCGGTACAAGAGAGGCTAGCAATGGTGAAAGGGTGAGAGTGCGTATAATCCATGGACTCAACATTAGTCATAAAGAACTCATATACTTATTGCAAAAATCTACAAGTCATTGAAACAAAGTACTACACGCATGCTCCTAGGGGGATAGATTGGTAGGAAAAGACCATCGCTCGTCCCCGACCGCCACTCATAAGGAAGACAATCAATAAATAAATTATGCTCCAACTTCATCACAAAGCGGTTCACCATACGTGCATGCTACGGGAATCACTAACTTCAACACAAGTATTCCTCAAATTCACAACTACTTTAACTAGCATGACTCTAATATCACCATCCTCAGATCTCAAAACAATTATCAAGCATCAAATTGATCATGGCATCCAATTCACTTTCTACTATAGTTTTTATTATACCCAACTTGGATGCCCATCATTCTAGGATCAATTTTATAACCATAGCAAATGCCATGCTGTTCTAAAAGACTCTCAAAATAATATAAGTGAAGCATGAGAGATCAACAATTCCTACAAAATAAAGCCACCGCCGTGCTCTAAAAGATATAAGTGAAGCACATAGAGCATTCTAATAAATTCCAAATCATGGGTGTCTCTCCCAAAAGGTGTGTACAACAAGGATGATTGTGGTAAAATAAAAACAAAGACTCATATCATACAAGACGCTCCAAGCAAAACACATATCATGTGGTGAATAAAAATATAGCTCCAAGTAAAGTTACCGATGAATGAAGACGAAAGAGGGGATGCCATCCGGGGCATCCCCAAGCTTAGGCTCTTGGTAGTCCTTAAATATTACCTTGGGTTGCCTTGGGCATCCCCAAGGTTAGGCTCTTGCCACTCCTTATTCCATAGTCCATCGAATCTTTACCCAAAACTTGAAAACTTCACAACATAAAACTCAACAGAAAACTCGTAAGCTCCGTTAGTATAAGAAAATAAATCACCACTTATGTACTGTTGTGAACTCATTATAAATTCATATTGGCATAATATCTACTGTATTCCAACTTTTCTATGGTTCATACCCTCCGAGACTACTCGTAGATTCATCAAAATAAGCAAACAACACATAGACAACAGAATCTGTCAAAAACAGAACAGTTTGTAGTAATCTGTATCATTCGAATACTTCTGTAACTCCAAAAATCCTACCAAATTAGGAAAGCCTGAGCAATTTGTTTACCAATCCATAGCAAAAAGAGTCCGAACAAAAGCGCGTTTCTGTGAATTATCAAAACTAATTTACTAAGCGCAAAAGTTTCTGATTTTCAGCAGGATCAACACAACTATCACCGTAAGCTATCCTGAAGGTCTTACTTGGAACTTTATTTAAACAAAAGCTATAAAACATGATTACCACAGTAGCTTAATCATGTGAACACACAAAAACAGTAGGTATAAATATTGGGTTGTCTCCCAACAAGCGCTTTTCTTTAATGCCTTTCTAGCTAGGCATGATGATGACAATGATGCTCGCATAAAAGATAAGAATTAAAACATAAAAAGAGCATCATGAATAATATGACTAGCACATTTAAGTCTAACCCGCTTCCTACGCATAGGGATTTTGTGAGCAAACAACTTATGGGAACAATAATCAACTAGCATAAGAAGGCAAAACAAGCATAACTTCAAGATTTTCAACACATAGAGAGGAAACTTGATATTATTGCAATTCCTACAAGCATATGTTCCTCCCTCATAATAATTTTCAGTAGCATCATGAAAGAATTCAACAACATAACCAGCACATAAAGCATTCTTTTCATAATCTACTTGCATAGAAATTTTACTACTCTCCACATAAGCAAATTTATTCTCATCAATAATAGTGGGAGCAATGTCAACAAAATAACTATCATGTGAAGCATAATCCAATTGAAAATTAAAATCAAGATGACAAGTTTCATGGTTATCTTTATTCTTTATAGCATATGTGTCATCACAATAATCATCATAAATAGGAGGCATGCTTTCATCATAATAAATTTGCTCATCAAAATTGGGGGATAAAAAATATCATCTTCATCAAACATAGCATCCCCAAGCTTGTGGCTTTGCATATGATTAGCATCATAGGTATTCAAAGAATTCATACTAACAACATTGCAATCATGCTCATCATTCAAAGATTTAGTGCCAAACATTTTATAGACTTCTTCTTCTAGCACTTGAGCACACCTTTCCTTTCCATCATTCTCACGAAAGATATTAAAAAGATGAAGCGTATAAGACAAACTTAACTCCATTTTTTGAAGTTTCTTTTATATACTAAACTAGTGATAAAACAAGAAACAAAAAGATTCGATTGCAAGATCGAAAGATATACCTTGAAGCACTCACCTCCCCAGCAACGGCGGCAGAAAAGAGCTTGATGTCTACTACGCAACCTTCTTCTTGTAGACGTTGTTGGGCCTCCAAGTGCAGAGGTTTGTAGGACAGTAGCAAATTGTTGGAAATATGCCCTAGAGGCAATAATAAAAGTATTATTATATTTCATTGTTCATGATAATTGTATTTTATTCATGCTATAACTGTATTATCTGGAAATCGTAATACACGTGTGAATACATAGACCACCATATGTCCCTAGTGAGCCTCTAGTTGACTAGCTCGTTATGATCAACAGATAGTCGTGGTTTCCTGGCTATGGACATTGGATGTCGTTGATAATGGGATCACATCATTAGGAGAATGATGTGATGGACAAGACCCAATCCTAAGCACAGCACAAAGATCGTGTAGTTCGTTTGCTAGAGCTTTGCCAATGTCAAGTATCTCTTCCTTAGACCATGAGATCGTGTAACTCCCGGATACCGTAAGAGTGCTTTGGGTGTACCAAACGTCACAACGTAACTGGGTGACTATAAAGGTGCACTACAGGTATCTCCGAAAGTGTCTGTTGGGTTGACACGGATCGAGACTGGGATTTGTCACTCCGTATGACGGAGAGGTATCTCTGGGTCCACTCGGTAATGCATCATCATAATGAGCTCAAGGTGACCAAGGTGTTGGCCACGGGATCATGCATTACGATACGAGTAAAGTGACTTGCCGGTAACGAGACTGAACAAGGTATTGGGATACCGACGATCGAGTCTCGGGCAAGTAACGTACCGATTGACAAAGGGAATTGTATACAGGGTTTGATCGAATCCTCGACATCATGGTTCAACCGATGAAATCATCGAGGATCATGTGGGAGCCAACATGGGTATCCAGATCCCGCTGTTGGTTATTGCCCGAGAGTCGTCTCGGTCATGTCTGCATGTCTCCCGAACCCGTAGGGTCTTCACACTTAAGGTTCGGTGACGCTAGGGTTATTAGGAAGACTAGTATGTGACTACCGAATGTTTTTCGGAGTCCCGGATGAGATCCCGGACGTCACGAGGAGTTCCGGAATGGTCCGGAGGTGAAGTTTTATATATGGGAAGTTGTTATATGGACACCGGAAAGTTTCGGGGGTCTATCGGTAATGTACCGGGACCACCGGAGGGGTTCCGGGGGTCCACCGGAGGGGTTCCGGGGGTCCACCGGGAGGGGCCACCCCTCCCGGAGGGCCACATGGGCCGCAAAGGGAAGGGAGCCAGCCCCTGGAGGGCTGGGTGCGCCCCCCACCTTGGGCCCATGCGCCTAGGGTTGGGGGGAAACCCTAAAGGGGGCGCCCCCCTTGCTTGGGGGGCAAGCCCCCCCACCCTGGCCGCCGCCCCCCCCCCCCTCTAGATCCCATCTAGAGGGGTCGGCCCCCCTTGCCCCTTCCCCTATAAATAGAGGGGTGAGGGGAGGGCTGCTGAAAACAACTCCAAGGCACAGCCCCTCCCCTCCCCAACACCTCTCCTCCTCCGTTACGCGCTTGCGAAGCCCTGCCGGAGTACTGCTGCACCAACACCACCACGCCGTCGTGCTGCTGTTGGAGCGATCTTCCTCAACCTCTCCTTTCCCCTTGCCGGATCAAGAAGGAGGAGACGTCTCCCGTCCCGTACGTGTGTTGAACGCGGAGGTGTTGTCCGTTCAGCACTTGGACATCGGTGATCTGAATCACGTCGAGTACGACTCCATCATCACCTTGCAAGCTTCCGCACGCGATCTACAAGTGGTATGTAGATGCAATCACTCTCCCATGACTCGTTGCTTAGATGAACTCATAGATGGATCTTGGTGAAACCGTAGAAAAAATTTTAATTTTCTGCAACGTTCCCCAACTGTGGCATCATGAGCTAGGTCTATGCGTAGTTCTCTTTGCACGAGTAGAACACAATTTTGTTGTGGGCGTGGATCTTGTCAACTTGCTTGCCTCTACTAGTCTTTTCTTGCTTCAGCGGTATTGTGGGATGAAGCGGCCCGGACCAACCTTACATGTACGCTTATGTGAGACCGGTTCCACCGATTGACATGCACTAGTTGCATAAGGTGGCTGGCGGGTGTTTGTCTCTCCCACTTTAGTTGGAGCGGATTCGATGAAAAGGTCCCTTATGAAGGGTAAATAGAAGTTGACAAAATCACGTTGTGGTTATTCGTAGGTAAGAAAACGTTCTTGCTAGAACCCAATTGCAGCCACGTAAAAGATGCAACAACAATTAGAGGACGTCTAACTTGTTTTTGCAGCGATTGATCATGTGATGTGATATGGCCAGAAGTTGTGATGAATGATGAATTGTGATGTATGAGATCATGTTCTTGTAATAGGATTCACGACTTGCATGTCGATGAGTATGACAACCGGCAGGAGCCATAGGAGTTGTCTTTATTTTTTGTATGACCTGCGTGTCATTGAAGAACGCCATGTAACTTGCTTTACTTTAGTGCTAAACGCGTTAGCTATAGAAGTAGAAGTAGTCGTTGGCGTGACAACTTCATGAAGACACGATGATGGAGATCATGATGATGGAGATCATGGTGTCAAGCCGGTGACAAGATGATCATGGAGCCCCGAAGATGGAGATCAATGGAGCTATGTGATATTGGCCATATCATGTCACAACTATATAATTGCATGTGATGTTTATTATGTTTATGCATCCTGTTTACTTAGGACGACGGTAGTAAATAAGATGATCCCTTACAAAAATTTCAAGAAGTGTTCTCCCCTAACTGTGCACCATTGCTACAGTTCGTCGCTTCTAAGCACCACGTGATGATCGGGTGTGATGGATTCTTACGTTCACATACAACGGGTGTAAGACAGTTTTACACAGCAAAAACACTTAGGGTTAACTTGACGAGCCTAGCATGTACAGACATGGCCTCGGAACACGGAGACCGAAAGGTCGAACACGAGTCGTATGGAAGATACGATCAACATGGAGATGTTCACCGACGATGACTAGTCCGCCTCACGTGATGATCGGACACGGGCTAGTCGACTCGGATCGTGTAACACTTAGATGACCAGAGGGATGTCTAATCTGAGTGGGAGTTCATAATTTGATTAGAACTTAATTATCATGAACTTAGTCTAAAACCTTTGCAAATATGTCTTGTAGATCAAATGGCCAACGCTCATGTCAACATGAACTTCAACGCGTTCCTAGAGAAAACCAAGCTGAAAGATGATGGCAGCAACTATAGGGACTGGGTCCGGAACCTGAGGATCATCCTCATAGCTGCCAGGAAACAATATGTCCTAGAAGGACCGCTAGGTGATGCTCCCGTCCCAGAGAACCAAGACATTATGAATGCTTGGCAAACTCGTGCTGATGATTACTCCCTCGTTCAGTGCGGCATGCTTTACAGCTTAGAACCGGGGCTCCAAAAGCGTTTTGAGCATCACGGAGCATATGAGATGTTCGAAGAGATGAAACTAGTTTTCCAAGCTCATGCCCGGGTCGAGAGATATGATGTCTCCGACAAGTTCTATAGTTGTAAGATGGAGGAAAACAATTCTGTCAGTGAGCACATCCTGAAGATGTCTGGGTTGCACAACCGTATGACCCAGCTGAACATTAACTTCCCAGATGAGGCGGTCATTGACAGAATCCTCCAGTCGCTCCCACCAAGCTACAAGAGCTTTGTGATGAACTACAACATGCAGGGGATGGAAAAGACCATTCCTGAAGTGTTCTCGATGCTGAAGTCAGCAGAGGCTGAAATCAAGAAAGAACATCAAGTGTTGATGGTCAATAAGACCACTAAGTGCAAGAAGGGCAAGGGCAAGAAGAACTTCAAGAAGGACGGCAAGGATGTTGCCGCGCCCAGTAAGCCAGTTACCGGGAAGAAGTCAAAGAATGGACCCAAGCCTGAGACTGAGTGCTTCTGTTGCAAGGGGAAGGGTCACTGGAAGCGGAACTGCCCCAAATACTTAGCGGATAAGAAGGCCGGCAACACCAAAGGTATATTTGATATACATGTAATTGATGTGTACCTTACCAGTACTCGTAGTAACTCCTGGGTATTTGATACCGGTGCCGTTGCTCATATTTGTAACTCACAGCAGGAGCTGCAGAATAAACGGAGACTGGCGAAGGATGAGGTGACGATGCGCGTCGGGAATGGTTCCAGAGTCGATGTGTTCGCCGTCGGCACGCTGCCTCTACATTTACCTGGGATTAGTTTTGAACCTTAATAATTGTTATTTAGTGCCAAGTTTGAGCATGAACATTGTATCTGGATCTCGTTTAATACGAGATGGCTACTCATTTAAGTCTGAGAATAATGGTTGTTCGATTTATATGAGAGATATGTTTTATGGTCATGCTCCGATGGTCAATGGTTTATTCTTTATGAATCTCGAGCGTAATATTACACATGTTCATAGTATGGATGCCAAAAGATGTAAAGTTGATAACGATAGTCCCACATACTTGTGGCACTGCTGCCTTGGTCACATTGGTGTCAAGCGCATGAAGAAGCTCCATGCTGATGGACTTTTAGAGTCTCTTGATTATGAATCGTTTGACACATGCGAACCATGCCTCATGGGCAAAATGACCAAGACTCCGTTCTCCGGAACAATGGAGCGAGCAACCAACTTGTTGGAGATCATACATACCGATGTATGCGGTCCAATGAGCGTTGAGGCTCGCGGAGGATATCGTTATGTTCTCACTCTCACTGATGACTTGAGTAGATATGGGTATGTTTACTTAATGAAACACAAGTCTGAAACCTTTGAAAAGTTCAAGGAATTTCAGAATGAGGTGGAGAATCAACGTGACCGAAAGATAAAATTCCTATGATCAGATCGTGGAGGAGAATACTTAAGTCACGAATTTGGTACACACTTAAGGAAATGTGGAATCGTTTCACAACTCACGCCGCCTGGCACACCTCAGCGTAACGGTGTGTCCGAACGTCGTAATCGCACTCTATTAGATATGGTGCGGTCTATGATGTCTCTTACCGATTTACCGCTATCATTTTGGGGATACGCTCTAGAGACAGCTACATTCACTTTAAATAGGGCACCGTCTAAATCCGTTGAGACGACACCGTATGAATTATGGTTTGGGAAGAAACCTAAGCTGTCGTTTCTAAAAGTTTGGGGATGCGATGCTTATGTCAAGAAACTTCAACCTGAGAAGCTTGAACCCAAGTCGGAAAAATGCGTCTTCATAGGATACCCTAAGGAAACTGTCGGGTATACCTTCTACTTAAGATCCGAGGGCAAGATCTTTGTTGCCAAGAACGGATGCTTTCTGGAAAAAGAGTTTCTCTCGAAAGAAGTAAGTGGGAGGAAAGTAGAACTCGATGAAGTACTACCTCTCGAACCGGAAAGTGGTGCAGCGCAGGAAAATGTTCCTGTGATGCCCACACCAACTGAAGAGGAAAACAATGATGATGATCAAGGTACTTCGGATCAAGTTGCTACTGAACTTCGTAGGTCCACAAGGACACGTTCCGCACCAGAGTGGTACGGCAACCCTGTCCTGGAAATCATGTTGTTAGACAACAGTGAACCTTCGAACTATGAAGAAGCGATGGCGGGCCCAGATTCCAACAAATGGCTTGAAGCCATGAAATCCGAGATAGAATCCATGTATGAAAACAAAGTGTGGACTTTGACAGACTTGCCCGATGATCGGCGAGCGATAGAAAACAAATGGATTTTCAAGAAGAAGACGGACGCGGATGGTAATGTTACCATCTATAAAGCTCGGCTTGTCGCTAAGGGTTATCGACAAGTTCAAGGGATTGACTACGACGAGACATTCTCTCCCGTTGCGAAGCTGAAGTCCGTCCGAATCATGTTAGCAGTTGCCGCATACTATGATTATGAGATATGGCAGATGGACGTCAAAACGGCATTCCTTAACGGACATCTTAAGGAAGAGCTGTATATGATGCAGCCGGAAGGTTTTGTCGATCCTAAGAACGCTAACAAAGTATGCAAGCTCCAGCGATCCATTTATGGACTGGTGCAAGCATCTCGGAGTTGGAATATTCGTTTTGATGAGATGATCAAAGTGTTTGGGTTTATGCAGACTTATGGAGAAGTCTGTGTTTACAAGAAAGTGAGTGGGAGCTCTGTAGCATTTCTCATATTATATGTAGATGACATACTCTTGATGGGAAATAATATAGAACTGCTGGACAACATTAAGGCCTACTTGAATAAATGTTTTTCAATGAAGGACCTTGGAGAAGCTGCTTATATATTAGGCATCAAGATCTATAGAGATAGATCGAGACGCCTCATAGGTCTTTCACAAAGCACATACCTTGATAAGATTTTGAAGAGGTTCAAAATGGATCAGTCCAAGAAGGGGTTCTTGCTTATGTTACAAGGTGTGAGATTGAGCTCGGCTCAGTCACCGACCACGGCAAAAGATAAAGAAGAGATGAGTGCCATCCCCTATGCTTCAGCCATAGGATCTATTATGTATGCCATGCTGTGTACCAGACCCTATGTAAACCTTGCCGTAAGTTTGGTAGCAAGATACCAAAGTAATCCCGGCAAGGAACACTGGACAGCGGTCAAGAATATCCTGAAGTACCTGAAAAGGACAAAGGACATGTTTCTCGTTTATGGAGGAGACGAAGAGCTCGTCGTAAAGGGTTACGTCGATGCTAGCTTCGACTCAGATCTGGATGACTCTAAGTCACAAACCGGATACGTGTATATGTTGAATGGTGGAGCAGTAAGCTGGTGCAGCTGCAAGCAGCGCGTCGTGGCGGGATCTACGTGTGAAGCGGAGTACATGGCAGCCTCGGAGGCAGCGCATGAAGCGATTTGGGTGAAGGAGTTCATCACCGACCTAGGAGTCATACCCAATGCGTCGGGCCCGATCAAACTCTTCTGTGACAACACTGGAGCTATTGCCCTTGCCAAGGAGCCCAGGTTTCACAAGAAGACCAGGCACATCAAGCGTCGTTTCAACTCCATCCGTGAAAATGTTCAAGATGGAGACATAGAAATTTGCAAAGTACATACGGATCTGAATGTCGCAGATCCGCTGACTAAACCTCTCTCGCGAGCAAAACATGATCAACACCAGAACTCTATGGGTGTTCGATTCATCACAATGTAACTAGATTGGTGACTCTAGTGCAAGTGGGAGACTGTTGGAAATATGCCCTATAGGCAATAATAAAAGTATTATTATATTTCATTGTTCATGATAATTGTATTTTATTCATGCTATAACTGTATTATCTGGAAATCGTAATACACGTGTGAATACATAGACCACCATATGTCCCTAGTGAGCCTCTAGTTGACTAGCTCGTTATGATCAACAGATAGTCGTGGTTTCCTGGCTATGGACATTGGATGTCGTTGATAATGGGATCACATCATTAGGAGAATGATGTGATGGACAAGACCCAATCCTAAGCACAGCACAAAGATCGTGTAGTTCGTTTGCTAGAGCTTTGCCAATGTCAAGTATCTCTTCCTTAGACCATGAGATCGTGTAACTCCCGGATACCGTAAGAGTGCTTTGGGTGTACCAAACGTCACAACGTAACTGGGTGACTATAAAGGTGCACTACAGGTATCTCCGAAAGTGTCTGTTGGGTTGACACGGATCGAGACTGGGATTTGTCACTCCGTATGACAGAGAGGTATCTCTGGGCCCACTCGGTAATGCATCATCATAATGAGCTCAAGGTGACCAAGGTGTTGGCCACGGGATCATGCATTACGGTACGAGTAAAGTGACTTGCCGGAAACGAGATTGAACAAGGTATTGGGATACCGACGATCGAGTCTCGGGCAAGTAACGTACCGATTGACAAAGGGAATTGTATACAGGGTTTGATCGAATCCTCGACATCGTAGTTCAACCGATGAAATCATCGAGGAGCATGTGGGAGCCAACATGGGTATCTAGATCCCGCTATTGGTTATTGCCCGAGAGTCGTCTCGGTCATGTCTGCATTTCTCCCGAACCCGTAGGGTCTTCACACTTAAGGTTCGGTGACGCTAGGGTTATTAGGAAGACTAGTATGTGACTACCGAATGTTGTTCGGAGTCCCAGATGAGATCCCGGACGTCACGAGGAGTTCCGGAATGGTCCGGAGGTGAAGTTTTATATATGGGAAGTTGTTATACAGACACCGGAAAGTTTCGGGGGTCTATCGGTAATGTACCGGGACCATCGGAGGGGTTCCGGGGGTCCACCGGGAGGGGCCACCCCTCCCGGAGGGCCACATGGGCCGCAAAGGGAAGGGAGCCAGCCCCTGGAGGGCTGGGCGCGCCCCCCACCTTGGGCCCATGCGCCTAGGGTTGGGGGGGAATCCCTAAAGGGGGCGCCCCCCTTGCTTGGGGGGCAAGCCCCCCCCCCCCCACCCTGGCCGCCGCCCCCCCCCCCCTCTAGAACCCATCTAGAGGGGTCGGCCCCCCTTGACACTTCCCCTATAAATAGAGGGGTGAGGGGAGGGCTGCTGAAAACAACTCCAAGGCGCAGCCCCTCCCCTCCCCAACACCTCTCCTCCTCCGTTACGCGCTTGCGAAGCCCTGCCGGAGTACTGCTGCACCAACACCACCACGCCGTCGTGCTGCCGTTGGAGTGATCTTCCTCAACCTCTCCTTTCCCCTTGCTGGATAAAGAAGGAGGAGACGTCTCCTGTCCCGTACGTGTGTTGAACGCGGAGGTGCTGTCCGTTCAGCACTTGGACATCGGTGATCTGAATCACGTCGAGTACGACTCCATCATCACCTTGCAAGCTTCCGCACGCGATCTACAAGTGGTATGTAGATGCAATCACTCTCCCATGACTCGTTGCTTAGATGAACTCATAGATGGATCTTGGTGAAACCGTTGAAACCGTAGAAAAAAAATTTAATTTTCTGCAACGTTCCCCAACACAAATTTCCCTCAAGTGGATGACCTAAGGTTTATTAATCCGTGGGAGGCGTAGGATGAAGATGGTCTCTCTCAAACAACCCTGCAACCAAATAAAAATGAGTCTCTTGTGTCCCCAACACATCCAATACAATGGTAAATTGTATAGGTGCACTAATTCGGCGAAGAGATGGTGATACAAGTGCAATTGTGATGGTGGATATATGTTTTTGTTATCTGAAAATATAAGAACAGCAAGGTAACTAATGATAAAAGTGAGCGTAAATGGTATTGCAATGCTAGGATACAAGGCCTAGGTTTCATACTTTCACTAGTGCAAGTTCTCTCAACAATAATAACATACTTGGATCATATAACTATCCCTCAACATGCAACAAAGAGTCACTCCAAAGTCACTAATAGCGGAGAACAAATGAAGAGATTATTGTAGGGTATGAAACCACCTCAAAGTTATCCTTTCTGATCGATCTATTCAAAAGTCCGTAGTAAAATAACACGAAGCTATTCTTTCCGTTTGATCTATCATAGAGTTCGTACTAGAACAACACCTTAAGACAAAAATCAACCAAAACCCTAATGTCACCTAGATACTCCAATGTCACCTCAAGTATCCGTGGGTATGATTATACGGTATGCATCACACAATCTCAGATTCATCTATTCAACCAACACAAAGTACTTCAAAGAGTGCCCGAAAGTTTCTACCGAAGAGTCAAGACGAAAACGTGTGCCAACCCCTATGCATAAGTTCACAAGGTCACTGAACCCGCAAGTTGATCACAAAAACATACATCAAGTGGATCACGTGAATATCCCATTGTCACCACAGATAAGCACGGCAAGACATACATCAAGTGTTCCCAAATCATTAAAGACTCAATCTGATAGGATAACTTCAAAGGGAAAACTCAATCCATTACAAGAGAGTAGAGGGGGAGAAACATCATAAGATCCAACTATAATAGCAAAGCTCGAGATACATCAAGATCGTATCACCTCAAGAACACGAGAGAGAGTGATCAAACACATAGCTACTGGTACATACCCTCAGCCCCGAGGGTGAACTACTCCCTCCTTGTCATGGAGAGAGCCGGGATGATGAAGATGGCCACCGGTGAGGGATCCCCCCCTCCGGCAGGGTGCCCGAACAGGGCCCCGATTGGTTTTTGGTGGCTACAGAGGCTTGCGGCAGCGGAACTCCCGATCTATTGTGCTCCTCGATGTTTTTAGGGTATATGGACATATATAGGCAAAAGAAGTCAGTCAGGGGAGCCACGAGGGGCCCACAAGGGTGGGGAGTGCGCCCAGGGGGGTAGGGCGCGCCTCCCTGCCTCGTGGCTTCCTCGTTGCATCCCTGACATATACTCCAAGTCTCTTGGATTGCTTCCGTTCCAAAAATAACTCTCCCAAAGGTTTCATTCTGTTTGGACTCTGTTTGATATTCCTTTTCTTCGAAACACTGAAATAGGCAAAAAAAAATAGCAATTTGTGCTGGGCCTCCGGTTAATAGGTTAGTCCCAAAAATGATATAGAAGTGTATAGTAAAGCCCATAAACATCCAAAACAGGTAATATAATAGCATGGAACAATCAAAATTATAGATACGTTGGAGACGTATCAATGCGCGGTCCGTTCATCTGTCACATGCCCCTAGCATGCTGAACATGGAACCGTCCCCTCTCATTCACCTGTCCGGAATCCGCCTAACGCAGGGAATTCATCCTCAGATGTTTTCCCTTTCCGTCTGCAATGTCTAGCACTGCATTAGTTCACCCCTAACACCGCATATTACCATGTTATGCTTTATGATGCTTTGTTTGCTTTATATTTATTGTTTCTTCCCCCTCTTCTCTCCGGTAGACCCCGAGACTGATGCTGCCCCTGTGATCGACTACGTCGACGACGACCCTTCTCCCCTTTCAGCGGAGCTTCCAGGCAAGCCCCCCTTTGATAATCCCGATATCGCCCATTCCATTCTCTCATGCTTGCATTAGATTTTGTTACTGTAATAGTTTGCTCCTATTCTGATGCATAGCCTACTTTTGTATCTGCTATTGTACCTTACTTGCTTATCCTAAACTGCTTAGTATAGGTTGTCTAGTGATCCATCAGTGACCCCCACCTTGTCCTTGTTGCCCCTGCTTCACCGTCAAAGACCCGATCAATGGGATCGAAGACCAGGCCCCGGCACCGCACATCACTTTCCCCTTAGTTGCTCAACACTACTGGGTTACTATCGAGTGCCGAGGGTGAGACCTCATCAGCACTTCTGATGATAGCCCTGTAGTGTAGCTATTCGGTCGTGGTCATCAAGGGTGATTCCGCCTTAACCACTTCCAATACGACTCTGTCGTGCAACCTCTCAAGTGTGAACCTCGAGGGTGGTTCCTCTTACGTTCACCTTGATGATTACATCGAGTGGAATCCATCGAGGGTGGTTCCTCAGGGTTCCCCTTGGCGTTAGACACACGATTACTATGGTTACTATGACTTTACACTGAACCATGTTACTAAAGACGGGTCGGCCCTGAGGTGTACCCGCGCGAGCTTAATTGCGAGTGATGTGGAGTCGGGTTGACCTGGAAGGTGCCCACGAGATAATTACGAGGCGTGGCCAGACATTCTTAGCCCTTGCCGCAAGTCCTCGAGACGGGGCGACAGGGTCACATCGATCGTGAGTCTCTGCTTGTTACCGCGTGCTCCTAATCCACTACGATTTGGATATTTGATCCGAGGGGCCTCTGGCCTGATAGCACTAACCATCACGTGGGCATAGTATGGGCGTTCTGCGTCGTATGCATCAGCCGAAGCTTAATAGACGTCAGCGACTGAGTGGCGCGCACCGGGTTGGACTAGTAAGCACCTGGCTTTTTAAGGAGGTAGCTACGTCTGCTCACCGTCCGCCCTCGCAACATGCAGGAGCTCCCGGGGCGATGGCCCATGACCCCTGGGGGCATAGGTTTAGTTTGGTGTGTTGACCTCTCTATTAAGCCTAGGTCGGGTTGCAGTGTATTGTTTGGCCAAGGCCGGGCATGACCCAGGAAAGTGTGTCCGGTCGGAGTTAATAGTGCGTGGTGGGTAAGTTGGTGCACCCCTTCAGGGAAGAAAACATCTATCGATAGCCTATCCTATGGTAACGGACACTTGGAGTTGTACCCCAATTGATACAACTAGATCTGGATGCTGAGGCATGAAATGGATATGTGGCTCCGGGAGTCGAGAAAGTATCCTGGGGCGTTGACAACAACATAAATCTGACTTATCTTATACTACTCTACTCCCTCCTCTTGCGGCAAGACGGTGGTTTCCAGAAGATGCTAGTCTTCGATAGGACTAGCTTCTCCTCCTCTTATTCTGGCATTCTGCAGTTAGTCCACAGATACTACACCCTTTCATTGATACCGAGGCATAAGTAGTGTAGATCCTTGCTTGGAGTACTTTGGATGAGTACTCACGGTTGCTTTTGAAGGAAATATGCCCTAGAGGCAATAATAAAGTTATTATTTATTTCCTTATTTCATGATAAATGTTTATTATTCATGCTAGAATTGTATTAACCGGAAACATAATACATGTGTGAATACATAGACAAACATAGCGTCACTAGTATGCCTCTACTTGACTAGCTCGTGAATCAAAGATGGTTAAGTTTCCTAGCCATAGACATGAGTTGTCATTTGATTAACGGGATCACATCATTAGGAGAGTGATGTGATTGACTTGACCCATTCCGTTAGCTTAGCACTTGATCGTTTAGTATGTTGCTATTGGTTTCTTCATGACTTATACATGTTCCTATGACTATGAGATTATGCAACTCCCATTTACCGAAGGAACACTTTGTGCGCTACCAAACGTCACAATGTAACTGGGTGATTATAAAGGAGCTCTACAGGTGTCCCGAAGGTACTTGTTGAGTTGGCGTATTTCGAGATTAGGATTTGTCATTCCGATTGTCGGAGAGGTATCTCTGGGCCCTCTCGGTAATGCACATCACAATAAGCCTTGCAAGCAATGTGACTAATGAGTTAGTTGCGGGATGATGCATTACATAACGAGTAAAGAGACTTGCCGGTAACGAGATTGAACTAGGTATTGAGATACCGATGATCGAATCTCGGGCAAGTAACATACCGATAACAAAAGGAACAGCGTATTTTTTTGACTGATAAAGATCTTCGTAGAATATGTGGGAGCGAATATGAGCATCCAAGTTCCGCTATTGGTTATTGACCGGAGACATGTCTCGGTCATTTCTACATTGTTCTCGAACCCGTAGGGTCCGCACGCTTAAAGTTCGGTGACGATTTATATTATGAGTTTATGTGTTTTGATGTACCGAAGGTAGTTCGGAGTCTCGGATGAGATCGGGGACATGACGAGGAGTCTCTAAATGGTCGAGACGTAAAGATCGATATATTGGACGACTATATTTGGACTTCGGAAAGGTTTCGAGTGATTCGGGTATTTTTCGGAGTACCGGAGAGTTACGGGAATTCGTATTGGGCCTTAATGGGCCATACGGGAAAGGAAAGAAAGGCCTCAAAGGGTGGCCGCACCCCTCCCCATGGACTGGTCCGAATTGGACTAGGGAGGGGGGCGCCCCCTTCCTTCTTTCTCCTTTTTCCTTCCCTTCTCCTAATCCAACAAGGAAGGGAGGGAGTCCTACTCCCGGTGGGAGTAGGACTCCCCGTGGCGCGCCTCCTCCCTGGACGGCCACCCCTTCCCCCTTGCTCCTTTATATACGGGGACAGGGGGGCACCTCTAGACACAACAACAACAGATCATTGATCTCTTAACCGTGTGCGGTGCTCCCATCCACCATTGTCCTCCTCGATAATATTGTAGCGGTGCTTAGGCGCAGCCCTGCGACGGTAGAACATCATCATCGTCACCACGCCATCGTGCTGACGGAACTCTCCCTCGACACTTGGCTGGATCGGAGTTCGAGGGACGTCATCGAGCTGAACATGTTCTAGAACTCGGAGGTGCCGTGCTTTCGGTGCTTGATCGGTCGGGCCATGAAGACGTACGACTACATCAACCGCGTTGTTCTAACACTTTCGCTTTCGGTCTACGAGGATACATGGACAACACTCTCCCCTCTCGTTGCTATGCATCACCATGATCTTGCGTGTGCGTAGGAAAGTTTTTGAAATTACTACGTTCCCCAACAGTGGCATCCGAGCCTGGTTTTATGCGTAGATGTTATATGCACGAGTAGAACACAAGTGAGTTGTGGGCAATACAAGTCATACTGCTTACCAGCATGTCATGCTTTGGTTCAGCGGATTGTTGGATGAAGCGGCCCGGACCGACATTACGCGTACGCTTACGCGAGACTGGTTCTACCGACATTCTTTCTACATAGGTTGCTGGCGGGTGTCAGTTTCTCCAACTTTAGTTGAACCGAGTGTGGCTCCGCCCGGTCCTCGAGAAGGTTAAAACATCACTAACTTGACGAACTATCATTGTGGTTTTGATGCGTAGGTAAGAACGGTTCTTGCCCAGCCCGTAGCAGCCACGCAAAACTTGCAACAACAAAGTAGAGGACTTCTAACTTGTTTTTGCAGGGCATGTTGTGATGTGATATGGTCAAGGCATGATGCTAAATTTTATTGTATGAGATGATCATGTTTTATAACAAAGTTATTGGCAACTGGCAGGAGCCATATGGTTGTCGCTTTATTGTATGCAATGCAATCGCCCTGTAATTGCTTTACTTTATCACTGAGCGGTAGCGATAGTCGTAGAAGCAATAGGTGGCGAAACGACAACGATGCTACGATGAAGATCAAGGTGTCGCGCCAGTGACGATGGTGATCATGACGGTTTTTCGGAGATGGTGATCACAAGCACAAGATGATGATGGCCATATCATATCACTTATATTGATTGCATGTGATGTTTATCCTTTATGCATCTTATTTTGCTTTGATTGACGGTAGCATTATAAGATGATCTCTCACTAAATTTCAAGGTATAAGTGTTCTCCCTGAGTATGCACCATTGCGAAAGTTCTTCGTGCTGAGACACCAAGTGATGATCGGGTGTGATAGGCTCTACGTTCAAATACAACGGGTGCAAAACAGTTGCACACGCAGAATACTCAGGTTAAACTTGACGAGCCTAGCATATACAGATATGGCCTCGGAACACTGGAGACCGAAAGGTCGAGCGTGAATCATATAGTAGATATGATCAACATAGTGATGTTTACCATTGAAAACTACTCCATCTCACATGATGATCAGACATGGTTTAGTTGATTTGGATCTCGTGATCGCTTAGATGATTAGATGGATGTCTATCTAAGTGGGAGTTCTTAAGTAATATGATTAATTGAACTTTAATTTATCATGAACTTAGTCCTAATAGTATTTTGCAAATTATGTTGTAGATCAATAGCTCGCGTTGTTGCTTCCCTATGTTTATTTTGATATGTTCCTAGAGAAAAACTATGTTGAAAGATGTTAGTAGCAATGATGTGGATTGGATCCGTGATCTGAGGATTATCCTCATTGCTGCACAGAAGAATTATGTCCTTGATGCACCGCTAGGTGACGGACCTATTGCAGGAGCAGATGCAGACGTTATGAACGTTTGTCTAGCTCAATATGATGACTACTTGATAGTATAGTGCACCATGCTTAACGGCTTAGAATCGGGACTTCAGAGATGTTTTGAACGTCATGGACCATATGAGATGTTCTAGAAGTAGAAGTTAATATTTCAAGCAAATACCCGAGTTGAGAGATATGAAGTCTCCAACAAGTTCTATAGCTAAAAGATGGAGGAGAATTGCTCAACTAGTGAGCATGTGCTCAGATTGTCTAGGTACTACAATCTCTTGAATCAAGTGGGAGTTAATCTTCCAGATAAGATAGTGATTGACAAAGTTCTCTAGTTACCATCACCAAGTTACTAGAACTTTGTAATGAACTATAGTATGCAAGGGATGACGAAAACGATTCCCGAGCTCTTCGTGATGTTGAAATCAACGAAGGTAGAAATCAAGAAAGAGCATCAAGTGTTGATGATTGAAAAGACCACTAGTTTCAAGAAAAGAGCAAAGGGAAAGAAAGGGAACTTCAAGTAGAATGACAAGCAAGTTGTCACTCCGTGAAGAAGCCCAAAGCTGGACCAAAGCCTGAAACTGAGTGCTTACACTGCAAAGGAAATGGTCACTAGAAGCGGAAATGCCCTGAATATTTGGTGGATAAGAAGGATGGCAAAGTGAACAAGGGTATATTTGATATACAGGTTATTGATGTGTGCCTTACTAGTGTTTATAGTAGCCCCTGAGTATTTGATACTTGTTCGGTTGCTAAGATTAGCAACTCGAAACAGGAGTTACAGAATAAATAGAGACTAGTTGAAAGGGAAGTGACAATGAGTGTTGGAAGTAGTTCCAAGATTGATATGATCATCATCACACACTCCCTATACTTTCGGGATTAGTGTTAAACCTAAATAAATGTTATTTGGCGTTTGCGTTGAGCATGAATATGATTTGATCATGTTTATTGCAATACAGTTATTCATTTAAAGTAAGAGAATAATTGTTGTTCTGTTTACATGAATAAAACCTTCAATGGTCATACACCAAATGAAAAAGTTTGTTGGATCTCGATCGTAGTGATACACATATTCATAATATTGATGCCAAAAATGCAAAGTTGATAATGATAGTGCAACTTATTTGTGCACTGCCGTTTGGGTCATATCGGTGTAAAGCGCATGAAGAAATTCCATAAAGATGAATTTTTGGAATCACTTGGTTATGAATCATTTGATGCTTGCGAACCATGCCTTTTTGGCAAGATGACTAAAACTCCGTTCTCCGGAACAATGGAACGAGCTACTAACTTGTTGGAAATAATACATACTGATGTATCCAGACCAATGAGTATTAAGGCTCGTGGCGGGTATCGTTATTTTCTGACCTTCACAAATGATTTGAGAAGATATGAGTATATCTACTTAATGAAACATAAGTCTGAAACAGTTGAAAGGTTCAAAGAATTTCATAGTGAAGTGGAAAATCATCGTAACAAAAAAAATAAAGTTTCTACGATCTAATCGTGGAGATGAATATTTGAGTTACGAGTTTGGCCTTCAGTTAAAATAATGTGGAATAGTTTCACAAACTCATGCCACCTGGAACAACACAGCGTAACGGTGTGTCCGAACGTCATATCCACACTTTATTTGATATGGTGCGATCAATGATGTCTCCTACCGATTTACCAATATCGTTTTGGGGTTATGTATTAGAGATAGCTGCATTCACGTTAAAATAGGGCACCATCAAAATCCATTGAGACGACGCCTTATGAACTGTGGTTTGGCAAGAAACCAAAGTTGTCGTTTCTTAAAGTTTAGGCAGCGATGCTTATGTGAAAAAGTTTCAACCTGATAAGCTCGAACCCAAATCGGAGAAGTGCGTCTTCATAGAATACCCAAAGGAAACTGTTGGGTACACCTTCTATCACAGATCCGATAGCAAGATATTCGTTGCTAAGATGGATCCTTTCTAGAGAAGGAGTTTCTCTCGAAAGAAGTGAGTGGGAGGAAAGTAGAGCTTGATAAGATAATTGTACCTTCTCCCGAATTGGAAAGTAGTTCATCACAGAAATCAGTTCTAGTGATTCCTACACCAATTAGTGAGGAAGCTAATAATGATGATCATGAAACTTCAGATTAAGTTACTATAGAACCTCGTAGGTCTTCCAAAGTACAGTCCGCACCAGAGTGGTACGGTAATCCTATTCTCGAAGTCATGTTACTAGACCATGATAAACCTACGAACTATTAGGAAGCGATGATGAGCCCAGATTCCGCAAAATGGCTTGAAGGCCATGAAATCTGAGACAGGATCCATGTATGAGAACAAAGTGTGGACTTTGGTGGACTTGCTCGATGATCGGCAAGCCATAGAAAATAAATGGATCTTCAAGAGGAAGACAGACGCTGATAGTAGTGTTACTATCTATAAAGCTCGACTTGTCACAAAAAGTTTTTCGACAAGTTCAAGGTGTTGAATACGATGAGATTTTCTCACTCGCATCGATGCTTAAGTCTGTCCGAATCATGTTAGTGATTGCCACATTTTATGAAACCTGGCAAATGGATGTCAAAACTGCATTCCTTAGTGGATTTATTAAATAAGAGTTGTATATGATGCAACCAGAAGGTTTTGTCAATCCTAAAGGTGCTAACAAAGTGTGCAAGCTCCAGTGATCCATCTATGGACTGGTGCAAGCATCTCGGAGTTGGAATATACGCTTTGATGAGTTGATCAAAGCATATGGTTTTATACAGACTTTTGGAGAAGCCTATATTTACAAGAAAGTGAGTGGGAGCTCTGTAGCATTTCTGATATTATATGTAGACGACATATTGGTTATTGGAAATGATATAGAATTTCTGGATAGCATAAAAAGATACTTGAATCAAAGTTTTTCAATGAAAGACCTCGGTGAAGCTGCTTACATATTGGGCATCAAGATCTATAAGATAGATCAAGACGCTTGATAAGATTTTTCAATGAGTATATACCTTGGCAAGTTTTGAAATAGTTCAAAATGGACCAGTCAAAGAAGGAATTCTTGTCTGTATTACAAGGTGTAAAGTTGAGTAAGACTCAAAACCCGACCATGGCAGAAAATAGAAATAGAATTAATAGTCATTCCCTATGCCTCAGTCATAGGTTCTATAAAGTATGCTATGCTGTGTACCAGACCTATTGTATACCTTGCTCTGAGTTTGGCAAGGGAGTACAATTTTGATCTAAGAGTAGATCACTGGACAGCGGTCAAGAATATCCTTAGTGAGGACTAAGGAAATATTTCTCGATTATGGAGGTGATAAAAGAGCCCGTAGTAAAGAGTTACATCGGTGCAAGCTTTTACACCGATCCAGATGACTCTAAGTCTCAATCTGGATACATATTGAAAGTGGGAGCAATTAGATAGAGTAGCTTCGTGCAGAGCATTGTAGACATAGAATATTTGCAAAATACATACGGCTCTGAATGTGACAGACCCGTTGACTAAACTTCTCTCACGAGCAAAACATGATCATACCTTAGTACTCTTTGGGTGTTAATCACATATCGATGTGAACTAGATTATTGACTCTAGTAAACCCTTTGGGTGTTGGTCACATGACGATGTGAATTATGGGTGTTAATCACATACAAATGTGAATATTGGTATTAAATCACATGGTGATGTGAACTAGATTATTGACTCTAGTGCAAGTGGGAGACTGAAGAAAATATGCCCTAGAGGCAATAATAAAGTTATTATTTATTTCCTTATTTCATGAGAAATGTTTATTATTCATGCTAGAATTGTATTAACCAGAAATATAATACATGTGTGAATACATAGACAAACATAGTGTCACTAGTATGCCTCTACTTGACTAGCTAGTGAATCAAAGATGGTTAAGTTTCCTAGCCATTGACATGAGTTGTCATTTGATTAATAGGATCACATCATTAGGAGAATGATGTATTGACTTGACCCATTCCGTTAGCTTAGCACTTGATCGTTTAGTATGTTGCTATTGCTTTCTTCATGACTTATACATGTTCCTATGACTATGAGATTATGCAACTCCCATTTACTGGAGGAACACTTTGTGTGCTACCAAACGTCACAACGTAACTGGGTGATTATAAAGGAGCTCTACAGGTGTCTCCGAAGGTACTTGTTGAGTTGGCGTATTTTGAGATTAGGATTTGTCACTTCGATTGTCGGAGAGGTATCTCTGGGCCCTCTCGGTAATGCACATCACTATAAGCCTTGCAAGCAATGTGACTAATGAGTTAGTTGCGGGATGATGCATTACATAACGAGTAAAGATACTTGCCGGTAACGAGATTGAACTAGGTATTGAGATACCGACGATCGAATCTCGGGCAAGTAACATACCGATGACAAAAGGAACAACGTATGTTTTTGACCGATAAAGATCTTCGTAGAATATGTGGGAGCCAATATGAGCATCCAGGTTACGCTATTGGTTATTGATCGGAGACGTGTCTCGGTCATGTCTACATTGTTCTCGAACCCGTAGGGTCCGCACGATTAAAGTTCAGTGACAATTTATATTATGAGTTTATGTGTTTTGATGTACCGAATGTAGTTCGGAGTCCCGGATGAGATTGGGGACATGACGAGGAGTCCGAAATGGTCGAGACGTAAAGATCGATATATTGGACGACTATATTCGGACTTCGGAAAGGTTCCGAGTGATTCGGGTATTTTTCGGAGTACCGGGGAGTTACGGGAATTCGTATCGGGCCTTAATGGGCCATACGAGAAAGGAGAGAAAGGCCTCAAAGGGTGGCCGCATCCCTCCCCATGGACTGGTCTGAATTGGACTAGGGAGGGGGGGCGCCCCCTTCCTTCTTTCTCCTTTTTCCTTCCCTTCTCCTAATCCAACAAGGAAGGGAGGGAGTCCTACTCCCGGTGGGAGTAGGACTCCCCCTGGCGCGCCTCCTCCTTGGCCGGCTGCCCCCTCCCCCCTTGCTCCTTTATATACGGGGGCAGGGGGGCACCTCTAGACACAACAACAACAGATCATTGATCTCTTAACCGTGTGCGGTGCTCCCCTCCACCATAGTCCTCCTCGATAATATTGTAGCGGTGCTTAGGCGAAGCCCTGCGACGGTAGAACATCATCATCGTCATCACTCCGTCATGCTGACGGAACTCTCCCTCGATACTTGGCTGGATCGGAGTTCGAGGGACGTCATCGAGTTGAACGCATGCTAGAACTCGGAGGTGCCGTGCTTTCGGTGCTTGATCGGTCGGGCCGTTAAGACGTACGACTACATCAACCGCATTGTTCTAACGCTTCCGCTTTCGGTCTACGAGGGTAAGTGGACAACATTCTCCCCTCTCGTTGCTATGCATCACCATGATCTTGCGTGTGCGTAGGAATTTTCTTGAAATTACTACGTTCCCTAATAGCTTTGCTACCCCTTTTCCCCCTTCTTTCTTATTTCTGGTTGTTGCAACCAGATGGTGGATTCCAGAAGCCAAATGCCACCACCGGCGACTACTACAAACCCGAGGGTGCCTACTACTACATGGAGGCCGCCGACGACCAGGAGTAGTTAGGAGGCTCCCAGGCAGGAGGCCTTGCCTTTTCGATCATGTTGCTTTTGTGCTAGCCTTCTTAAGGAAAACTTGTTTAACTTATGTCTGTACTCAGATATTGTTACTTCCGCTGACTCGTTTGTATACAAGCTGATGCATTCGAGCCCTCTGGCTTGTAATATAAAGCTTGTATTATTTTAATTTGTGTCTAGAGTTGTGTTGTGATATCTTTTCGTGGGTCCCTGATCTTGATCGTACACATTTGCGTGTATGATTGAATCGGGGGCATCACATGGGGCGGCACCCTAGACCGCACCTACACCACTAGTGGAGAAAAGACTAGCTACGGTGTGCCAAAAACAACCTTGATGGCGTGGACACCCGACGCCACCAATATGGCGTCAGTGTTAATATTAGCGCTGGCGTAGGCACATACGCCATCAGTATTTTGGATGGTAATAGCGTGCCGCGTTATCCACGCTAGCAGTATTAGTCATCAGTTGTGACGTTCCATGTTTTCTCGACGCCAATAATTTGATTTTTAAATTTGAAATAAAAGTTGTACAAAAGTGATTTCAGCCAAAATGACAGCATAATCCAGTTAAAGAACAGTCGCTAAATCAACTATAAATAGACCCAATGACAACATTTAAGTTCAACAATGCACTTATTGATATAGTTCAACAAACTAGGCAAAGTAACACACATATGAATGTACAAGTTCAAATAAATAGAGGTGACAATAACATGATATATTCCATGCATGTCAACTAGCTAACTACGACTTTTCGGTTGGCGGAGTCAGGGTCATAGTCCTGAGTAAGTGCACCATCATCGCTGCCAGCAAGCTTGTAGTAGACCATGATCTCGTCACGATCGTAGTCGAGGTAGAACATGGCTCTCTCCCCAGATTCCATCTCATAAGCATTTACAAGGGCTTCCCAACCAGGGCAACCATAGTAGGTGCGGTTTGCGTCGTTGGTGACAAGACAATTGAATTTTTGGGCCGTTAGCATCTTCATGAGGGTGCACTAGAATGTGATGGTGGCATCAACTGAAACTTTAAACTTCTCTAAGAAGTCACGCCTTGCCCGCAAGGGATGACCTGAGCAAAATTGAAAGAAGTAGCTAGCTAGTTACACAACTTTGGGCACAACCGTATACATCATGCATGAAACTCAATCAAAACATGTTCAACTAAAACATACCGTCCTAGTGAGGAAGTCATTCGGCAGATATATGAAGAACTTCTTATCCCTTTGGCATTTCACCGAACCACAGGTCTCACATGGGGCATCCATTTACTGCTTTCATGCATGAAGTTGAGAAAAATAAGCATACATAAGATGCACATAAATATAATGGAACATAAGCAGGAAGTACGAACCAACGCTATCCGCACATTTAGTTATTAACACATATGTACTTGTAATAAAACAGTTCTACAAACCATGCGTAGTTCAAACATAAAACATGCATAAAGTTAAATAGTTCATATGAAATAGGTAGCGCATGCTAAGCTAGTGGCCAGAGGAACCGGCCTCGTGGTCATGCCTAGTCGACCTACGACGACACCCTTGCTGACCCTCTTCGTCACGCTCCAAGGCATCCCAGTCTATGGGATCCTCCTCTGCGCTCTTCCTGGCTGCATACTGAAGTAACATCATCTTGTTGGCCTCCACGAGTTTGTCATCTCTCGCAAACTCGCTCATCAATGGGTCGAAGAACTGCATCTCGGCTTCTTTGCTCTCCTTCTCCTCAACCCTAGTGCATATCCTCATGTCCTCGGGCGCAAGGAGCATCGCGAACTCACGACACTCAGGGAAGTTCAGATTTGCCCCTTTCTGAAAGAACTCTATCGCCATGGCATCATAAGCGCGCGCTGCTAACTCCGGGATGTCCCAATGGCCAAGTTCATGGACGACATTGTCCTTCCTAATCGTGGCATAATACTTATTTCCCTTCTGTCGCACACCACGAAACTTCGGGGCCATTTGTGATGATGCATATATATAACTAACAAGTTAGTAAAGATGGGCATATTAACGAGTACCTGCAAAACCTACAATGCATAAAACTTTCTTTCACCACAAGTACACTACTAGAAATACAATAAAATTACACTATCTAAAATCATAGTCTACAACTACACTACATTCTTTCACCACAAGTACACACTAGAAATACAATAAAATTATACTCCCTCCGTTCGGAATTACTTGTCACAAAAATGGATGTATCTACAACTAGAATACATCTAGATACAGTCATTTCTTCGACAAGTAATTCAAAACGGAGGGAGTAGTATCTAAAATCATAGTCTACAAGTACACTACATTCTTTCACCACAAGTACACTACTAGAAATACAATAAAATTACACTATCTAAAGTCATAGCTAGTCTACAACTACACTACATTCTTTCACCACTCAAGTACACTACTAGAATACAATAAAATTACACTATCTAAAATCATAGTCTACAACTACACTAAAATTTTACACTACTCGTATACACAAAATTTGATATTTTTCTCCACTACTATTACACTACACTAAGTAGAACTCAACTGTAGCAGCGGTAGATGGCGAGGAGGCATTGCGGGCGGCGGGGCCAGGGGCGGTGGCCGGGGTGGATGCGGAGGCGACGACGACCAGGGCTTCGACGGTGGCGACGACGGCGGGGACGGGGGCGGTGGCTGGGCTGGATGCGGAGACGACGATGACGGGGGTGGGGACTTCGGCGGTGGAGGTGGAGGCGGAGGCGGCGACGGCGGTGGAAGCAGCGGCGGCGAGGGCGACGGGGGCGACGGCGAGTTAATGGGGATCGACGGTTGTGGGTGGGTGGGGGGTTAATTTAATCAATATCTCCTGCGGGTGGGGTGGGGGGGGGGGGGGTAATTGCTGGTGTTGGCACATATTGTCTTTTACTTTAAATTATGTGTTAGACATATTATTTTTTATATTTATATAGATGTTTAGTTTATTATTTTATTATTTTATTTTCTTATTGTTTATTATGTTGTTATTTTTACTAATTATTTTGTGTAAATATGTAACCATACAAGCGAAATCAATAATATTAGAGAACACTGGCCAACATCGATTGATCTCATTAATCTAGCATAGATACATAATAGTTGCTGGATGAAAATAATAACAGATATATATAACTTCTGGTACTACACACTCTTGATCTAAACTAAGAACATCATCAGTGTAATGATTCCCACGAGAAAACAAGTTGCCACTGATCCAGCAGGGAGAACGAGGCCAAGCATAACACCAGCTAAAAGGGCATATCGAAGCATCTTGAATTTTTGGATTTGGCCGCGCATCACATCAGTCTTCGGCTGCATCTCATCTATTTGTTGTCTTAGTTCACCAATGGAGTACTCGAGCAACTCCCTCGCGTACTTGTGCACGAGATCAACCCATATCCATGTGTAGCAATATTTTGTCCCTAACGCCTATGGATCACAATATACACACACATATATTAATGATCGCGAATTGTGCAAATTAGCAAAATATCGAGGTATTTTTTTGTCATTTTACCTTTCCATGGTTTACCGCAGATGAAGAACTCTCGCTCTGGATTACTTTGTGTGTGCGACATATGCTTACCAGCAGGGCGTCCACAACCGCCAAAAAGCAGCACAAGTGCCCTCGCTCGATTCCTGGCAGCTTCGGCGCCGGTGGCATAGCCGCCGGATCGTCGAAGGGACGTCGCGCTGCAGCTGGATGATTCGCCAGACAGGACTGGCTGCATTGGCCGTGGAGAGCGCATGTCGTGGCCAACGGGGCCAGATGAGAGCTCGGCCAAGGCAGCGGAGTCCCAAACTTGCGACACGCCCCGCCGGCGTGGGCTCAAATAGGCGGCTCGTGCCGATTCGACAAGCTCCCATGGGTCCATTGTCACCAAAGCAGCTGACTAAGAGGAAGTAGAATTTTGTGGAGAATGAAAGTGAATCTAATTTACAACTTAGTGATGGCGTTTTGGGCGAAGACACGACAGCACAAAGTTACGTATCTATGGCGTGTATATAAATCACACGACAGCAATATACTGCAACTGGTCACGGCAATTGGGCCCACATAGTAGTGGCTTAGGATGTATTGCCAGCGTCAGCAATAGCAACTTATAGCTGGGGTACCAATTTGGCAGACGCCAGCACTCTGGATAAAATAGTGCTGGCGTTAATGAAAAATGGCGCGCCACAAACGGAAGTTGCGGCTAGCCGTTTTTCCAGTAGTGCACATATGCAAACTAAGAAGTCAATTTGAGCACACACTAATACTCACTAATAGAAAACATGGCTTTCGTTCGGGCCAGATAAGCCCATTAGTCCCGGTTCAGTCACGAACCGGTACCCATGGGGGCATTGGTCCCGGTTCGTCCGGCTAAAGGCATTAGTTCCAGTTCAAATGAGCCCTTTAGTTCCTTTTGAGACACGAACCGGGACTAAAGGGTGCGATGCCCATTAGTCCCGGTTCGTATCTCAAACCGGGACTAAAGATTAGACCTTTAGTCCCGGTTTGAGGCATGAACCGGGACTAAAGGGTGCAATGCCCTTTAGTCCCGGTTCGTCTCTTTAACCAGGACTAAAGGTCCCATTTTCAAACTCTACCCCCCAGGTGGATCGCCTTTTCAGTTTTGTAAAAAGCAAAAGAAAATGATAAAAACTTCAGAAATTAAAATCCTTCGAGATGTAGTTATGTTACTACATCTATTAGTTAGGAAAATTTAAAAACTTAAATTTGGACATATTTTGCAAAAAAGTGTTATGAAAAAGTAAAACGGCCATATCTTTTGCATACGATGTTGAAAAAAATGCATAATATATCAAAAAAATAAGCACAAAAATCCGAACTGTTTGCAAATTTTAGAATCCTCAAATTCTAAAAGGAAAAAAGTTATGCTCAAATTTCAGTTCTTTTTTTTAATTTTGGTTAAATCTGGTGAAACTGTGGTCAAACTACTTATTCAAGAAGTATTAGTGGTACTAAATAATTATTCAAGAATATTAGTGTTACTAAATAATTATTTTCAGTATTTTGAATTTTGGTCAAATCTGGTCAAACTATGGTCAAACTGTGGTCAAACTAAATATTCAAGAAATATTAGTGTTACTAAATAATTATTGTTTTTAGAATAATAGTTTCAAACTCAAACAGTGAAACGTGTGACTTCATGCTCAAGCTAAACTCCTGAGGGTTAATAGGATTGACATCTTACCATTGTCAGGAAAACAACAAGTGCAGATTTGGAAACGAGGGGGGATATAATCCGGAAGTTAAGCGTGCTCAGGCTGGAGTAGTGAGAGGATGGGTGACCGGCCGGGAAGTTAGATAATTTGGAATGATGAGGGGTGATTAGAGATTAAAGGTTAAAGAAAGCAGTGATGAGTGGTGATTAGAGATTAAATTGTCAAATAATTCAGAAATTTGAAAATCGAAAAAAATAAAATAAAAAATTCAAAAAATAAAATTTCGTAAAACTAAAAATTTCCCTTTAGTCCCAGTTGGTGTTACCAACTGGGACTAAAGGTGGAGCTCCAGACAGCGGCCACGTGGAGGGCCTTTAGTCCCGGTTCGTATAAGAACCGGGACTAAATGGGGGGGGGGGGGGGGGGGGCTTTAGTGACGACCCTTTAGTCCCGGTTCCAGAACTGGGACTAAAGGCCCTCTAGAACCGGGACAAATGGGTCTTTTTCTACTCGTGACTATACTACTAAGACACACCCTAGCACACACTAGCTAATAGTAACACTAGCTAACACCTAACTCACTAATAGTACCACTAACCACAAAATTGAGATACCTAATTAACAATACCACACCTACACATGTGCAAACTAAATAGTTAATTTGAGCTCAACTTGCATCTAAATCAAATAAACTCCCACATACACTCCACTAAAACCCACAAATCACTCTAATTCTAGAGCAAGAAATGAGCTAAACTAGTACTGATAGATGAAAGGGTGAAGTAGCTAACCTTTTAGAACACTTGAATAGTTGGTGCACCGCCAAATCTAGATAAATCTTGCGGAAAATGGGGCTTGGAGGTCGAGTTTGGAGGAAGAACGGAGAAGAAGAAAGAGGAGAAAGTTTAAGTGTGGCTCGGGTACGTCATATCATGTTTGTTTTGTGTGAACTCAAGTGGCATCATGCTCTCGGGCATTTCATCGAGCACCTCTTGTGCATAGGAAGAGAAAACAAACTAGCACACACCTCCCACCTTCTATGAGGAAAAACAGAGGACAGGACTGGTAGGGGCAAGGATATATATAGGCAAATTTTTAGTCCCAGTTGAGGGTCTAAACCGGGACTGAAGACAGTCCTTTAGTCCCGGTTGGTGGAACACCAACCGGGACTAAAGAGTATCGCGCCTGCCGCAACCCTTTAGTTCCCCTTTAGTCCCGGCTGGTGTGTGCAACCGGGACTAAAGCTCCCATTTGAACCGTGACTGATGTCTGCCTTGCCCCGTCCGGCGTCCTAGCCGCTCGAACCGGGACTAGTGCTCACATTAGTCCGGGTTCATAACGCGACCGAGACTATTGCTCCGATCCGGCTAGCACGAAAGCCCTGTTTTCTATAAGTGCATATTTATTTCTCTCTCTGAAAGAGAACTTTATTCTTATATATGGAATTGTACGAAGTACTAGTACTAGAAATTATATATATCTACCCCTAAAAAAGAGGAAATTATCTATATCTTTCCATAAAAAAGAAACTATATATCTCTTGATTTAAAAAAAGAAATTGTATATATCTACCTTTTTTTTGCGGGTATATCTTTCTTGGCATGAATTAGTTGACCATACGCCACCCAGTAACATGGCAGATCGCGCATCTCGAGGCAATCTCTATCAGCGATTCCTTGACCACAAAAGAATTCTCCAGTTTGCTCCAAGCAGGCTCTCCCATTCACAAAAAAAAAAAAGCACAGGCTCTACCATATGACAGGGTCCACAGGGAGATGGCATGCATCACGTGGAAGACTACACACATGCCACAATATCAAACCTCATCAACGGTAAAGATATGCCATAACGTCTCTGGATTTTCTTTTCATTCTTCTCTCCGGACAGAAGAAGATCATGTGAAAATGAAATCCTGAAACCTATCTGTAAATGGCTTCTCGATGTTGCGCGTGTCCAAGGTCCAGTTCACTGCGTTGCTCCGTTATCTGCTCTTCCTCCGGCCTGCGTGCCGTGTACTGGCCTGGGAGCCATGTACTTAGACTTTCCCCTTGATGTTCTTGGTTGATACCTTCTGTTCGTGTGATGGTTGTTTGGATTCTGTTAACTCTGCCTGGTGGCTTTATCTATAAAGTCGGGCTCTGGCCTTTTATCTAAAAAAATATAACACAAGTTCAGTTCGCCGGCTGCACAGCGTATGCTCTGCACTCAAACATACTGCACTCGCTGTCAGTCGAGCATCCCAGTTCGTCATGTACGCGTTGGGACATGAAATTTCTTGGGCTTCTTTCTTGGAGCGGCGATCATGGCGGCCTTTGTTGTGCTATTGCTGCGGCCTTCTCCTTCTCCGTGGTAGTGCGGCGGCAGACCAGAAGCTGGCATCGGACGAAGTAGCTCTGATGACGAGGCTCAACATTGTACATTGAGATAAATACACTCGTGGTCACTGTATTTGAGGCAAAAGCATGATACAATCACTGAACTTCAAAATACGCTCGTTACGGTCATTATATACATGAAGCGGTGATTATACGGTCACTGACTTGCCGTATAGCAATACGTTGACCGGTCAAACAATATGTGTGGCAAATGTTGCAATGGGCCCGTTTGTCAGTGGGACAGTAAATAAAATAAACAAAACAGTGCCCGGCGACGAGGGGAATCGAACCTGAGGGCCCTCTCGCGTCACGCGCACCCGAGGACCCACTGGACTAGCTGAACCGACTTAGCAATTATGTAGGCGCTCCATTTTATAAAGTAAAATCCACGCAATGCACACAAGCAATTCTCAGAAGTAAAACATGCACATGTTCCGGACGGAGGTATATTTAGAAAATTATTTTTGTCTTATCAAATTATGTAACCTTGCCAAAAGAATGAATTCCTTTTTCGTGCAAAATTGAACAAGTGTTTGCATCTTTTTTTTTAGAAAAGTTCATGGATTTCTTAAACTGTTTGCATTTTTCTATAAAACTTAATGTAATTCTATATTTAAAATTCATCAAATATTAATTAAAAGTACAAGAAATTTTCTGGAAATAGACCGGCATTCCTGTAAGGGTAACACTACTTTACATTACATGATATTTCTAAAAATGCGTGCACAATTTTTAAAATCATACGAACATTTTAAAATTAAAGAAACACCATAGACTACATAAATATTTTTAAAATATATTATGAGTTTGCGTGAATATGTTTTGCTTGTGGATTCTTTTATGTGGCACATGCTTGCGTGCATGTGTGCCATTTCAAATAAATAAACGAAGCTTCTACATTTGAACATAATAGGCCGTGGACTCAATTGGCTGGTGTGCCTCGGGTTTTTGCGAGGACCAGGTTTCGAACCTCCACACGTGCAAAATTATTTTATTAGGTTTTCTTTATTTCTACGGGCCATTGACAGGTGGGCCCATACAACAGGGAGAAATGCGCGATGACGACGCTGCGCTGGAACATATCTAGTGCACCGGAGCTTCTTGTGCTACCGGTGCACCACTCGCTTAGCACATTTTCAAATATTCAAAAAAATCTGGAAAAAAATAGCACATTCATATAACATTAATTTACGTTGTCACCAAAAATCAAATCAAAATTTGGAACGTAGCTCAAGATATGAAAATGACAAAATTCGACATTGAATAATGCATAACATTTGTCAATTTTATATCTCGGGCAATGTTTTAAATTTTAGGTTGATTTTTTGTGACAAAATAAATTGATGTTTTATCAATACACGAATTTTTCCTTGGATTTTTTTGAACATTTTTATACGTCCGGTGCACACCAGATATATTCTTCGCTGCGTTAAGGTTGCTTGTGTGCATTGTGTACATGCTCGTAAATATAAACGTGAGCGTCTAAGGAGAAACACACAGAATGTACTTGTTCACTGGCTACAGGGTGCGTGTTTTGTGTGCGAGGTCTCGGGTTCGTATCCACTTGCCCTCGACGCACTTTTTTATTCATATTTATTTCTTTCACCCGCGGACCCACCGATAGACATGGCCCACTGTAATATTGACCGGTTAGTGGAGTACCATGTGGATCATTTGACTGGTCAACGGAGTGCAATACGATGCTATACAGAGAGCCAGTGACCGTACAATCACCGCTTCACGTATATAATGACCGTAATGAGCGTATTTTGAAGTTCAATGACCGTATCGTGCTTCAACCTCAAATACAGTGACCACAAGTGTATTTATCTCTTGTACATTTACATTCCTTTAGTTTCGCTTCTTCTTTCTCACTGGTTTGGTTCCCCCTTAATTAATTTGTACGCACAATCTGGGCTCTGAGATAGTGAGACTGCCCATAATGGATATTGTCATAATTTAATATCATGCATATGATACTATACTACCTCCGTAGATGGCTTTATTTATTGTTACGCATGACACATAATAGCTTAGCATTTATTATGATACATACAATACCATGATATGATACTCAAACCTCTTTTTTTCATTTAATTCTATGCCCTCTCTACAAAATAGTCTAGTTGACATACATGACACTAGCTGTGATACTCTTATTATGACCAGTTTGAACCTGCGCTAGCTGTAGGGCATGTATAATCATGCATCCGCAGGGAGGAGCTTACGTAAAGGCCCCCTCCCATTTCGCTCACGAGACCAAATAACATATGACAATGTCAAATACGAGCCTAAAATGTTCTCTCTTATTTTCCACTTTGTTCTTCTATACAAAGCCTAAATAATTTTTGACAAAGCCCGATGAATAGAAGGGTCAACAACAACCAACAAGTAGTCCAACAGCCCGTAGAAAAACAAAGCAAGTTTGGCCGTGGTAGCCACACATTTTATAACATGACACGGTATTACATGAATGAGTCACTATATCTTAATCCCCCAAAAAAAAGAGACAACTATATCTTAGTTGGATGAAGAGTTCTAGGCACACCTCTACTAAATAAGGCTACGCCGTCTTCTCCCAGAGTCTGAAAAATATGCGTCGACGAAGCCTGGGTGGGAGATGAGGGAACGCCACGAGGTGGAGACACAACGGAAGCGCAAGACCGGCTTGGCTGGGAGGCGCAGTAGGATGTCGCACAACATCTTCAAAGGGAAGACACCTTCGTTGCCGGTGGCAGGGAAGTCCCGGAGCAACAACATCAGTTCACCGCCGTCGTCGCCTGTGCCCGTGTCGACGGGATCAGGTCTGCCGTGCTTGGAGCTATCTGGCACGTTGACGTTGGTGTAGACGACGAGATCAGGTCCGCCGGCTTGCACGTCCATGGGCGCTCCCACGGTGTCAACGAAAGGATCATGCCGCGTCTTCCTAGTGTCTGAAAAATATGCGTCGATGAATCCTGGGTGGGAGATGAGGGAACGCCATGAGGTGGAGACATAGCGGAAGCGCAAGACCGCCTTGACTGGGAGGCGCACCAGGATGTCGCACAACACCTTGAGAGGGAAGACACCTACGTTGGAGGCAGTTGGCAGCGAAGTCCCGGAGCAACAGCATTAGTTCGCCGCCGGCGCCTGTGCCCGTGTCGACGTTGGTGTCGGCGACGAGATCAGGTCCGCCGGCTTGCACGCCCATGGGCGCTCCCACGGTGTGGACGAGAGGATCCATCGATCGATCAGGAGCTCAGGAGGCGGAAACTAAGATAGACGGAGCGATTTTGTCTTGCCGTCGGTACGCGTGGATGAGCATATGGACGGACAACTCGTCTACTTAGGGCATTTCCAGCCGTTGGCCCCCCAGGAGGGCCAAAAAATCGCCCCCTCGGGGCGCACCGGCGCTAAACGGCGCACTGGGGGCGTGATGCCCCCCAGTCGCGGCGCCCACGGTATTTCAAAAAATTTGAAGACGGCACAAACACGGCGTAAACACAGCACAAACATAGCAAACTTCGGCGAGTCCGTTCAAACATAAACATATTTTACAAAAAAAAAAAACGGCGGGCTAATCCCGCCGTCTCCCTCGCCGCCCGCCTCACCGCCCGCCCAACGCGTCTACATGCCGAGGAGGCTGTAGAACCGCGTGTAGTCGCCGCCGTCGTCGTCGTCGTCGTCGCCGCTGCCGCCCCCGCCTCCGCCGTCCCTGCTACAGCCCTCCCCCGGTTGGCGCGGCGGGTTGGAAGGCCCGGGGGCAGCGTCGTCGTCGTCGTCGCTGTCGAGGATCACGACGCCGTGCTCGTCCTCGCGCCCGCGCTTGCGGGCGGCGATTTCCTCCAAGGCCCGGCACTGCCGGACCGTCTCCTCGCGGAGGTAGTCCTCCCGCGCCCATCGCATGGCGTCCTCGTCGGAGAAGCCGCGCCGGGCTATCTCCTCGTACTCCGCGGGGAGGCCGGGCTCCTTCTTGGGCTCGACGAGGCCGGGCTTCGGCTTGGGCTCGACGAGGACAAAACGGCCGACGGGGCTCCGGCTTGACGGGGCGCCGATACGGACGCCGGAGCTGCGGGTGCGCGCGGCCACGGGCGTGTCCTGGGGCTCCGGCTTGACGGGGTGGAGGCAGGGCGAGCTGCCGGACGAAGAGGAGGACCCCCCCGGTCTCCATGCGCCTCGGGGTCCAGGAGCTTCCCCGGCGGCGTGAAAAAAAAGGGGGGGCTGGGTAGTCGAGGCGCGGCGTGTTGCCGCCCTCGATGTACTCGAGGACGGCGCCTAGCGTGCGTCCTGGCACGCCCCACCATCGACGCCGGCCGGCGGAGTTTTGCCTGCCAGAGGGCACGATGCGGGTGATCTCCGTGCGCCGCACCGCGCCTGAGGGCACCGGGGGCACCGGCACGCCGCCGGCGCTGATCCTCCACGCCCCGGGCACCCGCTTGTCCGGCGGGACCGGGTACTCGGCCTCGTAAAGGAGGCGAGCTTCGTCTTCATGGAGATGGCGCCGGCCGAAGCCGTTCGCCGCCGCGCCGTCGCCTGGGAAACGTTCGGCCATTGGAGGAGAGGAGAGGGAGGAAGGAGCGACGGCGGAGGGGAAGGAGTGACGGCGAAGGGGGAGTGTGAGCGACCGAGTGCGCCGGGGCGCGGCATATATAGGCCGACGCGCCGCCCACACGCGTGGCACCGTGCGTACGCGTGGCGGGCGAGGCGAGGGCGAGGGACGCGCGTCGTCCGGCCTTCACTGCGCCGCCCGTGAAGCATCAATGGCGCAGGCTGGCCGGCGCGGCAGCGCGGCAGCTTTGGCATTGATTCGCCCCGGGAAACGAGGCGATGAGGACGACGAAGGGCCGAGAAGTAAAATGGTCGCTGACGCGTCGGGCCCGCGGTTTCTTCGCGCCAAAAAACTTCACCCGGCGCCCCCGAGCGCCCCCCAGCGCGCCGGGTTCGGGCTGGGTCCGCCGGCGCTGTTTTCGGCCCAAGCCGGCGAAAATCGGGCTCCTGGGGGCGCGACTGGGCCGTTTTTTCGGCGCCGGCGCGAAAAAAACGCCTGGGAAGGCCTTCTTGGGGGCGCGGCTGGAGATGCCCTTATACACCAGCACAAGGACGTACTAGTAGTGTGCTATTGCAATTCAAACCGGAGTACAATGACCAGGTAGAAACCGACGGTGATTCTGTTCACGTATATCTTTATCTTTATCTTTACCTAATAATAAAGCAAATTGCGTTTCTTTCGTCCGTCATGGTATTTTTTAGAAAAGTCCCTCTATTTCAGAGAATTCAACCCGCAGTCCTGTTTTAAATTAAAACGAATCGTTATTTTCGTATTTTACACAAAAGTCCCTGTCTTTTTTTTGAAATCAACCCGCCGTCCAGATTTAAGTCACACCCGAACCGTTATTCTACATTTTTCGAAAACCCACTGATGTTTTAGGTAATTCATCCGCGGATCATATTTAAGTCAAATAAATGCTTTTTAAAATCATCCATATCTTTTAAAGCGTAACTCCGATTTGAACATGTTATATATGAATTTTGATTAGAAAAATATGTAGAATATGAATATGAGATTATTTTTACCTGTTAAGTATTTTAAAATATTAGTTTGGAATATATTTGAGTCAAACCAAATGATTTTCTAAATTATCTGTATCTTTTAAACCGTAACTTCGATTTTAATATATTATATATGAAATTTTATTAGAAAAATGTGTGGAATCTAAATATGATGTTAATTTTATCTGTTAAATATTTTTAAAATATTTTTATGGAAGCAAACTTATAATTTATAGCGCAAGATCCGTTTTTTCATACCGGCGGCTATCCTGATTGCAAATAAACACCCCACTATAACCATATACGGAAAAGAAAATATCGATAACTACACGTGCATACCTCTGAAAAATGTCGCAAGAAAAACAATAAATTTCTCATCACAAGAGTGAGAGAAAGCGAGAGAGAGGGAGAGAGAGAGAGAGAGGGAGGAGAGAGGGAGAGAGAGGTGCCTTAGGATTAACCATATTCAACAAATATTTTTTGTTGTTTTGTGTGAACACCAAGGCCATCGCCGGCGAGGGTGAGAAGGAGGATAAGCGGCAACACAAATATGATACCTCGCAAAAATAAAGAAGATGGACCTATTATGGTCTTAAGTGATGGTTATTGATTTAAGAGTGTGTGTTATGTTTTCTCTCCCGTTGCAACGCACGGGCTCTTTTGCTAGTACGTGCCAAAGTCTAAAACTCTTGACCACGATGGAAACTCGACCGCCATCTTGAATACTTACACAACTCTATCTCAGGATTTTTTTTTTTTGCTGGAACGGAAAGAATTTCTAAAAGGCAAGCTCCTAGTCTTGAGCTCTCCGGAAAGATCAATTGCACGGCAAAGACTGAGGTTGTTGTACCTGCGCAAAGGGGGTGCAAATACGAAGTATTTTCACTCTCCCAAACAATCAATTGCACGGCAAAGATCGAGGTTGCTGTACACGAAGCTTTTTTTGATTTTGGATCTTGTGTGATCCTGGAAGATGTTAAAACTGTATTTGGCTATAGGCTTCTTTGGTTTGTAATAGGGTTATCTAGATGTGTGTCTGCAGTACTCTCAGTTTGGTCCTGTGGTTTGGAGTTCCTAAGACCTGATTGGTTTCTTAAAAGAAATCAAAGAGGGCGGCCTCTCCTTTGCTCAAAAATTAAAAAATCAAAGAGGGATACCACTTAACAGCCGACAGCTCAACGAGCACACCCCTGCGTCGTCCCCACGCTAGGGCGTCCCGGCGGAGCCCAAAAACCTAGCCGCCGCCACCGCTGAGCACTCCCTCCTCCTCTCCCTCCGCCGCGCCGGGGGACGCCGCTGGGCTAATCCCGGGGGCCGACGGCGGTGGCAGGGGACTTCCTCTCTCCCGCTTCTCCGATGTGGTGCGCAGCCCCTAGGCGTGTGGTGGCATGGCCGATCCGGTTTCTGCGGCGCATCGGATGGCTATAGCAGGCGGCGGGTGGCCGGCCCGTCCTCGGACGGCGGTGGCTAGGCGTGGCGGGCGGCCTAATCACGGACGGCGGCGTGGGCTGCGGGTGCAGCGGACGGTCCTTTTGGGCGGCGGCTGCGGTTGGCGGCGGTGTCCGGCTAGGTTGCGGTGGCGTGCAATCTGCCTTCAGATCAGCGGCGGCGGCGTGGAGGGCCTGGTGGTCTCGTTGGCGGCACCTCCGGTCAGATCTATTCTAACCGGTGCAGCCGGTGGTGATGGTCTTTTCTTCCGTCAGTGGTGGTCGGTCTAAGGCTGGGTGTTCAGATCTCTAGATCCGGCATCTAGTACCGGTTGCGAGTCGGGGAGACATAGTTGCCGGTGAAAACCGAGCCGACGGCGGACGATGGCGGCGTTCTGCGTCGTTACCTTGATGAAGGCATCGTCGTGTGACTATTGTCGACCCACTCGTACTGCTCTGGGGGAAACCCTAGGATCTGGTCTTCTAGATCGGACGATAGCGGCACTGCATTGTCGTTTCTCTCTTGGGAGCATCGTTTGTGGACCAGTGCTGGAAGTCAGAGGCAGGAGGTGGAGCGGCTTCATTTTGCACGGAGCTTCGGTGGAGATGTCAAGTCATGTCTGGCCGACATGTGCTACGCTTTGTCATGCCTTAGGTGCTACGCACGACAGATCTTCCAGATACTTCAAGCTATGTCGGCTAGTGGTACTTGGTTGCATGGTGCTGAGGTGTACCGGTGGCGACTGCGACGTGCTCAGCAGTTCGCGCGCGGAGAGGTGGTGCCATTGGGCGCCGTGGTGGCGTCGGCGACAGCTAGACCGGGCAAGGTTGATGCGTCAGTACAGCTCTGAAGATGGAGTGGTGGCAGTTGGCGGCGGCGGCCCCTGAAAGCGCGTCAGACCGGTGTGTGCCCCATATCCGGCAAGTGGCTTGGTTTGGGCCTCATGTCTTAGATGTTAGGCTTGGCTACGAGGTCTGTTGTATTAGTCCCGGACAATCAGCATCCCTTCGTCAACTGGATAGGAGTAGCGACAGATGTTGCGTATACGGTGGCTTCAGACTTACTGTTATATTTCTTTGTAAGGTCTTTTATGAATAATTAATAAAGTAGTTACATGCATCGCCTAGATGCAGAAGCCGGGGGTCTTCCTCCTTTTCTATTTTTTTCAGCAACCAAAGTTCTCGCATAGATTAAATTGAGAGTAAGAATGGAGATTGGAGAGTGAATTTCAGTTGGTGAGGCCGTACGCCTGAGTCACGTGCTCTGTAGCCTGCATGGTGCACGCGCTGCTACTTTGTTGAATTTGTCTTCCCAACGCTAACTAAGATCCAAGAAGAAAGCAAACTTATCTTCCAAGATCGAGTTAGTTAATCAGGAGGGATATGGGATCAGCAGGAGCCCAATGTTGGTTGTCGGTGCTGAGCTTAATTTACATTTTTTTAGAACACAGACGCAGATGCAGACGCTCATATATACGTGCGTACATTTATACATATGAACACACACGCATGCTCTACCCCTATACCCAGCATATCATCTTGAGATTGACAAAGACACCATAGGTACCTCGTTGTCGACCCGAATGTCTCCTCTCACTAAACGATATCACCGAAAATATTGAAATAAATCTAGGATAATACGAGCACAGGGACTTAAATCCTGGTGAGCTAAGGATATCACCGTCCTCCTAACCATCCAACCGTAGGTTGGTTCGCGGTTAGGTTACTATTTGGACTGTGTGTCAGATGCATCATCCTCAATTAATGAAGTGAATACTTGCATTGCTAGAAATTGCACGAAAATGCTAAAATCTGACATCAAAATTTTTAGGCAAGGCATATCAAATGTTATTCATGGTAATTTATATTAATGCGATAGTTTGCAAGGACGGCAATTTTTTAAAGAAAAAAAAGAACTAAGGTGGATTTGTCATGCCTACCAATTAAACCAGTGCGCGCACGACCAGTTCGTGTTCGACCAGGTGAAGCACAAGCTGGCGGCGTGGCACGGCGTGACGGTGCAATTCATCGACACCGAGTACCTCGGTGGGCGGTGCGAGCCCTGCATGGACTTCCGCAAGATGTGCACCTTCCACGCCAACTGCATCATCGACGAGTGGAAGCGGTTCAAGGACCAAGAGGAGCTGCGAGGCACCGACAACACCGCGCTCACCTACTGACATTCTCTCTCCGGTCGCTCGCTGTTACTCTCGATTTAATCTGTGCGAGAACTAGTCGTTGGCTGAAACAAAATAGGCTTCAGTTGACTTTGTGTACCGTGGGGAGCTATAGAGGAGAGGGAGGAGTGCCTATGAGGGCACTCGGGGAGACAGTGCATGGCGAGGGTGAGGTGAATAATGTGGCAAATGTTGGTGGGTGGGGGTGGTTAGGCCAATGTCCAGGTGCGTCCGTTTGGGGTAAAATAGACAAATACCAGACGGCCTAGCGCGCGGGCGCAAACAAACTTTTATTCGTTTTCTGTGCGCTTTCGACCCATCCGCGACCCAACTTTGGACCGCTTTTGATGTGAAACAGACAGCACACGGCCGGCCGGATGCGCGCGCTTGTCCTCCCCTGGCCCGCCCGTCGGTGTCACAAAGCTCTCGCCTAGTGCCCCATTTCGCGCCATTTCCCTCCAAACCCTCTCACGTCCCGACCTCCCCTCCGCCTTTGTCGCCCGGATTTCCTCCGCCAAGGTACGAAGGCTTGACCCATTTCTCGGGGTCGCCGGATGTTGGTGTGATTGCGCCGTCCACCCCACGCCCCTCGGCCATCATCGACCTCAACATCATGCCAGGGTCCAGCAGCGGCGGCCGCCTGTCCGTCGAGATGCAAAGAAAGCAAGCACGACCGCCGTCTATGGCAACCATGCCATCGCCCCGCGTCCTGTTCGGCGAAATGCCAACACCAACGCCAACGGTCAACGTCCCCTTCTACAACCAGTTCATGGAGAATGTTATCTACGAGGGCCGTGGCGAGGACTTCCAGATGGGTGGGCATGGCGATGCCTATGATCCCGAGGAGACCCAGAGTCAGGATGGCTGTCCACAAGTATAGGAGATTGCAACAGCTTTCGAGGGTAGAGTATCCAACCCAAATTTATTGATTCGACACAAGGGAAGCCAAGAAATATTCCCAAGTATTAGCAGCTGAGTTGTCAATTCAACCACACATGAAAGACTTAATATCTGCAGCAAAGTGTTTAGTAGCAAAGTAGTATGGAAGTAACAGTAACAGTGGCAAACATAACAGTAGCAGTTTTGTAGCAATCATAACAGTGGCAAAGGAAAAGTAACGTAGCAAAGATCAATGTGAAACGAGCTCGTAGGCAATGGATCAATGATGGATAATTATGTCAGATGACATTCATCATGCAACAGTTATAACATAGGGTGACACAGTACTAGCTCCAATTCATCAATATAATGTAGGTATGTATTTTGAATATAGTCATACGTGCTTATGTAAAAGAACTTGCATGACATCTTTTGTCCTATCCTCCTGTGGCAGCGGGGTCCTATCGAAAACTAAGGGATATTAAGACCTCCTTTGAATAGAGTACCGGACCAAAGCATTAGCACTTAGCGAACACATGAACTCCTCGTCATCATCGGGAAATGTCCCGACTATTGTCACTCCGGGGTTGCCGGATCGCAACACGTAGTAGGTGACTATAACTTGCAAGAGAGGATCACAAACACACATATATTCATGAAAACATAATAGGTTCAGATCTGAAATCATGGCACTCAGGCCCTAGTGACAAGCATTAAGCATAGCAAAGTCATAGCAACATCAATCTTAGAACATAATGGATACTAGGGATCAAACCCTCACAAAACTAACTCGATTACATGGTAAATCTCATCCAACCCATCACCGTCCAGCAAGCCTATGATGGAATTACTCATGCACGGCGGTGGGCATCATGAAATTGGTTATGGAGGATGGTTGATGATGTCGATGGCGATAGATTCCCCTCTTCGGAGCCTGGAACGGACTCCAGATCTGCCCTCTCGAGGAAGAACAGGGCTTGGCGGTAGCTTCGTATCGTAAAACAAATGAATCCTTCTCTTTTTTTCTCCCCGGACGTAAATATATGGAGTTGGAGTTGAGATCGGTGGAGGTCCGGAGGGCCCACAAGACAGGGAGCGCTCCCGAGGGGTAGGGCGCGCCCCCACCCTTGTGGATAGGGTGTGGGTCCCTTTAGGTTGATTCTTTCACCAATATTTTTTATTTATTTCAAAACTTATCTCCGTGAAGTTTCAGGTCATTTCGAGAACTTCTATTTTTGCAGAAAAATAACACCATGGCAGTTCTGCTGAAAACAACGTCAGTCTGGGTTAGTTCCATTCAAATCATGCAAATTAGAGTCCAAAACAAGGGCAAAAGAGTTTGGAAAAGTAGATATGGAAAAGTAGATACAATGGGGACGTATCAATGGCCGCGGCCAGTACGTTGTCGTTGAAGACATAGAGGTCCACGACCATGGCGACTATGACCATGATGACTCGTGGCATGAAGATCGTGACATCCATTACGAAGGTAAAGGTGATGAATATATCAGAGGAAGGCATCAATATTGGGGGCGAGCCATTGTTCATCGGCAAGCTCACCCAAATAAAGGAAGCACAAAAGAGGAAGAAGAGCATTCGTACGGGATCATACTCACAAGAGGAGGATAAATTGATTTGCCAAAGTTGGATGGAGGTTGGCCAAGATCCGAGGATCGGTGCGCAACAAAAGCGACTTGTTTTTTGGACAAGATTTCACAAAACATTCCATGAAAGAAAGTTGTTCCCGCGCTACCAATTTACGAGCGACCGTGGCATCACCTCGATTCAAAAGAGGTGGTTGTTTATCCAACAAGAATGAACAAGTATTATGCCGCACTTGAGAGCGTTGAAGCATGTCCCGTGAGTTGTCTCGGCATTGGGGACATGGTATGGTCTCTTATCTTTCGTTGCTACAGCCATGACTTCGGCCTTCTATATGTTTGCATGTCCAATTGTTGTTGATCGTGTAGGCATTTCAATCTTTGGAAGCATTCAAGGCCCGGCACAATGACAAGACATTCACTCTTACACATTGTTGGACGCTCATCAACAATTGCCCTAAGTTCTATGATCAATACCGTTAACTTCAAAGGAAGAGAGGCAAGAAGAAGGCCTCGTTAGCCAGAGGTGGAGATGGTGAGGCGTTGAAGAGGCCGAGGGGCAAGACCAACTCCAAGATGGATGACAAGCGTGATGAGTCATCCTTTATTCGCCTTGCATGAGACTTTGCACGGCATGATGTCTCAAAAGGATGCGAGGGATGAGAAAAAGCGACAAAGCAAGGATGAGCAAATGAAGCAATACCTAGAGCTTCAAAGGAAGAAGCTTGAGATGGAGGAGGCAGCCAAGAAGAGGAAGATTGACATGGAGGAGGCGTCCCAGCAAGGCAACTCGACATCGAGGCCGCCAATGTCATGGCCAGGCAGAGGCAGCTCGACATCGAGGCCACCAATGCTGCAACCAAAGCAAAGGAGGTGGCCCTAGCGATCATGAGCGTGGACTTGACCAAGATGAGAGAGAAGATGAGGAGCTAGTTCGAGGCCAGGCAGAAGGAGATGTTCGATGCCGACCGCCTGAACTAGGTGGTCTGTTCGGTTGTAGTCATTCTTTTTGGAGGCTGGCATGGGTGACGTCTGCTGGCTATGTGCCGGCGAAGAAACTACTCATTTTTTGGAGGCTGGATGTGTTGTCTGTGAAAAAACTATTTATTTTGGAGGCTGGCTGTGTTGCCGGCCACTGGCTGTGTTGCCGGCGAGATCGTGTAGGCTGGCTGTGTTGCCGGTGTGAACTAGGCCGCTGGCATGAACTACGGGTCGTGGTTGTTCGAATATTTGTGTTCAAAAAAGAAGGCGGACAGGATGCGGCCAAAGAATGCTTCTGCGTGTTGGGCGCACAGTCACCGCATCTCAGAAAAAGCCCGGACACGAGCTCATTGCCCGCCCCAAACGGATAGAATCTGGGCCAAACGGACGTCCGTTTGGGGTCATGCACTGGAATTGGCCTTAGGCCAACTCCAGCGCGCGACCCCATCATGTCCGGGTGCGTCCGTTTGGGGGTAAAACGGACAAAGCAGACAACCCAGCGCGCGGATGCAAACGGACTTTTATCCGTTTTCTGTCCGCTTTCGACCCATCCCCGGCCCAAGGTTGGGCCGCTTTTGAGGTGAAATGGACATCACGTGGACGGGCGAGACGCGCGCGCTTGTCCTTCGTTGGCCCGCCCGCCAGTGGCACAAAGCACCACCCCGGCGCCCCCATTTCGTGCCATTTCCCCCAAACCCTCCTGTCGGGGATATACCCCGCGGTGTAACCCGGCCGGAAGTATAACCCGGCCGGACTTGGCGACTCACTAATGACCCGCCCTAGCTGGACGACACACTAAGTGACCCGCCCGATCCTGGCGACTTATGGGTGACCTAGCAAGCAGATTAGAGGAGCGACAAGACCCGGGGGCCCAGGAGGCTCAAGGCCCAGAAGGCTGGCTTACGTTATGGTAGGCCGGCTTAAGAGGAAAGGGTGAGGAATATCTTCCTTACAAGGAATCAAGACCCGGACTTGTATCCGGCTTGTAGTAGAAGATAGGCTAGTCCTAATCCTATTTGGACTCCATATGTAACCCACCCCTCTAACTTATATAAGGAGGGGCAGGGCACCCCAAAGAGAGACAGACAACAAGAAATAATATCTAGGGCTAGACACAAAGAGGGAGCCGGCTTATGCGACTCCCTCATGAGCATAATGAGACCTAGCCTCAAACAGCATGTAGGGATATTACCGGATGATGTTTCCCGGGGCCCGAATCTGTCTAAACCCTTGTCTTGCGTGTTGATCCGCCCTGCGTCTCTCATCCCACTCAACCCCTCTCAAGCTACCACATAGATGCGTTGGCCTCGCGACTAAGTCCTGACACTAAGGACATCTGCCGTGACAAATCCACGACAGTTGGCGCCCACTGTGGGGCGTGCGCACGGTGGTGTTGAGTTCTTGAAGGGATCTCTCCTAGGGATTGGGAGTTCACAATTTTCCGGATGAAGAAGATGGTTTGAAGGGATTTGCGTCAGCTTCAAGTTTCATCGACCAGATTATGACTGGTGAGGTTTTAAGGTAATACAAAAAGTTTAGGGCTGCGCCCTGAGCCGCCGCCTTTGCAAGTCGAATTCGGGAGGAGATCAATTTGCACTACTGCTACCGTGCATCGCCGAGACGGATAGGAGTTCAGAGGACTTTTTCTTTGGGATGCTTCAGTACGTACGTGGCAAAGGAAAGAAGACTACAATTTGGAGAAGGATACAGACGAAACCCAATTGATCCAGCTAGGGCTGCAAACGAGTCGAGCTCGAGCGAGTTGGAGTTGGCTCAGCTCAACTCATAAGAAAATTCGAGCGGGCTCAAACTGAGTGAAGCTCATGATCGAGCTGTAGAACATGACTCATGCTCAGCTTGTAACGATCTCGAGTCGATCTCGAGCTAGTTTCGAGCTAAATGAGATGGTAAAAGATATAAATCTATGAATGAAAAAAAAATTAAGGCGAATATGCTAGGAACCTTTGCCAAAAATATAGGATATTTAACAAGTAGTCGACCACGTGCCATATTACGGCTAAATCTTCTCTGCACTTAATTAAATTTCCATGTTCGTTGGTAAATAAATTGGAGAAAAATTATGGACATCATATATGGTAATAAATTATCTTATTTCCATTTTATATATGGCATGATCATTTAACATAATGATATTTTGTCGAGCTATCGAGCTAAAATTAAGCGAGCCAACATTGGCTCAAGATCGGCTCGTTTCTCGGTCGATCTACATAAAGTGTTCAAACTCAGCTCGTTTCTTTTCGATTCGATCTCGAGTCGAGTCAAAAAACGAGTCGATCTCGAGCGACTCACGAGCCTCGAGCTTTTCTTGCAGCCCTAGATCCATCCACGACCCGGAAGCGGACGTCTCCACAGACCCGGGCTCAACCATTTGACTCGCCTCCGCTTCTGCCGCGAGCCGCTCGCCACAAACAGCCGGGCCAAGCTGGCCTCGGCCTGCGCCTCGCCTCGCCCGCAAGTCTGCTCACGAGCCGCCACCACCGGCGTGTCATCTCACCCGCGGCTGCGCCACACTTGAAGTCGCCCCGGGCCTGCCTCGCTGCAGAGCCGCTTCGACCCTGAGTCGCCTCTGCCACATGCGTCGGCCGGCTCTCCGCCTCTGCCGCCTCTGCTGCATGACCACAAGTCACTTCCTCCGCTCGCCCTCGCCGCGGCCGCGGCTGAAGCCTCGTCTCCGGTTTACATGCCTCCTGCGTGCGTCACCGGCATCTGCAGCCGGCTGCTCTCGTCCGCTTCCTCTGTCAGCAAAAAGAAAAAAAAGGGAGAGAAGGAGAGTGAGTCGGAGACAGGAAATATGATGCGGCGAGATACTTTTCCGTGGATGGTTGCTCTCCAAAGACTTACACTAGTGCTAATTGAAAAGCACAATAGCACAGTCTCCAATAAGGACCATCATCCATCACGTGAAGGGCAAGACTAGTCAAAGTAATGAATCAAATGCTCCATTACTGCTGCACAGTGAAGACGCTAGGCTTATTGTGGTCAGACGACGTTCACGTACCAGGCTACACGACTGTGTCTGATGAATCGCGTGAAGGACCCGACAGTTTGCAGTCCAACATACATTGACACTGGAGGCCGTGCAAGCATTTGTACCATGCCAGGCTACCTGAAAATTCATCCAACGCCAGCATCCTTGTTTATTTGACAAGAATATCAGGTGCTACTTTTCTAAACTTTTACTGGTATAATTAGGTATTATTCAAAGCTTTTTTTCACGGTATGTTATTGTATACACAGGTCAATTACCCCGTGATTAAAGTATGATCCGATCCCCGTGCGCTGTCATTGAAGGTCGCGTTTATATCTGCACTATATCAAAAGGCTTAAGAGATGTGCGCAAATCGCCGCCTCAGCGGTCCGGTCTACATCAACTCACCGGGACCGCGCGTGCGGCCGGTTCATTCGACCATACCCACGCTGACTCATCTGTTGTCCGGGCGAATCAACAAAGGTGTGCACAAGTCGCCGCCCGTACAGCTTAAATCAAAATCAACCCGCCGGAACCGCGTTGAGCCGCCCCTGCTGCTCTGAGCCGCCAAAATTATATTGAGTCACTGGTCTGCCTGAGCCACCTCTGTCGCGATAAACGGATCATCCATCGTCCAAACAAATCAGGTGATATCCATCCAAGTTTGTTTTATTAGCACATGTTATTTTTGTCAAAATACAAGTTTATCTTTGCCGTGGTCTGCAATATTGTTTATGCAGGGCAATTATTTATGAAAAAAAGTGATATTATACCGCGGTGAGTGAGGCACGCCAACGTTTTTGGGCACAGGTGGTCGTCGTTACTCAACGGGCTCCCGCACCGGCTTCAACGCCATGGCCGTCTCTCGCGACCACACCGGTTTGCAACAAGGAGGACAACTTGCCCATCCGCACCGACTTATAACGTCATGACCGTTCATCTGTCTATGCCACCTCTGATGTTACGGTCGTCTTTACCGTCCGTCTCTCGCGGCCTGGTCTACATCAACACACTGGGCCGTGCCTGTCTGCGTGAGTTGTTCATTGAGTATGAGCAAGTCACTACTTGGGAAGCCCGGTTTCTCTTCCATCAAATTGGAGGCAAATTATCATATATTATCAGCCGTCATTTACACTGGATGGTTCAATGGGCAGGCGCACAAGTCGCCGCCACTACAGTTTGGTTAACTTCAAACAGCTAGTTGGAAGGAACCATTGGCCGAGTTGCTGACACGGCTCATACGTGATCATTTATAACCCGCCGCAGTCACCTCAACCTTCTATGGATTCACATCGCGTTATCAACGCCAATGATATACACCTTCTGCTATGGTCAAATATGGAGAATCTCAAGCCAATTCTTCGAGTCACCTTGAGACTCGGGGCTACAATGGTATGGCTCGGCAAAATTAGCCGGTTTCAATAAATTCAAAAACTCCGGGTCATTGAAGGGAAGATAACCCGGCCCTGGAGGCTACTGCTTTATTGGAGAATATTTAAAGGCCGTCAGAAAAATTTCTGGCTCAAAATGAAGATTTCGGTTTAAAATACAACTCAAGAGACATCTCTCTCCCGCAAAGCTTTGAAGCTCTCAAAACCGGTTCAACATCCGGCTCAAGGTAAATTTGTCTCTTAAAAGCTTTGAGGATCTCAAAATCCGGTCTAAGAATTTCCGGTTCAAAAAGAATTAATCTCTTGCAAGTTCGAGATCTCAGACAAATTAATGGTTACTAAAGAGAACTTGTTGCCATGCTGCACGGTTCAAAACATGGGTATATTGCCTTACGGCTTATCTTATTATGGTCACTTGGGGGCTTCTTGCTCATCGGGCATAGCTATCAGTACCCTCTTGATCGGCGCAATGCCAAAATTTATATGGTCACTTGGGGGCTTCCTCAGGGCCGACCCTGGGGAGGGGCAGGGGGTGGCCGCCCCGGCCCCCCAAACTCCAAGGGGCCCCCACCCCAGGTACGTATGCATGTATCCATCGGGGAGTTTACAGAAATCTGTAATTAGGGGCGAAACTCCAGGGGTGCACAGACCTTCCTTCTTCAGCGTGGCAGCGTACTCTTCACAGCGTAGGAAACGATTGGGCCTAGCCCAAGTAGTAATTAGCAGGGTTGTTGTTAGTCATGGATTAATAACGCATATCCACATCCCTCAAAAGGAAAAAACATAACGCATATCCACGCACGGATCGAGGAGTTCACGATTCAAGCAAACGAATGCGGCGGCGCTCGCACGACGATATTGCCAAATATCAGTTTTCTCCCCATCGCCTGTACAAAGTCTGCTCAATTAATCATCTGCATGGTTGCCGACGACTTTGTGCCTGTACCTCTTCCTCATCGCCCAGTGAGGTGTCACCGGTGCCCAGGCAACCGCGCCACATCCCCCGTTGGCCCTTCCTCACGAACGCCTGGTTGCCGTAGCATTTTTTCCCATAGAAACTGATACAGGTTTATGAATAGTATCAATGTTGTGTCTCTAATGGTGTGAAAGGGCATTATCATGCGTTGTTTGCGAGTTTGACGTGATAATTGTTAAGATTTGTTGATTTGATCTAATTACTTTTTTTTATTTATGGTGCTTTTCACATACTAATTGTTTGCTTCATATACAGGGATGATTTGACCCAATTGCAAATATGATCCGCTAATAATGTTTTCAAGAGGAATATGAGCCATTCAAGTGATCTGAACGAGTCGGTGATATTTGCTGGAAAAGCAGACTATTATTAATCAAGAGGATGAAGGTCCTATAGAAGATATGCTGCCGAAGTCGACACACACGAAATTATGTGAGTGATCATGAGCCCATATTTAATTTATCTGCTATAGATTTAGTAGTATTTATAAAAAAATATTATGAATATTTATGATATAAGAAATTGAGATAATCTAGATATCGAATGAAGGAACATCTCATATGCATTATATTTCGATGTCTACATTAAGGGGGCCTCAGTTCTAACTTCGCCCCGGGCCCCCAAAATCTCAGGACCGGCCCTGGGCTTCCTGTTCAAACATAGGTCGTATTCGAACCAAAGAGAACATAGCTGTCGATACCCTTTTGATTAGCAAACTACTGAACCTACTTGGGGGCTTCTTGATCGTATCCGAATCATAGCTCAACCCCTTTGGGAATCGACGTGGATCGTATTTGAATCAGCGTCGTTAAACAACTCTCATGGTCACTTGGGGGCTTCCTGTTCAAACATAGGTCGTATTCGAACCAAAGAGAACATAGCTGTCAATACCCACTTGATCGACATCGCCAAAGCCACTACGGGCTATATGATCGTATTCGAATCTTAGCTTAACCCCTTTGGAACGGTTTACTGATCGTATTCGAATCAGAAGCCTAAAATTTTTGTCTGTTTCTCGTACAGTTTTTTGGCAATCGCAGTTATTTGACTTTTGTCTTGAGACTTTTTTGATCATATTTGAAGGCATCTAGGGTGTGGCTTCAATTCCACCGGCTTAACCTTGATCAATAAGGTTGTCAGCACATAACAGATATCATATGTTTCGGCTCTTACAGAGTTGAGTTATCAACTTCACTGTCCGGGTCACATAAACCGACGGTATCATTCAAAAGGATCATAGGGATCTTGTGATCTACTTGTGTGCGGGATAAGACTATATTTGGGTGGTTACCTGCCCAAGCTTTTGACATTAAGTCACCAAGGCATATGTTGTTTAAACTCTGTGCAGGATTTACAGAGCTATGGCTTACATAAATGATCAAGTTCAAGCCCATCATCGAAGACTGAAATTGATGTCTCAAAAGGGTTATCGATTCTTGATTTTCTCAAAGGCTACAAACCGCCGGGTTACAAAAATTCCGGCTTACAATGAATGCGCATTAAGTCGTCATCGGCCAAGAGCCGCCAGGTACTTAAATTCCGGATTTATTTGTCAATCGATGAGGTATTCAAATCTTTAATAGCCAAAACTGGCTGGATTTTCATGATGATATTGAATGATTGAGGTTTTCATACCGGATTATATTGTTCAAATCTTAAATAGCCAACATGGCTGGATTTCTATTGTGATTATCAATAACCAGTGTTATGATTGAGGTTTTCAAAGTCGCCTTAGCGCAACGGCTATTATTTTTATCAATGGGCATGATTTATTTTATAATGGAGGAAATAGTCCCGAGTCGCTGCAGGCTTACGACCCGGCACTTGGGGACTGCATTGTTCAAATCAAGATTGCATCGAATATACAAGTCCCATGACACTGCCAGCATGCACCATGGCACTTGGGGGCTAATGCAAAGTCATTTTTGCTCAACTTATTGAAGACCCGACTCATCACATTTTAAATGAGGCGGCCCTTGGGGGCTACCAATTGCTCCTATCGAAAATTCAAGGTACACAAGCCTCAGTCCAGTACATTAAGAGATCCACTACTTAGTTGGTAAAGTACGAAGCTCTTAACCTTATGGACGTGGGTTCAAGCCCCATGGTGGAGATTACATCATATGATGTTATTATTTAATGAATTATTTACAAAGTCCCTGCTCATTATTGCATAATGACCCGGCCCTTGGGGGCTACACTAGTTGAAGTTTTTATGAGCATAAGGCAATTACAAGTCCCAGGTTTCTGCAAGCATGACAACCCGGCACTTGGGGGCTACATATGTGGAATATTCAGTTTATGACTAATGATTGAGATGAATAACCCGGATTTCTTCAAGGTTGCAACACTTATATTGAAGCAAGTCTTAAGTTATCACTATATTCTCCTCTTAAGCCTTGGGGGCTACAGGTATTATGCATATAAAGAAGGAACATCTTCAAATTCTCAGCTTTGAGTAAATCAGGAAGATCAATTACATAACCCGGTGTCAACTACAATTATGACTCGACATCATCAGTCTTTTATAACCTGGAGATTTTGGAAATTATAACTCGGCAAGATATACATCTTTAAGCCGGTTGAAAATCAGATGAGTATTTCAAGACCTATATTTCTTAAGCCGGCGCTTTGGAAGCCGAATCAAATGGATTATTTGTTTACAATATTTCTTCTACAAGCAAATTGATTGTGAAGCTGGTCTATTGACCCGGATTTTCTAGGAGAAGGAAATGACAAGGACTTAAGGATGTTCAGGTGCCGGTTTACAAGAATTCTTAACCCGGAGCACAACCTGTCAAATTTGTTCTTGTGTTTATTTTGCAGCATAAGTTTACCATGGATGAATCCAAGCTAAACTTGGGGGCTAATGTTGGGGATATACCCCGCGGTGTAACCCGGCCGGAAGTATAACCCGGCCGGACTTGGCGACTCACTAATGACCCGCCCTGGCTGGACGACACACTAAGTGACCCGCCCGATCCTGGCGACTTATGGGTGACCTGGCAAGCGGATCAAGGGAGCGACAAGACCCGGGGGGCCAGGAGGCTCAAGGCCCAGAAGGCCGTCTTACCTTATGGTAGGTCGGCTTAAGAGGAAAGGCGTAAGGAATATCTTCCTTACAAGGAATCAAGACCCAGACTTGTATCCGGCTTGTAGTAGAAGATAGGCTAGTCCTAATCCTATTTGGACTCCATGTGTAACCCGCCCCTCTAACTTATGTAAGGAGGGGTAGGGCACCGCAAAGAGAGACAGACAACAAGAAACAATATCTAGGGCTAAACACAAAGAGGGAGTCGGCTTATGTGACTCCCTCATGAGCATAATGAGACCTAGCCTCAAACAACATGTAGGGCTATTACCGGATGATGTTTCCCGGGGCCCAAAGCTGTCTAAACCCTTGTCTTGCGTGTTGATCCGCCCTGCATCTCTCGTCCCACTCAACCCCTCTCAAGCTACCACATAGATGCGTTGGCCTCGCGACTAAGTCCTGACACTAAGGACATCTGCCGTGACAAATCCACGACACCTCCCATGTCCCGTCCACCATCCTCCGCCCATGGCCGATGCCTCGCCGAATTCCGGTGGCCAAGCCATCAACCCACCCAGAAAGGTGAAGAAAAGGCAGGCAAGGGTCCAAAGAAGTCATGGTCGGAATGCACGTCAGAAGATCTCGCAAAGCTGGACGCGGAATCGGCGAAGAGGAGGAACCGGAGGGCGGTCGCCAAGGGCAAGAACGCCACGACCAAGTTCGCCACTAAGCACGCTGCATTGGAGGCCACGCGGTGCAAGGCCAAGGTCGACGAGAAGGAGGACATCGTCAATAAAGCGCACACCCTCCTCATGATTGGGATTTGCCATCCGTCAAGTTTTTCGGCAGTACCCGTCGGCCCGGCGAGCACAGGCTCGTCGGTCGCTCGGCCTCCGCAGTGCCGCTCGCCGACATCGCGGACCACGCCCTTGTCGCCTGGGTTTCCTCCGCTAAGGTACGAAGTCCATACCCATTTCTCGGGGTCACCAAACATCGATGTGATCGATTGCGCCATTGCTACCTCTTGAGCACTGCATTGATTTTCCCTTGAAGAGGAAAGGGTGATGCAGCAAAGTAGTGTAAGTATTTCCCTCAGTTTTTGAGAACCAAGGTATTAATCCAGTAGGAGGCTCCTCAAAAGTCCCTCGTACCTACACACACAAACAAGAACCTCGCAACCAACGCGATAAAGGGGTTGTCAATCCCTTCACGGAAACTTGCGAAAGTGAAATCTGATAGAGATAACAAGATAAGATATTTTTTTGGTATTTTTGTGATATAGATTGGAAAGTAAAAATGCAAATAAAAGTAGATCAGAAACTTATATGATAAAAGATAGACCCGGGGGCCATAGGTTTCACTAGTGGCTTCTCTCAAGATAGCATAAGTATTACGGTGGGTGAACAAATTACTGTCGAGCAATTGATTGAAAAGTGCATAGTTATGAGAATATCTAGGCATGATCGTGTATATAGGCATCACGTCCACAACAAGTAGATCGAAACAATTCTGCATCTACTACTATTACTCCACACATCGACTGACTCCTGCCTGTATCTAGAGTATTAAGTTCATAAGAACAGAGTAACACATTAAGAAAGATGACATGAAGTAGAAGGATAAACTCAAGCAATATGATATAAACCCCATCTTTTTATCCTCGATGGCAACAATACAATACGTGCCTTGCTGCCCCTACTGTCACTGGGAAAGGACACCGCAAGATTGAACCCAAAGCTAAGCACTTCTCCCATTGCAAGAAAGATCAATCTAGTAGGCCAAACCAAACTGATAATTCGAAGAGACTTGCAAAGATAACCAATCACACATGAAAGAATTTAGAGAAGATTCAATTATTTCTCATAGATAAACTTGATCATAAACCCACAATTCATCGGATCTCGACAAACACACCGCAAAAAGAGTTACATCAAATAGATCTATGATGACCCACAAGTATAGGGATCTATCATAGTCCTTTCGATAAGTAAGAGTGTTGAACCCAACGAGGAGCAGAAGGAAATGATAAGCGGTTTTCAGTAAGGTTTTCTCTGCAAGCACTGAAATAGTAGGTGATAGATAGTTTTGTGATAAGATAAATAGTAACGAGCAAAAAGTAAATAAAGTAAATAAAGTGCAGCAAGGTGGCCCAATCCTTTATGTAGCAAAGGATAAGCCTGGACAAATTCTAATAATGAAGAAGGAGCTCCCGAGGACACATTGGAATTTATCGTCAAGCTAGTTTTCATCACGTTTATAAGATTCGCGTTCGGTACTTTGATAATTTGATATGTGGGTGGACCGATACTTGGGTACTGCCCTAACTTGGACAAGCATCCCACTTATGATTAACCCCTGTTGCAAGCGTCTGCAACTACAAAAGAAGGTATTAAGGTAAACCTAACCACAACATTAAGCATATGGATCCATATCAACCCCTAACGAAGCAACACATAAACTAGGGTTTAAGCTTCTGTCACTCTTGCAACCCATCATCTACTTATTACTTCCCCATGCCTTCCTCTAGGCCCAAATAATGGTGAAGTGTCATGTAGTCGATGTTCACATAATACCACTAGAGGAAAAGACAACATACATCTCATCAAAATATCAAACGAATACCAAATTCACATGACTACTAATAGCAAGACTTTACGCATGTCCTCAGGAACAAACATAACTACTCACAAAGCATATTCATGTTCATAATCAGAGGAGTAATAATATGCATAAAGGATCTGAACATATGATCTTCCACCAAGTAAACCAACTAGCATCAACTACAAGGAGTAATCAACACTACTAGCAACCCACAGGTACCAATTTGTGGTTTTGATACAAGATTGGATACAAGAGATGAACTAGGGTTTTGAGAGGAGATGGTGCTGGTGAAGATGTTGATGGAGATTGACCCCCTCTCGATGAGAGGATCGTTGGTGATGACGTTGGTGATGATTCCCCCCTCCTGGAGGGAAGTGTCCCGGCAGAACAGCTCCGCCAGAGCCCTAGATTGATTCCGCCAAGGTTCCACCTCGTCGCGGCGAAGTTTCGTCCCGTAAGCTTGCCCACGATTTTTTCCAGGACAAAATCCTTCATATAGCAGAAGATGGACGCCGGAGGCCCACCAGGGGGCCCAAGAGATAGGGAGCCGCGCCCTACAGGGGGGCGCGCTCTCCCGTCTCCTGGACAGGGTGTGGGCCCCTGGCCTATTTCTTTCGCTCATATATTCTTGTTAAATCCAAAAAGTTGTTTCGTGCAGTTTCAGGACTTTTGGAGTTGTGCAGAATAGGTTTCCAACGTTTGCTCCTTTTCCAGCCAGAATTCCAGCTGCCGGCATTCCCCCTCTTCATGGTAAACCTTGTAGAATAAGAGAGAATAGCCATAAGTATTGAGATATAATGTGTAATAACAACCCATAATGCAATAAATATTGATATAAAAGCATGATGTAAAATGGACGTATCAACTCCCCCAAGCTTAGACCTCGCTTGTCCTCAAGCGGAAGCCGAAATCAAAAAATATGTCCACATGTTTAGAGACAGATGTGTCGATAAAAAAAATACGGACATGAGGGCATCATGATCATTCTAATAACAACAACATATATAGATTTTGTCATATGATTTCCTAAGCTCAAGTAATAAGAAATTCACAATGTCAAGTATGGTTCAAAAACTTCATTGGGAACTAACAAACTATAATCTCAGTCATTGACGCAATTGCAATTTATCGTAACATCAGAAAGAGTCAATAATAGGGCTTTTCAGCAAACTCACATACTCAACTATCTCGTAGTCTCCTATAATTGTTAACACTCATGCGATACTTGTGGTTATAGAGTTTCAGCCGGACACTGAGAAAGATAGGGGCTTATTGTGTTGCCTCCCAACGTATTCACCTTTAGGTGATGTCAGCAATAATAGCCTATGCCAACTTACATCCAATTGGATATATATATCATGATCTTTCAAACACGAGGAGCTTGCCAAAGGATAAAAATAAAAAGGGAAAGGTGAGCATCACCTTGACTCAAGCATAAAGTAAAAAACATAAAGTAAAAGATAGGCCCTTCGCAGAGGGAAGCAGAGGTTGTCATGCGCGTTTAGGGTTGATGCATAAAGTCTTAGTGCAAAAGAACGTCACTTTATATTGCCCCTTGTATGTGGACCTTTATTATGCAGCCTGTCGCTTTTATTACTTCCACAACAAGTTCGTACAAAGCTTATTTTCTCCGCACTAATAAGTCATACATATTTAGAGAGCAATTTTTTATTGCTTGCACCGATGACAACTTACTTGAAGGATCTTACTCAATCCATAGGTAGGTATGGTGGACTCTCATGGCAAAACTGTGTTCAAGGATAATTGGAAGCACAAGTAGTATCTCTACTTGGTGCAAGGAATTTGGCTAGCATGAGGGGGAAAGGCAAGCTCAACATGTTTGGAAGGTCAATGACAATATACTTTAACTGAGATGTCGGAAAACATAAACCATTACGTTGTCTTCCTTGTCCAACGTCAACTCTTTTAGCATGTCATACTTAATGAGTGCTCCCAATTATAAAAGATGTCCAAGATAATATATTTATATATTAACCCCTCTTTCCTTATCACTTCCTATTAATTGCAACAATGACCAAGGCTACGTTCATCAACTCTCAACAACTTTTATGCCTCATACTTTCTATGTGTGAAGTTATCACTATCCATAAGGTCAATATGAACTCTTTTGTTCTTTCTACTTTCACAATATCATGGTAACATAGAAAAGCCCTTGACTCAACACTAATCTTTATTATAGATAGAACACGGACTTGATTACATAAAGAGATCACAATGCAAAACTCAAAACTACTTGATATCAAAAACTTTGAACTACTAGATCAAGATACTACTAAAAGGATTGAACTAAATAAAGCGGTAAAGATAGGAGTGTGATGGTGATACGATACCAGGGCACCTCCCCCAAGCTTGGCAGTTGCCAAGGGGAGTGCCCATACCCATGTGATTATTTCCTTGGAGGTGATGGAGGTGGTGATGATGATGGTGGATAATCGCACATCGAGCGTAAAAGCTCCTCCAACTTGCGGATAATGCCCTTGAGCCTAGCAATATGATCCGTCAACAAAATATTCTCCTGTGTGAGATACTTGTTCTGTATGCGGGCTAACTCAATCATCTTGAAAGCTTCAATCTCTGTTGGAGTGAAAAGGTTAGGTAAAGGTTGAGGGATGTCTTCTTCTTTCACCACCGGGGCTTGAACCTCCATGGCCTTTTTGATCCCTTCATCCTTGTTGATCTCTTCTGGTTCCTCTCTTTTCAACTTTATCTTCAATAGCCAAGCATCCTTGTCTTTGTTGTTGGAGGAGGGAGAAGTCATGGTGCTCAACTCTGCAACGGAAACAGCTCAAAACGAAAACAGAAGATATTTGCGTGATACGTTGGTCAAAACCTTCGGGAGTATATATAATGAATTTTTACCGACCAAAATACATGACATACAAGAAAACAGAGTCCGGGAGGCACACGAGGTGCCCACGAGACAGGGGGCGCGCCCTACAGGGGGGGGGGGCCTCCTCTCTCGTGGGAGCCTCGTGTCCCTTTCGGACTACTTCTTTCTTCCTAAAATTCTTAAATAATCCAAAACTGATAAAAATTGCCATTAGAGTTGTTTTGGAGTCGGTTTATTTACCGTACCACGTACCTATGCCTTTTCGGAGTCTGGAACGTTCTGGAAAGTGTCTCTTATGTATTCCTCAGGGGTTATGGTTTCAACAATATTAGTTTCAACATTGATAGGATTACTTGAAATATAATGTTAAATTCTTTGACCGTTTACCACCCTCGGATTTGTGCCTTCGAAGTTGTTGATTTTTATAGCACCAGAACGATAGACCTCCTCGATAACGTAGGGACCTTCCCATTTTGAAAGAAGTTTTCTTGCAAAAAATCTTAAACGAGAGTTGAATAATAACACATAATCTCCTACGTTAAACTCATGCTTTTGTATCCTCTTATCATGCCAGAGTTTGACTTTTTCTTTGAAAAGCTTGGCATTCTCATATGCTTGGGTTCTCCATTCATCAAGTGAGCTAATATCAAACAACCTCTTCTCACCGGCAAGTTTGAAATCGTAATTGAGCTCTTTAATAGCCCAATATGCTTTATGTTCAAGTTCAAGAGGTAAATGACATGCTTTTCCATAAACCATCTTATAAGCAGACATACCCATAGGATTTTTGTATGCAGTTCTATAGGCCCATAATGCATCATCAAGTTTTTTGGACCAATTCTTTCTAGATCTATTCACAATCTTTTGCAGAATTAATTTGAGCTCTCTATTGCTCAACTCTACTTGACCACTAGACTGCGGGTGATAAGGAGATGCGATTCTATGATTGACATCATACTTCGCAAGCATCTTACGGAAAGCACCATGAATAAAGTGTGAACCACCATCAGTCATAAGATATCTAGGGACTCCAAACCTCGGAAAAATAACTTCTTTAAGCATTTTAATATAAGTGTTATGATCAGCACTACTAGTTGGAATAGCTTCTACCCACTTAGTAACTTAATCAACAGCAACTAAAATATGTGTATAACCATTGGAGGCAGAAAAAGGTCCCATATAATCAAAGCCCCAAACATCAAACGGTTCAATAACAAGAGAATAATTCATAGGCATTTCTTGATGTCTACTAATGTTACCTATTATTTGACATTCATCACAAGATAAGACAAACTTACGAGCATCTTTGAAGAGAGTAGGCCAATAAAAACCAGATTGTAGTACCTTGTGTGCAGTTCTATCTCTAGCGTGGTGTCCTCCATAGGATTCAGAGTGACACTTGTATAGGATTTGTTCCTGTTCATGCTCAGGCACACAACGTCTAATAATACCATCAACTCCTTCTTTATAAAGGTGTGGATCATCCCAGAAGTAATGTCTTAAATCATAAAAGAACTTTTTCTTTTGCTGGTATGTGAAACTAGGCGGTATATATTTAGCAACAATGTAATTAGCATAATCAGCATACCAAGGAGCAGTACGAGAAGCATTGACGACCGCTAATTGTTCATCAGGAAAGCTATCATTAATAGGCAGTGGGTCATCAAGAACATTCTCTAACCTAGACAAGTTGTCTGCAACGGGGTTCTCAACTCCCTTTCTATCAATAATATGCAAGTCAAATTATTGGAACAAGAGAACCCATCTAATGAGTCTAGGCTTAGCATCTTTCTTTTCCATAAGATGTTTAATAGCAGCATGATCAATGTGAATAGTAACTTTGGAATCAACAATATAAGGTCTAAACTTATCACATGCAAACACAACTGCTAAGAACTCTTTTTCAGTAGTAGCATAATTTCTCTGGGCAGTATCAAGAGTCTTACTAGCATACTGGATAACATTCAATTTCTTATCGACTCTTTGCCCTAAAACAGCACCTACAGCATAATCACTAGCATCACACATAATGTCAAAAGGTAAATTCCAATCAGGTGGCTGAACAATAGGTGCAGTGATCAAAGCTTTCTTAAGTGTTTCAAATGCTTCTACACAATCATCATCAAAGACAAAAGGAATATCTTTTTGCAATAAATTAGTCAGAGGCCTAGAGATTTTAGAAAAGTCCTTAATGAACCTCCTATAAAAACCGGCATGACCAAGGAAACTTCTTATACCTTTTATGTCCTTGGGACATGGCATCTTTTCAATAGCATCAACTTTGGCTTTATCAACTTCAATACCTCTCTCGGAGATCTTGTGCCCCAAGACAATGCCTTCATTAACCATAAAGTGACACTTTTCCCAATTCAAGATGAGACTAGTGTCTTCGCATCTCTGCAAAACTCGATCAAGGTTGCTCAAACAATCATCAAAAGAGGATCCATAGATGGAGAATTCATCCATGAATACCTCACAAATCTTTTCACAAAAATCAGAAAATATAGCCATCATGCATCTTTGAAAGGTAGCAGGTGCATTACATAAACCAAAAGGCATACGTCTATAAGCAAAAGTACCAAAAGGGCAAGTAAAAGTAGTTTTAGATTGATCCTTCGCGGACACAGGTATTTGAGAGAAGCCAGAATAACCATCTAGAAAGCAAAAATGTGCGTGTTTGGATAGCCTTTCTAGCATTTGATCAATAAAAGGTAAAGGGTAATGATCTTTCTTAGTAGTTTTATTTAACTTACAAAAATCAATTACCATCCTATAGCCTGTAATAATTCTTTGCGGGATCAATTCATCTTTATCATTAGGGACAACGGTAATACCTTCCTTTTTAGGGACACAATGGACAGGGCTTACCCATTCACTATCAGCAACGGGATAAATAATAATACCTGCCTCAAGGAGCTTTAGTATCTCCTTTCTTACCACTTCTTTCATTTTGGGATTTAATCGTCTTTGAGGATCTCTAACTGGTTTGGCATCTTTCTCCACTGAAATTTTGTGTTGACATAATGTGGGACTAATGCCCTTAAGATCATCCAGAGTATATCCAATAGCAGCTCGGTGCTTCTTCAGAGTTTTCAATAATCTTTCTTCTTCTTTCTCTGAAAGGTTAGCACTAATAATAATAGGATATATTTCTTTTTCATCAAGATAAGCATACCTAAGATTATCAGGTAAAGGTTTGAGTTCAAACACGGGATCACCCTTGGGTGGAGGGGGATCCCCAAGAATTTCAACGGGAAGGTTAAGTTTCAGCATAGGTTCTTGTTTAAGGAACACTTCATCTATTTCTTCCCTTTCCTTCATAAACATATCGTTTTCATGGTCTAACAAATATTGTTCTAACGGATCAGTTGGAGGAACAACAATGGAAGCAAGACCAATAATTTCATCCTTACTAGGTGGTTCCCTTTCACGAGGTTGTCTACTAAAATTAGCAAAATTGAACTCATGAGACATACCATCTATGCCAACAGTGACGATATTGTTTTCACAATTAATCTTAGCACTAGCAGTATTCAAGAAGGGTCTACCAAAAATAATGGGACAAAAATCATCTGGTGGGGAACCAAGAACAAGAAAATCAGCAGGGTATTTAATCTTCCCACACAGGACTTCAACATCTCTAACAATCCCAATAGGTTTAATGGTGTCCCTATTAGCAAGCTTAATAGTAACATCAATGTCTTCAAATTCAACAGGTGCAATATCGTGCATAATTTCTTTATAAAGATCATAAGGTATCGCACTAGCACTAGCACCCATATCACATTAGCCGTGATAACAATGATCTCCTATTTTAACAGAAATAACAGGTGTGCCTACAACAGGTCTACGTGTCTTAATATCGGGTCTAGCAATATTAGCAGTTTCACCCAAGAAAGAAATAACATGCCCATCTAAGTCCTCATCCAAGAGATCTTTAATCATAGCAATACCAGGTTCAACATTAATTTGCTCAGGAGGTGTATAGGTCCTAGTATTACTCTTACGAACAACAGTAAAAGCTTTAGCATGATCTTTTATCCTAACAGGAAAAGAAGGTTTTTCAACATAAGCAGTAGGAATAATAGGGTCACTATATGTAATAGTCTTCTCTTCGACTGTAATAGGTGCAACTACTTTCACTTCAACAGGAGGATTATATTTAAACCACTTCTCTTTAGGGAGATCAACGTGAGTAGCAAAAGTTTCACAAAAAGTAGCTACTATCTCAGAGTCAAGTCCATACTTAGAGCTAAATCCACGGAAAGCATCGGTATCCATAAAAGATTTAACACAATCAAACTTAGGTGTCATACGTACCTGACTCCTTACCATCGTCGGAACCCTAATCTTCAGAGTTGCGTTTAATTCTTTCCAATAAGTCCCATTTGAAATCAATAGTCTTCAGCATATAAGAACCAGCACAAGAAGTATCAAGCAGGTTGCAATTATCAAGAGAAAGCCGAGCATAAAAATTCTGAATAATCATTTCCCGAGAGAGCTCATGATTGGGGCATGAATATAACATTGACTTAAGCCTCCTCCAAGCTTGAGCGATGCTTTCTCCTTTGCGAGGCCAGAAATTATATATGTACTTACGATCACGATGAACAAGATGCATAGGATAGAACTTCTGGTGAAATTCCAACTTCAATCGCTTATAATTCCAAGATCTCGTATCATCACATAGCCTATACCATGTCATTGCATCTCCCTTCAAAGATAAAGGGAAGACCTTCCTTTTGACAACATCATTGGGAATACCTGCAAGCTTAAATAATCCACAAACTTCATCCACAAAGATAAGGTGTAAGTCGGGATGCAATGTTCCATCTCCTGCAAAAGGATTAGCTAGCAGTTTTTCTATCATACCCGAAGGAATCTCAAAGTGAACATTTTCATAAAGTTCAGTAGGTTGAGGAGCATCTCTTTGCTCTTCTGGTTGGGGTGAAGATACCCCAAACAAGCCCCTCAAAGGATTAGTTTCCATAGTGACAAGTAACAGAAAATTTCAGCACACTATATAAATGTTTTCTTACCAAGTTCCACTCACCAAAAGCGCTACACTCCCCGGCAACGGCGCCAGAAAAGAGTCTTGATGACCCACAAGTATAGGGGATCTATCGTAGTCCTTTCGATAAGTAAGAGCGTCGAACCCAACAAGGAGCAGAAGGAAATCATAAGCGGTTTTCAGTAAGGTTTTCTCTACAAGCACTGAAATAGTAGGTGATAGATAGTTTTGTGATAAGATAAATAGTAACGAGCAAAAAGTAAATAAAGTAAATAAAGTGCAGCAAGGTGGCCCAATCCTTTATGTAGAAAAGGATAAGCCTGGACAAATTCTAATAATGAAGAAGAAGCTCCCGAGGACACATTGGGAATTATTGTCAAGCTAGTTTTCATCACGTTTATAAGATTCGCGTTCGGTACTTTGATAATTTGATATGTGGGTGAACCGGTACTCGGGTACTGCCCTAACTTGGACAAGCATTCCACTTATGATTAACCCCTATTGCAAGCGTCCGCAACTACAAAAGAAGGTATTAAGGTAAACCTAACCACATCATTTAGCATATGGATCCATATCAACACCTAACGAAGCAATGCATAAACTAGGGTTTAAGCTTCTGTCACTCTAGCAACCCATCATCTACTTATTACTTCCCCATGCCTTCCTCTAGGCCCAAATAATGGTGAAGTGTCATGTAGTCGACGTTCACATAACACCACTAGAGGAAAAGACAACATACATCTCATCAAAATATCGAACGAATAACAAATTCACATGACGACTAATAGCAAGACTTTACCCATGTCCTAAGGAACAAACGTAACTAATCATAAAGCATATTCATGTTCATAATCAGTGGAGTAATAATATGCATAAAGGATCTGAACATATGATCTTCCACCAAGTAAACCAACTAGCATCAACTACAAGGAGTAATCAACACTACTAGCAACCCACAGGTACCAATTTGTGGTTTTGATACAAGATTGGATATAAGAGATGAACTAGGGTTTTGAGAGGAGATGGTGCTGGTGAAGATGTTGATGGAGATTGACCCCCTCTCGATGAGAGGATCGTTGGTGATGATTCCCCCCTCCCGGAGGGAAGTGTCCCGGCAGAACAGCTCCGCCAGAGCCCTAGATTGATTCCGCCAAGGTTCCGCCTCGTGGTGGCGGAGTTTCGTCCCGTAAGCTTGCCCATGATTTTTTCCAGGACAAAACCCTTCATATAGCAGAAGATAGACGACGGAGGCCCACCAGGGGGCCCAGGAGATAGGGGGTGCGCCCTACAGGGGGGCGCGCCCTCCCGTCTCCTGGACAGGGTGTGGGCCCTCTGGCCTATTTCTTTCGCTCATAAATTCTTATTAAATCCAAAAAGTTGTTTCATGGAGTTTCAGGACTTTTGGAGTTGTGCAGAATAGGTTTCCAACGTTTGCTCCTTTTCCAGCCAGAATTCCAGCTGTCGGCATTCCCCCTCTTCATGGTAAACCTTGTAAAATAAGAGAGAATAGCCATAAGTATTGAGATATAATGTGTAATAACAACGCATAATGCAATAAATATTGATATAAAAGCATGATGCAAAATGGACGTATCAATCTCCAAGAATATCAAGGAGAACATGGTATTGAGATTCAAAGAGAGAGAAGAAGCCATCTAGCTAGTAACTATGGACCCGAAGGTCTGTGGTAAACTACTCACAACTCATCGGAGAGGCCTTGGAGATGATGTAGAGGCCCTCAATGGTCGATTCCCCCTCCGGCGGAGCGCCAGCGAAGGCTCCAAGATGGTATCTCGCAGATACAAAAGGTTGCGGCGGTGGAATTAGGTTTTTGTGGTGCTCCTAGATGTTCTCGGGGTACGTGGATATATATAGGAGGAATAAGTAGGTCGGTTGAGCCACGAGGGGCCCACGAGGGTGGGGGCACGCCCACCCCCCTAGGGCGCGCCGGGCACCCTCATGGCCGCCTCGTTTGCTGCTTGACGTCCACTCGAAGTCTCCTGGGTTGCGTTTGTTCCAAAAAGATCACTCCCGAAGGTTTCATCCCGTTTGGACTCCGTTTGATATTCCTTTTCTTTGAAACACTGGAATAGGCACAAAAAAACAGCAATTCGGGTTGGGCCTCCGGTTAGTAGGTTAGTCCCAAAAATGATATAAAAGTGTAAAGGAAAGCCCATAAACATCCAAAACGGATAATATAATAGCATGGAACAATCAAAAATTATAGATACGTTGGAGACGTATCAGCCATCCACCCCGCGCCCCTCGGCCGTCATCGACCTCAACGTCATGCCGGGGTCCAGCAGCAGCGGCTGGCCGGCCGTCGAGATGCAAATAAAGCAAGCACGGCCGCCGTCTACGGGCACCATGCCGTCGCCCCGCATCCTGTTCGACAAAATGCTAACACCAACGCCAACGGTCGATGACCCCTTCTACAACCAGTTCGTGGAGAATGTCATCAACAAGGGTGGGCATGACGCTGCCTATGATCCCGATGAGACCAAAATTGAGGATGGTCGCGCCCAGTACATGGTCGATGAAGACATTGAGGCCCAGGACCATGGTGACTTGTGGTACGAAGATGATGGCATCTATTATGAATGTGATGGTGATGAAGAAGATGAATGCATTGATATTGGGGGCAAGCCATTGTTCATCGACGAGCTCACCCAAAGAGCAGAAGCACAAAAGAGGAAGAAGAGCATTCGTACGGGATCATACTCACAAGAGGAGGACAAGTTGATTACCAAAGTTGGATGGAGGTTGGCCAAGATCCGAGGACCGCTGCGCAACAAAAGGGACTTGTTTTTTGGACAAGAGTTCACAAAACATTCCATGAAATAAAGTTGTTTTTGCCGTACCAATTTGTGAGAGGTCGTGGCTTCACCTCGATTCAAAAGAGGTGGTTGTTCCTCCAACAAGAATGCAACAAGTATTGTGCCACACTTGAGAGCGTTGAAGCTCGTCCCGTGAGTGGTCTCGACATTGGGTACATGGTATGCTATCTTATCTTTCGTTGCCACGGCCATGATACCTCGGCCTTCTATATGTTTTGCATGTTCAATTTGTTGTTGATCATGTAGGCATTTCACTCTTTGGAAGCATTCAAGGCCCGACACAATGACAAGCTATTCACTCTTACGCACTGTTGGACGCTTATCAACAATTGCCCTAAGTTCAAAGATCAATACCGTGAACTTCAAAGGAAGAGAGGCAAGAAGACGGCCGCGTTGGCCGGAGGTGGATATGGTGAGGCGTTGAAGAGGCCGAGGGGCAAGACCAACTCCAAGATGAACGACATACGTGATGCGTCATCCATGGCGTTGCATGAGACTTTGCACGGGATGATGTCTCAAAAGGATGTGAGGGACGAGAAAAGGAGATAAAGCAAGGACGAGCAAATGAAGCAATACCTAGAGCTTGAAAGGAATAAGCTTGAGATGGAGGAGGCGGCCAAGAAGAGGAAGATTGACGTGGAGGAGGCGTCCCAACAAAGGCAACTCGACATCGAGGCCGTCAATGTCACGGCCAGGCAGAGGCAACTCAACATCGAGGCCACCAATGCCGCAACCAAAGCGATGGAGGTGGCCCTAGCGATCATGAGTGTGGACTTGACCAAGATGAGCGAGAAGACGAGGAGCTGGTTCAAGGTCAGGCAGAAGGAGATTTTCGACGCCGACGGCCTGAACTAGGTGGTCTGTTTAGCCATAGCCGTTCTTTTTGGAGGCTGGCATGGCTGTCAGCTGCTGGCTGTGTGCCGGCGAAGAAACTACTTATTTTTTGGAGGTTGGTTGTGTTGGCGGCGACAGAACTATTCATTTTGGAGGTTGGCTGTGTTGTCGGCGAGGTCACATAGGTTGGCTGTGTTGCCGGCGTGAACTAGGGCCGCTGGCAATAAACTACAGGCCATGGTTTTATTGTTTTGTGTTTGAAAAATGAGGCGGATAGGATGTGGCCGATGGATGTGGCCGTGCATTATGCGCACGGCCACGGCATATCAGCAAAGGCCCGGACGCAACCCCATTGCCCGCCTCAAATGGACAGAATCCGGGCAAAACGGATGTCCGTTTAGGGTCGTGCGCTCGAGTTGGCCTTATAATCGACCGGAAACTCACCATAAGGGACACGTTGTTCGCGGGAATTGAATGCTTGAGCCTGCATACACAGGTTGGCATGGCGTATTAACAAGGGGACGAGACTTGCCTGAGCCCCACACGTGCGCCCGTCCGTGCTCCCGCATGCGTGGCTTGATTTGATTGGAACAAAATAAGGCCCGGGCCCATCCCATTAAAATCAGGGAGGAGGGATGATTAAATTAGGAAGAAAAAAGAAAAAAAAACAGCTGTAGGATGAAGTGAAAGCACGGATGGGAGCATGGGGAGGGAGCAGGCAAGCTGTCCCGTCCCATCACATCACGTAGAACCCACAGGGAAAGTTACGGTCAAACACATCTTTTACCGTTGCAGTTGACATGACAAGTCGTTGGTCCCATATAGGGGAAAATGGTTCAAAGCTACGGTCAAACACTTCTTAGATAGAAGAAAAGCTAAGATCAAACGTGTCTCCCACAAGATGATATGGCAAAGCTGTGGGTCCCAGATGCAAGGAGCGGTGTAAAATTAACGACAACTAGTAGACACGGAGTGCATGGGCATACACCTAGGGCGTGTTTGGTTGCTTTTGCTATCGGGCCTGGCTTAGAGGAGAAAAACGAGCCAGGCTGAGCAGGGCCTGGCCGGTAAGCAAAAACAGGATAAAAAACATAGATGATCAGTTGATTGGTTGCCTGTGTTGGGGTCTTGTCATCGAGATGCAATTTTCATCCGGTGTTTGATTGCATACATGCATATGATTACCAGCGTTAACAACAAAACTTAACAGATATTTCGCCAAACACTTTGAGCGCGCCGGAGCTTCCACTACCCATCGTGCCCACCACCAGCTCCCGGCGACCGTGGACGTGCCCGACTCACTGTCGTGGCCGTGGTCGCGCCCGGCTCGCCGCGGTCGTGGACGAGATAGAGTTGGCCGTTGTTGAGGATATTGTCGCGCCCGTCACCTCTCGGAGAGCCTCTACGGTGGCCGCCTCATCTTCGCAAGCTGCTCCGAGTCCCTCCCACCGCGTCCTGCAGCTAGCTGAGCCAGCTCGTGCTCCCCGTCCGAGCCCAGGTCACGCGCTGGTGCTGTGTCGTCGGGAACTGCATTGCTCGACGGGCGATGGACGTCATCGTCGGGTTGCCGCCCTTCCCTTCTCCGCGCCACGCCAGCCGTGTGTGAGCAAGTCAAATAAATAGAGGGCCGGGCATCCCGGCCGACGGCGACAACCGCACCGCACCCACAGACGCATGCCACGCCACTCAGCGTCTCGGCACCACCGCGTCCCTGCTCGCGTCTTGCTGGTGGGAATAATCCGGCTCTCGCTGCCGCCACTGAAGCTCCCGCTGCCGCTCCCTCCAAGCCCCTCCTGCTTGCCCCGACGCCGACCAAGACCAAGACGGCGACGCTGAGGAAGGACAAATAGCCGAGGCCGATGCCGACCTCAACAAGGTCAACGCGTCTGAGCCACCGGAGGAGGAGGGGAGGCTACCGCGCAGGCGCAGCCGCTCGCGGAGGCATGCGCCGTCCCGACGCCGGACCAGTCCCAGTACCGGCAACGCCAGTGCAGATGCGGCCAGCGCACCGGTGGCGGCTACCGCGACGGTGCCCGGGTGCAAGGTGAGTAGTGCGTCGTGCTCCCGGAGCAACTCCCGCGGCGAGGCCTCCGGGTCAGGGGTGTCGGCCCTCGCCATCGCGGCGGCAAATGAGAAGCAGAGCAGCAACGCCACCGCCAGCGCGAACATGAGGGAGCTGGAGATGCTGCCGGTCCGGCGGCGGAGCGCCCGGCAGTAGGGCCGTGCCGACAAGTAGCTGCCACCGTCGGCCGACTGGCGCAAGCGGCCGCCGCCGCCGTTGCTGGACTTGGCAGCGAGGAGCAGCAGCAAGCGCCCCCGGAGGCAGTGCGCGCACACGCCAACCAGCAGCTCCCTCAGGGGATTGAGGATTAGAAAGAGAGAGTCTGATTAACTAGAGACACATGTCTCCAGAGAGCCACCCACGTGCGCCTCGAAGCATCGCTCGGGCCTGGCTCCGGAGAAACTGCCGATTCGGCCGTTCCCAAAGGGCCAGGCTCAGGGGTGCTTTAAGAACCGTGCTATGCAGGCTCAACAGTGTATGCGAGGAACCAAACAACCGAGGCCAAAAAGATGCCGCACCGCGCGGGCCTGATTGGGTTCGATGCGGGCAACCAAACCCATCCCTATTTTCTTCGCCGACAGTAGTGGCACAGACTGAAATATGAAGTCCGAGTGGTAGGATTCGAAATACCAACTTTGGCAATGACACGGACAGAAAATTCCCTGTACATTTTATTGAAGCCTTGCCATACAAAAAAGAAGAAAAAAAACGCCTTGTATTTTTCAAATGGAGGGTGTAGCGCTTTGGGTCTCATCAAGGTGTAACCCGAGCACGGATAACCGTTAATTGCAATGTAGAGCACAAAGTATTCTGAATATCTTCCAATTGAGCTACTTGCAAATGTATGTGCTTCACCGTATCCTTCGAGGTAATGGTATTGGCATTGAAAATTTAGAGGTGAAGAACAGGTGCTTACTCAGCAGGTGGCTGTACAAGTTATCTGTAGAGACCGATGCCACATGGGTCCAGATTCTGCGTAATAAATATCTTCACTTTAAGACCTTATCACAGGTGACGGTCAGACCATCCGATTCACCTTGTTGGAAAGGACTGATGAGAGTGAAATCAGCCTTTTTCCACAGGACAAAGTTTATCGGTGGTAATGGTACTTCCACGAGATTCTGGGAGGATACGTGGCTAGAGGAGACGCCTCTAGCTATCCAATATCCTTCTCTCTATAATATTGTTCAGCGTAGAGATGCTTATGTTGCAACAATATTACATTCCAATCCTCTAAATATTCAATTCAGAAGGACTTTAGCGGGAAACCGTTGGGAAGCTTGGCTCCATCTTGTGAGAAGATTGATGGATGTCCACCTGTCTCAACAGCCAGATCAGTTGCACTGGAAACTAACTAAGAATGGAGTGTTTTCAAAAAAAGAAAAAAAATGTGCTTCACCGAATGCCATCATGTTTTATGAACTCCAAACCAACAACAGCCTGTCCCTGTAAGCACTCTTGTTAGCATACATAACACACTCCATGCTCTTGGATACCAACTCCAACGAGTTGATTATATTTGTTAGAAGATATTTTTCAACTTCACTGACCAACTCTCCAGAACAGTTTAGTTTTCTCCAAAATGACAGGAGAACGAATAATTGACAAGATCAAAACTACATAGAGAGAGGAGAAAATAACAAGCCTATTTCAGTTCGTCGTTGGGAAATGTATTGCTACACATCATGGTATTCTGGCACCTCATCATAGACTGATAGACACTCTGCAAAACGACGTGTAAAGGTAGTTTAACTTTTTACTAGTTTTATTAGTACAGCAGGCAGGATCATGCCAGTTTCATGTTCCGACGCACTTACACAAACCATGCATGTGCCATGGCACATGAGCTGACTCAGCTCGTGATGCACGAGGCTGAGATCTATATAAGTATTATGCTACGAATACGATAGTACACACAAGATCGAGTATGAATCTACTCCTCCACTACTCTAGTCACCCATCCATTCTATAAATACCCATCGCCCGAAGCAAAGTTTCCACACAACAGTGACGACACAAAGCCACATTTGCTCTTGACCATTAGTGTTCTTCCATTCACCACTCACCATGGCCACCAGTCGCTCCAACTTCGAGATCACTCGATATTTTGGTCCACCATATGCAGAGAACGCCAAGCTTGACTTCAGCCACCTTTTCTTGCACCAGATCTTTTCTGGGCCTAACCCAAACCAAGAGAAAATAGTTGCTGGAAATCCTACGACTCGGTTTGGTGAGACGGAGGTTATGAACTGGCCAATACATGATGGTCTTGGCCCAGATGCAAAGCTCGTCGCCCGGGCGCAAGGCACGAATGTGAATGTCAGCGGCGGCTGGTACACCACATTCACGATGGTGTTCGTGGTTGAAAGGTTTGTACGTTGGCCCATATTTATTATTTGGTGTGCATGTGGTTCATTTTCTGATATTGGATGTCGTATTTCATTAATCTAATTACTCTTTTTTGTGTGAGGAATGAAGTTTATAGTCCACGGGTATTGTTGGTTGTCGCTTAATTACATGCTATGATGATAAGCGCTATGAGTAGAGCCTCACTCAGTTTGTTTTGTGTTAGGTTCCTCTCCAACATGATATATCTGTGTGTGTGCGCTATTACACAGGTTTAAGGGCTCCACGCTTCAAATAGTAGGACCAACAATTGGAAAAGATAGTGAATGGGCCATTGTTGGCGGGACGGGCGAGTTTGCAATGGCTCGTGGTGTCATAGCGAGAAAAGTGCAATCAATAATAGATGGACAAATGCACCAACTAACTATCGACGCGATCTGCCGCATGAAGGTGAGGAGATATTATGGTCCTTCATTTTGGTTATCTACATTGTGTATCCATGCAAGTATGACTATGGCTGTGTACATCGTATGCGAGAACGAGGTCGTCCCCTTTTGGAATAAAAAATGCAAGTATGATTAGATAACATTAATCTCTTGCGCATGTTTTCAGAACCAGCCCATTCTTACAAAGCTTGGACCATTGGGTACCAAAGGGACAAAGACACATGACATTCAGGATAAACCTGCACGTCTATATAGTGTGGAAATTCGGCATGGCAGTCTCATTGATGCGATCTCATTTTCCTACATTGACCAATCTGGCCAGTTTCACACAGCAGGTCGTTGGGGTGGAGATGGTGGGGAAGAAACTAAGGTTGGTATTCTTTGATTCATTTGTTTTATCATGAATGTTTAATACTAACAAAGTTTTGAAGCTATTTGACCAATATTCTGAAGCCGCTTGATAGGATTTTCCTTTCTTTTTACCCATGTGATGTGTGTTGCAGATCGAACTAGGTCCCGGTGAGGTTGTGAAGGGAGTATCGGGGACGGTCGATGGCAGTTTCATATCCTCACTTAAGGTGGTCACCAACGTCAGAACATATGGACCTTTTGGACAACAACTTGGCCCCTCTTTCAGCGCACCCGTGCCCCTGAATGGCCACGTTGTGGGATTCATCGGGACTTCAGGCTTAACACGTGACTTACTGAATTCCATTGGTGTTTACACGGTCTCTTAAATCACTCTTGAGCAGCTGTTGATGCTCTATCGTACCTTCCCAGATGGCAACATTCTTAATTTTCTTCAATTTCAGAAATAATATGGTTAGGGTCCTCCCTATACCAGCCAGTTATCTGTACCCCTTGCTCCAAAGCTTTCTGTCATCTATTTCATTCCTTCAATTATAAAGCTTCCGATATTCCTTTTATCATTGGAATGTTGTGTTTTGGATGGATGTTTCAAATTGGTTATCGTAAATTGCATGTATGTATCACATCTGTCTCACGGGAAGGCAGCTGTAATAGTCTGATATTCTTGATTCAGGATCTCACTACTAGCCTCGGCAACTTTGCCGCGTGCGCGGCAAACACGACTCGGGTGGCCGTCCATTGGTATTGTTAACTTTTGTATGCATAAGTACTTCTAAGTTTAGTTCTAACAGCAACAATAGTATGCCACATAAGTAAATGCAGTGAAGTAATTGCTGTTAGACAAATCTTGTCTTAACAAAGATAAGCATATTATGTCTTATATGTCGAAATGGAGGTAGCCAGTGGTATTTTCTGGTCACTGCATCATGATTAGAAATAACAGATGGTCACAGTTCTCTATGTGTGTCCCTCATCATGTCATTATTCTTTCCCATGTCATTGGGGACAGTTTCATCTAAAAAGATGTTCACGTGGTGTCGAGATCAAAACACATGGGTTCTTGCTTAATATGATTACAACAGCGTGGTCGGTGAAATTGTGTTGGGGATCTCGATTCATAATCACATGTAGCAATTAATGAAAGATGCTTCACTGACATCTGGAGTTAGTATAACTTTACACGAAGCATGCTCTGTGTGTGCTAAACTAAAATAGTTATGCATTCTAGAAAATTTGAAATAGTTATCCTTGTTTTGTTACCCACTTGATTACTATGTACGAACACTTGGCACATTTTGTACTTTATGGTGAACAAAGAGAGACAAGCGAAACAGATTTGTAGACATGGTAATATACTTGATTAGGTGGAGCAAATGCCTAAATACTTACAACCTACGGAAGACATTTTCCAGCATTCAATTTACCACCAGCCTTTTCAATGATAGGGAATATGAAACCGTAAGAAGAAATGCGAGACTTGAAGATACGGTTCAAGTTTAACTTGACTAGTAATTTACTGAGTTGATTCATCATTTATGCGATAAATTGTACCGGCGGTTAATCATCTACAGATTCCTCTACTGTCGGTGCTTAGTATTTTATCTTCCCAATGTGCAAAAGCTTGTGCTCTCCTCCCTATTGTCAACTGCTGCAACTTTCTGGTTCCTGGGCCCATATGTTTCCTCTACTGGGGTCGATCCTTCCTGGCAAGTTCATCTAATTCACTGATTAATTATTTGAGCACTGGCATCATAATAAACTTCTGCTTCATGCATAACCAAGAAGGAAGGTCATAAATACATAGAGTCACGGGCCAGATGCTATAATTGTTGCTCTGCTCCCTAAAAGAATTAATACAATCTACGCTTAACCCAAACCATGTGTTCCTTGCGTCACTTGCAAAGTCCCCCCTCTTTCTCTCGATTTTTCTCCACTGCGACTCGTCAGCGGGTGCTCTCAACTTCCCGTCTTTCTTACGGTCCTCCTTGTGCCATCGCATCAACTTGGCATGCTCTTTGTTTTTGAACAGGCGTTTCAACCGTGGTATTATAGGAGCATACCACATTACCTTGGCAGGAACCCTCTTCCTGGGCCGCTCGCCGTCAACATCACCAAGGTCATCTCGTCTGATCTTATACTGCAATGCACCACATACCGGGATGCGTTCAAATCCTCGTATGCACCGCGATAGAGGATGCAGTCATTAGGGCATGCATGTATCTTCTGCACCTCCAATCCTAGACGGCATAGAACCTTGTTTGCTTCGTACGTACTGTCGGACAATTCGTTATCTTTTAAAAGCTTCTTTTTCATTATTTTCAGTAGCTTCCCAAATCCGTTGTCAGATACACCATTGTCTGCCTTCCGTTGCAGCAATTCCAGTGTGGTATCGAGCTTTGTGTTGTCATCTTCGCATTTTGGATACAACCCTTTTTTGTGATCCTCTAACATGCGATCAAACTTCAACTTCTCCCTTTCACTTTGGCATTGTCTCTTTGCATCAATAATGACCTGGTGAAGATCATCATCGGACATATCGTCTGGTTCCTCTTGATCTTTAGCTTCCCACATTGCAGTATCACCGTATTCAGGGGGATAGTTTTCATCGTCCTCTTCTTCTTCGTTGTCTTTCATCATAACCCCTCTTTATTCATACTTGGTCCAAACATTATGGTGTGGCATGAAATTCTTCTCAAGCAGGTGGACGTGAAGGGTTTTTGAGTAATCCTTTGTCATCCCACGGATAATACATGGACAATACATAAAATCATTCTGCTTGTTTGCCTCAGCCAATTCGAGAAAATTATGCAGGCCCTTGATGTACTTGAAGGTGCGTCTGTCACCGTACATCCACTGCCGGTTAATCTGCATGCATTATATAATTAAGTGTATCAAAAACCATTATAGAACATCATGAATAAAGAAGTGACCAAATTAATAGAAGTTCATCATCACGTTAAAACCAAAGTACAGAGGTGATCAAATGTTATTACTGAAAAAATAAATGCATAAAGTCCACACATAGTTCTTATTGAACAACATATAGCTCTCTAGATCATCTAATTAAAACATACATTAAAACTATGTAAAACATTTAAATGCAACAACAAATGTGATCATAATCGCAACTAATGTAACAATTGATCCAACGGCACCAAGCCTCGGTATGAATGGCATATTTTCTAATCTTTCTAATCTTCAAGCGCATTGCATCCATCTTGATCTTGTGATCATCAACGACACCGGCAACATGCAACTCCAATTCCATCTTCTCCTCCTTAATTCTTTTCAAAAAAAAATCAAGTAATTGTTTTCTTTTTAAACTAAATTTAACCTCTCGACAAGAGGGTCGCTTGAAATTTCCCGTTCACATACCTCCTAGATAAAAATATCTATGTCACGTTGGTCAGCATAATTGTCATAAACACCAAATGAAACAAATAGTTATAAAAGATAATATACCACATCTGAATCATAGACAGGACGAGGACCGACGGGGGCGGATACCAAAACCATGGCACTATATAATAACAAACAATAATAAAAGTAAGAAAATTATACAAGTATTTATCTAAATCATACAAGATTTTTTTTTCTTTTAGAAAGTAGATAAGAACAAGAGGTTCACCATGGTGGTGCCGGCCACGAGATCGGCGCAGGCGATCGACGGTGGTGAGGATGGAGATGGGACAACATGGACTGCCAAACCTAGACAAATCTTGAGGAAAATGGAGGTTGGAGGTCGAGCTTGGAGAGGAGAAAGCTTAAGGCTCGGGCATTTCATCGAACACCTCATGTGCATAGAAGGTGAGAGCAGAGCAACACACACTTGCACACGCTGGCCGGCCAAAAAACAGAGGAGTGAGCGGGCAGGGGCGGGGGTATATATAGGCATACCTTTAGACCCGGTTGGTGGCTAGAACCGGGACAGAAGACTGACCTTTGGTCCCGGTTCCAACCACGAATCAGGACTAAAGGTGCTGGGCTAGGAGCGAGGCCCATTGGCCCCGGTTCATGTCTGGCCCGGGTCAGACGAACCGGGACCAATGGCCCCGAGGCCCGGCCGGCGCCCTGGCCTCACGAACCAGGACTGATGCATCCTTTGGTCCCGGTTCATAAGTGAACCGGATTAATACCCTTATCCTGGCGTCGACCAACGCCTTGTTTTCTATTAGTGGTGTCTGCAGTACTTTCAGTTTGGTCATGTGGTTTTGAGTTCCTAAGACCTGATGGTTTCTTAATTGAAATTGAAGAGGGCGGCATCTCTTTTGCTCAAAAATAAAAAAACTGATGCAGATTTATTTTTTCAGTAATCAAAGCTCTGGCACAGATTAAATTAAGAGTAACAATGGAGATTGGAGAGAGAATGTCAGTTGGTGAGGCCGTACTAGCCCAAGTCAGGTGCACGCGCTGCTACTTTGTTGAATTTGTTTTCCCAGCGCTAACCAAGATCCAAGAAGGAAGCAAACTTGTCTTCCCAGATTGAGTTAATTAACCAGGAGGGATATGGGATCAATGTTTGTTGTCGGTACCGAGGTGAATTTACTTTCTAGTAAGTCTTTTAGAGATTTCAATGTGAGCTACATACGAAACAAAATGAGTGAATCTGCACTTAAAATATGTTTATTATATATCTGTATGTAATCCCTATTGAAATCTCTAAAAAGACTTATATTTAGAAAGGGAGGGAGTACGTGCGTACACTCATCCCCATGAACACACACATGCACACCATACCCCTATGAGCATCTCTGAGAAATTGAGCTAGCATATCATCTTGAGATTGACGAAGTCACTATATACGCCTCATTGCCGATCGGAATGTCTGCTCCCACTGAACGCGCATCACCAAAAATCCTGAAATAAATCCAAGATAATGCGAGCACCAGGACTTGAACCCTGATGGGTTGAAAATGCCACTCTCCTCTTGACCATCCAACCGCGGGTTGGTTCGCGGTTAATTTGCTATTTGGACTGTCTGTCGGTATGAATCATCCCCAATTAATTAAGTGAATGCTTGTAGTGCTAGAAATTGTACGAAAATGCTAAAATCTGACAACAAATCTTTTGGCATGGCATATCAAATGTTATTCATGGTAATTTATATTGGTGCAATGGTTTGCAAGCACGGTAATTTTCCGAAGAAAAAATGAACTAAGATGGATTTGTCATGCTTGCCAATTAAACTTGTCATCCTTGACCACCATAATTTGTAATGAAAAATATTCAAAAATCTAACATTCGCATCAAGACTTGAACCTTGGTGGGCTAGGGATACCAGTGTCCACCTAACCATCTCAACCACAGGTTCTTAATATAGTACTACTTGTAGTACTAGTAAAAATTCTATATCTCTGCCATAGCATGATTTGGTTGACCATACGCCACCAAGTAACGTGCCAGGGATCGCGCATCTTGCAGCAATCTCGAATCTCGATCAGCAACCGACGGTGAGTTAATGATTCCTGTTTGTACTTGTGTTGTACTTCCTCCGTTTTTATTTACTCTGTATATTAGAGTTGATTGAAGTCAAACTTTGTAAAGTGTGACCAGGTTTATAGGAAACAATATAAACATATATCATAACAAATCTATGTGATGTGAAATACATTCAATAATAAATCTAATGATATTAATTTATTATTGTATATGTTAATATTTTTGTTTATAAACTTGGTCAAAGTTTACGAAGCTTGACTTTGACCAAAGCTAATATGCGATTAAATAAAAACGGAGGAAGTAAGAGGGTGTTTGTTTTCAGGGACTTATTGGTTTAGGGACTTAAAAAAGTCCCTATAAGTCCCATCTAAACCAAATAGGAGGTACTTATAGGGACTTAAAGTGGGCATTTGGGACTTACGAAATAAGACTCTCAAGGAGGGACTTATAGGGACTTATAGTTGTAATATGGTCTTATAAGGACTTATAAGTCCCAGGAACTAAACAGGTAGGGACTTTTTAGGGACTTGGAACTTATAAGTTGGGACTAAAAAAAGTCTTAGGACTTATGAACCAAACAGGGCTTAAATATTGCTGTTTAATCGATCAGTTCCATGCATCACAGGGAAGACTAGACCCATGCAGATGCAGGATGGTTGGCTAGTTAATGGCACAAGGTCAAACCTTATCAACCGTAGTAATGTTGATATGCCACAGCGTGCGTCTTGATTTTCTTTTCTTTCTTCTCTCCCGGCCGGCAGAAGAGAAGAAGATCATGTGAAATGGCTGGCACATGCATGGCTTCTGTCTGTATGATGCGCGCATCCAAGGTCCACTTCACCGTCGTCTACTCCGTATATATAACACAAGTCCAGTTCGCCGGCCGGCAGCACAGTGTGCTGTGGATCGAGGATCCCCCAGTTCGTCATGTACGCAGTGAGACATATTCTGGGCTTCTTTGTGGGAGCGGCGATCACGGCGGCCTTTGTGGTGCTATTGCTGCCGCCTTCTCCTTCTCCTTCTCCTTCACCGTGCTCGTGCCGTGTCGCGCCGCCGGCAGATCAGAAGCTGGCTTCGGACCAAACTGCTCTGAAGAGGCTCGACACGGTACGTTTATGTTCCTTTTGCTTCTTCTTTCTCATTGTTGATTTGGTTCCCCCAAAATTAATCTGCATGCACCGTCTGATCGAGCTCTGAACCCGCGCTGGCTAAAGGGGGTGAACGATGCTGCACGGGAACGGGAAGAAGACGACGACGACGAGAAGCTGGCGGAGCTGCTGCGGAGCGCGGCCATGGACGACAACACCATCATAATGACCTTCACGAACGAGGCGTGGACGGCGCCGGGGTCGCTGCTGGACGTGTTCCTGGAGAGCTTCCGCATCGGCGTGAGGACGGAGCCGCTGCTGAAGCACCTGGTGATCGTGGCCGTCGACGGCAAGGCGTTCGAGGGGTGCCAGCGCGTGCACCCGCTCTGCTACCGCCTGGCGGCCCCGGCGGCGGCGGACTTCGCGGGGGAGAAGCCGTACAACACCCCGGGCTACCTGGACATGATGTGGGCGCGGAACAAGTTCCAGGCGCGGGTGCTGGCGCTGGGCTTCGGCTTCGTGTTCACGGACGTGGACATCGTGTGGTTCAGGAACCCGCTGCTGCGCATCCCGGTGGGCGCCGACATCGCGCTCAACTGCGACTGGTTCTACGGGGACAACCCCTACGACCTCGACAAGACGGCCAACGGCGGGTTCCTCCACGCCAAGCCGCGGGCGCGGACGCTGGCCTTCTTCGCGGACTGGTACGCGGCGCGGACCCGGTACCCGGGGGAGCACGACCAGTTCGTGTTCGACCAGGTGAAGCACGAGCTGGCGGCGCGGCACGGCGTGACGGTGCAGTTCATCGACACCCAGTACCTCAGCGGGCGGTGCGAGCCCCGCATGGACTTCCGCAAGCTGTGCACGTTCCACGCCAACTGCATCATCGGGCTGCAGTACAAGCTCGAGTATCTCACCGGCGTGCTCGACGAGTGGAAGCGGTTCAAGGCCCAGGAGGAGCTGCTTGGCACCAACAGCACCGCGCTCACTTACTGACATTCTCTCTCTGGTCGCTTGCCAATATTCTCGAAATAATCTGTGAGAACTAGTTGGCTGAAGAAAAAAATCGGCTTCAGTTGACTTTCTATACCGTTGAATTAAGATCCAATGGCCGCCCTTCTTTTGAGTTGGTCTTCCTCTTCCGACCGTTAACCTTAGAGCATCTCCAACAGCCGCGCTATAGCGCCGCGCGCAAAAAACCCGTTAGCGCGCGCGCTGCGGCTGGTTTTGCGCGCCCGCCTGCGCTGGCTCCAGCAGCGGCGCTATAATGCAGCGCGCGCGCCGCTCCAGCAGGGCGCAAAAATACAGCGCGCGCACCGCACAAACCACATATACATTTGCAAGAAGATGAGCAAAAATGATCAAACAAACAAAATAAAAATCAATAACAAATAGTTTAAAATAAATCATTACAACACAAACAAATAGTTTATCGTTCAGTACAACAACAAATAGTTCAAATAAATTGTTATAACACAACAAATAGTTCATGAAGTTCATGCTCTTTGCCGTTCATGCCATGCCCACCACTCTTCAATTAGATCTTTCTGAAGTTCATTGTGCGTTGCGGGACGCCGAATGGCATGATAGGAGGCAACAAAACGGGCTACCCTTTCAGCCCTCCGCCGCACTCGCACGGGATGTCCCAAGAGCTCATACTGTGAGTAGTCTAAATCTTGGCCACGCTCATTCTCGATGATCATGTTGTGCATGATCACACAAGCGTGCATGATGTATCAAAGCATTTGTTGATCAGCAGTGGGAGCTCTCAAATACTCCTCGTCAAACACTTGCACAATTCCCACTGCAAAGCGCTTGACACACATGATGGCTTGGCTCTCACCCATAGCCAAATGATCATCAACTAGATCAGCCGGGATACCGTATGTCAACATACGCAAAGCGGCTGTCACCTTCAGAAAAGTGCTATGCCCGAGCTCTCCGGCGGCATTCCTCCTTTGCTGGAAAAACCGGTCATGGCTCGCTAGTTTCTCTGCAATGCGCCTGAACAACTCGGTGCTCATCCTAAACCGGCGACGAAAATACGACTCCGGGTACGTGGGATTCTCCACGAAATAGTTCTTCATCAATCTGTTATGGGCATCAATCCTATCTCTCCAAATTTTCTCCCGACCCATAACCGAACCACCGTGCTTCGTTTTTTATTGATATGCATAGCTACGATCATTGCAAGATTCTCCTCCTCTTCCATATCAAATTCTTCTTCGGAAGAATCATACGACGAACTCATCTACAATGTTCAATACTATACTATAAAAACTACAATTCAAAACATGCACCAAATTCATGAAGTTTGAGCAATACATACCTTGTAGGCGTTTTGTCAAACACCTTGCGGGCGCGGCGCGGCGGCGAGCGCTCGGGCGCTGTTCCTCGGACGACGGCGGCGCGCGGGCGCCGGCGGTACTAGGAGGGGATGGGCGGAAGCACGGGCGCGCGGGGATAGGCCAGGGAAGCCTGAGACGGTCGCCGGGGGTGCGCGGGCGGCGGCGGCGGCGCGGCCGGTCGGGGGTGGAAGCGCGAGAGGAAGAGCGGGCGCGAGCGCTCGAGTGTGCCGCGCGCTGTAGTGGGCGCCCGAAATACGCCGCGCCGGTAAGTGTTTTTGCCCGCGCGCCAAACCCGTTTTAGCGCGCGCGCCGTTTTTGCGCGCCCGCTGGAGCGCCCTGACGCGTTGCGCGCGCGCTAAAAATGCCTATTTTACGGCGCGGCGCTAGTTTAGCGCGGCTGTTGGAGATGCTCTTAGGCTTGCCTCTCTTCTCCGGGTGTGACGGTCCTATCAAGCCTCCCCCTTGTCCCTGCCTGAGAGAGACTCGTTGTCTCCGGCTTCACCTCTCTTTTATCGTCGCCGATTCAATTTTCAGGTTCTCAAGAGACCTTGCCCTTCGAAGAGCTTCCACACATCCGTTCTTTCGTGCTCGTCAAAGACGCATGAAAGCATGTCAACTCTTTATACAATGGGAGCTTGAGAATTTAACGCTTCAATTTCGAAATCATTCTTGATGAAGCCTATGCCCCTGGAAAATAAATCCTATGCCCAGGTGGTCGCACGTCTTCATCATGAGACACCTGACAGAAACCACTCAACACAGGCAAGCCAAGAAGGGAAGCTAATTAATTCTCCAAATCCAGTAACAAATCACTAATCCCGTTCCTTCCATCTCGCCCGTATGTCCGGCTCCATGTGGAAGATGCAGCCTGAAGGATGTAGACGGCGGGGGAGCTGTACGGTTGTCGTGGACGGAGTGCCAGTGGGCAGCGATGACGCAACGAGCAGACAAGTTGTGCTTGAAGAACAAGCTGTCCGGGGCGCTGTATAGTGGGGGAGACCAGCGGCGAGCCGTGGTCGCGGCCATGGCGAGCGAGCTCGAGAAGCGCCAGAGGAGCAAGTTGCCGGGACGCAGAGCAACGCCGGGGAGAGCAGTCGAGGCGGCAGTGGCTGGAATAGCGAGTGAGCGGAAGAAGGAAAGGGATTTCGTAGGACATTGGAAGTTTGGACTTCGCAAGGTGTGTGCATTCCACGCCAACTACATCATCAGGATGTGGTACAAGCTGGAGTATCTCATCGGCGTGCTCACTTAATAGCATTCTCTCTATGGTCGTTCGGTGTTACTCTCGAAATTATTTGTGCGAGAACTAGAAATTGGCTGGAAAAAACCGGCTTCAATTGACCTTCTATATATATCATTGGATTTTCTTTTGAGTTGGTCCTCCTCTTCTGGCCCTTAACCTCAGGCTTGCCTCTATCTGTTAGAGAATGTAGCATGCAACTTCAAAAAAATTCCTATGCTCATGCAAGATCTATCTAGGAGATGCATAGCAACAAGGGGGAGAGAGTGTGTATGCGTACCTTCGTAGACCGTAAGCGGAAGGGTTTGACAATGCGGTTGATGTAGTCGAACTTCTTCTAGCTCCGACCGATCAAGTTCCGAACGTACGATACCTCCGAGTTTTGCACACGTTCAGCTCGGTGACGTCCCTCGCCTTCTTGATCCAGCAAGGTGTCGAGGTAGTAGATGAGTTCCGTCATCACGACGGCATGGTGACGGTGATGGTGAAGTGATCCGCGTAGGGCTTCGCCTAAGCACCGCGAGAATATGACCGGGGGTGTAAACTGTGGAGGGGGGTGCCGCACACGGCTAACAATTGATGTTGTCTATCTTGTAGCCCCCCTCCCCCCCTCACATATATATAGGTTGGAGGGGAGGAGAGGCAGCCGAGGGGGCGCCCCAAGTAGGAGGAATCCTACTTGGGGTCCTCTCCCAATTCGGCCAACCCCCCTCTCCTATTCCTATTCGGAGTAGGAAGGGAAGAGGGGAGAGGGGGGGTAATATTCCCTTTTTCCTTTCCTCCTTCCCCTTTCCTTCTCCAATTTGGCCAGCCCATATGTGGGGGGGGGGGGGGGGGGGCAGCAGCCCCTATGTGGCTGGTGCGTTTCCCCTATTGGCCCAAAAGGCCCATATCTTTTGCCGGGGGTGCCCAGAACCCCTTCTGGTAACCCGATAAGTATTCGGTGCTTCCTGAAACACTTCCGGTGTCTGAATACTGTCGTCATATATATCAATATTTACCTCTCAACCATTTCGAGACTCCTCGTCATGTCTGTGATCTCATCCAGGACTCCGAACAACATTCAGTCACCAAATCACATAGCTCATATAATACAATATTGTCATCGGATTTTAAGCTTGCGGACCCTACGGGTTCGAGAACTATGTAGACATGACCGAGACACCTCTCCGGTCAATAACCAATAGAGGAACATGGATGCTCATATTGGCTTCCACATATTCTATGAAGATCTTTAGCGGTCAAACCGTTATGACAACATACGTTATTCTCTTTGTCATCGGTATGTTACTTCCCCGAGGTTCGATCCTCGGTATCTTCATACCTAGTTCAATCTCGTTACCGACAAGTCTCTTTAATTGTTTCATAATACATGATCCTGCAACTAACTCATTAGTCACTTTGCTTGCAAGGCTTCTTATGATGTGTATTACCGAGAGGGCCCAGAGATACCTCTCCGATACTCGGAGTGACAAATCCTAATCTCGATCTATGCCAACCTAACAAACACCTTTGAAGATATATGTAGAGCATCTTTATAATCACCCAGCTACGTTGTGATGTTTGATATCACACAAGGAATTCATGCGGCATCCGGGAGTTGCGTAATATCATAGTCAAAGGAATATGTATTTGACATGAAGAAAGCAATAGCAATAAAGGTGAATGATCAATATGCTATGCTAACATCACCGCCGCCAGGAGAGGCCAACCTTCCGACGTTGTCCTTCGGCGGCTCCCCTCCACCGACAACCTCAGTCGTTGATGGTGAGGGGGGCTACCGGATTCACGTGTGTGGATCGTTTTTAGGCCCTCGTAGTCTAGGTGTTTTTTAGGTCGTTCATCGTCTTGGCTTCGGCGGCGGCGCTGAATAAAGATTCTTCAGATCCTTCCCCCACGAGGCGATCGGTCCTATGGTTGGGGATGGATTTGGAAATAAGTTTGTTCAAGTAAGGTTGGCATAGCGACGGCAGAATCCTCGTGGTGGACCTGTGTCCTCGGGTTTCGCTATTGCAATGGCATTTCCTCCAACGCCGGTACGGAGCTTGGGAGGTAGTCTAGGAGTGGATGAAAATTGTGGATCGTGTGTTGGGTCCATGGTTCATGGATGGCAGGTATGGTTTTCTCCTCCGACGTCTTAGTCGTGCGGGGGTGCCAGATGTAGAGTTCGATGGCGTGTCCGAGGTGTTGCCCCGTCTGATTCGTTCAATGGTAATGGTTTCGTCTTTGTTGAGCCACCTTGCAGATCCGCAAAGCTGCATATCAGTGATGGAGCCGCGTCGTACTCGAGTGAGGAGGCGATCCGTCATTTTTTTCCTTTGGTGGCCGCTGTGGTGGCACCAGAGGCATGTGACGAGCGTTGATGTCAAGTTCAGAGTATTCTTCGGTCTTGATTTAATATATTTTTCTTCCTGGTTGATGTTCCTTTGTGCAAAGAGTAGTGTTCTGTTGTCTTTTCAGTTTTGTCAGGTCGGTATGTAAGTGATTTGTAGTATGATCCTTATGATATAAATGAGACATGCGTTGAGAAGGATCAGTAGGAAGCCTTTTTAGCCACCGCATCCTCCTCTTTCTCCACAAAAAGGCTAGGGTTTCTGCCTCCCGCCGGCGCCGCCGTAGATCCACCTCCTTTCCGGTGGTCCTAGGGCCATGGGGTGTGGTGGATCTAGGCAAGGGTCGGCGGGAGGGCTTCGTTTTTAGTCTTTTCTTTCATTTTTGCTAGGGTTTGTGTCCTACTCGGGAAGATGAGACGGCGGCTGCTCCTTGAAGATGGAATAAAGGTCTCCCCGCCTAGCCCCTATTCTGACGGTGCGTTTAGCACCATTGGTGGGCGTGTGGAGGTGTGTCTCCGGCGGATCTATCTTTGGTGAATTTGCTCGGATCTCGTCATTGTTCATCTACGTTTGTGTGTCTTCGGATTGGATCCTTCTAATTTACGTTATTCTTAATCTGCGCTGCTGTTCTGGTGCGCTGGTCCTACGGGGCCTTAGCACGACGACGTCCCGACTATCCACTACAACAAGTTGTGCCCGACTCCGGCGATGGAGGGGTGATGATGGCGGCGCGCCTTTGGCTCGCTTCAGTGCTTGTAGTCGTCGCTAGGTGGTCTACGAATCTGGATGTAATTTTTTTTTCCGGTATTCGTTGTATTGTCATGACTGAAGATGAATAGATCAAAAAAATTCTCACAAAAAGTAAAGGGAGTGCCTAGAACTCATCTAGATGAGATATAATTTGGTCTCATTCACCTGCAAAACATAAACAGATACAAAGGAGTACCAACCCACGTCAGCACATACGCATCTCATAGCATCATATCCAATGGCTACAAAGGTGAATGAGAGATAACTAGAACTCAACTAGATAAGTTCTAGCAAAACCGAAAAGTAAAAATAAATGAGACATGTGTTACCATGAAAGAAAAGAAACTTTGTGTACAACAACCTCGATCTTTGCCGTGCAATTGAGTTTTTGGGAGAGTGAAAAAAAACTTCGTATTTACACCCCCTTTGAGCACGTACAACAAGCTCGATCTTTTTTGGCGCACGCTAGGCGTCATCCGGATGATACGCGCGCCGAATCAGCCGGTTCGCTAGCCGCATGATCAATCCACCAGCAGGCGTCTTCCACCGTACGATTTCCTGACTTAGCTCATCTTTTTCTTCTCGTGGGTGCTGAGCCGTGGAGGCATTGTTTTCCACACATCACGTCATCACGTGGGTTGTGGCCATCAGGACTAGTTTAAACTTTTTTACTTTTCAGATGACTGATTTTTGGTCAATTATATACGATGATACCCTGATGCCAACATCCATAGGCATGAGCTGCGGTCACATTAAAATTAGTGACGGCCTGACTGCTTCAAGGCGTGCTGCAACGAAGGCTGGACCGCTTCAACGATCTAGCGACGACATGCTTCGATGGCCGCAAAGATGGCACGGTGGCGGTGTGCTTTCGGTGGCCATGGAGATGCTCCGATGATGTTGTGACGGCATGGTTGACGGTCGCCACTTGCTTTGACGGTTGCGGCACCGATGCTATGACAGCAACCTGGCTACTTCAATTATGTTATGATGGCGTGCTTCGACGACCACAATGGGTGCTATGAGCCTACGATGGCAATCTAGATGCTTCGATGATGTGGTGACGTCATGCTTAGACGGCAGCGACAGGTGCTTCAATAGCCGCGGCGATGCTACAATGGCAACCCGGCTGTTTCGGTGATGTTGCGACGTCGTGTTTCGACAGCCGTGACAGGTGCTTCAATAGCTACGGCAACGCTATGATGCAATCCGGATGCTTCGATGATGTTGCGACGTCGTGCTTAGATGGCCGCGACAGGTGCTTCAATAGCTGCGGCAACGGCTATGATGCAATCCGGATGCTTCGATGATGTTGCGACGTCGTGCTTAGATGGCCGCGACAGGTGCTTCAATAGCCGCGGTGATGCTACGATGGCAATCCGGCTGCTTCGATAGCTGCGACGATGTTGCGACCAACCGCAACGATGGCATGCTTCAAAACGGTCATGACGATGCTGCAAGGGCAATTGGAATTCTTTCCGTTCCCGCAAAAAAACAAAAACTTCCTGAGATAGATTTGCGTAAGTATTCAAGATGGCGGCCGATATTCCATCGTGGTCGAGAGTTAGACTTTGGCACGTATATATATACATGAACAGGATCACCGTCGGTTTCTACTTGCGTCGTCGTAATCATGCATACGTATCCGGTTTGAATTGCTTGTGCTTGTGTACAAGTATAGACGAGTTGTCCGTCCATACGCTGATCCACGCATATCATACGGCAAGTGAAAATCGCTCCGTCTATCTTAGTTTCCGCGTCCTGATCGATCGATGGATCCTCTCGCCGCCACCGTGGGAGCGCCCCTGCACGTGCAAGCAGGCGGACCTGATCTCGTCGCCGAGACCAACGTCGACGTGCCAGATAACTCCAAGCACGGCAGACCTGATCCCGTCGACACGGGCACATGCGACGACGGCGGCGAACTGATGTTGTTGCTCCGGGACTTCCCTGCCACCGGCAACGAAGGTGTCTTCCCTCTGAAGGTGTTGTGCGACATCCTACTGCGCCTCCCAGCCAAGACGGTCTTGCGCTCCCGCTGCGTCTGCACCTCGTGGCGTTCCCTCATCTCCCACCCAGGCTTCGTCGACGCCTATCGTAGGCGATTTTTCAGACTCTAGGAAGATGTCGTAACCTCATTTAGTAAAGGAGTGCCTAGAACTCATCATCCAACTAAGATATAGTTTGCAAACCAACCTGTGGTTGAATAGTTTAGCTGAACAGTGGTATTCCAGCCCGCTCGGTTCAAATCCTGGTGCTTGCGTTTATCCAGAATTTATTTCAGCATTTTCGGCGTTCATAAGAAGATAAACTACAGTGACTTCGTAACATCTCAAGAAGATATGTCGGCTCAGTCTTTCGGATGTGCTCATAGGGGTATGGTGTGCGTGTATGCGTTCATAAAGGTGAGTGTATGTGCATATATATATGAGCGGTTGCGTATGTACTGTGTTAAAAAGTCAAAACTAAGATATAGTTTGGTCTCATTCATGTAATAACGTGTCATGTTATAAAACGGGTTGCTACCCGAAATCACTAGCTAAAGAGTACTTCTTGCGAAGATCACTCTAACTTTCCCAGGTTGCGACAAGTGGCGCGTTCACAACCCGGAAGTTTTCCCTTTTTTCGTAGATCCGTTTATTCAAAACGTTTTATCTCTTAAACCATGCGTCCAAATCTCAATTCGCCGTTGGATTCTTCACGTCGAGATCTTTAAAACTAGATTCCATGTTGATAAGTTTTCACGAACTTTTTTTTCACGAAAAAACCGAACGAAAAAAATCGAATGAAAAAACCGACCCGGGAGCACGGGTTTTTTTTCTTTCCGAAAGAGGCACGTCCGTGCCTCTGACGAAATCACAACCGTGCCTCTCGCAGAAGCAAAACCGTGACTCTCGTGAAAGAGAAAAAAACAGAAAACGCGTTTTTTTTCGTTTCCGAGAAGGCACGGCCGTGACTCTCGCGAAAGCACAACCGTGCCTCTCGCGAAAGAAAAAAAAACAGAAAATGCGTTTATTTTGTTTCCGAGAGGCACGGTCGTGACTCTCGCGAAAGCACAACAGTGCCTCTCGCGAAAGGAAAAAAAACAGAAAATGTGTTTATTTTGTTTCCAAGAGGCACGGTCGTGACTCTCGCGAAAGCACAACCGTGCCTCTCGCAAAAGGAAAAAAAAGAAAACGTGTTTTTTTTCGTTTCCGAGAGGCACGGCCGTGACTCTCGCGAAAGCTAAACCGTGCCTCTCGCGGAAGAAAAACCGTGACTCTCGCGAAAAAAATGCGATTTTTTACGAAAAAAATATTTCAAAAAAAATTTGGTCGAAAAGCTAGGGAAGCCCAGTGGAAAACCAAAACGTAAAAAAAACTAGAAAAAACCGTTTAAAAAAACAAAAAACACGTGCAGAAAAATTAAAAAAAAAATCCGGAGGAAGCGTCCAAAGCGCGACACGTGGCGAATGGCTGAGAGCTCGTCAAGTGACGCTGATCGTTGCGAGGCTCCCAAAGGAGCGCTCGTTAATTAGTTGCTCCCATCGCTACCACGTCCAAACTTGCTTTGTTTTTCTATGGGCTGTTGGACTTCTTGTTGGTTGGTCCAAACTTGCTTTGTTTTTCTATGGGCTGTTGGACTTCTTGTTGGTTGGTTGTTGTTACTTCTATTCAACGTGCTCTGTGCAAAAATTATTTAGGCCTGTATTGAAAAACAAAGTGAAAAATAAGAGAAAACATTTTAGGCTCGTATTTGACATTGCCATATGTTGTTTGTACTCGTGAACGAAATGGGAGGGGACCTTCACGTAAGCTCCTCCTTGCGGCTGCATATATGACTCGTATTTTCCTCCTTGGGGCTGCATATATGACTCGTAAATACGAGATGGTACACAGCAATGACCGCTTAGCAACGTCTCACGGGTGTCGCGTAAGACCATTTTTCATCATGAAAACTACCATGATGACATTTTTCGGTCATGATACATCTCCAACATATCTATAATGTTTTATTGTTTCATGCCATTATATTACCACATCATTTTTGCATGCTTTATACTCCCTCCGTTTCTAAATATTTGTCTTTCTAGACATTTCTAATGGACTATCATGTATGTAGACATATTTTAGAGTGTAGATTCGCTCATTTTGCTTCGTATGTAGTCACTTGTTGAAATGTCTAGAAAGACAAATATTTAGGAACGGAGGGAGTAGTTAGAAACTAGTCAGAACTGAAGATAAACTTATTGTAAAACGAGTATAATACTCCCTCCGTCCCATATTAGCAGTTGCTCAAACGGACCAAGGGCTACATGTTTCCTTAGTCAAAGTTACGGCGTTGTGCTAGGCTTTCCGTAACATATGGCAATACTAGCAATTTGGGAGCTCAACGCCAGATTGAACGTCACAGAACCACAAAAGAGTCGGACTGAAACCTTTGCTACCGTTTTCCTTAATAAAAAGCTAAAGTTTCTATAACAGGGAAATGCGTCCGACAATCGCATGGCCAACTGACAGTGAAATTTGTATCGCAAGTCATCAAGATAGTACATTGCAGTCACCAGGGACATGGCCAGGAAGGAGCAATGCAAGGAGCTCAACGGCTAGTAATTAGAAAGAAATCAACTACCACGGCCATTTACAATGCGCTTCCAAGTGCTAATCGATTATATGTACGCGGCAAGGTAGTTATAATTTACTCAGAAAGATCAAACTGGCCGGCATTTAATCCTATCGTACATATGTCATGTTTACAATAAGGCCTGGTGCCTTTGTGCCTAGGTCACACGAGTTACCAAGAATCAACAAGCGTCTCCAGAATCGCCATGCACCGCTAGCTTTTCCAACTGTATCATGGTGTTAGATCCAACACGATCGCCCAAACTTCTGATTCACAGGAAACTCGTGCCTAGCGAAATATCAGCGAAGTTGGAAAGGATCTGCGCACGGGTAGTCCCAATCTGCTGCGCGATGTCAAGCTGCTCTTCCAACGATAGCATCTCATAGCTGCAAATGTAGAGGGTAAAATGTGGGTTAGAGAGGCATGAGAAAAAAGCAATACGACTGAAAAGAATAACAGCTGTTCTACAGCATAGTTTTTAACAGGCCAGCTTGCGGAGGGTGTATGGGAATCAGTCAGGCGTGATATTTGGAGTAGCTGGTTTTTAGAGCTGACCTTTTTTTACCAATCATACTGATCTTTTACAATCTAAATTACTCTTAATGTTTGCAGCTAGAAATTTCAACTTACTGTTGCCCATCTAGTCCTATCTAGTATCTACCACCACTGCCCTTCTACCGGCAATAGCAGCATCCAGACACCGAAGATCAATACATCTCAAATCTTGGCTTGAATGGAATACTTGTACACCCTCCGTCCCAAAATAAGTGTCAGCGACACTTATTTTGGGACGGAGGGGGGGATTTCTTTACGTGAAGAGACAACGCAACATATTTGGAGTGTAACAAGATGTGCAAGAGAGCATAAGGGCCGCATAAGTGGTAAAACAATATAAGCTGATGTGTGGAAGCTTTCACTTACTGTGCAAGAAGCTCAAAGTCAATGATGTTATCTGGTCCAGGACGATGTGCCTTCCCGTTGGATTTGAACTGCCTGAATGATCTTGGGTTCAGGCCACACACGTGGGGGACGGCATCTACAAGCTTCCTCTGTAAGCTCTGAAGCCGGCGGAATGTCAACTCATCAATAGGCGCAATGCATCCAATACCACCATCCAAAGTACCAAAAATAAGGGCAAAACGATTCGTCTTCTCAGATGCCAATCCTGGAGCGGGAAGCATCTGCAGCCTCATAAACTTGGTCAGATGGGCTCCAACATGAAACTCTGCTCTGGAAAGGAGCTTCTGCCCCTTCCAGCTCTCCACCATTTTGGGAGCATAGTAGAAGATCTGCATGATGTTATTTGTTAGAGTGCAGTGAATAATCAGGTGGACAGGGGGCCACTTCCATGTTGCACTATATCCAACTAACTCAGGTGTTCAACAGGAAGCATATCCTGTACAAGTCAATCAAGTAGTATCCCCAATTATATTTGCCAACAAAGCACACAAGCTCAGGCTGGTCAGCAATATGTCAAATATCTTTAAATGGTAGATCAACTACTGCAATGTACCCAACCATAACATACTACCATAACAGGGACTTGAAATGTCATTTAAAATTAGTACAGTAATATAATTATTTCCTTGATTCCAATTACCAGGTGATTTTCTGACATCAAGTCCACAACTAGTTCAAAGAGAGGATGTCTACAGTTATTACTTAATATGTTTATGTTTAAACACTGGTAATGAATGGCCCTAGCAAAGATAATATCCCAGGAACCAGTCTGGTAGTAAGTGATAGTTTGATGATTCAATGAATTTTTGATTCAGTATCATCAAAAACTCATTTCATAGTAAATCACTAGCAGATGGATCAAATAGTAGTGAATGAACATTGGACACAAACCAGTAACACAAAAAGATTATAAGAAAGAATGACCTGCAAGTTCTTATCAGAGTCAGAAACTGCAAGGTTCAGTGTGCTTCCATCAATTAAGAACTCGGTTGCAAAGCAATCTAGAGATCCAAAATCTTTTGCAAGCAGAGTCAATTGAGAACCTTGCTCCTTCCAGCTAAGAAAATATACGCTTTTATGGATATCGCCAAACAAAACGAAATTTTTGACCTGGAAATTTAAAGAATATCACAGGACTGCACAATTGCTGCATCTCGTATGCAGAATCACAATATAAACGTGTTATTAAATCATGCAACAGCCTAACTTAACATACAAGAAAAATTGTATAACATCATAATGAATATGAAATCAAACCAGTTGGGCAATACATAGTATTCAAATCTGAAATGGATAACAATTATATTATGTAAAGACTGCAAATTGCTGGACCGTATAATTTGCCAAGAAACAAACATTAGGAACCACAGCATTGACAGAGGCCACAGGTGGTGAAGTCAAGGAATGACGGAGCTCATACACCTTCTTGAGTAAGAGGACAACCATAGTGTGATGGCTCTTGGTGAAGAGACAACACAGGACCCATAAGAGCAGAGAGAACGCAAGCAGTCGTTAGCCGATGGCAAAAGGCTGCTGGGAGGACAAGGAGATTAGTTCATCACAGAGCATGCATCTGCTCGCAGAGCTGAGAGCGACTGATTGGAATGACTCGTTAAGGTGCAATTCAGAGCATCTGCCAAGCAGAGAAGCTCCAAAGCACAAGTCCAACTGGCTCAAACAACAGGCCTAAATCATAAAATGCTCTGTGAGAAGCACAGAGATGGCAGCAAGAAGAGCGACAGCGGTACACGCATCCATTGCTGGGAGGGGCGACAGTGTGAGCAGCAGACAAGCTGCAGGGATGAGGAAGTGAGCATATAATACTGGGTTTGAAGTTTAAACATGTCCTCCCGTACTAGTGCATTTTGCTTTGAGAATCTATAATAAAATTTTACAAATGAACTCCATGGATTTTGCAAATTTCAAAAATGTCCATTTGCACAGGAAATAGCCCCGCAGCAGACAGTCTCTGAGATGGGAAATACTACGGAGGTAGGGCGATGGAAAACTTTGAGAATCTGACTGGGTTCCAACAAGCCCATTCATTAAGAATGGCATTTCAGCTTACTCTTTCAAAGCCAGAATAGATCTAGCTGAAACAGAAGATTAATGCACGAGCTCAGTATTTATTTCCCCTTACTAAGTTATCCTGAAAACACATGAAAGAGTTGGAAACACAAGATTTTTTCTATTTGTATGAGGTACTGAGGAAGGTTGATTATATGGATAAGCATTAAATGTTGGCATTGGAGAAAAATGATGCCTAGAAAAAGCAAAACTATACTTAAGCACCTATTAAGTGCTAAAGCCTGTAAATGGAACCAATCATTGTGCAATACTCACAATGTTCAAGCTCACAACATGCAAAGGAGCATCATAGAATGCAACAGCGGTCAATTCAGAACCAGTCCATTTGCTCAATGTGATCTTTGGACCAGCAGCTATCAGCAGATGACCTTGAAGTGACGCAACAGCTGATACGGCGCCTTTACTCTCTTTTGAGTAGACTTCAGTTACCTGGAATTAATCTTTACATGTTAACAAATTAATATAGTACTCCCTCCGATCCAAATTAATTGACACTGGCTTAGTACAATTTCATACTGAAGTTGTACTAAGCCAGCGTCAATTAATTTGGATCGGAGGGAGTAGTATATTGTGATGAAGTTGAAAACATGCAATAGCAAGAGTGTTCCCCTACAGTACCAGATTTTGAGAATTTTCACTTTTAGTGAAAGAGAACAGAAGCACCCGTCCTCTGGCAGCTACGTCCTCCCCTTGAACATAAGCAGTCCCAATGGCCATCAGGGTTTCATTTTCCTTGGTGGTTGTGTTCTGAAGTGGGAATGCAGAACCTTTTTGTGAATAGAAAATACATATGAACATTTAGTCACTGAAGTTTGTGACCAGATAGATTTTAAGCCCAAATATAGAAGCTGGCAAATATAAACGTAGAAGCAGTGTCTCCTTGTTCTGTTTAATTTTGTCATAACTAAAGACCAATATCTGAACTAGAGCGAGTCAAAACAGCTTTTAATTTGTTTTAAGTATGGAAGGACAAAAGAAATACATACATGCAATGTAACAATGCGCACAGTCAGAGCATTTTCAAATGATTGCATTGGAATAGTGGACCTTGTCTCCCAACGTCCACTAGGTTTCTCCAACTCTAATACACGAACTTCAAATTCCTCAACAGTATACGTTTTTTGCAGGTCATCAGCACTAGTAGCATCGTTATCCATGTGATGAACCAAATCTTGATCAGCCATAATTGACAGAACTTGATTCAGGGGGCGAACAACCTGCAGAAATATAACATGAGTAATTGAAGTAGTTATCTGAGGACAGTTTATTATGTGACGGTGCCAGACAACCATAATCGAAGATGGCAGTAACAAAACAGTGTTACAATTATCATGGGAACAGCGGATACAGACTACTTACAGGAACAGACACGATAAGTGGATACAGAGACTGCTCGGCATAATATGTAACCTGATGAGGGGTACCATGCAAAGGGATCTGCAAAGGTGCAATGTATGAAAAGTCTGCAACAAAACGAGATACAACTTACGCGTACCTAAACAAATTTTACCTTTTGGACAGGCCAGTAGTTGTCATAGTTATATGCTTCGGGCAGTTGACATATCTTCAGAAAACCCTGTTAAAACATGAAAAATCACAAATTTTAAAATTTCCTATTTCTTAAAGTATATGGGAGAGAAACAAATATTCAAACAACTCCTTACCTGTGATGTAACATATATAAGCCCGTGACAACAGTTTACATTGTGGAGAACAGTAAAGGCTTCAATGGGACCATCACATAACTGCAAAATGGGACAGCTTAGATAGGACCACACCGATGACTAGAAGCAAATATAGTTATAGTTGAGGCTGCATATAAATGCAGATTTCCAGTTGCATGGTCCACCATACAGGTAACAAAATAAGATTTGGTTGTAAGAAACACCACATCAATTTAGATCGATTTGGTACTTCAGAATCAACTTAAGTCTGAAGAGTTGTGGACAGATCTCATCATGCAAATAATAAAAAGGACTCTTAACAGGGAGAGAATCAATTTAGATCGATGTGTGCCCCTTCCGCAAACAATCGTGCGCTCTAGGAGGTTCCCGCAAGCGAACGACGCCATTCGCTCTGGGATGCTCCTGGAAACGAATGACGCTGTGTGCCCTACTCATCGAGGCCCCACACTGTCAGCTTATTTACTCACAGAGAGTTCATGCCAGAAACCATTCCCAGGGAACGTTCGCTCATTACCATTTCCGGAAGAAAAAAAAGGTGGCATATATGACCATTTAAATCTATGAAGAAACAAAAGAAATGTTTAACCATTCCGATGTCAGCTAAGGTAATTGGCATTGTGGTGGTTTTTCAAAACAGCCTGTTTATTTCTCAATCCAAATTAAAGTTAGTTGAAAGACTCTTTCAAGCAGATGTAACAGCAAAATCTTGCTGCAATCAGTAAAAAAACAAAAATAACTAGATTCCACATCCCAGCACAGCACATTGAACAACAACAAAGTGAGCCTAACTAGGGAACTATGCATTGTCTTGACTCGTCACATTAGCAGCATTCAGAGAGCTAGAGGCATGCAGGTGAGATCACTTTAGTTCATTTATACTCCATCAAATTTGGAAACTACTATACATTTCAACATGCAAAGAAATTAAATAGTGTGAAATACGTGTAAACAAGAATTCGATCGTAGATTGAAACAAGAAACAGGGTCAAATATGTTGAAGTATATTAGGATTGCCCAACCTTCTCCATCGGTTCAAACTTTTGCTTCTGCTGGTTGGTACATGAATGTTAATATGATATTTAGAGCCAGGAGATCTTGGTTTCAAGCCTCGGCTTTCGCAATTAAATAAAAAAGTTCATTGCCCTCTTTCTGTCCATGTTTAGGCCTTATCGAGCCACACATGAGAGGGGGTGTTGGAAGTATATGAAACTTAATAAACACTGCAAGACAACAAAAACCTCAGCAGAACAACGACATACCTGTGGATGCACCCGAAATCGTTGTCGACAAACCATAACCCAGACTGGCCTCGTGCCACTAAGAAACAAGCCCTCATAACCTCCAACATTGTTAAAAATTGTGATTCTCGGTCGTGCAAGACTTGATATGTCTTCTCGTAATGTAATGTCAACAGAAATTCGGTGAAATCTCAAATTTTTTAGTCTCGAATCACTGGCACTGGCAAGATCCACAGAACCAGCAGGTGAAAATGAATTGTCTTTCACATTACTCTCCGAGTCTTCATAGCAAAAAGCATGGTAGCACAAAAATGTCCCATCGTTCAATAAACCAAAAAGGAATGGGCGACTGAACTGGCCAGACCATCTATGCATTGCAAGCTCAACTACCCGAATGCTATCCGCTGCTTCTTTCTTTAGAGAAACTTTAGTGTCATCATGTCTTCCTTTTGAATCAACCAAAAGAGCCTCACCAGAGAAGAAACTTTCCACAGAGAAAACACATCTGAAACTAGGCACTTCAAAAATTTCTAGTTTACCACTTTCATAACAAATGATGCAGTATATATCAGACTGCTCCTGAGATGAACTACCACTGCCATCAATCGGTTCTGCAATACCACTAGATAGCCATGCATCACTACGTGTCTCTCTCAGCCATGGTTCAGGACCTCTGTCACGATAAAGTGTACAGGCAGATATTTTTTCGCTTGAGCTTGTAAAAATACTGGGAACACTGATAGAAAGAGCACAAGTAGAATGATCTGCATCAGAAAATGAAACATCATGTATTTAAGCTAGATCTTTCCCTTTTACATGATCTCTTTATCTATGAACAAATCTTCACAAAATATACGTCTATTTTGTCTGAGAACTGAGATCACCCTTCATTCCATCCAAACCTTGCCTAAATTCACAAGGTAGCACTGAACTAAGGATTTGAGCTAGATCTTTGCCTTTTACAAACATGTTATGATTGAATACACAGCTTTATACATATATATTTATCTAATGAGAAAGCACCAGGGCTAACTTCTATCTTCAGCTGTAAGGAAACCATCGCATGTTAAAGTGCACTAAGAAGCTATACAGAAGCTAGATAAGTATTTTGCGCCACTCACCTTTCAGTTGCCTATTCAGTCTATGATCTCTGTATAACAATTGTTCTGGAACAAGTTCTCTCACACTACTTACAAATTTGGCCTATTTTACTATTTGGTTAACATAAACTTCAAAGCTTGACTGAATTTTATATATAAGGCCACAGCAACAAAGCATAACTGAAAAATGATGGACTAGTGGATATACTATACCTCCTACAAGAAGTTGAACAGTTCCATCAACCATCTTCAAAAGAACATATGGATCTGCAATGGAAGCAGATGCCACTCCAAGAGGCTCAGAACTTGACGATGAAGATTCTGAAGAATGCGCAGTAAAGTTTAGCTCCTGTGTCATGAAAGAACCATCAAGCACACGAGCACCCGTGGCGTATACCTGTATGACACGCCGCCTGCAAAGATTCAAACAAAACCAGAATGATAAAGGCTACTAATTATTAATGTCAAACTGTCACAAACATAACTCAATATTAAATTATAAAAAACTTTATTTATGATTCTAGAAAGATGTAAAATACTAAAATGTAAGATCATCTCCAGCTGATCCCCTATCCTATTATTCCAAAATGTATGTCTTATCCCAGAAAGATCAATCAAAAGTTTATACCTTTCAAACCTAAGTTTATATTATAAGTTGGTCATGCTCTAGTTCCCTTAAGTGTGGGAACATTAAATAACACGCTTAAGTTTTTGGACAGCACATGTGCATTAATCTCAACAGGGCTGGGTTGTCACACAAAAACTGTGCTACACCTACACATGACTGAAGATATGAAACGTATAAATTAAGATAAATAATATTAACTTCACAAGTTAACAATTTTAGATGTTTTGAGATTGCGGAGAAAAAAATCATGGAAGAGCATGGAAGCACTCCCCTTGATTTTCTACTTTCTCATATGAAACGAAACCTTCCCATCGGTCTACTACATAGTTGTACATCGAGTAAATGCAATGATAAACTAGACAACCTCAGAGTTGAGTTTGAGCTGGTTTTACTGGACCGCACAGACCAGGTAACCAATCACCATTAACATGTCTTGGATCTGTGCTGGCCTGGTGGGCTCATGAAGTCCTGGACATCCAATAGCCCAAGATATATTGGTTGTGTCCGTTACTATAAAACCACCGAGGTTTTTAACATGAATGTGTTGTGATGTATGAATTCCACGACAGATGGTGCCAAGCTAGTATAAGTAATTGAATACATTAAAAATATTAAGGAGCAGCATACCTTCCGAACAAGTTACCAGCAGCAATGGTCGCCCCTTGAACATAATAATCAACTGTTTCAGTAACTTCTCCTAGATCATCACCTGTCTCAAGTACCTTCCATAACGTAATAATGTCATACAGTCAGTAATCACTTCATCAGAAGAAACTAAAGAGGATCAAGAACAAAGCCACAAAGGCAATAAACCGAATACATATGTCAAAGGCAAAATGATGCAACACTGAAGAAAAAACTTGGAAAATTCAAATTTTGAAACAATCCCATAATACAGCCCAAGAAAAAGAAAAGGTCCACTTGCCCCTGGAATTTGGAGACAGCATAAGAGTATCTCCCCTTACCCTAAAATTCCTTGATTCCCAAAAACCTGACGTTTTGGGACCATCCCCTATGCCGACCTTTAGCTTCTGTGTGGGGACTTCAATACGATCTACCTTGAAGCCGACAAGAACAACCGGAACTTGTGTTAGAGAAATCCTTGCAGCAGTCAGTCAATGAGTCAAGTCTTTTCCTTGGGTAGTAAGCTAGTGAGTCAAGTTTGTGTCTTAGGTACAAGTCTGTGGGTCAAGTCAAGATGCCTTAGGCTGTAAGAAGTGGTTCTGTACTAGTTACTTTCAGCTATAAATAAGGAGTGAAGCCTCACCAGCTGCATCCATCGCAGCCCAGAAACTAAGTCCCAAAACAGAACCTGTGCTGGTTGCTACTAACAATTGGCATCAGAGCTGGTTAAGGTGAGGATCCTGAGAGATGTCAGCTTCAGGTCAGGGTGCTGCCTGCAGTCCAGCTCCCCAGCTCCCCTTTCTCACCACGTCACCATATATTTTGCCACTGAAGTTGGTGCTATTTACAAGCAAATTGCCACCACGTCATCACCTCCGCCTCCCCGCCCAAAAAAGAAGGAAAAGGCTGATTCCAAATGTTGTTGTCGCTCGGCATGGATTCTCAGGGATAGCTCGCCCCTCCCGCCACGCCCCACAACGCCTTCGTCCCGAGCAGGCAGCAGCGTGCCCCACAGCTCCTCCCAGAAGGACCCCGACAGCAAATTCAACCGGAGCCCAGCTCCAATTTCCCATGCCCAGGACCAGGACGCGGTGACAATGCAAGCCGGACATCCCCTTGCCGATGCCACACTGACCTACTCCAGCTGTCCTCTGGCAGCTACCCCCTGCTATTGTTCCTAGAGCTCCCCGACCAAGCTCGTCAAGGTAAGCAACTCTGCGACCTCCCCCCTTGCTTTGTCTCATTTCTGTTCTTAATTTCATTACTGTTTTCGCTCTTTTCGTCAGCAATCCTATGCTGATCTATTTTCTTTCCTAATTGACCTTGCTGTTTCCTTCCGTTACTAGCTAAAAAACACGGGCATGGCTGAAATTGCCGAATCAGCATCCTAGTAGGGCTGGACACGGCGATACGGCCGGACACGCTACACGTATCCCACAGTATCCCCTCTTTTCGAATTAAAAAGAAAGAAAAAATAGGGATACAGCTGGGATACGTCAGGGACACGCTGGGGACTCGGGAGGCCCAGTAACACGCTTGGCCTGATATGAACCCTAATCTTTCAGGCTGCTCGGCCGCGAACGCCACTAAGGGGTTCAACCTCGAACCTGCTCCAGGCTCCAGCTAACATGCCACTGCGGTATCCATGCTTCTTAGGTTGTATCACCGTGTCCGTGTCTCCGTATCCATGCTTCTTAGGTTACTAGTAACCCAATGTTGTTACTACAAACAGTAATTGTAATGTGGATTAACCCTGTACATATGCCGCATATTTACTGGAGTACTTGCTAGGATCAATCATGCTACTGATTGATTGATGGTTCTGTCTCCAGGCTGGGGGTGAAGGAAAATGGCTGCTGCAGTTCTCACTGGATCAGTAGCATCGATGTTGTGTTTGAGATGTATTTTCTGTACAAATTTTGTTGTTGATGTTGGATGAATCCAGAAATTAGATGAATTCAGAAAGACAGTCGTTCATGTTCAGAGAAGGAGATGCAATTGTCAATTTGTGCAATGTTCAGGTTGCAGTTCAAGAATATGGATTAGAGTGATTATATGAAGATGTGTATGCAAAGAAAACAATGATTCTTGTATTATAAACAATGTGTGAAAGTTGTGTGTGTGTGTGTGTGTATTATTGAAGGCAAAACACTTAAAATTTGTATTATGAAATTTTGGTCCTTTTGATTTAGTGGATAATTTGATTAACCATGTCAATTTGCCACATCGACCTGAACCCACATATCTTCAGTTAAGTTTCTTATCTTCCCTCTCCATCGCTCTGGCAACTTCAAAAATGTGTCTCCTTCCCGTTTTCCTTCACATGATCTTTTTAGCAAAGCAGATAGGAGTAGACTCCGATCTTGTCTGTTTTTTGTCAGGCTGTTGGTTCTGTTTTAAAACTAGGCCTAGTGTGCCCTATAGCCATGATTTTTTACAAGGATTTTGGGTATTTTCAATGTCATAATAGCTATGGGGGTGGTTAGCTTCCACTCAAAATACTATGTCGAAAAAATCATTAAGCATCAAACTTCAGTATACAGCTGCAAGGGAAATCAGCAAAAATAAAATTTCTGTTACCATCATACCATGGTCCGGCTCTCTAGACTTATTATCAGATATGCATGATATTCATTATCTTCAGTGGTATGTGCACGGGAACTCTTATAGTACACTGTCCAAATACCTCTGCAACTTGGTAATTCCACCTACACAAGTAAAGAACAAATGTAAGTCAAGATAAAGTAGGTAACATAAAAATTTCCATGTAAAAAAAAATGACTAAACACCACTAAAACGCAGGGGATTAAAGTTTGAATATGTTGGTCAAGTTCTTCAAAAGGCATTGGTGGAATATTTGGGATTTGAGCTGAACATTGACATACAACTCACTGGTCAAACTCATTATTCCTATATTATGTAATAACTGGGATGAAAAGGGGAGAGAAAAATGTACCTCGGTAATTAAATCAGGGCGAATAGATTGTTGTAGGACAGAAAGTGCTCCGTTCTTTCCATGACCAGAACAGCACACCTGAAATAGAGTCAATACTGTCACAAAGAGTATCTAAAATGCAGAACAAAAAATGCTTCTCGGTAATTAAATAACAAATAGATTGTCGAACTTCCTTTCACTGATTCACTGAAGCAACAGAGATATTGGTGCAAAGGTGGTAAACTGGTAACAGGATGTAAATTGTCAAGGTCACATATGAGGAGCTAATGATAGACACATTCGTGTCGGATGTGTGATTTCAATAGCATATATTGACGCAAAAACAACTATTCTGATGATACAACGTTTCTCATTTATGTGCCCATTTTTTTCTCTTACACTCTGACAGGGTTCAATCTACTCATTCTGGTAGAAGTCCTGGAATCCCACACAGAAACCATTAACAGCCCTTCTCACATAGACTCCAACAATGTGCTCTCTTGATTCATTTACCTTTCTTATTTTTCCGATTTGTTTCCCTGACCTAATCGTGTGAGACTGTAAATTTGAAATAGAACCTAATCCCCCTAGCAGGCTAGCACTAATCCCATAAATCACCAGGATCTCCGATTACAGGCAAGTTACAAGCACGACTAGGAACCTGAATAAAATATACAATACCCATTCTCCAAATCAATAATGAATCATGTACACATTCAACAAAAAAAGCTAGCCCAGCTGGAACAAAATGGACCTAATTATAGCCAAAGACGGAGGTGAAGTCTCATGCAACTGACCAACTCATAATTGCTTTGCTTTGCATTTCCTGTTGCATTGGCATCTGCGTTGACTCTTAAACCGTATGAAAAATCTTTCAGAGGGCCAACATTGATCAACTTATCTCTCACGACATATGAGATTTTCTGTGAATAATAAGTGAAACAAATTAGTGGCAAGAAAGAAGCAATAAGCAAGCAATTACTAAATTATGCAAAGGAAATTCATGATGTATACATTTTAAGAAACCCATAAATTGAAGTGGTAACTAACAAATGGCAGTAAAAAGAATTATATACACAAGAACATGATTCTATCACTACAGAGTTGCATATAAACGAATAACAACCATGCAACTGCAAGTAACATTTTCATACCTGTGCTGATTCTATACTGTTTGGCAACATGTTATTCTGAAAAGAAAGTTCCTCAACACTGGTCATATCCTGTAAAACGTCAGAAGGCACCCTCTTCAGGCGCTTCGGAAAAGGCAGGTCGCCTTCAATATCACCAGACCGCTGCACGAGTAGATCACCATATATCACCAGTCAACGAAGGAACAGTGTCTGATTCATTTTAAGAGCTTAGTACAGTGTGGCCGACAAATTCAGATATATCGGCACAACTTTGACTATAAACTTTATAGTAATATAGTAAACCTATAAAGTATAATATTGATTGATAAACATGTATTGGTAAACATATATGTAACGTGTGGCTTAAGATAGATGTAACATTTCCATGTCTACTCCGTAGGTCATTTCCATCAAAGAAACATATGAACATCAATGATTAAGATCCCATTCTAAATATAGCAGACAGGTAACACATTCAGTCATGTCCTCAGAATTTATGCATAGAATTCATTTTGAGTTAGATGCCTTATTGGTTGGAATCTTTGGTGCTTTGACATATATCCGAGGAAAACAAGCTGGTGTACTCCATGCTTCTGGACTTCTCTGGTTTAACAGGTAAGCCATTTCTAAAAACCTTTGGGTTTAGGCGTTGAGCAACTATGCTTAAAACATTCAACGGCATGCTATTTCTAAAATAAATATTTAGACCATCTACAGTACTTGCGAAAAGTACTTCCAGCGGAATGGCACATTGAGAAAGGTATCTCAAGAGTCAAAAATACCTCGTCTATTAGATCTGGTAAGACAGATGTTGCCACACCACAGGAAAATTGCACAAGAAGGCTGTCTCCCAAACGGCTACCAAGGAAGAAGAATGAACTTCCAATAGTCGTAGCACCCTGCGCACAGATGGGTCAATAACATAAGAGGGGTTGGTAATATTAAATATGAAAAGGTATATAAGCACAAGAAAAGTATGAGCAACCAACCGAACTGATGACAGATGCTTTTGACTTCATAAGATCTAATCTTCGCACAGTTCTGCGGAAGAAAAAGAAGCAGATAATGATCAACTCTATCACGCCTACGAAAGCTAGAACAGCTGCACAACAATAGGACAGATGACGATCCATAGAGTTACCATACCTGCCATCGTAAACTACTGTAAGTAACAGCATTTCTCCGGTCTTTGTCGAGAACATTACAATATCATTGGATAACCATGTCGCTTTAGCTGCATCAAGCTCCACATGGAAATTTAATTTAGGAATTTCTGGACTGCAAAGACAAGGAAAAGGTCACCAGCTTTGAGATATACTGGAGGGGAAGACACTAAGACATATCAAATGTATGGTAGAAACTTAGTGGTTGGACAAACATGCACTGTACATGTAAGTCAATTTTATACTCTTAGGTAGAACCACCATATCTCGATTTAAGATACGGTTCGCTGTTAATAATTATTACCATATATTTCACAGCAAATGTCCAGCTGGACACATTCAGGATTAAGCGAACCACACCAAAACTAGGTTCAGTTTTGCACCTGCTCATCTTCAAAAGCATTTCTCCGGTTTGACAACAATGGCACAAGTCACAATGTGAAAGAGGTATTCAATAGCAGAGAATTTTGTTTAGTAAATTGCACCTGTTAACACCGGTTGACCGAAATAAAGGGTGGAGGTGGAGGTGTAGGTACAAAATAATCAATAAATGCAAGTGTCCAACAGTTCCGCATGGGAGCATATACAAGCATTCCCTTGGCAAAGTATGCTTGGGTAGGTATACCAGAAAACACAAGAATCAAAATATGAAGTTCTGGATTCTTCAATTCGCTATTACATCCATTCTTCACGAATAATTTAAACTATATAGTTCAAAGTTTACATGTTTCTCTCGATGCTTAATTCATAATCCATACACCATTAGTCTTAATTTTTCCGTGCTTCACCATTGGTTTGAATAGGAAGGTGATAATGTTTGTTGGGCAAGCAGGGATACTATTCTTAGGGGCCAGCCAAGTGAGTATTCGCTATACAAGGGCATGCTTGGCCTGAAAGGACTAGAATCCCTACATGACTAAACCATAACATATCCTAATCTTGCTATTTAAATCAATCGCTTGCCTAACTAAATATCTTCCAACTAATAAAATTGTATTTTTATCTCCAAAGAAGGTACAAGATGCTGTCACGTTCCTGCATTGTACGCACTTAATATACCGCGCACAAGTAGCTACAGAATTAATCATAGTTCATACCGTATGGTAGGACCACAGGAGAGTACCTGGCACACTAGCACATATGCTGGCTTGAGTGGCGAGAAACTAAAGTTCACATACAATTTTTTTCCGATGTGTCGATTGTTGAATGGTATACATTCATGCATGGTGTTTATGTGTTTTTGTGTGGCATGTTAATGTTAGGTTTTTTTTAGACCTGCAAGTTGGCATAATCTTGACAGTTGCATGCTGAATGACACGAGATATAGATCCCATTTGTCACGTCGTTTATACCATTTGTCACATCGTTTATATAAGCTTCGAGCAACTTAAGCACATGAGCATCATGAGATAGGTTTTACATAATTGCTAGTGACATAAGCACCACAAAAGTTATGCACACGTGAAATCAACCACCAATCAAGTTATTGTAAATTCACTTTACATTCACCCAGTTCACATCTTTCAATTACACTATTACAGATCATGTATTCAGGTGGACTCTGTCTGTTGACTGTTGGACTGCATAACACCATGACTCCATGAGCATTAATGACTTGTAGGTTGCGAGACAACCATTATATTATATGATGAGTCCAAGTTGAAAGATGATGATATGACATAAGCAGCTACAAGCCTACAGGTACGAAAACAAAGTTTCTTGGAGATGCTTATGAATACAGTTGGTTGGTGACAGTATAATTACTTGAGTAACGATTATTTAAACTTTTTCCAAAAAGGCACTGTTCATGTAGTGGTGTGCATGTAACTGTACTAGGTGCTCGAAATCTATAGATATCTTAGGATAATCAACCAGAATGAAGACATTACATTTTGTTAATGAGATAAGAAATAATGGACAGGAAAAAACTGTGAAAGTCATCAGAAATGAAGGATTTATAGTCTTAACCTATATCACAAATAGTACCTGCCATCTGGCTGTGATGAGAAATTGTTGAGGGCAAGGGAACAAGAAGTGGACTGCAACAACAAAGAAATTCACAATTCAACGACTCAGGATCAGCAAATGAAAAATAATGTAAGCCGGTCCACCATGTGTATTTAGAGGGACCAAACCTGACTATGATAGTGGATAGAATTTGCACAGACGACAAGAACGCCACTAATAGGTGGAGGCACAGAAAGAATTTGGTATGCATCATGTGGTAGGTTCTGGAAGCAAAAAACACTTTGTGGTTATAATTTCAAATTTGTACATTGGAGCCAAATGGAAGGCAGATAATGTGCAGAACTCAGAAAACACCTTGGTATATTACAACATTTATTAATGAAAGATAGATGTGGAAGATACAGAAGACAGGAAATGTCAAAGCTGACAATCAATGTCATATACTTACAGCAGCAGACCATATCACTGGGTGTTGCTTCAGTGTCATGCTTATACTAAATGCTGATATCATACATGTATGGTGCTTTGTTGAGATACGCCCAGCCCATGTAGGCTCTCGCTCATGTAATATGACCAATACAGGCTCAATATAACCTGAAGAGATCATAGAAGAAAATGGCATGAGTGGTGCCGTTTCACATTTGGATAGTTGTTACACTGTTGGTGAACATATAAATGAAGTGAACTAGCACCATTATCAATTTTCACGAAGATACCGTTTTGGATCACCTTTTTAGAATTAAGGAGTAATCTTATGGAGAAATTCTACAAAGATCCTTAGTTAATATCTGCAGGATATAAACTTACTGGACATTTTCAAACCCAAGTATTTGACACATTTATGACTTCTTATGCATCTGCTGTCCTTCAAAGTTATGTAGAACACTGGAGATAACACATGCTGATGCGCTGCACTGTGGACTTCTTAGCAACAGTTATGGTGTACTTAATATGCTAGATCTTTCAATGGTTTGTTGTGTATCAAGTAGCAAGCACATAACAGGTGTAAACACCATAGGGTGGATGGCCAGCGGAGTGGCTCGGTTGGAAAACAGATTAGATCGTAGACGACAGAGACAAACTTGGAGGGATGATCAACTTATCTCAAGCAAGCCATCTTCAAATTAAGGTATCAGACCTTATATAACAGGAAACTAAAATTCAAATCATAAAGAGATAAGTAATTGCCCGATATGGGTGTAACTGTTGCCATACACGCTGTTTTAGCAAATTTAGATATGCCTAAGAACTATCCCCTGGTGTCATGCTTACTTACGCATTGAAGCTCAACAGAGTTCAGAAAAAAAGCATGGAATTTTATGTTGAAGATGTAGGATGTGCAACAAATTTATATGCAGAAAGAGATCTTATCTCACCATGTACAAATGTAAAATCTTTGACATGATTCGTCTCTAAAGCTCGTAAGTCAATCAAATATGATGACTCGACACGGACAGCACTAGAACTCAGTGCACGTGTAGGTTCATCTTCTCCCACTAAGCTCTGTCCAACCTAATATTGTATAAAAAACATAAGTTACCAATCGATATGGAAAACATAGGAAAACTGAAGAACAATAATATATTGGTGATTCTACTGGACTAGAAAAGGGAATCATGGTGCACAGGACTAAAATTTTAAATAACAAATTCCAAATCTAAACACAAATTATTGAAAATATTGAAACCTGCTACTAAAGAAAACAAGAGCCAGAAAAAACACCAAATAATTCACACTTGTTAAAAATATGTGATGCAATGAAATATAACCTGGGCAGCTTTCAGAATGGCCATCTGTAGTCCATAAATAAGTGCAGCGCCACATCTGCCTAGCGGGTCAGATTTGATGACAGGACCCCAAGCAAATGATTCCCTGCCTCTTTTTAGATGCTGCCATTCTGGGCCCTCAAAGCAATGCATTGAGCTGAAATATTATGAAAAATAAGTTGATAGAAATAGCATGTCCATTCATAGCAAGTGTGAGATAGCAAACTAGATTCAGCAAATAGAGAAATGCGGGTCCTCTTTCAATTGCAGCATTCTGAGAACATATGATTGTGGTGGCATGCCACCTTGAATCCCACGTAACTGACAGGTTGTTTGGTTGCACCATAGGAAAAATACAGGAGTCGTTCCAGGTGCTTGAGTAAATGGAAATTTTCAGTTGAAATTGTGGTACTAATGAGTAAAGACCGCCGAGGAAAAATTCCTATGGAATGCAATCTTACAATCAAATAACCAACATAGGAGAAACTCCTAGGAATCAAAGAAGCCCTGCTTGCTTAGATTTATTGGCATCGAAAAGAGGGGTAAACAAAAATGAATGGCACTAATTGTAGTGCTATAGTTCAACCATCAGCCGCTTGATCATGTAAGGCTGCGAGACATTCTAAGTTTTGAACAATAACAAGGTACTAAAGAGATGTTATTTTCCTAATATAATTGACCAAAAAAATAGTTTGCTTCTGTTGTGGTTGAAAGGTTCTCCCTGTACCAAAGTTACAAGGTACTGCATTTTTAAGCTATATGTTTCTGTGCAGCTATGACAAAAGAGAAAACCCTATTTCACAACAATCAAATGTTTAACGGTTACAAGAATGAGCGAGCAAGCGTGCATACCTAGTCCGCAGTCCATGGATGGCATCGTCGAATTCCAAGCAGGTTATCTTGGCGTCTCTGAAAGCGAGCGCAATGGAGTCTCGCCTGTTCTCCGCCCCATCCGACAGTACGGCCATCGACTCGACGTTCCCATGGAGCCTGCACGCCACTCAGAGGATTACATTCAACTGAAACCACCACACACATCTCCAATTCCTGAACTGAATACAGACTGAATGAAAGATGAAACGCAGAGACAGTCGGGGCGCGCACCTGTAATGGCACACGAGCTCGAGGCGGGCCCCGAGGACGCCGTCGAACGCGGCCCCGTCCTCGGCGGCGGGCGCCGCCTCGGCCCTGACGGCGTAGACCTCCAGCACGTTGGCGGCCGCGACGACGAGGTTGGGGGTGGGCCCGCGGCGCCTGGCCGCCGCGGCCGAGGAGGAGTCGGCGTCGCTGTCGGCCCCGGAGGAGGCCGCCGGCCCCGCCGCGGGCGCGGGGAAGGAGGCGGCGTCGGAGGGGCGGTGGGTGATGAAGCCGGCGGCGCAGTGCTCGATGCCCGTCGGCCAGTGCTTCATCTTGTACGCCGCGTAGCTCATCCTCGCGGGCGCGGGGCGGCGCTAGGGCTCTTTGCCCCCTCCGCGGCCGGCCTGCTAGGGTTTTGCGGCGTGGTTTCGGAAACTCGGGGGGAAGAGGCGCCGCGGAGACGACGGAGGGGGGGAAAGGGGGAGGGGACAGCTCGAGATTTGGCAAAAGCCCTACCGCCTCCGTTCCGTTTCACTGCAAAAGTTGGTTCATTCTACCTGTACAATGCAAAGCACCTCAGCAGTAAAAGAAATTACAACCAGGTCCTTTGACCAGCAGACTGCGAACTCCACCGCCGAGACGTGGACGCGCCGCTGCCACCGCTGTCGCTCCTCCTTAGCCGGCATGACCTTGCATCTCGTGGTATTCCATGCAGTCGGGAAGTCTTCGATCTAAGGTCTTTCAAGACTAGCGCGCCAGCAGGGGATCCATCGCCGGCGAAGCTTCACATCGGTCCAGAAACCACGAGCAGCTCATGTACACGCGGCAAACGCTCCCGGCATCGACTGTCGGAACGCTGCTGCACCTCCTCCACGAACTCCACAGCAAGGCCAGAGGGAACCCCACTTTGACGGTGATGGAGCGGGACGACAAAAAACTCAAAAGGAAGGCCACCGCCTCCACCGCGGCCTTACCCCCGAGCACACCAACTCGCCTGATCAGCAGATCCGCGAGACCATACTGCTAGACACTTGTCGGCTCCGCCACAAGGGCCTCGTCCAGCAAAGGACGAGGCGTCGGCACCTTTATTTCGCCGTGACACCGCCTCCCACACATCGAGAACGCCGCCAAGAAGATCTATCCTACTATCGCTAGAGCCTATGGGAGCTAAATTCGGTGGATCTCGGGTAGGTGGGCCTGATCTGGTAGTCTTGGCTAGATGGTAGCAAGGGCACAAAGAACATGTGGAATACGTAGGGTCATGCCCTGTCGAAGAGTTAAAACCCTATGGCCTACTTTGTTTGTATCGCTTGTGGATGGGTACAAAGCACATGTGATCTGCCGCACGATTGCATGTGAATGAATCATGTGCGGCCACGTCACCTCTATTTATATAGATCCGGGGGTATCTAGGGTTTACACATGATCGGCCGTATCAAAGAGGCAAAACGTGTTGAGGACCATCTCTACACCTTGGAGAATACGTCAAGTCTTCGTGTCAATCCTTCTTTGTGCTTATAGATCAGACGAACGAGGCCCACCAGTGATAGTTTTAGGGGGGTACTCGGCCCAAGCCAAGGGATAGGCAACCGACATGCCGAGCACCCCCTAATCCAGGACTCCTCAATAACCCCTAAACCGGTCTTCAAACCGAGGACACTCCTCGGTCTATCTCAGGCTGCTCTTTATCTTCAGTCTTCGACCTTGCAAAGTAGTCTAATCTTGCATATAGCTTTCTGATTTGATCTTACCCTCGGTCGAGGAGTCGTATATCTCGGGCATCCGGGATGTCCCACGGCCCTGTTGATTTGTATAACAAAAGATTCCCTCTATGCTTTGGATTGGCCTTGAATTCGAGGGCCATCTCCCTAGGCTGGTTACCTTTAGTGGCGAAGCTAGCCTACTCGATTAAGGATAAGTTTTTTGGGCTAGGTCCAACCCTGACAGCTTGACCGACCCGAAGCATCATGTGTGGTCGGTTAAAAAGCCATCAAATCAAAATAGATCATGTGCCGGATTTCTAACAACATTTTATCAACCCAAAGCTCGTTCCTCGCGTGTTTTTAATGCACAACACGTGGGGAACTTGTTGAATCACATCCTCCATATTATAACATAGAGAAAAATATACTTTTCGTCCCTTAACTATTAGAGAAGTCTAGGTTTGGTCCCTCAACTTTGATACCGGACAATTTGCACCCTTAACTAATGAAATCGGACAAGTTTGGTCCTTCGAGTCGTCGAAAGCAATATCTATGATGACGTTGCATGGTTTTGACCCCAAATTTACAGATCCCCATCATGTCAGTTTCTCAAGTACCATGCGTGCACTCGAGCTCCCTCCCAACTTGCTCCAGCTGCTCGCCCACGTCGCCACAGCTGCTCGAGTCATCGCTTCCTATGCTGCACCGCTCGTGCGCCTCCATGAACGTGCCCAACAGTATATGGTCCGCCGCCTCAATGTTGTGTACGCAGGTGCCATTCTCCTAGCAGAGCTCTCTCGGCCTTCCCAAGAGCAGCAGGGACGCGCGCACAACAAGGGAGGAAAGGATCGATCGATACCGCCACTGAAGCCGCTGCCCGGGCGCTCAGTGCCCCTCTAGGACTAAATGGTGCTACGGGAACACGAGCGCGTGCTCATGGTGGCGAGCACGAGGACGACGAATGCGTCGCGTCCCGTGGTGGCAAGAGAGACAGAAAGGCAGTGAGGCTGATGCTGCTGGGCACCGTGACGGTGTCACGAGAGCACGAGCTTGTCTTATCCTTGTCGGTCGACGTCGTCACGAGAGTGCGAGCTTGTCTTATCCTTGTCGGTCGACGTCGTCACCTCAAGCTACATGTCGCTGCTCTAGGCGGACACGCCGCAGGCGATGCTGCGTAGGAGGCCGAGCGAGTTTGGATGAGAAGGAGAGAGACTATTGCCACGTCGGCGTGGACCAGTCAAAGCCGAGGCAGGGATGAAACTTGTCCAGTTTCAGTAATTGAGGTGCAAGTTGTCCGGTTTTAAAGTTTAGGGATCAAATGTAGACTTTGTCAAAAGTTGAGGGACGAAAAGTATATTTTTCTCCATAACAGAAGACGTTCCTTATATTTTGATACATAGGAAGTATATAAAAAGGGGAGATGTTATCATACGTATGTCTGATAGTATTTGGCATCTCCCAGCGAACGTCATCCCCACCTTTGCACGGATCTCAACACAGGGTCGACGACACGTCAGATTTTTGGAAAGTAGTTCAAGATTAAAGCCAACAAATGTTTCAGTTTTCCAAAGTACCTCAGCTTGCTACGCTGGCTAGTGGCTTGAGCGTTCAGACGGGATACCTACCTGGGTTCCATTCTCAGGCGCTCCTTTTTTAGCTTTCTTTTCTTTCACCAAGATGGTATCTCCTTTACATGGCAGTTTTATCTACAAAAAATTAACATGGCGGTTTCTAAAATTTTGAAATATGTCACATGATAATTTAGACATTTTTTCACAAATCAATTTTTTGGTTTTGTACATTGTATTTTTTTTAATTTAAGAGATGTCATTTTCTATATTGTAAGAGATGACATTTTTATCAAGCGATGGCATTCTTTATTATTAAGAGATGGCATTTTTATTATTAAGAGATGGCATTTCTTTTATTTTAAGAGATGGCATTTTTACAACATGGCAGTTTTTAAAGTTTAACATGGCATTTTTACAAGATGGCAGTTTTCAAAGTTTAGCATGAGGACCTTTTTTTCTAGATTATACGATCTTATTTTCTATCATACTAATTGTAAACTTGTAAATTAGAGCAATGGCAGTTTTGTTTTAAAGTAGCATGGCATTTTTCATAATTCAGAACAGGGACAAATTTGTGTTTTGTACAAGATGGCATTTTTTTAATCGGACACTGCTTTTATATTTTTTACATACACCATGGATTTTTTTAACATTTTATTGTGTACAAAATAAAATTTAAATTATGCACTACCATGTAACACTGCTGCACATTAACCCGATCAAAATGGCAATCCAAAAGGAACTCAAGTTTTTGGCGCAATTGCCAAGGAATTGAGATATATACAAAAGTCAGTAGGAGCATTTCGTACTTTCATTTTTTTTTTGTAACCGGGCCTTGAGGCCTGGGGGAAGCTAAAGGCGGCCTGTCTGGGCTGGATCGCTGGCTTCCTAGCGAACAAAATGTTCGCTGGTCGATCCACCAGCCAGCTGGAGCCTCCCTCGTGGTGATCGTCACTCGTCAGCCAGATATTAAGATTTATCCAAAAAATAAGATGTAAAAAGGTAAAATAGAAAAAAGGCAAGCCCCCGGTGAGGATCGAACTCACGACCTTTCCCTTACGAAGGGAACGCACTACCACTATGCTACGGAGGCAGCTGTTGTGCTTTACGTCGCAGTCCTTTACCTATTGTTAACGCACCTTCTGCACTCCAGTATGTGAAACGATGCGTACTGTAACCGCCAAATCCGATAACACTGTCAATGCACGGTACTACCCCTTCTTCTGCAGCTTATGCGACGTGGGTCAACATACGACGGATAGCCAAGCTAAACCCAAAGCAAATGAAAGTTTCAGACCAAGGGACCAGTTACAACTGCGACAGCATGAAACACCGGCACATCCTTGGTGCTCTTGAGACATTGCAGCGTCGCAAGGGAAGAAGACCAGGAGGGAGACGACGCTATCGAGCAGATCAAGATCATAAGCATTATTTATCGAAGTCTGCGAAATGCGATACCAGCCAGCAACGGTATGGTATAGTGTGGGTCTAGTTTCAGCCATTTGATCGACACTGCCTTAAATAAATTCAGACAGCTTGAAACTGCAGAGATGCACGACAGATTTAAGAAAAAAAAAGACGTCTCTCATTACGCACTCTCGATGCATCCCGCCAATACACAATGATGAACAACATCTCATTCCATTGGTCCAATAAATGTCATCAGACACGCTACAGCTGCTAGGCAATGCTATGTACAATAGATTATGTGAGATACCAAAAGGAGGGCCGCCCTACCAAGTGAACAGCATGCCCCTCTAGCCTGTGTGAGAAGCCAACATCCGGTCCGTCCAATGCTCCACTACACCTAGATCTGAGACCGAGAAATCAGTAGATAATTACAACCGATGTGTCCCTCCTACTCCCCCGCAAAAAAAAAAAAAGAAGATGTGTCCCTCCTACTGTTATATTTGCAGATCGTCCAGCGACAGCTCCTCACTTGACATCATCTTCAGTTTCTGCAGATAACGGCACAAAGTCATGCTGGCAGGCACATACGTAGAACGTTGGAGAGGAGAGCAGGGCAAATCGAAGGACTTACCGTGATGAATTTGGGTGGATCATCAAGGCTGGAAGAGCCAAGGATAATCTCTCTCTTCAGTTTCGATGACAGCTTGTGGACAGCACGTAACTGCAATATCCATCCATCAACGTTGAAGAAAGTGGGTTAGAGAACATGCAAAATTTATTTATAGGTTATAAAGCATGAAGCTAGGCACCATGACTGGAAATGGAGCAAGTCGACTCGAGAGGCAATATGAAAAACATACCTCGGACCGGGTAGCACCCCCAACTACAAAGATAAACAAGCGCCGACCCAACTTTCTCATATCACTTGACGCATGCTTCAGTACAGAGTCGCTGTAAATTGATCATTGACACATTATTATAAAGAAACTTCTAGCGGTAAACCAAATTATTATCAACTCCGATCTACCAGAAATGTGCAACTACTGAACACAGCTCTCAAAATCTCTTCACTGAGAAATGAACATAAGCTGATGTATGCACTAGATTAGCATGTCAGTAAATTGCTCATAATGGAATATTGATTAATTTGCTCTCATTGCAGTAAATTGAGGTCACAGCTCTCATTATCCATGCCAAAGGTCACATGAGAAAGTTCCCTAGAAAGCATTAAAACTTTGCAGCAAGTGTTGCAGACTGGTGCCAAAAGTTCAGTCTAGTCTACTCTTGCCAATATGAACAATGATCATACTGATGTGTCATAAAAATCAAACATTTATAGTTGGTAACAATAGGCAGAACAGGATTTAATCAACTAACAGAACTTGCATAATAGCCTAGCCGATATATACGGTCTCGAAAAATATATGACTGCTATATACTATTCATAATACGCACCCACATAGCATCTGGAAAGACTACAGGAAACAGCTTACTACAGACATGTCCATAAACACCCTAAACAGATATGCATGCTTGAAATTTGAAAGGGAAAGCCAACGGAATCGTTATGACCAACCTTGAATAGCCATCATCGGAGTTGCGAGGTCTAGCCCATGTGCCAGCTGTCCGTCTAGATCTCATGGATTGAGCTGGTTGATGAGCTGGGCTTGTTCGAGCGGACATGCTGCTTGAGATCCCACGGAAGCTAGAACTAGGGTCACTCATACAATGGTACTCATCTTTTGGAAGCTCTCCTTTACTGAGTTTCTCAATCAAATCCTACAAAAAGGCAAGAACCACATTCATGTAAATGGCAAAAAAATACAAGAGAGGAAGTTGGCACATGGACTTGGTAAAAGTAATCAGAGTGAGTGTAAATTCATATTTTTATCGATGGTAAATGTTTGTGCTGAAGTGGTACCCAAGACATACACAGTAATCAAATCAAGAAATTAGTAGGCCGGGCAAATGGATGATGGGGCCAAAGAATGGGGACAAATTAACTGAAACCAACGGACCAACCATGAGGGTTCCATATATACAGCAAACCAGTAGTTGATAAAATGAGGTGAGATGGCAGATGAATCAGAATTAATCGAGAATAATGCACAAAAGGGGAACTTGGGAACAACAAAAGAATGGTGGAGATAAATTATCTTCAAATCTCCAAAGACATTTAAAATTATTGATAAATTATCTCCGTATGCAAAAAAGTTCATTTCAAGAAACAGTATGAAGAATATCAAACATTTGCTGCTATAATTAATCAGATAAAAAAATTATACCTCCAGGACGGGATAAAACCTGGACAACGTCCATGTTGATTCTTCCCCTATTCGTTCTTTTCTGATACCACGCTTTTTCTGAAAATTGTAGAACTGAGTGAATAACTTCTACTATAAAATTAATTATCTAAAAGCTATATGTTTGGAAGAACTAAGACACAAGTAAAATAATTCGACAGGTTACCTTACGTATTTCAAATTTCAGAGGAAAAGCACCTTTTGAAGACTTTTTAGTTTCATGCGCACATATGCAACGCATATTATTCACTGCGATCATATCATCAGCAGATAATCCAGCCAGCTGGGAAAAAAATCTCTTACTGAATTAGTTATAAAACAACAAATTAACAACTGACTGATTGAAGAATCGAAGCTACAAGCCTCTGATGCAGAAATTCTTAGAAACTGTCTACTGTACAGAAGGAACCAAATGTACAACTTTTGATAAGGTGGATTTTTACAAATGCATCATTTCAATGTAAATGCCCCCTCTGACCACAGAAAGTAGCAATTGAAGTTCTTTAAGTCTTCAGATATTAACTGGGCCATTATCTTTTCTAATCATATACTCCCCTCGGTCCCATATTAATTGACGCAGAAATGGATGTATCTAGCACTGAAATACGTCTAGATACATCCATTTCAGCGTCAATTAATATGGGATGGAGGGAGTATTTGTGAAAAGCCATATACATAAGATTTGCAGGTCTTTTCGAAAATAGATCTACTTCATGAGTGGCCATTCAACATATTTGTCAATGCACAGCAGCCCAATGTTCATACTATTTTACAGTTGTTGTTAGCCCAGGGCTCACTTGTCAAACTCAAATTAGATGTATTTCACAAATGAATGGGCTAACTTTCCCAATATATAACTAAAGTTACCTGCATCAGCTTTGCTCCCTTCTCACTCTGGATCTTCTCTGGATTAATTGCAGCATAAATCATTAGTAAACGCAGCTTGTTTTCACGACTTATATCCTGGATTAGGTCCTCAAATAAATCAATATGATATCCAGACAGTATTAGAACTAGCATTTTGTTGATTGTAGTCCAATTAATAATTACCTGATGTGTCCTAAAGAAATCAATTAGTTCTTTCGAGCCAGCATCGCCAAACACGAGATCTTGCTCAAGCTGGCCAACATCTTTCAAATGCTGTTGTTTGATTATGTCAAAGAGCTTTTCTGCAATCTGTAGCAAAAATGAGTAACCAAAAGTAAAGAATACTCCTTGGTATGTCAAAACAGCTGACATTCGGGAAGCCAGTTCAAATTCTTCAGTTCCTATCCTAGTCCCAATTTCCAAGATCTAACCAGAGTGCTAGCATGAGGCAATGCTAGGAAAGGTAACACCAGGTGAAGTGTATGCGGGTAAATGGAAACAGCGCAAGCAGAAATGGGATTAGTGGACTTGCACTGATATGGTGGTCAGTCTAGGCCCATGGCAGACACTTCCAACTCGTCACGCCATCTCCATTGTAATGTTTAAGATTTGCCAGGTACACACATTTGTTTTTTGATATACAAGTTGCGAAAAGTCAAGCCCGTCTTAATTTTAAGATAAATCGTGTATCCTAATTTGTGGTAAATATTGCCTTCTAGGCATGTGCATGCAAAAAAATCAAGTGACAATTTGGTGATCTTAGAAGTGTAGGTAATACAACAATAGGTTGTGGAAGAGCTTGGACCATTTTTTGCAATTCTTTTGTTGATAACTCTTAAATCAAGTTTCAAGTCTATGCAGCACACACTGGCACTAGAAAACAAAACTACAAACCTCAACATGGAGGGAAAGCTTATCAATTTGATCAGTGTATTGTGGAAGAGCTTGGACCATTTTTTGCAATTCTTTTGTTGATAACTCTCCATTGGTCCTGCAAATCAAGCAGGAGCATTAACATTACAACAAGAAAAAAAAATCTTACTAAATGCGAGAATCAATTCAATATAGAACAAAATTTTAATGCCTATTTCAAATGCATCATGGTAACTCAGTAAGTATATCCTAGAAACCACACACTTCAAATGTTTTGGCTGTCATTATGAAATGCATAAACCTGACAAATTAACAAAACAAATAGAACAGAATGACAAGTATAGGTTGGTGAACAAATTTCGCTTGCAGAGAACACATCATTATCTAAACCAGTTCGATTTTGCATTTCTGCACCATTCAATTCTCTTCCAAGATGCAACGTTTGCTAGTATGTTATAACCTTACTAAAGTTCACTGTTATAACTGCATAGTGCATACTCCCTTAAGCTAATTGCCAGTAATAAGCCCAACTTGCAATAGTTGCTGTGTAGAACTAACCTTGCTTGGTGTAGTTGAGCTGCTTTATTTTTAGATATAAAATCGCTCATCTTCTCATGCAGTCTTAAATTAGCCTGCAATATTGATGTCATAATGCAATTACTGAAACATACAACGTCTAAAGATAACAGTGGCACCAATCTTACATCCGCTACATGTACATCACGAAGCTCAAACCATATGGGATCATGATCTTCCAATAAAACCTCTTTTTTCTCAGTGCCTGATCCACTCTTGTTTGGCACCTGTTGTTTCCAATTCATGTGTAGAAACATGATATCAGGGGTACAACAGAACTGAAAAATGGGTCGACACTGAACTGTATTAAAATGATTTTGATATGCTCACCTCTTGCACATATTTATTACCATCCATGGACAGTAGATCATGACACATGGCATCATAGGTCCATTCATGAATAACAGGCGCAATCTGTAAACATCATGAAAACATGAAACATCGTAAGGAGTAAGCCAGCATTTCACCTTCAAACCAGTGACAAACATCTCAAACATATAAAAAGATCTCATACCTGGTCTATTGAACGATCTACAATAAGTAATTCACATGTTTCTGTCTGAGGAAATTCAGGTATTGTTGATTTATATCTCGCCAGGCAATTCCACACAGAAGCTGCCAGCTTTGTGGGGACTAAATCTCGTAGAGTTGTCAAAGTAGAAGCATCAATTGTCCTAGCGACACGATAGTGCACACGAGGAAATTCCTAACAATATTGGAAACATTCAGCGTTCGTCTTAATGGGAAATATGGGAAAAGGCAGATGAAGTAACAATTAAGCAATAACAATGAAGTAAAGTGGCAATCATTCACACGATAATCGCTCCATATTAATTTTCATGATTGGCAATAACCATCTGATCCACAAAAAACATCTTCTGTTGTGTACGAAGACCATGACATTTGGGTATATGTTCAAATTGCTCATATGCTCAGACTATGTTCAAATTGCTCATATGCTCAGACTTGCCAATTAAAATCACATTCTCTGTAATGCCTGAATTTATCACCCCCCATCCCCTACCTCCAAGTGTACAAGGGTATAAAGACTTTGCAAATAGCATAAAATGGAAAGGTACCTTCATTGATGCAAATACAGTAGCAATGCGAGTGGCCATCGTGTTAATGCATGAATTATAGTTCATTGAGCTTTCTGCATTTTCTGTGAAAAGCTCTTCTAGAGCCTTGTCATCGTCAGTTACAAAGCCCTGCACACAGCAATGGATTCATTGAAATCAAACAAATAATAAAGTACATAAACAAGTGCTCCCTCCGTCCCAAATTGTAAGACATTTGACACTATGATAGTGTCTATAATGATCTTATATTTTGGGACGGAGGGAGTAGATATGTTTTAATTCATCTGTGGTCATACATGAATAAGTATTAATCTGAACCAGCAATCTTGAAAGGTTAAGTAGCCCGATTACCTGGCTATCAATAGCGAAGTATTCCAAATTCATCTGCGACATAGAGCAAAAAGTGAATTTGCATGCTTGAGAGTGAGAGGGGGGGGGGGGGGGGGGGGGGGGCAGTTAAACTGACCTCACTGAGTGCACCAACGCGTGCTAAAACACTTGAATCTTTTTTTATATGAGCCACCCATTCTTTCTGTATGGGAGAACTGAAAAATATATAGGCTCTGCAGTCGGCACAACATTGTATCAATAACTAAAGTAACAGAACAAATGTCAAGTAAATACATGCACAGATCACATACTTCTTGTACAATGGACGCTTCCCTGACATGTTGGACATAAATATGTCAATACTGCATTATGACACAATGAACGGTTAGAGAAACTGGAAGTGCAAACAAAAAAAATCAACATCACCAGCAAAAAGATAACTGCACCTACCACAACATTTAATTGCCTTGGGGACTAAAAGACTGGAGGTGCAACAAAATCAAAAGATACTCTTTCTCAGCACGGCTTAAAGGATAAAAACTACAGCATGCACCAGTTCATGCAGTGCATGTGTATCTCATAATTTGATTGTCAATCATATTACTTAGGTATTTTATACTCCTCGTTTAAGGATAAGTTTTTAGTGCTCAAGTCATCCATCTAACAAAGCTGGAGCTGTATCTCTTATTAGTGATTAAGAAAATAACAAGCGAGGTTTTCCAGTCTGTCCGTCCCTTCTTAGGGCCTCTCAGTGTTCAAAAATTGCTGGGTGCTAAGTGGGTGGCAACTGCCTATGAAGCAAACCAACCAGGAGGTATGAACAGCATTTTGCAAAAGCAGCAAGTAAACAAAAAAAAGGCCTGTCCAGCAGCCCAAATAAATGGACCAAAGGCCAAAAAAGCTCCCAACCACAGTGAAGTTCAGCAAACAAAAGTGTTGTAACTAACCCCTACCCTAGCAGCAATGAGTGCCCTTTTGTGCCCCTCATTCTGCTCCACTTCTCGCACACACAGACGACTAATCCTGTGCTGGTTATCGCCTACTGCACACTCCGGTGGTAAAAACTGGAGTGGCAGGAGAGTCCGATGAGGCAACGAAGAACTTCACTCGGCTACAGGGGGGTTATTTTCAGAGGAAGAGGAGCTTGAATTGGAGGTGGCAAAGGAGAAGTCAATCAGCAGTGAGGGGAACCTTGCCTTGTCATCATGTTGCCAAACGTTTCTGTCCTAACTCCCAAGGATGCAAGCCGGGCGGGTTCACGGACAATACCACAAGACAAGCTTAGTGTTAATTCCATGGCCAGTGATGAACTAATTGGCGAGTTTCACGAGACAAGTGTGCCGCCACAACCAGCTACTCTAATGTGCCTTGGCAGCGACTCTTACCACCTATCAGCACCTTTGACCGTGACCACCCAGCTCAGCAATTTCCCCTGACTCATAGTGTCGATCCTTCGCGTCTAGATAGTTGCCTAGGATCCTTGATCTCTCTTCCGCAGCAAGAAAAAGGCTTGCAAACAGCTAGTTGATGGAAAACGACATACCCATGGTCCTCACACCCAGACCAAAGCATGGATGCATGTGCTGTTTGCCACAAGTACTATATAAGTCCTAGAACTAGACCACTGGATATCTTTGCCACCGCGTATTGAATCAAAAGCTGGTAGGCTCAACTAGTGACACATTGACACTTTGAGTACAAGGATGGCAAGGTAGCAGTGAAAACAATATTTCACAAGTGAGGCAGTATCATACAGATCCCTGGGCACGAAGCCTACCAAGTAGTCGAGTAAATCTGACAATGATCACAAAATTTTGAGAGGTTACTGCATAGGGAAAAGTACTAACAGTGACAACATACAGCCATGTCAAAGAGGATATGTTGCTAACATAGCTTACTTTTGTTTCGTAGGTTGCATGAAATAAATTGCATCCATTGATGGTAATGGCTGCCTCCGTTTGTATAGGTCTTCAACCACTGCAAAAGAATTGGCGATGAGGAGCTTTTATGCATAGACAATAACCCATGGAGGAATTCCATGGCACCCTACAGCTTTGGAAAGCTAAATGCTAAATATGTTCGAAGGAAATACTTTAACAGTTCAACAGAAAGCTGGTTAAAGTTCTCCAGAATCAGGAACACTGACAGTGTTAAAATACTTTTGTAGCACAATTAAAGAACTATGCAACCTTATCATGACTCTGAGGTGGCATATTGTAACAGAACTCCTTCAGCGGAACCACATAGTATTAGCCAGAATAAATGCCTCATGTTACAGCAATGTATCTACTGCAGTACAGGGATTTACTTGATTCACATGACAACAGCCTACTTACATGAAACCCCTTGATCTGTTATATCTCCCATCTTGCACGAAGATGACATTATCTTGACAGTAAGTTTATCCATGATAAGAACCTAGTGAAAACACAATTTTATGCATGTCACTTTTCTTTGCAAGGTGGTAGAACATGATAATATCAAAATCCTGAAAATCATCCAAACCGAAAGGATACCTTCCATGTGGATCCTTTGTTCTGCCTAGTTGATCTTAACATTTCATTTAATAAACCTACATAGGTGCAACAAGAATGAACAAATAAATGGTAAATCTGGAGCTTGGTGGAATATGCCAGTAAGAAAGAAAAAAATAGCATGATAAACTTACAATTGCACAGAATTTGCCCTATTCAAGTATAACCAAAATTCTTAGCACAAATAACTATAATGGAAGAAACAAAACAAAGTCAAGTGAAACATAAGTACAAGAGAATCACGTATATCATTTTACATTGACAGCCAATGCGCATCTCTTTAAGACGCAACATTAAGAAAGTATACTACCACAGTGCATCAGTATTGCCTTGTATAAATCAGCTACTGACTCTACTAGCTAATTCACTTCCACAAAACCACCAAATCTCTGCTGCCAGACATAACCATGGACAGCCGTTCGCAGTCCACTCCAAATCGATCATTTCTCAGTCTACTTTATGGTCTGCTGAAGTGTTAATAATACTATGACCCCACCTGTGTCGGCCTGTTTCCATGAGCCAAAGTCAAATGGAAACAAGTAAAGCAGAGCATGCAGTCACCACCATGACAAATTGCTAATCTGAAACAACAAAACATTCTGACCAACTTCGGTGTTCAATTATGGTTGTACATGCCAGCGTCGACAGTAATGAAATGCAAGCCTCTACATACAGCAATATGGTAAGTTACTAAATGACCAGCGACACTGATGATTGTTTAATGGGCAATGTGTTGCTCTACACGCTGATGAAGTTGAAGCCCAATTCCTTAGATTACATGCTGATGCTGGTGTAAAACAGAAACCTCCTCAAGTTTTACTAGGTTCCGATTTGACAGCATCCACTCACGCACGCATACCCACATCTCGCCGGTGTGAGAATTCCCCTTGCCCCCAACAAAATCACGGGGCAGGGGAGGCGAGGCCACACGAGAAATCCCCTTGAATCGGCAAAACTAAGTAACTATGCATTTTCGTCGGTTCAGCAGGAGTAATCGCGCACAAAAACGCACGGCAAATCAGGGCATTGCGCAGCAGGAGCAGCCAGTAAATAATCAGCCGCAGCGGCACCCCTCCCCTCCCTGTCCCCCCAGTTCAAACGCCGTTTCTCCACAACCGGAACAGAGAGAGAGCAGGGGAGGGAGGGGGAGGGGGAGGGAGCGGGAATGGGGGGCGTGGCGCGGGGGAAGGGCAGGGGGGAGGCACTCACGGTCCCGGGTGATCTCGCGGAAGGTGCCGCCGCCGCCGCGCGAGGAGGAGTCGGAGTCCGTCGACATCGCCGCGCTGGCTAGGGTTGGCGAGGGCCCGCGGGCGAATGGGAGGGCTTGCGGGACGACGGAGTGCGGTGCGCGTGCGGGCTTGCGGGGAGGGAAGGAAAGGGGCAAGGAAAGAGAAGGAATCTGGTGCACGGCGAGGCTCGGTTGCTTGCCACCGCCGCGGGGGTCCGGACGGGGGAACGGGGGCAGTACTGCTCTGGTCTGGTCTGGTCTGGTCTGACCAATGGGGAGGGGAGGAGGCGTGGGGTTTAAGCTCGCCCGGTCTATGCCGCGTGGGGCCGCTCCGGGCCGGGTCCACGCGACGCGCGGTTGGGCGCGTCTGGGTGTGACTTTGGTGGCGAGGAAAGGTAAAAGAGCGGACGAGAAGGTTCCACGGGTTTTTCCGACGCGGCTGGACAAGAGAAGAAGAAGCGGATGCGTGGGCCGAGTGATGGATGCAGCGGGCCTCTTTGTCTTCCTCCGGGCTGCGTGCGTGATCCAGTCTCGATCAAGTCTCGCCCGTGCAAGCCTGCAACTTCCGATCGAACCGATCCCTCCTCATTGATGCGCCTCAAAAACGTTGACCTTGCATACCAAAAAAAATGCAACGTGCGTGAACAAGTTGACAATGTATTTAATTTTTTTTATAATAAAGCATTTGAAAAAAAAATAAACATCTATTTGAAATATATTAATCAAGCATTTGGAGAAAGTTAAATGTGTGTAGAAAAAACAGTTGACCATGTACTAAAAAATGTTAATCTCGCATTTATAAAAAATTGTTCGTCAAACATTTAAAAAATGTTAAATGCATATCGAAGAAATTTTGGCAATGTATTTTAATCTTTTACTTGAAAAATGTTAATCAAGCTTTATTCAAAATGTTAAATGTGTATAAAAAAATGTTGACCATGTATTATAAATGTTATCTTGTATTTGAAAATTGTTAATCAAGCATTTAAAACTTTTTAAAACTATGTATACAAATTTTTTGATCATGTATTAAAACAAAGAGTTAATTAAATGTGTACTAAAATATATTAAACATATGCCAAAAATGTGGACTGCCGAATGCGCCCCAAGTCTCGCCCGTGCAAGCCTGCAATTTCGAATCCAACCCGATCCCTGATTGATGCGCCTCAAACATGTTGACCTTGTATGTATACAAAAAATGTATACGTGCAATTATACGATGCGTGAGAAAAACCTGATCGTGTATTTAATTTGCGGGGGTATTTAAATTTTTTAACCAAGCATTTGAAAAAAAATGCTAAAAACTATTTATAAATATTAATCAAGCATTTCAAGAATGTGAAATGTGTATAGAAAACAGTTGATCGTGTATATAATTTTAAATCAATCATTTGACAAAAATGTTAAACGACTATTTGAAAAATGCTAACCAATCATCTTGAACAAATGTTAAATGTGTACGGAAAAACAGCTGACATGTATTCAGTCTTGCATTTAAAAAAAATGTTGATCAAACATTTGAAAAATGTTAAATGCATATAGAAATAATGTTGACCATGTATTAAAAAAAGTTAATCTTCTACTTGAAAAATGTTGATCAAGCATTTTTTTAAATGTTAAATGGGTATAGAAAAAATGTTGACCTTGTATTAAAAAAATGTAATCTTGTATTTGAAACATGGTAATCAAGCATTTGAAAATTGTTTAAAATGTGTATACAAAAGAAGTTGACTATGTATTAGAAAATGTTAAACTTTTATTTAAAGTATGTTAAAAATATACCAAAAATGTACAATGTGTAAGGAAGAAAAGCAGAAATAAAAAATATAAGATTTCAAAAAATATTAATCATGTATTAAAAATGTTAAATGTATTTATAAAAAATATTTCTGATGTATACAAAAAATGTTGAATATGTACTGGAAACCAAGAAAAACCAAAAAAAGGAAACAAAGTAACAAGAAAAACCAAAGAAAACCAAGAAAGAACAGAAAAATAGAAGAAAGAGAAAACCTATTGAAACCGAGAGAAAACAGAGAAAACCAATGGAATCCGTAAAAAAACAAAGAAAACCGTAAGAACCGTGAAAAAATGAAGACTATGAAAATATAAGAAGAACCCAATGAAAACAGATAAAGAAATGAAGAAAGCAGTGAAAAACAAAATAACGAAGAAAACTGGCAAAGAAACAAGAAACTGAAACAAGAAAAAACAAAGAAATGATTGGAGCGAAAAAACTGCGAAGCAATTACGTTTGAACCGGCGAAGTGTTTGCAGAAAAACAGAAAACCGGCCAACCCAGACTCGCGTGAGAGAGCTATTCCCTTCAGGCGAGAGAGTAGCTTCCGCCTTGCGTAAAGCGAGATATAGCTGATGCGCCAAACAAGTCCATGGTGATACTCAGTAGTAGCACCCATTATATGGACTTGGGCCAAGGTGAGGGACTACCACACCGTGAGTCCACACAAGAAGTACGGCTTCACGTACCACCCCACGACTGGGGGGCACAAGGTTGTGCATCCAATTTTCCCTCTCGCTAGGGTTTTCTTCCTCTCGGGGCGATCTTGATCGCCGCCGTTGAGACCTGGCTTTCCCTGTCCTCTTTTCCTTCCCTAGTCCTTCGCTCGTGATCCAGGGTGCCAGGGCGCACCGATCCAGGCGGAGTGGAGGAGAGAAGGGGGGTTTCTAGGGTTTCTGCAAAGGCCCGGTACGTTGTTGATCGGGTTAGGGTTCGAGAAAGTCATGGCATCAGGCGGAGCTTCGGGGTCGAGTTCGGGGCCTACGGATCCGGTTGATGTGACTGCGATGATGAAGGAACTAGGTCTTTGGGAGGAGGACCTAGATGATGTGGTTTTCAACGAGGATGAGGCCCTGGATGAGGCGGCGCGATGGATAGCGCTGTCTAGGGTTCACTCGCCAAAGACATACAGCCAATATTGGTTTTTCAAAAACATGAGAGCAGCCTAGGATCTAGCCCAGGAGGTGCAGTTCAAACCTCTGGAAGATAATCTATACACTGTGCAATTCTCTTGCTTGGGTGATTGGGAGAGAGTAATGCGTGATGGTCCGTGGCACTTCCGGGGTGATGCTGTGATACTCAAACCGTATGATGGGTTGGCTAAACCTTCAACGGTTCTACTTGATACGATTGAGATTTGGGTGCAAATCCATGATGTGCCAATCTTGTATGCCCATCTTGTTCCATCGTTAGCAGCTAAGGTTGGAGAAGTTCTATATGCCGAGCCTCAATCACAAGATTTCACGGGTAACTTCCACCGGATATGGATTCGGGTCAGTGTAAACAAGCCCCTGAGGAATGTTGTCTCTCTGATAAGGGACGGGAAGCGCCAGATTTATAGGCTTAAATATGAAAAACTTCCGGATTGGTGTGCGGTGTGTGGCATGTTAGGTCATCAGTTCAAAGAGCATGGTAATGGAATCCACCCACCATCAGCTTTGGTCTTCAAAGACCTGAGAGCTTCATGGGTTATGCGAACCAGACAGGGTCTGGGAGGGGGGCGAGGCCGCAGAGGTGGCCGAAGAGGGGGTCGGGGTGGCCGCGCATCCGGCCCTCGTTTTGATCATGACAAGGGCAGCGATGGGAAGGATGAAACTGCTAGTGCTTCAGACACCGTCATGCATGAAGTTGATAACAACAGAAAGAGAGCTCCAGCCCAAGCACAGCTTGTGGTGCAGCCGGGCAGTAATGAGATTAGCGATGTAAATCAGGGAACGATGCTTTTGCTACCTGCACCCTCAACGGTTCCAGCGAGCCCGAGCAGCAAACAAGATTTAAAGAGGACCAAGATGAGTTCAGAAGCAGGGGAGGACGACGTGGGAAACATTGGCAGTCTTGGCAAGACCGTCTCTTCTTTGGCGGGCTCCTTCGAGGAGCGCCGCCGGGCCCAATGAATATTTTCTGTTGGAACTGTCGTGGTGCGGGGAAAGCTGCGACAGTTCGGGAGCTTCGTGATTTTGCGAGGCAATTTTCCCCTACCCTCTTATGCATTGTTGAAACGCAGCTGGAAAGCGGGAGGGTAGAATCACTAGCTGGTACTTTGGGATTTGATAAATCTTATGCTGTAAGTAGTCGAGGCAGAAGTGGAGGCATTGGCTGGTTTTGGAATGATTCAATAAATATTGAGATTCTTGGTTACTCTGACTATCATTTAGATGTTTCCGTTGAGGAACAGGGGAGAGAGAAGTGGAGGATGACCTACGTGTATGGTGAGGCACAAACACACTTGAGGCACCAAACTTGGACAACTTTGAAAAATGTTAGCACTTTGAGCACTCTCCCTTGGCTGTGTGTGGGTGATTTTAACGAAGTTTTACGTCCAGAGGAGCATCATGGTGTGGGACAAAGAAGCAATGCTCAAATCCAAGCCTTTCATGATGTTTTAGATGTATGCATGTTGCTCGACTTGGGCTACAAAGGTAATTTTTGGACCTTCGAGAAGAAGGTTACAGGAGGAACTTTCACAAGGTGCAGACTCGACCGGGCGCTAGTGAGTGCAGATTGGATGGCGATGTTTCCTTTAGCCTCGGTCACGCATTTGACGGGTGTTACATCGGATCACTCCCCGTTGTTGCTCGAGCTGGACGCAGGGACGGCCGAGCGTGTTAGCCCTACTTTCAGATATGAGACAATGTGGGAAACGCATGACAGCTTCCGTGATGTGATAAACCAGGGATGGGGCGCAGGTCCTCCGTGCTCATCAGTGGAGGAGATGCGACTGAAATTACAAGACCTAGCAAGGGACCTGGGAAGATGGAGTCGGGACACGTTTGGGAGTGTGAGGAAAGAGATAAAAAAATTAAAGAAATTTCTTGATGAACTAAAGAATGATCCTTTGAGGACGGGCCCGTCATATGCAGAGTTGAAGATCAACGAGAGGCTAGTTGAGATGTATCACAGGGAAGAAATCATGTGGCCACAGAGAGCTAGGGTTGAATGGCTTGCCGCGGGAGACAAGAACACAAAGTTTTTTCATCTTAGGGCCAGCTTAAGAAGGAAGAAGAACATGATCAAGGCGCTACAGAACTCATTGGGGGTGGAGATTTCTGACCCGGGAGAGCTTAGGGCGCTGGCGCATGAATTTTATGAGTCCTTGTACCTGTCCGAGGGAGTCCAAAATATGGAGGCAGTGCTTGATCATGTGCCTTGCAAGGTAACGGCAACGATGAATAATAACCTCTGTGCGCCATACACCAAGGAGGAAGTCAAGACTGCGTTGTTCCAGATGTTCCCAACAAAAGCTCCAGGGCCCGACGGTTTTCCTGCCCACTTCTATCAAAGACACTGAGATGTTTGCGGGGATGAAGTAACAAGCATAGTGCTGAAAATTGTGAATGGTGAGGAGAGCCCAGAATCCATAAATGATACCGTGCTTGTTTTAATCCCCAAGGTAACTACTCCAAAGGTACTTGCTCAATTCCGTCCCATAAGTCTATGCAACGTTCTGTATAAAATAGCTTCAAAGGTGATAGCAAATAGATTGAAAGTGATCTTACCTGACATAATCTTTGAGGAACAGTCAGCTTTTGTCCCTGGAAGGCTTATCACAAACAATATCATATGCGCTTATGAATGCTTGCACTTTATGAAAAGGTCGAGATCAAAATCCAACAGTTTCTGTGCTCTGAAGTTGGACATGATGAAGGCATATGACAGATTGGAATGGACCTACCTTCGAGGTATCATGACAAAACTGGGCTTTGATCAGCACTGGATAGACATTGTTATGGGCATGGTATCCTCAATCTCTTTTTCGGTATGTTTCAGTGGTGAAAAGCTTGAGTCCTTCAAGCCAACACGAGGTATTCGGCAGGGAGACCCGATCTCCCCCCTACTTGTTCTTAATTGCAGCAGAGGGCCTTTCGTGCCTCCTTAAATCAAGTTCTCAGTCGTCTCTAACAGGTATTCAGGTGGCTCCTTCAGCTCCTACCGTTAACCATCTCCTGTTTGCAGATGATAGTCTGTTGCTTTTCAAGGCCAGTGGGGAAGGATCAACTCAGGTGTCAAACCTACTTGATATCTACTGTAATGCTTCGGGACAAAGAATCAACAATGAGAAATCATCAATTTTCTTTAGCAAGGGCTGCCCTGCACAGTTGCGAGAAACTATTAAGGCCAACTTGCAGGTTTTAAATGAGTCTTTGAGTGAGCGTTACCTGGGTATGCCGACGGATGTTGGACACTCGAAGAACGGTACGTTTAAATATCTTCGGGACCGGGTCTGGGAAAAGATCAAAGGCTGGATGGAGAAGTTACTGTCTTCTGCTGGTAAGGAAGTTCTGATTAAATCTGTAGCACAAGCGATCCCTGTGTATTCGATGTCATGTTTCAGACTGCCAAGGGGTCTTTGTGAAAGTATTACTTCGATTATTCGTCAGTTTTGGTGGGGCTCTAAGCAAGGGAAGAGGAAACCTAGCTGGGTAGCATGGGATATCTTGACCATGCCGAAGCATTTGGGGGGCCTCGGTTTCCGAGACTTGGAAATTTTCAACCTTGCCTTGTTAGCAAGGCAGGCGTGGCGCACACTCACAGATGACACATCTCTCAGCGCTCGAATCCTCAAGGCGGTGTACTTCCCAGAATGCGGGTCGGACCCAAACTAGGTGCCCAGGCACCTAGGTGCCCCAAACATTTTACCTAGGGTCCAGAATATGTTATTCTTCACCTGAGGTAATCTTACGATCATTTCATAAATAAATTATGTTTCAAATACAAATAGTTACAGTCATATTAATTCACTGCATAAAATTTGGCATAAAAAATGTCAGAAGACCAGAAAAATTACATTTTATGTACATTTTACACTATGTTTTTACGTTTGAAATTTGTGTAACATAAAATATTTTTTACGGCGATTATATATTTTCTTACGTTCTCCTTCTATATCTGAAATAAGACAAAATTTACGGAACAAAATTACGGTGCATTCATGTTAAAATAGAGGGGGGTGAAGAATAACTATTCGTCACCCAGGATGACGAATAGCGTGACCCTATATATACACACTAGAGGGGGGATGAAGTATACATATCATTCGTCATTGATTTTTTTAGGATAGTACAAATATGTTCCTGATTAGTTGAACTTTTTCCTCCTACAACCGTGGATGTTACGACCTTGTATGAACTCTGCATGTACCTGCCGGTTCTCTCACCACAACATGATGCGTGTTATCACCTTGCCACTCTGCTAGTCCGGCGTGTACCTCCATCGCCCTTCCACTGACACCTTTGTTGTCGTGTTAGTCGCTAAGAACAGTGCTATAGAGGTGGTCGACGATGCTCATTTGCAACATCACATGCGCTACAAAAGCGCTCGCCTGTGCACAATGGGTGGCGGCAGGGTTTGCAACATTGCATTGTTGCAGTGGCCGTCGGGGGCTTCAACGTCGCCTATGTTGTAGTGGCAACAAGGCTCTTGTTGCAAACGTTCTAGTACATTTGGCGTTGGCTCGCCGATCGGACGTCTCGTTCACGAAATCTAACAAATAGGGAAGCGGCTGATTTTCTCCTCACGTTAGCCGATCGACACATAGCGCGCACCAGAGAAAAATCATAGCCACCATTTCATGGAAGTGAATCCCACAAAAACCATAATGTAAAATAGTGCTACAAATTGTTTTTTTCTTTCTCCTCTAGCAAGACGTCTAGGGAAAGCCTTTCTTCCCTCTATCTTTACCGGCAAGCCCGTGCATTTGCCTCCCCTCTGCCCGCTGCTCCGGCGGCCTGTGGCGGGGAGGGAGTTTCTATTGCCTCGGATCCGGCTAGTGCATAAGTAGGGTTTTAGTTCTCGCAGGGGCGGTGCTTGGACGGACGGCGACGCTTCTTCTTCAAGTCAGTCTTCCGGGTTTCGATCCTCCGCAAGTTTGTCTGTTGGGACGGATTAGATGAAACTCCGGCGTAGATTCCTGCCAGCTCCTCGAGGAGGCGAGGTTAGGGTTTTTTGTCGTGCGTTCACAACGGCGTATTTGTTGTCAGGTTCTTCAGATCGATTCAAGGGTTCAACTGCGACGACTGCAGCTTCGGGGCGCTTGTCCGTAGGGGCACATGCATGAATCATGGACAACGTCAGGCCAGCTCCGGTATGGGAGCGGCGACAGCGCTCTGCGGCTCGTTCTGGCAACAGTGGTCGTTCGGTGGCCCTTGGACCTTGATGTAAGTTTTATTATGTTTGAGGTGTTTCCGGTGAATTTTTGTAATAGATCTGATTCTTTATCGCAAAAAAAAAATACGCTGCAAATTAGCCCAACAGTTCACCCGTTTGGAATTTGTCCGTGTTATTATTAGGAACCCTAGGTCTGTGCTTGGCAACTAGTACTCCGGATATAAGGATATTATAGGTAAAGATTGATCGAGATCGCAACAGCTAGCCAAGAGCCGAACTCGCATCTTCTGGCTAGCTAGCTAGCGCAGGCGATCAAGGATGACACGGGAATTGTCCTCGGACGTGCTCGCGAGCATCGTCGAGCGGCTCCCTCCGAGCACCCGGCGGCTCACCCGCCTGGTCTGCCGGCACTGGCGCGACGTGGTGGACACGCGCACGGCCAAGATGCAGAGCCGCGCCAAGCTTCTCGTCGGCACCGGGGAGGGCTCCGCGTACGTCGTCGTGGACGACGATCCATCAACATCAGCAGGGAGCCCCGGAAGATATCTTTGGGAAAACGACGCCAACGCCCGCCCTGGCCCCCGCGAAGGCACGATGCCGATGGTCGTCGGCACCTGCAACGGCCTGATCTGCCTCCGCGACAAGCGGAAGCCCGACGGCGTCATCACCCTGGTCAACCCGGTCACCGGCGAGAGGCTGTCTCTCCCGCCGCTGCCGTCCGCCGCCGGCGCCCCGGAGGTAGGCTGGCACGAGGCGTACGGCTTCGGGTACCACCCCAAGGGCAGGCGGCACAAGATCGTGCATGTGGACGCATACGCTAAGAGAGGAAACTTGCAGCAATTGAAGGTGTTCACGTTGGGGGAGTCGTCGTGGCGGGACGTTGCCACGGGCTCTCTCCCGAGATGCAATTACAGCGCCGGCATCGTGTGCGTCGACGGCACCGTGTACTGGGCCGCCAAGAAGGGGAAGAAGCTCATGGCCTTCGACCTCGGCCACGAGCGCCTCACCTTCATCAAGTCGCCACCGGATGCGCCGTCTGACGGCTGGCACCTGACGGAGGTGAGGGTGAGGTTGGCGATCCTGTATCCTCTCTCGCCGGCTGAAAAGTCGGAGGTATGTATATTTACAGAATTATCATACACTTAGGATCCGTCTATGACTAAGTAGACTTAAGTCCCAATCAATTCAGAAAAATGAAATCATGTTTAGAAAAAGTATATCGTGTAACATTAATTTACTAAACTAAAGCCGACCCTTTCTAAATTGATCGAGGCTTAAGAATAAGTAGCGAAACCTGGATAATTGATTTTTTTCCATTAGATTAAGAAAATATCATTGTTCACTTAATTTCTGCACCCTTCACTATCGTGTGTAAACAGTGGGCAGTCGATTCAATTTGTTTGTTCACATGGAAGTATTGCATCTTTAAATTTGTTTGAGTTACGTGTGCAGGTGTGGGTTCTAGAGGACAATTTGACAATGAAAGAGCACAATTGGAGCCGGTTGTACATAGTGGAGTCGGACATACCACCGCACTCATCGTCGATGTACTGTCATCTCACTAGGGATGTCGTGAGTAAACACAAGTTGAGCAACGATAACGGTGTGGTGGAGATCCATGAGAAAAGTTGGGGAAGGATAATCCTTAGTAGACACACATTCGTCTACGTGGAGACAACAGTGCCGCTATGTGTTTATAGATGTTGGTCTTTTTTTTCTGATTACACGTAGCTTGCGTATCATTTTATAAAGAGAGAGAAAGGGCATACAGAACCCTCCACTGGTGTGACATTACATTTTACATGTTACACCTCGACGCTTAGTCCACTCCACTCCACACTTGTGGTCAACCTCGATGTTTGTAGGTGTTGGTCTTAGAGGTAGCACTATTTGCCTACATGAGATTTTTTGCTTCTTTTAAATGTCAAGATCTTTTACAGTACTCTCAATTCAATATGTATCAACTAATTTGATCTAAGCATGAATTTGGTTCAGATATGACTATCCTTGATAAGCATTGTCTTTCATCTTCTAGCTATGTTCATGGTAGAAGTAGCGAGGTAGGGCTAATTGACGGGCAGCCACGCCCGTTTGCCCACACTGGGACATAACATTTCCTGTTTTATGAACTTTTCAGTTTTCACGCTTTCTAGTTTTCATAACTTTATGTTCTAGGAACTTTTAGAAACTACAACTTACAATATTGGAAAATTACAGGATTTTTGAAACTTCAAAAAAAAACTTTAGAAATTGATTTCTTGAAATTTTGAAATTTCAAATTTTGTGAACTTTTAAATTTTTGGAACTTACAAAAAAAATCCTACATGGGTGTGTGCCCTACCAGGAAAATGAGAAGAGATGATAGAGAAGGGGTAAAACCACATGTGTGCCCCTCACCCACCGCGTCTTAATAGAAATCCACCTCCTCCCCCTAGTTGCGTCCCAACAGAGATCCCTCCTTAGGGAGATGTGTGCAATCACCTGCAAGGGAGTTAATCTAGAAGTAGTGAGCTTAGCCTTTGCATGCATTTCTTAGCTGGAAGTCATTCTGCTAAAGAGATGTATATCTAACTCCAACCGTTGTACCTTAACATGAATTTTCTACAACAACAACAATCCTTCTTTTCTTTCATCATCACTAATACAAACAAACTTTTGTTCCATCTTCAATCTTCACCTTAAGCATTTAGCCGGATAGCTATCTAAGTGAGTCTCCGATAAAAACATCTAGATCCACATCTCTCTATACATCCAGCAAAGCTCGAACCGTCGGTCCATTCCCGAAGCCCCGACAGTTCTAAGATAAGAGTATATTGCTTCCGGCGGTCACCCTCATGGGTTGCCGCCGATCCTTTGAAAGTTTCACTGTGTACTGTATTGTCGATTGCTACTCCATATTTTCCTTTTCTGTTTTCTTGTTTTTTATTTCCTTATGGCGGGGCTAAGGGGTCTACCATAGTACTTCCATAAAAAGTGCCAACCATGTCTGCCGCCTTGGATGGCTCATCTGCAGGAACGCCTTCAAATTTTGCTAATCCCCCCATATCCACATTGGAGTTTAACGCCAATATCTTTCTTGCCGAAAGAACTACTCTGTCATGTTAACATCACTAACCCACCGCATATTTCCTCTTTTTTCCGACGATGCATTCTAATTGGGGTCTGGGATTATGTATGCTCATACGCTCCATTCCACCACCAACTCCCTTGACCATCATAGACTCGCCCTCTGACATTGTTCCTATTCCATTCATGATCTGGGCCATCACCTCTTCCAGAACCCTGCCAAAGTGTACACCACCACTTCCACTTCCATTACATCTGCCAGAGTCGCGGCTGTCACCCCAACCTCTCATTCATCAGCAAGTATGAAATCTCCCCATTTAAACTTAGTGGCATCATGTCTCCCCACACTATAGTCCTCGTACCAATGTCAAACCAGCGCCCAGTTGTTACAAAAGGTTGGAAATTTGTCATACTTAACTTGGTACCTATTTTTCTTCGCATATTTAGTGATTCAAAGAAATATCTCCAACTTCTTATTAACACCAAGATTAACCTTCACTCTCACAAAGGCTCCAACATTACTTGGTAAGTTTAGCACTTGAGCCCGCACCGCAATCTTATGCATCGCAATCACCTTAGGGTTTGTGAATCCATCATATCCAGCAAAATTATAGCATGGTTTCTAAACAGCCTAGGACCATTTCATCATTGCCATGTTCCAATCACCCAAACAACTGAATTATACCATAAAGTGATTCTCTTAAATCAATCGGAGCGGACCTCCTTTGTTGGGTTCCGGACAAATCACATATCAATATAGAGGGCTCAAGCGCTAAAACCCTTGTTCGTGTGTACCTTGGTAGCACTACTAGGAATAGATAGGATTGATACTAATGGCGCACCTTGTAAGCAGTGTGCCACTACTATATACTAATGGCGCACCGGCCAGAGGTGCGCCATTAGTGTGGAAGACACTAATGGTGCACCTGGCACAGGGTGCGCCACTAGTATTGAATTTTTTTTTCATTTTTCCATACACTCTAATGGCGCATGGTGCCAAAGTGCGCCATTACTAGTTCTACCAAGTAATGGCGCACCTTGTATGCAGTGCGCCATTAGTATATAATTTTTTTTACTTTTTTGCAAAACTGCTAATGGAGCATCGTGCATATTTTCATGGACACTTTTTGATCTCGATCTCGATCCCACCCGCACCCTCCCCCGCTAGCTCCACCGCCGCAGACGACCCACCGCAACCCTCCCCGCTCCACCGCCGCCGACGAGCACCCCCCCCCCCCCCCCGCACCCTCCCCCGCTCCACCGCCGCCAACGGGCACCCCCCGCACCCTCCCCCGCTAGCTCCACCGCCGCCGACGACCCACCGCAACCCTCCCCCGCTCCACCGCCGCCGACGAGCACCCGGCCCCCCCGCACCCTTCCCCGCTCCACCGCCGCCAACGGGCACCCCCCGCACCCTCCCCCGCTCCACCGCCGCCGCCGATGATATTTCCAAGTAACAAATTTGAACATATTTTTTTAAAAATTATTATTGTTTTTATAAAAAAAATATTATTGTTATGATTTAAACAAGTTTGAACATATTTAAACACAAATAAATATAAAAAACACCCCCGCTCCACCGCCGCCAACGGGCACCCCCCGCACCCTCCCCCGCTCCACCGCCGCCGACGAGCACCCGGCCCCCCCGCACCCTCCCCCGCTCCACCGCCGCCAACGGGCACCCCCCGCACCCTCCCCCGCTCCACCGCCGCCGCCGATGATATTTCCAAGTAACAAATTTGAACATATTTTTAAAAAAATTATTACTGTTTTTATAAAAAAAATATTACTGTTATGATTTAAACAAGTTTGAACATATTTAAACACAAATAAATATAAAAAACAGCATTGAAAATGCATAAAAAATATTGGGGAGCCTGGGAATCGAACCCAAGACCTCCTGGTGTGTCTACTACATGCTGACCAATCAGGCTAGTGGGTGGGTTATGTTGTAGATAGGGTTAGGTTGTAGATAGGGCTAGTGGGCTAGATTAGAACAAAATTCTAATGGCGCACCGAGCGCTGGTGCGCCATTAGAATAGTCGTACTTATGGCGCACGAGATGGTGGTGCGCCATTAGAATAGTCGTACACTAATTAATCCCCAATCTCTCCCCTGCCTCATCGATCTCACCCGCTGCCCCCCCCCCCCCCCCCGTGTTCGCCGTCCCGCCTTGCTCCGCCCCCTCCGTCCGCCACGCCAGCACGCCGTCGGTGACGCCGCCGCCTCTCCTGGCTGTGGTCTTGTGCTGCCCCGACGCCGCCGCCCCGACCGCCGCCGGACTCCACCCCCGCCGCCCCCGCGCCCCCAGAACGGGATCGGCCGAGCGCACGCGCTAGGGTTCCTCACCCCGCCGCCCGCTCCTCTCCTCTCCTCCTCCCTCCGACGAGCGAGGGCCTCCTCCGGCCCCTGCAGCAGCCGGCAAGCGCGGCCCCGACGCGCCCACCCCGCCTGCCCCTGCCGTCCTCCGCCACCGGTCACCTCCGCAGCAGCCGGCGAGCCAAGGACGGTGCCGTGACCCTCGCCACCAACCCCGAGCTCCCCTGCTTCCTCTCTGCGCCGTCCAAGGTGAGCTTCCCTGCCCCTTCTCCCTCTCTCTCCATGTCCTGGACAGCAAGATCAAGAGAATTATGCTTTTAATTAAAATTATGCTTTGAACAGTAGAAACAAAAAACAGAGTATGGACCACTCATCCAATATTTAAGTGTTCTGATTCATAAGTAAATCGCCTTAATTCATTCAGTGTAGGGGAAACTTAGAAGAGAATTCAACATCCTTGGTCTGTTTTATACGCAATTCATAAAATAAATTGCCTTCAATATTTTCCCTCAAGCAATGTTAAGCACCAACATATACTCCAAGTTTAATGTTTGACACAAATTCAGTTTAATGTTTGACACAACTGTCCAGTACCAAAGACTTAGGAGTATTGCAAAATATTAAGATAATGGTAACTGGCTTTTCTTCTTTTCGACAACACGCGGGTTGATGGTTTGATAGGCTTCTAACTGTTCATGTATCATCACTTACTGACATCCCAAACATATGCAGAAATATGCCTATATGGCCTAGACCTACAACTATCTCCTGCTATGGATTATTGCTGAACCGAATAAATATGCCTATGTGGCTAGTACTAGTAGTGCTACTCTCTTACTGCCAGTGATAGTCTATCGAGGTCATTAACTCCAACTCAAGTGGGCATAATTCTCTACAGTAGTATAGCACTTGCAGTAGTATGGCACTTGCAGTAGTGCGGGACAACAGTAGCTTAGTGCAAGTTTCAGTTAATTAGCTGGATTAAAAAAGATGCTTGGTGATCTGCAGGAGTAGGAGAAGCAAATCTGCTTGAATATTTGTTTATTCAAAGTAAATGAACATTTTACTGCTAGTGTACTGATAGTGTAATCTAGCTATTGTACTGATATTTCTGTTTCTTTGAACATTTTACTATCAATAAAAATGATGTTCTGCTGCTTTCAGTTAATTCAAATTAGCTAAAACCTTTTACTGTCAAATAGTGCTAATGTTTACTCTATGAAATAAACTACTCCATGTCAAATAAACCTTGCTAGGTGAATCTTGTTTGCATTAGGAGTAGTTGCTGGAAATTTACTGAATTTTGTTATGTGCTTTGTGGTGCTAGTTTGCTGGGTTTTGTCTCCGACCATTGTGTCGTAATGAATTTGCAGGTACCCCGAGAGGCCCTTGAGTTTGCCGGAATGTCGATTAACTTCCGTTCCGGCAAATTCGGGTACTCCATATGTCCTATTTTCAGCAAAGGTAATGCTGAAATTTTCCGTGAATTTTAGCATTACTTTGCTAAAAATAGGACATATAGGGTACTTGCGACTAATGCCTGTTATCATGCATGGGTACTAATTGGTCTCTTCTGCTGCTTATCAGAGATGGCGGGAAGCAACCACCGCCTATCTGCGACACCGAAGTACGAGTTGGATGCTTCCGAGTTCTTCACTATCATACTTGAGGCTTCAGTATCATCCATGACGTAGGTATATAAAACGAGAGATCTCCCCTTCACCCATCTCATTATGATATCTGTTGTTTGCTACATCACTCATTGTCCCAAACTGCAGAGGCTGCCTGACAGTTTTATGAACATGCTGATGGGTGAAGATCCGCCAAATAATGTGAAGCTGCGACAGGCCGGCAGCGGGTTTCGCAGGCAGTGGGATGTGCAGTTGGCGATCAAGAAGGGCCACATGTACCTGTCTCGTGGGTGGGAGAAGTTCTACCGTGCCTACGACCTGCAGCTGGGGTACTTCCTTCTCTTCAGGTACGACGACGACGCCAACATGCTCATCGTGAAGGTGTTCAACAAGACTATGTGTCGCATGCGCTACGCTGCCGATGATGATGCCGGTACGTTCTGCCTCTTCTTATTCCTCTACATTTGGCTTTGTCTCACATCGATTGTTAATGGTCATTGTTGCATTTTGGACAGGTAATGGGAGCAGCAGCAGCGACACTGGCTACAGCCAAAGCAGCAGCGACTATGGCTGTAGCGAAAGCAGCAGCGATTTTGGCTGTAGCGAAAGCAGCAGCGATTCTGGCAGCAGCATAGACAACAAGAAGGATGATCCAGACTGGAGTGCGGGAGAAGAGGAGCAGAGTGAGGATGAAGAGCTGCAGGATGACGATGGGCATCAGGCTGAGGATGACCTAGCGCTGGTGGTGGCTGACCAAGGGCAAGAGATGGTGGTGGCTGACCATGGGCAAGAGATGGAGGTGGCTGAGGATGACCTGGCGATGGTCGTGCCTGAAGGTGGCCTCGCGATGGTGGTGGTGCCTGACAATGACCACGCACCGGTGGTGGCGCCAGCGATCCCACAGCTGGGCGACATGACCACGCCAATTGTGGTAGAAGACTACATCCCACTGCCTCCACTGCCTCCACCGCCTTGCCGCTCTAGGCGCATCAGGGAGAGGAAGGAGAAGGAGAAGAACAATGCATGAGAACTGAACCTTGTCAGGTATGTCAGATCTCCTATAGGTTAGCTATCCAAAATGATATATATATACTTAGTTACCTATGTTATCTCTAATATGCTTAGTTTCCTATAGGTTAGCTTCATTTTTACCTAAGTTGGCTCTAATATACTAACTTAGAGCTTATATGCTTAGTTTCCTATAGTTAGCTCCAAAATAACTTATGTTAGCACAAAATGATCAAGTTTACATAATAAGCTTATAGTCTTTTTCTTATTCTTCTTCTTTTCCAAAATGACATATGTTAGCTTCATTTTACCTAAATTGGCTCTAACATACTAACTAAGAGCTTATATGCTTAGTTTCCTATAGGTTAGCTCCAAAATAACTTATGTTAGCACAAAATGATCAAGTTTACATAATAAGCTTATAGTCTTTTTCTTATTCTTCTTCTTTTCCAAAATGACATAGGTTAGCTTCATTTTACCTAAGCTACCTAAAGTTCTTCTTCTCTAACTTCTTGTTTATCATTTTGCAGATTTGATTTAATTGACGGAAGCTTGCGTGGATGGAGTGCTTCTTTTCCATTTGTGTTTTTATTTTGTATCAATGTGATTTTTGTATCAATGTGAAACTTTTGTGAATTGATGGATAACGGTGTTGGATGAACAATGTGAAACTTTTATAATATGTAACGACGGAACTATGTGTTGGCTATGTATGTATATATGATGAAACTTGTGTGTTGGATATGATTGTTATATGGATGCTTGTTGTATATATATGTGTTGAATATCTCATATGTAAAATAGTGACCTGAGATTAAGAAAAAACAAAAATAAATAAAAAAATTGTTACTAATGGCGCACTACCATGTGGTGCGCTATAAGTATAGCAGATAATAGTGGCGCACTATGGTCAATACTAATGGCGCACTGAGTGGTGCGCCATTAGAATACCAGATTCTAATGGCGCATCAGTGGTACGCCATTAGTAAAAAATTCTAGTGGCGTGATACTAATGGCGCACTGATAATGCGCCATTAGTAGGCAAAATCAGTGCGCCATTAGTAGTCCTTTTTCTAGTAGTGTAGGGGCCATGTGCCCTCTGAGGTGGAGGTACTTAAGTGCAATGGTCCTGGCAATGGATTGTGCCTGTTATGCGAGACTGTAGAAGACTCCAATCACATCTTCTTTGTCTGCTTGACTGCGTAATTCCTTTGGAGTTGTTTCTGAGGGGGGGGGGGGCACTTGGTATAACAACAATTTCCCTGACCTCTTCGCGGAACTTCAGGCCTCTGCGCTAAGGCTCTGCCACATTAGGTGGATGTGCATCGGGGTTCTTGCGTGGACCCTTTTGACGATTCGGAATAGGCTAGTAATTCAGCGTACTCCGCTTCGACAACCTTATGACGCTATCTACAAAATGTGTGCCTACTTGCAGCTCTGGCGACCACTTAACCGGGTGATGGAACGAGACGCCATCGACATCCTCATTGCAGATCTTCGCGTGTTGGCTCTCTGTTTGGCTCCTCCGCTTCCCCCACCACCCCTGAGCTGGATTAGTCCATGGGACTCCCGTGGCGGCGACTGTGGCGTTATCGTGTCCGCTGTTTTTCTTTTATGTTCTTTAGGGCTTGTTCGGTTGTGCCCTCAGCATAACCCACTTGTACTTTGTTCTTATGCTACCGTGTGTGTGGTGTGTGGTGTGGGTCTCTTTGTTGAACTCGTTGGCTCTGGTGGTTTGCTTTATATATAAAGCGGGGCGAAAGCCTTTTTCAGTAACCACTTTGATTGCACATCCGGCACGTCAAATTCATCCTCCTAGTCGAAATCATCTTCATGGAGCTTGAGACGATTGAGCAGCCCATCAACATCCTCTTCTTCCTTCCCTTCAGGGACCACCTCCTTCATTGTCATCCTCTAAGATCAGATCAAAATTGCACCCTCTGCGGACACACAAACCCTAAGCGCAGACCAAGGACGGGAAGGAGCGCCAAGCTCCACTAGGATCGGGTTGAGTCCGTGAAGGGATGGCGTGGTTGAGAGGGGTGATCAGTCGGTAGATGAATACTCACGTCATCGACGCTGCCAGAGGATTCCTAAACCCTAACCGAGGAACTAGGGGAAAAACATAGTCCCCCCATGTGGAAACAAATCACATGTTTGATAGACACAAATCACAAGTGTCCCATGTGAAAAACATGTTTGATAGACACAAATCACATGTATCATGTGGATTTGATTAGTTACCTTGATTGACTCCACAAGTGTCCCATCACAAGAATTTTATTGATTATGGGGCCTGCTACGCGTTGGCCGGCGGATCTTTTCAAAAGATCCACCGCCCAGCGAGCCGTTGGATGGCAAGTTTCGCAGCCATCTGATCTCGTTTTCCTGTGTTATTTTGCAACAATGAGCATGTTGCGCAAGTCCCTTTGCAACAAAACCTTTGTTGCAATTCTTTGCAGCAACGACGTTGTTGCAAAAAGATTCTTTTCAAAACAAACGTTGTTGTGAAGCCCACAACCACGGATAACTTGTGTAGTCCTTTGCAACAGGGACGTTGTTGCAAAATTTCTTTTGCAACATATGATCCTTGTTGCAAAAAAACATCTCCGCCAGTACCTGTCACCATTGCAACCCTTGTTGCAAAACTGTGTTGGTCATCACGTGAGATGCATGGCGCAATGGGGAGGCGGTCGACGCCCCGTGCTTTATCCGCCGGCTGAACCATATTGTTTCCCATTAATTATAGCATGATATTAGCTAGTATTATTGTACCTAAATTTTATTGGATTTAGTAAAAAAGAAACATGCATGCATGTGCCGTGACCATATATATGTGTAGAGTTTATTTCATTTGGAATGTGTACGGTTCCTGGGAAAAAAAACAGCGGCGATTGACAGAACCTAAGCCGGGCGCTTCCATGACTGTGCTTGGCAACTAGCACTCCGGATACAATTGCTTTTACTTGAGCGAGTCCGAATACAACTGCTGATCGGTCGAAATCACGACAGTCAAGCCGAACTTGCATCTTGCAGAGACGACGCCCATGGAGTTGCCCTCGGACGTCCTCGTGAGCATCGTCCTGCGGCTCCCTCCGAGCTCCCGGCGGCTGATCCGCCTGGTCTGCCGGCAATGGCGCGACGTCGTGGACACGGGCACGGCGGAGATGCAGAGCCGCGCCAAGCCTCTGGTCACCACCCCCGCGGGCTCGGCGTACTTGGCGTCCGATCTATCAACAGGAAGATATCTTCGGAAAAACAACGCGTGCCCCTATGAAGGCATAATGGTCGTCGGCACCTGCAACGGCCTGATCTGCCTGTGCGACAACCGGGAGGAGGTCGGCGCCATCACCCTACTCAACCCGGTCACCGCCGAGAGGCTGCCTCTCCCGCTGCTGCCGTCGCACGCCACGGTGTGGGACTTCACGGTACGCGAGCACGCGAGGTAGGGCTTCGGGTACCACCCCACGACTGGGCGGCACAAGGTGGTGCATGTGGGGGACTAGACTACGGCAGGAAGGGGAACCCTCAGGTGAAGGTGTTCACGTTGAGGGAGGCGTCGTGGCGCGACGTCGCCACGGCCCCTGGCCCGAGATGCGACTACCGCGCCCGCATTGTCGGCGTCGACGGCACCATGTACTGGGCCGCCAAGCGCGGCAAGAAGCTCATGGCGTTCGACCTCGACCGCGAGCGGCTCACCTTTCATCAAGTCGCTGCCGGAGGCGTCGTCTGACAGCTGGCACCTCGCGGCGGTGCTGGGGAGGTTGGGGATCCTGTTTTTTCACGAGCGGATTCAAAAGTGTGAGGTACGTATTTACAGAATTTTTTACACTTATGATGCATCCATGTCTATGTCTCACTTAAGTTTACCTCTTCTTTTTTTGTGAGATGACCTAAGCTTACTTAGTCTCAAACTCTCGATCAATTAGAAAAGTATTTACTTCTGAACTAAACTAAACTCGCACTTAAGCAAAACCTTAGCCGACTGAGAAGTAGCACGACCATAACGCTTATTCAAACTTGAGCGAGTTTTTGTGGCACCCAGGGGTGAGGACACACGGATAGTGAACCATCCGATTACCTCTTGATTCGAAAACTAGTTTGGTCTTTCCACGTGCTTTTAACCCTTAGTTACTTTAGATGGTTCCATGCATAGCTGTTTTTCGCAGCTTTTGGCAGCTCCACTCATTCAACCTTGCATGCTTTTTCATTTGACTTTTAAATTTGAATTTATTATATCTACAGAACCGAAAGTTCAATTAATGTTTCATTTGCATATTAGTATTTCTTGTGTCGAGGGCTTTGAAATAAGACGACTTTTGATCGCATTTTGGTTACTTCACTAGTAGAAAAATGACCTAACATGAGACACATTAGTGCCGATTTGGTTTTGAGCCGGCACTAATGTGTCCATTAGTGCCGCTTCCAACGGCTAGCCGGCCGTTCTCATTAGTAGCGGTTCGTGGCGAACCTTTAGTACCGGTTCGTGCCACGAACCGGTATTAAAGAGGATGGTGGCAGGGTGTTGTCAGTCTGGGGCCCGTCCAGCATTGGATAGCACCGTCCCATCCATGACGAGAAGCAGCGTTGGTTCTGCCCCGGGCGACACACTGCTGGATACATACCCTGTGGATAAGATCATAGAGAACACTAACTGCGAGCTACACTCCAAAATGAAGAACATATCCATGAAGGTGGCGGACGGCGTTGCTTTTCCAGTTACCCCCGAAGCAACCTACCATTGCATCCCGATTCCAGAGGGCTATGCTCGTGTCATGGTTGATGAAGTGGTGGACCCATATTCGGGGCTAACGCTTGACATTCCTGGAGGTGAAGACGAGCGCACACTGGGAGAGGCCATACATCGTATCATCCTATGGAGAAAGGATTGCATCATCTTTCGAAGTCCACCGACACCGCGTCGTCTGCCGACTCCTCCTCGAAGTCCGCCACTGAGTCAGCAGACTCCCGCTCCTCCAAGTCCACGAACGCGTGAGACGACTCCTCATCGAAGTCCGCCACCTCCTCCAAGTCCCCGAACGCATGAGCTGACTCCTCCGGTTTCAAGCCCGGCACAGCGTCATGCCACTTCTCCGGTTTCAAGTCCGGCACCGTGTCAGGCCACACCTCCTGCTTCAAGTCCGGCACATCGTCAGGACACTTCTCCTGGTCCAACTCCACGTCAGCCGTCTCCGCCGTCTCAGCAATCTCAGCAATCGCAGAAGAGACATCCCGCAGCTTTGGTGCGTAGCAGTATGAGTCGAGGTAGTTCAGGAAGTACAGGCGGAGGCAAGTGATATAAATATGGTCCAAGCCTCGCTCCTCTTCCTCAGAGGCCTTACGACATGACTAAGGAGCAAAACACAGCCATAGTGCAAGCCCAATTGGACGCCCATTTTGGACCGAAACCGGCACCGCCGCCAAAGGAGAAAGTGCCTGAGAAAGTGATTGACCACTTCATTCGTATGGCTAGAGAACCAGCTCCCAAGCCTGTTGACTCGGACTATGAGCGCCAAATCAGAAAGGCACATCGAGCACGACTACAGAAGGAAGCGAGCTCAAGCTCGATCCAACAAGCAGCTGGCAAAAAATGCGGGAAAATCGTTCCCCAGTTGGGAGAACAGGCGGCACAAGCGATCCCCCCGCTTGTTGTGCCAACAACACATGAGAGGAGTAGTACGTGCGCCAAATATTATTGTGGGCAAATCGTTATGGCGATGTGGTAATAACAGAGGATCATATAATGCAGGCTCAAATGCTCAATATCTCTGTTGGACAACTCCTAGAAATCGAGCCCATGCCTACGTTTAAAGAATCGGAAATAGCATGGCAATATGTCCGGGGCAAACCTTTGGTCCATCCAGACAAGGTCAAGGACCTCCCAACGAGAATGTATTAATTGCATCAATGGTACATGAACATTACCAAGTGTTCCAATCGAGAGTCCCTCATGGTGAATGTCAAGCATGAGCATTATTACCATGAGAAAGCTCTGACCATTGAGTATCCAGAACTATTTTAGTTATTTAATCAAGACGCACTCGACAAGTCTATCGTCAGTTGCTATTGTCTGTAAGTGATTTCTTTCTGTAATTTAAGTCTCAAGCTAGTTATGTAGTGATAATTTTGATCAATCATTACATGTAATTATCCTCACTATATTCTTTTTCTGTGGTATTATATGCAGGATGAAGATGTATGAAATGAAAAAAGCTGGACGCTATGGCGTTGGGTTCATTGACCCAAATACCATTAATCAGGACATATGGGAGATTGAACATTCTCAAGCTACTGTAGAGGAAAACATGCTAGAGTTCTTGAAGCGCCTCAATACCAATGAAGATATACTATTTCCTTACAACTTTCCGTGAGTCACACTGTCTTTTACTACAAATTCTGTTTTTTTTCTTACTAGCTAGCTAGATGTTAATAATTAAGTGTATACGGTTTACTGTAGTTGATTAATTTTATGCACATGCCCGCTTAAGACATGCAAACGTGTGTGTATGCAGTTGGCACTGGGTCTTGTTAGACATTAAAGTTGAGGAAGGAAAAGTTGAATTACTGGACTCACTAACTAAAGAAGATAAAGACTACACCATCGTGAAGGGGATAGTCAACAGGTAATTTCAATCATTATTAACTCTATCTCGGCCTATTAATTATTAGTTCGTCATTTCCTGATATGAACTATTTAATAACCCCTTTATTAATTTTCTTTGCCGACGGGCAGGGCATGGGCAAAGTTCATCAAGGTGACTCCAGGCACGTGGCCAAAAAAGTTGTTTTGGCATCGACGAAAGATAAGTAATTAAGTAGTACTAGCTAGCTACCATCTCTTTAATTCTTGTTTCAATATCATTAATTAATTATTATGCTTGATTAATCATTATCTGATTCAATTCCATTCTTGTAAAGGCCCTGAGGCAGGCGGCGGGGAATAATTTGTGTGCATTCTACGTTTGCGAGAACATTCGCATGATGACGTGCGAAAGGAGCAGATCTGATAGACAGGACTGGGTACGTTTTTGTCAGAACACTATTCACACCATTATCGATATATAGTCACACAACTAACACACATGCATATTGATCTCCTTCTTAACAGTTCAGATCGGTGCGGGATAAGCTTCTACCATCGGACCACATACAAGCACTTCAAGAGAAAATAGCCGGATTTTTGCTCGACCAGGTCATAAATCCCAAAGAAGAATACTATTACCCGCTACCGCCCCCATGAACCACTTGTCATCGTGCTCCGAATGCACCAAGGCAACATGTAGGAGAAATTGTATATGTATATACATGTGTATGTGTGAATAGTTAATGGTGTTGGCTGTGAGACATTCGATGATATTATATATATATATATATATATATATATATATATATATATATATATATATATATATATACGATTCTACATACGAGAAAATCTATTTAATTATATATATGCATAACGTGTACAATTTGTAGTATCGTGAAATACCAGCAAAAAATAGAATTAAATGGAAAATAAAGCCAAATTGAAAACACAAAATTAAAGCAAAAATTAAAAAAAACACCCAAACATTTAGTACCGGTTGGTGTTACCAACCGGTACTAATGTCCTACACGCACCCAGGCCTGGCTCGTGCCACGTGTTTGCACTTTAGCGCCGGTTCGTGACGAACCGGTACTAGGGGGGGGGGGGGGCTTTAGTCCCCACTCTTTAGTGCCGGTTCGCCAACCGACACTAAAGGCCGTCACGAACCGGCACTAAAGCCCGGTTCTGCACTAGTGCTTCTAAAAACTTCAGCAGGTTTCAACTATTAAAACTTGATAAATTGAATGATTAATTCAATAAGTTTCAAATACTAAAACTTAAACCATGCACCCTAAACCGAAACCCGACGCCCTAAGCCCTAAATCCCAAACTCTAATCCCTAAAAACATGAAAAAATATATCTTGATAAAAGTTAGTGAAACTTTGTAAAACTTAATATTGTGATATCAAGTTTTAATAGCTGAAACTTGATGAAGTTTCTAAAACTTATCAAAACGTATTCAAAAGTGTTATTCTTACAAAGCCCTTGTCGCAAGGAATATGAGTATGCAAACGAAATATAAACACTAAATCAATGATAATTAGTATGGAGATGGGAGTAATAGATTTAAATTTGAAAGCCAAACAAATAAGCATGAGTGTGAGGTGGAATGGGTAGAGCTACAAAAAGCTGCTATGCATGGACCCCATGTGCAGCAATTAAGGACTAATCACATAAATGAGTTTACGAATTGTGAAGCAGGGTGTGTGCTCCCACACCTAGGTGTCCCTGCGAATTTCCGGTTAACCAGGACATTGTTTACTTAATTTTTGCACCCTTAATTATTGTGTAAATAATGGCAGTCGATTAAGTTTGATCACATGGAAGTATTGCATCTCTAAATTTGTTTGAGTTGTGTGCAGGTGTTGGTTCTAGAGGGTGCGTCGACAATGGAAGAGCACAAGTGGAGCTGGTTGTACATGGTGGGGTGGGGCCTACCATCACACTCATCGTTGATTGCGTGTCATCTCACTAGGAATGTCGTGAATAAACACAAGTCGAGCAATGATAATGGTCTGGCAGAGGTCCGTGAGAAGAGAGGAGGAATGTTAATCCTTAGTAGACGTGCATTTGCCTACGTGGAGATGACAGAGCCGCTAAATATTTATAGGTGTTGGTCTTAGAGGTAGCAGTATTGTGTATACATGAGATTTTTGCTACTTACTTTTAACTGTCAAGATCTTCTAGAGTACTGTCAATTCAATATGTATTGTCTATCTTTATGGATTCTTATAGTCAACTATTTGATCTGAGCATGAATATGGTTGAGAATGACATATATTGTGATCGAGAAGCATTTTCTTTCAGCTTGAAAGCTATGTTCATGGTTGAAGTAGTGGGGTAAGGGTTGATTGGCGGGCAGCCATGCCCTTTGCCCTGCACCGAGAACATATTTTTCTGTTTTATAAACTTCTCAGTTTTGACACTTCCTATTTTCCATAACGACACTTTTAGAAATGACAACTTTGAACAGTGGAAACTCAAAGGATTTTTAAACTTTTAAATTTTAGAAATTCAGTTTCTAGAAATTTAGAATTTTGTGAACTTTCAAATTTTGGGGCTTCCATGATAGAAAATACTGTTTGTTTTTTGTATAAATGATCACTTTTTCATAAAAATATTTGAGTTTTTTTAAATCCATAAAAACGTTGTGTTTTCAATTAAATTAAATTTTTATTATTTAGTACAAACTTTCGGATTTTTCAAAAAAATCATGTTTAAAAAAACGTGTTTTAAAGAAAATTTGGAAAAAAAAGAGAGAATTTTAGAAAATGTTGTCAAGTTTTTTTACGAAAACAATCTCTGTTTTCTATAGGACCAAAATAGAAAAACTAATTATAAGCAACAAAACATAGAAAAGGCTAAAAACTAACAAAACGACAGGGAAAAAAATGGCAGCACGTCACTTCTTGTACCGTAGGCCTAAAATGGGCCGGCCCAGTCTGACCTCCCTGTTCGTCGCGCTGTCGATCGACACATCCCGGTCCAGAAAAGAAAAAAAGGTTTCGTCCCCGATTCCACTGGAGGGGCGTGCGGTATTTTCTCCTGCGACGCGCCGCCGCCGCCTTCAGGACGCCGCCGGCGTGCTCTTCCTCCCCTGGCCTTCTCTCCGGAGGTACTCCGACGCCGCCCTGGCGTACCCGCCACCACGCCTTCTTCATTTTTATTTTCTTTTGCTGCGACGGCGCCCCGGCGTGCCTGAATCATTTCACTTGGGCTGCACTTGTTTCCTGAAGAAGAAGAAAATACTGTTGCTGTTGTAAGCTGTCGCCATCCCTACCTAGCTACTCCCTCCGTTCCAAATTACTCGCCGTGGTTTTAGTTCAAATTAGAAGGCTAATGCTCCACTTACTTGGATCTTTACATCGTCCAGCTAAAAGTTTACAGGAAGAAGCTATGAGGACTCCTGGCCATGCTAAGAAGGTAATTCCAATGGACCACCTGTCTTTTGTTCATCAGATATTGTCATCCTGATGCTGCTTAGGTTGCAGACTGGTGTCATTAATTGGCCCTAAACAGCTATATTTTCTGCTCTAATTGGAACTGAGAACTGGCATGTCAGTATGAACTCACAACTACGTTAACAAGCATTTTTGCAGGTGAAAAATGTGACGAACGATGTAATTGACGGCAAGCGGGGCATGATCTACATTCCAGACCAGAAGGTTTGTTGTCTAGTTTTTTTATTAGCAGTTGTGAAGTTTGAATTTAACCTATTGGTATAGTAATCCACTTCATGTTTTTTTACTGAAGATTCCAAAATTGGCCTTAACAAGCGACATAAAGGGTCTGAAGCGGGTGCGCCGTGACGCCAAGAAAAACAAGGGGCGTTCAAAGAAGCAAAAGGTCAACCCTGAGTGAATAATACAGTCATCGTATAGTGTCGAACATATTCTGTTTTTCATCATCAATGTCATTGATGCTTGTTCCAGATTATTACAAGTCTGCATTGCAGTATTGAGTCAGCTAGGTAGTTTTGTTTGTATCAATTTTTAGATATAGTAGTGTCATTGGCCTTGGTCACCATAACAGTGTGCATATTCTTCAGCTTCAGCCACGTGATGTATTTCTTCGTCATCAATCAAAATAAAGTTTCACTAGCTTGTTTCAGAGTTGATGTGACAAGTCAGCTAAATAACGTTCTGTATATATCTAAACGCTGACGGAGCTACAACTTTAATTTTTTTTAACCTCATGTTTCTTTAACTAGTAGATTTGTGTTGTGTACTGTTTTCCATATCTGCTGTGATAAATCATCGATCTTCCAGTTCTGTAAGATTCCACTCAGTACGGATTTCCATCGCTGCCAGCCGCTAACATTAACTCTGTTTCAACATTTTATTTGCAGCTGAGGAAGAAGAAGAAAGCGATGACCCCAAGTGGCACACACCAGCTGAACTAGTTGTTTCCTTTCCTTAGCGTCTTAAGATCATGGAATTTAAGCTTTGTACTCCCTCCGTTCGGATTTACTTGTCTTGGAAATGGATGTATCTAGAACTAAAATATATCTAGATACATTCATTTCTATGACAAGTAATTCCGAACGGAGAGAGTACTAGCTACCTTGAAGTTACTGCTGGGTTTTAACGCCTTAATCATCCCAGGAATCTTTTGAGAGTAGTTTCTGCCAAATGCAGGGTCTTGTTTATGGGTTTTGTAGTTTTGTAGCAGATTCTACTTTTTATGAGTATATTTTTAAGTGTAGTACTGCCATTCGTGCCATCTTATCTCAATATAGCAACCACCGCCTATCAAACGGCAAATTTTGGCAGATGTTGCTTTACTTCCCTGCCAATCACAGTAGACACATCAATGTAATCCAATGGCAGTCTGCACAACCCTTAGGCTATGGATATACACATATGTAGACCTGACAAATTCTGTCACAAAAATGAGAAATGGTAATTCATAAACTGATCGAACTGTAATGTCATGGGTGACTACACTGACTCATCTAGCTAGATACAGTGGAACAGATTTAGTCATGGCTAAAACAGAGGAATCCACAAGCCCACATCGAGAAACAATCAGTTGTACAATCAAATCAACCGCAGCATCAAACTGCAGCAAGTTGATTCTTGTCTACAAACTACAACAAGTGGCATTCTGATGGAACAGTTTAGAAGCCACTTCACATGGACTAGCATCTAAACATACACTGCTAGAAGAAAAAAGTATAGACACAATGACAGACAGAAGCATTCCCCCGTTACTTGGTTCCCAGCTCTAGGGCCATCTATTCCTCTCTGAACTAAAAAAAACCGAGGGCCATCTTGTTTGATTCTTCATTATCAAAATCAACCTATTATGGAAGAACTGTCTGACGCTATCAGCCCAAATAATGCTCATAACTCGCCCTGGCCTGCGGAAGGAGAGGTCTGTCCATCACTAAACACCTTAACAGAGCAGAGCGTTCCTCCAGCTTCATCCGCGAACGTTATCTTCCTACGTTTCCTCGGCACTTCTGGATGGGGAACAGCCTTCTTTCCCTCCAGCGTCTGTAATCAGGATATTAATAGTGGTGAGCGGTAGACACAAATGCAGGCTGAGAGTTCAGAAAACACTGCAGTGCTATTAAATTAAACAAATCTTGAAAGCAGGGATACCGACCAATATTTTGCAAAAGCGGTTGCAATCCTTGTTCATTATTGACAACCATTTCCTTGTAGTTCTCTCCACCAACAATGCATCCTCGGATGCTGCTCTCATCTGAGAATGATAATCATAAGATATCAGTCAAGTATCTGACCAGATTATAGTTGGGAAGCAGCTGTGAACTTCAAACAGTTCCTAGAGTATCATAGGTAATTCATCTTACAATATCTTAAGCTCTGGTAAGCCTAAACAAGTCCCGCCTAATTCTAATTAATGCATATACAGGAAAAGCACTTTTTTTTACTGCTATAAAGCACATATTTAAGTACATCAATAATTGATAAGGCGTGTGACCTTTTCAGTCCCAACAGATGGTTTACATGAGAACTGCAAATGTAAATCAATAGTAGTTCTGCTGTACAACAAGAAACTAACTATGTACAAATAGAAGGAGGTTTAGCTTTATATTATGTGTTATAAATAGAAGCAGCTAATGGGAAAAAAATAGAGAAACGCAGAAAGACAAATCTCAAATAAATCTTTTTGTGCTCCAAAGCCAATATATAATGTAACTTCATCAAACAACGATTCTTATTTACTTATTATGTTGTATCATCCATCGGTTGCACAGCAATAAAATCAAATGAGTTCACAAGTATCTATTACATTTAATAATGTCTCACCTCAGCAATGTTAGAATTGGGAAGCAAAGAATGTGCTTCCGATGACAAAGATTCATTCACTAAACTTCTCATGTGCTTCAAGCTCCTGATAAGATTTGCAGCAATGCTCTCTATATCCTGCATCTGCCTTTGTGAAAACTCAACAGCTTTCTCGGTGTCCAAAAGAACAGATGAAGTTCTCAGCTGAGGAGACAGGGACTCTGTTGACTTGACAACTTCTTTGTTTGTAAAGGAGCTAGAAGTTCTGTTCTTAAGTTTCCTGTCTGTGGTTAACCCAGATCGGTCTTCAAGATTAATCTTTGTCTCTGAAATCAGAAATGGTAACATGAACAATAAGAAATACTATAATAATTAACTACTCTGCTAAAATAATAAAAGCACTACAGATACCATAGATTGCTTACTCAGCCTTTGGACTCCACACAAATCGATATCAGTCAAAGCATTGCAAAACTTCTCCTGACAAGCTGGGGACATAGTCTGAAAAAAAAGGATAGTGTACAAGATGAGAAACTCATTCACAATTATTCTTATTCTTTGAAACTTGATTAAAAGAGCTCTGCGGACCTTTCTCTTGGACAACAGTTTCTTTGGAGTATGAACTTCAATTGATCCTTCATCGATGAAAAAATCAGACGCCCTAGTTTGCCCATCAGTTCCCAGGCAGGTTGGAGTTGAAATTGAAGCTTCAGAAGAAATTTCCTGTGTTTCTTCAAGATTAGAGGAGCTATCTGATATTGCACATCCAGTTTTGCCCATGTTAACACAAGCCTGGGATAACTCTTGTTGAACAACATATGCTTCTCTTGATTCTTGATCATTAACAGATCTACAAATGTCAACATTCATTGTACCACTTAGCTGATTCATATCCTTTGATGACTCATCCATGTTGGCAAGTACGATGTGACCATCATGTGAAGCATCTGCTACAGTTGGTGGGCTCAGAATCACAACAGTATCTGGAACTACAACAGAAGTTTTTGTTTCAAAACACTTCCGCTGCACATGATTATTCAGAGCATCATAAACTATATTTTCTAGCCGCCCATCTTGGGCGTCAAAATGGGCAGTATGAGCCAAATCAAGAGTTTTGTCATAAGAGAAATTATAGCCTGTGGCTGCTTGTTCAACATTCATATGCAGTAATATATCCTTTGTTTTCACATCATTGCAGACTAGTGAATCTGATTGACCCTCCATCGGCATCTGCACAACCTCCTCAAGTGAAGTACAAATCTTGTCTGTGCTTCCACATGAATCAGGTCGCATGACTACCAATGTGCGCCTCATATATGTTTTAAACTCATTAATTGGAGAAGACTCTTCCACAGGTTTTATGCTTTCTGGTGCATTGACTTGAACAACTTCTGGATACCTGTATTCATTATTATGTGTCTGATCATCACAAGAACGATTAACAGAAGACAACAGAAACTCATTCCCAACAGAAGACTTATTCACATCTGAATTACTTGGATCATCCAATGATTTCTGATGGTTGCACACTTCATCAATGGGATCTAGTGAAGAAACATTGGGATCCGTCTTTTTTTGCTCCATATTGTCATGCAAATGTGCTCCAGTGTCAGAAACATCCTGTTCAGTCGGTTGGGTGATGAAAACAGGCTGCTGTCCACATCCATTATCTTCTATGGGAAACTGATGCAGCACAACAGATGAATGGTCACAGGTGTGAACTACTGTATTTTCCATTTCGGCACAGCAGATGTCCTCCCCAGCAATTTCTTCATTATGTTCTGCAAGTACAAAAAAAAACAAAATTTGTCAGTTTTGATGCAAAAAGGATCCCGAAAAAGGTTTGCTTCAAGAAAAAAGTAACTGGCTGAAAGACAGAAGTCATGTGGATTGATCTTCAATACTGAGATAACAAAGAACTGGAATATAAGTATTTTATTTGGATAACAATACCCACCAATAGCAATTCTGCAGTGCTCTTGATCTACAGCTCTTGTTTCAAGCTTCACTGTCATTGGGTCATGGAGTGTTGACTCAGATAGGAAAGTTTGCACAGGACTGATTTCATCTCCCTTTGGTGATGTATCAACTGGTTTTGTAGCATGAGGAGAAGATGATGCATCCATCTCTCTTTTTGCTTTACAAGGTGGTATCTTTTCCTTCCTCTGTTTCAAAGCAATAAGAGGCTCATCAAGATCAACTTCCTCGGTCTTGACAGGCTTTAAACTGGTGAAATCCACTTCATAACTGTCACTGTATATATCACTTAACACACGGGTCTTCTTGAATTTTGCGGGTCTTCTGAGGGTCGAATCTATTCTGTTAACCACGCAAGACATCGTGGCCAAATGACAGTCGACAGATTGAGCGCCTTATTTGTAGCAAAATCTATTCAGGGAAGCAATAAAAGGACCCCTGTAGACATTAAAAAAAAATAGGTGTTATAATCAGGTAAATGGTGCAGATACGCATCAATATCTTCACCAGAAATGAAGCCACCTTTCAAAAACAGACACCATATTATGATATTCATGAAAGCATCTTCAAAGAATCACAATATGTTTGAGGACATTGCAATTAGCTCGTGTATTCTTCACAACAGAGCAAAAAAAGAAGAAAAGAGCTTAACACGGGATTAAAAAACAGAGCATAGCATACAAGTAAAATCTTGTATAATAAACACCCCTGCTTCCAGTAGGGGAGATGGATGAAGAACATTGAACAGACAATTTGTATAGAGATGGGTAAAGTTGCAGCCTTTTCCTGAAAAATCACATCCCTGTGGTCGTGTCAAGAGGGAATGCCCTCAAATTTGTCATCAATCTTCAAGTACGATATAATCAATAATAAAATCAATAACGAATGCCTCGGCAAGCCCTAGCTCAGACCTAAGAACTGCACCTCCAGCGCCTGCTGTCAGTCTATAACCCTCCCACCGGCCTAGAATGCTAAATAGCTCACAAAAATTACAACTTTACAAGAGTCCTAGCAATGGCAGATTCAACACAACCCACACACAGATCTGCTACGTACTATTCATTTCATCAGCTCGGATACCAGATGCGAAAATAAACACAGATCTAGACCCTGCAGATACCTGAACCTGAAGAACCACCGGCCCCGGGGAAATCGAGGAAAAGGCGGCGGGACTGTCGGTGTCGAACTCGAAGAGGGCGACCGCCCGCTCCGTCCGGGGAGGCGCTGGCTTTGAGGAGGGAGGGACTGAAGAAGGGTGGAGGGAGCGGCGGCGGCGAGCCCTGAAGTAGCCCCAGCCCCGGGTAAATCGAGGAAGAGCCGCGGGACGGCCGGTGTCGAACTCGAAGAGGGCGACCGACCGCTCCGTCCGGGGAGGCGCCGGCCTTGAGGAGGGAGAGACTGAAGGAGGACGGGGGGAGCGGCGGCGGCGGCGGCGGCGGCGAGCAGAGATCTCGTTGCCGGAACTGGAACCCTACTCTGCTTCTCGACTCTGGGTATCGCCGTATGTATGAGGGGGGTGGAGAGGGGGAGGCGGCTTGGCGCGAAGGAGGGAAAGTTGGCACCACGGTTGGCGGGAAGGGGAGCGAGATTTTGGGGTTGTAGCGGCTGGCGGCAGCCCGCGCCGCCTGGACAGGGTTTGGACTTTGGACTCGACTTTGGATTCGGGACAACGAAAGGACGAGGAGGAGACGCGGCGTGGAGAACGACGGTATATTCAAGTCGATCAACTTTACAATAACATCCTTACGAAGATTAATAATTACACATAGATCATTGGAGAATATTTTTTTGCGGGTAAAGATCATTGGAGAAATTTTTTTTGCGGGTAAAGATCATCGGAGGAATCGACGACGGCTTCCTCCTATGCTGGCTGGTGGCGCGCCGTGAGCAAAATTCAATGGGCCCTTTGGATCTCCGAGGCACCATCGCGGTAAGAGAAACGTTGTTGATGCAACGGTTGGAAAGTCATCGGTCGAAGCCAGAAGACGCCGGCGACAACGACGTGGAAAACGCTTCGTCATTCAGGAGAAGAAGGCGACAAAGAGGGCTGGACGACCACCCTAGATCCGGCCAAGCGGTTTCAGTGAGATCTAACCTCACAAGCTCCCTAGTGACGTAGAGAGCTGGTCGTATGCTTCGCCAAAAGACTTCGAAGTAGCCGCATGACACGAGAGCACAACCAGATCCACCACTCCAGAAGAGTAGTGACTGAACAATCCCATACCCTCCTCTACGATGTCGACGAGGCCACCACCGACTAAGTGGGCGAGGAGTTGGGAAAACCTTATTCTTAATCCACACGACGCCACCATCATCACTGCAATGTCATCACTATGAAACCAAACTCTGGCCCTAACAGAGTCTAACTACAAGTCTACAACGCCCACCACGTATCATGGTCCGCCGTCCTATTGGGAATAGGGTACACTACGTTATTTTTTCATATAAAACATTGACCGAGCGATAAACGTATTTCAGGCCCGATCATGACAACTGGGGCCGCCTGACGTGGCAAGGATAAACGGCGTTGTCAAACGTCTGTTCAATTGGTTGCGGGCCCACTAGTAAGCAGTCTCCTCCCTCTCTCTTTGTCTCTTTAATCAACTAGATAGGGGAGTGCGTCTTGGCGCACATTGCCTAGTCCATCATGTTGGTCCAGCGTCCAAAACGATGGCAAATTCAATATAACAAAGTGTGCAAATACATCACCAGGTTGCATATCTAATCACTTGGCAAAAAAAATTACACTAAAAGTTGCATGTTTAATATCTCAGTTAAACATCACAATCATTGGTTGTAAACAATGTTTTTTGGGTAGAGCCAGTAGTGGAACCTTAAACGAAGCAGTGACGCGGTTGTCTTCTAAGTTGCCACTAGTGGTTGTTCCAACTTGTTAAACATAACCATGTTTTCTTTCGTTGGTCATAGACTTTCATATGTGAAATCGGTGAAACCAAAAACACATGGTATAGTTTGAAGCAAAGAAGCAACATGCATAGGTGGAGTAATAGTAGTAAATACAGATGGATGTCGGTCTACTTATTTCGGACGTAATGCCTATATATTGATCATGCCATGAATAATGTCATAACTATGCGCTTTTCTATCAACTGCACAATAGTAATTTGTTTACACACCATTGCTATGTTAATGAGAGAGATGCTTCTAGTGAGCACTATGGCCCCCGAGTCCATTCACTTTATATTTACTAAAACCCTAAATATCCTTGTTGCAATCTATTTATTTTTACTTTCTCTTGCAATTTATCTATCTATCACTATCAGAAATAATCTTTGCAATGTATTTTGTTGTGTGCAATGTATCACGAGTACAAGGGGATTGACAACTCTCTTGCCCGTGTTGGGTGCAAGTATTTTGTTGTGTGTGTGCATATGTTGTTGACGTTTATTTGCGTGAGTCTCCTACTGGTTCCATAAACCTTGGTTCTTAACTGATGGAAATACTATATGCTACTCTCTCCATGCCAAAATAAGTGTCACGATCCTAGTACAACTAGTTAGTACAAAGTTATTTTGAGACGGAGGAAATACTACTCTACATCATCCTTCCTCTTCGGGAAAATCCCAATGCCCACCTTGACAACGAGGGCAACCACGATGCGGAAGTCTAGCCCTCTTCCAAAAGGAGGAGCCCATCATCATCTTCGATGATGAGGGGTAGCTCATTTTTATCTTTTACTAGAAGACACCAAACGACATGTGTTTGTAAGGCAAGAATAAAAAAAATGACGAGTTGAAAAGGATCGAACTCACGCCTCAAAGACCGCACTCGAACAAACACGTCTTGCCAACCAATGGCGAGCGAGAGTATTTAAAAACAAACCACGCTGTTAGATTCAAAACATTTTTTTCCTGAATTTTTCAAAATAAAAATATTATGAATTGCCGAATATTCTTCAAAACATGAACAATTTTTGAAATTCTGAACCTTTTTTTTTGCAAATTTCATACATTTTTGGAAAAACACGAAAACAATTTAAATGTGAACATTTTCTTAAAATCCACAAACATTTTTTGAAACACGATCCTCTTATAAAAACACGAACATTTTTTGAACATATGAGATATTTTTTAAAAGGGAGCATGTTTTGAACATTTAGAACAATTTGAGAAATTTTGTTTTTTAAAAGCAAATATTATTTTGAATTTGTGAACATTTCACTAAAGCAATAATATATTTTTTGAATTTGGAACTTATTCAAAATAATTTTTTTTGAAAAATCTCAAACAATTTTGAAGACACAAACAGTTTTGAAAAAACAAGTTTTTTTTATTTTGACCAAATTAAAGTTCTAAACATTTTTTGAAACAGAAACAAATTTTTGGAATTCTGAACATTCCTGGAAAATAAAAAAAATTGAAATTCCAACTGTTTTTTAAGAATTTTGAATTTACTAAAAAACGTAAAAAAAAACTTGAAAGGAAAAAGGGAAAAAGAAACAGGAAATAAAAGGCAAAATAGATACATAACATAGGAAAAAGGAAAACGGGTCGGCCCAGTTTTTGGCGCTCTGTAAATCATGACATGCAGCAAATAGGGTTTTCCTAGAGGGTCGGCAGGAAAAAAGTGAACTAACTTCGCCGGGCAACAACGCGAGCGTACGAAATTCTAGACAGTCCTTTTTTTGTTTTTTAGGAGACGAATGTACAAAAACTATGTACCATCTCAGATAGAAAAAAAAAATTTCAACGTGAACGGATGATAAAACCCAGATAACCGAACCTTGCTTTATTGGTAGGTATAGACATGTGTTGCACCTGCCTTTCCTCTATAAATTCTAGCCACTTATCCAATGTAATGTAATTACGCAACCTGGTCTTTAAGTATCGTTCTATTGTGCAATGTGGTGTTCGGTTGCATTGTTTGGTTCATTATGCAATATGATGTTCACTTGTTGGGGTATAATTTTGTATTGCTAATTATACATGTGAAAAATAAATCAAATTTGGTTGTACTAAATACATGAGAAACAGATACAATTGCTATATTCTTTGAGTGTTAAACATGCATGTTGTGATTAACTGGCATTTTCAACTTGAATTTGTTGGGTCTGCGATGTGTTTATTCTTCATTAACCTATTTTATTCATAGGGTGTGAATTCATACTTAACCTGATTAATATTTACCTTATGTAATTGCATGGCAACATTGCGAGACACTTAGATTTAACATCCAGGTTTGCTCATGGTCCTTTGGGTAATAGCACAATATTATGCAATTGCAAGAAAACTTCTAATATTATGTTTTAATAATTTGGTCTTGCATGTAGGTCCCGGTGTCAATGCTTTAGACCCATTGTTGGACCCGTTTTGCATATGAGGAAATGAGATATTTATAAATATCAGTAAAATCAAGAAACTCAAAAAAGATTGTTAGGATAAAAACTAAGGAGGAAAAACAACAAATTCTTTGTGTGCTTAATGAAGAATACATGATGGTATTAACTGTCTTGCCTTATTTTCCCCTTGCACATTATTTCAATATCTAGAAAATATATTTATAACTATCTTTATTTCCAGTCCTTTGCAAAGCAGTTCACCAATGATTACCTGTGAAACCACATGTATGCTCAAGAGGCAATGAATATATTCACACAACACCCACGGTATAATATTGATGTCTGCCTCAAGAGGGCGAATGATTGACATGCAATCATCCACCAGGTGTTGCCCTGAAGCAGGGTCACTGAAAACTGCTGAAGTGGAAGGCGGATATTAAGCTTTTGTCAATTAATGTTGAAGGTCCTTGCAGCTCTAGGGCAACGGTTGTGGATGATTGCCCTCCCATCCTTCGTCCTCTTGAGTAAAACTTCAATATTATACTATGGGCGTTGTATGAATACCTTCCTCGCATCTTGAGCATACAGGTGGTTTTAGATGTAATCATCTATGAACTACTTTGAAAAGGACTCAAAACAAAGATACGCATAAATATATTTTCTAAATATTGAAATGGTGTGCATGGGATTTTTTTAAGGTAAGACAGATAGTACCAGAAAATACATAGGAGCACATGGGTGCTCCACCCGCTATACGAAAATTAAATTAAAAAATACCAGGAAAATTCAAAAAAAATCTGAAATCTTGGGATGTCAAACATGGGTACCCAATCTACTCCCGTATGAAGTCTCATAGAAAAATACCAGGAAATGTATTTGTGATGAAGAAAATACAGTTCAAACTAAAATCCATCCAAATAGTTTTTCTATAAATAGGAATGTTTTGTCTTTTTTCCACCGATATGTTTCCTGGTATTTTTCATAAAATTTCACACAAAAGTAGATTGGACACCCAGGTTTCATATCCCAAAACCTCAGATTTTTTTCCGAAATTTCTCGGTATTTTTTTAAACTTAATGTTCATATAGGTGTCTGGAGCATCCAAGTGCTACAAATCCTCTTCCAGTTTCTACCATCCTATAGTTGACTAATGTCTTCATTGTGCACATAAAAAAATTGTTGTTTGTCCTCCCTAGTATTTATCCTAACAATCTTTCTGAGTTTCTTGATTTTCTAGCTCTATAATCACCTCGTGTTGTGTGTTTTGCTGCAAAAAATCAGGGATGAAGAAGAGTTAAAGTCGTGCATCGGTCAAGATGGTGACAGTCAAATCTTATCTTAGGGGTCAAGGGTGGACGCTTACAACGCCGATAGACTGCTGGTTGATGAGCTTCAAATGCTTGCGCTAATATGGATCTGATTCGTTGGTGTGGGAGGGAGTCCTGGATTAAGGGGTCCTCGGACAGCCGGGCAATATACATGTGCCGGACTGTTGGGCTATGAAGATACAAGATAGAAGACTTCTTCCCATGTCCGGATAGGACTCTCCTTTGCGTGAAAGGCAAACTTGGCGATTCGGATATGTAGATTTCTTTCTCTGTAACCGACTTTGTGTAACCCTAGCACCCTCCGGTGTCTATATAAACCGAAGGGTTTAGTCCATAGGATAACAATCATAATCTCATAGGCTAGACTTGTAGGGTTTTAGCCATTATGATCTCGTCATAGATCAACTCTTGTAATACTCATATTCATCAAGATCAATCAAGCAGGAAGTAGGGTATTACCTCCATAGAGAGGGCCCGAACCTCGTTAAACATTGTGTCCCCCGCCTCCTATTACCATTAGCCTTAGACGCACAGTTCGGGACCCCCTACCCGAGATCCGCCGATTTTGACACCGACATTGGTGCTTTCATTGAGAGTTTCGCTGCGTCGTCGCTAGAAGGCTTTATGGCTCCATCAATCATCTACAACAACCCTGTCCAGGGGGTACTACAAAAAAAGACACATCCATGACATTTTGGGCCAAACGATTTTTTTTTCTGTCATACATATGACACTTCTATGACGATAATTGTGACAAAACCCGGTATCATCATAGATGTGAGCTCCTACTTCTATGACAAAAAATCATGACAGAAAATGGGCTTTTCGTCTTGGGCGGGCGGGAGACGCAGCTGCATGACATTCTTTGGGCCATCCATGACGGAAAAAACCGTGGTAGAAGCGAGGGGGAGGAAAATTTCGGGGAGTTCCCGGTTACGGTGGGAGGTCGGGGGCCGAGCGATGCGCGTTTCTCTCGTACACGTACGCGCGTGTATGCGAGGCGTTGGCTCTAACTGAACGCGAGCGAGGCGTTGGGCTCTAACTGAATCCGAGCGATTGCACTGCAGGCTACGCGTTACTGAACCCGAGCGATCGATCGATGGCTGTTAACTGAACCCAATCGAGTGATTCCTTCGCTACTGCTGCTAACTGAAGCCGGTCGATTGGATGAACAGTGAGCGTTGCAGGGGGCGGGGGGGGGGGGGGTTGGATGAACAGTGAGCATTGCAGGGGGCGGGGGGGGGGGGGTTGGATGAACAGTGAGCGGTGGCGTTGCCTCTGGATGAACAAGACCTCGTGGTGTGGTGGAGGGGTGCCCGTGGAGGGGTAGTTGAACAGGACCGTCGGTGTCAAAACCGGCGGATCTCGGGTAGGGGGTCCCAAACTGTGCGTCTAGACGGATGGTAACACGAGACAAGGGACACAATGTTTTTACCCAGGTTCGGGCCCTCTCGGTGGAGGTAAAACCCTACTCCTGCTTGATTAATATTGATGATATGGGTAGTACAAGAGTTGATCTACCACGAGATCGGAGAGGCTAAACCCTAGAAGCTAGCCTATGGTATGATTGTTGTTCGTCCTACGGACTAAAACTCTCCGGGTTATATAGACATCGGAGAGGGCTAGGGTTACACAAAGTCGGTTACAATGGGAGGAGATCTTCATATCGTATCGCCAAGCTTGCCTTCCATGCCAAGGAAAGTCCCTATCCGGACACGGGACGAAGTCTTCAATCTTGTATCTTCATAGTCCGGGAGTCCGGCCAAAGGTCATAGTCCGGCTTTCCGGACACCCCCTAATCCAGGACTCCCTCAGTAGCCCCTGAACCAGGCTTCAATGACGACGAGTCCGGCGCGCAAATTGTCATCGGCATTGCAAGGCGGGTTCCTCCTCCGAATACTTCATAGAAGATGTTTGAACACAAGGATAGTGTCGGCTCTGCAAAAATATGTTCCACATACCACCGTAGAGAGAATAATTTCCGCACAAATCTAATCTGCTGACGTATTCCGCAACGTGACATCACGCCACAGTCAAGCCTTTATTCGAATCGTTTTACTGTTCCACCTCAGCGCATTTAGCGAGGCGGTTTCCTTGGCACGTCTTGTCGAAGCAGAGACCATGTCCCCTTATTTCGGGATTCTCATCAATATGGGCGTGGGTAACCCAACCATGCCTTTTGGTATGACTCTCTAATTGAAAGCGAGTCCCAAACGGTTATGGGGAGGGCTCTTGGTATTCAACTCCTTTATAAAGAGACCAAGGCTCGACTCCCTTCTCTTTCAATCCAATTGAATCCACCCCTCGCCTCGAGTTCTAACACTCAAAGCTTCTAGTTTCAGGCGCTTCGGACCTTCGATGATGTCCGGTTCCATCCTTCAGGGCCGGTGGGTGCCTTCCTCCGTTATGGAAGAAGTCGTGCGAAAGCTGAGAGATGCCAGATATCTAACCGGCGAAATCTCGCATAGGCTGCCTGCTCAAGGGCAGGCTATTCCTTCTCCCAGCCCGGTGAGAGCGTGGTGTTCATATCTCACTTCCTTCGGGGGCTAGGCTTCCCGATTGATCCCTTCCTGAGAGGGATGATGTTCTATTATGGGCTGGAATTCCACGACCTAGCTCCGGAGTCCATCCTCCAAATTTCATCATTCATTGTTGTGTGCGAAGACTTCCTCCATATCACCCCTCACTTCGGATTGTGGCTCAAAACCTTCAAGGTGGAGCCGAAGATGATCGAGGGGCAGCACACTGAGTGCGGAGGAGCTATCATAAGCAAGATAGCCGGCGCTCCATGGCCCGAGGGCACTTTCCAAGAAGAGTTCATCTTGTGGCAACGGGACTGGTTTTACATCACAACCCCCAGGGACATCACATGGGTGGCACCGCCTGCTTTTCGCTCGGGTCCCCCACCACGGCGAGCGTCATGGGTCAATGAAGGGCATATCTGGGGACCGTCCAAAGACGTGCCCCTTCTGCAGGACCGCATTCGAGATCTCCTAGAAAGAGATATTAACTTGATCGTGGTGGTGCAAGTTATGCTGATTCGCCGCACGCTGCCCTGCAAACGTCGCCCTCTTCGCCTGTGGGAATTTAATCTAGAGGGACCGCGAGTCCTCCAACACTTTATGGGCGCGACGCCCGTGGAGATGTAGAAATTGTTCTTCGGACCACAAGCAAGGTGTCCGGACTTGTCCGAGGACGCAAGCCTGAGTTGTAATCGCCAGGATGCTAAGGTAAGTAGCCCCGTGTTTGGACACACTGTCCGTATTTTCATTATAAAGTTGCCCTTTAACATAGCTATCCTTTGAACGGGAGTGGATAGCGAAGGCAAAGCTTATCAGGTGTCCAGCCCCCCTGCCCGAGACCGCGCCGGATCCTGTGTTAACCAGGATGCTGGAGATTACGCTTTCGGCAGAGGGTGAAGAGGGGAACCAAGGAGCTACCGCCTCCACGAAGGAGACTATCAGGAAGGAAGGAATCGAGAATCCCCCCAACCTGGGAAAGGAAAGGAGTGCCTCTGAAGACCCGGAGGGGATAGCCTCAAAACGGGGGAAGAAATCTTTGTCAGAGGATCCGGCGCCGGAGACTGCCCCGGCCGCATTGCGCCCTCAAGGGGATCAGTTTTCCTCCGAGCCGTAAGTAAAGAGAGGGATTCAAAAATTAGTGGTATCCCTGTTTTATTTCTGAGGAAGATAACCAAAATATTACCTTGCAGTTCAGACCTCAACCCTTCTCACCAGAGCTCGTCTTCAGGGGATCTTCATCCGGAAATGATGGAGAGCGAAACGCCTCCCCTAGCTGCACCCACTTACAAGGCAGGCGACCCCGAGGTGTCGTCCCGGCGGGTTTCTCCAAGTCCGGATCCTGAAAAAGGTCGTTGGGCTAGTCCGGTGCCCTCTGATGTGCGGTCGGAGAGGCTGAAGGATCTGCTTGGGCGAGCATCCGTCTCAGAAGAACACCGTATGTTGATGAACACGGTGATAGGAAGGATTTCATCCGCGGAAAGCGGGTTGTATGAGGCCGCCAAGAGTTTACTGAAAGGCTTTGAGGTACACGAAAAGGTGTACCTTTTGGTAGAGCCGCATAAAATGTGCCCTGTATAAATAGTAGCCCCTGAGACTCTGTGTGTTGTCAAGAATGATGGCGCACAGAGGATCAAAACCCCAAGTATAAAATGTCACCTTTTTATGAAGGTGGCGAGGCGTTCGGTGGCTAGCCGGACTGATGAATCTGCCGAGCTAAAGCGGCAACTTGACGTGGCGGATGCCGACATCGCGCTTGTAAATAAGCGGCTAGATGAGGCACAAGGTATGCTCCATAGATATCTGATAAGAGGAGTTCGATGCTCGTGCCTTACAATATATGTGCTTATTGCAGATGGTGCTGCTGCCGTGGAGAACCTGCGGGCGGAACTTGCCCGAGCCAAGGAGCAAGCAAGGAAAAGTGATGCGGCTGCCGTTAAGGCGGCTGAAGAGCTGAAAGCCGAATAGGCTGCTCACTGCCAGAGTAAGAAGGTAATAGCCGAGATGGCCATAAAATTGAAGGATGTTACCGACCGCTGTAAATTTCTTGAACAAGAAGGAAGGACGGTGCAGGAGGACCTTGAGAAGATCACTACCGAGACCAAGGATGCTCGCTCTGCCATGAGAGCTATGAAGGAGGAGCTGCGTCAGGCCGGAGATATCACGGCTGGAAAGCCCTATATGCTGCGGATGAAGTTCAGGGATCCTAGGTATGCTCTGTTAGACCGGCAGTGGAGTGCGGAAAACACTTATCTGGATGTGGCAGCGAGTGCGGCGGACGCAACCGAGCACTTCCGAGGCCGTGGTGACCATAAATTGGAAGAACTTTTTTGGTCGCAGTTCCATAATCCAGAACGCCCACTTTCGGTATCCGACCGTTTGGCCGCCTTTGCGGAGCTGAACAGGTTATCCGGACTCGCCATGAAGTATGTTGCGAGTCGTTTGTGGCCGGGGGAGCCAGAGCCGAAGAGTTATTTTGGATTGGTGCAGTAGTTCCTTGGTTCTGTGCCCCATGTTGATGCGATGAAGAGGTCGGTGTGCATAGAGGGTGCACAAATGGCTCTTGCCCGTGTCAAAACATACTGGGCGGATATGAAGGCCAGTATTGTTGCATCCCGGGATTCGGACGAAAGCCGAGTACCTGCCAAGCACTTCTTTGAGGAAGTTCTTCCGGGCGCTCGTTTAATAGAAGCGCAGTGCTCGAAGGATGTAGTGTTCGAATAGCATGTGCTATTGTAAAAGGAATATTTGGATAGAATATAAAAGATTTTTATACTTGTGCTTGCAAGAATTATAATACCTCCTGTGCGGCCGTTTTAATGTATATGTGTATATAACCTGAAAGATGGCAGTTGTTGGCTTCAGCCCCCCACGCATATAATGCGGGGGTGTTTGCAAAAAGGCGCTTTTTCACACTTAATCCAACGTCTTGGTCCTACAAAGGAGGTGATAGCGTGGCGAACTAGGCAACCGGACTATAATGCTTTATCACTTTCACTTAGCCATAGGAGTTTGACAGTGGGGCTACTTAATAGCCCCTAGGGGCACCGCGCTCGCCCGAATTCGGGGCGCGTGTGTGCCTGACCGGGAAGCGGCCCTTCGTTAATGCGGAGGAATCCTAAAGATTCCGAGAGTCATCGAGTGGTTGACCAGTCTCTCGCTATATCATGACAGTCAGTTCTCGGCTTTCTCTACTGAGGTGCTCGCCTGGCCGAACCGGGGCACAATCGCAGTAGTTCTCCTGGTGCCGCCTTAGACGATAGAGCGGAACGTAAGGCAGCAAAACACAGGAGCCGGGCAAACCCAACATTTGACCAAAGACATGATTCGGAGCTGATGCATATAAGGCCAAACTCGCGACGCCGAACACTCCCTAAGGTATTCGGTCTTTATGAAGACGGGCCGAAACAGAGCCCTTGGTAAAAAAGCACCTGGTGTCGAGGTACGCGCAAAATTCTGGCGTGGCCACATGCCAAGACGCCAGCCTCCTCCTCGGTTATAGCGAAAACTGGGGGATGTTGTCAACAAGAGACAGTAAAAAAGGTTTACACATGGTCTTAATCTGAAAAGAATCCTTGAAACGGGTCCCTACTGCACGTTTGCGCCTGTGTCTCCGTTGTGCCGTATCCTGGACGGGAATAGCACGGTGTTCGTCTGCGAGAAAGAGGAACTTTAGTAAAGAAAAAATAAACGTGCGAGAAATCTATATTAGAATAAACAAAATATAGTTGGAGCAAGAAGTGAGCCGTATTGTCTCCTGGCGTGAATACGCGGAGTCCCTTGTACAGGGTTATGCGGCTATTAAGCCCATGTATGTTGACGCCGGACTCGTCGAGCAGTGTCCGGGATAGTAGGGCTGAATTAGTGTGCGGCTGTCCAGGCTGCCGCACCATGACCCGTACTTTGGGGGTCAATTGATATTCCCCTGGAATGAGATGATGCCTCGTGGGCCGGGCATTTTAAGTGTAAGGGATGCATAATGCGGTATTGCGTTAAAGCGGGCGAAAGTCCCAGTAGCGCTTGATAGTGACTCACGAATGGGGCGATGTGGAAGGTTAGCTTTTCGCTTCGGAAGTTGTCGGGTGAGCCGAACATGACTTCTAACGAAAGGGAACCCATGCTCTGGGTATCTGGGCCCGGCGTGACTCCTTGAAAGGAAGTGTTGCCATGGCGGATTATAGCTGGGTTTACCCCTAGTTTGCGGATTGTGTCCTGATACAACAGGTTTAAGTCACTGCCGCCGTCCATAAGGACTCTTGTAAATTGCAGTCCGTCAATAACCGGATTTAAGACCAAGGCAGTCCAGCCTGCGTTCCGGGCCCCTCTGGAGTAATCCTGACAATCAAAGGTGATTGGTTGTAACAACCAGTGGCAGTGCTCCTTTGGGGCTGGCCGTTTGGCGCATGTCTTCGTGGGCGCCATTTTGTTTTTCCCTTTTGTCATCTGAAGTGAATTTACTGCTTTGACTTCTTGTGGGAACTTCTTTTGTTCTCCGGTGTTCTGCTTGTGGAGGGCGTCGTCATCCTCACTAGGTGTGTCGAGCCCCTTGTGTTCGGCGTTGAGTTTACCGGACTGTTTGAAGACCCAACAATCTCTGTGGGTATGGTTTGCAGGTCTCCTGGGGGTACTGTGAATTTGACATATTTTGTCCAGGATTTTGTTGAGGTTAGACAGCTCGTCCCTGTCATCTTTGGGTGGCGGTTTTTTCTGGTTTTGCCGAGAGCTTTTGAATCCGACGTTTACTGCCGTGCTCATTGGGCTATTATCCTTGATCCGGTGTTGTTCTTTGTTACGGCGCGGTTTCCCATTTCCATCTCTGAGTTTGGATGTACTCGGGTCGCTGGTGCTGCTTCTTGCCAACCAGCTATCCTCTCCTGCGCAAAAGCGGGTCATGAGGCTTGTTAATGCGGCCATTGTTCTTGGCTTTTCTTGGCCGAGGTGTCTGGCGAGCCATTCGTCTCGGACGCTATGTTTGAAAGCTGCTAGGGCCTCGGTGTCCGGACAGTCGACTATCTGATTCTTTTTAGTAAGGAATCTGTTCCAGAGTTTCCGGGCTGACTCTCTAGGCTGCTGAGTTATATGACTCAGATCATCCGCATCCGAAGGTCGGACATAGGTCCCTTGAAAATTTTCTTGGAAAGCGTCCTCGAGCGCTTCCCAACTTTCTATGGTGTTTTCGGGAAGGCTTTTAAACCAATGCCGGGCTGGCCCTTTGAGTTTAAGGGGTAAGTATTTTATGGCGTGAAGGTCATCTCCTCTGGCCATGTGTATGTGGAGGATATAGTCCTCGATCCAGACTCCGGGGTCTGTTGTTCCGTCGTATGCTTCTATGTTCACGGGCTTGAATCCCGCTGGGAATTCGTGATCCAGCACCTCATCGGTAAAACATAAGGGATGTGCGGCGCCCCTGTATGTAGGTGTGCCGCGATGTTCGGATATTTGCGTTGCATTGCTCGCTGGAGCTTGCTTTCTTGGCCCGTATATGGATCTAGTTGGGCCAGTTTTTTGATGCGAATCCTTAGGTGGATCGCGTGCCGTATTGAGTGCGGCGCCCTTTGTCGCTTGAGACCGATCGTGGGGTCATCTATCCGACCTAGTGGCTTCCTTATTTTTTGACTATGGGGGTTTTATGGCCTCTTCGTCAAATTCCGGTAGTAGTTTCTGTTTCGGATAGCTCTTTGTGTGACGACTGTTGCCGTACTTGTGTGCGGTATTGAGTACTTTGCCCCATCTGATTCTGAGTGCATCTTCCGCTGTTTTGAACCTCCGCTTCTGCCTTTTCAGGCTACGTGCAGTGGCAACGACCCTTTGGTGGAGGTTCTGATGTTCCAGCAATTTGTCTGGCGTGAGGTCGTCCGGCATATTATCTTTTCCAGAGATTGGTTGTTCGGATTGTCTGCCCTGTTTGGACGGTTGCTCGATGGCATGTTCGTCTTCCATTTATTCGTCCTGCTCTGTGGCTGGGTCTTTGTCGAGGTGGGGCTTGGCGTGGCGCTTACGTCGCCGCTTTGATTGATTTTTGAGGGAGCGATCCCTGGTTGCGCCCTTTTGATCCTCGTTGTCATTTCTTTTAGGTGTGTCCAACATGTATACATCGTATAATGAGGTGGCTTTCCAGTGCCCTATAGGTGCTGGTTCTTTGTCGTCTCCTCCATCGGCGTCCATACCGTCGATGTCTCCGGAGTCGAGGTCAAGCATGTCGGTTATATCATCGATAGTGGCTATAAAGTGGGTGGTGGGTGGGTTTCGAACTTCTTCATCGTCCGCATCCCATCCCTGCTGACCATAGTCCGGCCAGGGCTCTCCTGACAAAGAGAGAGACTTTAGTGAATCCAGGATACCGCCAAAGGGCGAGTGCTGAAAGACGTCCGTGGCGGTGAACTCCATGATCGGAGCCCAATCGGGTTCGATCGTGAGAGGTGTAGAATATTCGGAGTCCGGAACGGAGTCCGGCACCTTGGAGTCATGGGCCTTGCAAAGGACTAGGCTGGTATTCGGCTCTATCGCCGTAGAGGTTGCGGCTTCTGGGGCGGCGTCCAACCGTCCGTCCCTGACTAGCACAGTCGGCTCCGAGTTAATGGTCGGAGCGGACACCTGAGCGGTGCTCTGGGCGCTGTCCGGCGGCAGAGCTAGATCATGCCCATCGAGACAGTGCGGCACGCTCGGCCGTGGCTCGAATCCATCGAAGATCAAGTCCCCGCGGATGTCAGCCGTGTAGTTTAAGCTTCCAAACCTGAGCTGATGGACAGGGGCGTAGCTTCCGATCTGCTCCAGATGGCCAAGTGGGTTGGCCCGCAGTGCGAAGCCGCCGAATACGAAGATCTGTCCGAGGAGAAAAGTCTCACCCTGGACTGCGTTGTGGTTGATGATCAAAGAAGCCATCGGGCCTAACGGTGACGACACAGAGGAACTCTCAATGAAAGCACCAATGTCGGTGTCAAAACCGGCGGATCTCGGGTAGGGGGTCCCGAACTATGCGTCTAGGCGGATGGTAACAGGAGACAAGGGACACGATGTTTTTACCCAGGTTCGGGCCCTCTCGGTGGAGGTAAAACCCTACTCATGCTTGATTAATATTGATGATATGGGTAGTACAAGAGTTGATCTACCACGAGATCGGAGAGGCTAAACCCTAGAAGCTAGCCTATGGTATGATTGTTGTTCGTCCTACGGACTAAAACTCTCATGTTTATATAGACACAGAAGAGGGCTAGGGTTAAACAAAGTCGGTTACAATGGGAGGAGATCTTCATATCATATCGCCAAGCTTGCCTTCCACGCCAAGGAAAGTCCCTATCCGGACACGGGATGAAGTCTTCAATCTTGTATCTTCATAGTCCGGGAGTCCGGCCAAAGGTCATAGTCCGGCCATCCGGACACCCCCTAATCCAGGACTCCCTCAAGGACCCTATGGTGTGGAGGGATGGATGAACAGTAGACGGTGGAGGGGTGCCCGTGGAGGGGTGGTTGAACAGTAGCCGGTAGAGTAGCACGCGGTGGAGGCTGGATGAACAGGAGCCCGTGGAGGCTGGAGGAGGTCGACGGTAGCCCGTGGAGGCTGGAGGAGGTCGACGGTGGAGATGAACAGTATCCCGTGGAGTCCCGTTTTGCGGTACGCCACACCCCTCCCGATGAACAGGACCCCCGTTTCGACCGTAGGAGGTCCGTTTCGTCCGTTTTGCGGTACGCCACACCCCTCCCGATCAACAAGACCCCCGTTTCGACCGTAGGAGGTCCGTTTCCTCCGTTTTGCGGTACGCCACGCCCTTCCCAATCAACAGCCGTTCCGAACGTAGGAGGTCCGTTTCCTCCGTTCTACGGTACGCCAGGCCTTGTTTCCATCGCCTGTTCCGTCCAAGCCCTCCCGATTAACACGACGACGCATTCTGTTCCGACCCAGCCGGTTGGCTCCCACGCGTTCCGTTGCCTCCTGATGAACACGACGCATTCCGTTGCCTCCCCATGAACACGAGGCATTCCGTTGCCTCCCCATGAACACGACGACGACGTTGTTTCTCCGTTTCGACTCAGCCATGTACACGAGCCCTCGCCGTACGTATGCGCGAGTAAGCATTCGAGACCCCGCCCGTATGTACACATACGTGGCCGTATTTTCTTTCTTGCACCCTGACTGCTGTACATACGTGTCCATGCTACATGCGCGCCTCTACTGTGACACGTGCGCGCCTCTACATCGACCAGTATGTACGTACACGTTCGCGACCAGAATGACAATAATACGTACGCTTCGACCAGGTGGGTCCCGACTGTCAGGCACTTCCTTGCCTGCATAGATGTAGCTGGTGGGTCCCAACAGTCAGGGGGCGAATCAATTTTTTTTGCCCGGACGCACTTCCTTGCGTGCAAAGATGTAGCTGGTGGGTCCCAGCAGTCAGGGGGAAACATTTTTTTCGTGAAATACGGTGGCCCGTCCGGTGGGTCCCCGCTGTCAGGTGGAGGAATAATTATTTTGCACGTAATAAGGAGGCACTTCCTTGCTGCGGCCGTGGACCCAGCTGTCAGCCTCTCCATGTACAGTCCACGTCCAATGGAAGCCGTTCCTTGACCACGTTGACCACGCCGCGCCGAGAGCACCAGGGTGGTGGACGACGGCGAGGCCTAGGAAGGGGACGACGCGGAGCCGGGGAAGACGCGGTAGTGGATGCCCATGCATAGAGGAGTACGGGGGTTCACTGGTTCGTTGCGGTGTGAGGTTGCCGTCGCCGCAGAATAACAGGGGGTGTGGGTGAGCAGAGGGATGGCCTGGCCAGCAGTGGGAGTAGTAGGGGGCGGTGAGGCCTCCGCCGCATCGCAGCCGCCCACTGGAGGCAGGAGCACGAGGCACAACCGGCGCTGGTTTGGGCGGCTGGAGCAAGAAGACCAGAGGTTGAAGAAGCACTACGGCCGTTGGATGGAAATCGTACGGTCACTGGAGCTAGAATCGTGCATATTGACTAAGTTGATAAAACCCTCCGTCCTCGTCAACTTAGTAGGCCCACAAGTCAGCCTGCCACTATACTGGGTCCCAGCTAACAAGGGAGTATTCACTTTTTTGTGCGTAATAAGGAGGCACTTCCGTGCGTGCAAAGATATAGCTGGTGGGTCCAAGCTGTCAGCGGCGGTAACATTTTTTCGCGAAATACAGAGGCCCTTTCGGTGGGTCCCTGATGTCAGGTAGAGTAATCATTATTTTGCACGTAGTAAGGAGGCCTTTCCTTGCGTGCGGTCGTGGACCCAGGTGTCGGCCTCTCCACGTACAGTCCACTTCAGATGCATGTCGGTCGTTGACCACGTTGATCAGGCCGCGCCGAGAGCACCAGGGCGATGGACGACGGCGAGGCCTAGGAAGGGAACGACACGGAGGCAGGGAAGACTCGGCAGTTGTTTCCCACGCGGAGGGGAGTACGACTGTACGAGGGTTTACTAGTTCGTCTGTCGTCGCCAGAGAATAACAACAGCTGTGGGTGAGTAGAGGGATGGCTAGGCCAGCGATGAGAGTACGGTGGGGCGGTGAGGCCTGCGCGACAGCAGAGCCGGCCGTGGGGAGGAGGGAGCAGGTAGTCCCGCCGGCGCTCGTTTGAGCGGCTGGAGCAGGAAGAGCAAAGATTGAAGAAGCACGACGGCCGTTGGATGGCCATCCAACAGCCACTGCTTGTGCGTCAACCTTTTTTTAGGAAAGCCTCAAATCTGTGGAAAACAACATACAACCCATCTGCCACTATTTCTAATAATTTACAGCCCATTTGCTAATTCTTAAGGTTTTTTTTTGGAGCCCATATTCTTTTTGTTAGCATTACAGCCCATATTGTGGCCACGGTTAAAAAATTATACGAAATTTTGCATATTTCGGTGCGGTCCAAACTGTTTTTAATCTTGAAATTTCAACTCACATTCAAACTGGTTTTAAAAATAAATGTATATCAATATAAAATTCAACAAATTCTCCACGCATAAAAATTAATGTAATTTAAAATCTTGAAATAAAAAAAAGATATTGAAACTAATTGCCGGTTTAATGTGTTTTAAAAATGTACAACCCATTTCTCATTACTGATGGGCCATTTTCTCGGCCAGCCGAATGAAAGCTCTCATCGTCTTGAAAGATTTGTAGCCCAATAGGCATGACAAAACGACTTACTTGGCAAATCACAAAAAAACCAGGCTGTGACCGTGGACCCAGCTGTCAGCCTCTCCACGTACAATACTCTTCTGATGGAATGTCGTTAACCACATTGACCACTCCGCGCCGAGAGCACCAATGCGGTGGATGACAGCGAGGCCTAGGAAGGGGACGACGCGGAGCCGGGGAAGACGCGATAATGGATGCCCACGCGGAGAGGAGTACAAGGGTTCACTGGTTCGGCTGCGGTGTGAGGCTGCCGTCGCCGCAGGGCCTGGCTAGCGGTGGGAGTAGTAGGGGGCGATGAGGCCTCAACGGCAGCACTGCCGGCCACTGGAGGCAGGAGCAGGCGGTCTCCCCGGCGCTGGTTTGGGCGGCTGGTGCAAGAAGAGCAACGATTGAAGAAGCAACAGAACCGTTCGATTCAAATCCAACGGTTACTGCTGCTAGAATTGTTTGTTGACTAAGTTGACAAGCCCTGCGTACGCGTCAACTTAGTAGGCCCACAGGTTAGCCTCCCAACCGGTGCGCCCCAGATGTCAGTGGGAGGAATCATTTTTTTTCGCGTAATAAGGAGGCAGTTGATTGCGTGCGGCCAGGCCAACGGAGGGAGTAGGGTGGGCCGGGGAAGCCTGCGCGGCATCATAGCGGGCCACAAGAGGAGGGAGGAGGCAGTCCTACCGGCGCTAGTTTAGGCGGCTGGAGCAGGAAGATCAGAGATTGAAGAAGCACGTCAGCCGTTGGATGGACATCCAACAGTTACTGCTGCTAGAATCGTGTGTTCACTGACAAAGCCTTGCGTAAACAAGTCAGCCTTGAAATCTGTGGCGTGTATAGCCCATTTGCTATTATTTTTATAATTTTTACTCATTTTCTAATTCATATAGAATTTATTGCAGTCCGTTTTCTATTTTTAGAATTGCTGGCCATTTTCTGGTCAGTACCAGGGTCAAAAAATTAACTAAATATGTGGGAAATTTTGAAAATTCGTAAATTTTTGCTGGGGAACGAAATATTCTTATCAAAAAATTAATAGCCATTCTAAAACAAATTTAAAAATAAATTAGTACTATGTTATGTTAAATCCAATGAAATACGTATAAGATATCAGTGAAGAACAAAAACAAAAAAAAAAGAAACTAATATCCCATTTGCTATATTTTTTTTGGAATTTTCAACCCCTTTTGATATTACTTTTAACAGACATTGACCATACTCTTTGGCCAGGACGGAATGTATCCCTCCTCGTCTTGAAAGATTTGCAGCCCAGTAATTCGGAGAAAACAAATAGGCCTAGCTTGGGTATTCTTCAAAAAGAAATACTGGACTACCTATTTTCCCAAAGAATTGGTGCATGAGCATTTAGCTTTATTTATTTATTTACTTATTTATATTTAGGGGACCATGAGCATGTACGCGCCGGATTCATGTGAGAGCCTCCCTTCTAGTTAATTATGGGCTTCTTTATTGGGCCTTCATTAGTGGGCCGCATGTTATCAACAAGTGGAAAATGTGTTCCGTACGAAAAATAGTATGAGCTACGTATGGTACGGGGCACTAAAGGATCAAACCGTGCAATGACTTCCCAAACATTGTGTTTGTCGTTCTAACAACACATTTATTCAACCAACAGACGAAATATACTACTGATTGTACATTGAAAATAGCAGCAACCACAACCAGGGCTGGGGGTGCAACGGAAGCAGTAAGCAGGCTAAAAGAGTGAAGACGCAGCTCTCTCTTCTAAACCAAACATCAGCCATCATTACAAAAGGGCTACCAAAAAGGAACAAGTGTATGCATCAAACTAAATAAAGATCCTACTATACCAAGTGTATGCATCTAACTAACTGGCTCAGTTAGATGTTACTATTTATTAAGCTGTGGAGATTGACTGACGGATTGAACCAGATGGGTGCCTGATGGGGGAAACTCCAGCCAGCAGGTCGAAGTCTGATACTTGCGACCCTCTCTCCTACTTTGGGCTGCAGAGCGTGGTGGCACATATCAGGGTATGGTGCATGCAGAGACGCATGGTACACTGTGTACACACAGTTTTGCCTGATGAATGAAACCGCGTTGCCATCATGATCCTTGCCGCCGGTTATCTCCTGGTTAATCGGATAATTCAGTCCGAAAAACAAAGAGCGTGTACCAAGGCTACTTACCAGCCTCCAGTCAAAAATTCCTGAAGGCCCAGAGAAGCTGGGATCCTGCTCAAAGACCTTGCAGTGACTGTGATTGTATTCCGCGAAACAACACGTCCGGTACGTGCGAACGATCATCAATCTTTCGCCGTCATCTGATCGAGCCAAGAACCACCTGCAACTGCCATGCCGCTTTTCTTTGAAAGGTTCTGGGATTAGGAAGGGTAGGGACACCAGGCGGCCTATAACATCATATCAAGTTGGAGTCAAATAAAAAAAGGGCTCTTGATTTAGTCAATCTTAAGAACAACATGTTATGAGCATGAATATTTTTTCAGTAAATGTTGACAGTAATATAAGCAAGCCATCATGATATCATAGGAAAGTAACATACTGCTGTAACAACCGTTTGTAGCGATGACTGGAGTAGGCCAACAATACGTCCAACCATAGAAGGAGTCGACAATGTAAATGAAGCCCTTGTGTTCAATGACATCAGAGAACCATGGAGGATGTATGATCCTGCGATAGACGTGCAGATTTATCCACTTACCGCAGTGACCCGTCAGATAGGCGAGACCGCGGTTGAAGAACGCAATTAGCCTGAAGTCTTTATAATTCGCAGATCTTGTGGGCACTTGGCAGATTACAACCTTGAGCAAATCAAACTTGGTATCATGTTGGCTACTGTAAGATTCCGAGTATTCTAGGCCGCGGTGCCAAAGCAGTGCAGTGTTAATCGAAGGAAGGGGGATCAATCGCCGGGTGTAGACCTCCACGAGCATCCAGCTGCCGCGACCGTCGACGAGCACCATCCAAGACGTGTTCATGCCGACCCAGTACATACCGTTAATGTAGTTGAGGCTGACGGGGATCGGATCGCAGTCAAGGGGGTTGATGCTCGCAACCCTATGATCGTTATGCTGCGTGACACACCGTTTCTGAAGATCAGGCGGCATCAGCAAGCAAGGAGCTGGCTTAAAAGGCTCTGGCCTGAGGGCTTTGAGTAAACGGTACAGCCCCGACGAGCACACGGCGAGCGGCATGGTACTGAGATTGTCCACACGCGAAACAATGAGCTTGATTACCTCTGTGGGGAGCGAATTCCAGCCACTCTTTCGGCGAACGCTGCTCGGTTCTGCCATTGTTAGTGCTTGGGTTTTGGACGAGGGGGGAAGGCACCTTAGTGGGGATGGAAGATTGGATGAGATTATGTGCGGACAAAGATGGAGAAGCGAATATGTGCTGCGGGAAGTGGACGAGTGATGATGACTACAGCACGCCGCTTGACTTACGAGACACATACTAGCAGCATAGGGTCATGTCGATGCCAGACAACTTGCTTGAGTGATCACAGTACTGGTACTCCCTACAGTGCTATGCCCTAACTTGCTTGAGTAGAGTAGTAGAGTAGGACTCTGCTCTACTACTAGCACCGGAGGAGTAGTATATTCTAATCTAAAATAGTTACAAACTTCAATGCCCGAGCGTGGAACGACTACGAACCGTGCTCAAAGACCGTGTCCACGTGGTGTTTGGACTTATATGCAAAAAATAGCAAGATGCCCGTGCATTGCACGGCACACCATCATCACCAACTCGGTTTTTTCTCTACTCCTACTCCTATAAAAGACTCAGTTGGTGATGATGGAGGCGAGGAGGCGTGTTCAGCCGGGCGTGCAGCGGACGGCGCAACACTATTTGATTTGTTATAAAAAAAACAAAGAAGAGTAGTAGAGATAGAGACATAGGGAGGAGCACGAGGTTGTGGGAGATAAGGATGAATGAGGCAAGGCCTTATCTATAAATGTGGAGAGAATTGCGGGTATCTTTTGTAAAATTGTCATAGTTGGCTTTCTATCCGTCAGATATAGATCGGACGGTCTATATTACAAGATGGCAGGCATACCATCATCACCAACTGGGTTTTCTATAAGAGTAGATATAGATAGATAGAGACTAGGGAGTACTAGTAAGGACACCATCTACTGCTTCGTGTACTACTCCTGCGCTCCATTCGGCGGCCGCAACGTCCCCTACAGCCACTCCCTCTTGCGCTACATTCGGTGGGCGCTGTTAAAATTTGGGGAGCGCACTCTCGCGACTGCTGGCAGCCACGACTTCACCGACGACGACTCCTTCCCCGACCTCGGCAACCTCTTCCTCAACGACATGGGCGACAACCTCAACGCCAACGGTGCTGCTCCCGTTGCACCGTATGTGTTTTGGTCCTTCCTGTTCGAAATCGTGGTAGACATGTTTCTACTCTGTATCCTACTAATATTCTAGTCCACATGATTAGCTTCATCTCTGCTATAGCCGTCATGATTTATTTTGTGCTTATTCGGATTAAATCTCGTAGTAACTTGCTCATATATTCAACTGGCGCAACGTCCCCTACAGCCACTCCCGTTTCATGGACAGCCTGGTCGATGCCTCCAAGGAGCCCTTCGTCCACTGCTATGAGTGCCCGATGCCGTTTTGTGGCTCGCCGATGGACATGGTGCATCACCTCATGGATGCGTGCAGCGGTCACTGCTGGCCCTTGGTGGAAAACATCAAGTACGAGACGTGCTACCCGTTCACCATGCTGGAGTCGCTGGAGGATCACCGCCGCCTGCTAGTCTCGGAGGAGGACGGCAGCGTCTTCCTCTTGATCGTGGGCACCGGCGAGGCCCGTGCAGGCCGCCGCCCCGTCTTTGTAATGTGCATCAGGGGCGACGCCGCTAACGCTGACACTGACACGAGGCCGATGTACGGGTGCGTGGTCAGTGTTACTACCTCTCCAGGTCGCATGGGCGGTGACACCGGCCTCATCGAACGGACTTGGACTCTGGGGAGCTGGGACTATCCCGCCAATGTGGACTTGGAAAACCCATGGCATCCTTTACCCGCCAATGCGGTGCACGGGGACTCCAAGAAGGTTCACCTGGACATACGCATTATCAAGTTAAATGTTGATCATTAGTCTTCGCTCAATGTAATCTGCTGTCTAAGCATGTGGAGACTTCCATGCAGGATCTTGCTCTATTGGAGTATCGCGCATGAATAAAAGTGTATCCGTTTATGGTTTAGTCTAGAATCTTCCATGTATGAATTTTTACTACAGTACTGGTGAAAGACTTACGATGAAATATTTCTTACATATCCTCTGCCCCCTTGCAAGTCATCCTGATTTAATCCCTCCGTCTAGGTGTATAAGGGCATGGTTAATCCCCCCAACTGTTGACTATAAGAAAGTGCCATGTCATCTGTAACCAACATGTATAACAATCGATACTCAAAAACTAATTCTTAAAGATCATTTCTTGCAAAGCACAATAAGTGTTATTTCTTCACAAGTTTTGGATGCAGGTTGAATAGTTGAACGCTTTTGTTTGCAAAAGATACCTTTTATCTATTTCACCCGGATGTTTGTGAGCTCTAGAGATGAAATAATATCCGAAGAAACCTATCGATATCCGTTACACATGAGATGACCCCCACATCCTTTGTCAAAATAAACAACTCTCCGACCAATGCATTTCACTCTTCGGTGCAATGCACGGGCACCTTACTACTATAGATTAGTACGACCAAAAATTGAACTAACATTATATATAGTACGATAAATGCTGATGCATGTCACCTAAAATTATATCATTCAAAACTATGTTCAAATACGAATCCAACGATATAGTTTTTGTTGACATGCACTAACATTTTGTCAATTAAATCTTCAGTCAAATTCAATGGGGGACTAATAAACCATGACCAATGTAGTACAAGTGTAGAGGGCAGCGCTGCACGGGAGTCTCACCTCTCACCCCGCTCGTGGTGCGGCAGTAAAGCCGTCATATCACAAAACCCAACCACTCCTAGTAATAAGTGGCCTGGTAAAATAAACGGACAAGCAACCATCACATCCCTCCGTCTTTTTTGCATTTCATCTCTCTGCATTTATTTTCTCCGGTTCATCTCGCACACTCGATCCCTAGCTACTACTCCTAGGGCCAGTTCTTTTGGCGGCTTCCTCAGCTTTTCCCACAAGACTAGTCACAATGGAGAGTAACAATAAGGCGCCTCACTCATTTATTTGGGCTTCTAAACTACTACTCCGTCCTGGTTTATTTCTCACCATTGTAATTTGTGCTAAATTTTGACCAAAGTAACTGATAAAATGTTACTCCCTCCGTCTAGGTGTGTAAGTCATCTTACGAAAACCAAATAATCCCAAAACACTTAGGCGCGGTGCATTAACTTCTACCTCGTTTCTTGTTTCTTGACATATCAACCAATAAAAGATAAAGAGTGTGCATGCTTTTAATGACTTGAGATATCAAACACGACATGCAGTGGTTAGTTCATTGCATGCAATACTATTAATTAGCAAATAAACATTAATGTTTCTTGTTTTCTCCTCCTCCTTGGTCACGGTGCACAATCTAAGATGACTTACTCACCTAGACGGATGGAGTAGTGCATGTGACATGCACTAACATTTCATTCGTTAAATTTATGATCAAAATTTGACACAGATTATAATGGGGACCAATAAACCAGGACAGAGGTAGTAGTTATGGGATTACTAATCTAGAAGCCTAAAAGAACTGGCCCCTGGTACTCCTACTAGTAGTAGTACTCTAAGTTGGAATTCCAATTGCACGGCACAACTTGTTAGGCAAAAAATTCGATATAGGGTGTAGGAAGCAGTTTGGGAATTTGCATGCCTTTTCAAGCAGTGAGATACTCCGTACAAAGTACAACAGAGAAATAACCATAGAGAAGGAAGCTAAAAGTAAACAATCAAACGAGCATTTTTGCATTTGTTTTGCATTGAATCGTTTCACAAGCTTGACTAGTGTTATTTTTCTACTTCTACAAAAATTGCATCGTAATGTTAAAACGTGCATTTGCACATACATAAGTAATAGTAGTACTCCCTCCGTCTAGGTGTACAAGTCTTCCCTCCTTGTTGGTCACCGTGCACAACCAAAGATGACTTATTGACCTGGACGGAGGGAGTAGCACAGTCTGCAAGCATATATCGAGAGAGACGTGTAGTTCGATAGTATATAGTAAAGTTTGTGTGCTATATGCACGTACTTGCAAAATGCGTAATAATACACAACGTTTCCAAACTTTCCCTTTTACATACTTAATTAAGGATGCTAAAAATTCCTGAACGTTCAGGATTTATAATTTGCGTCCCAAAACTAATGAGATCGCCTTACAAAACAAAAACTATACACCTCCTAAAAGCCACGACGCTCGCAGGAGCTCTTGCGGCGCGCCACGAGTGCCCTGGTGCACGGCCATTTCCCATTGCGCCGACACAACGCCTCTTCCTCAGCGTCGCAACTCGCGAGGTGCTGATTGGTGGCTTGCCGGCGGGCGAGCGCGATATCACCGGTGTGGTGATCCGGCGCCAACAGGTACTCCTCCTCGCTGGAAGCGTGCACCCGGTCCACGTACCGCCAAGCGTAGATGAGGCGTTTGGGCCCGACTGCACTCAGGGCGTCGGCACGGGCGTCCTCTGCCACCCTCACGACCCTCTCATGAGCCTTCTGCCAAAGAGCCAATTGCCTGACTCTCTCGGACGCGACATAGGCCTCTCAGGCAGCTTGTTCTGCGGTGCGCTTCTCCTCCTCGGCCTTCTTCTCCGCCTCTATTTTTGGCGCGCTCTGCTGGAGGCAAAGCCTCCCACAAGGCGACATCCATTTCTTTCCAAAGCTCCTCAAGGCTGGGGGGCTCGGTGGGCGGCGTGGCGTTCTCCTTGTAGCGGGGAGCCGACGCGTCCTCCGACGCGCGTGCTGGTGAGATTGGGAACGCCGACGCGTCCACCTCGACGCGTCGCGGCGAGGAGCGGAACACCGACGTGTCCTCCTCGACTAGTGGCGGCGAGGAACGGAACGGCGACGCGTCGCGTCGCGGCGAGGAGCGGAACACCGACGCGTCCTCCTCGACTAGTGGCGGCGAGGAACGGAACGGCGACGCGTCGCGTAGCGGTGAGGAGCGGAACACCGACGTGTCCTCCTTGACTAGTTGCGGCGAGGAATGGAACGGTGACGTGTGATCGTCCGCGCGGTGCAGCGAGGGGCTCCTAGGGCTTGGGAGGGGCGATGCCATGGTGGTCGACGTGAGAGGGAGGGGGAGGAGATAGCGATGAACGTGAACATGAGGGGGAGGAGATAGCGATGTCGTGGGAGGCGCAGTATTTATAGCGAGCAATGGCACACCTACGTAAGATATGGACTGAGCTGCCCTGACTTAACTACAGGTCCAGTTGCGTCACTGACATGTGGGCCAGTCTCCTGTTGGGCCAATATGTCAGTGACCCAATGCACGTGAAGTTAAGTAAAAGCTACATGGGCATATTTGTTGGAGTAAATTACGGGGGAGCGAAGGGGTGGAAATATTTCTGGTCACAATGGATTGGACGAGCATGGGGGGAGGAGAGTCATGCATGCAGATTTTTTCACACGGGGTGGAGTGGTGGGACCGCCGAAGGGAGAAGGAGAGTTTGGCAGGCATATTGTTTCCACACATGGAGAGGAAAAGATTTGGAGACGAATGGGCTTCCTGCAGGTATGGGGAACGATGCATAATAAGTCATATTGCATGCCGGGCTAGGTATAGTCTCAAGTCATTAAAAACATACACGCCCCACACATGTTCATATTTCAAGGTGCACTAAATTATTGCATGCGATGATTAAGGCTGGCCATAATTGTGGTATCTTAGCTGGTGTCATGCACACGGGAATAGTGAACATGCTGATGTGACAAAGAATTAAAGAAGAGGGGGGGGGGTAGAGTAACTAGTGTTCATGCATGCATTGGTAAACACATTTTTTTGTGAAGAACGACAACATTAGTTGAGTACTTTTGCAGACTTCAAAAACTATTCCACCGCCTCTACTATCTTGCTAAGAGTAGGTGAAAATTTTGAATCGATCCCTTTAAACTAGAAGGGAGGTAGTGGTACTCTAATAGCCAGGTGTGTAAGTCATCTTACAAAAACCAAATAATCTCAAAACACGTAGGTACGGTGCATTAACTTCTACCTCATTTCTTGTTTCTTGACATATCAACCAATAAGAGATGAGGGTGTGCATGCTTTTAATGACTTGAGACTATCAAACATGACATGTAGTGGTTAGTTCATTGCATGCAATACTATTAATTAGCAAATAAACATTAATGTCTCTCGTTTTCTCCTCCTCCTTGGTCACGGTGCATAGCCTAAGATGACTTACTCACCTAGACGGAGGGAGTATCAACATTCACAATGTCAAATCAATATTTTTACACTCATTATAAAACATAGTTCTTATACCCATTATAATCAGTATTGTAGATATTGATATTTTTAGTATAAATTTGGTCGTGGGATTTCATTGATGCCTGTCAAAGCATGGAGGAAGCGGAGCTTAGGGCTTGCATTATCGGTCTCTACATAGGTATTTCTCTTCATAATCCTGTAATTTTAGAGACTGATTGCGCTTTTGTGGTAGCGTCTCTTGCATCGGGGGACTATGACAGGTCTGCTGCTATGCGTGACCTGAAGATGAAAGCGTTGAGCATCTTGAAGTTGATCAACAATCTTCGATTGTCAAAGATTAGCCGTTCGGCCAATAAGGTGGCACACTTAATCGCTAAGTATAGCTTTGACAATAGATTAGATGGTATTCTTGTAAATAACGTACCGCCCTGTGTGGTGAATATTGTATCGAATTAGTGTACTGGTGTGGCTGGTTAATTAATATAAGGTGGTGTTCAAAAAAAAGTATAAATTTGGTCAAACACTTTGCAAACGGTTGACGGGAGTAAAAAGGACCAGAGGGAGTATCATGCATGCGGAGTAGGCAAAAAAATTGCCCATTTATAGCCGGTCGAAGTCTCAAACGGCGCGACCGCGCGAGGGAGGCGAAGGTCGTGGGAGGCGCGACAGTTGACGGAATTAAGTGAAGTTACATCCACGCGCCGGCATGGCGTGCGAACAGGCAGAAGCTATACCGTCAGGCCTATGATATGGGTCTAGTAGACATGACATCTAGTGGGTCCCGCATAGTTCTCGAGAACTCTTTCGGGGCTTGCAGCTGTTTATCCACCGGGCAAGCCAGCAACCCCATGTCGTTCGCACCGCCTACTCGTCCCCGTCTTCTACCTCACAACAGTTCGCTCCCAGTCATCCCGTCCTTTCACACTAGTTCGCTCCCAGTTTTTGCGGGGTACAACAGTTCAACTTCTCCTAACCCTCCTCCAAAATCCATGGCCTCCCAAATCTCCATGGTCGCCGCTGAGTACCAGGTTAGAGCCATCACCGGCGATCAGTTCATCGTCATCTACACACGTGGATCCGCGATGGTGAAAGCATGGCTTGCTCACTTCCTACGCATGTTCAACAGTTCAACGGGTGAGTGGGTCGCCGGGCTAGATGTTGAGTACACCACAGTCCTGGGATGAGAGAAGGATCTAAAGGACGGAGAGAGGAAGAAGCCCGCCGTTATCCAGGTTTGCGTACATAACATTTGCTTGGTCTCCCACATATGCCATGCCGACGTTGAGTGCCAGGATTTTAAGAACTTCCTCAAGGACAAAAGAGTGAAGTTTGTTACTATAGGCTTTAAGAACGACAGGGATGTCCTTCGTCGAATAGGTCTCGTTGTAGGCCAGCCCTTCAATCTCTAGAAGGCAAGCCTGATGTCCTCCTCCCAACCTTCAATGCTGACCCTGGCAGCAACCATGATTGATCCTTCGTACGCTAAACTGAAGAAACCTCATCACGAGTTTCATCATGCATTGGAGTCGAAGACATTAGATGAAGATCACATCCTGTACGCAGCAATGGATGCCTACCTTTGTTTAAATATCTACAAGGGTTGGATGAAGAAGCAGAGCCCAATGTCCAGTTCAAGCAAAGAAGCGTCGGCGAAGAGGAAGAGGAAGAGGGACGAGGACGAAGTCGAGGACGTGGACTCGGACTCCGAGTAGGTGGCAGTGCCGTCGCTCATGCTGGTTCTACTGCAGTGTCAAGAAGACTAGTTGCTTAGTTTATTTTCAAGGGTGTGTTGTGCTGAGGCCCCAACAGAACTATGTTTATGTTCTTTCTCGTTATTTGAACTTTTTGGTACGTACAGTAGTACTAGTACTATGTCTTACTACTGTTCTTCTTGCAGTTGGTACTACTGCTCGTATCTTCGTGTTCCTACTGTACTTAATACATTCGTACTAGTAGTATAATTTGGGTCAGTCGATTTGTGAAAGAAGTTCGACGGAGCGAAGGAAGAAGATGACAGAAGAGGTGGAAGAAGCCCTTCTAGCCATCCATGTTGCATCAAACGGCTCACATGAGTCGACTGACCCAAATTGCTCCTTCAGATTGCAGGATCCACGTGGAATTCAAGGTCTCGAAGGTAGATTCCGTGTCCGCACCCAGTTTGCGCGCGCGACGGGCTTCCGCCGCGACAGCCACCATGCGCGCCTCCTCCGCACGGGCGGAGACGTCAATGACACGCTAGTTCCTCCTCGCCGGCGTGCTGGAGCACGCGCTTGTCCTCCTCTTTGTACGCTACGTGCATAGACGCGGATCCACCAGCTGCTCGCGTGCTTGGCAATGCGGCGGCATGGCGAGGAGGGATTGCAGACGACGTGAGTAGGCGAGCCTTCGGCTTCATGGCACAGGGATGGCGGCGACACGGCGGTGATGTGCGAGAAATTGTTGGCCAGAGCAGGCGGGCGCCGGCATGCGCAACGGCGGCGGCGACATATTGATGAGTGCGCGTGTGGGATCTTACTTTAGTTTTATATAAGGTTGGTCAAACTTAAAAGAAAACCGTACTAGTACACGTAAACATTAGACTTAGGCAACACTTTTATTAGTTTTTTTTGAAGTTAGTACCACAACCACGATACGGAATCCTATGCAAGCGCGTGAACCGCGGCCGCACGGTCGATCGAACGGTGCGTCACCGTGTCGCGCTCGAAGGACATCCACCGAACCTTTGTGTGTGTGTGAAAACAATCCTCGAATATTACTCAACTTTTTTTTCCTGGGAAAGTTCTTGACGCTGCAATATTTCCATATATTTGAATTTAGCTCCAGTTTGTGTTTATTTGGATTTGGACGTTTTAGGTGGCCCTAGTTTTTTTAATACTTATTTTGTGTGTGTGTGACTAAGAGAGAACGTGTGTATGTGTTCATATGTGTGTTGTGGCGGAAGGGCAATGTGGAGACGGTGTGCGTGTGATACAGACATAGAGAGGTGTGAATGTGCAAATGATCATGCATGAGTGAGACATAAACAGATGCCGATACGTTGTGTATACATGAGAGAACGGTCTTCTAGTTTACTTGTGTGTGTGTGTGTGTGAGAGAGAGAGAGAGAGACAGAGAGACAGAGAGACAGAGAGAGATAGAGAGAGAGGAGCATCCGTAACACAACAACCATCTCTCTCGATTCATCCGTCCCTCGCACGATCGCATGCATCAACGCGCACATTTTGACACCCTCACCCGGCCCCTGCCCACCTCAAGGCCCGCACAATCTCTTCGTGAATACCCATTTCTCTCCTTAGGTTTGTTTTCTCTCAATATCTGACACACACACACACACACACACACACACACATGCAGCACAACACACACACACACACTCCCCCGAGCACACAATTCATCCCCATCCAAGGTTATACGGCGACCACTCTCGCTTGTGCTTCTTTGCACCCCAAAATGCACAACACCTCAATAATCAAAGAGGGCATAGAGCAGATCAAAGACGACGACCACACCGCGCTAGAGAATGCGGGGTCATTTGGAAGCAGGGTGATGTGATGACGGCTGACTGACTCCTCCCCCCACCCTCTTTCTCTCTTGCACAAAATTACCAATCCCTCTCTCCCCCGCACAAAATTGTCAATCCCTCAACCCATGAGATCCTTCCCCTCTCGTCCATGTTTTTCCAGCTCTCTCATCAAACATGTTGTCTCTTCTCCTTCCACGTATACAGAATCCGGATACACACGCATCTCACGTATATTACATGTCTCCATCTTTCTCACAGACCTAACTTCTTCCTCCCTCTTTCTCTCTCTATCTCTCTCTCTCTGTCTTGTTAGGTTTGTCTCCTACTCTCTCGTCCACATACATACAATCTATCCCGCCCTATCTACTCCATCTTTAAAAGCTCTCTGTGCACGTTTCATTCACACATTGGGATATGTCGAAATGTTGCTTCTATAATGGCTGATGTAGAGTTTTGGTTGTTTTTGTTGCATCCTACAAAGTAATAACTATGAAATGCATTTAGATTCTCATTTGACTGGGATTATATGAGTTTGAGCATGTTGTGAAGTACTATAGACCTTGTATACATCTTGGGATTCGACAATGATTGTAACTATTGAATTGTATAGACCATTACATTCGAAGTCAATAGCCTAATATATTTATTTCACAATTTCAACAAATGATTAGTTCACTACAAACTAAGTAAACAAATGTGTACTCCCTCCGTTTTTATTTAAGTCCGCGTATTAGCATTGGTCAAAGTCAAGTTTTGTAAACTCTCAGAAAGCTTATAACAAAAAATATTAACATATACAATAACAAATAAATACCATTAGATTCATTATTGAATGTACTTTCACATCATACATATTTGTTATGGTAAATGTTTATATTTTTATATAAACTTGGTCAAACTTTAGGAAGTTTGACTTCGGTCAAACCTAATATGCAGAGTTTACTACTACTACTCGCTAGTTGCTTAGCCGAATCACTCAGCACACCCACGGGGAGTCCAGTGTCACAAAATTTTGAGGTCGGCGGGAAAATCTCCCGCGACCCTGATTCGAGTAGTGGGAAGTTACCATCATAGCCTTCGGAACAGGCCTACGGATGACGCTTGGTAGGGGGCTATTTTCGTAACTTCAGGTTCACCCTACCCAGCCAACCCCACCCCGGCGCCCAGAGTAGTACACTTGAATACTCCCCATTTTCTATCCCCACCGCAAAATAGACTTCTCCACGGCACCGCAGCCTTTGTGCTCCTCCCCTTTACATGGGCGCACTCGTCCACCGCAGCGCATCTGCCTCATCGACGACCTCATACGCCGCACTAGAGCCGGTCCACCGTCGTCGTCGTACACGGAGCCTCTTCCCCGGCATCGTCTTCCACGGTCTCGGATCTGCTTCCCGGAAGCCGACGCCAAGCGCAGAAGTACCACCGTCGTGGACAATGAACTGACTCTCGTTGCCGACCATGACTCACAGAGGCCGCCGCGACCATCGTTCTCCTCCTCGATTGGTAATGTGTGTATTGAATCAGTTAGCAGTACATGTGCAGTTACAATTTTGTTCATACCTACCCTTCAAATTTCCTGGGTGCTATTGTTCCCGTAAAAGTAATTGGTTATAGCCTCCATTGTCCAACAGAATATCAGCTTGTAATTGTGCGTCGCTCCTGTATCGCGCTCTGCTTGGGTAGGTTTTTCATCAGCAACCAATAGTGTGGCAAATGATGGAAAGGTTTTTAGAACTAGCAAGATGCCCATGCGTTGCACACATCAAGATGCATTTGTATGAGTAGTTTATCTTGTGGGAGAAAAGGATGAACGAGGGAAGGCCTTATTTGCAAATCTGGAGAGGGGTATGTGTATCTTTTTGCAAAATTCCCATTTGTTTCCTTCCTATCTGTTAGATATAAATCGGACGGCTATATTGCAAGAAAAAAAGTATGTAGAAAAAAAAGTAGACAGTAAAGGAAGTAGAGATAAATATTAAATATAAAATATAAAATAAATATAACAGTAGAGAAGAGAGTAGAGATAGCAGAGACATCGGGAAAGGATCACGCGCGCGCGGGAAAAAGCGGCCGGGCGTGCGCTAGTTTTGGCGCACGGCGTCCGACGCGCTTTATAAAATCCAACGCCCTCCCACCGCTCTGTGCCTTGCCACCGCTCTATGCCTCGCCATCGCTCTCTCCCCGCTCTTTTTCGCCTCACCGCCGCCACGCCACCATGCCGCCGCGTCGCCGGGAAACTTGGGGATACCGTGGCGTCCGCGTGCGCCCCTCCGACGGCTTCTCCGCCGAGATCCGGTTCCGTAGGATGTGCCTCGGCCTCAACAATTTTGACACCGCCAACGAGGCCGCCCGCGCGTACGACGCGGCGACGTGGCGCCTCCGGTGGCTTCATAGAACATTGAACTTCCCCAACGTGCTGACGTGGGAGCGGGCGCAGGAGCTCGCATCTCTGCCGCGGCTTAGCACCAACGAGGATCGTCGCGACAACCGGAGGCGGGAGCACCATCTCGGCATCGCCGAGATGGACGAGGAAGCCATGGCGCTGTGGCGCCAACACTTCCCACAGGACATCATCAACGAGCGCGAGTTCTACGCGCAAAGGAGGGCGGAGCGAGCTGCCTATCGCAAGGACAAGCATAGGCGAAAAGCGGACGCTCAATTGAACATGAGGCTAGGAGCAGCGTCGCCCTGGGAATCCGACGACGATCGGTATCTTCACGCCTACAGTCAGATGTCGGAGGAGGACATCACCGAGGAGGAGTCGGACGACGAGGAGTAGTTGAATTATCTTTTTTTATCTATCTATGCTGAGAATTATCCTCTACTCTCTAGTATCTACTTCTCGATCTCAACATTGTAAACGCTTTTTAAAAGTGTCGCGCATTGCGATTCTGTAGGAGATGCTCTAACATGGCAGACGAGTGCTTTAATGTTGCCCACAAGATGCGCGAGTATTACTAGTAGTATATTTTTCTTGCCATGTTGAGCTTTTAAAACTACGAGTGCGAACATACAAAGGAGCAATGAAGACCAAACACGGGATATTCGGGACATCTTCAAGGAGCATGGCAAGTTAAAGAGGAGCTGCACCGAACCTGTAAAACGAGCTTTGGTAAGTAACACCCTTCAATTACTTTCATTTAGCCTCGTGTTCTTCGATGTGTATATGTTGTAGTTTCTGTTTCTCTTAAGCGTGGTGTTCTTCGATGTGTAATAAGAAGAGTCTTAATCGTCCTAATGCTTTCATTTTTAGCTTGATGTAGGAAGTGGGTGTTCTCACCTTGTAGTCTGTTTTTATATTTCTTTTCCTTTTGAATTCACTTCTCCGAGTTCTGTTTATCTGGCTTCTACTAAATGGATCTAGGTTGCTCTGAGTATTGATCTAAAAAAGAAGTAACTTCATGTCAGGATGCAGTTCCTGCAAGGAGGGAAGTATGGTCAACCTCGAGATCACGTTTCCAAAATGAGGCTGGATTACACACAAGGTGCCAGTTCCCTAATGATGCTGGATTAGACACAAGGTGCAAATTACCAGATGATGCTGGATTACACACAAGCCAGGTGGAGTCGACAGCTGTTCGTGTCCTCGTGGCATTAGTAAAGGCTGAAAGAAAGCGTGCAACAGCCCTTGAGAATGTAGCTGAGTTCCTGAAGAAGCGAAAAGAGCAATCAGATGCTCTCTTCATCCAAGCCAAAGAAGAGATGGAAGAAGCCAGAAATAAGCTAGCAGAGGTAGAGCAGGCTAGGCGTCTCCTGCTATCTAAAACTGTTGTCAATACAAAATTTCCTTCATAATAGCTAGGTTCAAATGTTTATCCAGTCAGCATGCCTGTTGTGATGTCTGTGCATCTGCTGATGTGGCACAAAATGTTTTTTTCGGGTCATGTAATAATAGCAATTACTTTCCAAACAATAACAGATGAAGCATTGGACATGGTATAGTTCACGCGCAAGCCCGACATTCCAAGTTCAACTTCCACATCAAACTCATGTTCACAGATATCTGCACATTCATACATAATGTCCACAACCATGATTCACTTCAAAGCCAAAAAAATGTGAGGAGAGTTATAAATAAAGAAAAACCTCTACTAGTTCCTGCTACGAGTGCGAGCACAACAAGTCAAGACCATGTGTAAATTAATTATATTTTAGTCATTTTTTGTGTTCTAAAATGCCTGCCGGCTCACGGAAGGACGTGTTGCCAGCACACTCATGGATTCAATGAAGGCAGGCGGGGTAGTCTTAAGCTGGTTACACGCGGCGAGGAGGCGTGCTCAGCCGGGCCTGCAGAGAGTGTGGCCCTCTTGGCCGGCGCACCGGTTCAATGCCTGCGCTATGAGAGGTCGCGTCCATGTCAGAGCAACCACTCCCTCCAGTCCTTTTTTGTTTGGGTATAACAAAATCTCGTTTTCCATTCACATTTTACAAGTAAAATTCGTGGACAAACTTTGACCCAAAGTACGATGGGGACTAGTAAACCAGAATGGAGGTAGTAGTTTTTTTAATCAAAGAAGGGTTTCCCCTTCCGATTTTCATTGGCCTTGTTTGGATCATGGGGTTAGATCTAGTTTGGGTTAGTTGGGGGCTCAAATAACCCAAAACTATCCAAACAGGGAGGGTTAGAGTGGCTAAGTTCCATCTAACCCAACTATCCCGGTGGAGAGGTGCTTATTTGGGTTAGAGTGGGTTAGAAAATAACTCTAACTCTAACTATGTTAGAGTATCCAAATAGGGCCATTACTGAAAACCAGCATCTAAATCTAAACCATAGTATTTGCCCTAGAACTACCAGGTTCAACATCTCGCAACATAAACCCATACAACCATACGCCAAGGAGGTACGTAGTACTATGAATTCCATTTTCGCTCCATACCAATCGTTCTAAAAACCACTTACCTACTTATAACATGCCATTGAAAATTGGAACTCTTAACCCCGCTAAAAAACGATATTTTAAACGTGGCTACTCGATCTGTGGCAACTGGCGAGCCACCGCGCTCCAAGTCGTTCACCTGTGGTCCCGACCATCAACTCCTATGGATCAAATTATCATGCGAGCTGACTATTCCTACAAAGGTGCTCCACCACGTACCCGGTACCCGCGAATGCAGTAATCGTGCACCAAGGGTTTTAGGGTTTATTTGTTAATGTCGCCTTTACGTAACACTCATGTGTGTGAGACAGCGAGAGGCCGACTGCGTGCGTGTGCCTCTTCTCTTTGTATATGTACTCCACCGTTTGTCTGGTGTCCAAAAAATTATAATAACTACTAGCAATGTGCCAATGCGTTGCCACACGATCAAAGTAGATTAATACATATTCACTGATTTGATAGAAAAAAAGTCTAGTTTTGAAATACGTATATCACTAAAAATATGTTATGTTTCACTCAAAATATATTCCTTTAGCGGTTTTGATGAGATAAGGGAGGAATGTTGTTGGTTTCAAGATTCGAGAAGTGGTATATGTCTAATTTCTACTCTTACTAGCAAGATGCCCGTGCATTGCACGGAACATCAAGATCTTGTGGGAGAAAAGGATGAACGAGGGAAGGCCTTATCTGCAAATGTGGTGAAGAGTGCGGGTAAATTGCCATATTTTCCTTCCTATCCGTCAGATATAAATTGGACGACCTACATTGCAGGATGGCAGGCCCACTGAGGGAGTCCTGGATTAGGGGGTATCCGGATAGCCGGACTATATGCTTTGGCCGGACTGTTGGACCGTGAAGATACAAGACTCAAGACTTCGTCCCGTGTCCGGATGGGACTCTCCTTTGCGTGGAAGACAAGCTTGGCGATCTGGATATTATATTTCCTTCTTTGTAACCGACTCCATGTAAACCCTAGCCCTCTCCGGTGTCTATATAAACCGGAGAATTTAGTCCTTAGAGGGACGATCACAATCATAATCATCATAGGCTAGCTTCTAGGGTTTAGCCTCTATGATCTCATGGTAGATCAACTCTTGTAATACCCATATCATCAATATCAATCAAGCAGGAAGTAGGGTTTTACCTCGATTGAGAGGGCCCGAACCTGGGTAAACATTGTGTCCCTTGCCTCCTGTTACCATTAGCCTTAGACGCACAGATCGGGACCCCTACCCGAGATCCACCGGTTTTAACACCAACATTGGTGCTTTCATTGAGAGTTCCTCTGTGTCATCGCTGCAAGGCTTGATGGCTCCTTCAATCGCCAACAATGACATGGTCCTGGGTGAGACCTTTCTCCCTAGACAGATCTTCGTGTTCGGCGGCTTCGTACTGTTGGCCAATTCGCTTGGCCATCTGGAGCAGATCGACAGCTATGCCCCTGGCCACCAGGTCAGGTTCGGAAACTTGAATTACACGGCCGATATCTGCGAAGACTTGATCTTCAACGGGTTCGGGCCAGCACCTAGAGCGCCGGACAGTCACAATGAGTACGGCTTAGATCTGCTGTCGGACAATGCTCGGGATATCACCCTTACAGGAGCCCCGGACCTAAATCCGGAGCAGATAGCGTTGCCCAAGGACGGGTGGATGGACCCCACCCCGCAGGCCGCACACTCATCAGCGGTAGAGCCGAACACATGCCTCACCCCAAAGAAGCTAGACTCGTATCCGGTTGTAGGTTCCAGTCCGCGCGCTCCCGAGCCCGCCGAACCTGGTTGGGCCCCGGTAATGGAGTTCACCGCTGCGGATATCTTCCAGCACTCACCCTTTGGCGACGTGCTGAACTCGTTAAATTCTCTCTCTTTGTCAGGAGACTCTTGGCCGAACTATGTCCGGCTCGAGTGGGAAGCAGGCGACGAAGGAATTCGTTGCCCACCCACCACCCACTTCATAGCCACTGTCGACGATGTCTCAGACATGCTTGACTTCGACTCTGACGATACCGACGGTATGGATGTCGGCGCAGGAGACGATTCAGAACCAACGGGGCGCTGGACTGCCACCTCGTCATATGATATTTACATGGTGGATACGCCTAAAAAAGACGACAACGACAAACCGGAGGATAAAACCTCTGGACAAAAGCCAAAACAACGACACAGACGCTGCTCCAAGTCCAGCAACAGTAAAAATAGCGATAACAGCGCCAGAAAGATCGACACCCCAGTCAACTCCGAAGGCAACAATGACCATATGGACCCAGCAATGGAGCAGGATGAGCCAGGTCACGCCGAACACAGCTCGGAGCAGACGCCTGATCACAATGGTCCCGAGGGACGAACTCATCAAACCGCCCCGGGACAAGATCACAGTCCGAATGACAATGCATTCATGATCCCGGAAACACGCATGGAACGAGATAACCTCCACAGAAGGCTTATGGCCACTGCGAGAAGTCTAAAGAAGCAGAAGCAAAGGCTTAAGGCCGCACAAGAAACGCTCAATCGCAGATGGAATAAAGTGCTAGACACTGAAGAAAAGTACGACGACAATCGCCACACAAAGAGCTACCCAAAACGCAAGCTGCTGCCCGAATTTGACGATGAGGCCATTCCGCCAAAAAACAATACGGCCAGGAGGCCGGACAAACCACTTCGCAACCGCAATAGAGCAGCTACCGACGCCGCACACAATTTACGCGAGCTCATGGATAAAAAAGCCGGCGCGGCTAGGTCCATCTATGGATCTAAAGGACATACCTCAGCGCAGGATGGTCACCAAAACGATCATACCGATTGGATACCAGTTCGGAATCAGTACCGGACACAACAACAGCCGACTGCATGCCACAGCACGTCCAGATACAGAGGGGCTGCTCACCCCCTGTGCTTCACCGAAGAGGTGCTGGACCATGAATTTCCACAAGGTTTTAAACCTATGAACATAGAGGCATACGACGGAAGACAGACCCAGGGGTCTGGATCAAGGATTTTATCCTGCATATCCACATGGCTCGCGGGGACGACCTCCACACCATCAAATACCTTCCCCTCAAGTTGAAGGGACCAGCTCGACACTGGTTGAAAAGCCTCCCCGAAAATTCAATTGGAAGTTGGGAGGAACTCGAGGATGCTTTCAGGGCCAATTTTCAAGGGACCTATGTCCGGCCTCCGGATGCAGACGATTTAAGTCACATAATTCAACAGCCCGGAGAGTCCGCCCGCAAGCTTTGGAACAGATTCCTCACTAAGAAGAATCAAATTGTTGATTGTCCGGATGCCGAAGCCTTAGAGGCCTTCAAACACAGCATCCGAGATGAGTGGCTCGCCAGACACCTCGGCAAGAAAAGCCGAGGACAATGGCAGCCTTAACAAGCCTTATGACCCGCTTTTGCACAGGTGAAGATAGCTGGTTGGCCCGTAAAGGCACCAATGACCCAAGTACATCCAAAATCAGGGATGACAACGAGAAGCCACGGCGCAATAAAAACAAACGTCAAAACAAGGAAGAGAGTCCGAACAACATAACGGTCAACGCCGGATTCAGGGGCTCTCGACCCGGTCAACAAAAGAAGCCATTTAAGGGCAACAAAGAGGGACCGTCCGACCTTACCAAAGTCCTGGACAGACTGTGCCAAATTCATGACACCCCCGACAAACCTGCGAACCACACTCACAGAGAGTGCAGGGTCTTCAAGCAGGCTGGCAAATTAAATGCCGAACACAAGGGAAGGGAAACACCAAGTGAAGACGAGGATGAGCCTCGCCAGCAAAACACTGGGGGACAGAAAAAATTCCCACCAGAGGTAAAAAAAGTAAACATGATCCACGCGACTCACACATCCACGAGAGGGCACGAATGCGTGCTCAAAGACGCATATGCTATAGAGCCCGTCGTACCCAAACTTAACCACTGGTCGGCTTGTCCGATCACTTTTGATCACATGGACTATCCGACTAGTATTCGGCGCAGAGGATCAGATGCCTTGGTGCTCGACCCAATAATCGACGGATACCATCTTACTCACGTCCTCATGGACGGCGGCAGTAGTCTTAATCTAATATACCAGGACACTGTCCGCAGGATGGGGATAGACCCATCCAGAATCAGCCAAAGCAACACCACCTTTGAAGGGGTGATACTAGGCGTTGAAGCCTACGGCAAGGGCTCCATCATACTGGAGGTAACATTCGGTTCCCCCAGCAACTCCAGAAGCGAAGAACTACTCTTCACCATCGCCCCCCTCCAAAACGGCTATCACGCATTGCTTGGGAGAACGGCCTTCGCCCGCTTCAATGCAATACCGCATTACGCCTACCTCACACTCAAGATGCCCGGTCCATGTGGCATCATCACCGTTAACGGAAACACAGAGCGCTCCTCACGCACGGAGGAATACGCGACGGCTCCAGCGGCCGGACTCTAAGTGGCCTCTAATACCAGAAAGCATGATTGGTCGTTAAGACCACAGACACGGTTAGACGAGTCCGGCAGCCCGGATAAACCTAAGCTAGGGCACCATAGAGGACACCAGGGGCTATAGATATTTAACAAATCCCCACTCATGGCTTGACCTTATTAACAGGCCAATGTCTTGCACTTTTACTATCCGTCGCATGCTTATGTTATACTCTTCTACATGAGTTTTTCTCTTTTACAGACACAATTCGTGTGATACCCTTCCAGGACACGGCACAACGGAGACAAAGGCGCAGACGTGCAGCAGGGCCCCGCTCAAAGGTTTCTCTTTAGATTAAGCCCCTGTGTAAACCTTTTTTATTGTCTCTTGTTGTTTACACATCCCATGGGTACTATACCCACAGAGGGTACTGCCGTTATTAGCATTTCACCACGACAGACTAATGCACGTACCTAGAAATACAGGCTTCATAATGAAAGGGCATTCTTCAGCCCATTTTATGTTGCAAAGTCCGAATACCTTCGGGAGTGTTCGGCGCCACGAGTTTGGCCTTATATGCATCAGCTCCGAATCATGTCTTTGGTCAAATGTTGGGTTTGCCCGACTCTTGGGTTTGCCACCTTACATTCCGTTCTTATCGGCTAAGGCGGCCAAAGGAGAACTACTGCGATTGTGCCCTGGTTATTTTGGATGAGCACCTCAATAGAGAAAGCCGAAAACTGACTGTCATGATACAACGAGAGACTGTTCAACCACTCAAAGACTTATCGGAATCTTTCGGGCAAAAAGTATAAATATAGACTCATAATCAAAATAACATTGTTTTTACAATGACACGATTTGTGACTCGAACATGACATTCTTCGAGCACTGCACCTCTATTAAGCGAGCACCTGCCGCTACCTGCTCCAAGATGTGCTCGGCCGGACCCTGGCCCCCCGCTGGATTCTGGGTCACAACAACGGTGGCCTCCATATCTGTCCAGTATGCCTTAACACGGGCAAGAGCCATCTGGGCACCCTCTATGCACGCCGACCTCTTCATGGCATCGATCCGCGATACAGCACCATGGAATTGTTGCACTAAACCAAAATAATTGTCCGGCTTCGCCCCCTTCGGCCAAAGGTGGTCTATTACAGACCGCATTGCAAGACCGGACATCCTATGAAGCTCAGCCACACCATCCATCTTCTCACTCAATGGCAATGGGCGCGTGGAAGCATTGAATTGCGACCAGAACAGCTTCTCCACCTCTTTATCACCTTGATCCTCGAAAAACTTGGCCGCGTCAGTCGTACTCTTCGCCAAGTCCGCATACGTGTCCGCAGGGCTCCATCGTTGATCCAAGGGAGCATACTTCGGATCTAAAAACTTCATCCGCAATAAGTAGGGGTTCCTAGCCACGATTTCTCCGGCCTGGCGAAGCTCCTCCTGCGCATCCCTGCTTTCAGACCGCATCTCCTTGGCCGTATCAAGTGCCTTGTTCAGGTCAGCCAAGTTCACCTGCTTCTCCTTCTCAAGGAGCTCATACCGGTTGGCGGCATTTTTCAGCTCCACAGCCATCTCGGCTATTTTGTCTTCGCTTCGGTGATGAGCAGCCTGTTCGGCTCTCAACTCTTCGACTGCCTTTAGGGCAGCCACATTGCTAGCCCGAGCTTGCTCCTTGGCCAGGGCAAGTTCCGCCCTCAGGGCTTCCACGACAGCAGCACCATCTGCAGTCCAAGCATGTCACATCAATATTATACTCCTTTCAATTTTCCTATAAATAATAAGGAAAGCAGAGCACATACCTTGTGACTCGTTGAGCCGCTCGTTCACAAGCGTGATGTCGGCATCAATAACTCCAATGTGCCTCCTTAGTTCGGAAACCTCAACGGACTGGTCAGCTGCCGGATCCTTAGACACCTGCGCCTAAGCACAGCGCGATCATTACTCCAAAATACGATCCTCCGTTTGCTGCCTAGGGCTGGCGACCAGAGTCTCAGGGGCTACTATCCACATGGAGCACACCTAGCGCATGCGTCACAGCCAAAAAATTATGTATTTTTCATTACATACCTCAAAGCCTCTGAGCAGGCTCGTAAAAGCTTCATTCAAACCGCTTATGGTGGATGAAATCTTCTTGAGCACCATGCTCATTAATGAACAATGCTGCTTCGAGAGAGCAGGTCGCTCCAGAAGGCCCGTCAGTATGTCCAGGCGGACACCGAACTGTGCCGGACCCTTCTCATCGCCCCCCGTGGGAGCCGAATGCTCCGGGCTCAGGGCGGCCGAAGGATTAGCTTCTGGCTTCGGCAGATCCGGACTCCTCCGTGACGACACCTTGGGGTCTCCCGCCTCATGAGGCGGAGAGATTGGTGGGGTCTCACTCTCCATCATCTCCGGAGGGAGATCCCCCCGAAGACGAACTCTGTCAAGAAGAGCTGCTAGCCAGACTGCAAAGAATGGATCCTGGTTATTGTCCTCGGAGAAAAGAAGTACCTTCGTGTTTACGATTAACTTACAGCTCTGCTGAGGGTTGGCCCATTGGCGGGCATGACGCGGTGAGGACGCCCTTTGGGGCAGGGCCCCCCGGTGAAGCTTTCTTCCCCTGTTTGGCCACCTCCGTCTCCAAGTCTTCGGAGGCAGCCCTCTTCTTCCTGCGAGGGGAGGAGGCTTTAGATTCCCCTTCCCGGCTATCCTTCTATGGGGAGGTAGCAATTCCCCCGGTTTGGATGCGCAACGTGTGAAGTTCTACTTCCCTGTTCTTCCCTTCATCTTTCCCCGAGGGCATTTTGCTTAGCGCACGACCAAGCATCTTGGCTATGGTGGGACTTGGCGATCCTTCGGGAAGTGGCGCCGGACACCTGATTCTCTCCGCCTTGCTGAGCCATTCCTGGCCATGGAGGATTTTTCAGAATAAGGATTATGATAAATATAAACGAAGTGCTCGGCTTCAGGGTTACTTACTTGGGTATCTGGGCGATTGCAGCTCAGGCGCGCATCCTCGGTGGTATCCGGACACTTTACTTGTGGTCGAAGAATAATTTACACATCCCTTCGAGCGTCAGGCCGAAGAAGTGCAGAATAGTCCGCGGAACTTCCGGATTGAACTCCCACATCCGGAGAGGCCGACGCTTGCACGGCAACATCCGTCGGATTAGCATTACCTGAATTATGCTGACAAGGCTAATGTCCCTCTCAAGAAGCTCCCGAATACGGCTCTGCAGTATTGGTACATCACTAGCAGATCCCCAATCCCGTCCTACATTGGTCCATGACGCCAGTTGAGAAGGAGGGCCTGGACGGAAGTCGGGGGCAGCCACCCACTTTGTGCCCCTGGGAGTCGTGACGTAAAACCACCTCCGCTGCTATAGATCGGACACCTCTGGGAAGGAGCCCTTTGGCCATGGGGCGTCGGCATTCCTGCTTATTACAGCACCTCCGCACTCCGTGTGTCGCCCCTCAATCATCTCCGGCTTCACATTGAAGGTCTTGAGCCATAGGCCAAAGTGTGGAGTAACGTGGAGAAAAGCTTCACACACAACGATGAACGATGAAATATGGAGGATAGCATCCGGGGCTAGATTGTGAAAATCTAACCCGTAATAGAACATGATCCCTCTTACGAAGGGATCAAGGGTGAGGTCCAAGCCGCGGAGGAAGTGAGAGACAAATACAACGCTCTCATTGGGCTCGGGAGTAGGGATGACCTGCCTTGGAGCAGGAAGCCTGTGCTGGATGTCGGCATCAGATATCCGACCCCCCTAAGCTTCGCAATGTCCTCCTCTATGATCGAGGAGGCCACCCACCGGCCTTGAGAGTTGGATCCAGAAATAGTGGACGATCCGGGGTGCTTGAGCTTGGGTTTCGGGTGTTAGAACTCGAGATGCGAAAAGGCACAAGGGTGGTGGAAAAGAGGGATAGGCCTCAGCCCCTTTATAAAGGGAGTGAATATCAAGCGTCCTCGGCGTGACCACTTGGGACTTATCTAAAGACACGGAGTCATACCAATAGTCGTTGTGGGGTTGCGCACACCCGTATTTATGGAAGATCCCGCGATAAGGGGAACACGATCTCTGCTTTGGCAAGATGTGCTAATAAAACCGCCTCGCAATGCGTATCGAGGTAGGCCAAGTAAAACCGGTTCGTGTGGGTCCGGGCCACGATGCAGGAGCACAACGCACAAAAGCTGCTAGCAGATCAGATTTATGAAGGGCTGTGCTCTCTACAGCGGTATGTGAAGATCATCTTGCAGATCCGGACACAATTCAAGTGTTCGATAGTTACTACGGAGTGTTCGGAGATGGAACCCGCCTTGCAATGCCGAAGATAAGACTGCGCGCCGGACTCATCGTCATTGAAGCCTGGTTCAGGGGCTACTGAGGGAGTCCTGGATTAGGGGGTATCCGGACAGCCGGACTATATGCTTTGGCCGGACTGTTGGACTGTGAAGATACAAGACTCAAGACGTCTTGTCCCGTGTCCGGATGGGACTCTCCTTTGCGTGGAAGACAAGCTTGCGATCCGGATATTATATTTCCTTCTTTGTAACCGACTCCATGTAAACCCTAGCCCTCTCCGGTGTCTATATAAAGCGGAGAGTTTAGTCCTTAGAGGGACGATCACAATCATAATCATCATAGGCTAGCTTCTAGGGTTTAGCCTCTACGATCTCGTGGTAGATCAACTCTTGTAATACCCATATCATCAATATCAATCAAGCAGGAAGTAGGGTTTTACCTCCATTGAGAGGGCCCGAACCTGGGCAAACATTGTGTCTCTTGCCTCCTGTTACCATTAGCCTTAGACGCACAAATCGGGACCCCCTACCCGAGATCCGCAAATTTTGACACCGACACCCACCATAATCACCAACTCTATTTTTTATCCCTACTCTTATAAAAAGCATTGTCGGTGATGATCATGTGCCTGCCATCCTGCAATATAGGCCGTCCGATCTATATCTGACGGATAGGAAGGAAACTATGGCAATTTTGCAAAAAGATACCCACATCCCTCTCCACATTTGCAAATAAGGCCTTCCCTCGTTCATCCTTTCCCCCCACAAGATAAACTACTCATACAAATGCATCTTGATGTTCCGTGCAACGCATGGGCATCTTGCTAGTTGTTGCAAAAAGCCCATGTGTGTGTGAGAGAGAGGGAGAGTGGAGGAGGACGGAGTGCATGTGTGACAAAGACACAAGGAGTGTGTGTGCGATAGGTATCAGCTTAAAATGAGGCGATAGTGTGTGTGTGCACGATCGAGAGGGCGTGTCTCAAGAAGGGAAGAAAAAGCTACATAGATACAAGGAGCGGGAGAGAGACATGTATGCGATGGTGGAAGCACGAGTGTGCGGGTGTATAAACCTATCTAGAGGCTAGCTAGTTGATAAATGTTTGTGGGAGAAATACGAGTCGGGGTGCGAAAGCGAGAGTTTTGTGTGTGTGTGTGAGAGAGACGGTAGTCGGGAAGGGGAGTGGAAGCAGGAGTTGTGCGTGTGTGTGTTTGTGTGTGAGAGAGAGGAGACGGTAGTCGGGGTTGTCTGATCGGTAAACAAATGAATAATGTCAGTCTGGGATGGAGAAGAAAAGGAGACTGCAACAAATTTTGTGTCTATAGGAGAGAGAGAGAGAGAGTAATTTTAGTGGTATGAGTCATATGTAGAGACATATAGGGCGTATGAGAGAATCCCATAGAGAGAAAGACAAAGTGAAAGACGAGTGGAGACTATGTGTGTGGCGGTGAAAAAGAAAGCTTAGGTACCGAGTGATACCAGAGAACAGTAGAGACATGAGAGATAATGAAAACCGTGTAATGTATAATGATAGGGAGAGTGTGACACTTCTCAAGGGAGATGTCGAGAGACCATGTTTGCGAGGAAAGGAGAAACATGAAGTGAGTGTGCGGGTGAGCTGGAGAAAAGAGAGTGATAGCTACCTGAAGGAGCATGCATGCGAGAGAGATGGGCGTGAAAGGAGTAAACAAAAAAGGGATTCAAATATTTGAATTCGAGATGATGATACATGTAATCCATACTCGAACCAAAATTGATCTATCAAACATGCATACTCATATGAATTCACGCACATCTATGTTATTTAATATGTAGATCTTACTGATCCATACATTTTAGTAGAACATAATTTGGTTAAATTTTTTTGAATTCAACCTTAAGATTTCGAGATCGTTGTATTTCTAAATCATATTATACATATAAAGGAGCAGAATTCTTTGTTGTGCTTTTGAAAGTATATATAAAAAATGATGTATATAGAATGTAATTCCAACTGAAAATGGACCCCGCCCGAAAAAAATAGAATACAAACGGGATTCGAATTGAGTTGTGTTGGGGAACGTTCCAGAAAATAAAAAATTTCTACCCTTCACCAAGATCAATCTATGGAGTCATCTAGCAATGAGAGAGAGGAGTGCATCTACATACCCTTGTAGATCGCGTGCGGAAGCGTTCAAGAGAATGGGGTTGAGGGAGTCGTACTCGTCGTGATCCAAATCACCGGAGATCCTAGCGCCGAACGGACGGCACCTCCGTGTTCAACACACGTATGGTTGGGAAGACGTCTCCTCCTTCTTGATCCAGCAAGGGGGAAGGAGAGGTTGATGGAGATCCAGTAGCACGACGGCGTGGTGGTGGATGCAGCAGCGATCTCGGCAGGGCTTCGCCAAGCACAGCGAGAGGGAGAGGTGTCATGGGAGGGAGAGGGAGGCGCCAGGGAATAGGGTGTGCAGCCCTCCCTCCCCCCTCTTTATATAGGGGTCCAGGGGGGCGCCGGCCCCTCTAGATCCCATCTAGATAGGGGGGGGGGCGGCCAAGGGGGTGGCTTGCCCCCCAAGCCAAGTGGGTGCGCCCCCCACCCCTAGGGCTTCCAACCCTAGGCGCAGGGGAGCCCAAGGGGGGGGCGCACCAGCCCACCAGGGGTTGGTTCCCCTCCCACTTAAGCCCATGGGGCCCTCCGGGATAGGTGGCCCCACCCGATGGACCCCCGGGACCCTTCCGGTGGTCCCGGTACAATACCGGTGGCCCCCGAAACTTTCCCGATGGCCGAAACTGGACTTCCTATATATATAAATCTTCACCTCCGGACCATTCCGGAACTCCTCGTGACGTCCGGGATCTTAACCGGGACTCCGAACAACTTTCGGGTTACCGCATACTAATATCTCAACAACCCTAGCGTCACCAAAACTTAAGTGTGTAGACCCTACGGGTTCGGGAGACATGCAGACATGACCGAGACGACTCTCCGGTCAATAACCAGCAGTGGGATCTGGATACCCATGTTGTCTCCCACATCGATGATCTCATCGGATGAACCACGATGTCGAGGATTCAATCAATCCCGTATACAATTCCCTTTGTCAATCGGTACGTTACTTGCCCGAGATTCAATCGTCGGTATCTCAATACCTCGTTTAATCTCGTTACCAGCAAGTCACTTTACTCGTACCATAATGCATGATCCCGTGACCAGACACTTGGTCACATTGAGCTCATTATGATGATGCATTACCGAGTGGGCCCAAAGATACCTCTCCGTCATACGGAGTGACAAATCCCAGTCTCGATTCGTGCCAACCCAACAGACACTTTCGGAGATACCCGTAGTGCACCTTTATAGTCACCCAGTTACGTTGTGACGTTTGGCACACCCAAAGCACTCCTACGGTATCCGGTAGTTGCACAATCTCATGGTCTAAGGAAATGATACTTGACATTTGGAAAAGCTCTAGCAAAATGAACTACACGATCTTGTGCTATGCTTAGGATTGGGTCTTGTCCATCACATCATTCTCCTAATGATGTGATCCCATTATCAATGACATCCAATGTCCATAGTCAGGAAACCATGACTATCTGTTGATCAACGATATAGTCAACTAGAGGCTCACTAGGGACGTGTTGTGGTATATACATTCACACATGTATTACGATTTCCGGATAACACAATTATAGCATGAACAATAGACAATTATCATGAACAAGGAAATATAATAATTACTTTTATTATTGCCTCTAGGGCATATTTCCAACAGTCTCCCACTTGCACTAGAGTCAATAATCTAGTTACATTGTGATGAATCGAACACCCATAGAGTTCTGGTGTTGATCATGTTCTGCTACATTCAGGTCCGTATGTACTTTACAAATATCTATGTCTCCATCTTGAACATTTTCACGTATGGAGTTGAAGCGACGCTTGATGTGCCTGGTCTTCTTGTGAAACCTGGGCTCCTTGGCAAGTGCAATAGCTCCAGTGTTGTCACAGAAGAGTGTGATCGGCCCCGACGCATTGGGTATGACTCCTAGGTCGGTGATTAACTCCTTCACCCAGATTGCTTCATGCGCTGCCTCTGAGGCTACCATGTACTCCGCTTCACATGTAGATCCCGCCTTGACGCTTTGCTTGCAACTGCACCAGCTTACTGCCCCACCATTCAAAATATACACGTATCCGGTTTGTGACTTAGAGTCATCCAGATCTGTGTCGAAGCTAGCGTCGACGTAACCCTTTATGACGAGCTCTTCGTCACCTCCATATACAAGAAACATATCCTTAGTCCTTTTCAGGTACTTCAGGATGTTCTTGACCGCTGTCCAGTGTTCCATGCCGGGATTACTTTGGTACCTTCCTACAAAACTTATGGCAAGGTTTACATCAGGTCTGGTACATGTCATGGCATACATGATAGACCCTATGGCTGAGGCATAGGGGACGACACTCATCTTTTCTCTATCTTCTGCCGTGGTCGGATATTGAGCCGAGCTCAATTTCACACCTTGCAACACAGGAAAGAACCCCTTCTTGGACTGATCCATATTGAACTTCTTCAATATCTTATCAAGGTATGTGCTTTGTGAAAGACCTATGAGGCGTCTCGGTCCATCTCTATAGATCTTGATGCCTAATATGTAAGCAGCTTCTCCAAGGTCCTTCATTGAAAAACACTTATTCAAGTAGGCCTTAATGCTGTCCAAAAGTTCTATATCATTTCCCATCAAAAGTATGTCATCCACATATAATATGAGAAATGCTACAGAGCTCCCACTCACTTTCTTGTAAACGCAGGCTTCTCCATAAGTCTGCATAAACCCAAACGCTTTGATCATTTCATTAAAGCGAATGTTCCAACTCCGAGATGCTTGCACCATCCCATAGATGGAGCGCTGGAGCTTGCATACCTTGTTAGCATTCTTAGGATCGACAAAACCCTCCGGCTGCATCATATACAGTTCCTCCTTAAGATGGCCGTTAAGGAATGTCGTTTTGACGTCCATTTGCCATATCTCATAATCATAGTATGCGGCAATTGCTAACATGATTCGGACGGACTTCAGCTTCGCTACGGGAGAGACAGTCTCATCGTAGTCAACCCCTTGAACTTGTTGATAACCCTTAGCGACAAGTCGAGCTTTATAGATGGTAACATTACCATCCGCGTCCGTCTTCTTCTTAAAGATCCATTTGTTTTCTATCGCTCGCCGATCATCGAGCAAGTCTGTCAAAGTCCATACTTTGTTTTCATACATGGATCCTATCTCGGATTGCATGGCTTCAAGCCATTTGTTGGAATCTAGGCCCGCCATTGCTTCTTCATAGTTCGAAGGTTCACCGTTGTCTAACAACATGACTTCTAGGACAGGGTTGCCATAGCACTCTCGTGTGGAACGTGTCCTCGTGGACCTACGAAGTTCAGTAATAACTTGATCCGAAGTACCTTGATCATCATCATTAGTTTCCTCTCTAGTCAGTGCAGGCACCACAGGAACATCTTCCTGAGCTGCGCTACTTTCAAGAGGTAGTACTTCATCAAGTTCCACTTTCCTCCCACTTACTTCTTTTGAGAGAAACTCTTTCTCCAGAAAGGACCCGTTCTTGGCAACGAAGACCTTGCCCTCGGATCTTAGGTAGAAGGTATACCCAATGGTTTCCTTAGGGTATCCTATGAAGACGCATTTTCCGACTTGGGTTTGAGCTTTTCAGGTTGAAGTTTCTTGACATAAGCATCACATCCCCAAACTTTTAGAAACGACAACTTAGGTTTCTTCCCAAACCATAATTCATACGGTGTCGTCTCAACGGATTTAGACGGTGCCCTAATTAAAGTGAATGTAGCCGTCTCTAGAGCGTATCCCCAAAATGATAGCGGTAAATCGGTGAGTGACATCATAGATCGCACCATATCCAATAGAGTGCGATTACGACGTTCGGACACACCGTTACGCTGAGGTGTTCCAGGTGGCGTGAGTTGTGAAACGATTCCACATTTCCTTAAGTGCATACCAAATTCGTGACTTAAATATTCTCCCCCACGATCTGATCGTAAGAACTTTATCTTTCGGTCACGTTGATTCTCTACCTCATTCTGAAATTCCTTGAACTTTTCAAAGGTCTCAGACTTGTGTTTCATCAAGTAGACATACCCATATCTACTCAAGTCATCAGTGAGAGTGAGAACATAACGATAGCCTCCGCGAGCCTCAACGCTCATTGGACCGCACACATCAGTATGTATGATTTCCAATAAGTTGGTTGCTCGCTCCATTGTTCCGGAGAATGGAGTCTTGGTCATTTTGCCCATGAGGCATGGTTCGCATGTGTCAAACGATTCATAATCTAGAGACTCTAAAAGTCCATCAGTATGGAGCTTCTTCATGCGCTTGACACCAATGTGACCAAGGCGGCAGTGCCACAAGTATGTGGGACTATCATTATCAACCTTACATATTTTGGTATTCACACTATGAATATGTGTAACATCACGTTCGAGATTCATTAAGAATAAACCATTGACCAGCGGGGCATGACCATAAAACATATCTCTCACAACCATTATTCTCGGATTTAAATGAGTAGCCATCTTGTATTAAACGAGATCCAGATACAGGGTTCATGCTCAAAGCTGGCACTAAATAACAATTATTGAGATTTAAAACTAATCCCGTAGGTAAATGTAGAGGTAGCGTGCCGACGGCGATCACATCGACCTTGGAACCATTCCCGACGTGCATCGTCACCTCGTCCTTCGCCAGTCTCCGCTTATTCCGCAGCTCCTGCTTTGAGTTACAAATATGAGCAACCACACCGGTATCAAATACCCATGAGCTACTACTAGTGCTGGTAAGGTACACATCAATAACATGTATATCACATATACCTTTGGTGTTGCCGGCCTTCTTGTCCGCTAAGTACTTGGGGCAGTTCTGCTTCCAGTGACCACTTCCCTTGCAATAAAAGCACTCAGTCTCAGGCTTGGGTCCATTCTTTGGCTTCTTCCGGCAACTGGCTTACCGGGCGCGGCAACTCCCTTGCCGTCCTTCTTGAAGTTCTTCTTACCCTTGCCTTTCTTGAACTTAGTGGTTTTATTCACCATCAACACTTGATGTTCCTTTTTGATCTCTACCTCCGCTGATTTCAGCATTGAATATACCTCAGGAATGGTCTTTTCCATCCCCTGCATATTGAAGTTCATCACAAAAGCTCTTGTAGCTCGGTGGAAGCGACTGAAGGATTCTGTCAATAACCGCGTCACCCGGGAGATTAACTCCCAGCCGAGTCAAGTGGTTGTGCAACCCAGACATTTTGAGTATGTGCTCACTAACACAACTATTTTCCTCCATCTTACAACTGAAGAACTTGTCGGAGACTTCATATCTCTTGACCCGGGCATGAGCTTGGAAAACAATTTTCAGCTCTTCGAACATCTCATATGCTCCGTGTTGCTCAAAATGCTTTTGGAGCCCCGGTTCTAAGCTGTAAATCATGCCGCACTGAACGAGGGAGTAATCATCAGCACGAGACTGCCAAGCGTTCATAACATCTTGGTTCTCTGGGATGGGTGCTTCACCTAGCGGTGCTTCTAGGACATAATCTTTCTTTGCAGCTATGAGGATGATCCTCAGGTTCCGGACCCAGTCCGTATAGTTGCTGCCATCATCTTTCAGCTTGGTTTTCTCTAGGAACACGTTGAAGTTGAGGGCAACATTAGCGTGGGCCATTTGATCTACAAGATATATTGTAAAGATTTTAGACTAAGTTCATGATAATTAAGTTCATATAATCAAATTATTCAATGAACTCCCACTCAGACAGACATCCCTCTAGTCATCTAAGTGAAACATGATCCGAGTCAACTAGGCCGTGTCCGATCATCACATGAGACGAACTAGCCATCATCGGTGAACATCTTCATGTTGATCGTATCTTCTATACGACTCATGCTCGACCTTTCGGTCTTCCGTGTTCCGAGGCCATGTCTGTACATGCTAGGCTCGTCAAGTCAACCTAAGTGTATTGCGTGTGTAAATCTGGCTTACACCCGTTGTATTCGAACGTTAGGATCTATCACACCCGATCATCACATGGTGCTTCGAAACAACGAACCTTCGCAACGGTGCACAGTTAGGGGGAACACTTTCTTGAAATTATTGCGAGGGATCATCTTATTTAAGATACCGTCGTTCTAAGCAAATAAGATGTAAAACATGATAAACATCACATGCAATCAAATAGTGACATGATATGGCCAATATCATATTGCTCCTTTGATCTCCATCTTCGGGGCACCATGATCATCTTTGTCACCGGCATGACACCATGATCTCCATCATCATGATCTCCATGATCGTGTCTTCATGAATTTTCACGCCAACGATTAATTCTACTTCTATGGCTAACGCGTTTAGCAATAAAGTAAAGTAATTTACATGGCGTTATTCAATGACATGCAGGTCATACAAAAAATAAAGACCACTCCTATGGCTCCTGCCGGTTGTCATACTCATTGACATGCAAGTCGTGATTCCTATTACAAGAACATGATCAATCTCATACATCACATATATCATTCATCACATCCTTTTGGCCATATCACATCACAAGGCATATGCTGCAAAAACAAGTTAGACGTCCTCTAATTGTTGTTGCAAGTTTTTACGTGGCTTCTATAGGTTTCTAGCAAGAACGTTTCTTGTAAAACCACAACGTGATATGCCAATTTCTATTTACCTTTCATAAGGACCCTTTTCATCGAATCCGCTCCAACTAAAGTGGGAGAGACAGACGCCCGCTAGCCACCTTATGCAACTAGTGCATGTCAGTCGGTGGAACCTGTCTCACGTAAGCATACGTGTAAGGTCGGTCCGGGCCGCTTCATCCCGCGATGCCGCCGAAGCAAGATAAGACTAGTAGTGGCAAGAAAATTGACAACATCTACACCCACAACAAGTTTGTGTTCCACTCGTGCATAGTAACTACACATAGACCTAGCTCATGATGACACTGTTGGGGAACGTTGCAGAAAATAAAAAATTTCTACGCTTCACCAAGATCAATCTATGGAGTCATCTAGCAACGAGAGAGAGGAGTGCATCTACATACCCTTGTAGATCGCGCGCGGAAGCGGTCAAGAGAACGAGGTTGAGGGAGTCGTACTCGTCGTGATCTAAATCACCGGAGATCCTAGCGCCGAACGGACGACACCTCCGCGTTCAACACACGTATGGTTGGGAAGACGTCTCCTCCTTCTTGATCCAGCAAGGGGGAAGGAGAGGTTGATGGAGATCCAGCAGCACGACGGCGTGGTGGTGGATGCAGCAGCGATCTTGGCAGGGCTTCGCCAAGCACAGTGAGAGGGAGAGGTGTCACGGGAGGGAGAGGGAGGCGCAAGGGGCTAGGGTGTGCAGCCCTCCCTCCCCCCTCTTTATATAGGGGTCCAGGGGGGCGCTGGCCCCTCTAGATCCCATCTAGATGGGGGGAGGGGGCGGCCAAGGGGGTGGCTTGCCCCCCAAACCAAGTGGGTGCGCCCCCACCCCTAGGGTTTCCAACCCTAGGATCAGGGGGGCAAGGGGGGGTGCACCAGCCCACCAGGGGCTGGTTCCCCTCCCACTTCAGTCCATGGGGCCCTCTGGGATAGGTGGACCCCCGAGACCCTTCCGGTGGTCCCGGTACAATACCGGTGACCCCCGAAACTTTCCCGATGGCCAAAACTGGACTTCCTATATATATAAATCTTCACCTCCGAACCATTCTGGAACTCCTCGTGACGTCCGGGATCTTATCCGGGACTCCTAACAACTTTTGGGTTACCGCATACTAATGTCTCAACAACCCTAGCGTCACCGAACCTTAAGTGTGTAGATCCTACGGGTTCGGGAGACATGTAGACATGACCGAGACGACTCTCCGGTCAATAACCAGCAACGGGATCTGGATACCCATGTTGGCTCCCACATGCTCCTCGACGATCTCATCGGATGAACCACAATGTCGAGGATTCAATCAATCCCGTATACAATTCCCTTTGTCAATCGGTACGTTACTTGCCCAAGATTCCATCGTCGGTATCCCAATACCTTGTTTAATCTCGTTACCGGCAAGTCACTTTACTCGTACCGTAATGCATGATCCCGTGACCAGACACTTGGTCAGATTGAGCTCATTATGATGATGCATTACCGAGTGGGCCCAGAGATACCTCTCCATCATACGGAGTGACAAATCCCAGTCTCGATTCCTGCCAACCCAACAGACACTTTAGGAGATACCCGTAGTGCACCTTTATAGTCACCCAGTTACGTTGTGACGTTTGGCACACCCATAGCACTCCTACAGTATCTGGGAGTTGCACAATCTCATGGTCTAAGGAAATGATACTTGACATTTGGAAAAGCTCTAGCAAAATGAACTACACGATCTTGTGCTATGTTTAGGATTGGGTCTTGTCCATCACATCATTCTCCTAATGATGTAATCCCGTTATCAATGACATCCAATGTCCATAGTCAGGAAACCATGACTATCTGTTGATCAACGAGCTAGTCAACTAGAGGCTCACTAGGGACGTGTTGTGGTCTATATATTCACACATGTATTACGATTTCCGGATAACACAATTATAGCATGAACAATAGACAATTATCATGAACAAGGAAATATAATAATAACCATTTTATTATTGCCTCTAGGGCATATTTCCAACAAGTTGGCACGGTAAACGTGCACTCTGCAAAATTTGAACGAAGTGGGGAAAGTCGCAGTAACCGCCCGATACCAAAATCTGCGAGATGGAAATCACTACTGCCTATCCCTGCCATGCAAAGCCTATATGCTGGATTTCGATAGGTTTCGATAGGGGTAGGTTTGTAATTTCACCCAAACGTGACATAACTGCCTCTCACCCAGATTCATACACGGTGGGCGCCAAAAACAAACTCTCGTCGGCAAATATTCGGTGTATGCGAGATTACCGTCCTATCCCCAACCGACTAATATTGCTGTGATGTAGTAGAAATTTGAAACGGGGGCTAAGTTTGTAAATTTCCTCGCATTTGAGACAAGCGCGCCCTGAATACATGGTTCCCCCCTTCCTCTCTACCTCCCTTTTCCCGATTCATACTCCGTGGGCACCAAAACACCCTCTCCACCCCATCCTCCTCCGCCTGCCGCTGTCCGCCACCCCATCCACCGTCGTCCTCCTCCACCATGTCGGAGCTGATACCCCGACGCCGCCGTCCATTACAATAGATCGACCTCTCTGATCCACGCCTACGGACCGGGATCCTTGCATCCCGTCCTCTCGCTTCATCCCCGTCGTCGTCCACCTTGCCGACGCCACTCCTACGACCGTCTCGTCCACCGCGCCCTACCGCCACCATCTACCCTCCTAGATCTGCTTCCACGCTGCTGACAGCCATCGCTACCGCAGCACCATCAAATTCTCAGTAGATGCATACACGGCGCCACACCAGAGGCAGTACTCTTTCGTATCTGCTCAACTTATTTATCACAGCAAGAAAATAGATCGCCACTGCTTTACTCTGATTTCTTGTCTTGGTTGCGAAGTTGCCTTTGTCCGGTTTGCACCTTCAGATCCGCCATGGCACGCTCAACACTATACTCCCAATGCTTGTGGTTTTCCCCTTTTATATTCCACACTAGTTAAATCACAGTAGACTAAATTTCAAAATTGGGTCAGTCGATTTTTCAGAGCTCGTCGGAGTTCGCCGGTGCGATCGAAGGGGCTCGGGTGGTTGTGGGGCCTCGCTGAACGAAGAAAACTCGACGCGGGTGGGGGTTGGGGCGGGGGTGGGGGGTGGGGGTGGCGGAGGAACATAGGCGGTGGGGGCCGGTGGTCCGGCCGGCAGCCCGTGTGGTGTTCTGTATGGGAAGAATCAGAGACGAGGAAGAAGAAGGGTTAGGAGACGTAGGATCTTATCCAACCGCCTGAAATGGTCGAGAGATAGCTGGGAGTTGCATTCTTAATGCGCTTTGGTTCATCATGTGTGGGCACTGCGCAACCAACATTTTATTATCCAAAATCTGCTTGCTCTTCTTTACCATGTTCCTCTTCCGTTCTTCTTTAATATGTACTCTCTCCGTTCCTAAATACAAGTCTTTGTATAGATTCCACCATGGACTACATATGGAGCAAAATGAGTGAATCTACACTCTAAAATGTATCTGGATACATCTGTATGTGATCCATAGTGGAAATCTCTACTAAGACTTATATTTTGGAACGGAGGGAGTATGATAGTAGTAAAGTATGTTCCTTGTACTGAAGATGAGCAGGGACATTTGCAGTGTAGAGGTCTATACGGTCGGTTGTGATGGACACTTTGAGCCTCTTTGATTCGTAGGATCTTGTAAACATAGGAATAGGATTTTGTAGTGGCCTGCCCACTTGAATCCTATGAGAATAGCAAGGCAATGTGGGGAGCTGTGTCGCCTTTGAGAGTTACACTGATATTAACAGTACCGCACCTTCACTTGAAGAGAGCTGGTATCCGAAGCCTTTCTAGTCGTACCGGCAATACTAGCACATACATTCCAGCAAGTTCCACTTTGCTGATTTTTCTGATGCTTAAGGTTTTCCCGTTATATCTACACTATGATCTGTGTAGCTGCTTTGTGTCGCACTAGCAGCAGTCCACTCTTGAAGCTAAACACTGCAATGACTTACAAAATTGGCACCAAGGCATTGAGTGCCATTCTGGATGCAATGAAACTCATACGCTCCCCACCTGTTGACTCTTGTTCAGAATATGATCCTAATGACTATTCTAACCTCGAGGAGTCAAAGGCAGATGGCCTGTCCTGTTCACCCATCAAGGTGCCTGTTCTAATTTGGCAATGTTTTATTGATTGCGGGTATCTTGCATATGTTTTCTTGCATTTCTTCTACTTTGTTGCACCGCCATCTGCTTAGTTTACTCATCATATATGTCGAGATGCCATGCCCATCCATTATCAATACATATTCCATCTATCATCATACCATGTTTTTCCACTCAAATGTTGTTCTTGTGCATCAGACATCAAAAAGGAAGAGGGTGATTGCCAAACCTGAAGGAGCACCAGCAAAGTCCTTGAAAAATGTGGTGGTGCCGGAGAAATCAGACAGCACCCCACTTATATTGGTTGTACAACCAGTGACACAAAACATAGGACCGACTCCAGCAGACTGTACCCATACTTCACTCGCCACAACACTAGCCCCATCACACAGGACCTGCACTCCAGCAAAAGGTATACCGATTTCATTTGCCATAGCACCAGCTGTACCACAGAAAAATCCCACTCCAGCAAAAAGTACAACAAGTCCACCGGCCGAAGACCTATCCCAACTGTAGAGACGGCCAATTCCTGCAGATTGGAACCCCATTCCATTTATTCCCAGTTTAAAAGACAATGCTTTCAATGTTGTTAGGGACTACGTGCATATATTCCCATCATGGGAAGATTATTGTGAAGACAAACACCATTTTCACATCTTCCTGTCCAACTTACGTGTAAGTGCTATTATTCATGGTTATTATTTTCCTGTTTTCTACTGATTGAACACATCAATGATTTACATTACATTGTTGTAACTAGGTGAGGGTCAATCTGGATAGTCATGACGAGCAAAGCTTGCTTGTGCTTTTCAAGGAAGCATTGCAGCAGTATCGGTGTTACCTGAGGAAATCACACTTTGATGGCAAGTCTATAAACGAATTTCCGGTGAAGTCTCCTGTGCTAAATTTAGAAGACATTGAATGGAAAAACCTTGTTATGCACTGGTCTCGTTCCCAGGATGAGGTACTATCTATGAAATCACATGACAATTTGAACTTCTACTTTTCCGCATGTGCCTTACAGATCTTTTTTGTAGGAAATCTGCTCGAAGAAGAATTCCGGTTTGAAAAGAACGACAGGATATCGCAAATATGTTGCCCGCTGCTTTGCTCTTGTTAGTACCCGTTGTCCTGTATCACTGTACTTGCATACCTGGTTCATTATGTGACAGCAGTATGCATGATAGCTTGCTTATCAATTTTTCACTCCAAATTATCTGATCTATATGAATGGTTACATTAGTGTAGAACATATCCAATGCCAATGTTTTTTAGCTCTACATTGTTCTTGTAAGTACATGCTGTCCTTTATCAGTGTACTTATAATGACAGGTAGTTGTTCATGTACCATCACTCTGCAGCTTATTTTCCTTTGCCCTCCATTTTCTACACATCAGATTTATATTTACTCTTACCATAAGGTTGGTACTGAAGAAGTTTAGCTGTGCATTGCTCTTGGCTGTACCTTTTGCCTGTATCGCTGCACTTACATTTATGACTACTTGGTTATGTAGCATCACTCTTCATCTTATCTTAAATATTCTCCATTTTTTCGTATATTATCACATCTATATTTACTCTTAACAAAATGTAGAACAAAGGCAATGCTTATGAAGAAGATTCTGTGGTAAACTTCTTGAATTGCCCCCCCCCCCAATCAGCATGGACAAGGCCTTTATAGAGCCTGTCTTCACCAATAATGTAAGTTTGTCCATCTCAAGCCTTCAAACTTTGTTGTATATATTTGGTTAGGCATGACTGCAACAGCTGTTTATTTTTGGTGTTTGCATCAAATTGCATGTTTAAAGTTTATTATGTAGTTCATAAACAAAAGTTTGTCCTTTCTCAATTTAAGTTTTCAGTTATACAACCAAGTTCCTTCTTCATACCATGTAAATTAAACTATACAGAGCAAGTGATCTTCTTTTGCACTGCATGTATGCTTCTGTTCTTCATCCGTAATCCAGTGGTGTGGTGAACCTACCCACTACAACACAATGTCATATTCTGCAATGTCTTAACTATGAACAATGTCATATCATTCTACTACTCCCTCCATCCGAAAATACTTGTCATTGAAATGGATGTATCTAGATGTATTTTAGTTCTAGACACACCCATTTTGATGACAAGTAATTCCGGACGGAGGGAGTATTATTTAAACCGTCTCTTTATTTGCCAATCTAAAATGGGATAAATTGACAGCACACTAACCATTGATACTCATGAGTTCTTGATCTGTAATCCAGTGGTGTCGTGAAGCTGCCAACTCCTTCACAATGTCATTGCCTGCCATGTCTTGACCTGAACAATACCATATTGTGTTAATGCAATTTTAAACTGTGTCACTTTATTTGTCAGTAAGAAATGTGATGAATTGTCAACACTGATACTTTTATGTGCAAAACCTTTCATCTGTCTGCTTGTTTATCTTTCAGAGTGAGGAAGATATAAGTGTTGAACAAGCGCAGTCTCATCATCTTGCTCAGCTGCTTGCGCTGCAGCTCCCCAGCAGGGCTAACCTTTCTTGAACTCTATTGAAGTGCTGTCGGTTTTGTATATTATTTTGTCGGCGTGTTTATTTGCACTGGTGGCGATCTTTGATGCCCAGTGTATGTAATCCGCTGTCTGCTTGTGCTTTATTATCATAGTGGCGAACTTTGATGCCCAGTGGATGTAATATGCTGTAATTTCTTTATTGTATAGTCTAGGTTTTTTCTTATTCACGATGCTGCAGTTATTTTACTGTATATATATCCTGTCTTCGTAGTAAACCGGCCAAACTGTAAAATTACTGTACATAATCGGGCTATCATGCAATCACGATGTAGGTTGGGCCTGAAACATGCCGAACAGCTAACGGGCCGACAGCAGCCCGAAATGAACCCCGGCCCATGATTGTGTGAATCAAATCACGGGCTTTTAACATGCCAAAATTGTCTCAGTCCTTGTTTGGCCCAATCAGATATCGGCTGCGAGCAGGCCCGATGCAAACCGGGTCATAGTTAGGCCCAACTATATGACGGGCTTTTAACAGGCCGAAATTAATATATGGCCGAAAAGTTAAACGGGCCCTTAACAGGCCAAAACTAATATCAGGCTGAATTACTAAGTGGGCCTTTCGCAAGTGGGCCCAAAAGCATAGTGTCCAGTTGACGGGCCGAATCTGATATGGGCCATAATTGAGCCCAAAGCCTCTTAAAGGGCCGGACCTGATCTGGGCCGTAATTTGGCCCAGAACGTGGTAGGCTTTTAACGGGCCAGATCTCATATGGGCCACTATTAGGCCCGGAATGTGGCAAACCATTAATGGACTGGATCAAATATGGGCCGGCATTTGGCCCAAAACATGGCAGCCAGTTAATGGGCCGGCCTACTAGGGTCCGCAAAATCTTGTTGGCCTACAGCTGGGCCGGCCCATTAATGTCAACGAAATCTCATGGGCCTTTAGCCGGGCCGGCCCATTATGATCCGCAAGAATCTTGTGGGCCTTTACCTGTGTCGGCCCATTATGGCACATAAAAATCTTGTGGGCCTTTACTGGACCGGCCCATTATGGCCCGCAAAATCTTGTGCGCCTTTAACTGGGCCAGCCCATTATGGTCCGCAAAATCTCGTGGGCCTTTAGCTGGGCCAGCCCATTATGGTCCGCAAAATCTCGTGGGCCTTTAGTTGGGCCGGCCCATTATGGTCCGCAAAATCTTGTGGGCCTTTAGTTGGGCTGGCCCATTTAAACTTGATGGGCCGGTCCACGTGTCAACATATCATAGGCGCGTCTCGCCCATTGGATGAGTGACACCTGTGCCAGCGCGGACCTGACACGTGTCTCCTCCAGCCAATGATGATTTTCCACGTGGAAAATCCCCATTGGTCGGGGCTGTTAACGGGTTATCGGATCCAAAACCCGACTCGATAGCTTAAAGACGTTCCGTTACGGTGGATGCCACGTGTCGGTCACCCTTGATGAAAGCACTTCTGTGACACGCGATTTATCATCATGGAAGTGGACACTTCCGTGATGATAATTTTGGTAATGTCATGGAACACTTCTACGACAGAACAGGTATGACTATCTTGATTCTGTCATAAATTTTTCATGGATTTACATGCATGACAAAAAACGCGACCTACTGTGACAAACACGTATCATCACGGACGGAAGTGTATTTTTTTGTAGTGGGGAGATCTTCCTCCCTGGACAGATCTTCGTATTTGGTGGCTTCGCACTATGGGCCAACTCGCTTGGCCATCTAGAGCAGATCGATAGTTACGCCCCTGGCCATCAGGTCAGATGTGGAAGCTTGAATTTTGTGGCTGATATCCGTGGAGACTTGATCTTCGACATATTCGAGCCCATGACGGTTGTCCCCTGCCACCACAATGAACATGACCTAAATCTGTCATCTGGCCGCGCTCAGGAGATAGCGCATGTAACCGCTCTGGCCCTAGATCCAGAGTGGACCGCGTCGTCCAAAGACGGGAAGATTAACGCCGCCACGGAAGCCGCAGATCCAGCGGCACTCGAGCCGCACACAGACCCAACATCGAGCTAGGCTTGTGTCACCGGAACCTCAGACTCGTCTCCGGCCATAGGTTCCAGACCGCGTGCATCTGCGTCCATCAAACTTGATTGGGCGCCGATCTTGGAGTTCAGCTCCGCGGACATCTGATATGTCTCCAACGTATCTATAATTTTTTATTGCTCCATGCTACTTTATCTACTGTTTTGGACTATATTGGGCTTTATTTTCCACTTTTATATTATTTTTGGGACTAACCTATTAACCGGAGGCCCAAACCAGAATTGTTGTTTTTTGCCTTTTTTAGTATTTCGAAGAAACAAAATATCAAACGGAGTCCAAACAGAATGAAACCTTCGAAATCGTGATTTTCCAACCGAACGTGACCCAGGAGACTTGGACCCTACTCCAAGAAGTGCAAAAGGCGGTCACGAGGGTGGAGGTCGCGCCCCTCTACCTTGTGGGCCCCTCGGAGCTCCACCGACGTACTCCTTCCTCCTATATATACCTACGTATCCCTGAACGATCGAAAGGGAGCCGAAAACCTAATTCCATCACCGCAACTTTCTGTATCCACGAGATCCCATCTTGGGGCCTATTCCGGAGCTCCGCCGGAGGGGGCATCCACCATGCAGGGCTTCTACATCATCACCATAGCCCCTCCGATGAAGTGTGAGTAGTTTACTTCAGACCTTCGGGTCCATAGCTAGTAGCTAGATGGCTTCTTCTCTCTTTTTGGATCTCAATACAATGTTCTCCCCCTCTCTCGTGGAGATCTATTCGATGTAATCTTCTTTTTGCGGTGTGTTTGTTGAGACCGATGAATTGTGGGTTTATGATCCAGCTTATCTATGGAAAATATTTGATTCTTCTCTGAATTCTTTTATGTATGATTGAGTTATCTTTGCAAGTCTCTTCGAATTATCTTATTTGGTTTGGCCAACTAGATTGGTAGTTCTTGCAATGGGAGAAGTGCTTAGCTTTGGGTTCAATCTTGCGGTGTCCTTACTCAGTGACAGAAAGAGTTGCAAGGCACGTATTGTATTGTTGCCATCGAGGATAACAAGATGTTTTTTTTATCATATTGCATGAATTTATCCCTCTACATCATGTCATCTTGCTTACGACGTTACTTTGTTTTTACTTAATACTCTAGATGCATGCTGGATAGCGGTCGATGAGTGGAGTAATAGTAGTAGATGCAGAATCGTTTCGATCTACTTGTTTTGGACGTGATGCCTATATACATGATCATCGCCTAGATATACTCATAACTATGCTCAATTCTGTCAATTGCTCAACTGTAATTTGTTCACCCACCGTAGAATACTTATGCTCTCGAGAGAAGCCACTAGTGAAACCTATGGCCCCCGGGTCTATTCTCATCATATCAATCTCCATCACTTTATTTACTTGCTTTGCTTTTACTTTTTTACTTTGCATCTTTATACCAAAAATACCAAAAATATTATCTCTATCAGATCTCACTCTCGTAAGTGACCGTGAAGGGATTGACAACCCCTAATCGCATTGGTTGCGAGTAGCTATCGTTTTGTGCAGGTACGAGGGACTTGCGCGTGACCTCCTACCGGATTGATACCTTGGTTCTCAAAAACTGAGGGAAATACTTACGCTACTGTGCTGCATCATCCTCTCCTCTTCGGGGAAAACCAACGCAAGCTCAAGATGTAGCAAGAAGGATTTCTGGCGCCGTTGCTGGGGAGGCCTACGCAAAAGTGAACATACCAAGTACCCATAACAATCCCTATCTCTCGCATTACATTATTTGCCAGTTGCCTCTCGTTTTCCTCTCCCCCACTTCACCCTTGCCGTTTTATTTGCCCTCTCTTTCCCAATCTCCTCCTCTCTTTCCGTTTGCCTTTTTCTTTTGCCTTTTTGTTTGCTTGTGTGCTGGATTACTTGTTGCCATGGCACAAGATAATACCAAATTGTGTGATTTCTCGAATACCAATAATAATGATTTCCTTAGTACTCCGATTGCTCCTCTTAATAATGATGAGTCTTGTGAAATCAATATCGCTTTGTTGAATCTTGTTATGAAAGGTCAATTCGCCGGCCTTCCTAGTGAAGATGTCGCTACTCATCTAAATTTTTTTGTTGATTTGTGTGATATGCAAAAGAAGAAAGATACGGATAACAATATTGTCAAATTGAAGTTATTTCCATTTTCACTTAGAGATCGTGCTAAAGTTTGGTTTTCATTTTTGCCTAAAAATAGTATTGATTCTTGGAACAAGTGCAAAGATGCTTTTATCTCTAATTATTTTCCTCCCGCTAAGATTATCACTCTTAGGAACGACATCATGAATTTTAAACAACTTGATCATGAGCATGTTGCCCAATCTTGGGAAAGAATGAAATTAATGCTTCGCAATTGCCCTACTCATGGTTTGAATTTATGGATGATCATACAAAATTTTTATGCCGGATTGAATTTTTCTTCTAGAAATCTTTTAGATTCGGCCGCGGGAGGCACTTTTATGGAAATTATGTTAGGGGATGCTACCAAATTGCTTGATAATATTATGGCTAATTATTCTCAATGGCACACCGAAAGATCTTCTAGTAAGAAAGTGCATGCTATAGAAGAAATCAATGTTTTGAGTGAAAAGATGGATGAACTTATGAAGATGGTTGCTCCTAAAAATACTCCGCTTGATCTCAATGATATGCCTTTATCTACTTTGCTTGAGAATAATAATGAATCTATGGATGTAAATTTTGTTGGAAGGAATAGTTTTGGAAACAATGCTTATAGAGGGAATTTTAATCCTAGGCCTTATCCTAGTAATCCTTCATATAATTATGGAAACTCCTACATAACTCTTATGGAAATTTTAATAAAATGCCCTCTGAATTTGAGAGTAGTGTTAAAGAGTTTATGAATTCACAAAAGAATTTTAATGCTTTGCTTGAAGAGAAATTGCTTAAAGTTGATGATTTGGCTAGGAACGTTGATAGAATTTCTCTTGAAATTGATTCTTTAAAGCTTAGATCTATTCCTCCTAAACATGATATCAATGAGTCTCTCAAAGCCATGAGAATTTCCATTGATGAGTGTAAGGAAAGAACCGCTAGGATGCGTGCTTCCAAAGATGCCTTTATTAAAGTGTGTTCTTCCAATCCCTATGAAAATCAAGATGAAGATCTAAAAGTTATTGATGTGTCCCCCATTAAATCTTTGTTTTGCAATATGAATCTTGATGAATCTGAAGATTATCTTCCTTTACCTAGAAGGCGTTCTAAGAATTCGGAGTTTCTAGATCTTGATGATGAAATTGATAAAAGTTGGATTGAAATAAATAAAAACCGTGATGTTGCTAAACCCACTATTTTGGATCTCAAGGAATTTAATTATGAAAATTGCTCTTTAATTGATTGTATTTCCTTGTTGCAATCCGTGTTAAATTCTCCTCATGCTTATAGTCAAAATAAAGCCTTTACCGAACACATTGTTGATGCCTTGATGCAATCTTATGAAGAAAAACTTGAGTTGAAAGTTTCTATCCCTAGAAAACTCTATGATGAGTGGGAACCTACTATTAAAATTAAAATTAAAGATTTTGAGTTTCATGCTTTATGTGATTTGGGTGCTAGTGTCTCTACTATTCCCAAAACTTTATGTGATTTGCTAGATTTCCGTGATTTTGATGATTGCTCTCTAAACTTGCATCTTGCGGATTCCACTATTAAAAAGCCTATGGGAAGAATTAGTGATGTTATTATTGTTGCAAATAGGAATTATGTGCCCGTAGATTTTATCGTTCTTGATATAGATTGCAATCCTTCATGTCCTATTATCTTGGTAGACCTTTCCTTAGAACGATTGGTGCAATTATTGATATGAAGGAAGGGAATATTAGATTCCAATTTCCCTTAAAGAAGGGCATGGAACACTTCCCTAGAAAGAAAATAAAATTACCATATGAATCTATCATGAGAGCCACTTATGGATTGCCTACCAAAGATGGCAATACCTAGATCTATCCTTGCTTTTATGCCTAGCTAGGGGCGTTAAACGAAGCGTTTGTTGGGAGGCAACCCAATTTTATTTTTAGTTTTTTTGTTTTTGCTTCTGTTTAGGAATAAATAATCCATCTAGATTCTGTTTGGATGTGGTTTTATCTTTTAATTAGTGTTTGTGCCAAGTAGAACCTATAGGATAAGCTATGATGATGGTTGATTTGATTCTGCTGAAAAACAGAAACTTTGCGCTCACGAGAAAAAATTCAATAAATCACAGGAACGTGCTTTTGCATTGATTCTTTTTTATGATGATCAATAAAGATATTTTCCAGTACTTACTATTTTGGTTGGAATTTTTAGAGTTCCATAAGTTTGCGTTAGTTACAGATTGCTACAGACTGTTCTGTTTTTGACAGATTCTGTTTTGCGTGTGTTGTTTGCTTATTTTGATGAATCTATGGCTAGTAAAATAGTTTGTAAACCATAGAGAAGTTGGAATACAGTAGGTTTAACACCAATTCAAATAAATAATGAGTTCATTACAGTACCTTGAAGTAGTCTTTTGTTTTCTTTCTCTAACAGAGCTCACGAGATTTCTAATGAGTTTTGTGTTGTGAAGTTTTCAAGTTTTGGGTGAATTCTTTTGATGGATTATGGAACAAGGAGTGGCAAGAGCCTAAGCTTGGGGATGCCGATGGCACCCCCAAGATAATCCAAAAAGTCAAAGCTTGGGGATGCCCCGGAAGGCATCCCCTCTTTCGTCCACTTCCATCGGTAATTTACTTGGAGCTATATTTTTATTCACCAACATGATATGTGTTTTGCTTGGAGCGTCTTGTATTATTTGCGTCTTTGCTTGTTATTTTACCACAATCATCCTTGCTGTACACACATTTTTGAGAGATCCATATATGATTTGGAATTTGTTAGAATACTCTATGTGCTTCGCTTATATCTTTTGAGCTTGCTAGTTTTGCTCATAGTGCTTCACTTATATCTTTTGAGCGTGATAATTTTTGCTCTAGTGCTTCACTTAGATCTTTTAGAGAAAGGTGGTGGATTTGTTTTAAAGAAACTTGATCTACCATGCTTCACTTAGATTATTTTGAGAGTCGTTAATAGCATGGTAATTTGCTTAATGTTAATATAGTTGGTGTTCAAGATATGTGAAACTTTCTTTTGAGTGAATTGAATACTAAGATAAGTATGATGCTTGATAATTGTTTTGAGATATGGAGGTAATAATATCAAAGTCATGCTAGTTGAGTAGTTGTGAATTTGAGAAATACTTGTGTTGAAGTTTGTAAGTCCCGTAGCATGCACGTATGGTTAAAGTTATGTAACAAATTTGAAACATGAAGTGTACCTGGCTTGTGCATCCTTATGAGTGGCGGTCGGGGACGAGCGATGGTCTTTTCCTACCAATCTATCCCCCTAGGAGAATGCGCGTAGTACTTGATTTTTGATGACTTCTAAATTTTTGCAATAAGTATATGAGTTCTTTTGACTAATGTTGAGTCCATGGATTATACGTACTCTCACCTTTCCGCCATTGCTAGCCTCTTCGGTACCGTGCATTGCCCTGTCTCACCTTGAGAGTTGGTGCAAACTTCGCCGGTGCATCCAAACCCCGTGATATGATACGCTCTATCACACATAAACCTCCTTATATATTCCTCAAAACAGCCACCATACCTACCTATTATGGCATTTCCATAGCCATTCTGAGATATATTGCCATGCAACTTCCACCATCATTATCATGACATGCATTACTTTTGTCGTATTGCCATTGTATGATCTTGTAGTTGAGATCGTATTTGTGGCAAAGCCACCATGCATTATTTTTCATACATGTCACTCTTGATTCATTGCACCATCCCGGTACACCGCCGGAGGCATTCATATAGAATCATACCTTGTTCTAGTTTTGAGTTGTAATCCTCATGTTGTAATCAATAGAAGTGTGATGATCATCATTATTAGAGCATTGCCCAAATAAACAAAGAGAGAAAGGCCAAAAAAAAGAAAGGCCCAAAAAAAAGAAAAGAAAAGGGCAATGCTACTATCTCCTTTTCCACACGTGTGCTTCAAAGTAGCACCTCGTTCTTCATGTAGTGAGTCTCATATATTGTGCTTCAAAGTAGCACCATGGTTTTCATGTAGTGAGTCTCATGTGTTATCACTTTCATATACTAGTGGGAATTTTTCATTATAGAACTCGGCTTGTATATTCCTATGATGGGCTTCCTCAAAATGCCCTAGGTCTTCATGAGCAAGCAAGTTGGATGCACACCCACTAGTTTTCTTTTATTGAGCATTCATAGCTCTAGTGCATCCGTTGCATGGCAATCCCTACTCCTCATGTTGATATCAATTGATGGCATCTCCATAGCCCGTTGATTAGCCTCGTCAATGTGAGACTTTCTCCTTTTTTGTCTTCTCCACACAATCCCCATCATCATATTCTATTCCACCCATAGTGCTATATCCATGGCTCACGCTCATGTATTGCGTGAAGGTTTAAAAAGTTTGAGATTATTTAAGTATGAAACAATTGCTTGGCTTGTCATCAGGGGTATAGAAGTTGGAAACATATTTGTGTGACGAAAATGAAGCATAGCCTAACTATATGATTTTGTAGGGATGAACTTTCTTTTGCCATGCTATTTTGAGAAGACATGATTGCTTTGATTAGTATGCTCGAAGTATTATTATTTTTATGTCAATGTGAACTTTTGTCTTGAATCTTTAGGATCTGAATATTCATATCACAATTAAGAAGATTTACATTAAAATTATGCCAAAGTATCACTCCGCATCAAAAATTCTTTTTTATCATTTACCTACTCGAGGACGAGCAGGAATTAAGCTTGGGGATGCTTGATACGTCTCCAATGTATCTATAATTTTTGATTGCTCCATGCTACTTTATCTACTGTTTTGGACTATATTGGGCTTTATTTTCCACTTTTATATTATTTTTGGGACTAGCCTATTAACCGGAGGCCCAGCCCAGAATTGTTGTTTTTTGCCTTTTTTAGTATTTCGAAGAAACAGAATATCAAACGGAGTCCAAACGGAATGAAACCTTCGGGATCGTGATTTTCCAACCGAACGTGACCCAGGAGACTTGGACCCTACTCCAAGAAGTGCCAGAGGTGGTCATGAGGGTGGAGGGTGCGCCCCCCTGGGCGCGCCCCCTACCTCGTGGGCCCCTCGGAGCTCCACCGGCGTACTCCTTCCTCCTATATATACCTACGTATCCCCGAATGATTGAAAGGGAGCCGAAAACCTAATTCCACCGCCGCAACTTTCTGTATCCACGAGATCCCATCTTGGGGCCTGTTTCGGAGCTCCGTCGGAGGGGGCATCCACCATGGAGGGCTTCTACATCATCACCATAGCCCCTCCGATGAAGTGTGAGTAGTTTACTTCAGACCTTCGGGTCCATAGCTAGTAGCTAGATGGCTTCTTCTCTCTTTTTGGATCTCAATACAATGTTCTCCCCCTCTCTCGTGGAGATCTATTCGATGTAATCTTCTTTTTGCGGTGTGTTTTGTTGAGACCGATGAATTGTGGGTTTATGATCCAGCTTATCTATGGAAAATATTTGATTCTTCTCTGAATTCTTTTATGTATGATTGAGTTATCTTTGCAAGTCTCTTCGAATTATCTTATTTGGTTTGGCCAACTAGATTGGTAGTTCTTGCAATGGGAGAAGTGCTTAGCTTTGGGTTCAATCTTGCGGTGTCCTTACTCAGTGACAGAAAGAGTTGCAAGGCACGTATTGTATTGTTGCCATCGAGGATAACAAGATGGAGTTTTTATCATATTGCATGAATTTATCCCTCTACATCATGTCATCTTGCTTACGACGTTACTCTGTTTTTACTTAATACTCTAGATGCATGCTGGATAGCGGTCGATGAGTGGAGTAATAGTAGTAGATGCAGAATCGTTTCGATCTACTTATTTTGGACGTGATGCCTATATACATGATCATCGCCTAGATATACTCATAACTATGCTCAATTTTGTCAATTGCTCAACAGTAATTTGTTCACCCACCGTAGAATACTTATGCTCTCGAGAGAAGCCACTAGTGAAACCTATGGCCCCCGGGTCTATTCTCATCATATCAATCTCCATCACTTTATTTACTTGCTTTGCTTTTACTTTTTACTTTGCATCTTTATACCAAAAATACCAAAAATATTATCTCTATCAGATCTCACTCTCGTAAGTGACCGTGAAGGGATTGACAACCCCTAATCGTGTTGGTTGTGAGTAGCTATCGTTTTGTGCAGGTACGAGGGACTTGCGCGTGACCTCCTACTGGATTGATACCTTGGTTCTCAAAAACTGAGGGAAATACTTACGCTACTATGCTGCATCATCCTCTCCTCTTCGGGGAAAAGCAACGCAAGCTCAAGACGTAGCAACATCTTTCAGCACTCACCTCTAGGTGATGTGTTAAACTCATTGAAATCCCTCTCCTTGTCGGGAGACTCTCGGCCGAACTATGCCCGGCTTGAAGGGGAAGCAGACAACAAAGAACTTCGTTTCCCACCCACCACCACCTACTTTATAGCCACCGTCGACGACTTAACCGACATGCTTGATTACGACTCTGAAGACATCGATGGTATGGGCGACGATGCCGGAGAGGAGCAGGAACCACTGCCTACAGGGCGTTGGACAGCCACATCCTCATACGATATATACATGGTGGACACACCTAAAGAGAAGGAGGCCAACAGTGATAACGGTATGCCTGTCGATGAACCTCCCAAGCGCCGGCGTCAGAAGCGCCGACCTCGATCCGACAAAAGGAAAAATAGCAACATTGTAACGGACAACGATGATAATCTGAACCAAACTGAGGACCCTGTAGAACCAGCGCTGGAGCAGGCCGTGCGAGAGGACGGCGAGCACAGTCCACCGATGTTGTCTGACCCAAGCGATGCCGAAGATATCAATTACCAACCTGTCTCCGAAGAGGAGATCACCCTGGGCGACGACGAATTCATCGTCCCAAAAGAACCCTTAGAACAAGAAAGCCTCCATCAAAGGCTTATCGCCACTGCAAGGAGCCTAAAGAAGCAGAAGCAGCGGCTTAGAGCCGCAGAGGATACGCTCAATGACAGATGGAACAAAGTGCTAGACGCTGAGGAAAAATACGATGGTAATCACCAAACAAAAAGCTATCCTAAACGTAAACTGCTGCCGAATTCGACGACGAGGCTATTGCGCCTATACCGCCGGAAAACAATATGGCTGACAAGCCGGACCGACCACCGCGTGGTCGAGACAGAGCGGCTAGCAACACCGAACACAAGCCCGCACCCCCTCCCCGTAAAGGAAGGGATGGTGCAACTCAGGACCAGGAACACGATCTACGTGAGGACCTGGACAAAAAGGCTGGCAAAACTAGGTCCATCTATGGATCCAGGGAACGTGCTCCTACATGGGACCATGATTATCAAACCAAATATGTCGGTCATTTACCAATTCAAAACCAATACCAAACATTACAACCGTTGGACCCACGCCACGACACAACCAAATACAGGGGTGTCGCACACCCCCTGTGCTTCATCGATGAGGTGCTGGAACACGATTTTCCAGTAGGGTTTAAACCCGTAAACATCGAGGCATATGACGGAACGACGAACCCTATGGTTTGGATAGAAGACTTTATTCTTCACATCCACATGGCTCGCGGAGATGATCTCCACGCCATCAAATACTTACCCCTCAAGCTAAAAGGACCATCTCAGCACTGGCTGAAAAGCCTCCCCGAAAACTCCATCGGAAGCTGGGAAGAACTGGAGGGCGCTTTCATGGTTTATTGAATCTCGATCGTAGTGATACACATTTTCATGCCAAAAGATATAAGATAGTGATGATAGTACCACCTACTTGTGGCACTGCCACGTAAGTCATATCGGTATAAAACGCATGAAGAAGCTCCATGTTGATGGATCTTTGGACTCACTCGTTTTTGAAAAGTTTGAGACATGCGAACCATGTCTATTGGTGTATATGCATGAAGAAACTCCATGCAGATGGATCGTTTGGACTCACTTGATTTTGAATCACTTGAGATATGCAAATCATACCACATGGGCAAGATGACTGAAAAGCCTCGTTTTCAGTAAGATGGAACAAGATAGCAACTTGTTGGAAGTAACACATTTTGATGTGTGCAGTCAAATGAGTGCTGAGGCATGCAGTGAATATCGTTATGTTCTTACTTCACAGATGATTCGAGTAGATGTTGAGTATATTTACTTGGTGAAACACAAGTCTGAATTATTGAATGGTTCAAGTAATTTCAGAGTGAAGTTTAAGATCTTCGTGACAAGAGGATAGAATATCTATGATATGATCATAGAGATGAATATCTGAGTTACGAGCTTTGGCACACAATTAAGACATTGTGGAAATTGTTTCGCAATTAATACCGCCTGGAACACCATAGTGTGATGGTGTGTCCGAACATCATAACTGCACCCTATTGGATATGATGCATACCATGATGTCTCTTATCGAATTACCACTATCGTTCATGGGTTAGGCATTAGAGATGACCACATTCACTTTAATGGGGCACCACGTAATTCCGTTGAGATGACACCGTATGAATTATGGTTTAGAGAAACCTAAGCTGTCATTTCTTAAAGGTTTGAGGTTGCGACGCTTATGTGAAAAAGTTTCAGGCTGATAAGCTCGAACCCAAAGCGGATAAATGCATCTTCATAGGACACCCAAAACAGTTGGGTATACCTCCCAGATCCAAAAGCAATATGGATTGTTTCTTGAATCGGGTCCTTTCTCGAGGAAAGGTTTCTCTCGAAAGAGTTGAGTGGGAGGATGGTGGAGACTTGATATGGTTATTGAACCGTCACTTCAACAAGTGTGTAGCAGGGCACAGGAAGTTGTTCCTGTGGCACCTATACCAATTGAAGTGGAAGCTTATGATAGTGATCATGAAGCTTCGGATCAAGTCACTAGCAAACCTCGTAGGACGACAAGGACGCGTACTACTTCAGAGTGGTACGGTGATCTTGTCTTGAAGGTCATGTTGCTAGACAACAATGAACCTACGAGCTATGGAGAAGCGATGGTGGGCCCAAATTCCGACAAATGGTTAGAAGCCATGAAATCTGAGATAGGATCCATGTATCAGAACAAAGCATGGACTTTGGTGGACTTGCCCAATGACCGGCAAGCCATTGAGATAAATGGATCTTTAAGAAGAAGACAGACGTGGATGGTAATATCACCATCTATGAAGCTTGACTTGTGGCGAAGAGTTTTTCACAAGTTCAAGGAGTTGACTGCGATGAGATTTTCTCATCCGTAGCGATGCTTAAGTCCGTCGGATTCATGTTAGCATTAGCTGCATTTATGAAATCTGGCAGATGGATGACAAAACGAGTTTCCTTACCAGTCTTCGTATGGAAAGGTTGTATGTGATACAAATCAGAAAGTTTTTGTCGATCCTAAGGATGCTAAAAGGTATGCTAGCTCCAGCGATCCTTCCATGGACTGGAGTAAGCATCTCAGAGTTGGAATGTGCGCTTTGATAAGATGATCAAAGTTTTTGGGTTTATACAAAGTTTATGAGAAACTTGTATTTCCAAAGAAGTGAGTGGGAGCACTATAGAATTTCTGATGAGTATATGTTGTTGACATATGGATGATCAGAAATGATGTAGAATTTCTAGAAAGCATATAGGGTTATTTGAAAACTATTTTTTCAATGAAAACCTGGATTAGGCTACTTGAACAATAAGCATCAAGATCTATAAGATAGATCAAAATGCTTAATAGTACTTTCAAATGAGCACGTACCTTGACATGATCTTGAAGGTGTTCAAGATGGATCAGTCAAAGAAGGAATTCTTGCCTGAGATGTAAGGTATGAAGTTAAGACTTAAAAGCTCGACCACGGCAGAATAGAGAGAAAGGACGAAGGTCGTCCCCTATGCTTAAGACGTAGGCTCTATAGTATGATATGCTGTGTACCGCACCTGAAGTGTGCCTTGCCATGAGTCAGTCAAGGGGTACAAGAGTGATCCAAGGATGGATCACAGGACAGCGGTCAAAGTTATCCTTAGTAACTAGTGGACTAAGGAATTTTCTCGATTATGGAGGTGATAAAGAGTTCGACGTAAAGAGTTATGTTGATGCAAGCTTAACACCTATCCGGATAGCTCTGAGTAGAAATACCGGATACGTATAATGGAGAAACTTTTAGTATAGCTCCAAGTAGAACAGTTATTTGGAATAGCTCCAAATAGAGCGTGGTAGCTGCATCTAGGAGATGACATAGAGATTTGTAAAACACACACGGATCTAAAAGGTTCAGACCCGTTGACTATAACCTCTCTCACAAGCATAACATGATCAAACCCAGAACTCATCGAGTGTTAATCACATGGTAAATGTGAACTAGATTATTGACTCTAGTAAACTCTTTGGGTGTAAGTCACATGGGGATGTGACCTTGAGTGTTAATCACATATCGATGTGAACTAGATTATTGACTCTAGTGCAAGTGGGAGACTGTTGGAAATATGCCCTAGAGGCAATAATAAAAGTATTATTATTATATTTCCTTGTTCATGATAATTGTCTTTTATTCATGCTATAACTGTATTATCCGGAAATCGTAATACACGTGTGAATACATAGACCACAATATGTCCCTAGTGAGCCTCTAGTTGACTAGCTCGTTGTGATCAACAGATAGTCATGATTTCCTGGCTATGGACATTGGATGTCGTTGATAACGGGATCACATCATTAGGAGAATGATGTGATGGACAAGACCCAATCCTAAGCCTAGCACTAAGATCGTGTAGTTCGTTTGCTAGAGCTTTTCCAATGTCAAGTATCTCTTCCTTAGACCATGAGATTGTGCAACTCCCGGATACCGTAGGAATGCTTTGGGTGTACCAAACGTCACAACGTAACTGGGTGGCTATAAAGGTGCATTACAGGTATCTCCGAAAGTATCTGTTGGGTTGGCACGAATCGAGACTGGGATTTGTCACTCCGTGTAAACGGAGAGGTATCTCTGGGCCCACTCGGTAGGACATCATCATATGCGCAATGTGACCAAGGAGTTGATCACGGGATGATGTGTTACGGGACGAGTAAAGAGACTTGCCGGTAACGAGATTGAACAAGGTATAAGGATACCGACGATCGAATCTCGGGCAAGTATAATACCGCTAGACAAAGGGAATTGTATACGGGATAGATTAAGTCCTTGACATCGTGGTTCATCCGATGAGATCATCGTGGAACATGTGGGAGCCAACATGGGTATCCAGATCCCGCTGTTGGTTATTGACCGGAGAACGTCTCGGTCATGTCTACATGTCTCCCGAACCCGTAGGGTCTACACACTTAAGGTTCGATGACGCTAGGGTTATAAAGGAAGTTTGTATGTGGTTACCAAATGTTGTTCGGAGTCCCGGATGAGATCCCGGACGTCACGAGGAGTTCCGGAATGGTCCGGAGGTAAAGATTTATATATGGGAAGTCCTATTTTGGCCACCGGAAAATGTTCGGGATTTTTCGGTATTGTACCGGGAAGGTTCTAGAAGGTTCCAGAGTGGGGCCCACCTGCATGGGGGGACCCACATGAACGTGGGTAGTGGGGGCAAGGCCCCACACCCCTGGTCAAGGCGCACCAAGATCCCCCCTTAGAAGGAATAAGATCATATCCCAAAGGGATAAGATCAAGATCCCTAAAAAGGGGGGATAGCAATCGGTGGGGAAGGAAATGATGGGATTTCTTTCCTCCCACCTTTGCCAACGCCCCAATGGACTTGGAGGGCAAGAAACCAGCCCCCTCCACCCCTATATATAGTGGGGAGGCGCATGGGAGCTTCACCCTTGCCCCTGGCGCAGCCCTCCCTCTCCCAAGTGCTCCTCCTCTCTTGCGGTGCTTGGCGAAGCCCTGCAGGATTGCCACGCTCCTCCACCACCACCACGCCGTTGTGCTGCTGCTGGATGGAGTCTTCCTCAACCTCTCCCTCTCTCCTTGCTGGATCAAGGTTTGGGAGACGTCACCGGGCTGTACGTGTGTTGAACGCGGAGGTGTCGTCCGTTCGGCACTTGATCATCGGTGATTTGAATCACGACGAGTACGACTCCATCAACCCCGTTCACTTGAACGCTTCTGCTTAGCGATCTACAAGGGTATGTAGATGCACTCTCCTTTCTACTCATTGCTGGTCTCTCCATAGATAGATCTTGGTGATACGTAGGAAATTTTTTGAATTTCTGCTACGTTCCCCAACAGATAAATCCGAGCTCGATTAGTAGCTACGCCCCCATCGACCGCCCCATAAGGAGATACACTCAAAATTCCTTGGGCGGCGTCGGGGGCACACTGCACACAAAAGGTCCATAGTTCGGCTCGACCCTATTCGGACTCCAGAAGTTATCTTTCACGGTTCATTAAAATGAACCAGCTTTACTTACGACCACACCAAATTCTTTTACCTGGTTTCCCCCCTTTTTACAGATGGCCATCACACTATACCCTTCAAGGACACTTCACAATGGAGAAAACGGCGCAGACGTGCAGCAGGGCCCCACATTAAGGTTTCTTTTTCTAGATTAAGACCATGTGTAAACCTTTTCATTTCTTTTTGTTTTATACTTTCCTGGCATGTAAAATGTCCAAGAAAGATATCGACATTACCTGTAAATATACGGCTCACCGTACTAAAGTGGATGTTATAGAAGCAGCTTGGTATGTACTGTGTTTTGAGATTTATATCACCCATTGCGTTCTTTCCCTACGTCAGATTGCCACACACGCCTTGATATCAGGGTCTATTACCAGGGGCTGTATTCAGCCCGGTATATATTGAAAAGTCCGAACACCTGTAGGGAGTGTTCGGCGTTGCGAGTTTGGCCTTATATGCATCAGCTCCGAATCATGTCTTTGATCAATAGTTGGGTTGCCTGGCTCCTGTGCTTACTATCTTACGTTCCGCTATATCGGCTAGGGTAGTAAGGGAGAACTATTGCGATTGTGTCCTGGCTCGTCCGGATGAGCACCTCAATAGAGAAAGCTGAAAACTGACTGTCATGATGCGGCGAGAGCTGGTCAACCACTCGATGACTCATCAGAATCTTTGCGATTCCCTCCGTGTTAAACGAAGGACCGTTATTCTGGTCACGTATGTAAATGCGCCATATTCAGAGAAACGCATACCAGGGGCTATATCGTAGACCCACCATCAAACTCCTATGGCTAAGTGAAAGTGTTAAAGCCCTATAGTCTGATTGCCTGGTTCGCCGCACTGACACCTCCTTAACGGACCAAGATGTTGGGTCAAGAGTGATCAAGTGCTTTTCCAAACACCCCCGCATTATACGTGAGGGGGCTGAAGCCGATGACTGGCAAACTTTCAGATTATATATAGACGGCCGCACAGGAGGCACCAAAACTTTTCGGGCAAAAGTATAAAAACATAGCCTTAAAACATATCATAACATTGTTTTCACAATTTCCGTACACTTCACTCGAACATAATATCTTTCGAGCACTGACCCTCTATCAGGCAGGCACCTTCTAGGACATCTTCAAAGTAATGTTCTGGTATGTTAGGGTCCTTGCCTTTGAGTGGACTCTGCGCTGCAATATCGGTGGCCTTCATCTTCGCCCAATATGTCTTGACACGGGCAAGGGCCATCCGCGCACCTTCTATGCATGTTGACCGCTTAACAACGTCGATACGTGACACCGTATTAACAAGTTGCCACACCAAACCAAAATAACTATTCGGAATTGGCTCGGCCGGGCTATGACGTCCTTCATGGCAGTTCCGGACATCTTGTGGAGCTCGGCCCACTGTGTCATCTGTTCATTCAACAGTTGATGCTTTGGCGTGTCAAATTGCGACTAGAATAGCTTTTCCGTCGCATGTCCCTCTTGCGCGTGGAAAAACTGATTTGCATCGGCAACACTCTTTGGCAGGTCCAAAAAGGTGTTTGGAGAACTCCACAGTTGATTAAGTGGGGCATACTTCGGATCGTCAAACTTAGTTTGCAATAAAAAGGGCTTACCAGCCGCGATCTCCCCAGCTTGTGGGATCTCCTCCCGAGCTGCTCTAGACTCAGACCGGACTTCCTTCGCCTCTTGTAAGGCCTTGTCAAGATCGTCCGCTTTGGCTTTGTTATCTTTCTCAAGAACTTGGCATTGGCTAGTGGCATCCTTTAGTTCAAGTGCCATAGTAGATATTCTCTCCTCGCACTGATGTCGAGCAATCTGCTTGGCCTTTAATTCAGCGACTACCTTTTCGGCAGCCGCATTACTCATCCTGGCTTGCTCCTTGGCCAGCCCGAAGGGTCTCAACTGCAGCGGCACTATCTGCAGTTATGCATATACAAATTCTCAGTGTCACGCTCATTTCATAATGCTAGCATGTACTGAATGCCCCAAAAACATACCTTGCGCCTCGTCGAGCCGCCTGTTAATAAGCGTGATGTCATCATCCGCTACATCAACTTTCTGCTTCAGATGTGCTACCTCTGTAGCTTGGGCAGTTGCCACGGATGTAACAGTCTGTGTTTCAATTAGTCAGATCATTTCCTGGGCATATATTTTTGATCCTCTAATCGCCTCCCTTTGGATGTCAACCAGAGTCTCAGGGGCTACTCTCTATACACAGGTGCAATTTGCATTTATAACATAAATGAAATTACACTACGTACATTGAAACCTCTTAGTAGGCTCGTAAAGGCTTCATTCAATCCGCTTTTCAAAGACCGAACTCTTTCAACCAACGTACCCATCAAGGTACGATGTTCCTCGGAGACGGACGCATGTTGCAATATGTCCATCAATGTATCCGGCGCCTCCGGATCCAGAACAGGTTGCGTCGTCCCTCGGAACTTTGGTAGTTCGGGACTTTTGTTGCTGGTCCCCGTGAGGTCCGCACACTCCGGACCCTGGGCGGCCGAAGCATTACCTTCGGGCCCTGTCTTCACTACCCCTCGCGCCACTCGTTGATTGATACGTCCATTTTGCATCATGCTTTTATATCAATATTTATTGCATTATGGGCTGTTATTACACATTATATCTCAATACTTATGGCTATTCTCCCTTATTTTACAAGGTTTACCATGAAAAGGGGGAATGCCGGTAGCTGGAATTCTAGCTGGAAAAGGAGCAAATATTGGAAACCTATTCTGCATAGCTCCAAAAATCCTGAAACTCCACGGAAGTCATTTTTGGAACTAATAAGAATTATTGAGCGAAGAAAACACCAGAGGGGGCCCACACCCTGGCCAGGAGGGGAGGGGCGTGCCTACACCTACTGGGTGCGCCCCCTGTCTCCTGGCCCCCCTGGTGGCCCTCCGGTGCCCATCTTCTGCTATATGAAGGCTTTTACCCTGGAAAAAAAATCAGAGGCAAGCTTACGGGACGAAACTCTGCCACCATGAGGCGGAACCTTGGCGGAACCAATCTAGAGCTCCGGTGGAGCTGTTCTGCCAGGAAAACTTCCCTCCGGGAGTGGGAAATCATCACCATCGTCATCACCAACGATCCTCTCATCGGGAGGGGGTCAATCTCCATCAACATCTTCACCAGCACCATCTCCTCTCAAAACCCTAGTTCATCTCTTGTATCCAATCTTGTACCAAAACCACAAATTGGTACCTGCGGGTTGCTAGTAGTGTTGATTACTCCTTGTAGTTGATGCTAATTGGTTTACTTGGTGGAAGATCATATGTTCAGATCCTTAGTGCATATTATTACTCTTCTGATTATGAACATGAATATGCTTTGTGAGTAGTTGTGTTTGTTCCTGAGGACATGGGTGAAGTCTTGCTATTAGTAGTCATGTGAATTTGGTATTCGTTCGATATTTTGATGAGATGTATGTTGTCTTTCCTCTAGTGGTGTTATGTGAACGTCGACTACATGACACTTCACCATTATTTGTGCCTAGAGGAAGGCATTAGGAAGTAATAAGTAGATGATGGGTTGCTAGATTGACAGAAGCTTAAACCCTAGTTTATGTGTTGCTTCGTAAGGGGCTGATTTGGATCCATATGTCTAATGTTGTGGTTAGGTTTACCTTAATACTTCTTTTGTAGTTGCGGATGCTTGCAATAGGGGTTAATCATAAGTGGGATGCTTGTCCAAGTAAGGGCAGTACCCAAGCACCGGTCCACCCACATATAAAATTACCAAAGTACCGAACGCGAATCATATGAGCGTGATGAAAACTAGCTTGACGATAATTCCCATGTGTCCTTGGGAGCTCTTTTCTCATTATAAGAAATTGTCCAGGCTTGTCCTTTGCTACAAAAAGGATTGGGCCACCTTGCTGCACTTTATTTACTTTCATTGCTTGTTACTCATTATAGTTTATCTTATCACAAAACTATCTGTTACCTACAATTTTAGTGCTTGCAGGGAAAACCTTACTGAAAACCGCTTGTCATTTCCTTCTGCTCCTCGTTGGGTTCGACACTCTTATTTATCGAAAGGACTACGATAGATCCCCTATACTTGTTGGTCATCAAGACTCTTTTCTGGCGCTGTTGCCGGGGAGCGTAGCGCTTTTCGTGAGTGGAACTTGGTAAGGAAACATTTATATAGTGTGCTGAAATTTTCTGTCACTTGTTACTATGGAAACTAATCCTTTGAGGGGCTTGTTCGGGGTATCTTCACCCCGACCAAAAGAGCAAAGAGTTTCTCCTCAACCTACTGAAAATATTTACTTTGAGATTCCTTCGGGTATGATAGAGAAACTGCTAGCTAATCCATTTGCAGGAAATGGAACATTGCATCCCGATTTACACCTTATCTTTGTGGATGAAGTTTTTGGATTATTTAAGCTTGCAGGTATTCCTGATGATGTTGTCAAAAGGAAGGTCTTACCTTTATCTTTGAAGGGAGATGCATTGACATGGTATAGGCTATGTGATGATACGGGATCTTGGAATTATAAACGATTGAAGTTGGAATTTCACTAGAAATTCTATCCTATGCATCTTGTTCATCGTGATCGTAATTACATATATAATTTCTGGCCTCGCGAAGGAGAAAGCATCGCTCAAGCTTGGGGGAGGCTTAAGTCAATGTTATATTCATGTCCCAATCATGAGCTCTCCAGAGAAATGATTATTCAAAATTTTTATGCTCGGCTTTCTCCCAATGATCGCAACATGCTCGATACTTCCTGTGCTGGTTCTTATATCTGAAGACTATTGAATTCAAATGAGACTTATTGGAAAGAATTAAACGCAACTCTGAAGATTGGGGTTCCGACGATGGTAAGGAGTCAGGTATGACACCTAAGTTTGATTGTGTTAAATCTTTTATGGATACCGATGTTTTTCGTGGATTTAGCGCTAAGTATGGACTTGACTCTAAGATAGTAGCTTCTTTCTGTGAATCTTTTGCTACTCACGTTGATCTCCCTAAGGAGAAGTGGTTTAAATATAATCCTCCCATTGAAGTAAAAGTAGTTGCACCTATTACAGTTGAAGAAAAGACTGTCACTTACAGTGATCCTATTGTTCCTACTACTTATGTTGAGAAACCTCCTTTTCCTGTTAGGATAAAGGATCATGCTAAAACTTCAACTATTGTTCGTAAGAGTAATACTAGGACTTATACACCTCCTGAGCAAATTAATGTTGAACCTAGTATTGCTATGGTTAAAGATCTCTTGGATGACGATTTAGATGGGCATGTTATTTATTTCTGTGGTTAGACTGCTAATACTGTTAGACCAGATGCTAAGATACATAGACCTGTTGTAGGCATGCCTATTATTTCTATTAAAATAGGAGATCATTGTTATCATGGCTTATGTGATATGGGTTCTAGTTCTAGTGCAATACCTTATGATTTATATAAAGAAATTATGCATGATATTGCACCCGCTGAATTGGAAGGTATTGATGTTACTATCAAGCTTGCCAATAGAGATACTATTTCACCAATTGGGATTGTTAGAGATGTTGAAGTCTTGTGTGGGAAGGTTAAATATCCTGCTGATTTTCTTGTTCTTAGTTCCCCACAAGATGATTTTTGTCCCATTATTTTTGGTAGACCCTTCTTGAATACTGTTAAGGCTATGATTGATTGCGAAAAGGATACTGTTACAATTGGCTTAGGGGATATGTCTCATGAGTTTAATTTTGCTAAGTTTCATAGACAACCCCGTTATAGAGAATCACCTAGTAAGGATGAGATTATTGGTCTTGCTTCTATTGCCATGCCTCTTACTGATCCGTTAGAACAATATTTTCTAGACCATGAAAATGATATGTTTATGAATGAAAGACGGGAAATAGATAAAGTGTTCCTTCAACAGGAACCTATTCTGAAACACAACCTACCCGTTGAAATTCTAGGGGATCCCCCTCCACCCAAGGGTGATCCCGTGTTTGAACTCAAACCATTACCTGATAATCTTAAGTCTTCTTATCTTGATGAAAAGAAAATATATCCTGTTATTATTAGTGCTAACCTTTCAGAGCAAGAAGAAGAAAGATTATTGAAAACTCTGAAGAAGCACCGTGCTGCTATTGGATATACTTTGGATGATCTCAAGGGAATTAGTCCCACGTTATGCCAACACAAAATTAATTTGGAGGACGATGCCAAACCAGTTAGAGATCATCAACGACGATTGAATCCTAAGACGAAAGAAGTGGTAAGAAAGGTGATACTAAAGCTCCTTGAGGCAGGTATAATTTATCCCGTTGCTGATAGTGATTGGGTAAGCCATGTCCATTGTGTTCTTAAAAAGAGAGGTATTGCTGTCGTTCCTAATGATAAAAATGAATTGATCCCGCAAAGAATTATTACAGGTTATAGGATGGTAATTGATTTCCATAAATTAAATAAAGCTACTAAGAAAGATCATTACCCTTTACCTTTTATCGATCAAATGCTAGAAAGACTATCCAAACACACACACTTCTGCTTTCTAGATGGTTATTCTGGTTTCTCTCAAATACCTGTGTTAGCGAAGGATCAACCAAAAACTACTTTTACTTGCCCTTTCGGTACTTTTGCTTATAGACATATGCCTTTTGGTTTATGTAATGCACCTGCTACCTTTCAAAGATGCATGATGGCTATATTCTTTAACTTTTGTGAAAAGATTTGTGAGGTATTCATGGATGAGTTCTCCGTTTATGGATCCTCTTTTGATGATTGCTTGAGCAACCTTGATCGAGTTTTGCAGAGATGGGAAGACACTAGTCTCGTCTTCAATTGGAAAAGTGCCACTTTATGGTTAATGAAGGCATTGTCTTGGGGCATAAGATTTCTGAGAGAGGTATTGAAGTTGATAAAGCTAAAGTTGATGCTATTGAAAAGATGCCATGTCCCAAGGACATAAAAGGTATAAGAAGTTTCCTTGGCCATGCTGGTTTTTATAGGAGGTTCATTAAGGACTTTTCTAAAATCTCTCGGCCTCTGACTAATTTATTGCAAAAAGATATTCCTTTTGTCTTTGATGATGATTGTGTAGAAGCATTTGAAATACTTAAGAAAGCTTTGATCACTGCACCTATTGTTCAGCCACCTGATTGGAATTTACCCTTTGAAATTATGTGTGATGCTAGTGATTATGCTATAGGTGTTGTTCTAGGGCAAAGAGTTGATAAGAAATTGAATGTTATCCAGTATGCTAGTAAGACTCTTGATACTGCCCAGAGAAATTATGCTACTACTGAAAAAGAGTTCTTAGCAGTTGTGTTTGCATGTTATAAGTTTAGACCTTATATTGTTGATTCCAAAGTTACTATTCACACTGATCATGTTGCTATTAAATATCTTATGGAAAAGAAAGATGCTAAGCCTAGACTCATTAGATGGGTTCTCTTGATCCAAGAATTTGATTTGCATATTACTGATAGAAAGGGAGCTGAGAACCCCGTTGCAGACAACTTGTCTAGGTTAGAGAATGTTCTTGATGACCCACTGCCTATTGATGATAGCTTTCCTGATGAACAATTAGCGGTCATTAATGCTGTTGGAAATATGCCCTAGAGGCAATAATAAATTGGCTATTATTATATTTCTTTGTTCATGATAATAGTCTTTTATTCATGCTATAACTGTATTATCCGGAAATCGTAATACACGTGTGAATACATAGACCACAATATGTCCCTAGTAAGCCTCTAGTTGACTAGCTCGTTGATCAATAGATGGTTACGGTTTCCTGACCATGGACATTGGATGTCATTGATAACGGGATCACATCATTAGGAGAATGATGTGATGGACAAGACCCAATCCTAAGCCTAGCACAAGATCATGTAGTTCGTATGCTAAAGCTTTTCTAATGTCAAGTATCTTTTCCTTAGACCATGAGATTGTGCTACTCCCGGATACCGTAGGAATGCTTTGGGTGTACCAAACGTCACAATGTAACTGGGTGGCTATAAAGGTGCATTACAGGTATCTCCGAAAGTGTCTGTTGGGTTGGCACGAATCGAGACTGGGATTTGTCACTCCGTGTAAACAGAGAGGTATCTCTGGGCCCACTCGGTAGGACATCATCATAATGTGCACAATGTGATCAAGGAGTTGATCACGGGATGATGTGTTACGGAACGAGTAAAGAGACTTGCCGGTAACGAGATTGAACAAGGTATCTGGATACCGACGATCGAATCTCGGGCAAGTATCGTACCGATAGACAAAGGGAATTGTATACGGGATTGATTAAGTCCTTGACATCATGGTTCATCCGATGGGATCATCATGGAACATGTGGGAGCCAACATGGGTATCCATATCCCGCTGTTGGTTATTGACCGGAGAGTCATCTCGGTCATGTCTGCATGTCTCCCGAACCCGTAGGGTCTACACACTTAAGGTTCGGTGACGCTAGGGTTATAGAGATATTAGTATGCGGTAACCCAAAAGTTGTTCGGAGTCCCGGATGAGATCCCAGACGTCACGAGGAGTTCCAGAATGGTCCGGAGGTAAAGAATTATATATAGGAAGTGCTATTTCGGCCATCGGGACAAGTTTCGGGGTCATCGGTATTGTACCGAGACCACCGGAAGGGTCCCGGGGGTCCACCGGGTGGGGCCACCTGCCCCGGGGGGGCACATGGGCTGTAGGGGGTGCGCCTTGGCCTACATGGGCCAAGGACACCAGCCCCAAGAGGCCCATGCGCCAAGAGAAGTGAAAAAAGGGAGAGTCCTAAAAGGGGAAGGCACCTCCGAGGTGCCTTGGGGAGGATGGACTCCTCCCCACCCTTGGCCGCACCCTTCCTTGGAGGAAGGGGCAAGGCTGCGCCCTCCCCCTCTCCCTTGGCCCTATATATAGTGGGGAAAAGGAGGAGCAATGATACCTAAGGCCTGGCGCCTCCCTCTCCCTCCCGTGACACATCTCCCTCCTCCCGCAGCGCTTAGCGAAGCCCTGTTGGAATCCCGCTACTTCCACCACCACGCCGTTGTGCTGTTGGATCTCCATCAACCTCTCCTCCCCCCTTGCTGGATCAAGAAGGAGGAGACGTCGCTGCTCCGTACGTGTGTTGAACGCGGAGGTGCCGTCCGTTCGGCGCTAGGATCATCGGTGATTTGGATCACGACGAGTACGACTCCATCAACCCTGTTCTCTTGAACGCTTCCGCTTAGCGATCTACAAGGGTATGTAGATGCACTCTCCTTCCCCTCGTTGCTGGTTTCTCCATAGATAGATCTTGGTGATACGTAGGAAAATTTTGAATTTCTGCTACGTTCCCCAACAGTGGCATCATGAGCTAGGTCTATGCGTAGTTTCTATGCACGAGTAGAACACAAAGTAGTTGTGGGCGTTGATTTTGTTCAATATGCTTGCCGTTACTAGTCTTATCTTGATTCGGCGGCATCGTGGGATGAAGCGGCCCGGACCGACCTTACACGTACTCTTACGTGAGACTGGTTCCACAGACTGACATGCACTAGATGTATAAGGTGGCTAGCGGGTGTCTGTCTCTCCTACTTTAGTCGGATCGGATTCGATGAAAAGGGTCCTTATGAAGGGTAAATAGCAATTGGCATATCACGTTGTGGTCTTTGCGTAGGTAAGAAACGTTCTTGCTAGAAACCCATAGCAGCCACGTAAAACATGCAAACAACAATTAGAGGACGTCTAACTTGTTTTTGCAGGGTATGCTATGTGATGTGATATGGCCAAAAGGATGTGATGAATGATATATGTGATGTATGAGATTGATCATGTTCTTGTAATAGGAATCACGACTTGCATGTCGATGAGTATGACAACCGGCAGGAGCCATAGGAGTTGTCTTAATTTATTTATGACCTGCGTGTCAACATAAACGTCATGTAATTACTTTACTTTATTGCTAACCGTTAGCTGTAGTAGTAGAAGTAATAGATGACGTGACAACTTCATGGAGACACGATGATGGAGATCATGGTGTCATGCTGGTGACGATGATGATCATGGAGCCCCGAAGATGGAGATCAAAAGAAGCAAAATGATATTGGCCATATCATGTCACTATTTGATTGCATGTGATGTTTATCATGTTTATGCATCTTATTTGCTTAGAACGACGGTAGTAAATAAGATGATCCCTCATTAAAATTTCAAGAAGTGTTCTCCCCTAACTGTGCACCGTTGCTACAGTTCGTCGCTTCTAAGCACCACGTGATGATCGGGTGTGATGGATTCTTACATTCACATACAACGGGTGTTGACGAGCCTAGCATGTACAGACATGGCCTCGGAACACGGAGACCGAAAGGTCGAGCATGAGTCGTATAGAAGATACGATCAACATGAAGATGTTCACCGACGTTGGCTAGTCCGTCTCACGTGATGATCGGACACGGCCTAGTTAACTCGGATCATGTAATCACTTAGATGACTAGAGGGATGTCTATCTGAGTGGGAGTTCATAAGATGAACTTAATTATCCTGAACATAGTCAAAAGGATTTTGCAAATTATGTCGTAGCTCACGCTATAGTTCTACTGTTTAGATATGTTCCTAGAGAAAAATTAGTTGAAAGTTGATAGTAGCAATTATGCGGACTAGGTCCGTAAACTGAGGATTTTCCTCATTGCTTCATAGAAGGCTTATGTCCTTAATGCACCGCTCAGTGTGCTGAACCTCGAACGTTGTATGTGGATGTTGCGAACATCTGACATACACATTTTGATAACTACGTGATAGTTCAGTTAAACGGTTTGGAATTGAGGCACCAAAGACGTTTTTGAAACGTCGCGAAACATATGAGATGTTTTGAGGGCTGAAATTGGGGTTTCTGGCTCGTGCCCACGTCAAGAGGTATAAGACCTCCGACGATTTTCTTAACCTACAAACTAAGGGAGAAAAGCTCAATTGTTGAGCCTGTGCTCAGATTGTCTGAGTACAACAATCATTTGAATCGAGTGGGAGTTGATCTTCCATTTGAGATAGTGATGTTTCTCCAAAGTCATTGCCACCAAGCTACTAGAGCTTCGTGATGAACTATAACATATCAAGGATAGAGATGATGATCCCTGAGATATTCGTGATGTTTGACACCGCGAAAGTAGAAATCAAGAAGGAGCATCAATTGTTTATGGTTGGTGAAACCACTAGTTTCAAGAAGGGCAAGGGCAAGAAGGAATACTTCATGAAACGGCAAATCAGCTGCTGCTCCAGTGAAGAAACCCGAGGTTGAACCCAAACCCGAGACTAAGTGCTTCTGTGATAAGGGGAACAACCACTGGAGCAGAATTACCCTAGATACTTGGTAGATGAGAAGGCTGGCAAAGTCGATAGAAGTATATTGGATATACATTATGTTAATGTGTACTTTACTAGTACTCCTAGTAGCACCAGGGTATTAAGATACCGGTTCAGTTGCTAAGTGTTAGTAACTCGAAATAAAAGAGCTACGGAATAAAGGGAGACTAGCTAAAGGTGAGCTGACGATATGTGTTGGAAGTGTTTCCAAGTTTGATGTGATCAAACATCGCACGCTCCCTCTACCATCAAGATTATTATTAAACCTGAATAATTGTCATTGTGTGTTTGCGTTGAGCATAGACATGATTGGATTATGTCTATCGCAATACGGTTATTCATTTAAAGAGAATAATGGTTACTCTATTTATTTGAATAATACCTTCAATGGTCTTGCACCTAAAGGAATGGTTTATTGAATCTCGATCGTAGTGATACACATTTTCATGCCAAAAGATATAAGATAGTAATGATAGTACCACTTACTTGTGGCACTGCCATGAAAGTCATATTGGTATAAAACGCATGAAGAAGCTCCATGTTGATGGATCTTTGGACTCACTCGTTTTTGAAAAGTTTGAGACATGCGAACCATGTCTATTGGTGTATACGCATGAAGAAACTCCATGCGGATGGATCGTTTGGACTCACTTGATTTTGAATCACTTGAGATATGCATATCATACCACATGGGCAAGATGACTGAAAAGCCTCGTTTTCAGTAAGATGGAACAAGATAGCAACTTGTTGGAAGTAACACATTTTGATGTGTGCAGACCAATGAGTGCTGAGGCATGCAGTGAATATCGTTATGTTCTTACTTCACTGATGATTCGAGTAGATGTTGAGTATATTTACTTGATGGAACACAAGTCTGAATTATTGAATAGTTCAAGTAATTTCAGAGTGAAGTTGAAGATCATTGTGACAAGAGGATAAAATGTCTATGATATGATCATAGAAATGAGTATCTGAGTTATGAGCTTTGGCACGCAATTAAGACATTGTGGAAATTGTTTCACAATTAATACGGCCTGGAACACCATAGTGTGATGGTGTGTCCGAACATCATAGTTGCACCCTATTGGATATGGTGCGTACCTTGATGTCTCTTATCGAATTACCACTATTATTCATGGGTTAGGCATTAAAGACAACCACATTCACTTTAAATAGGGCACCACGTAATTCCGATGAGATGACACCGTATGAACTATGGTTTAGAGAAACCTAAGCTGTCATTTCTTAAAAGTTTGGGGCTGCGACGCTTATGTGAAAAAGTTTCAGGCTGATAAGCTCGAACCCAAAGCGGATAAATGCATCTTCATAGGACACCCAAAACAGTTGGGTATACATCCTATCTCAGATCCGAAAGCAATAAGGGATTGTTTCTAGAATCGGGTCCTTTCACGAGGAAAAGTTTCTCTCGAAAGAATTGAGTGGGAGGATGGTGGAGACTTGATGAGGTTATTGAACCGTCACTTCAACTAGTGTATAGCAGGGCACAAAGAGTTGTTCCTGTGGCACCTACACCAATTGAAGTGGAAGCTTATGATAGTAATCATGAAACTTCGGATCAAGTCACTACCGTACCTCGTAGGACGACAAGGATGCGTACTACTTCAGAGTGGTACGTAATCCTGTCTTGGAAGTCATGTTGCTAGACAACAATGAGCCTACGAGCTATGGAGAAGCGATGGTGGGCCCGGATTCCGATGAATGGCTCGAGGCCATATAATCCGAGAGAGGATCCATGTATGAAAACAAAGTGTAGACTTTGGAAGAACTACTTGATGGTCATAAGGCTATTAGGTACATATGGATTTTAAAAGGAAGACAGACAATGATGGTAAGTGTCACCATTAAGAAAGCTCGACTTGTCGTTAAGATGTTTTCCGACAAGTTCAAGGAGTTGACTACGATGAGACTTTCTCAGTCATAGCGATGCTAAGAGTCTGTTGGAATTATATTAGCGATTACTGCATTATTTATTAAATCTTGCAGATAGGATGTCAAAACATTGTTTCCTCGACGATTTTCTTAAGGAAAGGTTGTATGTGATACGATCAGAAAGGTTTTGTCGATCCTAAGGATGCTAAAAGGTACGCTAGCTCCAGCAATCCTTCCATGGACTGGAGTAAGCATCTTGGAGTTGGAATATGCACTTTGATAAGATGATCAAAGATTTTGAGTTTATACAAAGTTTATGAGAAACTTGTATTTCCAAAGAAGTGAGTGGGAGCACTATAGAATTTCTGATGAGTATATGTTGTTGACATATTGATGATCAGAAATGATGTAGAATTTCTAGAAAGCATATAGGGTTATTTGAAAGGTGTTTTTCAATAGAAAACCTGGATTAAGCTACTTGAGCATTGAGCATCAAGATCTATAAGGATAGATCAAAACGCTTAATAGTACTTTCAAATGAGCACATACCTTGACATGATCTTGAAGGTGTTCAAGATGGATCAGTCAAAGAAGGAGTTCTTGCCTGAGTTGTAAGGTATGAAGTTAAGACATAAAGCTCGACCATGGCAGAATAGAGAGAAAGGACTAAGGTCGTCCCCTATGCATAAGACGTAGGCTCTACAGTATGCTATGCTGTGTACCGCACCTGAAGTGTGCCTTGCCATGAGTCAGTCAAGGGGTACAAGAGTGATCCAAGAATGGATCACGGGACAGCGGTCAAAGTTATCCTTAGTAACTAGTGGACTAAGGAATTTTCTCGATTATGGAGGTGGTAAAGGGGTTCGTCGTAAAGGGTTACGTCGATGCAAGCTTAACACCTATCCGGATAGCTCTGAGTAGAGATACCGGATATGTATAATGGAGCAACAATTTAGAATAGCTCCAAGTAGAACAGTTATTTGGAATAGCTCCAAATAGAACGTGGTAGCTGCATCTAGGAGATGACATAGAGATTTGTAAAGCACACGGATCTGAAAGATTCAGACCCGTTGACTATAACATCTCTCACAAGCATAACATGATCAAACCCAGAACTCATCGAGTGTTAATCACATGGTAATGTGAACTAGATTATTGACTCTAGTAAACTCTTTGGGTGTTAGTCACATGGGGATGTGACCTTGAGTGTTAGTCACATAGCGATGTGAACTGGATTATTGACTCTAGTGCAAGTAGGAGACTGTTGGAAATATGCCCTAGAGGCAATAATGAATTGGTTATTATTATATTTCTTTGTTCATGATAATAGTATTTTATTCATGCTATAACTGTATTATCCAGAAATCGTAATACACGTGTGAATACATAGACCACAATATGTCCCTAGTAAGCCTCTAGTTGACTAGCTCGTTGATCAATAGATGGTTACGGTTTCCTGACCATGGACATTGGATGTCATTGATAACGGGATCACATCATTAGGAGAATGATGTGATGGACAAGACCCAATCCTAAGCCTAGCACAAGATCATGTAGTTCGTATGCTAAAGCTTTTCCAATGTCAAGTATCTTTTCCTTAGACCATGAGATTGTGCAACTCCCGGATACCGTAGGAATGCTTTGGGTGTACCAAACGTCACAACGTAACTGGGTGGCTATAAAGGTGCATTACAGGTATCTCCGAAAGTGTCTGTTGGGTTGGCACGAATCGAGACTGGGATTTGTCACTCCGTGTAAACGGAGAGGTATCTCTGGGCCCACTCGGTAGGACATCATCATAATGTGCACAATGTGATCAAGGAGTTGATCACGGGATGATGTTTTACGGAACGAGTAAAGAGACTTGCCGGTAACGAGATTGAACAAGGTATCGGGATACCGACGATCGAATCTCGGGCAAGTATCGTACCGATAGACAAAGGGAATTGTATATGGGATTGATTAAGTCCTTGACATCGTGGTTCATCCAATGAGATCATCGTGGAACATGTGGGAGCCAACATGGGTATCCAGATCCCGCTGTTGGTTATTGACCGGAGAGTCATCTCGGTCATGTCTGCATGTCTCCCGAACCCGTAGGGTCTACACACTTAAGGTTCGGTGACGCTAGGGTTATAGAGATATTAGTATGCGGTAACCCGAAAGTTGTTCGGAGTCCCGGATGAGATCCCGGACGTCACGAGGAGTTCCGGAATGGTCCGGAGGTAAAGAATTATATATAGGAAGTGCTATTTCGGCCATCGGGACAAGTTTCGGGGTCATCAGTATTGTACCGGGACCACCGGAAGGGTCCCGGGGGTCCACCGGGTGGGGCCACCTGCCCCGGGGGGGCACATGGGCTGTAGGGGGTGCGCCTTGGCCTACATGGGCCAAGGACACCAGCCCCAAGAGGCCCATGCGCCAAGAGAAGAGAAAAAAGGGAGAGTCCTAAAAGGGGAAGGCACCTCCGAGGTGCCTTGGGGAGGATGGACTCCTCCCCACCCTTGGCCGCACCCTTCCTTGGAGGAAGGGGCAAGGCTGCGCCCTCCCCCTCTCCCTTGGCCCTATATATAGTGGGGAAAAGGAGGAGCAATGATACCTAAGGCCTGGCGCCTCCCTCTCCCTCCCGTGACACATCTCCCTCCTCCCGCAGCGCTTAGCGAAGCCCTGTTGGAATCCCGCTACTTCCACCACCACGCCGTTGTGCTGTTGGATCTCCATCAACCTCTCCTCCCCCCTTGCTGGATCAAGAAGGAGGAGACGTCGCTGCTCCGTACGTGTGTTGAACGCGGAGGTGCCGTCCGTTTGGCGCTAGGATCATCGGTGATTTGGATCACGACGAGTACGACTCCATCAACCCCGTTCTCTTGAACACTTCCGCTTAGCGATCTACAAGGGTATGTAGATGCACTCTCCTTCCCCTCGTTGCTGGTTTCTCCATAGATAGATCTTGGTGATACGTAGGAAAATTTTGAATTTCTGCTACGTTCCCCAACAAATGCTTCTCGTACTGCTCCTTGGTATGCTGATTATGCTAATTACATTGTTGCTAAATTTATACCACCTAGTTTCACATACCAGCAAAAGAAGAAGTTCTTTTATGATTTAAGACATTACTTCTAGGTTGACCCACATCTTTATAAAGAAGGAGTAGATGTTGTTATTAGACGTTGTGTACTTGAGCATGAACAGGAACAGATCCTATGCAAGTGTCACTCTGAATCATATGGAGGACACCAGCTGGAGATAGAACTGCACATAAGGTATTGCAATCCGGTTTTTATTGGCCTACTCTCTTCAAAGATGCTCGTAAGTTTGTCTTATCTTGTGATGAATGTCAAAGAATTGGTAATATTAATAGACGTCAAGAAATGCCTATGAATTATTCTCTTGTTATTGAACCGTTTGATGTTTGGGGCTTTGATTATATGGGACCTTTTCCTGCCTCTAATGGTTATACACTTATTTTAGTTGTTGTTGATTATGTTACTAAGTGGGTAGAAGCTATTCCAACTAGTAGTGCTGATCATAACACCTCTATTAAGATGCTTAAAGAAGTTATTTTTCCAAGGTTTGGAGTCCCTAGATATCTTATGACTGATGGTGGTTCACATTTTATTCATGGTGCTTTCCGTAAGATGCTTGCTAAGTATGATGTTAATCATAGAATCGCATTTCCTTATCACCCACAGTCTAGTGGTCAAGTAGAGTTGAGCAACAGAGAGCTCAAATTAATTTTGCAAAAGACTGTGAATAGATCTAGAAAGAATTGGTCCAAAAAACTTGATGATGCATTATGGGCCTATAGAACCGCATACAAAAATCCTATGGGTATGTCTCCGTATAAGATGGTTTATGGAAAAGCATGTCACTTACCTCTAGAACTTGAACATAAAGCATATTGGGCTATTAAAGAGCTCAACTATGACTTTAAACTTGCAGGAGAGAAGAGGTTATTTGATATTAGCTCACTTGATGAATGGAGAACCCAAGCCTATGAGAATGCCAAGCTATTCAAAGAAAAAGTCAAACGCTGGCATGATAAAAGGATACAAAGGCGTGAGTTTAATGTAGGTGATTATGTGTTATTATTCAACTCTCATTTAAGATTTTTTGCAGGAAAACTTCTCTCTAAATGGGAAGGTCCTTACGTTATCGAGGAGGTCTATCGTTCCGGTGCCATAAAAATCAACAACTTCGAAGGCACAAGTCCGAGGGTGGTGAACGGTCAAAGAATTAAACATTATATCTCAGGTAATCCTATCAATGTTGAAATTAATGTTATTGAAACCGTAATCCCGGAAGAATACATAAGGGACACTTTCCAGAACGTTCCAGACTCCGGAAAGGAATAGGTATGTGGTACGGTAAGTAAACCGACTCCAAAACAATTCTAATGGCAATATTTATCCGTTTTGGAATATTTAAAAATTTTAGGAAGAAAGAAGTAATCCGGGAAGGACACGAGGCCTCCACGAGGGTGGAGGGCGCGCCCCCTTGTCTCGTGGCCACCTCGTGTGCCTCCCGGACTCCGTTTTCTTGCACGTTGTGTATTTTGGTCGGTAAAAGTTCATTATATAATCTCCCGAAGGCTTTGACCACCGTATCACGCAAATATCCTCTGTTTTTGTTTCAAGTTGTTTCTGTTACAGATCTAGAGCATCATGACGTCTCCAAGCGCTCCCAAGGACAAGTTTTTCGAGAGGGTTATCAACCCCTATCTCGCGGAGGTGCTGCAACACCCTCAAACCATTGAGATGCATGAGGGGGTGCTGCACATCCGCGATGTGGAGGGACCAAGGCGTACCGGGAGCGTGGAGACAAAGCTCGAAGCCATGGAGCAACAAGTTTTCAAGTGTCAAGGGATGGTGGAGCGTGGACTCAACGCCAACCAGATGATGGTCACGGAGTTCACCAACAACCACAAGCTAGATGCCAAGGTCATTGGGGAGACCATCTTCAAGCTTCAAGAGAAAATCGAGCACCTCCAAGCCCAGATCTATGACCTGCAAAACCAAAACTGTGAGTATAAATATAGATTCAAGAGGATGAGTTTGGCTGCAGATTTGAGGATCCCTGAGACTCGATCATCCTTCTATGATGGTGAGCCTATGCCTTGGAAGATGGACGACAAGCCTACATCATCAACAACTCCTACTTCACCACCTCCTAGGACATAATCACATGGGTATGGGCACTCCCCTTGGCAACTGCCAAGCTTGGGGGAGGTGCCCCGGTATCGTATCACCATCACACTCCTATCTTTACCGTTTTATTTACTTCGACCCTTTTAGTAGTATCTTGATTGAAGTTTAGTATCAATTAGTTTTGAGTTTTGCTTTGTGATCTCTTTATGTAATCGAGTCCGTGAGTTATCTATAATAAAGATTAGTGTTGAGTCAAGGGCTTTGCTATCTTGCCATGATCTTGAGAAAGTAGAAAGAACAAAAAGAATAAAAGAGTTCATATTGATCTTATTGATAGTAATGACTTCACAAATAGAAAGTATGAGGCATAAAAGTTGTTGAGAGTTGACAAACTTAGTTTTGGTCATCGTTGCAATTAATAGGAAGTAATAAGGAAAGAGAGGTTTTCACATACAAATATACTATCTTGGACGTCTTTTATGATTGTGAGCACTCATTAAGTACGACATGCTAAAAGAGTTGATGTTGGACAAGGAAGACAAGGTAATGGTTTATGTTTTCTCAGATCTCAGTTAAAGTATATTGTCATTGATCTTCCCAACATGTTGAGCTTGCCTTTCCCCCTCATGCTAGCCAAATTCCTTGCACCAAGTAGAGATACTACTTGTGCTTCCAAATATCCTTAAACCCAGTTTTGCCATGAGAATCCACCATACCTACCTATGGATTGAGTAAGATCCTTCAAGTAGGTTGTCATGTTGCAGGCAATAAAAATTGCTCTCTAAATATGTATGACTTATTAGTGCAAAGAAAATAAGCTTTATACGATCTTGTTATGGAAGTAATAAAAGCAACAGACTGCATAATAAAGGTCCATAGACAAGTGGCAATATAAAGTGACGTTCTTTTGCATTAAGATTTTATGCATCCAACCCTAAAGGCACATGACAACCTCTGCTTCCCTCTGCGAAGGGCCTATCTTTTACTTTATGTTTTTACTTTATGCTTGAGTCAAGGTGATCTTCACCTTTCCCTTTTTCATTTTATCCTTTGGCAAGCTCCTCGTGTTTGAAAGATCTTGATATATATATATATATATATATATATATATATATATATATATATATATATATATATATATATATATATCCAATTGGATGTAAGTTAGCATGAACTATTATTGTTGACATCACCTAAAGGTGAATACATTGGGAGGCAACACAATAAGCCCCTATCTTTCTCAGTGTCCGGTTGAAACTCTATAACCACAAGTACTACGTGAGTGTTAGAAATTGTAGAAGACTACATAATAGTTGAGTATGTGGGCTTGCTAAAAAGCTCTATTCTTGACTCTTTCTGATATTATGATAAATTGCAATTGCTTCAATGACTGAGATTATAGTTTGTTAGTTCCCAATGAAGTTTCTGAACCATACTTGACATTGTGAATTGATTGTTACTTGAGCATAAGAAATCATATGATAAAATCTACTTATGTTGCTATTATAAGAATGATCATGATGCCCTCATGTCCATATTTTATTTTTATCAACACCTCTATCTCTAAACATGTGGACATATTTTTCAATTTCGGCTTCCGCTTGAGGAAAAGCGAGGTCTAAGCTTGGGGGAGTTGATACGTCCATTTTGCATCATGCTTTTATGTCAATATTTATTGCATTATGGGCTGTTATTACACATTATATCTCAATACTTATGGCTATTCTCTCTTATTTTACAAGGTTTACCATGAAGAGGGGGAATGCCGCCAGCTGGAATTCTGGCTGGAAAAGGAGCAAATATTGGAAACCTATTCTGCACAGCTCCAAAAATCCTGAAACTCCACGGAAGTCGGTTTTAGAATTAATAAGAATTATTGAGTGAAGAAAACACCAGAGGGGGCCCACACCCTGGCCAGGAGGGTGGGGGGCGCCCACCCATACTGGGCGCGCCCCTATCTCCTAGGCCCCCTGGTGGCCCTCCGGTGCCCATCTTCTGCTATATGAAGGCTTTTACCCTTGAAAAAATCAGAGGCAAGCTTACGGGACGAAACTCCGCCGCCACGAGTCGGAACCTTGGCGGAACCAATCTAGAGCTCCGGCGGATCTGTTCTGCCGGGGAAACTTCCCTCCGGGAGGGGAAAATCATCACCATCGTCATCACCAATGATCCTCTCATCGGGAGGGGGTTAATCTCCATCAACATCTTCACCAGCACCATCTCCTCTCAAAACCCTAGTTCATCTCTTGTATCCAATCTTGTACCAAAACCACAAATTGGTACCTGCGGGTTGCTAGTAGTGTTGATTACTCCTTGTAGTTGATGCTAATTGGTTTACTTGGTGGAAGATCATATGTTCAGATCCTTAATGCATATTATTACTCTTCTGATTATGAACATGAATATGCTTTGTGAGTAGTTATGTTTGTTCCTGAGGACATGGGTGAAGTCTTGCTATTAGTAGTCATGTGAATTTGGTATTCGTTCGATATTTTGATGAGATGTATGTTGTCTTTCCTCTAGTGGTGTTATGTGAACGTCGACTACATGACACTTCACCATTATTTGGGCCTACAGGAAGGCATTGGGAAGTAATAAGTAGATGATGGGTTGCTAGAGTGACAGAAGCTTAAACCCTAGTTTATGCGTTGCTTCGTAAGGGGCTGATTTGGATCCATATGTCTAATGTTGTGGTTAGGTTTACCTTAATACTTCTTTTGTAGTTGCGGATGCTTGCAGTAGGGGTTAATCATAAGTGGGATGCTTGTACAAGTAAGGGCAGTACCCAAGCACCGGTCCACCCACATATCAAATTATCAAAGTACCGAACATGAATCATATGAGCGTGATGAAAACTAGCTTGACGATAGTTCCCATGTGTCCTCGGGAGCTATTTTCTCATTATAAGAAATTGTCCAGGCTTGTCCTTTGCTACAAAAAGGATTGGGCCACCTTGCTGCACTTTATTTACTTTCATTGCTTGTTACTCGTTACAATTTATCTTATCACAAAACTATCTGTTACCTACAATTTCAGTGCTTGCAGAGAAAACCTTACTGAAAACCGCTTGTCATTTCCTTCTGCTCCTCGTTGGGTTCGACACTCTTATTTATCAAAAGGACTACGATAGATCCCCTATACTTGTGGGTCATCATTGATCGGGAAAGATCCTCCGGGACGACACCTCGGTGTCGTCTGCCTTATTAGCCAGGGAGATCTTTGGAGGCATCTCGCTCTCCATCATCTCTGGAAGAAGATCCCCCAAAGAGGAGGACTGTTGAGGAGGGCTGTATACCGGACTGCAAGCATATATTTTAAATGCTACCCTCACAGCCAGGAAAGAACGGGATATGTTTAGAACACCCTAGTTCACTTACGATTCGGCCGAGGGCCTATCTTTGCGGAGTGACTGCATGTCAACGTCACCCCCTGACGGGATACCTTCCCCCGCTTAGAAGCTTCTCTCTTCAAGTCTTCGGAGGCGGTCCTCTTCTTCCCATGAGGAGAAGGGATGTCAGCTTGCCCTTCCCTTCCACCTTCGGAAGTGGAAGTTCCGATCTCCCTAGACAAATTGCCTGGTGTGCCTCCAGAATGGAGGCCACCTTGGGCCTCTTCGCTCTCCTCCTTATCTCTCCCCGCTGGCACTTGATATGGTGCCAAAGCCAGCATCCTTGTTAACACTGGATCGGCAGAGTCTTCGGGGAGTGGAGCCGAACACCTAATTCTCGTTGCCTTCTTTATCCAGCCCTGACTGAGTAGAGTTTTATTAGTACATTGTTATGAGGAATTTGACTAAACTGTGTTCGGGAGTTAAGTGCTTATCGGGGTATCCGGATGGTTGCAGTCTAGACCAAGGTCTTCTGGAGTATCCGGCCACTGTTTTCATGCGCCGAAGAATAATTTCCACATCCCTCTGAGCATAGTGCCGGAGAAGTGTTGAAGGGTCCGTGGACCTTCCAGATTGAACTCCCACATACGGAGAGGACACCACTGACACGGTAGGATCCGGCGGACTAGCATTACTTGGATTACATTGGTAAGACCGATGTCCTTTTCAATAAGGCTTCGAATGCGAGTTTGCAACGTCTGCACTTCATAAATAGATCCCCAGTCCATCCCCTTGTTAATCCACGATGCAAGCTGTAAAGGAGGGCCAGATCGGAATGCAGGTGTGGCTGCCCACTTTTTACCACGGGGTTCGGTAATGTAAAACCACTCTCGTTGCCATAGGTCAGAAGATTCTGCGAAGGAGCCCTTTGGCCAGGGGGAAGTGGTAAGCTTGCTTATTGAAGCACCTCCACACTCCGCTTGTTTCCCGTCGATTACCTTCGGTTTCACGTTAAAGGTATTAAGCCATAAGCCGAAGTGTGGGGAAATACGGAGGAAGGCCTCGCACGTTATGATGAATGCCGAGATGTGGAGGAAGGAGTCTGGAGCTAGATCATGGAATCTAGTCCGTAATAAAACATGAGCCCTCAAACAAAGGGATGAAGGGCAAACCCAAGCCCTCGGAGGAAGTGAGAAATAAACACGACCCTCTCATTGGATCTGGGAGTAGGAATAACCTGCCCTTGAGCAGGAAGCCTATGGAGGTTTCAGCAGTCAGGTATCTTGCCTCCCTGAGCTTTGAGATATCCTCCTCTGTGATAGAAGAGGCCGTCCATCGGCCTTGAAGGCTGGGTCCAGACATGGCTGGAAGCTCGAAGCGACTGGATTGACCCTTGGGTGTTGGAACTTGAGGTGGGAGGTAGAGGAAAGAGTTGGCGTGGAAAGAAAAGGAAAGGTCTTAGCCCCTTTATAAAGGCGACAAATATCAAACGTCCCCTCCGCGGCCTTAAAACATGCCTATTCCCAAGGAATCATGCCAACAGAACGGTTGGGTTACCCACGCCCGTGTTGATGAAAATCCTGCAATAAGGGGACACGATCTCTGCTTTGACAAGACGTGCCAATAAAAACCGCCTCTCGAAACGTGGAGTGGCGGGCTAGAAAACAATTCAAAATAATGGTCGGGTGATGACGTATTGTCATGCTACAAAAGTTGTCAGCGGATTGGACTCGTGGAATATTATACTCTCTACGATGGTGTGTGGAATTTGTTTTGCAGAGCCGGACACGATTCTTGTGTTCGAGATCTACTTTGAAGTATTCGAAGAAGGGACCCGCCTTGCAATGCCGAAGACAATCTGCGCGCCGGACTCATCGTCATTGAAGCCTGGTTCAGGGGCTACTGAGGGAGTCCTGGATTAAGCGATCCTCAGACAGCCGGACTAATATACATGTGCCGGACTGTTGGGCTATGAAGATACAAGATACAAGACTTCCTCCCGTGTCCGGATGGGACTCTCCTTTGCGTGGAAGGCAAGCTTGGTGATTCGGATATGTGGATTCCTTTCTCTATAACCGACTTTGCGTAACCCTAGCCCCATCCGGTGTCTATATAAACCGGAGGGTTTAGTCCATAGGACAACAATCATAATCTCATAGGCTAGACTTATAGGGTTTTAGCCATTATGATCTCGTGGTAGATCAACTCTTGTAATACTCATATTCATCAAGATCAATCAAGCGGGAAGTAGGGTATTACCTCCATAGAGAGGGCCCGAACCTGGGTAAACATTGTGTCCCCCGCCTCCTGTTACCATTAGCCTTAGACGCATAGTTCGGGACCCCCTACCCGAGCTCTGTCGGTTTTGACACCGACAATGTGTGCTTTTTATTTTGCGGATGCGTTGAAGTCTGGCTTTTGCTTGGGCATGTAAGAGTGCTAGCCATATATAGGTTACTAAGAATTGCATTCAACTTTGTTTTTGTTTTGGCAAGCTTTTGAGTTTTTTTTTCAAATTGAGTATAGCTCTATGAAATTGATAAAAAAGATCCTACCACAATCAGGTGCATGTCGCAACAATAGTCACGAGTATGAAAGCTAACTGATCCTATAGCATAGTGAAACATTCGCCTATGTGGAGACAACAAAACCACTGAAATGTTTACAGGTGTTGGTCTTTGAGGTAACACTAGTATTCTTTCTACATGAGATTTTTGCTACTTTATAATGCCAAGCTATTTTACAATGCTCTCAATTCAATATGTCTATTTTTTTAAACTAGGCAAAATATTTGTCATTTTCATTAATTAAGAAGAGGGCATTATTACACAAGTGTCGTGAAACTAAAAAAAAATCCTAAACGGATTACTCTCGCGGCATTACATTGCTCAATTGCTTGGCATCCGCAATAGCCCAAATATACATTTACTCTTTGATGATCCGCGTGACAATCGCCATCGGCACCGCTTTGCTCCTGAAGGCGCGTGCATTTCGTTCCTTCCAAGGTTCCCACCCCACAAGAAGTAGCAGAGAAGATAAGGCCTTAACCGGTCGGGTGTTGTTCGAGAGGAGCTCATCCCACCAACATTTAACCGTGCCAAATTGGTGCCAAGTAGTCATGGGAATAACAAGCCCGAGCCAGGAGAACACCTCATTCCAAACCCAGAGAGAGAACGTGCACTTCAAAAGGAGGTGGGCCGCCGATTCTTGAACTTGATTACAAAGCGGTCGCCGGTCACAGTTTGGCCATCCTCGGTGTTGCATCCTATCCACGATCCAAAAATTGCTTTGATTGACTAACCAGGCAAAGAATTTGCATTTGGGAGGAGGCCAAGCCTTCCAAATTGTGACCTGAAAGCTAGAAAGAGTGAGTCCAGCGAACTGCACCAAATATGCAGACTTAGCAGAGTAGTTCCCATCATTGACGAGATTCCACAAATTGCTATATTTGACGCCCGACTGGATGACAATTTGAGCCGAGAATTGCTGAAGGTGCTCAAGCATGAGGCCGCTTTGGGTGTCAATTTGAGCTATCCAATGGTGATCCCTCAAGGCTTGGGCAACCATTCCGCCTTTCTTGCGAGAAATCTCAAAGATCTTTGGCGCAATGTCCTTGGGTCTTAGACCCTCTAGCCAAGACGACTCTCAGAAATTCGCTTTATTCCCATCACCAATCATCAATTTGGTCGCAGACGCAAAAAGATCACGGCCCGCGACCGTGCACAGCATCCCCTGCCTGCACCACGCCCTCGTGGGGTCATCCCAGTCTAGCCAAAGCCCGAAGCCGGATGGCGGCGGCAAACTTACCAAGATTTAGAATGCCAAGACCTCCATATTCCTTTGGTTTACAAACTTGCTCCCAGTTGACCTTGCATTCGCCACCAGTCACCTTATCCGTTCCAGTCCAAAGGTAGGCACGTCACAGCTTCGCATTTGCCTTTAAGACCTAATCGGAAGGTCCAATGGAGTGATGTGATAGATGGCCACCATCGTGAGGACCACCTTGACCAAAGTTATGCGACCCGAGATAGCAACATGCTTGCCTTTCCAATGCACCAATTTGCCAGCAACCTTGTCCTCGAGTAGCTGCAAATGAATCCTCTTGATCTCTTGGTCACAAGAGGTAGACCAAGGTAGCGGATAGGGAAGGAGGAACGACAGGCCGGGAAGGACTGAAGAATATCGTCGAGGTCCACATTGGCACATCTAATGGGTGCAACAATACTCTTGACGCAGTTAGTGGACAAGCACGTGGACTCACCAAAGGAAGCTAGCATGGTGGTCAAGAATTGGACATCCTCCTTATATGGGGCACAAAAAACAACAACAACATCGGCATACAGGGAGGCACAAATCCCTGTGTGCCTCCCGGGCAGGGGGTGAAGCTTCCCATGAGCGGTGGCTTTGTTGAGGATATGGTGTAGCGGGTCAATCACGAGGAAGAAGAGAAAAGGGGAAAGTGGGCCACCCTGTCTGATGCCACAACCATGCTTGATGGGGTCGTCAGCAATTCCGTTTAGCAAGACTCTCGAGGATGCCGAGGATAGGAGGGCCGAAATCCAGTCTCGAAAGTGAGTAGGGAAGCCATGATGCCTCAACATCTCGAGCAAGTAGTCCCACCTGACAGAGTCGAATGCCTTCTTAATGCCAAGCTTGAAGAGGAGCATGGTTATTTTTGTGCGGTGAAATCTTCTCGCCGAATATGTCTAATCTATATGTATGGATTCTTACATCCAACTAATTTGATCAGGTGTGACCAAATATTTTGATTGAGAAGCGTTGCCTTCGATCTTGCAGCTACTTTTAATTGAAGTAGTGGGTGCCCTTTGGCCCCTCAAGGGACCGAATTCCCCCGCTTTAGAAACTTCCATTTTTTGCACTTCTCATTTTCCATAACTTTCCATTTTATGGCACTTTCAGACATTATAGTTTCCACCCTCGTAAAATCATTTCCTAGTTTCATGATTGGAAACTTTGGGGATTTCCAAAACAAATGAAATTATAAACTTTTAGAAAAGAACTTCTAGAAATTTTAGCAAAACTTTCGTCAGCTTTGCAACACTGACAAAGAACCATCGTTGCGACAGAGAGGGAGCCAAATTTTTTTTTTTTTGAACCTTTCAATTTTCTGAACAAAACTTACATCACCTTTGCAACAACGGCAGAAAGAATGCCGCTGCGACAGGGGGATACCCATGAGGAGAAAAAAAGAAGACAAACTTGTCAATGCCGCAAAAGGCTGGGACATAACACCAGTCCCCAAGGGATGGCCTTCCGGCACCGATGCCGCTATAGCTATGTGCAGCACCACCACCACAAAAGGCAGGAAGAAGACCACATTACCACAATACCAACATGAAGACACGCGAAGCCCCCGCCCAGATCCGAAGGACCTGACACGGCACAAACATCGACTACAAGATCCAACACCGATAGCCAAGAGAATGACTGCTCAATGGGAGATTTGTAGGAAACTGTTTCGTCATGCCTTCACCACCACTAGAGCTGAAGTCATATACAACCAAAATTCAAACTAAGACACCTAGATTATTGTGCGCCCGCAGAAACAAGCATTCATGGTTCCCCTTCCTCCCGCCATCGCCTAGGAAACCTTTTCGTCCTGCCTTCGCCTCCACCAAAGCTGAAGTCATGGACAACCAAAATTCTAACTAAGATACCTAGATTATTGAGCGCCCACGAAAACAAGCTATCATGGTTCCCCTCCCGCATGGCGTTGCCGGAGCAGGCGACATCGGTGAGGGAACCACAATGACACTGAAATATGGAATGTGTGCTTGCTCCTCTCATTGGGTCTCCTCTAGTGGCTACACATAGGGTTTGCTTATGTCCAAGTTGATTGTGGTTTTCTTACATTCTTTTTTTTTGCAAATAATGGTAATTTTAATTCAATGAAAGTGTAACTTGCAATTTTCCATACACATTTCTAGAAGAATTGGAAGTTGCACTTTTTACTAAACTAAAGTATCGCTTTTCAAAGTTGATTGGGACTTTACAAAAACCTCAGACGGCTCAGAATTAGGAAAACCATCACATATTCACCAATGTGATTGTTTTTTATTAAATATAAAAAATAAATTAGTTCGTCTGATTTCTTTTACATTTGCATGGGTGAATAATTTAGTTATTTAACTCTAGTTAATTAGCAATAATTCATGTTTTCCCTCTAACCACTAGCAGACACAATTTAGACTACACAACTCTACGAACTGCCTTTTGAATTCAATGAACTAGCCAGAATGATGCTCTTATAGATAATAAAATACACAAGAGACAAGGTTACGGCATGAGCAACCGGCATTTCTACTTTCAGCCCAAAACGGCAAAACCACTCTTATTGAATGATGAACGATTAACCCCCTGTGTTACAGCAAACGAATAGTGAATTGCACACCAGCTATAGCTTTTCCTTTCACCCCTCTAATTGCTTGATCAAATACAGTGCCATGGCTAAAATGGAGGAATCCACAAACATAGTGTCATGCCTAAAACAGAGGAATCCACATGGCTAAACAATCAGTTGTACAATCAAATTGCAGAAGTTGATTCTTGTCTACAAATTACAGCAAGTGGAGCTTTGATGGAACAGTTTCAGAAGCCACTTCATATGGACTCTAGCATCTAAACATACAGTGAGAGGGAAACATTCCCCAGTTACTTGGTTCCTGACTAGGGCCATCCATCTCTCGTTTGGAAAAAATAAAAACAGGGCCATCTTGTTTGATTCTTCATTCTCAAAAATGAACTTATTATGACAAAATTGCTTGACGCAATCATCCCAAATAATGTTTATGACTCACCCTCGCATGCAGAAGGGGAGGTCTGTACATCACTAAACACATTAACATAGCAGAGCGTTCCTCCAGCTTCATCCGCGAACGTTATCCTCCTACGTTTCCTCGGCAATTCTGGATGCAAAGCAGCCTTCTTTCCCTCTAGTGTCTGTCATTAAGATTTTAACAACGTAAGCTGATAGTGTATAAAACACTTCAATACTGTGTATCAAACAATCTTAAAAGCAGAGATACCAACCAATATTTTACAAAAACGATTGCAATCTTTGTTCATTATTGACAACCATTTCCTTGTAGTTCTCTCCACCTTTAGTGCATCCTCAGACGCTGCTCTCATCTGTGAATGATAATCGTAAGATATCAGTAAAATATCTGATCAGACTAGAGTTGGGCCTCATCTACTCGTCAAGCAGCTGTGAACTTCAGACAGTTCATATAGTATCATAATTCATCGGTAATTCATGATCTTACAATATCTTAAGCTCTGATAAGCTAAACAAGTCCCACCTGATTCAGAGGAAAAAAGGTAGACTTGCGCTAATTAATGCAGACAGGAGAAAGCACATATTAAGCAGGAGTACATCAATAATTGATAAGGCATGTGATCTTTTCAGTCCAAACAGATGGTTTACATGAGAACCACAAATGTAAATCAATAGTAATTCTGCTGTACAAGAAGAAACTAACTTTGTACAGATCATAGCATCAAATTACTAGTAACACAAGGAGTTTTAGCCTTATATTATGTACTACTATAAACAGAAGCAGCTGACAGGGAAAAAACAGAGGAACCGCAGAAGACAAATCTTAAATACATATTTTTGTGATCCAAATCAACATATGGTGTAACTTACCAAACAACAATTTTTGTGTCATTGTTGTATCATCAATCGGTTGCACAGCAGTAAAATCAAATGAGCTCACAGGTAACTGTTATATTTAATAATGTCTCACCTCGGCAGTGTTAAAATTAGGAAGCAAAGACTGTGCTTCTGATGACAAATTTTCGTCCACTAAACTTCTCATGTGCTTCAAGCTCCTGATAAGATTTGCTGCAATGCTTTCTATATCATGCATCTGCCTTTGTGAAAACTCAACAGCTTTCTCAGTGTCCAAAAGAACAGATGAACTTGTCAGCTCAGGAGATCGGGATTCTGTTGACTTAAGAACTCCTTTGCTTGTAAAGGAGATAGAAGTTCTGCTCTTAAGTTTCCTGTCTCTGGTTAATATAGATCGGTATTGCTTGTTTGTTGTCTGAGGTAATGCTTGACTACTTGCATCACAATCTTCAAGATTAATCTTTCTCTCTGAAATGGTAATAGTAACATGAATAATAAGAAATACTATAATAATTAACCACTCTGCTAAAAAAATAAAAACACTACAGATGGCATAGATTGCTTACCAAGCCTTTGGACTCCACACAAATCGATACCAGCCAAAGCATTGCAAAACTTCTCCTGAGAAGTTGGTGACATAATCTGAAGAAAATAAAAGGATAGTTTAATGAGAAACTTGTTCATAACTATTCTTTGAAACTTGATTGAAAGAGCTCTGCAGACCTTTCTCTGGGACAACAGTTTTCTTGGAGTATGATCTTCAATTGATCCTTCGTCAATGAAAAAATCAGACGCCCTAGTTTGCCCATCAGAAATTTCTTGTGTTTCTTCAGGATTAGAGGAGCTATCTGATATTGCATCTCCAGTTTCTCTTGATTCTTGATCATTAACAGATCTACAAATGTCAACATTCATTGTACCACGTAACTGATCAATATCCGTTGATGACCCCTCCATGTTGGCAAGTAAGAGGCGGCCATCATGTGAAACATTTGCTGTGGTTGGTGAGCTCAGAGTCACAACAGTATCTGGAACTCCAACAGAAGTTTTTGTTTCAAAACACTTCCGCTGCACATTATTATTCAGAGCACCATAAACTATATTTTCTAGCCGCCCATCTTGAGTGTCAAATTTGGCAGTATGAGCCAAATCAAGAGTCTTATCAAAAGCAAAATTGTAGCCTGTGGCTGCTTGTTCAACATTTATATGCAGTAATATATCCTTTGTTTTCACACCATGGCAGACTAGTGAATCTAATTGACCCTCCACCGGCATCTGCACAACCTCCTCACGCGAAGTGCAAATCCTGTCTGTGCTTCCACATAAATCAGGTTGGATGCACCTCACATCTGTGTAATTACTTGTATCATCTAAAGATTTCTGATGGTTGCTCACCTCATCAATGGGACCTAGTGAAGAAAAATTGTTATTAGTCTTTTTTTGTTCCACACTGTCATACAAATGCGCTTTGGCTTCAGAAACATCTGCTTCAGTTGGTTGGGTGATGAAACCAGGCTGCTGTCCACATTCATTATCTTCGATGGGAAACTGATGCAGCACAACAGATGAATGGTCACAGGTGTGTTCTGCAAGTACAGAACAAAAACAATATATATCAATGTTTATGAAAAAGGGATCCAAAAAAGGTTACTTCAAGAAAAATGTACTAGCTGAAAGACAGAAGTCGTGCGGATTGATCTTCAATATTGAGATAACAAAGAACTGGAATATAAGAATTGTATTTTGTTTGGCTAACAATACTCACCAATAGCAATTCTCGAGTGCTCTTGGTCTACAGCTCTTCTTTCAAGCTTCTGTGTCACTAAGTCATGCAGTCTTGACTCGAATAGGGAAGTTTGTACAGGACTAATTTCATCTCTCTTTGTTGATGTATCTAGTTTTGTAGCATGTGGTATAGATGATGCATCCGTCCTTCTTTTCGCCTTAGAAGGGGTTATCTTTTCTTTCTTCTGTTTCAAAGCAATAAGAGGCTCGTCAAGATCAACTTCCTCGTTTGATCTTTCAACCCCAAGACCCCCACACTGAGACTGACCCTTAGTGCCAGATCCTTCAGAAATAGTTTTTGGAGCCTTCTTATTCTTAACTTTCAACCGAGTTCTTCGATCCTTGCGAGGCACACTGCGAAAATCTTCTTCACCGGAACCATCATCAACAGAAGCAACATTAAGTTCTGAGGGTGAAGGAGAGGCAACTTCTTCAGAATCAATTATCTCAGTCTCAGAATCTTCTTCAGAATCAGCTATCTCAGTCTCGGAATCTTCTTCATAATCATCATTGTATATTACACGGGTGTTCTTGCACCTTTCAGATCTTCTGAGAGTCGAAACTATTTTGTGAGCCAAATCTACAGACATTGTGGCCAAATGACAGTCTACAGATTGAGTGCCTTATTTGTAGCCAAATCTACTCAGAGAAGTGAAGGTTAAAAGGGTCCCTGTAGACATAGAAAAAACAGCTGTTATAATCAAGTAAATGTTGCATATAAGCATCAATATCTTCACTAGAAATGAAGTCTATGTTTCAAAAACGGACACCACATTATGATATTCATGCAAGCATCTTTTATACCTGAAGAATCACAATGTGTTTGAGAATTTTGCAATTAGCTTGTGTGTTCTTTATAAGAGAGCAGCAGCAGAAGAAGAAATAGCTTAACACAACATTAAAAAAACAGAACATAGAAGTGAAATCTTGTAGTAATAAACTGTGCTTCCAATGGGGGAGATGAGTTGAGAACATTTAACAGACAGTTTGCATAGATATGGGCAAAGTTGCAGCCTTTCACTACTAACAAAAACCACATCCCTGTGGTCGTCAAGAGGAAAGCGCTCAAATTGGTTATCAATCTTACAAGTACGAACCAATCAATAATCACGAGTTCCTCGACAAGCCCTGGCTCTGGGCCAAGAATTGTACATCCAGCGCCTGCTGTCAGTCTACAACCCACCCGCCCGCCTAGAATGCTACCAAAAATTACAAGAGCACTAGCCATGGCAGATTCGGAGTCAACTCAGCCCACGCACAGATCCGCTACGATTCATTTCATCAACCTGAGATGCGAAAAATAAACACAGATCTGGACCCTGCCGGTACCTGAACCTGAAGACCCCCCAGCCCCGAGTAAATCGAGGAAAAAGCCGCGGGACGGCCGGTGACGAACTCAAAGAGGGCGTCCGCCCGCTCCGTCCGGGGAGGCGCTGACCTTGCTTAAGGAGGGAGGGACTGAGGAAGGACGGAGGGAGCGGCGGCGGCGAGCGGAGATCTCGGTGTCGGAACTGGGAGAGCCCTACTCTGCTTCTGGAATCTGGATATCGGCGTATGTATGAGGATTGAGGAGGATGCTTGGCGCGGAGGGAAGGGAGGGAGAGCGAGGGAAAGTTGGCGCCAGGAGGGAGGGTTTGGTGTTCGCTGGCGGGAAAGAGGAGCGAAATTTTGTGGCGGCTGGCGGCAGCGCCGCTTGGACGCGGGTTTTTTTGGACTTTGGTGGAGGAGAGAGGAGAGACGTGGTGGGAGGGGAGGAGGAGAGCGCCCGCCGGGCCATACGTCAGCCCAACTCACTGCTTTTGGGCCGGCCCATTAAGAGACGCGCTTAATGGGCGGTTTTTCTTACTCAAAAAAATATCTTTGTTTTTTCTCCCTTTTTACTTTCTTTCTTTATTGGTTTTATTATAATTTCTTTGGATTTAATAAGTTTTGTTCATTTCCCCCTTTTCTTTTTTTTTCTGACACATGCCTACATCTTTCATACGCATTATTAAATTTTCGTACACACCAGAAAAATAAATTATACATGTTTAATTTTTTAAAAAATACATGATTATAATTTTTAAATATGTTTTTCATATCTATATTTTTCATACACATTGTACATTATTTTTATGCATGCAAAACATTTTAATATGCATTTAAAAAATTTCAAATAATTGTTTTGAACATTTTTTAGCGCATGTTAAACATATTAAAAATACCCGTCCAAACAAATGTATGATACGAAACATTATTTGAAAACTATGCAAACACTTTTTTACGAGCCATACCAAAAGCGACCGAGCAAGTGACTGAACTAGTGAGGAAGCGACAGCGGTAACGGGTCCCTCCCATACGCGTGAGCCCTTTAGGCGAGACGGGTGCTAGTCTTGTTTTTTTTTTTGAGAAACACATGTAACTTTATTCATACTAATAACAATTACAGGTAGTCTTGCTATAAGCAAGATATAGCATTTGCGTCTCATTAGAGTCTTTTAGCCTCTCGCATGCGAGCATAGCGGGCCGTGACCCAACTTGGCGTGGCTAGACTCACTTGTTCGTCTGGCTTACTATTCTAAGAAAAAACTACTGGTTTTCAGCAAAACAAACGATGCTATGGATTTCTATAGATTAAAAAGTAGTAAATTCAAAAATGTTTGTTTATATAAATAAAATTTTGAAAATTATTTGCGAATTTAAAAAATGAGTTTGAAAAAAGTGCATTTGAACAAGATCATAATCTGAAGGAAAAACTGAACTTGGAAACAGATCATGGTTTGAAAAATGTTTATGAATTTGAGAAAAGTTTCTCAATTTGAAAAAAGTGCATGGATCTAAAAACATTCAAAAATATCAAAACAAGCAAACAAAAAGAAAAGGAGAATGCAAATATGAAATAGAAAAAAAAACAGAAAACCATAAGAAAAATGTGAAATTCAATACCAACTCTGGACCTCTGAAGCACCACCAAAGTTAGGAAAAATGATGTTGATGCAGCAGCCAGAAAGTCGTCGGTTGGAGCCAGAAGACGTGGTGACAACGATGTGGAACACACCGCCCTTCATGAGAAGAAGGAGACAAAATGGATTGGACAACCAACCGAGAGCCGATCAGACAATTTCAGGGGGACCTAACCTCACAAGTTGCACGATGATGCATAAACTGGCTAAACATCAACAGACTGAGAAGGAGTTCGAGGCCCAAGACACAAAGCGACATCGTCCACTTCACCAGAATACGCCTTCGAATTACATGCATGACATGAACACACAACACAGGTCCGCCGCCCCCCGCTGTCCGGCGCTGCCATGGCCGATGCCGACGACCCCGCCGCCTTCTCCGCCGCCGCCGCAGCCGGTGGGCTGACCCACGTGGCCGCCGCCGCAGCCGTCCCGCCCGCAACCGCAGACATGCCGCCGCCCCCCGCCCGCCGGCCCGGATTGGCGCCGCCCCGGCCGATGGCCACCGCGCAGGCGGCGAAGCCGGTGAAGGGACGAGGAGGTAGCGTCAAATGACCGGCCAACCGTAGCCGCAACCCGGCCGACAGTTCTACGCGGCCGGTGAAGGTCTCAAAGGCGGCCACGGCGGCTCAGGGCGACGACTCGCAGACGGTGCGGCCGGCGGCCTCCTCCAGTAGCCACACATCCATTCCTCAACCTCCCCCGCCGCCACCGCCGGCCGTCGAGGAAGATGTGGCCACGCCGACGGCCACCGCCTCCAACATGTTCAAGGAAATGTCGCAAAGGTATAAATTTTGCGGTTGCGGCCGTCGAGGTGCTTTTGGCGACAACATGATGGGTGGCTTGGGAGGTGGCTATGACAACAACATGAGTGGCGTTGGAGGTGGATATGGCGGCTACATGGGACGCAATGAAGATGTTTCGGTGATGCTCACGGCAACGAGAGTTCACCGCTTGTTGAGAACGTCGACAAAGACGGTGGTGGAGATGATGATCGTACCATGGTTCACAGCACCCAGGGGTGGACCCAGAATAAAAATGTCCCGGTGTCTATGTGTACATCATATATATGATAGCACACTTGGCAACTTAAAATGTATGGCAGTAAGCAGTGGCGAATCTAGACAGAAACGGAAGGATGGGCTCAAAGCCTGTATCATGCGAATATCTATTAGGTTGGGCTTGCAAGTGGCTGAGTTGGGCTTTGAAACTAGTAGTAAAAAACTTTTTACAGTGCTGGAGGGGGGGCTCAAGCCTGTTAAAGCCCCCCTAGTAGATTCGCCCCTGACAGTAAGATTCCTTCCCAAAATGAAATGTTTCACTTTCATTGAAATACTAGTTGATTATGTGAAGTTCAACACTAAAGCATGCAAACTCCAAACAATGAAAATAAATATAATCGGACGACCACGACATACGACAATAGATCCTGATTGCCTATAAAAAAATAACTTAGTATATATTAAATGAACTTGCGCAATAATTCATAAATTAAGTTACGAGCATTACTTTTTAAAATAACCCTCTATGTCCTTTCCATCAATTTTCCTGTAATTTGCCGATTTTTATGTTCGAAAAAATGCACAACGAGTTACATCATTTGTGTTTGAATATGCAAGAATAGAAACAATAAATAAGCATATTGATTAAACTATACAATTAGGGAGTTAAACTTACTGGACAGTGTGCCTTCCTGCTGCCGTGCACGTGGTTGAGAAAATAATCCAGTTGGATGTGAATCACTAACCGAAATTGGCAAATCGCAGCAATTTGTTCCCAATTGTATTACCTTTAAATTTTAGGACCCTAACCATACAATTAGGATAACAGAAATTATATAAAATTGAGATGCCTGCTGTTAGTTGAGGATAGTTGAGGGAGTCAGAGAGATCCACAATTAGTACCAAGTGCAGGGCGTCGTACCTTTGTTTACTTCAAAAATCAAAAATCAAAATTCCAGAAAGCTACGAGCGGGAGAGGCCGAGATGATAGAGTCTGGCGGTTGGGTGGTGTGGCAACTAGGCGGACTGGCGACTGGCCGTCTGGCCGAGCGGCGGAGGGGGTTTAGGGTTTAGGGCGACGCCATGACCATATGAGACAGACCAAAAAGGCCAGAAGCTGAACTAGAGAGCAGTCGTACAGAGATACGAGTAAACTGAGATCGATTATTCAATCGGCAGATAATTAGCTAGCCAGGCCTAGGTCTGGGGCCTACGTCTACGTGGGCTGCACTGCCTCGCCGCTTAATCGCTGGGCTAGCCGGTGTCCAGCTCAAAAAATTACCGGTGTCCAGCCCATAAATATGGATCTTATATATAGCATAAGCACGAGATTTACCCGGTGTCCTGTGACACCGGAAGGGCTAACGTAGGTCCGCCCCTGACAGCACCGGTGGTGTTGATGACCCGAATGAGTAATATTCATGTGCATTTCAATTTCTAGGGCGAGAAACTTTGATTGAGACGATGCTCTTTTGGTAGACGAATTTGATACTATGATGGTGATACACTTTTGATTGAAACTATGATGATGATGCACTTTATTTTCAAATTTTAGTTGCTATTTCAATGCAAAACCGCGGCTGAACAGTGGCCGGCAGTAGCCGCGCGGCCGTTTTCATCTTCATTTTGGACCATCTATTGGAGTTACAAATTTGGACCATCAAGGACCATCTGTTGGAGTTGAGCTTTTTTCGGAGCTCCAAAACGCATTTTTTGGCGGTCCAAATTTTACATCTTCGGTTTTGGACCGCCAAATTTTGGACCATCTATTGGAGATGCTCTTATGTATGATGTCGACGAGAACGCTGCCGCGCGAGGTGGACGAGGAGTTGGGAAAACCTTATTCTTGATCTACACGAAGTCACCACCTTTGCCTCTATCAATCGCCTCCACAACGTCACCATTCGGAAACCAAACTCAAACCCTAAGAGAGTCAACTAGAACGCCCAACACATATATAAGGTCCCCGGTCCCTTTGGGAGCAGGGCCCACCACCACCACAAACGGAGCACGTGGTAGCAGCGGCGATGTAACATTCCATTTTTTTCAAAAAATTAGAATGTTAATTAGATAGATTAGAAAAAATAAAACTTGATTGTGTTTCTTGAATATTAAACAAGAAAGAATTAAAGGTCTTTTCCTAATATTAATGTTGTATCTTATTTGGATTTTATTATTAAAAAATCCACCTCCAAACAAAATTAAATGAGAGAAGGTAATATGACTAATTCAGTATAAAAAGGTTGGAATGTTATAATATTATTTAAATATTTGCTTGGGCGTTCAAAAGTATTCTGGGAATTATTTAGAACCTTAATTAATTTATAGGGAACATTTATAAAGCCCAAAATAAACTTTATAGAAATGTTGTATGTATTTTAAATAACTTTTGGGCTGAAAGTGTTTTCTTAAGCTCTAATTATTATGTCGTATATATGTGTATTTTTGTATAACTTTCCAATGTGTAATGGTTTGATTTAAAGTCAGAAGTAGAAAATGAAAAGGAGAAAACCTAAATTATCTCGGTCGTGTCGCAACCCAGTACTGCACGCCCGCAACTCGTAACTATTCACTGTGTTAATGCAGCGCAGCCGCAGATCCTATTTGACGCTCTCAAGCGTCAAAAAGATGTCACTTCGCTCAAGCTCGTCCTGTTTTAGCTGGCCAGCGGTCACTCTGCTGTTTCTTTTTCTTTCCTTTTTTCTATTTTTATTCTTTCTTTCATGTACTATTATACAAAGTTCATTGCGTGTTTATATACAAAAATGCTCATCGTATATTTTAAGGAAATATTCAGCCTATATTAAGCAAATGTTCAAGATATTTTAAAAAAAATGATCATTGTGTATTTCAAAATTATTCAGCGTATCTCACAAAAAGTTCATTGCGTACTTTAAAATTATTCAGCATATATCACAAAAATGTTCAATGTGTAAATATTGTTCAGTTTATATAACAAAAGAAATCAATGCATTTTTAAATATTGTTCAGCATATATCACAAAAATGTTCAGTGTGTATTTTAAAGATTGTTCAGCGTATGTCACAAAACTATTGAATATATATTTAAAAATCGTTCATCTATATAAAAAATTCAATAAATGTTCTCAATTTCAAAGGTTTTTTTTTGTTCTTGTTTCTCAATCACTTCTTCAAAAAAATGTTCATGTTTTATAAGTTTTTTTGAATTCAAAATTCCTTCGTTAATTTCCAACATTATTCACGTTTTTAAAAATTGTTTGCAATGTTTTTCCAAGAAATGCTGACAAAGTTGAAATAAAACGAAACTGCCGCTGAGCTTAGTCCCTAAGTTTAGTGTTGCACTTTAGCCACAATCAGTCGTCGTCTCCACTCGCTAGCAATGCAGCTATCGATCGGGAGGTCCGGAGTTCGACTCCCACGCATACCATTTCATTTTTTGAGACATTTGTACATTCGTTCAACGCCTGCAAATGGGCCCGCCCTTTTGCGTGCCTCTTCAGCGAAAGCTCACCTATTGGACGTAGACGGGCGTCCAGTAAGAGCTCTCGCAGCAACCCAACCAACCCTCTCTTCATTTTTTTTTGAGGGAAGCAGGAGTACACAAAAACTACTCCTGAGCCAACACAGGGTCGGCAGCTAAAGCTGCAGCCAAATCATCTGGGACGCCCGCCACTATCTGTACGTCGTCCTGGGTTCTAGCTCGAGCGGCTAGGAGGTGGGCCATGTTGTTTTGGCTCCTGCTCATGTAATTAACCTGGGCAGCACTGAATTTCGCCAGTTCCATCTTAATGTCGACGATCGCGGGGTACCAAGCAGAGAGGTTGCTTGCACCCGGGCGCAGCTCATTTGATAGGAAGGTGCAGTCTATTCCAGCAGTGGTTGGCCCCCTGTACAGATTCGAAAGGGCCTGCAGTCCAGCATGTAGGGCTATCGCCTCAGCTTCCTCCACTGTGGCATAGTTGGCGATCTGCTTGGACAGTGAGAAGAGAACCTCTCCCCTGTGATTACGCGCGATCGCACCCGCACGGGACACGCCGCTGTTAGCCAGGAACGCCACGTCCGTGTTCAGTTTAATGGTGCCAGCAACTGGGGGGCACCACTGATTAGAAGTGGCTTTCCCATTGTTCTCTATTATCATACTAGATGTAACTGACTGGGGATCCGAGGGGGTTCGCCGACCAAAGTCTTCACTGCTACCACTTGCTTTTGTTTCATGTTTGGAGGCTCCTTATCCACTGCACTAGTGCAACTGATTTCCTCCTCGTGTTGTTTCAAGAAGAGCGCTGATCGGGTAATTTGCTCCTTCCCTGTGTTGTGGATACAGTCATTTCGGAGGAACCAGCAATGCCACAGGAGGAGGAGGATTTTTGCCCTCATCTCGGCACTGCAAGGGATAAGTAGGTTCTGTAACCAATCTGTTCCCGTGTATTTGAACTGCATCTCGCTAGGTAGAGCCCAGACATCTCTCATTTTATCCCTCAGTGCCTTGCTTTTTGTGCAGGCTACAACTGCATGGTATTAATCTTCTTCTTCTCTGCCACATATGGTACACCTGCTGTCCAACTCCTGCGTCCGTCTCCATTTATTCTTCCTCGTAGCTAGAGTGTTAGTTGCAACTCTCCATCCGAGGATTTTAACTTTTTCTGGCACTTTTGCTTTCCATATAGAATCCCAGATGTTGCGATCATCCGCACCATTAGTTGAGGTAGAAGTTGGGTGGTTCACTTGGTTTTGGAGTGAAGCCGCCAATCTATATGCACTCCTGACTGTGAAGGAACCGGATTTCTCAAAGTGCCAAGCCAGTACATCTTCAGTATGCGACCTAGGCAGCTTGATATTACAGATAGCCTCTGCATCAAACGGATAAAATAATTGATATATCAGGTCTGAGTTCCATCCACTGCCGTCGGCCAACATCAATTGGTTCACCCATCTCAACCTAGTTCGCCAGATGAAATTAGCATGCTGGAGTCCCTCCTCCCTAGGGATCCAATTGTCTTTTTTGATCTGAACCTTCTCTCCGTTTCCAATCCTCCAGACCAGCACTGCTTTTAGGAGTTGCAGTCCATGCTCGATCCCGCGCCAGACCAGAGAGGCTTCTGAAGCAAAGACAGTGTCAATCAGCTCACCGTGTGGGTAGTACTTGGCCTTCAAGACTCGAGCACATAGAGACTCTGGTCTTTGCAGCAGTCTCTAAGCCTGCCTGGCCAACAAGGCTTGGTTAAAGTGATTCATATCCTTGAAGCCTATGCCGCCCCCTCTCTTCGGTTTGACCATTCGATCCCATGACATCTAGTGCACTTTTCGGTGTCCATTTTCCTCTCCCCACCAAAACTCCCGGATCAGTTTCTCATACTTATCACAGAATCCCCGGGACATCTTAAACACGCCCATGCAATACGTGGGCAGAGCTTGTAGGACTGATTTTACTAAAGTTTCTTTAGCAGCAAAAGACATGAATCTTTCAGACCAATCCGAGCATCTCTTGATAAACCTTTCCATGATCGGTTGGAAGGACGAATCCTTCATGCATCCTTCCGGGGTTGGGAGGCCCAAATACTTACTCTCAAAGGTGACAGTTGAGAGCCGAAGGGTCTCTTTAACAACAAGTTGTGTAGACCCTGGGCAAATATCGCTAAAGAGGATTGAGCATTTGTTGTTGCTTAACAGTTGACCCGAGCCCTTCTGAAATTTGTCAAGCATCTTCATAATGCATTCAACCTCCTCTCTGCATGCCTTAAAAAAGAGCAGGCTGTCGTCGGCAAATAATAGGTGCGAGATCCCAGGGCTGCCTCTGGCTATTTTAAGTGGTGTGATCCTCCCCTGATGAATTTCTCTATCCAGCAAGCATGACAGGCCCTCAGCTGCAAAGAGAAAGAGGTAGGGGCTTAAGGATCCCCCTGACGGAGCCCTCTTGATGGAATGAACGGTTCCAAAAGCTCACTGTTAAATTTTACGGTGTATCTGACTGACTTTACGTAACACATCACCTAGTCTACCCATTTTCGGTCAAAGCCCAATTTTAGGAGGGCCTCCTCCAAGAAGACCCAATCAACCCTATCATACGCTTTTGCCAAGTCCAACTTGAAGGCACAGTGTGTGTTAGCAGGCTGTCTAGTATGCTGAATTTGGTAGAAACATTCGAAGGCAATTGTAGCATTATTCGTGATCAACCGACCTGGAATGAAGGCACTCTGCGTCTCTGAAATTAGCTCGTCCAGAAAAGTCCTTAGACGGTTGACCATACATTTGGAAATGACCTTATATATCACGTTGCATAGGCTAATGGGTCGGAAGTCTCTCAAGTGCTCTGGATTCTTATTTTTCGGGAGAAGCACAATGACCGTGTCATTTATTCCTTCTGGCATAACCCCGTTCTTGAAGAATTCTAGCACCGCCAACACCACATCTTGCTTCACCATACTCCAATTCCTGTGGAAGAACCTTGCAGGAAACCCATCAGGCCCGGGTGCTTTAAGCGGGCCAATTTGGAAGAGTGCATCACTAATTTCCTTCTCGGTGAATTCCTTGGTCAGAGACGTGTTCATCACACTAGTGACTCTCTCGTTCATGCAGTCCACAATCACCTTAGGTTCCACCCCTCCTCCTTAGAGTAAAGAGATTTGAAGTCATTTCCTGAAGTTTGCTTCTTTCCTCCACCCAGGTGCCGCACTCATTTTTTAGCTTACTGATAGTATTCTTTTTGCGTCTCCACGAGGCTTTTCGTTGGAAATACTTTGTGTTTCTGTCCCCCTCACGCAGCCAAAGAGCTCTAGAACGCTGTCTCCACATCATCTCTTTCCGATGGAGGACCTCATCCAGATTCGATGTGACCTTTTTAATTTCTTTATCTCTCTCAGGAGACGGTTGTCGCCTCCATAGGACTTCTAGTTGCTTTCTCAGGCCTGTGGTCTGTTTGATGATTGATCCGAAGTTCTTCTTCGCCCAAACATTGAGGGTACGCTGCAAGTCCTGTAGTTTAGCTGATATGTCCATTGGCTTTACAGCTTCAGACTTATCTTTCCACGAGTTCACAATTGCCTCTGAGAGGGAGTCCAACCTCTCCCACATATACTCATATTGGAAGATTTTATTGATAGGCCTCCATTCCATTCTTGGTCCAAATCTGAGGAGGAGGGGCATGTGGTCGGATCTTGAGGAACAGACATGCTCAACTGATGCCTGTGGAAAAAGAGAGCTCCAATCTTTCCCCGCAACCCCCCGGTCAATTCTTGCTTTCACATTGGCCTCCCCGCTTTGCTTATTGTCATAAGTCCATTTTGGTCCTTTGAACCCCAGATCCAGTAATCCACAATCAGCTAGGCATTCTCTGAAGGGTTCCATATTTCTTTCACTTCTTTTGGTTTTGGAAATGTGTTCATGCTGCCAAGCCGTCTCATTAAAGTCTCCTAGCATGAGCCACGGTTCACTTGACATGGGCCTAATTCTCCTTAATAGCTCCCACATGTGGTGCCTCTCACATGCTTTAGGTTCCCCATAGACAAAGGTGCCCCGCCATTGATGGCCATGGGGATTAAGACGGATCAACACATCAATATAACGCGGGCCAACAGCGAGTGTTTTTATTTCAACATGCTCATCATAGAAGAGAGCGATACCTGCACCTTTCCCTTTACCCACATGGGAGATGCAATGCTTGAGACCTAGTCTCCTACGCAACTTATTAACATAGTCCTCGCTTTTCCTAGTTTCCGAAACAAACACCAGAGACGGGCGATATGTGCGTACCAAGCACACAAGTTCCTGAACTATCCGAGGTTGCCCAAGGCCCCGACAGTTCCAACTGATAATCGTCATGGCTCCTGGTGGGTGCTGTCCGTTGCACCCACCAATTGACCGAGAGCCCCTGGCTCGGTTGCTTCCTGACCGCCTTTCTTACCATTGTCATTATCCTCCTTTGGTTCAGTACCCCCTTTCTTCTTTTTACTCTATTCAGGACCAGAACCCCTCTCTGGAGTATCAGCATTCCTAGTCCCCTTCTCTTCAGTAGCATCTCTCTTGCCTAGGATTGAGCCCGCAGTAGTTAAGCCTCCCCCATAGCCCTTGCTGATCGCCTTTTTGCGTTTTCTTCCCAAACCTTTTCCTGCAAGTTTCCCACCAGAGATGCCCATTTTGACCGTCAATATTTTAGTCCCCAGCGCCGTTAACTGCGACGCCCCGGTCATCAGCTTCGTGGCCAGGTCCCCTTCTTTCGGTTCAGATTTGTTCTTCTCAGGGCTGCCATCTTCTGCTTGGTTCAGGGTCTTGCTCCGATCAACTTCAACAGTGATCCCCCCCCCCCACTTTTGACTGTTTTTCATCCATGACAGTATCACCCTGCACCGCTGCCTCGGCCAGGGGAAAGCCAGCTTGGTGAAAGGGTTCAAAGCCAGGAGGGAATTCCGGGCCATGAGACTCACCCCTTGCTGCATTTCCCACCGGCGTGATGTCTGAAGTTTGGCCAGGTGGGGTTTTGTCTCCATCAGACATTGCTCCAGCCTGAATGGTATTCGCTGCTATTGCATCCTTCGATTTCAGTGCTTCAACAGGGCTCCCATTTCTTCCCACGTCCAGGCGGAGAGCGCTTACAGCCGCAATGGCTTCCTGTACTAGAGGGTCTGCCAACACCTCTATAGAAATCATTCCAGACCTTACCACCAGTGACCGTTTGGTGGCCTCAGCTGGTGCTCCTTTGGCCTCTGAGTCAAAGAGGAGGAAGCGACGGGCACTGCTCGCCTCTGGTACAATGACTCCACCCCTACTGCTACTCCTCTTAAATGGGGATGCACGCATTGCTACCGAGTATCTCATCTCTTGGAGATCCTCGGGCAGCTTACAATCGCGCTGGCTGTGACCTAGATGCCCACATGAGCTACAGAACCTAGGAAGCCTTTCATACTTTACATTCAGCTCATACCACTTCCCCTCAGCACTATCATATGACTCCAACTTACTACGGATAGGTTCATCGACATCATGATTAACACGAACTCGCATGTAGTTACCCCATATCCTGCCCTCACTGTCTGCGTCCACCTCCAGCACCTCACCGAGCTCAACACCAAGTTCACGAGCCACCGATTCGAAAATCATGATCGGTGGGGCATCATAGATGCGAGCCCACATTGGCATGTGGGCAACCTCCACGTCGCCCGGCCATGCGCTCCCGTCCACAGCTACCATGAGGAAGGCGTCGCCCTTGTGTGTCCAGGGGCCGTTGTTGAGGATGAACCGAAGGTCCCCCTCCCGCTCGAACTCGAGGAGGAAGCGGTTATTCTTCAAGGGTGTGTAGTTGAGGCGCCCACGCAGCCCCCACTTGCTCTTGAGCTCGTTGAACAAGCCCACGAAGCCGAAAACCTGCACGGAGAAGAACAACCCGACAGCTATCCACCTCGAGCGCATTGCCACCCTCTCTCTGGCCAGGTTCAGCTGCACAACATTTGGCGCCTGTATTTCCATGCCGACAGGAAACATAGGAGCCACAACCTGCTCCCTTTCATCATACCTTGCTGCTTGAACGCCGGTCACCCCCTGGCCAACGGGGGTACGGAATCCATCGCCCTGGCCCCTGGATGAGTCGCCCCGGAGCAAGGGACGGTGCCCCAGCCCTGGCTTGCCATTGGAGGCGACCTCCTCACTCGCGTCCATCACCGCCTTGTTCTTGCGTTGGTCCTGGCCAGCCATTGCAGACAGGGGGTTGGCTGTGACAGCTCTTCTCGCAGATTGTGTGATGGACGACTCCTCATCATGCACCTTTATACTCATGGAACCTTGCTTTCCTTGTGCCTGAATCGGTTGATTGATCGTATGATGTGATTCCCCATCAGCCCCGGATCCCCTCCCCTCCCGTGGATGATTTCCTCCCTTTCCTTTGTCAGGCGGATCTGCTCTCCGCAGGGGATCACAATTGTTTCCTTCTGATTCTTGATTCCCAATCGAAATACCAATCCCCAGATCCTGCCTTAGCAACTCCATCCTGGCTTTGATTTTGACAATGCCCGAACAAAAGGGATCCCGATCTCCTCTGATCTGTTGCCGGACAAGACTATTCTTCTTCTCTTTTTCTACCAACTTTTGGACCGAAGCCCTCGCCCTGATCCAAGTCTCCCGCAGGCCCATGGGATCATTCCGATCACAAAACCACTCCTCGCTACTAGCGGAGATTTCCTTTCTCTCCGGATCCGATAAACCCGCCGCACGCCCCTGGGAGGTGGCAGTGGCAGGCGATCGCCTCGGTATCGCCCCAGCAGGGGCTCCGTAATTAACGCTCATTGCCTTTCTTCTTGTTCTTCTTCCCTGACTAATTCTCGGCCTCCTTTCCCTGATTGATTCTCAACCCTCTCTTCATTTACATCGACCCACAGCCCATTTCCAGTCCTACTACTATGAATTAATAAATTTTGCGGTGCAGCGATAGGATTGATGGCCTAAATCAAATACAAAATTGGTATGAATATTTTAGTATAGATATTGTGTCTCTAGATTTGCCATGAGCCATGCCTAGTGTTTATTTATGGTCTTTACGACAGATGAAGTCTCTAGGATATTTTCCACTGCACCAACAGATATCGCTCTAGAATTTCCATAATTATAGAGTTCTCTACAAATATCGTTCTATGATAATCTTTGATTCTTCTAGAACCTTCTCCTCAAGTCTAGCTCATTATCGTTAATTGGTACTTCTTAGTTATCATGTCACAAAATCTAGCGGATAATATGTCTTTCTTCCGCAAAACACGTGCGGTCTTAACACAAGAAGCAACCCATCTTCAGTTATCTTTTCGAGAAACCATCTTCAGTTATCTGTCAGTCCACAACAAACTGGTGTGTCAATGAGTCTCACAACCAAGTGTCAGTTCATGAACAGACCATCGCTATGACTGAATAATGCATGGAGCTAAATTTACTATGCTGCGTATCTCAGATAAGCTATACAGGAAACGAGATTTGCTCGTGATACAAAATGTACTATCCCTCAGGTTATCACATCAGGCGTGCAATATACTCAGATTAAAGGCAACACTAAAACACTCAAACTTTAAGCTTTCTAGTAGAAATATAAGCTGAAATCACCGTATATACATGAAAACAAATACGTAAGGTGGGGCAAGGTGATGCTGCCTCTATTCCTTTAATTTGAATATTAGATGGTTTCCCTTTCGACTCAGACCATATATATATGTCACACTGACAAGGGACAACCAATATTAGATGGTTTTACACTTGCCATTGTAAAATAATACTCATAATACTATTGTCTAATACAATTATTATTTGTAGATTGTACCTATTATGTATGACCGGGGGCAAAATATTTGCCTACTTCCATTAATGCGACAAGTTAACAGTCACAGTGTAGGGCAGAACCCGAATCAAATGTCACCCACTTCTCGGTCTCAGGTTTCAATTGATCACAGAATGTCTATGAACAGGGCGAATCCCATGAACACAAACAGAAGTGATGCTTGGGTAGATAATCAACAAAATGATTCACTGCACAAATTCCATCTTCAGTTCATTGATCTAGAGCTCTGACTAGCTTTTTCAAGCATGAAAAAATTGTAGAGAAACAACTGTTTTGTTCAATGATACACTCATAACAAACAGGCCTCCAAAATATTTCATAATGTAAATGATATATGATGCTCCCAGCTGGCTTAATGTAACTATGTATGTTGGAATTAAATTTTCAAGGCAACACACACCGAGCACTGTGACAGTGTAGATGTGAATCCTACTAATGGTGTTTAATTCCAGAAGTAGCATGCTATTGCTGTGATTGGCACTGTTTCGTTCTGATAGAGAAGGCCTCGTAGCATTACATTCAAATGATAAAATGCTCAATAATGGGTGCACAAAAGAAAGACAAGTTTTGCTGAAGATTAACAGTAACTTTCATGCAGTGAGAACCTTTAAACTCGGCAAGAAAGCACTCGGTCTGTATATTCATCCCATCCATGGATAAAATCAGCAACCTGCTAAATTGAACTTCAAGACTAAACTAATCGTTGACAGGTTCAATTTCGGATGGGATGATCTAGGAAAACTAGCTCGCAATTCATAAACTTGAGAATCCCGATAATAATGTTAACATGCGATTTAACAAAAACACATATATAGGTCATAGAAAACAATTCACTACCGACGTAGAAACTCAACCTATATATGATGATGGGCAAGCCATGCATTGCGAACCTTTGTTGTCCTCTCCAACAGATCCACTATGAGAGACGGGCCAGCCACTTTGAGATTCTTATAGCCTTGGGTTTCCACCGCAGCATCCATGGCATTCGAACAAGCGATGTACTCAACGCAAGCATCCTTAAGCTTGTCGCAGCTATGCTGGTCAGCCAAAGCCCATGTGATTGCCACGGTGTCCACGTTCAGATTCTCGCAAAGGATACTTTGGCAAACCAGCTTGAGCCTCTCCATGGCATATCTGTCTGCAGCCACCAGTAAATGCCGGATCATATCAGTATTCTTATCACCATCAGGCAAAGAATCGGTATATATGAAATGGAGCAGGGCACTGAAAACATCAGGTTGCATGTCTTTGATGGTAACGCGCCGCGGCATCCTCGCCTCCTTCATCGATCCAAAGAGCTCCGCTTTGAAGACAGGTGATCGCGCGGCGAGAATGGACCTGTGAGCTCTCATGGTCTTTCTTCGAACACAAAAAGTGACATCGAATCCCTCATCGTCTTCCAAAAGCTTGCTGAGATGCTCGACGATATCGGAGGGTGGCACCGGCACCTCGATTTTGGGGAACGGTTTGGATTCGGTCACGCGCGGCTCTTTGATGACAGTGACAATGCACTCGATCGTGAGGCGATCCTTCAAAAGGAACGCGGACTCGACGTCTCTTTTCTTTTTGAATTCATTAGTCCGGGGAAAAAACCTAGTGCCATCAGCTGGGTTGAACGTCCTCAACTCTGTCTTGTGCACCGAAGACGACTGCCCAGTGCGTTGGTCGAGTAACCTCAGGTCACAGGACGCCCGCACCTTGACGCCCGTGCTCATGAGCTCGAGATAAACCGTGATGAAGTCCTTGTCGAGCACTTCTTTGCTGAACCCATCCGGGTAGAAGCGGATGGACCAGTCGTGGCCGCCGGCGGAGAAAGTACCGGACCTGATGAACTTCCCGTTGCCCATGCCCCTGTGCTTGCTGTAACCAAAGATGTCGAACACATGGGTGACCTGCGGCGTCTCCGGGGTGCAAATCGATATCGACTTAGATAGCTCCATGGCGCGACTATGAGGAATCAACAGCGACGGCGACGGCGAGTGCGTGCCCTAGATTGGTATTAATCTGATGGTTCGGAAGAAAAAACACATTACTTTTCAAGGGGAAGGAGAGGGGGGAGCAAAGGACGTGGTGAAGTGGACCAAACCTTCAGAACTCAGCATATGACCTGAGACGGCGGCGGCCGTGGCGGTGGCGGCGGCGGTGAAGACTGAAGACGGAGATGAAGCCGATTCAGCTCCCTTTTTTCTTCGGAGCGGACGATGGGCCAGGGTTCGCCTGTCTGTTGGGTATCAAATCCTGGCGCGTCCTGGCCCTTTTTCTTTCTTCTATTCCTTCCATTTTCTCTCCCTTTTGTTCTTTCCTTTTTATGTTTCCCCTTATTTATACGTTTTTGCAATTACTCTTGGTCTCCGTCTTTGGCACACGAGGAGGGACAGCCGCCAGCACCAAGACGTCCCTTGCAAGTTTGATTGCATCTGCCTGCTAGCTATTGCGATTCCCGGTTTGTTTGGGTCTGTTTTGTTAGAGTATATATCGACATATCTTTGTATATTATTTTATTTTGAAAAAACTTTCAATCCATTCATATCAAATCATGGCAATACAACGAAAACTAGAAATAATAAAAATTACATCCAGATCCGTACACCACCTAGCGACGAGCACTGAAGCGAGCCGAAGGCGCGTTGTTGTCATTGCCCTCCCTCGCCGGATCCGGTCAAACCTTGTTACAGTAGACAGTCGGAAAGTCATCGTGCTAAGACCCCGTAAGACGCTAGATGCACCATCCGGACGGGTGTTAGGCGGAGAGAACCTTATTCCATCTCCAGGAAGCCGTCATCGTCTCGCCTTCCTGAACATGACACAAACCCTAACAAAACTCAATTAAATGTCAAAAAACGGAGCCCTCCCATCGACAAAGGCTGGGATCCACCACACCCCATGGCCCTAAGCCCACCCGAGATGAGATGGACCGGCGGCAGCGCCGGCGGGAGGCAGAGGAACCCTAACTTTTTGGACGCTGATAACGCCCACATGTGTGGCATGTTAGACATCCGCCCACACACAATGTGTGGCGTAAGCAGGAGGCAGCCCACACGGGCCATGTGTGGTCGAACATTAGAATTGTCCACACGTGTGGGCACATCTACTTCATGTCACACGCCTAACAAATACTACTCATCCCCACCCTGTGCGTGTGGCACGAAGCAAATATGCCCACACGTCCTGGCACAACTACGTTAGTTACCCGCGGGATGACGCTTTAGTTACCCCAGGGGATGGCAACTGCAAATGTGGTTGTAAAAGCATGACAACTCTATCTGTTTTGGTTAACTATAGTTGCCATGTCTAATTAATGGCACTTGTCGCGTGTAATCAAACTATAGTTGTTGTGTATGATTAACTACTTGCCACATGTGGTCAAAAGCATAATTGTCATGTGTGTTTACCTAGTTGACATGTGTGGTCCAACCATAGTTCCCATGTATGGTTAATCATAGTTGTCATGTGTGTTTATCTGGTTGTCACGTACGCGCAACTGCAGTTGCCTCGTGTGGTGCAACCATAATTTTTATTGAAGGTAACCATGTGTTCATAGCTCAAAACAGTTACAACGCACACACACACACGCATCACACACTGGAAGGACCCAGAAACACAGGTGTCCTTGAAACTTTGCACAAAAGACGCCCCAAAATACAAAAGTACAACCCAGTCCTTGGAGGCCCAGTGCATGGAGGCCATGGCAACTATGATTAATCATACATGACAACGTGTCCTTGGAACTTTGCATAGGAGGCCATGGCAACACAGTCCTTGGAGGCCATGGCAACTATGATTAATCATACATGACAACATGGATCAATGCGTGTGGACAAGTGCAAACATGCCACACTTGTGGGCGTTATCACTAAGGAACTTGTTTTAGGGCGACATATCTTTGTATTCAGTACCATGTGATTTGTAATCATCTTCTGGTCCGCCTTATTTTTAGGAGATGTTTCTTGCCCTCCAAGTCTTGTACTCTATATAAACATCTCAGGGACTCGATACAACACACATCGAATTACGTCAATTCTCTTCCCTCTATTTCTCTTATATATAAAGCATCGACCAACAGCAACCCGGTACAAACACACGCCACCACAACACACGCACACACCCAAGGCAAGATACATAAGCGCTGAGCGCAGCAACACCACCCCAAGCACTACAAGAGTAGCCGGGTCCTCGACCGCGAACACGCCACCGCGAAGAGATGAAACTTCATATGATGAACCGTGGGCTCCAAGACGCCTTCAGGAAGGATACGACACCGGAGCGCCGGCACCGCCCGACCCGAGAGTCAGAGTTTCCCCCGGAGCAACACGACGGGCAATGATGGCGGCGACGGCGCCTTCAGGAAGGGAGCAAGCTTCACAGCCGCCGGTCCGTCCGAAGATAGAACAGGTTTTCACCCCGGCCCATACTCACCGCCACCGAACGCCACACCTCGGCGGCCATGCCGCCCACACGACCATGGTCACTGGGCAGCACCAACGCACGGGATTTGCCCATGAGCACCGCGACGCCACCACCAGGGCCGCCGCCCCGGCATCCAAGACCTCGACGCCACCTCACCAGTTACCGAGCGCCACGCCACCAATAGAGACGGGTGGAAAGGCCCCGCCTTTCGCACCCCTGATCTGCCCCCAACTGGCCGCCATCGGCCCGTCCTGCTGTCGGGCGTGACACAAGCGCGGTCCTGCCGCCGGGCGCGAGACGGGCGCGGTCCTGCTGCCGGGGGCGAGACGGGCGCGGTCCTGCAGCCGGGCGCGAGACAGGCGCGGTCCTGCTGCCGGGCGCGAGACGGGCGATGAACCACAGCTGAGAAAAGCCCAGTCCTTTTGACGGAAGTGGTGCGTGGGTGACGGAGAAAGGAATCGAAGGCCGCCGCACGCCGTCTATGGACGAACTGACGCCGAATCAGCCGCCGCCGCAGCCGACATGTCAAGCTGTCGTGGATCCCTCCACGGCCGGAGCAGCAGCCACACCAGGCCACTGCCCATCCCGCGCCGCCCGCCGGACTCCAGGCGTTGAGTCCGCCGGGCAAGCCGCCACCAGACCGGCAGCCAACCCCGACCCCCGGCCCACACCACCACCTCCCGTCGATCGCTGAAGAAGAGGATGGGTAGGCCAAGGCCGCCACTGCTGCGCCGCCACCTCCGCCAGCCGGCTGCCACGGCGGAGGAAGCCACCCGCAGCCTGCTCCTACCGGATCTGGCTCGAGCCGACGCCGTCACCACACCAGCCGAGCACCACCGAACCGCAGCCCGTCACGCCACCAGCCCACGCGCCATCGCCTGCGCCGATGAGGGGCCGTGCCGCGGCGCTCCGCGAGAGCGCCACGACCAGATCCAGGTCGGCCGGCCCGCGCCAGCCCTCCCGCATGAGGCGACGCAGATGCCCCGCCGGCGCCGGCGCCGGCTGGGCTTCGCCCGGGCGTGCCCTCTGGCGGCGGCGGGAGGAGGAGGAGAGGAGAGGGGGTGAGGCGGCCGGCGGCTAGGGTTCCTCCCCTGCTGCCCGCGGGAGCCCCAGAGGAGGAGTCGGGAGGGGAGAAGATCTTACATGTTTAGCAAAAGGACACGAGATCGATCGACTTGGTTCTTGTGATTTTGATCGATTAGGAGAATCAATAGTATGCAAGGGCTGCGCCAAGGTGACCCTATTTCCCCAATACTGTTCACCATTGCAATCGCTCCACTGCACTGGCTATTTGCTAAGGCGAGCTCTGTGGGTGCTCTATCTCCTCTCTGCCTACCCGCATCTCGCCTTTGGGTTAGCCTGTATGCGGATGCTGCTGCACTTTTTGTTGCCCCCACCTTTGACGACATTCACTGCACCCGCGAGATTGTTCACTTGTTCGGCTCGGCCTCCGGCCTCAAAGCCAATGTGTGCAAGAGCATGTTCCTGTCCATTGCTTGTGCTGACATCGATCTCAGCTCCCTACTTCTGAACTTTCCGGTGCCCCTCTGCAGCTTCCCTTGCAAGTACCTCGGCTTACCTTTACACTTCAAGAAGATCACCCGTGCTGAGATTCAGCCTACCCTCGAGAAGATGGCTGCAAGGCTGCAAATTTGGAGGGGCCGGCTAATTTCTCCTGATGCTCGTCTCAGCTTGGTCAACTCAGTCCTGTCCGCTATCCCTGTCCATCTGCTTATGGCATTCAAGCTTGACAGCTGGGTGATCAAACAAATGGACAAGCTCAGGAGGAATTTTCTGTGGCGTTCTAGGTCGAACTCTGACAAGGGCTTGCCGTTGGTGAACTGGAGCTCGGTTTGTCGGCCGAAAAGCCTCGGTGGCCTTGGCATTCTGAACATTAGGAGGTTCAGCAGAGATTTGCGTCTTAGGTGGAAGTGGTTTGACTGGACAGATAAAGGACGACCATGGCTGGGTCCGATCTGCCGTGTGACAAAGAAGATCTGGCCCTCTTCCATGCTTCGTAACTGTTGGCAACGGCCTGACTGCAAGTTTTTGGCATGGCAGTTGGCTTGAGGGACATTTTCAAACTTTGCTCACGGAAGAAGCTGACTGCATGCGAGGCAATTGAGCAAAACAAATGGATGACTGGGTTACACCGTATCTCCCTCGATTCGGAACTCCGTCAATTCACCTCCTTATGGCTACGGATTCAACAAATCAATCTTTCTGCTGATATTGAGGACTCAATCGCTTGAGTTTGGAATGACTCAAAGGTCTACACGGCAGCATCAGCATACCAGTGTCAGTTCCTCGATTCCTTTGCCAATATGCATTTTGACAAGTTATGGTCTGCCAAGGTGGAACCCAAGTGCCACTTCTTCATGTGGGTTTGGCTTTGCGGCAGAACTCTTACTAACAGCAACCTGGAGACTCGTGGGATCCCACACAGTGAGTTTTGCAACCTCTGCGACCAAAGTGACGAGACACCCTGGCACCTCATCCTGAACTGCCCCTACGCCAAATCTGTCTGGTTCCTGGTTGCTGAAGATTTGGGTATTCCACTGCTCACTCCACCTGTGCAACCTGCAACCTCCATCATCTTGTGGTGGAACGACTTCGCCTCCCGTCTAGATCCGCGGGCCAAGACTGCAGCCATATACACAACATGGAACATATGGAAGGAGCAGAATCGCCGTGTTTTCGAGCACACGATGTTACATGAGTCAGCTGTCCTGCAACTCATCAAACAGGATATTCTTCAACCAACTCTCTCGGTTCGTTGGCTCTCGGATGTTGAGAATAGCCCAGAGCCGGAACCAGATTAAATCCCTGTTTTACTTTCGGTGGGGGACACCTAAAAACCCGCTCTGTAATGCAACATTTGTATTTCGTTTACTCCTTAATATATAGGCAGTACTAGCTGCCAGTTCCTCAAAAAGTTTCCAAACTGCTGGACTGCTGGGACGGTTGTGTGTTTGGGCTTCACTGAAATGGAGCCCGGCTAATTATACCAAATATAAATCCGTGCCCATTCCAAATCAAAGAAATTCTTATTAAACACTTAGGGCATGTAAAATGGTGCTATCTTAGGTGTGCCAAATGCTGAGTTGGAGGAGAATAGTTTTGGTTAAAATGCAAGCAAGCATAGCTAAAAAAAGTAATTAACAGAGTACATGATGTTGAGTTCCGACTGTTTCAAATTTGTTTTAATCGACCCACCACTCTTGAGACCATATCAATCAGCATCATCATCATTTACCTTGAGCTTCTTCCTCTGTTCGTCACATTCAGCCTCCTCCTCCTGGCAACTCCTCTTCGGACTCGACACCTGTGGCAACTCACCCAACACCTCTTCACGCCCTTCTTTCGCCTTATCAAGAAGAGTGTTGAGCTCACGCAGCTTTGCAAATTGAAGATTATTAGCTTGTACCGCTTTCCGGTAAATTTTCTGGACACTGGCCTTGATGAACTTGTCGTTGTATTTGCCTACCCCCTCAAGTATCGCATCCTTTTCAGCAGACGTGAACATCTGCGGTTCAGAAACAAGCGCAGTTTGATCAGTTCTGGCATGTTAAATTAATCAGCGTCGGTCAACATTCACGTACCCCATGAGGCATGACTACAGATTCCCCAATCAATGTCATTAGAGCTGTTGCGTATGTCACAGTGTCCCAACAGTCAGTCTTGAGGCCATATCTCTCCTCGAGAACATTATCAACCTGGTGCAAGCTGTCAGAGTACTCCTTGCTGGCTACGTCACAACGTCGCATGACGGACGCCAATAAAGCAATCTTTCCATTGATCTGGATAAAAAGGGCCATGTGATCAAATGAAACACAGAGATTACAGTAGGCATGATGAGGCTTTGGTTGACCTATCAAGAACTAAACAGTACCATGAATGGGTGCACCAAATTAAAGTTATGTAACATGGCATGACAGATATAAGCAAAGGTAAGTAACTAAGCCAGTGCACTCACCATTTCAGGCTTGATGTCTTCAGAGACATTTCTATGCAGGTAGTCAGTAATTTTTGGCTTTGGTACTTGCGATCCTCCTTGCTGAACTTCGATTTCTCTTCAGGCACTAAAACATGCAACAGGTTTTGCAGGCCCCACATTAGCTCCTCTGTTGCTTCATCGCATACACAGGGAATTGCCTGCAAAAGACCACACACAAATTATAGTTGTTATCAGAATTTTGTTGCTATCAGAATTTTGCACACGTGTGCAGGCAAAAAGGAAAAGCCTCATATTGACCAGTTGATCTTCAATGGCTTCTTTGTATGCAGATTCACCGACAATTAGTTTCTCCTCTCTATTGCACTCCTCCTCAATAAGCTTGGCATCCATATATATGTACATGTGGGATTCGTTTTCTAAGCTTTCTGAAACTTTGAACAATTATTTTTATTTTTATTCTGAAAATTTCAGACTCTAAGTGACCCAGGAGGCCAGGAGCCAAAACACCACCACTTGAGTTATGAAGCTAACATAAGCAGAACCCACAACAGGGCCGTCAGTCCCACACACGAAACAAACTGAATAAATAGCTCGCAGTCGCTGCGAGATTTAAAGAAACACAACAAGAATGACAATGATTCAATAGTAATTAGTAACACTAACAAAATCTGCAGAGTCCTCATCAACACAGTGAACCCAAATGGTCTGCAAATAAAAACAAAAAGAAATAAACTAATGCTGAATCGAAAGTAATTGGTGCACAACTTAAAATAATAATAATAATAATAATAATACAGGATCATGCACGGACAGCAAGGTAAGGAATCAATCAAGGTGGAGACTGACAAAACCTCAATGCCGGTGTAGTCGCTGCCGATGTCATAGAGGTATCCCGAGTCGATGGCGAAGATTGCGAAGCCGGATGGCGTCTCAAAGAGCACCTTCATGCGCTCCGGGATGTACTTGACTTGAAGACTCTCGTCCTCGACGAGGTGATCCAGTTCAGAGATGTCGTACCCCGGATATTGCTTCGCAAGGGCTATGCGCGGGTCTATCCATGGATCCATCTCCTCTCCTACGTGTGCCTGCACCAAAGAGAAGCGAAGAGAAGAAAAGAAAAGAAAAGAAAATAATGGGTCGAGGATTTACAAGTTATAAGCTGTAAACTTGAATGGATCTAGGGTTTAAAGGGGGTCGGCCTCTTTGCAGTGCCGGAGCTACAAACAAATTGCTGGGCGGGCCAAGCTAAAGAAGAAAAGACAAAAATATTGAATTCTGAATCATTTACATTAATCGGTATCTTCTATTCCCATTGGTCACAAGATCGAGTGGATATAAACAGAAGAACTATACCGAAGTACAGTTTCGCCCTTGGACTATTTTAGTTACGGCCAATCACAACAACTTGGAGATAGATATGGAGTAAACAGCAACTGAGTTGAAAAATCTATGCTACCAAATTGGTAATAATGGGATGAACAGACGAAGACTGAAGTGAAATTTAGGAGAGGGAGATTGGGAATGATTCAAAGAAAAACTTACCTATGCACTTGCAGGGATTCAGGAGAATTCTGAGGAGGAGCTCATTTGCCTGTTGGGTGAGCTTGGGTCCCTGATGACGCTGCTAGCTGCTACCGGACTGATTTTTTTCAAAACTATGTTATTTTTTGTAGCAATTTCAGAAACTATAGGACGTAATGCAAAAAAAAACAAAACTAATAGCCCGACAGCCATTCTTTGGCCGAAGTAGTACTTTTCGGCCACAACTAGGCCGAAATAGTACTTTTCGGCCACAGCTAGGCCGAAATAGTATTTTTCGGCCACAGCTAGGCCGAAGTAGTACTTTTCGGCCACACTTAGACCGAAGTAGTACTTTTCGGCCACACTTAGACCGAAATAGACTTTTTGGTCAAGTCTAGGCCGAAAAGTCACTTTTTGGTCAACCCTAGGCCGAAGTTGCATGGCTCATGCTGAATTGTATTTTGTCGCCACCCGTTTCCCGCCCACCCATTCCCGCCACCCGTTTTCCGCCAACCCCTTCCCGCCATATGTTTCCGCCACCCGTTTCTCGCCAACCCCTCCCCGCCAATCCCTTCCCGCCTTATTTTCCCGCCAATCCGTTCCCGCCTTATTTTCCTGCCAATCCCTTCCCGCCTTATTTGCCCGCCAATCCCTTCCCACCAACCCTTTCCCGCCATACCGCAGTTATTCTTTCCCGCCATTTTCTCCTCTGTATCTATAAAACCCCCTTTAGGCGGAGGTGGATAAGCATTTCAGTGTAGTGTAGTCGAGATGTCCCATTATCCATTCGATCGTAGTTTTCACCCTGAGATGAGCAGCACTCTGCTGAGTCTAGCTACCGATTTCAGGATGGACAATAGGATAGTTCCATGGGACGAACTCACCGGTAGTGACACCATAATGAATGAGTTGGCTCACCAACTACGTAGGTCTGGGTGGCCTGAAAGGACCTATGAGGAGGTACGTCAAGAACTTCTTAGGTTGCATGAAAGGTGGAAGAAGGTGGTGGAGCCGAAGAGTGAAACTTTCAGAAGGACTGCAGAAAAGCATCCATTTTTATGGACTGAGGAGAGCGAGGACGACGATGATATCTTCATGCCGCCGCTTCCGGGTTCTGCATCGTCGAAGGGCAAGAGTTCTGCATCGTCCAAAGGAAAGAGTTATGCATCCGCGAAGGGCAAGAGTTCTGTATCGACCAAGGGCAAGAGTTCTGCATCGACGCAGGGCAAGAGGAGCGCATCGTTGAAGGGCAAGAGGGCTGCATCAACGGAGGATGACGATGATGACTTCATGTAGTATGTAAGATGTATTCCAGTTGTACCGTTTCATTCAAATGTATTTGCATTATTAGTTTGTATTGTATTATTGTAGGGCATTATGTTCTATCTGAATTTCATTTTGTAGTATGTAAGATGTATTGCACAAGTTCAACCGCACCGTTTAATTCAGATGTACTTGTATCTTAATTATCGGTTGTAGTCTATTTGGAAATGTAACTGAAATAAGAATGCGAATTAATAGTAATATGTGTCTCGCATACATAAAACAATATATGTCTCCTGATCACATAGAAGCAAGTGCGATAGTAACACATACATGAAGCATGTCTCATACATAAATACTGACACACAGCTGCGAATAGTCTGAAACTAACATAGATAATGAGTCATACATAGATAGATAAGCATATCACTGCGGGGGACGACGATGAGTCTGGGTCTTCCTCGGGCGAAGACCCGAAGGCGATAAGCGCTGAGGCGGTGGACGAGGCTCGCGATAACCACGACCATAGTTAACCTCGTCTGTCACGGTCTGTGTCTCCTGCGTCGGTGGTGGTGGTGGAGTGTGAAACACTGTCTGCGAGAAGCCATAAATGTTTGTAGCTTGGTCATCATCCTCGCAGTCGCCCTCAAAGTACGAAGCACCACCACTAAGGATCGGTGACTGCTCTGAATGCATGAACGGTTGCGACTGGTTGCCGCCTGCGGTAAAGTAAAATTGATACAAATGCATGAACGAAGCACCACCAGTAAGCATCAGTGACTGCTGAGAATGCAAGAACGATTACTACACTGTTTAAAAGAATGTAGTGAGTAGTGTTACCTAGATTCATCTGCTGATGCCAGTAATCGCTCCCTAGCTGTGAAGGAGGTGGCTCATGCCAGGAAGATCTCCCTGGCTGTGAAGGAGGTGGCTCATGCTAGGAAGGGCTCCCTGGCTGTGAAGGAGGTGGCTCATGCCAGGAAGGGCTCCCTGGCTGTGAAGGAGGTGGCTCATGCCAGGAAGATCTCCCTGGCTGTGAAGGAGGTGGCTCATGCAACGGATACCATTAAGCAACGGATACGAAGACATATCTGCAATTCAAACAACAAATCTCAGGTGCAAATAAAACATAGTATGACATATTACAAATTATAACATAGTCCAGACATATTACAAATTAAAGCATAGTCCTGACATATTACATATTAAAACATAGTCCTCACATATTACAAATTAAAATATAGTCCTGACATATTACATATTAAAACATAGTCTTGACATATTACAAATTAAAACATAGTCCTCACATATTACAAATTAAAACATAGTCCTGACATATTACATATTAAAATCCACTACGGCACATTATATAGCTTGTGAGTTATTTCTTCCTCATCCTCCCCTTCGGCCTCGACTGCCACGACCACGTCCGCCTCTTGCTCCTGTTGTCGCAGCCGTTGATGTGGAAGCACTCGTCGATGCGGAAGCACCATCTTTGTTCAGGTCGGGACAATATTTCATCCTATGCCCATAAGCCGCGCATAACAAACATTGTCTGGTTGCTCCACCAGCTTCAGACTGGTCCATATCGTTCCGGATGCGACGGGCCTTTCGTCTGCCCCTACTTGTTCGCCGAAGGTCTGGATGCGGGATGTATACTCTCTCACCGTCGTTTACCTTGTTGAAATTGCCGATGACTCTAAACCCTGTCATCTCGCCTGTCCAGGTGTTGAGCACTGCCTCTTTTAAATAGTATGGGGACACGAAGGATATAGCATCCAACTGAATCTGGCCACAGGCAGCCAACACATGAGAGCAAGGTAGGTGCAGCAACTTCGATTTGTTGCATGTACACTCACACGTTGGATAAAATTCCGTTCCAATTTTTACCTCGTGTGTATTCACCTCATTTCCAGAACCAAAACCATCGGTAGGAAGCTGAACCTCATACCTCCTTTCTTGATTCCCTATGAGTCTGACACTGTGCTTCTTTGCTTTCTCTATCTTCTTTGCCATGTATTCCATGACACGGCTACAATAAGGTGTGTTCTGATTATCTTCAATATGCTTCTTTGCTAACTCGTGCCTTTCTCTGAAATATCTCAAAGTGCCATGGAATACAGCCTCCACAATAGCTATGAGTGGCAATGCTCTATTCCCTCTCAGCACAAAGTTATACACCTCTGCAAGATTGGTTGTCATGTGGCCATACCTAGCTCCATGTGTGCCATGCAGCAAAGACCAATTCATTGGAGGCTCTTTCTCTATCCACTCAGAAAAATTCTTTATTGCCCTTCCCTTCTTTCTCTTAGTATTAGGAGGGTCAATTGCTGGCAAGTCACAAAGACCAACTGGCTCCTCTAGCTCCGCGATGAGTGCTGCTAATTTAACCTGATCTTCTTCCATTTTCTTCCTTGCACGGACCTGCTTCTTAGTAAACTCATCTAGTTTTGACCAAATAAATTCGTATTTCCGCTGCTGGCTCTGCTTGCATAATTTTTTGAACAAGTTCATCAACCGCTTGTTCTTGAACCGTGAGAAAAAATTAGCCCCAAGATGGCGCATGCACCACCGGCTCTGCAAGTCCCTCCAAGGTGTTGGTTCGTCATCTGCTGGATTACGAAGTGTCTTCACGGCCTTCAATATACCAGCATGTCTGTCATGAATGACACACACGTTTGGTCGGTCCTTCACGATGGCAATTTTCACTTGGCGGAAGAACCATACCCAGCTGAGAAAGTTCTCACCCTCCACAAATGCCATGGCAAGTGGGATGATTTGATTGTTCCCGTCCACACCAATAGCAGTCAGGATTTGCCCTCTATACTGACCGGTCAGGAATGTACCATCCACAAATATAACAGGAGGACAATGCCGGAAAGCTTCGATACACATAGCAAAAGAGAAGAACACTCGTTTCAACACCTTGAAATCTGGTATACTCAGCAACCTCATGTGTTGTAAGTTCACATAAGTGCCGGGATTCCTCTCCTTCAGTATGCCCAGGAGACGGACAACATTATCATATGAGTCGAAGAACGTCCCAAACCTTTCCTCCATAGCCTTCTGCTTAGCCCTCCAAGCCTTCCCATAAGGAATGACATAATTCCATCTGACCTTCACTGCTGTCTGGATGTGTTTTGCTTTCATATCTTTCTTCTCTACTATCTCAGTATACATGAGTTGCGCAATGAGACTTGAAGTCAGGTTCGGATGCTTCACCAGCAGGTTCTTCCTCACACAATTATGTGGGACGACAATGGTGACAACCCAGTGGATGTCATACTTCGGCACGTGCCCGTGCACCTTCCCAGGACAACTTGTTTCAACACATTTCACGGTATAGTTTGTTGGACTTGATATGTGTGTCCGGAAAACCCTCTGTGTAGACATAGCCCACTTTATCACCGCATACTTCAATTTTTTCTTTGTATCAAACATAGCCCCTATCTGTACTTGGTTCAGATTATACTGCCATGGAGTCTCATGGCCATCGTTCACCGTAAGGCCGGTGGATATGTCCTACTCCCATGCAGAAGGAATCGGTACCTCCACTTCATCCTCAGAATTTTCAGAATCCAGTTCCTCCACCAATCCATCCTCGTCCTCTTCCTCCATCACCCTCTGCATTTCATCCCCTTCCTCATCCCCATCAGCAAAACCAGAACCAGCTAATATTATCGACTGGCTACTCTGCCCAGTATCAGGACCACAAACATTGTGTGGCACGTAGTCTGACTCTTTCTCGGGTTGGCTAGCATCCACATCTTGTGGCTGTGACCCGGATAAAACAATCTCGTTAGCCACTTCACTGCCTTGGCCGGGTTCATACCCCCTGTGGAGTTGTACGGCATTCTCCTCCTTTGGTACAGGTTGCACAAGTGCATATGGGTGGATTCTTCGGTCTCGGCAGCGTCTTAACAGGGACAACCAATGTTGGCTCCTATCTACTGGCATCAACTCCCACTTGACATTTTTACAAGATTTGGTCCACAATGCGTGAATACTGACGGAACATACTTCAGGATCCAGCCCGAAACTAGTTGTCAACCAGTACTTCAATTGTCTAATGTCCAGTCTGTCCGGGTCTGCTAGTGTCATGACGCCATTTTTAAACTCGCTAAGATCAACTCCCAACTCATTATATCAAACGTTACCAGCGCCGTAGTAAACATTCAAATTTACTGATTCAGCCATTTTCACCTGTCAGACATTGTCATCTTCTCATTAATCACAACGAACACTAATATTACCCGCTACACTAACTACGCGCTAAAATGCCACCACAAACATATTAACTCTAACTAATAAACTATACAATTTAGAGAAAATTTGTGACGCCATGGTTATACCTTCGAAGCGTGCGTCTCTTCCGGTCACCGGCACCGGCCACCAGACAACGGCAGCGCCGCCCACTCGACGGCCGGAGGTTTAACTCCGGTCACCCCACAAGTTGTTGCTCCTCCTCACCACCTCCTCCTCCACAGCTACTGCTCCTCCTCACCACCACCTCCTTCCCAACCGGACCTCCTCCACCCCACCATGGCTCCTCCCCCAAGCGCACAAAAAACTAACCCATAACGAAAAAAAAACCATAGGCCGGTGGAGAATGCTATGATCTATCTATTCTGTGCCTTGGTTGTGTAAATGAGTGCAAATTGGAGGAGATCAGGGAGGAGACGCGAGCTCTACAGAGAAGAACGAGAGGAACGAGAAAGAACAGAGGCGAGCAAGAGGAGGAAGGCGATGACGGGATCGGCCTTATCCAGACCTTTTCGGTCTAGGCCTGGCCGAAAAGGTTTTCGGCTGCGGGCTGGCCGAAAACGGCGCATTTTGGTCTAGTCCTAGCCGAAGCTACTATTTTTGGCCCACCCCACCCCGACGACACCTCTTCGGCCCAACTGAGGATCATTTCGGCCTAATGCTGGACGAAATGTCCTTTTCGGCCTAGTTCCGGCCGAAAACTGCCACTTCGGCCACCACAAGGCCGACAGGGTCATATTTTTGATATTTTGGCAATGGGTACTATAGTTTCAGAATTAGCTATAAAAAAGGTCATAGTTTTGAAAAAAAATCTACCGGACTCGCGGCCTATGCCTACGGCCCAGGGCCGTCGGCATAGATCCTTTCCCGTCGGCATAGATCTATGCCTACGGCTACCGTCGGCATAGCCCCGTCAGCGTAGATCACGTCAGCGTAGATGTGTCAGACCGTCGGCGTAGTATAGCCGTCGGCATAGGTGCGTATGCCGACGGCCGTGGGCCAGCCGTCGACAGTGTTTTTCGTCTGACGGCAACAGACGGCGCCGTCAAAAGCGCTGACGATTCACGGAATGCCACGTGACACAGGTATGCCGACGGCTTGGCCGTCGGCATAGGTAGAAATCTATGCCGGCGGCTAGGCCGTCGGCATACCTGTGCCACGTGGCATTCTGTGGTGCCTCCTGGTAGTAGGGCTATGCCTACGGCAAAACCGTAGGCATAGATGGAATCTATGCCGGCGGCAAAGCCGTAGGCATATCCTTGCCACGTGTCATCCCCTGTTTTCTCCTGGCGGCAGGGCTAAGCCTACGGCAAAGCCGTCAGCATAGATTTGCCACGTGGTGCGTCCTGGTAACTCCTGGGCTTATATATGCCGACGGCTTTGCCGTAGGCATAGTTTTTTTTCCCTGTTTTCTCTTTCTCAATTCATTTGACAGCATTTCAAAGCAGAATAATATGAAATTATGCAGAAATATGACAGTTCATCATCTAAACATACTCAAGTTCATCATCATCATTTAAACATAGTCAAGTTCATCATCTAAAGATCATCACCGGCGAAAGTTCATGAACATAAAAGTAGTGCAAGACATGGAACATCATAAAAGTTGGAACATGAAAGGCATGGCACGACGGCCACATGCACGGAATCATCATCGACATCAAGCAAGACCACCTCCGCCAAGTCCACCTCCGCCAAGTCCACCACCGCCAAAACCACCACCACCAAGTCCACCTCAGCCAAAACCACCACCGCTAAGACCACCTCCGCCAAAACCGCCATCGCGACCACCATCACTCTGCCAGATCGGAGTGACTGGGGTCGACGGAGCAGGAGTCGAGCCACCGATCCCACACATGTTTGAGAGAAGATTCTAACGGTAAATATGACATGATAGTGTTGAATGAACAAGAACTAGTTTGTCAGTAGTTAGGCAAATGTACTAACCGGACTATCACCGCCTAGTGCCACCCATTCCTCGAACGTGGGAATGTGTGGGGCTTCTCCCGCACGTGGTGGTGGGGGTCCAACTTGTGGTGGCTCCGTGCGGTTAGTCCAAGACGCCAACATAGCCTGGATGTTCGTTAAACAAGCAAACTAGAAAGTCAGAAGGAAAGAAAGTGCAAATTTGAGCTTGGTTTTAAGAGGGCAAAACTAACCGTCATCACTTGATGGTTGTAATCATCGTTTGCCAATAGGCGCTGCAAGAAAACGGCGTGCGCGAGCAACCAAAGCACACATGAACAATATTCGAGAAACAATATATAGATAAAATTCAACGATACAAATAGCATAGTTCAACCGAACACCACAAAGTAGTCTTATGATACAAATAAAAATAGATAATAAACGATACTACGGTGCAAATAAACTAGAAACTACTCCGAGTCGTTCTCCTCCTCGGTGGTGTCGTCTGACGTCGACAGAAACGCTTCTTCCCACCGAGTATCATTGTCGTCAAAGAACGACGCTTGTCCCAGGTCGCACTGCGATATAGCCAGTGCCTTACGACGCCTGTACGCCCGTTCCGCGCGCCACTTTGCCCTCCTCTACGCCCAGAAGGCGTTCTCGTTGGAGACGTTTTGCGGGTAGCGCTGACGCCACTCCGCCATGGCTTGCTCGTCTGCCTCGGCGATGAGGAGGCGGCGCCGCCGCCTACGGTGTTCCTGACGGTCCTCATCGGTTACTAGACACGTCGGAGGCGCGAGGTCCCGCACCTGCTGGCACGTCCGCGCGTCGTCGAAGTTCATCTGCGATGGTGGCCTCGAGAGGCGCCACGCCGCCGCGTCGTACGCGCGGGAGGCCTCGTGCGCGGTCTCGAACGTCTCAATACCGAGACACACGTCACCGGAGCGGATCTCCGCGTAGAAGATGCCGGACGGGCGGACGCGGATGCCGCGGTAGCCGGAGCTGCTCCGGCGACGCGGCGGCATGTCGGCGGCAGGGGAGTCGGCGGCGGGGGAGAAGGCATCGGGAGAAGGGCGCGGCGGCGACGGCAGCGCGGCGGATGCGAGGAAGAAGGGGGCGGCGGGGGGAAGAAGGGGGCGGCGGGGCGCTCGAGTGTTCTGTTGGCCGGTTCGGGCGCGCGCGATTTTTTGCCGCACGCCAGAATCTCCCGCGCCTCACGCGCTAAAACATAGTTTCCCCCGCACACGTGATATTTACCGCCACTGTTGGACTCTTGGAGATGCTCTTATGGGGAGGCGGCTGCATGAGGAGTCACGTACGTAGGACATGGAGCTGTTAGCACGTTAGTTTTTGCCGTCTAAAACATGGAAACCGACGACACGATTGACGGACCCTGGCCGGGCGCCTTAGGTCTGTGCTTGCCAACCATGGCACTCGGATACTACCAAAAGAAAAGAAAAACCCTAGCACTCGGGATATAACGACTGATCGATCGGCGGAATCATAACAGCCAATTCGAACTCGCATCGATCGGCGATCAAGGGTGACAATGACGACATCCGCGGACGTCTTGGCGGGCATCCTGCTGCGGCTCCCTCCGAGCTCCCGGCGGCTGGCCCGCCTGGTCTGCCGGCAATGGCGCGACGTCGTAGACACGCGCACGGCGGAGATGCAGAGCCGCGCCAAGCCTCTCGTAGTGACGGACGCGGGCTCAGCACACGTTGTGGACGATCTATCAACAGGGAGCCATAGAGTTCTGTGGAATGGCATCCCTACGGATCTCCCCCACGAACGCAGGAACGTCATCGTCGGCACCTGCAACGGTCTGATATGCCTGTGCGACAACCGGAAGGTCGGCGGCGCCATCACTGTGATTAACCCGGTCACCGGCGAAAAGCTGTCTCTCCCGCCGCTGCCGCCCACCACAGCTGGGATGAGCTACATCGTGGGGTGGCACGAGGCGTATGGCTTCGGGTACCACCCAACGACTGGACGGCACAAGGTCGTGCATGTGGCGGCCTACGATCGGAAGGGAAACTCTCATCAAGTGAAGGTGTTCACGTTGGGGGAATCGTCATGGAGGGACGTTGCAACGGGCTCTGTCCCGAGATGCCAATACAGCGCCGGCATTGTCGGCGTCAACGGCACCATGTATTGGGCTGCGAAGCGAGGAAGGAAGCTCATGGCACTGGACCTCGACCATGAGCGTCTTTCTTTCATCAAGTCGCTCCCTGATGTGTCGTCTGGAAGCTGGAACCTGACGGAGGTGCGGGGGAGGTTGGGGGTGGTGTTTTACTCGTTTCCTCATCAGTGTGAGGTATGTATACGTGTTTAGAGGATTTTACAGATAGGATCCGTCTATATCTAGGACCACACCTTTGTTCACTTAAGCCTCAGTTTGTTCACAAACAGTAAAATTTAAGTTCGCCGAGAAGCGCAATTTTCCATCTAGTTACACTTTTCTTTAAAAGGGTGTGTAGGTTCGATGTACTACTATTTACTAGCTCCATCCCAAAATGTAAGACGTCTTTTAGGCTATTTTAGCCTACCAAAACATCTTGCAATTTGGGAAATATTAAAAGGGAGATTTACATTTTTTTCCCTATTTATAATACCAAGCTAAAAGTCACACTTCTCTATATTGATCAAGACTTGAGAAAAATCTCAATCGACTTGAATCGAATTAGCAAAATCGACACTTATTCACTTGTGTAATTGTTTTTCCGACAGATATAACAAATGACATTGCTCTTAATTTCTGCACAATAGCCACATGAAAGTATTGCATCTTTAAATCAGTTTGAGTTACATGTGCAGGTTTGGGTTCTAGAGGGCGCAGCGACAATGAGAGAACACACATGGAGCCGTTGGTACATCGTAAGAAGGGACATCTCATCGCCCAGGACCTGGCAGCTCACAAGGCCACACTTTGCTCACATGGAACCTCCTCACTGAGGAATTGTCTGATGGTTGCGGAGGGCCACGTAATGTCGTGTATAAACACAAATCCAACAGCGAAAGCGGCATGGTGGAGATCAATGAGACGAGTCCAGGAACAAGAGTCCGCATGGTGGAGATCAATGAGACGAGTCCAGGAACAAGAGTCCTCACGATAAAAGCTGCCTTGCCCAACCATTGTCAGACGTTTGCCTATGTGGAGACCACGGAGCCGCTAAGTGTTTGTAAGTGTTGTTCTTAAAGGTAGCACAATCAGTATTGTTCCACATACGGTCTTTGTCACTTCAAAATGCTAAGATTTTTTACAATACACTCGAATCAATATATGTATCGCCCATTTTTGTGGATTCTTATCGTCAACTAATTTGATTGGGTCAGACATGACCAAATATCCTATCCTAGATTGACAAGTGTTGTTGTCTTTCAGGTTGTAACTATGTTCATGCTTGAAGTACAAGGGTGGGGCTGATTGGCAAGCAGCCACGCCCTTTGCCCCGCTCGGTCAATTGCGGTCTTGCAAACCTGTTTTTTCCTGTTTTGTAAACTTTCCATTTTTGAGATTTTATATTCTTCGTATTTTTTCTTTTTTGCTCAAAATATTCTTCGTAGCTTTTCATTTTCGACACTTTTAGAAATTTGGTTTTGACCTTCAAAAAACCTTGAACCAGTTTTCAGGACTTAGTTTTGTTGAATGGTTTACACTTTTGAAAACTCAACATTCATAATTCAAACTTCCAAAAAATTGAAAGTATCATTCGAACTCTTAAAATTTTAGAACTAACAATAGAAAAAACGGCCACAGGGAGCACGGCGGGTCTTACAAAAAGTCTTGGATGCAAGCAAGCATAGCAGAAACTAATTAACAGAGTACATTTTCGTGTGCACATGATGACACCAAGTTTAGACTGATTCAAATTTGCTTTTTGTGCCACTCTGGAGACCATATCAATCACCGCCACCATCGTCAACCTTGAGCTTCTTACTCTGTCCATCATCACCTTCAGCCCCCTCCTCCTCCTCTTGGCCACCCCTGTTTGGACTCGACATTTGGGGTACCTCTTCAGACTCTCGAGCTCCCTCCCGTGCTGCTTCCACTTTAGCCTCGCCAAGAAGACTCCTTAGCTTATGCAGCTTTGAGAATTTAAGCTTATTAAGTTGCACCGTGTGCTTGTATATTACCTCGTCCCCGTATTTGCCTACCCCCTCAAGCATCTTCTTCCTCTCGTCCTCGGTGAACATCTGTGATTGATGGGAAATTAAGCGCGTGCATGAAGTTTGATCAGTTCCTAACATGTAAAGTCTGTTAAATACACTAAAAATGACATTATTCAGCATCGGTCAGCAAGGTTTACGTACGCTTTTAGGCGTGGGTACAGATTCTCCAATCAACTTCATCAGAGCTGTGGCGTGCGTCACGGTGTCCCAATGGTCTGTCTTGAGGGAGTTAAAAGCAGAAAACCACCACATTTGGGGCTTCGTTTGCGGAAAACCACCAGGTCGCTAATTTTTTGCAAAAATCACCACGGATTCGGTAAACATTTTGCAAATAGCACTGGTCAGAGGATTTAGCCCATTTAATCAATTTTCAAGGCAATTATCAAGCTTGTGCATGTTGTCGCGGTAGTTCCTGTTGGTAACATTACAGCGATGTATGATGGAAGCCAGTAGAGCCATCTCTCCATCGATCTGGACAGATAAAATAGGCATATACTATTAATCGGAACGCATAGATGAGTTGATCATTTCAATAGAAAACCTGATATTTTTGGACCATCACAAAAGTCTAGGGTACGATCCATAGGTATGATGAGGTTTCAGTTGAAATATCATGAACTACAACACTACCACGAAAGACATATAGAAGCATAGGTAATTTTTTTTTTAACTAAAGCAGTGTACTCACCATTTCAGGCTTGATGTCAGGGTTAATGCAATGCAGGAAGGCAAGTAATTTTCGGCTGTGGTACTTGCGGTCCTGCTCTCCGAACTCCGATTCTTCTTCGGGCACAAGATCATGCAGCAGGTTCTGCAGGCCCCACATTAGCTCCTCCGCGGCTTCATCGCATCTACAGGGAATTCCCTGTGTATGACCACACACAAAAAATTTAGAGTTGCCATCAGGATTCTGCACACTTGCACAAGCAACAAGAAAAAGCATCCATACTAACCAGATTGCTTTCAATAGCTTCTTTGTATTTAGATTCACCGACAAGTAGTATGTACCCAGTATCACACTCTTTCTTGATAAGCTTGGCAAGGCTGCTATCAATACCATCGGTACGGATGGCGGTGGATTTGCTGTCGAGCTTGAGGAATCCCTTCCGCCAGAGAAACTGACAAAAGGATTCCCAGATAATTAAGAGGAGGTTAAAGGGCGCATGAAAGGAGATATGGTGAGCTCTGCACACGCAAAACAAACTGAATAAGCAGCAGTTCGTTAGTGATGATACTGACAAAGTCCGCGGAGTCCTTGTTGACGCAGTGAACCCATATGGTCTGTAAATCCGCACGCACGAAAACAGATGAATACATGCTGAATCGAGAGGAATATTATTATTCTTTTCAGCTATGACGATCTATGACACCTTAGTTTGTTGACACGGTACTAATGTTTTTCATGCAGGTTAGCACACAACTTATGAACAAAGTAACGCTGGACCATGCATGAACAAGGGGCAGGAGACCTGGATGCCGGTGCGGTCGTAGTCGATGTCGTAGAGGTAGCCGGAGTCGATGGCGAAGACGACGAAGCCGGAGGGTGTCTCGAAGAGCACCTTGATGTCCTCCGGGATGTACTTGACAGTGAGGTTCTCGTTGTCGAGGAGGTGCGCCAGTAGCTCCATGCTGTACCCCGGATACTCCTTCGCTAGGGCTTTGAGCCGCTCTGCCGATGATTCCATCTCCGTCCCCGTCTCCATATCCTCTCCTGCGCGCGCGCTCTGCTTCGATCGAAATGAAGAGAAGAAGTTGATCGATCGGTCGAGGATTTGCGTGAGATGAGCAGTACACTCGATCTAGGGTTTGGAAATGGAAGAGCAGATCGCCCTAGGGTTTTTTTTTTTGAAAGGATCGCCCTAGGGTTTTACCTCTCGAGAAGTTGCGCTCCGCCAATAGCAGGCCACGTTCTCTCAAAAGAGAGAAAGAAATAAACAGGCCACGTTTTTTTTTATTAGGGGGGAAACGGGCCACGTTTTGTTGAGCGGTGCGGTGGGTCTCGCAAATGGGAATGGGCTGGCCCATTTGCTCTGGCTCACTGCCTGTTACTGGTTTTTTATTATTAGGTTCTCCTTGGAAAATAAATGTTTATTGGCACCTCTTTTAATTCAGGAAGGAAAAGTCTATGTTTCACTCCTCACAACCAAAATCAGAATATGCTACCACCGTCGTTGCTTAATGTTTTGGGTCTGTCTAGGTCTCAGTCGACTTAGACTTCGCGAAGTCTAAGTCGACTTACTTCATCTCTAAAATCTAGTTCGCATGTTAATTTCCGTTCGCTTGGCTGGAGTTTGCATTCCCTGTTGGCCTACGTTGGCCTGTGTTGCCTCACCACGTGGGCTGTTGTTGGGCTGTATTGTTTTTTTTCTTTTTTTTATTTGTGATTTTTACTGGATCGGTAGAACATTGTCCCATTAGGTGTATTGCTATACAGCACGATGTAGTTCGTATTTTTTTACGCTAGCGTTGCTAATGCTCTGTTCCTTCTTTTCTTTTCATCTTGTTATTTTTTTCCTTTATTTATCATTTAAAAAATATTATTTATATTTTTAAATGATAAAGAAATCCTTAATGTAACAAAGAAAATAAATAGAAAAACAAACAAAATGGAAAGAAGAAGACAATTTAGTTGCCTGTGATCGACAGATAAGCAACTATATGCGTCCGACTAATGTGCACATCTGTATCATTTTTGTTCTCTTTTTTTGCGGCGCTTGTAGTTGCGGGGCTGTTGTCAGGCTTGCAACTGGCCCGCCCCCTCCAGCGGGCCCCCTCCGACAAGATAAAAAAAGTTTAGTTGTGGTCAACTTACAAGACATGCAGTTGCGGTCAGCTGCGACACTTGCAGTTGCATTCCTAGTGTCGGCCATGCAACTGGCCCGCCCCCTCTCCCGCCGCCGCCTTCGACAAAACAAAGGTCCAATTGCAACCATGTTGGGGGACATGCAGTTGCGGTCGGGTGTGGCGCTTGCAGTTGCGGGGATGTTGTCAGGCTTGCAACTGGCCTGCCCCCTCTACAGGCACCCCCTTCGACAGAAAAAAAGTTCAGTGGCGGTAGGGCTAGAAGACATGCAGTTGCGCTCGGGTGCGACACTTGCAGTTGCATGCCTAGTGTCGGACATGCAACTGGCCCGCCTCCTCTCCCGCCGCCCCCTCCGACAAAATAAAAGCCCAGTTGCAATCATGTTGGGGACATTGCAGTTGCGGTCGGGTGCGGCGCTTGCAATTGCGGGGCTATTGTCGGGCTTGCAACTGGCCCGCCCCCTCTAGCGGTACCCCCTCCGACAGAACAAAAAAGTTCAATTGTGGTCGGGTTACAAGACATGCAGTCGCGGTCGGGTTCGACACTTGCTGTTGCATTCCTAGTGTCGGACATGCAACTAGCCCGCCCCCATCGACAAAACAAAGGTCCAGTTGCAACCATGTTGGGGGACATGCCTAGTCTTAGATATGCAACTGCCCCCTCTCCCGTCGCTCATCTAAAACAAATGTTAGTTGCAGTCATTTGAGAAGACATGCAATTGCACTCAAAGAAGACAGTTGCAATTGCATGCCTAGTGTTAGACATGCAACTGCCTGTCTCTCTAGCCGTCCTCCGATAAAACAAAGTTAGTTGCAGTCAAGGGCAACACTTGCAGTTGCATGCCTAGTATCAGACAGACAACTTCACCATCTCTCTATACAAAAGAAACAAAAAGTCGAGATTGCGCCCGCCACGTGTGTTGTAACACTTACAATTGCACATGAGTTGGGGCATATACAGTTGGGCAATGACTAATAATTATAAAAGTAGGAAAAAAAACTAAGTTTAAAATAAAAGACAACTAGGCTTAGACAAAATAGTCATCTTTGCTCTATGCACCAAATTTTTTTCAAGTTGATGAAGACAACATGCGCGGGGGTAGATATCACCCCTCCCCCCTCCCGGCGAGTTTGACAATCGGCGACCCGTTAGCTATGGAAAGAACACCACTTATTGAAAGGAAGAGAGGAAAAATGAGGAGGAAGACGATGATGCGGGGCGAAATGAACTAGCCCCTCCTTCTCACTTGTTTCAAAATGCGCGAAATAAAAATCCATCCCGAGAAAGAGAAAAGGCAACACAACAACACATCAACTAGGCCGTAAACAAAACACATCCGTCAATAATACACAAACCCGACGACAGGAATCCACATCTGCCAAATCGAGCTAATTCTCTGTCCACCGAGGAAATGCCAAAAAATCAAAACTAGTTTGGTAAAAAAGAAAAATACAAAAAAACAAATTAACAAAAAAAGAAATGAGAATAAAACAAAAATAAAAAAATAGTTTGTCTAACAAAAAAGATAAAATAGTTTGTCTAACAAAATAGAGAAAAATAGTTTCATATCAAGTTTAGGGGTAAGTATCAAGTTAAATGTATATTTGGGGAAAATGAATCATTGAAAAACACTAACAGAAAGAATCAACAATGAGAGTACTGATGGTCAGCCCTGTTTCCCCTTTTTCTGATTTGCAGTAGTAGTGTCTCCCTACTGCGCTGCAGGCAAAATGATCACTGGAAAAAACAATATGGAAAAAGCCGAGCTGACAATGGCCGTCCCATCACGCAGCCCAGCCCCAACAACAAACAAAGAATAAACAAACGGGCCGCCGAACCAGCTAGTCTGAAAAGCAAGCACACGCTGGTGACTTTCACGTGCGCTTGCGCGAATCGTATAGCTTCTCGATCGAACGGCTGGCCAGTCGACTGAGACTTTGCGACTGATTTTTAGCAGCTCCATAATGTTTTTATTCCACTTTAACAGCTGAACCTTGTAACATACCCGTGCGTGCACGCATGTTAAAAAAAAATAATCCGCTAAGCAGTCTTTACCGCTGGTTCAACATGGGAAGAAAACCACAACTTTTCTAATGGTTACTCATTTGTACTCCCCCTCCATAATAAAATGTGAGACATATTTTAAGCCTATGCAAAACCAAAAAAAATTGCCTTACATTTTGGTACAGAGGTGCTTACCGACATGGCAGAACAGCGAAAGACTGATCGGAATAAGAACCGGCGTCAGGCTGACTAATTTGCAGCCACAGCGAAATAGAGAACAACTGCGCCGCAAAGGAACGTCGAAGACGACATCTAGGCCACGAACTAGCCAAATTTGCAAAAGCCGGCATGCAATCGGTTGCAAGACGCAAAATACAATCTCTATCTCGTTTGTTTCTTCTACTTTACACGACAATCTCTAGGGGCAACAACGTCTAAGAGCTTGCAAATTAAGAAGAGGCTGAGTTGGTTTTGGAAACCGGAGCAGACGGATGCATGGCGATCATCTGCTCCCAGTCCGATACATCCCATCGATCATGAGATAAATCTTGCATCCCTGGACAGATAGCACAGCCACCGACTTCGCGGCAATCAGTCGGTCTTCATTGCCTCCGCATGATAGGATTCCAGGTCTTTGTCCAGGTCATCTGCGCTTTTCTCTGGCCCCTTCCTGCCCCGACCGCGGCCCCGGCCCCGGAACTGACCGCGGCCCCTGCCTCGGCCCTGGAACTGGGCCTGTGATGGAGCATAGCCCCTGCCTCCACCTCGCCCAGCTTGGAAACCACCACGCCCAGCTTGGAATGCACCACGATTCAATCTGGTGGTGGGATTACTGGAACGGCAGGTTGAGAGTGAGAAAATTTAAAAAGATAAAACAAACACAACAATTCCTGTCTGTTTTGAGGGCATCAACTCAAAGAAACAACATGACTAAAATAGATAGATAACATCTGAAATAGCAATTTGTCCTATGGCACGGGCAAGATGGCTGCTTCGTGCTAGAAATTTAGTAGCATGCATGTGTTACCAGTTATCACTCTCAGATCTGAACCTTCTGTGTTATGTTTTTTTCTTGAAAGAAAGAAAATACTCACTAATCACAGTTGATCACGCAAGTTGAGAGCAGAATGTGTCAAAAGAAATTTATTCATAGGTCCTAGTATTGCTGGTAATAAACAGTTAATAATACAAACAAAAACACAAGGATAAACTACACGAGCCAGATAATTGCTAGTAACAGACTGAATTGCCACATTAAAAGTCATCAAAATCATTAGAAGCTTTACCTCAAAGGCCTAGTGCTGGAACCACCACCACGCCGACCCGTTTCAGGCCTGAAATGTAAGATTTGTTTAGATACAGCAAAATAGTATGGATACATGATCACATACACACACCAAAAATACTGTTAACTAAATAAAAATGTAAATACACAGTTAGCTTCCATTCGGAATACAGAAGTTCTACAGGAAACAGTTCCAAGTCAGACAGGATTCAATAAAAAATCTCATATTCCAAACAGGCTCTTACAACTTGGATCTACTTACTGGCAAGTGATTTGCACTTGCGGTAATCGAACTTGGTAAATTTGATATCTACTTACTGGAGTACATGACTAAAATGCCGAAGTTGCTGATCAGACAAATAGAAGATGGCAGATTAGCGGTTGACAAACAAAAAAAGGAGAGGGGGGTTTCCATTGTGGGTAAGCAATTAGTGTTAAAAACATTGGACAAAGAAACAATGCATTGGCATAGGCTGAGGCCGAGTGGTGATCCAGCTGATGTTTTAGCGTATTAGAAGAGAAAACCAACAAAAGTTCAGGCAACATAAGAACATCACTGAACTCGTCAAATATCCAACACGTCCATCGAACACACTTCTGGTGGCAGATGTAGAACATTGAAAAAAAAAACATGAATGGTGAAGTAGGCAAATTTGAAATTTTCACTCACGTCATAACAACAGTTCTCGTAGCTCTACCATTAGATGCCCCGACAACATTTATACGAGGTGTCATAGACAAACCCAGGTCACTTCCAATAACCTCAATCTTCATAGATTTTCCATCAAGCAGAACATTATTATAACGTTTCAGTGCAGCAATTGCATCACTCCTCCTTGTAAACACCACCTCCGCTGTGCCCTTCAAAAAAAATAAAAAAAAATAGTGAGTACAAAAAGTTTCTAGCTAAATAATAAATACAAACAAGTATTCAAGTAAACGTAACCTAAAACTATAAACTTATTGTCTTCACTAGATAAAAAGATAATGTATAGGCATGAATTCAACCATTTTTTGCAGCCAAGGTAAAAATATGAGAAGAAACTAGTTAAATACTAGACCTATATTTCCTCTTCTACCGGTAAGCTAGATGCTTCACAAACCACCGGTACTTAAGTCACCCTCGTAAAGAGACGCACACCAATACAATTGATGTCCAATAACAACAGCTACAAGTAGGCTTTTAACTAAAAAATTAGAATAAGGATATGCAAACAAGAACTAATCCCAGCGAGGCGTTTACCTCGCCAACACTTACATCCAGCTCTACCCAAATTTCTATGGTTCACCCCAACATTACCCACTTGTTTGACTTGCCCTTTCCCTATCCAAATGATACCAAATGCAAGATAATAGATTTTCTAACAAGTTTGTCATGGCTAACATATAATTAAGCTGTCAATATATATTCATCTAGAGCAAACAGAAATTGCTGAAGGGACAACGCGAAAAGGTTTCAATATCCTCTGAAAGCAATTCAACATATACGTATCATTTTTACTCTCAATAGTATTAAAATGATGAACTTTTCATTCAAGGTGAAGTAAAAAAAATAAGTCACTTTGAGTTTTCATATAGAACATATGATGCATAAAAGTTTCTTAAAAGGTATGCTAAATATGCTCATACTAAAAGCTGAAATGCCAAAAGATTTACGAACATTTTGGCGACCATAACCATCAAAGTGAACAGCAAAGCGTTTCAAATGACCAACTTCTGAAAACAGCTCCTGAAAGGCAAATTAAAAATATGTTAGTGTTATAGTTTATATAGCAATCTAGGAACGGTAAATTCAGGCTGTCTACTTGTTTCACCAACCTTTATATCCTCATTGGAAACACGATAGTCCAAGTTTGAAATGTACAATTTTGTACCAGTTTCGATTCCACTAGCCGCCATACTATCACTAAATAGATCAGGTCTCCAGGTCATGTCTTTGGTTCTGCTAAAAGACTGAAAAATGCCAAATGACCAGCATGTGAGGAAACTTGTCTGTCATAGAAGAATACCACCTCAAACTTTTGAGATGATCATGATAACTATTAGGAACCACTTAGAATATGTATCAACCATTATGTAGCAACAAGCTACTGAAGAACAGCCAAGCTACAAAATACTGCATAAAGCTAATGATTGAGAGGAAGAGAGTTCCAACAGTATCACATATATCGAAAGCCAAATATATAAATGGCTTAAGCTCTTCCTCAGGAGACAGTCCAGAAGCACACCACTGGAGTACAGTCCAGAACTGTGTGAGGAGCAGCACATTGCAGTTCCAAAAACCATTAGTGTCTCATGTACCATACACATCGAATCATGGAAGTCCGTAAAGTTTCGAACATAGCAAAATGATCAGCGGAGACTCTTGCTTCAGTGCCACATTAACCAGACACATAAAATTGCAAGGACTGCATGAATTTTCTTTTTCATGTATTTCCCCCTCCATGTGTTTGATGAACAAGTGGTATCCTTCAAAGTTTCCATTAGATGTATTCATCACAGTTACTTCTGTCACCCATAAATGAAAGCTTGGCGGTGCTCTACCAACAAAATATTCATCAAAATACCAAAGTTACTTCTGCCCCTCCACATGATCAATGAGATGCTCTAGCCAACAAAGGACCCATAAGTGGTAAACAACACTGTTACTACTGCTCATCCATATAAAAATCCCAGGGATGCTCTCCATTCTCCTCATTCAGTTTTCTACTTCATTCAGGAATCTGACCATGAACAAAAATGAAGTGACAGGTTTGGCCTTGCCTTAGCAATAATGCGTGCAGATGGTCGAGCGTTAATCCCAAGTGGTCCTCGAGGAGGAAGCCCTGATCTCCCACGCATGGCATATCCACCTCGCCCTCCTCCTCCTTGAAAACGCTCACTACCCCTATCTCCACCTCTTCTTGCATAAAATGACATCCTGAGTTGTTTCAGTCTACAGCAGATAAGACAAGTCTTGAACAATACAATGACAATCTGCAAAACAGATAATAGCTTCAAGAGTTAGAAATGAACATTGCTCTATAATCCAAACCCATAAGAAACTAAACAAGCATGTGAGTTGTAACAGAAGATGAATTTATAATGCTGCCAACTGTAAGGGGGAAAATGCAGATAACATGTCTGCTCCATTACAATACATCCATATGTATACATAAATAACAAAAGTAAAACTTAACAAGCAGCAAGTGGAAATAAAAAAAGGACAACAAGCAGAAAATACAAATAAGAGAAGGCAAACAAGTAGCAAATGCAGTTATAAAAACAAGAATAAAGAAAGCATTGGGCGTTAATTTTGCGTTTTGCCACAGCCTAGTGCTTATCTCGCCTACGTGCACGACTACACGATTAAGCGCTAGGCATTTTGTTGCCCCCTAGCACCTAGGCACACTTAAGCACGCGCCTAGGAGCATTTTTTTATACTGATAAAAAAAGAACAACCTGCATCAAAAGGATTATACTAATCATGATAAATACTTCGGTAGAAAGTTCCAATCAAAAGAAATCTCCAGAGTTTGGTGACAATCATAAACAAATGATAGTCAACCTGGCACTATCAAGACAATGCACTAATGAATTACTCATACATCTTAGTATGTTTACTAATACTATTCCAATGTAGTACTCCCTCTGTAAACAAATGTAAGACGTCTTACATTTGCTTACAGAGGGAGTATACTATTTACAACTTACTACAACATTAAATCTGCTAGGATTTCTAAAGCCCTCACAGATATCTGTAGGCAGGCCTAGATCACACTGTGCATAAGCAATGCTTGGAAAGAGCTTGTGAGCCAGATAATTCCCCATCCAGGACATTCTATTTGGGAATCACCATTTTTGAGTATCCAGGAAAAACGAATTCAACCTGCCAACAACGTGTCCGAACTGACATGAACCAGGAGGTTGTAAACAAACGCCTTATAGATCCTAACCCTCACTCTAGGGTTCCGGTGTCAGTGTCAGTGTGCGTGGGCATGGTTATAGGCCCGGATTTGTAACCGATCTGAAATGTCAATGAAGAAAAATGTTATCTGTATCCTCCTCTCTTCCATCTTCCTCCCCAAATCTCTTCTCTCTTCTGACCCCTGCTGCTCTTCGCCAGATCCGCTACACCTAACCCAATCAAATCATAGGCGCATACATCTATCCCCTCCTATCTGCATCTATAATTTAACCCACGGGCATAAGCGGATGCTGCGGCTCAGTGGCAAGCTACTGCACAACCAAAATTAGTGTGCAAGGTACGAATTGTAACCTAAATCCCCCCGACTCCCTCCCCCAGCAAGGTTCGAACTGTCAATCCCAGCGGACGCTGCCCGACCAAAGCGGATCGAAGAAGAAAACAACAAGGGCACCGGGTGCGTCGAGCTACGGGGGGCTGGGGTTCCGCTGGAATCAAAACCCTAGCTAGACCCTCGTCCAGTGGCGGAGGGCGGAGAAAAATAGAGGTTGCGCGGACGGGTATGGCCTGGACGCACCTGTGCGGGCGCTGCCTTCCCGCCGGTGCTTCTGACGCAGCTGTGCCGGCGCCGCCGCCGCCGTCAACCGTCGCCGCTGCTGCCTGGCGGCGCTGGCTGTCTCTTGGGGGGTCGGGAGGAATTGGTCTCTCTGTTCGCTCGTCGGCTCTCAGGGGCAGAATTCACATATTTGACCTGAGGCAGAAATCAATTCACAAACTGACCTGCTTTTAGAAAAATTTCACACTGCTGACCCTTTCGTGTGGCGCCCGACAGCTGGGCGCTGCACACTACTATGCAGCGCCTCAGCCTTAGGCGTTGCACCTGCTGCCAGCGTGGCAGCCCTGGTCCAGTTGCGGCCTCACACGCATCTGTGCAACGCTTAAGTCTTAGGCGCCACACTTGTAATGTGCAGCGCCTAGCTCGTGGGCGCTGCACGGTCTGTGTTCCACTTGGGCTGGCCCCATCCTCTCTCCCCTCCCACCCCCACCCCACACACCCCCACCCCACCCAAACCCTAAGGCTTGCAGCCCTCCTCTCTTCCCCTCTCCCCCCCCCCTCTCAAATCCTTCTCAAATCTTGCAAATCCGGAGTATTTGACCGTGGATTTCGAAGCCAATCCCCTCCCTTAAGGTAATCTCCTCCGATCCCCTCGTTTTCATCCATAGGAATTGTCACATTTGCTCAGATCTTGCTAGTGTGGTGGAAACCCTAGTTTTTGATTGGATTTGGAAATTTTTGTTTCTTTGCTAATTTGGTATGGTTAGGCTTTCGTAGTATGCTAGGGTTAGGGTTATGTGTGTTTGATGTTGGTGTTAGGGTTATGTTGGTCTTAGGATTGTGTTCATTGTTAAGTGGGGGTTAGGATTGACCAATAATTCTCTGTTTTGTAGGCATGGCTTCATCCGGTTCCATGACGAGGCCACCGTGTGCTAACCAAGAAGACATGCCGAACAAGTGGGAGGACGCATCTTTGGACAAGGTGAAGGAGAAAGATGTCAACATCCCGCCATGTTGGTGTGGAGATGTTTGCAAGGTGAAGGTGTCCACCGACCGAAAGAAAGCATGGACGGAAGGGCGGAGATATTTTGTATGCCCGAACTATGCTTATGATCGTGCACTTCCAACTAACGCCTATGACCAACCACCGGTAAGCTCGAGAAGTAAAATGTAACTCTGAAATGTGTGTCAACACTAACAACAAATTTTTATGCAGTCACCGCCTCCTCTATGCAAGTACTTCACGTGGATAGATCTTGAAGTGCCAGAAGATGTGAAAAAGGACCAATATGCAGATTATCTTAGGCGGCAACGGAGGTTCGAAGAATCGTTTCGAAGGGGCTTGGAGGAAGAGCGTCGTCAGAAGGAGAGGATGGAGCGGAAGAAACGAGAGAAGGAGAGGGCACGCCAAGCGAAACTTGCTCGTGAGGAGGAGAGGGCAAGAAAGCTTGCAAAGGCTCGCGAGGCGCAAGAGGAGGACTCGGCACGTGACAAGAAGGGGAAATGGCATCGCTCTACTCAGTAGGGACTTTGCTTCGGTGCACTCCTCGTCAACTATCTTCTAATGAATGTGTCGTGAAGTTGTGAGGGCATGTGAGATGTTGGTGAACTATCTTCTAGGACAAGCTGCCATTTGTCATTTGTAATGAATGTGTCGTGAACCATGTCGTACTAATGTTTAAATTATCTTAAGTTATGAACATCGTCGGCATAAAATTTGTATTTGTTCATATTGCTGTGATGCTGCAGTCATTGTAAGTATTATGGATGTAGTGGGAGTAGCCATGGGAGTAACTGTTGGCTTTCTGGATAGCCATGGCAGTAGTGCAGCGCCTAAGGGTAGGGCGCTGCACTGTACAGTGCAGCGCCTAACAGTTGGGCGCCACACAGTACAGTGCAGCGCCTAAGTGTTGGGCGCTGCAGTGTTGCTATAAGCAAAACTGCAGAAACAGATGCCATTTTGGGTGGGGTGCAGCAGTACTCAAATAACTAAAACATCAATAAAAGTACTATAAACTGGACATGCTAAGCAAAGAGAACTAATAACTTGAACATCACATCATTTAAGACAAATAAAGTTTGCTTCAAGTTTGCAAACACAAATACCATAACATAACCTCACAAGTTCATCAACCTAACAAGTTCATCAACCTAACAAGTTCACAAGTTCATCATATAACATAACCTCACAAGTTCATCAACCTAACACAAAGCACTAATGCCTTCCACGCGTGGTCCTGGTGCTACGCCTGCAGGCAATCTTCTTCTTCTTAGGAGCACGAGGCTCCTCTTCGTGCACTTCCTCCTCCGCCTGCGGCTCCGCCTCCGCCTCCTCCTCCGCCTCATCATCCAAGCTAGCTATCCGCGAGGTCCCTACGACCACCTTTGGGTTGCCTCTGTTGTCATAGTCGTTGGGCGTGTACCGGCGTCTGGGCTGCCTAGGCTTGAACACATATGCGGACCGAGCTTGAGCGTCCGCCAATAACATGTCATCATCAAGCTCATGGCCCTATCACAGAACGAAACAATATGGTGAAGGCCGGTGTTGTAATCAAGTGACAACCACATCTAAAGGCTTAGTCATACCTCTTGGGTGAGCGCACCCTCATCATCCATATAAGCATAGGAGGAACTCACATCGTCCCCCTCATGGTGAGATGCGGGGTCTGATGGTGTACCAGACCTAGAGGCAGATGGTGATTCATATTCAGGGTCACGGCAACCGAGTAAGTTCGATAACCGCCTTAACTTCTTGGCCTGACGCTGTAACATGAACAAGTGTGTAACATATCAAACTTTGCAACATAGACTGGCTCTCATAGTGAATGCGATATGTACCTTGAGGAATGCTCGTAGTGAACCATCATCATTGCCAGTTCCAACCGGTGTCTTCTCCAGAATAGAGTGGCTCTCATCAGCTGCTTTCTTGATCTCGTTGCGCTAAGGATGAGAAAGAATGAATGTGTTAGCCATTCAAACATGTGTAATACGGTCAACGGGAAAGTAAAGAACGGAACACTTTACCACATAGTTAATCACCGGAACAGCAGGCACTCCTTGCCCTTTCCTGACATCTGTGTTGTACTTCCCCTTTGCTAGATCCTCATAATTTACTGGTTCTTCAAGAATATCCTCATTATATGCCGGCGGCAATATCTCAACTCGAGTAGTTCCAATAAACCATCGTACGTAGTTATCAAAAGCTTGTTGGTTGTGCTCACGAAGCGGGGCGCGTGCAGTGCTACGAGCTTGCTCCACAGAAAGCTGGAAGCGGGTAACATACGAAGCATGATGCTTGTCCCAGTCCTTTATCTTCCGCTGCCTTCTCCTGTCCAACCTGCGTGGTATAAAACCAAGCATTAGCACAATAAAAGGAGTCCCGATGCTTAGACAATACGCAGACATGCTCTCTTACCTATGAAGTGCTTTGTCCGTGTCCACCCAGTCCGGCGGGTGAGGTTGGAACAGACCAAACTGACGATAAACGCGATGCGGCAAATGAAACTCAACCGCCCAGTTGCATATCAATGGGCACCGCATAAGCCAGAGATCCTTATCTCGCAAGCACATCGGGTTGAGGCGGAACTCCTCGGTGTACCCCAACCTCTCACCCGCGCCATATGGCTGCCATTCCACCTATGAAACAGGGCAACAATGCAAATTTGATGACTATGTTTCAAGCAAGCATGAGAAAGGACAATGCAAATTTGAGGACTGAAGTAATGACCTCCTTACCTGCTCAGGTGTAATCGTGTCCAACTCGGCAATGTACTTTTGGTACATGAGATTGACATCGTTCGTCATCTCGGAAACGATATCCCACTTGAAAGCCCATGTGGGGCGCCGTAATTCGTCATGTTCATCTGCATACCAAGGATCAAACCTGACGCTCTTCGGGCGTCCAACAGGCAGACGCTCCCAGCTCCATACAGAAAGTAGAAGCAGATTACCACCAATGCCTGCACCATCTGTGATCCTGCAGCACGCATCGTCCAGCTACATATGAAAGAAAAAAACAATGTTAACTTGACAGCAAGCTTGCATTGCTAATGAAGAAATGAGTTGATCACAAAACAGACCAACTACCTGTCGGTACAAGTAGGCAAGAGTCGCTGAACCCCAGCTCCATTTGCTATCAAAGACGGTCAACGCCTTCAGCCACATCCATGGAGCGTTCTTGCCAGTGGAGTCAGGAAACAAAGTCCTCGACACAACGTACCACATATACACACGAGCATGTGTCTGGATCACATCATCATTGGCATCCGGAGGGCACGTTGCAAAGTTATTTTGAATCCACGTGAAAGCAGCTCCAGCTGCTTTCCTTTCCCTCTTCTTCTTCTCTTCTCCCTCCTCTACATCAGCCTCAGCCTCGGTAGGAGCCATACCGATTAGAGCAATCATCTGCTCGCGCCACCCATCAGAATCAGTGCTCATACAGAGAGGCCTCCCGTCGATAGCAAGACCGGTGATCAACGCGACATCCTCAAGCGTCACGGTCATCTCCCCAGTCCGAACATGGAAACTGTGCGTCTCCGGCCTCCATCGATCGACAAGAGCAGACATCAGTGGAGCGTTCAGATTCGGCGTGGACCGGCTGACCAACAGAATCCACGGGAGTAGTCCTGCCTGCTTGATGTACGGTGTGTACCGCTCGTCGTAAGGCATGGCAGGACCAGAGACCCCGTGATACCGAATCTTCAGAGGTTCAAGTTTCTGCAAAAAAAAGTAATGACAAATCTTAGGGCATGTAAATTTCAACTAAAGGCAAATTTGCAAAAGATTTAGAGTACTCATTATTACCATCTCCTTCTCACGCATCATGTAGGCCCGGTGTCGTGTGTCGTAGGCATCGTCGAGAAGCCAAACCATCCTTACAAAGTTCAAACAATAAACATATATGAGTTCATTTTCATCTCAAATATCGGTATACACTAAACATCTCATATGTGTTCAACTACAACAATCTCAACATGTTCTTCTCGCACAATGAATAAATGATTGTAAATTCTCGTATATATCTCAAAAATAATCAACATCTCATATTTCAAATAAACTCAACATCTAATATATATCTAAAAAAACTAAACATCACATATATGTCCGCAAAACTCAACATCTAATATATATCTAAAAAAATTAAACATCACATATATGTCTACAAAAATAGGCATCTCATATATATCTAAAAAAACTAAACAATCTAGGGTTTCACTAACAAGAATCATATATTGTGAACTAATGAACAACACTACGGTAGTACCACTATTACTACACATCCTAAACCAAGCAAATCAAGCAAATCAAGGATTCCACCAAATCTTGGACAAATCTCTTAAATGGTAACAAATTTACGGAGGAAAAGAAAGGGAACGGAGGAGTTTACCTAGTAGGAGCGATTGGAGATCGAATCCACGGATCAAATCTTGAAATCTGAGAGGGATGGGGGGGGATCCGATGGGGCGCCGCCGCCGCTGCTCTCTGTCTAGAGAGCAACTTCCTGGAGAGGGGAAGAACTGCTTGGGAGGGGCTGGCCCGATGCGGGCTAAGTCAATGTGCAGCGCCTAAGACAAGGGCGCTGCAATATACACAGTGCAGCGCCTAAGACTTAGGCGCTGCACAGGTGCGTGTGGGGCCGCAACTGGACCAGGGCTGCCACGTTGGCAGCAGGTGCAACGCCTAAGGCTGAGGCGCTGCATAGTAGTGTGCAGCGCCCAGCTGTCGGGCGCCACACGAAAGGGTCAGCAGAGTGAAATTTTTTTGAAAGCAGGTCAGTTTGTGAATTGATTTCTGCCTCAGGTCAAATATGTGATTTCTGCCGCTCTCAGGCTCAAGCTAGCGCGAGGACTTACTTGGTCCAGTCCAGGTCCAGCCACGGTCAGCTCACGGCCCAAATAACATCGGCCCTTCCTGCCACGGTGCAACCCATTTACTGGGGATAGTTTCTACCGCTCAAAAAAAAAAAAACTCTCTGTTCTTAAATATTTGTCTTTTTAGATATTTTAAATGGACTAGCACATACAAATGTATGTAGACATATTTTATAGTGTAGATTCACTCATTTTGCTCAGTTTGTAGTCACTTGTTGAAATCTCTAAAAAGACAAATATTTAGAAACGAAGGAAGTACTAGGGATGGTTTAATCACTACTCCCTCCATCGATCCCATCATATAAGAGTAATAATTAATTAAGGGTACCTCTTGCAAATGTCGCACCTTCTCTAGTGTGGACAAATGGCGCATTGCATGTCCGACACTTGTTACAATCCGAGAGTTTTTCGTCTTTTCAGATATATTTTTCCAAAACGTTTTGTGTCTTAAACGACGCGTCTGAATCACAAATTGTTGTCATCGTTGCGTTCTAGCATTGAGATCTTCAAAACTAGATCCCATGTTAACAAATTTAGATGATTTTTCCTCCCAAAAAAAGGAACAAGAAAAAAATCTAAACTGAAAAAACACAAAGACAGAGAAAAAAATCAGATTGAATATAAACGAAAACAAAAATCCGAAAGCACAACCATGCTTCGCGCTGAAACAAATTTTGTGTTTTTTACTTTTCGGGAAGCAAATTATGCTTCACCGTGGAAGCTCAATTGTGCTTTTCACTTTCGTGAAGCACAATTGTACTTCTGTTCACTTTTTGGAAGCACAGTGCATAATTGTGCTTTTCACTTTTCGAGAAGCACATGATGGGTTTCACCGTGAAGCATAGCTATGTTTTTCACTTTTTGAGAAGCACAGTTGTGCTTCACCATCAAGCACAGTTGTCCGCTGCGGTAAGCCCATGGAGGGTACTCATTGATTAGTTGCCCCGGTTTCTTTCTCGGCGGTTTCTGATGTACAGGACTGGATTCTTTTCCTCCTTCCAGAGGTATTCGTCGAGGAAATTAGAGAAGTTCTGAACTTGCATTGCAATGCCTAGGGTCAAATTGTAAACTTGGAGAAATCTTCTGTATTCTTTAGAAAGTGTTGTCCTAATGACTTGAAAGTTGAAGTGAAGCAAGTTCTAGAGGTACAATCAAGAGCACTTTCCGAAAAATACGTTGATATGCCTACGGAGGTGGGAAGCGAAGAATGGGGTATTAAAGTATGTGAAGGATCGACCGTGAAAACAATACAATGATGGACTAAACAATTATTGTTTGTTGCAGAAAAGGGGGGTTCTTATAAAAATTAGTAAATTTGTGCCCACATATGCCATGGGGTGTTTTAAACTTTCTAGGGGGCTTGTGTGAACACATTGACTCGTAGTTGAGAAAGTTTTTGTTGGGAGCCAAGGAAGGTAAAAGGGAAACAACTTGGTTTTCATGAAAGGGCATGTGTCAACCAAAGTATTTGGGAGGAACGGGGTTTAGGAAAATGGAGTTGTTTAACTTGGCGTTATTGGCAAACAATGGTGGGTAATTCTTCAGGAACCAAATTATCTAATGCTCAGACCATAAATGTTGCACATTTTTCCAATACATATTTCTAATGCAGAATTGAGGTTGTGACCGTCATAGATTTGGAGATCAATCCTAGAGGGAAGAGAGGTCTTGAAACAAGGACTAACAAGGAGAATTGGGAGGGAGAAACCACTCACATCTGGAAAAAAATGATTGCCCAGAGATAATATGATGAGGCCTTTCGCACTAGTAAAAGAGGATTACCCAAGTAGGGTATGTGAATTAGTTGACCAAGAATCTAGGGCATGGAATATGGAGATGTTGCAGGAGCATATGCTCCTTGTTGATGTGGAGGTAGTATGTCCAATCCCGTTGCCATTGACCAACATGGAGGACTGCTGGGCGTGGACAATGGAGAAGTTTGGGACCTTTTCGGTCTGGACAACATACCGTATGCTAGTGCATACGTGTAACAAAAGAGAAGCTTAGCTTGATGGCAGCTCTTGAATCTCTAGTACGAAGAAGGAGGAGATAGCTTGGACAAAATTTGAAAACATAAGATCTCAGGCAAGATAAAGGTTTTGCGTGGAGGCTGGCGAGGCAAAGTTTGTCTATAGTCGATGTTTTGTACCACTGAATATGTCTATCGAAAACAAGTGTATGGTCTGAGGAAGAAAGGATTCTTGGAGGCATTCTTTATACCGCAAAAATATGTCTGCCGATAAATGATGTGATAACAAGAAGCCAAACCATCTCCATCAGATATAATGTAGTGACAAGTGAAAAGGAGATCAATACTAGAGAAAATAATGTAGCGTAGATCAAGGTAATCATGTTGGTATTTTTTTGTGAGAACTTGACAACTCTAAACAGATTTAGCTGACATAGCCTAACAATATACTCAAGTATAAAGAGACCTCTAAATAGAAAAGGAGTTATCTCTGAAGGAAGATGATGTTGTAGGTGTGCATGATTCATAATCTTTGATAGTTTATGAACCTAAGCTAAAGGTATATATGCTTGCATTATATGTTTCTATTTGACCTTTTGTAGTTTATTTACTCTATAATAATAATAATTTTTTTGCATTTTGAATGTCTCCGTAATACTCCATCCGTTCCAAAATTCTTGTCTTAGATTTGTCTAGATACGGATGTATCTAATATTAAAATGTGACTTGATACATCCGTATTTAGACAAATCTAAGACAAGAATTTTGGGACGGAGGGAGTACATTAGATGGCTGGCATGTGAACATGTTGAAGAGGGATTAGCATGCTCATGAAAATTGACACATTGTACACTTTCCACGCGGTTTCTACAACAGAACTTTATGCATTTCCATATATGAACTATAATTTTGTTTTTTCTTTTGGCCAGCACTCAAAATACAACAACCATTTCCATTTCAGATGTGGAAGTCCAACATTTTTTTGGCTTGCTCTCATATATTACGCTCACAAATTTTCATCATACACATGCGTATTCATCTTGTAGTTGCATTGGATTGCATACATTCATATATGTCCAAATGTTTAGGGTCAACATATGCAACAAAATGCTAGTAATAACTAAAATGTTGTGTTTGTTGATTCGGTCTTTGATGTGGATTTTTTTTGTAGCAAGCAAATCTGAAGTTGTGCATTTCAGATTGTAATGAGTACTTCAACTCACTGGAAATGACTTGGGGTGGAGAGTACAGTAAAGACCCTCAGCTTCTCGGATTGGAGGCGAAAAGTGATGACACAATCGCACATGTAATACACATAAGTTTGTGCAAGGGATGCAGTAGGTATTGAATAGCATCTTAATAAATTTAGACAAGTTCAAATGGATGGCGAACTTGCAGATGTTGCGGTGTGCTTCCGCCTAATCTTTTTTTGCGCAGTGCACGTAAATTAGTCACGTCACTGGTGATCAATTTGAGCCATCTCCTCCCCGTGCGTTTCTCCTAGCGAGGCGACATATGCCGTGGGATCGGGCAAAGGCAAAGGTATACACATGTCCATTTGGAAAGGAGGCGAGAAGGCAATGACGCGGTGGGGCGAGGAGGCGGCGGAGGAGCAGGAGCCCGGGCGATGGAATCCATGAGGGGTTCGGGGAAGGACCATACCGCCCAATCGGGGGAAGTTGTAAATATGCATCAGTTGCAGGGACCAGGGAGATAGAAACACCTTCTCTCTCACACACACACTCTCTCTCTTTGTATGTTCCTAAATTAAGCGAAGCATACACGTCAGCGTTTTGCTTATGTGGCACACAAGTAAGCTATGGTACCATCGAAAAAAAAAGAGAGAGTAAGCTATGGTAAGTATAGCCGACGAAGGTCAAAGAAGGAAAAAATGAGTTCCAGGTCGGTCGATTCCGTAGCGCCCACGTACGTCGGTTCACGCTCGCTATATATACCCCCACCGCGGCACCGTGAAACCTCCATCCACAACCTCGGCGGCAAGCCAGCCATCGACTCGATCCAGCCGACTCGCTCGATCTCCGATCAGATCGGCCGAAGAAGCTTGATCGGTCGATCGCCGCCGCTGCCACGCACGACGCTCGTAGCGCCATGGAGCCCAAGAAGGACTACAGCACGGCGATCCTGGAGCGCAAGAGGGCGCCGAACCGGCTGGTGGTGGACGACGCGGAGGGCGGGGTGGCCGTCGACAGCTCGACGGTGGCGCTGAGCCCCGGCACCATGGACGCGCTCGACCTCTTCAACGGCGAGGTGGTGGCGCTCCGCGGCAAGCGCCGCCGCGAGACCGTCTGCTACGCCGCCAGGGACGAGTCGTGCCCCGACGGCCTGGCGCGCGTCAACCGCGTCGTCCGCGGCAACCTGCGCCTCCGCCTCGGCGACCTCGTCACCGTCGCCCCCTGCGGCGCCGTCAAGGACGCCGCCCGCGTCGCCATCTCCCCCTTCGAGGACTCCGTCGACGGCATCAGCGGCAACCTCTTCGACGCCTACGTCAAGCGTAAGTCCTCTCTCTAGTAACCGTCGCCAATCATTTCTTGGTCCGTTCTTGCGTCTTCTTGAGCTGTTGATTGATTCTTTCTGACCATGGGTGGAATGGATGCATTGCAGCCTACTTCATTGGCGCGCGGCGGCCGGTGCGCAAGGGCGACCGCTTCGTGGTGCACGGCCACATGCACGCCGTGGAGTTCAAGGTGGTCGACACGGACCCCGACGAGTGCGTCATCGTGGCGGCGGGCACGCAGGTCTTCTGCGACGACGCCAACCCGGTCAAGCGGGAGGACGAGGAGAGGCTGGACGGCCCGGGCTACGACGACGTCGGCGGCGTCCGCAAGCAGCTCGCGCAGATCCGGGAGCTGGTGGAGCTGCCGCTGCGCCACCCCAAGCTCTTCAAGACGCTGGGCGTGAAGCCGCCCAAGGGGATCCTGCTCTACGGCCCGCCGGGCACCGGCAAGACGCTGCTGGCGCGCGCCATCGCGGCCGAGTCGGGCGCCAACTTCGTGGTCGTCAACGGGCCGGAGATCATGTCCATGATGGCCGGCCAGAGCGAGGACAACCTGCGCAAGGTGTTCGCCCAGGCCGAGGCCCAGGCGCCGTCCATCATCTTCATGGACGAGATCGACGCCATCGCGCCCAACCGCGACAAGACGCACGGCGAGGTGGAGCGCCGCGTCGTGTCCCAGCTGCTCACGCTCATGGACGGCCTCCGCCCGCGCGCGCAGGTCATGGTCATCGGCGCCACCAACCGCCCCAACAGCCTCGACCCGGCCCTCCGCCGCTTCGGCCGCTTCGACAAGGAGATCGACATCGGCGTGCCCGACGAGGTCGGCCGCCTCGAGATCCTCCGCATCCACTCCAAGGACATGCCCCTCTCGGACGACGTCGACCTGGAGCTCATCGGCAAGGACACGCACGGCTTCGTCGGCGCCGACCTCGCCGCGCTCTGCTCCGAGGCGGCCTTCCAGTGCATCCGCCAGAAGATGGACGTGATCAACCTCGACGCGGACACCATCGACGTGGAGGTGCTCAACTCCATGTCCGTGATCATGGACGACCTGGTGCACGCCAAGGAGGTGACCAAGCCGTCGGCGCTGCGGGAGACGGGGCTGGTGGAGGTCCCCAAGGTGTCGTGGGAGGACGTGGGCGGCCTGGAGGACGTCAAGCTGGAGCTCCAGGAGACGGTGCAGTACCCGGTGGAGCACCCGGAGATGTTCGAGCTCTTCTGCATGGAGCCGTCGCGGGGCGTGCTCTTCTACGGCCCGCCGGGCTGCGGCAAGACGCTGCTGGCCAAGGCCATCGCCAGGGAGTGCAAGGCCAACTTCATCAGCGTCAAGGGCCCGGAGCTGCTCACCATGTGGTTTGGCGAGAGCGAGTCGAACGTCCGCGACCTGTTCGACAAGGCGCGCCAGTCGGCGCCGTGCGTGCTCTTCTTCGACGAGCTCGACTCGATCGCCGTCAAGCGCGGCAGCAGCGTGGGCGACGCCGGCGGCGCGTCGGACCGGGTGCTGAACCAGCTGCTCACGGAGATGGACGGGATCAACGCCAAGAAGACGGTGTTCGTGATCGGGGCCACCAACCGGCCGGACATCATCGACCCGGCGCTGCTCCGGCCGGGGCGGCTCGACCAGCTCATCTACATCCCGCTCCCCGACGAGGCGTCGCGGCTGCAGATCTTCAAGTCATGCCTGCGCCGGTCCCCGCTGTCGCGCCGCGTCAGCCTCCCGGACCTGGCCCGCTCCACGGCCGGGTTCAGCGGCGCCGACATCACGGAGGTCTGCCAGCGCGCGTGCAAGCTGGCGGTGCGCGACCTCATCCAGAGGAGCTCGGTCGTGGGCAAGGCGGTGGCCATGGCCGGCGCCGAGATCACCCGGAAGCACTTCCTGGGGGCCATGGAGCACGCGAGGCGGAGCGTCAGCGACCTGGACGTGCTCAAGTACGAGTACTTTGCTCGCAAGTTCAAGCAGGGCGGGAGCTTCGAGGAGGCGCCGCCGCAGCCGCCGGCACAGGTAGCAGGCCCGCCGCAGGGGCATTTGGAGCTCATGGCCGCGGAGGACGTCGACGCTTCCATGGACGAGGATTCGCTGTACTGAGCCAACAAAATCTAGGATTTGTAATTTGCAGATTTAAACAGCATATGGTTCTGCTTTACTTTACATAGTTGCGAGAACTTTGGTACGGCTTGTGTTGTGATGAGGCAAGTTACTGTATCTCGGATGAACACGCGTGTTAGTTGTTCATCTTTGTTCATTTCAGAGGCGTATTTGTTCATCTTTTTTACTCAACATGAAAGATATTGGTATTGATATGAATATATGAAACATGCCAAGAGCCGTGAAAGAAATACATAAACATGTCCTGAATCAGTTCATGCACACATGAAGATATCCCTGCATTTACATAAAGCTGCAATGCATTTTTTTCTATCCTAAAACTCCATCTTTACACAAATTTGGCACAAATCGAAATCATTGGTACGTAGGTTGCCACTGCTCATAATAGCAAGGAAAAAAAACAGGTCGTGCACATCAGCTTAGAACGACAGTTGCCACTGCTTCTTCCTACATCTCTTGGCTCACAAATCCCCACAGAAATAATTCGACCCACAAATATCAACTCTTTTTTTTTTTGCAGCAGGGACTCTGTTTTCACGTAGTACGTCCCCGGACTTTTGACCCTCAACTAAAGAAAAGGAATTTAGGGGAAAAGGACATGTCTGACTGACACGTATTTTATCAAAAATAATTTCCATTCCGTTTCTACACATTTTCAATCAAGTTCTTAAGCTATTTAATGAAGGGTAATTAGCCATGTATCAGTGATGCCATGTATATACATGGAGTGAGTCACCCACAAATATCAACTCTTTCTTTTGATCCTCCCCATTTGGGCCTAATATGAGGCCAAGCCTTCCATGGTTCATTAAAAAAAAGGCTTCAATGGTTTAATCAATAGCAGAAAAATTGAATAGACAAACAACATGTGCTATAGTGTAGTAAAAAGTATAAAGCATACAATGCAATTTACTCAACTACAATTGGGCTAACAAGAAGATGAATAGAAGCTTATTTGCCACTGCAACTATGGAATGCTAGCTTATTTCAGTTTGATCATATGTTGCATATGCAAGTGTTGTTGTTGTGCACATACGAAGGCATTGTACATTTCATATCATAACACAAACAAAATGCTAAAAAATAATAGCTTTAGTTTTTGTAAAATCCATGATCTAGCAGTTTTAAAATGCACTAGGGAGAAACTCATGGTTGGCAAGCACCCTAATTTTGGGACATCAACATATCTAATCTCATTTCCTACCTTCAACAAGTATATATCAAATCCATGTTTACCTCATGCAGTGAAAAAGTGAGTAATAAGGACAATGAAGTCATACCTGGCCAGTTTAAACAAATCAAGAATTGTTGTAAGTAAGTTAGTAACAGGGCGTACTTGCATATACCCGAGGGGTACATAATAGAATTAGATGCCATATAAGTTATGGGCAGAGACCATTAATATTTACTTACATGAATGATCATAACTGAATTCAAAAGCAAACGTCTGCAACTCTACTACAAACCAAAGAAGAGCACCTATCAACGAGAGCGACCTGGAAAGACAAGATGCAATGAAACAAGAAACCACTATGGTGGTCAAAACATACTTTTTGAGTTCACAAAGAGCAGCCATGATGGCGGTAAGTCAGAGCTCACCTGATAGTGTTTCATCTTTGTGAGGACGAATTTCTACTTCCATCTGGCGACCATTGTGGGACTGCCCGTCGCAAGATTATGTGTTACACCAAAGGCAAAACCTCTACCTATGAGAACTACAACATTGACTTGCTTTTTTTCTCATTTTACCAATTCCTCTACATATCGTATTTCCATGTGCAAGTAAATATTACTCCCTGCGTTCCTAAATACTTGTCTTTCTAGAGATTTCAACAAGTGACTACATACGGCGCAAAATGAGTGAATCTACACTTTAAAATATGTCTACATACATCCGTATGTTGAGTCCATTTGAAATGCCTAGAAAGACAAGTATTTGGGAACGGAGGGAGTACAATTTATTGTACTTCCCACACCCGAGGAGCTGAAGGATGGAAAGTCAAACCCTTTATGAATCAGCAAAATAGAAGCTACTATCCTATGTATCCTAGAAACTAATTTGGGCAATCAATTTCTCTAAGATAATAATAAAAATGCATCTTGAAACTTTAGAAGCGCATCAGTGTTTTACTAGGCCATTTTTTGAGAGAAATTTGAAGGAGCGCGCAGGGGGGCGCGCACACACTTCGTGGGCCACATATCAGTGCCGCCATTTGGAAACCTAATTTCGCACATCCCACACAAACTTCTTATCCACCTTAAGTTGTGGAACTTAAAAACTTATGAATAAATCATTTATAATTGTCTACCATTATAAGTTTTACTAAAAAAAACTTAAAGCAAACATGAAGATGTGCGGAATATGCAAATCCAAATTTTCTAATCGTGGTGTAGACGCGCGACACAAAAAGTTTGTGTGTCTGTGCGCGCGCTCCATATCATCCTAACCAGCCTATCTATGTGCACGCTCAACTAAAATGCTTTTATTTAGAGCTAACCTAGCAGCTAATTTACAAGCCATTGGCCATTTGAACAAAGGAAGATCAAATAGTGTAGGTCCCGGACTCCATGGAGCCTGGTATGTTTCAAAAATTGAAACTGCCACATTAAAGTTTCAAGAAATTCATTTTTTTTCTGCGAAAACATATGTATGTTCTCTTTTGTATGTAAAGTTTCATAAAAATATAATAAATTGTAGGCTAGACAAAAATGATAAATTCTGTCGCAAAAACAACAAAATATATGCGCATTTTGGTCCATACATTTGGGTTTTTTAGATGTACAGTATAAATGCCTATTCTTCAAAATTTGCACAAACATACAACACATCTGTTACCATGGAAAAAATACAACACGTCTGTATATATACACATACAAAAAAATATCACAAAAATTATATATAAAAAGTGAGGTTGCCTGGAATTTTCTCTCTTTCAGTCAATTTTCCCGCCACATTGTTGCACGTGTCATAGAAGGGGCACAACATGCTAGAGAACTACTGGGAAGTGGAATCCAGCCCACACACTGGCCAAGGACAGCTGTATGTGGTTGATGCATGGAACAACTAGCTCTCTTGATAGATTTTTTTTTTTCAAAACGGAGGCAAAAGATTTGCCTCATTCATTAAATAAGAGAGAAGAGTTTTAGAGTGTTACAAATGACCCACATGCCCGGCATGGCAACTACTCGCGCACAAGAATACACCCCAGTTTTTTAGCTCCCGCGAGAACCCAAAGTTTGACGTCGTTGATGATAGCACGGAGAAGGACCGTAAGCGGCGCACTCTTGCGTCGGAAGACCCGAACATTACGCTCGTTCCAGATTGTCCAAGAGACAAGCATTGTAAGCGAGGCCAAGGCTCATCGGTTTGGGTTTTGCAAGCAGGTTCACTTTTCCCACCATTCCCAAACGGATCCATCCAAGTGCCAAGAGGAGGTGTCTATGTGCGCTAGACCAAATTCAAGGATGACCGAGTTCCATAGCCTTATGTGTAGCGGTATTTGTAGAAGAGGTGTGCACCCGTCTCGCCAACACGTTTGCAAAGCGGGCAGAGTCCACAGTTTTCCCAACCGCGCCGCTCCAATTTGTCGGCTGTCCTAATCCGGTCTTGGATAGCCAATCAAGCAAAAAACTTGATCTTAGGAGGGGCCCAAGCCTTCCAGATCATGAAGTCCATGGGCGAAAGTGTCAGTCCAAGAAACTGAGCCTTGTAGGCGGTGGCCGCGGAGTAGGACCCATCGTTAGCGTGTTTCCAAATAATGTCATCGTCAGCTTGTTGATCCAAGTGTAGGTCATGCACAAGCATCCATAACGTGAAGAATTGGACGATGTGGGAAACGGAGACGATGGTGTTGCGACCGACCTTAAGAATCCAAGCGTTTCCATGGAGGGCCTCACGCACCTTCCAATTCTTGCGTGTTGAGGCCTCATAAATCAAAAGGACAATGTCCTTCGGTTTCCGCCCAAGAAGCCATGGGGAATCCCAAAAAGGTGTTTTGGCACCGTTGCCCAAAATGATGGTCGTTGAGGCATAGAAGAAGTCCATGTCCTCCTCCGTGCAAGGGTTCCCAAGCCCCACCCAAGGCTTATTTGGCTCCTTCCATTCATACCATGGCCACCTAAGACGTAAGGCCCGAGAAAATTTGTCAGTGTCTAGAACCCCAAGGCCTTCATACTCATTGGGGTGGCAAACCACCTTCCAATTCACTTTACATTTGGCACCGGTCATCTTATCCGATCCAGACCAAAGGAAAGCCCTCTCCAATTTGTTGATGTTGTGAAGAGATCGCGGTGGCACGATGAGAGGTGTGATGGCATACACGACTTGGGAGGCAATAACCGATCTGACCAGTGTCATGCGCCCAATGGTGGTGACAGATTTGAATGTCGCAAAAAACTTTGTTGTGCTGGAGATCAATCAAGGAGGTGAATCATGGGGCGACTACTGCATGGCTCTCAAGGAGATTCTTAATTGGCGCGAGAATTTCCAGGTGTCCATCTTTAGACACAAACGGCGCGAGTCAAATGATGATGCTCATAGTCTAGCTAGAACTGCCACATATCCCTTGATATCGGCAAACATATTTGGTTTGTTAATCCACCAAACAATATTTGTATCCCTCTTTTAGTGAATCGATAAAGTTCGGTCGTTACACTAAAAAAGCTAGATCTCTTGATCAGTCAAAATTAAGCAAGCGATGCTAATGGCTACGTTTGTCTAGTGTAGCATGATTACTAGAGGCTTCTCAGGCACATCGCTTCAGTGAGCAGTCACGTTGCTTTGATGAACAACCATGCATCTATCCTCATGTGCTAACGTTGTGCTAATTAAGCATGGGTTACAATAACTGCATGGCAGTCTACTACTAGTACTCACTATTACTAGAATTCAACACTTTAGAGCCTGTCCATGGAGGTCGTTATTTGAAAAACACAACTAGTTAGAATTTTAAAACATATAGTACATGTTCTCTAACTATATGTAAATTTTCATTAAATAATACCATTATTTGCAGGCTATACAAAAAAGATAAAAATATGGCCCAAATACAATTAAAAAGGCTTATGTATTTGTCTTTTTTGTGCACACCACATATGAATATATATGATAATGAAAATTAGTATGCGTATGCTTTGATGTGCATACTTTTTAAAAGATTTTTTAAGGTATGGAAAAAATATTTTGGCTGAAAATAATAATAACGGGCTTCATGGAGCCAGTTCCCCAAATGCACTTTCCGCTATTACTAGTAATTTATGCATGCACACAAACTAGACATGCAAAGCATTGTATAACCATGGCCATGTATATATTTTGCTCTGGCGCATATGTTTATTTTCACATGCATACACATTAATTATAAATATTAATAGGGGGAGAAAAGCAGAAATTAAAAACCTTTAGTCTACAAATCATCATGCTAAATATTTTAATTAAAATGATAGATTGAATTACACAAGTTGTATCAAATTTCTAAAATATTCTCATACTATGGGCTTTAATATGTGGAAATAAGATCAACAAAATGACCTAGTTAAACAAAATTTGCTGCAAATCAAAATATTGCATGAAAATAAGATTACTATATAAATTTCTACAAAAAAAATGTCAATTCAAATTAGTGAACTAAACCATCTAGATATGGAGAGACAAAACAATAAAAATCAAAAAAACAATTCAGAAATGAACATAACGAAAAAAAATCTAAGAAAGAATCATGTGAGTAGTGTTGTTAACTGAAAAACTAAATGTAAAAAAAGAAAGAAAGAGTAACAAAATTCAATCTAAGTAGGAAAGAATTCTAGAAGTGGTGTTATCTCAAAGAAGAAACTAGCAAAAACAAAAAGATAGAGAAACATTTCTAAGGGAGAAAGAATTCTGTTTTATCTTATAGGAGGAATAAAAATGACAGAAAAAGCAATGGAAAGCCCTTTTTATTGTAAGAAGGAATTATGGCAGTGGTTTAGCTCTAACAGGTTCAACAAATGATTTAAAAATTACTCCCTCCGTCCCAAATTAAGTGACAAAGTTAATGCAAAGTTGAGTCACCTATTTTGGGACGGAGGGAGTACAACATTATACAACTATCTTACCATAACAGTCATAAAGACTCATTGTCAAACTCTTTTCTCATATGGACAAATTAGATATATTGAAAACTTGCACACAAATTACACAAAACTTGCACTATTGACTATTATCTGTTGTGCAAAAACAACTGTAATTGGGGCAACTTTAGTAATAAATTGATTAAGTAGATAAATTATATCTTAAGTTTTAGCACAAAATTAAGTAGTGCCAGAAGATTACAACATCAATTACGTTGTCCCGTGCACAAAATATAGGAGGGAATCCAAGGAAAAAACAATAACTAAGCATAAAGAAAACACGTAATAAAATTAAAATAAATATTTTGCTAAGTTGAATGATCTAAGGGCATTTGTATTACGCTAAAAGAAGAAAGAAAATGAAGAGAAAAACTTAAAGTGAACAAGGACAAAAACTTAAAGTGGACACTTGATTATCTCTCCTCACATCAAAATTGAATTGATTCTCACGTTGATGATGTCGCTACCAGCTACCTCATCTCTCCCACTCTCCCTCACACAGAGATACAAGTACACGTACAAACATACTAGAAACCACGCGCACACACGCACGCACGTACCTGCACAAAAAAGCAAGCGCACACACCGAATATTCATTGGAGAGGACGAGCTCGCCTGCTCACTTTATCTCCGTGCGCTCGTTCGTATCGGGATCCCAGCGCATGGTTGTATGGAGGCCCTGGGACAGTAATTAGGCGCCAGGAAAGAACCGTGTTGGCCCCACAGCGTACGGCCGTGCCGTTTGGTCAGAATGATGGACGCCGCCAGCCCACATCCAGTACCCACCGCACAGGAAGGGGCCGTTATCACGTGCCGTCCAGTATCGTCTGCAACCGGCCACAGCAGCTCCGACCGAACTGAAAGCCTGTCGAGTCGTGCACCAAGGAGTTGCTGCTATGATTCTGCTTATTACTACTCCTTGGCGCATCAGTACTTGCCTGTCAAGCCGTGCCGTACAGGAAGTATATATGATTAAAAACTTGATGTACTGATTTGACAAGATTTTGTTAAGTACAGTATGAGCAGGCAAGACTTCATCACACAACCTTACTTCAAATAGCTAAAGCATGCCAACAGCAATTTAGCAAAGGCAATCCGAGATATAACTTAATACAGATGCAGTAAAATTATTAGATCATCTTAATACAGCTATAGTATGCTAAGAATAAATCCAGCATCTCCCATGATCTGCAATGACCTCGAATGTCTCTTTTCAACTGTGAAACTGATCATACCTGGAAAAAATATCAAATGTTTGTACTCTGAATCTTGTAACATTGCATGCCCTTAAACATGAACAAACTAGTAGAGATATTTTCACAACTAGTAGGAAATTAGAGGAAGGAAGATAAGAAGAATGTTTCCTCCAAACAAAAATGTAATCTGCATAATGATATTGATTTCATTGAAAACATTAAGACTATGTAGAATAATGGCACACACAACATCTAATTAGAAAAATAATCTATACAAACAGATCACTGTGCTTTGACTAGCAGAGTTCTATACTGGCTGGCTGGTTTTGCCATTTGACCAGCATGCCCATCGGTCAAAACTCAAAACCTTTCAAGCAAAATTCACATGTGTTCTGTCTGGAGTAGAATGTGGAATATGATAAAGCTATGTCAGGGAACCCTTTGTAGTTACAAATTTCAAGATAATCTAAGCCATTACAAGAAACACACATGTGGCGACATAGCCTATATATTATAAGTAGAGGGTAAAATAAATTAGGGAGAATGTAAAAAAGGAAAAAGCAGGAACAAGAAGTTAGATCTTATTTACTGTCTTTCTTTTGAGCAGTGACAAATGACAAAAAAAAGGTATGCTTTTTTAGCACAGAAGAACGTCCATATGAACAAATAATGTATATATGAGCAGTGTTTTTTCTTAATCTCTTCTTTTTCATCGATTTTCAATGGATACAAGGCGGATCTGAAATGCAACGTGTTCTAGCTAGCAGGAACAACAGTTGTAACAGTAGCATGAGCTACTCAGCTAGGATATTCTGATATTTTGTTGAACTTGGTAATAGTTTCAGCTCAAGATTATTGTTCAAAGAATAAATAAGAAACATCTGATTGAACTTAGGTCACAGGGAGAATCTTATATCACCTTGAGTACCTCATCTATAGACAACAAATATTATAAGTACTGATTTAAGGACTGAATTCACACAAATACCACAGTTTTAAGAAGGCATATAACTCTCTAAAAAAGAAGAGGCATAAAGCAACCTGAGAATCAAACCATACTTATCATGTGGAGCTATTCAATTAAGGATTGCACACAGTGAGTGAAAGAACAAAGCAAGGTTGTCGGAACAACATCACCTTGGCTGCTTCAGTCAATTAATTCTTGAAACAGAACAATGTAAATAAGTATCACCTTTAAGAGATTCAACTGCATCACACAGAGGCAGAATGATATGTTGTCGACACCGCATTAACATCACATAAAGAGGCCTTAATGGATCCAGTCTCTGACCCACGGCGGAGTGTTAGTACTAGTTGCACCGTGCTCCCCTCCCAGCGCATTTGAAATTCAAACACCACAGTTTCCCCGCTGCACCACACATAGAAGGTGGCCTCAGGGCGGCTGGCGCACAGGACCAGTCAGTATCATCAGGGAACAAATAGAAAGTTTGATTCAGAGAACACAACAGGCCTCGATGACAATCGTCATTTGTAGCAATACACTGGCGACACCGATTGCCACTGATTGGTTTCTTTTCCCACTAACACATGCGCAGTCTTGGCCCAATTATTGAGAAGACGCCCAGGTAGATCTCGGGAGCAGCAGCCCATCAACGTTGGGCCAGCTGGAATCGCACAGGTGGAAAGGTGAAAATGGATCGCGGTAGGTGCTGGGACGATTTAGCAATCAAGGACGTTGGTTAGTTTGATCGGACGGTCAAAGATCTCGAATCGCTGTGAGAGGCCGTAGGTGGCTGAGTTATATTGTTTTTAATACAGGTTTAGGAAAATCCTAGCTTACAAGAGAAAACCAAATTGTACAAATTGGACGGACAACTAGTAACTCGCATTGTAAATCAGTAGCCTTATCACTGCCAGGCACTCACATCGCAAGATCGAGCGTTCAACTTCTTCGGCTTCCCTGCCAAAAATATAAAGGAGTCAACATGAAACACACCGACTATGTCGGCCTACCAGGAATAATGTTCAAAAGGCGAACATGACACTCACCAAGCAAACACACACTTGGCCCTGTGCTCGCTTATGTATCAGTTGTTGTCCTCCGAGCTGAGTAGACGAATCATCGCTGGACCCTCGCACCGGCATGATCTTGTGTTGGTCCTTTTTGGCTTACCCAGTAATTATAAACCAGTTTAGCACAACTTTTTTTTTTGATAAAAAGTTTTATCACAACTTTTTTTTCAGCTAGTGAGCGAACACAATGTTTAACCGAACGAAGTCAGGCCATAACGAGCACCCACATACAATCCCCTGTATGCAATTTGTCTTTTCAAAGTTAACCTTGCTCTTGCTCTCGCCGTACCAATTTCGAATCCAACATACCCAGGAGTACAAATTCTAGTAGTCACCTCGCCTAATAATGAGTCAAACGAACTTGCAACAACAGTGTCAGTCCTCTTCTCAGCTACCCCCCTGATTGTCTTCTCAAGGCCACAAACTCTACCCGAACAAGGCGCAGGAGTTTGTCCAACAAGCACCCTGCATCACATAGCTTTTGTCTGCAGTTAAGCACAATCACAAAATATGGGTGTCTTATCAGAGAGCATGAATTCCTGACTGCAATACTTCAAACTCAAGAAAATATTTCATATTTACTGAATGAATTCAACGAAAGTGCAGAACAATGAAATCACCTCCGTGTCCAACCAGGAGCTTGCGGGTCGTCCTTGCTCGTGGACTGTTCAGAGTCCGGCGGCGATAAGCTGCTCGTATCGCACAACGTGTTCAGGTTCAGTTGGAGAGGCGCGAACACATCCACGGGTCCTCCCACTCTGCACTTGCCGTCCGCTTCAACCAGATCTAGTGTCGGCTGGGTTGCCACTCAGAACACACTGCCGTACATGGTTGGGACAGCGAACCTGTTCACCGGGATTGGGGCGACCCTTCTAAGGAAACGGCAGATGCTCAATATTCGAATCTAGTAGGGATTGGCGCTACAGCTTCTGCTGGAGCAGTCCGGCGCCGTTCGTGCGTACACACGGAGAGAACGCATAAACAGGGAACAAACACGACCATCAATCACAGCACACTACCCGGAATGAGGTTATGTCCTGTGTGCTGCCACATAGTACAATCGACTGGAAGGATAAATTCTCAAACAGAGTTTTCCCAGCATGTATTAATTAAAAAACAGTATAACTCAGCCACCTACGGCCTCTCACGGCAATTCGAGATCTTTGACCGTCTGATCAAACTAACCAACGTCCTTGATTGCTCAATCGTCCCAGCACCTACCGCGATCCATTTTCACCTTTCCACCTGTGTGTTCCAGCTGGCCCAACGTTGATGGGATGCTGCTCCCGGGATCTACCTGGGCGTCTTCTCAATAATTGAGCCAAGACTGTGTGGCCCATAGCTTTCTTTGATAGTCTCTTCACCGCGCATGAGGGAAAGGTTCCTCTCGACCACGAGCCTTCTCCTCTTCTTGCGTAAGAAGCCCCTAAACCTAATCAAACCTCTAGCAATAGCGGCAGTGGCTGGAAGCGTCCCAGATGGGCCAATGGGAATCGACGGTAACAAGGGCGGCTCCGACGATGGTGCGTCACGACCTTGGTGACGGTGGAGATCAACGCCCGCAGGTGCACCCAAAATCCCACCTCCACAGAAATGGGCTTTTTCTCCCCTTCGTGTATCTATGGGGTGAAAATAGAAATCCACAATCACAGAGTCTACATCCGCATCCACCCCCCGCCCCCTGCCCCCGGCTCCGCGTCCTGTTGCTCCTGCGCGGGGGCCCTCTTCCCAGCTGTTGCACGTCTCTGCCGGTCCGCGGCGGGCGCGGCGTGCCGGCCACGACTGCTCGGCGCCGCCCCCTGCAGTCCTCCTCTCCTCCCTCCGTGCGCGGCCCACCTCTGCTGGTGCTGCTGGTCTTGGGTTGGACACAGGTACTGCGGCCGGTCGCGGAGGTGCTCGCGGCCTCCCTTCCTGCAGGCAGCCCCCTTCGTCACCGGCGGTCCTTCCTCTCCCCTCGAGCCACGGCGACAGCTCATGCGGTGGCAACGAGACTACAGTGTTAGTGGTAGTCTTGAAGCCCCTCAAGGAGGGTACTTGCTGGGGCTGCTCCAGTCCCGGCGACCTTGGACCCGCGTCTCTCCGGTGTCCATGGCTGCCAGCGTCCTTCGGCGGGTGGCTCCGGCCTCGGTGACCCAGCGGCTGCGTTCCTTCCAGCTCGCGTGGCTCCCCGATGTTCCGACGGCTATGGCCACGGTAGCTAGGATCTGCGTCCCTCCAGTCCTAGCTTGCCGGCGTTGCTGTTCGCCGTCGCCCAACCCTCCTTGTGGTCTGCTTCGCCTCCTGCCCTACCTTGTACACCTCAATGCTTCCCCTTTGCTAGATCCGTGCTCGTGAGTTTGGAGGCGGTGCCATCCTCCGATGGCAGATGCAGCCCCGCCAACTCCCTTCTGACATGGTGGCTCCGACCGACGTTGTCCTCCTCATCTTCATTTCCAGACACGGTGGCTATGGGATTGCTCAGCCTCACGCCAGGGAGAAATCCCTGCTCGGCTTACCGACGCTGGCATCGGCGGCATCTGCGGATGTCGTTTCCTTCTTGGAGGCGTTGTCAAGGCCCTCGGCTGCGCCCCTCTTCGAGCTCAGGGGAAACCCTAGGTCTGGTTCCTCTGGACCGGATGGCGACGGCGTCTCGGCGTCGTCCTCCTTCTTGAAGGCGCTATCTTGCTCGCTCGCGGTGTCCCCTGTTTCGGTTCTAGAGATGTTGGTGCTCTTGTTGGTTCGGCATTGCCGTGCTTGGGTTGGGTTTGGTAGGTTTAGCTGTGATGTATCCTCTATTCGGGCCGAGCATCCCTTGTTCCCCTGCTCCGGGCACCATGTTCACGCCTATCTGCGTTCGTGTGATGTGTTGTACCCTTAACTGTACTCATTCTTCCTCCTATCAATGAAATTATACGCAAGTTTTGCGTATTCGCAAAAAAAAAGAGTCTACATCCGGAAGGACACATCGTGATCGCCAAATCACATCTCTCCTGATTCTGACCAATTCCTTACCTATGTCTCTTCATCTTTACATATATTTGTATAAAACTTGTCGGTAATCTGAAGGAGATGTTTCCCTCATCAGCGTAGTCAATCTTATCAACATGAGCTCCTGGCCTGATGGAATCAGGGTCACGTACCACCAATGGGCGCCACTCCACTACATCGACACACCCGGTGGCCTCTGCAATCACTCCAATGACAACAAGGAATCACACTGTTCTACTTTTTTTTTCTCTGAACCACACTGTTCTACTAAACTAACTTCTGTGTGTAGCAATGAAAATGGTAGTGACCTTTCATATTTACATTTTTCACATTGGTTGGGTTCAGGGGCTGCAAGGACGAGGGTGCAAAAAAGGACGAGCGGCATTAAGAGCTGGTGTGTCATTGTATCCAATATATACACCTTCCAGCTCCGCACCTAAGGTTCACCGTCATCGTCTTGTTCTTTTGCACGTACTGCTCAATTTGATCCTTCAATTGTTCCTTAGCTGTATACCATATTGATGATATAGTACAGTAGATAACCTGACGCAAGCACTTTTGTTCCTCTCACAAGTCATGCGAGAGATCCACAAGGTACTCCCTCCGTTCGGAATTACTTGTCTCGGAAATGGATGTATCTGGAACTAAAATACATCTAGATACATTCATTTTCGCGACAAGCAATTCCGAACGGAGGGAGTACTAGACAATCAACTTAATATCCGAATCCAATTTTTTAGTGTGGAATTTGTGCCAATAAATTCTTTAAAGAAAAACTTGTTAAGGTGAACTAACTTACTGTATGTGACTTGCAGATGCTGGTGGATTATATTGTTGATATTACAATCACATGTGATGCTGCAACCATTATGAAGATATTGGAAGTTGAGGGTCTAGCAGGGATGGTTATGCCTGATTGCATCCGACAGTCATCGCTATATAACACTAATTAATTTTGGTACTTATTAAATTTACTCATGAACATTGGTCCTATACTACACATTGTTAGGTGATGCAAAAAGACCACATTTGGTTGGAACCTTTTCAAGAATGTTATATATTGATAATTGATCTTACACCATGTGCATGATGCATAGAAATAATTTACTTCTCTCACGGTTTTCATGTATTGAGCTTTTTAGGTTCTTTCTCTTGCATGGTGGAGTGAGTTGGTATCTTCCTGTTGCTAAAAGTGCATACACTGTTCTCTTTTAGTACTTATATATGGTGGTAATCTCTCCATTCTGCCAGCCTTATCTCAAGAGTCAAGACAGACGGGCGCCGCATCGCGCGCCTTTATGATCTAGTGTCAAACCTATAGAAAAGTAACCAGATCGGCATGAGGTTCTCCGTAGCTGTCACAAGGTATTTCTGTTTATCATTTGCAGGTCTGCATTTACTGAAAGCGATTCAATAAGAAGCCAATCTACGCAAATAAGTGCTGCAGCGTCAAGAACAATACATATAAAAACCTTGGACATGTAGAACTCTTCTCTACACATGAGAAATTGCAGACTTAACCCGCTTGTTCCTTTTTGGGATCCCATCAGTTGGCAAGCCACAAGATTTCAGATCAACAAGAACAATAATATATATTACATGCCATATACAACTTGATCCATTGATATAGAGATCTTGTACACTGGGTATTGGACGATGCCCATCGTCGATTTGAATACAGGGGTATTTTAGGCAATTCAGATTTGGATGTTATATTTATATTTGAATAGTGTTCAATTTTTTTAAAATGGTCAAATTTATAAAAATTATTTTAAAAAGATCAATTTGAAACTATAAAAAATGTAACATAGTTTTTTAAAGAATAATATTTTCATAAATAAAAAATAATCATTTTGTAAAATTAATCAAATTTGAAAAAAAATCATGTATTTCAAAAAATATGCTTGAATTTAAAGTTATTATTAAATTTTTATAACTCCCTAGTTTAATAAATGTGAAATGAAAAAGTAAAACAAAAGAAGATGGAAAACCTAGGTGGTGTCGTCACCCGTGTAGAACACATGCGATACACCAAGGACAAAAAGTGTCCTTTTGCCAATCTGTAGCGTGGGGCGCAAAAATATGGAACGCACCAACCGGGAAAAACGTAGAGCACACACCATCTACCCAAGTTCGGGCCGCATGGTTGCGTAATACCCTACTCATGCCTTCTGTTTTTGTTTATATGGTGGACAATGAGCTACAAACCTTTCCTGAGAAGGGAAAATGTTTCTTTCAAGCTACCTGCTGTGATCTACCAAGTGTACAACCCTTTCTACAGTAGTTTGGCCCTCCTTTTATAGTATAAGGGGTGCCACAGTAGCTACCATGAGTCATACCCTACTCTGACGGGGTAGGTATACACATTAAATGCTATGTGTCACCGTTTTCTGGCCTCCGGGAACGAACACATGTCTTGTCAGCACAGCTCAAGGCTTCTCCCTGGTGTTAGTATGACACGCACTAACACAAGTGTCCATTGCTCGGTAAGTGATGCGATGAATCATCCTATGCACCGCTGTGTCCCACTGGGACAACTGCACACCCGCCACGCGCCACAAAAGGTCTGTCGGAAAAATCCCAGTGCGCCACGCGTTGGATGCGGTGGCTTGATGTTCCCGCTTGTCGGGTGCGAGCCAGGGACAAAGCATTGTCGGATGTCGCAACCGTTTACGAGTGTCAGCCGCCCTGACTGATTGCTGAGTGTCTTTTGTCATCCTCCTTCCACAACTGGTTGCCAGTTTTTGTAGAAGGATGTGGCTGACTTTGACAAAGATCTGCATACCACCATGGAGTTGGGACTCCTTCTAGATGTCATAGTTAGCGTCTTCATAAATATTTGCATGCCACCACGGGGTAGTGGTAGTGAGTCGATTGCCGAAGTGCTTCTCCTGCTGCCTGCCTCGACAAGGAGGCTACTGTAGATCGTGTGCAGTTGGATCCATGAGTCCATCAGTCACGGTACCGATAGGTGGAAAAGTGGAGCAAACCAAAAATATATCGCTAGAAACTGACTAGAGCACCCGATTGAATGCTCATAATTGGCACCATTGGCGCTAGTTATCTTAGTTGACGCCCATGTGTGGGATTATATGGGGCGACCGAACATTTGTAGATCATTTTGTTTGAAGACAGACGCAGCTGCGTTGACCGATGGACCGTCGACCGTTGAGCGCCGAGAGTTGACTATGAAATTTCTAAAAAGAAAAAGCTTAAAAATGGAAAAAAAATAAAAATTGAAACAAAGTTCACAAATTTTGGAAAAGACTTGACATATTTGAAAAAAGTTCAGAAAAAACTCAAGATTTGAAAAAAAATAATTCTAGAAAGTTCACGAAATTTGGATAAATTTCATGAATTTGAGAAAATTGATAGATTTGAAAATAAGTTCACAGAAATTTGGAAAAAGAACCTTTTATGAGAAAATTTCAAGAAATTGTGAAAAGTTCACAATAAAAAGAAAAAAGAAAAGAAAATTAAAAAGTAACAAAAAATGGAAAACAAAATGAGAAAAATGGAAAAACCTATGCTGGGGAAAACCGGAAGAATTCCCAAAAAATGGGTGAAAAAAAGACCTACATGGGCCGGTCCATTCATAACCGATGCCTAAGGCACGGAATAGAAATTGGGCCCTGAAGTGGTCGGGCGTGATCTTTTCTTTCCCTAGAATTGTTCGGACGGGTTCTACTAAAGATACAGTCCTGTGGGATGGGTTGGTAATGCGTGCAGCTAGCAAGCCTGAACTTTTCAAGCTGGCTACGTACTCAAATTGAAACGCACGAAGCCTCGAAATCACACTTCTCGGATGTTGACAAGTGACATTCTACATATGTGCTACTTGTTGCAAGTTGGGAGTCTTTCATATTTTTCGTAGGTACTAATATTTCAAATGTTTTATCTCTTAAATTGTGCGTGCAAATATTAAACTCTTTTCGCCGTTGGATTTCTCGCCCGAGATCTTCAAAACAAGATCCCACGTTAATCGATTTTGATGAAATTTTTTTTGACAAAAAAAATTAAAAGAAAAGAAAACCAAACACATTTTTTTTTCCAAAAAAGAGAACGAAAAGAAATAAAGTAAAAAATACCGAGAAAAGACGAAGCCCCAAAGCACAGATGCGCTTCTCATCTTTTTTGGGGGAAGCACAGGCTGTGCTCTTCCCCTTTTTTCGGGGAAGCACATGCTATGCTTATCGCCGAAGCATAGCTATGATTTTCCTTTTCGAGAAGCACAAATTGTCCTTTTCACTGAAGCAAATTAGTGCTTTCACGAGAAACACAACTGCTTCTCATAGAAGCACATATTTGCTTTTTTAGAAGCACAACCGTGCTTCATGATTTTTCTTTTAAAATGCAAAATTTACTTCTTTTCTCTAAAACTTAGGAAAACTACTGACCCCCCCCCCCCCCCCCTCTCCCCAAAAAAAACCAAAGAAAACATTTAAACCCGAAAACGCATACAGAAAAGAAATCTAGTGGAACGTCCAACACACGACACATGACGGCGTCTGTACGCACCACTTGACGTGCTCCTGGACAAAAAATTAACCCTTGTGGGAGCTCCTCAAGGGACAACCGTTGGTTAGTTGCTCCCATGGAGCGTACAACCTCACACAGGACACAGAGGCGTCACAACACCCACCTGACATGTTTTGCTCAATGTGAGCGTTTACATAGCGATCACCTACATGGGGATCTAAGCGGCCGACCCGGTAGGCTCCTCCGTTTTAGGGAAGCTTCTGACCATTTTTCCTTTTTATTCCTTCATATATTTTCTTTGGTCGGGTTCCTAGTTTTACTTTGGTTTTTAATTTTATGTTTTTCCTTTTTGATTCTTTTTAATTTTTTCCATCTGCACTTAATTCACGAATATTGTTCTTATTTGTGAATAGTTATTGCATTCGCGGACATTTTTTGAATTCATCTGTTTGGAAAGCTTTCATAAGATTTTCTTCTTCTTCTTATTCACCTTTCTTTGCCTGGATTTCTACTTTTCTAACTGGGTTTTCTATTTTTCTCTTCTATCTTTTTATTTATTTTAATTGTCTTGTGTGCATTTAAAAATGTTCAGTGTGTACTAAAAGAGTTCACCATACAATAAAAATGTTCATTGTATAAATAAAATATTTAACATTTACTAAAAACTCCAATGTGTTTCAAAAACCTATTCCCTGTATGTTAAGACTTATTCAATATGTATTTGAAAAAATGTTCACCATAAATTAGAAAATGTTCAATATGTATTTTAAAATTGTCACCACATATTTTTGAAATATTAGTGTATATTTGTCAAATATCGCCATATATTAGAAAAACAAAATTGTAGCATATATGGCTATAGAAAAGAAAATGTTAACAAAATGAAATTCACAAAAAAATTAAATCCATGGACATTTTTCCATTTCATGATTTTAAATTCATGAACATTTTCAAATTCTTGAGTATTTTGTTATAAAGTAGGACTACTTATGTACAATAATAGAACAATTTTTTTAGCAAAACGAAAATTACATAATGTTCCTTGCCATTAATTTTTGTTTGCTGGAAAATAACATCAAATTAACTACTAACATAAATGATATCTACGGGAGAAAATGTTCTCAATAGACTCATTTGTATCTGTCCAATAATAGTAATTAAATCCTCAATACATCTGAAAGTGTTTTTTTGCTACTTCATTTTATTCCAACGTGTTAGCCATAGCATGAAATGGGAACTCAACTAGCCAACTAACCATGATAATTCGCAAAAAAAAACATGATGAATTCTTGCAAAAATAAACATGATGAAGAAAGAAGAAAACTAAACTAGTCATATCACAGCGAAAAGGAAAACTAGCTCAGTCCACTCTGTCTACTTTTGAGAAGAGAGAACGTAACTATCCATGAAGAAGAGCATTCGCCATGGGCTTCTGTTGGCCAATGGCACGAAGAGCAGAAGACGCGGACACAATGCGACATGAGCGACACAATCCATGCGGCTCGCTTCAAGCGATATATATCACCACCCGTCACAGCGACCTGGACGTCGACTCGCCGCCTGCACCTGCCGCCTAGACCACATGGAACACGAGCACGATGCACGCTCGCCAGGTCGCCATCAGGCTTCCGCAACTGCCGTCTATTTACACTAACTCTATGAACGCTGGCTGGCCGGTCAACCAAACTTTTTTAAACACGGTACAAACACAAATGCTCATATATACGCCAACCGAATCTTGGAATTGGAAAGATCACTGTGTGATGCTACTTGTCGTTGTCAATTGATCAATGAAGATAAGCCCTAGGTTCAGTTCATGAGTTCATCTTTATTTTATTTTTCATTTTCACGTTAGAAACTGGTTGAGCTTATCAAAGTATCATCAAAATCTAGATCACTTAATAAGTTTTCACGTTATGCACCCGCAAAAAAAAAAAGTTTTCACGTTATGCATCAGTGGACTGGTGCGCGGATATGATCAGCCGCCTACATAATCTTTTGATCCCGTGCGCAACAGACATCCTGTCTAAGCCGTGTCAGCCGTTCAGCTGCAACCCCCCATTGTCAACATGACCGATGTTGTGGTCAGGAGATTTGCAACTGTGTCGTTGGATATATCAGATTCCGCTGGTTCTCCTTTACTCGCCACCAAACAAGCTACATAAGTGCTGGGGCGCACCTATGTCTCGCCTAAAGCGAGACGGACAACAGTCTCGCCTGCGAGCAGCTACAGGTACCTAGTGGTGGGCCATCCCAGGAGGGACAAGGACCGTTGCAGTGATGTTACGCCAATGTCACACAAATTCATTTATTCATTTTTTATTCTAAATGAATATATTTATAGATTTTCTAAAAAACTGTGTTTTTAAAAAATGTTAACACAGTATAAAAACTGCGATAACTTTTAAAAAATTGTGCCAATGAAAAATGTTTTTACGATCTAAAAAGTGTATATGTCTTTTTGAATGATGGTAATACAATATAAAAAGTTTTGCATAGTATATAAAAAGTTTTGAACCATTAAAAAAGTGGTATGTGACATTTGAAATAAATATAGTTGTGTTGACAAAAAATGTCTATGCCATTTAAAAATATTAATATAATGTAAAAAAATCACTTTCATAGAAAATGTTCTCAGAATTAAAAAATGTTTGAACATGTATTTGAAAAAATGTTGACCATGTATTCAAAAAGTGTCAGAACATGTATTAAACGAAAAATGCACATTGTGTATATGAAAAAATTTCAATGTGTATCAAATAAATGTTTTACGTGTACACTAAAAACTGTATACTGTGTACTAACAAAATTAGCCATGCGTTGAAAAATGGAAACCAATAACGACCGACAAAGAAAAGAGAAAAAAAAGCGAAGAACAAAATAAAAAGAAGAGAACCAAGAAAGAAAGAAAGAAGACCTACATCTAACAAATAAAAAATGAAAAGCAAAAGCAAGACGGTGAAAACAAAGGAAAACGAATTACGACAAAGAAAAAAGAGAAAAAACGTGAAGAACAAAACCGAAGTGAAAAATAATAAAACCCACCCCAAACAAGCAGTACCTTTTTTGAGGGACATGAAAACAGGACTGAGAAAGCCATTCAAATCTAACCATTTGCCTTTTTGGCTTCATGAGTTTCCTTTCTTTTGCTTTGTACGTTTTTGTATGCATCGGGAACATTTCTATTCACATGTCTAACATTTTTAATTAAATTATTAATATTGTTTTGAAAAACTTATATTATTTTCATGTCTAATCTTTTCATACACATTTACATTTTTGGAAAACTTATATTATTTTGATGAACTTATATTATAAAATTTTATATATGGTAAGCAAATGGTTAGATTTAGAAAAACGTTTGAACATGTAGTTGACTTTTCTTTAAAAATGATTAATATTTTGGAAATGGATGCTTAACATTTTTAAAACATATGTTTTGGTTGTCTACTTTTCTATGAACATTTCAGATTTTCTGTATACACATTTAACATTTTCTAAATACATGATTAACATATTTTATGTCCATTTTTTTTCCACAAATCAGAACATATTTTTTGCACAACATTTTCCATATATATGATAAGGTTTTGAAAACTTTTATTTTTTATGTATATATTTATCATACACATTGTACATTTTTGGTATACATTTTTATAAGCAGAAAACATATTTTTATACAAATTTTAAATTTTTCAAAAAAAAGGTTAACATTTTTTAAACCTATATTTTTTATTCTATTTATCAATGCACATTGTATATTTTTGTATCTGTTGGAAATATTTTTTATACATATTGAACATTCTTCAAATGCATGATTAACATTTTTCAAATGTTTTATGTAAAGTGTGTTTGTGATATTTATATTTAGAATGTTTGGAAGTGCAAGTAAAAAATAAAATGAAAAACTATTAATTACCGAGAAAAATGAGGTTCGGACCTTTTGCCTGTCGGGGAGACTAGTATAGGATCAGGACTTTAGGTGAGATCCTAGGATCAACCCAAAATTTAATATTTAGACAATTCAAAAAATTCTGAAAATAATTTACAATGTCCCTACAGGTTATGTCTACAACTCCAAAAAAAGCTCAGCTCAAAACTCTATCTACAATTAGAGATTCAAAAAAGACAAAATCGACTATGAATAGTGTAAGCTTTGGGTGAACAGTTTTTGACACTATTCACATTTGATTTTGTCTTTTTTGGTCCTCTAAGTGTAGTTGGAATTAGGAGCTGAAATTTTTTGAGCTTGTACATCAAAGATGGATGAGTGTCTCCAAATTTTTCCATAATTTTTTAAACATCTTTTGAATCTTCAAATAAATTGATCTCACCTAAGGGGAGATCCTATACAAGTCTCCCCTTTTGCCTGTGGCCTCCCGCGTCATGAGCCGACCCAGTCTCGCGCTATGGCGAGGCTGCCCTACATCTCGCAGTAAGCGATACATAGGCGCGCCCTGAAGAAGCATGAGAACCGGTCAGGAGGAGCAGGCGCTTGTGGGCTGCGGCGCGCGTGCGTACAGCGCGAGCGCCATAAATGGTTCCTTGGAAACATGAACCACCCGGCAAATCCTATATGGCACCTTTTAGCGTGTAATAGGTTCCCACATGTATTGGTCTCAATCGTTTTTCCAAGCATTTGTTGTCAATGTCGCTTCTTTTTTAGTATTTTCACTTATTTTTTTGTTCTCTCTTTGTCTATCGGGGTTCGCAGTTTTCTTTTGGTTTTTATTTCTCTCGGTTTTTTAGTGGTGTTTAATTTTTATTATTATCATTCATCTAAATTTTGGGTTTCTTTCTTTTTGGGGTGTTTTCATCTTTTCGGTTTCTATCCTTTTCAGTTGATTTTCTACTTTTTACATATTTCCTAGTGTATTTTCTTTGCTTTTCCTTCAGGTTGAGCTTTTTCTTTGATTTTTCCTCTCACCGTTCCAGTTCTCATTTTAATTATTTTTCTGTACAATTATCATATATGTTTATAAATACAGGCAAACCACTTTTCTTAATGAACATTGATTTTTCTTAATATATGATGATTTTTTAGTATAGGACAAAAATAATGAATATACAATGAATATGTTTTGAATAACAATGAAAATTGAATGGAAAAATGAAGAAAAAACAAAGAAAAAACTACAATGGGAATGTGGGCTGGCCCACTGCACTCCACCATGTGCATCAAATAGGACTGCTGCCGGGTACGATTGTATCTTCGAAGTCACTAGTCAAGGGGTATCCTTTACAAAGGTCACTCCCACCTACTCTTGTGGTGACAAGTGGCTCACTTTGTCGGAACCTAAGAGTTTGTGCTTTTTTTCCGTTAATTCATTTTCCAAAACATTTTATCTCTTGAACCGTGTGTCCATATCATGAACGGTTTTCACTATTACGTTTCACGCGTCAAGGGATCTGAAACTAGATCCAATGTTGATATCTTTGGACAAACTCCTTTTTTTGGGAAAAATCTGGGGGGAAAATATGCAACAAAAGAACCGGGAATGCACCCCCTCCCCCCCAAAACAAAAAACAAAAAGCTGAAAAAAAGGAACTAGACTTTATCCATAACACAGTTCCTAAATTTATTTTTGATCGAACTATTTAAGCTGAAAAAATTGGAAACCTAGAGCATAACTATGCTTTTCACTTTTTTTTGGAAGCACAGAAAAGCATAGTGGTACAACTGTGCTCTTTTCCGCAATGTGTGCTTCACACGAGGAAAACAATTTTTTTCACGGAACTTAGGAAAAACCATGCAAAATTCAAAAACCTAAAAAAAAGGAAAACCCCAAATGCGTCAAAAACACGCATGGCAACTTCGCTGCACCACGAGCGCCACTAGGAATCCCCCATGGATACCCGTTCATTATCACTCCCCTGTATATCGCCTCTTGCGAGCCCTAGCATCGCCTCGCTGAGATGCTTGTTGCTCACCATGCCTATTGGGACGACCTGCGAACCATGATCATCTATGAACACGCTTGTCGCTCTACCTAGCTACGCTTGTTCCCTTTCTTATATAATTCTTGTCCCCTTCATTACACTACAATAGTCAACATACCATTAAAAATTCCAGCTTATATGCATTTTGAAAAATGTTTCATGATATTTAAGAAAGGTCACACATTTTAAATCATGTTCATGGTATTTTTTAAATGTTTACGAAAAATGTAGAAAATTTGTGCTTGCAATTGGAAAAAAAATATTGTACCGTTTAAAAAACTGTTGATGACATTGAAAAAAATGTTCACATGTTAAAAAAATGTTAATGGCATTAAAAATGTTTGTGCATTGTTAGAAAATGATCACACATTTAAAAACATTTCATACCATTTTTGAAAAGTATTTAAAGTGTGTTACAATATATAATCACCTTATATTTAAAAATATTTAATGTAATTTTATAATTTCAACATGTATTCAGCTAAAATGTTAAACATGTATTTGAAAATATCAAACATGTATCTGAAAAATGTTCAACCATTATATGAAAAATGTTCAACATGTATTAAAAAAAAGTCGACATGTATTTGAAAATAGAAACAAGATAAAGATGAAAAATATAATAATAATAAAAATGAACGATGAGCAGGAAAAACCCCAAAACTAATGAAAACCAAATCAAAACCAATATAGAAAAATGATTAAAAACAGGAAAATAAAAATAAAACCTGCTCAAAACCTTAAACTGGGCATAAGGTTTCGAAAACCAATCCAATCGCAATCGAAATGTAGGTAAAACCTTTCCTAAAACCATTGGCACATATCTTGTTTGGCCGGCCCACCCGAGTGAAATGTGTAGGTGAGAGCTGCTGCGGTCTCGCAATAAGCAAGACCTAGCATTTGCGGATTCCTATTGCTATTTCCGGCAATGTGGTGGTTTCTGGCGGATTGATACCTACATCCCAATAAGCTGCATAAGATTAGAAGCAGTCACACATTTCTTTTGGCCCGGTTGGTAGTATTACAATTGTCTTTTCTATTTATTGCTAATTTGTTTCCCGAGAAACACTGTGACTTACCATTTCAAGAAATACTGCCCGGCTTACGCTAAGATAGTATGTTAAGATCAGTATTTTTCTGATAACATTAAGATTGAGATCGTAAGTACTTGTATTTGTATGAATCTTATTTTCTGGATCAATTGACTCTATTATTTAAGATTGTTTGTCTCATTTTTTATTTAAGATTGATATTACTTTCCGAGGCTCGAGTAGCTAGCTTTTAATATTGTTCGAGCAGATATTTCACTACATAGATAGCTGCGCGGAGTGGCGGAGCACAAATAATTCACTGCATGGGCTAAGGCAGGCCAGGGTGAAGGATACCTCATAAAATTTGCTCTCAAGATGTTTTTGTTGAGCTGGGTAAGGCATGCCCTAGTTTTGCCCCAAAGTAGCTCTGCTAGTACGGAGTAGCAATAATTTTTTGGGAACATGTACATATCCAACTCCATTTCGCATATACAAAGGGGAGACACCTTCATTCACCATGTCACTTCGGTATAATTAGTTTTTATTTAGAAACAAAAAACATAGAATCAAAATCTCACACAACTTTTTGCGAAGATCAGAGCACGCGTCTCACAATTGACAGGAATATCATCTTACACTTATTGTTTATGTTGTACAAAATGAATATTCTCACATGAGTAAAAAGTTAAAACCTGGCTCCGATTCCTCATAGGCTAGGGGTACAACCACACTCATAATCATCTTACCAAGAAGTGACCAACAAATGCGACTACTTGGTACACTCTCTCCGATCCAAAAAAAGTGTCATGATTTTAGTTCAGCGGTCAAATTTGAACTAAAGCCACGTCACTTTTTTTAGATTCGAGGGAGTACCATTTGAGTTGTAGTACAAACACTGCTGTCACACACAGTATTAGTGGTGGGCCTAATTGTTTACCTTTGACGGCATGGATGGAGCTACAGGGTGGCCAGGGTGGGCGGAATTTTCTTCCGTCCTATATATACATATCATATATCTAAGAGATGGCCCATAGAAGGAAAGAATTGGCCCAGCAACATTTTACGGTTTGACCCAAAACAACCCATGCCAGACCAAACACCATGCACACGCTGCCAGACCATATGCACACGACGCTATACCCTGCCCAACGCCCACCCGCTGGCCACCCCGTCGTTGCCTCTCCCTGTGTCGTCGCCCTCCCCGGTCGCTAGCCGCCTAGGAGGCTCCTCCACACCTGCCTCTTTGTCGCGCCCTTAGCGCTAGCTGCGCCACTGTCCCCGGTAGCGACCCAGCTACCCTAGTGCCCTGCCCCTGTCACCCACCGCCTAGTCTGCACTCCGGCACTATAGGCTCGGCCTGATTTGAGGTACCATTTCCCAATTCCCCAATATCTGATTTAGGGTTTGCTTCATTACTGGCTATTCGTTGTGTTGTGCACTGTCCAATAAAATACATGAACATGAACTGGTTTGAGGCATCATTTATGTTCAATTGTGTCATTATGATTGATAGGAACTAAACTTTTATTGCAAATTATTAAAGAATGAAGAGGATCGGTGATACTGCAAAAATAATAATCACATGCATGCTATGAAGATAGGTAATGGATATACTCGATGTGGTAAAAATATATTAGGCGGACCACCTTGATGTCAAATATAATGCTAGCTCCGCTACTGTTTGTTTGACGGGCGCCCAGCTTACAGACTTGACTGGTATTTGAGTGCTTGGTAGCTTACAGAGGACCTATGCTATAAATTCTAGACTTGGATTTGAGTACATTGTTGCTTAAAGAGGACATATGCCCTAGTTTTTTCTACGTTAAAATTTAAAAGGATGTCCATCTCGATTTATATTATACAGCAAGTTGTAAGTTTTAGTGCCAAAAGAATATTCACATGCATCCTGCGCCAAAAAAAAAGAACCAAATTGGTACGACCTGACTAGTATGGTATTTAGATGTGTGCATAATTCATTTCTTTACGCGTACTGCAAGCTTGATACATGTTTTGTATCAAGGCGAGAGCTTCAAAAAATGTTTTACTACTTTTCATAGTGGGCTACTAAGTGAGCTAATATACATAGATTTTATACGTATGTATTCCATTTTTGTTTGGAACTAGCACTTGGTTCCAACTTTACAAGCAATGAAGCAAAGCAAAGATCACACCCTACAATATTCCTAATTTTTTGTAGGCATCACTTAATATGTCTTTGACGCACTCCGGAGATGGGCATCTGATCTGACGACTAAAAGGGCGCCTGGGTGCATACGGCCCATACCAAAGGCAGTGGCTACAAAACTGCAAACGATTGCAAAATCCATCATCACCTTTTCCGCCGTTCTTGCAGTAGACTAGACATGCTAACAAAACCCTTCATGAAAAAGGAGTGGAGATTACGTAACGTATCTTTTACCTAGCTAGCTATCTAGCTTGTGTTCTTAACTAACCTAAATTTTCTGTGATCTCAACAATCCAACTCATGAAAGCAACACAAAGCTGCTACTAATTAATAAGTTTGCTGCAAGGTCAATAAAGGGAAGGGAAAAAGTGGCACCGGCCAAGAAGTTTCTATTTCTAAGTACGATTTGAGGCGCCGCTAATCGGATAGCTACTTGGCCACTAGTAGGGTTTGTGTCCTTATGGTGATTATGGTGATGTAGGTAGGTTATTCAACACTAGCTACTTCCACGAAACTAGATGTGTATCAGTCGAGTCGCATGTACACATGGTGCCCATACATGTGTGTCGGGTCGGCTACGGTAGGTTGATCTTGCCGTTTAGCTAGATAGTCATCATGCTTAATTGTGTGAATTATTTACGAACATTACACCCTCTAAAAAGTGTTTTACTTTCATCTGAAGTTGGTAATAGGAGTATGATTGTTCGATACTACATTTAAAAGTAAATCACATGGTTAATTATTAGCTTTCTATAGTAAAATTTATTTTTCACAAAGAATGCAATAAAACTCATGTACTAAAGATCAACTATTTGTTGGATGGTTCTACCCTCGATGCACTAAAGATCAAAAGTCAGGTTTCACGCTATTGATATTTCTTAGGCGCTGATTGGATTGCCGTTTCCAGCGATTTTACCCCTGTAAAATATACATACCACAATGCGTCGTTTTGATTCTCAGTTGGAATTTGCATACGGCCGGTAAGATACACATGTAAAACAAATACAGGTGTATAAAAATACACCGGTTCCAAACAGGGCATTAGTTAGTGGAGAACAGACATACACAAGTATAGATTTCAACCAATTAAAAAGGTTTTAGTTGTCGTAGTCCATCGACGGGCCAGAGTTTTGAGAAATGGCAGCCTCTAAAATCGAATTGAATTAATCCAATGGGCCTGTAGTGCACACATATATGCCTTGCCGGTAGGCTTGCAGAATCAACATCAGCCGTCACCTTGTCATATTTGGGGTTGTTGATCTCATGATCTGCTGGATTTGTTCACAAACAACGTGCCTAAAGCCGATGGCGCATGCATATCAACTTGGTGATGGAGGATCCTTTGATGGACCCACGTATCTGCTCCATCCATCCAAACCTACACCTGCATGGGAATCTAGCTTTCAATTCAGAGATCTGAAGGATATAGGGATAACGATTAGTTTACTCCAATATAGAAATATATCATATATTCTCCTATAAAATAGTAATATCACATATGTTGTTATCATCCTGTAGCTATGAAACCTCACCTAACAATAACTTAGCTAGAATGCTAGATACTTAGTAAACAACATATGGATTCTCTACAACAATGATTGGTTCTTGACAAAAACTTGATTGATGACATATCATATTAATGCATGGAACAAGTGTAGGCACTTCAAGCACACCTGCAGCTTCAAAAGAGGCAGGCTATGTAAGTACTGACCCATTGAACTAACAATGGACGGCACAGTTTCCAATTGTTTAATTACTACACTAGCACTAACAAGTAACCGCTTAACCACCACATCAACCAAAAGATACCCCAAACTATATAATATATCGACCCCAACAGTTCACCTAATGTTATTCTTACTCACTCAGCTAAATACCATTGTGTGTTAAGTTTCTCTCTTGAGGCTGATGACCACTTTCGGTGTTTTTAACAAATCGCTGGATGAGACGTGAGGACATTGCGCTGTTGCCCTAGGCGTTATTTTTATAGTCATGCTAATGATTGGCAACTTGTCCGGAATTGGACATGACGTTGAAAAGCAGTAGCCTTAATAGTAATAGAAGATATATATATTCTTTTTCTTTTTCCTGGAAAGGAGAGGTTAACATTTGTTTTCTCTGAAAGAAACGAGGGAGAGAGATCTTTTTGGTGGGATTGTGGTCCCAACTGCTTAATCCATGTCTTAATTATTAATATTGGGTCCATCAAGTTATCACGTTCTTAGTTTGTATATCAAAACATAATGATGCCAATGATGCTGAATCTAAATAAAACTAATGATGCCATGTATTTTCGCTAGAAGAAGAAATATTAGTGTCGATAAGTTGATTTCCTCTGTGAGGCTTTTGTCATCAACATAGAAAGTGACCCAAATGAAGGGACAATTTTGTTTGCCTTAAACAAACTTAAGGCACAATTCGTTCACAACTATTTTTTGCTAAACCTTAGAAAAAGTTTGTATTCTACATAACTTCAGAACAAGATTACACGTTAACAAATAGCCATTCTACCCTCTGAACAAAATATAATCATTCTATATATATTTATTCTCACATATAAACATAAGTACAAAATACCCTCCTGAATTATGGTTAAAATTAATTCTCATATATGCAAAACAGGGGGGCTAACCTTGGGCACTTCATGTCTCATGTTTCTCTCCATGTTACCAAATTCTATCGACGGGGACCCCATATACAAGATCAATGACTAGCGGATCATAGATATTGTTAATCAAGAACATGGGAACCAAGTGTCTTAGAAATAATATGAGTGCGCCCCCCAAAAAATATGTGCAGGAAAACAAATTTTTATTAATTCATAGCAAAGAAGAAATACGAAAAACAACTAAGATTATGGAGCTCGCACTGACTTGGCTAACGACACCTGAGATGAATATTGTTACTAACTATTCGACCACGACACTTCCCTGTATATTTTTAGCCATATGTAGTTCTTCAAATGGAACAATCGACCATGGAACTATTTTTCATTTCTTTTGTTGTTCACTTTTGTGTAAAATATACATGGATGTTGTATTCATAGTATTGTTGGTAGAGGAGTTCCTAATTTACCACGCATAGGGTATCTCTGTCTAACAATTTCAAAAAAATGTGAAGAGAAAATATAGAGACACAATTAATTGGTGAAGGAGTGTGTGTCAAAATAAGATCAAGCCCACTGCTTAGTACATGAAATAGTTAGTGGGCTACAACAGCCGCATGTGCCGAGTAATGGGAAAATGGTTTTTATTTTGGAAATCCTATGCCATCGCCTAGAATTGTTTCAAGGGACATACTCCACCACTTCCTGATACAATAAATGCCATGGCAACTAAAACCATATATAAGAATGTGTAACAGAAGTTGTCTGGTTGTAGTGACGTTGATTTTTTTTCAAGGATACATTGATACATAAAAGAGATTAAGGAAACTTATGGCTTTTAATCCTACTATATGTAGAAATCGATAGGAGGAAGCGTATAACCCTCGTTGGAGGGCCGCGTGTATTTATAGATTGATGGGGCTTATCCCATAGACGCATACATCTGTTTGAATTACATTCTTGGAGTACAAGAGAGGTAAAGATAGAATCTATCTATTCAACTACCTACAGAAGATATCAAACAGAATAGAGAGATATAATGCGCTAGAGATATAGCTGAGAATATTATCTTCAACACGCCCCCATAATCACAACTTGGCCAAGTTGAGATTACGCTTGAATTCTTCGAAGCTCCGTGTAGGCAAAGCTTTTGTGAAGCCATCTGCAACTTGATCCTTTGAATGAATAAACCGAATGTCCAACTTCTTGTTAGCAACACGTTCTCTAACAAAATGGAAATCTATCTGAATGGGTTTGGTTCTGGCATGAAAAACAGGATTTGCAGAAAGGTATGTGGCTCCCAAATTATCACACCAAAGACAGGGAACTTGCACCTGTGACACTCCAAGTTCCTTTAACATGGACTGTACCCAAATGATTTTTGCAGTAGCATTAGCTAGAGCTTTATACTCAGCCTCTGTACTAGACCGAGAAACTGTGACTTGTTTCTTAGCACACCATGATATTAGATTTGGACCAAAAAATATGGCAAAGCCACCTGTTGACCTTCTGTCATCTGGGTCTCCAGCCCAATCAGCATCAGTGAAAGCACTAACAAGAGTAGACTGAGATTTACTAAATGTTAAACCAACATTTAATGTGTTCTTCACATACCTCAGAATACGCTTTGCAGCAGACCAATGTAAGGTGGTAGGTGCATGTAGAAACTGACAAACTTTGTTCACAGCAAAAGAGATATCAGGTCTAGTAAGGGTTAAATACTAAAGTGCACCAATCATACTCCTATACTGAGTGCCATCTTCCAGACTTAGAAGTTCTCCTTCATGCAAAGATAGTTTTTCTGAACTGGATAACGGAGTTGGAGAGGGTTTGCAATTCTGCATGCCAACTCTTTTCAAAAGATCAGTTGCGTATTTTTCTTGCGAGAGGACTATACCGTTATCAGTTTGCTTGACTTCAATCCCCAAGAAGAAACTCAGATCTCCCAAGTCCATGAGAGCAAACTCCGAGCCCAAGTCCTTCAGAAGTGCTGTCACTGCTTCACTAGACGAGCTGGTGACAATAATGTCATCAACGTATATAAGCATGAACATTGTGATATTAGACCTATTGTAAATAAACAATGAGGTATCCGACTTGGATGGAACAAAACCAATATTTTGCAACTTTGCACTCAACCGTGAGTACCACGCTCTTGGGGCCTGCTTCAGACCATACAGAGCTTTATCAAGCTTGCACACATGAAAAGGTGCATGCTTGTTTTCAAACCCAGGTGGTTGTTTCATGTAAACCTCCTCTTCCAGAATACCATGTAAAAACGCATTCTGTACGTCCAATTGCCTTAAGCACCAATTTCTGGAGACAGCAATAGACAACACGAGCCTGATAGTAGCAGCCTTAACAACAGGACTAAACGTGTCCTCATAATCTATCCCATATCTTTGTTTGAAGCCTTTAGCTACTAGCCTAGCCTTATACCGGTCAATAGTGCCATCAGCCTTTCTTTTAACTTTGTATACCCATTTGCAATCTATCAAATTTTTACCTTGACCCGGTGGAACCAAGTGCCAAGTCTCATTCTTTCTCAAAGCCTTGTATTCTTCTTCCATGGCTTTTCTCCACTTAGCATCATTCAGCGCCTCTTCAACAGAATGTGGTACATCTGTAGAACATGTTAGCCCAAATTTAAGAATATTTTTGTAATTGACAGGGTTAATTTTCCCTGTTTGTAGACGTGTACCAACACGTGTAGAACGCGCTACAGAGGTCGCTACAGGAGTTTGCGCTGCAGAACATCCGCCCGATCCGCCTGGGCGTGCAGGGCTGGCAGGGGCAGATCCAGAGGGCGATCCACCGTCAGGTGCACCAGGCGCGCCAGGCGAATCAGCGCTGGCCCGGTCGCTGTCATGGGCCCGACCGCGGTCGGGGGCCCGGTCGCTGTCAGCGGCCCGCTGGACCACGCCGCGTGTGGCGGGCGATGATTGGCCCGAAGGTGGGTCCGTGCGCGGTCCATGCGCACTAGGCGACGCACCCGTGGCCCGCCTTGTGGGGGAGGCGCTGTCGTTGTGGCGCGCGCGTGACTTCGAGGTAGCCTGCCGCTGCAGGCGATCCTCCTGGGATCTGGAGCCCGCTGATCCCGACGCAGGTGAATCTCCCTCGTGTCCAGCGCCCATGTCCGGTTCTGCTGCATGAAATATTGGCTGTTGTACAGCTTCGTTTTCAGTAGTTTCTGCACCATTTTCTGCGCCACAAATTCCTGTATCATCTGCATCACCAGGAGACTGTGTTGTATGGTTATGAGGGTTATTCATGCGATCATCAAAAATATCATTACCCCCTTGATCTAAGCCGGAAAGAGAACTAGGAAGAAGAAGGATTTCTTTTTGTAGGAGAGCTCCGGCATTGGGATGGAGATCTTGGAACGGAAAAACGGACTCATCGAACACCACATCCCTGGATATGTAAACCCTTCCAGTTTGCATATCTAAGCACTTGACCCCTTTATGTTGTGGACTATAACCAATGAACACACATTGTTTTGAGCGAAAAGAAAGTTTCCTGGTGTTGTAGGGTCGAAGATTGGGCCAACATGCACACCCAAAAACTCGGAGGGAGGCATAGTTTGGTTTTGTTTGCAAAAGCCGTTCTGTAGGTGTTTGGTAATTGATGACACGGCTTGGAAGAATATTAATGAGATGTGTGGCAGTGAGGAAGGCTTCATCCCAGAATTTTAATGGCATGGAAGCATTTGCAAGTAGGGAAAGACCAACTTCAACAATATGGAGATGCTTGCGTTCAACGGAGCCATTCTGTTGGTGTGCGTGTGGACAATAAACATGATGGGAAATTCCCAATTTTTGGAAGAAAGAGTTGAGTTTCTCGTACTCGCCACCCCAGTCCGATTGAATTGTGATGATTTTGCTATCAAACTTTCGTTCAACAAGTGCTTGGAAATTTTGGAAAACTTGAAACACATCAGACTTATGTTTAATAAGATAGATCCATGTATACTTGCTATAATCATCAATGAATCTTACATAATATTTGTGTCGACCAACAGAAGTGGGTGCTTGCCCCCACACATCAGAAAAAATGAGTTCTAATGGTTTGGAAGAAACACTAGTCGATACTGGATATGGGAGTTGATGACTTTTTGCTTTCTGACATGAATCACACACTGTTTCACTACTAGGCTCACCAACAAAAGGGAGTTTATTTTTCCTAAGCACTCGTTGAACAATAGCAAAAGAAGGATGTCCTAATCGATCGTGCCACCTTGTCGAAGATAATTGGGTGACACCAAAAGCTTGTTTATTTGAGCTCCTAAGGTGAGGGATCAATGGATAGAGCCCTCCTACGCATCTACCTCTGTAGAACACCTTCCTCGTTGCCAGATCCTTAATCAAAAAGAAGAAGGGGTAAAACTCAAGTAATACATGATTGTCTAGAGCAATGTGATGTACAGAAAGAAGGTTTTTTTTTGAGCATTAGGAGCATGAAGGATATTTTTAAGATGAATAGGACGGCTAGGGGTTTTGATAATTGATTGACCAACATGATTTATTCTCATACCTGATCCATCTGGACCATGGATTTGGTCATGGCCGCGATACTTCTCACGGGTTGTCAACTTCTCCAACTCTCCTGTGAGGTGGTTAGTTGCGCCACTGTCGACGTACCAGTTAGTGTCAACACCATACTGGGCCGCAGCAGCAACTTTTTCTTCTTGAGCGTCATCGTCGAAGCGGTACCAGCAGTCCCTTGCGCTGTGACCGATCTTGCCACAGATCTGGCACTGGATCGGGTCATTGTTGGCCTTGTTGCTGCTGGACGATCCACCACCGGGACGAGCACCCTTGTTGTTGTTGTAGAAGGGGCGCCCGCCGGTGGTCTGCTTCTTCTTGTAGCCACCGCCGCCACCGCCTTGCTTCTGTTCTCTCTCCCTGCCATAGCCACGAGGGGGAGCTCCGCCACGACGAGCAGAGTTTGCAGAAGATTTGAAGCCCGCATCATGGCCTCCTGTGAGCAGCTCGACTCGCTGATCGAAGTTGCACACCTGGGAATAGAGTGCATCGACGGTGACCGGCTCCGTGCACGCATCTAGGGCCGAGACCAGAGGGTTGTAGTCGAGGTCCAGCCCTGCCAGCAGGAAAGAAACGAGTTCGTCCTCATCCAGTGGCTTCCCCGCGGCAGCGAGCTCGTCAGCATATCCACGCATCCGGGAGAAGTACACCGGTGCAGATTGGTTGCCCTTTTTGGCATTGGACAGGGAGATCCAAAGATTATTAATACGTGAGCGCGATTGAGAAGCAAACATATTACCCAATGATGTCCAGAGTGCTCGTGCCATCCTGATGGAAACGACCGAGACTAGCACCTCCTTTGACAGGTTGTTCATGAGGTGCCCGAGGACCTGCTGGTCCTGACGCATCCAGGCTTCATACGCCGGGTTGATGATGACTTGGTCCTTGCCCTCCTTGTCCTTCACTATGAGCATCTTCTCTGGTTCGGCAACGGTGCCGTCCAGATAGCCGTAAAGGCCCGCCCCGAGGAAGTGCGGCAGGATCTGCGCCTTCCACAGGAGATAGTTCTCGCGGGTGAGCTTCTCTGTGACCTGGGATCCAAGGCGAGAGAGAGTTGGGGTGGAGGAGGAGGACGACATGGTTTTTCTGTGGAGAGATCGATCTAGGCTTCTGTACATGTAGAAATCGATAGGAGGAAGCATATAACCCTTGTTGGAGGGCCGCGTGTATTTATAGATTGATGGGGCTTATCCCACAGACGCATACATCTGTTTGAATTACATTCTTGGAGTACAAGAGAGGTAAAGATAGAATCTATCTATTCAACTACCTACAGAAGATATCAAACAGAACAGAGAGATATAATGCGCTAGAGATATAGCTGAGAATATTATCTTCAACACTATAAACGAACAAGCTCTGCAAAACATTCAAGGAATAGAATTCTGTAAAGTTCCAATAAGTTTTCGTGGAACAAGACCTAAAGATAGAAAGGGATAGTCCCTCTGTTCATCGGCCTTTAAATGGGTAGCGAGGAGTTTGGCAGTTGACCGTCGGTAACACTAGTAGAAAAAGGGTCAAATGTGAAGCACAATAGTGCCGGTTTGAATTTCAGCCGGCACTAATGTGTAGGTTCGTGGCGGCGATCAATAGCACCGGTTCGTGGCGAACCTTTAGTACCGGTTCATGCCACGAACCGGTACTAAAGAGGCTATGTCAGCCTGCCGTCAGGCTATGGCCCCACCATCACCATTTAGTGCCGGTTCGTACCACGAACCGGTACTAATGAGGTTATGGCAAGCTGTTTTTAGTCCCACCTCGCTCCCCTAACAAGCCTTTTACCACCTTAAATATGTTATTTCTCAAACTATCACAAGCACTTGGTCTTCATTGAACTCTATGTGTAGAATTTGTGGCCGCAATATGAGTCTTCATCGGTTTATAAATCGTTGATGACTCATATTGACAATTCAGATTGTACACACAAAGATCATTGATGATCAAAGTATTTTTGATGTTATAAGATCATATTGACAATTTAGACTGTAAAGAAATATAAGATCATGATCTAAATGCTCTTATATTTTTTGCGTTCAGTATGCACCAACTGCTAGGCGGGAGGAGCTGTTTAGTACCGGTTCATGGCGAACCTTTAGCACCGGTTCGTGCCACGAACTGGTACTAATGAGGTTGTGTCAGGTAAGGCTGGGCCCCACGAGCACCTTTAGTACCGGTTCATGGATGAACCAGTACTACAATTTCTTAGTAAGTTGTTTTTTAGTCCCACCTCGCGAAGTGAGAGGGACTAGGAGCGGTTTATAAGCCCTGAGTGCAGAGACGATGAAGAAGAAGCTCAATACTCACGTTGCTTAGCTTCAAGCCTTCAGGAATACGGTAGACTGCACGGAGCTATGCGCAGTGCAGTTTACACTATTCCGAAAGGCTTGAAGCAAATTAACGAGCATTGCACCTCTTTTTTATTTTTAATAACTTATTACAACTCCGGACTTCTTCTGTTATGGCAAAAACTAATTGCACGTCGACATTTCTTTTTTTAAGTTATAACTCCAGACTTTGACCATCAAGTTTTGCAGAAAAGAAAAAATAGCAGAAAAGAAGAAAAACTATAGCTGAAAAGAAAAAAACTATATAAAAAAACTACTCAAAAATAAATAGAAGAAAATAAATATAGCAGAAAAGAAAAAATTACTCAGAAATAAATAGAAGAAAAAATAAAGCAGAAAAGAAAAAAAATTATATTTGCTATTTTTCAATCGTTTACAAAATGACCGTGAAATTGAAAATCACTACAAAATGAACTCTGAAAATGTTGAATTTTGGCAAACTAGATGAAAAACTACTCACAAATAAATAGAAGAAAATAAATATAACAAAAAAGAAAAAACTATACTAAAAACTACGCAAAAATAAATAGAAGAAAATAAAGCAGAAAAGAAAAAAACTATAAAAAAAAATTGGGGCGCTGCCCTTTGGGCCTGATAGGCCACAGGTGTGTAATTACAGGCCTTAAAGGCCCAGCAGACTCACAGGGCAGCGCGCAGAGTTTAGGCCCACCAGCCTGCTATATAGAGGAGTTCGAAGTGGTAGCCGCGGCTGGGTTTATAAACCAGTGCGGCTGCCCTTCGCCCGACGAGGTGGGACTAAACTTTGGGGTGGCAGCGCGAGGCCTTTAGTACCGGGTCGTGGAACAAACCGGCACTAAAGGGGGGTCCTTTAGTACCGGTTTGTGCCACCACCCGGTACTAAAGGGGGTCGCCTCCCGCCGCTTGGCCTGGCCAAAACAGGCCTTTAGTACCGGTTGGTGGCTCCAACCGGTACTAAAGGGGGGTCTATATATACAACACGTCCAAAAATTTCGTTTTTCCTCTCTGTTTGTTCCTCTGTTTCCGTCTCCGTCGCCGTCGCCGCCGCCCTCGATCGTCTCCGTCGCCGTCGCCGCCGCCCTCGATCGTCTCCGTCGCCGCCCCCGTCCCCGTCGCCGCCGTCGTCTACGTCGCCGCCCCGGGCCCGCCCCCGTCCCCGTCGCCGCCCCCGTCCCCGTCGCCGCCCTCGTCTTCGTCGCCGCCCCCCGTCCCCGTCGTCGCCGTCGTCGCCGTCGCCTTGCCGTCGCCTCGCCGTCGCCGTCGCCCCGCTGTGAGCTCTCCCCCTCTAACCCCTCTCCCTCGCCCCCGGCGGCCACAATGGGCGCCGCCCCTCCCCGAGCACACACACACACACAAGAGCATGATTAACACACACACACACATATGTATGAATTAGTTTAGATTATTTAGATTATTATTGTTTTAGTTATCAAATTTTTTTATATGGAAATTAGTCTTTAATTACTATGGAATTTTTTATGTTTAATTAGTATATAATTTAGATTATTATTATTAGTATATAATTAGTGTTTAATGCTTAGTAAATATAATACTTAGTTGAACTAGTTGAATTAATATATAGAACTAGTTTATTTTTAGTAAATGCTTAGTTGAACTAGTTGAATTAATATATAGAACTAGTTTATTTTTAGTAAATGCTTAGTTGAACTAGTTGAATTAATATATAGAACTAGTTTATTTTTAGTAAATGCTTAGTTGAACTAGTTGAATTAATATATAGAACTAGTTTATTTTTAGTAAATGCTTAGTTGAACTTGTTGAATTAATATATAGAACTAGTTTATTTTTAGTAAATGCTTAGTTGAACTTGTTGAATTAATATATAGAACTAGTTTATTTTTAGTAAATGCTTAGTTGAACTTGTTAAATTAATATAACTAGTTTATTTTTAGTAAATGCTTAGTTGAATTAATAGAAGTAGTTGAATTAATTGAATTAGTAAGTGTTTAATGTTTCGCCTAATATGAACATAGGAAATGTCGTCTGACGACGGAAAAAATTTCGGTATGTGCCAATACTGTGAAGACGAGCGCGGCCAGTGCGACAGAAATTTCCTTATTGATGGTAGGCGATTCAGCATCAAGCTGGATGAGACTTTCGAATTCGATACAGTAAGTCAGAACGACAAGTCTGTTTTCGTAATTAAGTATGACTTATATATGCTTCATTTGCCTGACTTATAATTTTTAATTTTCACTATTCTACTAGCGCATCCCATGCCATGCAAGAATTTTTGTCTCGGATAAGATAGGTTTCAAAGATATGGAAACTATGGAGGTAAAGAGAGCTTACCTGAAAACTGAGCATGATGGTTATACTTTCAACGTCAAAGTATACAATGCACACACGTACACCTATTTTGAATGCAAAACTTGGCAAGCACTATGCAAGGCTTATGCATTTGAGCCTGGTATGGTTATCACCTTTGATATTCGTCCGGAAGATGATATTGAAGGTAATAGAGACATATGGGTCGATGTGCAGACGCCTCCAGTTCTACCATTATGTGAGTTCTTCTCAAATATATTTTTATCTTTGATATTGCTTATTTCAAAAGTAACTGACAACTAATTTCTATTGACAGCTTATCTCCATTCAACCAAACATGTCCGGCGCTTGGTAGACAGGACCTTCTACCGTCCCGGAGCTGAACTAAACTGCGAGGAGATACTAAACTGCAAGGAGATAAGTCATTATGTTTCATGGCTTGAGGATCTTCATACTGTCAAGACAAATTTTTTTCCCGCACTTGAAAATGTTAGTACTCAAAACGTGCGACCAATAGTGATGGTATTGAACTACGGTCACATCTATTTAGGAATGATGGTAAGATATTTATTATTTGTCCTCAGTGCATATTTTGCATACATATTTTTTTGCTAAACTTTCATTGCTAAGTATATTAATTAAGTACTATACGATGTTCTTCAACAGGGACTCCCGATGACAGTTGTGCCTCAGGGGATCGAGACTAAAGGTCAGATGTCAATTGTTAGCTTAAGGCCAAGATATCCTGCATTGCACATGAATGCATTCAGAATTTCTAGAAGCGATGAATGCTTAATAGTGAAAGATTGGAGGAAAATTGTTAATGATCGTAGAGAAGTACTAGGGGGCAGCAATGAGAAGCGCATCCCACGATTAGGAGACAGGTTCATCAACATGCTCCAGTATGATCAATCAGGAGAGCTATACATGTTCTATGCTATTTTACCAGAGAGAGAGTAGCTAGCAGGAGTGATTTAGCTAGTTCTTCATGCTGCTCTTAATTAGTACTTGTCCTTTCATGTCAGTGTTCTTCGTTCTGAACTTAAGTGATTTGCTTTAGTGGTGTTATATATGAACGCTTATAATATCATGACAATCATGTTGAACTCGATAATTGGTTCTACTAGAAATTCTATTTATATATATATATATATATATATATATATATATATATATATAGGAAAATGGGTTGGTACACCCAGGAGTACATACTCCTATCTACGTGTCATCTTTTGGCGCCCACAATGCTTGTTGAATTAGCGGATAAAATCCGTTTAGCATCCATTTATTTAGTTAATTAATTAATGCATGCAAATCCCATGGAAGAGATCATGGGCATTATGAAAAGTAGTTCCGGATTGCTAGGGATAAGCATATATTGTTACAAGTCTTCTGCGTGCTAGCTTATCAGGCTTGTTTCATGTTCCGGAAAACCAGTCGCTGCCAACAGCAACGACACAGCGACCACACAAAGGTAACCTAATTTTTCTTAGCGTTTACGCAGCATTGCCGGGCGACCGCAGCGGCGGCGGTGACATGACGGCCATGATGAGATGCGGCAGCGGCATCTGATTCGGCGGGCTACGGTAGCCATTGCGTCCTCGCGTAACACGGCCGCCGCCGCCGGCGGCTATGACGACAACGAGCAGATTTTATTTGGGTGCCCCTGCCTAATCGTCTACGGCGACAATTGACGTTCCACATCTCATCATTTTTGTTTCTTTGAAAAGAACAGATTTGGGTGCCCATGCATACAGCCGACGGTGACGGTAGACGGGCCTCACTGGCGACAACAACGACGGGATGCGCCTCACCGGTGCCGACAACGACGAGTTGCACCTGATTTCCTTCCGTGTGACCGGCGATGGCGACATGAACAAGGATTCAATATCATCTCATTGTTGAGGTATCTAACTAGTACGCATCACTTTTCTTTATATTATAATTTTCATGTGTTCATTGTAATTCAATCTCACGGATTAATGTCATGAAACAGTTTCATGCCATGGCGAGGAAGATGTCTGCGCGCGCCCTGGCACGGGCGCACACACGTGCGTGTGCCCGGCGGCCATAACCGACAATGAGGGAGTCTTGCACGGCCGTGGCTAACTAGCGTGCATCCTTGGATACTTGAATTGACTTGAAGATGATGCATAACATATTACTAGTTGTGACCTGTAAAGTTCAGAGATGCAAAATCATGTTTTTGCTGATCAGTAGTCATACAAAATGGAGGCACATATGCTCAACTGATCAGTAACTTACATGCAAGGAAAGTGTATGTGCTCCTCGGCGGGGTATATACCCTCATTGAGATGATCATACTCATTTCAAAGAATACATGTACACATATTTGGACCGGAGGGAGTATTTTATTTCAGGAAACTATATTGTGTGCCAAGTGCATTTTGTTTCATTTTATATTTGTTATCGGATGAATTAGGATTATTTTGCAGATGAGCGAGTTAGATTGTTAGAAAAAATTATGCTCTTTTGACATGTCATACATGGTACAATCTTGCGAAAAAAATGAGTTCGTAATTACTCAAGAAAACCGTGCTCTTTCAGCACCAAGTATATTCATGGTGAATGAAATTGTATGTACTCATACTGACCCATGAAAAAAAATATAAATTAAATGGCAAAAGAAGTATATAGTACTTCACGAACAACTAGTATATACCCTGTTAGTTTTCTCCAAAGAAAAAGTATATAGTACTTCATGAACGACTAGTATATACCCCTTAGTTTTACAAAAAAAAAGTATATTCTACTTCAGGAACAACTAGTATAAACCCTCTTAGTTTTACAAAAGAAGTAGTATATACTACTTCAAGAACGACTAGTATATACCCTCTCAGCCTAAAGTAGTATACTTCCTTGCAAAAAAAATTGGTATATCAACGTTCGCTAGAAAGTATAGTATATACTCCCAATAAGAAAACTAGTATATACACATAATAAAAGAAATAGCATATACTCCAAATTAAAATGAGGTATATACTCCAGATGTAAGTCCGACGTGAACTCCCCAAGTACGCAAAAAAGAGATAAAAGATACACGCTCCTACCTTTGTGGAGTTGTTATGCATGCTTGGAGATTAATTAGCCTATTTTAGTTAGCACGGGTAGTTTGTTGCAACCGGGTCTTTCTACCACCCACTGCCTCCACCCATTAAGGATGGGAGTACATACACCTGGGAGTATAAAGAGGTGTATATATATATATATAACGTTTACAATGTGTAGTATCGTAAAATACCAGCAAACGAAAAAGAATTAAAATGAAAATACAAAATTAAATGAAAAAAATCATAAAACTAAAAACCCCCAAACCTTATAGTACCGGTTGGTCTTACCAACCGGTACTAAAGGGCTCCAGGCCCCCGGAACTGGCTCGTGCCACGTGGTTGCCCTTTAGCACCGGTTCGTGCTGAACCGGTACTAAAGGAGTGGGGGCCTTTAGTGACCACACTTTAGTACCGGTTATGGAACCAGCACTAAAGGACCTTACAAACCGGTGCTATTGCCCGGTTCTGCACTAGTGTAAAAGAAGCAACGTTTTCTTCGAAATCAAGCAGCCTCGCGACAAGAGATGCTGCCTGTGTCTCACAAGGAAGCACCATGTCGCCATCATCAAAGCTTTTCGTCTTGCAGGCCATGGCCATGCATATGCCAGCGACCCATATTGAAACTACCATGATTGACCATGCAACTGCATGCATGCCCTCGAACGCCGGGAAAAATGGATCGACGACGACGTCCGTCCGTCGGTACCCCGCCGTACAAGAGAGCGCGACTGTTGTTGAGCTCATCCTGGAACCTGAACGTGAACCTGAACCTGGAGGGGTGCGGGTAATTAACTGCGCTCAAGACGTAACCATGCACACTGTGGCCGAGTTCACGCTGGCATGCACGCGTGCATGCAGCTAGCAGCGCTGCAGATGGGTGTTTCAGTGGTTCGTCGCAGCCACGCCACGTACGTGCATCGTGACGTTTTCATTTCCGTCGGAGACAAGGTGTGTGTGACGTGTGTCCGTAGAGACGACCGTCGAGCAACAACGGTTATTACTTGCGTGCTTCTGCAACGGTTATTCCATCGGAGTGTTTGGTTTTGCACTTTTGCCGCCCCTGTTTTACTTTGTTCTTTCGTGTGTGTGTGTGTGTGTGTGTGTGACTTCTTGCTACTTTGTTCTTGGCTAATAATACAGTTGAGTCACGAAAGCTTTTCACCTATGCGAACTTAATTGTTATCATCTACACTTCTACAGTGTTCCAAGATTGGACTTGCTCCTTTCAATTTCGATGTCATCCATGGATGACAACAAAACATGCAGGCAGTTGCAGATTACAGATTGCAAGGAGCATATACAAAGATACGCAACCCTCATGAGTGTTCTTGAAAAAAAGAACATGCATGCAGGGATAGTAGTACAATGCCAACGGCGAAGACACTACTACAAGAACTAGCCAATCCTGAGCATGCTACTATGAAGCAACAGATCCGTTGATACATCATGCTCGTGATGGTGGTTCCACATTAGCTACGTGCCGGACTCAAATTGAGCTCCACATGCACGAGTTTATAGATGCACTTGTTCAGTATTCCTCTAATATCCCATCTCGCATATGTAGCTACACCTTTCAACTCCGCACACTCAGCTCAGAAGTGCATTATCATTTTGTCTAGAAACGGGCATCCTATCTCCCAAAATCAAAGCCCTTTGAGAATCGAAATGGGGGCAGCCCCTCTCTTTTATAAGGGTATTAACACCCTGTTCACCCCTTCCATGTGAAACCTACTAACCGCTATCATATTCATCTAGTTTTCCACACTAGCAACGTTGAATTGATGAAGGCACATCGCAGACTAGTCTAGATCACGCGTACATGTCACTTGAGCCACTCAACATGAAAATGGCAACTGCATGCTTGAAGTTAAGTTCATTTCTGTAAGGCATACAAAGCATGACAGAGTTTGATGTACTAATTTAATAGTAGTACAATGCTACATGTCTGCTTTGGAATCTAGAAATCCCATTTTGCATCTTTCGGAGTAGTATATTTTCCAGGGAACTCACATGAACCCTAAGAAACATATCCATATCTGGCTTCGACATACTGAAATTTGATTTACAGACAAGTGCATGGTCACACATTTTGTCTTCGGTCTACTCTGATTTGCAGCATGGGCAAACATCAGAAGCATGATAGCTGATCTCTTTCTGTTTCCGATACACGGTTAGAGATTAAATATACAACTTAAATTTCCAAAAATAAGAAGAAAATTAGTCTCTCCATGGTTTTATTATGTACTTCCGAAGCCTAAGTACCATGACCGAGGATATGCAGTTTTTGTTGTTGCACAATATAGGGAGCCAAACAAATTATTCATATGTGCCACCACCACTACTGATTTTCATATTCCTATGACATTTTTAGGCCTACTCCATGGTTTCAAACTTCCAGCGATATGGTCCATGGAAACTCCAGTTTGAATACTATAATTGCAAATAGGTAGCATCCTTATGACATAATGGAAAGACTATCGGCCTATACACCAATAGGATGCACAAAGCCATTTAAGATTGGTGATAAATTCCCGTTGAGTATAGAGAGCGGCGATTTGGTGCCGGGCTTAGATGAGCCCGGGCATGAACAGTACCTCGATTTGGAATAGAGAAGAAGTTCAAAAAATTCCAAATTATTTTGTGGTGCAAGATGTTCCTGTGCGTGAACTCCGTGCAAAATTTTGTGAAATTTGGACATTCGAGGAGCTCGTGACAAAAAGATAAATTTCGGATGTCCGAGAAACTTCTGAAATCGCACTGTTCACGCCCGATTTTATCTTTCTTGCCATGAGCTCCTCGAATGTCCAAACTTCACAAAAAATTTCACGAAGTTCATGCACAAGAGCATCTTGCATCACAAAAAAATTTAGATTTTTTTAAACTTTTTTTCTCTTTCAAATCGAGGTACTATTCACGGGGCTCATCTGAACCTGGTCGCTGTGTTGAATTGTAGCTGTTGACCAGTCATTGCGGATGTTGACATCTTCGTCAGCGGCATAGAGCCTTGTCTGTGTCGTGTGGCCGGTGAACCTAGCATGGCTTAACACCTAGGATTTGCTGGCGATTTCGCTTCGTGTGGAGCACCTAGCCCTGGAGGCGCTCGTCTTGACGTCGCCTGTGAAGGTAGGCTCACCGCTTGTTGTTCTGTTGTTTATGACCGGTTAATTAGAGCTACAGATCTCGACATGCACGAGTTTATAGATGCACTTCCTCAGCATTCCTCTAATATCTCATCTCACATATGTAGCTACACCTTTCAACTGTACACACTACATACTCAGCTCGGAAGTGCATTATGGCTTCTTTTTGAAGCGGTCTCTTACCTCTCAAAATAAAGTCCCTTTGAGAATCGAAATGGGGGCAACATCTCCCTTTTATAAGGGCATCAACACCCCATTCACCCCTTCCATGTGAAACAAAGCTATTATATTCATCTTGTTTTCCACAGTAGCAGTGCTGAATTGAAGAAGGCACACAAGAGATTCGTCATAGATCACGTACATGTCACGTGAGCCACTCAACATGAAAATGGCAACTGCTTGAAGTCCATTTTTGCAAGGCATACAAAGCATGACAGAGTTTGATTTTTATTTTTATTTTTTGCGGGGAAGAGTTTGATATTAATTTACCAGTACAACAAAATGGAAGCACTCCCAGGTTCTACACCAATAGGATACAATAAGCCATTTAGGATACTGGATACGTAATAACTTTACATTTTTGACCAACTGACAGGAGCTCTGCCTTTTTATACAGAAGAAGAGAATTGGTAGCGATCTCCTCTGTTCATAGGCCTTTAAATGGATGGCCAGGAGTTGGCAGCTGACCGTCGGAGACGAACGGTCGGAACAGAGCCGATGTACTACGTGTAACAGAAGCAACGCGCTCTTCGGAAATCAAGCAGTCTCACGACAAGAGATGCTGCCTGTGTCTCGGAAGGAAGCACCATGTCGCCATCATCGGAGCTTTTGGCCATGCATCCCAGCGACCTACCCACCATGATTGACGATGCAACTCCATGCCGCGGACGTCTCGAACGCCGGGAAAAGACTTGCTGTGTCTCGAACGTCGGGAAAAATGGATCGACGACGACGTCCGCCGCCCGTCCGTCGGCACCCCGCCGTACGAGAGAGAGCGCGACTGTGGCTGAGCTCATCCTGGAACCTGAACCTGAACCTGAACCTGAACCAAGAAGAGTACTACTACTTGTAATTACTGCGCGTAACATGTAACCATGCATGCACACTGTGGCTGAGTTCACGCTGGCATGGATGCGCGTTATCCGCACAATTGAGCAGCTAGCAGCGCTGCAGATGGGTGTTTCAGTCGTTGGTCCCAACGACGTGCAACCGTGCATATGTACGTACAAATGCATCTGAAATCCGACTGGCGTGCGTGACGTTTCCTTTTACTATCTTTTGCGACAGATATTTCCAATGTACTTATTCATCAATCATCAGAGATAATAAAAATTACAACCAGGTTCTAGTGACGACTACAAGCACTGAAGCAAGGCGAAGCCGCGCCATCGTCATCGTCCCTCCCTCACCGAAGCCGGACAAACCTTGTTGTAATAGACAGTTCTGAAGTCGTCGTGTTAAAGCCCAAAGAACCAGTGCACTAGAGCAGCAACCCTCGCCTTCTTCGTCACTCATCAGTGTCATGTTTGACAAGGTGTCCGTGTCAGTGCATCGTGTGTGTCTGCAGAGACGACCAATATTCTGCGTTGGATCGTCAAGCAACAACAATTATTACTTACCGTGTTAAAAAGGCAATCATTACTTGCCTGATTTTGCACCCGAGAAACCTAAAAGTGCCATCGATGGGAGTGTTTAGTTTTGCATTTTTGCCTCCTTTGTTGCTTTGTTCTTTTCAATTTTGACACTACTCAAGATTTTCAGACGACGCCTGATCCACAACAGCTGTGTGACACTTGCTCCTAGCTATGTATGGTTGGATCCATAGCATCGTCCAAAATCGGCTGTGTGACACTTGCTCCTGCCCATGCATGGTTGGATACGTTTAGCAGCACTTCCAATTTTTGGTGGTTGACTTCTTGTTGATTTGTTCTTGTCTAAGATAATACTCCTGCCCCTACAGTTAGGATGTACACCCAACAACAACGCACACACACAAAAACACGCTGACAATAACAAAGTCATATAAGACGAAAGCTATGTATAGGCGAGAAAAAAGAAAAAACGCAAAGTGATCAGATCCGTGATAGATAAACTGCAATAATGACCATATCCACACCAGCCATCTCATGACACCACACAGACGACGAAGTTCTTCAACAACAACGCCTTCAAGAAGGCAGCGATACTTCAGAGTTGCCGTTATCGGATCCAACCACCAATGTTAGAATCCAGGTTTTCACCCCAAAGAATCAATCCAGGCAATGCCTTCAATAAGGTAACAAAGTAAAAACATCGCTAGTGCCAGGTATAGCCAGCTCGGGTCAGACCTATGCTTTAAACCCAGAGCTCTCGGCCTAATGCTCAAGTAGCAGCATCATCGAAGTCATCAAGTGTTTTCGCTAGCATTTTTCCGTGATCCCATCAGCTACATGCGATGTGACCGCCGCCGCTGCACAATCATCCCTCTGCGTCAAGTCGTTGTCCATAATTTGTAGCACACCACTGAAGTCAACCACTGAATCTTGAGATGAAGACTCCCGAAGATCTTTGGTGACCACCACAGTCGTGGAGACGTAGGAGGCCGCTGCAGCATTGTCTGTAGCCACCCCCATTCGACCGTAGCGTTGTCGGTCGATCACCGTCTGCCTGGAAGTCCTCCACGTCCCAGCAGAGAGTCCGATGCATGCCCCATGGCATGCCATGAACGCCAACAACCAAAGTAGCCACTACCGAAAGATTTTCACCTTGTGCAAACTCGATTCCCAGCACCTACACTTCTACAGTACTCCCATAATAGAATCGGCTTGCTCTTTTTATTTTGTAATAAAGAAGGCAAATTTTTTGCCTCGTCACATTAATTATGAAGAGTTTAGATGACTTGCTCTTGTGTCTTTTATTGTTATCAATGGATGGCCACAGGTAGGGGTAGTATTGCAATGGCAACAGAGACGTCATTATTACGGAAACTTTGTAGATCCTAAGTATACCAGGTACCACGAGTGAGGCAACAAAACGGCTGATACAACACAGACGGAGTGCCCATTCTATATTAGTCACGTCCCGGATCCGGACTGAGCTCCACATGGAAGAGTTTATATGCACTTTTTCAGTATTCCTCTACTATCTCATCTCGCATATCTAGCTACACCTTTCAACTGTTTATACTCAGCTCAGAAATACATTGTCACATCTCCTTGAAACGGGCCTCACGCCCCTCAGAATCAAAGCCCCTTTGAGAATCGAAATGGGGGCACCCTCTCCCTTTTATAAGGGCATCAACACCGTGCTCACCCCTTCCATGTGGAACCTAGCTATATCATTTTTTTCCATAGTAGAAATGTTTAATTGATGAAGGCACATCACAGACTAATCTGGATCACGTACAGGTCAGTTGAACCACTCAACAAGAAAATGATAACTGCATGCTTTAACTCCATTTTTTGCAAGGCATACAAAGCATGGCATGGTTTGAAATTAATCTACTAGTACAATGCTATATGTCGGCCTTGGGATTGCATCTTTCGGAGTAGTATATATTACAAGGGAGTAGATGAGTCAACTGACCTACCAGGCTCAGATGAGCCCGAGAGTGGATAGTAAATTCGTTAAAAATACTAGAAAAAAATACCAAAAAAATTGTAGTGAAAGATACTTCTGTGCCATCAGAGCATTTGGACATCTGAATAGCTTCCGCAAAAAGACAAATTTGAAGTTTGTGAAAAAGTTTACTGTTTGTGCACTGTTTGGACCTAATTTTTTTTGCAGAGAGCTACTCAGGTGTCCGAATACGCAGAAATTTGGCACGGACATCTCGCACTCAAGCATGTTTCACCACACAAAAAGTGTATTCCTTGAATTATTTAGTATTTTTAACGAATTTACTGCTCACAGGGTGTAGATGAGCTCGGGAGTCCAATTGGATATTCGATATTACAAGGAAAACCATAGGAAACATAGTCGTCTCCATCTTCCTCATCCTAATATTTGATTTAAAGACAAGGGCATGGTCACACAATTTGTATTTAGTCTTTTGCAGCATGGGAGAACATCAGAAACATGACAATTGATCTCTTTCTGATAATGGTTACGGATTAAGCATACCACTCACATTTCAAAGAGGAAAACAAAATCTCCATGGTTTTATCATGTGCTTCTGAAGCCCAAGCACCGTGACCGAGGATATGTAGTTGTTTGCACACTGGTCCTCCCTCCCACCCGCACCACCTGAACTCAATATACCATGACATTTTTATGTCTATATACTACATCGTTTCAAACTTCAATATCATGGAAACTTCAGTTTGAATAGGGTAACTTGTAATATAGGTAGCTTTCTTACAACATAATGGAAGCACTCTCGTCTCACACCAACCAAGCCATTTAAGATCAGTGATAACTTAACATATTATTCAAGCAACTGGCAGGAGCTCTGACTTTTCATAAGCTCTGACATTTCATAACGAAGAAGGGAATTGACCAGATAATAAGGAAAACTGCCAAAACCGATACAATTGTGCACCGAGACTGCACCCGAAGAGAGCCAGTGAATCCGTCACCCAAACAACCAGAGTTAACACCTTACAACACGACCCAGAGATGCTGCTCTGGCTTATAAGCCTCAACTACACACCCGCACCATCCTCGAGGGCTCGTACCAGACTAGCTGACGACGCTGCCACCCAAGTGACCAGAATCGACACCATACGGCACAAAGGTACACTATGGAGATGCCACTTGGGCCTCCACACCGACCTCGAGGCCGTGTACTAGACAATTCGATGATTTTGCCACCCAAGTGGCCAGACCCGACACCCTGCAACACAAACACGCACAAGCCACCGCGTCGGCTTCCACACCGACCCCGAGGCCACACACCTGCCTAGACGATGACGAAACTATAGGCTGGCACGAATCGTTGATGACTGACAGAAGGTCGGACTTCCATAGTCGACGGCCACAAGAGGTAAGCAACATGTACCACTAATAGAAATATGAGATTCGAGGCGGCTTTGTAGTTAAAACTGAAGGAAATATTCCGTAGAGGCAATAATAAAGTTATTATTTATTTCCTTCTTTCATGATAAATGTTTATTATTCATGCTAAAATTGTATTAACCGGAAACTTAGTACATGTGTGAATACATAGACAAAACATAGTGTCCCTAGTATGCCACTACTTGACTAGCTCGTTAATCAAAGATGGTTATGTTTCCTAACCATAGACATGTGTTGTCATTTGATGAACGGGATCACATCATTAGGAGAATGATATGATGGACATGACCCATCCGTTAGCTTAGCATTATGATCGTTACAGTTTCATTGCTACTGCTCTCTTCATGACTTATACATGTTCCTCAGACTATGAGATTATGCAACTCCCGGATACCGGAGGAACACTTTGTGTGCTACCAAACGTCACAACATAAATGTGTGACTATAAAGGTGATCTACAAGTGTCTCCGAAGGTGTTTGTTTGGTTGGCATAGATCGAGATTAGGATTTGTCACTCCGTGTTTCGGAGAGGTATCTCTGGGCCCTCTCGGTAATACTCATCACTATAAGCCTTGCAAGCATTGTGACTAATGAGTTAGTTGCGGGATGACGTATTACGGAACGAGTAAAGAGACTTGCAGGAGCTTGAGTTGGAAGGAAACCAGTCCCTACTTTCATTTTCTCAAGACAAAGCATCTCCTGAGAAAAGCGCCGAGAGTGGATCCGCTGAGCAGAACACAAAGGGCGAAGCTACCGAGAGAAACACCCAGAGTAGGGTTCCTGAACAAAACAGCGATAGTAGAACTCCTGAGCAAAACACTCAGAGCAGAGCTGCCGAGGAAATAGCCGAAAGTAGAGCACCTGAGCAAAACAACGAGAGTAGAGCTCCTCAGCGAAACACTGAGAGCAGAACTGCCGAGGGAATCATCAAAAGCAGAGCACGTGAGAGAAACACCGAAAGCGGAGCATTTGAGCAAAACAACGAGAGTGGATCTGCTCAGCAGAACACAGAGGGCAGAGCTGCTGAGCAAAACATTCAGAGTAGAGCTGCCGAGGAAATCACTGAGAGTAGAGACCTTGAGCAAATGAACGAGCGCAAAGCTCCCGAGCAAGACAGTCATGGTGCAACTCCGAAGCAAAACACTGAGATTTGCGCTCTTGATCAGAACACTGACACCGAGAGTAAGTTCACCTTCAAGACAGGAAAGTTCCAACATCTCAAGTATTTTCGTGTTGAGAGCACCAAAATGATCAACATCATCTTTGAAAATGGAGCAGCTCCTGAGCTCAAGAAGATTGCCTTGTCATTAGCCGACAAACAACACCAGCTCCGTGGGGTCAGTCACCTTCCAAAACTGAAGGAGATCGAGTTGAATGGTGGGGAGTTCCTCTCATTATTTGACAATGCTGATAAAATTGACAACGTTGATAAAATTGCCAAGGTGACTCTTTGTGATACTCACCTGAAGAACGGACAATGCACTAATTGCTTTCGAGTGCATACACCATATCAAGCAGGAAAAAGATCCAACAAGAAGCTTCTGTGCATATAAGCTGGACCTATCAAAAGCATATGATCGGGTAGATTGGACCTTCTTGAGGCAAGTGATGCAAAAGCTGGGTTTTGATCATCGGTGGATTGGCTGGATTATGACTTGTGTCACATCGGTGAGATATTCGGTAAGATTTAATGGAACCCTCTTGGATTCATTTGCACCGTCGTGTGGACTACGGCAAGGTGATCCAATTTCCCCCTTCCTGTTTCTGTTTGTTGCTGATGGGCTTTCTGCAATCCTACGACAACGTGTTGATATGGGACAGATAACACCGGTGAAGATCTGTCGAAGAGCCCCTGGCATATCTCATCTATTGTTTGCAGGTGACACACTTCTTTTCTTTGAGGCTTCGAGAGCTCAAGCCGTCCAAGTTAAAGATTGCCTGTATCTATATGCAAAGGCCACTGGCCAACTTCTTAACTTTGATAAATGCTCTATTATGTTTGGAGACATGTGCCCACTCGACGCGCAGGAGGATGTGCGGGAGGTTCTGAATGTAATTGTTGCAGGGTTTGAAGAGAAATATTTAGGGCTGCCAACCCCTAGTGGGAGAATGACATAGGGTCGGTTTCAAAACTTACAAGCACAACTTATGAAAATATTAGTGCAATGGGGTGATGGGCATCTTGCACAACCAGGTAGAGAAACTCTAATCAAATCTGTTGCGGAGGCACTCCCGGTCTTCATCATGGGAGTTTTTAAGCTGCCTTTCTCGGTCTGCGATGATCTTACGGAGATGGTTAGGAACTTTTATTGGGGCGCAAAGAAAGGGCAACGTAAAACACATTGGAAATCTTGGCAAAAGCTTCAGAGACCAAAGAGCAAAGGTGGTGCAGGTTTCCGAGATTACCGTTTGTTTAACTAGGCATTATTGGCCAGGCAGGCGTGGAGATTATTGACTAGGCCTGAAAGTCTTTGTGCTAGGTTTCTCAAGAGCAAGTACTATCCTAATGGTAAACTTGAAGATACGGTTTTCTCAGGGAATGCTTCTTCAACTTGGACTGCAATCAGCCATGGCTTGGATCTCCTTAAGAAAGGAATAATTTGGAGAGTAGGGAATGAAAACAATATAAGAATTTGGAGGGACCCATGGATCCCTAGACCCTTCTCTTACATACCCATATCATGTCAAGGCACCTGCAGATACAGATATGTTTCTCAACTACTACAACGCAATGGTGCATGGGATTATAATATACTACAAGAAGCTTTTTTGCCATGCGATGTTCAGGAAATAGTGAAAATAAGAGCATCACCGAGGCTTGATGAGGATGTTCTTGCATGGGGGCCGACGAAAACTGGGATTTTTACTGTGAAATCAGCATATGAGTTGGCATTTGAGGAAACCTATAGAAGTACCGCTGAATCGTCGAGCACGGCCCCGGACGGCCGCCGGGCTAGCATGGTGCCACCTACAGTCAAAAACTTTGCATGGCGTGTGGCGGTGAATTCACTCCCTACGTGGCAAAACAAAAACAAGCGCAATTTAGAAACATCTGGGACCTGTCCAATTTGTGTGAGAGAGGAGGAAGATACTTTCCATGCTCTTTGCAAGTGTCCTCTGGCAGTTCAGCTGTGGGAGTGTATGTCAACTGTTTGGAATCTACCAAAACGGGAGGAACTTAAAAATACAGGTGATGAATGGCTTCTGGAAGTGCTCCAGCCACTATCAAAAATAGAGAGGGCAATGTTGCTTATGTGTGTATGGCGGGTGTGGCACAATCGGAATGAGATAACACATAATAAAGAACCACCCCCGATGGAAGCATCGAAACGGTTTTTGATGGGATACTTGGACTCCTTGATAACACTCAAGTATTCAGATGTGGAGCTTCTGAAAGGCAAACATGTTGTTGCTTACTGCTTACCTACTGCGCCAGTTAGATCATCTGTTATTCACAACATATTGTGGGTTTTGCCTATGGAGGGTTGGGCAAAGCTTAACGTTGATGGCTCCTGGTCTCTGGAAGGGAAGGCTGGAGCTAGCATGGTCCTCCGAGACAGCAATGGACAAATCATTTATACATCATGCAGGGAGCTATTTTCATGCAGGAATGCTTTGGAGGCGGAACTAAGTGCATGTATGGAGGGACTCTCGCTGGCAATTCAGAGAACGGAGCTACCCATTCAGATAGAAATGGATTCACGAGAGGCTTTGAATATGATCATGAGTGATTCGCCTGATAGGTCCCTATTCTCTTCATTGGTGAATGAAATAAAGTACCTGAGGAGTCTTCGCGATACGAGTTTCAAGTATGTTCGTCGTAGTCAAAATAATGTTAGTGACTTCTTGGCAAAATTTGCTAGAATGGAGAGTAGAACAGTAGTATGGCTTAACTCTGGTTTGTAAGAGGTCATTGAACTTTGTAATGCAGACTTGGACTTACCACTTGAGTAATACAAAGTTTAAACCGCAAAAAAAAAGAAGGGAGATGTACAAATCCTTGGCAAGCAAGAAAACCTGCGCTGCCTAGAGCTCTCAATCAAGCCTTATGATGACGACAAAGGCCATCTAGTCTTCAACAAAGGTGAGTTCCCAAATCATGACCTTCTTATTATTGAGTGTCCTACCATCAGCAGGATCAGCTTCACCGAGGGATCTGCTCCTAAGATTGAAAAGATTGTTTGGTCCTTCAAGGAGATGAAGTCTCTCTCTGGCATTGACAACCTTCCGAGACTGAAGGAGATTGAGTGCAGTGGTGACCAGGTCCCATATCAGGTGAGAAGAGACGTTGCATCACATAAAGCCCGGCATGTTCTTACACACAAGCCACAACAACAAGACCAAGCAAAAGAAACAAGCACAACAAAAAAGGACGATGATACAGGGTGTGCACCAATCTCCCGCTTCCTGAAGATCAAGAATAAAAACTTTGAAAAGAAAGATGAAGAATCGACGCTGGTTGACTCAGCAAAGGTTTGCAAGGATTTCACTCTCCATCATCCGCGTCACTATCCATTCATCACTGCTTCCCAGAACTGCTGGCCTGTTTGTCATGCTATCCATATGCTTGCATGTCATGGTATCTCCTTCAATCCCTTGTGCTTGTGTACATGTTTGTTTTTTTATTTCCATCAGAGTTGTGTGCATGTTTGTGCCTGTTGTGTATGTGCTCTCCTTTAGTTCATTCTGAGCGGAGGAACACTTGTATCAATGACGAAAACTAGTGTGAGGAGTAACAGAAACTGTCACATAATAGTTGTCAAATATTGTCATTCTCTGACGAGTCAAGTTTCGTCATTGTGTTCTTGTAAAGGCTGATGTAAGTATGCTATCCATATGCGTACCTGACAAGAATAATCTATCGTGAATTGTGTGCTTTTAAGGGTTGATGTAGTGTCTGCTCCTCCTTTATAATGCCTGCAATAGCAAAACTGAACATATTCTGAAATGGAGGTAGAGGTTAATTTGTCAGGGTTCCTTATTACTCTGATGTAGAGAGGAATGGATATAGTACTGAATTTACTTACTTACTATCAGCAAATGCATGAGCAATATAGATTCATAACTGAGGAGGGATGCGAATGGAGCATGCGGCATTTGCTAGCCAATATGTCCTGCTCTTGTGGAGATCAATGGATGGTCTGATCGGCCTAGCGGTCGTCAACTACTGGAGATAATTACAGTACCTATACTTGAGTTAGTGTGGCATACCATACGTACGGTATTTACCTTTTCAGAATTCTGCAACTGATATGCTGCTAATATTGCAAGCAGGAATGCTATGTCTGTGCTCCTGCAAACAATCTGTGATTGAGAATCAGTTGAATGTCAGCCGCATCTAACTTAGTTTGCTGTAACAATTACGTGCTTTTTGCTACAGATTGTGTGTATGTCGTGCTCTGACCTCTTTGAGTGTTTGAATCGGCCGTGCTGTTGGTCATAAACACAACCCACTGTGTTTGCTGTATGATATACATCGTTTCAAGACTCTGAGACTGGTGCCACTAGTGGGATCTTCAAACACACATTTATAAGCAGCACTACTGCAGTGGCATGTAGTCGTCGTCGCCGACCTCCGGCATTTCGTCGAACAGGTTGCGTGCGCCCGGCAGCACGTCCGCTGGCATATGCCGCACGCGTTTCCTCGCCCCTCCGGATGAAGAGCCACCGGCCACCGGTGTGGCGTTGAGGTCGATGGGCGCGGGCGTGGGTGCGGGCGGCGCCATCACGCTCACCTCGAGCGAGCACTCACCGGAGAGTCAGGAGGCCTGCGGGTAGACATAGAAGCCGGGCGTCGGCTGCGTCACCGATGCGCGGGGCGTGTCGGGCAGTACCATCCGAGGGAATACGGATGAGCCGGTGCTGGCCGCGGCCACGGCGGCGTTGACGAGGTTGTGCTGGCCAGGGTTTGACCCTAGCAGAATTAGCGCCTCCCTCGTTGCCGCCGTGACGCGGGCGTTGGTGGCCTCCTGCTGTGCGGTGGCGGCGATGGCGGCCGCCGTGATGGCTTCATCCCTCGCGTCTGCGGCGTGCCTCCAGCCCTTTCTCTTCGCCGACTCCCTTGCCCGCTCTTCAACCGTTAGCTTCTTCTTCGGCTTGGGCGCGACGGCGGTCTTGTGGGGGGCGCGAGGCTTGCCTTTGCCGGAGGGGGCGGACGTGATGCCAGACGAGGCGAGGGAGGCGAGGCCGACAGCGGCATCGAGGTTGGCGTCCATGGCGAGCGGCGGGAGCACGCAGGCGGGAGGGTTTTGGGGGAAAGTGGAGGGAAATGGTGGAGGCTGTCACTGACCAGCGGGCCAGGTGGGAGGAGAAGGCGGGCGCGCGCGCGTCCGTCTCGTGTTCGCGCAGACGCAAATCCGGCTCAAAAATGGGCCGAAAATGGATCGGCAGGCGGACGAAAAGCAGACGCGCGTCCGTTTGAGTCAGTACGTCCGCGCCGACCTAAACGTACACGCGGACGAAATGGGTCGCCGCGTTGTAGTTGCTCTTATTACTCTACGATGTAGAGAGGAATTGATACAGTACTGAATTTACTTACTATTAGCAATGCATGAGCAAAATAGATTCAGAACCGAGGAGGGATGCGAATGGAGCTTGCGCCATTTGCTAGTCTGGAGATCAATGGCTGGTCTGATCGGCCTAGCGGTCGTCAACTACTGGAGATAATTACAGTACCTATATTTTTTTGCGGGAACAGTACCTATACTTGAGTTAGTGCGGCATACCATAGGTACGGTATTTACCTTTTCAGAATTCTGCAACTGATATGCTGCTAATATTGCAACTAGGAACGGTATGGCTGTGCTCCTGCAAACAATCTGTGATTGAGAATCAGTTGAATTGTCAGCCACATCTAACTTAGTTTGTAGTAACAATTACTTTTTGCTACAGATTGTATGTATGTAATGTCGTGCTCTGACCTCTCTGAGTGTCTGAATCCGCCGTGCTGTTGGTCACAGAGACAGCCCACTGTGTTTGCTGTATGGTATCGTTTCAAGACTCTGCGACTGTGGTGCCACTAGTGGGATCTTCAAACACACATTTACAAGCAGCACTACTATTGCAATTGTATAATTGTATTGCAATTGGAAGATGAGTTTTCTGCAAATTGTATATTGTTGCAATTGGAAGATGAGTTTTCTTTCATCTTTAACACTACTCTCTTACCCGTCGTCTCGACACAAAGTGGTGCAGACGACGAGTCAGTCTCGCCGCCACCTGTGAAACCAGTTTTCGCCGGTCTTCTCGTACTACCACGACGGCCGCTTCGGCGTCGGCCCTGCCTTCGCCGAGCTTGGTGCCGCCGTGGTCGCCAAATGGTGTGTTTTTTTCTCCATCGTTGATTTGCAATTTGCATTGACAATTTGCACACATCTTGGGAGATATATGTGTGTGTGGTCAGATTCGGCAAAAAAGTTGGGATTGATGAAAAGTGGGCAAAAAGACTGTACAACGTACACAGAAAATATATAAAAAACATAATTCTTTAAGATTTCTACATGACGAAAGCAGGGGAAACCCTTTGTTGTCATATAGAAATCTTAAAGCATAATGGTTGGGGCAAATGGTTGGGACAAATAATGTTTTTTTAAAGAAGGATGTACCCCGGTCTCTGCATCTGGGCGATGCATGCAGCCATTTTATTAATTATTCACAAAGCCCTTACAAGATAATACATTAGTAAGCCTAAAGCCATCATCTTGGCAACACATGTCGTTACTCCTAACCCACTGATGAAGGGGTGCCGAGTGTCCGAGCCTAATACCAAACAGACATCGCACAAACACCTAACATCTAATGCTGGATGCCCCATCCAAGCCACAATACCTGGACCGGGATACACAACGGTTCGGCGCACTTTCAGTGGGCATCACATGCGTACGCTGCAAGGCCTGTCACCTCCTTCATCCATCGATGCATCCTCAGATCAGATATTGACGCATCGACCATCCCAAGCCTCTCTGCCATCGACGCCACCACGATACCAGACAACGTCGTCCTCCTGCGCGCCTATCGGACGTTCAGTCTCCACTGCGCCACGCCGCTGAGATCCGCCACCATCGATGTGTAGGATGAAGCACCACTCCACCACATACCGACGCCCAACCGCCAAGCCCTCAACATGTCCGTCCAGCCGATGAATGTCTCCAAAGATGATGCCCCCACGAGGTGACGACGAAGACGTCGCCATCATCCGATCCAGGAGCCCCCTCAACGCCTCCAATGAAGGCTACGATGCCCACAGCCGCCGCCGTCAATGGTAGTCTCCTCTAGATCTGAGGTTTCCCCAAAAACAATAAAGCGAGGGACGCCCCATCATCGCCTCCAACGAGAAAAACGACACCCACGGGCGTCACCGACGATGGTGGCATCCTCACCCAGTTCAGCAGCTAGGCCACCATCTTCTCCTCAACTTGATCCGCCGCCGGGAAGCCATAGCAAGGCAACACCCACCAACCAGATCCTTTTGGACCGACGATGAAGATATCCAAAGATAGAGGAGGTCACATCGCTGCGTGACCGGCGCAATGGCCATATACACGTCGTCCTGAGGCGCCCGCTAAAGATCCACCGCCACAGCCGTGCCTCCAAGCTGCGACGGAGGGATGCCCCGCCGCGGCCATCATGCCCCCGCACAGGCTTTGCCCAACCGGAATCCGGCGGCGGCGCGAGGGGAGGCGGAGGGGTTGGGACAAATAGTATGAAACGTGAGTATTACGCTAATCAAGCGGCCTTGCGATAAGGGATGGTAACCTGTCGTCTTCAGTCACTTTGCCTTTTGGTCCTCCATCTGAATGCCATGCCCGCGAGCTGCTACATGATGATTGGCGATGCAATTACCGATTGCCTTTTCTCGAACGCAGGAAAAAATGGATCGTCGCCGGCCCGCCGTACGAGAGCGCCGCTGGCGACTGTTGCTGAGTTCACCCTGTCCGCGTAGATTCGCCCCTGTCCGCGTCCATGCATCGCGCGCGTGTGTGTTTGTGTAGAGACGACTGAAACCAACATCCACCTCAATGGCACTTTTAACTCCATTGCCAAAGAGGGAAGTACTAGGTTCTGTTTTTGCACCTTTGCCGCCCGAACCACTTGTCCCTGTTGTTGTCCCACTCAAAATTAAAAAAATTGTCCCTGTTGTACACCGTACAAGTTTTGCTGGTTATACGCGGTAAAACTTTTGCTTACCCTGACCGATGTTTGTGCAGTAAACAAAGACAACTCAACTCAAAAAAGTTAACAAAAAAAAGATGGCCAAGAAAAAGACTCGCCTTGAGCCTTTGGATGTTTTCAATGGGCAAGTGCATGCATAGGCCACCCTCACCGATGTCCTTCATGGGCGTTGTTGTTCGAAGTTGCAGGCGGTAGTGCACCTGCCCAATGCCCATTGCCATCGAGTCACCACCGAGGGCAAATCCTTTGCGCCTCCAAAACTGCTTCTCAGTTCCCTGGGCGCTGTGAGCTGATTCCTATGAAGATCAAAGAATGTGTGACGTATTTTTTGCAAAAAAAAAAACAACAACAAAGAATGCGTGACGTTTCCTTGCAAATCATGGAAGGGTTTCACTGGAAAGTAATATTTCATGTTAACGTAGAGCAGGTCTTTTGCTATGAACAAACACGGAATTGTAGGGGGCAGAGGGGTGGCGCCCTCGATTGGGAGGAGAAAAGCATAGGTGCGCCGACAACGAGCAAGAAAGGGGCTGCAATGAAAACGAAGCACGATATATATATGTCTGTCATGTGTGTTTCCATAAAGGCAGGGTTTTTGTCCTGCAATTCTCCTAGTGTTGCAGCCTTCGACTCCTAGGTGGAGGTGCACAACACAGGCCACCCTCACCCATGTCCCTCGAGGGTGCTGTCATTCGAGGTTGCAGGCAGGCCCTAGTAGGTCGACACCGAGCGCAGCTCCTTTCTGCCTGCAAAATTCCTTCTCCGCCGTGATCTAACTATTCCATTGAAATCAAAGGCTCGCGTAAAAAAAGAGAACAAACCAAAGAACGAAACGGATTCCTTGGCATGAAGGTGAGATGTTCATTGGAGAAACCAAGTATGGATTTCAGTGCAAAGGAATATTTCATACTGTTCATTACAACTCCATCTATGATAGCTAAACCTCATTAAAAGGAGCGAGATCAGCTATGCCACCATATCTCCAGCTCTCTAACAGCACAACAGGTTTTTTCCTCTAAATTCACGAAGTGGTGAGGTTCTCGAACGCCAGAAGATAGACAAGGGCACTGTTAAATTATGATCTAAATTCTAGTACCGTATTGGACTAGTCGTAGTATATACGGTATGGGCCTTTGCGTTGGTACCGACGCGTACGAGTACAACTCGTTTACTTGTCCTACAAGGACTCCTATGTGTTGCCCTCTTATATACCCCACGTAGTCGCACCTCAGACGGTCTGTCGTCTCGTGCTTGTAATACTCCTCCTCATAGTGATTGCGCCTTCGTGCGTCCGTGGTTTTCTCCCGCAAGGGTTTCCACGTAAAAATCCCTGTGTCTCTTTGTCTCGTTTATTCTCGTTATTATCTAACAAGTGGTATACAGAGCCAAGTTGCATATCGAGATTTTTTGAGACGAGAAATTAGGGTTGCGTGCGCCGCCGCCCGCACGTGACCAGGACGATCCGAAGCCGGATCGATTTCGCCGAGACCGATAGCAAGTTTGGGTGACGCTCGTTCGTGCAGTAGACTTATCATTATCTGTACCTGCCGCAGCGGCCGGATCGATTTTTCTAGTCCACGTACCATCCGCCGAGCCGTGGGCTGTTTTGCTGGCATCAAATCCCGAGGAGGCCAGCCGCTGGAGTTTCTTTTTCTTGGCGTGAAGTGGATCACGTTGCTGCTGCTACCGTGAAGGATCAAGTCCCGAGGTACAATTGATTTGCTTGTCTGCTGCATCACGTCAAGCCTACCAAGCTGCTGCTGCTCCTACTCGCGTGAGATTACAAGGTTACAGTACCTAGTGCTAGTACTATTCTACTCCGTGACCTGCTAGTACTAGTTGAGTACTACTACTCACGTGGACACCGAGGCTGATCTACAGATCAGATTTTCTGTTCTCTGTTCAATCGCTACGTCCACTGTCCAACGACTATCAGGTGCTATTTACTCTGTTCTTTTGTCCGCATATTAAATTCTGTCAAGAATTTTTCTACTGCCTTGCACTATTTTGTGTACACAGATTTACCTACTCATGGCTTCCATGAAGTACGATCTTCCGCTGCTGGACCGTGACACAAGGTTTACCCTATGGCAAGTCAAGATGCGGGCGTTGTTGGCACAGGCCGACTATGATGATGCACTGGATAGTTTTGGGAAGGACCGAATTCAGGACTGGACTGCTGATGAGAAAAGAAGGGATCGTAAGGCTTTGTCACAAATTCAACTCCATTTGCATAATAATATTTTGCAGGAAGTTTTGAGCGAGAAAACTGCCGCCGCTCTATGGTTAAAGCTGGAAGGGATTTGCATGACTAAAGATCTCACCAGCAAGATGCATCTGAAGCAAAAATTATTCCTGCACAGGTTACCCGAGGGAGGTAATGTTTTGAATCATATTTCAGAATTTAAAGAGATCATATCTGATCTAGCTGCAATGGAGGTTAAGTATGAAGAGGAAGATACTGCTTTAATGTTACTTTGTTCACTGCCAAGTTCTTATACCAATTTTCGAGACACCATATTATACAGTCGTGATACTCTCACGCTTAATGAAGTTTATGAAGCTTTGAACTCTAAGGAGAAGATGAAATTAATGGTGCCTCATGATGGTTCGAGTTCATCCCAAGCCGAGGGATTATCTGTTCGTGGCAGGACAAAGGAGAAGAACTCCAATAATGGAAACAGAGGCAAAAGTAAGAACAGCTACAGGGGCCGGTCGCAATCCAGAGACAAGAAGTATTGCAGGTATTGCAAGAGAGACGGGCATGACATCTCTGAGTGTTTCAAGTTGAAGAACAAGGAAAAGAGGAAAGGTAACAGACAAGGTGACAATTCTGCTAATGTTGCTCGTGATGATAGTTCCGATGATGCTCTTGTCGTTATTGCTGGATGTGCTGAGACCAATGATGAGTGGGTACTTGATACTGCATGCACTTTTCATATGTGTCCACATAGAGATTGGTTTAATACTTTTGATTCCACTACTTCTGCTGGTTCCGTTTTGGGTTTTGATAATTCACCATGCAAGATTGAAGGCATAGGTTCTATTCGAATCAAGATGTTTGATGGCATAATCAGAACTTTGACAGATGTTCGGTATATTCCGAAGATGAAGAGAAATCTTATTTCTATGAGTGCCCTTGATGCAAAGGGATACAAGTATTCAGGTGGAGATAGTGTTTCGAAAGTCACCAAAGGTTCCCTTATTGTGATGAAAGGTGACTTAAGTTCGACCAATGGTCTTTATTACCTTCGAGGTTCTACCATGTCAGGTAACGCTACTCCAGCTATTTCAAAGAATTCTGATTGTGATGCTGCTAACCTTTGGCATATGCGTCTTGGACATATGAGTGAACTTGGTTTAGCAGAGTTAAATAAGAGAGGTCTTCTTGATGGATATGAACCTGGTAAATTGAAATTTTGTGAGCATTGTATCTTCGGCAAGCACAAGAGGGTGAAGTTCAATACTTCGACCCATACAACTGAAGGCATTCTTGATTATGTGCATTCTGATTTATGGGGACCATCTCGCAAGAAGTCATTAGGTGGTGCAAGTTACATGCTAACTATTATTGATGATTATTCGAGAAAAGTTTGGCCTTATTTCTTGAAGCATAAATATGAAGCATTCTCAGCTTTTAAGGAGTGGAAGATTATGATTGAAAGACAAACTGAAAGGAAGGTAAAAATACTTCGCACTGATAATGGTATGGAATTCTGTTCTAAGCAATTTAAGAATTATTGCAAGTCTGAAGGAATTGTCAGACATTACACCGTTCCTTATACTCCTCAACAAAACGGTGTTGCTGAGCGTATGAACAGGACCATTATTTCCAGAGCCCGTTGCATGTTGTCCAATGCAGGTTTGCATAGGCGTTTTTGGGCTGAGGCCGCTTCCACTGCCTGTTATCTCATTAACCGTTCACCATCTATTGCTCTTAATAAGAAAACTCCAATTGAGGTATGGTCTGGTTCACCTGCTGATTATTCACAGTTGAGAGTTTTTGGTTGCACTGCTTATGCTCATGTTGATAATGGAAAGTTGGAGCCTAGGGCTGTTAAGTGCATCTTTCTTGGTTATAAGTCTGGTGTTAAAGGTTTTAAATTGTGGAATCCTGAAACCCAGAAGGTTGTTATTAGCAGAAATGTTATCTTTAATGAATCTGCTATGTTACATGATGTTTCATTTACTAATGTTCCCGTTGAGAGTGAACAGCAGCCTATTGTTCAGGAGCCTACTGTTCAGGTGGAGCATGTTATTGATTCAGGTGATACATCTGGTAATGAAATTGTTGATGCACATGATGAACCCGTCATTAATGATGATAATGTCACTCCCACTCCAAATCAGCCTATTGTTCCACCCAGTTGGAATCTTGCACGTGACAGAGTTAGGCAGGGTATTAATAAACCTGATAGGTTAATTGAAGAGTGCAATATTGTTTCTTTTGCTTTATCTGTTGCAGAAGAAATTGAAGGTAATGCTGAGCCTTCTTCGTATTCCGAGGCTATTATTTCTGGTGATAGTAATAAGTGGATGACCGCTATGCATGATGAGATGGAATCACTTGAAAAGAATGGCACTTGGGATTTAGTAAAATTACCTAGAGAGAAGAAACCTATTCGTTGCAAGTGGGTTTTCAAGAGGAAAGAAGGTGTTTCTCCTAATGATGAGACAAGATATAAAGCAAGGTTAGTTGCTAAAGGTTATAGCCAGATTTCAGGTATTGACTATAACGAAGTCTTTTCTCCTGTTGTGAAGCATAGCTCTATTCGCACTTTACTCAGTATTGTTGCCATGCATGATCTTGAGCTTGAACAATTGGATGTTAAAACTGCATTCTTACATGGAGAATTAGAAGAGGATATTTATATGGAACAACCTGAAGGTTTTGTTATTCCTGGAAAAGAAAAGCTTTTCTGCAAGTTAAAGAAATCTCTTTATGGATTGAAGCAATCCCCGAGACAGTGGTACAAGAGATTTGACACCTTTATGCTCTCTCAAGGTTTCAAAAGGTCTAATTATGATAGTTGTGTTTATTTGAAAACTGTCAAAGGTTCAACTATTTATTTGCTCCTTTATGTTGATGATATGCTTATTGCTGCAAAGAGTATGTCAGAGATTAATGAACTAAAGAAGCAATTGAGTAATGAATTTGAGATGAAGGATTTGGGTGCAGCAAAGAAAATTCTTGGCATGGAAATATCCAGAGATAGACCGTCTGGAAAAGTATATCTAAGTCAGAAGGGATATATTGATAAAGTTCTTCGTCGTTTTAATATGCATAATGCCAAGCCGGTGAGTACACCGTTAGCTGCACACTTTAAATTGTCATCAGCTTTATGTCCTAAGTCAGATGCAGATATTGAGTACATGTCTAGAGTTCCCTATTCGAGTGCAGTTGGTTCACTTATGTATGCCATGGTTTGTTCTCGTCCTGACTTATCATATGCATTGAGTGTTGTCAGTAGATACATGGCTAATCCTGGAAAAGAGCATTGGAGAGCAGTTCAGTGGATTTTCAGATACCTGCGTGGTACTTCTAATGCTTATTTACAGTTTGGGAAAACTAGAGATGGACTTGTTGGTTTTGTTGATTCTGATTTTGCTGGTGATTTGGATAAAAGAAGATCACTCACAGGTTATGTTTTCACCATTGGTGGTTGTGCTGTGAGTTGGAGAGCAACTTTGCAATCTATTGTGGCTTGTTCCACTACTGATGCCGAGTATATGGCTATTTCTGAGGCATGCAAAGAAGCTATCTGGTTGAGAGGTTTGTACACTGAGCTTTGTGGAGATTCATCTTGCCCTACCATATTTTCTGATAGTCAAAGTGCCATATATCTTACAAAGAATCCAATATATCATGAGAGGACAAAGCACATTGATGTCAGATTTCATTATATTCGAGATGTTGTTGCTGAAGGCAATTTGAAGGTATGCAAGATAAGTACTCATGATAATCCTGCTGATATGATGACAAAGCCAGTTCCGACCAATAAGTTTGAGCTTTGCTCAGGCTTAGTTGGTATTTCTCACTAGTCCTATGGACTTTGACGCACAAGGTGTTTATGCTGATTTGGATGGAGTTATTCACTTTCTTCGACTACTGGAGGGAATTTGGATCAAGGTGGAGATTGTTAAATTATGATCTAAATTCTAGTACCGTATTGGACTAGTCGTAGTATATACGGTATGGGCCTTTGCGTTGGTACCGACGCGTACGAGTACAACTCGTTTACTTGTCCTACAAGGACTCCTATGTGTTGCCCTCTTATATACCCCACGTAGTCGCACCTCAGACGGTCTGTCGTCTCGTGCTTGTAATACTCCTCCTCATAGTGATTGCGCCTTCGTGCGTCCGTGGTTTTCTCCCGCAAGGGTTTCCACGTAAAAATCCCTGTGTCTCTTTGTCTCGTTTATTCTCGTTATTATCTAACAGTCCGTTGGGCGTTCAATTCAAAGAGATTGACAGGGACCAAAACTTCAAAGTGGTGTGTTGAAGATGCAACGTTTGAATTTGACCAGTGCACCGATCCTTCACATAGAGTACCACGGTACCTTAAAAATCTTCTATTCAGTATTCTTCAAATATCTCATCTCTCACATGTATAGCTACGATTATATAAACCTTTCGACCGCATACTCAGCTTGGAAGTGCAATACTAGTTAATCGTTCCGACGGGCCTCATAGCCACAATTGATCTATCCTCTCGAAACCAAACCCTTTTATAAGGGCATCAACACCCTCTTCACCCCATCCTTGTGAAATCTATCACAATAATCTTGTTTACCAAAGTACCAATGTTGTATTGATGAAGGCACATCGGAAAACAGGTCATGGACTACATTGAGACACTAACAATGTCAATGGTGACTCATGTCTGAAATATACTTTTGCAAAGTTTGCCAAGCATGCCAAAGTATGTTTTATGTACTAAATCACTAGTAGAACACAACACCTCTGCCTTGAAAGCTTAGAGATCTAGAGTTGCATCTTCAGTAATATGTATTACAAGGAGCTCTACTTTATAACGGTAGAAGAAACAGAGACTTTTAGTTGAGCCCCCATGTAGGTGCACTAGCAAACATGCCCGTGCATTTCAACAGAAGAAAAACTATCGAATAAGAATGACCAGAACACAAGTGTGATGATTTCATTTACATTATTTTTAGAAAAGGAGGTTAAACTCCCGGCCTCTGCTTCAATCAATGCATGTAGTCATCTTTATTAATTATTCCACAAAGATCTGATAAGAGCATATATCAATCCAGCCGAAGCCACCACTCACACCTTCAAACTCGATAATATGGAGTGCTCTCACTCCCCATATCTAAAACCGGTGTCGTCGCTGATCCATCCACATAACGTATCGGTACCAACAGCCAATGCAGCCTACCTAAAGCGCACACCAGATGCACACGTTTTAGAAGCCACCACCATCATCGGACCATTGACCCATCTTTAGGAGAGAGATTCGCATCAGCCTTACCAGTCCGATCATCCGTCGACGCGACCACGACGCCATCGCCCCGCGCTCGTCCATCCAGATGCGAAGACTCTGGAAGATCTGTCGTGCGTAGCACCTGCCAACCAGGCATGACTCAGTGTAGCACCTGTCGGCCAGGCATGACTTGACAGTGCAAGACGAAGCCACTCCACCTCCTGCCTCTGTCTTCCGAGGGACCTGTCTTACCGAGCTGAATCAGCAATCAAGAAAATCCATGGAGAAGGTTTTACGGGCTTTATGGCCAAATGAGGCCCTGCCGAGGGACCTGACCGAGCTCGCCCAACACCTGAAGGAAGCCAGGCGTCGGATTCAAACGTAAAAGGTATCGGCCTACCGTGAAGGTACCCGAAGAAGCCTGGCGATGACCAAGACGCACTATCGTCATTTGAAGAGCGACGAGCTTGCCAAGGTCGGCCCCAAAGGGCATGATGGAAAAGAAATTAAAACCGATGGGAATTATGAGGTCGTCATGCCCGCTGCTCGGCTGACCAAGTAGGATTGTCGGGTGCTGTTTTCGGGGAACGAGGCAATCCAGCCATGGGGTCAAAACGTGAGTCTTATGGAGAGTTATGTTCTATTGTTTTTTAACGCAAGTCACATCTTCGGCAAAAAATAGTTCCTCTAACAGTTCCTTTTGCCGGGGGTGTAATGTTGATCATGACTAGTTAGCCGATGTGTCGTTTTACGATAATAATTTAAAATATCCTTGACTTATAAAGTAGGCTTCAAAAACCCTACACCACTACCTTTTGTTGGAAGGCCCTAAATTTTCACTTCCTTCGTGCTGACCAATTATATTTTTGTGACTGCTAGCTTTCGGCTTCACCTGTCCGAGGTACTTTATCAGGTTGACCCAAAAGTAACAATCACAGAGGTGCTCCCTTTACACCCATAGTCAAATTGATCGGAAACGTAAAGGGTAAGCACAAGAGCCAGGCAACACAGCTCGGCAAAAATCTCAAGTCAAATCGATGCATATTGTGGCTTTAGAACAAATTTTTAGGACGGCAGCATCTGTACTGATGCCAAATATATATTGGGCTCACAAGGAGTCCCGAGGTGCTGTTGTACAAGGTACCTCTACGAGCCCCCAGTGCCGATTGTCAGATCATTTGAGAGGTTGGAGCTATATTATGTCAAAACATCGATTTTAAACACGGCGCAATGTATGGCCATGAGCCATGGAGTATGCTGTAATTCATGCGAAAAATGTGAAGCAGAAGAAAAAGATTTTGAAGACGATACATCGATGCTAATCTTTATTTGAAAAATTATACCTAGCCAAGCACTATATTGCAAGAAATTAAAAATACAAATAAAGTAAAAATGACGCAGCCGAGGAGCGTTCCATGGTTGAGGCTCAAGACGATTTTCTTGGACATTTCGAATACGGTATGCTCATCCAGTGAGTGCTTGGTCGATGCTGAAAGGCTCGTCCCACTTGGTCGATAATTTGTGCCGTTTAGGCTTATCGGGATGTTGGCGTAAAACTAGGTCACCGACATTGAATGCCTTTGCTCGGACCTCCTTGTTCTGGTAACGTCGTGCTTGCTATTGATAAAAGGTCGATCGTGCTCGAGCGACATCGCTTTCCTCATCAAGTGCGTCAAGGTCATCTCGGTGGCTTATCTCAGCTTTATGCTCCTCGTACATGCGTACTCTCGGTGCATCATGGATGAGATCGCTGGGAAGTATAGCCTCCGCTCCTTACACCATAAAAAATGGAGTATAACACGTTCATCTACAATCTATTAGGTATGGTGCGTAAGCCCCATAGTACAGAGTCAAGCTCCTCAACCCATTTACAGTCAACCTTGTTTAAAGATCGAACCAAGCGCAGCTTGATGCCGCTTAATATTAAGCCGCTGGCCCGTTCAACTCAACCATTAGTTTGAAGGTGATATACAAAGGTGAAATCAAGCTTATGCCCTATTTCGTGCACCAATTTTTGACCTCCCGAGCCCGCTTAATATTAAGCTCTGGCCCGTTCAACTCAACCATTAGTTTGAAGGTGATATACAAAGGCAAAATCATGCTTATGCCCTGTTTCATGCACCAATTTTTGACCTCTTGAGTGATAAAGTTGGACCCATTATCCATGATGATGATGTGGGGTACACCGTAATGTGCAACCAGAAATAAAATCGATGACTGCCTAGCTTGAGCCGAGGCTACTGGTTTCACCTCAATCCATTTTGTGAACTTGTCCATCATAACCAAGAGGTATCTCTTTTGATCAGACCATCCGCGAAGTGGTCCGACCATGTCTAGACCCTAGACCGTGAACGGCAAGGTGATCGGAATGGTTTGTAGGGCTGTGGATGGCATATGCTTTGGTTGGCAAAGGGTTGACATCCCATGCATTCCTGTACTAGTTTCCTTGCCTCGCCTTGCTGTAGGACTGTAAAATCCAGCTCGAAAAGCCTTGCTTACTAAGGTCTGAGGTGTTGTGTGATGGCCGTACATGCCTGAGTGAATTTCTAAGAGGAGCTCTTTTTCTTCTTCCTCGAAAATGCAACGCTGGAGCATGTGTGTGACACAACGCTTGTAAGTTCTCCTTCATGGACTCTATATGCTTTGGATCGCTGAATGCTTGATCGCGCATCTGTCTCATCCTTGGGCAGCTTCTTGCATTGCAGGTATGCCAGAATGGGCTCGGTCCATGGTGCGATCGCTACCATGATCTTGTGTGACGAGGGGGTTTCTTCTATTGTCGAGCCCTCGATTATCTCATCATCTGGATCTATGGCGGGTGGGGTGAGATCATCTCCTTGGTAGAGTGTTTGGTAGCCCCCACACCGCCTTGCCATGTGACTGATGGTTTGAACAACCGTTCAAGTAAGGTGTTTTCCGGCACTCGATCGCGTTTAGCGCCCATGCTGGCAAGAACGTCTGCAACTTGATTGATGTCTCCAGGGATGTGGTCAAATTCCAGCCCCTCGAACTGGGCCAAAATGGTTATGACATTATGATAAGCCTTCATTTTTGGGTCTTTTGCATCAAATTCTCCATTGATGTGATAGATTGCGAGGTTGGAGTCTCCATGGACCTTGAGACGTTGAATGCCCATGAAAACTGCTATCCGAAGTCCATGTAACAGTGCTTCATGCTCCGTTTCGTTGTTGGAGTCTATACGTAATTTGAAGCACATATTTGATATTAGCGCAGGTTAGGGTGGTCAGAACTACCCCAGCTCCTATAGTTCAGCGAGCATCTTGGATCCATCAAAGTGTTTTAGCCCAATGTGTGTATGCTCTCGAGGGAGCTCAGCATCTGTGCAGTCGGCTAAGAAGTCGGCCACTTCACGATCCTTTCTGTGGCGTCCCAGTTCTTAATGATGTCATTTAGCAGTACTTCCGAGGCAATGGTGATTGAACACTCTTGAAAATAGTGCCTTAGTTTCTGAGAAGCCATGAAGACTGCATATGCTATCTTCTGATAGTACCGATACCTAATTTTACACGTGGTAAGCACTTCGGAAACATGGTACACCGACCCTTGTCCACGTAGCTTGTGATCGTTGATGTTGCATTCGAGAACAAGGACAACACTGATTACTTGATTGGTTGCCAAGATTTATAGCAACATCGGTTCACCATGGTTGGTAGCGGCCAAAATTGGGTTGGTGCCGAGGAGTGCCTTGATTTCTTCCATCGTGGCACTGGCCACGTATGTCCATTTGAATTTTTTATTGTGCTTAAGCAATATGTATAGCAGGAGGGCCTTTTCTCCAAGTGGTGAGATAAACCGTCTCAAGGAGGCTACGCAACCTGCCTGGCGTTGAACATGCTTAAGCTCTGTTGACACCTCTAAGCGTGCCAATGCCTTGATCTTGTTGAGGTTTGCTTCGATTCCTTGATGGGATATAATGAAGCCGAGCAATTTGCTGGAGGGGACGCCAACGACGCATTTTTCCGGGTTTAACTTGATATTGTATGCTTGGAGGTTTTTGAATTTTTCCCGAAGATCATCTATAAGTGCTTTAGACTATTTAGTTTTAACAACAACGTCGTCTACATGGGCTTCGGCTGTTTCCCTGATCAGTGGCTCTAGGCAGGTCTGAATCATTCGCTGGTAAGTAGCACCCACATTTTTTAGTCCAAAGGGTGTTGTGTAGTAGTGAACGCCATGGCCGATTGGTTGGATTCCTTCATATGTATCTGGTGATAGCCCGAATAGGCATCGAGAAAACAGACCAGATCATGCCTTGCCGTGGCATTAACTATCCGGTCAATACGAGGTAGCTGGAAGCTAGGGATCCTTTGGGCAAGACTTATTGACGTCCTTGAAATCGACGTAGAGGCACCATGATTTGTCCTTCTTTGGTACCATGACCAGGTTTGCTAGCCATTCTGAGTGTTTGATTTCAGATGAATCCGGTTTTATAATAATTTGGCTAGTTGTTCTCCCATTGCCTGTCTTTTTGGTTCTTAGAACGTACGAAGTGCCTGCTTGATGGGTTTGAATCCCTCTATTATATTGAGGTTGTATCTCATGGGATTCCTGGTATATCTGAAGGGTTTCAGGCAAAGAGCCCAAATTTCTCAAAGAAAAGCGCGCAAGGCTGCATCGAGCTTTGTGTCCAGTCGTATGCTGATGGAGCCCGTTTTAGATGGGTCGCGGGGATGCACTTGGAATTTTACAATCTCATCAGATGATTTGAGGATGTAGACTTAGGTCATTTGCCGAGGACAACATCGTACTTGTTAATGGATGCGCCCAATGCTATTAATTCCTCGGCAGCGAGGCCTCGGATTTTTCCTCCAGGGATAGCAATGCAGTCTTGTTCTTGGATTTAAGTGATCTACCTGCATTATTGTTAATTGTAATCACACCATTAGGTCCCGACATCTTATGCTTTATGTAGGCGTTATGGGGGACAACGTGAGGCGAATGCATCTCATGCGAGGAGTGCCTAGTAACCACTTTGGAAAAGGACGACGTTGAAGGTTAACTCTTCGACTCGGTAGTTATTGGGTGTTCCAAATACCTTGCCACTACATTGTGCCTCCTTTCCGGGAATAATTCCTTTGAATGCTGTTCGATTTGGCTTTATGCGCATTTTGTCAAACTGCATTTTCGGCAAGGTGTCCTCATAAATGAGGTTTAGGCTGCTACCTCCGCCCATCATGACCTTGGTCAGTCGGAAGCCATCAACGATGTGGTCAAGGACTAGGGCCGCGACACCTCGGTTGGAGTCAGGCGTCGGCTGGTCCTCCTGTCCAAAAGTAATAGGCACATTTGACCATCTTCTATCTGAAAGGACCACTTGGTTAACGTGGTGGATCTCTGAAGAGCTATCTTTCGTTGATTGCACGATTAGTGAGTTTTGTAGATCATGAGGGTCTCATCATTAGCCGATGACTGCTCCTCCCTGCTCGGCATATTTTCTTTTTATGTAGGATATCCGATGTTGTCCAGGAGTTCAATTCCTCCCTTCGCCACCTTCCCGATGACCTAACATGCTCAAAGTGTGTGGGTTGATCGTGCGTTTAATGTTACATAGTGAATTAGGCAAGGCTCCTCCAAAATCACGTTTATCGTCGATTCGGGGCCTTTGTCTGGCTGTCACCTCTTTTGTCCAGGCTTATTGGTGGGTTTATAATCTCTGGAACGCTTCTGGAGTTGTGAGTGGCGTGAGTGTCTATCGTCGTCTGACTCTAGCCACTTCCGAATTGAATTTATGTTCCTCTTATCCAATAGCAAGGCGTCTTCCATGAAACTGTATCTAGTTATGATGTCGGATAGCTTGAGGAACGTTCTATCGCGTCTCCGTGCCAGAGTATTCGTAGTTCCTTCATTGTGGCAATTGAAACGGAATGCCGCTAGGGCCTCTCTGTCACCGCGATTAGGGATTTGTTTTTGCAAACGAGAATCTCATCCAGAATTGTCGAATAGTTTATTTTTGGTTTTGTTTGATAAGATCCAAGTTCCAATCGTCGGCTAGCCCGCGTGCCATGTGGATTGTGGGTGGGAGAGGAAGTTTAATTCTAGACTGATCTATAGTCGGCTCCTGAGGGGAAGTTTCCCGGGGCTGGTCTAATTTTGGCCTCGGGGCGGAATGCTCGGCCATGTTGGTCGCGTCGCTGTGATGCGTCCTTAGATCCGAGATCAAGGTTTGATCCGAGCAAGGATGACTGTTGTTCCCAGGCGGGTGTGAAACCTGGTCTTGGGCGTGATCGGGCGAAGATCTTCGGCCAGACCTGAAGACATGGGCGGATATCTGACCTTTAGGTTTGATATATTGGTCTTCATATCCTAACGAAGGGTGGGACCTTCAAGTCGCCCTGTCATGTCTGTCAATCCGAGATTTTGTTGCTCTGGTGTGGAAATTGCACCTGGGTGGATTCGATCGTCGGTTGATGCTTTCATCGAGCCTTTGTGACAAAACAACGGGACCTGCATGACCACCAATGTCGGTGCTAAGACCGGCACATCTCGGATAGGGGGTCCCAAGCTGGTGGTCTTGGCTAGATGGTAACAAGAAGAAGGAAAGACACGATGTTTACCCAGGTTCGGACCCTCTCTAAGAGGTAAACCTTACGTCCTACTTCTGATTATATTGATTGTGATGGGGTACAAAGTACAATATGATCTACCTCGAGATCGTATGAATAAATTGAGTCTACCTCTACGGTCTAAATCTCCCAGCTTACATAGGCATAGGGAGTATATAGGGTTACAAGTATGTCAACTACATTTAGGGATAACATGCCGATCATTCAAATATGTCTTGGAGTATACGCCAAGTCTTCAAAGGATTCCATCTTGATTACGATGGGGCCCAGAGGTACATAGCCCATTCTTCAACTGTCGGTGGGTCCTCGGTCGGCCCATGAGTGGCAGGCCAACGCGGTGAGTACTCCCTTATCCAGGACACCGTCAACGGGTCTTCGTTAGAATTTGGCCAGTGCACCGATCCTTCCCATAGAGTACCACGGTATGTTAAAAATCCTCTATTCAGTATTCTTCTAATATCTCATCTCTTACATGTATAGCTGCACTATATAACCCTTTCAACTGTATACTCAGCTCAAAAGTGCAATACTAGTTAATCATTGGGACAGGCCTCATAGACACAAATCGATCTATACTCTAAAAGACCAAGCCATTTTATAAGGGCGTCAACACTCTCATCACCCCATCCTTATGAAATCTATCACAATCATCTTGTTTTCCAAAGTACCCATGCTATATTGATGAAGGCACATCAGAAAACATGTCATGGACTATGTTGAGACACTCACAATGTAAATCGTAACTGCATGTCTGAAATGTACTTTTGCAAAGTTTGAAAGCATGCCAAAGTATGTTTTATGTACTAAATCACTAGTACAACACAACGCCTCTACCTTGGAAGCTTAGAGATCTCGAGTTGCATCTTCAGTAGTATGTATTACAGGGAGCTCTACTTTATAATTGTATAAGGAAGAGAGACTTGTAGTTGAGCCCACATCTTTTTTTCGCATATGCGCAAAACTTGTGTATCTTTTCATGATAGAAATAATTAGAATGGGTATAAAATTGGGTACAACACATAATACAAATGCAAGGAGGTGCAAACATGATGCCCGAAGCAAAGGAACAAGGGATGCTCGGCCCAGAACAGGGGATACACACAGCTAAACCCACCAAGACCCAACAAGAGAGGCAGAGTGAACAACCAGTGTATTCAACATCGCCAAAGTCATCATCAGGGACACCGCAAGCAAAGAAGATAGCACCTTCATGAAGGAGAAGACACCGTTACTCCATCGTCATTCGATTCGGAGGACCAGACCTAGGGTTTCCCTTGAGCTTGAAGATGGGCGTAGATGAAGGCCATCACAACGCCTTCAAGAAAGAAAAATGACACCCATGAGTGACGCCACTCCCAAACAATAAAAGATTTAGACTTGAAGCTGCATGACAACATCAAATGTACAACAGCAGGGAACAAACCACCCACCTGAATATTTCATTGAACAAAGAGGCTAAACATTAGGTTACTGACTGTTATAGGGCATGAAAAATAGGTCTAAAAAGGCAGATAATGCAGCCAAGACTCAACCGATCGTTGAGTTACACCAGGGAAAAGACCCAAGATACACCACCAAGGAGCGGCTAGCCAGAGAGAAAGCTAAACCAAAGCAACAAAACTTGGAACCCACGCTTCCAGGATCGATTTGCAAATGAGCGAGAGAAATGCCACCTCCAAAGCAGGACCAGAGACTGAGGGGCCTCAGACAAACTCCACCGACGATGTGCGAGACCCGAAAGGGCCTGCGAGTGTCAAGACAAGGTGCATGTGTGCGCAGTTGAACATGAGGTGCTCCAGAGTCTCTACCGCCCCACGGAAGGCACACACCACACTGCAAATGACGTGCCGGTCATGGAAATGGGCCGCCCACGCCAGACGATGAGTGGAAAGCAACAAAATGAACTTACGTTTCGGCAGCGTGGTTGCGCCCAATCGCGAGGACGATGGTGTTGACCGCATGCACCTCGATGGTGTACATTTTTAATTTTAGTAATTGCCTAGCTAGTCCCCTTGGAAGAAAAAATGTTTCATTTGAAGTGTGTTTCAGTTAATTCTTTGTGTTGTACATGTGTTAGGCATGCAATTCCCCACCCTAACCTCAATTATCCCTGATGAAAATATACTGCATGCAATTAAATCAAATATGTTTTTAATGGTCATCGGGGGCAAATGTTGGGTGGCCAGGAGGGAAACCTTGGCGCCTAATCGCTGAGGATGATGGTGTTCACCGCATGCACCCCGATGGCCAGGCGGCATGGGAGCTAGGAGTCAAGTGTGGAATATATATGACGCAGGGTCTCTCAAGTCTCGTGTAGCGACCAGACATCAAACAGTCTAGTCTCTGTGCATCAGTGTCATCCCTGGATCGGTAATGCTGACACGCATAGTACTTGAGGATTTATAACAGAGTTTCAGTCACACACTTATTACATCGAATGTCTCATAAGAGAACTTATTACAATAATATGGCTTAAGGACATCTAAAAACGATAGCAGTGGAAGGCTTGGAAGATAAAGTGAGTCCATCAACTCCAACGGCATAGCTGGGTGAATGACAATGACATATGGCACCTTACTCCTCGCCTGAAAAGTCTGCAGCATGAAATGTTGCAGCCCGAAACGGGTCAGCACATGGAATATGCTGGCAATGTAATACATAGAGTAATGAACAGAATAAATACTATCACTACATGCATATATGGCTGGTGAAAAGCTCTATGGTTACAGTTTTGCATAAAGCCAATTTTTCCCTACAACAAAGTAATAAATTTTATTTAACTATCATGGTGGTTGTTAAACATTGAGAAGGTTCCTCCAACTCAATCCCAATTAAGCATCATCATTAAACTCAATCAAATTAATTTAGAGTGATGAGATCAACATGATAATCCAAGAATCCAGATACTCAAGATGTCCATAACTGGGGACACGGCTAACCATGATTAGTTTGTACACTCTGCAGAGGTTTGCGCACTTTTCCCCACAAGACTCGCTCTCCTCCGTTTGATTTCTCGCACTACATGATGTTTGAGAAACGGATGACCGAGACATACTCTTTCAGAAGCACTAACTCTTTACTCTGGGTAGACAGTACTACCTACATCCCCTACATCTGCTAGTCTACCACTAAAAGAGGTCGCACAACATACTCAACTATGCCAGAGCCCATATTGGCTTGTGGCTGCACATGGAAGTTTCTAGCATGAATAATCTTATGATCCCTTTGAGCTTGGGTGGCGAACCGTAGGATAATCACACAGGTACTCCGGGATATCCTAGGACAACACTAGATTCTCCAGGTGCCCTAATAACCACTGGGTACCCTAGGGTGCCTCAACCAATCCACCCAGATATGTATTTAAGTAGCCACCTTAAGTTAACCATTAATTGACAATACTCACATCTGTCATGGATACACTCACCCAATCCACATCTACGAGCATAGCATAGCAATATGAGCATAACGTAGAAGTAAGTCCCAAAGGTTTGATAATAAAAGGGTAATAGGTTCTAACTCATCATCTACTTCCCAAACCCACATGTTATTCAGATCCTAACCATACAATGTTTAAGGGTTGAGACTAATGCATAAAAACTGGGTAATAAAGAGATATGATCAAAGTGTTACTTGCCTTGCTGATGATCTGCAAAACCTAGAGACTCGTATTAGCACGCTTTGCACTTCGGGTATTCTATCACAAACAAACAATAACATACATAAGCACTCAACTAGAAGCATGGGTAAAACTCAAATAAGAGATCTAACCAGAAAGTTCAACTGAAGAACTCCAGTTTGCAAAAAGAATCAAATCAAACGGAGCAACAAAACTCAAACTGCGAAAGAAATAAGATTCATTTACTAATCTGGACTAGAGTCTAATTTTACAGTACCAAAATCTTGTTCAAGTTGGTTAAACAGAAAGAGGGCTTCGAGACAAAGATCTAGGCGTTTGTTTCACCTGAATTGGATAAACGAGCGAAAAGAAAAACTAAAACGAAGATCGGGGCAGAAATCGCGATCGAAAATAATCGCGGAAAAACCCTGGAAAATAAAATGAGACGAACAGGCTAACGAACGAACGTTCGCTGTCTGCGGCTAACTGACGAACAACGTTCGTTAAAACGAATGTATGGACGAACATCCGCTATTTAACTAAACCGTAAAAACCGAACCGATCTGGAAAAAAATTAGATCTATGGTTTCGAAAAAAACCCGATGGTTTTCCCGAGAAAACCGAGTCGGCGGCGGCGGGCGGCTCCGGGGGCGGGGTGACGGAGAGGCGGCAGTGGCGGCGGCGTCGCGGGGCAGCGACGAGGGCGGGTTACGAGGCGGCAGCTGCTAGGGTTTCGGCAGCGGCAGCTTGGGCTGGCGGGGTGCGGGCGTCAGGCTTTAAAGGTCGGCCGAGCACAGTGTCCGGGTCGAACACGGCCCGTTAAGGTCGGTGCAACTTCTTTTTAAAATAATACTAACGCGGAAAAACTAATAAAAGAAATACTAAACAGAGTCCAAAAATCCTGAAATAAATTTTCATGGTCCTCTAATAATATTGCGAACAAAGTGAACATTTATTTGGGCCTCTAATGCAATTTTGAAAAACACATTTTTTTTCTAATTCAAATAGAATAGCAATAAAAGTCCAAATAAAATGCTTATTTAATTTTAATATTTTTCCTCCAATATTTCTTTATTTTGGAGAAGTCGTTTTATCCCCTCTCTTTTATTTTCATATTAGAAATATTCGAAGAGAAAAAATAATTAAAACCAAATGATCCTCTTTTCAAAATTTGAGAAAAACTCAAATATGAAAATAACGAAATCCCCAACTCTCTCCATGGGTCCTTGAGTTGCTTAGAATTTCTAGGATCAACCAAAATACAATAAAATATGATATGCAATGATGACCTATGTATAACAATTCAAATTGAAAATTTGGGATGTTACAAACCTACCCCCCTTAAGATGAATCTCGCCCTCAAGATTCGGGTTGGCTAGAAAATAGGTGCGAGTGGTCCTTCAGTAAGTCTTCCTGTCGTTTCCAGGTGGCTTCATCCTCGGTATGGTGGCTCCACTGAACTTTGCAGAACTTGATAACCTTGTTGCGTGTGACTCGGCTGGCAAACTCGAGCACTAATTTCTCCTCATAAGTCAGATCGTTATCCAACTGAATCGCTTCCAGTGGCACTATATCTCCCAGAGGTATATCAGCCATCTCTGTGTGGCACTTCTTCAACTGGAAAACGTGAAACACATCATGAACTCCTGACAATCCTTCTGGCAACTCCAGCTTGTAAGGAACTTCTCCCATACGTTCCAAAACTTTGTATGGTCCCACAAAACATGGTGCTAACTTTCCCTTAACTCCAAAACACTTAACTCGTCGAAGTGGGGACACACGAAGATATACTCTGTCTCCGACTTTGTAAACTGTCTCTTTGCGTTTAGAATCCGTATAACTCTTCTGCCTGGACTGGGCTACCTTGAGTCTATCGCGAATTAGCTTAACCTTTTCTTCATACTCCTTAATCAAATCTGGTCGAAACAACTGACGGTCTCCAACTTCATCCCATAGCAACGATGTCCTACACCTCCTTCCGTACAAAGCTTTGAAAGGGGCCATCTTCAAACTGGCTTGATAACTGTTGTTGTAAGAGAACTCTGCATACAGCAAATTGTCGTCCCATCTAGATCCATAATCTAGCGCACAATCTCTCAACATGTCCTCCAGAATCTGATTGACTCTCTCGGTCTGTCCATCTGTCTGTAGATGAAAGGCTATACTAAACTCTAGCCTGGTACCCAAAGTTTCATGCAACTGATTCCAAAACTTTGAGGTAAACTGGGTTCCTCTATCTGATACAATGTTCCTCGGAACTCCATGCAGACATACGATTCCTGGTCATGTATATCTTTGCCAACTTAGCACTGGTGTAAGTGGTCTTCACTGGGACAAAATGAGCTACCTTCGTCAACCAATCGACTACAACCCATATCGAGTCATAGCCTGAACGTGTCCTGGGCAATCCTGTGATAAAGTCCATGCCTAGCTTGTCCCACTTCCATTCGGGTATCGACAATGGTTTTAGCAATCCTGCTGGCTTCTGATGCTCAGCCTTTACTCTCTGACATACATCACATACTACTACATACTCTGCAATATCCTTCTTCATTCAGGTCCACCAGAAACTGTCCTTCAAATCCAGGTACATCTTGGTATTCCCTAGGTGAATCGAATATGGCGAATCATGGGCCTCCTGCAGAATCAACTTCCTGATCTCTGGGTCATTAGGCACATATACGCGATCCTCAAACCATAAGGTATCATGCTCATCCTCACGAAATCCTTTAGCATTTCCTTTGCTCATCCTTTCCTTTATCTCGACAATCTATTTATCAGTCTTCTGAGCTTCTCTGATCTTATCCATCAAGGTAGACTGAATTTCCAATGCTTCTACAAAACCTGTCAAAACTATTTCCAAACATAGCTCGCGGAGATCCTCTGCTAACTGCTTCGGTAATCCTCCGGTCATGAGCGTATTGACATGACTCTTGCGACTCAACGCATCGGCTACTACATTAGCCTTTCTGGGATGATAGTGTAACTTCATATCATAATCCTTAATGAGCTCCAACCATCTCCTTAGCCTGAGATTCAACTTCTTCAGCGTGAAGATATACTTCAAACTCTTGTGATCCGTGTATACCTCACAATGGTTTCCGATGAAAAAATGTCTCCATGTCTTCAACGCATGCACTACGGCTGCTAACTCCAAATCATGTGTAGCATAATTTAGCTCATGAGGTTTAAGCTGTCGTGAGGCATATGAAACAACTCGTCCCTCCTGCATAAGCACTGCTCCAAGTCCTCGATGAGAAGCGTCACAATACACTTGATAACCCTTGCGTTGATCTGGAAGAATCAACACTAGGGCCGTAGCCAAACGTTTCTTCAACTCCTGAAAACTGGCCTCACAATCCTCAGTCCATTTGAACTTGGTGTCCTTCTTCAACAATTCCGTCATGGGCTTTGCAATCTTGGAGAAATTCTTGATGAACCTCCGGTAATATCCCGCGAGTCCAAGAAAACTCCGGATATAACATGTCCGAGGAATCCAACTTCCTTCAACCAAAACTCACACTTGTTGAACTTGGCATATAACTGATGTTCCCTGAGCTTCTCGAGAACCAAACGCAAATGCTCCTTATGCTCCTCTTAATTCTTCGAGTAGACCAATATATCATCAATGAACACCACGACGAACTTATCCAAAAACTCCATAAACACCTTGTTCATCATGTTCATGAAATATGCAGGTGCGTTAGTCAGACCAAATGACATAACGGTAATACTCATATAGCCTGTACCTTGTGGTAAAAGCTGTCTTAGGTATATCCATCTCTCGAATCTTCAGTTGGTGGTATCCTGATCGCAGTTTGATCTTGGAAAATACTTTAGCTCCTTGCAACTAGTCAAACAAATCATTGATCATCGGCAGTAGGTACTTGTTCTTGATTGTCACCTCATTCCACGCACGATAATCAACAACCATCCTTAATGATCCATCCTTCTTCTCCACTAGAAGTACTAGAGATCCCCAAGGTGACGAACTTGGGCGAATATAACCCTTATCCAGTGACTCCTTAATCTGCGTCTTGATTCCCTCCAAATCCTGGGTGGGCATATGATATGGTTTCTTAGATATTGGCCCTGTGCCCGGCAAAAGCTCAATCAAAAACATAATGTCTCTATCCGGTGGCATGCCTGGCAACTCCTCTGGAAATACGTCAGGGAAATCCTTCACCACTGGTACTTCCTCCTGTAAGTGCATCTAGTGCCCCTTAGTGATTTTGGTGTATTGAAGACTTATAGGTTAAGGGACTAATGCATTTGTGAGTGTACAAAGGTCTATAAGTCTATGAGGAGTTTGATATTTACAGAGAAAGTCGACCCCTAAAAATGAAGTTCTTCAACTGAAGACTTTGATATTCTGAAGACTTTCTGAAGACTTTGAAAGTGAAGAAATTGGTGTGACCTTGAAGACTTGGTATTCATTTGTGGAACATGAAGCGTGAAGACTTTTGTTTTCATAGTTTCATTTTCTCTTTCTTGAGTCATAGGAAACACCGTACTGTTAAAGGGGGTCGAGGAAATACTAAGGAAAAATTTCCATGTGATGCTCAACTCAAAATCCTACACCTACCAATCCCTTCGAGTGAAGCCTTTGGAAATCTCATACAGTTCAGTCACTTTCTTCAGTGACAGAGACGAAGTTCTTCTGGTCGCTGATGAATTTGTTCTGACTGAGGAGTTAGGAATTCGTCAGTGCGAATTGCCTACACAGTGAGGAACATGATAGCCCTGAGGAATTTGAGAGTCAAATTTTCGACCGTTGCTGTGCTGCGCGCCAGCTGTCCCAAAATATCTTATCCACCTAACGGTCATATCAGACAAGGGCATTTATGTCTTATCATGTCGGGCTGCTCCCTAGGCTATAAATAGCCGCCCCCTACAACCACTAGCTGGTTGGCTGCTCCGAGAGAAACTTGACACTTGTCATTTGAGAGCAACCCATCCTCCGAGGACTTTGAGCGAAAATCATCAAGTGAGGAAAACCCAAAACCAAACCCCTACAAACCCAAAGTGATTGAGCATCACTGAAGAAATTGATCCTGCGTGGATCCGACGCTTGTTACCTTTGAAGACTGTGCTTCTTCCAGACGGTTAGGCATCAAGGTCTAGAGCATCCAAGAGGAATTGTGGATCGCCGAGTGACCAAGTCTGTGAAGGTTTGGAAGTCGCCTGAAGACTTACCACGAGTGATTGGACGAGGTCTGCGTGAACTTAGTTCAAGGAGAATACGGTGAGGACTGGGTGTCCTGAGCTGCGTGCTCAGCGACTGGGTGTCCGGGACTGCGTGTCCTCGAGTTTAAATACTCAGCCGCTCCAACCAGACGTACAACTGAGACAGCAGTTGGAACTGGTCTACCAAATCATTATCTTCACCAACCTAACTGGTTCTATTTCCTCAACCCTTTCATTTCCTCATTACTGTGTTGAGTGTTTGTTCATATCTGTGTTTGAAGACTTTAACTGAAGACTTTCTCAATTTCCTCAGTTCAATTTCTTCAGTCTGTTTGTCTTCATCTTGTGTTATCCTGTGATTACGCTTTCTGTACTCTGTGCTAGTCTTCATTTCATCATGATGACCATGATTGTATTCTGTTATGCTTACTTCTGAGTACTTATTCCGCTGCTAATAGTTCTTCGCTAAGAATTTCCTCACCGGCAAATTCCTCAGTGAAGAATTCATAAAAATCGCCTATTCACCCCCCTCTAGTCGATATAACGCACTTTCAATTGGTATCAGAGCAAGGTACTCCCTTGTTCTGTGTGATTTTGGTTTAACCGCCTGGAGTTTTAGTTATGTCGACTGCAGGTATGATCAAGGTCTCGGCTGGGTGTCCTACCTTTGATGGGACGGACTACCCCTATTGGAAAAACAAGATGTGAATGCATCTCAAGGCAATTGACAACGATCTCTGGTATGTTGTGGAAAATGGTGTTCCCTCTGTCTCACCCTCACTGAACGCTACCGATGTGAAGAGATTCAAGCAACTCGATTCTCAAGCGAAGAATATCATATGTGGCCATCTGAGTAAAGGACAGTATGGAAGAGTGAGTGCTTTGGAAACTGCCAAGCTTATCTGGGATAGGCTATCCAAAGTGAATGAAGGAGTCTCAACTCAGTGTGACTCTCGAGTTGATGTTCTTCGCAATCTCTTCAACCGCTTCAAAATACTCGACAATGAAAATGTTCAACAAACCTTCGATCGCCTCACTGACATCTCAAATGAGCTTCAAGCGCTTGGTGCCACTGACATCACCGACCATGAGGTGGTGAAGAAATTGTTGAGATCGCTTGATTCCTCATTTGATACTCTGGCACTGATGATACAAGAGCGTGCTGACTACAAGTCACTTGATCCTGCCGATATCCTCGAAAGGCTAAATACTCACGAGTTCCAGCTTGCTGAAAAGAGAGATCTCTATGGTTCGAGCTATGGCAAACCACGTGCCCTGAAGGCCAAGGTTGTGTCTGAATCTGAGTGTGAAGACTCTGGTAGTAGCCTTGGAGATCCTGAAGAATTGAGCCAGGAGCTAGCTCTGTTCGTGAAGAAATTCCAGAAGCTCTCAAGACGTGGTCGCTTTGGAAAATCCTCAAGAAGCAGTGATTCCTCATCAAGTGACTATAAGAGAAGGCTATGCCACAAATGCAAGAAACCTGGTCATTATATTCAAGATTGTCCTCAGTGGGAAAAGGAATTGAAGAAGAAGAAAGACAAGGATTATAGTTCTGATGATGCGAAGAAGAAGAAGAAATCGTCAAAATCTTTGTCATCAAAATCCTCGAAGTCTTCATCTCACAAGAAGAGCAGCTCCAAGAAGGCTCGGGCATTCATTGGCAAGGAAATGGACTCTGAAGCTGAATCTGAGGAACATGAGGAAGAGGAGGCGTCTGAAGAATCTGAATCTGGTATGGCGAGTCTGGCCTTCGCTACTGCTTTCGTTAGCAAGTCCATCTTCAACACTGAAGAAACTGACCCCGCCGACAAGCCTGATGAAGATAATGATGACTACGCTCCCACCTATTGCTTCATGGCAAAAGGTGCAAAGGTACTCAAATACACCTCCTCTGAATCTAGTGAAAATGAATCTGATGAGGATCTCAAGCCCAGCTACTCTAAACTTGCTAAGATTGCTATAAAACAACAAAGGGCTTTTGAAAAGGTTCAAAACATGCTAGACAAAAGTGATGATATGTTGGGTGAAGAAATGGATCGCACTAAAGCCCTGACTGAAAATCTTCAGAGACTTCAGTCTAGGTTTGATAACATTCAAAGTCATCATAACACCCTCTTATCTGATCATGAGAAACTTTCTTATGAATTTCTTCAAAGAAAGCAAGATCTTGAGAAGCTAAGAGTGAGTTATGAAGATCTTCAGAAGGAGCGCGATTCATTACTAGCTCAACAAATCAGCGCTTCTCAGGAAGAATTTGTTCCTCCATGCTTAAAGTGCATTGAACGTGAATCTGCTAATTCTTCACCTGAATGTTCAAATGCTTCAACTGTTACAAATTGTTCACCTGCCTTTGCAATCACTAATTCCTCATCTGAGGACATTGCTAGTATCACTGATGATGCAGGGCTGAAGGAATTGTACATGACAGGCATGTACAAAAGCCTCAAAGGGCATCAGATTCTTTGTGATGTGCTTAAAAAGCAGATCCTCAACAGAAAACCCTAGGAAAGAGGGTATCGCCTTTGAGAGGAAACTTAATGCTGATGGAACATATTGGAAGCCTGAGCAGTACCCCAAAACCTCATGGGTTGCTGCAAAGGGACCTCCAGTTGATCCATCTAACTTATCTGGCTTTACATGTGAATCTCCTCATTCTTCTGATGAGTCATTTGACTCCAACTATAAACTGTTCAAAAATCAGAATGGTGAAGTATTTGCTAGATATGTTGGCACTAACTGCAGGAACGGTTCTCCTATGAAGAAAATCTGGGTTCCCAAGAAGTGCCTTGAAAGTCTTCAGGTGAATGTCCTCATGACACCACCAGTGAAGAACAGGAACCCTAGATCAAATTCTTCATATGGATCAAATTCCTCAAATGGATCAAAGTCCTCATATGATTATCATCGTGCTAACAACTCTGTTTCGCAGGGTAGAGCTAAGGGCTATGAATATGTGCATTATTCTTCAAATCATTATGTTCATAAGTCCTTGAAGAATTTCTCAGCTTATTCATATGCTTACCCTAACCCCTCTTATGTGAAACGAAATGGTTTGGCTTCTATGCCACCATTCTCGTATGGTGCTCGCAGAGTGATGAACTCTTTGCCACCCCTTCAGATGTGGGTGGTGAAGAAAAAGAACTAATCTCTTCTGCAGGGTCAGGTCTCTAGACGTGCCTTCACGTCTGAAGAATTTGCTGGGGACCTGACAAAATTGCCTGAAAGGACGCAGGCGAATCATGATGAAATGAACTTTCATTTCACACGTCCTCCTACTGCTATACCTGTTTACTGCTTAATGAAATTCATCTGAGGAACTTGATGTCATATTCTTCATTGACGAAGCATATGAGATTGTAAGTTACACTAATTCATCTGCAGGATGATTAACCCAAAACCACTGAATGGGTCCTCGATAGTGGATGTACAAATCACATGACTGGTGACAAGAATCTTTTGATGGATGCTCCCTTATCACCGTCACATCTGAATCATATCATCTTTGCTGACAAAGGCAAAAGTCAGGTATTGGGTCTTGGTAAGGTTGCGATCTCTAAGGATAAACACATGGACAAAGTCATGCTTGTTGAGTCCTTAGGATACAACCTCATGTCAGTCTCAATGCTTTGTGATCTTGATATGGTTGTTGTCTTTGGCAAGGATCGCTGTGTTGTGATTATGGAAGCTGACAATTCCAAAGTCTTCAAAGGCTTTAGGAGAGGAGATTTGTATATTGTTGATTTCTCTACAGGACCACAACCAGCCGTGTGTCTACTTGCAAAAGCTTCAGAAGGCTGGCTATGGCATCGACGACTTGGTCACATAGGCATGAGGAATTTGCACACGCTTGTGAAGAAGAAGCATGTCATTGGCATTGAGAATGTCAAATTCCTCAAGGATCACTTATGCGGAGCCTGTGAAGCTGGAAAAATGACCAAGGCCAAGCATCCAGCAAAGACTATCATGACCACTACTCGTCCATTCGAATTGCTTCACATGGACCTCTTCGGACCTAATCATTACTCAGCAGTTACTAATGATGCATCTCTATATGGTTTTGTCATTGTTGATGATTACTCTCGATATACATGGGTACACATTGTTACTTACAAACATGAAGTGCAGGAAGTCTTCAAACGTTTTTCCTCGAGGGCTTCAACCAACTTTGGTGTGAAGATCAAGCACATCAGAAGTGACAATGGAACTGAGTTCAAGAATTCCGGTCTTGATGACTATCTTGATGAACTTGGTATTACTCATGAGTTATCTGCTCCCTATACTCCTCAGCAAAATGGCGTCGTGGAGCGCAAGAACAGAACTCTTGTTGAGATGGCTCACACTATGCTTGATGAATACAAAACGCCTCATCGTTTTTGGATTGATGCAATTGATACTGCATGCCACATCATCAACAGAGTATATCTTCACAAACTCTTCAAGAAGATGGCCTATGAACTCCTCACTGACAAGAAACCCAATGTGAGTTATTTCAAAGTCTTCGGTGCCAAATGTTGGATTAGAGATCCTCACCACAATTCTAAATTTGCACCGAAAGCACATGAAGGTTTTATGCTTGGTTACGGAAAGGACTCGCACACCTACAGAGTCTTCAACATTGTTCTTCACAAGATTGTTGACACTGTAGATGTGCGGTTCGATGAAACTAATGGCTCGCAAAGAGAGCACCTACCTTCTGTGTTAGATGAACCAGCACCTGAGGATTCTATCAAGTTCAAGGCAACTGAGGATGTCATTCCTACTGAAGAATCTGCTGAAGAATTTATTCCAGTTCATGAAGAACATCGAGCTGATGCACCTGAAGAAAATGCTGAGGAAAATGGTGCTGAAGAAAATGCTGATCAAACTCCTCAGCGAGAACCAGCTCATCCTCGCATTGCAAAAGAAGTGCAAGTGGAGAAGATCATCGATGACATTAGAGCACCAGGTCCTCTCACACGCTCAAAAGCTTCACATTTATCTAACTTTTGTGGGCACTATGCTTTTGTCTCTACCACAGAGCCCACTAAGGTAGATGAAGCATTCTTGGAGCCGGAGTGGATTCAGGCTATGCAAGAAGAATTACATCAGTTCGAGCTCAACAATGTCTGGGAACTGGTCAAACGTCCAGATCCTCGCAAGCATAATATCATTGGCACAAAGTGGATCTACCGCAACAAGCAAGATGAAAATGGCCTTGTGGTGAGGAATAAGGCACGACTGGTAGCTCAAGGCTACACACGGGTTGAAGGAATTGATTTCGATGAAACTTTTGCACCTGTTGGTAGACTTGAGGCTATTCGCATATTACTTTCTTATGCTAACCATAATAATATTATCTTACAACAAATGGATGTGAAAAGTGCATTCCTCAATGGTAAGCTTGAGGAAGAAGTATATGTTGCTCAACCCCCAGGTTTTGAAGATCCAAAGAATCCTGACAAAGTCTTCAGACTTAATAAGGCCCTCTATGGCCTCAAGCAAGCCCCTCGGGCGTGGTATGATACATTGAAGGAATTCTTCGTGAAGAATGGCTTCACACCCGGTTCACTCGACCCTACTCTCTTTACTAAATTTTATGATGGTGAACTGTTTGTGTGCCAAATATATGTTGATGATATTATCTTTGGCTGTACTAACCAACGTTATAGTGATGAATTTGCCTATATGATGAGTGAAGAATATCAAATGTCTATGATGGGAGAGTTGAAATTCTTCTTAGGTCTTCAAATTCGTCAACAATGCAATGGCATATTCATATCTCAGGAGAAATACCTCAAAGATGTACTGAGGAAATTCGGCATGCAAGATTGCAAAGGCGTCAAAATTCCTATGCCCACAAATGGCCATCTATGCACTGATGAAAATGGTATTGACTTCGATCACAAGGTATACCGCTCCATGATTGGTTCTTTATTGTACTTATGTGCATCTATGCCAGATATAATGCTTAGTGTTTGCATGTGTGCCCGATTTCAAGCTGCACCGAAGGAATCACACCATAAGGCTGTGAAGCATATTCTTCGATATCTAGCTCACACACCAACACTAGGATTATGGTACCCCAAGGGCTCTGCTTTTGATCTCATTGGATATTCTGACTCTGACTATGCTGGTGATTGTGTGGACCGCAAGTCAACTTCTGGCACTTGTCATTTCCTCGGACGATCTTTGGTCTGTTGGTCCTCGAAGAAACAGAACTGCATATCACTGTCTACTGCGGAAGCTGAATACATTGCTGCTGGCTCTTGCTGTGCTCAACTGCTTTGGATGAAGCAAACACTCAAGGACTATGGCGTCAACGTGAAGAATATGCCTCTCCTCTACGACAATGAGAGTGCCATCAAGATTGCTCACAACCCAGTTCAGCACTCGAAGACAAAGCACATTCAGATTCGTCATCATTTTCTTCGTGATCATGTGTTGAAGGGCGACATCTCCATCGAGCATGTGAAGACTGAAGAACAGCTAGCTGATATTTTCACTAAGCCCTTGGAAAAGAAGAGATTTAGCAAGTTGCGGTGTGAGCTAAATATCTTAGAATCTTCGAATGTTCTTTAAAAAGGACACACATCCTAACACTTATGCAAAATTGATGACTTAGATGTGCAACACGTGAAGAAACATTTTTCTTCAATCAATGAAGAATAACACTCTAAGTGTGAAGAAATTAATGAAGAATTTGATTCTCAGAACCCTACGACAATTGTACGCGGTGTCTGAAATCATCATTCTTATACGGTGGGTCACGCCACCACAAAAAGTTGAAAATCTTCAATTTGAGTTTTTCCTCAGTTTTGAAATTCTTCAGTTTTTCAAAATCTTTAAATTTTCAAAATCTTCACTGTTTCCTTCGTTTTTCTTCATTGGCTATATATATATATACATACATACATACATACATACATATATATATATATATATATATATATATATATATATATATATATATGAGTTTATGTCCTCTACAGCATTCACTTATAGCTATTTCTTCAAGTTGTTTTTTCTGCTAAGTGAATGTGATCGGACCCTTCCCCCTCTATGCTATACTCAACCCAATCTATTCACAAATTCTTCATGTGCGTTCTATTTGAAACTCGTTCAAAATCTTCACTGTGTCCTTGTCAGCTGAAGAAATTGCGAACGAAACTTTAAAACAAATCTTATCCTAATTTTCGGTTTTGCCGCTCAAACCGTTCCGCATCCCATGATGCATTATTTTATTCACCCACGATCGTACACGATCTCCATTACACAGTACGTGGGTGACACATGTCGTGAGAAGGAGAATGGTCAGGGGCTCGTTCGTCCTAAATCTTCGGGCAAACAGTTTTTCACTGCCTCTATAAATACCCCTCTCTCCATCCTCACTTCTTTTACTCCGCTCGAGCTCCTCAAACCCTAGTGCCACTGCTACTCCATCGTCGCCGGTGAGGAAGAGCTTCGCTGCCTCGACCTCGCCGCCGTCGTACTCACACCGACTGCGGAAATCTTCACTCCGCCGCCGCCGTAGCTGTCTTCCTCCGCCAAGTTAGGGCGTGGAAGATCTGAACAGACGAGCTTCACATCTACAACACCCAGTTCGTCGTGTTCTTCATTTGGGGTAATTAAAAGTTACTTTTACTGCCCTCGTTGATCCGAAATTTTACAATACAAAGTCTTCAAAGGTGTTTATTCTTCAAATCTTCACACATATGAACACCTCACACATCATATGATCTTGAACTGTTTCTCTAAGCAATCATTTTCTTCAAGATTCCCTAATTGTGTGGATCTTCGATCTGTACAACTCTGAAACCTAAGACAAGAATGCTTAGTGAAATTCCTCAAGGTTCATCTGGTCAAATTCCTCAAAACTTGTTCTTTTTGAAAAACCTTCTGAGAACGCATATGACCTCTCCGAATTCCTTGCACCTGTACTCTGTTCACAGGTACTCATGTCTGCTGCTGAATCACTAGGTTCTCATCAACTTAACTCATTTGCAGCGTTCCTCGAAGAAAAACTGCATACTTCTTCAGAGAACTCAATTGTTCAAATTCCTCAACTGAAGAATATGGCAGACGGTAAGAGGCCGCAGAAAGGAGGAAAGAAACCTGAGGTTATGACTGCGTTTGAAATCCCTGAGGAAATTTATGCTGGCTATTGCACACCTGATGAAGCAAAATTTGGCAAAGAAAACAAAAATCAGCGCAAGGTGCGCATTCAGAAGATTGAACGGAGATGGGCAAGGGAATGGAGGGAATACAGATATGTGACTCCAAAGTACATGAGGAAATTCGCCCTCAATCCTCCATGCCCAAGAGCTTCATTGGCACCTGGCCAAGTAGCTAACCCCACAAGCATCAAACGTGGTGAGGACTTTCCCGAAGAATGGGCTAAGCGCCAAGCTAAATTGGCAAGACAAGCCAAGGAGGTAGTGAAGAAATTCAATGAGGATTCTTCCACTGCTACTGCTACTGAGGCCTCGGTCAAACCGAGGAAATCCATGCCAAAGAAGCCTGCTCGTAAGCCAAGTGCTTCACCAACAGCGCCCTCACGGCCAAGTTCCTCAGCAATGCCCTCACGGCAAATTCCTCACACTGCTACTGCTCCACCAAAGTCCTCAACAGCTCCTTCAAAGTCCTCAGCTCATGTGCATCTGGCTACATGTCAAAGGACTGCTGGCTTCTCCATTGCCTCTGGTGTCTTAGCAAGTTCCTCAGCTGCACCAAAGTCTTCATCTAGCCCGACTCTGCTGAAGACTAAGGCCACAGCTGGACGAGGTCCTCGGCCAAGTCCCAAGAAGAAACAGGTCGCCTTCCAAGAGCCACCTGAAGATGATGAAGCTTCTGATGATGAACTTGCAGAAATCATCAGGGACCGCCAAGAAAGGGCCGCTAGAGCCAAAGGCACATTTGTGCCTCTGTTGTTGGATCCGAGGAAAATCCTCGATTATATTGATATCTGGCACAAGGATCCAAACACCCCTATGCATGATCTTCATCTGACCCCTGGACAAAGTCATATGTTGACCCATTTCATCACTGAAGAGAAATGGAAGTTTGAAAAGGCAAGAGAGATTAAGAAAGCTCAATACAGAAAGGAGAAGTTCCTGAAGAAAAACATTGTCAAAATGACACCTGAGGAACTTCTCAAGGTCCAGACTGAAATTCAAGACCTCAGCAAAAACTTCGATGCTTATTATGCTGATTGGCAAGGAGCCAAGGTCAGATTCGTCAACCTGACGAAGAAATTCACCAATGTTGCAGCCCCAACGCAACATGAAATTCCTCAGGCTGGAGCCTCAGCTCAGCCAACTGAAGAACATGCCAGCACCACTGATGACTTTCAGCCTGCTGAAGAAAATGCCAGTTCCAGGATTGATGATCCCATTCCAGCCGCTAAAGAAATTGCCAGGGCATCCACTAGTGGTGCGCCTGAAGAAACTGAACAAGACAGGGCAACTGCATCAGTTGCGCCTGAGGAAAATCAACCAGATTCCTCAGCTCCTCCTGCGCCAACACCAACTCCAATTCTTCCATCTGACTTTGATGTGAAGAAAACAAGGCTGTAGAACGAGCTGCTGTGAAGAAACGGAAAGCATCAGCTGCGTCAAATTCTTCGGCTGCGAAGAAAATGAAGCCAATGACCAGCTCCTTTGAAAATCCAATTGATGTTGTTCCTATTTCCTCAATTCCATCAAAGGACCTTGTTCCTTTTGGAGAAGACTATGAGATCCCAAGCGGATCTGATGAAGAAAATCATTCTGCCGCTTCGTCAGAGCAGCTTGATGAAGAAATTGAAGTGGACGCAATCCCTTCAACCCCAGTCATTTCATCACCTATGCCTCAGTTCACAGCTGAAGAGGCCGGTGTTGAGGAACTTGAAGAAGATGTGGATATTGGAAGTACAACGCCAGTGATGAACGATGACTTTTGGGAAAGTCAGCATCCCAATACTCCTCTCTTTACCCCGATCCAACAGATTCCTCAGTTCCCTGCACCAACAGTTCAAATGGGCTCTGAAGAAACTCATCCCACTTCATCTGTCCATGAAGAAATTCCAGCCACTAGTGCTGATGAACCTGCTGCTGCTGATCCTCAGACTGCACCTGTTGAGGAACAAGAAATTCCTCAGCCTGAAGAACCTGAGCTCGCAATTCCTGAGGTGGTGATGCAACTCACTGACACCCCTCTACCAAAGCCAAAGAATCCGTTCTCAAGCAAACAGAAGTTCAAGGCTGAAGACTTCTTCAGCGAGCACATATTCTTCACTGATTACAATCCATATGATTCTGCTCGCATAAGGAAGAGGCGTTTCTGGACTGCCAGCCAAGCCAATTTCTATTCCTCAGTGCTTTTCAATAAAGACAAAGTCTTCGATCATGCTCATATTCCTCATGTGGACATGGAGTCTCTGCCAGGCTTCACGCCAGTCCTCAGTGTTATTCACGATGCAGGACTACTAAATTTCTGCACGGACATTTGCGATTGGAATGAAGAACTCATTCTTCAGTTCTATGCGACACTGCATATCACTGGAGACGCTGAAGATGTCAACTCATGGGTGTTGGACTGGATGACTGAAAACACTCACTACAAGGCACCGGCAACTGAATTGCTTCATGTCCTTCCTCTCGATCCTCCCCATGACAGTGCACATTGCATCTACAACAAAACAGAACTTTCAAATCACTATATGCAAGTGCTTATGAAGCCTTTGAAGCCAAGGCAGGCCCCACGAACCAGATTCCTCGTCAAGGAATTACTCTATGTGCCTCGGACTGTCTATCAAATTCTGACGAAGACAATGAGTCCTATCAAAGGCCACGACTCAAATGATAAAGAAGTCGTTGGCATCATGAAGAATATGCTTTTCAACATCATTCATGGCATTCCCGTCAACTTCCATGATTTCTTCATGAGGACTCTGGCCAATATTGCTATGTCACCATTCGAGCTGAAGCCCTATGCTCCTTGGATTATGAGATTCATCAGGGCAAGATCTTCACTGAATTACAAAGCTGACACTCTGAACCACGGTAGCTACTTGCCTCCCATTGAAGTCCTCAAACGGATAGTTCCATCAGCTGATGATAAAGGCAAGGCCGCTGCTGTGATCGATGAAGGCATTCGTCCATTGGATGGTTAATTTTGCAAGGCTGCATCTTACTCTACCAATGACGATTCTGCCACACATGACTCTGCCGCAAATACCTCAGCCAAGCAAAATCCTCAAGCCACAGCACCCAGGGTGATGACTGACCGTGAGTTATTCCTCAGTCTTCATCAGAAGGTTGATCGCAATCACAAATGGGTAAAGCGTCAGTTTGGTGCACTTCTTCACAATATGACCTCAACACACAATGCAGTGAAGAAGAACCAATACTACCTTCATGAAACCTTCAACCGCACCTGGGCTGTCCTCAATCATGTCTATAGCGCTGAAGAACTGAAGACTATGGGTCTCAAGGATGAATTTGACTGGTCTGCACCTCCTCCGAAGAAATTCAAGAGGGTCAAAATTCCTCCACTGGTGGCCAGCTCTTATTCTTCATCGCGTGATACTGATGAGTATGAAGATTTGGACGACACTGCGGCAGGCCCTGCTACAACAAACAACCCCGACAACGCTGGCGCTCCTCCATCGACTTGAAATTCTTCAGGGGCGTTAGTCCTCAGTTTCAATCCTTTTGGTCATTTGATGAAAAAGGGGGAGAAATCTGAGTTAGTCTTCAAGCGGGTCTATTATATGGGCAATAATTTGTGTTAAGTTACAACTCTCGTTCTTCTGAAACTTTTATTGGATCGAGTTGTAATCTTAAACCCGATGGTGCTCTGATGCTTTTGATGCACTAAGCTCTGATACTTTTGTTGCATTATACTTTGCATGCTTATTCCTCGTTAATGACATTGCACGCATGCTGAATCTCATCAAGCACCATATTTCATCATGCATTTCAGATTCTTCATATTATATATCAAATGCGTGTATGAATTACAAGATATAGGGGGAGATCTCCATGATTCAACTCTTCAAATGTGCATTGCCTCAAAAGCAAATTCCTCACTATGCACATCTTCAGGGGGAGTTCTTCTATATCTTGCAATCAAATTCCTCAATATCAGTATATACACTTCATATGTTTATCCCCGTTGAAAACTTAACCTATGTTGTCATCAATCACCAAAAAGGGGGAGATTGTAAGTGCATCTAGTGCCCCTTAGTGATTTTGGTGTATTGAAGACTTATAGGTTAAGGGACTAATGCGTTTGTGAGTGTACACAGGTCTATAAGTCTATGAGGAGTTTGATATTTACAGAGAAAGTTGACCCCTAAAAATGAAGTTCTTCAACTGAAGACTTTGATATTCTGAAGACTTTCTGAAGACTTTGAAAGTGAAGAAATTGGTGTGACCTTGAAGACATGGTATTCATTTGTGGAACATGAAGCGTGAAGACTTTTGTTTATGTAGTTTCATTTTCTCTTTCTTGAGTCATAGGAAACACCGTACTGGTAAAGGTGGTCGAGGAAATACTAAGGAAAAATTTCCATGTGATGCTCAACTCAAAATCCTACACCTACCAATCCCTTCGAGTGAAGCCTTTGGAAATCTCATACAGTTCAGTCACTTTCTTTAGTGACAGAGACGAAGTTCTTCTGGTCGCTGATGAATTTGTTCTGACTGAGGAGTTAGGAATTCGCCAGTGCAAATTGCCTACACAGTGAGGAACATGATAGCCCTGAGGAATTTGAGAGTCAAATTTCAGACCGTTGCTGTGCTACGCGCCAGCTGTCCCAAAATATCTTATCCACCTAACGGTCATATCAGACAAGGGCATTTATGTCTTATCATGTCGGGCTGCTCCCTAGGCTATAAATAGCTGCCCCCTACAACCACTAGCTGGTTGGCTGCTCCGAGAGAAACTTGACACTTGTCATTTGAGAGCAACCCATCCTCCGAGGACTTTGAGCAAAAATCATCAAGTGAGGAAAACCCAAAGCCAAACCCCTACAAACCCAAAGTGATTGAGCATCACTGAAGAAATTGATCCTGCGTGGATCCGACGCTTGTTACCTTTGAAGACTGTGCTTCTTCCAGACGGTTCGGCGTCAAGGTCTAGAGCATCCAAGAGGAATTGTGGATCACTGAGTGACCAAGTCTGTGAAGGTTTGGAAGTCGCTTGAAGACTTACCACGAGTGATTGGACGAGGTCTGCGTGACCTTAGATCAAGGAGAATACGGTGACGACTGGGTGTCCTGAGTTGCGTGCTCAGCGACTGGGTGTCCGGGACTGCGTGTCCTCGAGTTTAAATACTCAGCCGCTCCAACCAGACGTACAACTGAGACAGCAGTTGGAACTGGTCTACCAAATCATTGTCTTCACCAACCTAACTGGTTCTATTTCCTCAACCCTTTCATTTCCTCATTACTGTGTTGAGTGTTTGTTCATATCTGTGTTTGAAGACTTTAACTGAAGACTTTCTCAATTTCCTCAGTTCAATTTCTTCAGTCTGTTTGTATTCATCTTGTGTTATCCTGTGATTACGCTTTCTGTACTCTGTGCTAGTCTTCATTTCATCATGATGACCATGCTTGTATTCTGTTATGCTTACTTCTGAGTACTTATTCCGCTGCTAATAGTTCTTCGCTAAGGAATTTCCTCACCGGCAAATTCCTCAGTGAAGAATTCATAAAAATCGCCTATTCACCCCCCTCTAGTCGATATAACGCACTTTCACCTCCTGTACAACTCCTGATAAGGAATTTACTTGAGTCCTCTTCGGCACATGCCGGGATACATACTTAATCCTTCTTCCTTCTGGGGTGATGAGCATAATCGACTTACTGGCACAGTCAATGTTCCCTCCATACTTTGATAACCAATTCATGCCTAATATTACATCCACCTTGTGATTCCAATACTATTAGGTCTGAGGGGAACACGTAGTTACCAATCCTTAATGGTAACCGATCGCACCATAGGCTAGCCATATACTCAGCTCCTGGCGAGGTTACTAACATGGGTGACCTAAGGGCTTGGGTTGGCAAGTTATACTTATCCACAAATCCCCTTGATATGTATGAATGTGATGCACCAGTATCAAAAAGAACGATTGAAGTAAATGACTTAACCAAAAACTTACCTATAACTGCATCGGGTTGCGCTTCAACCTCCTCCACGCTAACGTGGTTCACTTGTCCCCTGTTGAAAGGGTTAGGCTTCTTCCCAAAGCTTCCATTGCCATTTCCATTCTTTGCTTCAGAACACTCCGTGGCGTAATGTCCATTCTTCCCGCACTTGAAACAAGTAATGTGACTTAGATCCTTCTTGGCGGGCGTTGCTGGGTTGGAACGGTTCTGGCCGTTGCTTCCTCCATTCCCATTCCCATTCTTGGGGCCACTATGGTTATGCAAACTTCCTCCATGAGAATTATGGCCTCCATGGTTGTGGTGAATGTGTCCTCTCGAGTTCGGGGTAAAACAAAGCCTCTGCTAAGCTCCTGAATTGTACTTCCCTTGTCCATACTTCCTCTTGCGGCTGTCTATCTGTTGCTGCTTCCCTTCAATCATAAGAGCTCTATCTACCAACTCATCGTAGTTGTTGAATGTTGCCACCATCAACTGCATGCTCATCTCATCATTTAGTCCTTCCAGAAACTTCTCCTGCTTAGCGGCATCTGTAGCTACGTCATCAGGGGCATAACGCGTTAACTTACTAAAATCATCCACATACTGACCCACTATGTGTCCTCCTTGGCGCAAGTTGCAGAACTCGCGCTTCTTCATGTTCATAGCTCTAGCTGAAACATGGGCAGTGCGGAAAGCCTGCTGAAACTGATCCCATGTAACAGTGTCAATGGGGTAAGTGGTTGTGAAATTCTCCCACCATAATGCTGCGGGTCCATCAAGCTGATGTGTGGCAAAACGCACTCTCTCCGCATCTGCGCATCCTGCAATGATCAGCTCCCTTCCAATCTTGCAGAGCCAATCATCTGCAACAATCGGCTCGGTGCTACTAGAGAACGCTGGCGGATTCAGCCTTAGAAAACGGGCTAAGTGATCAACAGGTGGTGGTGGTGGGTTGTTGTTGTTGTTGTTCCCCTGGTTCTGATTCTGGACTAGTAGCTACATCAAAGTATTCTGCTGCTGGATCAACTGAGTGAGCTCCGGTGGGAAAGCAAATCCATTGTCACGTCTCGGAGACATCTGATGGGTTTAGAAAAGGTGAGAAAATAGAATAGAATGAGGTCTAAAGGGAAAACACTACCCATATGCACATGAGACAAACACAATCATATCACTTCAATCAATTCAAGCAAGGGCATACAATTAGTCTATCTATCGTTACAAAAGTGCTCAGACTATACTATATACATAGGGAAATTCTACTACTGATATGGTGGTCGACTAGAAGTTTTAATCGGTGGAAGACTCCATGATATCCGCTCCAGCTTCATAAACATAGTCATCATCGCTATCGTCGGGGTCTGAGTCGGTGTCGTCGTTGATGATGTAGTCCCCTGAAAAAATGTCCTTGGAATCGCCGTCATCTCCTCCTGGCACGGGGTCTCCCATGAATACTCCTAGCTTCCTCGTCAGGTCGTCATTCTTCTCCATGAGTATCGTCATTTCCTCCTCATATCCGTCGCGTGTAGACTTGAGTTCTTCCTCCAGCTCCGTGATCCTGGTCATTGCCTTCTTCAGATCTATCATGCCTGCGCACATCTGGTTCTCCTGGCGACGAATGTGCTGGTTTAACTCCTGGATGAAAGCTGCAATGGACCTATCCCTCCTGGTGCTGATCATCTCCCATTGCTCATCTCGGCGCCCACATATCTGGTAGATAGTATCTTTGAGATCCTTGTGATAAACTTCTCCAATGCGTCCCATGGTGATGTGGGCTGCCATGCTCTTTCCTAGACTTCAGGTTGGTGCATCAAAGGAAAACTCTATGGGCTCAGTGACTGGCATGAACGTCCTTCCTGGAACTTGAACTCGTATCATCCAATACTCCTCTTCTGGTAAAGTGGCGATGTAGGTTCCAGTGAAGCTTGGTATTCCAATATTCAGATACCTAGTAACTTCCTTCATGTGTCGTCCAAAAGGGTGTCTTCATTCGATTGTGTAAACTTGTTCCTTGAGTCCGCCATCCTATAGAGTAGAAAAGGGAGAGGAGTCAGAAATGAGTAGAGAAGAGTGACCTATGGTTTTAGCATAGTGGTCGTGTCCTACAGTCAGCGTGTGCTCTGATACCATCTGGTAGCGACCAGAACTCAAACAGTCTAGTTTATGTGCATCAGTGTCATCCCTAGATCGGTAATTCTGCCACACACAGTACTTGAGGATTTATAATAGAGTTTCAATCACACACTTATTACATCGAATGTCTCAAAAGAGAACTTATTACAATAATATGGCTTAAGGCCATCTAAAAACGATAACAGCAGAAGGCTTGGAAGATAAAGTGAGTCCATCAACTCCAACGGCATAGCTAAGTGAACGACAACGACCTATGGCACCTTACTCGTCGTCTGAAAAGTCTGCAACATGAAATGTTGCAGCCCGAAACGGGTCAGCACATGGAATATGTTGACAATGTAACACATAGAGTAATGAACAGAATAAATGCTATCACTACATGCATATATGGCTGGTGGAAAGCTCTATGGTTACAGTTTTGCATAAAGCCAATTTTTCCCTACAACAAAGGAATAAATTTTATTTAACTATCATGGTGGTTGTTAAACATTGAGAAGGTTCCTCCAACTCAATCCCAATTAATCATCATCATTAAATCCCAATCAAATTAATTTAGAGTGATGAGATCAACATGATAATCCAAGAATCTAGATACTCAAGATGTCCATAACCGGGGACATGGCTAACCATGAATAGTTAGTACACTCTGCAGAGGTTTGCGCACTTTTCCTCACAAGACACAATCTCCTCCGTTTGATTTCTCGCACTACATGATGTTTGAGAAACGGTTGACCGAGACACAGTCTTTTAGAAGCACTAACTCTTTACTCTGGGTAGACAGTACCACCTACCTCCCCTACATCTGCTAGTCTACCACTGAAAGAGGTCGCACAACATACTCAACTATGCCAGAGCCCATATTGGCTTGTGGCTGCACACGGAAGTTTCTAGCATGAATAATCTTATGATCCCTTTGAGCTTGGGTGGCGAACCGTAGGATAATCACACAGGTACTCCGGGATATCCTAGGACAACACTGGATTCTCCAGGTGCCCTAATAACCACTGGGTACCCTAGGATGCCTCAACCAATCCACCCAGATATGTATTTAAGTAGCCACCTTAAGTTAACCATTAATTGACAATACTCACATCTGTCATGGATACACTCACCCAATCCACGTCTACGAGCATAGCATAGCAATATGAGCATAATGTAGAAGTAAGTCCCAAAGGTTTGATAATAAAAGGGCAATAGGTTCTACCTCATCATCTACTTCCCAAACCCACATGTTATTCAGATCCTAACCATGCAATGTTTGAGGGTTGAGACTAATGCATAAAAACTGGGTAATAAGATCAAAGTGTTACTTGCCTTCCTGATGATCTGCAAAACCTAGAGACTCGTATTAGCACGCTTCGCACTTCGGGTATTCTATCACAAACAAACAATAACATACATAAGCACTCAGCTAGAAGCACGGGTAAAACTCAAATAAGACATCTAACCAGAAAGTTCAACTGAAGAACTCCGGTTTGCAAAAAGAATCTAATCAAACGGAACAACGAAACTCAAACTACGAAAGAAACAAGATTCGTTTATTAATCTGGACTAAAGTGAAATTTTACAATACCAAAATCTTGTTCAAGTTGGTTAAACAGAAAGAGGGCTTCAAGACGAAGATTTAGGCGTTTGTTTCACCTGAATCGAATAAACGAGCGAAAAGATAAACTAAAACGAAGATCAGGGCAGAAATCGCGATTGAAAATAATCGCGAAAAAACCCTGGAAAATAAAACGAGACGAATAGGCTAACGAACGAACGTTCGCTGTCTGCGGCTAACTGACGAACAATGTTCGTTAAAACGGACGTACGGATGAACGTCCGCTATTTAACTAAACCCAAAAAAACCAAACCGATCTAGAAAAAAAACTAGATCTAGGGTTTTGAAAAAAAAAACGACGATTTTCCCGAGAAAACCGAGTCGGCAGCGGCGGCTACCTCGGCGGCGGCGGGATCGGCGGTGGCGGGCGGCTACCTCGGCAGCGGTGGGGTGACGGAGAGGCGGCGGGGGGCGGCGGCGGCGGCGTCGTGGGGCGGCGGTGGACGACGGCGGCGGCGGCGGCGTCGTGGGGCGGCGGTGGACGACGGCGGCGGCGGCGGCGGCGGGTTACGAGGCGGCGGCGGCTTGGGCTGGCGGGGAGCGGGCGTCGGGCTTTAAAGGCCGGCCGGTCGTAGTGTCCGGGTCGGACACGGCCCGTTAAGGTGGGTGCAACTTTTTTAAAAAAATAATTTTGACGCTGAAAAACTAATAAAAGAAGTACTAAATGGAGTTCAAAAATCCTAAAATAAATTTTCATTGTCCTCTAATAATATTGCGGACAAAGTGAACATTTATTTGGGCCTCTAGTGCAATTTTGAAAAATGCATTGTTTTTCCTAATTCAAATAAAATAGCAATAAAAGTCCAAATAAAATTCTTATTTGATTTTAATATTTTTCCTCCAATATTTCTTTATTTTTGAGAAGTCATTTTATCCCCTCACTTTTATTTTCATATTAGAAATATTCGAAGAGAAAAATAATTAAAACCAAATGATCGTCTTTTCAAAATTTGAGAAAAACTCAAATATGAAAATAACGAAATCCCCAACTCTCTCCATGGGTCCTTGAGTTGCTTAGAATTTCTAGGATCAACCAAAATGCAATAAAATATGATATGCAATGATGACCTATGTATAACATTCCAAATTGAAATTTTGGGATGTTACATCTCGACAAGAACATGACGACGATCGTCAACGTGCGTATATTTTTTTATCACCAGGGCGTACACATGAAACTATATAAATGCAAAAGAGAACATTTTCTTTCTTCACTTGATCAGCACCGTGAGGAAACTGCTTTTCCTTCACCTCTTGTAGTTCAAAGTTTCCTCAACAGATTCAGAAAACCCACCGATTCCTATGTGTCTGTAGGTTTGCATGACGGAGGCTGGATCAATTCTGTATTACCCCGTTGGTTCTCTGATTCTTCTTTGTTTCTATATCTCAGTGCGAATCAGTTGGCAGAATGGTCAATGAGCATATCTGAAGTGATATCATATCAGGCAGCCTGTATTGGTTCGTGCAGTGACAAGTGGGAAGAGAAATTGGGGCATGATCTGATTGATGGGCTTAAAGAAGGATTCGCATCCCGCCTTTTCTCTGTTATTATATACTATGTGGTCGGTATGGATTTGTGAGCACACTTGGCACAGAAACTTAACTGCGTAGAGAGCAGGAACTAGAACATCTGTTCGACCTCCTATGTTTTTCTTTTTGTGTGGGGGAAAAGGATTACAGTCATCAGGAATATGATTATAGTCAACAATGACACTCTGACAAACTTGAGAATAGAATCTAATCCCTGGACTTGAATACAGCCAGCAGTGATTTTGATTTTCTATAAGATCTGTATACGCACTTAGAAAAATCTGGTACAGAAGTAAGAATGTGAAAAATGCTGACAAGAGGAAGACCATGACTTGGAAGACCATGATTTATATATATGGGCAGGAATTTTCCTCCTAGTCGAACAATATCGAACAATACGCATTATAGTGGTGGCAGTTGAATGCAAGCAGCCTTATAGATCTGCGCAAAGCTCTTCTATACCTACATATTTTAGACCCATCTCTTCAGTGTTCTTCTAATACCTCATCTAAATTATGCGTGCGACTCCTTTGTCGTATACTCAATTGTCACAGAGTCCAAATATAATCTATTCCCTTAAAAAGGTCTCACAGTAAAGGACCCTTTTATACTGGCAGCACTGAACTTTCACACCATTCATCCTTGTGGAATGCTTGCCTCACGTCCTGCATGACAACAATGTTAAATCGATGAAGGTAGCTGCATCACATGAATATGTCAAATTTTAGTTGAGCTATTTATCATAATGGTTGCATGCTTGAAGATATTCCAATGGTTTTTGAAAATAATGAGACGAAGTTGTATTAGTGTGAATTATATGGTTAGTACAAAGCATTACACTGCTGCAACTCTGCCATAGTATGCATCTAAACAAGCATTCCTATCTAAAATAGGTACACATTTGCTGTCTCGACGAGGCCAATCCGGTTGGGCCTACATTTCAATTTTCAGTAATTGCTTAGGTAGTCCATGTTTGTTGGTGCACATGTCTTAGGCATGCAGTTCCACTGTCTAACCCGAATGATCCTTTATGGCAATATACTGCACGTATGTAAAAATGGATAATGACTCACACAGATGTCAGAAGTAAAAACATTATCACTCCTGCAGTTGAATTCATCTAGAGCTCTGCCATCGCCAAGTCTGGAAGAGATGAGATGACCCATGCTCTCTCGACCAGAACACGAAGTTAACTTGTCGTGTGTGTGTTATTTATCGCGCAAAAGCGAGTTGTCTCGTTTTTCACTTGATCAGCCCCGTGGGGAAACTGCATTTCCTTCACCTCCTGTTGTTTAAAGTTTCTTCTAGAGATTCAGAGAACCCACCGATTCCTAAACATCCGTAGTCTGGAACGGGGGTGGCACCTGGATCAAACGTGAGCGAACCTCTTACTTGGCCGTGAACAAGCAACTGATACAGGGAAGTGGGAACGTGCTGCGGCTGCACTGGAAATTATCGAGGACTGCTTCTTCTTTGACAGCTTTTGCCCCTAGGCCTCAAGTGATATCAATGCAAATTAGTTCGCAGGATGGTCCATGAGCATATCTGAAGCGATATCATATCAGCCTATATTTTGGCTCGTGCAGGAAAAAATGGACAGAGAAGTTAGGGGTGTGGTCTGATTGATCGACTTAAATATGGATCTATGAGCATAATTGGCACATAAACGCAACTGGGTAGAAAGCAGGTCTTAGTAACATCATATCCTCTGTGTGTGTTTTTTTGCAGGAAAAAAGAAGATATATTGATCAATCATCAGGAATATGATTACAGTTAGCAGCGGTTTTGAATCAAATCGAGTGTCGACCTGACTGCTTTTCTATAAGAAGATTGGTAGATGCAGTTAGAAAAATCTGCTATAGAAGTAAACGTGTGAAAATGCTGACAAGAGGAAGAACATGACTTGGAAGTTGATGGCATGTGGTTTCTCTTCTCGCCTGCAAAATCCCCAACGGCCCTGATATTTCTTTACAAGGGTTGCCAAAGATTATAGGCTACAGGCCAACACAGCATTTGGCCTGGTTGAAGGTAGTATAAAGGTTCTTTGGAAACCTTGTTTGGCTTAGCACTCGATTTGATTCTATTTCAATACCTGTAAACATTCTGGTTGATTAATAACAATTAGTGATGTTACCTAAAAAAATTAGCCACTTATATTGCACTTGATTTTGTTTCAGAAACATAACTTGATTTTGAATTTTCATAGGGATGTAGTCGATAGAACCCTAAAGTTGAAACCAGAACTTTGAGCACATGGTTACGCACCGAGTCCATGCTCTCCATATTTTTACATACTTATTTTTGTTAATATTTTAGAAACAAGGTTGTTCATCTTGGCAGTAACTATCAAATCGTAAAATTTTAGGTTAATTTTAGCATGGTCCCTCTTACATTCTCTTTTCACATGGAAGGTAAGAATGTAGAGTAAAAGTTACTCAGACCCACTACTTAATAAAATCAATGGCTCCAATCTATTACTAGTAACCATGCACGTGCAATGCACTTCTCACATAAATTTACCTTTGACATGCAAAGGAGCTCGGAGTATAATTCGTTGCACTTCTCAAAGAAATTTACCTTTGACATGCAAAGGAGCTCGGAGTATAATTCTTTCAGTAAAAGAAACGGAATGGTTGACTCTAAAATCAACCTCTCAACTTCTGAATTGCCATCAATCAATTTCTAAAAAACTTGTCTTGTCATGCATATCTGCAAACCCTATTCCAAAATAAGACTCTGGCCGTATCATGGGTGAGAATTGGTGGCCTCCCGTTGAATGGAGGCTCAAAATAATTGCATCTTATTGGGACCTTTGTTGGTTGTAGTCAATTGATACCAATCAAATGTATAATGCTTGGTACAAGGTCAAAGGGTATCTAGAAAAAGGTGAATAGCAGTGAACAACTATGATAATCGATGACTTACCTGAAGCTCATTAGTTACTTCAACTTCCCCAATCACGCAGAGCTGCAATTTTACTTTATTTTCCATACCTGGTATGTGTAGGCTTGAGGCTGATCCAAATTGCATGATGAATACTGAAGCTCACATATTTGATCTTGTGACAACAACGTCAATGCTACCTCGAAAGCCACCTGGTGTCTTGACATTCATTATATTCCATCACACTTTTTGGTATGGATGTATAAAAGTAAGTTTATTAATACTGTTACCCTGTAATCTTAAAATGTTGATCCAAACCCCAGGGGGAAGTTCCTTGCTATGAACTACTGTTTTTTGTGATATATTCTTAAGGAAAATATAGCAATATTAGACCCCAAAAAAACAGAAACTGGGAACCAATCCATGCAGGTAAAAATAAAAAGATTGAAATAACAGCAATGATGCATCAGCTTTGTTTGTTTCATAATGGCTATTAAAATGGGTGAATTACAATATAGGTTTTTTCATTTCTTTTAATAATGTGGCTGTATGCATTCTCAAAGCACGTTATTGTTGTTGTATTGATGCAAAGGTCGAGTGCAATTGGTATATTTTCAATATTAGTATATTTCCCTTTGTCCGAGAAAAGCCGAAGCTTCGCAGTAGGAAAATTCTGTTCCATGCTCATTGCGGGGAATACTATTGTTTTTTTAACATACCAAACTTTATTCCTTCAATAATAGCCATGTCGTTTACAGTCTGGGGAAGAATAAAGTCAGTGGCATCCCCATCCCATGTACGTGCTTTGCACGTTAGATTATTATGTTTAATCACAATACTAAATCATTTAAATTAAAACTATATCTCCTATATTATGATAAAATTAGCATGTAATTTTCAGAAGTACATTTGTGTTTTCTAGTGGGAACTTTTGGAAACTTATTCTTTTAGTTCTTCACATCAAATCACAGTACCACAAAAATGCATTAGGCCAAGCATATATTTTTTCCAAAAATAATGTTATTGATAGGTTCGTGAAATTTTTATGTTTTCCAAATTCAATCTTTAAATATAGGAAAATTAGTGTGATGTAATAATTTCTAGCTTACCTTTAAGTTAGAGTTTTCTTATAAACTCTATTTCATTTGTGTGTTGTTGACCTCACAGTGTGTTTTAAGCAACTTAACGTGCTGCTAAGAAAATGGAAAATAAAATCTAAATCTAAATTTCCTACTGATTGTTTGAATATTTCTCTAACTGACAAATAATATTGCCACTTGTGCACTCTTTTCTACGGTCTACTTATATCTCTAAGAAAAATAAAAAATACTTTCATGTATGCATTCAACGATACTCACGTCAGGAGTAAATTAGTACCTAGCGCTCATGTCTAGGTACTTCTAGTGTGTACTGGAGTTGGAGTACTACCTTGTCTTGTCTAACATGGCCGGTTCACATGCTAGCTCCTCACGTGAAAGTTCTAGAGGAGAGTCAGGTCAGGTGGCATGGCAGGAGAAGGGCCCCGCACAGCGAATCCCTGGAATATTGACCATCGGATTGCAAGATCTAACGGCACACAAAATGCCACGTTTCCTCATATTTGAACCAATTAATCAAGGCCGTCCAATTGTAAAGATCGAACGGCTCATATGTCATATTACTCGTACACTATATAGAAAAATAGTATAGATATACTCTTACGGTCTTACCTCTCATGTCAAAAGAGGAGATAAGAGAGACCATGTTAAAACTGCTCAGATTTTAATGCAAAAAACATGCTCATGCGCCATGAAGCTAGCCTGGCCCCATTAACATGCCAAATTTGAGTTGACCTCATTATCACAACGGTTGCACGCTTCAAGATACTCTGACGCTGAAGACTGTGAACTAATTGGTTAGTAAAAAAGTATCACATCCTAGGCAAAAAGGTTAAACATTTTGGCCTGCGCAATTTTTTTTTTGAAACACCAAATGTTACCCCCAAATTTGTTATTTTCACCGATGAAACACTACAGCTCCGTTTTGCATGAAAATTATCAAGCATACTTGCAACATTTTATCACATTTTTTTAAAACATGCTATCACATTTTTCGTGTATTTGTTTATCCGGGTGCAAATGCTCCCGCCTCCCCACATCACATAGCTGCAACTCTGCAATATAGTACCATGCATCCGGAAGTATGTACCTTGATTCTGTAGCACGGAAATTGTGAAATGTACCTTCTCATCACACACATTGTTTCACTTTCAGAAATTTTACGAGTATCTTCAGAGAAGTCCAAAATTTCTTCTCGACGGCATCTTCAGGAAGTTTTTCTCCAGCGTCACTTAATTTTGGGCCAGTGAGCTACAGTAGTGGAGAGTGGTACCATCAAACTCAATTACTGTGACAGACAGTTACTGCTAATTATGGCTTGACGTGAGGAATTGGATGCACAAGAAACTACAGATTGGTTCAAACAATTGTCACAATTGTACAACTAGTACTCCCTCTGTTCGGAATTACTTGTCTCGGAAATGGATGTATCTAGAACTAAAATACGTCTAGATACATCCATTTCCGAGACAAGTAATTCCAAACGGAGGGAGTAGCTTTTAGTGATGCTTGACTCAAAACAGAGGAAGTGTACTTGCCAAAAGGAAAGACAGAGGAATAGTTTTGTTTATAGAGGAAGCGTTCAATGAATGGAGCTTCACTGGGCTGGAATGACCTATTTTCGGCCTGGAAACGCTTCTCTACAGAACATACTGCTGGGATGGGTGCGGACGCTTGCTCTGAATTTTGTTTCATCGGTCAATCTGTCAATGCATTGCAGCAATATGAACGCGTAAATCAGTAAAGGAAAGTGAAACTGCTTTTTCTCTTTCACTTAATCAGCACCGCTGAGAAACTGCATTTCCTGCTAGACATCATCGGGGACTTACTTGCTTCTTCATTTGTTGTTGCATCAAACCTGAATATTATCGCCGAGCATGCAGCACCATCCACCAGGTTACTGTATTAATTACCATGAGGATAAAACAACTGTTGCTTCTTTTATTCTTCTTCGTTTCTATTTCAAGTATTTGTGGTTTCTCTGTACAGTCTCGAAGCATATGGATAGTTGGCAGGATGGCGTCTCTGAACGTATTCGTGCAGTGAAAAGTGGACATAAAACAGGGGCGTGATCTTATGGGCTTAAAGATGGAGTGGGATTCGTATTCTGACTTTTCCTCTATTATATTACGTGGTCGATACGGATTTGTGATCGCAGAAACGTAATCAGATCACAAAGGTGCAACTAACATGTTTGTCCGTCCACTTGTTCATAAAGCTTTTTCTAGAAGATCGGTTTATGGTGGAAATACTGTAGCAGTCTCAAAAAGTCTGGAAATGCTAAGACGCCGTGCAATCTCTCGTAGATGTTATATCTCCCTTATAGCAAGAATAACATACGTCTCGCTGAAAATTTTATCCCTCATTTGTAGCTACTGAGCTGGTCTATTTTCATCTCTCTTTTTTCTCCTGCTGGTTTCGATCAAGTTTGCTTCTTTCGTTTGGTAGGCTTTTTTTTCTGTTTCTGCACTAGTTTTTTCGGATTTATGGTATTCCTTTTTCACCGTTTTCTACATTTCTTTCTCTTTTTTTTTTTGTTTTTCGGACGCATCTAGCCAGCGCACGGCCACCTGGGATGCTTAGCGAACGACCTGCCACTTTAGATAATTTCTTGTCTCTCCTTCTAATTAGAATAGTCATTAAGTAGTCCCTTTTCCTACTACATATTAAATGCCAGCATATGCATCTCCTCTTGTGCATGCGTATGCATGTGCATGTGTTTGTTCACATTTATTTTGTGATTTTAAAATTTTAAAAAGTCATAACTTTCAATACGTGTGTCGAAATTTAGATCCATTTTCACCGTTGAAACCCTCGCGACGTGCTCTCTAGTCTTCCTGCCAACTAAACAACAATATGTGTGCAAATAGACTATATGCCGCGCCAACTAAGCATATGTGTGTGTCGATAGTCCTTCTGTCAACTAAACATCAATATGTGTGCAACTAGACTACATTGTCGCGCCAACTGAGCATATATGGGTGCCAATAGTCCTGCCACTAAACATCAATGTGTGTGCAACTAGACTTCATTACCGCATCAACTGAACATATATGTGTGTAACTAGTCCTGCCAACTAAATATCAATGTGTGTGCAACTAGACTATATTGCCGCGTCAATTGCGCATATGTGTGTGCAACTAGTGTCCTACCAACTAAACATCAATATATGTGCAACTGAACTAAATTACAAGCCAACTGAGCATATGTGTGTGCAACTAGTCCTGGCAACTAAACATCAATGTGTGTGCAACTAGACAACCAAAGTTAGTTTTAAAAAAAATTGCACCATGTAGTACTAAAGTTGCAAAATGCAGTACTTTAGTTGCACCATATAGCATCAAAGTTGGCATCAAAAAAATTTCGTCGAAATATACCCAATCTAGTCTCAAAGATCTCGTCGCGATGAATCCAACGATGAAAACGGATCTGAATTCTGACGTGTGGTTTAAAAGATATGACTTCTTAAAAATTTAAGAGGCCAAAATAAAATGTGCGTGAATCTGTTTCTCAGACTAGTCTGTACGCATTTAATGCTAACAAAAAACATCCACTAGCTGACAAAAAAAAGACACACATGTGAGTAACAAGCCGGCCGTCCGTTCCTACGAAAAAGTGTGCGTGCACTTTTAAGATTTCAGGTTGTTTTTCACACTCTTTCTTGGGTTTAATAGTTTTTCTTTGTTTTTTTGTTTTCTTTGGCTTTCTTCTTTTCTTTCTTGGTTTTCATCGCTTTTTTTTTGGTTCACAATCGTTTTTATTGTTCCCTTCTCAATTTTCATTGTTTTATTTTGCTTTTCATACTTATTTTTCTTAGTTTCTTTCTTGGTTTTCATCCTTTTTTTTTCATTTTTCTTTGTTTCTTTTGGTTTCAATCTACCTTTTTCATATACGGCATGAACAATTTTCGAATAAAAGGTTAACATATTTGAAATACAAGTTTAACATATTTTTAATACATGGCCAACATTTTTCTATACACATTTTAAATATTTTTCAAATGCTTGATTGACTTTTTAAAAATACACAATTAACATGCTTAGAATACATGGTCAACATTTTTTCTATAAAAAATTTAAACATTTTCAAAAGCTTGATTAACATTTTATGATACAAGATTTATATTTTAAAATACATGACCAATATTTTTATATACACATATTAAATATTTTTTAAATGCTTGATTAATATTTTTTTGATACAAGATTAAAATTGCTTAATACATGGTCGACATTTTTGTATACACATTCATTTTTTTTTCCAAATGTTGATTAACACTTTCTTCAAATGCAATATTAAATTTTCTGATGCATAATCAAAAAAATAAATTATACGTTTAACATTTTCAAATGCTTGATTGACATTTTTAATATACAAGTTTAATATTTTTTGAATACAATATAATATTAATACTTTTTGAATGCATGGTAAACAATTTTTTATACACATTCAACATTTTTTGAATGATTGATTAACATTTTTAAAATATTTGTTTAACATTTTTTAAATGCTTTATTAACATTTCTGAAATACATGATCAATGATTTTTACACACAATATATATTTTTTGTATACATGAGAAATATTTTCTCTATACACATTTAAAAAAATGCTAGGTTTACATTTTCTTTTAAAGTTCTATGTAAAAAAAATTAATATATTTATCTTGAATATTTGGAAGTATAAACGGAAGTAAGAAAAGAGAAGAAAAAATAAACATGGCCTCCTATGCCTGGGCCGAGCTATCTGGTGCTCCCCTAACGCGAGGCTTCCCTACATCTCGCTATAAGAGAGACATCGGGACACCTGCTATCTCTTGCGTTGAGTAGTGTGGTTTTCTGGCCGATGAACCGTGGGGGGGCCCTATGTATAGGCGAAATCACTTATTAAGGGTACCCTTTACAAATGTCACTCCCACCTTCGCAGGGGTTTACAAGTGGTGAACTACATGTGCGCCACTTGTCGCATCTTGTTTTTTTCGTAGATTCATTTATTCAAAATGTTTTATCTTTCAAATCGTGCAATCATATCCGGAACCATTTTCACCGTTGGATTTCTAACGTCGAGATATTTCAAACTAGATCCAGGTTATTAGGTTCTGCCTTTTCATGAAAAATACCAAAAGAAAAGGAAACGAGCTGATGTGTGGGGCATACGACGTTGGGTGATGCGCACCCCCGCTCATCAACCTATTCTTTTATTTCTTTTTTCTTTGTTGTATTGATTTTGTTTTCAATTCCTTAAAAGATGTTAAGATTTAAAATTCAAGAGATATCCAATTTTCAAAAACTGTTCACAAAAATTTGAAAATTTCCTGGATTTGATAAATTCTTAATGAATTTTAATAATGTCACTGGACTAAAAGTAGTAAGAATTTTCAAAAAAATAGTAAGAATTTTCACAAAAAGTATAGTTGAGTCTTTATGGTGGTTACCGAAGGTTGTTCAGAGTCCCGGATGAGATCCCGGACGTGACGAGGAACTCCAGAATGGTCTGGAGGTGAAGATTGATATATTGGACGAAGGGTATTGGAGTCCGGAATTGTTCCGCGGGTGATGACCAGCATCACTAAAAGGGGTTTCGGGGGGGGGGGGGGGGGGGGCAAGTGTTGGGGGGCCCATGGGCCAAGGCGAAGGGGCAAACCAGCCCACTAAGGGGTTGAGCGCCCCCCACCCCATCTCACGTAACCAGGAGGGTTGGGGGCGCCCCCTAGGGCTTCCCACCTCCCGGCTTGGGGGGCAAATCACCCTAGGGGAGATCCCATCTGCCCTGGCCGTCGCTCCCTTGGGGAAACCCTAGGGCGCCACCCCCTCCTCCCTTCCCCTATATATAGAGAGGTAGAGAGAGGGCATTCGGACCCCAGAGCACATCTCCACGCCATGATGCTGCCTCTCCTCTCCCTCGCATCCCTCTTCCTCTCTGTAGTGCTTAGCGAAGCTCTACTGAGATTCCGCCCCACCACCGCCACCACGCCGACATGCTGCCGGAGGACTCGAGCTACTACTTCACCATCGCTCGCTGGATCGAGGAGCTGAAGGCGTCATCAAGCCATACTTGTGTTGAACGCGGAGGTGCCGTCCGTTCGGCACTTGGATCGGGAGTTCGGGGGACGGATTGTGATTGGATCGCGAAGACGTTCGACTACATCAACTGCGTTTCTTACCGCTTAGCGATCTACAAGGATATGTAGATCCAATCTCTCCTCTCGTAGATGGTCATCTCCTAGATTGGATCTTGGTGAGCGTAGGAAAATTTTTGTTTCCCATGTAACATTCCCCAACAACTGAATCATATAACAATCCCTCAATGTGTGAACAAAAATCACTCCAAAGTTCTTATCTACTAGAGAAGATAAGATGAAATTGTTTGTAGGGTACGAAACCGCCTCAAAGTTATCCTTTCCGATCAATATATTCGGCTATTCCTATAAGTGTCACAAACAGCCCAAGAGTTCATACTAAAATAAACACCATATGATACACATCAATTAAACCTAATATCACCTTGATACTCCAACGTCACCAAAAGTATCCGTGGGTCAATTATACGATATGCATCAAACAACTTCAGATTCATAATATTCAATCCAACACAAAGAACTTCAAAGAGTACCCCAAGGTTTCTACCGGAGAAAGTAGGACGAAAATATGCATCAACTCCTATGCATAGATTAACCCAATGTCACCTCGGGAATCCGCGAGTGGAGTGCCAAAACATACATCAAGTGAACCAATAGAACACCCCATTGTCACCATGGGTATCCATATGCAAGACATACATCAAGAGTTCTCAAATCCATAAAAGTATTCAATCCGATAATAATGAAACCTCAAAGGTAAAAACTCAATTCATCACAACAAGATAGAGAGGGAGAAACACCATATGATCCAACTATATTAACAAAGCTCAAGGTACATGAATATCGTGCCAAATCAAGAACACGAGAGAGAGAGAGAGAGAGAGAGAGAGAGAGAGAGAGATCAAACACATAGCTACTTGTACATACCCCTAGCCTCGAGGGTGAACTACTCCCTCCTCATCATGGTGGCCGTCGGGATGATGATGATGGCCTACGGTCATGATTTCCCCCTCCGGGAGGGTGCCGGAACAGGGCTCCAGAAGATATTTCGAAGGTATAGAGGCTTGCGGCGGCGGAGTCCAAGTTCTAGGGTTATTTCTGGTGGTTTCTCTATTTATAGGATTTTTTGGTGTCGGTCTCATGCTAAGATAGGCCACAAGGAGCCCACAAGCCACCAGCGCACCACCTCCCCTCAGGGCACGCCCTGGTGGGTTTTGGCCGCCTCATGGATCTTCCGGTCCTCCCATGATGCTTTGGGGGTCTCTTTTGTTCCAAAAAAATCATCAAAAAGTTATGTTGCATTTGGAGGACTTTTATTTATACACAAAAAACAACACATGGTAGTTCTGCTGAAAACAACGTGATTCAAATCATACCAAAAACATATGGAATTGTTGTAAACATATCATGAATACTTCATAAATTCTAGATATGTTGGAGACGTATCAGAATATAGGATTCTGACCGCATTGACTTTCATCTAGAAACCCTGATCTAAACAACAAATGCGGGATGAAAACATGTCTTGGCTAACCAGAAAGTAGCACCACAACTGAGAATCTCGTCCTCCACCTTTGAAATCTCGTCATCCACCTCTGAAATCTCATCTCAACCTCTAAAATCTCAACTATAAGCCCTAGCTATAATAGGGGACTAAATTAATCCGGTCTAAACTACAAACCCTAGGTGAAATGAGGAGTAAATTGGCGTCATGAAGGGAGTGGCGGCTCAAGTGAAACCCCTAAACAAAAAACTCATGTATACTATGCATTTCGACCCAGATATACTCATCCAATGCTGGCAACTACTGGAATTAACCACGAAAATGAATCTATAAAAAGGAAGGTCATCTGACAGGGGACAGAAATGCCGCGACCATACCTCTCGTCTGCCATAGCAACTACAGAGGGGTCGTCTTGCTCAGCGCCATGGCCGACGATGCTCGCCTTCGCCCGAACCTCCAGTTCCCTTGCCGTCCCTGCGGCATCCGGTTCCTCCGCCCCCGCCACAATTCCAGATCTTGCAGTCGCCTACATCATCACACCAAATAGAGGGGAAGGGGGCGATAACCGGGTGGAAGCAATACGGGATGCGAGCTGAGGGAGTGGAAGCAAAAAAACACCTGGTGAGCCGCGTGTACAGACACCTGGTTAGAAAGATTTCTAGCCATGGGATGCAGCGCGATCCGACGACGCGCGAGACGGTAGCTCACAGCCATGCATCCGGATGAGAATGAGTGATTTCCTTATTTAAGCACTTGTTTAACAATATAAAAGGATGGGTGTCCTAGTCTAGTGTGCCACCTTTCTGACGAGATTTTGATGACACCAAACACTTGTTTATGGAAGCTTCGAAATTGAGGAAATAGTAGATAGAGCCCATGCACACATGTACCTCCGTAGAGAATTGTCCTCGTGACCTGATCCTTGATCAAAAAGAAGTAGGGATGAAACTCAATAAAAACTTTGTTGTCAAGAGCAACGCGATGAACTGAAAGAAGGTTTTTGGCAATTTTCGGAACATGCAAGATAATTTTAAGATGAATATCATGATTAGGGATGCAATAGTTGAATGATCAACATGAGCTATCTCCATACCTTCTCCATTTGCATAGTGGACTTCGTCATGACCTTGATACTACTCATGCATAGTTGTCACCTTTTCCAGCTCATGGGTGATGTGATTAGAGGCGCCTGTGTTGGCGTACCAATTTGTGTCAACGCCATATGATGTGTCGGCGATGGCTGCAACCTTTTTGCCTTGAGAATTGTTCTCGGCGTAGCGCCAATCACAATCCTTAGCTATATGATTAGTTTTTTATAGATCTGACCCTTAATCCCATACTCATCGTAACCTTTGAAGGGGCGCCCCCTGTTGTTCCTGTTGGAGTGGCGCCGCTAAAAATTGTTGCCATCGCCCTTCCGGTTGTAGTGGCCGCCGCCGCAGTCCTGGCAGTGGCCTCCACCACCATCGTTTCCGTTCTGGTAGTAGCTGCCGCCACCATCGCTATTGCCACCACGATACCCCCCCCCCTCCCCCGGTGCCACCACCACCACCACTGCCACCCTTGGATAAGTTCCAGTAGGGTTTGGGAGGGCTGCCGCGACCTCAATAGGATGCATTCACGGAGGATTTGAAGGCGGTTGGACCGGTTCCTTGGAACATCACCACTCTCTGGTCAAAATTGAAGATCATTCCGAAGAGTTCATCTGTGGAGAGAGGGTTAGCGTGCACATCTAATGCAGATACAAGAGGTTGGTACTCCATATCTAAACCGGCAGTGATGAAGGAAACCAGTTCCTCATCGATGATGGGTTTCCCTATTGCCACTAGTTCATCAGAGACCGCATCCGCATCTGCCTAAAATAAGCAACGGCGCTTTGGGAGCCTTTTTGGGCGTTGGAGAGAGATATATGGCAGTTGTCGGCTCGGGATCTAGATTGGGCTGAAATATTTGCTAGGGTGGAACAGATGGCGCGGGATGTCCCTAGGGAAGCTACTTGCACCAGGACTTCTTTGGAAAGGATGTGGAGCAAGTATGCAATGATCTGTTGATCTTGTATGAGCCAGGGTGTATAGGCAGGATTAGGAGCGATTTGATCCCTCCCGTTAGATGTTTTGGTAGTGATAGTTTTCGGTGGCTCGGCAATGGTTTTATTGATATACCCATATATCCCTGCTCCCATGATCTGGGAACGAGCTTTTGCTCGCTAGAGGATATAATTGGTTCTTGTGAGAGGCTCGGAGATGGTATTATTCAGGCCGGTGGAGATTGTTTGGCTAGAAGAAGTAGACATGGCGAAAGAGGTGGTAGGATGGGAGGCTAGTGGATGTGAAGAAAAGGAAATCTCGACGGTACGTTGGAGGAGATGATCGCTAGATGTGGAGGAAGAGGTAGGCTCTGATTGCCATGTCCAATGTGTAAGTGTCTCTACCCTCCAACAGAGGGACGCGTTTGTTTATATTGATTGGGGAGAGACCCATCTCTTGTAGGTTACATGGCGCGGCAGCATAGGCTAACCATAGGAGTTTTACAAGGGAGATAGAGAGATAAAGATAACTCTAACAAGAAGATCTCCTATCTATCCAACTACTCGTGTTACCAGTCTTGGCACACAAGGACACCATAATAAACGTGGCATGTTACATGTTTAACATACTAGGCTGGAGCACTCATCCTGTCCAGGCTAGACCTCATCAGCCTTCTCGTTGTCGCAAGCTGAGGCAAGGCGCGACAGCGCCGGAGGACTGCATCCACCGGAGCCCCGTTTGTCTCGCTGTCATTCCTCTAGTCGGCCAGCTCTGCTCCTCTACGCGCCAATCCTCTGCTGCTGGAATTCCTCTGGACCCATCCCTTCAGTGTTCTTCCAATACCTCATCTAAATTATGCGGGTGACTCCTTTCGATCGTATAGTCATCTCATCGCATAGTGCGGATATAATTTAGTCCCTTCAACGGGTGTCAAGTAAAGGACCCTTTTATACTAGCAGCAATGAAGTTTCACACCGTTCATCCTTATGGAATGCTCATCTCACGTCCTGCATGACAACAATGTTAAATCGATAAAGGTAGCCGCATCATACAAACATGCCAAATTTCAGTTGAGCTAATTATCATAATTATTGCATGATTGAAGATATTCTAAGTTTTTGTTTAGATAATGAAACGAAGTTGTATTAGTGTGAATTATATGGTTACTACAAAGTATTACACTGCTGAAATTCTGCAATAGTATGCATCTAAAGGAACATTCCTATCTGAATTAGGTACACATTTGCCATCTCAACGAGGCCAATCCGGTTGGGCGTAAATTTCGACTTTCAGTAATTGCTTAGCTAGTCCATGTGTTGCGGTGTACTCCCTTCGTTCCCAAATATAAGTCTTTCTACAAATTCCAATGAGTGACTACATACGGATCAAAATAAGTGAATCTACACTCTAAAATATGTCTATATACATCCGTATGTTGTAGTCTATTTCAAATGTCTAAAAAGGCTTATATTTAGGAACAGAGGGAGTACATGTCTTAGGCATGCAGTTCCACTCTCTAACCGGAATGATCCATGATGGCAATATATTGCACGCATGCAAAAATGGATAATGACTCATGCAGATGTCAGAAGAAAAACCACTGTCACTTGTGCACTTGAATTCATCTAGAGCTCTGCCATCGTGAAGTTTGGATGAGATGACATGACACAGGCTCTCTCGACCTGAACACGAAGTTAACATGTGTGCGTGCATGTGTTTTTTTTATCGTGCAAAAGCCAGCTGTCTCCTTTTTCACTTCTGCCTGATCGGTGCTGACTGACTGTTATTGCTTGTCTTGGGCCTGCTCTAGTTTTGATGCTGCTAACTAAGGGTCAAATTTCGTGACTTGATGAAGAGGAAGCTGAGTATCTTTGGTCTTGTAGAGTCAGGCCAATCCACCCGCTTGCTCCTGCCCAACTCAGTCCCAGTCGTACCATAATGCGCCTGGACTCAACACTTTTCTTGCTTCAAGACCACCCTCTAGCCTTCATGTAAAATAGATGACAGAATTGTAAACAATTAAGCTGAGGATCAGTGCCGCGGGGAAAATGCATTTGCTTCACCTCCTGCTGTTTAAAGTTTCTTGAAAAGATTCGAAGAACTCACCGATTCCTACATATCCATAGATTTGGATGAGGCTGGCACCTGGATCAGACGTGACTGAACCTCTTTCTTGGTAGCGAACATATGCCCCTCAAAACGCCAAGCAGCACCAGATTGCTGAAGTGATATCAATGCAAATTAGTAGTTGGCAGGAGGATCCATGAGCATATCTGAAGCGATATCATATCAGCCTATTTTTGGCTCGTGCAGTGAAAAGTGGACAGAAAAATTAGGGGTGTGGTTTGATTGATGGGCTTAAATATGGATATGTGAGCACACTTGGCACATAAACGCAACTGGCAGAGAGCAGGAATTAATTATATAGTACTCCCTTCATATCATAATGTAAGACATTTTTTGACGCTAGAGTATTTGGTTAGTAAAAAGTATCACATAGCGGCAACTCTACAATATAGTACCGTGCATCTGAACGTACATTATCATCTGAAATATGTACCTTGATTCTGTAGTACAGTAATTGTGAAATGTAGCTTTTCGTCGCACGCATTGTTTTGCTTTGAGAAATATTAACGAGTATCTTCAGAGAGGTCAAAATTTTCATCTCGATGGTATCTTCACAAAGTTTTTCTGCAGCTTCACTTAATTTTGAGCCAGTGACCTACAGTGAGGAAGTTTGGTACCATCAAACTCAATTACTGAGGCAGATAATTACCGCTAAATATGTCTTGACATGAGGAATTGGATGCACAAGAAACTAAAGATTGGTTGAAACGATTGTGACAACTTCTACAACTAGCTAGTGATGATTCCTTCAACACAGAGGAAATATACTTGCTAAAAGGAAAAACAGAGCTCTCATGAAGAACAGGAAATAGAACCGAGAGTCTCCCCTCGCGTCGCCCCTGCTCGGGCGACTCGGGGGTCCAAACCCTAGCGCCGCCGCCTCCTTTTCTCCTCCCTTCCCCCCCTCGCCGCCGCCTGAGGCCGCCTCCGGGCAAGCCCGGGGCGCCGCCGAGGAAGGTGGCGGCGGGGCCCTGGCTGCCCTGCCTCTTCTGCGGGGGGGCGAGGTCCCCGGGGCGGCGGCCCTGTCGGAGAGACGTCACCGGCCCTGCGACTGGCGGTGGCGGGGGCGTGGGCCGGCGAACCTGGCCGTGTGGACGGCGGGTGAACCGGAGGACGGGTGGCGTGGTGCAGCGGCAGATCGGCAACGCTAGATCTGGCCGCCCCTGCCTCCCCTGTTTGGCGAGCTCCTCCTCGGCCAGATCCGGCCTGCTCCTCTGCGGGCCACCGGGTCTCACGCCGTTGGGGTAAGGGTGGCGGGGATTCGACGACCGGGAGAAATCCCAGGCCGGCCTCACCGGTCTTGGCGGAGACGACGCTCGAGGGCGCCACTCCCCTCCTTGGAGGCGCCGTTCAGGCCAGATCCGCCGCCCCCTTCCCCTCTAGTCTCCCGGGTGAAAACCACAACTCTGTTGGGCGGCGGCGGCGCCCTTGGCGTCGCGTTCCTTCTTGAAGACGCCGTCTTTGGGAACTAGGTGGGCATTGGGCTTGCTCGGCGATGTGGTGGGTGTGCAGTGGCGGAGGTAGTTGTCCGCTACTGCTCTTCTCCGCCCGTTCCGGCATCTCTTTCTCATTCATGTCCAGTCCGTGGATTTGGTGGTGCTCTGCTCCAGGTGAGCACTCCGTGGCTTGTCGGGTGCGCTCGGTTCCTTCTCCAGATGCAGCCTGCCGGTGTCCTTCCTCCCAGGTTCTAGGGTGAACCGCGACACTGTCAACGGTTCGGTGCCTTCGATCCAGGCGAGGAGGCAGGGGCTTTCTTTGACAGTGGAGCTGGGAGGTCATGGCATGTCGGGGCCGCTGGCGATTTGGCGACGGCGTGCCCCTCCTCGCCGTCGGAAGTGCTACTCCTGTGCTGACATTCTCCTACTTCCTTGGTGACCCGTACGCGATTGAGGACCTACACATCTCCGAGCTGCGTGTCTCCATGTTCGACCTTATTTAGCTTGGTGTGTGTGAGGCTTGTGAGCTGCTGTCCAGCGTCTTTGTACCTTGTCGTTTTTCTGTTTTCTTGTGTTGGTTTCGCGCTTGTATTACTATTCCTGGCCGGTTGATGGCTTTGTTAATTCAAAGCCGGGCTCCTCTAGAGCCTTCGTTCTAAAAAAAATTGAAGAACATGAAATTGGAAGAGTTTTTTTTTTTACATAGGAAGAGTTCACTAGGCTGGAATGACCTGTTCGGCCTGAACGTCATACGCTTCTCTACAAAACATACAGTGCTCGGCTGGGCTGGGTTGGGCTGGGGCCAGTCGACTGTGCCCGTCTTTTTACGGTCTGTCCATAAAAAGGGCTACTATTTGTTTCATCACTCAATCTGTCAATGCAAAAATTCAAAAAAAAAATTAAAATTCAAAAAAAAAATCTGTCAATGCAATGCAGTAATATGAATGCGTAAATCAGTACTCCCTCTGTAAACTAATATAAGAGTGTTTAGATCTAGTGATCTAAACACTCTTATATTACCTATATCCGGCCCCTCAAATACACGTGGATGCGTCCGCGCGCTGACCCGGCACGCCTCATATTTACCACTATGTAACCATGTATCTTATATCCGGCGTCTTGTATCTATATTACACATGCAACGTTGATCTACTCTACGTGATTGAACGACGAACAATAAAAATCGGCTGCAAAGGAACACAAGATCGGCTGCAAATGGACATTAACAAACTTCGCACTACTAGGAAAAGGCCTGCTAGTGGCGCACCTGTTTTGACCATTAATGGCGCACTACAGGTGCGCCACTAGCATCACGCCATTAGAATTTTTTACTAACGGCGCACTACTGATGCGTCATTAGTATACCAGATACTAATGGCGCACCGCCATTAGTATGCCTAGAGGTGCGTCATTACTATCTGAAGTGTGCCATTACTAACAAAAAATTTTCAAAAAAAAAATCAAACTTTTTTAGAATTTTTTTTCGTTTTTTTCTTAATCTCGGGTCACTATGGCTTAACTTCAGAGTTCTATCCAACCCCAGCACCAGCTCACTTAACAGACACTTGTTGATATATCTAACATATCAATCCTATTAAACCCTGTTGATGTTTAGGACTTTGTTCATGTTCATAAGTGTGATGAAATTTTGAAAAAATATTTCAAACTTCCGTTCATATTACGTATCATATTTTGAAAAAAATTCCCCCCCCAAAAAAATTCGAAACTATTTTTTTTCTGTTACTAGTAGCGCACTTAGCAAACAGGGCGCTACTACTAAGTTTGAAATTTTTTCATTTTTCCCTTCTAGATCTTAAAAGCCTCGTAACTTTTTTCTGTTAGGTTTTTGAGGATTTTGAAAATGTTTAACGGGGTTCCCTCAGTTAAATTCGGATGTAACTTTTCGAGTAGATGATTTTTCATATAAAAAGCTTTTTATTTCGAGTTCGTATGCAAAAGTTATGCCCATTTTACAAATTCCAGAGAGATTTTGCAAATAAAGTCGAAATTCATATTTGTAAATTTTCCTAACAACTAGACCACATATCACATGGGAAACTTATTTTCTTTTTTTGACATTTCCATCATTTTTTTATTTTATTTTAAACTGAAAAGGCGGTCCACCGGGGAGGCATTCGAGGGAATTTTTTTTCAAAGTTAGTAATGGCGCACCGTGGGTGTGGTGCGCCATTACTAACTTTAAAAAAAATAAAAAAATAATTGTTACTAGTGGCGCACCTTAACTAGTAATGACGCACTATCCACTGGTGCGTCATTACTAGTTACGAAAAAAATGTTAGTAGTGGCGCACTGAGGGTGTGGTGCGCCATTACTAGTTAAACTAGTAATGGCACACTATTCCCTGGTGCGCCATTACTAGTTTTGAAAAAAAATAAAAAAATTGTTAGTAATGGCGCACCGTGTATATGGTGCGCCATTAGTATTTGGAGTTTAATGGCACACCTATATGTGATGCGCCACTGCTATATAGCAGTGGCGCATCACATATGTGGTGCGCCATTAATGTCCATTTCATCTATAGCCGTTTTCCTAGTAGTGTCGACACATAGAAAAGATCATAGTTCGTCGCCGGACAAGTTCTTAAACTTCTACAACTAAAATCGATATAAACATTGAGAGGGGGAGGGGGATCACCACTTCCTCGTCGGGCCTTTGCCCTTCCGGTCATCGGTGCAGCTGTAGGCGCGGCTGGTGGAGGGTCTTGGTCATCCGATGAGGAGGTGCAGCTGTCGCCATCATCGAAGCCGAAGTCGGAGAGGACGACGAACCCCTTCATCTGACGAACCGCCCTGTCCTGCCCCCTCTTCAACCTGGCAACCCGAGCCTTCTCTGCCACTGCCTCCTTCACTTTGCCCTACAACTGCTCAATAGCAAGCTGGAGCGCCTTGGCGTTCTTCGTCGGAGGCGGTGAGTGCCCGTCTCCGCCGTTGTGAGGGACCAGCGGTAGACCCATGCAAAGAGACTTGCGTCCTCGTTCGGGTCCGCGCCTCTCTGCCACTGCCTCTCGCGACATGCGGCACGTGCCTCCGATTCCGGAGTGCGCGTGCGGGCACCACACCCACCGCTGCCTGCATGGAGGAGCGGTCGGCAGGGGAAGAAGACGACGCGGGGGCGGTCCGGATTGCGTTGTCCTGGTGTCACTGCGCGCAGGCCGGAAAGGTCCAGCTCCGGCGTCCGCGCTGCGCCGACGAGGGAGTTGCGGCGACCCTCCAGATCCGGAGCTGCCGCCGGTCTCCACCTTGGACCGCTCCAATGCAATGCGGAAGGCCATTTGGAGAAAGAGGTAGGCGTAAGCGAGGCCGTTGGACTTCGCCTAGTGTCTGGGTGGTGCTTCAGCGCCCTAGGCGCAGCCTAGGCGGTAATATAGTTTTTACTATCAAGGTGTATTTATGATTATTATATGTATGTTGATATTAATTTAGCGCACATAAATAAGTTAACTAACATCTACTGCCACTGGAATATTGCTTGTTTGGCATATCAGTGCGATATAACATGATTTCTCGTTTGGGTAGACAATTCCTTGCTTACCCTGCCTAGACTTCCATTTATGTCCTAGGCGAGGCGTTTGGTCATCGCCTAGCGCCTAAGCGTGACTAAGTGCCTCCTAGGCACTGCCTTTTGCAACAGAGCCTCGTAGACGAGCTCTGAGCCGGAGGCGCTGCCGAAGCTGGACATCGTAGTGGATGGGATCGAAATCGAAGAGGGAGAGAAGAGGACAAAGCGAGAGAGTGTGAGTTAGGTTTCAAGGCGTCCGCATCGGGGTTTTTCTGGACATATGTGGACTCGGTGGTGGCCTGTCAGGCGGACGCGTCCGGACGTGCCCGGGCCTTCCCATATCCACCTTATATTTGGGCTAGATACAAGGGGTACCGGTCAGCCCGGTCGTTTGTCCACGGTTTGAAAGGTCCGATTGTGCTGATTTTTTTTTGTCCGGATAAACTACCGTGCGTTTGAGAGGCTTGGCTGTAGATGCGCTTACTTGCTTCCTCACCTGCTTTTGCTTCAGACCTTAATACTATCGCCGAGCATGCAGCACCATCTACCAGGTTACTGTATTAATTGCCATGAGGATAAAACAACAACTGTTGCTTCTTTGAATCTTCTTCGTTTCTATCTCTAAGTATTTGTGGGTTCTCTTACAGTCTCGAAGCAAATTGGTACTCCCTCTGTAAACTAATATAAGAGCATTTAGATCACTACTTTAGTATTCTAAACGCTTTTATATTAGTTTACGGAGGGAGTAGTTGGCAGGATGATGCATGAGCGTATCTCTGAACGTATTCGTGCATTGAAAAGTGGACATAAAACACGGGCGTGATCTGATGGGCTTAAACATGGGGTGGGATTCGTATTCTTTCTTTTCCTCTATTATAGTATGTGTCGATACGGATTTTGTGATCATAGAAACGTAATCAGATCACAAGGGGGAACAAATAAGTTTGTCTGTCCACAGTTCTTAAAGCTTTTTCTAGAAGAAGATCAGTTTATGGTGGGTCAGAAAATGTCTGGAAATGCTGACGAGAGGAAGAACATGGTTTGCAAGCATGTCCGTGCAATCTCTCGCTGATGCTATATCTCGCTTATAGAAAGACTAACATACGTCTCGCTAAAGGTTTTATCCCTCATTTGTAGCTACTGGGCTGGCCTATTTTTGCCTCTTTTTTTTCTCGTTTGCTGGTTTCGATCAAGTACGCTTGTTTCGTTCGCTGGGTTTCATTCGCAAGGTTTTCTTTTTTAATTTTATTGGTTTCTTCAATGATTTTTTGTTTTTTCACCGGTTTTGTTCATTTCTTTCTCATTTCTCATTTTTTCCTTTTGACTTTGTTTTTTCACTCTTTCTCTTTTTTTCTTTGCTTTTTTTGTTTTTCTTATGCTTTCTTTGTTTCTTTATTGGTTTTAGCTGTTGTTTGGTTTTTCTTGGTTTCTATTTATTCCATTCTCGGTTTTGATTGGTTTTTTGCTTTTGTTCTTGGTTTTCTATTTTTCTTTTGGTTTTCATCTACATTTTTCATATACGTAACAAGATTTTTCTTATACACATTTAACATTTTTAAAATAGAGGTTTAACTTTTTTAAATACATGGCCAACATTTTTCTATACACATTTTAAATATTTTTCAAATGCTTAATTCACATATTTCAAACACATGATTAACATCTTTTAAATACATGGTCAAGTTTTCTCTATACAAATTTTAAACTTTTTTAAATGATTGATTAGCATTTTTTCAATAAAAATTAACATTTTTTAATACATGGTCACATTTTTTCTACAATTTTTCCTAAAAAAAATCAATTGCTCGAGTAATAATTTTCAAATACAAAGTTAACATTTGAAATACATGGTCAACATTTTTTTATGTACACATTTAACAATTTTCAAATGCTTTATTAAAATTAATTAAATGTAATATTTTTAATATATTATCCTTTTCACTTTATTTACATATATTTAGCATTTATAAAATGCTTGATTAACATTCTTTGAATACAAAACAAGATTGATATTTTTCTAATACATGGTAAATATTTTTTCTATACACGTTTAACATTTTTCAAATGCTTGTTTAACACTTTTCAAATAGTTGCTTAATATTTTTCAGATCCGTGATCAACATTTTCTAAACATGATCACCTTTTTTTACACACATTGTATATTTTCTTATACATTTTTTGTATACATGAGAAACATTTTCTCAATACACATTTACATTTATTCTAAATGTTTGGTTAGTTTTTTTAATATTTTATGTAAAAAAATTGTGATATATTTATCTTGAATATTTGGAGGTATAAACGAAAGTAAAACATAAAATAGAAAACGTGGTAAGAAAACAATAGTTAAGGGGTGCCCCTTGCAAATATCAGTCCCACCTTTTCAGGAGTTGACAACTGGCGAACACCTTGTGCGCCACTTATCCCATCTTGGGAGTTTTTCTTTTTCTAATGGTAGATTTGTTTATTCAAAATGATTTATCTTATAAATGGTGCATCCATATCCCGAACCGTTTTCACCATTGGATTTATCTTGTCGAGATCTTTGAAACTAAGATCCCGCGTTATCAGGTTTTGATGAACTTTTTTCCACAAAAATACCGGAATAAAAAAAACTGAGCCGATGTGCGGTGATTACGACGGTGGGTGATGCGCACCCCTGGCCCATGTGTGTGGCGTGATGTCCTTTTTTGTTTTCTCATTGATCTATTCATTTTTGTTTTATTATTCTTTGTTGTTTTATTTTTTTATTTCTTGGAAAGGTGTTCAAGTTTAAAAAGAAATATTTCAAAAAAATATATAAATTTCAAAATACCAAATTCACAAAATTATCAAAAAAAATCCATTTCCTATGTTTTTATTTTTTCTTTGTTTTTTTTGTATTTCTTCTGCTATCTTCAATTCTTTCTTGGGTTTTACCGTTTCTTGGGTTTTTATTTGTTCGCTTCTCGGTTTTGATTTCTTTTGTGCTTTTCGTTCTTAGTTTTCTTTGTTTGTTTCTTGGTTTTCACAAAATTGTTTTCATATTTCCTTGGTTCTTTTGGTTTTCAAGCTACATTTTCCGTATATGTGAAGAACATTTTTGTAATACACATTTAACATTTTTCAAATACAAGTTTAACATTTTTTTCTAATACACAGCCAACAGTTTTCTATACACATTTTAAATATGTTTCAAATGTTCGATTAACATTTTTAAAATACATGATTAACATGTTTTGAATACATGGTCAATATGTTTCTACAAACATTAACATTTCAAATGCTTGATTAATTTTTTTCTACTATCAATTTAACATTTTTTGTATAAGGCAACAATTTTTCTATTCACGTTTTTCAAATGCTTGATTAACAATTTTCAAATACAAGGTTAAAATTTTCTTAATACATGTTAAATAAAATTCTATAGACATTTAACATTTTTAAAATGCTTTATTAACATTTTTAAATTCTAGATTAGTTTTTAAATACATGATAAACATTTTTCTATATATTTAACATTTTCTAACTTCTTGATGGACATTTTAGATTTACTCCCTCCTTCCCAAAATAAGTGTCTCAACTTTAGTACGGGGTTGTACTAAGGTTAAGACACTTATTTTGGGATGGAGGGAGTACAATTTTAACATTTTTTTAATACAATACAAGATTGATATTTTTTTAATACATGGTCAACAATTTTTTATACACATTTAATATTTTTAGAATGCTTGTTCAACATTTTTCAAATACTTGGTTAGCATTTTTCAAATGTGTGATCAACATTTTTTTAATACATGATCAACTTTTTTACGCACATTGTATATTTTGTGTATACATGAGAAATATTTTCTCAATGCACATGAAAAAAAATCAAATGCATGGTAAACATTTTTTTCAAACGTTTTATGTAAAAAATGTAAAAGCTGGAGTTCGCTCAAATTACACTTGAAATGCCACCGCCAAGTATAACGATTCGTCCCTGACCGCCGAACATAACGATTCGCTCGTACCGAGCCACCAAACATAACGCTTCGCTACGTGTTTCCACTAGCTGGCCGACCTGGGCTGGTTCTGCTGGCTCATTATGGCCCTAAGGCAGGCCACCCATGCTGCCAGCCCATAGTGGCGATGGGAGAAGCCAGCGATTGCTGCCGAACGGAGTTGTCTCGCTGCGTGGAGTGAGAAGCTGGGATAGGAAGCTGGAATCATGGAGTTTGTCCCCTGTTCATAGGTTTTGACGAACTTTTTTTCACAAAAAAACTGGCCGAAAAAAACAGAGCCGTTGTGCGAGGCATACAAATTTGGGTGATCCCGCTCCTAAACGCGCACTTTTGGGTCCGCCCATGTGCCTGACGTGCTGCCCCTGTTTTTGTTTTTTCATTCATCTATTCTTTTTTTCTTTGTTGTTTCATTTTTTTACTTCTTTAAAAGATGTTAAAGATAAAAAAACAAATTTGAAAAAGTTATCTAAATTTGAAAAGTTGCTCACAAAATTATATGGATTTTTCTGCATCCTTTGCTTTTTCACTCTTTATCGGTTTTTCATTTTTTTTCTTCAGTTTTTTTGTTTTTCTTCTACTTTCTTCGTTTGTGTTAACTGGTTTTGGTGTTTCTTGGTTTTGTTTTATTCCCTTCTCGGTTTTGATTTTTTTTCTTTTTGTTCTTAGTTTTCTTTCTTTCTTTCTTTGGTTTTCCTCAAGTTGTTGTTATATTTCTTTGTTTCCTTTCGTTTTCAATCTCCATTTTTCGTACAGGTTAAGACATTTTTTAATATACATTTAATATTTTCGGAATACAAGTTTAAAAATATTTTAATACACTGAAAAAATCTACACTTATTTTAAACATATTTCAAATGCTTAATTAATATTCTTGATATACAAGATTAACATGTTTTGAATACATGGTCAATATTTTTTCTACACAAATTTTAAACATTTTCAAATGCTTGATTAACATTTTTAAAGAAAAGATTAACATTTTTTAATACATGGTCAACATTTTTTCTAAACACATTTTAATCATTTTAAATTACTCAATTAACAGTTTTGAAATACAAGGTTTACATTTTTTAGTACATGTTCAAAAAAAATCTATACACATTTAACATTTTTCAAATACTTTATTAACGTTTTTGAAGTGCAATACTACTTTTTTTAATACATGATCAACATTTTTTTCATATACATTTAACATGTTTCCAATGCTTTATTAACAATTTTCATATACAAGTTTAATATATTTTTGAATACAATACAAGATTGATATTCTCTGAATACATTATCAGCATTTTTTATACACATTTAGAAAATTTATATAATTTACTAACATTTACAAATACTTGTTTAACATTTTTCAAATGCCTGATCAATTTTTTTACACACATTGTATATTTATTGAATACACGAGAAACATTTTCTAAATACACATTTAGAGAAATTTAAATGCTTAGCTAACATTTTTAAAAAATATTTAAAATATTTTTGTAATATATTTATGTTGAATATTTGCAAGTATAAACGGAAGTAAAAAAAACGTGATAAAAAAAGAAAACGAGGCCATGGCCTCGCATGCCTGGGTCGTGCGATCTGGCGCTCCCCAGACGTGAGACTTCCCTACATCTCACTATAAGAGAGACATAGGGGCGCCTGCTATCTCTTGCGCTAAGCGGTGTGGTTTCTAGCCGATGAACCATGGGACACCCCTATGTAAAAGTGAAATCACTATTTAAGGGGTACCCCTTGCAAATGTCAGTCCCAACTTCTCAGGTGTTGACAATTGGCGAAGTACATGTGCGCCTCTTGTCCCATCTTCGGAGTTTTCCTTTTTCTATCATAGATTCGTTTATTAAAAACATTATGTCTCTTAAATCGTGCATCTATATTCCAAACCATTTTCACTGTTGGATTTATCTCATCGAGATCTTTGACACTAGATCCCATGTTAATAGGTTTTGATGAACCTTTTTTAACAAAAAAAACCAGCAGAAAAAAATCGAGCTGATGTGCGGGGCATACAATGCTGCGTGATGCGCACCCCCGTTCCCCTACGCACGCTTTTGGGTCAGCCCATATGCGTGGCGTGGTTCCCCTTTTTTTGTTTTTTCTTTCTGCTATTCTTTTTGTTTCTTTTTTTAATCCTTCTTTAAAACATGTTCTTGTTTACCAAAAAATAAATCGAATTAAAAAATATCTAAATTTCGAAAATGTTCACAAAATTTTGAGAAATTCTCGGATGTGAGAAAATCTTAATAAATTAGAAAAATGTCACTGGGTTAGAAAATATTTATTATTTAGAAAACAAAAAAAAGTTCGAAATTTAAGATTTTTGACAAATTCAAATTTTGGAAAAAATAAAACATGTTCATGAATTCTTTTACGAATATGAAACCTGTTTTCCCATACTAAATATCTTCATCAATTCAAAAAATGTTCACAAATTTGAAATATTATTCCAAATGGTCAAAAATAATTAAAAATGTTCACGATTTCAAGAAATGTTCATTATTTTGAAAAGATGTTCACTTTTCCGAAAATGTTCAGGAATTTATAAAGATGTTCATTAATTCAAAAAATGTTCGCGGATTTGTAAAAAATGTTCAGAAATTTGGAAAATGTTCACAATTTGAGAGGAAATGTTCGCAAATTTGAAACATGGTGAAAAAAGAAGAACTGGGAAAGGAGAAAAAAAAGTAATACAGAACCTTAAAATATTTTTGCAAATTAAAAAAACAATAAAAAAGAAGACAGAAAAAGAGAGAGAAACAGAAAAAGGAAAAAATAAAAAAATCAAAGAAAACCAGACAAACTCAGTTCATGGAAGGTCCTGGAACCTTCCCAAAACCGGTTGGGGGTGAAACCCCGGAATGGGCCGGCCCATTCAAACAACAGAGCACAAAGGGGGTATTCGCTACTCTCTCTGTCCGCGAATAAGTGTACATCTAGCTTTTATCTTATGTCAAACAACAGAGCACATAGATGTACACTTCATGGCAAAATTTTAAAACTTTTCCACGGACGGAGGGAGTACGTCACTTCGCAGCGACCTACACGCTAAATAGGAGCTGCGAGGAATCGCCGTGGTTTCTTCCCGACGAAGCCATGGCAAAAGCACAATGGGCTGCTAAAGGTTAGAAGATACTGAGCCGAACAACCAATTTGGGCCGGTAAGCTATTCTCTTTTTATGGTGAATTTCGCCCAGTAAGCTGGCAAACATTTTGACCGATTTCACCTCTCTGGACCCATGAAATGCACACACACAAAAAACCCTCTGAACCTGTGATTATAAAAGTGCTGCTTCCCACGCAGATTAATTTCAAAGTTTCATGTAAATATCCCGCAGCCAGTTAACAAATATATTCGGTAAACTGTGTTGTGGATATGAATTTGAAGTAGCATGAATTATAGACTACGCAGTACAAGCAAACTGACCTACATATATAAGCTTTTACACGTACCCCGTTTCATATCTGGACAAGCGTTTCAAAAATGATTTATGACTTTTCAAGTGAGCAAATAAGTGAGAGAATATGCATAGATTTTACTCGTGTGCCCCGTTTCACTTTGGAATCAGCACTCGGTTCCTCCTTTACAGCCCCCTAAAATATTCCTGACCGCCTCTACACTGATCGATGCACTCCCGAAATGGGCATCTCTGACGACCAAAAAAGGGGCACCTGGGTGCATGCGGCCCACTCCAAAGATAGTGGGTACACAACTACAAACAAACAATGGCAAATGCAAATCCATCGCCACCTTTCCCCGCCGCTCTTGCACTCCTACAAAAAGAAATGCATCGACGGATGCATGGGTTAAGTAAGTAAGTAGTCAAGGGGCCTACACGTCATCACAATTAAAGGAGAGGAGATCACTCAACGAATCCTTTTACTACTAACCTAGCTATAGCTACTACATAGCTAGCTTACCTTGTGTCCTTAACTAACTCCATATTTTTTGTGATCGATCTCTCCAATCCAACTCATGAAAGCAACCAAAAGCTCCTACTACAAATAAGCTTGCACTCCAAGGTCAATAAAGGGCAGGGAAAAAGTGGCACCGGCCAAGAAGTTTCTATTTCTAGTTGGTAGCTACGTACTGTCTGAGGCGCCGCTAATGGGATAGCTACTTCGTGGTCATTAGGGTTTATGTTCTTATGGTGATGTAGATGGATTAATCAACGCCGGCCACGTAACTAAAAGAGTATGGGTAGATAAGTCAAGTCGCCCACATGGTGCCTGCCCATACATGCGTGTCGGCCTGGTCTGCTACGGCAGGTAAATATTCCCGTCTAGCTAGAGAAGGAGTAGCTACAAAGTGTGCTACTGTATGTATTGTGATAATTGAGTTGCGTATGACTTTTTTAGATGAAGTTGTGCATGACTTAATTACCAACTTGATGTACTTTACTTAAAGTTGGTAATAACATCATCTTTTCAGTGGTAAAGTAGGAATACATAGTAGTTAATTGTTTGTCTTCATTCCTTGAAAATCATTAATTGTAGCCGATCGATGGGCCAGGGTATTGTGAAAAAGGTAGCCTCCAATAAGATCGAAATTAATTACTGGGCCAGTTGCTACCACACATATATGCTTTGTCGGTAGGCTTGCAAAATCAACATCTATCAGATTCAGCCCTCGCATCCGTCGTCATGGTTAGTTGTTGATCGAATATGGATTTGTTCACAAACGACGCCTAAAGCCGATCGGAACGGCGGTGCATATGCATGATCTCAACTTGGTGATGGAGCATCCTTTGATGGGCCCACATATCTGCTCCATCCATCCAAACCTAGACCTGCATGGGAATCTAGCTAGCTCACAAAGATTAAAGGAATGGGATATATTGACTGATTAGCGAGCACATCATTATTATCTTCCCATACCTATGGGTTTGCACCTAACAACACCTCCTTAGATACTTAGCAGACAACGTTGGAGTTCTTCAACGATGTTTTTCTAAGCAATTCTTGACCAAAAGTTGATGGGTGACTTTAAGAACTAATGCATCGGACAAGTGTAGGACACTGCTAAGGCACTTGCGGCGTCAAAAGAGGCAACCTATGTATGCATGCATGACCTAACAACGGCCGTTTCCCATTGTTTAACTACTACTAGCACTAACAATTAACCGCTTAACCACCACATCAACCAAAAGATACTAAGTATATAATATCTATCGATCCAACAGTTCACCTAATGTTATTCCTATTCACTCACCTAAATACCATTGTGCTGTAAGTTTCTCTTCAGATTGATGACAACTTCAATATAGTTTTCATAATCACTCGTCACTGAGACGCGAGGACATTGCGCCGTCGCCCTGGCCGCTATTATGTTATAGTGATGCTAATGATTGCCAAAGTGGCCGGTGTTGGATATGACACTGAGAAGAGCTTGGCCTGCATAGTAATCGAAGAAAGATTCCTGATATGACATGTCTAAATTAACCATGCAAGAGTCATCAAGTCATCACTTTCTTGATTTGCATATCAAAACATATAAATGAGATGTACTTTCGCCAAAAGAAAGAATGCTTATATAGAAATTTGGCTTTGTTCAGCGAGTCCTCACGCGTCAACAAAGAAAATTATCCAAATGATGGAACAACTTTTTGGGGACTAAATAAACTCAAGTCCCAAATCATTCCCTGTTATTTTGTTGCAAAGCTAAGTACAATAGTTTTGTATTCAAGATAATGTAAGAACAACATCACACATTAATAAATAGAGAATATAACCATGGTATATATTTCTTACAGACATAAACATTACTATAGACTAACCTGATTAATTATCCAGGTTCACTCCAAGATATAAAATAGCAGCTGAGTCACCATATAATCTAAATTTTAAGTAAAAGTTAAATATGGACAATAGAAGGGAAACAAGAAAAATCATGGAAACTTTTGGAACTTGGGAGTGGGCATACTATTTTGGAAATTATAATAGAGCTGATGTTTTAAGAAGAACCACCTCTGGTGGGAAGTCAAATAATATCACTAAAATAAATAAAACAATACAAACTTGTTTTTTCACAAAAGGTGGCTTTAAGTAACTCAAAATGAAACATCCATGGGATAAAACACAAATGAGCACACTCACACACACCTGGTCTGTGCATAGTTAGGAACACAGGATGCGCACAGGGCCGGCCCTGAGGGGGGGCGGGGGGGGGGGGGGGGGGGGGGGGGGGGCGGCCGCCCCGGGCCCCCAAAATCCAGGGGCCCCTCCCAGGTAGGCTATGGCCCAACACATATATTCAGTCATAGAAACAAAATTATGGGCTGGACGGCTGGGCCTCACGTAATACTCTGGAAAGCCCTCGTACGCGCACTCAGTGAAGTAAAGAAGCCAGCGATCGATTTGTTACGTTCAAACTGATTACCCTAAAAAAAAAGGAACTGATTGATCCCTTCCTATTCCAATCACGCACGCATTCAACGCAGCTATTTCCAATTTCCCAGCGGCCGCCGATGCTTCATCTCTTAGCTGCTGCGCGCTCGGCCTCGGCGCTCCTTTTCCCTTTCCTTTTCCGCCAATTCCAATTCTCCAGAGGCCCATCGCAAACTCGCTTTGCTCTTCGTTCATCAGCGATTCGACCATCTGACTATCCAAGGTATATCTTGTATTCATATATTGCGGTTCCAAGATGAATAGCCGGCACAGCGGGACTGTTCGACAATTGATGCAATTCTTTTTATTTATCTTCAGCATTGTTTCTTATCATGTCGTTGAAGAAAGTATCTATCTAGTAGCGATGAAAGGAAAAGGAAGAAAGATGTGGATGACTTCAACAATCACAACACGAAGATATTCATAATTTTTTGAAGATTAATACTGGTGCTGCTAGTACTTTGATAAACCCAGATGATGAGTTGGCGATAGTTGCCATAGGAAAAGAGCAACCAAGTAATGGGAATTTGGAACCTGATCAACAAGAAGAAAATGTCGACCCCAACATCGCCGATAACAGTGTAAGTGGCTCTGAGAATGTAGGTAATTCATCGAATGCACATGCACAGTCCGTTGCTTGATGAACAATCACTTTAACTGTTGATATTTATGATCCAAGAAATTGGCGTAATCTTTATATATAATAAAGCAAGAGACATCTTAGTTGAGAAAGGATCTATGAGAGAGGACAAAAAAATTGAATACCATATAGTGGGTGCAGGAAGGCATTGTTCATATGCTCATTATCATAGGACATGAAAGCAATGGAGAGGAACATAATAGAAAATGGCTAATTTATTTCAAAAATGTCAAGTATTTTGCTTCTGCTTTAAGATCTTCATGTCTAGCATTAGCATGAATCAAAGTTCCTTAGCATATGATGGATTACCACATTCGAGACATTAGTGAGAAGCTTAAAGAACATGAAATTAGCGGTGGCCATATTAATAACACAATGATTTTGGATGCATTTTAGTGTTATTGGTAATATTTCATATATATGTATATTCATTTTTTATTGTTATGATGTCTATATTAAGGGCCCCAAGTTTTAGTCTCGCCCCGGGCCTCCGAAATCCTAGGACCGGCCCTGGATGCGCATAGCCAAAACGAACTTCCTTGGAGAAGAAGAGGATTCGGTGCTTGTGTGTGCGGGTGTTTGGCCAAATAGCAATATTTCGAATTATTGTAAAGCATGCTATTTGGACGATAACATGTGTTCAATATGCCATAGAAGTATGGTGATATATTTGTTGATATGAATAGAACTAATATTAACTAGATAATACTTATCTAATTTTGTAACATGGTAATGATGTGCATGTGTGTGTGTGTGTGTGTGTGTGTGTGTGTGTGTGTGTGTGTGTGTGTGTGTGATAACAACGATATAATGATATTTAAAATGTTAAATACACACACACACACACAATATTAATTCCACAAATTATCTTGTTCATACCTCTATCTTCTAACTAATATGCTTCAGTTTTTCTTTATATGCTTGTGTGCTTTCATCAGATCTGTAAATTGGTAATGATATCAAGTCATTAAAAATAAGAACTAAAATTATATATACTTTGTGAGAAGGACAACAGACAACAACATTGACAAAAGGGAAACTCAGTTTGGACTATACCTACCCTTGTCACATCAAAATGATTATGACACCTTTTTAACAAAATATTTCCATTCATACATTCATTTCTTTGTATAAAAATATACTCCTATAATACACTAGGTTTGTACTTATAGGGTTATTGTGGGCTAAGTTAATCTAGGTCACGTTCTTTAATAACAGGTTAATTTAAGAACACATCCATGCATTATGTACTCGGTATTCAAAATATTTGTTGGGTGTCAGATGGATAGTACACCCATTCCTCTTTGTCGATGTATATAGGATAGGTTAGACATATGCTAAGCTAAGCCTGTAGATACCTTTGCGTTGGACTAATCATGCGTTACGAACCCAAAATTTCAATGCGTATATGGTACATACACCCGTTCCTCTTTGGTGATAGCGACACAGGAAGCACTCCTTTTGAAGCTAGCAAAATATATATATGCATGTGTAGGTCCCCATCACATGGCGCCCAAAGTTAGATGGATCCAACCGCATCACATATATTCACATGGTTTTTTAGGCACACATATAATATGTGTTGAGGTGACCCGTTTGGTGTTAATAATTAATCATACAGCTGCTTTGGTCTGAATCCGACAGAACTACAGTGATAGATTGTTCGTGGAGACTATTCATTGCGAAGCTAATTTTTTAGCTTTTGCCGACGTACGGTTAACAAATGGTCCACCGTCCACGAGAGAGAATATAACCCACACAAAGCCGCTTTAAGACCGATCAATAGATTTTATATATATGCACCTAAATGAGGATAGCAATTATAGACGTTGCCACTTGTAGAAACTCCTGTAGATTAGTTTTTTTAAAGCACGGCCGATCAAATGGGGAATTTCAGGCGCACACGGGTATATAAATTAGATGTTGCTGTGGGGAATTGGTTGGAATACTTTTTGACGATATTTAAATGAAAATTAAAATAAATATATATGTATTTTATTTCATTATTATATTGTTGTAAATATATATAGATTATAAGTAGTACTTCTCTTGCATGTTTGGAGAAATATAATTAGAATGATTTAAGTTAGGATGTGTGCATGTTGAGAGAGAATATAAATTGCAATTTTCATGCATATTAAGAGAAATAGTTAGTGGGGTGATGAGATAGCATGTGTACATGTGAAGAGAATTGAGATAGTGGGATCAACTATTTAGGTATATAGAATTCAGTTTACTATATCACCAACTATTTTTAAAATTGTTTTTCTCTAAAGAGGTGGCCACGATGGCCACCAGGAAACCCTAGCCACCACTCGTTGCTTACCCATCTCGCCACCCTCGGCAGGGGAGGGGGAGGGAGGTTATAGTCAGATCAGCCTCGTGTGGAGGCGTTGGAGGGTTGTTGTGTAATGGCAAAGGAAATGAGTGCTTGAGTTGTGGCCTTTGTCAGGCGGTGCGCCACGGCGGCGTTGGTAGAGTCTACAATGGCCAGATGAATCTAGTACGATACCCTTCATCGATGGTGCAGCCTGGCGAGATCACCCGACAAGAGGGCGTCAGTGCATGATTCTGGATGGCGGCAAGCTCAACACTAGGTCCTGATTTGTCATACAACAACATGGGTGTTAATTTTTTTAGTTTTTTTAGCGAGCCTTCATGTTTTGTTTGGAGTAGCAAGGCACCCGTGTTGCCCCATGGTGCAGCCTGGCCAGATCACCCGACAAGAGAACTATGTATGAACTTTATGTATTTATTTTTTCAGTAATAAAATTTGATCACTACTGTACTTTGGTTTTAATGTAGTGACGAACTTGTATTAATTTGGTCACTTGTCTACTCATGATGTTCTGTAATGGTTTTTTATACACTTAATTATATAATGCACACGGATGAACCGGCAATGGATGTACGGTGACAGATGCACCTTCGAGTACATTGAGGGCCTGCATAATTTTCTCGAAGTGGATAAGGCAAACAAGCATAATGGTTTTATGTATTGTCCATGCCCTATCTGTGGGAATACGAATGATTACTCTGACTCGAAAACCCTTCATGTATACCTGCTTGAGAAGAGTTTCATGCCACACTATAATGTTTGAACCAAGCACGGAGAAAGAGGGGTTATGATGGAAGACAACAAAGAAGAAGAGGATGATGACAACTATCCGCCCCCTGAATACGATTATACTGGAACGGGGGAAGCTGAAGATCAAGAAGAACCAAACGATGTGCCCGATGATGATCTTCGTCGGGTCATTGTTGATGCAAAGAGACAATGCCAAAGTGAAAGGAAGAAGTTGAAGTTTGATCGCATGTTAGACGATCACAAAAAAGGGTTGTACCCAAATTGCGAAGATGACAACCCACAAAGCTCGGTACAACACTAAAATTGCTGCAATGGAAGGCAAACAATGGTGTATCTGACAACAGATTTGGGAAGCTACTAAAAATATTGAAGAAGAAGATTCCAAAGGATAACAAAGTGATCGACAATACGTACGAAGCAAAGAAGGTTCTACGCCCTCTAGGATTGGAGGTGCAGAAGATACATGCATGCCCTAATGAATGCATCCTCTACCGCAATGAGTGCGAGGAATTGAACGCATGCCCTGTATGCGATTCATTGCGGTTTAAGATCAGACGAGATGACCCTGGTGTTGGGGAACGTAGTAATTTCAAAAAATTTCCTACGAGCACGCAAGATCATGGTGATGGCATAGCAACGAGAGGGGAGAGTATTGTCCACGTACCCTCGTAGACCGTAAGCGGAAGCGTTATGACAACGCAGTTGATGTAGTCGTACGTCTTCACGATCCGACCGATCCAAGCACCGAACGTACGGCACCTCCGTGTTCAGCACACGTTCAGCTCGATGACGTTCTCCGGGCTCCAATCCAGCAGAGCGTCGGGGATGAGTTCCGTCAGCACGACGGCGTGGTGATGGTGATGATGTTCTACCGGCGCAGGGCTTCGCCTAAACTCCGCGACGATATGACCGAGGTGGAATATGGTGGAGGGGGGCACCACACACGGCTAAGGAACGATCCGTAGATCAACTTGTGTGTCTATGGGGTGCCCCCTGCCCCCGTATATAAAGGAGTGGAGGAGGGGAGGGCCGGCCCTCTCTATGGCGCGCCCTAGGGGAGTCCTACTCCCACCGGGAGTAGGATTCCCCCTTTCCTAGTCCAACTAGGAGTCCTTCCAAGTAGTAGGAGTAGGAGACAAGGAAGGAAGAGAGGGGAGGGAAGAAGGAAAGGGGGGGCCGGCCCCCTTCCCTATTCGGATTGGGCTTGGGGGGGGGGGGGGGCGCCCCCTCCTTTGCTCCTTCTCCTTCCTTTCCACTAAGGCCCAATAAGGCCCATATACTTACCGGGGGGTTCCGGTAACCTCCCGGAACTCCGGTATAGTCCCAATCTCATCCGGAATCTTTCCGGTGTCCAAATATATCCGTCCAATATATCAATCTTTATGTCTCGACCATTTCGAGAATCCTCGTCATGTCCGTGATCACATCCGGGACTCCGAACAAACTTCGGTACATCAAAACTTATAAACTCATAATAAAACTGTCATCGTAACGTTAAGCGTGCGGACCCTACGGGTTCGAGAACTATGTAGACATGACCTAGAACTATTCTCGGTCAATAACCAATAGTGGAACCTGGATGTTCATATTGGTTCCTACATATTCTACGAAGATCTTTATCGGTCAAACCACATAACAACATACGTTGTTCCCTTTGTCATCGGTATGTTACTTGCCCGAGATTCGATCGTCGGTATCCAATACCTAGTTCAATCTCGTTATCGGCAAGTCTCTTTACTCGTTCCATAATACATCATTTTATAACTAACTCATTAGTTACAATGCTTGCAAGGCTTCGGTGATGAGTATTACCGAGAGGGCCCAGAGATACCTCTCCGACAATCGGAGTGACAAAACCTAATCTTGAATTATGCCAACTCAACATGTACCTTTGGAGACACCTATAGAGCACCTTTATAATCACCCAGTTACGTTGTGACGTTTGGTAGCACACAAAGTGTTCCTCCGGTAAACGGGAGTTGCACAATCTCATAGTTGCAGGAACTTTGTATAAGTCATGAACAAAGCAATAGCAACATACTAAACGATCAAGTGCTAAGCTAACGGAATGAGTCAAGTCAATCACATCATTCTCCTAATGATGTGATCCCATTAATCAAATGACAACACATGCCTATGGTTAGGAAACATAACCATCTTTGATCAATGAGCTAGTCAAGTAGAGGCATACTAGTGACACAATGTTTGTCTATGTATTCACACATGTATCATGTTTTCGGTTAATACAATTCTAGCATGAATAATAAACATTTATCATGATATGAGGAAATAAATAATAACTTTATTATTCCCATCTAGGGCATATTTCCTTCAGTCTCCCACTTGCACTAGAGTCAATAATCTAGTTCACATCGCCATGTGATTTAACACAAATAATCATATATGTATATGATTAACATCCATAGTTCACATCGTCATGTGACCAACACCCAAAAGGGTTTACTAGAGTCAATAATCTAGTTCACATCGCTATGTGATTAATACCCAAAGAGTACAAAGTTATGATCATGTTTTGCTCGTGAGAGAAGTTTAGTCAACGGGTTTGTCACATTCAGAGCCGTATGTATTTTGCAAATATTCTATGTCTACAATACTCTGCACGGAGCTACTCTAGCTAATTGCTCCCACTTTCAATATGTATCCAGATTAAGACTTAGAGTCATTTGGACCAGTGCCAAAACTTGTATCGACGTAACCTTTTACGACGAACCTTTTTGTCACCTCCATAATTGAGAAACATATCCTTATTCCACTAAGGATAATTTTGACCAATGTCCAGTGATCTACTCCTAGATCACTATTGCACTCCCTTGCCAAACCAGGGCAGAGTATACAATAGGTCTGGTTCACAGCATAGCATACTTTATAGAACCTATGACTGAGGCATAGGGAATGACTTTTCATTCTCTTTCTATTTTCTGCTATGGTCGGGTCTTGAGTCTTTCTCAACTTCACACCTTGCAACACAGGCAAGAACTCCTTCTTTGACTGTTCCATTTTGAACTACTTCAAAATCTTGTCAAGGTATGTACTCATTGAAAATCTTATCAAGCGTCTTGATCTATATCAATAGGTCTTGATGCTCAATATGTAAGTAGCTTTACTGAGGTCTTTATTTTAAGAACTCCTTTCAAACACTCCTTTATGCTTTGCAGAATAATTCTACATTATTTCCGATCAACAATATGTCATTCACATATACATATCAGAAATGCTGTAGTGCTCCCACTCACTTTCTTGTAAATACAGGCTTCACCATAAGTCTGTACAAAACTATATGCTTTGATCAACTCATCAAAGCATATATTCCAACTCCGAGATGCTTGCACCAGTCCATAGATGGATCGCTGGAGCATGCACATTTTGTTAGTACCTTTAGGATTGACAAAACCTTATGGTTGTATCATATACAACTCTTCTTTGAGAAAACCATTAAGGAATGCAGTTTTGACATCCATTTGCTAGATTTCATAAATTGTGGCAATTGCTAACATGATTCGGATAGACTTAAGCATCGCTACAGTTGAGAAAATCTCATTGTAGTCAACACCTTGAACTTGTCAAAAACCTTTTTGCGACAAGTCGAGCTTTGTAGATAGTAACACTACTATCAACGTCCGTCTTCCTCTTGAAGATCCATTTATACAATATGGCTTGCCGATCATTGGGCAACTCCACCAAAGTCCACACTTTGTTCTCATACATGGATCCCATTTCAGATTTCATGGCCTTAAGCCATTTTTGCGGAATCTGGGCTCATCATCGCTTCCTCATAGTTCGTAGGTTCATCATGGTCTAGTAACATGACTTCCAGAACAGGATTACCGTACCACTCTGGTGCGGACCGTACTCTGGCAGACCTACGAGGTTCTGTAGTAACTTGATCTGAAGTTTCATGATCATCATCATTAGCTTCCTCACTAATTGGTGTAGAAATCACTGGAACTGATTTCAGTGATGAAGAATTTTCCAATTCGGGAGAAGGTACAGTTACCTCATCAAGTTCTACTTTTCTCCCACTCACTTTTTTCGAGAGAAACTCCTTATCTAGAAAGGATCCATTTTTAGCAACGAATATCTTGCCTTCGGATCTGTGATAGAAGGTGTACCCAACAATTTCCTTTGGGTATTCTATGAAGATGCACTTCTCCGATTTGGGTTCGAGCTTATCAGGATGAAACTTTTTCACATAAGCATCGCAGCCCCAAACTTTAAGAAACCACAACTTGGGTTTCTTGCTAAACCACAGTTCATATGGTGTCGTCTCAACGGATTTAGATGGTGCCCTTTTAACGTGAATGCAGCTGTCTCTAATGCATAACCAAAAACAATAGTGGTAAATCAGTAAGAGACATCATAGATCGCACTATATCGAATAAAGTGCGGTTACGATGTTTGGACACACCATAACGTTGTGGTGTTCCAGGTGGAGTGAGCTATGAAACTATTCCACATTGTTTTAATTGAAGACCAAACTCGTAACTCAAATATTCGTCTCCGCGATCAGATCGCAGAAACTTTATTTTCTTGTTACAATGATTTTTCCACTTCACTCTGAAATTCTTTGAACCTTTCAACTATTTCAGACTTATGTTTCATGAAGTAGATATACCCATATCTGCTCAAATCATCTTGTGAAGGTCAGAAAATAACGATACTTGCCACGAGCATCAACACTCATTGGATCGCATACATCGGTGTATTATTTCCAACAAGTCAGTAGCTTGTTCCATTGTTCCGGAGAACGGAGTTTTAGTCATCTTGCCCAAAAGGCACGGTTCGCAAGCATCAAATGATTCATAACCAAGTGATTCCAAAAATCCATCTTTATGGAGTTTCTTCATGTGCTTTACACCGATATGACCCAAACGGTAGTGCCACAAATAAGTTGCACTATCATTATTAACTTTTCATCTTTTGGCATCAATATTATGAATATGTGTATCACTACGATCGAGATCCAACAAACTATGTTCATTGGGTGTATGACCATCGAAGGTCTTATTCATGTAAACAGAATAACAATTTATTCTTTAACTTTTTAAATGAATAACCGTATCGCAATAAACATGATCAAATCATATTCATGCTCAACGCAAACGCCAAATAACATTTATTTAGGTTTAACACTAATCCCGAAAGTATAGGGAGTGTGCGATGATGATCATATTAATCTTGGAACTACTTCCAACACTCATCGTCACTTCCCCTTCAACTAGTATCTGTTTATTCTGTAACTCCTGTTTCGAGTTACTAATCTTAGCAACTGAATAAGTATCAAATACTCAGGGGCTACTATAAACACTAGTAAGGCACACATCAAACACATGTATATCAAATATACCCTTGTTCACTTTGCCATCCTTCTTACTCACCAAATATTCAGGGCTTTTCCGCTTCCAGTGACCATTTCCTTTGCAGTGTAGGCACTCAGTTTCAGGCTTTGGTCCAGCTGTGGGCTTCTTCGCGGGAGTGACAACTTGCTTGTCATTCTACTTGAAGTTCCCTTTCTACCCCTTTGCCCTTTTCTTGAAACTAGTGGTCTTGTCAATCATCAACACTTGATGCTCTTTCTTGATTTCTACCTTCGTCGATTTCAACATCACGAAGAGCTCGGGAATCGTTTTTGTCATCCCTTGCATACTATAGTTCATCACAAAGTTCTACTAACTTGGTGATGGTGACTAGAGAACTCTGTCAATCACTATCTTATCTGGAAGATTAACTCCCACTTGATTCAAGCGATTGTAGTACCCAGACAATCTGAGCACATGCTCACTAGTTGAGCGATTCTCCTCCATCTTTTAGCAATAGAACTTGTTGGAGACTTCATATCTCTCAACTCGGGTATTTGCTTGAAATATTAACTTCAACTCCTGGAACATCTCATATGGTCCATGACGTTCAAAACGTCTTTGAAGTCCCGATTCTAAGCCATAAAGCATGGTGCACAAAACTATCAAGTAGTCATCATATTGAGCTAGCCAAACGTTCACAACGTGTGCATTTGCTCCTGCAATAGGTCTGTCACCTAGCGGTGCATCAAGGACATAATTCTTCTGTGCAGCAATGAGGATAAACCTCAGATCACGGATCCAATCCGCATCATTGCTACTAACATCTTTCAACACAATTTTCTCTAGGAACATATCAAAATAAACATATGAAAGCAACAACGCGAGCTATTGATCTGTAACATAATTTGCAAAATACTACCAGGACTAAGTTCATGATAAATTAAAGTTCAATTAATCATATTACTTAAGAACTCCCACTTAGAGAGACATCTCTCTAGTCATCTAAGTGATCACGTGATCCAAATCAACTAAACCATAACCGATCATCACGTGAGATGGAGTAGTTTTCAATGGTGAACATCTCTATGTTGATCATATCTACTATATGATTCATGCTCGACCTTTCGGTCTCCGTGTTCCGAGGCCATATCTGCATATGCTAGGCTCGTCAAGTTTAACCTGAGTATTCTGCGTGTGCAAAACTGGCTTGCACCCGTTGTAGATGGACGTAGAGCTTATCACACCCGATCATCACGTGGTGTCTGGGCACGACAAACTTTGGCAACGGTGCATACTCAGGGAGAACACTTCTTGATAATTTTAGTGAGAGATCATCTTAAAATGCTACCGTCAATCAAAGCAAAATAAGATGCATAAAGGATAAACATCACATGCAATCAATATAAGTGATATGATATGGCCATCATCATCTTGTGCTTGTGATCTCCATCTCCGAAGCACCGTCGTGATCACCATCGTCACCGGCGCGACACCTTGATCTGCATCGTAGCATCGTTGTCGTTTACGCCATCTATTGCTTCTACGACTATCGCTACCGCTTAGTGATAAAGTAAAGCAATTACAGGGCGTTTACATTTCATACAATAAAGCGACAACCATATGGCTCCTGCCAGTTGCCGATAACTTCGGTTACAAAACATGATCATCTCATACAATAAAATATAGCATCACGTCTTGACCATATCACATCACAACATGCCCTGCAAAAACAAGTTAGACGTCCTCTACTTTGTTGTTGCAAGTTTTACGTGGCTGCTACGGGCTTAGCAAGAACCGTTCTTACCTACGCATCAAAACCACAATGATAGTTCGTCAAGTTGGTGTTGTTTTAACCTTCGCAAGGACCGGGCGTAGCCACACTCGGTTCAACTAAAGTTGGAGAAACTGACACCTGCTAGTCACCTGTGTGCATAGCACGGCGGTAAAACCAGTCTTGCGTAAGCGTATGCGTAATGTCGGTCCGGGCCGCTTCATCCAACAATACCGCTCAATCAAAGTATGACATGCTGGTAAGCAGTATGACTTGTATCGCCCACAACACACTTGTGTTCTACTCGTGCATATAACATCAACGCATAAAACCTAGGCTCTGATGCCACTATTGGGGAACGTAGTAATTTCAAAAAAAATCCTACGAGCACGCAAGATCATGGTGATGGCATAGCAACGAGAGGGGAGAGTATTGTCCACGTACCCTCGTAGACCGTAAGCGAAAGCGTTATGACAACGCAGTTGATGTAGTCGTACGTCTTCATGATCCGACCGATCCAAGCACCGAACGTACGGCACCTCCGTGTTCAGCACATGTTCAGCTCGATGACGTTCTCCGGGCTCCAATCCAGCAGAGCGTCGGGGATGAGTTCCGTCAGCACGACGGCGTGGTGACAGTGATGATGTTCTACCAGCGTAGGGCTTCGCCTAAACTCCGCGACGATATGATCGAGGTGGAATATGGTGGAGGGGGCACCGCACACGGCTAAGGAACGATCCATAGATCAACTTGTGTGTCTATGGGGTGCCCCCCGCCCCTGTATATAAAGGAGCGGAGGAGGGGAGGGCCGGCCCTCTCTATGGCGCGCCCTAGGGGAGTCCTACTCCCACCGGGAGTAGGATCCCCCCTTTCCTAGTCCAACTAGGAGTCCTTCCAAGTAGTAGGAGTAGGAGACAAGGAAGGAAGAGAGGGGAGGGAAGAAGGAAAGGGGGGGGGGGCCTTCCCAATTCGGATTGGGCTTGGGGGGGGGGGGGGGCGCCCCCTCTTTTGCTCCTTCTCCCTCCTTTCCACTAAGGCCCAATAAGGCCCATATACTTACCGGGGGGTTCCGGTAACCTCCCGGAACTCCGGTATAGTCCCAATCTCATCCGAAACCTTTCCGGTGTCCAAATATATCCGTCCAATATATCAATCTTTATGTCTCGACCATTTCGAGACTCCTCGTCATGTCCGTGATCACATCCGGGACTCCGAACAAACTTTGGTACATCAAAACTTATAAACTCATAATAAAACTGTCATCGTAACGTTAAGCGTGCGGACCTTACGGGTTCGAGAACTATGTAGACATGACCTAGAACTATTCTCGGTCAATAACCAATAGTGGAACCTGGATGTTCATATTGGTTCCTACATATTCTACGAAGATCTTTATCGGTCAAACCGCATAACAACATACGTTGTTCCCTTTGTCATCGGTATGTTACTTGCCCGAGATTCGATCGTCGGTATCCAATACCTAGTTCAATCTCGTTATCGGCAAGTCTCTTTACTCGTTCCGTATACATCATTTTATAACTAACTCATTAGTTACAATGCTTGCAAGGCTTAGGTGATGAGTATTACTGAGAGGGCCCAGAGATACCTCTCCGACAATCGGAGTGACAAAACCTAATCTCGAATTATGCCAACTCAACCTGTACCTTTGGAGACACCTGTAGAGCACCTTTATAATCACCCAGTTACGTTGTGACGTTTGGTAGCACACAAAGTGTTCCTCCGGTAAACGGGAGTTGCACAATCTCATAGTTGCAGGAACTTTGTATAAGTCATGAACAAAGCAATAGCAACATACTAAACGATCAAGTGCTAAGCTAACGGAATGGGTCAAGTCAATCACATCATTCTCCTAATGATGTGATCCCATTAATCAAATGACAACACATGCCTATGGTTAGGAAACATAACCATCTTTGATCAATGAGCTAGTCAAGTAGAGGCATACTAGTGAGACTATGTTTGTCTATGTATTCACACATGTATCATGTTTCCGGTTAATACAATTCTAGCATGAATAATAAACATTTATCATGATATGAGGAAATAAATAATAACTTTATTATTGCCTCTAGGGCATATTTCCTTCACCTGGTGATGTTGAGGGCGAGTGCCCCAGGAAGAGGGTTCCTGTCAAGGTGATGTGCTATGCCCCTATAATAGCATGGTTGAAATGTCTGTTCAGAAACAAAGAGCATGCCAAGTTGATGTGATAGCACAAAGAGGACCGTAAGAAAGACGGGAAGTTGAGAGCACCCGCTGATGGATCGCAGTGGAGAAAAATCGAGAGAAGGTGGGGGGACCTTGCAGGTGACGCAAGGAACATATGGTTTGGTTTAAGCACAGATGGCATTAATCCTTTTGGGGAGCTGAGCAGCAATCATAGCACCTGACCTGTGACTCTATGTATCTATAACCTTCCTCCTTGATTGTGCATGAAGTGGAAGTTTATTATGATGCCAGTGCTCATCCAAGGCCCTAAGCAACCAGGCAACGACATTGATGTGTACCTAAGGCCATTAGTTGAAGAACTTTTACAGTTGTGGAGTGAAAAAGGTGTACGTGTGTGGGATGAGCACAACTAGGAGGAATTTGACCTACATGCGTTGCTGTTTGTAACCATCAATGATTGGTATACTCTCAGTAACCTTTCAGGACAAACAAACAAGGCTCCGGAAAAGTTACCATATGAGAGGACTGACGAGGAAAACGCAGACATGAGTGTTGCCGAAGTGCAGGCCCATTTTGAACAGAAGAAACGTCCACCTCCCAAGGAAACAATAGATCCGGTGAAAGCGAAGCGTACTCTGGATGCCCTTAAGCGACCACCACCGCCTTCGCCGCAATTCAACTATGACCGCGACCACCACCACCTTCGCCGCAATTCAACTATGACCGCGACCACCACCGCCTTTGCCGCAATTCAACTATGACCGCTGTATATATTGAAAAGACATATGATGAAGCGCGGCGGTCGGGAAGTACTACCAGTGCTGCAAGAGAAGCAAAACGAAGAAGTGGGAAAATAATTCCCTAGCTCAGCTTACAGGAGAAGTAATCCCCCCCCCCCCCCGCTCAAGGTGTCTAGCGATATCGCTAATCATCTGGGGCTACTGCGAGGTACCAATCTTGGTGATTACCTGGGTGATGATGTGCAGTTTGAAACATTAGAGGTAGTAGAGATCTTTAGATACGAGCACGGGAAGCCTCTTGTCAAATCTGATCATCCTCCTCTAACAACGATGATGCGAAGATTGCATGACTGGCACATGGAAACCTGCCATGACAACTTCTGCCTGTCTACTACAACAAAATTTTCCCAGCTCCATTAACGGAGAGGCAATGACGGTGGCGCGCCTTCGACTCGCTTTAGTAATTGTACTCGTGATCCACGGATTTGGTTGTAAATTTTGTTACCTCTGGTGCTATCTATACTGTCATGGTTAATTATGAATAAATCAAAACTTTCTTCAAAGAAAAAAACTTCCAAACTGACAATGTCATGACATATATACATGAGTCTGTCTACGACACATCTAAATGTGCGCTAGTTATTGCATCTATAAGTGATCCAATCAAACTACAAAGAAAAAGAAAAAAAAAGTCTGCATGAATCTTCGCGTAAAATCAATGGCAATAGAACTTAGTCATTTATATGTGTAATACTTAGTGCACACCTAAATGTGATTTAGCAAAACTGGTTCTTTAGCTAATTTTGGATGGCATGCCAACAATAGGTCAGCTATCTTTCGCAAAAAACCAAACAAGCAATAGGTCAGCTATGCATTGCGTGCGATATTACCATGGCACATCATTCATTTGCCATTTCCCAATTGAATAAAAGCACTTTCTATACTGTCATGGTTAACTAAAACCACGACGAGTAATTTGAACGGAGGAAGTATATGTGTAATACTTAGTGCACATCTAAATGTGATTTAGCAAAACTGGTTCTTTAGCTAATTTTGGATGGCATGCCAACAATAGGTCAGCTATCTTTCGCAAAAAAAAAAAACAATAGGTCAGCTATGCATTGCGTGCGATATTACCATGGCACGTCATTCATTTGTCATTTCCCAATTGAATAAAAGCACTTTCCCTCCTACGCCGCAAAGAAAAGCTCTTTCCATCGTAAGTATCACGTATCACGGCCATAAAAAATCCCAGTCAAAGTGGACAAGAGGGGAAACAAAATCAAATCCCCTTGTGTGCTCGTCACTTGAACATCTCGGTCGCCGCTGACGGACGTGTGATCTTCACGCATCAGGCTGCCGAAGATCTGCCGGCGCTCTGTCGTCTGCGCCTTCTTTTGCCCACCCCCCGTGACGCATCATCTGATCATCCTCTTCCAACCTTGATGACAGGCGGGGCCCGCCTGGCAGCCGCCTCACGGGCGTCGTCGCTCGCTGCATCTCTGCACTGCAGCTGCACCTCCGAACGTACTACGTGGCAGGCAGCGGCAGCGCAATGCCACCATGCCATGTCAGGACAATGGCGACATTGACCGGTCAACCCTGACATGGCCTAACCGGCCGGGGATCGCGCAGAGCGAGCGACTTGTTTAGTCGTGTGAGAGGAAGGGAGGGAGAAGAAAAGATGTGGGCGTGGCGTGGCGACAAGGGGAAGATCCGGCCGTGCGGCCAGGAATACAGTATGATGATTCAGGTGCATACGTTTTTCTCCCCCCGAAATCATGGCCGCCACTTGCGCCGCATCAACCAAGCAAGCAAACCAGCTGGGCACAAGGTCTCAAATCTATTATGACATGGAGAATTCAGAGATCCGCTTTTGAATTTGCTGCGTACTCTGGCTATGACTGATTTCTCATGTCCACATGGCTTGCTAATCACAACTCACAAATCAAGATCAGCTGCTGGATCTTCCTGAGGTGCTACATTGTGTTATGCCTGGTCGGCAGGTGCTACGCACGACGAATCTTTCCGAGTCTTCGATGGACGAGCGCAGGAGAGTGACGCTGTTGGGCGCCGTGGTGACGTCAACAGATGGCTGGATTGGCAAGAATGATGCAGATCTCTCTCTTGAAGATGGGTCAGTGGTTCGATGATGCCGACGGCTTCTAAAACGTGTGCATGTGATGTATGGTTTAGGTTTACTGCACTGGTTGTTGGTTTCGATACTTGATGTGGATGGATCGGCGAGGACACCGGTTTTAGATATGGGAACTGAGCGCACTCCACAATATCGAGTTTGTAGGTGTGAGTGATGGTTTCAGATGGTTTGATGTATGTCATTGCCAGACCTTTGTTGAATAATCAATAAAAATGGTTATATGCATCGATTGATGCAGAGCCCCGGGGTCTTAACCTCCTTTTCTAAAAAAAAAAGATCGACTGTTGCATGACTGATTGACTTGGACGTAGGGGTTGGCTAAAGTGCGGGTTGATGGTTCTGCCCCCTTGGAAGTTTTCTAAATTCACTAAGAGCATCTACAGTTGGATGCAACAAATCTGACCCCCTCGTTTGCCCGCCGATATTGACCGATCAAATCTTAAATACTCCATCTGTTTCGAATTCTTGACGCGACGACGTTTTTGCAAAATTAAAAACCTCCCCAAACTCCTGACACAACCCGTGTTCCGGGTCGTCTCCAGTCGTCACCCTGTGCTCCCGACACACCCGCATGGACGCCGGAGCTCCGCCAGGCAACTTCCTTGATCTCCCATGCATCCTTCGCCGCCGCCGCATCTGCCTCCTCCACCGCTCCCTCCTACCCCGCGAAGCTCCCCTGCCTCCGGCAGCCCACCTTCCACCCTAAAAAATCCATTCTTCTTCCTTTGTGGCCTTCTATTGTGTTCGCCGGCTCCGACAAGGCTCTGGTAAGTCCTTCCACTCCTCCACATCCCATCCTATCTTCCTCACCCCATCCTCTCTCCCTCGCAGATCCACCATGAAGCTCTGCAGCTCGCTCGCCCACCAGGACAGCTTGCTATGCTCCGCTCCGTTCCCCCATGGAGGACGTCGCTCCACTCCTACTCCATCCCGATGGTATCATCCTTTACTCCATCTATGCTCCATCTCTTAATGTTCCATCTCTGCTGCATCTATGTAATTGCGTTAATAAACTGAATGTTAACAACACAATATGGAGATGTGAGTTGTTTCAGCTATCAAAACTAGGTTTCTTTGGATGTCCAAAGTTTCTTTGAACATATGAAAAAACTAGGTTGACCGAGTTGGATGTTGGGAGCTTTTTCAGCTAAAACATTAGTTGGACATCCGGGAATGTTAATTTTGTCGAGGTGTTACTGCACATGTTCTTATGGTTGAAATTCTTACACAAGTTCTGAATATTGTTACTGCTGGCAAAACAGAACTAAACATACTCAAGCTTTCTTATGAATTATATTGCTTGGGTTCTTTTGCCTCTAATTGTTGTCCTCGACATTGGTTAGAATACAAAGCTAAGCTATATTCCATTCACTGAAACCATTTTGAACTTCGACACTGTTGCATCTATATCAAATGTTTGCAGTACGTAGACTCTATTTAGGAATTCAGAGATAATGAAAAGATCAAGCTGAGATTAATACTCCATTGAACATGTAAAAAATATCATGAAACATTCACTTTTTTGCTCTCGAAATTGTGTCTTTATTTTGTTTGCACCTGTTCTTATATGCATATATCATGTATCGGAGGGAGTATGCTAAAGTGGCATTAGCCAAAGCCTAGTGGAGCTCAAGTCATCAATTCATGAAGTAAATTCCTGATTGCAACTAGTGTACATAAATTTAGGAATATTTCTTGTCCAAACAGTGTGTAGAAATTTTAGGGCTATGGTAATAAATGCTTTCAACTAAGGAGATGATTATTGGACCAATTCTTCTAGATCATCAGCCTGTGGTCATTTTTACAATCTGTGGAGTAATTTTAATTTTGAAACTAAGAATTGTACTACTGATGAGACTAAGATCCAAGTAATTCAAAACAATAGTTGTCTCAGTCTCTTTGACAAGAAGAGTATTGAAACAACCAATAATTTTATTGGATCCTTCATACTCTGCCATGGCATCTTATTGCATCATTTAAATATGAGTACAGAAACAAACATATATTTAAACCAAACAAGACGAGTATTTTATGGCCTGAATTAAAACAAACTAATAAGATGAATAGTTTCAAATTATTCAAGTTGACAAAAATAATTCCAATAAACCAAATTAATCCAAATATTCAAATAAATTCAATAAATCTAAATAATTCTAATAAAGTCAAGTAATTCCATAAATTTCAAATAGTTCCAACTAATTCCAACAAACTCAATAAATCAAATTAATTAAAAATCAAAATAATTCCAATAAATTGAAATAATTATGGCAAAAATATCCAATAATCCAATACATAAGACATACACTTCCATCCTCTTTCCTTTTCTTTATTTTCCTCTCTTTAGCTACTTATTCCCTTCCCTTTCCTTATCCAATTGCACTTCTTGTTTAATGACCTTGGTCTCAGCAACTAGTTGAATCCTGCAAGATACACCAAATATTTCCCTTCCATCGTTATGACGACGGTCCTTGTGCAAGTGTGGCATCACTTTGTCTTCCATAACTTTAACCATAGCCGATTGCAATGTGACAAAGCTTTTGAACAACTTGTGAGCCTCATAGTTCTCAAACTTGTCACATTGATACTAGATTTTTTTCCAAATCTATTATGTTAAAATTTTCATAGGAAATTTAAAAAAAAATCTAGAAAACCTTATGTGTGTTTGCCTGTAGCTGAAATTCAACATAGGAACTGTCTAGTAAGGTTGAAGGCCCTACAACATTAGCTTGGAAGACAGAGACCTCTAGAACAAACCCAAGCTAAAGAAAAAGGGAAGTTAAATAAAACCCTAAGGAGTTAACATAAAATAAATGCCAAAAGGAAATAAATAAATTAAATATTAAAATGAAGTGAAGATGGGTCAAGCGAGAGTCAAGTTAAAGAAATACAGAAGAAAATTATTTTGGAAAATAGAATATCATCAAAGAAAGACAAAAATGAAGCCTATAATAAAAGTACAAAAACATTTGACCAAAGTGATCTAATAAAATGTCCTTACAACCACAAATATTAAGAAATGAATATAGGACAATTTTGTAATATATCGGAAGGAAATAGAGAAACAGAAAAGGAGAAAAGAAAAGAAAAAGACCTAACTACACGGCACATCTAGCCGGGCCGACCCAACCGACGCACGCGTAGTCGCAGCCTAGCTAGTGCACGATCTCCCTCTCCCTCCCCTCTCTCCCATCGACTGGTGGACCCCGCTAGTTAGGTCCACCCCTAACCTCCCGCACGCCCCACGATCCCCGTAACCGCTGGCCATTCCGACGACGTGCACGTCACCCTCGAATCTCATGCACACCCAGAGCCTTGATCCCCTCTATTTAATCCCTAAAAAATCCCTGGCGCATCGCCTCTCAGACCCCTCTGCCTCCTGATGAACAGAACCGCCAGCCTACTCAAATTTGAGCTCAAACTACCACCACCGCAGCCACGGTCTCTGTTACTTGTGATCCGCATTGGTAAATTCCCCGAACAGGAGGGGATGATGCAGCACATCAGCAGTAATCATGTCTTGCAGTTATGAAACCAAGGTTATCAATCCAGTAGGAGAACCAAGCAACACTATGTAAACAACACCTACATACAAACAACAAATTTGCAACCCAACGCGTGAAGGGGTTGTCAATCCCTCGATGGTATTGAATATGATAAATAGATGGATTGGTAGATGCAAATAAAGTAAAAGCAAATAAAACGCCGCAGAGTATTTTTTGGTTTTTGGTAAAATAGATCTAAAAATATATGATAAGAAATAGACCTGGGGGCCGTAGATTTCACTAGTGGCTTCTCTCCAGAAAATAGCATACGGTGGGTAAACAAATTAGTGTTGGAAAATTGATTGAAAAGCAAATAATTATGATGATATCCAAGATGACGATCATGTATATAGGCATCACATCCAAGATTAGTAGACCGAAATGATTCTGCATCTACTACTATTACTCTACACATCAACCGCTATCCAGCATGCATCTAGTGTATTAATTTCAAGGAGAAACAGAGTAATGCAATACGAATGGTGACATGATGTAGACAAGATCTATTCATGTAGGAATAGACCCCATCCTGTTATCCTTAATAGCAACAATACATGTGTGTCATGTCTCTTTCCGTCACTAAGATTGAGCACCGCAATATCGATCCCATGACAAAGCACCTCTTCCCACGGCAAGATAAATTAATCAAGTTGGCCAAACAAAACCAAAATATCAAAGAAGAAATATGAGGCTATAATAATCAGTTATTGATAGATCTGATCATAAACTCAAAATTCATAGGATCCCAACAAACACACCGCAAAAAGGAGTTACATCAAATAGATCACCAAGAACATCGAGGAGAACATTGTACTGAAGATAAAAAAGAGTGAATAAGCCATCTAGCTACTAACTACGGACCCGTAGGTCTGTGGTAAACTAATCACGCATCATCGGAGGATCACCAATGAGGACGATGAACCCCTCCATGATCGTGTTCTCCTCCGATAGAGTGCCGGAAAAGGCCTCTAGATTGGATCTCGTGATTCTCAAACTTGCGGCGGCTGGAAAAAAAAATCGTCGACTCCTCTACGGTTTCTGGAATATTGTGGTCTTTATAGAGTCGGAGGTCGGGGAAAAAGCTTCCTATGGGCCCCACTACCCACCAGGGCACGCCCTGTTTCCTAGCGGTCCCCATGGGCCTTGTCTGGTTCACCTCTTGGGCTCCCTGGGTGTCTTCTGGGCAGAAAAAATATCCAAAAAGTTTCGTGGCATTTGGACTCCGTTTGGTATTCATATTATGCAAAGTAAAAAACAAGCAAAAAACATCAACTAGCGCTGGGCACTATGTCAATAGGTTAGTCCCAAAAAATGATATAAAGTTGCTAGAAAATGTATGTAAAACATCCAAGATTGATAATATAACAGCATGGAACAATCCAAAATTATAGATACGTTGAAGATGTATCAACATCCCCAAGCTTAATTCATCCTCGTCCTCGAGTAGGTAAATGATAAAAATAGAATTTTGATGTGAAATGCTGCCTAACATATTCATCATATTCATTTCTTTGTAGCATGGACATTAGGACTTTTAGATGATTCAAAGCAATAGTCTATAATTTGACATGAAGGTGTTAATACGCAAGCATATCAACAAGCAACCATGTCTTTCAAAATATCAACGCTAAAGAAAGCTATCCCTACCCATTATGCTCATTCATTGAAGCATTCATGAAACACATCCAAATATCAGCTACATCCAATGCTCAAGTATTATAATAGTGCTTCCTAGTTGTTGCTTTATAAGAGAAGATGGAGACTCAAGGAAAAATAAAAATTGCATAAAAGTAAATAGATAGGCCCTTCGCAGAGGGAAGGAAGAGATTTGGAGTGCCAGAGCTCAAAGCCTAAATTGAGAGATAAAATTGTTTTGAGAGGCATGCTTTTCCTGTCAACGAAACCGACTGAGAATTCTCTATATCTTTCATGCTAGATAAATTATAGGAGGTTCTCAAACATAAAATAAAGTTTATTTCCTTTTTCGCCATTTTTTCACAATCCACGGCTAACCGTATCCACTGGTGCCTTCCATACCAACACATACCAAGGAATTTATTATAGTATTATTTGCATTTCGGGACTGGACCTCCCTATAGTTCGTAAAAATAGTGTACCAAGTATTATGGGACAAGACAGATTGCAATTAGTATCAAGAACAATAAAATCTATGGGAACATAATTCCTATTTACAAGAATAAGAACATCATTAAGTCTTCCCAAATGCTTTTTAATAGTGGTATCCGCCAAGTGCAAATTAAGAGAACACTCCTCAATATTGGTAAAACCAAGCACATCACATAGAGATTTTAGAATTGTGGAAACACTACCACCCAAATCACATAAAGCATAGCACTCATAATTTTTGATTTTGATTTTAATGGCAGGTTCCCATTCACCATGTAATTTTCTAGGAATTGAAATATCTAATTCTAACTTATCTTCTAAAGCTTTCATCGATGAATCCACAATATGTTTAGTAAAAGCTTTATTTTGTTCATAGGCATGGGGTGAATTTATCATGGATTGTAACAAAGAAATGCAATCAATCAAAGAGAAACTATCATAATTATTGTTTTTGTAATCCAAAAGAGTGGGCACATCACTAGTTAAAGTTTTTACCTCTTCAAACCCACCTTTATCAATTTTTTCAACAAGATTTTCACCCTTCTAATTATGGGAACGCCTTCTAACTAAAGTTGACTCTTCTTTAGTCCCCTTATAATCAATTTTAACATTACTAAACAAGGTATCAATAGAAGAAACACCAATCATCCTAACATCTTCATAATTACTATGAAAGTAATCCGAAGAAAACACTTTTTCTAAAATTTCTCTTTTAGCTCTAAGCATAGCGGTTCTTTTCTTACTTTCGTCTATAGAAACATATAAAGCTTTAATTTATTCATCAATATCAACCTTGGGTGGAAAAATTTTAATCTTGAGATTTTCCACACCATGTGTAATTTTATCGATGCTCCTAGACATATCATCAAGTTTACTCAATTCTTCTTCTATCGTAGTATTGAAAACTTTTTGAGCACTAATAAATTCTATAATATTTCTTTCAAGATAAGAGGGCATCCTATTGTTATTATTACAAGAATTACCATAGGAATTTCCAGGAAAAGGCCTCGGATTAAAATTACCTCTATAAGCATTGTTATTAAAATTGTTTTGCGAGACAGAATTCACATCTACGAGATGACAATTTTTCTCAATCAAAGTAGACAAAGGCACATCATTAAGATTAGTAGGAGCATGTTTAATAGCAACTACTTTCATAAGAGCATCAACTTTGTCACTCAAAGTACTAATTTCTTCATGAGAATAAACTTTTTTGCTAGTAGGAGCTCTTTCAGTATGCCATTGTGAATCATTGGCCATAATATCATCAAGCAATTTAGTATCTTCACCCAGATTAATATCAATAAAAGTACCACCCGCGGCATAATCTAAAAGATTTCTAGAAATAAAATTCAATCCCGCATAAATTTTTTGTGTGATCATCCACAAATTTAAACCATAAGTTTGGTAATTTCTTATCATCAATTTCATCCTTTCCCAAGATCGGGAAACATGTTCATGCTCAAGTTGCTTAAAATTCATAATCTGATTTCTAAGGGAAATAATTTTGCGGGAAGAAAATACTTCATGATAAAAGCATCTTTGCACTTGTCCCAAGAATCAATACTATTTTGTGGCAAAGATGAAAACCAAATTTTAGCACGATCACACAAAGAGAACGGGAATAATTTTAATTCCGCAATATCATTGTCCACATCTTTTTTCTTTTGCATATCACACAATTCTATGGAAAGTGTTTAGATGGGACGCGGTATCCTCATTAGGAGTACCGGAAAATTGCTCTTTCATAACAAGATTTAACAAAGCAGCATTGGTATCATAAGAAGGCAAATAAAAAGCAAAATATTTTTGTGTTTTTGTAAAAATGTTTTAGAAGTGGGGTAGATGAAAACGAGAGGCAAATGGCAAATAAAGATGAGAGTTTATGCGTAGGAACCTGATAGATGTTGATGATGTCTCTCCAGCAATGATACCAAAAGTTGGCAAGTTGATAGGAGACTATCTTAACTTGGTCCACCTCGGTAACATCTCCAGAAATTCTTCCTGCTACTTGTGATTCGCGTTGGTAAATTCTCTGAAGAGGAGGGGATGATGCAGCACAATAGTAGTAAGTATTTCCCTCAGTTATGAAACCAAGGTTATCAATCCAGTCGGAGAAACCAAGCAACACTATGTAAACAACACCTACACACAGACAACAAGACTTGCAACACAACGCATGAAGGGGTTGTCAATCCCTTAGCGGTATTGAAATATGATAAATAGATAGATTGATAGATGCAAATAAAATGCCGCAAAGTATTTTTGGGTTTTTGTTAAAATAGATCGGAAAATGTATGATAAGAAATATACCCAGGGGTCGCTGATTCCACTAGTGGCTTCTCTCGAGAAAATATCATGCGGTGGGTAAACAAATTTCTGTTGGGCAATTGATAGAAAAAAAAAATTATGACGAATCAAAGACGATGATCATGTATATAGGCATCACGTCCAAGATTAGTAAACCAAAACGATTCTGCATCTACCACTATTACTCCACACATCGACCGCTATCCAACATGCATATAGTGTATTAAGTTCGAGAAACGAAGTAATGCAATAAGAATGGTGACATGATGTAGACAAGATCTATTCATGTAGAAATAGACCCCATCTTCTTATCCTTAATAGCAACGATACATGTGTGCCATCTCTCTTTCTGCACTGAGATTGAGCATCGCAATATCGAAGCACCTCTTTTCATGGCAAGACAAATCAATCAAGTTGGCCAAACAAAACAAAAATATTGAAGAAGAAATATGAGGCTATAATAATCATATATGGATAGATATGATCATAAACTCACAATTCATCGGATCCCAACAAACACATCGCAAAAAGGAGTTACATCAAATAGATCTCCAAGAACATGGAGGAGAACATTGTATTGAAGATCAAAAAGAGAGAAGAAGCCATCTAGCTACGAACTATGGACTCGTAGGTCTGTGGCACTACAAAAAAACACTTCTGTGATGATACGTGTTTGTCACAGTAGGTCACGTTTTCTGTCATGCATGTACATCCAGGACGATTTTATGGCAGAATCAAGATAGTCATACATGTGCTGTCGTAGAAGTGTTCCACGACATTACCAAAATTATCATCATGGAAGTGTCCACTTCCATGAAGATAAATTGCGCGTCATAGAAGTGCTTTCGTCAAGGGTGACCGACACGTGGCATCCACAGTAATGGGTCACCGTTAAGCTATCGGGTCCGGTTCTGGATCCGATAACCCATTAACAGCCCCGACCAATGGGGATTTTCCATGTGTAAAATTATCATTGGCTATAGCAACCACGTGTCAGCAACCGAAAAGGACAGATGTCGACCACCCAATGGGCAGGAGGCGCCTATGATACGTCGATACGTGGCAAGGCCCAACACCGGCCCATTTAGGTTAAAAAGGCTAGCCCAGTCAAAATTAGCGGGCTAACCCATTAACGCCCTGCTTGTAGACGGCCCGTTCGCAGTTAAGGCCTGTATGGCTATTGTCAAATCGGCCCTTCAATGGCTCATTCTAAACTTGTCATCATCACGGTCCACAGTCGCTTCTGGCTCGTTAATAGTCCGCTAAGTATTTGGGCCGAATTACGGCCTTGTGTGTTTCTGGCTTGTTAAAGGCCCGACTTCATTTGGGCCCTTTTTTCGGCCCTTGAGACTTTCGGCCCATAAACGACCGTGAAGGATTTGGGTCATATTCGGCCATGTCTTACATTCAGACTGTTAGAGGCCCACTGTACATTTGGGCCACTTCCAGCCTGTTGTGACATTCGGCCTATTAGAGGCCCACTGTAGATTTGGGCCACTTCCAGCCTGTTGTAACATTCGACCTGTTAGAGGTCCACTGTAGATTTGGGCCACTTCCAACCTGTTGTGAATTTCAGCCTGTTAAAGTCAGATAAAATCCATGGGCCATATATGGCCCAATGTCACATTAACGGCCCATATAAAACTGATACTAATCAAGCCCGACTGAACTTCTGGCCTGTTGAAGGCCCGTATAGTAGGTCGGCGCATTTACAACCCATCTGAATTTCGGCATGTGAACGATCCGCATTGTAAATGGGCCAACACGAGTTGAGATACATTTAGGCCTGCTAATGACCCGTGGGTTATTTGGCACAATCAGGGCCCAACCTCACTTTTGGCCTATTAAAGGCCCATGTTATTTATGGGCTCAAGACATTTACACATGTTAACAGCCTATTCTTCTGAGGGCCCATATTATGTTTAGGCCCGTTTAAGGCCCACTAGGTGCACAAGCTTACCAAAAATATGAAGTTGATTTAGGCCCAGATATTTTTAGTGGGCTACATGCAAATCACGGCCCAATCGTTTTTAGCCCAATTGGAATGGGCCTAACGAATGTTGGCACGTTGGGCTCCTATGAAGCTTTTGGCCGAATACATTACTAAGATAAACCTACACTATACAAAAATAGCATCGTAATTTCTACAGCCTTTGGCAGCACAATAAATGCTGCATCACAGCAAAATAAATTCTAGCCATACAACAAAAGGCCTGTTAGTATAAAGTTTACAGTCCTTGCAGATAAAAGCACCATCAGAGGTATAGAAGCACAGATCATTTGACCTAAGTGCTAATGTTTCAAGCTGTAGAATCTGATGGAGCAGCATGATCATCCCCTTTTTTCCACCATTGCTCTTAAACAACGAAGCAAATGTCTGGTAGTCTGGTTTGAAAATCATTCATATCTTGACAACATTTGTCAACCACTGTTCTTGTTTCCGAAATGACGTCCATTAGGGATTGGACTTGTGTCTGGAGCATAGATATATCACTCTATCTAGCTAGAAGATTTTGTTCAGTAGGCGATTTGGTTGAGGTTACCTTGACAACCAACCCAGAATTATGTAGGAAGGTGCTTTTTGCACTGTTAGTGGAGAGATACTGACACACTGCAGCAAGAGGTGACATTGTGCATGTGGTAGCCTCGTCAGCTTCACGTGGTTGTGGTTGTTCAATCATCTGTTCCATAGCTTGCTGAAAGTTTGAAGTTGTAGATTAGTGTACCAGATAAGTTACTAATGAGACAAAAACAAACAAAGTAGGTTTCAGTTTATACATAACTTATTTTGGTGAACTATTGTAATACATAGCATGTATTGTAGTGCCAACTACATAATAAAATCACTTTCGAAACATATGTCCATGTAGCATGCCTACTGTATTGTCTATTTCCTCACATTCGTTGACATGTAAGGATAAAGAGACATGGTTTAAAGTAGGATGAACATAGTATGAGATCATTCATATCATGGGCAAACAGATATCAAACAAACAGTTATTGTATCATTGTGTGGGCACGTGAACATCACAACTAGATTATAGATCAAGACCAAAAGAATATCCTTCCTCTCTTTTAAACTGTGTAAGGTGAAATGATACGTTAGGACAACTATGTATAAAAGTGAACAGAGTAACTGACATTGGCTACAAACCAAGCATTTAACTGAACACGTCACAGTAACAAGCAGTTCAAAGGCAGGAGGTGTAAGGACTTACAACAGCGCTTGAACTGGAGTGTTCATGCCCTTCATCTTGCTGGTGTGGCAATCCTTGAAGATTTGCACTGCATTCGGTTCAGGTTCTTTTTAGTTCGCACGGGCTTTCCTCTTTATTTGGAACAATTCAATATAGATACGATAATATGGCACAGAAAAAAGACAGAAGTAGCAGCTATTTACAAGAGCCTCGCAGTGTGCAATATAGCTACGAGATCCCATTGTCTGTTGGAATTTCACTTTAGAATGGTTGGTCTTGTTCTTCAAATAGTTAGCCTAGAAGAAGATACACTTGTAAGGCACATACGTAAATACAAGTTCAATATGTGATCTGATCAAATACATATACCCTACCTGATACTTTGGATCAGACAAGTTTTTAACAACGGTTTCTAGTCTTCATCTGTAATATATTCCACTTGAGATGTTTGGGCGATTTTATTGTTAGCCTTGCCTTCAAAGTGAGTTTTTCTAAGGTGACACTGATACTTTCACAGAGCAGACTGAAAAACATGAGTACATGCTTGTTTAGTTGCATCATCTTTTGGATCCAATTTGAACCTCATCTGTTGAAAAAAGAATGTGAGTCTTATTAGGAGGAAGCTAGAAAGTATGGGATAGAGAAAGACAATATTACAAATTGCGATGAATAACATTACTTACGGATAAATGGTCAAGGCAGGTGTTCAACTCGGTATCGTCTTTCTCATTCTTGTACTGGATCCACGTTGGGAGGATACGTGCATGACACCTAATGGCAACGGCTGCCTCTGATACTAACTTGGCTGACTGTGTAGCATCACGTGGCCTTTTTAAACCTGCATCAAAATGGATCTCCATTCTTCCTCCTTTAGATTTTGTTAATCTGTCAAGCATTATCCCTGATGTTTGTTTCCGCTTATGCCATGGTGCTAGTTCAACAACGAATATGGAAAGTGTTTGTGCACATCAAACTATGAGAGTACATATAAAGGAGCATGCAACTGCAACTTGACTCGGTCAGGTACCGCCTTGGTGTTGATGCTCATGAGGTTCATCTGATCTTGCCAAGTCCTATTGTGTCAGCAGTGCTTCAGAAGTAGTGTTAGGTGTGAAGGCAGCTTGGGAACTGGCCAGTTGCGGAGCAAATGAATGAGTAACTCGTTGAGATGCCAGTACAGTTGAAGTGGATGTTGCAGCTGGTGGAGCAGGTGATACTGTGTTTGCAGATTTAGCTGGTGGATTTGGACCTTCTACTGCACTATAAGTACCAACAGAATCTCGAGGGAAGATCATTTTCTGTTGCACCCGACGAGTAACACCATTCCCTACTATATTATTTTCCTTGCTCTTTTTTGACTTTGCCATGTCAAGCCGTACCCACAACACAAAAGAATAAAATCGCTCTTTAGAACTCATTGATGCATCATACAGACAAGCAATACTTTGATGTAAGACAACCGCATGAGGATGGAATATGTAAGAAAAATAGGACGGCGTGACATATTCACAGCTACGATGTGTAAACTAAGCAGAAGGATTTTCAAGAAAATAGAAGTAATGCGAGCTAGGCACCATATGAAAGATGCAACCAATATCACTCTGCCAAGTTAAAAGTGGCTTGTCATAAGTGGCATTTCGAAAAATTAGAAGCAGTACAACCTAGAAATCAATGCAAGATACAACCACTATCAAACTGCCATGTTAAAAGCGTCCAATCATGAGTGACTGATGCGGGATACACAACAGCTGTACTTTGATGTAAGAACATGGTATGATAGATAGATGCAATGTATTCTAGACACAGAAAGGCATGTCATATGCACATGTATAACGTATATACTCAGCAGGTGAAATTTAATCAAAATAGAAGAAATACAGGCTAGACAACATATGCAACATGAAACCAATTATCACACTGTCAACTTAGAGCAAGCACGTGCGATGGTGGAGTACGGGAGATGAACTCACCATGTAGACTTGGGACTTCAACTGCATTAGCAGTAGCAGTGGCAAATCTAGAGAGTCTCTGTTTGCGTTTGTCCGGACGACCACCTACATCCCCTAACTTACTCTTTTCCTTCCTCTTTTCTGATATTACCTTATGAAGTCAAAACCACAAGAAGATGAATAAAATTAGATCTGCAGAACTAGTTGATGCACGATACAGACGAACACTACTTTGATGTAAGGCAAGTGTAGGATAGGAGGATGGAGTATTTACAAAAAAGACAGCATTGTGTATTATTGGTACGATAGGAGGACAGAATATGTATGAAAAACAGTAAGGAGAATGCATTTCAACAAAATTAGAAGAAATGAAAGCTAGGCACCATATGCACATGCAACCAATATCACTCTACCAGGTAAAAAGTGTCTCGTCATAAGTGCCATTTCAAGAAATTAGAAGCAGTACAACCTAGAAGATAATGCAAGATGCGACCTACATCACACTCCCAACTTAAATGTGTCTTATGGGTAAGTGATTGTTGCAGGTATAAGTTGTAAGCTACGCAGATGCAATCGAACAAAATCAGAAGCAATACAAACTAGACATCATATGGAACACGCAACCACATATAACAGTTCCAATATAGAGCAAGCACCTGTGATGGTGGAGTAGGGGAGATGTGCTCATCATCTACACAACTACGTTGACTGTCTAGCCTTATGTTGTCTTGCGAATCTTGTTGGGAGGATGGCGGAGTAGAATCTGTAGAGACCCTCTATTTGGGTTGCTCTGAAGGACCACCATCATCCACTGCCGTACTAATTTCCTTCAGGTGCATTGATTTTGCATTGTGAAGTCAAACCGATAAGAAAAAGGAATAAAATTCGCTCTTCAGAAGTCATTCATGCATGATACTGACAGACACTACTTGAATGAAAGGCAAACACATGATACGAGGATGGAATATGTACAAAAAATAGGACAACGTGACATATTCACACCTATTATGTGGTAACTAAGCAGAAGGCATTTCAACAAATTAGAAGCACTGCAAGCTAGACACCATATGAAAGATGCAACCAATATCACTCTGTCAAGTTCAAACTATCTAGCATTTCAACAAATTAGAAGTAGTACATGCTAGAAATCATATGCAAGACGCAACCAATATCATAGTGGCGACTTAAAGGTGCCTTATCATAAGTGACTGATGCGGGATATGCAAGAACAGTAGTCTGATGTAAGAACATGGTGTGATCAGATATAGTATGTTCTAGAAACAGGAACACATGTCATATTCACAGGCATTATGTGTAAATTAATCAGATGCAATTCAACAAAATCAGAAGCAATACAAACTATACATCATACGGAACACGCAACCACATATAACAGTTCCAAGATAGAGCAAGCACCTGTGATGGTGGAGTAGGGGAGATGTGCTCATCATCTAGACAGCTACGTTGACTCTCTAGCCTTGCATTGTCTTGCAAATCTTGTTGGGAGGATGGCAGAGTAGAATCTGTATAGACCCTCCGTTTCAGTTGATCAGAAGGACCACCATCATCCAATGCCTTACCAATTTCCTTCTGCTTTATTTATTTTGCATTGTGATGTCAAACCGACAAGAAAAAGGAATAAAATTTGCTCATCAGAACTCATTCATGAATGATACTGACGAACACTACTCTGATGAAAGGCAAAGTCATGATATGATGATGGAATATGTATGAAAAACTGGACGACTTGACATATTCACACCTATGATGTAGTAACTAAGCAGAAGGCACTTCAACAAATTAGAAGCACTGCAAGCTAGACACCATATGGAAGGTGCAATCAATATCACTCTGCCAAGTTAAAATTATCTCGTCATATCTGGCATTCATCAAACTAGAAGCACTACATACTAGAAATGATATTCAAGACGCAAACCAATATCGCACTGCCAACTTAAAGGAGTCCCATCATAAATGACTAATGCAGGATACAAAAGGAGAGTAGTTTCATGTAAGAACATGGTGTGATAGACAGATATAGTATATACCAAAAACAGGAAGGCATGTCATATTCACACGTATCATGTGTAAGCTAAGTAGATGCAGTTTACACTAATTAGAAGCAATACAAGCTCGACACTATATGCAACATGCAACCAGATATTACACTGCCAAGTTAGAGCAAGCACCTTGGATGGTGGAGTAGGGGTGCGGAGACTTGGAACTTGTAATGCACTAGCAGTACGAGGAAAATCAGTATAGATGCTTTGTTTACATTGCTGCAGAGGACCACCATCATCGCCTTCCTTACTCTTTTCCTTCCTCTTTTTGATTTTGCCTTGTCAAGTCAAACCCACAAGAAAAAGGAATAAAATTTGCTCTTCAGAACTCACTGATGCATGATACTGACAAACACTACTTTCATGTAAGGCAGCCGCATGATAGGAGGATGGAATATGTATGAAAAGTAGGACGGCATGACATATTCACATGTATAATGTATAAAGTGTAAACTAAGCACAAGTTGTTTGAACTAGTTAGAAGCAATGCAAGCTAGAAACCATATGAAAGATGAAACAAATATCACTCTGCCAAATTAAAAGGGTGGCCTCATAAATGTATTTGACCAAACTAGAAGCAATACATGGCAACGGGCTAGAAATCATATGCAATATGCAGCAAATAAAGTTGTCTCATGCTACATCTTGAGCTTGCGTTGGTTTTCCTCGAAGAGGAGAGGGTGATGCAGCAATAGTAGCGTAAGTATTTCCCTCAGTTTTTGAGAACCAAGGTATCAATCCAGTAGGAGGCTCCTCAAAAGTCCCATGCACCTACACAACAAACTGAGAACTCGCAACCAACACGATAAAGGGGTTGTCAATCCCTTCACGGCCACTTGCGAAAGTGAGGTCTAATAAAGATAGTAAGATAAGATAAATATATTTTTGGTATTTTATAATATAGATGCAAAAAGTAAAGATGCAAATAAAAGTAGATTGGAAGCAAATATGATAAGAGATAGACCCAGGGGCCATAGGTTTCACTAGTGGCTTCTCTCAAGATAGCATAAGTATTACGGTGGGTGAACAAATTACTATCGAGCAATTGATAGAAAAGCGAATAATTATGAGATTATCTAGGCATGGTCATGTATATAGGCATCATGTCCATAACAAGTAGACCGACTCCTGCCTGCATCTACTACTATTACTCCACGCATCGATCGACTCCTGCCTGCATCTAGAGTATTAAGTTCATAAGAACAGAGTAACACATTAAGCAAGATGACATGATATAGAGGGATAAACTCAAGCAATATGATATAAACCCCATCTTTTTATCCTTGATGGCAACAATACAATACGTGCCTTGCAACCCTTTCTGTCACTGGGTAAGGACGCAACAAGATTGAACCCAAAGCTAAGCACTTCTCCCATGGCAAGAAAGATCAATCTAGTAGGCCAAACCAAACTGATAATTCGAAGAGACTTGCAAAGATAACTCAATCATGCATAAAAGAATTCAGAGAAGAATCAAATATTATTCATAGACAAACTTGATCATAAACCCATAATTCATCGGATCTCGACAAATACACTGCAAAAAGAGTTTACATCGAATAGATCTCCACAAGAGAGGGGGAGAACATTGTATTGAGATCCAAAACGAGAGAAGAAGCCATCTAGCTAATAACTATGGACCCGTAGGTTTGTGGTAAACTACTCAGAACTCATCGGAGGGGCAAGGATGTTGGTGTAGAAGCCCTCCGTGGTCGATTCCCCCTCCGGCAGAGTGCCGACGAAGGCTCCAAGATGGGATCTCGCGGATACAGAAGGTTACGGTGGTGGAAATTGTGTTTCGTCCGCCTCTCAGATGTTTTCGGGGTACGTAGGTATATATAGGAGGAAGAAGTACGTCGATGGCCGCCCGAGGGGCCCACGAGACAGGGGGGCGCGCCCTATAGTGGGGGGGGGGGGGGGCGCCCTCCTATCTCGTGGCCACCTCGGCTGCTTCTTGACTTGCACTCCAAGTCCTCTGTCTCAGGTTCGTTCCAAAAATCACACTCCCGAAGGTTTCATTCCGTTTGGACTCTGTTTGATATTCTTTTTCTTCGAAATACTGAAATAGGCAAAAAACAGCAATATGGGCTGGGCCTCCGGTTAGTAGGTTAGTCCCAAAAATGATATAAATGTGTAAAATAAAGCCCATAAACATCCAAAAGGGGTAATATGATAGCATGGAACAATCAAAAATTACAACGTATCAAGCATCCCCAAGCTTAATTCCTGCTCGTCCTCCAGTAGGTAAATGATAAAAAAGAAATTTTTGATGTGGAATGCTACCGAGCATAATTTATAGTGTAATTTTCTTTATTGTGGCATGAATGTTCAGATCCAAATGAAACAAAATAAAAATCCATATTGACATAAGAAATAGTAATACTTCAAGCATACTAATCAAAGTAATCATGTCTTCTCAAAATAACATCGCCAAAGAAAGTTAAACCTACAAAATCATATAGTCTGGCTGTTGCTCTATCTTCATCACACAATGCATTTAATCATGCACAACCCCGATGACAGGCCAAGCAATTGTTTCATACTTTAATAATCTCAAACTACTTCAACTTTCACGCAATACATGAGCGTGAGCCATGGACATAGCACTATATGTGGAATAGAATGGTGGTTGTGGAGAAGACAAAAAAGGAGAAGATAATCTCACATCAACTAGGCGTATCAACGGGCTATGGAGATGCCCATTAATAGATATCAATGTGAGTGAGTAGGGATTGCCATGCAACGAATGCACTAGAGCTATACATATATGAAAGCTCAACAAAAGAAACTAAGTGGGTGTGCATCCAACTTGCTTGCTCACAAAGACCTAGGGCATTTTGAGGAAGCCCATCATTGGAATACACAAGCCAAGTTCTATAATGAAAAATTCCCACTAGTATATGAAAGTGACAACATATGAGACTCTCTATAATGAAGATCATGGTGCTACTTTGAAGCACAAGTGTGGAAAAAGATATAGTAGCATTGTCCCTTCTCTCTTTTTCTCTCATTTTATTTTTTCTTTTCTTCTTTTTTTCCTCTTTTTTTGCTTTTTTTCTTTGGCCTTTTTTTTTCTTTTTGTCCTTTCTCTTTTTTATTTTCTTTTTCTCCCTTTTTTCTTTTTGTAAAGTCCGAAGTCTCATCCCGACTTGTGGGGGAATCATAGTCTTCATCATCCTTCCCTCACTAGGACAATGCTCTAATAATGAAAATCATCACACTTTTATGGATTTACAACTCAAGAATTACAACTCAAAGCTAGAACAAGGTATGACTCTATATGAATGCCTCCGGCGATATACCGTGATATGCAATGAATCAAGAGCGACATGTATGAAAATTATGAAGGTGGCCTTGCCACAAATACAATGTCAACTACATGATCATGCAAAGAGCAATATGGCAAAAGTAATGTGTATCATATGAACTGAACGATGGAAAGTTGCATGGAAATATATCTCGGAATGGCTATGGAAATGCCATAATAGGTAGGTATGGTGGCTGTTTTGAGGAAGGTATATGGTGGGTGTATGGCACCGGCGAAAGTTGCGCGGCACAAGAGAGGCTAGCAATAGTGGAAGGGTGAAAGGGTGCGTATAATCCATGGACTCAACATTAGTCAAAAGAACTCATATACTTGTTGCAAAAATTTAGAAGTCATCAAAAACCAAAGCACTACGCGCATGCTCCTAGGGGGATAGATTGGTAGGAAAAAACCATTGCTCGTCCCCGACCGCCACTCATAAGGAAGACACTCAAAAAATAAAATTGTGCTCCAACTTCATCACAAAGCGGTTCACCATACGTGCATGCTACGGGAATCACAACCATTAACACAAGTATTTTTCATAATCACCTCAACTAGAATGACTCTAGTATCACTACCTCCATATCTCAAAACAATTATCAAGCATCAAATTGATCATAGCATCCAATTCACTTTCTATGATAGTTTTTATTATACCCAACTTGGATGCTCATCATTCTAGGACCAAATTTGTAACCATAGCAAATACCATGTTGTTCTAAAAGACTCTCAAAATAATATAAGTGAAGCATGAGAGGCTAGATAATTTCTTCAAAATTAAGACACCACCGTGCTCTAAAATATATAAGTGAAGCACAAGAGCAAAAAACTATCAAGCTCAAAAGATATAAGTGAAGCACATAGAGTATTCTAGAAAATTCTAATCAAATAGGCTTCTCCAAAAAGGTGTGTACAGCAAGGATGATTGTGGTTAATTGAAAAGCAAAGACTAATATAATACACGATGCTCCAAGCAAAACACATATCATGTGGCGAATAAAAATATAGCTCCAAGTAAAGTTAGCAATGAACGAAGACGAAAGAGGGGATGCCTTCCCGGGGCATCCCCAAGCTTAGGCTTTTGGCTATCCTTGAATATCTTGGGGTGCCTTGAGCATCCCCAATCTTAGGCTCTTGCCACCCTTTATTCCATAGTCCATAAAAGCTTTACCCAAAACTTGAAAACTTCACAACACAAAACTCAACAGGAAATCTTATAAGTTCCGTTAGTGAAAGAAAACAAAACCACCACATAAGGTACTGTAATAAACTCATTCTTTATTTATTTTGGTGTTAAACCTACTGTATTCCAACTTCTCTATGGTTTATAAACTATTTTACTAGCCATATATGCATCAAAATAAGCGAACAACACATGAACAGTCTGTAGCAATCTGTAACTAACACAAACTTCTGGAACTCTAAAGCTCCTACCAAAATAGGACGTACTGGAAAATTTGTTTGTTGATCAACAACAAATAGAATCAATGCAAAAGCACGTCTCTGTGATTTATTGAATTTTTTCTCGTGAGCACAAAGTTTCTGTTTTTCAGCAGAATCAAAACAACTATCATCATAGTTTATCCTATAGTTTCTACTTGGCACAAACACTAATTATAAGATAAAAACACATCTAAACAGAAATTACATGAAAAATTTATTAAATGACAGCAAGGAAAAATATTGGGTTGTCTCCCAACAAGCGCTTTTCTTTAAGTCCTTTTAGCTAGGCATTGATAATTTTAATGATGCTCACATGAAAGACAAGAATTGAAGCACAAAGAGAGCATCATGAAACATGTGAGAAACACATCTAAGTCTAACATACTTCCTATGCATAGGCATATTATAAGCAAACAAATTTGCAAGGCAAGCAAAAACTAGCATATGCAAGGGAGAAGAAAGAGACGATAGCAATCTCAACATGACGAGAGGTAATTTAATAAGATGAAAATTTCTACAACCATATTTTCCTCTCTCATAATAATTACATGTAGGATCATAGGAAAATTCAACAAAATAGCTATCATAAAACATATTCTCAACATGATCCACACGCATGCAAAGTTGACACTCTTCCAAGATAGTGGGATTAACATTAACTAAAGTCATGACCTTTCCGAACCCACTTTTATCAAAAATATCATAAGATTGAACATACTCCAAATATGTGGGATCTAAAATTGACACTCTTTCCAACCCACTTTCAATATTATTGTAGACACTATTATCAATCTCATATTCATCATGGGGGTTAAATAAATTTTCAAGATCAAAAGAAGAATCACCCCAATCGTGATTATTGAAACAAGTAGTAGGCATAGCAAAACTAGCATCCCCAAGCTTAGGGTTTTGCATATTATTAGCACAATTGACATCAAGAGAATTTATAGGAAAATCATTGCAATCATGCTTTTTATTCAAGGAGTTATCTTGAATCTCTTCATAAATTTCTTCATCATAATTTTTCAGATTCACAAATCTTGAGCAAAGTATCATAAAGATAATCTAGTGCACAAAACTCACTAGCAATTGGTTCATCATAATTGGATCTCTTAAAAAGATTAGCAAGTGGATGAGGATCCATAGATCTTAGGTTCTCTATTTAGCAATAAATAAGCATCTAATCCAACCAACCAAGCAAACAAAAGGGCAAGCGAAAAGAGAGGAGGAGATTGGGAAAGAGAGGGCAAATAAAACGGCAAGGGTGAAGTGGGGGAGAGGAAAATGAGAGGCAAATGGCAAATAATGTAAATGCGAGGGAGATGGGTTTGTGATGGGTACTTGGTATGTCTTGACTTGAGCGAAGACCTCTCCGGCAACGGCGCCAGAAATCCTTCTTGCTACGTCTTGAGCTTGCGTTGGTTTTCCTCGAAGAGGAGAGGGTGATGCAGCAATAGTAGCGTAAGTATTTCCCTCAGTTTTTGAGAACCAAGGTATCAATCCAGTAGGAGGCTCCTCAAAAGTCCCACGCACCTACACAAACAAACTGAGAACTTGCAACCAACGGGATAAAGGGGTTGTCAATCCCTTCACGGCCACTTGCGAAAGTGAGATCTAATAAAGATAGTAAGATAAGATAAATATATTTTTGTTATTTTATAATATAGATGCAAAAAGTAAAGATGCAAATAAAAGTAGATAGGAAGCAAATATGATAAGAGATAGACCCGAGGGCCATAGGTTTCACTAGTGGCTTCTCTCAAGATAGCATAAGTATTACGGTGAGTGAACAAATTACTTTCGGGCAATTGATAGAAAAGTGAATAATTAAGAGATTATCTAGGCATGATAATGTATATAGGCATTACGTCCATAACAAGTAGACCGACTCCTGCCTGCATCTACTACTATTACTCGACACATTGACCGACTCCTGCCTGCATCTAGAGTATTAAGTTCATAAGAACAGAGTAACGCATTATGCAAGATGACATGATGTAGAGGGATAAACTCAAGCAATATGATATAAACCCCATCTTTTTATCCTCGATGGCAACAATACAATATGTGCCTTGCAACCCTTTCTGTCACTGGGTAAGGACCCCGCAAGATTGAACCCAAAGCTAAGCACTTCTCCCATGGCAAGAAAGATCAATCTAGTAGGCCAAACCAAACTGATAATTCGAAGAGACTTGCAAAGATAACTCAATCATACATAAAAGAATTTAGAGAAGAATCAAATATTATTCATAGATAAACTTGATCATAAACCCACAATTCATCGGATCTCGACAAACACACCGCAAAAAGAGTTTACATCGAATAGACTGCACAAGAGAGGGGGAGAACATTGTATTGAGATCCAAAAAGAGAGAAGAAGCCATCTAGCTAATAACTATGGACCCGTAGGTTTGTGGTAAACTACTCACAACTCATCGGAGGGGCAAGGATGTTGATGTAGAAGCCCTCCATGGTCGATTCCCCCTCCGGCAGAGTGCCGGCGAAGGCTCCAAGATGGGATCTCGCGGATACAGAAGGTTACAGTGGTGGAAATTGTGTTTCGTCCGCCTCTCGGATGTTTTCGGGGTACATAGGTATATATAGGAGGAAGAAGTACGTCAGCGGCCGCCCGAGGGGCCCATGAGACAGGGGAGCGCGCCATACGGGGGGGGGGGGGGGGAGGCGCCCTTCTCTCTCGTGGCCGCCTCGGCTTCTTCTTGACTCCGTTTGATATTGCTTTTCTTCGAAATACTTCAATAGGCAAAAAAACAACAATATGGGGGGGGGGGCCCTCTAGTTAGTAGGTTAGCCCCAAAAATGATATAAATGTGTAAAATAAAGCCCATAAACATCCAAAAGGGGTAATATAATAACATGGAACAATAAAAAATTATAGATACGTTGGAGACGTATCATCTCATCGTAAGTGATTGATGTAGGATACAAAAGAGAGGTAGTTTCATGTAAGAACATGGTTAACAGATAGGTGCAGTATGTACCAAAAATAGGAAGGCATGTCATATTAACATGTATAATGTGTAAACTAAGCAAATGCAATTTACCCTAATTAGAAGCATTACAAGCTAGACACCGTATGCAACATGCACCCACATATCACTGTGCGAATTTAGAGCAAGCACCTGCGATGGTGGTTTAGGGGAAATGAGGTCTTCAAGTACATAGCTACGTTCCATATATTCATTTAGCCTTGTTGTTTCTTGAGAATCATGTGGGAGGATGAAACTGCACTCTTTATAAGAGTAGCCCATCTCATACTAAGCCACGGGCGTGACTGTCTCATCATAAGTGATAGATGCAGGATACACAAGAATAGTAGTTTGATGTAAGAACATGGTGTGATAGGCAGATGTAGTATGCACCAAAAACAGGAAGGCGTGTCATATTCACATGTATAATTTGTAAGCTAAGGAGATGAAATTTAACAAATTAGGAGCAATACAAGCTAGGCACCATATGCAACATGCAAGCAAATATCACACTGCCATGTTAGAGCAAGCACCAGGGGCTGTGGAGTAGGGGAGATGAGATTTGGAACTTGCACTGCAGTAGGAGTAGCAGAAGAATCTGCAGAGATCATCTCTTTCGGTTGCTCCAGAGGACCACCATCATTCTGTGCCTTCATCATTTAAGATTTTGCCTTGTCAAGTAAACATACAAGAAAAAGGAATGAAACTCGCACTTCCAAATTTGTTGATGCATGATACTGATGAATACAACTTTTATGTAAGTCAGCTACATTGTAGGAGGATGGAATATGTACGAAAAACGCTAAGCACAAGGCATTTCAACAAATTGGAAACAATACAATCTAGACACCATATGAAAGATCCAACCAAAATCACTCTACCAAGTTAGATGTGTCTCATTATAAGTGGCACTTCAACAAATTAGAGGCAATACATGTTTGAAATGATATGCAAGATGCAACCAATATTACACTGTCAACTTGAAGGTATCTTGTCAGAAGTGATTGATGAGGGATACATAAGAAAAGTAGTATGATGTAAGAACATGGTTAATAGAAAGACATAATATGTACCAAAAACAGGAAGGCGTGTCATATTCACAGGTATAATGTGTTAACTAAGCAGATGCAATTTACCCCAATTTGAAGCATTACAAGGTAGACACCATATGCAACATGCAACCACATATCACATTGCCAAGTAAGAGCAAGCACCTTCGATGGTGGTGTAGGGGAATTGCGGTTATCAACTAGAGAGCTATGTTGACTATTTTCATTTAGCCTTGCTGTTTCTTGAGAATCATGTGGGGAGGATGACCCTGCACTCTTTAAACGAGTAGCGCATCTCACAGTAACCCACTAGGGTGACTGTTTCATCATAAGTGATTGGTGAGGGATACAAAAGAGCATTAGTCTGATGTACGAACATGGTTAATAGACATATGTAGTATGTATCAAAAACAGGAAGGCATGTCATTATAAAAGGTATAATGTGTAAAGTAAGTAGATGCAATTTAACCAAATTGGAAGTTATACAAGCTAGACACCATATGCAACATGCAACCCCATTTGACAACGCAAAGTTAATGCAAGCACCTGGGATGGTTGTGTGTGGCAATTGAGATCATCAACTGCAAAGCTCGTTTACTATCTCCATCTGCTCACACTACACCCTTTAGAGCGCTGAAACGCTTAGTGCTTATCTTCGAATTACACTGGAGCGACTTCTGTCTTTTCTTTTGTGTATTCATCAACATTGCGTCAGAGTCTGAAACACCCATGCATAAAAAAACAATAGTGTGAGTATGGGTGAAGCATGTGCACAAGTAGTACAGTATAAAAGTAGCACATAGCAGGTCGGTGAGAAATAAATGACGGGAGACATATGATAGCTCTACAACATGCATGGCACACAAAATTACTAGATTCTAGGATTTTGAAATATGAGCACAGGGATGGCTGGGAAATGCAGATGCTCCTCCAGCACACCACAAGGTGTGGTCCTATGAAAATAATAGTCGACTAAAAACAAATAGGTCAGTCCGTTTTTTCTGCACCGTTCGATGTATAAAGGATAGGAAGATCGCCTTCATCTACCTCAAGCCATCAGTGTTGATGATCTTCCTCGAAACGCTAGCGATCACCGGTCCAGTCCCATGCCTCCGCCTCCCCTCGACCTCACCGCACCGCCATGCTTGGCACCGCCCCCGGCCATCCCTTCAAGCCCCGCCGACCTCCAGATCGGGCGCAATCAGCTCTTGCGCCCCACACCCCTATGATAGACATCGATGCGCCGCTTCCCCAGCGAACATGCAGACTAGGTGCTCCGCGCGCCTAAGCTGGTGCTGCTTTTTTAATTGCGAATCAACTGACTCTGAATTGAAATCCAGGCGGGCTACTGACCTCTAGCCAAGGTGAAATAGTAAATGGGAGGAAACCTTGTGCATTTAGTGTCACTAAGAAGATGCAGTAAGAATCGCTCAACTAGTTTCTTTCGTGGGATGAATACGGTGTGAACAGAGATGTAAGATTTGCACGAATAAGGGAAGAGGAGTACCTGTTTCTGCTGGCAGTTTTGTGTCCTCCTTCTATTTTTCCAACGATCTTCTTGTGCTTCATTAGAAACGAGAGGTTGTGGAGGATGGTGGAGCCTTGGATGAACCCATGGCCAAGTTGTTGAGTGTGGTGCGGTGGCCATCTGTTGGCGGCGGGGAACCAGATCTGAGGCGGCGAATGACGGTGTAGCGGGAACAACTCTGGTGCAGTGGACGGTTGAGACAGTGGAGCGGCAGTGGTGAGACGCATGACGGCGTGGTCGAAGTGGTTCTGGTACGGTGCAGGTCGGTGTCGGCGTCGTGTAGGCAGCTCTGCCTTGGCTTGATCTGCTAAGTCCTTGAGGGTGTTGTGGTTGCGGTTGCGTTGGACGACGATGTCGGGGTACTGGCTCCGGCGTGATGGAGGAGGGTGGCGGTGGATTGGGCGCGATGGGGTCGAGGATGAAGGAGGCTCGGGTTTCGCGGCTGGTGCAGAGGGCGTTTTGGTGAGTATAAAATGGGGAAAAGGAGGGAGAGGAACTAAGGGGGGATAATGTTTCGGTTTGGGACGCGCTTATTTGAAATTTGGGGAAAGTTACAAACTTTGCCCCCATCTAAAATTGCAGACATATTGCGGGTCGGGGGTAGGACAGTAATCTCAGGTGTCCCAAATGGTGGGTGGGATAGATTTCGGCCAAGCGCATGGGTGTTTAGGCACCCACGGCATATGAATGCTTCTCGAAGGCGTTTGAGACCGGCGTCTTGGTGAAGTTATATACCTACCCTGGTTTAGACCTTTGGACATCGGGCCGATAGGCTACACGGACAAGAGTCATGACAATAATTTACTACCACCAAACATTAGTCTTGTGTGGTTTTGGGTGACCAGAGGCTTATTTGGCGCTTTGTCCAATATTTCGGATCAGAAGAATTAACGTTTTCTGTTCTCTTGAATTGAACTTTCAGGATTTGTCAAGCTTCACAAATATTGACTCCTAAAAATCCTGAAACTACGATTATTTTGGAATGGAGGGGGTACTTTTGAATATACATTGTACATGAGTATATACTAAAAATTATGCAACTTACCTCAGTTCATGCATGGTTCCAGATATAATTTCCTTGGTTGCAAAAAAATAATTAGACATGCGTATGAATATATAGCATGTTCAAACGCATAACAAAGATTGGTGCCCCCTTTTAGATCCGATTTACAAATGCCATTATCTCGGATTCAAATAGATAAATGCACTTCCAATGAATTCGAATCTTCGAAACCCCCTTTATGTTGAATTCAACATGTATTCTATTTTGCAGCTAGCGATTTGGAATATATCCTTGTAAGTGACAAATGTATAAAGTGCTTTACACTAACAACATGGAGTGCACTAATTAATGTTTATATATGAATTGCAAAAGCAATGCATTGTCTGGATTTCAAACCACTCTCACTCTATGGATCGATAATATGAAATAAACACATGCACATGCTAAAATTCAATAGAGTATGGGTGTCTGATAGACCGATGTTCGTTCATACGCAAATTCCAAAATTCATGATGTCATCCAAAAATAATAATGCCATTTAGATTCTAATTTAATGCGTAGAACCGCCTTTTACACGTAGATGCACTACGCCTTGGCCCGTTCTCAGACACGCGCTATATCTCTCTCCATCTAACGCATAAGTGCACACACTTTATATACATCGGCATTTCTCTCTCACACATGCTCACAATCTCTCCTAGGGTGTCAGGGTGTCTCACGCACACACACACTCTATATATATATATATCTCCCTCTCTCTTTCTTACTACTATGTACCACTCTTTTCACTAATCTCAGTTTGAAAAACCTATTTCTCTCACATGCATATACACACATGCACGGTCTCTACTAGCCCTCTATAGGCACATATATGTGCCTATGTGTCTCCCGCATGCACATTATCTTTAGGCCTCTCTCGCACACATTGCCCCCCCCCCCCCCAACACACACCTCTCTCTTAGTAGTTGGTAGATATGATTCCATCAGATCATTCGGTAGGAAATCCCTGATTGTTAGGCTGGATGGTAATACGAGGCAAAGTTTTACCCAAGTATTGGCCCTTGCAGTTGAGGAAAAAGCCTACTCCTGGTACTGTATATTTGTGATAGGGGTGTGTACAAAGTACACATGAATACCAAGCATTGTGTGTGTCTGTACACTATCGATGAACTAGCCCCCGGGCTTCTATAACATACTCGAGGCCTAGGGTTACAAATCATATATAGTCGGCTTACCATAAGTGGGGATAGAGTCCTCCACGACTCTGGTAGCTTCATTTTGTAGGCCAAGTTCTCCACATGAGTGTTCGTATAATGCGTCTTGGTCCAACCTATGTGGCGTAGGATGGAACCGACCCATGAGTCCTCATGTTGACCCACCACAACTAGAAATGATGTACCCACCACACCCCACACGCAATCGGCCAGTAAGAAAATAAGCATATACAATAGTACAGTGTTATACATGAAAGTTAATTGCATGGTGCATCCAATATTATTTGTTCTGCATTGTGAATGTTTATATTTTATCCTCAAATATTAGTCACGGGAAAGATAAACGAAGGACATATCTCTCCTTGTCTCCACCGGACACCCCCTATTTCTACACCACTTTCACATACGCACACAAACTATCTCTCGGCCCTCTAAAAGTATACATGCCCCTGACACATTCACGCGTGACGGTCACTGTATTTGAAGGAAAAGCACTATATGGTTAGTGGACTTCAGAATATGCTCATTACGGTCACTATTTACATTCTCGTGGTGATCATATGGTATCTAGCTCACGATACGTCTCCGTATTTTGTTGATGACACTGACAGACATTGTATTTGATGCTTGCTCCGTATTTTGCTGACAACACTTATGGTCATTTTATTTCAAGTGAAAGCATGATATGGTCACTGGACTTCAGAATAAGCTCATCACGGTCACCAAATACATTTTGTGGTGCTAACCAACCTGTGGTTGGATGGTTAGGTGGACAGTGGTTTCCCCAGCCCACCAGGGTTAAAGTCTTGGTACTCGCATTTATCTTGGATTAATTTCAATATTTTCTCACGATGTGCGTTCAGTGGGAGGAGACATTCCCCTCGACTACGAGGCACCTATGGTGACTTCATAAAATCTCAAGATCATATGCTGGGTCACTCTCTCGAAGGTGCTAATAGGGGTAGAGTTTGCGTGTGTGCGCTCATAGTGGTGAGTGTTTGCACGTATATATGAGTGTTTGTGTCTGTACTGTGTTAAAAAATACATATCATGATTATACGGTTACTGGCTCACCCGTACAACTCCGTATTTTCTTGATTACACCATCAATTCACCAATCAAACGTTCCACGTGGCGCAACTAGTGTTGCACCATCAGCACGCGTAATCGTGGGGCCCACCTGTCAGCACATATATGAAAGAAAGAAATGGTATTTTGAGTCTACACTGTGTTAATAAAATACATTTTATGGTGATCATACGGCCACTGGCTCACCATACAGCTCCGTAATTTGTTGATGCAACGATCAATTGACCAGTCAAACGGTCCACATTCAGCACCGCACATTACCATAGGGCCCACCCATCAGTGCGTATATGAAAGACAGAAATGGTAATAAATCAATGATCGGTAGGGATTCGAAGTCGTGAGACCTCAGGTTGGCAGCCCGCGCCCCCTTACCACAGCGGACAAGGATCGTCTTGTGATGATATGTTGAGCCGACCGTTTTAATTGCATGCACGCACGAGCCACTGTGGTGAATACAAACTCATCACACATGCACACAAACACGCCCGCAACGCCTGCATGCATGCATGCAATACTCACGCATAGATACACATGCATGCACGCAACACTCGCACGAACACACGCACGCATGCAGGCATGCAACTCTGACACGTACACATTCACTCACGGACACACGCACATACACATGCATGCAACACTGGAACGTACACATGCACGCACGCAACACTCGCACGCCTACATGCACACAATACACGACGCAAGACACACGCTCAACCTATACATGCATCCACCCTTTGTTAAGGACATGGATTGTTACAGGTATTAATCAATCTTATCTGTGATAAGCAGAACATTGATGTTTGCAGCGATCTTTATGAATCACAACATATTGAACGTGCTATCAACATATATATGAAAATTTTAAAATTCTATGACATTATATAGTAGGCTTATCTACATGAAATAGATCACGTCACAGTCAATGAACAATCATCGATTTATGAAATGATCGCTTTTGACCGCCCTGGCCCACCAAAATCCCCTCTGTCGTGCGCTGCCTGCGTTGGGTCACTAACATGCAGGCCAGCAACCCAACAATCCCACATCTATGGAAAACGGCACGGTGTCGTACGTTAGAGTCGAGGGCGCCGCTCACTGCACGCCCGGCTGAACACGCCTGCATGAAACCAGTGTGGAAGCCGAGAAACCCACTCTTGACACACGTCCGTTCATGACCGGGCCGGCATTAAACGCAACGCCGGCCGAGCTCCTCCCGTCCATCGTCTATTTAATATCCTATTTAAACGAGGCCAGACGCCGGCAAAGAATCCCACGCCTCCGCCGCTCCCCTATCTCCTCCTTCACCATTTTGTCCACTCTTACAATGGCTTACAAAGAGTAGTTATCTGGCATCCAAGCCGTCTGGGTGGCCCGACGAGCCTGCCAGATATGAGCTATGCAACTTGCTAATCCACCTCCCTCCCCTCGCCCGACGAAGCCAGTTGCCGCCCCAAGCCAGCGCGCGGTTCAACAACTCGCCTCCCCAGGCCAGCTCGACGAGGAGCGGCGAGCTGCTCCACCCCGGCACGTCAGGGAGCACGGGCATCGTCGCTGCCGGTCACGCCACCGCCTCGTACCTCACCTCCCGTTTCTGATACCGCATCTCCCGTTTCTGTGGCCGAGACTCCCATGCCTGCGGCCGCGCCATGCAAGCAGAGACAGAAGACGGGTGTGCAGAGAGCGACGAGTCGGTGGCCAGCGCCTCTGCGTCCGCCGCCATCATCGAGGAGAAGTAGAACATGGGAGGCCGCCGCCACATGGGTCCCATGAAGGCCACCGCGGAGGCGACACCGAACTACACAGCCGGTGTCTTGTCGTATCCTTTTGTTGTGAGGGCCTTCGTCGAAGCGGAGAAGCCCCCTTCAGACTCCAGCTTTGGCATCAGCAAACAATGTCAGTTGAGCAGTGGGGAAGCGAGCCGTCCTTTGCACAAAAGCATATACCTCCGGGGCTCCCGGTAGTCCGGTGATCGTGCTGCCAGAAACGAGGAAGAGAAATGGTCGGAGGGCAACCATTTAGGCTAGGTACTATTATACATGTGCTTTTCAGGACTAGCAGCGCTTAGTTGATTTGAATGTAATGAAATCCATCATGTTTGTATGAAAATTTGGTATTTTATATGAATTCTTTCATTGTTTATATGAAATATCGCCGTGTTTGAATGAATTTTGTCCAGTTGGTTGAGTTGCTGTCAGAATTTGTGCGGTTACGGTTGGATGGCGTAATTTGCGGGTCACTGGTCGGTCTGCGGCCGGCTCGGGCGGCATGGTGGCACAAAAAAAGCACAGCTCATGCGAGCTCGCCTCCAACGCGCGCGCTGGAGGATGCATGAGCACCCGAGCTCTTCCTCGTTCATTAGTGGCAAAGGCACATGTGGACAAAAGGGTCTCCAATATTTTGGCTACCCCAGGCAAGATCCAAACAGCCCCTCCCAGCCCCACCCTGATGACCCACAAGTGTAGGGGATCAATCGTAGTCCTTCCGATAAGTAAGAGTGTCGAACCCAATGAGGAGCAGAAGGAAATGATAAGCGGTTTTCAGTAAGGTTTTCTCTGCAAGCACTGAAATTGTTGGTGATAGATAGTTTTGTGATAAGATAAGTAGTAACGAGCAATAAGTAAATAAAGTAAATAAGGTGCAGCAAGGTGGCCCCATCCTTTATGTAGCAAAGGATAAGCCTGGACAATTTCTAATAATGAGAAAGGAGCTCCCGAGGACACATGGGAATTATCGTCAAGCTAGTTTCATCACGTTCATATGATTCGCGTTCCGTACTTTGATAATTTGATATGTGGGTGGACCGGTACTTGGGTACTACCCTTACTTGGACAAGCATCCCACTTATGATTAACCCCTATTGCAAGCGTCCGCAACTACAAAAGAAGTATTAAGGTAAACCTAACCACATCATTAAACATATGGATCCATATCAGCCCCTAACGAAGCAACACATAAACTAGGGTTTAAGCTTCTGTCACTCTAGCAACCCATCATCTACTTATTACTTCCCCATGCCTTCCTCTAGGCCAAAATAATGGTGAAGTGTCATGTAGTCGATGTTCACATAACACCACTAGAGGAAAAGACAACATACATCTCATCAAAATATCGAACGAATACCAAATTCACATGACTACTAATAGCAAGACTTCACCCATGTCCTTAGGAACAAACGTAACTACTCACAAAGCATATTCATGTTCATAATCAGAGGAGTAATGATATGCATAAAGGATCTGAACATATGATCTTCCACCAAGTAAACCAATTAGCATCAACTACAAGGAGTAATCAACACTACTAGCAACCCACAGGTACCAATTTGTGGTTTTGATACAAGATTGGATACAAGAGATGAACTAGGGTTTTGAGAGGAGATGGTGCTGGTGAAGATGTTGATGGAGATTGGCCCCCTCCCAATGAGAGGATCGTTGGTGATGACGTTGGTGATGATTTCCCCCTCCCGGAGGGAAGTGTCCCCGGCAGAACGGCTCCGCCAGAGCCCTAGATTGGTTCCGCCTCGTGGCGGTGGAGTTTCATCGCGTAAGCTTGCCCATGATTTTTTCCAGGGTAAAAGCGATGATGTAGCATAAGATGGACATCGGGGGCCCACCAGGGGGCCCAGGAGATAGGGGCGCGCCCCCTGTCTCCTGGACAGGGTGTGGGCCCCCTGGTGTATTTCTTTCGCTCAGAAATTCTTATTAATTCCAAAAAGTTGTTTCCTGGAGTTTCAGGACTTTTGGGGCTGTGCAGAATAGGTTTCCAACGTTTGCTCCTTTTCCAGCCAGAATTCCAGCTGCCGACATTCCCCCTCTTCATGGTAAACCTTGTAAAATAAGAGAGAATAGCCATAAGTGTTGAGATATAATGTGTAATAACAGCCCATAATGCAATAAATATTGATATAAAACCATGATGCGAAATGGACGTATCACACCCCTCCCAGCATATTCAAATCTGCCGTTCACCGTGAAATTTTGCCATGTGTTGTTTTCATGGATATTTTGCTGTGTGAAAACAAATTTAAATATGAATGAATAATCGGTGTCCTCGGTCTTCTGCCGGGACACAGTAGGATGGCCTCATAGTAGTAGTAGTGTAGAGTACTACTAGTACTACTCCTACTAGATAGTGAGTGTTTACTACCTTATCTACGTACTAATTACAATGCATGCATGTGTTAGCAGTATAATGACCACGTACGGATTTGATGGTAAGATTTGTGTAAGTTGGATGTCATATTATTGCTCGAACATGTGGTCAAAGTTAGCCTCCAAAACGCATTTTATACCTATGTGGATTGAGGGAGTACATGCATTGCTGAGGTTCCTCTTAATCCTTGCGCGCAACATTTTTATTGAAGCTTGAAATGTGAACATGTGAATGGGAGGGACTACTACAACCCTTCTAAAAGAACTGTAGTACTAATGGTATCGTACTCCCTCCGTTCACCATCTTGCATGCTCAGTAATTTTGCGAACTATGGAAGTAACAAACTTATTCCACCACTCAGCATCTATTATGGATGCATTGTGGATTTTAAATTGAATCATATAGAACGGAAAGTAGGCACTTAGGGCATCCACAATGTATGCTTTTTGTTTCATCTAAGCCCTCTTTGCTCATAGAGGCAGGCCTCTATACATTGCATGAACTGCCTCTAACAAAATATTAGCTAGCATCGCCTCTAACCTTAGAGGCTGCCTCTAACAAAATATTAGCTAGCATCGCCTCTAACCTTAGAGGCTGCCTCTAACAATATAACAATCCATCCGGTCCCAATTGTCAGCCTTAGGAAGCATAAGAAAGTAGGAGTACAAGAGAAATAGTACTGATTGGACAAATGTGTTGCTAATCAATATATTTTTAATTTCTGCTAGGGCCCACCATAGAGGCTGGTTAGAGTCTCTATACATTGTGGTTTTTTTATTTGATAAAAGGCAAACCATGTGGGGCCTACCTTAGGGGTAAGGCTCTATATACTGGAGATGCCCTTTACGTACTACTTTTGATGTGTCTTGTCAACTCACAGGATGAGGAGAAGCTTGCTTATTACGCCATCTCCCCCCACGGGTGCGGTGGCTCGCAGAGTCGCAGGACGAGGAGAAGCTTGCTTAATACGCCTACGCCCGCTGCCTCGCCTACGCACGCGGTGGATCGCAGGACGAGGATAAAATTTTACTACTCCCTCCGTTACTCCTGGTCCCTATCTTGGTTAGAGAGATTATCATATTGTTTGAAACATATGTATTTTAGTAGTAGGAGTAGTAGTACTATAGCAATTTCCTTGGAGTCCCTGTGGTGGAGCAAGCTACCCTAGGCTATGTTACTACTCCCTCCTTTCCGGTTTATGGATCAATTTCAAAATCTCTCCAACCAAGGTAGACGGTTAATGGTGGAATTAATTTCGTAGTTTGCACAAGTAATTAGTACCCTTGTTTTTCTCAAGAAGTTATGTTTACCGATGCATTAATTACAACGAATGCATGCATGACCACTAAATTTCCATGAACTTCTACATGCATTGGTGAGTTTTCTCTTGATACTGCTTGCATCGGGTGATTTAGTGCACCTCGAAATCCAAATATGTGATGGTACTACTAGTATTCCCTCCTCTCCGATTTATAGGGCTTATTTCAACTTTTTTGTTTTTCCAATTTAAATGGCTCATTTCCATCTTAATTTTAGTTTTTGAGATGCATTAAATCTTTGCATGCAAGAATTAAAAAGGAACACACCAATGCATGTAACTCATCTAGTGGCCAAGCATGCACGCACTGCAATTAATCCAACTTAATGCATGAGTTTAATTCGAGTAGTTTTATAAAGTACGAGATACGTTCCTCCACTCACAAAGTGCCTTGGTTGATGAGATTTCATATTTGAGCCCTATAAACTGGAAAGGAGGGAGTAGAATTCAGACTTATAAAACGGGAAAACATTTTTTATATGAGCCCTATAAACCGAAAAGGAGGGAGTAGTAAATAGTACTACCTCCATAGTGGGTACATACTCCATAAAATCAGATTTCCCAAAACTAAGTCGCTCAACCTTTATTTGCTTGTTTCCCTTCCTGCCTCGTTTCCTCGAACATACTATGCCAAACTACCCTGCCTGCCATCTAGGAAAACACCCGCCCTCACCTTTTTCTGTTCGGGTTTGTATCAATGGATCGCGCGAAGCAGCAAAAACCAAGCCTGTCTTGTACTCCTCCGTCGTACTAAAAGAGTGGAGACTAGCTTTCATGAATTATGTACTTCCTCTTGCCGGCATGTGGGCCATATAGCAACCGGGTCGACGTGTCATGCACCCAATTACAATGCAGAACAGTGGGGGGGGGGGGGGGCGCACCCCAGTCGTAGCGCCCCAGTGGTAGTAATGAGCAATGAGACGTCAAATCACAATGCCGCACCTTCCCAAACGGACGAAGCAACCATTATTTCACACTTCGCTGAATCCACTTCGCCATCATCTCCTTCCTTCAAGAAAACCACATATTGCTTCTGCCATTGTTCTGCCTCAAGAGGGACATGCATCGCCTTGGTACATCATGACACGTGGGACCGCATGACAGGCCATGCTCCCCCGCCCACCGCTCGGTAAAATCACCTCATTTTACTACTTCCTCCGTCTCGGTTTACATGGCATGCACGTCATTCTAGGTTGAGAATTTAACTAGCTATATAGTACTATGTGATGAACTATATATGTTTAGAAACTACATCCGCTTAAGAATCCAATTATATACTTTTTGTGACATAGTAACTCATATTTAGTTAGTCAAATGGATGATCTTTAACTACATGCACGCCCTATAAACCGACACGGAGGGAGTAGTATATTTTTAGATCAATATAGTCGGGATTCGCCAAGGAGCAAAACCAAGTCGTAGGCTACTCCTGTCGTGTTGGCGTAGCAACTCAAGCAGGGTCTGTCCGCACACGAAATGGCGACACACTTAACAGGACCCCTTTGGCCGACATGTGGCTCATCCACCGTCTTGTTCCACGTGTGATGCACCAAATTACAGTCCGGAGTAGCGGTTGGACTTGGAGGTACCCCATTCGTAACGCCACAGTAGTAGTAAATGAGCGATGAGGGGTCAAATTACAAAGCCCCACCTTTCGAGCATTAAGCTGGACGGTCAAAGCAACCATCATTTCACTCTAGGGCGCAAGAGTATAAAGAAAAGAGAAAACCAATGATGCATGTGCCAGCTACCTAGCGCACCCTAGGGTAGGAGCCACAGCTACAAATCCACTTCTCCCTCGTTCTCTTGAAGAAAACCGATGATGCATTCGGCGGGTAGGGTTCGTAGGAGTACTACGGCGTGCGGGGCCATGGGGTAGTAAACGGGAGAGGAATTGAGTTCGAATCGACGCCTTAACACGGGTGGGCCGCTTGGTTTTACGGGAACGAGGCAGCATTTGGGGTTCGGGGACCAGTGGAGATATACATAGTACAAAAAATTATGGACGTAGGTTCGACCGAGAGGCAATGACACATGGGCCCCGCATTTTGATATACCCGCGGCCGCATGAAATTATCAACTTCACACCTATATGACCTAAACGGCAGTGCCACAAGTATGTTGCACTATCATTATCAACTTTGCATCTTTTGGCATCAATATTATGAATATGTGTATCACTACGATCGAGATTCAATAACCATTAACTTTGGGTGTATGACCATAGAAGGTTTTATTCATGTAAACATAATAACAATTATTCTCCATCTTAAATGAATAACTATATTGCAATAAACATGATCTAATCATATTCATGCTCAACGCAAACACCAAATAACATTTATTTAGGTTCAACACCAATCCCGAAAGTGTAGGGAGTGTGCGATGATGATCATATCAATCTTGGAACCACTTCCAACACACATCGTGACTTCACCCTCAACTAATCTCTATTTATTCTGCAACTCCTATTTCAAGTTACTAATCTTAGCAACCGAACAGGTATCAAATACCCAGGGGCTACTACGAGCACTAGTAAGGTACACATCAATAACATGTATATAAAATATACCTTTGTTCACTTTGACAACCTTCTTATCCGCCAAATAATTGGGGTAGTTCTGCTTCCAGTGACCATTTCCTTTGCAGTAGAAACACTCAGGTTCGGGCTTAGGTCCAGCTTTGGGCTTCTTCACAGGACTGACAACTTGCTTTCCATTATTCTTGAAGTTCCCTTTCTTTCCCTTTGCCCTTTTCTTGAAACAAGTGGTCTTGTTTAATCATCAACACTTAATGCTTTTTTCTTGATTTCTACCTTCGTCGATTTCAGTATCACGAAGAGCTCGGGAATGGCTTTCGTCATCCCTTGCATATTATAGTTTATCACGAAGTTACAGTAACTTGGTGATGGTGATTAGAGAACTTTGTCAATCACTATCTTATCTGGAAGATTAACTCCCACTTGATTCAAGCGATTGTAGTACCTAGACATTGTGAGCACATGTTCACTAGCTGAGCTATTCTCCTTCATCTTTTAGGTGAAGTACTTGTCAGAGGTCTCATACCTCTCGACACGGGCATGAGTCTAAAATACCAATTTTAGCTCTTGGAACATCTCATATGCTCCATGGCGTCCAAAACGTTTTTGAAGTCCCGGTTCTAAGCCGTAAAGCATGGTGCACTAAACTATCAAGTAGTCATCATATTGAGCTAGCCAAACATTCAAAACATCTGCATCTGCTCCTTCAATAGGTCTGTCACCTAGCTGTGCATCAAGGACATAATTCTTCCGTGCAGCAATGAGGATAAACCTCAGAACACGAACCCAGTCCGCATCATTGCTACTATCATCTTTCAACTTAGTTTTTTCTAGGAACATATCAAAAAACATACGGAAGCTACAATGCGAGCTATCAATCTACAACATAATTTGCAAATACTATCATGACTAAGTTCATGATAAATTCAAGTTCAATTAATCATATTACTTAAGAACTCCCATTTAGATAGACATCCCTTGAGTCATCTAAATGATATGTGATCCAAATCAACTAAACCATGTTCGATCATCACGTGAGATGGAGTAGTCATCAATGGTGAACATCTCTATGTTCATCATATCCACTATATGATTCATGTTCGACCTTTCGGTGTCCAGTGTTTCGAGGCCATATCTGTATATGCTAGGCTCGTCAAGTTTAACCTGAGTATTCCGCATGTGCAAAAGTGGCATACACCCGTTGTATTTGAATGTAGAGCTTATCACACCCGATCATCACGTGGTGTCTCAGCACGAAGAACTTTTGCAACGGTGCATACTCGAGGAGAACACTTATACCTTGAAATTTTAGTAAGGGATCATCTTATAATGCTACTGTCGTACTAAGAAAAATAAGATGCATAAAAGATAAACATCACATGCAATCAAAATATGTGACATGATATGGCCATTATCACCTTGTGCTTTTGATCTCCATCACTAAAGCAACGTCATGATCTCCACCGTCACCGGCTTGACACCTTGATCTCCATCGTAGCGTCATGGTCATCTCGCCAACTATTGCTTCTACGACTATCGCTACCGCTTAGTGATAAAGTAAAGCAATTACATGACGTTTATATTTCATACAATAAAGAGACAACCATAAGGCTCCTCCTAGTTACCGATAACTTTTACAAAACATGATAATCTCATACAACAACGTATATCACATTATGTCTTGACCATATCACATCACAACAAGCCTTGAAAAAACAAGTTAGATGTCCTCTACTTTGTTGTTGCAAGTTGTACGTGGCTGCTACGGGCTTCTAGCAAGAACCGTACTTACCTACGGCACAAAAACCACAACGGTGATTTATCAAGTTTGCTGTTTTAACCTTCACAAGGACCGACCGCGGTCAAATTTGATTCAACTGAAGTTGGAGAAACAGACACCCGCCAACCACCTTTATGCAAAACTAGTTGCATGTCTGTCAATGGAACCGGTCTCATGAACATGGTCATGTAAGGTTGGTCCGGGCCGCTTCATCCAACAATACAACCAAATAAAAATAAGACATTGGTGGAAAGCAGTATGATGATCACCGCCCATAACTCTTTGTGTTCTACTCGTGCATATCACCTACGCATAGACCTGGCTCGGATGCTACTGTTGGGAAACGTAGCATGCAATTTCAAAAAAATTCCTACGCTCACGCAAGATCTATCAAGGAGATTGCTACGTCTTGAGCTTGCGTTGGTTTTCCTTGAAGAGGAAAGGGTGATGCAGCAATAGTAGCGTAAGTACTTCCCTCAGTTTTTGAGAACCAAGGTATCAATCCAGTAGGAGGCTCCTCAAAAGTCCCACGCACCTACACAAACAAACCAAGAACTCGCAACCAACGTAATAAAGGGGTTGTCATTCCCTTCACGGCCCCTTGCGAAAGTGAGATCTAATAGAGATAGTATGATAAGATAAATATATTTTTGGTATTTTATAATGTAGATGCAAAAAGTAAAGATGCAAATAAAAGTAGATTGGGAGCAAATATGATAAGAGATAGACCCGGGGGCCATAGGTTTCACTAGAGGCTTCTCTTAAGATATCATAAGTATTACGGTGGGTTGCTACCGCTTGAGCACTGCGTTGGATTTCCCCGAAGAGGAGATGATGATGCAGTAAAGTAACGTAAGTATTTCCCTCAGTTTTTGAGAACCAAGGTATCAATCCAGTAGGAGACCATGCACAAGTCACTCGTACCTACACAAAAAGATAGCTACTCGCAACCAACACGATTAGGGGTTGTCAATCCCTTCACGGTCACTTACGAGGGTGAGATCTGATAGAGGTGATAAATAATATTTTTGGTATTTTTGATAGATAGATGCAAAGTGAAAAGTAAAAGGCAAAGTAAAAACAAAGCAAGTAATAAAGCGATAGAGATTGATATGATGAGAATAGACCTGGGGGCCATAGGTTTCACTAGTGGCTTTTCTCAAGAGCATAAATATTCTACGGTGGGTGAACAAATTACTATTGAGCAATTGACAGAATTGAGCATAGTTATGAACATATCTAGGCAATGATCATGTATATAGGCATCACATCCAAGACAAGTAGATTGAAACGATTCTGCATCTACTACTATTACTCCACTCATCGACCGCTATCTAGCATGCATCTAGAGTATTTAGTTAAAAATAGAGTAACGCCTTATGCAAGATGACATGATGTAGAGGGATAAATTCATGCAATATGATAAAAACCCCATCTTGTTATCCTCGATGGCAACAATACAATACGTGCCTTGCAACCCTTTCTGTCACTGGGTAAGGACACCGCAAGATCGAACCCAAAGCTAAGAACTTCTCCCATTGCAAGAACTACCAATCTAGTTGGCCAAACCAAACGGATAATTCGAAGAGACTTGCAAAGATAACTCAATCTTACATAAAAGAATTCGGAGAAGATTCAAATATTTTCTATAGATAATCTGGATCATAAACCCACAATTCATCGGTCTCAACAAACACACCGCAAAAAGAAGATTACATCGAATAGTTCTCCACAAGAGAGGGGGAGAACATTGTATTGAGATCCAAAAAGAGAGAAGAAGCCATCTAGCTACTAGCTATGGACCCGAAGGTCTAAAGTAAACTACTCACACTTCATCGGAGGGGCTATCGTGTTGATGTAGAAGCCCTCCGTGGTAGATGCCCCCTCCGGCGGAGCTCCGGAACAGGCCCCCAGATGGGATCTTGTGGATAGAGAAGGTTACGGCGGTGGAATTAGGATTTTGGCTCCTGTTCTGATCAGTCGGGGGTACGTAGGCATATATAGGAGGAAGGAGTACGTCGGTGGAGCAACAGGGGGCCCACGAGGTAGGGGGGCGCGCCCTCCACCCTTGTGACCGCCTCTTTTGTTCCTTGGAGCAGGGTCCAAGTCTCTCGCCCTCCACCCTCGTGACCGCCTCTTTTGTTCCTTGGAGCAGGGTCCAAGTCTCCTGGATCACGTTCGGTGAGAAAATCACGTTCCCGAAGGTTTCATTCCGTTTGGACTCCATTTGATATTCCGTTTCTTCGAAATAATGAAATAGGCAAAAAAAACAGCAATTCTCGGCTGGGCCTCCGGTTAATAGGTTAGTCCGAAAAATAATATAAAAGTGGAAAATAAAGCCCAATATAGTCCAAAACAGTAGATAAAGTAGCATGGAGCAATCAAAAATTATAGATACGTTGGAGACGTATCAGGCATCCCCAAGCTTAATTCCTTCTCATCCTCGAGTAGGTAAATGATAAAAAGAATTTTTGATGCGGAGTGATACTTTGGCATAATTTCAATGTAAATCTTCTTAATTGTGATATGGATATTCAGATCAGAAAGATTCAAGACAAAAGTTCATATTGACACAAAAATAATAATACTTCAAGCATACTAATCAAAGCAATCATGTCTTCTAAAAATAACATGGCAAAAGAAAGTTCATCCCTACAAAATCATATAGTTAGGCTATGCTTCATATTCGTCACACAAAGATGTTCCCAACTTCTATACCCCCGATGACAAGCCAAGCAATTGTTTCATACTTAAATAATCTCAAACTTTTTCAACCTTCACGCAATACATGAGCGTGAGCCATGGATATAGCACTATGGGTGGAATAGAATATGATGATGGGGATTGTGTGGAGAAGACAAAAAAGGAGAAAGTCTCACATTGACGAGGATAATCAACGGGCTATGGAGATGCCCATCAATTGATGTCAACATGAGGAGTAGGGATTGCCATGCAACGGATGCACTAGAGCTATGAATGCTCAACAAAAGAAAACTAGTGGGTGTGCATCTAACTTGCTTGATCACGAAGACCTAGGGCATTTGAGGAAGCCCATCATAGGAAATACAAGCCAAGTTCTATAATGAAAAATTCCCACTAGTAAAGACAACTTATGAGACTCACTACGTGAAGAACAAGGTGCTACTTTGAAGCACAATATATGAGACTCACTACATGAAGAACAAGGTGCTACTTTGAAGCACAAGTGTGGAAAAAAGATAGTAGCATTGCCCTTTTTCTTTTCCTTTTTTTTCTTTTTCTTTTTTTGGGCCTTCCTTTTTTTCTTTTGGCCTTTCTTCTTTTCTTTTTTTTTCTTTGGGCAATGCTCTAATAATGATGATCATCACACTTCTATTGATTACAACATAAGGATCAAGAGTGACATGTATATGCAAGGTGGCTTTGCCACAAATACGATGTCAACTACATGATCATGCAATGGCAATATGACAAAAGTAATGTATGTCATGACGATGATGATGGAAGTTGCATGGCAATATATCTCGGAATGGCTATGGAAATGCCATAATAGGTAGGTATGGTGGCTGTTTTTAGGAAGATATAAGGAGGTTTATGTGTGATAGAGCATATCGTATCACGGGGTTTGGATGCACCGGCGAAGTTTGCACCAACTCTCAAGGTGAGAAAGGGCAATGCACGGTACCGAAGAGGCTAGCAAAGGCGGAAAGGTGAGAGTGCGTATAAACCATGGACTCAAAATTAGTCAAAAGAACTCATATACTTATTGCAAAAATTTAAAAGTCATCAAAAATCAAGTACTACGCGCATGCTCCTAGGGGGATAGATTGGTAGGAAAAGACCATCGCTCGTCCCCGACCGCCACTCATAAAGATGCACAAGCCAGGTACACTTCATGTTTCAAATTTGTTACACAACTTTAACCATACGTGCATGCTATGGGACTTGCAAACTTCAACACAAGCATTTCTCAAATTCATAATCACCCAAATAGCATGACTTTGATATTATCACCTCCATTTCTCAAAACAATTATCAAGCATCAAACTTATCTTAGTATTCAATTCACTCAAAAGAAAGTTTCACATATCTTGAATACCAAGTATATTAACACTAAGCAAATTACCATGCTATTAATGACTCTCAAAATAATCTAAGTGAAGCATGAGAGATCAATAGTTTCTTTAAAACAAATCCACCACCGTGCTCTAAAAGATATAAGTGAAGCACTAGAGCAAAAATTATCACGCTCAAAAGATATAAGTGAAGCACTATGAGCAAAACTATCAAGCTCAAAAGATATAAGTGAAGCACATAGAGTATTCTAACAAATTTCAATTCATGAATGGCTCTCTCAAAAGGTGTGTACAGCAAGGATGATTGTGGTAGACTAACAAGCAAAGACACAAATAATACAAGACGCTCCAAGCAAAACTCATAACATGTGGTGAATAAAAATATAGCTCCAAGTAAATTACCGATGGAATTGGACGAAAGAGGGGATGCCTTCCGGGGCATCCCCAAGCTTGGACTTTTTGGTGTCCTTGTATTATCTTGGGGGTGCCATGGGCATACCCAAGCTTAGGCTCTTGCCACTCCTTCTTCCATAATCCATCAAAAGAATTCACCCAAAACTTGAAAACTTCACAACACAAAACTCAACAGAAATCTCGTGAGCTCCGTTAGAGAAAGAAAACAAAAGACTACTTCAAGGTACTGTAATGAACTCATTCTTTATTTATATTGGTGTTAAACCTACTGTATTCCAACTTCTCTATGGATTATAAACTATTTCACTAGCCATAGATTGATCAAAATAAGCAAACAACACACGAAAAACAGAATCTGTCAAAAACAGAATAGTCTGTAGCAATCTGTAACAAACGCAAACTTATGGAACTCTAAAAATTCTACCAAAATAGGAAGTCCTGGACAATTTGTTTATTTAACATCAGCAAAAATAATCAATGCAAAAGCACGTTCCTGTGATTTAATAAAATTATATTCGTGCGGGCAATGTTTCTGTTTTTCAGCAGAATCAAATCAACTATCATCGTAGGTTATCCTATAGGTTCTACTTGGCATAAACACTAATTAAAAGACAAAACCACATCTAAAAAGAGGCTAGATGGATTATTTATTCCTAAACAGAAGCAAAAACAAAAAACACAAAATAAAATTGGGTTGTCTCCCAACAAGCGCTATCGTTTAACGCCCCTAGCTAGGCATAAAAGCAAGGATAGATCTAGGTATTGCCATCTTTGGTAGGCAATCCATAAGTGGCTCTCATGATAGATTCATATGGTAATTTTATTTCTTTCTAGGGAAGTGTTCCATGCCCTTCTTTAAGGGAAATTGGAATCTAATATTCCCTTCCTTCATATCAATAATTGCACCAATCGTTCTAAGGAAAGGTCTACCAAGAATAATAGGACATGAAGGATTGCAATCTATATCAAGAACAATAAAATCTACGGGCACATAATTCCTATTTGCAACAATAAGAACATCATTAATTCTTCCCATAGGCTTTTTAATAGTGGAATCCGCAAGGTGCAAGTTTAGAGAGCAATCATCAAAGTCACGGAAGTCTAGCAAATCACACAAAGCTTTGGGAATAGTAGAGACACCAGCACCCAAATCACACAAAGCATGAAACTCATAATCTTTGATTTTAATTTTAATAGTAGGTTCCCACTCATCATAGAGTTTTCTAGGGATAGAAACTATCAACTCAAGTTTTGCTTCATAAGATTGCATCAAGGCATCAACAATGTGTTCGGTAAAGGCTTTATTTTGACTATAAGCATGTGGAGAATCTAGCACGGATTGCAACAAGGAAATACAACCAATCAAAGAGCAATTTTCATAATTAAATTCCTTGAGATCCAAAATAGTGGGTTTAGCAACATCTAGGTTTTTATTTTTTTCAATCCCACTTTCATCAATTTCATCATCAAGATCAAGAAACTACGAATTCATAGAACGCCTTCTAGGTAAAGGAAGATTATATTCAGTTTCATCAAGATTCATATTGCAAAACAAAGATTTAATGGGGGACACACAATAACTTTTAGATCTTCATCTTGATTTTCATAAGTATTCGGTTTAGCTGCCATCTTATTGACTAAGCTAGCTTGCATATCCGAAATTTCGGCGCTCATTTTTTCAAGACAAGCAATTTGGGCCCTTATACAATAAAATTCTTTAGACATATCATCGAGTTCTTTATTCATATAACTCATAAAACTTTTTTGTTCCTTAAGCTCGTTTCTAAAGAAACTATTGTGCTCAAATTGCAAAACCATAAACTTTCTGACATTGCTTTCGATCTCCTCTAGCGTTTTAAGGTGAAGGTCACCAAATCTAGGTAGAGCCATCGTGACAAATAAGTAAACTAGCACACGAGCAAACAAAAAGACAACGGGGAAAAGCAAACGGGAAAGAGAGGAGGACATCGGGAAAGAGAGGGCGAAGAAAACGACAAGGGTGAAGTGGGGGAGAGGAAAACGAGAGGCAAATAATGTAATGCGAGAGATAGGGATTGTGATGGGTACTTGGTATTGTTGACTTGCTTGCGTGAGCCTCCCCGGCAACGGCGCCAGAAATTCTTCTTGCTACCACTTGAGCACTGCGTTGGATTTCCCCGTAGAGGAGAGGATGATGCAGTAAAGTAGCGTAAGTATATCCCTCAGTTTTTGAGAACCAAGGTATCAATCCAGTAGGAGACCACGCACAAGTCCCTCGTACCTACACAAAACGATAGCTACTCACAACCAACGCGATTAGGGGTTGTCAATCCCTTCAGGTCACTTACGAGGGTGAGATCTGATAGAGGTAATAAATAATATTTTTTGTATTTTTGATAGATAGATGCAAAGTGAAAAGTAAAAGGCAAAGTAAAAACAAAGCAAGTAATAAAGCGATAGAGATTGATATGATGAGAATAGACCCGGGGGGGCATAGGTTTCACTAGTGGCTTCTCTCAAGAGCATAAATATTCTACGGTGGGTGAACAAATTACTGTTGAGAAATTGACAGAATTGAGCATAGTTATGAACATATCTAGGCAATGATCATGTATATAGGCATCACATCCAAGACAAGTAGATCGAAACGATTCTGCATCTACTAATATTACTCCACTCATCGACCGCTATCCAGCATGCATCTAGAGTATTAAGATAAAAACAGAGTAACACCTTAAGCAAGATGACATGATGTAGAGGGATAAATTCATGCAATATGATAAAAACTCCATCTTGTTATCCTCGATGGCAACAATACAATACGTGCCTTGCAACCCTTTCTGTCACTGGGTAAGGACACCACAAGATCGAACCCAAAGCTAAGCACTTCTCCCATTGCAAGAACTACCAATCTAGTTGGCCAAACCAAACGGATAATTCGAAGAGACTTGCAAAGATAACTCAATCATACATAAAAGAATTCAGAGAAGATTCAAATATTTTCCATAGATAATCTGGATCATAAACCCACAATTCATCGGTCTCAACAAACACATCGCAAAAAGAAGATTACATCGAATAGTTCTCCACAAGAGAGGGGGAGAACATTGTATTGAGATCCAAAAAGAGAGAAGAAGCCATCTAGCTACTAGCTATGGACCCGAAGGTCTGAAGTAAACTACTCACACTTCATCGGAGGGCCTATGATGTTGATGTAGAAGCCCTCCGTGGTAGATGCCCCCTCCAGCGGAGCTCCGGAACAGGCCCCAAGATGGGATCTCGTGGATACAGAAGGTTACGGTGGTGGAATTAGGTTTTTGGCTCCTGTTCTGATCAGTCGGGGGTACGTAGGCATATATAGGAGGAAGGATTGTGTCGGTGGAGCAGCAGGGAGCCCACGAGGTAGGGGGGCGCGCCCTCCACCCTCGTGACCGCCTCTTTTGTTCCTTGGAGCAGGGTCCAAGTCTCCTGGATCACGTTCGGTGAGAAAATCACGTTCCCGAAGGTTTCATTCAGTTTGAACTCCGTTTGATATCCCATTTCTTCCAAATACTGAAATAGTCAAAAAAACAGCAATTCTGGGCTGGGCCTCCGGTTAATAGGTTAGTCCCAAAAATAATATAAAAGTGGAAAATAAAGCCCAATATAGTCCAAAACAGTAGGTAAAGTAGCATGGAGCAATCAAAAATTATAGATACGTTGGAGACGTATCATGGGTGAACAAATTACTGTCGAGCAATTGATAGAAAAGCGAATAATTATGAGATTATCTAGGCATGATCATGTATATAGGCATCACGTCCGCAACAAGTAGATCGACTCCTGCCTGCATCTACTACTATTACTCCACACATCGAGCGACTCCTGCCTGCATCTAGAGTATTAAGTTCATAAAGAACAGAGTAACGCATTAAGCAAGATGACATGATGTAGAGGGATAAACTCATGTAATATGATATAAACCCCATATTTTTATCCTTGATGGCAACAATACAATACATGCCTTGCTGCCCCTGCTGTCACTTGGAAAGGACACCGCAAGATTGAACTCAAAAGAGTTTACATCAAATAGATCTCCACAAGAGAGGGGGAGAACATTGTATTGAGATCCAAAACGAGAGAAGAAGCCATCTAGCTAATAACTATGGACCCCTAGGTCTGTGGTAAACTACTCACAACTCATCGGAGGGGCTATGGTATTGATGTAGAAGCCCTCCGTGGTCGATTCCTCCTCCGGCAGAGTGCCGACAAAGGCTCCAAGATGGGATCTCACGGATACAGAAGGTTACGACGGTGGAAATTGTGTTTTGGGTGCTCCCTGGATGTTTTTGGGGTATGTAGGCTTATATAGGAGGAAGAAGTACGTCGGCGGACGCCTGAGGGGCCCATGACACACGGGGGCGCGCCCTCCTATCTCGTGGAGGCCTCGGCTGCTTCTTTACTTGCACTCCAAGTTCTCTGGATCACGTTCGTTCCAAAAATCATGCTCCCAAAGGTTTCATTCCGTTTGGACTCCGTTTTATGTTCCTTTTCTTCGAAATACTGAAATAGGCAAAAAACAGCAATACAGGTTGGGCCTCCGGTTAGTACGTTAGTCCCAAAAATGATATAATGTGTAAAATAAAGCCCATAAACATCCAAAAGGGGTAATATAATAGCATAGAACAATCAAAAAATATAGATACGTTGGAGACGTATCAAGCATCCCCAAGCTTAATTCCTTCTCGTCCTTCAGTAGGTAAATGATAAAAAGAGAATTTTTGATGTGGAATGCTACCTAGCATAATTCTCAATGTAATTTTCTTTATTGTGGCATGAATGTTGAGATCCAAATGATTCAAAATAGAAGTTTATATTGATAAAAGAAATAGTAACACTTCAAGCATACTAATCAAACTAATCATGTCTTCTCAAAATAACATGGCAAAATAAAGTTCATCCCTACAAAAATCATATAGTTAGGCTATGCTTCATTTTCATCACACAAAGATGTTCCCAACTTCTATACCCCCGATGACAAGGCAAGCAATTGTTTCATACTTAAATAATCTCAAACTTTTTCAACCTTCACGCAATACATGAGCGTGAGCCATGGATATAGCACTATGGGTGGAATAGAATATGATGATGGGGATTGTGTGGAGAAGACAAAAAGAGGAGAAAGTCTCACATTGACGAGGATAATCAACGGGTATGGAGATGCCCATCAATTGATGTCAACATGAGGAGTAGGGATTGCCATGCAATGGATGCACTAGATCTATAAATGAATTCTCAACAAAAGAAAACTAGTGGGTGTGCATCCAACTTGCTTGCTCACGAAGACCGAGGGCATTTGAGGAAGCCCATCGTAGGAATATACAAGCCAAGTTCTATAATGAAAAATTCCCACTAGGTGAAAAATACGACTTATGAGACTCACTATATGAAAAACATGGTGCTACTTTGAAGCACAATATATGAGACTCACTACATGAAGAACAAGGTGCTACTTTGAAGCACAAGTGTGGAAAAAGAGATAGTAACATTGCCCTTTTTATTTTTTTATTTTTTTATTTTCTTTTTTTGGGCTTTTTTTGCCTTTCTTTTTTTTTCTTTTTTTTCTTTTTGGGCAATGCTCTAATAATGATGATCATCACACTTCTATTGATTACAACATATGAATTACAACTCGAAACTAGAACAAGATATGACTCTATATGAATGCCTCCGGCGGTGTACCAGGATGGTCCAATGAATCAAGTGTGACATGTATGAAAAATAATGCATGGTGGCTTTGCCAGAAATACGATGTCAACTACATGATCATGCAATGGCAATATGACAAAAGTAAAGTATGTCATGACGATGATAAACGGAACGGTGGAAAGTTGCATGGCAATATATATCGGAATGGCTATGGAAATGCCATAATAGGTAGGTATGGTGGCTGTTTTGAGGAAGATATAAGCAGGTTTATGTGTGATAGAGCGTATCGTATCACGGGGTTTGCATGCACAGGCGAAGTTTGCACCAACTCTCAAGGTGAGAAAGCGCAATGCACGGTACCGAAGAGGCTAGCAATGGTGGAAAGGTGAAAGTGCGTATAATCCATGGACTCAACATTAGTCAAAAGAACTCATATACTTATTACAAAAATTTAGAAGTCAACAAAAATCAAGCACTACGCGCATGCTTCTAGGGGGATAGATTGGTAGGAAAACACCATAGCTCGTCCCCGACCGTCACTCATAAGGATGCACAAGCCAGGTACACTTCATATTTCAAATTTGTTACATAACTCTAACCATATGTGCATGCTACGGGATTTGCTAACTTCAACACAAGCATTCTTTAAATTCATAATCACCCAACTAGCATGACTTTAATATCACTACCTCCACATCTCAAAACAATTATCAAGTATCAAATTGATCATAGCATCCAATTCACTTCCTATGATAGTTTTTATTATACCCAACTTGGATGATCATCATTCTAGGACCAAATTTGTAACCATAGAAAATACCATGCTGTTCTAAAAGACTCTCAAAATAATATAAGTGAAGCATGAGATACTAACAATTTCTATAAAATCAAGCCACCGCCGTCCTCTAAAAGATATAAGTGAAGCACTAGAGCAAAAACCATCAAGCTCGAAAGATATAAGTGAAGCACATAGAGTATTCTAGCAAATTCTAATCAAATAGGCTTCTCCAAAAAGGTGTGTACAACAAGTATGATTGTGTTAAACTAAAAAGCAAAGACTAATATAATACACGATGCTCCAAGCAAAACACATATCATGTGGTGAATAAAAATATAGCTCCAAGTAAAGTTACCAATGAACGAAGACAAAAGAGGGGATGCCTTCCCGGGGCATCCCCAAGCTTAGGCTTTTGGCTATTCTTGAATATCTTGGGGTGCCTTGGGCATCCCCAAGCTTAGGCTCTTGCCACTCCTTATTCCATAGTCCATAAAAGCTTTACTCAAAACTTGAAAACTTCACAACACAAAACTCAACAGGAAATCTTATAAGCTCCGTTAGTGAAAGAAAACAAAACCACCACATAAGGTAATGTAATGAACTCATTATTTATTTATTTTGGTGTTAAACCTACTGTATTCCAAGTTCTCTATGGTTCATACCCTTACATACTAGCCATAGATGCATCAAAATAAGCAAACAACACACGAAAAACAGAATCTGTCAAAAACAGAACAGTCTGTAGTAATCTGTAACTAACGCAAACTTCTGGAACTCTAAAAATCCTACCAAAATAGGACGTACTGTGAAATTATTTTATCAATCAGCAGCAAAAAGAATCAATGCAAAAGCACGTTTCTGTGATTTATTGAATGTTTTCTCGTGAGCACAAAGTTTCTGTTTTTCAGCAGAATCAAATCAACTATCATCATAGTTTATCCTATAGGTTCTACTTGGCACAAACACTAATTAAAAGATAAAAACACATCTAAACAGAAACTAGATGCAAAATTCATTACTAAAGAGGAACAAAAACAAGAAACATAAAGAAAATTGGGTTGCCTCCCAACTAGCTCTATCATTTAACGCCCCTAGCTAGGCATAAAAGCGAAGATAGATCTAAGTAGTGCCATCTTTAATTTTCAGTTTTTTAGCGGAGTCATGGTTCTTTACGTTTCCCTTCATACTCGGAATTTTTTAGATCTAAAGAATCCAACTGCTTATTCCAAAGAGTAATCAACATATTCATGCGGTGAAGATTTCCGCTAACACTTTTAAGGGGCTCAAGAGATTTTTGTAAAAATTTTGTTACTTCACAAATCTTTCCAAACACTTGTGTTTCTTCTTGGGTAGGATGTGATCCTCCCTTTAGAGGTAGTGTTCCCACTATTCCCTCTATAATTTCATGATCAATACAAGGATCAATTTCAATAAAATTTCCCTTGGCAATGCAATCCAAGAGTTGTCTATGCGTCATGTTTAGCCCAACATAAAAATTGCGAAGAAGAATTCTAAAGTTCACCTCTAGGGTGCACTTGTGATAAGATTCCATCATCCTATACCAAGCATCTTTTAAATTTTCTCCTTGCCTTTGCTTGAAGTGAAGAACTTCAAACTCGGGAGACATAGGAGCGGATAAGGAACTAGCCATGACGACAAGGTAAACGAACTAACACATGGGCAAACGGAAAAAGGCAAGCGAAAAGAGAGAGGAGAAGGAGATTGGAAAAGAGAGGGAAAATAAAACGGCAAGGGTGAAGTGGGGGAGAGGAAAACGAGAGGCAAATGACAAATAATCTAAATGCGAGGGAGATAGGTTTGTGATGGGTACTTGGTATGTCTTGACTTGAGCGAAGACCTCCCCGACAACGGCGCCAGAAATCCTTCTTGCTACGTCTTGAGCTTGTGTTGGTTTTCCTTGAAGAGGAAAGGGTGATGCAGCAATAGTAGCGTAAGTATTTCCCTCAGTTTTTGAGAACCAAGGTATCAATCCAGTAGGAGGCTCCTCAAAAGTCCCACGCAGCTACACAAACAAACCAAGAACTCGCAACCAACGCAATAAAGGGGTTGTCAATCCCTTCACGGCCACTTGCGAAAGTGAAATCTAATAGAGATAGTATGATAAGATAAATATATTTTTGGTATTTTATAATATAGATGCAAAAAGTAAAGATGCAAATAAAAGTAGATTGGGAGCAAATATGATAAGAGATAGACCCGGGGGCCATAGGTTTCACTAGAGGCTTCTCTCAAGATAACATAAGTATTACGGTGGGTGAACAAATTACTTTCAAGCAATTGATAGAAAAGCGAATAATTATGAGATTATCTAGGCATGATCATGTATAGAGGCATCACGTCCACAACAAGTAGACCGACTCCTGCCTGCATCTACTACTATTACTCCACACATCGACCGACTCCTGCCTGCATCTAGAGTATTAAGTTCATAAAGAATAGTGTAACGCATTAAGCAAGATGACATGATGTAGAGGGATAAACTCATGAGATATGATATAAACCCCATCTGTTTATCCTCGATGGCAAGAATACAATACGTGCCTTGCTGCCCTTGCTTTCACTAGGAAAGGACACCGCAAGATTGAACCCAAAGCTAAGCACTTCTCCCATGGCAAGAATGATCAATCTAGTAGGCCAAACCAAACTGATAATTCGAAGAGACTTGCAAAGATAACTCAATCATACATAAAAGAATTCAGAGAAGATTCAAATATTATTCATAGATAAACTTGATCATAAACCCACAATTCATCGGATCTCGACAAACACACCGCAAAAAGAGTTTACATCGAATAGATATCCACAAGAGAGGGGGAGAACATTGTATTGAGATCCAAAAAGAGAGAAGAAGCCATCTAGCTAATAACTATGGACCCATAGGTCTTTTGTAAACTACTCACAACTCATCGGAGGGGCTATGGTATTGATGTAGAAGCCCTCCGTGGTCGATTCCCCCTCCGGCAGAGCACCGCCGAAGGCTCCAAGATGGGATCTCGCGGATACAGAAGGCTACGGCGGTGGAAATTGTGTTTTGGGTGCTCCTGGATGTTTTCGGGGTACGTAGGCTTATATTAGAGGAAGAAGTACGTCGATGGATGCCCGAGGGGCCCACGAGACAGGGGGCGCGCCCTATAGGGGGGGCGTCCTCCTATCTCGTGGAGGCCTCGGCTGCTTCTTGACTTGCACTCCAAGTCCTCTGGATCACGTTCGTTCCAAAAATCACGCTCCCGAAGGTTTCATTCCATTTGGACTCCGTTTGATATTCCTTTTCTTCGAAATACTGAAATAGGCAAAAAAACAGCAATATGGGCTGGGCCTCCGGTTAGTAGGTTAGTCCCAAAAATGATATAAATGTGTAAAATCTAGCCCATAAACATCCAAAAGGGGTAATATAATAGCATGGAACAATCAAAAATTATAGATATGTTGGAGCCGTATCAGAGATGCATAGCAATGAGAGGGGAAGAGTTTGCCGACGTACCCTTGTAGACCAAAAGTGGAAGCGTTTGCTCAACGCGGTTGATGCAGTCGAACGTCTTCTCGTTCCGACCGATCGAGTACCGAACGTACGACACCTCCGAATTCTGCACACATTCAGCGTGATGATGTCCCTCGAGCTCTTGATCTAGCAGAGGTCGTAGGAGTAGATGAGTTTCGTCAACACGACGGCATGGTGACGGTGATGGTGATGTGATTCACGCAGGGCTTCGCCTATGCAGGAATATGATCGGAGGTGTAAACTATGGAGGGGGCGCCTCACATGGCTTGGAGCAATTGGTGTGTCTCATAGGGGCACCCCCTCCCTCGTATATAAAGGATGGAGGAAGAGGAGGCCGGCCTAGGTGCGCCCCTAGTGGGGGAGTCCCACTTGGACTCCTAGTGGGATTCGCCCCCCCCCCCTTCCTTTTTCGGAGGGGGAAAGGGGGACGAAGTAGGAGAAGGAGAAGGAAAGGGGGGCGCCGCCCCCACCCCTTGTCCAATTCAGTTTCCCCTGGTGGGGGGCGCGCCAGCCCCTTGTGGGCTAGTGTGCCTCCCTCCTATGGCCCATATGGCCCATATCTTTCCCTGGGGGGTTCTGGTAACCCCTCCGATACTCCGGTATGTACCCGATACACTCTGGACCCCTTCTGATGTCCGAATACTACCTTCCAATATATCAATCTTTACATCTCAACCATTTCGAGATTCCTTGTCATGTCCGTGATCTCATCCGGGACTTCGAACAACCTTCGGTCACCAAAACACATCAACAACAACAACAACAACAACAACAACAACAACAACAAACCTTTAGTCCCAAGCAAGTTGGGGTAGGCTAGAGGTGAAACCCATAAGATCTCGCAACCAACTCATGGCTCTGGCACATGGATAGCAAGCTTCCATGCACCCCTGTCCATAGCTAGCTCTTCGGTGATACCCCAATCCTTCAGGTCTCTCTTAACGGACTCCTCCCATGTCAAATTCGGTCTACCCCGCCCTCTCTTGACATTCTCCGCACGCTTTAGCCATCCGCTATGCACTGGAGCTTCTGGAGGCCTGCGCTGGATATGCCCAAACCATCTCAGACGATGTTGGACAAGCTTCTCTTCAAGTGGTGCTACCCCAACTCTATCTCATATATCATCATTCCGGACTCAATCCTTCCTCGTGTGGCCACACATCCATCTCAACATATGCATCTCCGCCACACCTAACTGTTGAACATGTCGCCTTTTAGTCGGCCAACACTCAGCGCCATACAACATTGCGGGTCGAACCGCCGTCCCGTAGAACTTGCCTTTTAGCTTTCGTGGCACACTCTTGTCACAGAGAATGCCAGAAGCTTGGCGCCACTTCATCCATCCGGCTTTGATCCGATGGTTCACATCTTCATCAATACCCCCTTCCTCCTGCAGCATTGACCCCAAATACCGAAAGGTGTCCTTCCGAGGTACCACCTACCATCAAGGCTAACCTGCTCCTCCTCACACCTAGTAGTACTGAAACCGCACATCATGTACTCATATAATACATATCCTCGTCGAACGTTAAGCGTGCGGACCCTACGGGTTCGAGAACTATGTAGACATGACCGAGACACCTCTCTGGTCAATAACCAATAGTGGAACCTGGATGCTCATATTGGTTCCCACATATTCTACGAAGATCTTTATCAGTCGAACCGCTATGTCAATACGTTATTCCCTTTGTCATCGGTATGTTACTTGCCCGAGATTCGATCATCGGTATCTTCATACCTAGTTCAATCTCGTTACCGAGAAGTCTCTTTAATCATTCCATAATGCATCATCCCGCAACTAACTCATTAGTCACATTGCTTGCAAAGCTTCATATGATGTGCATTACCGAGAGGGCCCAGAGATACCTCTCCGATACTTGGAGTGACAAATCCTAATCTCGATCTATGCCAACCCAACAAACACCTTCGGAGATACCTGTAGAGCATCTTTATAATCACCCAGTTACGTTGTGACCTTTGATAGCACACAAGGCATTCCTCCAATGTCTGGGAGTTGCATAATATCATAGTCGGAGGAATATGTATTTGACATGAAGAAAGCAGTAGCAATAAAACTGAACGATCATTATGCTAAGCTGACAGATGGGTCTTGTCCATCACATCATTCTCCTAATGATGTGCTCCCGTTCATCATATGAAAACACATGTCCATAGCTAGAAAACTTAACATCGACGAGCTAGTCAAGTAGAGGCATACTAGGGACACGATGTTTTGTCTATGTATTCACACATGTATCAAGTTTTCGGTTAATACAATTCTAGCAGGAATAATAAACATTTATCATGAATAAGGAAATATAAAATAACAACTTTATTATTGTCTCTAGGGCATATTTCCTTCACCCATCTCACGTGATGATCAGACATGGGTTAGTTGATTTGGATCATGTATCACTTAGATAACCTAAGTGATGTTAATTTAAGTGGGAGTTCATTAGTAATTTGATTGATTGAACTTCAATTTATCATGAACTTAGTCCAGATAGAATTTGCAAATTTTGTTTTTGATCAATAGCTCACGTTGTAGCTCCCCTATTTTTTGATATGTTCCTAGAGAACACTAAGTTGAAAGATGATAGTAGCAATGATGCGGACTGGGTCCGTTATCTAAGGATTATCGTCATTGCTACACAAAAGAATTATGTCCTTAATGCACCGCTAGGTGACAGACCTACTACATGAGCAGATGTAGACGTTATAGATGTTTGACTAGCTCGATATGATGACTACTTGATAGTTCTGTGCACCATGCTTGACGGCTTAGAACCGGGACTTCAAAAACATTTTGAATGCCATGGAGCATATGAGATGTTCCAAGAGCTGAAATTGGTATTTCAGACTCATGCCCATGTCGATAGGTATGAGACCTCTCACAAGTACTTTGCCTACAAGATGGAGGAGAATAGCTCAGCTAGTGAGCATGTGCTTAGAATGTCTGGGCACTACAATCGCTTGAATCAAGTGGGAGTTAACTTCCAGATAAATACAGTGATTGACAGAGTTCTCTAGTCACTATCACCAAACTACTAGAACTTCGTGATGAACAATAATATGCAAGGGATGACGAAAATAATTCGAGATTTTCACGATGCTAAAGTCGGCGAAGGTAGAAATCAAGAAAGAGCATCAAGTGTTGATGGTTAACAAGACCACTAGTTTCAAGAACAAGGGCAAGGGAAAGAAAGGGAACTTCAAGAAGAATGGCAAACAAGTTGTCACTCCCGTGAAGAAGCCCAAAGCTGGACCTAAGCATGAAACTGAGTGCTTCTACTGCAAAGGAAATGGTCACTAGAAGCGGAACTGCCCCAAATGCTTGGCTGATAAGAAGGATAGCAAAGTAAACAAAGGAATATATGATATACATGTTATTGATGTGTACCTTACTAGTATTCGTAGTAGCTCCTGGGTATTTGATACTGGTTCAGTTTCTAAGATTGGTAACTCGAAACAGGAGTTGCAGAATAAACAGAGACTAGTTAAGGGCGAGGTGACAATGTGTGTTGGAAATGATTCCAAGGTTGATACGATCACCATGGCACACTCCCTCTACCTTCGGGATTAGTGTTGAACCTAAATAAATGTTATTTGGTGTTTAAGTCGGGCATGAATATGACTGGATCATGTTTATTGCAATACGATTATTCATTTAATTCAGAGAATAATTATTATTCTGTTTACATGAATAAACCTTCTATGGTCATACACCCAATGTGAATGGTTTATTGAATCCCGGTCGTAGTGATACACATATTCATAATATTGATGCCAAAAGATGCAAAGTTGATAATGATAGTGCAACATACTTGCGGCACTGCCCTTTAGGTCATATTGGTGTAAAGCGCATGAAGAAACTCCATATGGATGGACTTTTGGAATCACTTGATTATGAATCATTTGATACTTGCAAACCATGCCTCGTGGGCAAGATGACTAAAAATCCGTTCTCCAGAACAATGGAGCGAGCCAATGACGTTTTGGAAATAATACATACCAATGTATGCGGTCTGATGAGTGTTGAGGCACGCGTCAGGTATCGTTATTTTCTGACCTTCACAGATGATTTAATCAGATTTGGGTATATCTACTTAATGAAACACAAGTCCAAAACATTTGAAAAGTTCAAAGAATTTCAGAATGAAGTGGAGCATCAACGTAACAAGAAAATAAACTTTCTATGATCTGATCGCGGAGGCGAATATTTGAGTGACGAATTTGGCCTTCATTTAAAACAATGTGGAATAGTTTCACAACTCACGCCACATGGAATACCACAGTGTAATGGTGTGTCTGAATGTTGTAACCGTACTTTATTATATATGGTACGATCTATGATGTCTCTAACCGATTTACCACTATCATTTTGGGCTTATGCATTAGAGACAACTGCATTCACGTTAAATAGGGCACCATCTATATCCGTTGAGACGACATCGTATGAACTATGGTTTGGCAAGAAACCTAAGTTGTCGTTTTTAAACTTTGGGGTTACGACACTTATGCCAAAAGGCTTCAGCCTGATAAGCTCGAACCCAAAACGGAGAAGTGTGTCTTCATAGGATACCTTAAGGAAACAATTGGGTACACCTTGTACCACAGATCCAAAGGCAAGATCTTTGTTGCCAAGAATGGCTCCTTTCTAGAGAAGGAGTTTCTCTCGAAAGAAGTGAGTGGGAGGAAAGTAGAACTTGATGAGGTAAATGTACCTTCTCTCGAATTGCAAAGTAGTGCATCAGAGAAATTTGTTCCCGTGATGCCTACACCAACTAGAGAGGAAGCTAATGATGATGATCATGAAACTTCAGACCAAGTTATTACTGAATTTTGCAGGTCGACTAGGGCACAATTCGCACTAGAGTGGTATGGTAATCCTGTCCTGGAAGTCATGCCACTATACTAAGGTGAACCTATGAACTATGAGGAAGCTATGATGAGCCCAGATTCCGACAGATGGCTTGAGGCCATGAAATCTGAGATAGGATCCATATATGACAACAAAGTTTGGACTTTGGTGGACTTGCCCGATGATCGGCAAGCCATAGAGAATAAATGGATCTTCAAGAAAAAGACTGGCGCTGATGGTAATGTTACTGTCTACAAAGCTGGACTTGTCGCAAAAGGTTTTCGACAAGTTCAAGGGGTGGACTACAATGAGACTTTCTCAACTGTAGTGATGCTTAAGTCCGTCTGAATCATGTTAGTAATTGCCACATTTTATGAAATCTGGCAAATGGATGTCAAAACTGCATTCCATAAATGGATATCTCTAAGAAGAGTTGCATATGATGCAACCAGAAGGTTTTGTCAATCCTAAAGGTGCTAACAAGGTGTGCAACCTCCAGCGATCCATCTATGGACTGGTGAAAGCATCTCGGAGTTGGAATATATGCTTTGATGAGGTGATGAAAGCATATGGTTTTATACAGACATACGGTGAAGCCTGTATTAACAAGAAAGTCAATGGGATTTCTGTAGCATTTCTGATATTATATGTAGATGACATATTGTTGATTGGAAATGATATATAATTTCTGGATAGCATAAAAGGATACTTGAATAAGAATTTTTCAGTGAAAGGCCTCGGTGAAGCTCCTTACATATTGGGCATCAAAATCTATGGAGATAGATCAAGACGCTTCATAAGACTTTTAATGAGTACATACCTTGACAAGATTTTGAAGGAGTTCAAAATGGATCAGTCAAAGAAGGAGTTCTTGCCTGTACTGTAAGATGTGAAGTTGAGTAAAGACTCAAAACCCGACCACGGCAGAAGATAAAGAGAGAATGAAAGTCATTCCCTATGCCTCAGCCATAGGTTCTATAAATATGCCATCACTAGTAGAAAAAGGACCTAATATGAGACACATTAGTGCCGGTTTGATTTTGAGCCGGCACTAATGTGTCCTTTAGTGCCGGTTTCAATGGCTAGCCGGCTGTTCTCATTAGTACCGGTTCGTGGCGAACCTTTAGCACCGGTTCGTGCCACGAACCGGTACTAAAGAGAGTGGTGGCAGGGTGTTGTTAGTCTAGGGCCCCTCCAGCACCTTTAGTACCAGTTCATGACACGAACCGGTACTAAAGGTCAACGTACATAAACCCTTCGTCCAGCCGAGCTACTCTGTTCTTCCCCCTTTCCCCTCACTTCCTCTGTTCTTCCCCTCTCTTCCTCGAGCTCCTCACAAATTTTGCCCAAAATTTGTCAAGATTTAAAGGCCCCCATCCATTCAAATGATCACAAAGGTTAGCAACTTTGTCCTTTCAACTCTCATTGCTAGATTAGCTCTTGCAATGCTTTGTATAGTGATTAATTTGGGAGGAATTATATTTGCTAGTATTTGATTTATATGCAATTTGAGGTCAAAAATAACACTTAGTTTGCATATGTATGTGTGGTTTACTTAGTGCCTTCTAAATCTCCGTCGTAACCACCATCGATCGCCCGCACCGTCCCATCGCTGGCACCACCTTGTGGTGAGGCTCTTGTTCATGAATGTTTTACATTACCAAATTGATGTTTGTGTGATTTGGATATATAGTTACTCGTATAATTATCTTACCCGTACGTTGTTTGTTATACATAGTGCCATGGTTTTGATATCCGTCCCAGTCGGCCCTCGTCCTTGTTATGATTCGGATGTGGTATATTCTCTTTTAAAACTAGTTGTTGCATTTCGTGTTTATGACAAATTATGCCCATCAAGTTGACAAATATATTTTTATCTAGGAGGTATGTGAACCGGAAATTCCAACCGACCCTATTGTCGAGAGGTTAAATTTAGTTGAAAGAGAAAACGAGTATTTGAAAGAAAAATTGAAAAGAATTGAGGGGGAGAAGATGGAATTGGAGTTGCATGTTGCCGATGTCGTCGATGATCACAAGATCAAGATGGAGAAAATGAGGTTAAAGATTAGAAAGATTAGAAAATATGCCATTGATAGTGTGGCTTGGTATCATTATGTTGTTGGATCAATTGTTACCTTAGTTGCGATCTTCATCGCATTTGTTGTTGCATTTAAATTCTTTAGCTAGAGAGTTATTTGTATGTTGCATTTAATTAAGTGTTGTATATGAACTTTATGTATGAACTTTATTTTTGAACTTTATGTATGAACTTGTATTAATTTGATCTATTCGGTGTTGTGTAATGAAGATGAGCCGACAATGGATGTATGATGACCGATGCTCTCTCGAGTTCATTAATGGCGTGCATACTTTTCTGCGGGCCGATGAGTTAAACAAGCGGGCAGATGGTTTTATGCCTTGTCCATGTGCTGGCTGTAAGAATGGTCACAGTTACTCTACGTCAAAAACCATTCACGTTCACCTATTTAAGTCCGGTTTCATGCCCCACTATAATGTTTGGACCAAGCACGGAGAAATAGGGGTTATGATGGAAGACAATGAAGAAGAAGAGGACGACGACGCCTATCCTGGCCATGGGTTCCCTGAATGCGATGATACAACAATGGGGGAAGAAGCTGAGCCGGCAATGCGGGAAGAAGCTGAAGAAGAGGCATCACATGAGCCCGCTGATGATCTAGGTCGGGCCATTGTCGATGCAAAGAGAAACTGCGCAAGTGATCTGGAGAGGATGAAGTTGCAGCGCATGTTAGAGGATCACAAGAAATTGTTGTACCCGAATTGCGAAGCTGACAAAAAAAAGTTGGGCACCACACTTGAATTGTTGCAATGGAAGGCAGAGAATGGTGTATCTGACAAGGGATTTGGAAAGTTGCTGGTAATGATAAAGAATATGCTTCCAAAGGACAACGAATTGCCCGAGAGTACGTATGAAGCAAAGAAGGTTGTCTGCCCTCTAGGGTTAGAGGTGCAAAAGATACATGCATGCCCTAATGATTACATCCTCTACCGCGGTGAGTACGAGGATTTGAACGCTTGCCCGGTATGCGGTGCATTGCGTTATAAGATCAGTCGCGATGACCCTGGTGATGTCGAGGGCGAGCGCCCCAGGAAGAAGATTCCTGCCAAGGTGATGTGGTATGCACCTATAATACCACGGTTGAAACGTTTGTTCCAAAACAAAGAGCATGCGAAGGCGATGCGGTGGCACGCAGAAGACCATAAGAAAGACGAAAGTTGAGAGTACCCGCTGATGGTTCGCGGTGAAGAAAAATCGAGATAAAGTACTGGGAAGAGTTTGCAGGTGACCCAAGGAACGTATGGTTTGGTCTAAGCGCAGATGGCATTAATCCTTTTGGGGAGCAGAGCAGCAACCATAGCACGTGGCCTGTGACTCTATGTTTGTATAACCTTCCTCCTTGGTTGTGCATGAAGCGGAAGTTCATTATGATGCTAGTGCTCATCCAAGGCCCTAAGCAACCCAGCAACGACATTGATGTGTACCTAAGGCCATTAGTTGAAGAACTATTATAGCTGTGGAATGGAACAGGTGTACGTGCGTGGGATGAGCACGGACAGGAAGAATTTGACCTAAAGGCGTTGCTGTTCGTGACCATCAATGATTGGCCTGCTCTCAGTAACCTTTCAGGACAGACAAACAAGGGATACCGCGGATGCACGCACTGTGTGGATGATACCGACAGTATATATTTGGATAGTTGTAGGAAGAATGTGTACCTGGGACATCGTCGATTTCTTCCGACAAGGCATCCCGTAAGAAAGCAAGGCAAGCATTTCAAAGGTGAGGCGGATCACCAGACGAAGCCTCGGCACCGTACGGGTGCTGATGTACATGATATGGTCAAGGATTTGAAGGTAATCTTTGGAAAGGGTCCTGGCAGACAACCTGTTCCGAAGGACGCTGACGGACACGCACTCATGTGGAAGAAGAAATCTATATTTTGGGACCTGCCATATTGGAAAGACCTAGAGGTCCGCTCTGCAATCGACATGATGCACGTGACGAAGAATCTTTGCGTGACCCTTCTTGGATTTTTGGGCGTGTATGGGAAGACAAAAGATACACCAGAGGCACGGGAGGACCAGAACATATGCACGGAAAAGACGACATACATTTGGGTCAGGCCAGCTATGCTCTTACCAAAGAAGAGAAGGAAATCTTCTTCGAATGCCTGCTCAGCATGAAGGTACCGTCTGGCTTCTCGTCGAATTTAAAGGGAATAATAAATATGGCAGAAAAAAAGTTCCAGAACCTAAAGTCTCATGACTGCCACGTGATTATGATGCAACTCCTTCCAGTTGCATTAAGGTGGCTTCTACCGGAAAACGTTCGATTAGCCATTGTGAAGCTATGTGCATTCCTCAATGTAATCTCTCAGAAGGTAATCGATCCAGAAATCATACCAAGGTTACAGAATGATTTGATGCAATGTCTTGTCAGTTTCGAGTTGGTGTTCCCACCATCCTTCTTCAACATCATGACGCACGTCCTAGTTCACCTTTGCAAAGAGATTAACGTTTTGGGTCCTGTATTTCTACACAATATGTTCCCCTTTGAAAGGTTCATGGGAGTCTTGAAGAAATATGTTCATAATCGTGCTAGGCCAGAGGGAAGCATCTCGAAGGGCCATGAAAATGAGGAGGTCATTGAGTTTTGTATTGACTTTATTCCTGACCTTAAGCCGATTGGTGTTCCTAAATCGCGGCATAAGGGCAGACTGGAAGGAAAAGGCACGCTAGGAGGGCATTAAATAATATGTATGGACGGGCATTCTCTCACTGAAGCACACTATGCAGTTCTACAGAATTCCGCCTTGGTGGCTCCGTATATGGAGGAACACAAGAATTTTCTATAGTCCAAACACCCGGAGAAGTCTGACGACTGGACTACACGCGAACAGACGAGGACTTTCGCCGGTTGGTTGCAGAAACGTGCCCTGAATGATGGTGATATTCAAAATGACATGTAATCGCTGTCCCTGTTACCATCTTTGAATATAATGACTTTCTAAGGGTACCAGATAAATGGGAATACATTTTACACGATCGCCCAAGATAAGAACAGCACCAACCAAAACAGTGGTGTCCGCTTTGATGCAACAACCAACACGGGAAAGGAAACATATTATGGTTACATAGAGGACATATGGGAACTTAACTACGGATCAGGTGATTTGAAGGTCCCTTTGTTTCGGTGCAAATGGGTCAATATGACACGAGGCGGGGTAACGGAAGACCCGCAGTACGGAATGACAACAGTGGATCTCAACAATTTTGCATATGCAGACGAACCATTCGTCCTAGCCAATGATGTGGCGGAGGTTTTTTATGCGAAAGACATGTCTACCAGGCCAAGAAAAAGAAAAGATAAGGAAGCGAATGGATCATACGACGAGCCAAAGCGCCACATAGTTCTTTCGGGAAAAAGAAACATCGTGGGAGTGGATGACAAGACAGACATGTTAGAAGATTATGAAAAGTTTGATGAAATTGCTCCATTCACAGTGAATATTGACCCGAGCATCCAGTTAAATGATGAAGATTTTCCATGGCTACGGCGCAAAGGGACACACGCGATGAAAAAGTTTCACACCCAAAGATCTGGGATGTGATCGGCTTCACTATCATCACTTTCTTCTATGTTTCACACCCAGGAGGGAATGTCTGTAATAGTTAGGGTAGTTATGTGTTTTGGCATTTGAAACGCAAAGAAATTTTATCTGCAAACAAATTCTTTTCATGCATTTACTGATTTTTTTCAGCTAAATGACCTTGAAATTGAAAAGCATTTCAAATGAACTCAGAAAAGTTTGAAAGTTGGCATGGTATCATAATTTCATACAAATAGCATGTGCAAAAAAGTAGAGAGGGTTACGGCAAAAACTGGATACACTTCGTGTACAAAATGGACAATCTCTTTCGAAGTATCAGGGTTTCCAACGAAAACTGAACTGTTACAAAGGCATTTCATTTTTTAAACAACCTAAGCATTACCAAATTGAATATAATGATAAAACACACTAATATTAAACATAAGAAAAAAGAATCACTGAAAAAACTTTTTTCAAAGTTAAGTTATTCACAAACTAGTGATTCACACAAATTTCAAATAATTCAAAATTTAAACTATTCAAATTTGAAAACTACCGGCACTAACAGAAAGTTTGTAAGTTTTTGTACCTAAAGCAAAAATATTCACAAAGAAACTCTAAATATAGCAAAAAACAACTCAAAAATAAATAAAACAAAAATAAATAAAGCAAAAAAAATTAAGAAAATAAAAAAGCCCGCCTACTGGGCCAAAGCGGCCTGCATACGACTAGGAACCCAACCTTTCGTTGGGCCAGGATGCAGGCCCGCAAAGGCCCAGTTGGCCCACTGGGCAGAAGAGGACAGGTAGGCCCAGTAGGCCTGCTTAGGAGAGGAGCTCGAGAGAGCTACCACACTGGGGCTTATAAATCAGTGCGGTAGCCCCTCGGCTAGCGAGGTGGGACTAAACTTGCGCACCGCCTGAAGCCAGCGCACCCCCTTTAGTACCGGGTCGTGGCTCCAACCGGTACTAAAGACCCCCCCCTTTAGTACCGGTTGGAGCCACAACCCGGTACTAAAGGGGGTGCGCTTCCCGCCGCTTGGCCTGGCCAAAACAAACCTTTAGTACCGGTTGGTGGCTCCAACCGGTACTAAAGGTCCATCATATACATACAACACATGAAAAAAAATTCACTTTCCCTCTGTTTCTTCCCTCTGTTTCCTCCCTCCATCGCGCCGCCCTGCCCCGATCAACGCCGTCCCCGTCGACGTCATCGCCCCCGCCCCTCGTCGCCGACCCCGGCCGTCCCCGCCCCTCGTCGCCGCCCCCGTCGACGTCGCCGCCCCGGCCGTCCGCGTCCCCGTCGTCTCGCCCTGGCCGCCCAGTCGCTGCGCCCCGCCCCGCTCCGACCGCCACGCCCCGTCGTCGCCGCCCCGTCCCGTCGCCCCGTCGTCGCCTCGCCAGTGAGCTCGCCCCGGCCGCCATGTCCACACACACACACACACACTACACACACACACACACACTACACACACACACACACATTAGTTTGTTTGTTATAATTTTTTCTGTTTTTTAGTTGTAGAAATGTTACAAATTATTCTGTTTTCCAGTTATATAAATATTAGAAATGTTAGTTATATAGAAATGTAATAAATGTTTTCTGTTTTTAGTTATAGAAATATTTTTAGAAATGTTAGCAATTTTTCTGTTTTTTAGTTATATAAATATTAGAATTGTTATAGAAATGTTAGTTATATAATCAGGAAATTTAGGATTAGTTTTAGTTAGATGAATTAGATTAATGTCAAATTGTTAGAATTTGCATATATATAGAATTTTAGTTATCACAATCCAATCATTTAAAAAATGTTACTTTTTGCGGGCATATAGTATTTGTTCTCGATGATATGCCCGGCCCGCATCCTCGCCATCGATCCATTCGCGACGACGTCCTGCTTCAGAGGACCCATGTCCGGGACTGGGCTCCGCCGGGCTGGCACTGGGAGGTGCTACCTGGAGGGGCGCGCCGCTTGGTGAGGAACCCGACCTCGGGTCCCGTCGTCGACCCTGATCTTCTATGGTGGCGTTCGCGTGGGCCACATTCAGTGCAGAGGCAGCCGGCCCCGCCGAAGGTGGTGCGTCGCCGTGTCAGGGAGGATGATGAGCACGTCCATCGCTACATGGCTGCTATGGATGACGTCAGGTTCTCCACTACTTGGCGGGTTCTTTGGGCAGATGACCGGAGATATGATCCTATGATGGTTCCTTCTCTTTGGGTGTGCACCGCCCGCACCCCAGGAACCGCGAGTGGCGCCATAGACTCTTCTGTAGTACTCGATCTTTATTAGGTACCTAGCCAGTGATGTATTCGATATATAATATTCGAGACGATGTATTCGAGATTATATATATTAAGATGATGATGTATTCGAGATTATATATTCGAGACGATATATTTGAGATTCAGTTTTTCCTTGTTGATTAATTGCATCCATGCATTGTAATTTGAATACTAAATTGTTTTATATTTCTTCTGTATTAATTAGTAAAGTAAAAGCTATGGCGGACAATACTGGCAGAGAGAGAGAAGAGGAACTATTCGACATCATACGCAGGCCTCACAGGCTAGATGATCTGAATGAAGATGACGGCTCCCAATATCTGAACAATACCGGAGAGGGTGATGAAAAGATATTAAATCTCGACGACCGAGCTGATGAAGTCATGAACTATGATTATGATGACACAGACAATGTTTGTGATGACACAGACAATGATGATCTTCAAATAACAAAGACTACCGGCGAGGTATATTTATATAAGCATGCATCATGGTGATCATCACATGTTTTTTTATTGAAGATATATTAACGAATCGATCTTTCTTCTTTCAGCCCTCCGGATCGAGCAAATCTGCTTCTACAGACAGCAAGATAAAGCAAGGCCCGGGCAGATTGTTGAAGGATGGTGTAAAGTACCACATCGAATCCACCAAACTTAGTGGCGAACCCCTCACGCCTAAGAACATTGCGGACAAGTGGACTCGTCAGTGCGGAGTTCTTATGAAGGACAAACTCCCGATCTCCATTGAAGAATGGAAAGAGCCAAAGACTAAACGTCCAGGTCATTTCACCCTACCAGATCATTTCACTAAAGCAGATGTGGAGAAAGTCAAGGCCGCTGCTCTTAAGAAGATGGCAATTGCATTCAACACCCACAAGAAAACTGTATGGGACAACTGCCTCGCTAATGAAAGGAAGACTCCAGATTTCAAGGGAACACTGGAGAAGCAAAGAGAACACTGGGACGATTTCGTGACCTTCAAGGATTTAGAATTATCTAAGGAACGGTCGATGAAAAACAAGGCAAATGCCGCAAGAAAGACGCAGTTCCATAGGCTGGGTCCAGGTGGCTACGCGGTGGGATTTCCTAAGTGGGATAAGTATGAGCAAGAGATGGAGGATGCAGGGGTCACTCTGGTTACTAGGAACTGGCCCCCCAGGTGAAGAACTTGGTTCTATGCGCATGGGGGGCGTTGGACACGAAGACAGGCGAAGTTTCGTGGAAGGCAAATCTAAAAGGAGCCGAACAAAAGATAATTGACGCAATAGAAGAAGCTCGAAGGGGGGTGTTCACGCCCAACAGAGAGAATGACGAGCTTACGCGTGCCCTGGGAAATCCTGAACACCCGGGAAGAACAGGAGGCAAGGGCGTTATTCCCTGGTATGAGGGCTTTTCAGAATGGAACGAGGACTACAAGACCCATGCAAGAAGGAAGATGGAGGAGGAGAAGAAAAGGAAGCTGGTGGAGGAGTAGAGGAAGCAGGACGCAGAACACCTTCAAGGCCTAGAAGCAAGGCACGCGGACCTGACACTCAAATTCTAGCAGCAGCAGCAGCAGATCGACTCACTTAGCCAGGAAAGGGGGTCTCAGCAGCGGCAGCAGCAAGCGGATGATCGTCCAGCATTGGATAGCACCGCCCCATCCATGCCGAGAAGCAGCGTTGGTTCTGCCCCGGGCGACACACTGCTAAATACATACCCTATGGATGACATCAGAGAGAACACTAACTGTGAGCTACACTCCAAAATGAAGAACATATCCATGAAGGTGGCGGACGGCGTTGTTTTTCCAGTTACCCCCGAAGCAACCTACCATTGCATCCCGATTCCAGAGGGCCATGCTCGTGTCATGGTTGATGAAGTGGTGGACCCATATTCGGGGCTAATGCTTGACATTCCTGGAGGTGAAGATGAGCACACACTGGGAGAGGCCATACATCGTATCATCCTATGGAGAAAGGATTGCATCATCTTTTGAAGTCCACCGACACCACGTCGTCTGCCGACTCCTCCTCAAAGTCCGCCACCGAGTCAGCAGACTCCTGCTCCTCCAAGTCCACGAACGCGTGAGACGACTCCTTGAAGTCCGCCACCTCCTCCAAGTCCCCGAACGCATGAGCTCACTCCTCCGGTTTCAAGTCCGGCACAGGGTCATGCCACTTCTCTGGTTTCAAATCCGGCATCGTGTCAGGCCACACCTCCCGCTTCAAGTCCGGCACATCGTCAGGCCACTTCTCCTGGTCCACCTCCATGTCAGCCATCTCCGCCGTCTCAGCAATCACAGAAGAGACATGCCGCAGCTTTGGTGCGTAGCGGTACGAGTCGAGGTAGTCCAGGAAGTACAGGCGGAGACAAGCGATACAAATATGGTCCAAGCCTGCTCCTCTTCCTCAGAGGCCTTATGACATGACTAAGGAGCAAAACGCAGCCATAGTGCAAGCCCAAGTGGACGCCCATTTTGGACCGAATCCGGCACTGCCGCCAAAGGAGAAAGTGTCTGAGAAAGTAATTGACCACTTCATTCGTATGGCTAGAGAACCAGCTCCCAAGCCTGTTGACTCGGACTATGAGCGCCAAATCAGGAAACTACATCGAGAACAGCTAAAGAAGGAAGCAAGCTCAAGCTCGAGCCAACAAGCAGCTGGCAAAAAATGCGAGAAAACCGTTCCCCAGTTGGGAGAACAGGCGGCACAAGCGATCCCGCCGCTTGTTGTGCCAACAACACATGAGAGGAGTAGTACGCGCGCCAAATATTATTGTGGGCAAACCGTTAGCGTTCCCCAGCATGGCGATGTGGTAATAACGGAGGATCATATATTGCAGGCTCAAATGCTCAATATCTCTGTTGGACAACTCCTCCAAATCGAGCCCATGCCTACGCTTAGAGAATCGGAAATAGCATGGAAATATGTCCGGGGCCAACCTTTGGTCCATCCAGACAAGGTCAAGGACCTCCCAACGAGAATGTATCAATTGCATCAATGGTACATGAACATTACCAAGATTTCCAATCGAGAGTCCCTCATGGAGAATGTCAAGCATGAGCATTATTACCATGAGAAAGCTCTGGCCATTGAGTATCCAGAACTATTTCAGTTATACAATCAAGACGCACTCGACAAGTCTATCGTCAGTTGCTATTGTTTGTAAGTGATTTCTTTCTGTAATTTAAGTCTCAAGCTAGTTATGTAGTGATAATTTTGATCAATCACTACATGTAATTATCCTCACTATATTCTTTTTCTGTGGTATTATATGCAGGATGAAGATGTATGAAATGAAAAAAGCTAGACGCTATGGCGTTGGGTTCATTGACCCAAATACCATTAATGAGGACATATGGCAGATTGAATGTTGTCAAGATGCTGTGGAGGAAAGCATGCTAGAGTTCTTGAAGCGCCTCAATAGCAATGAAGATATACTACTTCCTTACAACTTCCCGTGAGTCACATTGTCTTGTACTACAAATTCTGTTTTTTTGCTTACTAGCTAGCTAGATGTTAATAATTAAGTGTATACGGTTTACGGTAGTTGATTAATTTTATGCACATGCCCGCTTAATTAAGACATGCAAACGTGTGCGTATGCAGTTGGCACTGGATCTTGTTAGACATTAAAGTTGAGGAAGGAAAAGTTGAATTAGTGGACTCACTAACTAAAGAAGATAAAGACTACACCATTGTGAAGGGGATAGTCAATAGGTAATTTCAATCATTATTAACTATATCTCGGCCTATTAATTATTAGTTCGTCATTTCCTGATATGAACTATTTAATAACCCCTTTATTAATTTTCTTTGCCGGCGGGCAGGGCATGGGCAAAGTTCATCAAGGTGACTCCAGGCAAGTGGGCAAAAAAGTTGTTTTGGCATCGACCCAAGGTAAGTAATTAAGAGGTACTAGCTAGCTACCATCTCTTTAATTCTTGTTTCAGTATCATTAATTAATTATCATGCTTGATTAATCATTATCTGATTCAATTCCATTCTCGTAGAGGCCCTGAAGCAGGCGCCGGGGAATAATTTGTGTGCATTCTATGTTTGCGAGAGCATTCGCATGATGACGTGCGAGAGGAGCAGATCTGATAGACAGGACTGGGTACGTTTGTCAGAACACTATTCACACCATTATCGATATCTAGTCACACAACTAACACACATGCATATTGATCTCCTTCTTAACAGTTCAGAGAGGTGCGGGATAAGCTCCTACCATCGGAGCGCATGCTAGCACTTCAAGAGGAAATAGCCGGATTTTTGCTCGACCAGGTCATAGATCCCAAAGGAGAATACTATTACCCGCTACCCCCCCCCCCCCATGAACCACTTGTCATCGTGCTCCGTAGGCACCAAAAAAAACATATGTAGGAGAAATTGTATATGTATATACATGTGTATGTGTGAATAATTAATCGTGTTGGTTTGTGAGACATTCGATGATATATATATATATATATATATATATATATATATATATATATATATATATATATATATATATATATGCGGTTCTACGTACGAGAAAATCTATTTATGTATATGCATAACGTGTACAATTTGTAGTATCGTGAAATACCAGCAAACAAAAAAAATTGAATGGAAAATAAATCAAAAACCACCCTAAATATTTAGTACCGGTTGGTGTTGCCAACCGGTACTAATGCCCTACGCACACCCGGGCCTGGCTCGTGCCACGTGGTGGCACTTTAGCGCCGGTTCGTGACGAACCGGTACTAAGGGGAGGGGGGCTTTAGTCCCCACTCTTTAGTGCCGGTTGCCAAACCGGCACTAAAGGCCGTTACGAACCGGCACTAAAGGCCGGTTCTGCACTAGTGCATGCTGTGTATCAAACCTATTGTGTACCTTACCATGAGTTTGGCAAGGGGGTATAATTGTGATCTAGAAGTAGATCATTGGACAACGATCAAAATTATCCTTAGTTTCCTTAAAGAGGACTAAGGAAATGTTTCTCAGTTATGGAGGTGATAAAGAGTTCATCATAAAGAGTTACGTCGATGCAAACTTTGACACTGATCTAGATGACTCTAAGTCTCAATCTAGAAACGTATTGAACGTGGGAGAAATTAGCTAGAGTAGCTCCACGCAGAGCATTGTCGACATAGAAATTTGCAAAATACATGCGGATCTGAGTGTGGCATACCCATTGACTAAACTTCTATCATAAGCAAAACATGATCACACCTTAGTACTCTTTGGGTGTTAATCACGTGGCGATGTGAACAATATTATTGACTCTAGTAAACCCTTTGGGTGTTGGTCACATGGAAATGTGAACTATGGGTGTTAATCACATGACAATGTGAACTATTGGTGTTAAATCACATGGTGATGTGAACTAGATTATTGACTCTAGTGCAAGTGGGAGACTGAAAGAAATATGCCCTAGAGGCAATAATAAAATTATTATTTTATATTTCCTTCTTCATGTTAAAGGTTTATTATTCATGCCAGAATTGTATTGATTAGAAACTGAAATACATGTGTGAATACATAAACAAATACTGTGTCCCTAGTAAGCCTCTACTAGACTAGCTAGTTGATCAAAGATGGTTAAGGTTTTCTAACCATGGACATGTGTTGTCATTTTTTTAATGGGATCACATCATTAGGAGAATGATGTGATTGAAAACACCCACCCGTTAGCTTAGCTTAATGATCGTTTAGTTTATTGCTATTGTTTTTTCATGTCAAATACTTATTCCTTCGACTATGAGATTATGCAACTCCCAGATACCGTAGGAATACCTTGTGTGCTATGAAACGTCACAACGTAACTAGGTGATCATAAATATGCTCTATGGGTATCTCCGAAGGTGTTTGTTGAGTTGGCATAGATCAAGATTATGATTTGTCACTCCGAGTTTTGGAGAGGTATCTCTGGGCCCTCTCGGTAATACACATCATAAGCTTGCAAGAAAATGGCTAAGGAGTTAGTCATGAGGTGATGTATTACGAAATGAGTAAAGAGACTTGCCGGTAACGAGATCGAACTAGGTATGAAGATACCGACTATCGGATCTCGGGAAAGTAACATACCGATGGACAAAGGGAATTACATATGTTGTCATAATGGTTCGACCGATAAAGATCTTCGTAGAATATGTAGGAACCAATATGGGCATCCAGGTTCCGGCATTGGTTATTGACCGGAGAGGTGTGTCGGTCATATCTACATAGTTCTCGAACCCGTAGGGTCCGCACACTTAACGTTTGATGATGATATATTATTATATGAGTTATGTGATTTGGTGATCGAATGTTGTTCGGAGTCCCGGATGAAATCACGGACATGAAGAGGAGTATCGAAATGGTTGAGAGGTAAAATTTGATATATGGGACAATGGTATTCGGACACAGGAAGTGTTTCTGATGGTACCGAGTACATATCGGATCATCAGAAGGGGTTCCGGGCACCCCCGACAAAAGATGTGGGCCTTATGGGCCAAGAGGGATACGCACCAGCCACAAGGGGCTGGTGCTCCCCCCATATGGGCTGGTAAAGGTGGAGAAGGAAAGGGGAAGGAGGAAAGGAAAGAAAGGGAACAGAATTCCCCCTTCCCCCTCTTTCCTTCCCCTCTTTCCTTCCCCTCTTTCCTTCCCCCTCCGACAAATATGGAAGGGGGGGGGCGCGCCACTTGGCACTACTAGGGAAAACCCTAGTAGTAGCGCGGGTTTAGTGCCCACTAGTAGCGCGGGTAACCGTGCTACTAATAAGGGGCTACATCTATTACTTAGCAGTAGCGCGTACGACGTGCGCTACTGCTAAGACTCATAGCTGCAGCGTTTGTTCTATAACGCACTGCTGCTAATCTAGCTAGTAGCAGCGTGTTTCCTGTCCATTGCTACTAGTATTCTTTTTTCATTTCTTTATTCTGAGTGTATTTATACGCTGTTATACAAATTTTGGTACAATACCAATTATGAGGTTTATATCATCATGTCCATAACAGTGTGTCAAATAAATGTGGATTAGGTTCAAGTGGAGGCAATATGTGGTGCATGTCAAAAGTATACTACTAATCCAAACTTGATCTAGTTTGAACTAGTAGTACTTTCGATGTGCACCACATGTTTCCTCCACTTGAATCTAATCCGCCAGCACAAGCTATGTAATCATGATCATAGTCATTACCACCAACCGTAGTTATTTAATCATCATAGTCATAGTGTAGCACATCATCATCTTCAAACTCATTTCTAGCTAGCTAATTAATCACTCCTGCTGCTCTCGCTCAGGTAAAATAACATAAAACATGTGTAGCACTCCTTCTTCATCAAGTTGGAGCATGCAGATGAACCTGTCTCCTAATCGTCGGCTATGCTTCTAATTGCTGTCCCCTAGTACTTCTCTACGATCGTTCACAATTTTGCTCCATCCTTTCACTATTAAGCATTCCTCGCTATTAGAAATCCTGTATGCACTAAAGTGCATTGTAGGATATCTTGGTCGTAAGCTAACAATTCTCATGCGACCTTTAGTCTCCATCCAATGAGGCACATCATTCATCGGGAGTCCCTGTTGAAGAACATCGTATAGTAACATGCTTAGCAATGAAGTTTAGCTTAAAAAATAATGTATGCAAAAGATGCACTAAGGACAAATAGTAAAAATCTTACCATCATTCATAAATAGATGTGACCGTAGTTAAGTACGAACACTATTGGTCACACGTTTTGAGTACTAATATTTTCAAGTCTAGAAAAATAATTTGTCTTGACAGTATGAAGATCCTCAAGCCATGAAACATAATGACTTATCTCCTCGCAGTTTAGTTCAGCCCCAGGACAGTAGTAGGTCCTGTCTACCAAGCGCTGGACATGTTTGCTTGATTGGAAATAAGCTGTCAATAGAAATTAGTTGTCAACTATTTTTGAATAAACAATATCCAAGACATAAATATGGTTGAGAAACTCACATAATGGTATAACTAGAGGCGTCTGCACATCAACCAAAGATGTCGATATTACCTTCAATATAATCTTTCAGACAAATATCAAAGGTGATAACCATATCAGGCTCAAATGCATAAGTCTTGCATAGTGCTTGCCAAGTTTTGCATCCAAAATAGGTATAGGTGTCTGTGTTGTATAATTTTGCATGGAAAATACAACCATGCTCGGTCTTCAAGGAGAATCTCTTTACCACCATAGTAGTTTTCATAGGACTGAAACCTATCTTATCCAAGGCAAAAACTCTTGCATGACAGGGGATACGTTAGTAGAATAGTAAAAAATATATAAATTGAAGCAAATGAAGCAGATGTCATTCTTAATTACGAAAAAAGACTTATCGTTGTGAGTTACTGTATCCACTTCAACGTTCTCGTCCAGCTTGATGCTGAAGTGCCTATCATCATCTAGGAAGATTCTGTCGCACAGGCTGCGCTCGTCTTCGCAGTATTTGCAAATACCGAAAACCTTTTCGTCGTCAGACATTTCCTATGTTCATAGTTGAAACATTAATTGAAAATCGATCGAAGACAACTACCAGGATACTCAACACACAAATACGGGGCACTCGATATTTCGTACATATTCTGGAACAAGTCATGCAAAAATTCATGGAAAAATCCATCATCACCTTTGCTAAAATAGGACATATCAAGCGCCTGAAATTTGTCCGAACGGAAATGAATCTACACTCCGGCAAAACATAGGCCGCTCGGAGGTGTAACCAGCAAACATGACCGGCCACTTGGGAAGCACATATCCTATTTGAGCAACACAAGATATACATTTCAAAATATCTTATAGGACTCATATTGACATGAGCATTCAATAAGCAAAACCAAATCATAAAATAAATAAGTATTCAAATTAGCATGCATTCAATAAGCAAAAGTAAATCATCTCTTTCATTCGTACATCGCCGAATATTATCACTAATACATCCCGAATAGTATCATACATATAACATCACTAATACAACTAAAACCCTAGCGAACGACGGGTATCGGCGCGGGCGGTGGACACCCAAAGAGAAGGAACCATCACAGGATCATAGCTCCAGTGAGATCCCTGGAGAACCTGACAGGTATTGGAGAACTTGTGCTCCACCGCAAACAAGTAGCGACGGACGTGCGTGTCCTCCTCGCTGACACGGTGACGTACCACCTCCGCGGGGTCCTCAAGCCTCTCGACCGTCACTGTCCCACGTGACCGCCACCAAAGAAGGTTCAGGTCAACAACGGGCTGACTCCTCACCAAGCTACACCCCCGGTAGGTAGCGCCTCCCAGTACCAGCCCAGGAGCCCAGTCCTGGACATAGCCCATCTAGTCAAGCAGGCGTCCTCCACCGAGTCGACGACGAGGATGCCGGATAGGCACCGTCGACGTCAATGCAGGAAAAATTGCTTTAATTAAAAAAAATAACAACAAATGTGACATGTTCAACTAGTTCTATTAATTCAACTAGTTCTTACTAAAAATAAACTTACTATTAATAAATATAAACTAGTACCTAATTAGTACCTAGTTCTTACTAACTAATAAGTACCTAGGAACTACTGCCCTAATTACCATCTAATTTGGTGAACCTAGGGGTGGAAAGTGGTAGCGGATATTCCAATTATCCAACTTAAAAGTGAAATAAGTGGTCAAATTTTACTCGTTTTATGATTAATCTTAGAAATTTGATTCGTTTCCACCCTCACATGAACCCTAACTAATTTGAGACGCATCCGCATTCGATTCGTTTCCACCCTTACATGAACCCTAACTAATTTGATGACACTAAAATTTGAAGAACCCTAGGCAGAGGTAGGGGAGAGGGAGGAGCAAGCGTGCTCACCTCGGGTGCCTGCGGCAAGGGAGGGGCAGGCGGCGTCGAGGCCGGGGTCGGGGCTCGGGCGCGCGACGGAGGGCGGCGTCGAGGTCTGGGGCGGGGGCGGTGTCGGTGTCAAAACTGGCGGATCTCGGGTAGGGGGGTCCCGAACTGTGTGTCTAAGGCTAATGCTAACAGGAGGCAAGGGACACGATGTTTTACCCAGGTTCGGGCCCTCTCGATGGAGGTAATACCCTACTTCCTGCTTGATTGATCTTGATGATATGAGTATTAAAAGAGTTGATCTACCACGAGATCGTAGAGGCTAAACCCTAGAAGCTAGCCTATGATTATGATTGTTGTTGTCCTACAGACTAAACCCTCCGGTTTATATAGACACCAGAGGGGGCTAGGATGACATAGAGTCGGTTACAGAGAAGGAAATCTACATATCCGAATTGCCAAGCTTGCCTTCCACGCAAAGGAGAGTCCCATCTGGACACGGGATGAAGTCTTCAATCTTGTATCTTCATAGTCCAACAGTTCGGCCAAAGTATATAGTCCGGCTGTCCGAGGACCCCTTAATCCAGGACTCCCTTAGTAGCCCCTGAACCAGGCTTCAATGACGATGAGTCCGGCGTGCAGATTGTCTTCGGCATTGCAAGGCGGGTTCTTCTCTGAATACTCCATAGAAGATTTCAAACACAAGGATCGTGTCCGGCTCTGCAAAACAAATTCCACATATCATCGTAGAGAGTATAATTTTCCACAAATCTAATCTGCTGACTGCTTTTCATAGCGTGACATCCCACCACGGCCCAGTCTTTATTCGAACCGTTTTTCATAACCAGCTACCACACATATCGCGAGGTGGTTTCATCGGCACATCTTGTCGAAGAAAAGATCATGTCCCCCCATCACGGGATTTTCATCAATACGGGCGTGGGTAACCCAACCCTGCCATCAATCGTGGCGCTTGGAGAATAAGCGATTTTAATGGGCAAGCAGGGAGGCTGCTTCCTTTATGAGGGGATAAGAACTCCCTCTTTCACCCACGCCTTCTTCCCCTGTGCATCCGTCCCTTCTCGCTCAAGCCCTAGCGCTCAAGCGTCCGCCTTCTCCATCAAAAAGGTTTCCCAAAAATGTCTGGATCCGGAGCAGGAGGCAAGTGGATGGCCTCTACCATCCAGGAGAGGGATATTAAAAAGCTTCAGGGGGCAGGGTATTTGGCCAAGAGAATCAGCCACCGTCCTCCGACGGCGGGACAAATCGACCCCACCCCGGAACCCCACGATAGGGTGGTATTTATCCCTCATTTTGTCCGCGGGCTAGGGTTTCCCCTCCACCCATTCGTTCGCGGCATCATGTACTATTATGGGATTGATTTTCATGATCTATGTCCCAATTCTTTCCTCAATATCTCGACATTCATCATCGTGCACGAGGCCTTTCTCCGCATCCTGCCGCACTTTGGCTTATGGCTGAAGGTTTTTAATGTGAAGCCCAAGGTAGTGAGCGACGAGCATGCCGAATGCGGAGGTGCCATGGTGAGCAAGATGCCCAATGTCACATGGCCAACAGGTGCTCTCAATGATTCCATCAAGGAGTGGCAGCAGCAGTTGTTCTACATCACCGACCGCGTGGCAAGGAATGGGCCACCGCCCCAGAGTTCAGATCTGGCGCCCCCTGTGGCTTACGTCCTAGCCCAAGAAGGGCCTAAACTGGGCTTTGTCTGACGAGCTATCGGAGCCCCACACGCGCGTCCAAGACATGGAAGAAAAGGACATCAAGCTCGTCAATGTAGTCCAGGTGATGTTAGTTCGCCGGATTCTACCTTGTCAACACCGGGCTTGCAATCTATGGGAGTTCGACCCGGCCAAGCACCAGACCTTGTCAGAGCTCTTTGGTTCTTCGCATAAGGACATCTGGAAGGTGCTTTTCAAGTCCGGCAAATCATGGCCGGACTCCGCCGAGGACCGCGGGTACCAACTGTCCCGCCCGGCAAGTTCGTAAGTGATTGTTTGCTGACAGTCTGTATGTTTCATTTGCATATTCTTTAAGAAAATGCCTGAAGTGTTCCTCCAAAGATCCTAGGGCTGGGCGAAGAAGGCGGGGCGGATCTACTGTCCGGCCCCGCTGCCAGAAGAACAGGCCGGCCCACTTCTGACGAAGATGCTGGTCCCGGCGCCTTACAAGGCACCGATGAAGAAGGCCGGAAAGGAGGCCAAGAAGACCAGGGGCGGCCTCCGTCGTCGCGGTGCTTTGGACGCAAGATCCGAAGATTCCAATGCCCATTCTTCCTCCAAACAGGATGAGGAGGAGGAAGGAGACAAATCCCCCGCGGGGGGAAGAAAGAAAAGGACGGCCTCCACATCCTTGGAGGCCGAGCCACCTAAGAGGGGAAAATCTCCTCTACAAGAGGAGTCCACCGGCGCCACCGATAGCAGCCCGGAGTGGGATCCCAGGGCTGAGCCCCTGGTGAACTCATGAGAATAAAATCTCAACACACTCATGCGTCCAGACTCGTCATGGCATGACATTCTAATCTGAGCCGTGCTTTTTTTCAGTCCGGCGAAGCCCCGCGCCGAACAATCTTCGTCAGAAGATCTGCTGGGTTCGGATGCGATGGAGAGTGGAACACCCCCGAAGGCCTCCTCCTCCAAACATATGAATGAAACCGTGGTTTCATCCCAGAAGGACCCAGGCCACAGAGGAGGGGAAAAGGTCGCAAAGGCGGCACTAGGAGGCCATACTTCAGGGGCCGGACACATGAGAGAGAAAGCTCCCATGGGCGTCGACGGCGGGGGTCGTCTTGAATTCGGCCCCCAGCCGGACACGATTCTAGAGACCCATAAGGTCCCCAAGTCAGACAGACGGCCTCCATCAACTGGAGGAGGCATGCTTGCTCCACTGGCCGCCTCTGTCCAACTAGAGGTGCCGGATACTTTATTGGCGGTGCTGAAGGGTGCCTCCATCGTTGATGAACACCGTGCCCTCATGGGTGCGGTGATTGAGAAGATTCAGTCTCCTGAGAGTGGACTGAATGAATCCTGTATCAACCTCATAAGAGGCTTTGAGGTATGTTTTATGAGTTTTTGGGAGAGTGTCATGGTATTGATAGCAGCCCCTGATACACTGTTCGGTGAAAGAAAGAACCGAACAGAGGATCACATTCATGCTGGCAGGAGACTCACTTGATGACATCTATCACTCTTTTTAATCAGCAAGCATCAGTAGCGACTGCTGCCTCTCATGCTGCGGAAGTATCCGAATTGAGGCATAGTCTAGAGCGGGCCGAAGAAGAACTTGGCCAAGTGAAGAGACAACTGGAGGATAATCAAGGTATGTAGAAACCTTGTTTATGTAGCACAAATGAAGAAGTGTGCATGATGAAAATATTTTTATAATGTGCTCCAGGAGCGACGGCCGAATTTGAGGCTCTCAGGAAGGTTGTGGCCGAAGCCGAGAAGAAGGCAGCCGCAGAGCAGGATCTTCGTGAGAAACATGAGGCCAAAGTTATTGAGGCTTAGCGAGAGCTTCAAGAGGCCATGCAGAAATGCGAGACCTTGGAGCAGAGTTTAGCAGGGAAAGAACCCAAACTCTCCCAGGCTCGCCAAGCCGTAAGTGATGCCCGGGGGGAGGCCCAAGGTGCCCTGAAGGAAATCCAGGAGGCGGGGAAGATTGCGGCTGGTAAGGCTTTTTCTGTACAAAGCGAGTATTTGAAAGGAGAAAATCAAGTTGAGAGTTTAAATTCTGATTTCTTCAGGGGTATCTGCGGAGCTGCCATGCAGCATATCTAACGCCGCCCAGTTCTACCGAGCCGAAGATAGGAATACTGCGGATAAACTCTTGTGGATGCAGTATCTGGCGCCGAATTATCCGGTGTCGTTTTCCGATCAGCTGAAACAGCTGGTCGAACTGCACAAGACGGCCGAGCTAGCCATGAAGGATTTGATTATCCGGCTGTGGCCTGCCGAGCCGATTCCAAGCAGTTACTTCGGGCTCTTGAAGCGGATTGCGAGTGCCTACCCTCGACTCGAAGTCATCAAGTAGTCGGTCTGCATAGAAGGTGCGCGAATGGCCTTCGCCCGCGCAAAGGTGCATTGGGGGAAGTTGGATGCAAAAAAGCTAATGACCGAGGGACCGCCGGAGGGGAAAGAGCACCACAAGCCCGAACTGTATTATGAAGGTGTCTTGAAAGGGGCCCGCCTTGCGGCGGAGCAATGCACCAAGGACATTATATTTCCGTGAATATGGTCATGTTTTCCCTTTGTAATATTTGAACAAGGTCATTATTTATTGCTTGTCGTATGAAAGTTTTTCCTCCTATGCGTCCGTTTTATGTAATAATCCTGAGAGTCGGCTAGTCGTCGGCTTCCGCCCCCACGTAGTGAGTACGGGGGTGTTTGGGATAAACCTGAGCACTCTTTATCCCATTTTTGGGTCCCTAAAGGAGGTGTTCAGCACAGTGAACCAGGTAATCAGACTATAGGGCTTTATTGATCTCACTTAGCCATAGGAGTTTTTTCGAGGAAGGTAGGCGCAGCCCCCGGTGTTCGGAAGACTGCACGAGGTGCTCTATAAGCGCCTGACCGGAAAAGGCCGATCCGTCGCGCGCTGCATTGGTTATGGCATTATGCGGAAGAAATCCTCAAAGATTTTAGAACCTCTCGAACAGCTGACCAGCTCTTGCTACATCATGACAGTCAGTTTTCGGCTTTCTCTACTAAGGTGCTTCTCGGTGTCAAAACCGGCGGATCTCGGGTAGGGGGTCCCGAACTGTGCGTCTAGGCGGATGGTAACAGGAGACAAGGGACACGATGTTTTACCCAGGTTCGGGCCCTCTTGATGGAGGTAAAACCCTACGTCCTGTTTGATTGATATTGATATTGTGGATGTTTACAAGAGTGGATCTACCACGAGATCAAGGAGGCTAAACCCTAGAAGCTAGCCTATGGTATTATTGTAAGGGTTGATGTTGTTGTTGTCCTACGGACTAAAGCCATCCGATTTATATAGACACCGGAGAGGGCTAGGGTTACATAGAGTCGGTTACAATGGTAGGAGATCTACATATCCGTATCGCCAAGCTTGCCTTCCACGCCAAGGAAAGTCCCCTCCAGACACAGGACGAAGTCTTCAATCTTGTATCTTCATAGTCTTGGAGTCCGGCCGATGATGATAGTCCGGCCGATGATAGTTCGGCCGATGATGGGTATCCGGCTATCCGGACACCCCCTAGTCCAGGACTCCCTCAGTAGCCCCTGAACCAGGCTTCAATGACGATGAGTCCGGCACGCATATTGTTCGGCATTGCAAGGCGGGTTCCTCCTCCGAATAGTTCGTAGAAGATTGTGAACACCAGGATAGTGTCCGGCTCTGCAAAATAAATTCCACATTCCACCGTAGAGAGAATAATATATACACAAGTTCAATCTGCTGACGTTTTTTGCGGCATGACGTCACACCACTACCAAGCCATTACTTGAATTGTTTTTTACTTTACCACCTCAGCGTATTTAGTGAAGCGGTTTCCTTGGCACGTCTTGTCGAATCAGAGATCGTGTTCCCCCTTAATCCGGGATTCTCATCAATACGGACGTGGGTAACCCAACCGCGCCATTGATTGTGACGCGTGGGAGATAAGCGAGTTTTACCAGGCAGGCAGGTGGGGCACGCATAGACTTCGTCCGCCTATATATGCGATAAGGACTCGCCTTTTCACCTACGCCTTCTTCCTCCTTTGCTTATCCATCTCCGCGCACTCGACCTCCAGCGTCCAAGTTCGCGCATCTCGTTTCAACCTTCTCCGACCATGTCCGGAGCGGGAGGTAAATGGTTAGCCTCCACCGTTAAGGAGGAGCACATAGCCAAACTGCGCGGCACCGGATACCTCTCCGGCGACATCGCGCACCAGCTGCCCGACGAGGGGCAGCTCATCCCCACCCCTAGGCCCCATGAGAGGGTCGTTTTTCTTCCCCACTTCCTCCGCGGACTGGGCTTTCCACTTCACCCCTTTGTCCGGGGGCTCATGTTCTATTACGGCCTGGATTTCCATGATCTGGCGCCGAACTTCATCCTCAACATCTCAGCGTTTATCGTCGTGTGCGAGGCCTTCCTCTGCATCCAGCCCCACTTCGGCTTGTGGCTCAAGACCTTCAATGTCAAGCCGAAGGTAGTGAAGGGCACTCAAGCGGAGTGCGGAGGCACCATGTTGGGCAAGATGCCCAACGTCCTTTGGTTCGAAGGGGCCTTCGTGGAATCCGTCAAGGGGTGGCAATCGGGGTGGTTCTATATCACCGAGCCGCGCGACCCTATGTGGGCGGCGGCCCCCGAGTTCAGATCTGGTATCCCTACGCAGCTCACCTCCTGGAAAGAGAAGGGCTTGCTGTGGGGTAGTTCAGAGGAGCTGACGGGACTCCAAGCCTGTAGCCAGAAGCTGGTGAAGAAGCTCAGGCTGGTTAACGTGGTCCAAGTCATGCTCGTCCGCCGGATTCTCCCATGCCAAGAGCGGGCATTCAATCTGTGGGAGTTCGATCCGGAACAGCACCAAGCGTTGAGCGGGCTCTTCGACACGACGTACGAAGGCGCCTGGAGGGTGCTGTTTAAGGGCGCCGAAGCCCCCGCATCCGCGACTGAAGATTGCGGATTTCGGTCGCAGCGCCAAGCTGACGAGGTAAGTGATTCTACCCCTTTACGGGACACTTGCTTTTCAAAGTTTGACTCTATGCGGGTTTTAATTTCCCCTTTTCCTTTGACAGGACTGGATGAAGAAGGCGGAGCAGCTCGTCTGCCCGGCTCCCATGCTAGAAAACCCAGTAGACGCCCATCTAGCGAGGCTGCTGGTTCCGGCACCGCACGTGGTGCCGGAGAAGAAGGCCAAGAAGGAGGCCACGGGTACTCCAAAGAGTTCCCGTTTTCAGGTGTCCGACGACTCCGAGGCGGACTCCTCCCCCGAAAACGAGGAGGAGAAAGAGGACTCTCTCCCAGAGGAGGGAGAGAGGAAGAGGAAGGCTTCCCCAACAGGGGAGGCCGAAGGGTCCAAGAGGGGAAGGACTATTCCCCCGGACAGCTCCACCAACATCAACATTGGCAAGGAAGAATGGCCTTCAAGGGCCAGGCCTCCGGCGAGATCGTAAGTATCCGGATTCCTGAATGATTTATAATTTTTCTTTTGTGTCACATAGTGTCATTCTAATGCCGCATGCTGCCTGTAGTCCGGCCAATGATGATCTCCCCACTTCATCGACCGGGTCGTTGGCTCCGTCGGATGTAGACTCCATCCCGACCGCCTCCATCCCTCGCGACACCGAGGACGCCGAGGTGGGATCCCAAGAAGGGACCCATCGGGGGGAGGCTCCGGAGGCGCCACAAGGCGGCCTCCCGGACTTTGCGCCGGACTCCACGCCGGAACCCGCAGTGGTTCCGGAATCCGGCCGGCGGCCCCTTCGCAAGAAGGGCAAGACCGTGACGCCGGCAGCTTCCGTCCAACCGGAGGCGCCGGACAATTTGTTGGAGGCGCTCCAGAGCGCTTCCATCGAGGAAGAACACCGCACTATTATGAGTGCGGTGATTCATAAGGTACAGCTCGCCAAGAGCAGGCTGACCGAAGCCTGCAGTAGCCTTCTATCAGGCTTTGAGGTAAGAAGTTAAAAATATGCAATGTAATACCGCATAGACAGTAGCCCCTGATGCTCGGTTCGGTGTTCGGAAAGAAAAGCCGGACTGAGGATCTGAAAAAAGATATGTCAATATGGGTTGCAGGCTGCGCTGCTGACCTCTACCGCACTGACTGCGGAGGTCGGTGCTTTGAAGCAGGAGCTCGAGCGGTCCGAGCAAGAGCTCGGCCGTGCCAAGAAGCAGCTCCGGGACAAACAAGGTGAGTAACACCACTTTGAACTTGTACCTTACAGAAAAGGATTTAGGTTGCGACAAAAAATAACAAGGATAACATGGGTACTGCAGGGGCCACGAACAAGGTGGCAACCCTGAAGGAGGCTGTGTCCACGGCCGAACGCAGTGCGGCCGCGGAACGGGAAGAGCGAGAAAAGCAGGAGGCGCGGGTGGCGGTGGTTCGGCAAGAGCTCCAGGCTCTCATGGAAAAGCATGAGAGTTTGGAGCGTGACTCAAAGACTCGAGAGTCCGAGCTTGCCTCGGCTCTCGAAAGTGCCAAAGCCGCCAAGGCCGAGGCCCATAAGTCCCTTCAGGAGATTGAGTCAGTGAAGAAGATAGCGGCGGCTAAGGCGTTTTTCATGCAAAGCAAGCATGTGAATGTAAATTACGTGTTACTTACCCGAATTCGGAGCTCTCCAGGGGCGTTTGCGGATCTGCCTCGCAGCGTGTCTGATGCCGCCGCATTCTACCGAGCCGAGGAGGGGATCTCGACGGAGAAGGTCTTCTGGTCTCAGTACGCTGAGGCCGGCCATCCGGTGCCCCCTAGCGACCAGCTGAAGCAGCTGGTCGAGCTCCACAAGGTAGCCGAGCAGGCCATGAAGGGCCTCATAGTCCGGCTGTGGCCTGGAGAGGCCATGCCTGGGAGCTACTTCGGCCTCGTGCGGAGGTTGGTGGATGCGTGCCCCTGGGTGGACGTTATCAAGCACTCCGCCTATATTGAAGGTGCTCGTCAGGCCCTTGCCCGCGCAAAGGTGCATTGGGGCAAGCTGGATGCGGAGAAGCTAATCACTGACACGCCACCAGCGGGCAAGGAATATCATACGCCCGAGATGTACTATAAGACTGTCCTGAAGGGTGCCCGCAAGATTGCGGATGAGTGCCCCAGGGATGTAATTATTGAATAAATTCGCAATGTGTTATCCTGTGCGCTGAAAAATTTGTTCATATGCGCTAAGCAACGCTTATTGATTTAAAATATTACCTTCTGTGCGGCCGTTTATTAAATCTGAGAGATGGCAAGTCGTCGGCTTCAGCCCCCATGCCGCGAGTGCTGGGGTGTTCGGGATAAACTTGAGCACTCTTGTTCCCATTTTTGGGTCCATCTAGGGAGGCGCTCAACACAACGAACAAGGCAACCGGACTTATAGTGCTTGAACACTCTCACTTAGCCATAGAATTATATAATTTTAAATTTCGGCGAAGCCCCTAGTATTCGGAAGACCGAATTTGGGGCGCTATACACGCCTTCGTCGGACATTATCCGGTACTTCGCTCGAAGCGGCGTAAGTCTTTAAGGACCCGAAAAAACCTCTCGAACAGCGACCAGTCTCTCGCCTTATCATGACAGTCAGTTTTAGCTTTCTCCACTGAGGCGTTAACCCGGCTCAACCGGGGCGCAATCGCAGTGGTTCTCCCAGTGCTACCTTAGCCGATAGAACGGAACGTAAGGTGCCAAACATGGGAGCCGGGCAAACCCAACTATGGACCCAAGACATGATTCGGAGCCGATTCATATAATGCTATAAGTTCGAGGTGCCGCACTTGTGAAAGTGTTCGGACTTTATCACACCATAATGCGGGGAACATAAGCCCCTGGTGTATTTGGCCGTACCAAAATATACGGATGCAACATGTCGTAAATGAACATATATATAGAGAGAGAGTAATGCAATTATGGGAAAAAAGTGCTGCATTATTTATTCAAGAAGATCTGCTATGAGTGCGGAATGATACAAATAGTGCGGAAAGCAAGGGATTGGACGAATTAAACGCATCTCCCTCCAGGGGTAGGCCGCGGAATGGTGTATTTTAACAAATTTAATGCTCGTAATGGAGACCACCTGAGTGTTCGTCGCGGCCTTTGTCCCTCCCTGGCTGTTGCATCATGAGTTCGGCAGGTTCACCGCCGGACAGAGTCCTATATAAAAAAAGAGAAAAAGAAAAGAAAAGAGCGACACACTTGGGAGCCCCTGGTGTGGTCGAACCGCACTCTGGGTTTGTTGTGGTCGTGCCCCTTCCCCTAGACCCATGGTATCTCCAGGGCGTAATTATGTACGCGGAGAGTTTGTCTTGCAATTGTGCGAGGGCTGGGGTTGGGGCCGCATTGCTACGCGTGCTCGGAACGTGCCAGGTGGTCTTGGATAATGTTGCTCCGGGCGCGTTTGGCCGTGTCCGGTCGTTTAACGGCCGGACTCAAAAATTGCCTTAAGAGGCTGCTCTGTACTTCTGCCGCGAGAGCCGCTGTATGTTCCTCCGTTTGGAGGGAGCGTTCCGTGTTTCCATTGACCGTGATGACTCCGCGAGGGCCTGGCATCTTGAGCTTAAGGTATGCATAATGCGGCACCGCGTTGAATTTTGCGAACGCGGTTCATCCGAGCAGAGCGTGATAGCCACTGCGGAACGGAACTATGTCGAAGATTAACTCCTCGCTTCAGAAATTATCCAGGGATCCGAAGACCACTTCCAGTGTGACTGAGCCTGTGCAATTGACCTCAACACCTGGTACGACGCCTTTGAAGGTCGTCTTTGTAGGTTTAATCCTTGAAGGGTCTATGCCCATCTTGCGCACTGTATCCTGATAAAGCAGGTTCAGACTACTGCCGCCGTCCATCAGGACTCTCGTGAGGTGAAATCCATCAACGATTGGGTCTAAAACCAATGCGGCGAATCCGCCATGGCGGATACTGGTCGGATGGTCTCTTCGATCGAAAGTGATCGGGCAAGAGGACCATGGGTTGAATTTTGGGGCGACTGGCTCCATCGCGTATACGTCCCTTAGTGCACACTTCCGCTCCCTCTTGGGTATATGCGTTGCGTATATCATGTTTACCGTCCGAACTTGCGGGGGGAAACCCTTTTGTCCTCTGTTGTTCGGCGGCCGGGTCTCTTCCTCGTCATCGCTGTGCAGCCCCTTGTCATTGTTTTTGGCAATTAATTTGCCTGCCTGCTTGAATACCCAACAATCTTTGTTGGTGTGGTTAGCTGGCTTTTCGGGGGTTCCATGTATTTGACAAGAGCGGTCGAGTATTCGGTCCAAATTGGACGGGCCCGGAGTAGTTCTTTTAAATGGCTTCTTCCGTTGACCGGGTTTGGAGCCTCGGAATCCGGCGTTGACTGCTGTATCCTCATTGCTGTCGCCGTTAATGCCGCGTTTGTTTTTGTTTTGACGCGACCTGCCATTGCGGTCCTTGGAATCCGGACTGCCAGCATTTTTGTTGAGGTTGTTGCTGCGAGCTAGCCAGTTATCCTCTCCCGCACAGAAGCGGGTCATGAGTGACGTGAGGGCTGCCATGGATTTCGGCTTTTCCAGTCCTAGGTGCCGGGCCAGCCACTCGTCGCGGATATTATGTTTGAAGGCAGCGAGGGCCTCTGCATCCGGACAGTCGACGATTTGATTTTTCTTTGTTAAGAATCGTGTCCAGAATTGCCTGGCCGATTCGTCTGGCTGCTGGATTATGTGGCTTAGGTCATCTGCGTCCGGTGGTCGCACATACGTGCCCTGGAAGTTGTCGAGGAATGCGGCTTCTAGGTCTTCCCAGCATCCAATTGACTCTGCGGGCAGGCTATTAAGCCAATGCCGAGCTGGTCCTTTAAGCTGGAGCGGGAGATATTTGATGGCGTGAAGATCGTCGCCGCGGGCCATATGTATATGAAGGAGATAATCCTCAATCCAAACTGCGGGGTCTGTTGTGCCATCGTAGGATTCGATGTTAACGGGTTTAAACCCTTCAGGGATTTGATGATCCATTACTTCGTCTGTGAAGCATAGTGGGTGTGCGGCGCCTCTGTATTGAGCAATGTCGCGACATAGCTCAAGAGAGCGTTGTCTGCTGTGTTCGGCCCAGCCGGAGTAGTTGTATCCGGCGCGACCGTATTCGTCGTGGTTCTTGGGGCGCCCACGTGATCCATAGATAGATCTGGATTGTCTTGCCTTGTCCTCCAATATATCCCGCAAGTCCGGCGCGTTCCCCCGTGGCTTCGTGCTTTTTGAGCGGTGCCGGGGTACGGTTTTGGTGGAGGGCTTACATGCCTCTCTGTCACGGCCACGAGGTGGTCAGTCTTCCGTATTGTGCGCTAGTGATGCAGGTTTGTATGCTTCCTCCTCTAGTCGGGGGAGCAACTTGCGTTTTGGGTAGCTTTTGGAGGGGCGTTCGAGTTCATACTCTTTGGCCGCGAGGACCTCGGTCCATCTGTCGGCCAGCAGGTCTTGATCAGCTTGAAGTTGTTGCTGCTTTTTCTTTAGACTATTTGCCTTGGCCATTAGCCTACGTCTGAAATGCTCTTGTTCGACGGGATCCTCAGGCACGACGAATTCGTCATCGTTGAGGCTTGCCTCGTCTCCGGAGGGAGGTATGTAATTATCATCCTCGACCTCTTCGTCTGCCGCCCTCTCGTGAGGTCTTGCTTCTGCCTCCTCCTGCGCTGAATCTTGCTGGAGGGGGTTATCTTCGGCACTTTCTGGGGTGTTGTTATCTCCTATGCCGGAATCTCCATTCTTGCTGTGGCGGGATTTAGAGCGGCGCCGCTGACGTCAGCGCTTGGGCTGTTTCTTTAAGGAATTGGCCTCCGCTGCTTCTTCGCCGTCCCCATCTTTTGGGGTGTCCACCATGTATATTTCGTATGACGAGGTGGTCTTCCAGTGTCCTGTAGGCACTGGTTCTTGATAGTCTCCGGCATCGTCGTCCATACCGTCGATGTCTTCGGAGTCATAGTCGAGTACGTCGGTTAGATCGTCGATGGTGGCTACGAAGTGGGTGGTGGGTGGGCTTTGAATTTCTTCGTCATTCGCGTCCCAACCATCCTGGCCGTAGTCCGGCCAGGGCTCTCCGGATAGCGAGAGATGCTTCAGCGAATTTAAGATGTCGCCGAAGGGTGAGTGCTGAAAGATGTCCGCAGCGGTGAATTCCATGATCGGCGCCCAATCAGATTCGACTGGCGGGGGCGCAGGAGGTTCGGAGTCCGGCAGGGAGTCCGGCACCTCGGAGTCATGAGCTTTATGCGGGACAAGGTCAGTGTTCAGCTCCATCGCCATAGAAGTTGCAGCTCCCGAGGCGGTGTCCAGCCATACGTCCTCGATCTGTGTGATCGGCTCCGGACTATGGGTCGGAGAGGATTCGTGTGCGGCCTCCAAGGTGCTGTCCGGCAGCAGAGTTAGGTCGTGCCCATCGTGACAGCGCGGCACGCTTGGATGTGGCTCTGATCCATCGAAGATCAAGTCCCCGCGGATATCGGCCGTGAAGTTTAGGCTTCCAAACCTGACCTGACGGCCAGGGGCGTAGCTTTCGATCTGCTCCAGATGGCCAAGTGAGTTGGCCCGTAGTGCGAAGCCGCCGAATACGAAGATCTGTCCGGGGAGAAAAGTCTCACCCAGGACTGTGTCGTTGTTGATTGAAGAGGCCATCAAGCCTATCGGTGACGACACAGAGGAACTCTCAATGAAAGCACCAATGTCGGTGTCAAAACCGGCGGATCTCGGGTAGGGGGTCCCGAACTGTGTGTCTAGGCGGATGGTAACAGGAGACAAGGGACATGATGTTTTACCCAGGTTCGGGCCCTCTTGATGGAGGTAAAACCCTACGTCCTGCTTGATTGATATTGATATTGTGGATGTTTACAAGAGTGGATCTACCACGAGATCAAGGAGGCTAAACCCTAGAAGCTAGCCTATGGTATGATTGTAAGGGTTGATGTTGTTGTTGTCCTACGGACTAAAGCCATCCGGTTTATATAGACACCGGAGAGGGCTAGGGTTACATAGAGTCGGTTACAATGGTAGGAGATCTACATATCCGTATCGCCAAGCTTTCCTTCCATGCCAAGGAAAGTTCCCTCCGGACACGGGACGTAGTCTTCAATCTTGTATCTTCATAGTCTTGGAGTCCGGCCGATGATGATAGTCCGGCCGATGATAGTTTGGCTGATGATGGGTATCCGGCTATCCGGACACCCCCTAGTCCAGGACTCCCTCAGTGCTCGTCCGAAAGAACCGGGACACAATCGCAGTAGTTCTCCCAGTGCTACCTTAGCCGATATAGCGGAACGTAAGGTACCAAAACATAGGAGGCGGGCAAACCCAACTATTGACCCAAGACAAGATTCGGAGCTGATGCATATAATGCTATAAGTTCGGGGTACCGAACTACCGTGAAGGTGTTCGAACTTTTTTGCTGTAGTATGGGCATGATGAAGCCCCTGGCATATTAAGGCATATCGCGATAAGCAGCCTCCTTTTAACAAAAGAGTTTTAAATAAGAACTAGCAGTAGATGAGCATCACATAAATCCACATGTTGTATTTGAATGATATGTCAATGCGTATAAGTATAGATGATGTGAATAAAGTAAATATGATTGCGGAACCTGCTGATACCAGGCGTGGGGAAGTTGTGTTCGGACCCAGGGTGTAGTCGGATGATCATAGAGGTGAATATCTAGAGATTCCCTTACGCGCTCGAACTGTTCCCACGTCACCCATCCTGGCCTACATAAGGGTGACTCTACAAAGAAAATGCAAGAAATGGTTTGGCGCCACAGAGCGGTTGAGCCGCAGTATGTGGCTTATATCATCTTTTTCTGGAGTGTTTTTAATTAAGCTCCGGGCGAGCTGGGTTATCCTGCCACGCAGTAGTTCAGACTCGTTTAGCGGTTTCCGGGAGCTTGGCCATCGACTCGAGGTTCGACTGGAAGGTGACATTCATTGCTCTTGCTGTTAAAGCGGTAGTAGACTCTTCGGCAGTGAGGGGGAGTTCGGATCTGCCATTAACCGTGATGATGCCACGCGGACCGGGCATCTTTAATTTACGGTAGGCATAGTGTGGCACCGCGTTGAACTGAGTGAACGCGGTTCGTCCGAGTAGTGCGTGATGGTCACTGCGAAAGGGGATGATGTGGAAGACTAAATCTTCGGTACGGTGATTGTTCAGAGATCCGAAGACTACTTCCAGTGTGATTGAGCCCATGCAGCAGGCCTCTGCCCCTGGTATGACACCTTCAAAAGTGGTTTTTGTGGGCTTGATCCTTGAGGGGTTGATGCCCATTTTGCGCACTGTATCCTGGTATAGCAGGTTCAGGCTGCTACCTCCGTCCAAAAGGACTCGTGTGAGGTGGAATCCGTCAATGATAGGGTCGAGGACCAGTGCGGCCGAACCGCTATGACGGATACTAGTAGGATGGTCCCTGCGATCGGAAGTGATTGGGCAAGAGGACCATGGGTTAAACTTTGGGTTGATTGTATAGACCTCCCTTAGTTCACGTTTCCACTTGGGAATGTGGCTTGCGCATATCATATTCACCGTTTTCACCTGGGGAGGGAATTTCTTCTATCCTCCTGTATTCGGTGATCGGGGCTCTTCGTCATCATCGTCGCTTTGAGACCCCTTCCCCTTGTTTTTGGCATCTGACCTGCCGGCTTATCTGAAGACCCAGCATTCTCTATTGGTGTGGTTGGCTGGTGTTCCTGGGGTGCCATGAATTTGGCATGGACGGTCGAGTATGCGGTCCAAACTGGACGGGCCTGAATTGTTTTTGTCGAATGGCTTCTTCCGCTGACCGGACTTGGAGCCACTGAATCTGGCATTGACTGACGTGTCTTCGGCACTATCACCGTTTTTGCGGCGCTTGTTTTTGTTGCGCCGTGGTTTGTCGTTGCTATCCTTGGCTTTCAATGTGCCAGGATTGCTTGCTGTGTTGTTACTATGAGCCAGCCAGCTATCCTCGCCCGCGCAGAAGCGGGTCATGAGTGTTGTGAGGGCTGCCATGGACTTTGGCTTTTCTTGGCCGAGATGTCGAGCAAGCCACTCGTCACGGATGTTATGCTTGAAGGCCGCTAGGGATTTGGCATCCGGACAGTCGACAATTTGGTTCTTTTTGGTTAGGAACCGGGTCCAAAATTTCCTGGCTGACTCTCCGGGCTGTTGGGTTATGTGACTTAGATCATGAACATCCGGTGGCCGCACATAAGTGCCCTAGAAGTTATCAAGGAATGCGTCTGCCAGGTTCTCCCAACTCCCGATGGAGTTTGCCGGCAAGCTATTCAACCAATGCCGAGCCGGTCCCTTGAGTTTTAGTGGGAGGTACTTGATAGCGTGTAGATCATCTCCACGGGCCATGTGAATATGGAGGAAAAAATCTTATATCCATACCGCGGGGTCTGTGGTACCGTCGTATGATTCAATGTTCACGGGTTTAAACCCTTCTGGAAATTCATGATCCATTACTTCCTCAGTGAAGCATAGGGGATGTGCGGCGCCTCTGTGCCGGGCTTCATTGTGTTCGGCCCGGCCGGATTTGTTAGTGTGTCTGGCGTGACGATCCTTGTCACGCGTTGGGGTGCGCGCCCTTGATCCGTAGATCGATCTTGACTGTCCTTCTTTGTTTTCCAATACATCTCGCAGGTCCTTCGTGTAGCCCCGGGTCTTAGTATTACCGTTTGATTGGCGACGGGGTGCGGTCTGGACTTTGGGCCGATACACCGCTTTGTCGTGGCCATGGGGTGGCCGGTCAGACGCATCATGCGCTGGTAGCATGGGCTTTAAAGCCTCCTCCTTGAGTTGAGGTAGCAACCTGCGTTTTGGGTAGCTTTTGCTAGGGCGCTCGAGTCCGTATTCCTCGGCAGCCAGGACCTCGGTCCATCTATCAGTTAGCAGATCTTGATCGGCTTGAAGGTGTTGCTGATTTTTCTTCATGCTTTTTGCAGTGGCTATAAGCCGGCGCTTGAAGTGCTCCTGCTCGACGGGATCCTCAGGCACGATGAATTCTTCGTCGCCAAGGCTCTCTTCATCTTTGGGGAGAGTCATGTAATTATTGTCCTCTTATTCTCCATCTGTCGCCTATTCCTTAGGGCTAGCTTGCCCATCCTCTTGCTCGGCCTGCTCAAAGCCTGGCTGGGCAAGATTGTTTTCGTCTTCGGCACCATCCGGATTGATATCTCTTGTGCCGGTATCGCTATTTTTGCTATGGCGGGGTTTGGAGCGGCGCCTATGACGTTGGTGCTTAGATTGCTTCTCCAAGGGGTTATCGTCTGTTGCCTCATCACCATTGCCTTCTTTAGGGGTGTCCACCATATATATATCGTATGATGAAGTAGTTGTCCAGCGCCCTATAGGCAGTGGTTCCTGTTCTTCTCCTGCATCGTCGTCCATACCATCGATGTCTTCGAAATTGAAGTCAAGCACGCTGGTTAAGTCGTCGACAGTGGCTATTAGGTGGGTGGTGGGTGGGGAACGAATTTCTTCGTCGTTTGCTTCCCACTCGAGTCGGACATAGTTCGGCCAAGAATCTATCAACAAGGAAAGAGACCTTAATGAGTTCAGCACATCCCCCAAGGGAAAGTGCTGAAAAATATCCACGGCGGTGAACTCAATGACAGGTGCCCAATCAGATTCGATAGGCACGGACGCACGCGGTTCGGATCCTGTAGCCGGAGACTAGTCCGAGGGTCCGATGACACCACCCTCACAGGAGGTGGGATTAGTGTTCAGCTCTAACACCGATGAGTGTGCGGCCTCCGTGGCGGGGTCCATCTACCCGTCCTCAGAAGGCACGATCTGCTCCGGATTGATTCCCGGTGCCGCCGCAGGCGCGATCTCCCGAATAGTGTCCGATGGCAGATCAAAGTCATGCCTGTCGTGACCGTTCGGCACGCCTGACATGGGCTCGAATCCGTCGAATATCAAGTCCGCGGATGTCGGCAGTATAGTTCAAGCTTCCAAACCTGACCTGATGGCCAAGGGCGTAGCTATCGATCTGCTCCAGATGGCCAAGCAAGTTGACCCGCAGTACGATGCCGCTGAATACAAAGATCTATCCGGGAAGGAAAACCTCCCCCTTGACTGCGTCATTGAAGATGATTGAAGGAGCCATCGAGCCTTATCGCGATGACACAGTGGAACTCTCTATGAAAGCACCAATGTCGGTGTCAAAACCGGCGGATCTCGGGTAGGGGGTCCCGAACTGTGCGTCTAAGGCTAATGGTAACAGGAGGCAGGGACACGATGTTTTACCCAGGTTCGGGCCCTCTTGATGGAGGTAATACCCTACTTCCTGCTTGATAGATCTTGATGATATGAGTATTACAAGAGTTGATCTACCACGAGATCATAGAGGCTAAACCCTAGAAGCCAGCCTATGACTATGATTGTTGTTGTCCTACGGACTAAACCCTCCGGTTTATATAGACACCGGAGGGGGCTAGGGTTACACAGAGTCGATTGCAGAGAAGAAATCTACATATCTGAATTGCCAAGCTTGCCTTCCACGCAAAGGAGAGTCCCATCCAGACACGGAACAAAGTCTTCAATCTTGTATCTTCATAGTCCAACAGTCCGGCCAAAGTATATAGTCCGGCTATCCGAGGACCCCTTAATCTAGGACAACCTCAGGCGGCGTCGAATCCACGGTCAGGGGCGGCGTTGAGGGTGTGCCGAGAGCGCGCGGCGGCTGACGGGCGACGGCGGCGACGAAAGCGGAGGAGTTGGATTTGGGGGAAGTGGCCGTGGGGAAGGACGAACCCCGTGGTTAAATCAGAAGTAGCAGTAGCGCGTTCCAGAAAGCACGCTGCTGCTACTCCTTTCTATTTTTCCCCCTTTTTCATTTATTTTTCTTTACAATTTATTTTTTTCCTTACACCTTCTTCTATTTCTTTCATTTTCATTTACTTTTCTATTTGCTTTCCATTTAATTTTATATCATTTAGAAGTAGCGCCTTTCAGCGTAAACGCGCTGCTACAAAGCAAGTAGCAGTAGTGCGGTTCGGTATAGATCGCTACTACTATGTGTAGCCTATCGACTAAGCCATGGGAATTTTAGTAGTAGCGCGTTTCAAATTAGGCGCTCTACTGCTAGAACTTTATCTATAGCGCCGTATACACAAGCGTGGTACTGCTACTTAGCACCAGCGTGCTTTTTTGACTCGCGCTATTGCTAACGTTCTGTGTATAAGGTTTTCCCTAGTAGTGTGGGAGGACCCCAAGTAGGATTCAGACTACTTGGGGCACCCTCTTGGCTGCTCCTCCCCCCCCCCCCCCCCAACCTATATATATGTGGGAGGGGGCGCCTAGCAGACCTAGACAATTTCCTAGTGGTGTGCGGCGCACCCTCCACCGTTTACACCCCCGGTCATATTTTCGTAGTGCTTAGGAGAAGCCCTATGGAGATCACTTCACCATCACCGTCACCACGCCGTCATGCTGACGGAACTCATCTACTACCTCGACGTCTTGCTGGATCAAGAAGGCGAGGGACGTCACCGAGCCGAATGTGTACAGAACTCAGAGGTGTCATACGTTCGGTACTCGATTGGTGGATCATGAAGAAAGTTTGACTACATCAACTACATTGTGAAACGCTTACGCTTACAGTCTACGAGGGTACGTAGACACACTCTCCCCCTCGTTTCTATGCATCTCCATGGATAGATCATTGCGTGTGCGGAGAAATTTTTTGTTTTCCACGCAACAATTCCCAACACATGGAACAATAAAAAATTATAGATACAGTGGAGACGTATCAGTCTCCGGCCGAATTCTGACGAAGCCTGCAACCCCTCCCCCCGCCGTCGGTGCTGCCGCCACTCCCATTCACTCGCGCATCGCATGGACCCCTCCGTTCGACCACCCTATCGACAGAGCATGGCCGTCGTGAACCATAAAAGCACCTCCACATTGATAAGGATTTCTACGAACCTAGGAGATAGTGGACCTATCTGTGCACACCATATCCTTCGACATGCCTCTCTCTCTCCCTGGCCTTCTATTTTGCCTAGGTTCACAGGAAATGAGCTGTGTGACCTTGTCTGAAACACCACCGGAACCGTCGCATCTCCAGGTGCTCATTACCATCGCTCGAGGATGCACTCGATGTCGCCATGATCACTAGTGGACTCCTCGCGTCGTGTTGAACCCTATAGAGCCCTCCTCGTGTCCTGGAGATCACCGAAACCTCGCGCATGACCTTGCCCGCGTTGTGGTGCCGCCATCTTCTCCATCTTCGGTGAGTCTCCGGTGAACAAACCCTTGGTGAGCTCTCGGACATCCATCTCCGTATTGTCGCACGAGATTAGATCAATTAAACTCACGAAGAGGTACGCATCACGACGGAGAGATCTCGATCTGACGATCCACTGCAGATCCACTTAAGGAATCGGTATGGGCCAACCACACTCTGCCACATGGCACAATCTTATCCAGAGTGTTTTGCGTTTAATTTAAGTCAGATAATTAAAATGGCACTTTTACAAAAAAACTGGAACTTCAAGCCATGACAACTTTTTATCTATAAATCCAAATTGAGTGATTCATTTTGAAAAATGATCCTTATGAAATGTACTTTCACCTAGACTAATAAAATTTGGAATTTGAAGAGTTCAAAATTCAAAATCAACAGGAATGAATTTAAATTTAAAAAGGGCATAACTTGCAATTTTATGAATCCAATTGAATTGATTCTTTTTGCAAAATAAATGTACTGGAATGTAGTTTCAACTTACCTCTGAAACTCAAATTTGAATCATTTAAATTGTGAATTTAAAAAGAATTCAGAGGAGGCCAGAATTCAAATGAAATTTAAAGATATTTATGTTAACTCTTAAATAAAATACCTAAATGAAATAATTCCTTTTGGACATGTTTCAGAAACTCAAATTACACTTTCGTAAATACTTTTGGATTATTATTTGACTTCAGGAAATTTATTTAATTTGAATTAAATACAAAATTAGTTTGGTTATAGCTCCAAAACTATAGGTTATATTTGAATGGAACCGTTTGCATTATAAATTTGTAATTTTTGTTGTACCCACTAACTAATGTTGGAGTTATATTCACTATAGGGAATTAGACTTAAATTGAATTTAGTTCAAACTTAAGTAAAGCTTGAAAACTACTAAATTTAGTATATGATTTTGGATATAAACTTGATTTTAATTTAAGCTTAAATCAAATAAAAAAACTTCGGAAACTACATTGGACTGGTACTTGACTTTGGAGGAAATAATAAATGTAATCTAAATTTATTTAAAACTAAAGGTAACCTAGAGGTCACTTAATTAATCCAAATTAAATGAAGGCTATTACAAATGAATTCATGAACCTCCATTAGTCAATTATGAAATAATTTTGAACTTGAACTAGCTTCAATACTTTAAACTTAAATTAAATTAAAAATTCAAATATCTTTTGAACTAAGTTCATTTCAAATTCAAATAAGATGAACCTTAATTCAAATTCAAATTGAATTGTAAGTCAAACCAAATGGATGTACTCGGAATGAAACCTAGACACTTAGTGTTTATTCAAGCTTATGAAAGGTCAACAAGTTTGACTTCTCATTCAAACTTGAATGTGAACTGGGCTATCCAAGATTCATAGACTATGACTCTAGTTGCAAGATTCCATTTGCAGAATCTAGCAACCACAACTTTGCATCATATACTCCTTATGTGATGAACCCTATTATTTGGAAACTTTATTGTGAACCCTTGTGTCACATATATTCGAAATGAGGACCACTATGTTGTTTTCCAAACTCTTATAAGTTAACACCGACAGATGATCTCACAGCATAATGACACTGACACCATGCTAAGATTGAAAGAATTGTTAAAACCATGCAAGTGGAACCTTTGATCATTATCACCTATTGTTTTACTTGCATGTAGCATTACCCATCTAGGGATGCATGACTAGGATTGCACATCATGTTGCATGAACCCAGTAGCAGAAACTTAGGTCCGTTTCTACCCTAACCTTGTGACCAATCAAATATTACTGCCTAGCTGTTATAACATGGATTGGGGAAACATCAACTTTTCTTTATGTTTACAATGTCACGGTTGACTACTTATCTACAACTTAATTAAAGAACCATCTTGGTGGTGCTTCAATATTGCTTGGTGGTCGACAATTTTGAGGGCGACCGTCCAGGCACAAAGGGATTGTATGAGTTCAAAGTTCAGTAGCTTCCATGTGTAAGTGTGAATCAATACAGGCTTTGTCTTGACCAAGTAAGTTGTAGGAACCTCCCTGGCATGAACAACAGATGTAGTTAGTGGTAGGTTGGATTGAGTGTGCCATTGGGAGAGTGCTACTATTTTCCAAAAGTATTGTCTTGATCCTCCTAGATACTTCACAAGTGAAGTTTAGTAGTAGGAGGGTGATACGTCTCCATCATATCTATAATTTTTGATTGTTTCATGCCAATATTATACAACTTTCATAATTTTGGCAATTATTTATATTATTTTTTGGGACTAACATATTGATCCAGTGCCCAGTGCCAGTTCCTATATGTTGCATGTTTTTTGTATCATAGAAAATCCATATCAAATGAAGTCCAAATGCGATAAAAAATTATGGAGAATAATTTTGGAATATATGTGATTTTTGAGAAGTGGAATCAATGGGAGACGATGCCCGAGGGGCCCAAAAGCCGTAGGGGCGCGGCCCCTACCCAGGGCACGCCTAGAAGGCTTATGGCCACCCTGAAGGTTGGTTGGAGGTGTCCTTCGATCGTAAGGAAGCCAATATCCGGATAAAACTCGTGTTGAATTTCAGCCAATCGGAGTTATGGATCTCCGGGAATTTAAGAAACGATGAAAGGCCAGAAACAGGGACGCGAAACAAAAGAGAAACAGAAACATAGATTCAATCTTGAAGGGGCTCTCGCCCCTCCGCCGCCATGGAACCCATGGACCAGAGGGGAAACCCTTCTCCCATCTAGAGGTCAAGGAAGAAGAAGAAGAAGAAGAAGAAGAAGAAGAAGAAGAAGAAGAAGAAGAAGAAGAAGAAGAAGAAGAAGAAGAAGAAGAAGAAGAAGAAGAAGAAGAAGAAGAAGAAGAAGAAGAAGCAGGGGCTCTCTCCCGGTAGCGCCGGAGTGCCGTCGGGGCCATCATTGTGACGGCGATCTACACCAACAACTTTGCCGCCGTCAACACCAACTCTCCCCCCCTCTATGAAGCGGTGTAACACCTCTTCTCCCCGTTGTAATCTCTACTTAAAAATGGTTCTCAACACTATAGATTATTATCCAATGATGTGTGGCTATCCTATGATGTTTGAGTAGATCCGTTTTGTCCTATGGGTTAATTAACTGATGATCTTTATTGGTTTAACTCGTATGTTTTATTATTGGTGATGTCCTATGGTGCTCTCCGTCTCGCGCAAGCATGAGGGATCCCCTCTGTAGGGTGTTGCAATATGTTCATGATTCGCTTATGGTGGGTGGCGTGAGTGACAAAAGCACAGACCCGAGTAAGTGGGTTGTTGGAGCACAATTTATCCTTGATTGTCTATCTTTGCCTGAAGGTCGGGGCGCGCCATGGTTAACTCCTACCAACCTACCCCCTAGGAGCATGCGTAGTGGTACTTTGCTTCAAGGGCTAATCAAATTTTGCAATAAGTATGTGAGTTCTTTATGACTAATGTGAGTCCATGGATTATATGGGCTCTCACCATTCAACAATTGAAAGCTTCTCTAGCACCACACAACTTTCACCGGTGCATAAACCCTCTTTATACCTTCCTCAAAACAGCCACCATCCCTACCTATCATGGCATTTCCATAGCCATTCCGAGATATATTGCCATGCAACTTCCATCATCATCATATACATGACTTGAGTGTTCATTGTCATATTGCTTTGCATGATCGTAAGATAGCTAGCATGATATTTTTCATGGCTTGTCCATTTTTTATATCTTTGTTATGCTAGATCATTGCACACCCAGGTACATTGCCAGAGGCATTCATATAGTCATCATGTGTTAGTTTTATCGAGTTGTAATATCGAGTTGTGAGTAAATAATAGTGTGAGGATCATCACTATTAGAGCATTGCCCCATGTGAGGAAATAAAAAAAATATAAAAAGAGGCCAAAAGAGCCCAAGAAAAAAGAGGCCAAAGTGCCCACCAAAAAAGAAAAAAGAGAAAAAGAGAGAAGGGGCATGCTACTATCTTTTTCCACACTTGTGCTTCAAAGTAGCACCATGTTTTCCATATAGAGTGTCTCCTATATTGTCACTTTCATATACTAGTGGGAATTTTTCATTATAGAACTTGGCTTGTATATTCCGATGATGGGCTTCCTCAAATGCCCGAGGTCATCATGAGCAAGCAAGTTGGATGTGCACTCACTTAGTTTTCCATTTGAGCTTTCATACACTTACAGGTCCAAGTGCATCCGTTGCATGGCAATCCCTACTCCTTGCATTGATATTGATTGATGGGCGTCTTCATAGCTTGTTGATCCGCCTAGCTGATGTGAGACATTCTCCTTTTTTATGTTCTCCACATAAACCTCCGCCACCACATTCTATTCCACCCATAGTGCTATATCCATGGCTCACGCTCATGTATTGCGTGAGAGTTGAAAAAGCTGAAGCGCGTTAAAAAGTATGAACCAATTACTTGGCTGACACCGGGGTAGTGCATGATTTATATTTTGTGTTAAGAAGATGGAGCATGAGAAGGCTATATGATTTTGTAGGGATAGCATTCTTTAGCATTGATATTTTGAAAGACATGATTGTTCTGTTAGGATGCCCGAGTATTGATGTCTTTTATGTCAAATTGATAGACTATTGCTTTGAATCACTCGTGTCTTAATATTCATACCATGATTAGATTACGTCATCAAGATTATTCTAGGTAGCATTCCACATCAAAAATTATCTTTTTTTCATTTACATACTCGAGGACGAGCAAGAATTAAGCTTGGGATGTTGATACGTCTCGATCATATCTATAATTTTTGATTGTTTCATGCCAATATTCTACAACTTTCATATACTTTTGGCAACTGTTTATATTATTTTTTGGGACTAACATATTGATCCAGTGTCAGTTCCTATTTGTTGCATGTTTTTTGTTTCGCAGAAAATCCATATCAAACAAAGTCCAAACCCGATAAAAATTTATGGAGGATTATTTTAGAATATATGTGATTTTTGGGAAGTGGAATCAACATGAGACGATGCCCGAGGGGCTCACAAGCCCTAGGGGTGCGCTTCCCCCCCCCCCCCCCCTACCCAGGGCGCACCTGGCAAGCTTGTGGCCACCTCGAAGGTCAGTTGAAGGTGTCCTTCGGCCACAAGGAAGCTAATATCCGGATAAAAATCATGTTAAAGTTTCAGCCCAATCGGAGTTACGGATCTCCAGGGATTTGAGAAACGGTGAAAGGCCAGAAACAGGGGACGCGAAACAGAAGAGAAACATAGAGATAGATCCAATCTCGGACGGGCTCCTGCCCCTCCGCGCCATGGAGGCCATGGACCAGAGGGGAAACTGTTCTCCCATCTAGGGGGAGGTCAAGGAAGAAGAAGAAGGAGGGGGGATCTCTCCCCCTCTCTCTCAGTGGCGTCGGAGTGCCGCCAGGGCCATCATTGTGACGGCGATCTACACCAACAACTTCGCCGCCGTCAACACCAACTCCCCCCCCCCACTTTATGAAGCGGTGTAACACCTCATCTCCCCTCTATAATCTCTACTTAAACATGGTGCTCAATGCTATATATTATTATTCAATGATGTGTGTCTATCCTATGATGTTTGAGTAGATCTGTTTTGTCTTATGGGTTAACTGATGATTGTGATTGGTTTGAGTTGTATGTTTTATTATTGGGCTGTCCTATGGTGCTTCCCGTGTCGCGCAAGTGTGAGGGCTCACCGCTTTAGGGTGTTGCAATACATTCATGATTCGCTTAAGGTGGGTGGTGTGACTGACAGAACCACAGAACCAAGTAAGTGGGTTGTTGCGTATGGGAGTAAAGAGGACTTGATACCTTATAATGCTATGGTTGGGTTTTACCTTAATGATCTTTTATAGTTGTGGATGCTTGCTAGAGTTCCAATCATAAGTGCATATGATCCAAGTAGAGAAACTATGCTAGCTCATGCCTCTCCCTCATATAAAATTGCAATGATGATTGCCGGTCTAGCTATCGATTGCCTAGGGACAAATAACTTTCTTGTGACAAAAAGCTCTCTACTAAAACTAACTTAATTGTTACTTTATCTAAACAGCCCCTAAATTTTATTTATGTTCTCTTTATTATCTTGCAAACATATGCCTTGTTCTAGGTAAATCAAACGTTGAGTGTGCGTAGAGTTGTATCGGTGGTCGATAGTACTTGATGGAATATTTGTTCTACCTTTAGCTCCTCGTTGGGTTCAACACTCTTACTTATCGAAAGAGGCTACAATTGATCCCCTATACTCGTGGGTTATGAGAAGGTGTGATCGGGAATCACGGGTAAAGTACACAAAGCTCTACAGAGTGTATAAAACTGATCATAATTAGTCATATCCTCGGTTAAGGACAACTTTGAGAAACTCCTCTGAGAATTGTCAGGTTGATTTCATCACCCCTTCTAATTAAAATTTGATGGGTTGAACCAACGGGGAGTATGGACGAACTCAGATGTGTGGCGTGATATGATACGTCTCCGATATATCTATATATTTTAATAGTTTCATTCTATTATGTTACCATTATTCTATACTTTACATGCCATTTTATATCATTTTTGGGAACTAGCCTATTAACCTAGTGCCCAGTCCCAATTGCTCTTTTCTGGATGTTTTTGGTTTTACACAAAATCCTGACCAAATGGAGTCGAAATGCTACGAAATTTTTTGACAAATTTTTCTGGACCAGGAGGGAACCTAGAAGCTTCGTGTCGGTGTACTAGAGTAGGGGTACCCTAGTATCCCGAACTTGTGCACAGGCAGTTGCAGCGCCCCGCGGCAAGGCTTGTCGGGCGACCGCCGGGGTCCTCCGCTGGTTCCTTTGGAGCCATTCAAGAACAAAGTATTCAAGATGAGAAGACAAGGCCCCGGCAAGAGGAGCTTGCCGGGAAGAGACAAGGCCCCGGCAAGAGGAGCTTGCCGGGAAGAGACAAGGCCCCGGCAAGAGGAGCTTGCCAGGAAGGCCAACCTCGGCACCTCAAGAAACTTGCCGCGACACACCGCGCGTCCCGGCAAGGTCCGGCGAGCGACAAGCTTCCGGACGCGACAAGACGACGACCCCGACAAGGTACTTGCCGGGGGCCAGCTGCCACTCTATACCCGCGCTCCAGCGCATCCACCCGCGTGTCGCCCTGAGGCTTTCTCAGGGGCGCGTGGCGGGAGCCTATGCAGCCAGGGGGACGCGGTGGCAAGCGGAGATGAAGGGGAGGCCATCATGGCAAACGGTGGCGCTCCTAACGGTCACTTTTTGCACTGTTTAGGCGTCTCAGACAGGCATTCAATGTCCTTGTCCCCTGCCGTTAGAGTTAGGTAGGATACACTGTGCCCACAGTAGCGGTAGCTATACCTACCGCATTCTTTTTCCATTTTTTACCTCTCTACTCTATGTTGCCACCTGTCGGTGACCCCTTGAGCGTATAAAAGGAGGCATGCACAACGTAGAAGGGGTTCGGCTCATTCGAAACACCAAGAACACTCTCACGCTCGGTCTGGTAGCGTTCATCGCTCCTGAGCAAGAACTCAATACAATCAAGCAAGCAGGAGTAGGGTTTTACGCATCCGTGCGGCCCGAACCTGGGTAAACTGCTCGTGTGCTTCGCCTCGATCCGCTCTTCATGCGACCTCCGCCCTCACCGAATCGAAAGGGACTCGGCCCGCCGGTCCCATAGGTGTTCATGGATCAGCCCCCCGACATCTTTGGCGCGCCAGGTAGGGGGCGTCGAGATCGTGTGAACCAGATCCGGCGTGCACGCGAGCTAAATCTTCATCGTCTTCATCGACATGCCACCGAAGAAGAAGGCTTCGGAGGCAGCTATTCCGTCTGCATCGCTTCCACCGCCTCCGGAGCAAACGGGTGGTGGAGTGGACGCCGACGGAAGAACGGGCGTCGACGAGGGAGCTCACAGTGCGGCCAAGTCCAAGGACAAGGCGGCACAGACCTCGGCGTCCGTACGTGCACCGCGCCCGTCTCAGGAGGGGCGGGACCAGCAGCGTCATGGCGTTCGCAGTGCCATACGTCCGCTGGGCCAAGATCAAGCTGGTGGTTCTCGTGGCGTCCAAGACCAGCATGCACGTCAACATGCTGGCCCAAGTGAAGTACGGTCGCCTGGACGGGACACTGCTCCTTCTAACGTGGTTAGGAGTCCGAGCATGTCCAGCTCCTCGCACCGTTCACCTCTGCCGCCCACCACTCCAGCAAAAGCCTTGGCGCGAGCTCAACTGCTCCTAGATTACCCTCCGACGGCGGACAAGACCGACGATTGGAGGGCCACTATCCAGAGCCTCATCGGCTTCGCCAACGGCGACACTGCGCGGCAACCAAGCACCTCGCTGCCGCGGTAGGACTGCCGGACGCGAGCCGATGGCAACAAGACTGAGGGAGGTGCGACTTCCATGCATTCTCCACCACGAAGGCCGAGATCGCCGACTCGCCGGATCCACCCCGACAGCGGCTCCACCGCGTCGTCGGACCCACGAGCTCGTCGCGACCAGCGCCAAGTTCTCCACGAACGGCAACAAGAGGACGCTCGTACCCGCATCGAGCGCCGAAGAGAAGCGCGGCGTCAATCTGACCAGCGCGCTGGGCCCTCTATCGACATGCACGCGCCGGGGGAGCCAGGCGACTTGCCGTACGTGGTAGGTTGCCCCGCGTTCACCCATGAGCTGCGGCAGGTCTAGTGGCCCAGCAAGAAAAACTTCAAACTAGATGTACCAGAGAAGTACGACGGCAAGTCGCATCCGTCAGAGTTCCTCAGCATCTACACCATCGCGGTGCAGGCTACCGGGGGACGGGACGACAAGATCCTTGCCAACTACTTCCCGCTGGTGCTCAAGCCCAATGTCAGGTCCTGGCTCATGCACTTGCCGGACAACTCCATCTCCTCTTGGGCAGATCTATGCCATCAGTTTGTCGGCGCCTTTACAGGCGGCCACAAGCCACATGGCCAAGAGAGCAATCTTCATCTGCTCGCCTAGAAGGAAGGAGAGTCACTACGCAAGTACATTCAGAGATTCAGCCGTGTACAGCACAACATCCCAGACGTCCACCCTGCCGCAATCATCAGCGTGTTCCATCAGAATGTGCGAAACCGCAGGATGAGGGAGGAGATGGCGATGTGTAAGATCAGGGACGTCAGCGAGCTTTACGCCCTGGCCGACAAGTGTGCGCGCGCTGAAGAGGGGAGGAGGCTCCCCGGAGAGAGTACAGGAGCAGGAGGATCCGACAGTGAGGATGCCGCCCCGGCAAGGAAAGGCCGGCGGCGGAACAACAGAAGGAAGAAGGGCAAGGAAGTGCTAGCTGTCGAGCAGACCGGCAACGGAGGTGGCGCCAAGGAAGCTAAAGTTGGTGGCTCCGGCAAGGAGGCCCAGCCTGTGGCGGCCGCCGACAAGCAGGACAGCTCCAGCAAGTAGTATTGCAAGATCCACCGCACCAAGGGTCACGATCTCCAGAGCTGCAAGAAGGTCGAGCAGCTTGTTGAGCTGCAAAAAGCTGAGTACGAGCGACGCGACAAGGAGAAGGCCCAGGAAGGTGCTGGAGGAGCCGGCAAGAAACGCCCCGGCCGGGGAGGACGCCGCGGCAAGGCCAAGCAGCGGCAAGGACACAAACCTCCCCGCGGCTGCGACAAGGATGAAGACGACGACGACGACGAAGACATGGATGATGACGAGGCCGACGAGCAGGAGTTTCAGAAAGCCATAGAGGTCCTGTGCGTTGACGGTGGCGCCTCTCTGCATACTTCGCACCGCCAACTCAAACAGTGGATGCGGGAAGTAAATGCAGCAGAGCCATCCGTAGAGTCATGCAAGCCCCTGAAATGGTCCAGCACGCCTATCATCTTTGATATTGAGGACCACCCTGATCGCGTAACTGCAGTCGGGTGCTTGCCGATGTTGGTTTCTCCAACTATCCGCAACCTCAAGGTCACAAAGATGCTAGTTGACGGCGGGGCCGGCTTGAACCTGATATCCTCCGCGGTCCTCCAGAAACTCCAGATCCCTGACAGCGATGTCGAAGAGACCGGCACATTCCAAGGAATCAACCCGGGAAGGAGCAAGCCGAAGGGAAAGATCACGCTGCCGGTCACATTTGGCAGCGAGCTGAACTTTAGAACTGAGAGGGTCACTTTCGACGTTGCCGACTTTCCATTACCCTACAATGGGATCCTTGGCCGTCCAGCGCTCGCCAAGTTCATGGCAGCCTCTCACTATGCATACAACATGCTCAAGATGCCAGGCCCGATAAGTGTCATTTCTGTCCCTGGCGACAAGAAAGATGCCCTTATCTGTGGCGACAAGATTTACCGGGAGGCAGCAGCCGCAGCCGATCACAAGTCACTTGCCGCTGAAGCTCCTGGGGAGAAGAAGAAGACCAAGTCCGGCAAGAGCTCTGATGCCCACTCCGGCAAGCGCACCTCTTCGGAGTGCTGCGCTACCATCGAGGACGCACCATCGAGCTCCATCGGCAAGTTTAAGAAGACGATGGCAGCTCCACCAGAGACCAAGAAGGTATCTGCCAAGGAGGACGGCACTAGTGGTACCTTCACCATCAGTGCCACTCTCGACCCCAAATAGGAAAGCGCGCTCGTTGCTTTCCTGCGGGCGAACGTCGACGTGTTTGCATGGCAACCGTCTGACATCCCCGGTGTTCCCAGGAAAGTGATTGAGCACCACCTAGCCGTTTGTCCTCATGCGCGGCCCGTCAAGAAGAAAGTCAGGAAGCAAGCAGTGGAGCGCCAAGAGTTTATTGCAGAAGAGATCAAGAAGCTGGAAGCAGCAGGCCTTGTCAGAGGAGTGCTCCATCCCATGTGGTTGGCCAATCCTGTAGTCGTGCGCAAGGCCAACGGGAAATGGAGGCTTTGTATAGACTTCACTGATGTCAATAAAGCTTGTCCCAAAGACCCATTTCCCTTGCCGCGCATTGACCAGATTGTTGACTCCACAGCCGGATGTGATTTGCTTTCATTTCTTGATGCATACTCAGGATACCATCAGATCTTCATGGCAGAAGAAGATGAGGATAAAACCGCATTCATCACCCCATGTGGCACATACTATTTCGTACGGATGCCCTTCGGGTTGAAGAATGATGGGTCAACATTTGCAAGGGTAGTCCACGTCACTTTTAAGCCCCAGATACACAGAAATGTGGAAGCCTACATGGATGATATAGTGGTCAAGAGCAAGGACAAGGCTACTCTGATTCAAGATCTAGATGAAACTTTTGCAAATCTGCGCAAAATCAACCTCAAGCTCAATCCCGAGAAGTGCGTGTTTGGAGTCCCTTCCGGCAAGCTTCCCGGGTTCTTTGTGTCACAGCGGGGGATTGAAGCCAATCTCGACAAGATCAAAGCCATCGAGCAGATTGAAGCTCCAAAGCGCGTCAAGGATGTACGAAGGCTTGCCGGTTGCGTGGCTGCTCTCAGCAGGTTTATCTCTAAGTCTGCAGAGCGCGCCTTGCCGTTTTTCAAAATATTGAAAAAGGCAGGTCCGATGAAATGGACTCCGGAAGCGGAGGCTGCGCTGCAGGACTTGAAGAGGTACCTGTCCTCTACTCCAATACTTGTCGCACCTAAGCCACAAGAGAAGTTGCTGCTGTATCTAGCAGCAACCAATCAAGTGGTTAGTGCTGCGTTAGTAGCGGAGAGGGAGGCGGACGATGAGCCAGCAACCGCAGCAAGTGAGTTCAGCGACAAGCAGGGGGCTTCTCTGACAAGCTCTGGTCCCGACAAAGATGGATCTGCGCAGGTATGCAAGGAGGTGTAGAAGAAAATGGTGCAGCGCTCAGTTTGCTTTGTCAGTTCCCTTCTGCAGGGGGCTAGGTCAAGGTACTCTGGCGTGCAGAAATTGCTTTTCGGCCTTCTCATGGCCTCGAGAAAGCTGCGCCATTACTTCCAGGCACATGAGATAACAGTTGTCACTCGCTTTCCATTGAAGAGGATATTGCAGAATCCAGAAGCAACAGGCAGGATTGTCGAGTGGGCACTGGAACTGTCAAGCTTTGGCCTCAAGTTTGAGAGCGCCTCAACTATACAGAGCAGAGCATTGGCAGAATTCATAGCGGAGTGGACGCCAACACCAGATGAAGAAACTCCAGAAACGAGCATCCCCGTCAAAGAGGCAAGCAAAGAATGGTTGATGTACTTTGATGGTGCCTTCTCGCTGCAAGGCGCCGGTGCTGGCGTGCTTCTTATCGCACCCACCGGAGAGCACCTCAAGTACGCAGTCCAGATGCACTTTCCCAAGGAGCAAGCAACGAACAATACCGCAGAGTATGAGGGTTTGCTTGCCGGCCTCAGAATCGCAGCAGACCTTGGGATCAACAAGCTCATTGTCAGGGGTGACTCGCAGTTGGTCGTCCGCCAAGTAAACAAAAACTATCAGAGTCCGTTGATGGAAGCATATGTTGATGAAGTGAGGAAGCTAGAAGAACACTTTGACGGCCTGCAAATGGAGCATGTTCCACGAGCTCAGAACGATATTGCTGATGGCCTGTCAAAGTGCGCCGCACTAAAGTTACCTGTGGAACCAGGGATCTTTGTGCTCAAGCTGACTCAACCATCCGTAACACCATCGACTGGACAGAGTAAGAAGAGGAAGTTGGTTTCTGGTGACTACTTTCCAGCAGAGCTTCCCGAAGCCGCCGCCAAGAAGGTCCCCAAGATCGACGCCAAGAGTGCTGAGGAGCAGTCTGCTCCGGCGAACCTCTCGGTTTGTTCCGTTGAAGCAGACACTCCCGACAAGTTTTGCTTCGGCAAGCTTGCCGGGGAGCATCACGCTCCGGCCGAACCACAGGTTCTTGCTGTAGAGGCGGATGTTCCCACAACAACAGATATGCCTTTAGTCCTTGTTATCGAGCCGCAAGCTCCAGCATGGGCACAGCAGATTGTCCGTTTTCTTCAGACAGGAGAGCTTCCCGGAGAACAAGAAGAAGCGGAAAGAGTAGCCCGGCAGTCAAGTATGTACAAGTTTGTTGACAACACACTGTACAGAATAAGACTCAACGGTGTGAAATTGAAGTGCATTCGCCGGGAAGATGGACAACAGCTGTTGGCAGAGATACATGGAGGCATATGTGGTCACCACATTGGCGCAAGAGCACTTGCCGGCAAAGCGTTCCGACAAGGTTTCTTCTGGCCGACAGCCCTCTAGGATGCGACTGCACAAGTAACCAAGTGTGAAGCGTGCCAGTTCCATTCCAAACAGATACACCAACCAGCTCAAGCTCTCCAGACGATCCCTTTATCCTGGCCATTTTCGGTCTGGGGGCTCGACATCCTCGGCCCCTTTCCCCGAGCTGTCGGGGGCTTTGAGTTCTTGTACGTCGCCATCGACAAGTTCACAAAGTGGCCGGAAGTGGAACCAGTGAGGAAGGTGACAGCACAGTCAGCAGTCAAGTTCTTCAGGTCGATTGTTTGCCGTTTCGGGATCCCTAACAGGATCATCACCGACAACGGCACGCAATTTACGAGCCGCACCTTCATGCAGTACGTCCAAGATCTTGGCGCCAAGGTCTGCTTCGCTTCTGTTGCTCATCCGAGAAGCAACGGTCAAGCGGAGAGGGCAAATGCTGAAGTGCTGCGAGGCCTCAAGACCAGAACTTTCGACAGGCTGCACAAGTGCGGAAGAAACTGGATCGAGGAGCTGCCGGTGGTTCTTTGGTCGATCAGGACGACGCCAAATCGAGCCACTGGCCAGACACCTTTCGCTCTAGTCTACGGAGCAGAGGCAGTTCTCCCCATGGAACTCGTTTACGGGTTGCCTCGAGTGCTCGCTTATGATGAGCTCGAGCAAGAGCAGATGCGGCAAGATGACGCGTTGCTCCTTGAGGAAGACCGTCTTCAGGCTGCTGTGCGAGTCGCTCGCTACCAGCAAGCTTTGCGTCGCTACCATAGCCACAAAGTTAAAGCCAGAAGCTTCGAGGAAGGCGACCTTGTTCTTCGGCGTGTTCAGTCCGCCAAGAATTCCAACAAGTTGACGCCAAAGTGGGAAGGCCCTTATCGGGTGAAACGAGTCACTAGGCCCGGCGCTGTCCGCCTTGAGACCGAAGATGGCATTCCGGTGAGCAACTCCTGGAACATTGAACATCTTCGTAAGTTTTACCCGTAGGGCGCGGTTGCCGGAAGCTTTTCCGGCAACCACCTTTTGTACAAGTCTTGCCGCTGTTGCATGTAATCCTTTGTACAAAGCCGGGCGCAGACCCTGTGCACAAGTAAAGTTCATGTGCCCCGCACATCTTGTCAATTTCATGCTGTAATACTTTTTGCATATGTTATCTAACACTTTGTGCAGCACCAGACCCCGGTAAGCAATGACGAGCCGTAAGGCTCCATATCATTACTTTCTTTTTCTGTCACTTTCTCAAAAGAAGGAAGGTTCCCTCGCCCACAAGGTTTGCCGGGGGGGAAGGAGAAGATAATGGTGTGGACCGGGCCGTTCAAGAGAGTTTCTCCTCGCCGGGAAGCAGACGACAGAAAAGCTAAGTTGCTAAAGTTTGAGCAATCAGTTTTTAAGTTTTTGAGTTATTTTCCTTGAACGACCGTGCTTTGTATGGAAAACCTATGCGCGGAGGAACCAACTCGTAGCTAGTTGCGCCCTTACTTTGTTTTGAGTCCGCTCAACAACTTAAGTGAGCTGCGACTAGTTGCGACAAGGTTGCTTGTCGGTAGCGACCCCGCCAGCAGGCTGCTGAAGTTCCGCACTCGGCGCTCGCGGCAAGGGTGCCTGCGCCGGCAAGTTTCCCTAGAAAGCGTAGGGCAGAAACATACAAAGCCAAGAGTCGAGTAAAGGAAGTAACACAGCAATTTTTTACCTAAGATAGAGTTATATTACAAAAATAACTTGTCGCGCCTCTAATAAAGTGTTCCCATGACATGACTGGCAGCGGCAAGAAAAGAAGAAAACGGACAGCCTAATCTATGCGACCGCCGTCAACCCTTTTGACCTCGTTCACCCTGTCCACAATGGGTGCGACGAGGGCCTTGAGTGCGTCAAGATCAGCGTCCGCCGGCAGCCTCTTGAGGACGTTGGTGAGGTTGAGGCCTGGGTTGCGGAAGGCCACCTTCACCAGCACCTTCTCCAGAACTTCGGCACAAATCGTGCGCGACTCGTCGGCCAGCTGCTTTGGGATCCGTTCCCGGAGTTGCTGGAGGGCCGTCACCACGCCTTTGAAGAACAGAGTGAGCTTGGCGCTAGGTTGGAGGTTCTCGTCGGAGGAGTACCCGAGGCCCTCCACCCCCAATTGCACCAGCTCCTCTTCGGTGACTGCAGCAATGTTCACGAGGCCCTCCGTCCAGAGCTCCACAGTATTTCTAAGGAAATTCTGGGTTTCGGCGGCCCTCGCCAGCAGCGCCTCGTTGGCCTTGATATCCTTCTTCAAGTCCGCCTCCCATTTCTTGGTGCCGTCCAACGTCTCCGTCAAGGTGGCCAGCTTCAGCTTCAGATAGGCGTTGGAATCCTTGGCGGCGCTCAGCTCTTTGCCCTTCTCGGCGAGTTGGCCCTGCAGCTCACCGTGGGCAAGGGCGTCCTTCTCGCGCTCCAGCTTGAACGCGGCAAGCTCTTTGCCACCCACCTTCAGATCAGCCTCCAGCTGCGCCACCTTTACCTCCAATTCCTTCTTGGCGGTCTCGGCAGCCGCAGCCGCACCCTTTGCTTCTTGGAGCGTCCCGCCAAGTGCTTGTTCGCGCGCGGCAAGCTCCTCCTCGTGGTTGTCGAGGCTCACTTTCCGTTGAGCCAGCTCGCCTTCTTGCGCATATAGCTTCTCGCCGGTGAGCCGCTGCTGCTCTTCAGCTTCGGCCTTCTCGAGGAGGAAGGCCTTCCGCTCCTCAGCAAGCTGCTCCCGCTCCTCCGCCAAGGCCCAGAGAGCTTCCTGGCGAAGACCCCGGAGCTCCTCTGCGCGCTTCTCTATATCCATGCTCGCCTTCGCGATGAGCGCTTCCCGGGACTCCAACTTGGCTTGGCGGGCGCGATAGAGCGCCAGCAGCCTCCGTAGCAGCCGCTCCTCCTCAGGCTCGTCGCTGCTGCTTCCCGGCGCGTCGATGATCGACAACCCGGCGGAGGCAAGCACCTCCCCATCCAGAGCTTCTCCTTCCACCGGCGCCCTGGAGCTTGACGCCCAGGGGAGCTTGATGAGGATGCCCTCGCCGGCCTTCAGATAGGCGCCGGGCTGGGACTCCTCGGAGCCTGGCACTGCGGCAGCGGCGGAGGGATCGGCGGTCGGTGCAGAGCCCGGCGCTCCTGCGGCCTCAGGGCCGTCAGTGCGATCGCCAGATCCCTCGCCAGCTTCTTCGGCGGCAGCCTTGGCGGCCTCTTCGCCGATGGGCACATCAGCACCGGCTCCTTCTTCGGTGGCCGCGGCATCATCAGTATTGCCGCGTGTGTTCTCCTCGCCGCCCGCCTCGGTCTCCATCGGATCCGCGGAGGGTGGATCTGACGACCGGAGAAGAAGGAGAAATCAAACAAGCACTCGAGAAGAAAAATCAGTAGAAGAACTCAAGGAAAGTTTCGGGCAAGAAGGACTACCTATGCTGGGATCCGCTGTCATGGGCTCCACCACCGGGAGATCGTTGGCGGCGTCCCTTGCCAGAGACTCCTCCCTTGCCGGAGATTTCTCCCTTGCCGGAGAACTCTTCCTTGCCGGGGAGTCCGCCCTCGGCGGCGTAGTCGAAGCAGACGACGAGTCGGAGGTGATCACCACGCCCTCCTGACGAAGCTGTTCTGCTCCTGCACAAACGAACCAGCGATCAGATGTCAACAAAGGAAAAGAGCGACCGCGCGCGCCCAGAAGCAGAAAGTAAACCATGTACTTACGCTGGGGGCTGCGCTGGGGGCTGCTCTACGGAGTAGTGGCCGGGTCCGGCAAGGTGGTCTCGGGTGCGCCTCCTGCCGTCGCAGTGGGCTCGTCCTCGATGATAACCACCGGAGCCTTGGCCCTCTTCGCCGCCCTCTGGGCCAGAGTCCTGAAAAGGGAGAGACCAGGGTGGATCAGATCAGATGCAAGACAAGAATAGCAAGTTGAAGAACTACAAGAACAACAAGGGAATCTTACTCTTCTCCTTCCTCCTCGTCGGAGCTGAGCGCGGAGAGGTCGAAGTTCGGCCCACCTCCGGCGCGACGAGGTGGAGGGGTGGGATCCCTTGGCCGCTTGGCGGGGACTGCGGTGCTAGCCCGAGACGACCCCGCTCTAGTTGCCACCGTGGCGGGAGACGCTCCTGCGGCAACCGTACTTGCCGCGGCGGAGCGCGTCGCGCGGTGCTGCGGCTATTGGCCCACTTGCCGCCCTGCTGCGTCCCCGGCCCTGCGGAGGCACCTTCTTGGCTGCACTGGGGGCTGCGCTGCGGGCCCTGCTCGCGGCAAGCTCCTCAGAGATGGCGGGCCGCTCGCACCCTCGGCGGGCTCGCTCGACTCGGCGTCAGGCGCGGCAAGCTCTTCTTCGTCTTCAGGCCACTCCCGTTCGGTAAGGCTCGTCGCCGATGCCGCGTCCGCTTCCTCCACTGTGAACCCGAATTCACCCGCGGCTGCGGCTGCCGCCGCCTCTTCCGCCCTGGTGGCGATGCGTTCCATCTCTTGATCGGTGGTGTCACGGGTGAGGAGCTTCTTTTCGTCAGCATTGACCGCCGTTTCCACTAGGCCGTCGAAGAACTGCTGCACGACGTCGTCGGCAGGTCCTTGCCAAGTTGGAACGACCCCGTGCGAATCGCACAATGGCATCATTGCGCAGATGCGGTCGCGCGAGGAGTTGTTGCACAGAGGAACGACGCCTGCCAGCAACCTGAACCACTCGGGATGCTATGGGTCGTGCTTGAATATCTCCTTGAGTATCCCGTCCAACTCTAGGATGGTGAAATTGAAGTTGAGGCCCGGGCACAACCTCATGATATCTGCCGGGCCTCCGAATTCCCAGGCGGGTCTCCCCCTCGCCTGCAGAGGGGCGATGCGGCGGCGAAGGAAATCTGCGCCGACAGCGCCTACAGTCAGCCCGGCAAGCCTGAGACGCAAGATCCGCGTGGTGGCGATCTTCAGCTTGTCGTCGTCCACGGATAGGGCGCTCCAATCATTGCCATGCACTGCTGGGGTTTGGCGCAGGGCGGTGAACGGCTGCGGGTTCTCCTCTACAACCCAGCACCAATCTGCTCTCCACTCATCCCACTTGCTGCGGAGCTCCCCCTCCAGATAGGTCTCCTTCTTGCCGGCTCGCGAGATCCAGGCGATCCCACCGGCAAGAGTTTCCCCTCTCTCGACACGAGGCATAAAGAAGTGGCGGAAGAGGGCTACGTTGGGGTGGACTCCGACAAAATTTTCGCATAGATAGGCGAAAACTGCCATGGTGAGAACGGCGTTGGGCGTGAAATCAAGGAGGTGGAACCCGTAGGTGTTCATGATGTCGCAGAAGAAATCAGAGAAGGGCGGGCAGAGCCCACAGTAGAAGAACAAGGCACAGAAAGGGTACCCGCCAGCTGGAGCTTCTTGCGAGGCAACGGCGGAGAGTACCTTCGTGCGCAGATGCGCCCGCGTCTCCGGCTACCAGAAGAGATAGTACCACTCCCTCAGCTCCTTTGCGGAGAGCTCGGGGGGAAAGTGGCCCGCTCCTTCCGCAGCGCCTCAAGCTGCTGCGCTTCGGTCGACTTCACAGCTTTCGCGGCCGCAGTCTTCGCGGCCTTCCCCTTCCCGGCCTTCGGAGCCATGGCGGAGGCGGTGGGGGAGATTGACGGCGCTGGTGGTGGCGGCGGTGACGGGGGCAGAGCGCTGCTCTCTTTCGACTTTGGAAGCGGAGGGGGGCGGCGGAGATTTCTGAGATTGCAGCAGCAGATGGCGAAGGTGGGGGAACTGCCCCTGTTTCCCCTGCTTATAAAGAGGAGGAGGTGAACGTTGCGCTTTCTCCGAATAAAGAACCACCCACGATCTCTTCCACGACGCCGCGATCGACGCGTGCTGTTACAGGGGGCGCGGTGGATACGGAGTTAGATTCGGCATAACCCAGGCTCGCGCGTGCCCGTGCCCTGTTTTGGGCCTGGCCCAACAGCGCTCGGCATCGTGTGTGGCCCAGGCCCGGGGGCTCCTGTCGGTGTACTAGAGTAGGGGTACCCTAGTATCCCGAACTTGTGCACGGGCAGTTGCAGCGCCCCGCGGCAAGGCTTGCCGGGCGACCGCCGGGGTCCTCCGCTGGTTCCTTTGGAGCCATTCAAGAACAAAGTATTCAAGATGAGAAGACAAGGCCCCGGCAAGAGGAGCTTGCCGGGAAGAGACAAGGCCCCGGCAAGAGGAGCTTGCCGGGAAGAGACAAGGCCCCGGCAAGAGGAGCTTGCCGGGAAGGCCAACCTCGGCACCTCAAGAAACTTGCCGCGACACACCGCGCGTCCCGGCAAGGTCCGGCGAGCGACAAGCTTCCGGACGCGACAAGACGACGACCCCGACAAGGTACTTGCCGGGGGCCAACTGCCACTCTATACCCGCGCTCCAGCGCATCCACCCGCGTGTCGCCCTGAGGCTTTCTCAGGGGCGCGTGGCGGGAGCCTGTGCAGCCATGGGGACGCGGTGGCAAGCGGAGATGAAGGGGAGGCCATCATGGCAAACGGTGGCGCTCCTAACGGTCACTTTTTGCACTGTTTAGGCGTCTCAGACAGGCATTCAATGTCCTTGTCCCCTGCCGTCAGAGTTAGGTAGGATACACTGTGCCCACAGTAGCGGTAGCTATACCTACCGCATTATTTTTCCATTTTTTACCTCTCTAGTCTACGTTGCCACCTGTCGGTGACCCCTTGAGCGTATAAAAGGAGGCCCGTGCGCAACATAGAAGGGGTTCGGCTCATTCGAAACACCAAGAACACTCTCACGCTCGGTCTGGTAGCGTTCATCGCTCCTGAGCAAGAACTCAATACAATCAAGCAAGCAGGAGTAGGGTTTTACGCATCCGTGCGGCCCGAACCTGGGTAAACTGCTCGTGTGCTTCGCCTCGATCCGCTCTTCGTGCGACCTCCGCCCTCACCGAATCGAAAGGGACTCGGCCCGCCGGTCCGATAGGTGTTCGTGGATCAGCCCCCCGACACTTCGCGGGAGGATTAGAAGCCAGACGAGGAGACGACAAGGGAACATAGCACGCCCTGATGTCTTGTGGGTCCCTCGTGGCTCCATCTGACCTAATTCCAGCGCTATAAATTCCCAAATATTCCAAAACCAACAGAGGAAGCCCCGAAAAAATTCTTCCTCGCCACAAGCCTTTGTTCTTCCGCGATCCCATCAACAGGCCTTTTTGATGATCTGTCGGAAGGGGAATTAAGCTAACTTGGAAACCTCGGGATCTCGGGTACAAGGGCATGTGAAAGTGCAACTATCCCTAGGTGGTTTTGGTAATTCATAACAACATATAGCTCATTGAGCTAATGCTATTCCAAGACTATTATTTCAGGAAAGCTCAATGAATGGCATGGCATGGATGATGAAAGTGGATCCCTCAAAATACTAAGGACAAAGGATTGGCTCAAGCTCAAAAGCTCAAGACTCTTCATTTTATATTTTAGTGATCTAAGATCACATTGAGTATATAGGAAAATCCAATACTATCAAGGAGGGATGAGGTGTTGCTTAATGAGCCTCTTGCTTCATGTGCTTAGTGATATGCTCCAAAACCCTCAGCTACTTTCTCATATCCACAAATGACCTAAACCCTAAGCTAAAATCGGTCACACCGATTCTTCCTACCCGGCGCCACCAATTTCAAATGTCATAGCCACTGTCACAAACCCTAGGCAAATCGGTCCTACCAATAGGGATCTTGGTCTCACCGAGATGGGATTGTAATCTCTCTATTTCCCTTCGTAACGTTTCGGTCTAACCGAAGTGAGCGATCGGTCCCATCAATATTGCAATGTAAACTCTCTGTTTCCCTTTTGTAACATTTCGGTCTCACCGAAAAGAGCAAATCGGTCCCACCGAGTTTACCTGACCAACTCTCTGGAAAGCTTTTTACCAAAATCGGTCTCACCGAGTTTGTGTAATCGGTCTTACCGAGATTACGTTATGCCCTAACCCTAACCGAATCGGTCTCACCGAGTTGCATGTCAGTCCCGCCGAAAATCACTAACGGTCACTAGGTTTACTAAATTGGTCCGACCGAGTCTGTTGAATCGGTCCCACCGAGTTTGGTAAATTGTGTGTAACGGTTAGATTTTGTGTGGAGGCTATATATACCCCTCCACCTCCTCTTCATTCATGGAGAGAGCCATCAGACTAAACCTACACTTCCAACTTACCATTTCTGAGAGAGAACCACCTACTCATGTGTTGAGGTCAAGATATTCCATTCCTACCATATGAATCTTGATCTCTAGCCTTCCCCAAGTTGCTTTCCACTCAAATCCTCTTTCCACCAGATCCAAATCCTATGAGAGACAGTTGAGTGTTGGGGAGACTATCATTTGAAGCACAAGAGCAAGGAGTTCATCATCAACGCACCATTTGTTACTTCTTGGAGAGTGGTGTCTCCTAGATTGGCTAGGTGTCACTTGGGAGCCTCTGACAAGATTGTGGAGTTGAACCAAGGAGTTTGTAAGGGCAAGGAGATCGCCTACTTCGTGAAGATCTACCGCTATTGAGGCAAGTCTTCGTGGGCGACGGCCATGGTGGGATAGACAAGGTTGCTTCGTCGTGGACCCTTTGTGGGTGGAGCCCTCCGTGGACTCGCGCAACCGTTACCCTTCGTGGGTTGAAGTCTCCATCAACGTGGATGTACGATAGCACCACCTATCAGAACCATGCCAAAAACATCCGTGTCTCCAATTGCGTTTGAATCCTCCAAACCGTTCCCTTTACTTTCTTGCAAGTTGCATGCTTTAATTTCCGCTGCCCATATACTCTTTGCATGCTTGCTTGATTTGTGTGATGATTGCTTGACTTGTCCTAAGATAGCTAAAATCTGCCAAACTCTAAAATTGGGAAAAGGTTAAGTTTTTAATTGGTCAAGTAGTCTAATCACCCCCCCTCTAGACATACTTCAAGGTCCTACAAGTGGTATCAGAGCTTTGGTCTCCATTTGCTTTGATTTCGATAGCTTTGGTGGTCATAGCCTTGGTTTCACAACCTAGGAGAGTATGGCGTCTAGTGAGGGAAATTATCACCGTAGAGGTCCTTACTTTGATGGTTCTAATTTTGCTAGTTGGAAGCATAAGATGAAAATGCATATTCTCGGACATAACCCCGCCGTTTGGGCAATTATTTGTATTGGCTTGCAAGGTGAATTCTTTGATGGGAGAGAGCCAAACCATGAAGCTAATGCGGAAGAATTGAAGATGCTGCAATACAACGCTCAAGCTTGTGATATCATCTTCAATGGATTGTGCCCCGAAGAATTCAACAAAATCAGTCGTCTTGAGAATGCAAAGGAAATTTGGGATACTTTGATTGATATGCACGAAGGTACCGAATCCGTCCAGGAATCCAAGTTGGATGTGCTCCAAAGTCAGCTTGATAAGTTCAAAATGAAGGATGGTGAAGGTGTCGCTGAAATGTACTCTAGGCTTGCACTTATCACAAATGAGATTGCCGGCTTAGGGAGTGAAGAGATGACTGACAGATTCATCATCAAGAAGATCCTAAGAGCATTGGATGGAAAGTATGATACCGTGTGCACATTGATCCAAATGATGCCAAACTACAAAGATCTCAAGCCAACGGAAGTCATTGGAAGAATTGTTGCTCATGAGATGTCACTCAAGGATAAGGAGGAACTTCACAACAAGTCAAGTGGTGCTTAAAAATCCTCAAGTGAAGCCCCCACATCATCAAGTGAGAAACAAACCCTCAATGAAGAATTGAGCTTAATGGTGAAGAACTTCAACAAATTCTACAAGAGTAGAAGCAAAGAAAGAAGCTCCAAGTCAAGGTCTTACAAAGACAAAAGATCTTCTAGTCGAGAGCGTAATTACTACAATTGTGGGAGACCCAGACACTATTCCAATGAGTGTACGGCACCCTACAAAGGAAGAGAAGATTCTCCAAAAAGAAGAAGCAAAAGAGAAGAATCACCACCAAGAGAGAGGAGGAGTAGAGATGATCGTTATGAACGAAGACCCTCACGGAGAAGCAAGGATTTGGAAAGGAAGGACAAGTCATCAAGGAGCTACACAAAACGAAGACATCAAGCTCATGTTGGTGAATGGGTATCTGGCTCCGACTCCGACAATCACTCCGAGAGAAGCTATCACTCCGACTCCGAACATACTCAAGATGAAGGTGTTGCCGGTCTAGCACTTGTGTCAACCAACTCCTACGACATATTTGATTCACCAAATGAAGGAATTGGAAGATGCTTCATGGCCAAAGGTCCAAAGGTAACACATCCTAAGTATGTTGATTTCAATAGTGATGAAGATGACTTGCTTGTGGATGATGATTTACTTGCTGACAACTCTAGTGATGAATACTATGAAGAAACGTCAATTAATCATGCTAATCAAGATAAAACGAATGACAATGATAAGGAGAAGATTGAGCTTCTAACTAAAGAACTAAACACTCTTAAGTTGGCTCATGAAACTATCTTCGAAGATCATCGAGAACTTTTAAGGGCTCATGAGAAGTTACGCTTTGAAAAGCTCAATCTTGAGCAAGAGCATGAGTTCTTAAAAGCAATCAATGATGATCTCCGTAAGAAAAGTTCTTCTTACATTGCCAAGCGTTTACTCCTATCTACTTACATGCCTCAAGTCAAGTCTAGTAACAAGTACAAGAAAGATACTTCCTCTAGTAGTAACAATAATAATGTCAATATTGTTGCTTCTAGTAGTTCTCTTGATTCCACTAATGATTCTCTTAGCCAAGTTACACTTGAGCAAGAAAATAGCTTATTGAAGGGAATTATAGAGAAAGGTGTTTACAAGAGCCTTGCGGGGAGTAAGCAATTCGAGGAAATTGTACGCAAGCAAGGAAGACACCGGAAGAATCAAGGTGTTGGTTTTGAACGAAAGTTCAATGCCAATGGAGTTGAGTGGGAAGAAGATCAATACCCCAAGACGAAGTTTGTTCCTCAACAAGAGAAGTATGATCCTACTTCCTTCAAAGGAACACAAGCACAAGATGATCTTCCACCACAAGACCACAAGAACAAAGGCAAGGACAAGCTTCAAGAAGAGATTGATGCATTTGAAGAAGCACCTAAGGCCTCGTTCAAGTGGGTTCCCAAGACTACGTCAAGTTCTACTTCATCAAGTACAACTACAACTCCAAGGATTCCCATCAAGATGATGTGGATCCCGAAGAAGAAGAACTAGAGAGTTCTTGAGGGTGACTCCGCCAAGATTCTTCACTCATATCATTATGGCAAGGACAAGTGCAATCAACTTCCACATCTTGCACTAGTTCAAGGAGTCGCAAACCCTCATGTTGGTAAGGCAAGGGACAAGGTAACCTAATGATTTCATGGACATTATCTTGTGTGTGCATCACTCTATGTTTATGGATATTCTTCTTTGTTCCTTGTGGGACTAACCCATGTAGGCAAGTTGAAAGTGCAACTCACTCCAACGGATTGCTCCAAATGATCTACATCAACATTGAGCATCCACATCTTCAACACCTACATGAAGTCATCATCGACAAAACCCAAGGTTAGTTCATCCCTCTAAGGGGGGATCTCACATCTAGGGGGAGCTTAACTCTAAGAATTGAGTCAAAGCAACTCTAATGGTGTGAACACATCAATGCATTATGTAAAAGTGGTAACCCCACTTGAGCTTAAATGATGAGTATGACCTATGATCAAATGTTTATCATTTGACTCCTAAGTCAATATACTCATATATAGATGACCTAGTCATCGCCAATTGTTTGATAGATGCTAGAATTGGTTGTGCATGTTTTGCCACATATTTCATTTGCCATCTTATTGTGTGAGCATGTTGGTGCATATTTTACTCATTCAAGGACATCCACTTGTTGTTTTGATTTATTTGACTCTTTTTCTTTTTGCCAAGTGGATGGACAAGAATGCCTAAGAACCTTCTCTAGCTATCTATGCTTTTCTTGTCTCAAACTCTATTCATGCTACATCACAAAATTTGATCGAGTCAGATTCGAACCACTCTGTGTGAGGAGCACTCGGAGTCCCCGATTCGTCATAGACTTAAACTTCCAAAACTTCTTTGTGATTCTCGGTCTGACCGATTCCTCCATTTCGGTCCTACCGAGATCACTAAGTCGATCTAGGTTTTCAATCTTGGTGCAACCGATTTGAACTTTTCGGTCACACCGAGTTGCTGTAACTGAACACAGTTATGCATCTCGGTGCCACCGAGTTGTTCCACTCGGTCACACCGACAGGGTCGGGCTATATATAGTCACGGGCAAAAATTTGGAAATTCCTCCGAACCCCTTTGCCCGCGCAATAGCTCGCTCTTCCTCCAAGGTCTCCGGATCGTCTCCTCGTCGCCAGCCGCCTCCTATCGCTGGTCTCCGCCGCCGTCAACGGAATTCAACCCCGCCATTACCGCCGTAGCGAGTTCATCGCCGAGCTAGGGTATGGACTTGATCACGGTGCTATCCTCGTCTGATTCCTAGCACATTGTGTTCTTACTGATTCTTGCCACGACTGAAACACTCCTAACAAGTCAATGCAATCCATAGATTAGATGAGATTTGAAAATTTAGGGTTAGGTTTCCGCCGAAACCATCTCAGACCCACCGAGTTGAAAAACTCGGTCCCACCGATTTGGCTTATGCCATTGCACTAGTAACTCTCGGTCTGATCGAGAATTGCTAATCGGTGAGACCGATTTTAGGACTTTGTGAAACCCTAGAAGTCTTGGTGCCACCGAACTGTGACTCGGTCCAACCGAGTTCATCAGTTTAGGTTCCAAAACTGCTTCGGTATCACCGAGTTTGAAAATCGGTTGATCCGAAATGCTTTCTGTGGAAAACTAAAACTGAATTTTGAATCATTCTTTTGCAAAAATCTCAGCATTTTGTGATGCTCATCTACTCTATCTCATCTATAACTCTTCACAGGGTCAGCAGTCAGTGTTTGCAGCATGTCAGACCAGAGTGACAGTCAAAACAGGTCAGAAGAGCAGATTGACATGAGTCAGGGCACTAGTCCCTCCAGCACTTCAGATGAAGGTAGCAGGAGCACTCCTAGCAACCTGCCTAAGGCTGCTACCAGGCAAAGGAAGAAGAGAACTTCAGACTCTGAAGATGAGGATTATAGAGCTGAAGAGGATGAGGCTACTTCCAAGAAAGTAGTACTCAAAAAGGACTATGGCTCAACAAAGCATACAAAGCCAGGCATGAATATTAAAAGGCCTGCAGGAAGACAACCAATGTCCAAAGCCAGAGTCTCAACTCAAATTCCTTTGGAATCCCAATCCAAAGAACCTGCTGCTGAAGGAAAGAAAAGGAAGGAAAGGGTCAAAAAGACCATGGCCAGAGTTGTTGGTCAACCTTCCATGATGGAAGAGGAAGAAGAGGTTGTTGCACCAGCACCCAAGGCACCAAAGCTTATGGGTGATGCTATTAGATCAGGGGCTGCAACATCTAAGCTCAAGGAAGCACCCAAAGCTTCCCCCAAGGCCAAGCTTGCAACAAAAAGGAATACCAGGAGTATTCCAGCTGCTGAGAAGAACAAGTCCCAGTGCCTAATGTTGCTGATGAGGAAGATGAAGAAGGACAAGTTCTGAGGAAGCTCAAACCCAAGATACCAGACCACAATGATGCCCATCCTGTGGCTGAGGACATGAACATCAGAAAAGATTCAGGGTTGAGGCTATGGAGGATGGCAGATCCATATGCCACAAGGAGAAGAATTGTTGTTGATTACAGGTTCCATACAAAGGAACAGCAGGACTTCTATGAGACAATTTTGTTGGATAAGAAGCCCATAGTTTGTGATATTAGGTGGGTCGACTGGACCTATATTAAGGAAAATGAAGAGCACTATCCTGGAGTGCAAGACAGTTTTGTTGCTTGTGGAGTTGCAGAATTTGTTGGGCAAAAGCTCACAAACTGGAATGATGAACTTATCATGCAATTCTACTCCAGAGTACACTTCTATCCAGATGGGAGGATAGTTTGGATGTCTGAAGGTACAAGGTACCAGTCAACTGTTGAGGAGTGGGCAAAACTGATAAATGCCCCAAAGGAAAATGATGATGACCTGGATGTATATACCAAGAAGAAAATGGGACACAATACCATGGCACATATGTACAAGGAGATCCCAGACAAAGCTCTAGAGACTTTCTCTTTTGGATCAGTCCACTTTCTTCTGTCAGGGCTGCCTACAATCAACTGGATCCTAAGGCACACTATGTTACCTAAGTTAGGTGACCACAACATGATCAGAGGGCATGCAATCAACATGTTGCATTTGTTTGATGTGCCTCAGAAATTCAAAGTCATGAGCCTCATGGTTGAAACCATTAAGAGGACTGCAGCAGATCAGAAGAGGAGTTGTGGATATGCCCCTCAGATTCAGGAGTTGATTAACTCAAAGATGGGCACAGGCAAATATCTATTGGATAGGGAACATTTTCCTCTCTATCCAGACTTTGAAGACAATCAGGTTGTCATGAATGAGAATGATCCATCATCAGTTCAAGATCAAGATAAGAAGGAGAAGGCTGCCAAGATGCCAACTCAAAAGGAGGCATCTGAGTATTTCTTGAAGAGCAAGTAGGAGCAGCTTGGTTACTTGATAGCATCATCTTTGAGGATTGAGAAGGGATTGGCCACCCTCACTCAAAATCAGGAGAGCTTGGAAAGAATCATGAAACAAAAATTCTATGATCTAGATGTCAAAATAACTGAGATTCAGTCAGTTGTGGAGTAGCTCCAGGATGACATGCAGGAGAGGAAGGGCAAGACTACCACAAATGTCTTTGCCAGAGTGCCTAGAGCTCAGAGGTCAGCTGCAGTGCCCGTGCCAGACACCAGAGCCACATCATCTACACCAGCTACAGCTCCTACAGCTCCAGTGCAACCAACTCCAGCACCAACTCCTCCAGCTCCCTCTACATCAACTGAAGCCTTCGTCCAAGGAGCCATCTCTACACCACTACCCGAAGATCAAGCCTAAGAGTCGATCTAGCACTATGCATTTTCTATGAACTTTTTGGTAACTTGTTGCCAAAGGGGGAGAAAAATGTATAGATCATAGGCTTCGAGAGAGAGAGTGTTGATTTTGTTCTCTCTTGCTTTGGTGGTTCAACCTTGTTTGCTTTTGATTGCTTGAGATACTATGCTATTCTTGTGAGACATTGATGATCATGTGTTTGATCATAAGCTACACTTATGCATGTTTTATTATATTATCTTATCTATCCTATGTGATCATTCACCTTGCTTGGTGATGAGTGCATGTGTTCAATCTTTATCATTTTGAGTGCTCCACCAAGATGTATGTGACATGGAAGAGTAACCCATGAGCCTAATTCCTTGTGCATTTGCGGTCCAAAGCAAATCTTAAACTATGGACAAATTTAGGGGGAGCTCTTGCTTATCACATACTTCTCAAAGCGACGATGTTTTTCAATCTTATTATCATTTGTCGAAGCTTTGATCTATATGTTGTCATCAATTACCAAAAAGAGGGAGATTGAAAGTGCAACTATCCCTAGGTGGTTTTGGTAATTCATAACAACATATAGCTCATTGAGCTAATGTTATTCCAAGACTATTATTTCAGGAAAGCTCAATGAATGGCATGGCATGGATGATGAAAGTGGATCCCTCAAAATACTAAGGACAAAGGATTGGCTCAAGCTCAAAAGCTCAAGACTCTTCATTTTATATTTTAGTGATCCAAGATCACATTGAGTCTATAGGAAAAGCCAATACTATCAAGGAGGGATGAGGTGTTGCTTAATGAGCCTCTTGCTTCATGTGCTTAGTGATATGCTCCAAAACCATCAGCTACTTTCTCACATCCACAAATGACCTAAACCCTAAGCTAAAATCGGTCACACCGATTCTTCCTACCCGGCGCCACCAATTTCAAATGTCATAGCCACTGCCACAAACCCTAGGCAAATCGGTCCTACCGATAGGGATCTCGGTCTCACCGAGATGGGATTGTAATCTCTCTGTTTCCCTTCGTAAGGTTTCGGTCTAACCAATGTGAGCGATCGGTCCCACCGAGATTGCAATGTAAACTCTTTGTTTCCCTTTTGTAACATTTCGGTTTCACTGAAAAGAGCAAATCGGTCCCACCGAGTTTACCTGACCAACTCTCTGGAAAGCTTTTTACCAAAATCGGTCTCACCGAGTTTGTGTAATCGGTCTTACCGAGATTACGTTATGCCCTAACCCTAACCGAATCGGTCTCACCGAGTTGCATGTCAGTCCCACCGAAAATCACTAACGGTCACTAGGTTTACTAAATCGGTCCGACCGAGTCTGTTGAATCGGTCCCACCAAGTTTGGTAAATTGTGTGTAACGGTTAGATTTTGTGTGGAGGCTATATATACCCCTCCACCTCCTCTTCATTCATGGAGAGAGCCATCAGACTAAACCTACACTTCCAACTTACCATTTCTGAGAGAGAACCACCTACTCATGTGTTGAGGTCAAGATATTCCATTCCTACCATATGAATCTTGATCTCTAGCCTTCCCCAAGTTGCTTTCCACTCAAATCCTCTTTCCACCAGATCCAAATCTTATGAGAGAGAGTTGAGTGTTGGGGAGACTATCATTTGAAGCACAAGAGCAAGGAGTTCATCATCAACGCACCATTTGTTACTTCTTGGAGAGTGGTGTCTCCTAAATTGGCTAGGTGTCACTTGGGAGCCTCCGACAAGATTGTGGAGTTGAACCAAGGAGTTTGTAAGGGCAAGGAGATCGCCTACTTCGTGAAGATCTACCACTAGTGAGGCAAGTCCTTCGTGGGTGACGGCCATGGTGGGATAGACAAGGTTGCTTCTTCGTGGACCCTTCGTGGGTGGAGCCCTCCGTGGACTCGCGCAACCGTTACCCTTCGTGGGTTGAAGTCTCAATCAACGTGGATGTACGATAGCACCACCTATCGGAACCACGCCAAAAACATCCGTGTCTCCAATTGCGTTTGAATCCACCAAACCCTTCCCTTTACTTTCTTGCAAGTTGCATGCTTTAATTTCCGCTGCCCATATCCTCTTTGCATGCTTGCTTGATTTGTGTGATGATTGCTTGACTTGTCCTAAGATAGCTAAAATCTGCCAAACTCTAAAATTGGGAAAAGGTTAAGTTTTTAATTGGTCAAGTAGTCTAATCACCCCCCCCCCTCTAGACATACTTCAAGGTCCTACAGCATGCCCTTTATAAAAAAAGGAACCCAATATCCCCCACCATGGATAAGATTTCGAGCATATAGTTGGAATGGTCGACTACTAAGGGATACACAATAATTTATAAGCTTTGGATTTGAGCGAGAGCTGGTAGCAGAAGAACTCACCTCATCGAGTCAAACATTGGTCTGAGATGGAGCTGTCATCCTCGGCTTCGAAAGCAAGTTCAGGGGCTACTGACAGTGTCCTGGACTAAGGGGTACTAACCTAGACAACCCACGATCCATGGACCAAGCTTACGAGCCACTAGTCACAAGGAAGGACTCCAAAAGCTATGAACCTCGGCGTGATCAAGATGGAAACCTTTGAAAACTTGGCGTGTACTTCAAGGATAGCTCGCTAGCCCGAACGAATGGCAACCGACTATATGTGTAACCTAGGTACCCCCGGTGTTTATATAAGTCGTGGGGTTTAGTCTTTAGGGGCACAATTACCAGTCTTAGGGTTTAGAACACAACATACAGCCTAGAGGTATATCATCTATAATTGATACTCCATCGCATCAATATAATCAAGCAGGACACAGGGTTTTACCTCTTCAAGAGGGTCGGGAACTGGGTAAACATTGTCTCCTGTTTCCCCCCTATTACCATCGTTCCTAGGTCACCAGCTCGAGACCCCATATCCGATATCCACCACTTTTAGCACCGACGCTATGAGCAAATCATCAATAGTGAGAGCCGATCGATTGTCAGAACTTCGTACAAAGCTACATCATGCCGCCAATGAACTGAACCAAAGCAATACTCGGGGGAAGCATACCAACTACATGAAACCCTCACATCCACATGTGATCTACATCGAAACTTGCGTCTACTCATAGAACCGCTCATGATGCCACTGTTGGGAAACGTAGTAGGAAACAAAAAAATCGTCCTACGGACATCCATGAACAATATGAAGATGCATAAATGGTTTCGATCACGATCGTTAACGACTCTGAAGTGCCACATAAGTAGATGAGTCGATGTAGACCGTACTTGGTGTACCTTGAACCATTGATGAATGATTCCATGAACCACCCACGAATGATCCCTCGAACAGAAGACTGAAAGCACAAGATCTCTACTTGGTTGCAAGCGTACGGTCTTCACGATCCGGCAACGCTTCACCGTCCAGAGCAAATCATCGCCAGAGAATTAGATGAATGATATTAGAACCACACTGGGTGTCCAATTATGAGGTTTAGAGGATATAGGTCAAGCTCTAATTGGTCAACTAGATCTTGAACTAGAAGACTAGAGGGGGCTACAAAACTTGTGTATCCCAAAGGGCAAAATCCTCTAGTATATATAGGTTTGAGGAGAGAGGAGGGGCTGCCACCAAGGAGGGAAAGACCCTCCTTGGTGTGTCGGCCAAGGAAGGGGGGAGGAATCCTCCCCCCAAACCAATTCGGCCTCCCCACTTGGAAAAGTGGGAGGCCTTCCCTATTGGGCCATGGTGGCCCAATATTACTTCCACCTCTTGGCCTTTAAGGTCCGTTGATATTAAATTAAATATAAAGACCTTCTAATAATTACTAGAGCATTTTATTATTAAATTAACATCTCCAGAAACATTTTTCACCTATATATCATTTATCGGTAATACTGGGTATTGCATGTTAAACCCATAAACCCTTTCGGTGACCCGGAAACGCTTCCGGTTCCTCTCGAAACTATTCCAAATATTAATGAAACAATTCCACAAATAAATCCTCGATACTCTCATCCTACTAACACTCGGTAGATCGTGATTACCTTATCTTCTGATCCCGTAGGTTCAGTAAATCACGAAACCCCTTCGTTCAATGATCGATAGCGGAACCGTGGATCTCCATATCGATCCCTATGATTACACGAATGACATTCGAGTGAACCTTTGGTTATCATGTGATGTTCCCTTTGCTGAGATATATTGGTATCCTCTTGAGTCATACACATGCTCACTATATCGGTCTCCTTGTTACCGGTTTTATTCTTTTTTCTTGTTGACATGATCTGGCATCCCTGTGACGTTGTCACCTGTGTCTGGCCAGACGATGATGGATGCCTTCACACCGAGAGGGCCCTAAAAATATCTCTCCATCGTCGAAGGAGAAAATTTCACTCTCGAGCTATTGTGTCCCTTGTCAAACTTTTTGATGAACCTGAAAGTTGTTGTTATGATCACCGTATTACATATGACATTTGACCAACCCAAAATCTCATCGTACAACAAGAAGTGATTAAGATACTCTCATGGTCTAAGGAACTAAATGCACATTAACACTCTGTGCTATAGCAATTGACTTGTGACGATATTATCTCAGAGTATAACAAACAAGTTTGGGTCGATTCAATATGACATTCTTCTAATGTCATACTCTCAATGTTATTTTGAGACTACCGTTACTCTTAACGATATCTCAAGATCCGGAAAAGGCGATCACAAACAACAGTTGAGCTAGTCTTAGAGGCGAGACTAGGAAACTTATTTTACCGTTTATTGTTCTACACGTGCATATGAGCTTTCCACCGAATCACATATTCCAGGATCATAGCAGTTATAGCACAGTATATAAACTCTTAATCATAAACATGGAAATATAATAATACAATATTATTGCCTCAAGGGCATACTTCCAACAGTAACAGGTTTCTACCATAACTATGTTAGGAATCAAGACGAGATCCACGCACAAGTACAAGGTTATAAGTACAACTCCTCATACTCATGCCTATTTCCTTATAATTGTTTACGAAAAAAGGTTACTTAAAAGGTCTAGGAAACTGAAGCATTTTCTGAGAACAATAACTTTCTTTTTAATTTTTGTGAAGAGCACATACTCGTGTGGGTTTGATACGGAGAGTCGCTCCTTGGGGAAAAGGTAGGGGACTATCAGCAATCTGACACCGGATCACAAAGGGTCATCAGCGGCATGTGAAGAACTTGTCCACCGCCTCTGCCACTTGTTTGTCACAATGGCTACATATATTCTCAAAATCCTACGTACTATTTGTCGCATTTTTTCTGTTGCCTTTTAGACACGATCCAAGGCGATACAATTAGGAGTCTTTTTTGGTACTCTACGAGAGGAAGAGACCACCACCAGCATCTTCTTGATTGACATTGCTACTCACATGATGATGTGTGAGTAGTCCTGAGGGATGGCAATTTTATCCATGGATATGGGTATCCGTGGATACCCAACCCGGTTGGGCAAGGGTATGGAGCGCATTTCCGCCCATGGATCCATGGATCTGGATACCCGCGAACGCTCGGGTTGGGCACGGTTAAAATTTCTGTTCCATGGATATCCAGTGGATACCCTTATGACACATGGGACCATATGTCAGGATGAAAATGACTCCATCATTACTGAAGACTAATTTGGAGCCAAGTGTGCTCATGTGGACAGTCGGATGGGTCTCCAATTACTAGTGCACATAATGTTGGTAGTGCATTTGAATTTAAATATGCTACATACTTTATTTATGCAACTTTTATTTTGATTTGTTCTGTGGAAAGTCTTCATGCTGATTTTTCTATGTTCATGGAGCTCCATGGGTATCTGGGTATCCAGTGGATTTGGGCATGGGCACAAGTTGTGCCCATGGATGCTTTGGTGGATGGGCAGAGGGCGGGAAGATGGGTCATGGGTTGAATTTGGACCAACTCCACCCGCCCCAAACCCGACCCATTGAGTCCTCCTTGACTATGGGTCGGCAACAATAATCATGTGGCATCTTCTCTCCCCGTTCTTGAATACCCAGATCACATGAGCTGTCGAACATGATTATAAACCTATCTGATGTAATCTTTGATGTGTTTGTTGCCAAAGACACTGTCACCGAGATACTTCAGTTACAAAGACTAAATCCAAATAATTCACGCCACTCCAATTTTTTTTATCTAAACTACCAGTGAGTAAACTACTTGAACAGAGAGATAATATGCATCTATAGGTCATACAAAAGCACCATTTGAAATTTCTACTGGGCCGTTTGTTTAGCGCACCTACTGTTACAAACTTATTAGTGGACTAATATGCATTCAACGAGGCCCAATGGGTCTCTTGGTGCTTACATCCTGGGCCACTTGGGCCACTGTTAATACATTTGGTGGATCAATTTTATCAGAGAGGGCCTTTGGTTGTTTTGAACCATTTTTTAGTACCATGCTACTAGGAAATATCTCCTGCTATGCTAGGAAAAGAAAACGTTACTCCATGTGTAGTAATACTGGCACCAACCACCGGGGTAGGTCCATTTCTTCCTCTTGTTCTCGTAGCTTTCATTGTACTCTTGTCGTGGGTCCATATATACCTGTCCAACTCCAGCGACCCCAAAAATCGCAAGCTTTCGACCGGTTGTAGAAAGTCCCACAGATCCTCTTTGATTGCAATTTGAATGCGCCGCACCATATGCATCCTCGTGCACCCTCTCAAAAGATGGTCAAATCGAACAAAAAAAACACATGGACAAATGATGGCAGTGTATATTTGGCACGGAAAAAGGAGTTCACCGCAATCTCACATGCCCCAAACGGGAAGCACTCAGCGCCGGGGCTCGGATACTCCTGTTATGGAATGATGATTCCACCATTAGACTAGGAGGAGGAGAGCGGTGAGTACAAGCAAAAAGCCAAATGAAACCTGCCATCTCTGAACCGCACAACGCATGATGGCTTTTCCATACCACCATCCTGCACCCGCCCAGGCTTTCCAAATACTTAATAGGTTTCCCGTCTCTGACTGATCCACTACTTCTTACTACCTATCCCACGCAAAAAGGTGGTCTTTTTCAGCTTAAGCCTTTAAAGATCATCACAGTGCTGCTGCCGGGGCTACTAGCTGAGCTGAGCTGAGCTGAGCTGAGTGCATGCACTGCGCGCAGGCCTCTGATGTATCAATGACACTCCCACCAATCCGTAGATTATAATGTACTAGTACTAGTAGTACTGGCATTATTACCAGCTCAGCTCCTGCATCGATGCTCGGTTTCGCACTGTGCAACTTGTGGGTATGATAATGGGCTTAAGCCTTGGTTTTTGGCTTAGCGAGTGCGCGGATCAGACAAGTCAGTGGGTGAGGCAGTCTTTCTGCACTGCACTGTACATGCTTGACTGCTTTGTTTGTGGCGGTGCTCATGATTTCCTCTTTGATGGAACACAAAAGGGATGATGAATACTATGTGCTTGCGATACTATTTTTAGCTCATGCATACATGCATACATTTAAGGCCTATTTGATTCACACGATTTTGAAAGCAGAGAAATAGGAAAGTTATAAGATTGGAGTGGCATGCATGCCTAATTCAATCCTATAGATTAGTAAGAAGTGGATGATGCCACACGAAAAACAAATAAAATTGTAAAACGAGATTGGAGTGGATGTTAGATTTCCTATGAAATATAGCCCCCGTCCCAAAATAAGTGTCTTCAGTTTAATACAACTTTGTACTAATGGTAGTACAAAGTACATTAATACAAAGTTGAGACACTTATTTTGATACAGATGGAGTATAAAAGATTCCACGGGAAAAAAATCCTATGGTTTCCAACCCTATGAATCAAAGGGCCAATGTAGGAAAAAATTCTAAAGATTTCAATCCTCCAAAAATCTTGTAGAATTCCTTTGAATCAAAGGAACCCTTATTTTTGTTTTCATGTAATGCAAGTGTGTTAGACCTAGTAATAAATCTCCAATTTGCAAAGACCTCCTACATTTGATAGATTGGATACTGAAAATTGTCGAAAGAGGAGAATGTTGGATTCTTATTTAGTGATGAAAGAATACGCTGCCCTTGACGTTATGGTGATGGTGGAAGAGACATGGTTGGGAAGGAGAAAGTGGTGGCAGCGAATTTTAATTGTAAATTCCAAAATTCAAGTTGCGCACAAAAAATTGTTGTAAATCAATAACAATTTAGTGACAAATCTGGAGAAGTTTCTATTAAACTTAATATACAATTCAATAGAAACATATCATTTTACTTTCAAGTGCAAGGAGAGAGAAAACAAATTAGATGGCAGAAAAAAGAGGGAGGAATCTGACGTTGCACTACTACTTAGGATGAAAGCAGGGTAAAATCCGCGAATTGGGAAATAGAGGGGCGAGGGGAGACCTTCAAACGGCTTCTAGAATTTATCGAATAAACTAAACCAAAACGTTCACAGGCAACCACAACGACCCATGCATGACAGGAGCCGTCACCATAAAATCTAGATCGTCTGCAGCCGCCTCCTTCCCCTCTCGCCACAGCCAGAGTGCGTAGTCGGGCAAAGCCCACCCGGTTGCATAGATTTGACGGGGAGAGAGCGTATTGGTCCGGGCGATGAGATGGTGGCATTGCCATAGTTAGAAATAATGTCCTCCATGCCCTATCCTCGTCCCGTCGGTGCACTTAGCGATGGTGGAGGACATGAGGAGGCATGTCTCCAACGGATCTTTCTGGATCTGATAGGTTTTGGTCTTTGGTGGATCCGTCCAAATTCGGTCGGCATTCATAGTGTTTGGAGTATCTGGAGGCTCTTTTCGACGCCTTCTTCTCTGGGGCATTGATTTGCTACGCATATAGCAGCTCTCGACGTATTCTAGGCTACATCGACGACTTTCCGACCGTTGCTTCTACAATATCTTGAGTTTAAACAAGCTTGCTCTGCTGAGGTAAAGGCCTAGAGGCGGCATTGAACTTTGATCATGGCACGCCGTCGATGGACGCAGGACGAATAAGATATGCTCCCCTAAGGAATTAATTTTCTTTTCTTTTTGTATAAAGGTGTGTTAGTAAAAACTTGTGATACTTAATATATGACCTTAGGACCTTTTGCAAACAAAAACAACACCAAAACCAAAACAAAGTATAAGGTTGCTCTGTGACAAAATGGATTTCTGTCCGCGCACTCCATGGTGGTCTTCATGTACCGCATGTTCGAATTGTGTTTATTTCTCCTTTATTAGGGATGGAATATGTGTTTTTTCTTACACTCGTGGACTGGTTCCACCACCAAAAGCCTAATCATCTGGGTTACACTTAGTTCACGAGTGAAATATGTCATGATAACTAGCTTACCTGTAGTCTCTCTTGCGGCTATGTTTCATGACACCGGTATCGTAGATGTGTTGTGACAGTTTTCGTCCGGCCTTATGCCAATTAAATGAAAAAACTTTATTTTAATTAATATAGTGAATCAGTTTGACTTTAATTTGAAAACTAAGACTGGTACTTGAATGCTAGCTAGTTTGTTAAGTACTACATCCGCCTCAAATATAAGACGGGTTTTTTAACTAACATATAAACACATTTTATATTCTGAGACGGAGGTTCAAACAATTGCTCAACTGTCGGACCGTTAACAACCACGAGCAGCGAAGGCCCTCACTGAAGATGAAATAAGATTCTTCTTGCCTAGCCCTCGTCTCGGTGATGCTTCTAACGTCATCGGATGGCATGCAGAGATCTGTCTCGAGCGGATCTTGTGGGATCGGTCGGTGTTTGTCTTCGATGAATCCAAGTGGAGTTGGTCTTTGTTTGTCTTTGTTCATGTGTCAACAGGTTGGACCCGTTCATCTGCGCGTCTCTTCATCGGCAACGGCTGTTGTTCTGGTGCGTCGGTCCTATGGGGCCTTAGCACGACGACTTCCCGACTGTTTACTACAGCAAGGTTTGCCCAACTCCTATGAGGGAGGCGATGACGGCGGCGCGTCTTCAGCTCGCTTCAATGCTGGTAGTCGTTGCTAGGCGGTCTATAAATCTGGATGTATTTTTACTTCTGGTGTTCTTTGTGCTATCTTGACAGTTGATGAATAAATTGGAAGTTTGACTCGCAAAAAAAATAAAAAAATAAGTGCAACATCGACAAAAAGAAACCTCCTTTTTCGGTTTTCCACTACTTCTAATCTAATAACCAAAGAAAATAAAAACCTTTTTCCCGTCGGCAGCCGTTTCAGTTGAGGAGCAAGACGCAAACCGTGCAGTAACCATGGATCTGAATCCATCGCACATTGTTCCTTTTCCCAGGGACATCGCCCACGGTACCTTAATTAGGAAGCGTCCATAGAATCTGTAGGTGGCATTTGGACAGGAAACATAAGATGGTTAGTAGATGGGAGAGGGGCCCCTGGGCGAGGATAGATGGCCGGCCAGAGGCTCGACGTGCATGCTTTTAGGCGGGGCCATGGACCGCTCCACGCGCACCCGCCCCTGGTCACCGCGCCCCGCAACAGCGCTGTGACGGAGACGGCTTTTTGAACTGGCGTGAGAGCGAAGGCTCGAGACAAGGGGAAACGACCACCCTCCCAGGTGGTTTCATTTTCCTAAACCTAGGTGGTCACCATCGAATTGGGGTCAACATCGACATGATGCGCATTTGGTCTGCTCCGGAATCTCGAATAGCTGGTCACGCTTGTGTTACGCTTTGCGCGCTCATGCGTCTTTGAATGTTTGTGTAAATTTTATCATGGGTCTCCTTTCGTACTCACTGACATTAATTTTGGAAATGGCAAAACATTAATCATTTCAAAAATACATTAATATTTAGGGTTGCAAAACATAATATCATCGGCATTTAGGAAATTGAACGGAAGCCCTTCCTAGTTGAAGATTTTCACCTTGTTGGTCTGATGTCTTGCCACGCGGGGTCTACTACACTACCTGAGCTCTGTGGTCTGCGACCAGTCCTAAGAGACCATGGTGCACGCCTTAACCATTTGCCCCTTTGTGCCCTTTGACATGAGGAGCTCTCATGGATCTGATCGAGAGCGAGGACCCATGTTGGTTGTTGTCGATGAGTATTTTGTAGGTTGGCGGCTTAGTCCACCACCTTAGGCCCCGCTAACGCGTGGAAGGATATCTCCACAGTGATCAAGCTCGTGGCTTGATGGACTGGGAAGCATCGCAACGTGGTCATCTTTGACCCCAGGCCATCCAATACCACTGGCTCCTCAACACGGTCAAGGCCGATGCCAGATAGTGTGTGAAGGAGGGAGTATATGCATCAAGATCTAAAGCTATTACATTTTTTTTCCAAAGAAGTTGAAATGGGGTCATGTAGCACCTACATCGGAAGCTACAGTGAGATCTACTTCACGCAACAACAACTACGACACGATGAAGTGTCGAGAAGCCTAGTATTCATGTGATGCCTCCATCGAGGAATGTGACTCATGTCTTCCTCGCTAGCTTCGACCAAAAGGCTAAGCCTTGGATTTTCATTGTGGCAACAAGTATGGGAGCCCCACAACAATGCATTTAGGAAGGGAACCCTGCAGAATGACATCATTGTTGGATCCAGATACCAACGCCTAGATGTTCACCTAGGATAGTCGATACGGAAGATGTCAACTGTGATACCAAGAAACCTCATCAATGGGTCCAACCTATGACTTCACAACTATATCATGTCTCGACTGTCACCTCCCGGGCAAATTACCGTCGACCCCTCACCACCAGAACTTTACAAATTCACCTAGCGGATCACACTGACTATGAAAATGATACCACTAAAACAATGGATGATGCTGACGAACGGAGACGCTTGAGCAACTAACGAAACACCTTTATCGAAGGGCCTCGGAACGAGACCCATGAGACTACAATCAAACATGAAGGAATAGACCACCACATAACGTGCCTGATGCACACATGCGAATACAACATGCCGCAATCACCCTCCGTCGAAGTCGTCAGACTGTCGTGACCTCCACAAACCAATATAGGATCCTAAAATGGCATGATGTTCCCCTATCAAGAAGCGGCGCACTGTCTTGGATTTGGTAGCCCACCTTCATGTTGCCACACCTCGAGCTCCCATGATCAAGAAAGACACTACCGAGGACAAGAAGAGGATGATGGTGTAACATCCCCCTGCGGTTGTGATTGCCGACGTGAGGGCCTCTCTCTCGATCGCCTGACTTGAGGAAGAAGAAGAACATAGAGACAGAAGTAGGAGGGGGATTAGGATTTCTTTCCTCTCATCAACGATGTGTGTTCTGTTAGAGCTGGCAAGACTTATGGCTCCCACACCACCTTTGGCTCACAGGCCCACTAACCCGAGGCATACATGCCCACAGAAACATTATCACACACACACACACACACACACACACACACACACACACACACACACACACACACACACACACACACACAACTATGCCATCTGACCCATGGAAAATTTGCCATGTTGTCCATGACACCGCTCCCTTGAGAAGAACTTCTTGCCCCCAAGCAAGAACAGAAGGAAAACAAAGTTTCAGAATGCCCCAATCTTCCCATGCAGCAAGGTTGGACCACCGGATCAATACCTAAGCAATGGTTGTATTACCTCATTCGACCAGAGGTTTGTCTAAGATGCACTTCAGCTTAGTATGAGAGACATCTAAGGATTGGAGGTTGGGAAAATCAATGTAGGCTGGAGTATAATCTAGCCAAAATTCTTTAAGCTAGGAGACATGGAAAATAGGGTGTACAAGACTACCAACAGGAAGATCGGGGCGATATGCCAACTCACCAACACGTTCCAAGATTTTGAATGGCCCGAAGATCTATTAGGTGAGCATAGGATATGGCCATTGACAATGAACGACCGTGCATATGTCCGTAGTTTGAGAAGAATGTGTCACCCACTTGGAATTGTCGTTCATTTGGTTGTTTATCTTAAGACACTTTCATGCGATCTTGAGCTGCCTCCAGGTTTTTCTTCAATGACTGCAGTTGAGCAGAGCGTTCAGTAATCACACCCAACACAGGAGAAGTTGAATCTGATTCTGGACCTAGCATCATGCCAAGATTGGGATTATGGTCATATAACGCCTTCAAAGGGGGGCAGTTCAGAGTTGAGTGAAAATGATGAATTGTAATAGAACTCTGCGAGAGGCAGCTATCGACACCACTGCTTGGGTGAGTCTTAATCATACAATGGAGGAACATCTCCAAACATTAGTTCACCTGCTCGCTCTGCCCATTTGTTTTGCGGGTGATAGGCAGTGGTAAAATTGACCTCTGTACAAAGAGAAGAAAAAGGCATATCCAGAAATTGCTTGTGGAAGTGCAGTTACAATCCAAGATAATGGCAAGAGGCATACCATGGAGCTTGACAAACACATGGGCCACTTGTTGAGCAATTTATGGGTGTCCAAGAGGAATACAATGGGTGTACTTGGTGAAGCGATCAATGATGACCAAAATCACACTATAGCCATCAGAGAGGGGTGGACCCTCAACGAAATCCATCTTGATATCCCTCCATGCCCCCTTTAGTATGGGAAATGGTTGAATAAGCTCTGCTGGATGGGAATTTAGATGATTTGCATGTTGGCATACTAATGACCCACAAGTTAGGGGATCTATCATAGTCCTTTCGATAAGTAAGAGTGTCGAACCCAACGAGGAGAAGAAGGAAATGACAAACGGTTTCCAGTAAGGTATTCTCTGCAAGCACTTGAAAGGCGTCATGGTTTTGGTGTTACTACTCCAAGCCAAGTCAACCAGGGTAGAACTGATGAGGATCATAACAATATCCAGCATAACTGAACGCCTGGTTCCCCAACCTTTCCTATGATTTTACAAGCTCAAAGCCAATAGGGATAAAAAACACTCACACCCCACTGTTCCCATGAATCCCCAATCTGATACCAAGTGTAAAGCCCCCTTGCCGGTGTGATTGCAGACATGAGGCCCTCTATCTCGATTGCTAGACTTTGGGAAGAAGAAGAATATGGCATGCACAAAAGTAGGAGGGGAATTAGGATTTCTTTCCTCTCATCAACGGTGTCTGGTCTATTACAGATCACAACACTTATAACTGCCACACCAATTTGGCTCTCATTCCCACTCACTCAAGGCATACAGACCAAAAGAAAAATTATCACACACACAACTACACCACCTGACCTTGGCTAATCTTCCTCGTCGTCCGTGATAGATGGATAGTCTCCACCACATTATGCGTCATGAAGGGACACTACCACGACGATGATGGCATGAGAGAAAGCGGCGGGTTGCTGATACGTCACCAACATCTCTATAACTTTTTATTGTTCCATGCTATTATAGTATCAATTTTGGATGTTTTATATGTCATTATATGTAATTATATATCATTTTTTGGGACTAACCTATTAACTTACTGTCCATTGCCAGTTGCTCTATTTTGCAATTTTTTTGACTTTTCAGAAAATCAATATCAAACGAAGTCCAAACGGAGAAAAAACTTTGAATTGATTTTTTTCTGGACCAGAAGAGACCCTAGAAGGTTCGGGAGAAGACCAGAAGAGCCACGAGGGAGCAACAAGCCCTAGGGGAGCCCCCACCCCCAGGCTTGTTGACCCCTCGTGGCACATCAAACCCTAATTCCACCTCTATAGATATTCAAATATTCCCCTGACATCAAAGAGACAGCCGGAATACTTTTTCCACCGCCGCAAGTTCCAGACCCACGAGATCCCATATGGAGGCCTTCTTCGGTACTCTGCCGGAGAGGGAATCGATCACGGAGGGGCTATACATCAACCTTGCTGCCCTTTCGATGATGCATGAGTAATTTACCTCAGACCTACGGGTCCATAGTTAGTAGCTAGATGGCTTTTTCTCTCTCTCTCTTTGATCTTCAATACAATGTTCTCCTTGATGTTCTTGGAGATCTATCCGATGTAATGATTTTTGCGGTGTGTTTGTTGGGACCTGATGAATTGTGAGTTTATGATCAGATCTATCCATGAATATTATTTGAGTTTTCTCTGAACTCCTTTATGCATGATTACTATTGCTTCGTATTTCTCTCCGATCTATTGATTTAGTTTGGCCAACTAGATTGATTTTTCTTGCAATGGGATAGGTGCTTTGTAATGGGTTCCATCTTGCGGTGCTCAATCCCAGTGACAAAAGGGGACATGACACGTATGTATCGTTGCTATTAAGGTTAGAAGGATGAGGTTTATTCATACGTGAGTTTATCTTGTCTACATCATGTCATCTTGCTTATGGCGTTACTCCATTTTTCATGAACTTAATACACTAGATGCATATGCTGGATAGCAGTCAATGTGTGGAGTAATAATAGTATATGCAGAATCATTTCGGTCTACTTGTCGCGGACATGATGCCTATTTATGAACATTGACTTGTATATTTCTATCAATTGTCCAACAGTAATTTCTTTACCCATCATATGCTATTTTCAAGAGAGAAGCCTGTAGTGAAAATTATGGCCTCTGGGTCTATATTTTATCATATATTAAAACAAAAAATACCTTGCTGCATTTTTTTTATTTCGTATTTTTGCCCTATATATCTATCAAAAACTATACAATTTAATCTTGCTCGTAATCGTCGAAGGATTGACAACCCTTTGTTCGCATTGGGTTGCAAGGATTTGTTGTTTGTGTGCAGGTACTACTAACGAGTTATGTTTGGTTCTCATACTGGATTGATAACCTTGATTCTTAACCGAGGAAAGTACTTATCTCTACTGTACTGCATCATCCTCTCCTATTCGAAGAAATCTCAGCGCAGTTCACAAGTGGTAGTTGCCGTTGGTGAAGGCAAAACCTAAATCGACCATTGACGCATGTGGGTTCACAAGAAGGGAAGCCAAAGTTTGTATACTTTGTCCTTTTTTCTTAGTAGGCGTCTTGATTTTAGTTGAACTTTCAATCAATGGCAGATCATATGTTAGTTGTTCAATCTTGTTAGTTGCTCTATCTTACTGATTCAATAATATATTGTGTTCACTCAATTCTGTTTTGTTCTTGCGGTTTCCCATTTAAAGCAATGCCGCTTTAGGTACATGTTCTATATTGATAGCACCCTAAGGGCATCTCTAAAGGGGACCCTCAAACCGCCTGCAACCATTCGGGCGGGCGATTCGGACGGGTTTTACAATCCAGCTTGGCCCTGAATCCGCCCGCTGCCCAGTCTGAACGTTCTTTTTCCCGCAAACCAGAAGCAAACCAGGGGCCTTTGTGGAAGTCCAGACATCAGCCACACGGGGCTATGACATCCCCAGCCCACCCTTCTCCTGAACCCCATGTATCCATCATTCCCTCTTCTCTGCATCCGTTTTCTCTCTCACCGCCGCTGCCGCTCCCCCACCCCGGCAGCCCGCCAAACCCTTCTCGGAGCTCCGCGACCTCCAACACTACACCCTACGTCCATGTGTTCTTCAAAACGAGAGCGACAAGTTGGCAAGCCTAACGGAATGTTGCCATATTTTTTTAGTGTATGTGATGTGGGACCCTAGTGTGGTTTGCCTAAGATGTATCCTGAACCAAACACACACCTAAGTTGGTCAAACTTGCCTAACCTTAGATGTGGCAACCTTTGGCAAACTTAGTCTCAAACCAAACAACCCCTTAATTGAGCATATGTGGGCGGTTAAAGGGGACAACTAGCACATATGAATTCAAGTTTGAACTACTTTAAATTGAAAACTTTGTTGGATTGTAATATTTCTATTAGAACTACTGTCGTATTTGTGCATTTTTAGATAAACTACGATTTCATATGTTGTTATTTTGAGCTCGCAGACTTTAAAAAATGGTGGATGTTTGCGGCTAGTTTTGGATGACCGGCTCCCGCATCAGTGTCCGCAGAACGGATACGGTGTCTGATTTGAGGGTCGGAAGCCCTAACCATGACCACTATTCTGTCTTTAGAACTCATCAGCAAGTCTCTCAAAGCAGCTTTCATGGACATGATTGCTATCATTTTTAATTATTCATTATTTTGCAAAAGCATCGATGTAGTAACCTTGTAAGAGTCTCTTCGAATCAAAAGATTTTGTATAAACAAAAATCAAGGTTTTCAATCCTTGGAACTTTTTCTTCAGATGGTTCCTTGATTCATAGGATAGGATCATATATGAGCATTTCCTAATAATTATTGTTACACTATATTTCATAAAAGAGTTTGCATCCACTCATAAAGAAGCCGTCCTTCTTTTGTAGTATGTGTGCAATCAAATACTCCCTTTGTAAACAAATATAAAATGATTTAGAGACTTGGGAGTATGTAGTACATACATAGACTTTGGTGCAGATTCCAATCAGTAGGATTTGTGTGGACATGACATTGCCATGGCTCGTCTTTTTCAGTTCTTGTCCTACTTAACAGTTCTCTTATTACATTACATTAAAATAACAATGGATGCAACTACCCCTAGCTCTAGGTGTGTTGTTGCAGATGATGAGAAACAAATAATCCCCCACAAGCCCAGAGCCCAAGTGGGTTCCTAGTCCTTGAAACCGAGCATAATGGCCCCCATGTGTGCATCCATCTAGCTAGCTAGAAAGAGCTCCTCATCCCTGCTCTGCAGCCCTAATAATAGTACGTAATAATAGTGAAATGACACATCTCGCGGCACCCCTCTGGATCTCCCTAAACGGCCATAATCACCATCCCCTGCCCTGCGCGCATCTTAAATAGGGTTTTGAATTTTGGGAGGCTCCAACCTAAGCAAGCAAGCGACGCGAGGGAGAGCGAGTGTCGTCCGTTGTCACCTTTGGCCATTGCCACTGCCGCCGCTTGATTTCTTGGCCTGCTTCCGTCTTTATCCACGTCGTCGTCGTGGGTACTACTGTAGTACAGTACTCGGAAAGGGGGGCTCCGGAGACACCACGTCCATCCACACATCTCCGCTGTCCAGGCGTCAAATTGGAGTGAGTGAGCGGGTGACAAGACCCAAAGGCGAAAAATACCCGACGCAATGGTTGCTGTACGCCGTCAGGGCCGGGGCAGACAGCCAGTCCAAGACGGAGAAAAAGCGCGCGTCCCGTAGGGCCCCCGGCCCGATTCCATCATCGTATGCCTCCCCCAAGTGCTACGCACCACATGTACAAAAATACTATAGCCCGCATGTACGACTCGCCACAGCGCGGCCTCCTCCTTTCCTTTTTTTTAAAAAAAAAAGAAAAAACTGCAGAGTTACTACGGCAGGCACAGCAGCTGTGCTGCGCTGTTGGGTGTGATGGTGCAAGTCATGGCGCGGCAGGGACGACTACCACCCCAATTCAAGTACGTACGGATACTGGAGTCAGTCGAGGAGGGGCGGGCGAGCAAATAATAAAAGGGTGGATTAAACTGCTCCCTCTCTTCCTCTCTCTCTCTCTGCTGTCTTGTCCTGCCTTTTACCCTCCATCGCTGGCTTTACACGTCCGCTTTCATTCTATTCTTGTTTATTTCATTCGCTTGCATTGCACCAAATAAAGCGCGTCCCCGTATACCACCACTTGTCACCCCTTCTCGCAAGCTTTTTCCCCCCTAATGCACCGTGCCATGTCTCCCACTCATTACCATACCATACCAGCGTCTGTTAGTTAGTCAGTACCAGTAAGTAAATAAATAAATGAACGGATCCAGCAAAGACTATGAATATATCCAACCAGATTATTATCTACCGTACTCACGACACTACGCTACGCTACATGTTGGTTACCAGTTACCACCACCAGGTTGTGCCACAGCTGGGCGAGTGAAGGGCGTGCAGCTGCCGCCGGTACATGCATGCACGCACGCACGCATGCATACACCCACGCCGCGCGCAAGCACACACCGGTCGTCGGTAATCAAGGGCGGGCTGGGGCTGGAGCTGGAGCTAATTAACTGCGCTCGCTGGCACCGCACTAGCACCGGTCCGGTGGCGCGCGGTGCGCTGTGCCTGCGCGTACGCCGGTCCGGCGGCACGGCCTCGCTCGCTCGCTCGCCCGCTCGCTGCCACGGCCTGCAAATTACTACTACCACCTCTACAGCCAGAGGGAGAGAGAGAGAGAGAGAGAATGCGACGGGTGATCTGCAAAACTGCGAATTTAGGCCGCGCGCGGCAGGCATGTGCGGCCAGGAAAAAGAGCCTGGGCATACGGGACAAGGGCCATGTGTGCTCCTTCTCCTTCTACCGACGGTGGGGGTGGTATCTGACTGTTATCACCCATTGAACAGCCTGTACGACGCAGGCTTTTTACACTAATGGAACTGCCCCCCGTTGGCCTCGCCCAGCCACGCGCAAGTACGTACGTACGTACTACCTACCTACGCATGCACACACCGAATTTAATCCGCCACAGCTAGTGACAAGGAAAATCACACTGTGTAAACAGTACTGCATTTAGATTGCATTTCTTCCTTGTACTATTCACATTCGGACTTGTGTGTGGTCAAGTCTCGGCCCAGTCGACTAAGACTTAACCAAGTCTCAGTCAAGTGACATATATAAGAGAACAAAGAAAAAATTGAAAGAAAAACTTTGTACGAATCTCCATGCAAGATCAATGAAATATAGCATCGACTGAGACGTAATAACAAAGTCTTAGTCGACTGAGACTTACAATACTGTTTGGATTTATCTTTGTATTTCTAGAGCGTGGATCAAACTTCAACTTACTGTTCCCGGCATGGTGTATGCATTCCTGTGGCCAACTCTTCCGCTTACTTCCATGTTTTTGACTTTGTAATTCTGGGTTGTGCCCATGTTTGTAGGTAGCAGCGACAACTCACATTTCAGACTTGGAAAATAAACTGAATTTTCTGCATAATAGATTTTTATACATGAGTTGACTGAATTTATAATTTGGGTAAGTCGATTTTACGGGAGGTGGAACGGCTGAAGGAGGAAGAAAGCTAGAGGTAGAAGAAACAAGGTTGGGCGTTGGATCTTTAAGCTAATGGCACAAAAAAATGATTTATTAAAAATATTTTTTCAAATGACTTACCTATAGCCAGTCCCATTTTTCTGTTAGAGTTATGATACAAGGATGCAGCAGAGGTGACTAGTTTGATATAGACAATTTGTGCATCCGCATAATGCCAATTTTTGAAATGGGCAGGCCAAGTTGCCAATGACATATATCGAATTGATGAAATTTAAATGCAAAACCCATTCCATTTTCCCGGAGAGAAAAAACACATTGCTAGAACCAAACTACTAATAGTGTCAAATTTGTACTTTAGTGGCGACAATTAATTTGGATCAAAGGGAGTACTAATATTTGAAATGTGCACTACTCAAGGTGGGATTTGTATCTAGTTTCTCAAGCTATGATGAGTAGAGAAGTTGGATGGTAGATTCTACAGTGAAGTGGATGTACAAATGTCGAAGTTTTGAAGAAAAAGATGAATCAGTATGATAGGTTCCGAGTGTTGCGTTGGTGATTAGCACGGAGAGCACATTATTAAGACAACAAGTAAACAACGAATATGTTCTCACGTACGTACTGTACTACACACACACACACACAGGTCCTTGTTGCACCTTTAATTTTCGAAACGAACGCTGGCTCCGGCTGGCTTAAGAGGACGACGTTGACAGTTGAGAGGGGGGAACCGATGAGAGAGGACAACAGTGGCTTTCATTGGAAAGATGAAAACATACGCACGCATAGGTGGGGGGGAACAAGCCACAATGCATGGAAATGTCATTGCATGCGTGCTGCAAGGAACACACCCTGCTGCGCGCCCTCAGATGCCCATGCCCTGTTGACTCGAGTGCAAGGGCCAAGGAGGGGAGCCAGGGAAGCCAAAGGACGGCTTTAACCCGTGCCCTCTGCGGTGAAAAACCCTCCGGGGAAGAAAATGTTTGGCCCTCTCCTCCTCCGTCCACGCCCATCACCCTACTGTGCGCTGCGTACCCCTCTTGCATACATGCATATCTATCTACACCCCCCTCGACCCGGCTCACCTACAAAATTTACTTCTTCGATCAATTTACATAAGGAAGGAAAAACCTTATCATCTGACAATTGCATGTTTTGGGATGCCTTCCGGCTTATAGGGGCCTGAAAGGCTGAAACCGGTTCACCCAAAAGCTCAAGCCGCGACGGAGGAAGACATTGACCGGGCCGCGGAAAACCGGAGAACCCATCATCATCATTCGTCCAAAATCCCAAGCTATTATCGGTAGTACGTGTCACAGAAGGCAAGGCATGGTGGTGGACGTGTCTAGCCCCCTAGCCTCTACCGTGACGAGCAAAGTAGCGTCTGGGCGTGATGGTCCACGGTTGGTCCGGTTCGGCTGCTGGAATAAGGGGGGGACGAACTGGTGATAGATCCTTCCTTCCTTCCTTCCTTCCTTCCCGGTGGCCTCACACACGCGCGAAGATCCAGCACCGTGAGTGGGCATTGGGCAAGCCTAAGACGTAGTACTTCACACACACACACACACCACCCCGCGCTACGTATCTACTAATCTATCTACAATGCTGCTATTCAAGGGAAGGTAATAAATGGGGGCCGTGGCGGTGTAGGGAGGGGTTTTAGCAGGGGTGCGAGTGTGGCAGGCGCAACCATACTGGTCGTAGTCATACCAGTAGTAGCAGCAGTGGGAGCACCGTCCTCACCACCTCGCTGATGAAGCCATGAGTGAGCTGAGGGTAGCTGCCACGGCTACTGCTCGTAGGTGCAGGGGCCGTAGTGGGAAGGGGAGAAGATGGGCGGGAGTAGAGGCAGGTGTAGCTGCTGCCACCGCCACCGGGGCGGAGGAGGAGGACTGGGAGGATCTTCGTCCCCGAGACAAATGTACCGTGGCGGCCACTGTTGCGACGTAGGTATGCGTGTGCGTGTGCGTGAGAGAGAGAGAGAGGCCCACATGACAGTAGTCCCACTACGGTCGGGAGGAGGCGAGGCGACCGACCGTGGCCAATGTAGCAGAAAGAAAGAAAAGGGGAGGGAGGGAGAGAGCGGCTTTTGGTTTTCGAACCGGTTCCATACACACTGGACAAGACGGTACGCAACAAAAGAGAAATGCTCCATTGGTCCGGTTCCGTTCCGTCCCGTATCCAATAGAAAATTAGGAAAAATGTATGCGCGTCAGATGCTGCTCCGTTCCTGTCCAGGAGGAGGGGAGGGCGTCCGACCTCGCCGGCGGCTAGCCAGCTATAGCCGCCTCCGCCGCCGCCGCCATGGGAGTGAGTGAGCAAGCGAGACGGAAGGAGCCCGTGATGAGGCTGGTCACAATGGGGAGGAACTTAGGAGTAATATCACATACTCCAATACAACTTTGCTTATGTGTCACATATTTAATGAAGAGAGAGGTGCTTGTGGTAACTAGCTAAGTTACCGGAACATCACACACTCCAAGAAACAATGAGTCTATAACCTAATAAATACATTGTTGCATGACACTACATAGATGTTCCTATCCACTGTGAAGGTAATAACATAGTCTAGGAAAGTGTGTAAGTTACTAGACTATGTTCTTACCCATTGTGACCAGCCTGAGGGGAATGTAGCAGCGTCAATCAATCTCGAAGGATTCAAAGTCAAACGCCAGAGTTAATTCGGAGGGGGGTAGCATGCTGCTGCAATGGAGAACACTGAAACGGGGGGAGAGAGGTGGATGGAGGGGAAAGTTACCTACCCACCCCTGGACGGACGGAGGGGACGCGAACGCGACGCATTTTCTTATCGATTCATTTCGTTTCGGGTGGCCCCCGCTTTTACCTGATGTTGGACGCAGCCGCTTGGTTTTGTATACGTACTGTACGTACTACACGTACTCCTACGCTACGCTGGAGCGAGCAGGCGAGCGAGCGAGATCAGTAGGCAGCGACTCCGGGGATCCTGCTTTCCGGTGCCGAATCGGTTCACCGCCCCAATCATGACTCACCTACGCGACGCGGGCGCGCGTATACATTTGCGCTGCCACACTCCATGATAATTTATAAAGCGCGAGGCCAAAAAGGCAGGAAAAGAAAGACCCCATGTCACCAATTTATTTATACTCCATATGGGGTTGATTGGTTATTAAACAATCGGCGCCACATTCTCGCGCTCGCCCGCTGCTCGTCGCCAGGAGTGAGGAGGAGCAGCAGTGCTCACTGCTCTACTACTCTAATATGGCAGCAGAGAGAGAGAGGTGAGGTGTGACGATTTCTCCAAGTGCAACTTTGACCATGACCCATCGGTTTCTATTATCATATACATATACAGCACACCGCTTAAGAAAAGGCACTGCTGCCACTATAGAGTACACAGCATTTCACACTTAATCTACTGGGGTCAAATTCTCTCTTGACATTCATGTTTAAGCTTAAGATTGTCTGGCTTGACTCTCCAGCAAGTATATGAGCCAACCATATAGTATATGTGTATGTACCAAAGCGGCATAGGGGCAAATGATCCAATTGTATTGTAGTATAAACGGCACTAGGTAGTAGTAGTATTATTTGCACAATAGCTAACACACACACACACACACTCCCCCACTGCTCACTCATCTTGCCACCTGCTGATTCTGAATTCAGTTTCTAAACAGTTCATTCAGGATCCAGCAGCAGAATCAGCAGGGCATGACAAGGGATGAGCCGTTTATTAATTAACCACACTTGACAAGCAAATTAAGACCGATGACCGGGTGCAGCATATCTCCATCTCTCATGCCCCTACCCCCTACCCAACCAAAACAAGAGGAGGGGAGCAGGAACTAGCAACATGGGGGGCACAAGCAAAAAAAGAATCTAGCAATTCCTAGAGAGATCAAATTCTAAGGGATGCTAACATCAAATGCACAAAGGGGCCAAGGAAATTAAGCAGCAGCAGCAAGGAAGGAAGGAATGGAATGGAATGGAATGGAATGGAATGCTACACTGAGGAGGAGGAGGGATCCACATTGCCCGTCTCGGTTAGCATGTCGTCGTCCCCTTCTGTCAGCAGCTCCACGTCCTTGTCGTCGTCGTTTGAGAAATCCCTCCTCTCCAGCTTCGAATTCGCCGCGATGAACACCAGCCGGTGAGCGCGGCCAATGCTGCCCGCTGAGCTCCCCGGCGCGGTCAGCCACCGGGTCATCGACGGCGTGCATTTGAACCCCTTGGCGGTTGCATGGAGGAAGATGAGCCTGACGGCCACTTTGCCGAGTGACTTGAACTCGCTGAGGCATGTCTCCCAGACAAGCCGGCTGCTCTGCTTGTTGGCTATCTTCATCTTCCCCGTCGACGGGTCTGGCTGCCGGACCTGCACCGCCTGCGCGTACAATGGGTCGAGCCCCTCCGACCGCCATTTCATCAGCTCCATCAGCGCAAGGTGCGCCTCCTCCGGCGACACCAGCCTCGTGATCAGCCTGTCCACGTCCTTCTCCTGCTCTGGCGTCAAGTAGTTGAACGGTGGAAGGTACCTCCTGCCGGCGTCCTTGATCAGATACAATGGGTCCAGTATGAATGCCGCTGACCACGCCGGGTGGTAGTTCTTCCTGAACCTCCTCTCGACCACATTCATGGCAGTTGCCTCTTCTACGCTGAATTTCCGGCACCAGCCTCTGACCTTGCCCCGCAGGTCCTCCCAGAGCGGCAGGCATTGCCCGACCAGGGGCCTCTCGGTCTCCATCTCCTTCACCAAGTCCATGATCAGCTTCACGACCGAATGTGTCGCCTCGACCTCGGTCCAGAATGCCACATTCTGCACCATGGCCGCGATCTCCCTCGCGGCAGGGTCGTCGATGCAGACCACCTTGTAGGACTCCTCGAGCACGGCGAGCTGGAGCGGCCGCGCCGAGGTCAGGATGCTCTCGAGCATCACGAACGCGGCTGCAAATTCCCCGCCATTATACGGCGGAGCGGCAATGGGGAGGAGGAAGGCGTGCCCGTGCTCCTGGACCTGGTGCTTGTGCAGCAGCGCGCGCACGGAGGGCGTGGTGTTGAAGTAGCTGGCGATCTTGGCGCAATTTGACGCAGCGTTGTTGAAGAGTGGGAGCTCGCGCGCCATGTCGCTTATCAAGCGGGACAGGCCATGGACTTGGCAGGTAAGGTTCACCATCCAATGGTGCTTGGTCTCGAGATCACGCAGAGTCTTGGAGCCGAAGCGGTCGGCGACGATGCCGGCGCAATGCCGAATGTCGCCGGAGGAGGCGGAGACGGACGATGCGGCGTCCAGGAACAGCTCCTGGGCGTAGTCAGGGGACGCCGACGCCGGCGCGGGCATGGGCACGGCGCGGTGGAACACGGACGTGTCGTTGGGGAGGTTGACAGAGAGGGTGATCACCTGCTCGCGCAGCCCGTCGGCCGCGAGCTGGAAGAACCGCGCCTCGCGGAAGCGCGCGGCGGCGTCGGCGCGGGCCTCGGCGAAGCGCGCGTCCAGGCGCGCGCCGGCGAGGTCGGCTCGCGATATCTCCGGGAGCCCGACCTGGCGCAGGAAGTTCTTGAGCTTGGGGTGCTCGACCGCGGAGAGGGAGGCGCTGCCGGACGACTCGAGGAACCAGTCGGCGAGCAGCGAGAGCGCGGCCTCGGCCTGCGGCCGCGGCAGCATCGCGCCCGGCGACGCAGAGGGCGACTTGAGGCGCTTGACGCTGTCCTCCAGCATGGCGAGCGGGGCGAGGTCGCCCCTGCCACCGGAGAGCAGCTGCCTGGGCGCGGGCATCCCCGGCGGGGTGGGCGGCGTCGGGGAGTACCCGGCCGGGTCGGCGACCATGACGTGGTGCTGGTGCGCGGCCGCCTCGACGGACGCGTAGGCCGCGGCGAGCGCGTGGCGCTTCCGGCCGCCGCCGCCGGTGGAGTGGCGGCGCTGCGAGGAGGAGGAGGAGGACGGGGGGATGGAGGAGATGGGCACGATCGATGACGCGGGGGAGGAGACGGCGACGAGCTGCAACTGCTGATGCTGATTCTGCGGCGGGGGCGGGGGTGGCGGCGGCGGCGGCGGCGCGCCCTGCGCCGCCGCGAAATTAGGGCAGGCCCCGCGCTTGAGGTGCTCGGTGGCGGTGCGGGAGGGGTTAGAGGCAGAGAAGGTGGCGGCGCAGAGCGCGCATCGGAGGCGCGCGGCCTTGGGGGGCGCCCCGGAGGCCGGCGGCGGGACGAGGACGGGCTCGAGGTGGCCCCAGTACCAGGCGCCCTTGCCCTTGAGCGCCTTGGCCCGCACCTGCATCAGCGCCTCGTAGCGCTTCCTGGCGGCGGCCTCCTCGGGCCCCATTGCGCCGGGCTCCGCCATGGCCATCGGCGGGGGCGCGGGCGCGGGCGCGGGAGTCGGCGGCGGCGCCGACGATCCAGAGGCGGCGGCGGCGGCGTCGCCCCCCTCCTCCGGCGCCGACATGGGCGGGCGCGCGTCAGGCGGAGGTTTTCAGGGGGTTTCGGGCGCCCGTTTCGCTCTCCTTTCCAACAATCGGCCGAGGAGGACCGAGCGGAGGGCCGCGTCAAGAGAGAAGTGGTGCGGCGTATTTTTCACCCCCGCACCTTTTTTTCTCCCCCCGATTTATCTCGGCCCCCGTGTAGCCCGACTTGTATATCCTGGCTGGGCGAACGCTCGCTCTCCAAAAACAAACAGAGCGAGACCGTCTAGGAGCTCCTCATTCTCTCTCTATTTATCTTGGATCCCCGAGCCCGGCAATACTTGTAGGTAAATCTTGGGAGTTGAGACAGCAAACATATAGAGGCCAAGCCAACATAAAGCTCTCTTCTCTCCCCTCTCTCCTTAAGTAAGTGAGGGGCAGGCACTGTTTCCCTCCCCCTCTCTCTCTCGCTCACTACCTATGTGGAGCAGTGGCGCCGCGCTTTCTCTGTTCTGCGTTTGTGTTTCTGTTTGTGTATGCGTATGCGTACACGGGACGACGCAGGGGAGGAGAGAGATTGATTTTCGGGGGGTGAATTATTTTGGGTGGTCTTTGGTGGGGGTTGACTGGGGGAGCCCGAGGGGAGGGGAGAGGGGGAGGGGGGAGAGACTGCAAGAGGAATGCTCTGATATAATGCCACTGTGCGCTTTATGGTACAATGCCAATAATAATAATAAAAGGTAAGGGGATTGGTACGGGCGACTTGTGCTGGTGCCACTGTGGCCTCTGCTGCGTCGGCAATTATTGCGGTGGAACAGTTGGCCCGGCCAGGGCCCCGCCCCCGCCCCCGACCTTCTCTTTTCTTTCTTCTTTCTCTTCTCTTCGCCTTCACAGAGCCCAGCTGCACAGGCACGGCCCAGGATTGTACACATACATACGCTGACATGATGTGTTGTTGTTGTATCTCTGTAAACGTTTTCAATCAGCTCCTATACTACTGCTGCTACTGCTTAAGTAGGTTCGTTCAAGCAGAAGTTTACTAGCTACTACTAGTACTGTGCTGTCTTCTCTTCTTTTGGATCGAGGACGACTTGTGAGGTTGGGAAATTCGGCAGACAAGGATATCTCTCCGGGCCGCTTTCCGTTTTTTTTGTTTGTTTGTTGGGTTATAATGCAATATGCAATTTATACTTTAGGCCAGGTGGAGTATATGACTGTAAGTAAATCTCTCAACTTGCTTAACGCTTCTCTTTGGGGACTCAACTGGCTTAACACTACTCCTCGGCTTACACATGTCCGTGTAACCGGTTCGCACCCAAAAAAAAAAAATGGTGGTCCATCTGGGGCTTGGAAGTCAATATAGTAAGCCGTATCTCCGCCTAAATTATTTTCCAGCTGCTTAACCGTCTGCTGTACTGTCGGATCATATGCGGTTAGACATACTCGGACCAGCTGCTTACGGCCTCCGGCCTCTAGCTAGCATGATGGCCAAATTTCCAGTTGTATATTAGGGTAGTCTACCCCCCCCCCCCCCCCCCCCCCCGCGTACAATCTAGACGCAGATGCTTATCTAATTAACTATACATATCAATTATAGAGTAGTGATTTTTCTCAGCAGAAACTGTTGAGAGACCCTTGTGCTTGTCCTATACACAGTAGTACATGTTTGTATTAGGTGTAGTTGTCCCGTTTGTTTCCAAATATATACGCTGTAATTACGATCATTGCTGCGGACGATACCATCCGTTTAAATGTTATATATGGGCACCTCATGATGTGAATACAGTTGTCTCGCACCAACTATCCTTCTACATGGTATCAGCCTCTCTCGATCCCCTGCCCGCGCCACACCCCCTCCCACGCCGTGCCGCACCCTGCCCTGGCCGCCGCAAAAAAGACCAGCTGCATTGTACGTGGCACGCATGCTAGTGAAATGTTGTGTACCTGAGTAAGTAATTAGTGTCGAAAACAAGTATGCACAAGATACTTGCCTTGTTAACCTGGATTGTGACCAGAGGCATCCTTGGATACCATTTATCACTTTCGAAGTATACTATGGGCAAGCATATAATGCGGTCACTCACTTATTTGTTTCTGTGGTGCTACCAACAAAGAGAGAGGGGCGGAAGGGGGCGACCTGAAATATCGCCATATCCCCCCGGTGAGGGCGCGGATCCCTGCCTCCTCTGCTTCCAGCGTGTAGATATGGTAGTGGTAGTTCCCTGCGGCGTCGATTTGGTGAGGGGGTTTTCGCCGTTCTGCCCTCTCCTTGCTGGCGCTGGTGGTGCCGGCATGTGAACGACATGCCTTTGAGTACCTCTGTCCCCTTCCCCTTCGCTGTGACGTCCTCAAGTTTCCCAAGTCGGTTTTGGTGGTGTTGTACTGCTGTTCCGGTCGCTCTCTGGTGTACTAGTCTTACGAGACTGAAGATGGAGACTTCCCGTCCGTCAACAATCCGAATGCGAATCCAAGGTTCATGCTGGCTCCGGGAGGGAGTGGCGGCGCTGGTGTTTGTGCTGATCCGGTACCCCAGGGACTTTGGTGTAAGTTCCTTTCTTTGTGGGGTGTGTTGCACCACCGCTTTAATTTCAATATAGATCCGAGGTCCTAATCGCAAAAAAAAGATTACACAGCTGGAAAGTCATAGAAATATTCAGTAAAAGGAAAACCGACACAATATGCCACTACCAAGTCTACCATGCAAGCAAGTTTCGAATCCATGGTCACATTGAGAGTGAGGGAAAACCCGGTGACAGAAAGGACCGTTTGTATCGTGAATAGTTGCAATCAACGAACAGTCGCGCGTAGAAACCGAGCCACTGTTCATGGCTAGGTTTGTCTCAACTTTTCTAGTGTAGACCGAGCCATGTGTTTTACTCGACTTCTTGTAATCATCACATCATGTAGACGCGATACCGTATGCCGAGCCCCCCCTCCCTCCCGATCCGCTGTCGGTAATGGTAATGGTACACACCAGGGTAATCACACACGGGAATTAAGGTACGATCGCACTGTGTGGCCCTGTCAGACAATGCATATAAGAAAACGAAGGCTGTCGCGGCTCCGCTCAGCTCCTGTTTGGGACGGGGCTTGTGCGCCACACAACGCGATTGCGCCTCACGCCGCGCCCTCTGGAACCGCCCGCCGCTTAGTGAAGAGCCATGTGCATTATTAACCTCGCCTAACCTATCTTTTCACGAATAATGCTTACCTGGCCGGTGTACTGGTGCCATTATCTATTAACATGCATAATCTTTTGATTTGGATTCACTCGCTAACCAGCGGTTAAGAGTTAAAGCTCGATCATCAACCAACTGACGGCATGAGTCAGTGTTAGTACTCCCTCCGTTCCTAAATATAAGTCTTTTTAGAGATTTCACTATGGACTACATACAAAGTAAAATGAGTGAACCTACGCTGGAAAATATGTCTACATACATCTATACGTACTTTATAGTAAAATCTCTAAAAAAAACTTGTATTTAGGAACGTTAGGAGTAGTGATTTAAACGCTATTATATTTATTTACAGAGTGCGTATAGTAGACAAAAAAGAAAAGTGCAGATGGTGTGGTAGCAGCAAAGGTCTCTACCTAAATTCCCGCAACTAATTAAGTACTCCTACTCCTCCTCCTACTACTACTAGTAGCAGTAGTAGCGTTGCTACAAGCAGTACTCCTACTCCACCCGCTGTTTGTAGTACTAACTGTGCAATAATTGCCCCGCCATCGGGTCATATATACCGAATAGTCAACAGTGTAAAGCTTAGGGGGATCGTACGCTTAGTTTAATCATCGTTTTGAAACAATGCCATTATGCTCTGAGGCCGAGCAGCGGGCGGCCATGATGTAGTTAATCAGTCATATGCATATGCATATGCATGATCGATCAACAGGAACAGGCGTTGCAGCCTTGCAGGCATGGCATGGCATGGCTGTGGTACGTACGTACGTACGTCGGGGGCGTGGTGCGGTGGTCGCGCTCTGCAGGGCGCACTACCCTGCGTCCTCGTCCGGCCCGTCGGGCCCAAACCAGCACGGCCACGCTGGGCGACTCACTCTACCGTTGATGCTCTGTGTATGTAAGTAAAACAACCGTGTAGATAAGGGCATCTCCAACGCTCACCCGTAATCCAAACACCGCGTCAGTCGACAGGGCGGATCAGTCTATGGACACGGATACATGAGCTGGCTATCCAAGTACATTTCATATCGGCTTTAAACTAGCTGGACAAATAGCATTCAAATTAGATGAGTCTTCATATAAACCGAACAAAATTCATCATATCCCGGACATATTTTAACTAAATTAGTCAACGAGCGGCCGCGGCGGATCTCCATCCGATGACATGTCTTCCCTATGTCCGGCAGCCCGGTCATCGGACTGCCGGGAACCCTGGAGGGATATGCTTTAGTGAGACGGGAAGAATAACTTCCTCCGCTTCGGTGAAGCACATATCAGGGTTGGTTTTTGGGCGGGTGAGGATAGTAGCCATGGTTCACGCTCCTTCTCACCGGGCAAGACATCGGCTGTGTAACCTAGCAATGCGGTGACGATGGCCTTCGTGGGACCCAAGCGGCAGCGGGCTCCCATGATATACTTTTCCTCACTGTCTGCGGTTGCCGCGGACGTGCCAGCCTCTGCCGACATCACTTCTTTTCCCACCTGCGTGACGCGTTGCCATCATTGCTTGTGGCGGATTTGCCAGGAGCGACGTTGTCCAGCCTAGATCTGGACTGGCGAGAAGGGGGTGGCGATGGCGATGGTGGTGGCATCGGATCCAGTGGGTTTGCCGGCAAGCCAGCTTGTATCGAGCTGGCTCGCTGGGCAACTCAGGCAGCTGCAATGCCGGAGAACTCCTTATTTTGTTTTCTGGAGGCCATTGCGGGTGTTGTACAAGGAGGAGATGGAGAGAGCAGAGATGAGGTGTGGTTCTTGCCCAACGCCTGGACACGTTTATATAGCGCGTGGATGCCAGGATCCAGCCGTAGTGGTGTTTAATACCGGCCGCATAGGAACAGACGTGTGGCGCTGGGGCCGACATGAATACATGCAGCTGGCTGCAGGCGGGAACTCGCGTGGGCGCGAGAGAGCGGTTTTTGGTGCGCCCAATTAGTTAGACGAGGGCGTGTCAGCGATCCGGATGCTTGCAGAGCCCAAGTTTCATCACCGATTCGTGAGAAAAAATGTGTCCGGACCTCGCACAGACCCATGCAGGACCGCGTTGGATGTCTAACATGTTCGGATCGCGCGGCCGAGATTGTTGTAGGCGGTTTGAGGGTCGGCTGGAGATGCCTAGGATTGTATACGTAGTAAATTATAAAACTGTAAGTAGTGTATTATTGAGCAGAGGCAGAGTCGGTAGGGGTACTACATGGCATAAAGCGAGAACTGCTGCTAAGCTAGCTAGGCCTACACTACGTACGCACGTAGGCTATACGCTGCGGCAGCGGGGCCGACGGGAAATGATTGTACGTAGCCGCCTGTCACTTTACACGTAGAATGAGATGATGGATTAGGTAGGGTGTTTTTCCTCCCCTCCTCTCCTCTCCTCTCCTCTCTGCGTGTGCGTGCGTGCGTATGTCTTTCTGTCTGTCTCTCCGTGGAGGGGAGGAGCAGATCACTGGCGTATCCATCGATTGATTGATTGATATGTGTGTATATATGGCCAAAGTCTTAAAGCGGGACGGAATAGTCTTTGCCCAGAGTGGTATCCGTACGCACCCCTGATGGCGAAGCATATTTTGGCTTTGCTTTGTTGTATTATAGTATTTGGTATAAAAATAGTCAGCAGATCGTAACCGACAGGTATATATACTGCCGAAAACGATTAAAGCGTCGCACCCGGGATTAATTTACTACTAATAGTAGTGTAATCAGGATCCGGCTGCTGATTATCGCACGCTTTCTGCCCGATTTCCTCTTGGGAGATTAATTGGACGGCTTCATCAACGGCCTCTCCGCTACTTCCTGTTGGTTCCTTTCCCTCTCTTTCATCCCTTGGCCTCCGGGCAGAGGGTTTGAACTAGACTTAATCAGGGCAGCCCAGCACAACGAGCCTGGCCCGAAAGCCCGGCTTCCAGGGCCTGATGCAGCCTCGGCTTTTTTGCCCGAAGCTCGGTCCCAAAGCACGGAAAATGTTTGAAATGGTCACAAATTTTTTTCTGCTCGAAAATAAGCATAACTTTTTTTTTAAACGAAGGCTCGCAAGGAGCCCGGCTTTGAATTAACAAAGCCATCAACCGGCCAGGAGTTACATCAAACAACCAAATTACAGCGGTCAGAAGGATACAATGGGAACACTGGACTGAAACGCTAACTACAACCTCCACAAGCAGCTAATGCAAAGGAAATTAAGATTACAGCTTGCAAAGGCCGAGCACTCCACACTAGGATCATATGAGGAAAAGCAGAGCAGCAAAGCAGGGCATATCCGACCTTCAAAGATGGCCATGCTCCAGGAACACCTAGAGAAGAAGGGGAACAACATCTTCCATCTCAATCACCGAAGAGGGACCCTACCCCCTCGCCATGGCTCGTAGGCGCCGCATCGTCGGGGTTTCGAGGAGCTCACCCTAGAGCTCGAAGAATGCCGCCCTCACATCGGAAGGTGGACATAGTGCGGCCACTTCAATTTGGGATATCCCTAGCCGGCCGCTCTGCCACGGTCCATGCCCAGCTAGGTGGAAATACGCTTCGTGGAATCGGACGATGAAGAGGAGGCAGCTCCGTCCCTCACCTGCAGCGCCTCCCGACCGCATCCCGCCTCCCTAAAGGCGCCTCCAGCAAGGTCACGGCGCGCAAGGCGCCGCCGCTGCCAAATCCGAGAGGATATAAGGTTTTCACCCGGGCAGGGTGGGTCGGGGTGGAAGCAGGGGACCTCGGCTGCACCCCCATGGAGGAAAGCAGCGCCCTTGGGCGTTGCTGCCGCCGGACCGGCCGGACCGGCCAAGGTTTCCCCCGGTCCCCTAGCTGGCCACCAACTCGCACCAACGCCAGGGCCAGAGAGCAAATCACAAGCCACCGCCGACGGCGAGAGAGAGGTAGCCGGGAAGGGATTTCGAACCTCCAGATCTGACGAAGAATCTTCGCGCCGCGGCCGGATTCCACCAACCACCCGCCGCCCGCGCGGCCAGGCACACTGGCCAGCACCCCTGCGAATGCCGCCCACCGCCCGACGACGCCGCCTCTCCGGTTGGGGCCGCCGCCCCAGGAACCGCAGGCCTCCGAGAGGGGATGAAGCGCTGAGATCCTCGCCGCCACCTTCACTGGCGCCCGCGCAGGCTTCCCGGCGGCCGTCTCCGGTAGCGGCGAGGGGAAGAAGGGAGTGGAGGGGGGTGGCGGCGGCCGCGGAACCCTAGTCGCCCCCGAGTCGCCTAGGGGGGCGACGCGAGGGCCGGGGGGGGGGGGGGGGGAGGGGGGGGAAGCATAACTTATTACTCCCTCCGTCCCATAATGTAAAAGGGTTTTTGACACTACACCAGTGTAAAAAAACGTCTTACATTATGAAAAGGAGGGAGTATTTCTGAAACGTCGTCACATGGATCGCAGTGCAGGATCGACGCCACGTCAGATTTGAAACTGATTCGGTGTGAGGGTAAAACCCAGCGAACGCTCTACCCTTCCAAATAACCTCACCCACACCATTGCCTAGTGGCATGGTCTTGCACATGGAGGACCCTGGTTAGAATTCAAGGACCCTCCTTTTCTGCTTTCTTTTTCAACCATGATGACATTTTTCAAAATTAGCATGACAATTTATAATTTTTCCAAAACTTGTAACATAGCATTAAAACAAAATTTTATAAATTACCATCGCAGTTTTATAAATATTAAGAAATGTCACTTTTTTTATTAGGAGATGGTGTTTTTATATTAAGAGATGCCATTTTTATTGATATGCCATTTATTATTATTAAGAGAGGACATTTTTTGTTTATTTGATGCCATTTTCTGTTTATTAAGGGATGACATTTTTATTATTAAGAGATAGTTTTTTCGTATTGATGGCATTTTTTGTTTATTAAGAGATGACATTTTTTATGGATTTCTGCACAATTGACCAAATAAAGCAAAGATATATATTTCATGGCATATTATTAAATTAACATGGCATTTTTTACAAAGTAGCACGGCATTCTGTTAAAGTAGCTAGTAAACTGGCCCTTTGGGCCAACAAGGGTCGCCCTGCCCCCCTACCCTCCTCACCCCGGTGAACGATCGGGATGGGGTGGTTCATTCGCTGGGAGTAGCCTACCTGGCGATCTAATTCGTTCGATCCGCCCCTCCTTCAGGGCGACTGATCGCTAGATATTGTCGTCCTATTATTTTTTATACAACAAAAAAAGACAATTTTAATTAATTAATAGTGTTGTTCATGTGTTTCGGGTTGGCATCGGGCTTGAGCTTTTCACTTTGCCAGACTTCAAACTCGGTCCAGGCCTTATTATTATTATTATTATTATTATTATTATTATTATTATTTAGGGGAGAACACAAGTCATACTGTTGGACTAACTGCTGGTCAAAGCAGGAATCTAGAGAGTCAAACTATGCCATTATATTTTGAAATGAAGATACTAAGTAAAAAAAAACCACGAGCATTCTCATACCGCATAAAAAATAGTATATGGTTAGACTAATTGGCCGGTTATATTCTCTTCCATCGCTATCTCCATCCATGCTTGATTTTCGATTCTGTCATCGACACATACAGTATATAATAGGTACAACAGGGGTGCAGAGCGGCGCCCAACCCGTCCCGCATCCAGCTTTGCAGAATCTCATCCCTTCATTACGAGAGTTTTAGAGCTGTCAGTTTATTTTGAACTAACTTACCATGTTATGCGGGACTAACGGGACCCACATCTGCATCCCTAGGTACAACATGACGACTTGTGAAAAAAATTGAAATACAGATGTTTTGCTTCTACCAGTTTTTCGGATCCGGCTTGCCTGTTCCCTCCCATGCTCCCATCCGTGCTCCCACTTCATCCTACAGTTGTTCTTTTTTTTTTCTAATTTAATCATCTTCCCCCTGATTTTAAGGGGGTGGGATCGGATCTTGTTTTGTTCCAATCAAATCAAGCCACGTATGCGGGAGCACGGATGGGAGCACGCGCAGAGCAGGCAAGTCTCGTCCCAGTTCGCAAAAAAAAAAAAAGTCTCGTCCCAGTTTTTCTACCGGTTGAGTCATTTATGGATAGTATCGTTCCTGGTGCCTGCTCATGTTCATGGTCCAAGTTTTTTCTGAGGGATGTTCATGGGCCAAGTGCCATCCGGAGCAGGAGTATGCGTGGGCTCTGTACCCATAAGCAGCCTTCGCTGCTGTTAAATTGGGCCTAGCCCAAATTTGTGAAATGGGCCCAGAAGGATTATCGTTCAATGCTGTGTCGTCGTTCAATGCAATATGCAATGCACAGTGTCCCCTCAAAAAAAAATGCAATGCACAGTGAGCGGAACAAAACATCTCTTTCTCCCATCCCTAACCCCCCCCCCCCCCCCCCCCCTCCCCTCTCTCTCAACGTGATATATGAGTACTTCGTAGAAGCGTATGCAGAAGCTACAAAAAGGCTATCAGAAAAAAAAGAAAACATTGAGTTCTACACGCCATCATGATTTGACGAATGGTAAATGGCATATCTGCACTAGGTCATTAGGCTTTGTCCCTAGATTCGTTTTTCTCATTCTACTTCATATTAAATTAGTTACTCTCAGGGCCGGTCCATACATATTCGGGGCCCTTGGGCAAGACGACAAAATGGGGCCCTTGTAGACACATAAAAATTCGGAATATATTTTATTCCGAAAGCAATTCAGTACATATCATATGATGGTCTCTGAACTAAAAAACACATGCCAAAAATCATTTATTTGTAACGGTCCAGAGAACTTCATCATAATAATATGGAAGAAAAATATAGTTCTACAAAAGATCGCTCTTCTAAGTACCACAAAGAGACCAACATCTCGCTCTTCTAAGTATGAAAACATTGTCAATGTCTCTAACACTCAGGAATCTCCATAGCACGCAATGGCACATCAGATTGTGGTAAAGTCATTTGTCGTAGTCATAATTTCAAGAAGAGACCGTCTAATTCAGTGCTACCTCTTGAGCTTGCGTTGGTTTTTCCCTTGAAGAGGAAATGATGATGCAACAAAGTAGAGTAAGTATTTCCCTCACTTTGAGAACCAAGGTATCAATCCAATAGAAGACAACGCACAAGTCACCAAATACCTGCACAAATAATCAAACAAACTTGCACCCAATGCGATAAAGGGGTTATCAATCCCTTCACGGTTACTTGCAAAAGTGAGATCTGATAGAGATAGATAAGCGGTAAAGTAAATATTTTTGGTATTTTTGGTTTATAGATCGGAAAGTAAAAGATTGCAAAATAGTAGATCAGAAACTAATATTATGGAAAAGAGAACTTGTATGATGGAAAAGATATTCAATATAATGGAAAAGAGACCCGGGGGCCATAGGTTTCACTAGTGGCTTCTCTCGTGAGAGCAAATAATACGGTGGGTGGACAAATTACTGCCGAGCAATTGATAGAAGAGCACATAATTATGACAATATCTATGGCAATGATCATGAACATAGGCATCACGTTCGTGTCAAGTAGACCAAAATGATTCTGCATCTACTACTATTCTCCACGCATCGACCGACTCCTGCCAGCATCTAGAGTATTAAGTTCATGAAGAACAGAGTAACACATTACACTACAAAAAAAAGACACATCCGTGACATTTTGGGCCGAACGAATTTTTTTCCTGTCATGCTTATGAAAGTTCTATGATAATAATTGTGACTAAACCCGGTATCATCATAGATGTGGTGGGCTCCTACTTCTATGACAAAAAATCATGACAAAAAATGGCATTTCGTCCTGGGTGGGCCGTAGACGCAGCTGCATGACATTCTTTGGACCGTCTATGACGAAAAAAACCATGGTAGAAGCAAGGGCGAGGAAAATATCAGGGAGTTCCCGGTTACGGTAGGTGGTCGGGGGCCGAGTGATGCACGTTTCTCTCATACACGTACACACGTGGGTGCGAGGTGTTGGGCTCTAACTGAACCCAAGCGAGGCGTCCGCCTACTGAGCCCGAGCGATTGTGCTGCAGGCTACGCGTTACTAAACCCGAGCGGTCGATCGATCCTTGGTGTTAACTGAACTCGATCGAGCGATTCCTTCGCTACTGCTGCTAACTAAAGCCGATCGAACCTACTGCATCTTGATGATCAGTGAGCGCTGTTGGGGGAGGGGAGGGGGGTTGGATGAACAGATCCCGGTGGGGGGTTGGATGAACAGGACCATGTGGTAGTAGAGGCCGTTGCCGCTGGATGAACAGGATCCCGATCGATCGAGCCGGTTGGGGGTGGATGAACAGGACCCCGTGGAGGGCTGGATGAACATGACGACCCCGTGGAGGGCTGGTTGAACAGTAGCCGGTGGAGGGCTGGATGAACAGTAGCCCGTGGAGGGGTGGTTGAAAAGGACCCCGTGGAGAGGGCTGGTTGAAGAGTAGTCGGTGGAGGAGCGGTGGAGGCTGGGCGAACAGGAGCCCGTGGATGAACACGAGCAGGTGGAGGCTGGAGGAGGTCGACGGTGGATGAACAGTGGCTCGTGGAGGCTGGAGGAGGTCGACGGTGGAGATGAACAGTAGCCCGTGGAGTCCCTTTTTTGGTACGCCACACCCCTCCCGATGAAAAGGACCCCGTTTCGACCATAGCGCTCCAACACAAGTCCTTTTTCTCCGTTTTGCGGTACGCCACACCTTCCTGATCAACAGGACATCGTTTCAACCATAGGCACTCGAACACAAGTCCGTTTCCTCCGTTTTACGGTACGCCAGACCCCTCCTAATGAACAGGATCCCGTTTCGACCCTAGGCGGTCGAACACAAGGCCGTTTCCTCCGTTCTACGGTACGCCAGGCCTAGTTTTGATCGGTTGTTCCGTCCAAGTCGGTTGCCCCCCGATGAACACGATGACGCAATTTATCCGATCCGACCCAGCCGGTTGGATGTCGATGAACAAGACGTCGTCGCTGCCTCTCCATGTACACGAGCCCTGGCCGTACGTATGCGCGAGTAGGCTTTCGAGACCCCGCCCGTATGTACGTACGTGGCCATATTTACTTTCTTGCACCCTGGCTATATGTACGTGTACATGCTACGTGCGCGCCTCTACTATGACACGTGCCCTTCCTTACTCGGCCACAGTTCATCGCTGTAGCCTGCAGACAGACCGATCGACGGTATGTACGTACACGTTTGTGACCAGAATGACAACACTACGTACGCTTCGACCAGGTGGGTCCCGACTGTTAGGCACTTCCTTGCATTCGAAGATGTAGCTGGTGAGTCCCAGCAGTCAGGAGGAATGTTTTTTTTCATGAAATACGGTGGCCTGTCCGATGGGTCCCTGCTATCAGGTGGAAGAATCATTATTTTGTGTGTAATAAGAAGGCACTTCCTTGCTGCGGCCGTGGACCCAGCTGTCAGCCTCTCCACGTATAATACTCTTTCGATGGAAGTCGTTCCTTGACCACATTGACCACGCCGCACCGAGAGCACCAAGGCGATGGACGACGGCGATGCCTAGCAAGGGGATGACGCGGAGTCGGGGAAGATGCGGCAGTGGATGCCCATGCGGAGAGGAGTACGAGGGTTCACTGGTTTGGCTGTGGTGTGAGGTTGCCGTCGCCGCAGAATAACAGGGGGTGTGGGTGAGTAGAGGGATGGCCTGGCCAGCGGTGGGAGTAGTAGGGGGCGGTGCGGCCTCCGCGGCAGCACAGCCGGCCACGGGAGGCAGGAGCATGCGGCACAACTGGCGCTAGTTTGGGTGGCTGGAGCAGGAAGAGCAGAGATTGAAGAAGCACTACGGCCGTTGGATGGACATCGTACGATCACTGGAGCTAGAATCGTTGATATTTATTGACTAAGTTAATGAAGCCCTCCGTCCGTGTCAACTTAGTAGGCCCACAAGTCAGCCTCCCATTAAAAAACTAAACTAAATATGTGCGAAATTTTGAAAATTCGCAAATTTTTGCTTGGGGACAAAATAATCTTAATCCAAAAATTAGTAGCCATACTAAAAAGAATTTTAAAATAAATTAGTACTATGTCATGTTAAATCCAATGAAATACTCCCTCCGTCCTAAAATTCTTGTCTTAGATTTGTCCAAATACGGATGTATCAAGTCACGTTTTGGTATTATGTACATCTGTATCTAGACTAATCTAAGACAAGAATTTTGGGACGGAAAAAGTATAAAATATCAGTGAAGAACAAAAACAAAAAAAACTAATTTCCCATTTGCTATAATTTTTGTAATTTTCAACCCCTTTGATATTACTTTTAACAGACCCCGACCATACTCTTTGGCCAGGCCGGAATGCATCCCTCCTCGTTTTGAAAGATTTGTAGCCCAGTAAGTCGGAGAAAACAAATAAGCTTAGCTTGGGTATTCTTCAAAAAGAAATACTGGGCTACCTATTTTCCCAAAGAAAAAACTGCTGGCTGGTCATGTTGTTAGACGGGCCACAGAGACCGCACAACCCAGTTTATAGCCTGCTCCTCCGAATTACTACTCAAAAAAAAGTTGTGCAATTCTGTCGTTAATTGACTATACGTTGAAAATGATGTAGGTCCCAGATATCAGCAGGTGGATTAGAGTAAAAAAACAAGGGGTGCATCTGAGTAGTAAAAGCGGCGCTTGCTTGTGTTCGGGAGTGGACCTGGTGGGTCCGTACTATCATACTCACAACCACAGTCCTCTTCCGATTCACTATGTTGACAGGGCCGGACGGCGGCGCCGCGGCGAGCGCACCAAGGCGGAGGATAAAGTGTTGTCGCCAATGTGCTGGGCTAGGTTGGACATTCTTATTGAAAAATAAAAATGGACCGGAACTATTTACGACGTTGACTACGATTTGCATGGGTCCGCTGGTTGCACGAAGAAAATGCTGGGAGAAAAAAGACTGGTCGCTATCTTTGCCTAAGAATAATATCGACTGAATGTAACGACACTATCATAGGAAATAATATCCTCCTGTTAAATCGTGAATTTAAAGAACTGGTGCATGAGCATTTAGCTTTATTTATTTACTGATTTATGTCTAGGGGACCATAATCATGTACGTGGGCCGAATTCATGTGAGACCCTCCCTTCCAGTTAATTATGGGCTCCTCTATTGTGCCTTCATCAGTGGGCTGCATGTTATCAACAAGTGGAAAATGTGTTCCGTACCAAAAATAGTATGCGCTACGTACGGTACGGGGCGCTAAAGGATCGGACCATGCAACAACTTCCAAAACATTGTGTTTGTTGTTCTAACAACATATTTATTCAACCAACAGACAAAATATACTACTGATTATACATTGAAAACAGCAACAACAGCAACCATGGCTGGGGGTGCAACAGAAGCAGTAAGCAGGCCAGAAGAGTAAAGACACAGCTCTCTCTTCCAAACCAAACATCAACCATCATTACAAAATGGCTACCAAAAAAGAACAAGTGTATGCATCAAGCTAAATAAAGATCCTACTACACCAAGTGTACGTATCTAACTAACTGGCTCGGTTGGATGTTACTATTTGTTAAGCTGTGGAGATTGGTTGACGGCTTGAACCAGATGGGTGCCTGACGGGGGAAACTCCAGCCGGCAGGTCAAAGTCTGATACTTGTGACCCTTTATCCTACTTTGGGCTACAGAGTGTGGCGGCACATACCGGGGTATGGTGCATGCAGAGACGCATGGTACATTGTGTACACACAGTTTTGCCTGATGAACGGAACCGTGCTACCATCATGATCCTTGCCGTCAGTTATCTCCTGTTTAATCGGATAATTCAGTCCGAGAAACAGAGAATGTGTACCAAGGCTACTTACCAGCCTCCAGTCAAAAGTTCCTGAAGGCCCAGAGAAGCTAGGATCCTGCTTAAAGACCTTGCGGTGACTGTGATTGTATTCCGCGAAACAACACGTTGGGTATGTGCAAACGATCATCAATCATTCGCCGTTGTCTGATCGATCCAGGAACCACCTGCAACTGCCATGCCGCTTTTCCTTTAAAGGTTCTGCGATTAGGAAGGGTAGGGACACCAGGCGGCCTACAACATCATATCAAGTTGGAGTCAAATAAAAAATGGCTCTTGATGTAGTCAATCCTAAGAACAACATGTTATGAGCATGAATATTTTTTCAGTAAATGTTGACAGTAATATAGGCAAGCCATCATGATATCATAGGAAAGTAACATACTGCTGTAACGGCCGTTTGTAGTGATGACTGGAGTAGGCCAGCAATACGTCCAGCCATAGAAGGAGTCGATAGTGTAAATTAAGCCCTTGTGTTCAATGACATCAGAGAACCATGGAGGATGTATGATCTTGCGATGGACGTGCAGATTTATCCACTTACCGCAGTGACCTGTCAGATAGGCGAGACCGCGGTTGAAGAACGCAATTAGCCTGAAGTCTTTATAATTCGCAGATCTTGTAGGCACTTAGCAGATTACAACCTTGAGCAAATCAAACTTGGTATCATGTTGGCTATTGTAAGATTTCGAGTATCCTGGGCCGCGGTGCCAAAGTAGTGCAGTGTTAATCGAAGGAAGGGGGATCAATCGCCGGGTGTAGACCTCCATGAGCATCCAGCTGCCGCGGACATCGACGAGCACCATCCAAGACGTGTTCATGCCGACCCAATACATACCGTTGATGTAGCTGAGGGTGAAGGGGATTGGATCGCAGTCAAGGGGGTTGATGCTCGCCACCCTACGATCATTATGCTGCGTGACATGCCGTTTCTGAAGATCAGGCGACATCAGCAAGCAAGGAGCTAGCTTAAAAAGCTCTGGCCTAAGGGCTTTGAGTAAATGGTATAGCCCCGACGAGCACGTGGCGAGTGGCATGGTACTGAGATTGTCCACACGCGAAACAATGATCTTGATTACCTATGTGGGGAGCGAATTCCAGCCACTCTTTCGGCGGATGCTGCTCGGTTCTGCCATTGTTAGTGCTTGATGAAAGTGCTAGTTATCGACTAGAGGGTGGGGGGGTGAATAGGCAATTTTTACGAAAGTCTTCAAAACATGGAAGTTTCAAAGACAAACAATAGAAATGACCTAATTGATATGCAGCGGAAGATAAACTACAACAAGCAAGCCATAGTCAAGTATGCAATAATGTGAAAGTACAAAGACTAATAGCAGCTTGGTAGTAAGGATCAGGATGGAAGATAGAATGAAGCCAACAAACAATAGTAGTCAAGCAATGAAGTCAAACAGGTACGACAAATAGGCAATGACTTCACGAAGACAAACACTAAGTAAAGGGAGGGAGAGGATAGAACCAGTCACTTGTTGAAGACACAGGATTTGTTGGACCAGTTCCAGTTGCTGTGACAACTGTACGTCTGGTTAGGGAGGCTGAGATTCAACTCAGAAGACCGTGTCTTCACCTTATTCCCCTTGAGCTAAGGACACCCAGTCCTCACCCAATCACTCTGGTAAGTCTTCAAGGTAGACTTCCAAACCTTCACAGACTTCGTTCACCGACGATCCACAATGACTCTTAGATGCTCAGAGTGTGACGCCTAACCGGCTAGAGGATACACAGTCCTCAAGTGTAATAAGTCTTTAGGTCACACAGACAGAAAGACTTCAGTGATGCCTAACACTCTTTGGCTCTGGGTGTTTGGGCTTTGTCCTCGCAAGGATTTCTCTCTCTCAAAGGCTTCGAGGGGAGTTGCTCTCAAACGACAAAAGCCGTGAACTAACTCTGAGCAGCCACCAATTTATGGTGTAGGGGGTGGGCTATTTATAGCCACAAGGCAACCCGACCTGATATGTCCAAAATGACCCTGGGTCACTAAGGAACTGACACGTGTTCCAACGGTCAGATTTCAAACACACACGACAACTTTACTTGGGCTAGAAGCAAAGCTGACTCATCCAGCTCTGGATAAGATTTGCTCTCATTGTCTTCGCTCGAAGACATACTGAGGGAGTCCTGGATTAGGGGTGTCCGGATGGCCGGACTCCCGGACTATGAAGATACAAGATTGAAGACTTTGTCCCGTGTCGGACTTTCCTTGGCGTGGAAGGCAAGCTTGGTGATACGATATGAAGATCTCCTCCCATTGTAACCGACTTTGTGTAACCCTAGCCCTCTCCGGTGTCTATATAAACCGGAGAGTTTTAGTCCGTAGGAGGGACAACAATCATACCATAGGCTAGCTTCTAGGGTTTAGCCTCTCCGATCTTGTGGTAGATCAACTCTTGTACTACCCATATCATCAATATTAATCAAGCAGGAGTAGGGTTTTACCTCCACCGAGAGGGCCCGAACCTGGGTAAAAACATTGTGTCCCTTGTCTCCTATTACCATCCGCCTAGACGCACAGTTCGGGACCCCCTACCCGAGATCCGCCGGTTTTGACACCGACATTGGTGCTTTCATTGAGAGTTCCTCTGTATTGTCACCTTTAGGCCCGATGGCTTCTTCGATCATCAACCACGACGCGGTCCAGGGTGAGACTTTTCTCCCCAGACAGATCTTCATATTCGGCGGCTTCGCACTGCGGGCCAACTCGCTTGGCCATCTGGAGCAGATCGAAAGCTACGCCCCTAGCCATCAGGTCAGGTTTGGAAGCTTAAACTACACAACTGACATCCGCAGGGACCTGATCTTCGATGGATTCGAGCCACGGCCGAGCGTGCCACACTGTCTCGATGGGCATGATCTAGCTCTGCCGCCGGACAGCGCCTAGAGTGCCGCTCAGGTGTCCGCTCCGACCATTAGCTCGGAGCCAACTGCGCTAGCCAGGGACGGACGGTTGGACGCCACCCCGAGAGCCGCAATCTCTATGGCGATAGAGCTGAATACCAGCCTAGTCCTTTGCAAGGCCTGTGACTCGAAGGTGCCGGACTCCGTTCCGGACTCTGAATATTCCGCATCTCTTCCGATCGAACCCGATGGGGCTCCGATCATGGAGTTCACCGCCGCGGACGTCTTTCAGCACTCGCCCTTTGGTGATATCCTGGATTCACTAAAGTCTCTCTCTTTGTTAGGAGAGCCCTGGCCGGATTATGGTCAGCAGGGTTGGGATGTGGACGACGAAGAAATTTGAAACCCACCCACCACCCACTTTGTAGCCACTGTCGAAGATCTAACCGACATGCTCGACTTCGACTCCAAAGACATCGACGGTATGGACGCCGATGAAGGAGACGACCAAGAACCAGCACCTATAGGGCACTGGAAGGCCACCTTGTCATAGGACATATACATGGTGGACCCCCAGAGCAGGGGATGGCGATGAAAAAATGGAGGACGACCCCTCCAAGAAGCAACCCAAGCGCCGACGTCAGCGGCGCTGCTCTAAATCCCGCCAAAGCAAAAACGGCGAGTCCGGCACCGGAGACGTCAACACCCCGGACAGTGCCGAAGACAACCCCCTCCAGCAGAATTCAGCGCAGGAGGACGAAGGAGCCAGCCCTCATGAGAGAGCGGCAGATAGAGAGGTCGAGGATGATAATTATATGCCTCCCTCCGAAGACGAGGCAAGCCTCAACGACGACAAATTCGTCGTGCCAGAGGATCCCGTTGAACAAGAGCATTTCAAATGCAGGCTTATGGCCACGGCAAGCAGCCTCAAGAAAAAACAGCAGCAGCTTAGAGCTGACCAAGACCTGCTAGCCGACAGATGGACCAAAGTCCTAGCGGCCGAAGAGTATAAACTCGAGCGCCCCTCCAAGAGTTACCCAAAGCGCAGGCTGCTACCCCAACTAGAGGAGGAAGCAACTAAACTACATCACCAGCGTACGATGCCCCCGATCGGCCACCCCATGGACGCGACAGAGAGGCCTTTCGGCCCTCACTCCAAGCCACACCCCGACGTCACTCTAAAAATACCAGAGCACGGGGAAACGCAACAGACCTGCGAGAAATATTGGAGGATAAGGCAAGGCAAACAAGATCGATCTGCGGATCACGTGGGTGCCCCACATCACGGGACGATAACCGTCACGCCGGATATGACAAATATGGCCAGGCCGAATACAACAGACAAAGCTCATCCGAGCTACGTCGTGATATAGCCTAGTACAGGGGCGCCGCACACCCATTGTGCTTCACAGATGAAGTAATGGATCATCAAATCCCCGGGGGTTTTAAACCCGTAAACATCGAATCATACGATGGCACAACTGATCCCGCGGTATGGATCGAGGATTATCTCCTTCATATCCACATGGGCCGTGGCGATGATCTACACGCCATCAAATACCTCCCGCTTAAGCTTAAAGGACCAGCTCAACATTGGCTTAACAGCGTGCCAGCAGAGTCAATTAGTTGCTGGGAGGACCTGGAAGCCGCATTCCTCGATAACTTCCAGGGCACTTATGTGCGACCACCAGACGCTGATGACCTAAGCCACATAATCCAGCAGCCAAAGGAATCGGACAGACAATTCTAGACACGGTTCCTAACCAAGAAAAATAAAATAGTCGACTGTCCGGACGCCGAGGCCCTTGCAGCCTTCAGGCACAACATCCGAGACGAACGGCTTGCCCGGCACCTAGGACAGGAAAAGCCGAAATCTATGGCAGCCCTCACGACACTCATGACCCGCTTTTGCACGGGCGAAGACAGCTGGCTAGCTCGTAGCAATAACATAACCAAGAGCCCTGGCAATTCAGATACCAAGGACAACAATGGCAGGTCACGTCGCAACAAGCACAAGCGCCGCATTAATGGCGACAATACTGAGGATACAACAGTCAATGCCGGATTCAGAGGCTCTAAACCCGGTCAGCAGAAGAAGCCATTCAAAAGAAACCCTCCGGGCCCATCCAACTTAGACCAGATACACGGCACCCCCGAACAACCAGCCAACCACACCAACAGGGATTGTTGGGTGTTCAAGCAGGCAGGCAAGCTAAGTGCCGAAACCAGAGACAAGGGGTTGCGTAGCGATGACGAGGAGGAGCCCCGGCTGCCGAACAACAAAGGACAGAAGGGATTCCTCCCGCAAGTGCGGACGGTGAACATGATATACGCAACCCACATCCCCAAAAGGGAGCGGAAGCATGCCCTCAAGGACGTCTATGCGTTGGAGCCAATCGCCCCAAAGTTCAACCCATGGTCCTCCTGCCCGATCACTTTTGATCGAAGGGACCACCCCACTAGCATCCGTCACGGTGGATTCGCCGCATTTTTCCTAGACCCAATCATCAACAGATTTCACCTCACTAGAGTCCTCATGGACGGCGGCAGCAGCCTGAACCCGCTTTATCAGGATACTGTTGGGGAACGTAGCAGAAATTCAAAAATTTCCTACGTGTCACCAAGATCTATCTATGGAGATACTAGCAACGAGGGGAAGGAGAGTGCATCTACATACCCTTGTAGATCTCTAAGCGGAAGCGTTCAAGAGAACGGGGTTGATGGAGTCGTACTCGTCGTGATCCAAATCACCGATGATCCTAGTGCCGAACGGACGGCACCTCCGCGTTCAACACACGTACAGCTCGACAATGTCTCCCACGCCTTGATCCAGCAAGGAGAGAGGGAGAGGTTGAGGAAGACTCCATCCAGCAGCAGCACAACGGCGTGGTGGTGATGGAGGAGCGTGGCAATCCTGCAGGGCTTCGCCAAGCACCTACGGGAGAGGAGGAGGTGTCACGGGAGGGAGGGAGGCGCCAGGGACTCAGGTATGGATGCCCTCCCTCCCCTCCACTATATATAGGGGCAAGGGAGAGGGGGGAGGCGCAGCCTTGCCCCTTCCTCCAAGGAAGGGGTGCGGCCAAGAGGGGGGGGGGAGGAGTCCATCCTCCCCAAGGCACCTCGGAGGTGCCTTCCCCTTTGAGGACTCTTCCCTCCCCAAGTTTCCTTGGCGCATGGGCCTCTTGGGGCTGGTGCCCTTGGCCCATAGAGGCCAAGGTGCACCCCCTACAGCCCATGTGCCCCCCCGGGGCAGGTGGACCCCCCCGGTGGACCCCCGGACCCCTTTCGGCACTCCCGGTACAATACCGATAAAGTGCGAAACTTTTCCTGCGAACAAAGCAGGACTTCCCATATATAAATCTTTACCTTCGGACCATTCCGGAACTCCTCATGACGTCCGGGATCTCATCCGGGACTCCGAACAACATTTGGTAACCACATACAAACTTCCTTTATAACCCTAGCGTCATCGAACCTTAAGTGTGTAGACCCTACGGGTTCGGGAGACATGTAGTCATGACCAAGACGTTCTCCGGTCAATAACCAACAGCGGGATCTGGATACCCATGTTGGCTCCCACATGTTCCACGATGATCTCATCGGATGAACCACGATGTCAAGGACTCAATCAATCCCGTATACAATTCCCTTTGTCTAGCGGTATGGTACTTGCCCGAGATTCGATCGTCGGTATACCGATACCTTGTTCAATCTCGTTACCGGCAAGTCTCTTTACTCGTTCCATAACACATCATCCCGTGATCAACCCCTTGGTCACATTGTGCACATTATGATGATGTCCTACCGAGTGGGCCCAGAGAAACCTCTCCGTTTACACGGAGTGACAAATCCCAATCTCGATTCGTGCCAACCCAACAGACACTTTCAGAGATACCCGTAGTGTACCTTTATAGCCACCCAATTACGTTGTGACGTTTGGCACACCCAAAGCACTCCTACGGTATCCGGGAGTTGCACAATCTCATGGTCTAAGGAAATGATACTTGACATTAGAAAAGCTTTAGCATACGAACTACATAATCTTGTGCTAGGCTTAGGATTGGGTCTTGTCCATCACATCATTCTCCTAATGATGTGATCCCGTTATCAATGACATCCAATGTCCATGCTCAGGAAACCATAACCATCTATTGATCAACGAGCTAGTCAACTAGAGGCTAACTAGGGACATGGTGTTGTCTATGTATCCACACATGTATCTGAGTTTCCTATCAATACAATTCTAGCATGGATAATAAAAGATTATCATGAACAAGGAAATATAATAATAATCAATTTATTATTGCCTCTAGGGCATATTTCCAACAGTCTCCCACTTGCACTAGAGTCAATAATCCAGTTCACATGATATGTGATTAACACTCAAGGTCACATCCCCATGTGACTAACACCCAAAGAGTTTACTAGAGTCAATAATCTAGTTCACATTTACCATGTGATTAACACTTGATGAGTTCTGGGTTTGATCATGTTATGCTTGTGAGAGAGGTTATAGTCAACGGGTCTGAACCTTTCAGATCCGTGTGTGCTTTACAAATCTCTATGTCATCTCCTAGATGTAGCTACCACGTTCTATTTGGAGCTATTCCAAATAACTGTTCTACTTGGAGCTATTCTAAATTGTTGCTCCATTATACGTATCCGGTATCTCTACTCAGAGCTATCCGGATAGGTGTTAAGCTTGCATCGACGTAACCCTTTACGACAAACTCTTTTACCACCTCCATAATCGAGAAAATTCCTTAGTCCACTAGTTACTAAGGATAACTTTGACCGCTGTCCTGTGATCCATTCTTGGATCACTCTTGTACCCCTTGACTGACTCATGGCAAGGCACACTTTAGGTGCGGTACATAGCATAGCATACTATAGAGCCTATGTCTTAAGCATAGGGGACGACCTTCGTCATTTCTCTCTATTCTGCCATGGTCGAGCTTTTAAGTCTTAACTTCATACCTTACAACTCAGGCAAGAACTCCTTCTTTGACTGATCCATCTTGAACACCTTCAAGATCATGTCAAGGAATGTGCTCATTTGAAAGTACCATTAAACGTTTTGATCTATCCTTATAGATCTTGATGCTCAATGCTCAAGTAGCTTAATCCAGGCTTTCCATTAAAAAACACTTTCCAAATAACCCTATATGCTTTCCAGAAATTCTACGTCATTTCTGATCAACAATATGTCAACAATATATACTCATCAGAAATTCTATAGTGCTCCCACTCACTTCTTTGGAAATACAAGTTTCTCATAAACTTTGTATAAACCCAAAATCTTTGATCATCTCATCAAAGCGTACATTCCAACTCCGAGATGCTTACTCCAGTCCTTAGAAGGATTACTGGAGCTTTGCATACTTATTAGCATCCTTCAGGATTGACAAAACCTTCCGGTTGTATCACATACAACCTTTCCTCAAGAAAATCGTCGAGGAAACAATGTTTTGACATCCTATCTGCAAGATTTCATAAATAATGCAGTAATCGCTAATATAATTCCAACAGACTCTTAGCATCGCTACGAGTGAGAAAGTCTCATCGTAGTCAACTCCTTGAACTTGTCGGGAAACATCTTAACGACAAGTCGAGCTTTCTTAATGGTGGCATTTACCATCATTGTCCGTCTTCCTTTTAAAATCCATATGTACCTAACAGCCTTACGACCATCAAGTAGTTCTTCCAAAGTTTACACTTTGTTTTTCATATATGGATCCTTTCTCGGATTATATGGCTTTGAGCCATTCGTCGGAATCCGGGCCCACCATCGCTTCTCCATAGCTCGTAGGTTCATTGTTGTCTAGCAACATGACTTCCAAGACAGGATTACGTACCACTCTGAAGTAGTACGCATCCTTGTCATCCCACGAGGTTTGGCAGTGACTTGATCTAAAGTTTCATGATCACTATCATAAGCTTCCACTTCAATTGGTGTAGGTGCCACAGGAACAACTTCCTGTGCCCTGCCATACACTAGTTGAAGAGACGGTTCAATAACCTCATCAAGTCTCCACCATCCTCCCACTCAATTCTTTCGAGAGAAACTTTTCCTCGAGAAAGGACCCGATTCTAGAAACAATCCCTTATTGCTTTCGGATCTGAGACAAGAGGTATACCCAACTGTTTTGGGTGTCCTAAGAAGATGCATTTATCCGCTTTGGGTTTGAGCTTATTAGCCTGAAACTTTTTCACATAAGCGTTGCAGCCCCGAACTTATAAGAAATGATAGCTTAGGTTTCTCTAAACCATAGTTCATACGGTGTCATCTCATCGGAATTACGTGGTGCCCTATTTAAAGTGAATGTGGTTGTCTCTAATGCCTAACCCATAAACTATCGTGGTAATTCGATAAGAGACATCATGGTATGCATCACATCTAATAGGGTGCAGTTATGATGTTCGGACACACCATCACACTATGGTGTTCCAGGCTGTATTAGTTGTGAAACAATTTCCACAATGTCTTAATTCTGTGCCAAACTCGTAATTCAGATATTCATCTCTATGATCATATCATAGATATTTTATCCCCTTGTCACGACGACCTTTCAACTTCACCCTGAAATTACTTGAACCTTTCAATAATTCAGACTCGTGATTTATCAAATAAATGTACTCAACATCTACTCAAATCATCTGTGAAGTAAGAACACAACGATATCCACTACACGCCTCAGCACTCATTGGACTGCACACATCAAGTTGCTTTCTAGTTCCATTTTACTGAAAACGAGGCTTTCAGTCATCTTGCCCATGTGGTATGATTTGCATGTCTCAAGTGATTCAAAATCAAATGAGTCAAAACGGTCCATTTGCATGGAGTTTCTTCATGCATATATACCAATAGACATGGTACGCATGTCTCAATCCTTTCAAAAATGAGTGAGTCCAAAGATCCATCAACATGGAGCTTCTTCATGCATTTTATATCGATATGACTTAAGTGGCAGTGCCACAAGTAGGTGGTACTATCATTACTATCTTTTGGCATGAACATGTGTATCACTACGATCGAGATTCAATAAACCATTCATTTCAGGTGTAAGACCATTTGAAGGTATTATTCAAATAAACAGAGTAACCATTATTCTCTTTAAATGAATAACGTATTGCGATAGACATAATCCAATCATGTCTATGCTCAACACAAACACCAATCTCGATGGTAGAGGGAGCGTACGATGCTTTGATCATATCAACACTTGGAAACACTTCCAACACATATCGTCAGCTCACCTTTAGCTAGTCTCCGTTTATTCCGTAGCCTTTTGTTTCGAGTTACTAACACTTAGCAACCGAACCGGTATCTAATACCCTGGTGCTACTAGGAGTACTAGTAAAGTACACATTAACACAATGTATATCCAATATACTTCTATCGACCTTGCCAGCCTTCTCATCTACCAAGTATCTAGGGTAATTCTGCTCCAGTGGCTGTTCCCCTTATTACAGAAGCACTCAGTCTCGGGTTTGGGTTCAACCTTGGGTTTCTTTACTAGAGCAGCAGCTGAATTGCCGTTTCATGAAGTATCCCTTTGTTCCCTTGCCCTTCTTGAAACTAGTGGTTTCACCAACCATCAACAATTGATGCTCCTTCTTGATCTCTACTTTTGTGGTGTCAAACATCACGAATATCTCAAGGATCATCATATATGTCCCTGATATATTATAGTTCATCACGAAGCTCAAGCAGCTTGGTGGTAATGACTTCGGAGAACCATCACTATTTCATCTGGAAGATCAACTCCCACTCGATTCAAGTGATTGTTGCACTCAGACAATCTGAGCACAGGCTCAACAATTGAGCTTTTCTCCCTTAGTTTGTAGGTTAAGAAAATCGTCGGAGGTCTTATACCTCTTGACGTGGGCACGAGCCTGAAATCCCAATTTCAGCCCTCGAAACATCTCATATGTTCCGCGACGTTTCAAAAAACATCTTTGGTGCCTCAACTCTAAACCGGTTAGCATTACGCACTGAACTATCATGTAGTCATCAAAACGTGCATGTCAGATGTTCACAATGTCCACAGACGACGTTCGAGGTTCAGCACACTGAGCGGTGCATTAAGGATATAAGCCTTCTATGAAGCAATGAGGACAATCCTCAGTTTACGGACCTAGCCCGCATAATTCTACTATCAACTTTCAACTAAATTTTCTCTAGGAACATAACTAAACAGTAGAACTAAAGCGTGAGCTACGACATAATTTGCAAAATCCTTTTTGACTATGTTCAGGATAATTAAGTTCATCTTATGAACTCCCACTCAGATAGACATCCCTCTAGTCATCTAAGTGATTACATGATCCGAGTCAACTAGGCCGTGTCCGATCATCACGTGAGACGGACTAGCCAACGTCGGTGAACATCTTCATGTTGATCGTATCTTCTATATGACTCATGCTCGACCTTTCGGTCTTCTGTGTTCCGAGGCCATGTCTATACACATGCTAGGCTCGTCAAGTTAACCCTAAGTGTTTTGCATGTGTAAAACTGTCTTACACCCGTTGTATGTGAACGTAAGGATCTATCACACCCGATCATCACGTGGTGCTTCGAAACGACGAACTGTAGCAACGGTGCACAGTTAGGGGAGAACACTTCTTGAAATTTTAATGAGGGATCATCTTATTTACTACCGTCGTTCTAAGCAAATAAGATGTATAAACATGATAAACATCACATGCAATCAAATAATAGTGACATGATATGGCCAATATCATATAGCTCCTTTGATCTCCATCTTGGGGCTCCATGATCATCATCGTCACCGGCATGACACCATGATCTCCATCATCATGATCTCCATCATCGTGTCTTCTTGAAGTTGTCACGTCATCTATTACTTCTACTACTATGGCTAACGCTTTAGCAATAAAGTAAAGTAATTACATGACGTTTATGTTGACACGTAGGTCATAAATAAATTAAGACAACTCCTATGGCTCCTGCCGGTTGTCATACTCATCGACATGCAATTCGTGATTCCTATTACAAGAACATGATCAATCTCATACATCACATATATTATTCATCACATCCTTTGGCCATATCACATCACATAGCATACCCTGCAAAAACAAGTTAGACGTCCTCTAATTGTTGTTTGCATGTTTTACGTGGCTGCTATGGGTTTCTAGCAAGAACGTTTCTTACCTACGCAAAGACCACAACGTGATATGCCAATTGCTATTTACCCTTCATAAGGACCCTTTTCATCGAATCCGATCCGACTAAAGTAGGAGAGACAGACACCCGCTAGCCACCTTATGCAACTAGTGCATGTCAGTCGGTGGAACCAGTCTCACGTAAGAGTACGTGTAAGGTCGGTCCGGGCCGCTTCATCCCACGATGCCGCCGAATCAAGATAAGACTAGTAACGGCAAGCATATTGAACAAAATCAATGCCCACAACTACTTTGTGTTCTACTCGTGCATAGAAACTACGCATAGACCTAGCTCATGATGCCACTGTTGGGGAACGTAGCAGAAATTCAAAAATTTCCTACGTGTCACCAAGATCTATCTATGGAGAGACTAGCAACGAGGGGAAGGAGAGTGCATCTACATACCCTTGTAGATCGCTAAGCGGAAGCGTTCAAGAGAACGGGGTTGATGGAGTCGTACTTGTCGTGATCCAAATCACCGATGATCCTAGTGCCGAACGGACGGCACCTCCGCGTTCAACACACGTACAGCTCGACGATGTCTCCCACGCCTTGATCCAGCAAGGAGAGAGGGAGAGGTTGAGGAAGACTCCATCCAGCAGCAGCACAACGGCGTGGTGGTGATGGAGGAGCGTGGCAATCCTGCAGGGCTTCGCCAAGCACCTACGGGAGAGGAGGAGGTGTCACGGGAGGGAGGGAGGCGCCAGGGACTCAGGTATGGATGCCCTCCCTCCCCTCCACTATATATAGGGGCAAGGGAGAGGGGGGAGGCGCAGCCTTGCCCCTTCCTCCAAGGAAGGGGTGCGGCCAAGAGGGGGGGGGGGGGGAGGAGTCCATCCTCCCCAAGGCACCTCGGAGGTGCCTTCCCCTTTGAGGACTCTTCCCTCCCCAAGTTTCCTTGGCGCATGGGCCTCTTTGGGCTGGTGCCCTTGGCCCATATAGGCCAAGGTGCACCCCCTACAGCCCATGTGGCCCCCCGGGGCAGGTGGACCCCCGGACCCCTTTCGGCACTCCCGGTACAATACCGATAAAGTGCGAAACTTTTCCGGCGAGCAAAGCAGGACTTCCCATATATAAATCTTTACCTCCGGACCATTCCGGAACTCCTCGTGACGTCCGGGATCTCATCCGGGACTCCGAACAACATTCGTAACCACATACAAACTTCCTTTATAACCCTAGCGTCATCGAACCTTAAGTGTGTAGACCCTACGGGTTCGGGAGACATGTAGTCATGACTGAGACATTCTCCGGTCAATAACCAACAGCGGGATATGGATACCCATGTTGGCTCCCACATGTTCCACGATGATCTCATCGGATGAACCACGATGTCAAGGACTCAATCAATCCCGTATACAATTCCCTTTGTCTAGCGGTATGGTACTTGCCCGAGATTCGATCGTCGGTATACCGATACCTTGTTCAATCTCGTTACCGGCAAGTCTCTTTACTCGTTCCGTAACACATCATCCCGTGATCAACCCCTTGGTCACATTGTGCACATTATGATGATATCCTACCGAGTGGGCCCAGAGATACCTCTCCGTTTACACGGAGTGACAAATCTCAATCTCGATTCGTGCCAACCCAACAGACACTTTCAGAGATACCCGTAGTGTACCTTTATAGCCACCCAGTTACGTTGTGACGTTTGGCACACCCAAAGCACTCCTACGGTATCCGAGAGTTGCACAATCTCATGGTCTAAGGAAATGATACTTGACATTAGAAAAGCTTTAGCATACGAACTACATGATCTTGTGCTAGGCTTAGGATTGGGTCTTGTCCATCACATCATTCTCCTAATGATGTGATCCCGTTATCAATGACATCCAATGTCCATGGTCAGGAAACCGTAACCATCTATTGATCAACGAGCTAGTCAACTAGAGGCTTACTAGGGACATGGTGTTGTCTATGTATCCACACATGTATCTGAGTTTCCTATCAATACAATTCTAGCATGGATAATAAACGATTATCATGAACAAGGAAATATAATAATAATCAATTTATTATTGCCTCTAGGGCATATTTCCAACAGTCTCCCACTTGCACTAGAGCCAATAATCTAGTTCACATGATATGTGATTAACACTCAAGGTCACATCCCCATGTGACTAACACCCAAAGAGTTTACTAGAGTCAATAATCTAGTTCACATTTACCATGTGATTAACACTTGATGAGTTCTGGGTTTGATCATGTTATGCTTGTGAGAGAGGTTATAGTCAACGGGTCTGAACCTTTCAGATACGTGTGTGCTTTACAAATCTCTATGTCATCTCCTAGATGTAGCTACCACGTTCTATTTGGAGCTATTCCAAATAATTGTTCTACTTGGAGCTATTCTAAATTGTTGCTCCATTATACGTATCCGGTATCTCTACTCAGAGCTATCCGGATAGGTGTTAAGCTTGCATCGACGTAACCCTTTACGACGAACTCTTTTACCACCTCCATAATCAAGAAAATTCCTTAGTCCACTAGTTACTAAGGATAACTTTGACCGCTGTCCTGTGATCCATTCTTGGATCACTCTTGTACCCCTTGACTGACTCATGGCAAGGCACACTTTAGGTGCGGTACACAGCATAGCATACTATAGAGCCTATGTCTTAAGCATAGGGGACGACCTTCGTCCTTTCTCTCTATTCTGCCATGGTCGAGCTTTTAAGTCTTAACTTCATACCTTACAACTCAGGCAAGAACTCCTTCTTTGACTGATCCATCTTGAACACCTTCAAGATCATGTCAAGGAATGTGCTCATTTGAAAGTACCATTAAACGTTTTGATCTATCCTTATAGATCTTGATGCTCAATGCTCAAGTAGCTTAATCGAGGCTTTCCATTAAAAAACACTTTCCAAATAACCCTATATGCTTTCCAGAAATTCTACGTCATTTCTGATCAACAATATGTCAACAATATATACTCATCAGAAATTCTATAGTGCTCCCACTCACTTCTTTGGAAATACAAGTTTCTCATAAACTTTGTATAAACCCAAAATCTTTGATCATCTCATCAAAGCGTACATTCCAACTCCGAGATGCTTACTCCAGTCCTTAGAAGGATTACTGGAGCTTTGCATACTTATTAGCATCCTTCAGGATTGACAAAACCTTCCGGTTGTATCACATACAACCTTTCCTCAAGAAAATCGTCGAGGAAACAATGTTTTGACATCCTATCTGCAAGATTTCATAAATAATGCAGTAATCGCTAATATAATTCCAACAGACTCTTAGCATCACTACGAGTGAGAAAGTCTCATCGTAGTCAACTCCTTGAACTTGTCAGGAAACATCTTAACGACAAGTCGAGCTTTCTTAATGGTGACATTTACCATCATTGTCCGTCTTCCTTTTAAAATCCATATGTACCTAACAGCCTTACGACCATCAAGTAGTTCTTCCAAAGTTTACACTTTGTTTTCATATATGGATCCTTTCTCGGATTATATGGCTTTGAGCCATTCGTCGGAATCCGGGCCCACCATCGCTTCTCCATAGCTCGTAGGTTCATTGTTGTCTAGCAACATGACTTCCAAGACAGGATTACGTACCACTCTGAAGTAGTACGCATCCTTGTCATCCCACGAGGTTTGGCAGTGACTTGATCTGAAGTTTCATGATCACTATCATAAGCTTCCACTTCAATTGGTGTAGGTGCCACAGGAACAACTTCCTGTGCCCTGCCATACACTAGTTGAAGAGACGGTTCAATAACCTCATCAAGTCTCCACCATCCTCCCACTCAATTCTTTCGAGAGAAACTTTTCCTCGAGAAAGGACCCGATTCTAGAAACAATCCCTTATTGCTTTCGGATCTGAGACAAGAGGTATACCCAACTGTTTTGGGTGTCCTAAGAAGATGCATTTATCCGCTTTGGGTTTGAGCTTATTAGCCTGAAACTTTTTCACATAAGCGTTGCAGCCCCAAACTTTTAAGAAATGATAGCTTAGGTTTCTCTAAACCATAGTTCATACGGTGTCATCTCATCGGAATTACGTGGTGCCCTATTTAAAGTGAATGTGGTTGTCTCTAATGCCTAACCCATAAACTATCGTGGTAATTCGATAAGAGACATCATGGTATGCATCACATCTAATAGGGTGCAGTTATGATGTTCGGACACACCATCACACTATGGTGTTCCAGGCTATATTAGTTGTGAAACAATTTCCACAATGTCTTAATTCTGTGCCAAACTCGTAATTCAGATATTCATCTCTATGATCATATCATAGATATTTTATCCCCTTGTCACGATGACCTTTCAACTTCACCCTGAAATTACTTGAACCTTTCAATAATTCAGACTCGTGATTTATCAAATAAATGTACTCAACATTTACTCAAATCATCTGTGAAGTAAGAACACAACGATATCCACTACACGCCTCAGCACTCATTGGACTGCACACATCAAGTTGCTTTCTAGTTCCATTTTACTGAAAACGAGGCTTTCAGTCATCTTGCCCATGTGGTATGATTTGCATGTCTCAAGTGATTCAAAATCAAATGAGTCAAAACGGTCCATTTGCATGGAGTTTCTTCATGCATATATACCAATAGACATGGTACGCATGTCTCAATCCTTTCAAAAATGAGTGAGTCCAAAGATCCATCAACATGGAGCTTCTTCATGCATTTTATACCGATATGACTTAAGTGGCAGTGCCACAAGTAGGTGGTACTATCATTACTATCTTTTGGCATGAACATGTGTATCACTACGATCGAGATTCAATAAACCATTCATTTCAGGTGTAAGACCATTTGAAGGTATTATTCAAATAAACAGAGTAACCATTATTCTCTTTAAATGAATAACGTATTGCGATAGACATAATCCAATCATGTCTATGCTCAACGCAAACACCAATCTCTATGGTAGAGGGAGCGTACGATGCTTTGATCATATCAACACTTGGAAACACTTCCAACACATATCGTCAGCTCACCTTTAGCTAGTCTCCGTTTATTCCGTAGCCTTTTGTTTCGAGTTACTAACACTTAGCAACCGAACCGGTATCTAATACCCTGGTGCTACTAGGAGTACTAGTAAAGTACACATTAACACAATGTATATCCAATATACTTCTATTGACCTTGCCAGCCTTCTCATCTACCAAGTATCTAGGGTAATTCTGCTCAAGTGGCTGTTCCCCTTATTACAGAAGCACTCAGTCTCGGGTTTGGGTTCAACCTTGGGTTTCTTTACTAGAGCAGCAGCTGAATTGCCGTTTCATGAAGTATCCCTTTGTTCCCTTGCCCTTCTTGAAACTAGTGGTTTCACCAACCATCAACAATTGATGCTCCTTCTTGATCTCTACTTTTGTGGTGTCAAACATCACGAATATCTCAAGGATCATCATATATGTCCCTGATATATTATAGTTCATCACGAAGCTCAAGCAGCTTGGTGGTAATGACTTCGGAGAACCATCACCATTTCATCTAGAAGATCAACTCCCACTCGATTCAAGTGATTGTTGCACTCAGACAATCTGAGCACAGGCTCAACAATTGAGCTTTTCTCCGTTAGTTTGTAGGTTAAGAAAATCGTCGGAGGTCTTATACCTCTTGACGTGGGCACGAGCCTGAAATCCCAATTTCAGCCCTCGAAACATCTCATATGTTCCGCGACGTTTCAAAAAACATCTTTGGTGCCTCAACTCTAAACCGGTTAGCATTACGCACTGAACTATCATGTAGTCATCAAAACGTGTATGTCAGATGTTCGCAATGTCCACAGACGACGTTCGAGGTTCAGCACACTGAGCGGTGCATTAAGGACATAAGCCTTCTATGAAGCAATGAGGACAATCCTCAGTTTACAGACCTAGTCCGCATAATTCTACTATCAACTTTCAACTAATTTTTCTCTAGGAACATAACTAAACAGTAGAACTAAAGCGTGAGCTACGACATAATTTGCAAAATCCTTTTTGACTATGTTCAGGATAATTAAGTTCATCTTATGAACTCCCACTCAGATAGACATCCCTCTAGTCATCTAAGTGATTACATGATCCGAGTCAACTAGGCCGTGTCCGATCATCACGTGAGACGGACTAGCCAACGTCGGTGAACATCTTCATGTTGATCGTATCTTCTATACGACTCATGCTCGACCTTTCGGTCTTCTGTGTTCCGAGGCCATGTCTATACACATGCTAGGCTCGTCAAGTTAACCCTAAGTGTTTTGCATGTGTAAAACTGTCTTACACCCGTTGTATGTGAACGTAAGGATCTATCACACCCGATCATCACGTGGTGCTTCGAAACGACGAACTGTAGCAACGGTGCACAGTTAGGGGAGAACACTTCTTGAAATTTTAATGAGGGATCATCTTATTTAGTACCGTCATTCTAAGCAAATAAGATGTATAAACATGATAAACATCACATGCAATCAAATAATAGTGACATGATATGGCCAATATCATATAGCTCCTTTGATCTCCATCTTGGGGCTCCATGATCATCATCGTCACCGGCATGACACTATGATCTCCATCATCATGATCTCCATCATCGTGTCTTCTTGAAGTTGTCACATCATCTATTACTTCTACTACTATGGCTAACACTTTAGCAATAAAGTAAAGTAATTACATGACGTTTATGTTGACACGCAGGTCATAAATAAATTAAGACAACTCCTATGGCTCCTGCCGGTTGTCATACTCATCGACATGCAAGTCGTGATTCCTATTACAAGAACATGATCAATCTCATACATCACATATATTATTCATCACATCCTTTGGCCATATCACATCACATAGCATACCCTGCAAAAACAAGTTAGACGTCCTCTAATTGTTGTTTGCATGTTTTACGTGGCTGCTATGGGTTTCTAGCAAGAACGTTTCTTACCTACGCAAAGACCACAACATGATATGCCAATTGCTATTTACCCTTCATAAGGACCCTTTTCATCGAATCCGATCCGACTAAAGTAGGAGAGACAGACACCCGCTAGCCACCTTATGCAACTAGTGCATGTCAGTCGGTGGAACCAGTCTCACGTAAGAGTACGTGTAAGGTCGGTCCGGGCCGCTTCATCCCACGATGCCGCCGAATCAAGATAAGACTAGTAACGGCAAGCATATTGAACAAAATCAACGCCCACAACTACTTTGTGTTCTACTCGTGCATAGAAACTACGCATAGACCTAGCTCATGATGCCACTGTTGGGGAACGTAGCAGAAATTCAAAAATTTCCTACGTGTCACCAAGATCTATCTATGGAGAGACTAGCAACGAGGGGAAGGAGAGTGCATCTACATACCCTTGTAGATCGCTAAGCGGAAGCGTTCAAGAGAACGGGGTTGATGGAGTCGTACTCGTCGTGATCCAAATCACCGATGATCCTAGTGCCGAACGGACGGCACCTCCGCGTTCAACACACGTACAGCTCGACGATGTCTCCCATGCCTTGATCCAGCAAGGAGAGAGGGAGAGGTTGAGGAAGACTCCATCCAGCAGCAGCACAACGGCGTGGTGGTGATGGAGGAGCGTGGCAATCCTGCAGGGCTTCGCCAAGCACCTACGGGAGAGGAGGAGGTGTCACGGGAGGGAGGGAGGCGCCAGGGACTCAGGTATGGATGCCCTCCCTCCCCTCCACTATATATAGGGGCAAGGGAGAGGGGGGAGGCGCAGCCTTGCCCCTTCCTCCAAGGAAGGGGTGCGACCAAGAGGGGGGGGGAGGAGTCCATCCTCCCCAAGGCACCTTGGAGGTGCCTTCCCCTTTGAGGACTCTTCCCTCCCCAAGTTTCCTTGGCGCATGGGCCTCTTGGGGCTAGTGCCCTTGGCCCATATAGGCCAAGGTGCACCCCCTACATCCCATGTGGCCCCCCGGGGCAGGTGGACCCCCGGACCCCTTTCGGCACTCCCGGTACAATACCGATAAAGTGCGAAACTTTTCCGGCGACCAAAACAGGACTTCCCATATATAAATCTTTACCTCCGGACCATTCCGGAACTCCTCGTGACGTCCGGGATCTCATCCGGTACTCCGAAAAACATTCGGTAACCACATACAAACTTCCTTTATAACCCTAGCGTCATCGAACCTTAAGTGTGTAGACCCTACGGGTTCGGGAGACATGTAGTCATGACCGAGACGTTCTCCGGTCAATAACCAATAGCGGGATCTGGATACCCATGTTGGCTCCCACATGTTCCACGATGATCTCATCGGATGAACCACGATGTCAAGGACTCAATCAATCCCGTATACAATTCCCTTTGTCTAGCGATATGGTACTTGCCCGAGATTCGATCGTCGGTATACCGATACCTTGTTCAATCTCGTTACCGGCAAGTCTCTTTACTCGTTTCATAACACATCATCCCGTGATCAACCCCTTGCTCACATTGTGCACATTATGATGATGTCCTACCGAGTGGGCCCAGAGATACCTCTCCGTTTACATGGAGTGACAAATCCCAATCTCGATTCGTGCCAACCCAACAGACACTTTCAGAGATACCCGTAGTGTACCTTTATAGCCACCCAGTTACGTTGTGACATTTGGCACACCCAAAGCACTCCTACGGTATCCGGGAGTTGCACAATCTCATGGTCTAAGGAAATGATACTTGACATTAGAAAAGCTTTAGCATACGAACTACATGATCTTGTGCTAGGCTTAGGATTGGGTCTTGTCCATCACATCATTCTCCTAATGATGTGATCCCGTTATCAACGACATCCAATGTCCATGGTCAGGAAACTGTAACCATCTATTGATCAACGAGCTAGTCAACTAGAGGCTTACTAGGGACATGGTGTTGTCTATGTATCCACACATGTATCTGAGTTTCCTATCAATACAATTCTAGCATGGATAATAAACGATTATCATGAACAAGGAAATATAATAATAATCAATTTATTATTGCCTCTAGGGCATATTTCCAACAGATACAGTGCAAAAAATGGGTATAGAGCCATCAAGGTTTAAACCCACAAAGACAACCTTTAAAGGCATCATACCAGGTGTAGAAGCCAGCTGTACAGGCTCGGTTACACTCGAAGTGGTCTTCGGATCCCCGGATAATTTCCGAAGCGAAGAGTTAATCTTCGACATAGTTCCATTCCGCAGTGGCTATCACGCCTTGCTCGGACGAACCGCATTTGCAAAATTCAATGCGGTGCCGCACTACACATATCTCAAGCTCAAGATGCCAGGCCCTCGCGGAGTCATCACGTTAAATGGAAACACCGAACGCTCTCTTCGAATGGAGGAGCACACAGCGGTCCTGGTGGCGGAAGTACAGAGTAGCCTCTCAAGACAGGTCCCCAATCCGGGTGTTAAACGTCCGGACAACGTCAAGCGCACCCGAAGCAACCTACAACAGAGCCGGCTGGCATGATCCGAGCGAGCATAGCAGTGCGGCCCCAACCCCAGCCCTCACCAGATGGTGATATCGGTACCACGCGTACATAATTACGCTTTGAAAATACCATGGGCATAAGGGGAGGGGCACAACTACGGCACACCCAGAATGCGGCTCAACATCACTTAGGGGCTCCCTATTCCGCCGTTTTCTTTTTTATATATACTTTCAGGACCCAATTATTCGGAAGGCCTGTCTGGCAAAACACTAGCCGAACACACGATGCAACAGCCAGGGCGAGAACAAGCTGCGTCGAATGTCCAGGTGGTCTCTATAACGAGTTAAATACCTGTTTTTACTTAAAGACCCGCAGCTTGCCCCTGGAGTGGGACATGTCAAATAATCCCATCCCTCGCTTATCGCACTATTTGTATTGTTCTGCTTTCATAGCAACTCTTTTTAATAAACAATACATAGCTCTTATCTATTATTGTATTCATCTATTTTTATACAAATATGTTCAGTCATGACATTATGCAATCGTACACTTTGGTACGGCCAATACACCAGGGGCTTAAGCACCCCATAATATGGTGTGAGAATACCGAACACTCTCATGAGTGCGGCACCCCGAACTTATAGCACTACATGCATCGGCTCCGAATCATGTCTTGGGTCAATAGTTGGGTTTGCCCGGCTCCCATGTTTTGGCACCTTACGTTCCACATTGTTGGCTAAGGTAGCGCTGGGAGAACTACTGCGATTGTGTTCCAGTTGAGCTGGGTTAACACCTCAGTAGATAAAGCTAAAACTAACCGTCATGATAGTGTGAGAGACCGGTCGCTGTTCGCGAGGTTTTTTCGAGTCCCTAAAGACTTATGCCGCTTCGAGCGAGGAGCCAGATTCATCTGGCCTAGGCGTGGATAGCGCCCCGAACTCGGTCTTCTGAATACTAGGGGCTTCGCCGAAATTTGAAATTATAGAATTCTATGGCTAAGTGAGAGTGATAAAGCATTATAAGTCCGATGGCCTTGTTCGTTGTGCTGAGCGCCTCCCTAGATGGACCCAAGAATGGGAACAAGAGCGCTTAGGTTTATCCCAAACACCCCAGCACTCATGGCATGGGGGTAGAAGCTGACGACTTGCATCTCTCAGATTTGATAAACGGCCGCACAGAAGGTAATATTTTAAATTAAACAAGCGTTGCTTAGCGCATATGAACAAAGTTTTCAGCGCACAGGATAACAACATACGAGTCTACTAAAAAATTACATCTTTGGAGCACTCACCCGCTATAATGCGGGCACCCTTCAGGACGCCCTTATAATACATCTCGGGCGTACGATACTCCTTGCCCGGCGGTGGCGGGTCCGTCACAAGCTTCTCCGCGTCCAGCTTGCCCCAGTGCACTTTAGCACGGGCAAGGGCCCGACGGGCACCTTCAATACAGACGGAGCGCTTGATGACTTCAATCCACAGACACGCGTCCACCAGCCGCCACACCAGACCGAAGTAGCTCCCAGGCATGGCCTCTCCAGGCCACAACCGAACTATGAGGCCCTTCATGGCCTGTTCGGCCACCTTGTGGAGCTCGACCAGCTGCTTCAGCTGGTCGCTCAGGGGCACCGGATGTTCGGCCTCAGCATACTGAGACTAGAACATCTTTTCCATCGAGCTCCCCTCCTCGGCTCGGTAGAACGCGGCAGCATCAGACACACTACGGGGCAGATCGGCGAACGCTCCTGGAGAGCTCTGGATCCGGGTAAGTAACAGATAATTTACTTTTATATTCTTGCTTTGCATAAAGAATGCCTTACCCGCCGCTATCTTCTTCATCGCCTCGATCTCCTGGAGGGCCTTTTGGGCTTCGGCCTTAGCGGTTTTGGCACTCTCAAGAGCTAAGGCGAGCTTGGACTCTCGAGTCTTCGAGTCACGCTCCAAACTCTCGTGTTTTTCCACGAGAGTCTGGAGCTCTTGCTGCACCTCCGCCACCCGCGCCTCCTGCTTCTCTCGCTCGGTGTGCTCCAAGGCTGCACTATTTTCGGCCTTGGAGACCGCCTCCTTTAGGGTCGCCACCTCGGTCGTGGCCCCTGCAACATTTACATTGGTCCTGTCATTATTTGCAACCAAGTATTTCTATATACATTTACATGAGGTACTACATACCCTCCTTGTCCTCGAGCTGCTTCTTGGTGTTGGGGAACGTTGCAGAAAACAAAAATTTTCCTACGGTTTCACCAAGATCCATCTATGAGTTCATCTAGCAACAAGTGATTAGATGCATCTACATACCTTGTAGATCGCGAGCGGAAGCGTTCAAAGAATGGGGATGATGTAGTCGAACACGACGTGATTCGAATCACCGGAGATCCTAGCACTGAACGGACGGCACCTCCATGTTCAACACACGTACGGAACAGCCACGTCTCCTCCTTCTTGATCCAGCAAGGGGGGAGGAGAGGTTGAGGGAGATGGCACCAGCAGCAGCACGACGGCGTGGTGTTGATGGAGCTGCAGTACTCCGGCAGAGCTTCGCTAAGCGCTATGGAGGAAGAGGAGGTGTTGGAGAGGGAGAAGGAGGCAACCAAAGGCCAAGGTATGTTTGCTCCTCCTTTTCCCCACTATATATAGGGCCAAGGGAGAGGGGGAGGCGCAGCCCTTGCCCCTTCCTCCAAGGAAGGGTGCGGCCAAGGGGGGGGGGGGGGGAGGAGTCCATCCTCCCCAAGGCACCTTGGAGGTGCCTTCCCCCTTTAGGACTCTCCCCTTTTTTCCTTCTCTTGGCGAATGGGCCTCTTGGGGCTGGTGCCCTTGGCCCATATAGGCCAAGGCGCACCCCCTACAGCCCATGTGGCCCCCCGGGACAGGTGGCCCCACCCGGTGGACCCCGGGACCCTTCCGGTGGTCCCGGTACAATACCAATAACCCCGAAACTTGTCCCGATGCCCGAAACAGGACTTCCCATATATAAATGTTTACCTCCGGACCATTCCGGAACTCCTCGTGACGTCCGGGATCTCATCCGGGACTCTGAACAACATTCGGGTTACTGCATATACATATCCCTACAACCCTAGCGTCACCGAACCTTAAGTGTGTAGACCCTACGGGTTCGGGAGACATGTAGACATGACCGAGATCGCTCTCCGGTTAATAAACAACAGCGGGATCTGGATACCCATGTTGGCTCCCACATGCTCCACGATGATCTCATCGGATGAACCATGATGTCGAGGATTTAATCAACCCCGTATGCAATTCCCTTTGTCAATCGATATGTTACTTGCCCGAGATTCGATTGGTGGTATCCCAATACCTCGTTCAATCTCGTTACCGGCAAGTCACTTTACTCGTACCGTAATGCATGATCCCGTGACCAGACACTTGGTCACTTTGAGCTCATTATGATGATGCATTACCGAGTGGGCCCAGTGATATCTCTCCGTCATACGGAGTGACAAATCCCAGTCTCGATCCGTGTCAACCCAACAGACACTTTCGGAGATACCTGTAATGCACCTTTATAGTCACCCAGTTACGTTGTGACGTTTGATACACCCACAGCACTCCTACGGTATCCGGGAGTTACACGATCTCATGGTCAAAGGAAAAGATACTTGACATTAGAAAAAGCTCTAGCAAACGAACTACACGATCTCACGCTATGCTTAGGATTGGGTCTTGTCCATCACATCATTATCCTAATGATGTGATCCTGTTATCAATGACATCCAATGTCCATAGCCAGGAAACCATGACTATCTATTGATGAACGAGCTAGTCAACTAGAGGCTTACTAGGGACATGTTGGTGTCTGTTATTCACACATGTATTATGATTTCCGGATAATACAATTATAGCATGAATAAAGACAATTATCATGAACAAAGAAATATAATAATAATTCTTTTATTATTGCCTCTAGGGCATATTTCCAACAGTCTCCCACTTGCACTAGAGTCAATAATCTAGTTACATTGTGATGAATCGAACACCCATGGAATTCTGGTGTTGATCATGTTTTGCTCTAGGGAGAGGTTTAGTCAATGGATCCGCTACATTCAGGTCCGTATGTACTTTACAAATCTCTATGTCTCCATCTTGAACATTTTCACGAATGGAGTTGAAGCGACGCTTGATGTGCCTTGTCTTCTTGTGAAACCTGGGCTCCTTGGCAAGTGCAATAGCTCCAGTGTTGTCACAGAAGAGCTTGATCGGCCCCGACGCATTGGGTATGACTCCTAGGTCGGTGATGAACTCCTTCACCCAAATTGCTTCATGTGCTGCCTCCGAGGCTGCCATGTACTCCGCTTCACATGTAGATCCCGCCACGACGCTCTGCTTGCAACTGCACCAGCTTACTACCCCACCATTCAAAATATACATGTATCCGGTCTATGACTTAGAGTCATCCAGATCTGTGTCAAAGCTAGAGTCGACGTAACCCTTTACGACGAGCTCTTCGTCACCTCCATAAACGAGAAACATTTCCTTAGTCCTTTTCAGGTACTTCAGGATATTCTTGACCGCTGTCTAGTGTTCCTTGCCGGGATTACTTTGGTACCTTCCTACCAAACTTACGGCAAGGTTTACATCAGGTCTGGTACACAACATGGCATACATAATAGAACCTATGGCTGAGGCATAGGGGATGACACTCATCTCTTCTATATCTTCTGCCGTGGTCGGACATTGAGCTGAGCTCAATTTCACACCTTGCAAAACAGGCAAGAACCCTTTCTTGGACTGATCCATTTTAAACTTCTTCAAAATCTTATCAAGATATGTGCTTTGTGAAAGACCTATGAGGCGTCTCGATCTATCCCTATAGATCTTGATGCCTAATATATAAGCAGCTTCTCCAAGGTCCTTCATTGAAAAACTCTTATTCAAGTAGGCCTTAATGCTGTCCAAAAGTTCTATATCATTTCCCATCAAAAGTATGTCATCTACATATAGTATGAGAAATGCTATAGAGCTCCCACTCACTTTCTTGTAAACACAGGCTTCTCCATAAGTCTGTGTGAACCCAAACGCTTTGATCATCTCATCAAAACGAATGTTCCAACTCCGAGATGCTTGCACCAGCCCATAAATCGAGCGTTGGAGCTTGCACACCTTGTCAGCATTCTTAGGATCGACAAAACCTTCCGGCTGCATCATATACAATTCTTCCTTAAGGAAACCATTAAGGAATGCCGTTTTGACGTCCATTTGCCAAGTTTCATAATCATAAAATGCGGCAATTGCTAACATGATTCGGACGGACTCCAGATTCGCTACCGGTGAGAAAGTCTCATCGTAGTCAACCCCTTGAACTTGTCGATAACCCTTAGCGACAAGCCGAGCTTTATAGATGGTCACATTACCATCCGCGTCTGTCTTCTTCTTAAAGATCCATTTATTTTCTATGGCTCGCCGTTCTATGGGCAAGTCAGTCAAAGTCCATACTTCGTTTTCATACATGGATCCTATCTCGGATTTCATGGCTTCTAGACATTTGTCGGAATCTGGGCCCGCCATTGCTTCTTCATAGTTCGAAGGTTCACTGTTGTCTAACAACATGATTTCCAAGACAGGGTTGCCGTACCACTCTGGTGCGGAACGTGTCCTTGTGGACCTTCGAATTTCAGTAGGAGCTTGATCAGAAGTATCTTGATCATCATCATTAACTTCCTCTCTAGTCGGTGCAGGCACCTCAGGAACATTTTGTTGAGTTGTGCCATTTTCCGGTTCAAGAGGTAATACTTCATCAAGCTCTACTTTCCTCCCACTTACTTCTTTCGAGAGAAACTCTTTCTCCAAAAAGGACCCATTCTTGGCAACAAAGATCTTGCCTTCGGATCTGAGGTAGAAGATATACCCAACAGTTTCTTTAGGGTATCCTATGAAGACGCATTTTTCCGATTTGGGTTCGAGCTTTTCAGGTTGAAGTTTCCTGACATAAGCATCGCATCCCCAAACTTTTAGAAATGACAGCTTAGGTTTCTTCCCAAACCACAATTCATACGGTGTCGTCTCAACGGATTTCGACGGTGCCCTATTTAAAGTGAATGCAGCAGTCTCTAAAGCATAGCCCCAAAAAGATAGTGGTAAATTGGCAAGGGACATCATAGATCGCACCATATCTAATAGAGTGCGATTACGACGTTCGGACACACCATTACGCTGAGGTGTTCTAGGCGGCGTGAGTTGTGAAACTAGTCCACATTTTCTTAAGTGTGTACCAAACTCGTGACTCAAGTATTCTCCTCCACGATCTGATCGTAGAAACTTGATTTTCCTGTCACGTTGATTCTCAACTTCACTCTGAAATTCCTTGAACTTTTCAAAGGTCTCAGACTTGTGTTTCATTAAGTAGACATACCCATATCTACTCAAGTCATCAGTGAGGGTGAGAACATAACGATAGCCACCGCGAGCCTCAACACTCATTGGACCGCACACATCAGTATGTATGATTTCCAATAAGTTGGTTGCTCGCTCCATTGTTCCTGAGAACGGAGTCTTGGTCATTTTACCCATGAGTCATGGTTCGCACGTGTCAAATGATTCGTAATCAAGAGACTCTAAAAGTCCATTAGCATGGAGCTTCTTCATGCGTTTGACACCTATGTGACCAAGGCGGCAGTGCCACAAGTATGTGGGACTATCACTATCAATCTTACATCTTTTGGTACTTATACTATGAATATGTGTAGCATTACGCTCGAGATTTTCATAAAGAATAAACCATTCACCATCGGAGCATGACCATAAAACATATCTCTCATATAAATAGAACAACCATTATTCTCGGATTTAAATGAGTAGCCATCTCGAATTAAACGAGATCCTGATGCAATGTTCATGCTCAAACTTGGCACAAAATAACAATTATTGAGGTTCAAAACTAATCCCGTAGGTAAATGTAGAGGTAGCGTGCCGACGATGATCACATCGACCTTGGAACCATTCCCGACGCGCATCGTCACCTCGTCCTTCGCCAGTCTCCGTTTATTCCGCAGCTTCTGCTGTGTGTTACAAATATGAGCAACAGCACCGGTATCAAATACCCAGGAGTCACTACGATTACTGGTAAGGTACACATCAATTACATGTATATCAAATATACCTTTGGTTTTGCCGGCCTTCTTGTCCGCTAAGTATTTTGGGCAGTTCCGCTTCCAGTGACCACTTTCCTTGCAATAAAAGCACTCAGTCTCGGGCTTGGGTCCATTCTTTGGCTTCTTCTCGGCAGCTTGCTTGCTGGGCGCGGCAACTACCTTGCCGTCCTTCTTGAAGTTCTTTTTACCCTTGCCCTTCTTGAACTTAGTGGTTTTATTGACCATCAACACTTGATGTTCCTTCTTGACTTCTACCTCTGCTGATTTCAGCATAGCAAATACTTCAGGAATGGTCTTTTCCATCCCCTTCATATTGAAGTTCATCACAAAGCTCTTGTAGCTTGGTGGAAGCGACTGGAGGATTCTTTCAATGACCGCATCATCCGGGAGATTAACTCCCAGCTGAGTCAAGCGGTTATGTCACCCAGACATAGTGAGTATGTGCTCACTGACAGAACTATTTTCCTCCACCTTACAGCTAAAGAATTTGTCGGAGACTTCATATCTCTCGACCCGGGCATGAGCTTGGAAAACCATTTTCAGCTCTTCGAACATCTCATATGCTCCATGTCTCTCAAAACGCTTTTGGAGCCCCGGCTCTAAGCTGTAAAGCATGCCGCACTGAACGAGGGAGTAGTCATCGGAACGTGCCTGCCAAGCGTTCATAACGTCTTGTTCTGCAGGGAGAACAGGTGCATCACCTAGCGGTGCTTGTAGGACATAATCTTTCTTGGCAGCTATGAGGATGATCCTCAGGTTCCGGACCCAGTCCGTATAGTTGCTGCCATCGTCTTTCAGCTTGGTTTTCTCTAGGAACACGTTGAAGTTGAGGACTACGTTGGCCATTTGATCTACAAGACATATTGTAAAATATTTAGACTAAGTTCATGATAATTAAGTTCATCTAATCAAATTATAATGAACTCCCACTCAGATTTGACATCCCTTTGGTCATCTAAGTGTTACACGATCCGAGTCGACTAGGCCGTGTCCGATCATCACGTGAGACGGACTAATCATCGTCGGTGAACATTCTCATGTTGATCTTATCTTCCATACGACTCGTGTTCGACCTTTCGGTCTCCGTGTTCCGAGGCCATGTCTGTACATGCTAGGCTCGTCAAGTTAACCCTAAGTGTTTTCGCTGTGTAAAACTGTCTTACACCCGTTGTATGTGAACGTAAGAATCTATCACACCCGATCATCACGTGGTGCTTCGAAACGACGAACTGTAGCAACGGTGCACAGTTAGGGGAGAACACTTCTTGAAATTTTGTAAGGGATCATCTTATTTACTACCATCGTCCTAAGTAAACCAGATGCATAAAACATAATAAACATCACATGCAATTATATAAAGTAGTGACATGATATGGCCAATATCATATAGCTCCTTTGATCTCCATCTTCGGGGCTCCATGATCATCTTGTCACCGGCATGACACCATGATCTCCATCATCATGATCTCCATCATCGTGTCTTCATGAAGTTGTCACGCCAACGACTACTTCTACTTCTATGACTAACGCGTTTAGTAATAAAGTAAAGTAGTTTACATGGCGTTCTTCAATGACACGCAGGTCATACAAAAAATAAAGACAACTCCTATGGCTCCTGCCGGTTGTCATACTCATCGACATGCAAGTCGTGATTCCTATTACAATAGCATGAACATCTCATACATGACATATAGATCATTCATCATTCATCACAACTTTGGCCATATTATATCACAAAGCACTTGCTGCAAAAACAAGTTAGACGTCCTCTAATTGTTGTTGCATGTTTTACGTGGCTGAAGTAGGGTTCTAGCAAGAACGTTTTCTTACCTACGTGAAAGCCACAACGTGATTTGTCAACTTCTATTTACCCTTCATAAGGACCCTTTTCATCGAATCCGCTTCAACTAAAGTAGGAGAGACAGACACCCGCCAGCCACCTTATGCAACTTGTGCATGTTAGTCGGTGGAACCGGTCTCACGTAAGCGTACGTGTAAGGTTGGTCCGGGCCGCTTCATCCCACAATACCGCTGAAGCAAGATAAGACTAGTAGCGGCAAGAAAGTTGACAAATCTACGCCCACAACAAATTGTGTTCTACTCGTGCAAGAGAACTACGCATAGACCTAGCTCATGATGCCACTATTGGGGAACGTTGCAGAAAACAAAAATTTTCCTACGGTTTCACCAAGATCCATCTATGAGTTCATTTAGCAACAAGTGATTAGATGCATCTACATACCTTGTAGATCGCGAGCGGAAGCGTTCAAAGAATTGGGATGATGTAGTCGAACACGACGTGATTCGAATCACCGGAGATCCTAGCACTGAACGGACGGCACCTCCGCGTTCAACACACATACGGAACAGCCACATCTCCTCCTTCTTGATCCAGCAAGGGGGGAGGAGAGGTTGAGGGAGATGGCACCAGCAGCAGCACGACGGCGTGGTGTTGATGGAGCTGCAGTACTCCGGCAGAGCTTCGCCAAGCGCTATGGAGGAAGAGGAGGTGTTGGAGAGGGAGAAGGAGGCAACCAAAGGCCAAGGTATGTTTGCTCCTCCTTTTCCCCACTATATATAGGGCCAAGGGAGAGGGGGAGGCGCAGCCCTTGCCCCTTCCTCCAAGGAAGGGTGCGGCCAAGGGGGGGGGGGGGAGGAGTCCATCCTCCCCAAGGCACCTCGGAGGTGCCTTCCCCCTTTAGGACTCTCCCCTTTTTTCCTTCTCTTGGCGCATGGGCCTCTTGGGGCTGGTGCCCTTGGCCCATATAGGCCAAGGCGCACCCCCTACAGCCCATGTGGCCCCCCGGGACAGGTGGCCCCACCCGGTGGACCCCCGGGACCCTTCCGGTGGTCTCGGTACAATACCGATAACCCCGAAACTTGTCCCGATGCCCGAAACAGGACTTCCCATATATAAATCTTTACCTCCGAAGCATTCCGGAACTCCTCGTGACGTCCGGGATCTCATCCGGGACTCTGAACAACATTCGGGTTACTGCATATACATATCCCTACAACCCTAGCGTCACCGAACCTTAAGTGTGTAGACCCTACGGGTTCGGGAGACATATAGACATGACCGAGATCGCTCTCCGGTCAATAACCAACAGCGGGATCTGGATACCCATGTTGGCTCCCACATGCTCCACGATGATCTCATCGGATGAACCACGATGTCGAGGATTTAATCAACCCCGTATGCAATTCCCTTTGTCAATCGATATGTTACTTGCCCGAGATTCGATCGTCGGTATCCCAATACCTCGTTCAATCTCGTTACCGGCAAGTCACTTTACTCGTACCGTAATGCATGATCCCGTGACCAGACACTTGGTCACTTTGAGCTCATTATGATGATGCATTACCGAGTGGGCCCAGTGATATCTCTCCGTCATACGGAGTGACAAATCCCAGTCTCGATCCGTGTCAACCCAACAGACACTTTCGGAGATACCTGTAATGCACCTTTATAGTCACCCAGTTACGTTGTGACGTTTGATACACCCAAAGCACTCCTATGGTATCCGGGAGTTACACGATCTCATGGTCAAAGGAAAAGATACTTGACATTAGAAAAAGCTCTAGCAAACGAACTACACGATCTCACGCTATGCTTAGGATTGGGTCTTGTCCATCACATCATTATCCTAATGATGTGATCCCATTATCAATGACATCCAATGTCCATAGCCAGGAAACCATGACTATCTATTGATCAACGAGCTAGTCAACTAGAGGCTTACTAGGGACATGTTGGTGTCTGTTATTCACACATGTATTACGATTTCCGGATAATACAATTATAGCATGAATAAAGACAATTATCATGAACAAAGAAATATAATAATAATGCTTTTATTATTGCCTCTAGGGCATATTTCCAACACTTGGCATGGTCAAGCTCGTTCTCGGACCGATCTAGGCTCTCCTTCAATGCATTGACCTCCGCAGTCATTGCGGCAGAGGTCAACAGCGCAACCTGCATTCCCACATTGACACATTTATGTTAGACTCCTGCGTATATCTTTTTAGATCCTCAGCTCGGATTTTCTTTCCAAACACCGAGCCGAGCATCAGGGGCTGCTGTCTATGCGGTAAACATTTTTATGTTTTGAATACATACCTCAAAGCCTGTTAATAGGCTTGTACATGCTTCTGTCAGCCCGCTCTTGGCGGACTGAACCTTCTGAATCACCGCACTCATAACAGTGCGGTGTTCCTCGTCAATGGAGGCGCCGTTAAGCACCTCCAGAAATTGTTCGGCACCTCCGGTTGGACGGAGGTCGCCGACGTCGTAGGCTTACCCTTCTTACGAAGGCGCCGACTGTCGGACTCTTGAACCATTGATGGTTCCGAAGCTGTGCCCGGCCCAGAGCCGGACTTAGATCCCTCTGGGGCTTTACCCCCTTTGGGCCTGGAGTCCGAGAGGTCGCCTTGCGGCGCCTCCAGGACCACCTCCTCCTGGTTTAGTCCCTTTTGGGACTCCACCTCGGCGTCATCCACAGGGAGCGGGGAGGAAGTCGTCGGAAGTGAAGCACTATTCACATCCGACGAATCCAGGGTTCCGCGCGACGAATCGCCGAGCTGAGCCTGGGGCGGACTGCATGATTGAATTCAGCGTCAGAAAATGCCAAATAATAGAGGAGCGCCATAAGTTATTTGGGTATCCGGACACTTACGATTTTGCCAGGGGCTTGACCCTGGATGGCCATTCCTCCCCGCCGTCTTCGGCATCGGAGGCGTAGTCCGGCAGAAGGGTCTTCCCCTTCTTGGACCCTCCGTCCTCCCCAATTGGGGCGGCCTTCCTTTTGCTTCCTCCCCCCGCTGGAGGGGGAGAGGTTTCCTTTTCTTCCTCCGCCTCGTCTTCAGAGGTGGAGGGTGCGTCGGGGATGTCAGGCGATGAATCGAACCAACAGCTTGGTTAGGCGAGCATCCGCTGGGTCTTCGGGCAAAGGGGCCGGACAGTTGACCTGCCCGGACTTCTTTAGCCAATCCTGTCAAAGGTAAGGGAGTTTAGATCCCGCGTAGAGTCAAACTATGTAAAACACGTACCCTGTAATGGGAAAATTAAGCTCACCACGCTGGCTTGGCGCTTGGTGCAGAATCTGCGATCCTCGGTGATGGGAGGGGAGACCTCGGAGCTCTTGAATAGCACCTTCCAGGCATCCTCGTGCTTTGTCTCGAAGAGCCGGGACAAAGTCTGGTGCCGGGCCAGGTCGAACTCCCACAAGTTGAAAGCCCGTCATTGACACGGGAGAATCCGGCAGAAGAGCATAACCTGGACTACAGTGACAAGTTTAACCTTCCTGCTGATCATGTCCTTGATGTAGGTTTGAAGTCCGGTCACTTCTGCCAAATTACCCCACAACAGGCCCGTCTCTTTGCAAGATGTGAGCCGTGTGGGGATGCCAGACCGGAATTCGGGGGCCGCTGCCCATTCAGGGTCACGCAGCTCGGTGATATAGAACCACCCCGATTGCCACCCTTTGATGGTCTCTACGAAGGCGCCCTCGAGCCATGTAACGTTGGCTAACTTGCCCACCATGGCGCCTCCGCACTACGCTTGGCGGCCGCTCACGACCTTCGGCTTGACGCTGAAGATCTTCAGCCATAAGCCAAAATGGGGCTGGATGCGGAGGAAGGCCTCGCACACGATGATGAACGCCGAGATATTGAGGATGAAGTTCGGGGCCAGATTGTGGAAGTCCAGGCCATAGTAGAACATGAGGCCCCGGACGAACGGGTGAAGAGGAAAGCCCAGTCCGCGAAAGAAATGGGGGAGAAATACAACCCTCTCATGGGGCCTAGGGGTGGGGATGAGTTGCCCCTCATCTGGAAGCCGGTGCGTGATGTCGTCAGACAAGTATCTGGCCTTCCTCAGCTTTTTGATTTGCCCCTCCGTGACGGAGGAGGCCATCCATCTAACTCCTGCTCCGGACATGATTGGAGAAGGTTGAGGTGGGAAGTGCGGGCTTGGGCGTTGGAGTTCGATTGCGCAGGGAAGGATAAGCAAAGGAGGAAGAAGGTGTAAATGGAAAGGGTAGATCCTTATCCCCTTATATGGGCGGCCGAAACTACGAGCCCCCACCAGCCTAATAAAACTTGCTTATCTCCCAAGCGCCACGGTTAATGGCGCGGTTGGGTTACCCATGTCCCTATTGATGAGAATCCCGGAATAAGGGGACACGATCTCTGCTTCGACAAGATGTGCCGAGGAAACCGCCTCGCTAAACACGCTGAGGTGGAACAATAAAACGAATAAAGGCTTGACCGTTGCATGATGTCACGCTGTGGAATACGTCAGCATATTAGATTTGTGCGGAAATTATTCTCTCTACGGTGGTATGTGGAACTTATTTTTGCAGAGCCGGACACTATCCTTGTGTTCAACATCTTCTATGAAGTATTTGGAGGAGGAACCCGCCTTGCAATGCCGAAGACAATTTTGCGCGCCGGACTGATCGTCATTGAAGCCAGGTTCAGGGGCTACTGAGGGAGTCCTGGATTAGGGGGTGTCCGGATGGCCGGACTATGACCTTTGGCCGGACTCCCGGACTATGAAGATACAAGATTGAAGACTTCGTCCCGTGTCTGGATAGGGAATTTCCTTGGCGTGGAAGGCAAGCTTGGCGATACGATATGAAGATCTCCTCCCATTGTAACCGACTTTGTGTAACCCTAGCCCTCTCTGGTGTCTATATAAACCGGAGAGTTTTAGTCCGTAAGAGGGACAACAATCATACCATAGGCTAGCTTCTAGGGTTTAGCCTCTCTGATCTCATGGAGGAGTAGGGTTTTACCTCCACCGAGAGGGCCCGAACCTGGGTAAAAACATTGTGTCCCTTGTCTCCTGTTACCATCCGCCTAGACGCACAGTTCGGGACCCCCTACCCGAGATCCGCCGGTTTTGACACCGACACATAGAATTTTGGTTGAGCATCACTTCAGTCATTCTGACTTAGTTCACTTGGACCCCACTTAACAGTACGGTGGTTCCTATGACTCAACAAAGAAGAAAAGGAAACAACAAAACGACACAGTCTTCGCGCTCCATAGTCTTCACTCAATGTCTTCTCAAGTCATAGTCTTCAATATGAATATGTTCACATACCACCATTGTCGTTAATGTCTTCATACATTTTTAGGGGTCATCTCCGGTAGGTAAACCGAATCAATGAGGGACACTACCTGCGTTATCCTACAATTCTCACAAATGCATTAGTTCCTCAACCAACTTTGTCGTGATTACTCCAAAACCAACTAGGGGTGGCACTAGATGCACTTACAATCTCCCCCTTTTTGGTGATTGATGGCAAACTGGTTGAAGTTTTCAACGGGGATAAATTATGTGAAATTGTAAAGGATAGGGTATTGTCTTCATAAGTGGCAAAGGCTCCCCCTGAAGATGTGCATATAAGTAATTTGCTTTTGGAATGAAAATGCACATGGCAGGTTGTACTTGTGGAGATCCTCTTCAACTTATGAAGATAATTCATCATGCATGAAATGATATAACTAAGAGAGTGACATGCATAATGAAAAATGGACGTCTACAGAATGATCTAAGTGCGGAAGTTATCATCGCACATGCGGAATATATCATCGCATCACAGAAAAGCAAATAAGTAGCAGACGACCATCGAGTTTAAGTGTTACAACTCAAAGAACCAAATGTATCAAAAGCGAGAGTTGTAAACACGAGGCAAAATATAAAGCAACCACCCAAATGAACCCGCTTGAAGACTGTCAACTCATACGCTTCTCCCCCTTTTGTCAGTAATGACCAAAATGGTTTGAAGACATAGAGCATCTACTCGTTCTCATGAGTAGGTGAAGCATCAGGGTTGTCGTTGTTGTTTGGCGGTGCAGACATACTTGGTGCAGTGTCGATGCGTGCAGAAGTAGGGGGCGGTGAAGTAGCATCGTCTTCATCAGCGATCACTCTGGCATTCACAGTTGCCGCGGAGGAAGAATAGTCAGAGTCTTCAAGAGATGGGGTTCGACATAGGACAACATTCCGTGGAGGAGTGGAGTCAAACTTGAATCTTTCAGTGAAGCCATCATCTTGAAGATCTGCTTTAGCACTAAGTAGTGTCAAACTCTTCCATGATTGCCGACAGGTCTCGTGAGTGACAAAAGCATTCTTGGTGGCAAGATTTCGAATGCGATTGACGTCCACCAAGAGGCTTTGCATCTGTCGCTTGAGCCAAAAGTGATGCTTATCTTGTTTCTGATGCAGTGCCACAAGTAGTTCTCGGTCATTTAGAACGCGAGAGCGCTTCTTGGGTCTTTGGGCAATTGTGCTCTCAGTAGCTTCAGTTTGCACACGATGAGGCAGACGAGTGTTCCCAGCCATTGGATAGATACGAGTTACTACTTGGACTCCTTCCATGGGCTGAGTGAAGCTTTGGTGTTCAACATTTTGAAGACAAAGAGGCTTCTTGGCAGGCTCAGGGTATATGGCTTCAACTGACATATCAACCTCTGGTAGAAAGATCAGATGATTGTGAGTAGAGGGCTCATAGTTGATAGAGGAGTGTAGCTTGATGAGGCGCATGACCCATGGAGCATAAAATTTCAGGCCAAAAAGGTCAGATCCAGACGTAGCAAGTTGCCGGTTGAAGAATTTTTGTGTATTGAAGCTAATGCCATTGAGGATGTAAAATACCAATGTCTTCATGGCTCCTTCAAGTTTGGCCGCTGATGAATGCCCTTTGACAGGCCATAGAGTTTGACTTATGATGTGATATATTGTGCGAGGCAGATACTCAAGGTCATCAACAAAGAACTCCTTAGGGTATTCAGCGTCAGATGGTAGAGGCTTCATCATGCTCAACATCTGGCTCATGTTGGGTTCTGACTTATGGAAGATGCTCTCCAGGGCATTGCAGTGGAGTTGACAATCAGGTTCGAACAGCTCTTCGGGAGTGGGTAGGCCTGTAAGCTCAATGATGTCAAGAGCTTTGGATTCATGATGAACATTTCCTGTCATCCACTCGAGAACCCATGTCTTTGTATCCCTGTTGTAGCCGCGAATGTGGAGGGTAGCATAGAATTGAAGCAAAAGTTCCTCATTCCAATGTTCTTTGTCTGTCACAAGCTGAGCAAACCAGCATCACGAAAGCTGTCAAGTGCTTCTTCTAAGCATGGCAGTCCTACAATGGCTTCAGTGTCGAGGCGCATATGAGGGAAAATGCGCCCTTGATCATACAGAATGCAGGAGTAATAGCTTCGCTGCTAATAGCTCTAGAAAGGATCAGATGATATTCTTGGCTTTGTGTAGGAGTTCTTTGCGCTGTCAAAGAAGGTGTTGTGACTTTTGAAGCCATTTGCATTGAAGGACCCTGTTGAGTTGGCAATACCTGGGAACCTTGGCAATCTTGGCTTTGGTTTCTGGACCTAAGGCCTATGCTCAATATGATAATCAAACTAAGGACCAGAGGCAGTAGGCGGAGGGACCAGAATGGGCCATCGGACAGTGGTTAGCTGACCATGATTGTATGCTTGCTCAATAGTATAGGGCCTTGGTGGCGGAACTGGAGCAGTGGCAACAACTAAGGCTTCAGGCTGCACAACAGACACTTCAGGAGCAGTTGCATCATTGGCTTCGGGCACATTGGTTGGTGCAAGCTCCACATTAGCTTCAGCCATGACTACGTCATTGGCTTCATTGGTGTTGGTGGTGGCAGCCTCAAGATTTTCAACCTCCACTTGATGAGCTGGAGGGTCGGGCACTGGCACGTTCACATCAGGAACAACTTCTTCAGTATTGGGGGGAGTGGGGACACGTACGTCTTCTTGATTTTCATCGGCTGATGCAGCCGGATTGTCTTCAGCAGCTTGGGCTTCAGACACGGAGACATTCACAGTCGGAGTGGCTTCTGGAAACACTTGACGTGCAACAGATGAGTGGTGCACTTCTCCTTCTGGAATGCTCGAAAGAGGGACATGAGGCCTTTGTCCTTTGCGAAGCCTACGAAATGCTGGCGACGCCTTTGGAGATGGAGTTGGCTGGGCCTCAAAGTCTTCTTGTTCTTCTTGCACAGGTGGTGTGACTTGTGGTTGTTGTTGGGGAGTACTCGGGGAGTCTTGTTGCTGTGGGTGATCAGCCCATGATGCATCCTGAGCAATTGGCGTCAGAGGACGACCAATGCTGATGAGTTCGCTGTTCATGAGAACAGGCGATGATACCAGGTTTTGTTCGATCTGAGGAAGAACTTCATCATCTTCAACATTGTCATTGTGACCAATGTCTTCAGCAGCGGTGGGATCAACTGCTGGAATGTCTTCAGCTTCATAAGCCTCTGTGGAAGCAGGCTCATGAACTATCATCTGTCGTTCTTGGTGTTCATATGCAAGGCAAACCACTGAGATAGGTTCAACAACTAAGGGCTCTATGGGAGCAGCCCGATTCTTCTTGGTTTTGCACTTCTTCTTGGAGGGAGCAACATCAGAGGCTTCTGTATTTTTCCTTTTTCTAGCTTCAGCCTCGGCAGCCCTCGTCTTCTTCAGTTCTGAAGCAGTTGACATGACCTTTGGCTTCGAGCCGGTCATGCTGCTTGGGAAGACTATGCGAGGTTCTTCCTGCCTTGAAGGTGCAGATGGGTCAGTGGACAACTTCTTCTTCTTTGCAGCCATTCTGGGGTCAATGCCAGGACGACCAAGAGACTTGTGCTTCTCAGCCTCATTGTAGGCTAGCACACACTTGTCAGCCAGACTCTTCATACACTCACGAGAGCCTTGAGCTTCTTCACACTTCTTGTGAAAGGCTTCTTTGAGCTCGTGCAGCATGATCTTGAAGTTTTTGACATCTTGCACGCTGAGCTTGGCCACATGCTTCTTGAACTGAGCTTTCTTATAGTCGATCTTGTGCTTCAGTTCAATGATGCGCTGAGCAAGAGCTAGCTCAGAAGCAATGGGGCCATTGAAGGAGACGCTGAGGCCAATGGGAAGTTGCAGATCTTCAAAGCTGAGATTTGGGGTATCAAACCACTCATCAATGAAGTTATGGATGATTGCCACATCAAAGAGAGGCAAATTATTGAAAATCTCTGCTTCTTCCTTGCTCTTGATTAGTTGCTCAAGAGCATCATCTGCAAGATCTTCATCGCTGGACAGATCAATGTGCTCTTCTCGCAGAATGATAGCAGGAGTCAAGATTTGATCAGTGTGCTTGACGATTTTATTTTTCTTCTCCGTCTTCTTGGAGATACGTGATAGATCTTCAGACTGCACACTGTCTTCAGGAGGTGCAGTGGCCAGTGGCTTCGTACGTGAAGCTTTTGGAGGAGCAGTTGATCTTGAAGCCTTAGGCTTCTTTAGCTTCCGTGGCTTTGAAAGAGGAGCTGGGGCTTCATCAGTGTCAGCATCATTATCAGAATGATCCACTTTGGCACCTTGGACCAAGATGTAAGTGATGAGGCCATCAAGGTTGGAGAAGGGGCCGATGACATTGGGTTCTGCATCACGTGAGCCGTCAGCACGGGGAGCAGAGGGACCAGGGTTGAAGTCTAACCCCAATGACTTCTTGTTTTCCTTGGCCGATGCCTTTGTGTGCTGGAAGTTGCGCTTGAAGAGATTATCGTCACGACACCAGAGCAATGATGATGGGTCGGCAATTTCAGGCTGAGGTCCACGGACCATACAAGGATAGAAACCCTGTGCAATAGCTCCAGCTCTGTTCTTGGGTGGAAGGCCTCGATAGAGAATATCACCCCAAGGACTTTTGATAGCATTCTTTTCAGCGTATTCCTGGGTCACAAACTTGTATTTGAACCATTGTTCAGCCCAATATCGTCGAATCCATTGGATTCGTGTCTTGCGCTGATTATAATCCTCTTTAGGATCTGTCTTGTAAAGCTCTGCGAGGTCATCAGGCAAATCTTTTGATGTTCCTCCACGACGCTGCCACCCTTCCTTACTGATTTCTCTGCAGCCATGAACTTCAAACTGAATGGCTTCAATACGTTCAAAGGCTTCAAAGGCTTTCGCTTGCTGGACAAACATGAACTGGCTTCGGGAGAGTTAATGTGATGTTGTAAGAATTCTGCAAACGAATGCAGACTATGAGAACCAAGGGATTCTCCCACTGACATGTACTTGTGATAGCATTAGAGATGCGAGGGAAGGGGAAGAGGTCATATGCATTCTCAGAAGATTTTGAAGATAAATCAGTTTGAAGACATTGACCTCATGATGCAAAGACATTCACTTATATGTTGAGAGTTGGTTCCAGATTTGTACGAATCCGTGAATAAGTACAAGTGAGGAATCAAACTGGATATGAAGTTTAAGTGAATATACTAGGTAGTATGAGATGTAGACATACTAGATCTAGCATTGTATAGGCAGAAACCACTTTTGGTAAATAGGATGAATCATTGAAGATCAAAAAGATGGTAAAAATAGAGTTGTATTTACCACACGAAGAACTGCTAGATGGGATGAATAGGAGACCGAGCAGTTCAATCCACCGTGCCCTAACTTGGCGACGGAGGTCACCTACAGCGGCGGCGGAGAGGACGATGTCCGCAGCCGGCGTGAGGACTGCGTCGGAGAAGTCGCGGCAGCTAAGCGCTTCGTCGCCGGCGTCGTCGAGAGCTAGCGGTGGCGCTAGGGTTTTGACGAGGTGGAGAGGTGGAAGAAGTTTTTCTTTACCGCTGGGGACATGTATTTATAAGGAAGTGTGCGGCACAGCACAATTACGCAGGTGCCCTTGGCGGTTCACATCTGAGGGGCATGTGGCAAGCATGCAACATACTCAGAGTTGTCCCACGTTCCCACGCCCACCAGGTTTGTCGGATGGTTGTTCCGGCTTCTCCGAATTTCAACCAATAAAGATGAATCATTTAAAACAGACTTAATGTTTGTCTCTGTGTCTTCTGCTGACTAGGACGCAGAGAAGACATTCGACAGTTTCAATAGAATGCATATGATTTGGACAGATAGAGTTTGAGATAGAAAGCACAGAGAGATTAGGGTCCGATCACATTCACTTAGTTCAAAAGATTCAACTAGGAAGACATAGCTATAAGTGAATGCTGTAGAGGATAGAACACTAGTATATATATATATATATATATATATATATATATATATATCAGAAAGCAATCAAATCATCATAGTAAAGAGAATCATGAAGATAAATTGAAATTGAAGACAAACAAAATGCGAAGAGATTGCAAAAGTAACGCCATGAGTGAAACACTTCAAATAGAGAAATTTGGTGGTGGCGTTACCCACCGTATAGGAAGTATTAGACCCAGACACGGCGCACAATTATCGTGGCGCTCCGAAGTCAAATTCCACGTTAATGTATTCACACTCAGAATGTAAGTCTTCATTAATTGAAGATATATTTTACTTCGTGTGTTGCACATCTAAGTCATCAACATGCATAAGTGTTAGGATGTGTGCCCGATCACAGGACATTTGAGGATTCCAAGATATTTAGCTCACACGTAACTTGCAAAACCTTTTCTCATCCAAGGGCTTTGTGAAGATATCTCTGCCAGTTGCTCTTCAGTGTTGACGTGAATGATGTCAATATCTTTCTTCATAACATGATCTCTGAGAAAGTGATGACGAATTTCAATGTGCTTTGTCTTCGAGTGCTGGACTGGATTGTTGGCAATCTTGATGGCACTTTCATTGTCGCAGAAAAGAGGTACTTGTTTCAGATTGATGCCATAGTCCTTGAGAGTTTGCTTCATCCATAGAAGCTGAGCGCAGCAAGATCCAGCAGCAATGTATTCAGATTCAGCAGTTGAGAGTGATACACAGTTCTGCTTCTTCGAAGACCAACAGACAAGTGATTGTCCCAGAAAGTGACATGTGCCTGATGTAGACTTACGATCCACCTTGTCACCAGCATAATCAGCATCCGATAATCCAACGAGATCAAATTTTGAGCCCTTTGGATACCATAATCCGACTGTTGGGGTGTAAGCCAAATATCGAAGAATTCGCTTCACAGCTAAGTGATGCGATTCCTTTGGTGCCGCTTGGAATCGAGCACACATGCAAACACTAAGCATAATATCTGGCCTAGATGCACATAGATAAATTAAAGAACCAATCATGGAGCGGTATACCTTTTGATCGAACTCTTTACCATTGTCGTCGGGACCCATATGGTGTTTGGCTGGCATTGGTGTCGTGTAACCTTTGCAGTCTCCCATTCCAAACTTCTTCAGACAATCTTTGAGGTATTTTTCTTGAGATATGAAGATGCCATTCCTTTGCTGATGAATTTGAAGACCAAGGAAGAATTTCAGCTCACCCATCATGGACATCTGATATTGCTCTTGCATCATGTATCCAAATTCATCACTATACTTCTGGTTGGTGCATCCGAAGATAATGTCATCCACATATATTTGGCACACAAATAGTTCACCATCATATGTCTTCGTGAAGAGTGTGGGGTCGAGGGATCCAGGTTTGAAGCCTTTGCTCTTCAGGAAGTCCTTGATCGTATCATACCAAGCACGAGGAGCTTGTTTGAGGCCATACAATGCTTTGTTTAGCTTGTACACCATATGAGGATGTTTTGGATCTTCAAAGCCAGGTGGTTGAGCTACGTACACTTCTTCAATCTTGCCATTGAGAAATGCACTCTTCACATCCATTTGATATAGCAGAATGTTGTGGTGATTAGCGAAGGCTAGCAGTATGCGTATAGCTTCAAGCCTAGCCATAGGAGCAAATGTTTCATCGAAGTCAATTCCTTCAACTTGAGTATATCCTTGAGCCACAAGACGTGCTTTGTTTCTGACGACTTGACCATGCTCATCTTGCTTGTTTCGATATATCCATTTTGTGCCAATAATGTTATGCTTGCAAGGGTCAGGACGCTTGACTAGTTCCCAAACATTGTTCAGCTTGAACTGTTGAAGTTCTTCTTGCATAGCTTGTATCCATTCAGGTTCCATAAAGGCTTCAACAACTTTCTTGGGTTCTGATATTGACACAAACGAAAAGTGCCCACAGAAATTTGCTAACTGTGTTGCTCTTGAGCGAGTAAGTGGACCATGTGCATTGATGCTATCAATTATCTTCTCAATTTGTACTTCATTTGCAACTCGAGGATGAACAGGATGAAGACTTTGCTCTTGCTGATCATTGTCATCATTGGGAGTATTGTCTTCAGTTTGAGCATTGTCTTCTGGTTGGTTAGGTGCAGAAATGATAAGTTCCTCTTCAGGCTGTTCTTCAGAAGGCATGATTTCACTAGTTCCCATCAACTTGATAGATTCGCTCGGTGGAGCTTCATCTAGTGTACTTGGCAGGAGCTCTCTTTGTGAACCATTGGTTTCATCAAATTGCACATCCACAGTTTCAACGATTTTGTAGAGATAGAGGTTGAAGACTCGCGAGTCCTTTCCGTAACCGAGCATGAAGCCTTCGTGAGCTTTAGGTGAAATTTTGACTTGTCATGGGGATCCTTGATCCAGCACCTAGCTCCAAATACTCTGAAATAACTGACATTGGGCTTCTTGCCAGTAAGGAGCTCATATGATGTTTTGTTCAGAAGCTTATGGATGTAAACACGGTTGATGATGTGACATGCTGTATCAATAGCTTCTGGCCAGAACTTTCTTGGTGTCTTGTACTTGTCGAGCATTGTTCGAGCCATCTCAATGAGGGTTCTGTTCTTGCGCTCTACGATGCCATTTTGCTGAGGTCTGTATGGAGCAGAAAACTCATGAGTGATTCCCATTGTATCCAGATAAAGATCAAGCCCGGTGTTCTTGAACTCAGTGCCGTTATCACTTCTGATATGCTTGATCTTGACACCATAGTTGTTCATGGCACGATTGGCGAAGCGTCTGAAGACATCTTGCACTTCAGTCTTGTAGAGAATTATGTGCACCCATGTATATCTTGAGTAGTCATCAACAATGACGAAGCCATAGATACAAGAAATTGTTGTGAGGATAGAGTAGTGAGTAGGGCCAAATAAGTCCATGTGTAACAGCTCGAAGGGTTGAGATGTCGTCATGATTGTCTTCGAGGGGTGCTTTGCCCTAGTCATCTTTCCAGCTTCGCAGGCACCACACAAATGATCCTTCTTGAACTTGACACCCTCGATGCCTATGACATGCTTCTTCTTGGTGAGTGTGTGTAAGTTCCTCATGCCAGCATGCCCCAGCCTCCGATGCCAGAGCCAGCATTCTAAAGGTTTTGCAAGAAGACATACGGCAAGCTGTGGACCTGCTGAGAAATCTACCATGTATAGATCATCTTTTCGATACCCTTCAAAGACTAGACCCAATACCTTGCTTTTACCAGTGTCAGCAAATGTGATGTGACTCTTTTCTGATGGACGTAAGGTTGAGTCCATGAGAAGACTTCGATCACCAGTCATATGATTAGTGCATCCGTTGTCCGTAATCCATTCTGAAGCTTTTGGTGTCATACCCTACAGTGCAGTTAGGAGGATAGGCTTCACAAAGAGTGTTGTGAAGCATAAGCATTTGATGCACGCAAGGATTATCACAGCTTAGGTCAAGGTTAGGACACATAGTATGACTGGTGAGCGATTCAGATGTGAAATACATAGTAAGATCATTTTATCATGCGTCCTTTAATGTGTTTTAGGTCCCCAGCAGTAGCATCGGACGCCTTTGATTTCAGGCTGGAGACCCTATTCTGCAAAAGAAAGTTAATTCTTCTTCACCGCCCACATCTTCAGGGGTGGCTTAGAAGCAATGAGTCTAAGTGCAGCATCTGAGAACTTCGGCTTTGAAGCCCTAGCAAATAGCCTTGCAGGAGATGAATGATACTCATGTGAATAAGCAGAAAAGTTCTTAGTTCTATGAACATAGCGGTTTGAAGACACACGCTCATATTCATAAGTTTGAGTACGATTTCCCTGCAAAACATTGGTGTTAGGGTGACTCAGGTGAGTCCTGTATCTGTATGAAGCCTTTGGGCCATATGAAGCCATTGGTCTGGGGTTTGTCTTCTTCCTTGGAGGTGTCATGATGACATTCACAGGAAGATTCTCAATGCACTGCTTAGGTACCCAGATCTTCTTCATAGGTGGTCCATTCCTGCAGTTAGTACCAATATACCTGGCAAACACTTCACCATTCTGATTCTTGAACAGTTTATAGTTTGCATCAAAGGATTCATCAATGATGATAGGGTTAGTGCAAGTGAAACCAGATAAGGTGGATGGATCTACTGAAGGTTCCTTTGCAGCAACCCATGTGGTTTTGGGATACTGCTCAGGCTTCCAGTAGGAACCATCAACATTCATTTTCCTTTCGAACCCAACACCCTCTTTCCTAGGGGTTCGGTTCAGAATCTGCTTTTTGAGGACATCGCAAAGTGTCTGATGTCCTTTCAGACTTTTATACATCCCTGTTTCAAGCAATGTCTTCAACCTAGCATTTTCATCAGCAATAGTAGTGGTATCCTCCGCAGAGGGGTTAGTAACCACATCAGTAGTTGAAGACAATGCAACAGTAGCAGCAGTGGAATATTCAGCAACAGATGTAGCGTTATCACGCTCAATGCATTTTAGACATGGTGGTTCAAATTTATCCCGTGTAACGCTGATTTGTTGAGCAAGTAATGAATTGCGCTCCTTCTGAAGATCTTCATAATCCACTCTTATCTTTTCAAGGTCATGCTTTCTTTGAAGACTTTCAGAAGAAAGCTTCTCGTGATCAGACAAGAGAGCATTATGTTGATCTTGAAGGGCGTCAAACTTGGAATGAAGTCTCTGAAGACTCTCAGCCAATGCTTTTGACTGATCCATTTCTTTACCCAACATATCATCGCTCTTACTTAGCATGTTTTGAACCTTTTCCAAGACTCTTTGTTGTTTAGTGGCAAGGGAAGCAAGTTTGACATAGCTGGGGCCAAATTCATCACCTGATTCATCATCACTAGTCTCAGAGAGGTAGCATTCAGTTACCTCAGTACCCCTTGCCATGAGGGATGGTGAAGATGATGTCGATTCAGGTGCAAAGGTCATATCCTTAAGAGACTCCTTGTAATCCTAAAACCAAGGATCATGACGAGTACGATGACCTTCATAGACCTCAGAAAGCCGGTCCCAGATTAGCTTCGCGTGATTGAGGTGCATGACATTCCTGAACTGATTTCGAGACAAACAGGAGCAGATGACATCCTTCGCGGTGAGGTTCAGTAGAGTGTACTTGCGAATGTCATCGGCCTCCGCCATCTTGCATAGATCAGTAAGACCAATCTCAGTGACGGTCCACAGTTCACTGTCCATAGCCATGAGCCGCTTCTTCATCATGGCCTTCCACCGAGGATACTCATGACCGTCAAAGGTGGGGCAAGATATGCTCCTCAATCCTGCAGTCCACATAGCTGAAACTCCAGGTGGTTAAACCGAATCACACAGAACAAGGGAGTACCTTGCTCTAATACCAATTGAAAGTGCTAGTTATCGACTAGAGGGAGGGGGGGGTGAATAGGCGATTTTTACGGAAGTCTTGAAAACATGGAAGTTTCGAAGACAAACAATAGAAATGACCTAATTGATATGCAACGGATGATAAACTACAACAAGCAAGCCATAGTCAAGTATGCAATAATGTGAAAGTACAAAGACTAATAGCAGCTTGGTAGTAAGGATCAGGATGGAAGATAGAATGAAGCCAACAAACGATAGTAGTCAAGCAATGAAGTCAAAAAGGTACGACAAATCGGCAATGACTTCACGAAGACAAACACTAAGTAAAGGGAGGGAGAGGATAGAACCAGTCACTTGTTGAAGACACATAATTTGTTGGACCAGTTCCAGTTGATGTGACAACTGTACGTCTGGTTAGGGAGGCTGAGATTCAACTCAGAAGACCGTGTCTTCACCTTATTCCCCTTGAGCTAAGGACACCCAGTCCTCGCCCAATCACTCTGGTAAGTCTTCAAGGTAGACTTCTGAACCTTCACAGACTTTGTTCACCGGCGATCCACAATGACTCTTGGATGCTCAAAACGCGACGCCTAACCGGCTGGAGGATACACAGTCCTCAAGTGTAATAAGTCTTCAGGTCACACAGACAGAAAGACTTCAGTGATGCCTAACACTATTTGGCTCTGGGTGTTTGGGCTTTGTCCTCGCAAGGATTTCTCTCTCTCAAAGGCTTCGAGGGGGGTTGCTCTCAAACGACAAAAGCCGTGAACTAACTCTGAGCAGCCACCAATTTATGGTGTAGGGGGTGGGCTATTTATAGCCACAAGGCAACCCGACCTGATATGTCGGAAATGACCCTGGGTCACTAAGGAACTGACACGTGTTCCAACGGTCAGATTTCAAACACACACGACAACTTTACTTGGGCTACAAGCAAAGCTGACTCATCTAGCTCTGGATAAGATTTGCTCTCATTGTCTTCGCTCGAAGACATATGATTTTGGTTGAGCATCACTTCAGTCATTCTGACTTAGTTCACTTGGACCCCACTTAATAGTACGGTGGTTCCTATGACTCAACAAAGAAGAAAAGGAAACAACGAAACGACACAGTCTTCACGCTCCATAGTCTTCACTCAATGTCTTCTCAAGTCATAGTCTTCAATATGAATATCTTCACATACCACCATTGTCGTCAATGTCTTCATACATTTTTAGGGGTCATCTCCGGTAGGTGAACCGAATCAATGAGGGACACTACCTGCGTTATCCTGCAATTCTCACAAATGCATTAGTCCCTCAACCAACTTTGTCGTTAATACTCCAAAACAAACTAGGGGTGGCACTAGATGCACTTACACTTGGGGTTTCGAATAAGGGGGGGGGGAGGCGCCTTAGTGGGGATGGAAGATTGGAAGAGATTATGTGCGGACAAAGATGGAGAAGCGAATATGTGCTGCGGGAAGTGGACAGGTGATGATGACTACAACACGCCGCTTGACTTATGAGACACATACCAGCAGCGTAGGGTCATATCGATGCCAGACAACTTGCTTGAGTGATCACAGTACTGGTACTCCCTACAATACCTACTACCATGCCCTAACTTGCTTGAGTAGAGTAGTAGTGGAGTAGGACTCTGCTCTACTACTAGCACCGGAGGAGTAGTATATTATAATCTAAAATAGTTACAAACTTCAATGCCCGAGCGTGGAACAACTATGAACCGCCATCGGTGCTAACTCCTATGCCCAACAAACGTTCGTTGGGAGACATGGCAGTTGCAAACGCCCGCGACACAGTTACAGTACGTGTGTAAGGGTGGCGGTTTTGTCAAATACTTTGGCTTAAAACAGGCCATCGTCGGATGGAAATCTGACGGTTACGTGGGATTCGCCAGGATTGAGCTCGTGGCGAATAATCGCCAGATATCATTACTAAAAAAAAGGTTAAAACACCCGGGGGTATAACTTGCACCGGCTGACCACTAACAATGATACTCCCTCCATTTTTATATACAAGGCCACTATCAAAATTACAATTTGTATCTATATAAGGCCACCAACACTAATCGAGACAAAATTGATGATGTTTGCCTCATACTAGCAAAGGGAACATTAACTATCTCTTGCATGCATGTGGGTGTGAGAAAGTTGGCTTGCATGCGCCTCATTAATCAACCAAAAGGAGTGAGAGCATTGGCTTGTTATGGGTGGAACAGAAAAATAGGCATTAATTAACACAACAAACAAGGAGACAAGCTAGCTTGCAATATTGGCTTAAGTACACATTTACTTTTGCCTTGGTACCTGTAATATGGGTTTGTGGCCTTGTATACAAAAATGGAGGGAGTACTAACATATTGTAAAATGGTCAAAGACTGTGTCTGCGTGGTGTTTGGAATTATATGCAAATATATTAGCAAGATGCCCGTGCATTGCACGGAACATCAAGATGCATTTTTTTACAAAACACCTGTTGTGATTGACACATGCAGGAGTAATCCCATGTGTAAAAACTAATGATATCTCAAGAATTTTATCGGAAAATGGTATCTCGACCATTTCATTGAAAAAATGATATCTCGAGAAAGATGTTAGATAAGGTGAGGAGGAGTGGGGCGTGGTGGTGACTGGTGGTCGGACTGGGCGGAGGCATGGGGATGGACGGCGTCGGCAGCGGCCACCATGCTAGATTGTTCCTGAGACTTCCTTTTTTAATTGCTCGGCGATGAGGTTGTGTGAGATAAGGATGAACGAGGCAAGGCCTTATCTGTAAATCTGGAGAGATGTGCGGATATCTTTTGTAAAATTGTCATAGTTTGCTTTCTATTAGTCAGATATAGATCAGACAATCTATATTATAAGATGGCAGGCACTCCATCATCACCAACTCAGTTTTTTCTGTACTCCTACTCCTATAAAAGACTCAGTTGGTGATGCTGGTGTGTCTGCCATCCGCCATTTCTGACCATTAGATCAGCATCTAACGATTGTGACGTAAGTTGTGGCCTTTTGCAACAATTCCCACTTCTCTGCTCTAGTTTACACAAAACCCCTTAGTATCTTGAAACCAACCACATTCCTCCCTTACTTCATCAAAACAGCCCAAAGAATATATTTGGAGTGAAACATAAGATATTTTTAGTGATATGTATATCAAAACCTAACTGTTTTCTTTCAAATTTGTGAATATGTATTATTCTACTTTGGATCCATTGCAACAGACGGGCTCATTGTTATAAAGGTCTATCTCTTGCATCGTCCGCAACGAACACCTGGTGTACTGGTCCAGGCCGGATGCTCGCAGCACGATGACCTGAGTTCGAATTCTATTCTAAACTTTACCTTTATATATATATTTTAATATATACTTCTTTCGCTACTGTACTGGCAGTGGAACCCACAGAGTACTTAGAATACAACATTAAGGATGGATTTGTTTATTTTTAACTTTCTGTATGAATCTGTAGCCAGCCTGCAAGTCATGTACACTGTACTGGCAGTGGAACCCACAGAGTACTTAGAATACAAGATTAAGGATGGATTTGTTTCTTTTCAACTTTCTGTACGAATCTGTAGCTAGCATGCAAGTCATGTACACTGTACTGACAGTGGAACCCATAGAGTACTTCGAATACAAGATTAAGGATGCAATTAACTTTTTATAGTGGGAGAATCATACACACAATTAACTCAAATGGATTGGACATGACTCTATTATTCTCCAACGACAGCCGGTGAATTTCCTCCCATGGGCCGGAATAGGTTTCTCGGTTTGCATGCGGGAAAAACGGAGGCGTTTGATGGAGGCGAGGAGGCGTGTTCAGCCGGGCGTGCAGTGGACGACGCAGTACTACTCGATTTGTTATAAAAACAAAGAAGAGTAGTAGAGATAGAGATAAGAGTAGAGATAGAGACTTAGGGAGGAGCACCATCTACTGCTTTGTGTGCTACTCCTGCACTCTATTCGGCGGCCGCAACGTCCCCTACAACCACTCCCTCCCGCGCTCCATTCGCCGGGCGCTGTTGAAATTTGGGGAGCGCACTCTCGCGATTGTTGGCAGCTGCTACCTCTTGAGCACTACGTTGGATTTCCCCGAAGAGGAGAGGATGATGCAGCAAAGTAGTGTAAGTATTTCCCTCAGTTTTTGAGAACCAAGGTATCAATCCAGTAGGAGACCACGCACAAGTCCCTCGTACCTACACAAAATGATAGCAACTCGCAACCAACGCTTAGGGGTTGTCAATCCCTTCACGGTCACTTACGAGAGTGAGATCTGATAGAGATAATATTTGTGGTATTTTTGATAGATAGATGCAAAGTAAAAAGTAAAAGGCAAAGTAAAAACAAAGCAAGTAAATAAAGTGATAGAGATTGATATGATGAGAATAGACCCGGGGGCCATAGGTTTCACTAGTGGCTTCTCTAAAGAGCATAAGTATTCTATGGTGGGTGAACAAATTACTGTTGAGCAATTGACAGAACTGAGCATAGTTATGAGTATATCTAGGCAATGATCATGTATATAGGCATCACGTCCAAAACAAGTAGATCGAAACGATTCTGCATCTACTACTATTACTCCACTCATCGACCGCTATCCAGCATGCATATAGAGTATTAAGTTAAAAACAGAGTAACGCCTTAAGCAAGATGACATGATGTAGAGGGAGAAATTCATGCAATATGATAAAACCCCATCTTGTTATCCTCGATGGCAACAATATAATACGTGCCTTGCAACCCTTTCTGTCACTGGGTAAGGACACCGCAAGATTGAACCCAAAGCTAAGCACTTCTCCCATTGCAAGAACTACCAATCTAGTTGGCCAAACCAAAAGGATAATTCGAAGAGACTTGCAAAGATAACTCAATCATACATAAAAGAATTCAGAGAAGAATCAATATTTTCCATAGATAATATTGGATCATAAACCCACAATTCATCGGTCTCAACAAACACACCGCAAAAAGAAGATTACATCGAATAGATCTCCACGAGAGAGGGGGAGAACATTGTATGGAGATCCAAAAAGAGAGAAGAAGCCATCTAGCTACTAGCTATGGACCCGAAGGTCTGAAGTAAACTACTCACACTTCATAGGAGGGGCTATGGTGATGATGTAGAAGCCCTCCGTGGTTTATACCCCCTCTGGCGGAGCTCCAGAACAGGCCCCAAGATGGGATCTTGTGGATACAGAAGGTTGCAGCGATGGAATTAGGTTTTTGGTTCCTGTTCTGATCGTGCGGGGATACGTAGGTATATATAGGAGGAAGGAGTACGTCGGTGGAGCGTTAGGGGGCCCACGAGGTAGGGGGCACGCCCAGGGGGGGCCCTCCACCCTTGTGACCGCCTCTGGCACTTCTTGGAGTAGGGTCCAAGTCTCCTGGATCACGTTCAGTTGGAAAATCACGTTCCCGAAGGTTTCATTCCGTTTGGACTCCGTTTGATATTCCATTTCTTCGAAACACTGAAATAGGCAAAAAACATAAATTCTGGGTTGGGCCTCCGGTTAATAGGTTAGTCCCAAAAATAATATAAAAGTGGAAAATAAAGCCCAATATAGTCCAAAACAGTAGATAAAGTAGCATGGAGAAATCAAAAATTATAGATACGTTGGAGACGTATCAGGCATCCCCAAGCTTAATTCCCGCTCGTCTCGAGTAGGTAAATGATAAAAAAAGAATTTTTGATGCGGAGTGATACTTTGGGATAATTTCAATATAAATCTTCTTAATTGTGATAGGAATATTCAGATCCGAAAGATTCAAGACAAAAGTTCATATTGACACAAAAATAATAATACTTCAAGCATACTAATCGAAGCAATCATGTCTTCTCAAAATAACATGGCAAAAGAAAGTTCATCCCTACAAAAGCATATGGTTAGGCTATGCTTCATTTTCGTCACACAAAGATGTTCCCAACTTCTATACCCCCGAAGACAAGCCAAGCAATTGTTTCATACTCAAATAATCTCAAACTTTTCAACTTTCACGCAATACATGAGCGCGAGCCATGGATATAGCACTATGGGTGGAATAGAATATGATGATGGGGATTGTGTGGAGAATACAAAAAAGGAGAAAGTCTCACATTGACGAGGCTAATCAACGGGCTATGGAGATGCCCATCAATTGATGTCAACATGAGGAGTAGGGATTGCCATGCAACAGATGCACTAGAGCTATGAATGCTCAACAAAAGAAAACTAGTGGGTGTGCATCCAACTCGCTTGCTCACGAAGACCTAGGGAATTTTGAGGAAGCCCATCATTGGAATATACAAGCCAAGTTCTATAATGAAAAATTCCCACTAGTATAAAAAGACAACTTATGAGACTCACTATCATGAAGATCTTGGTGCAACTTTGAAGCACAATATATGAGACTCACTACATGAAGAACAAGGTGCTACTTTGAAGCACAAGTGTGGTAAAAGGATAGTAGCATTGTCCCTTCTCTCTTTTTCTCTCATTCTTTTTTTATTTGTTTGGGCCTTTCTCTTTTTTTATGGCCTCTTTTTTTTTCTTTTTATTTTTTTTCGTCCGGAGTCTCATCCCGACTTATGGGGGAATCATAGTCTCCATCATCCTTTCCTCACTTGGGAAAATGCTCTAATAATGATGATCATCACACTTATATTTTTCTTACAACTCAACAATTACAACTCGATACTTTGAACAAAGTATGACTCTATATGAATGCCTCCGGCGGTGTACCGGGATGGTGCAATGAATCAAGAGTGACATGTATGGAAAATAATGCATGGTGGCTTTGCCACAAATACGGTGTCAACTACATGATCATGCAATGGCAATATGACAAAAGTAATGTATGTCATGATGATGATGGTGGAAGTTGCATGGCAATATATCTCGGAATGGCTATGGAAATGCCATGATAGGTAGGTATGGTGGCTGTTTTGAGGAAGATATAAGGAGGTTTATGTGTGATAGAGCGAATCGTATCATGGGGTTTGGATGCACCGGTGAAGTTTGCACCAACTCTCAAGGTGAGAAAGGGCAATGCACGGTACCGAAGAGGCTAGCAAAGGCGGAATGGTGAGAGTGCGTATAATCCATGGACTGAACATTAGTCAAAAGAACTCATATACTTATTGCAAAAAATTAGAAGCCATCAAAAAATTCAAGTATGACGCGCATGCTCCTAGGGGGATAGATTGGTAGGAAAATACCATCACTCGTCCCCGACCGCCACTCATAAGGATGCACAAGCCAGGTACACTTCATGTTTCAAATTTGTTACACAACTTTACCCATACATGCATGCTACGGGACTTGCAAACTTCAATACAAGTATTTCTCAAATTCACAATTATCAACTATCATGACTTTGATATTATTACCTCCATATCTCAAAACAATTATCAAGCATCAAACTTATCTTAGTATTCAATTTACTCAAAAGAAAGTTTCACATGTCTTGAACACTAAGTATATTAACATTAACCGAATTACCATGCTATTAAAGACTCTCAAAATAATCTAAGTGAAGCATGAGAGATCAATAGTTTCTTTAAAACAAATCCACCACCGTGCTCTAAAAGATATAAGTGAAGCACTAGAGCAAAAAATTATCATGCTCAAAAGATATAAGTGAAGCACTATGAGCAAAACTATCAAGCTCAAAAGATATAAGTGAAGCACATAGAGTATTCTAACAAATTCCAATTCATATATGGCTCTCTCAAAAGGTGTGTACAGCAAGGATGATTGTGGTAAACTAACAAGCAAATACGCAAATAATACAAGACGCTCCAAGAAAACACATATCATGTTGGTGAATAAAAATATAGCTCCAAGTAAATTACCGATGGAAGTGGACGAAAGAGGGGATGCCTTACGGGGCATCCCCAAGCTTTGACTTTTTGGTGTCCTTGGATTATCTTGGGGGTGCCATGGGCGTCCCCAAGGTTAGGTTCTTGCCACTCCTTATTCCATAATCCATCAAAAGCATAGACCCAAAACTTGAAATCTTCACAACACAAAACTCAACAGAAATCTCGTGAGCTCCGTTAGAGGAAGAAAACAAAAGATTACTTCAAGGTACTGTAATTAACTCATTCTTTATTTATATTGGTGTTAAGCCTACTGTATTCCAACTTCTCTATGGATTATAAACTATTTTACTTGCCATAGATTGATCAAAATAAGCAAACAACACACGTAAAACAGAATCTGTCAAAAACAGAACAGTCTGTAGCAATCTGTAACTAATGCAAACTTCTGGAACTCTAAAAATTCTACCAAAATAGGTAGTCCTGGACAATTTGTTTATTGAACAGAAGCAAAAATAATCAACGCAAAAGCACATTTCTGTGAGTTATCATAACTAAATCCGTGCGCGCAAAGTTTCTGTTTTTCAGCAGAATCAAATCAACTATCATCGTAGGTTATCCTATAGGTTCTACTTGGCACAAACACTAATTAAAACATAAAACCACATCCAAACAGAATGTAGATGGATTATTTATTCCTAAACAGAAGTAAAAACAAAAAACACAAAATAAAATTGGGTTGCCTCCCAACAAGTGCTATCGTTTGACGCCCCTAGCTAGGCATAAAAGCAAGGATAGATCTAGGTATTGCCATCTTTTGTAGGCAATCCATAAGTGGCTCTCATGATAGATTCATATGGTAATTTTATTTTCTTTCTAGGGAAGTGTTCCATACCCTTTTTTAAGGGAAATTGGAATCTAATATTCCCTTCCTTCATATCAATAATTGCACCAATCGTTCTAAGGAAAGGTCTACCAAGAATAATAGGACATGAAGGATTGCAATCTATATCAAGAACGATAAAATCTATGGGCACATAATTCCTATTTGCAATAATAAGAACATCATTAATTCTTCCCGTAGGTTTTTTAATAGTGGAATCCACAAGATGCAAGTTTAGACAGCAATCATCAAAATCACAGAAATCTAGCAAATCACATAAAGCTTTGGGAATAGTGGAGACACTAGCACCCAAATCACACAAAGCATGAAACTCATAATCTTTAATTTTTATTTTTATAGTAGGTTCCCACTCATCATAGAGTTTTCTAGGGATAGAAACTTTCAACTCATGTTTTTCTTCATAAGATTGCATCAAGGCATCAACAATGTGTTCGGTAAAGGCCTTATTTTGACTATATGCATGGGGAGAATCTAGCACGGATTGCAACAAGAAAATATAACCAATCAAAGAGCAATTTTCATAATTAAATTCCTTGAGATCCAAAATAGAGGGTTTAGCAACATCATGGTTTCTATTTATTTCAATCCCACTTTCATCAATTTCATCATCAAGATCTAGAAACTCCGAATTCTTAGAACGCCTTCTAGGTAAAGGAAGATCATATTCAGTTTCATCAAGATTCATATTGCAAAAAAAGATTTAATGGGGGACACATCAATAACTTCTAGATCTTCATCTTGATTTTCATAAGAATTCGGTTTACCAGCCATCTTATTGACTAAGGTAGCTTGCATATCCAAAATTTCGGCGGTCATTTTTTCGAGACGAGCAATTTGAGCCCTTATACCATCAAATTACTTAGACATATCATCGAGTTCTTTATTCATATAACTCATAAAACTTTTTTTGTTCCTTAAGCTCATTTCCAAAGAAATTATTGTGCTCAAATTGCAAAACCATAAACTTTCTGACATTGCTTTCGATCTCCTCTAGCCTTTTAAGGTGAAGGTCACCAAATCTAGGTAGAGCCATCGCGAAAAATAAGTAAACTAGCACATGCGCAAACAGAAAGGCAACGGGAAAAAGGCAAACGGAAAAGAGAGGAGGAGATTGGGAAAGAGAGGGCAAATAAAACGGCAAGGGTGAAGTGGGGGAGAGGAAAACGAGAGGCAAATGGCAAATAATGTAATGCGAGAGATAGGGATTGCGATGGGTACTTGGTATTGTTGACTTGCTTGCGTGAGCCTCCCCGGCAATGGCGCCAGAAATTCTTCTTGCTACCTCTTGAGCACTACGTTGGATTTCCCTGAAGAGGAGAGGATGATGCAGCAAAGTAGCGTAAGTATTTCCCTCAGTTTTTGAGAACCAAGGTATCAATCCAGTAGGAGACCACACACAAGTCCCTCGTACCTACACAAAATGATAGCAACTCGCAACCAATGCTTAGGGGTTGTCAATCCCTTCACGGTCACTTACGAGAGTGAGATCTAATAGAGATAATATTTTTGGTATTTTTGATAGATAGATGCAAAGTAAAAAGTAAAAGGCAAAGTAAAAACAAAGCAAGTAAATAAAATGATAGAGATTGATATGATGAGAATAGACCCGGGGGCCATAGGTTTCACTAGTGGCTTCTCTCAAGAGCATAAGTATTCTACGGTGGGTGAACAAATTACTGTTGAGCAATTAACAGAATTGAGCATAATTATGAGTATATCTAGGCAATGATCATGTATATAGGCATCACGTCCAAAACAAGTAGATCGAAACGATTCTGCATCTACTACTATTACTCCACTCATCGACCACTATCCAGCATGCATCTAGAGTATTAAGTTAAAAACAGAGTAACACCTTAAGCAAGATGACATGATGTAGAGGGATAAATTCATGCAATATGATAAAAACCCCATCTTGTTATCCTCGATGGCAACAATACAATACATGCCTTGCAACCCTTTCTGTCACTGGGTAAGGACACCACAAGATTGAACCCAAAGCTAAGAACTTCTCCATTGCAAGAACTACCAATCTAGTTGGCCAAACCAAAAGGATAATTCGAAGAGACTTGCAAAGATAACTCAATCATACATAAAAGAATTCAGAGAAGAATCAAATATTTTCCATAGATAATACTGGATCATAAACCCACAATTCATCGGTCTTAACAAACACACCGCAAAAAGAAGATTACATCGAATAGATCTCCATGAGAGAGGGGGAGAACATTGTATTGAGATCCAAAAAGAGAGAAGAATCCATCTAGCTACTAAATATGGACCCCAAGGTCTGAAGTAAACTACTCACACTTCATCGGAGGGGCTATGGTGATGATGTAGAAGCCATCCGTGGTGGATACCCCCTCCGACGGAGCTCCGGGACAGGCCCCAAGATGGGATCTTGTGGATACAGAAGGTTGCGGCGGTGGAATTAGGTTTTTGGCTCCTGTTCTGATCGTACGGGGATACGTAGGTGTATATAGGAGGAAGGAGTACATTGATGGAGCGTCAGGGGGCCCACGAGGTAGGGGGGCGTGCCCGGGGGGGGGGGGGGGGGCCCTCCACCCTCGTGACCGCCTCTGGCACTTCTTGGAGTAGGGTCCAAGTCTCCTGGATCACGTTCGGTTGGAAAATCACGTTCCCGAAGGTTTCATTCCGTTTGGACTCCGTTTGATATTCCGTTTCTTCGAAACACTGAAATAGGAAAAAAACAACAATTCTGGGCTGGGCCTCCGGTTAATAGGTTAGTCCCAAAAATAATATAAAAGTAGAAAATAAAGCCCAATATAGTCCAAAACAGTAGATAAAGAAGCATGGAGCAATCAAAAAATTATAGATACGTTGGAGACGTATCAGCAGCGACGACGACTTCTTCCCCAACCTCGACAACCTGTTCCTCGATGACATGGGCGACAATCTCAATGCCAACGATGCTGCCCCCGTTGCACCGTATGTGTTTCTGTCCTTCCTGTTCGAAGTCATGGTAGAATTCATGTTTCTAGTATGTGTCCTAGATTCTATCTGTTCATCTACTATGCTAGTCCACATGATTAGTTTAATCTCTGTTATAGCCGTAATGATTTATTTTGTGCTTATTCAGACTAAATCTCATAGTAACTTGCTCATATATTCAACTGGCGCAACGTCCCCTACAGCCACTCCTGTTTCATGGATGACCTGGTCGATGCCTCCAAGGAGCCCTTCGTCTACTGCTATGAGTGCCCAATGCCGTTTTGGGGCTCACCGACGGACATCATGCATCACCTCACGTAGGCGTGCGGTGATCATTACTGGCCCTTGGCGGAGAACATCAAGTACGAGACATGCAACCCATTCACTGTGCCGGAGTTGCTGGAGGATCACCGCCACCTGCTTGTCTCGGAGGAGGACGGCAGCGTCTTCCTCTTGATCGTGGGCACTGGCAAGGCCCGCACAGGCCGCCACCCCGTCTCTGTAGTGTGTGTCAGGGGCGACGCAGCTGACGCTGACACTGACATGAGGCCGATGTACGGGTTCTAGCTCACTGTTGCTGCCCCTCAGAGGTACGTGGGCGCCCACATCGGCTCCATCATGCTGACTGGGATTGTGCCGAGCTGCTCCGATCCCACCGATGTGGACATGGAAGACACATTGTATGATTTCCCCCCATGATGGTGCACGGGGAGTCCAAGGAGGTGCACCTGGACATATGCATTACCAAGTTAAATGTTGATCATTAGTCTTCGCTCAATGTAATCCGCTGTCTAAGCATGTGGATACTTCCGTGCATGATCTTGCTCTATTGGAGTATCGCACATGAATAAAAGTGTAACCATTTATGGTTTAGTCTAGAATCTTCCATGTATGAATTTTTACTACAATACTAGTGAAAGACTTACGATGAACCATTTCTTACATCTCCTCTGCCCCCTTCCAAGTCATCCTGATTTAATCCCTCCGTCTAGGTGTATAAGGGCATGGTTAATACTTAATAGTATAGCCAACTGTTGACTATAAGAAAGTGCCATGTCATTTGTAACCAACATGTATAACAATCGATACTCAAAAACTAATTCTTAAAGATCATTTGTTGCAAAGCACAATAAGTATTAATTCTTCACAAATTTTGGATGCAGGTTGAACACTTGAATGCTTTTGTTTGCCAAAGATACTTTTTTATCTATTTCCCCCGGATGTCTGTGAGCTCTAGAGATGAAATAATATCCGAACAAACCTATCGATACCCGTTACACATGAGATGACCCCCACATTCTTTCTCAAAATAAACAACTCCCTGAGCAATGCATTTCACTCTTCCGTGCAACGCACGGGCACCTTACTATAGATTAGTACGACCAAAAATGGAACTAACATTATATATAGTACGATAAATGCTGATGCATGTCACCTAAAATTATATCATTGAAAACTATGTTCAAATACGAATCCAACAATATAGTTTTTGTTGACATGCACTAACATTTTGTTAGTTAAATCTCCAGTCAAATTCAATGGGGGACTAATAAACCACGACCAATGTAGTACTAGTGTAGAGGGCGGCGCTACACGGGAATCTCGCCCCGCTCGTGGCGCGACAGTAAAGCCGTCATATCACAAAACCCAACCACTCCTAGTAATAAGTGGCCTGGTGAAATAAACGGACAAGCAACCATCACATCCCTCTGTCTTTTTTGCATTTCATCTCTCTGTATTTACTTTCTCTGGTTCATCTCACACACTCGAAACCTAGCTAGTACTCCTAGTATCCCTAGCTACTACTCCTAGGGCTAGTTCTTTTGACGGCTTAAAAAATAAGTCGGCTCTTCCCCAGCTTTTCTCATAAGACTAGTCACAGTGGAGAGTAACATTAAGGAGCCTCACTCATTTATTTGGGCTTCTAAACTACTACTAGTACCTCCATCCTGGTTTATTCGGCACTATTGTAATTTTGCTAAATTTTGACCAAAGATTTAACTGATAAAATGTTAGTGCATGTGACATGCACAAACATTTCATTAGTTAAATTTATGATCAAAATTTGACATAGATTATGATGGGGACCAGTAAACCAAGACGGAGGTAGTAGTAATGGGATTATTAATCTAGAAGCCTAAAAGAACTGGCCCCTGGTACTCCTACTAGTAGTAGTACTCAAGTTGGAATTCCAATTGCATGACACAACTTGTTAGGCAAAAAATTCGATACAGGGTGTAGGAAGCGGTTTGGGAATTTGCATGCCTTCCCGACCAGTGAGATACTCCGTACAAAGTACGACAGAGAAATAATGACAGAGAAGGAAGCTAAAAGTAAACAATCAAACGAGCATTTTTGCATTTGTTTTGCATTGAATCGTTTCACAAGCTTGACTAGTGTTGTTTTTCTACTTTTACAAAAACCGCATCGTAATGTTAAAATGTGCATTTGCACGTACATAAGTAATAGTAGTTCTCCCTCCGTCTAGGTGTATAAGTCTTCCCTCCTTCTTGGTCACGGTGCACAACCAAAGATGACTTATTCACGTAGATGGAGGGAGTAGCACAGTCTGCAAGCATATATAGAGAGAGACGTGTAGTGCGATAGTATATAGTAAAGTTTGTGCTATATGCACGTACTTACAAAATGCGTATGCATACACATGGTTTCCAAACTTTCCCTTTTACTTAATTAAGGACGCTAATAATTCCCGAACGTTCGGGATTTATCATTTGCATCCCAAAACTAATGAGATCGCCTTATGAAACTAGATTATACTCCTACTAAAAGCCACGACGCTCGCAGGAGCGCTTGCGGCGCGCCACGAGTGCCCTGGTGCATGGCCATTTCCCAGTGCGCCGACACAACGCCTCTTCCTCAGCCTCGCAACTCATGAGGTGCTGATTGGTGGCTTGCCGGCGGGCGAGTGCAATCTCACCGGTGTGGTGATCCGGCACCAACAGGTACTTCTCCTTGCTGGAAGCGTGCACCCGGTCCACGTACCGCCAAGCGTAGATGAGGCGCTTGGGCCCGACTGCACTCAGGGCTTTGGCACGGGCGTCCTTCGCCACCCTCACGGCCCTCGCACGAGCCTTCTACCAAAGAGCCAATTGCCTGACTCTCTCGGACACGACATAGACCTGCCAGGCAGCTTGCCCCGCGGCGCTCTTCTCTTCCTTGGACTTCTTTTCCGCCTCTATTTTGGCGTGCTCTGCCGGAGGCAAAGCCTCCCACAAGGCGACATCCATTTCTTTCGAAAGCTCCTCAAGGCTGGGGGGCTCAGCGGGCGGCGCGGCGTTCTCCTCGTAGCAAGGAGCCGACGCGTCCTCTGACGCGCGTGCTAGCGAGATTGGGAACGCCGACGCGTCCACCTCGATGCGTCACAGCGAGGAGTGGAACACCGTGTTGGGGAACGTAGTAATTTCAAAAAGTTTCCTATGCACACACAAGATCATGGTGATGCATAGCAACGAGAGGGGAGAGTGTGTCCACGTACCCTCGTAGACCGAAAGCGGAAGCGTTAGCACAAGGCGGTTGATGTAGTCGTACGTCTTCATGATCCGACCGATGCAAGTACCGAACGTACGACACCTCCGAGTTCAGCACACGTTCAGATCGATGACGTCCCTCGAACTCCGATCCAGCCGAGCTTCAAGGGAGAGTTCCATCAGCATGACAACGTGGTGACAATGTTGATGATCTACCGATGTAGGGCTTCGCCTAAGTACCGCTACGATATTATCGATGTGGAATATGGTGGAGGGGGGCACCGCACACGGCTAATAGATCTCAAGGATCAATTGTTGTGTCTAAAGGTGCCCCCTGCCCCCGTATATAAAGGAGCAAGGGAGAGGGGGCGGCCGGCCAGGAGGGGGCATTCCAGGAGGAGTCCTACTCCCACCGGGAGTAGGACTCCCTCCTTTCCTTGTCCAAGTAGGAGAGGGGGAAGGAAGGGAGAGAGGGGAGGAAGGAAAGGGGGGCGCCGCCCCCCTTCTCCTATTCGGACTAGAGGGGAAGGGGGCACACGGCCTGCCCTGGCCGCCCTCCTCTGCTCCACTTTGGGCCCATGAGGCCCATTAACCCCCCGGGGGGTTCCGGCAACCCCCGGTACTCCGGTATATATCCGATAACCCCCGGAACCATTCCGATGTCTGAATATAGCCGTCCAATATATTAATCTTCATGTCTCGACCATTTCGAGACTCCTCATCATGTCCATGATCACATTCGGGAGTCCGAGTTATCTTCGGTATATCATAACACCTAAACTCATAATATAACCGTCATCTAACTTTAAGCGTGCGGACCCTACGGGTTCGAGAACTACGTAGACATGACTGAGACACGTCCCCGGTCAATAACCAATAGCGGAACCTGGATGCTCATATTGGCTCCTACATATTCTACGAAGATCTTTATCAGTCAAACCGGATAACAACATACGTTGTTCCCTTTGTTATCGGTATGTTACTTGCCCAAGATTTGATCGTAGGTATCTCAATACCTAGTTCAATCTCGATACCGGCAAGTCTCTTTTGTCATTACATAATGCATCATTCTGTAACTAACTCATTAGCTACATTGCTTGCAAGGCTTATAGTGATGTGCATTACCGAGAGGGCCCAGAGATACCTCTTCGACAATCGGAGTGACAAAACCTAATCTCGAAATACGCCAACTCAACATGTACCTTTGGAGACACATGTAGAGCTCCTTTATAATCACCCAATTACGTTGTGACGTTTGGTAGCACACAAAGTGTTCCTCCGGTAAACGGGAGTTGCATAATCTCATAGTTGTAGGAACATGTATAAGTCATGAAGAAAGCAATAGCAACATACTACACGATCAAGTGCTAAGCTAACGGAATGGGTCAAGTCAATCACATCATTCTCCTAATGATGTGATCCTGTTAATCAAATGACAACTCATGTCTATGGTCAGGAAACACAACCATCTTTGATCAACGAGCTAGTCAAGTAGAGGCATACTAGTGACACTATGTTTGTCTATGTATTCACACATGTATTATGTTTCCGGTTAATACAATTCTAGCATGAATAATAAACATTTATCATGATATAAGGAAATAAATAATAACTTTATTATTGCCTCTAGGGCATATTTCCTTCAGTCTCCCACTTGCACTAGAGTCAATAATCTAGATTACAAAGTAATGATTCTAACACCCATGGAGCCTTGGTGCTGATCATGTTTTGCTCGTGGAAGAGGCTTAGTCAATGGGTCTGCAACATTCAGATCTGTATGTATCTTGCAAATCTCTATGTCTCCCACCTGGACTTGGTCCTGGATGGAATTGAAGCGTCTCTTGATGTGCTTGGTCCTCTTGTGAAATCTGGATTCCTTTGCCAAGGCAATTGCACCAGTATTGTCACAGAAGATTTTCATTGGTCCCGATGCACTAGGTATGACACCTAGATCGGATATGAACTCCTTCATCCAGACTCCTTCATTTGCTACTTTCGAAGTAGCTATGTACTCCGCTTCGCATGTAGATCCCGCCACGACACTTTGTTTAGAACTGCACCAACTGACAGCTCCACCGTTCAAGATAAACACGTATCCGGTTTGTGATTTAGAATCGTTCGGATCAGTGTCAAAGCTTGCATCGACGTAACCATTCACGACTAGCTCTTTTTCACCTCCATAAACGAGAAACATATCCTTAGTCCTTTTCAAGTATTTCAGGATATTCTTGACCGCTGTCCAGTGATCCACTCCTGGATTACTTTGGTACCTCCCTGCTAAACTTATTGCTAAGCATACATCAGGTCTGGTACACAACATTGCATACATGATAGAGCCTATGGTTGAAGCATAGGGAACATCTTTCAATTTCTCTCTATCTTCTGCTGTGGCCGGGCATTGAGTCTGACTCAACTTCACACCTTGTAATACAGGCAAGAACCCTTTCTTTGCTTGATCCATTTTGAACCTTTTCAAAACTTTATCAAGGTATGTGCTTTGTGAAAGTCCAATTAAGCGTCTTGATCTATCTCTATAGATCTTGATGCCTAATATGTAAGCAGCTTCACCGAGGTCTTTCATTGAAAACCTTTTATTCAAGTATCCTTTTATGCCATCCAGAAATTCTATATCATTTCCAATCAACAATATGTCATCTACATATAATATCAGAAATGCTAGAGAGCTCCCACTCACTTTCTTGTAAATACAGGCTTCTCCAAAAGTCTGTATAAAACCATATGCTTTGATCACACTATCAAAGCGTTTATTCCAACTCCGAGAGGCTTGCACCAGTTCATAAATGGATCGCTGGAGCTTGCACACTTTGTTAGCACTTTTTGGATCGACAAAACCTTCTGGTTGCATCATATACAACTCTTCTTCTAGAAATCCATTCAGGAATGCAGTTTTGACATCCATTTGCCATATTTCATAATCATAAAATACGGAAATTGCTAACGTGATTTGGACAGACTAAAGCATTGCTACGGGTGAGAAAGTCTCATCGTAGTCAACTCCTTGAACTTGTCGAAAACCTTTTGCAACAAGTCGAGCTTTGCAGACAGTAACATTACCATCAGCGTCAGTCTTCTTCTTGAAGATCCATTTATTCTCGATGGCTTGCCGATCATCGGGAAGTCAACCAAAGTCCATACTTTGTTCTCATACATGGATCCCATCTCAGATTTCATGGCCTCAAGCCATTTTGCGGAATCTGGGCTCATCATCGCTTCCTCATAGTTCGTAGGTTCGCCATGGTCAAGTAACATGACTTCTAGAATAGGATTACCGTACCACTCTGGTGCAGATCTTACTGTGGTTGACCTACGAGGTTCGGCACTAACTTGATCTGAAGTTTCATGATCAATATCATTAGCTTCCTCACTGATTGGTGTAGTCGTCACATGAACCAGTTTCTGTGATGAACTATTTTCTAATAAGGGAGCAGGTACAGTTACCTCATCAAGTTCTACTTTCCTCCCACTCACTTCTTTCGAGAGAAACTCCTTCTCTAGAAAGGATCCAAATTTAGCAACAAAAGTCTTGCCTTCAGATCTGTGATAGAAGGTGTACCCAATAGTCTCTTTTGGGTATCCTATGAAGACACATTTCTCCGATTTGGGTTCAAGCTTATCTGGTTGAAGCTTTTTCACATAAGCATCACAGCCCCAAACTTTAAGAAACGACAACTTTGGTTTCTTGCCAAACCACAGTTCATAAGGCGTCATCTCAACGGATTTTGATGGTGCCCTATTTAACGTGAATGCGGCCGTCTCTAAAGCATAACCCCAAAACGACAGCGATAAATCAGTAAGAGACATCATAGATCGCACCATATCTAGTAAAGTATGATTACCATGTTCGGACACACCATTATGTTGTGGTGTTCCAGGTGGCGTGAGTTGCGAAACTATTCCGCATTGTTTCAAATGTACACCAAACTCGTAACTCATGTATTCTCCTCCATGATCAGATCATAGGAATTTTATTTTCTTGTTACGATGATTTTCCACTTCACTCTGAAATTCTTTGAACTTTTCAAATGTTTCAGACTTATATTTCATTAAGTAGATATACCCATATCTGCTTAAATCATCTATGAAGGTGAGAAAATAACGATACCCACCGTGAGGCTCAATGTTCATTGGACCACATACATCAGTATGTATGATTTCCAACAAATCAGTTGCTCACTCCATAGTTCTGGAGAATGGCATTTTAGTCATCTTGCCCATGAGGCATGGTTTGCAAGTACCAAGTGATTCATAATCAAGTGATTCCAGAAGTCCATCAGTATGGAGTTTCTTCATGCGCTTTATACCAATATGACCCAAACGATAGTGCCACAAATAAGTTGCACTATCATTATCAACTCTGCATCTTTTGGCTTCAACATTATTAATATGTGTATCACTACTATCGAGATTCAATAAAAATAGACCACTCTTCAAAGGTGCATGACCATAAAAGATATTACTCATATAAATAGAACAACCATTATTCTCTGATTTAAATGAATAACCGTCTCGCGTCAAACAAGATCCAGATATAATGTTCATGCTTAACGCTGGCACCAAATAACAATTATTTAGGTCTAAAACTAATCCTGAAGGTAGATGTAGAGGTAGCGTGCCGACTGCGATCACATCGACTTTGGAACCATTTCCCACGTGCATCGTTACCTCGTCCTTAGCCAATCTCTGCTTAATCCGTAATCTCTGTTTTGAGTTGCAAATATTAGCAACAGAACCAGTATCAAATACCCAGGTACTTCTGCGAGCATTAGTAAGGTACACATCAATAACATGTATATCACATATACCTTTGTTCACCTTGCCATCCTTCTTATCCGCCAAATACTTGGGGCAGTTCCGCTTCCAGTGACCAGTCTGCTTGCAGTAGAAGCACTCAGTCTCAGGCTTAGGTTCAGACTTAGGTTTCTTCTCTTGAGCAACAACTTGTTTGCTATTCTTTTTGAAGTTCCCCTTCCTTTTCCCTTTACCCTTTTTCTTGAAACTGGTGGTCTTATTGACCACTTGATGCTCCTTCTTGATTTCTACCTCCGCAGCTTTTAGCATTGCTAAGAGCTCGGGAATAGTCTTGTTCATCCCTTGCATATTATAATTCATCACGAAGCTCTTGTAGCTCGGTGGCAGCGATTGAAGAATTCTGTCAATGACACTATCATCAGGAAGATTAACTCCCAGTTGAATCAAGTGATTATTATACCCAGACAGTTTGAGTATATGTTCACTGACAGAACTATTCTCTTCCATCTTGCAGCTATAGAACTTATTGGAGACTTCATATCTCTCAATCCGGGCATTTGCTTGAAATATTAACTTCAACTCCTGGAACATCTCATATGCTCCGTGACGTTCAAAACGTCGTTGAAGTCTGGTTCTAAGCCGTAAAGCATGGCACACTGAACTATAGAGTAGTCATCAGCTTTGCTCTGCCAGACATTCTTAACGTTGTCAGTTGCATCTGCAGCAGGCCTGGCACCCAGCGGTGCTTCCAGGACATAATTCTTTTGTGCAGCAATGAGGATAATCCTCAAGTTATGGACCCAGTCTGTGTAATTGCTACCATCATCTTTCAACTTAGCTTTCTCAAGGAACACATTAAAATTCAACGGAACAACAACACGAGCCATCTATCTACAACAAACATAGACAAGCAAAATACTACCAGGTACTAAGTTCATGATAAATTTAAGTTCAATTAATCATATTACTTAAGAACTCCCACTTAGATAGACATCCCTTTAATCATCTAAGCGATCATGTGATCCAAATCAACTAAACCATGTACGATCATCACGTGAGATGGAGTAGTTTTCAATGGTGAACATCACTATGTTGATCATATCTACTATATGATTCACGCTCGACCTTTCGGTCTCAGTGTTCCAAGGCCATATCTGTATATGCTAGGCTCGTCAAGTTTAACCCGAGTATTCCACGTGTGCAACTGTTTTGCACCCGTTGTATTTGAACGTAGAGCCTATCACACCCGATCATCACGTGGTGTCTCAGCACGAAGAACTTTTGCAACAGTGCATACTCAGGGAGAACACTTATACCTTGAAATTTAGTGAGACATCATCTTATAATTCTACCGTCAGTCAAAGAAAAATAAGATGCATAAAGGATAAACATCACATGCAATCAATATAAGTGATATGATATGGTCATCATCATCTTGTGCTTGTGATCTCCATCTTCGAAGCACCGTCATGATCACCATCGTCACCGGCGCGACACCTTGATCTTCATCATAGCATCGTTGTCGTTTCGCCACCTATTGCTTCTACAACTATCGCTACCGCTTAGTGATAAAGTAAAGCAATTACAGGGCGATTGCATTTCATACAATAAAGCGACAACCATATGGCTCCTGCCAGTTGCCAATAACTCAGTTACAAAACATGATCATCTCATACAATAAAATATAGCATCACGTCTTGACCATATCACATCATAGCATGCCCTGCAAAAACAAGTTAGACGTCCTCTACTTTGTTGTTGCAAGTTTTACGTGGCTGCTACAGGCTGAGCAAGAACCGTTCTTACCTATGCATCAAAACCACAACGATAGTTCGTCAAGTTAGTGTTCTTTTAACCTTCTCAAGGACCGGGCATAGACACACTCGGTTCAACTAAAGTTGGAGAAACTGACACCCGCCAGCCACCTATGTGCAAAGCACGTCGGTAAAACCAGTCTCGCGTAAGCGTACGCGTAGTGTCGGTCCGGGCCGCTTCATCCAACAATACCGCCGAAACAAAGTATGACATGCTGGTAAGCAGTATGACTTGTATCGCCCACAACTCACTTGTGTTCTACTCGTGCATATAACATCTACGCATAAAACTAGGCTCGGATGCCACTATTGGGGAACTTAGTAATTTCAAAAAATTTCCTACGCACACGCAAGATCATGGTGATGCATAGCAACGAGAGGGGAGAGTGTGTCCACGTACCCTCGTAGACCGAAAGCGGAAGCATTAGCACAAGGCGGTTGATGTAGTCGTACGTCTTCACGATCCGACCGATGCAAGTACCAAACGTACGGCACCTCCGAGTTCAGCACACGTTCAGCTCGATGACGTCCCTCGAACTCCGATCCAGCCGAGCTTCAAGGGAGAGTTCCATCAGCATGACAGCGTGGTGACAATGTTGATGATCTACCGATGTAGGGCTTCGCCTAAGTACCGCTACGATATTATCGATGTGGAATATGGTGGAGGGGGGCACCGCACACGGCTAATAGATCTCAAGGATCAATTGTTGTGTCTAGAGGTGCCCCCTGCCCCCGTATATAAAGGAGCAATGGGGAGGGGGCGCGCCAGGAGGAGTCCTACTCCCATTGGGAGTAGGACTCCCTCCTTTCCTTGTCCAAGTAGGAGAGGGGGAAGGAAGGGAGAGAGGGGAGGAAGGAAAGGGGGTGCCGCCCCCCTCCTCGCCCTATTCGGACTAGAGGGGGAGGGGGTGCACGGACTGCCCTGGCCACCCCTCCTCTGCTCCACTTTGGGCCCATGAGGCCCATTAACCGCGCGAGTGGTTCCGGTAACCCCCAGGTACTCCGGTATATATCCAATAACCCCCAGAACCATTCCGGTGTCCGAATATAGTCGTCCAATATATCAATCTTAACGTCTCGACCATTTCGAGACTCGTCGTCATGTCCGTGATCACATCCGAGACTCCGAGCTATCTTCGGTACATCATAACACATAAACTCATAATATAACCGTCATCTAACTTTAAGCGTGCGGACCCTACGGGTTCGAGAACTATGTAGACATGACCGAGACACGTCCCCGGTCAATAACCAATAGCGGAACCTGGATGCTCATATTGGCTCCTACATATTCTACGAAGATCTTTATCGGTCAAACCGGATAACAACATACGTTGTTCCCTTTGTCATTGGTATGTTACTTGCCCGAGATTTGATCGTAGGTATCTCAATACCTAGTTCAATCTCGTTACCGGCAAGTCTCTTTAGTCTTTACATAATGCATCATTTCGTAACTAACTCATTAGCTACATTGCTTGCAAGGCTTATAGTGATGTGCATTACTGGGAGGGCCCAGAGATACCTCTCCGACAATCGGAGTGACAAAACCTAATCTCGAAATACGCCAACTCAACATGTACCTTTGGAGACACCTGTAGAGCTCCTTTATAATCACCCAATTACGTTTTGACGTTTGGTAGCACACAAAGTGTTCCTCCAGTAAACGGGAGTTGCATAATCTCATAGTTGTAGGAACATGTATAAGTCATGAAGAAAGCAATAGCAACATACTACACGATCAAGTGCTAAGCTAACGGAATGGGTCAAGTCAATCACATCATTCTCCTAATGATGTGATCCCGTTAATCAAATGACAACTCATGTCTATGGTCAGGAAACACAACCATCTTTGATCAATGAGCTAGTCATGTAGAGGCATACTAGTGACACTATGTTTGTCTATGTATTCACACATGTATTATGTTTCCAGTTAATACAATTCTAGCATAAATAATAAAAATTTATCATGATATAAGGAAATAAATAATAACTTTGTTATTGCCTCTAGGGAATATTTCCTTCACACCGATGCATCCTCCTCGACTAGTGGTGGCGAGGAACGGAACGGCGATGCGTGACCGTCCATGCGGTGTAGCGAGGGGTGCCTAGGGCTTGGGAGGGGCGATGCCATGGTGGTCGACGTGAGAGGGAGGGGAAGGAGATAGCGATGAACGTGAGCGTTCTTCCGAATGCCATGGGAGGCGCAATATTTATAGCGAGCAATGGCACACCCACGAAAGATATGGACTGAGCTACACTGATTTAACTGCAGGTCCAATTGCATGACTGGCATGTGGGCCAGACCCCTGTTGGGCCCATATGTCAGTGACCCAATGCACCTGCAGTTAAGTAACTGAAGTAGCGTCCCGTAAGATATGTTGCATGATTAACATAACATCTACGTGGGCATATTTGTTGGAGTAAATTACAGGGGAGGGAAGGGGTGGAAATATTGCTGGTCACAACGGACTGGACGAGCGTGGGGGGGGGGGAGGAGAGTCATGCAAGCAGATTTTTTCCACACGCGGTGGAGTGGTGGGACCGCGGGAGGGAGAAGGAGAGTCAAGCAGACATATTTTTTTCACAGATGGAGAGTAAAAGATTTGGAGACGAACGGGCTTCCTCCAGGTATGGGGAACGGTGCATAATAAGTCATCAAGCATGCCGGACTAGGTATAGTCTCAAGTCATTAAAAACATACATGCCAAACACATGTTCATATTTCAAGGCGCACTAAATTATTACATGTGATGATTACGGCTGGCCATAATGGTGGTATCTTAGCTGGTATCATGCACACGAGAATAGCAAACATGCTGATGTGGCAAAGAATTAAAGAAGAGAGGGGCGTTAGATTAACTAGTGTTCATGCATGCATGCAACGTGATAATGCATTGGTAAACACATTTTTTTGTGAAGAACGACAACATTAGTTGAGTACTTTTATAGACTACAAAAACTATTCCACCGCCTCTATCTTGGTAAGAGTAGGTGAAAATTTTGAATCGATCCCTTTAAACTAGAAGGGAGGTAGTAGTACTCTAATAGCTAACCTTGTTGTGATGACTAGATAGGACACGGCACGCACCTGGACGGAGGAACTAGTCTGCACTGTGCATTTAGGATTTGTTTGAAGTCAATGTAACTCTACTTTCACCAAACTTATAGAAAAATGTATCAACATTCACAATGTCAAATCAATATTTTTATACTCATTATAAATCGCAGTTCTTATACTCATTATAATCAGTATTATAGATATTGATAGTTTTAGTATAAATTTGGTGAAACACTTTGCAAATGGTTGACGGAAGTAAAAAAGACCAGAGGGAGTATCATGCATGCGGAGTAGGGAAAAATTGCTCATTTATGGCCGGTCGAAGTCTCAAATGGCGCGACCGCGCGAGGGAGGCGAAAGTCGTGGGAGGCGTGACGGTTGACGGAATTAAGTGAAGTTACATCCATGCACCGGCATGGCGTGCGAATAGGCAGAAGCTATACCGCCAGGCCTATGACATGACATCTAGTGGGTCCCCCATAGTACTCGAGAACTCTTTGGGGGCTTGCAGTTGTTTATCCAGCGGGCAAGCCAACAAACCACACCGTTTCCACACCCTACTCGTCCCCGTCTTCTACTAGTACAATACCTTACAATAGTTCGCTCCCAGTCGTCCTATCCTTTCACATTACACCAGTTCAACTTCTCCTAACCCTCCTCCAAAATCCATGGCCTCCCAAATCTCCATGGTTGCCACTGAGTACCATGTTAGAGCCATCACCGGTAATGAGTTCATCGTCATCTACACACGTGGATCCACGATGGTGAAAGCATGCCTTGCTCGCTTCCTACGCATGTTCAACAGTTCAAAGGATGAGTGATTCGCTGGGCTAGATGTTGAGTACACCACAGTCCTGGAAAGAGAGAATATTCTAAAGGAGGCAGAGAAGAAGAAGCCTGCCGTGATCCAGGTTTGGATACATAACGTGTGCTTGGTCTACCACATATGCCATGTCGACGTTGAGTGCCAGATTTTAAGAACTTCCTCAAGGACGAAAGAGTGAAATTCGTTACTGTAGACTTTCGGAATGATAGGAATGTCCTGGGTTGGATAGGCCTTGTTGTAGGCTAGCCCTTCGATCTCCAGAAGGCAAGCCTGGTGTCCTGCTCTCAGCCTTCAATGCTGACCCTGGAAACAGCCATGATTGATCCATCGTACGCTAAACTGAAGAAACCTCACCACGAGTTTAATCATGCATGGGAGTCGAAGACATTAGATGAAGATCACATCCTGTACGCAACAATGGATGCCTACCTTTGTTTAAATATCTACAAGGGTTGGATGAAGAAGCAGAGCCCAGTGTCCGATTCAAGCAAATAAGCGTCGGCTAAGAGGAAGAGGAAGAGGGACGAGGACGAAGTCGAGGACGTGGACTCGGACTCCGAGTAAGGTGGCAGTGCCGTCGCTCATGCTGGTTCTACTGCAGTGTCAAGCGGACTAGTTGCTTAGTTTTATTTCAGGGGTGTGTTGTGCTGAGCCCCCAGCAGAACCATGTTTTTGTTCTTTGTCGTTATATGAACATTATGTTCTTTCTCGTTATTTGAACTCTTTAGTACGTACAGTAGTACTAGTACTATGTCTTACTACGGTTCTTCTTGCAGTTGGTACTACTGCTCGTATCTTCGTGTTCCTACTATACTTAACACATTCATACTAGTAGTATAATTTGGGTCAACCGATTTGTGAAATAAGTTCGATGGAGCGAAGGAAGAAGACGACAGAGAAGCTACCCCAGTATCTATATTAGGGTGGCAGGGTGCCCATGTTTTATCTTATGAGTGTTGGTTGTGAATGCAGTTCGCCAGAAAAAATGGATCATGCCCGTGATTAAACAGATGGCGGGGGTGGGGGGAGCATGATGGTGGCAGGCGGTTCAGGGGAGGGAGGGGCAGCGGCGGCAGGAGGTTAGGTGTGTGGCGGGCTGAGAAGATGAACAGTGCATCAATTTCGGAGGTTGAAGAAGCCCTTCTAGCCATCCATGTTGCATCCAACGGCTCACAAGAGTCGAATGACCCAAATTGCTCCTTCAGATTGCAGGATCCACGTGGCATTCAAGGTCTCAAAGGTAGATTCCGCGTCCACAAGTGGTTTGCGGGCTCGGCGCAGGCGCGACCGGCTTCCGCCGTGACAGCCACCATGCGCGCCTCCTTCGTGCGGGCGGAGATGACAATGACATGCTAGTTCCTCCTCGCTGGCATGCTGGGGCATGCGCTCGTCCTCCCCTTCGTATGCTGCGTGCATAGACGCGACTCCACCAGCTGCTCGCGTGCTTGGCAGCACAGCGGCGTCGCGAGGAGGGACTGCAGACGACATGAGAGGGGCAAGCCTCTGGCTTCATGGCACAGGGATGGCGGCGATACGGCGGTGATGGGAGAGAAATTGTTGGCCGGAGCAGGCGGGCGCCGGCATGCAACGGCAGCGGCGGCATATTGATGGGTGCGCGTATGGTAGCTTCATTTAGTTTTATATATGGTTGGTCAAACTTAAAAAGAAAACCGTACTATTACACATAAACATTAGACTGAGGCGACGCTTATATTAGTTACCACAACCACTATACGAAATCTTGTGCAAGCGCGTGAACCACGGTCGCGCGGTCGATCGAACGGTGCATCACCGTGTCGTGCTTGAAGGACATCCACCGAACCTTTTTGTGTGTGTGAAAACAATCCCCAAATATTACTCAACTTTTTTTCCTGGAAAAGTTCTTGATGCTACAATATTTCCATATATTTGAATTTAGCTCCAGTTCGTGTTTATTTGGATTTGGACGTTTGAGGTGCGCCCTAGTTTTTTTTAATACTGATTTTGTGTGTGTGACTGAGAGAGAACGTGTGTATGTGTCCATATGTATGTTGTGGCGGAAGGGCAATGTGGAGACGGTTTGCGTGTGATAGACATAGAGAGGTGTGAATGTACAAATGATCGTGCATGAGTGAGACATAGACAAATGCCGATATGTTGTGTACACATGAGAGAACGGTCTTCTATTTACTTGTGTGTGTGTGTGAGAGAGAGAGAGAGAGAGAGAGGCATCCATAACACAACAACCATCTCTCTCGATTCGTCCGTCCCTCGCACGATCACATGTAACACATCCATCAACGCACACATTTTGATACCCTCACCCGGCCCCTGCCCACCTCAAGTCCCGCACATCACTCTCTATCTCGCACGCACAATCTCTTCGTGAAAACTCTATTTAGCATGTAGCTTTCCGTCACATACACACACATTTCTCTCCATAGGTTTGATTTCTCTCAATATCTGACACACACACACACACACACACACACACACACACACACCGCACACACACCCCCTCTCCCGAGCACACAATTCATCCCCGTCCAAGGTTATATGGCGACCACTCTCGCTTGTGCTTCTCTGCACCCCAACATGCACAACACCTCAATCTTCAAAGAGGGCATCGAGGAGATCGCAGACGGCGACCACACTGCGCTAGAGAATGCGGGGCCATTTGGAAGGAGGATGATGTGACGATGGCTGACTGACTCCTCCCCTCTCTCTATCTGCCGCACAAAATTACCAATCCCTCTCTCCCCCACACAAAATTATCAATCCCTCAACCCACGAGATCCTTCCCCTCTCATCCATGTTTTTCCAGCTCTCTCATCAAACCTGTTGTCTCTTCTCCTTCCACGTGTACAGAATCCGGATGCACACGTATCTCACGTATATTACATGTCTCCATCTTTCTCACAGACTTTGCTTATTCCTCTCTCTTTCACTCTCTCTGTATCGTTAGGTTTGTCTCCTACTCTCTCGTCCACATACATACAATCTCTCCCGCCCTATCTACTCCATCTTTGCAAGCTCTCTCTACATGTTTCATTCACACATTTGGATGTGTTCAAAATGTTGCTTTTATAATGGATGATGTAGAGTTATGGTTGGTTTTGTCGCATCCTACAAAGTAATAACTATGAAATGCATTTAGATTCTCATTTGACTGGGATTATGTGAGTTTGAGCATATTGTGAAGTACTATAGACCTCGTATACATCTTGGAATTCAACAATGATTATAAGTATTGAATTGTATAGACCATTACAAAGTTAGTAGCCTAATATATTTATCACAATTACAACAAATGATTAATTTACTACAAACTAAGAAAACAAATGTGTACTCCCTCCGTTTTTATTTAAGTCCTCGTATTAGCATTGGTCAAAGTCAAGTTCTGTAAACTCTCACAAAGTTTATAAAAAAATATTAACATATACAATAACAAATAAATACTTTTAGATTTATTATTGAATGTACTTTCACATCATACATTGTTGTTATGGTAAATGTTTATATTTTTCTATAAACTTGGTCAAACTTTAGGAAGTTTGACTTCGGTGAAACCTAATATGCAGAGTTAATAAAAAACAGAAGGAGTACTAGTAGTTACTAGTACTACTCGCTAGTTGCTTAGCCCAATCACCCAGCACGCCACACGGGGAGTTTAGTGTCACAAAATTTTGAGCTCGGCGGAAAAATCTCTCGCAACCCTAATTCGAGCAGTGGGAAGTTACCATCATAGCCTTCGGAACAGGCCTACGAATGACGCTTGGTAGGGTGCTGTTTTCGTAACTTTAGGTTTACCCTACCCAGCCAACCCCACCCCGGCACCTAGATTAGTACACCTGAATACTAACATTTTCTATCTCCACCGCAAAATTATACTTCTCCACGACACCGCAGCCTTCGTGCTCCTCCTCTTCTACATCGGCACACTCATCCACCGCAGCGCATCTGCCTCATCGACAACCTCGTACGCCGCACTAGAGCCGGTCCACCGTCATAGTCATACACGGAGCCTCATCCTCGGCACCGTCTTCCATGGTCTCGGATCTGCTTCCTGGAAGCCGACGCCAAGCGCAGAAGCACCACCATCGTGGACAATGAACTGAGTCCCGTTGCCGACCATGATGCACAGAGGCCGCCGTGACCATCGTTCTCCTCCTCGATTGGTAATGTGTGTATTGAATCACTTAGCTGTACATGTGTAGTTCCAATTTTGTTCATACCTACCCTTCAAATTTCCTGGTTGCTATTGTTATTGTAAAAGTAATTGGTTATAGCCTCCATTGTCCAACAGAATATCAGCTTGTAATTGTGCATCGCTCCTATATCGCATTGTGCTTGGGTAGGTTCTTCATCTGCAACCAGTATTGTGGCAAATGATGCAAAGTTTTTTTAGAACTAGCAAGATGCCCATGCGTTGCACGCATCAAGATGCATTTGTATGAGTAGTTTATCTTGTGGGAGAAAAGGATGAACCAGGGAAGGCCTTATTTGCAAATCTGGAAAGGGGTGTGGGTAACTTTTTGCAAAATTGCAATAGTTTCCTACCTATCCGTCGGATACAAATCAGACGGACAATATTGCAAGATGGCGGACACACCATCATCACCAAATCTGTTTTAAAAAAGAAAAAATGTAGAAAGTATAGAATAAGAGATAAATATTAAATATAAAATAAATATAACAGTATAGAAGAGAGTAGAGATAGCAGGGGCGTCGGGAGAGGATCGCGCGCGCACGCGAAAAAGTGGCTGGGTGATACGTCTCCAATGTATCTATAATTTATGAAGCATTCATGCTATTTTATTATCTGATTTGAATGATTACGGGCTTTATTATACACTTTAATATTACTTTTGGGACTAACCTATTAACCGGAGGCCCAACCCATATTGCTGTTTTATTACCTGTTTTAGTATTTCGAATAAAAAGAATATCAAATGGAGTCCAAACGGAATGAAACCTTCGACAACGTGATTTTTGGAACGAACGTGACCCATGAAACTTGGAGTGCAAGCCGGGGAAGCATCGAGATAGGGGGCCGCGCCCACCCCCTGTGCGCGCCCTCCACTGTCGTGGGCCACTCGTGGCTCCCCGACCGACTTCTTTCGCCTATATATTCCCATATACCCTAAAACCATCAAAACAGAAGATAGATCGGGAGTTCCGCCACCGCAAGCCTCTGTAGCCAGCAAAAACCTCTCGGGAGCCCGTTCCGGCAGCCTGCCGGAGGGGGAATCCCTCATCGGTGGCCATCTTCATCATACTGGCGCTATCCATGACGAGGAGGGAGTAGTTCACCCTAGGGGCTGACGGTATGTACTAGTAGCTATGTGTTTGATCTCTCTCTCTCTCTTTCTCTCTCTTTCTCTCGTGTTCTCTCTATGGCATGATCTTGATGTATCGCTAGCTTTGCTATTATATTTGGATCTTATGATGTTTCTCCCCCTCTACGCTCTTGTAATGGATTGAGTTTTCCCTTTGAAGTTATCTTATCGGATTGATTCTTTAAGGATTTGAGAACACTTGATGTATGTCTTGCCGTGCTTATCTGTGGTGACAATGGGATTTCACATGCCACTTGATGTATGTTTTGGTGATCAACTTGCGGGTTCCGCCCATGAACCTATGCATAGGGGTTGGCGCACGTTTTCGTCTTGACTCTCCGGTAGAAACTTTGGGGCACTCTTTGAAGTACTTTGTGTTGGTTGAATAGATGAATCTGAGATTGTGTGATGCATATCATATAATCATGCCCACGGATACTTGAGGTGACAATGGAGTATCTAGGTGACATTAGGGTTTTTGTTGATTTGTGTCTTAAGGTGTTATTCTAGTACTAACTCTTGAATAGATTGATCCGAAAGAATAACTTTGAGGTGGTTTCGTACCCTACCATAATCTCTTCGTTTGTTCTCTGCTATTATTGGCTTTGGAGTGATTCTTTGTTGCATGTTGAGGGATTGTTATATGATCTATCTATGTTATTATTGTTGAGAGAACTTGCACTAGTGAAAGTATGAACCCTATGCCTTGTTTCCTAGCATTGCAATACCATTTACGCTCACTTTTATCATTAGTTACCTTGCTGTTTTTATATTTTCAGATTACAAATACCTATTTCTACCATCCATATTGCACTTGTATCACCATCTCTTCGCCGAACTAGTGCACCTATACAATTTGCCATTGTATTGGGTGTGTTGGGGAAACAAGAGACTCTTTGTTATTTGGTTGTAGGGTTGTTTGAGAGAGACCATATTCATCCTACGCCTCCCACGGATCGATAAACCTTAGGTCATCCACTTGAGGGAAATTTGCTACTGTCCTACAAACCTGTGCACTTGCAGGCCCAACAACGTCTACAAGAAGAAGGTTGTGTAGTAGACATCAAGCTCTTTTCTGGCGCTGTTGCCGGGGAGATGAGTGCTTGAAGGTATATCTTTAGATCTTGCAATCTAATCGTTTTGTTTCTTGTTTTATCACTAGTTTAGTTTATAAAAGAAAACTAGAAAAAAATGGAATTAAGTTTGTCTCATACGCTTCATCTTTTTAATATCTTTCGTGAGTATGATGAAAAGGAAAATTGTGCTCAAGTGCTAGAAGAAGAAATCTATAGAATGTTTGATACTAAATCTGTGAATGATGAGCATGATTGCAATGTTGTTAGTTTGAATTCCTTGAATATCCATGATGCTAATGATATGCAAAGCCACAAGCTTGGGGAAGCTATGTTTGATGAATATGATATTTTTTTACCCCAAGTTTTGATGAGCAAATTTATTATGATGAAATCATGCCTCCTATTTATGATGATTATATTGATGAAAGTGGATTTGGAAGAGTGTCAACTTTATTTAGTGATGATTCCACTATTTTGGAAGAGGTTCCAATTGATTATGAGAACAAAGTTGCTATCTATGATGATTATTGTGATGACTTGTATGCTATTAAGAATAATGATAACCATGAAACTTGTCATCATGATTTTAGTTTTCAATTGGATTATGCCTCACATGATAATTATTTTTTTGAGTTTGCTCCCACTATTATTCATGAGAAGAATTTTGCTTTTATGGAGAGCAGTAAATTTTCTATGCTTGTAGATCATGAACATAATGCTTTATGTGCTGGTTATATTGTTGAATTAATTCACGATGCTACTGAAAATTATAATGAGGGAGGAACATATGCTTGTAGGAATTGCAATAATATCAAGTTTCCTCTCTATGTGTTGAAAGTTTTGAAGCTATGCTTGTTTTACCTTACTATGCTAGTTGATTATTGTTCCCATAAGTTGTTTGCTCACAAAATCCCTATGAATAGGAAGTGGGTTAGGCTTAAATGTGCTAGTAATATGCTTCATGATGCCCCCGTTATGTTTCAATTCTTATCTTTTATGTGAGCACCATTGCCATCATCATGCCTAGCTAGAAAGGCATTAAAGAAAAGCGCTTGTTGGGAGATAACCCAATATTTACCATTAATGTTTTTGTGTGTTCACATTATTATTATACTGTAGTAATCATGTTTTATAGCTTTTGTTTCAATAAAGTGCCAAGTAAGACCTTTAGGATAGCTTACGGTGATAGTTGTGTTGATCCCGCTGAGAATCAGAAACTTTTGCACCCAGTAAATTAGTTTTGTTAGTTCACAGAAATGTGGTTTTGATCTGTTTCTTCTTGATTTGGATTGGTATACAAATTTCTTAGGAGTTCCTTATTTTGTAGGATTTTTGCAGTTCCATAAGTATACGTTTGATACAGATTACTACAGACTGTTCTGTTTTTGGCAGATTCTGTTTTTCGTGTGTTGCTTGCTTATTTTGATGCATCTATGAGTAGTACCAAAGGGTATGAACCATAGATAAGTTGGAGTACAGTAGATATTACACCAATATGAATTGAGAATGAGTTCATTACAGTACCTAAGTGGTGGTTTTAGTTTCTTATACTAGCGGAGCTTACGAGTTTTCTGTTGAGTTTTGTGTTGTGGAGTTTTCAAGTTTTGAGTAAAGATTCAATGGACTATGGAATAAGGAGTGGCAAGAGCCTAAGATTGGGGATTCCCAAGGCACCCCAAGGTAATATTAAAGGACAACCAAGAGCCTAAGCTTGGGGATGCCCCGGATGGCATCCCCTCTTTCGTCTTCGTCTATTGGTAACTTTACTTGGAGCTATATTTTTATTAGCCACATGATATGTGTTTTTCTTGGAGCTTCATTTTATTTTGTTAGTGTTTTTTGATGTTATTTAGAATAATTTTTTGCTTCTATATTTTCAATAAAAATGTCAAGGATAGCCTTTGCCATGCTTATTTTGCTAGTATACATGTTGCTGTTTGAAAACAGAAAGTTTACCGCTGTTGCAAAAATTCCCTAGAAAAGTCAGAGAATGGTATAATGTTGAAACCTTTTGCATAATGAGCTCTGATAAATTTACCACAGTGGGAATTTTCTATCATAATTTTTGGAGTTAGGGGAGTATTGATACTCTTGCATTCTTTTACAGACTGTACTATTTTGGCAAATTGCTGTTATGTTTGCATTGTTTGCATATGTTTGCTTGTTTAATGATTCTATTTAAGGATAAGAGTATTAAATATGCAGAGGCATTTAGTATTCAATGTTTAATAATAATTTTAGTGATTTGTTATAGTAGAAAATGATAAGGTTTTGCATTGGTTTATACTAACCTATCTCACGGGTTCTTGTTGAGTTTGTTGTGGATGAAGCTTTTGAGAAATAGAGAAACCATGATATGAGAGGAACTAAGAAGACACAAAAGTTCAAGCTTGGGGATGCCCAAGGCACCCCAAGATAATATTTCAAGAAGTCTCAAGCATCTGAGCTTGGGGATGCCCCGTTAGGCATCCCACCTTTCTTCTTCAACAACTATCGGTTAGTATCGGTTGAGCCTAAGTTTTTGCTTCTTCACATGAATTGTGCTATCCTCACAATGTAATTTTATTTTGTTTTGTTTGCTGTTTAAATAAGTTACTTAAGATCTGAAATTCGTAAATCAGAGAGAGTCTTCACATAGTAGCATAATTATTCGACTACTCGTTGATCTTCACTTATATCTTTTTGGAGTAGTTTATCATTTACTCGTGTGCTTCATTTATATCCTATGAGTAAATGGTTGAATGAGTTGAATGTAAAAAATCTGAAATTATATATGTTTCATTTGCTTATCCCATGGGGAGTAATGACTTCACATCTAAGAAGTAGAGGTTGTAAATTTATCGAAGGTTAGCAAGCATTGTATTGGTCATTTGAACAATTCATGAAAAAAATATTTAAGGAAGAGAGATTCCACATATGAATACACTATTCTAGACTTCTTTTATAATTGGGAGCACTCATTTAGTATGACATGCTAAAGAGTTGATGTTGGACAAGGAAGACAACATAATGGGTTATGTTTTCTCACATCTTAGCTAAAGTATATTGTCATGGATCATTCAAACATGTTGAGCTTGTCTTTCCCCCTCATGCTAGCCAAATTCCTTGCACCAAGTAGAGATACTACTTGTGCTTCCAAATATCCTTAAACCCAGTTTTGCCATGAGTGTCCACCATACCTACCTATATGAGGTATTTACCTGCCGTTCCAAGTAAATTTGCACGTGCCAAACTCTAAACCTTCAAATAATAATCTGTTTTGTATGCCCGAATCGCTCATGTAGCGACTAGGGGTTGTCAGTATCTTCCATGCATTGGGTTATTCTCAAGAGAAGTGGACTCCGCTCCTCATTCACGAGAAAGGGCCGGTAACCGGGATGCCCAGTCCCAGGATCAAAAGATCAAAATCAAATAAAAAATAATTGCAAACAAAACTCCCCCAGGTTTGATGTTAGTTGGAGGCACCCGTTGTTTCGTGCAAGCCATGGATTGATGATTGTTGGTGGAGGGGGAGTAAAAACTTTTACCATTCTGTTTGGGAACCGCATATAATATATGTAGTGTGGAAGATATTGGGAACTATTGGTTGTTATGTTGACAATGAGATCATACCTCTCAAAATTATTTATCTCTATTTCAAAATTGAGCTCTGGCACCTCTGCAAATCCCTGCTTCCCTCTGTGAAGGGCCTATCTTTTACTTTATGTCTTTTGCTTTTATGCAAGAGTCAAGGTGATCTTCACCTTTCCCTTTTTCATTTTATCCTTTGGCAAGCATCTCGTGTTGGGAAGATCCTGATATATATATCCAATTGGATGTAAGTTAGCATGAACTGTTGTTGTTGACATCACCCAAAGGTGAATACGTTGGGAGGCGAAATTATAAGCCCCTATCTTTCTTAGTGTCCGACTAAAACTCCATAACCACAAGTATTGCGTGACTGTTAGCAATTGTAGAAGACTATATGATAGTTGAGTATGTGAAGTTTGCTATTCCTGAAAATAGGATGAATTGCAATTGTTTGATGACTAAGATTGAAGTTTGCTAGTTTATGGTCTATGCTTTAACATGTGAATTGCTTGTTACTTGTTCTTGAGAAGTTCTATGAGATGAACTACTGTTATGACATATAATCATGCTCGAAAAGGTGATTGAAATTACCATTGATCAAACTTGTGCACCTTCTAGCATTCACACTTCATAAATTCTTTCTGTTATCATTTACCTACTCGAGGACGAGCAGGAATTAATCTTGGGGATGCTGATACGTCTCCAACGTATCTATAATTTATGAAGCATTCATGCTACTTTATTATCTATTTTGAATGATTATGGGCTTTAGTATACACTTTTATATTACTTTTGGGACTAACCTATTAACCGGAGGCCCAGCCCAGCCCATTAACAGAGGGAGTACTAGTAGTTACTAGTACTACTCGCTAGTTGCTTAGCCCAATCACCCAGCACGCCACACGGGGAGTTTAGTGTCACAAAATTTTGAGGTTGGCGGGAAAATCTCCCGCAACCCTGATTTGAGCAGTGGGAAGTTACCATCATAGCCTTCGGAATAGGCCTACGGATGATGCTTGGTAGGGTGCTGTTTTCGTAACTTCAGGTTTACCCTACCCAGCCAACCCCACCCGGGCACCCAGATTAGTACACCTGAATACTCCCATTTTTTATCTCCACCGCAAAATTATACTTCTCCACGGCACCGCAGCCTTCGTGCTCCTCCCCTTCTACATCAGCACACTCATCCACCGCAGCGCATCTGCCTCATCGACGACCTCGTATGCCGCACTGGAGCCGGTCCACCATCATCGTCGTACACGGAGCCTCTTCCCCGGCACCATCTTCCATTGTCTCGGATCTGCTTCCCGGAAGCCGACGCCAAGCGCAGAAGCACCAGTGTCGTGGACAATGAACTGACTCCCGTTGCCGACCATGATGCATAGAGGCCGTCGCGACCATCGTTCTCCTCCTCGATTGGTAATGTGTGTATTGAATCACTTAACAGTACATGTACAGTTCCAATTTTGTTCATACCTACCCTTCAAATTTCCTGGTTGCTATTGTTCCCGTAAAAGTAATTGGTTATCGCCTCCATTGTCCTATAGAATATCAGCTTGTAATTGTGCGTCGCTCCTATATCGCGTTGTGCTTGGGTAGGTTCTTCATCTGCAACCAGTATTGTGGCAAATGATGGAAAGTTTTTTAGAACTAGCAAGATGCCCATGCGTTGCATGCATCAAGATGCATTTGTATGAGTAGTTTATCTTGTGGGAGAAAAGGATGAACCTGGGAAGGCCTTATCTGCAAATCTGGAGAGGGGTGTGGGTATCTTTTTGCAAAATTGCGATAGTTTCCTACCTATCCATCGGATACAAATCGGACGGACAATATTGCAAGATGGCGGGCACACCATCATCACCAAATCTGTTTTAAAAAAGAAAAAAATGTAGAAAGTATAGAATAAGAGATAAATATTAAATATAAAATAAATATAACAGTATAGAAGAGAGTAGAGATAGCAGGGGCGTCGGGAGAGGATCGCGCGCGCACGCGAAAAAGTGGCTGGGTGATACGTCTCCAATGTATCTATAATTTATGAAGCATTCATGCTATTTTATTATCTGATTTGAATGATTACGGGCTTTATTATACACTTTAATATTACTTTTTGGGACTAACCTATTAACCGGAGGCCCAACCCATATTGCTGTTTTATTACCTGTTTTAGTATTTCGAATAAAAAGAATATCAAATGGAGTCCAAACGGAATGAAACCTTCGACAACGTGATTTTTGGAACGAACGTGACCCATGAAACTTGGAGTGCAAGCCAGGGAAGCATCGAGATAGGGGGCCGCGCCCACCCCCTGTGCGCGCCCTCCACTGTCGTGGGCCACTCGTGGCTCCCCGACCGACTTCTTTCGCCTATATATTCCCATATACCCTAAAACCATCAAAACAGAAGATAGATCGGGAGTTCCGCCACCGCAAGCCTCTGTAGCCAGCAAAAACCTCTCGGGAGCCCGTTCCGGCAGCCTGCCGGAGGGGGAATCCCTCATCGGTGGCCATCTTCATCATACTGGCGCTATCCATGACGAGGAGGGAGTAGTTCACCCTAGGGGCTGACGGTATGTACTAGTAGCTATGTGTTTGATCTCTCTCTCTCTCTCTCTCTCTCTCTCTCTCTCTCTCTCTCTCTCTCTCTCTCTCTCTTTCTCTCGTGTTCTCTCTATGGCATGATCTTGATGTATCGCTAGCTTTGCTATTATATTTGGATCTTATGATGTTTCTCCCCCTCTACGCTCTTGTAATGGATTGAGTTTTCCCTTTGAAGTTATCTTATCGGATTGATTCTTTAAGGATTTGAGAACACTTGATGTATGTCTTGCCGTGCTTATCTGTGGTGACAATGGGATTTCACATGCCACTTGATGTATGTTTTGGTGATCAACTTGCGGGTTCCGCCCATGAACCTATGCATAGGGGTTGGCGCACGTTTTCGTCTTGACTCTCCGGTAGAAACTTTGGGGCACTCTTTGAAGTACTTTGTGTTGGTTGGATAGATGAATCTGAGATTGTGTGATGCATATCGTATAATCATGCCCACGGATACTTGAGGTGACAATGGAGTATCTAGGTGACATTAGGGTTTTTGTTGATTTGTGTCTTAAGGTGTTATTCTAGTACTAACTCTTGAATAGATTGATCCGAAAGAATAACTTTGAGGTGGTTTCGTACCCTACCATAATCTCTTCGTTTGTTCTCTGCTATTATTGGATTTGGAGTGATTCTTTGTTGCATGTTGAGGGATTCTTATATGATCTATCTATGTTATTATTGTTGAGAGAACTTGCACTAGTGAAAGTATGAACCCTATGCCTTGTTTCCTAGCATTGCAATACCGTTTACGCTCACCTTTATCATTAGTTACCTTGCTGTTTTTATATTTTCAGATTACAAATACCTATTTCTACCATCCATATTGCACTTGTATCACCATCTCTTCGCCGAACTAGTGCACCTATACAATTTGCCATTGTATTGGGTGTGTTGGGGAAACAAGAGACTCTTTGTTATTTGGTTGTAGGGTTGTTTGAGAGAGACCATATTCATCCTACGCCTCCCACGGATCGATAAACCTTAGGTCATCCACTTGAGGGAAATTTGCTACTGTCCTACAAATCTGTGCACTTGCAGGCCCAACAACGTCTACAAGAAGAAGGTTGTGTAGTAGACATCAAGATCTTTTCTGGCGCCGTTGCCGGGGAGATGAGTGCTTGAAGGAATATCTTTAGATCTTGCAATCTAATCGTTTTGTTTCTTGTTTTATCACTAGTTTAGTTTATAAAAGAAAACTAGAAAAAAATGGAATTAAGTTTTTCTCATACGCTTCATCTTTTTAATATCTTTTGTGAGTATGATGAAAAGGAAAATTGTGCTCAAGTGCTAGAAGAAGAAATCTATAGAATGTTTGATACTAAATCTGTGAATGATGAGCATGATTGCAATGTTGTTAGTTTGAATTCCTTGAATATCCATGATGCTAATGATATGCAAAGCCACAAGCTTGGGGAAGCTATGTTTGATGAATATGATATTTTTTTACCCCAAGTTTTGATGAGCAAATTTATTATGATGAAATCATGCCTCCTATTTATGATGATTATATTGATGAAAGTGGATTTGGAAGAGTGTCAACTTTATTTAGTGATGATTCCACTATTTTGGAAGAGGTTCCAATTGATTATGAGAACAAAGTTGCTATCTATGATGATTATTGTGATGACTTGTATGCTATTAAGAATAATGATAACCATGAAACTTGTCATCATGATTTTAGTTTTCAATTGGATTATGCCTCACATGATAATTATTTTTTTGAGTTTGCTCCCACTATTATTCATGAGAAGAATTTTGCTTTTATGGAGAGCAGTAAATTTTCTATGCTTGTAGATCATGAAAATAATGCTTTATGTGCTGGTTATATTGTTGAATTAATTCACGATGCTACTGAAAATTATAATGAGGGAGGAACATATGCTTGTAGGAATTGCAATAATATCAAGTTTCCTCTCTATGTGTTGAAAGTTTTGAAGCTATGCTTGTTTTACCTTCCTATGCTAGTTGATTATTGTTCCCATAAGTTGTTTGCTCACAAAATCCCTATGCATAGGAAGTGGGTTAGGCTTAAATGTCCTAGTAATATGCTTCATGATGCCCTCGTTATGTTTCAATTCTTATCTTTTATGTGAGCACCATTGCCATCATCATGCCTAGCTAGAAAGGCATTAAAGAAAAGCGCTTGTTGGGAGACAACCCAATATTTACCATTAATGTTTTTGTGTGTTCACATGATTATTATACTGTAGTAATCATGTTTTATAGCTTTTGTTTCAATAAAGTGCCAAGTAAGACCTTTAGGATAGCTTACGGTGATAGTTGTGTTGATCCTGCTGAGAATCAGAAACTTTTGCACCCAGTAAATTAGTTTTGTTAGTTCACAGAAATGTGATTTTGATCTGATTCTTCTTGATTTGGATTGGTATACAAATTTCTTAGGATTTCCTTATTTTGTAGGATTTTTTCAGTTCCATAAGTATACGTTTGATACAGATTACTACAGACTGTTCTGTTTTTGGCAGATTCTGTTTTTCGTGTGTTGCTTGCTTATTTTGATGCATCTATGAGTAGTACCAAAGGGTATGAACCATAGATAAGTTGGAGTACAGTAGATATTACACCAATATGAATTGAGAATGAGTTCATTACAGTACCTAAGTCGTGGTTTTAGTTTCTTATACTAGCGGAGCTTATGAGTTGTCTGTTGAGTTTTGTGTTGTGGAGTTTTCAAGTTTTGAGTAAAGATTCAATGGACTATGGAATAAGGAGTGGCAAGAGCCTAAGATTGGGGATTCACAAGGCACCCCAAGGTAATATTAAAGGACAACCAAGAGCCTAAGCTTGGGGATGCCCCGGATGGCATCCCCTCTTTCGTCTTCGTCTATTGGTAACTTTACTTGGAGCTATATTTTTATTAGCCACATGATATGTGTTTTTCTTGGAGCGTCATTTTATTTTGTTAGTGTTTTTTGATGTTATTTAGAATAATTTTTTGCTTCTATATTTTCAATAAAAATGTCAAGGATAGCCTTTGCCATGCTTATTTTGCTAGTATACATGTTGCTGTTTGAAAACAGAAAGTTTACCGCTGTTGCAAAAATTCCCTAGAAAAGTCAGAGAATGGTATAATGTTGAAACCTTTTGCATAATGATCTCTGATAAATTTACCACAGTGGGAATTTTCTATCATAATTTTTGGAGTTAGGGGAGTATTGATACTCTTGCATTCTTTTACAGACTGTACTGTTTTGGCAAATTGCTGTTATGTTTGCATTGTTTGCATATGTTTGCTTGTTTAATGATTCTATTTAAGGATAAGAGTATTAAATATGCAGAGGCATTTAGTATTCAATGTTTAATAATAATTTTAGTGATTTGTTATAGTAGAAAATGATAAGGTTTTGCATTGGTTTATACTAACCTATCTCACGGGTTCTTGTTGAGTTTGTTGTGGATGAAGCTTTTGAGAAATAGAGAAACCATGATATGAGAGGAACTAAGAAGACACAAAAGTTCAAGCTTGGGGATGCCCAAGGCACCCCAAGATAATATTTCAAGAAGTCTCAAGCATCTGAGCTTGGGGATGCCCCGTTAGGCATCCCACCTTTCTTCTTCAACAACTATCGGTTAGTATCGGTTGAGCCTAAGTTTTTGCTTCTTCACATGAATTGTGCTATCCTTACAATGTAATTTTATTTTGTTTTGTTTGCTGTTTAAATAAGTTACTTAAGATCTGAAATTCTTAAATCAGAGAGAGTCTTCACATAGTAGCATAATTATTCGACTACTCGTTGATCTTCACTTATATCTTTTTGGAGTAGTTTATCATTTACTCGTGTGCTTCATTTATATCCTATGAGTAAATGGTTGAATGAGTTGAATGTCAAAAATCTGAAATTATATATGTTTCATTTGCTTATCCCATGGGGAGTAATGACTTCACATCTAAGAAGTAGAGGTTGTAAATTTATCGAAGGTTAGCAAGCATTGTATTGGTCATTTGAACAATTCATGAAAAAAATATTTAAGGAAGAGAGATTCCACATATGAATACACTATTCTAGACTTCTTTTATAATTGGGAGCACTCATTTAGTATGACATGCTAAAGAGTTGATGTTGGACAAGGAAGACAACATAATGGGTTATGTTTTCTCACATCTTAGCTAAAGTATATTGTCATGGATCATTCAAACATGTTGAGCTTGTCTTTCCCCCTCATGCTAGCCAAATTCCTTGCACCAAGTAGAGATACTACTTGTGCTTCCAAATATCCTTAAACCCAGTTTTGCCATGAGTGTCCACCATACCTACCTATATGAGGTATTTACCTGCCGTTCCAAGTAAATTTGCATGTGCCAAACTCTAAACCTTCAAATAATAATCTGTTTTGTATGCCCGAATCGCTCATGTAGCGACTAGGGGTTGTCAGTATCTTCCATGCATTGGGTTATTCTCAAGAGGAGTGGACTCCGCTCCTCATTCACGAGAAAGGGCCGGTAACCGGGATGCCCAGTCCCAGGATCAAAAGATCAAAATCAAATAAAAAATAATTGCAAACAAAACTCCCCCAGGTTTGATGTTAGTTGGAGGCACCCGTTGTTTCGTGCAAGCCATGGATTGATGATTGTTGGTGGAGGGGGAGTAAAAACTTTTACCATTCTGTTTGGGAACCGCATATAATATATGTAGTGTGGAAGATATTGGGAACTATTGGTTGTTATGTTGACAATGAGATCATACCTCTCAAAATTATTTATCTCTATTTCAAAATTGAGCTCTGGCACCTCTGCAAATCCCTGCTTCCCTCTGCGAAGGGCCTATCTTTTACTTTATGTCTTTTGCTTTTATGCAAGAGTCAAGGTGATCTTCACCTTTCCCTTTTTCATTTTATCCTTTGGCAAGCACCTCGTGTTGGGAAGATCCTGATATATATATCCAATTGGATGTAAGTTAGCATGAACTGTTGTTGTTGACATCACCCAAAGGTGAATACGTTGGGAGGCGAAATTATAAGCCCCTATCTTTCTTAGTGTCCGACTAAAACTCCATAACCACAAGTATTGCGTGACTGTTAGCAATTGTAGAAGACTATATGATAGTTGAGTATGTGAAGTTTGCTATTCCTGAAAATAGGATGAATTGCAATTGTTTGATGACTAAGATTGAAGTTTGCTAGTTTATGGTCTATGCTTTAACATGTGAATTGCTTGTTACTTGTTCTTGAGAAGTTCTATGAGATGAACTACTGTTATGACATATAATCATGCTCGAAAAGGTGATTGAAATTACCATTGATCAAACTTGTGCACCTTCTAGCATTCACACTTCATAAATTCTTTCTGTTATCATTTACCTACTCGAGGACGAGCAGGAATTAATCTTGGGGATGCTGATACGTCTCCAACGTATCTATAATTTATGAAGCATTCATGCTACTTTATTATCTATTTTGAATGATTATGGGCTTTAGTATACACTTTTATATTACTTTTGGGACTAACCTATTAACCGGAGGCCCAGCCCAGCCCATTAACAGAGGGAGTACTAGTAGTTACTAGTACTACTCGCTAGTTGCTTAGCCCAATCACCCAGCACGCCACACGGGGAGTTTAGTGTCACAAAATTTTGAGGTTGGCGGGAAAATCTCCCGCAACCCTGATTTGAGCAGTGGGAAGTTACCATCATAGCCTTCGGAATAGGCCTACGGATGATGCTTGGTAGGGTGCTGTTTTCGTAACTTCAGGTTTACCCTACCCAGCCAAACCCACCCGGGCACCCAGATTAGTACACCTGAATACTCCCATTTTTTATCTCCACCGCAAAATTATACTTCTCCACGGCACCGCAGCCTTCGTGCTCCTCCCCTTCTACATCAGCACACTCATCCACCGCAGCGCATCTGCCTCATCGACGACCTCGTATGCCGCACTGGAGCCGGTCCACCATCATCGTCGTACACGGAGCCTCTTCCCCGGCACCATCTTCCATTGTCTCGGATCTGCTTCCCGGAAGCCGACGCCAAGCGCAGAAGCACCAGTGTCGTGGACAATGAACTGACTCCCGTTGCCGACCATGATGCATAGAGGCCGTCGCGACCATCGTTCTCCTCCTCGATTGGTAATGTGTGTATTGAATCATTTAACAGTACATGTACAGTTCCAATTTTGTTCATACCTACCCTTCAAATTTCCTGGTTGCTATTGTTCCCGTAAAAGTAATTGGTTATCGCCTCCATTGTCCTATAGAATATCAGCTTGTAATTGTGCGTCGCTCCTATATCGCGTTGTGCTTGGGTAGGTTCTTCATCTGCAACCAGTATTGTGGCAAATGATGGAAAGTTTTTTAGAACTAGCAAGATGCCCATGCGTTGCATGCATCAAGATGCATTTGTATGAGTAGTTTATCTTGTGGGAGAAAAGGATGAACCTGGGAAGGCCTTATCTGCAAATCTGGAGAGGGGTGTGGGTATCTTTTTGCAAAATTGCGATAGTTTCCTACCTATCCATCGGATACAAATCGGACGGACAATATTGCAAGATGGCGGGCACACCATCATCACCAAATCTGTTTTAAAAAAGAAAAAATGTAGAAAGTATAGAATAAGAGATAAATATTAAATATAAAATAAATATAACAGTATAGAAGAGAGTAGAGATAGCAGGGGCGTCGGGAGAGGATCGCGCGCGCACGCGAAAAAGTGGCTGGGTGATACGTCTCCAATGTATCTATAATTTATGAAGCATTCATGCTATTTTATTATCTGATTTGAATGATTACGGGCTTTATTATACACTTTAATATTACTTTTTGGGACTAACCTATTAACCGGAGGCCCAACCCATATTGCTGTTTTATTACCTGTTTTAGTATTTCGAATAAAAAGAATATCAAATGGAGTCCAAACGGAATGAAACCTTCGACAACGTGATTTTTGGAACGAACGTGACCCATGAAACTTGGAGTGCAAGCCGGGGAAGCATCGAGATAGGGGGCCGCGCCCACCCCCTGTGCGCGCCCTCCACTGTCGTGGGCCACTCGTGGCTCCCCGACCGACTTCTTTCGCCTATATATTCCCATATACCCTAAAACCATCAAAACAGAAGATAGATCGGGAGTTCCGCCACCGCAAGCCTCTGTAGCCAGCAAAAACCTCTCGGGAGCCCGTTCCGGCAGCCTGCCGGAGGGGGAATCCCTCATCGGTGGCCATCTTCATCATACTGGCGCTATCCATGACGAGGAGGGAGTAGTTCACCCTAGGGGCTGACGGTATGTACTAGTAGCTATGTGTTTGATCTCTCTCTCTCTCTCTCTCTCTCTCTCTCTCTCTCTCTCTCTCTCTTTCTCTCGTGTTCTCTCTATGGCATGATCTTGATGTATCGCTAGCTTTGCTATTATATTTGGATCTTATGATGTTTCTCCCCCTCTACGCTCTTGTAATGGATTGAGTTTTCCCTTTGAAGTTATCTTATCGGATTGATTCTTTAAGGATTTGAGAACACTTGATGTATGTCTTGCCGTGCTTATCTGTGGTGACAATGGGATTTCACATGCCACTTGATGTATGTTTTGGTGATCAACTTGCGGGTTCCGCCCATGAACCTATGCATAGGGGTTGGCGCACGTTTTCGTCTTGACTCTCCGGTAGAAACTTTGGGGCACTCTTTGAAGTACTTTGTGTTGGTTGGATAGATGAATCTGAGATTGTGTGATGCATATCGTATAATCATGCCCACGGATACTTGAGGTGACAATGGAGTATCTAGGTGACATTAGGGTTTTTGTTGATTTGTGTCTTAAGGTGTTATTCTAGTACTAACTCTTGAATAGATTGATCCGAAAGAATAACTTTGAGGTGGTTTCGTACCCTACCATAATCTCTTCGTTTGTTCTCTGCTATTATTGGATTTGGAGTGATTCTTTGTTGCATGTTGAGGGATTCTTATATGATCTATCTATGTTATTATTGTTGAGAGAACTTGCACTAGTGAAAGTATGAACCCTATGCCTTGTTTCCTAGCATTGCAATACCGTTTACGCTCACCTTTATCATTAGTTACCTTGCTGTTTTTATATTTTCAGATTACAAATACCTATTTCTACCATCCATATTGCACTTGTATCACCATCTCTTCGCCGAACTAGTGCACCTATACAATTTGCCATTGTATTGGGTGTGTTGGGGAAACAAGAGACTCTTTGTTATTTGGTTGTAGGGTTGTTTGAGAGAGACCATATTCATCCTACGCCTCCCACGGATCGATAAACCTTAGGTCATCCACTTGAGGGAAATTTGCTACTGTCCTACAAACCTGTGCACTTGCAGGCCCAACAACGTCTACAAGAAGAAGGTTGTGTAGTAGACATCAAGCTCTTTTCTGGCGCCGTTGCCGGGGAGATGAGTGCTTGAAGGTATATCTTTAGATCTTGCAATCTAATCGTTTTGTTTCTTGTTTTATCACTAGTTTAGTTTATAAAAGAAAACTAGAAAAAAATGGAATTAAGTTTGTCTCATACGCTTCATCTTTTTAATATCTTTTGTGAGTATGATGAAAAGGAAAATTGTGCTCAAGTGCTAGAAGAAGAAATCTATAGAATGTTTGATACTAAATCTGTGAATGATGAGCATGATTGCAATGTTGTTAGTTTGAATTCCTTGAATATCCATGATGCTAATGATATGCAAAGCCACAAGCTTGGGGAAGCTATGTTTGATGAATATGATATTTTTTTACCCCAAGTTTTGATGAGCAAATTTATTATGATGAAATCATGCCTCCTATTTATGATGATTATATTGATGAAAGTGGATTTGGAAGAGTGTCAACTTTATTTAGTGATGATTCCACTATTTTGGAAGAGGTTCCAATTGATTATGAGAACAAAGTTGCTATCTATGATGATTATTGTGATGACTTGTATGCTATTAAGAATAATGATAACCATGAAACTTGTCATCATGATTTTAGTTTTCAATTGGATTATGCCTCACATGATAATTATTTTTTTGAGTTTGCTCCCACTATTATTCATGAGAAGAATTTTGCTTTTATGGAGAGCAGTAAATTTTCTATGCTTGTAGATCATGAAAATAATGCTTTATGTGCTGGTTATATTGTTGAATTAATTCACGATGCTACTGAAAATTATAATGAGGGAGGAACATATGCTTGTAGGAATTGCAATAATATCAAGTTTCCTCTCTATGTGTTGAAAGTTTTGAAGCTATGCTTGTTTTACCTTCCTATGCTAGTTGATTATTGTTCCCATAAGTTGTTTGCTCACAAAATCCCTATGCATAGGAAGTGGGTTAGGCTTAAATGTGCTAGTAATATGCTTCATGATGCCCTCGTTATGTTTCAATTCTTATCTTTTATGTGAGCACCATTGCCATCATCATGCCTAGCTAGAAAGGCATTAAAGAAAAGCGCTTGTTGGGAGACAACCCAATATTTACCATTAATGTTTTTGTGTGTTCACATGATTATTATACTGTAGTAATCATGTTTTATAGCTTTTGTTTCAATAAAGTGCCAAGTAAGACCTTTAGGATAGCTTACGGTGATAGTTGTGTTGATCCTGCTGAGAATCAGAAACTTTTGCACCCAGTAAATTAGTTTTGTTAGTTCACAGAAATGTGATTTTGATCTGATTCTTCTTGATTTGGATTGGTATACAAATTTCTTAGGATTTCCTTATTTTGTAGGATTTTTTCAGTTCCATAAGTATACGTTTGATACAGATTACTACAGACTGTTCTGTTTTTGGCAGATTCTGTTTTTCGTGTGTTGCTTGCTTATTTTGATGCATCTATGAGTAGTACCAAAGGGTATGAACCATAGATAAGTTGGAGTACATTAGATATTACACCAATATGAATTGAGAATGAGTTCATTACAGTACCTAAGTGGTGGTTTTAGTTTCTTATACTAGCGGAGCTTACGAGTTTTCTGTTGAGTTTTGTGTTGTGGAGTTTTCAAGTTTTGAGTAAAGATTCAATGGACTATGGAATAAGGAGTGGCAAGAGCCTAAGATTGGGGATTCCCAAGGCACCCCAAGGTAATATTAAAGGACAACCAAGAGCCTAAGCTTGGGGATGCCCCGGATGGCATCCCCTCTTTCGTCTTCGTCTATTGGTAACTTTACTTGGAGCTATATTTTTATTAGCCACATGATATGTGTTTTTCTTGGAGCGTCATTTTATTTTGTTAGTGTTTTTTGATGTTATTTAGAATAATTTTTTGCTTCTATATTTTCAATAAAAATGTCAAGGATAGCCTTTGCCATGCTTATTTTGCTAGTATACATGTTGCTGTTTGAAAACAGAAAGTTTACCGCTGTTGCAAAAATTCCCTAGAAAAGTCAGAGAATGGTATAATGTTGAAACCTTTTGCATAATTATCTCTGATAAATTTACCACAGTGGGAATTTTCTATCATAATTTTTGGAGTTAGGGGAGTATTGATACTCTTGCATTCTTTTACAGACTGTACTGTTTTGGCAAATTGCTGTTATGTTTGCATTGTTTGCATATGTTTGCTTGTTTAATGATTCTATTTAAGGATAAGAGTATTAAATATGCAGAGGCATTTAGTATTCAATGTTTAATAATAATTTTAGTGATTTGTTATAGTAGAAAATGATAAGGTTTTGCATTGGTTTATACTAACCTATCTCATGGGTTCTTGTTGAGTTTGTTGTGGATGAAGCTTTTGAGAAATAGAGAAACCATGATAGGAGAGGAACTAAGAAGACACAAAAGTTCAAGCTTGGGGATGCCCAAGGCACCCCAAGATAATATTTCAAGAAGTCTCAAGCATCTGAGCTTGGGGATGCCCCGTTAGGCATCCCACCTTTCTTCTTCAACAACTATCGGTTAGTATCGGTTGAGCCTAAGTTTTTGCTTCTTCACATGAATTGTGCTATCCTTACAATGTAATTTTATTTTGTTTTGTTTGCTGTTTAAATAAGTTACTTAAGATCTGAAATTCTTAAATCAGAGAGAGTCTTCACATAGTAGCATAATTATTCGACTACTCGTTGATCTTCACTTATATCTTTTTGGAGTAGTTTATCATTTACTCGTGTGCTTCATTTATATCCTATGAGTAAATGGTTGAATGAGTTGAATGTCAAAAATCTGAAATTATATATGTTTCATTTGCTTATCCCATGGGGAGTAATGACTTCACATCTAAGAAGTAGATGTTGTAAATTTATCGAAGGTTAGCAAGCATTGTATTGGTCATTTGAACAATTCATGAAAAAAATATTTAAGGAAGAGAGATTCCACATATGAATACACTATTCTAGACTTCTTTTATAATTGGGAGCACTCATTTAGTATGACATGCTAAAGAGTTGATGTTGGACAAGGAAGAAAACATAATGGGTTATGTTTTCTCACATCTTAGCTAAAGTATATTGTCATGGATCATTCAAACATGTTGAGCTTGTCTTTCCCCCTCATGCTAGCCAAATTCCTTGCACCAAGTAGAGATACTACTTGTGCTTCCAAATATCCTTAAACCCAGTTTTGCCATGAGTGTCCACCATACCTACCTATATGAGGTATTTACCTGCCGTTCCAAGTAAATTTGCATGTGCCAAACTCTAAACCTTCAAATAATAATCTGTTTTGTATGCCCGAATCGCTCATGTAGCGACTAGGGGTTGTCAGTATCTTCCATGCATTGGGTTATTCTCAAGAGGAGTGGACTCCGCTCCTCATTCACGAGAAAGGGCCGGTAACCGGGATGCCCAGTCCCAGGATCAAAAGATCAAAATCAAATAAAAAATAATTGCAAACAAAACTCCCCCAGGTTTGATGTTAGTTGGAGGCACCCGTTGTTTCGTGCAAGCCATGGATTGATGATTGTTGGTGGAGGGGGAGTAAAAACTTTTACCATTCTGTTTGGGAACCGCATATAATATATGTAGTGTGGAAGATATTGGGAACTATTGGTTGTTATGTTGACAATGAGATCATACCTCTCAAAATTATTTATCTCTATTTCAAAATTGAGCTCTGGCACCTCTGCAAATCCCTGCTTCCCTCTGCGAAGGGCCTATCTTTTACTTTATGTCTTTTGCTTTTATGCAAGAGTCAAGGTGATCTTCACCTTTCCCTTTTTCATTTTATCCTTTGGCAAGCACCTCGTGTTGGGAAGATCCTGATATATATATCCAATTGGATGTAAGTTAGCATGAACTGTTGTTGTTGACATCACCCAAAGGTGAATACGTTGGGAGGCGAAATTATAAGCCCCTATCTTTCTTAGTGTCCGACTAAAACTCCATAACCACAAGTATTGCATGACTGTTAGCAATTGTAGAAGACTATATGATAGTTGAGTATGTGAAGTTTGCTATTCCTGAAAATAGGATGAATTGCAATTGTTTGATGACTAAGATTGAAGTTTGCTAGTTTATGGTCTATGCTTTAACATGTGAATTGCTTGTTACTTGTTCTTGAGAAGTTCTATGAGATGAACTACTGTTATGACATATAATCATGCTCGAAAAGGTGATTGAAATTACCATTGATCAAACTTGTGCACCTTCTAGCATTCACACTTCATAAATTCTTTCTGTTATCATTTACCTACTCGAGGACGAGCAGGAATTAATCTTGGGGATGCTGATACGTCTCCAACGTATCTATAATTTATGAAGCATTCATGCTACTTTATTATCTATTTTGAATGATTATGGGCTTTAGTATACACTTTTATATTACTTTTGGGACTAACCTATTAACCGGAGGCCCAGCCCAGCCCATTAACAGAGGGAGTACTAGTAGTTACTAGTACTACTCGCTAGTTGCTTAGCCCAATCACCCAGCACGCCACACGGGGAGTTTAGTGTCACAAAATTTTGAGGTTGGCGGGAAAATCTCCCGCAACCCTGATTTGAGCAGTGGGAAGTTACCATCATAGCCTTCGGAATAGGCCTACGGATGATGCTTGGTAGGGTGCTGTTTTCGTAACTTCAGGTTTACCCTACCCAGCCAACCCCACCCGGGCACCCAGATTAGTACACCTGAATACTCCCATTTTTTATCTCCACCGCAAAATTATACTTCTCCACGGCACCGCAGCCTTCGTGCTCCTCCCCTTCTACATCAGCACACTCATCCACCGCAGCGCATCTGCCTCATCGACGACCTCGTACGCCGCACTGGAGCCGGTCCACCATCATCGTCGTACACGGAGCCTCTTCCCCGGCACCATCTTCCATTGTCTCGGATCTGCTTCCCGGAAGCCGACGCCAAGCGCAGAAGCACCAGTGTCGTGGACAATGAACTGACTCCCGTTGCCGACCATGATGCATAGAGGCCGTCGCGACCATCGTTCTCCTCCTCGATTGGTAATGTGTGTATTGAATCACTTAACAGTACATGTGCAGTTCCAATTTTGTTCATACCTACCCTTCAAATTTCCTGGTTGCTATTGTTCCCGTAAAAGTAATTGGTTATCGCCTCCATTGTCCTATAGAATATCAGCTTGTAATTGTGCGTCGCTCCTATATCGCGTTGTGCTTGGGTAGGTTCTTCATCTGCAACCAGTATTGTGGCAAATGATGGAAAGTTTTTTAGAACTAGCAAGATGCCCATGCGTTGCATGCATCAAGATGCATTTGTATGAGTAGTTTATCTTGTGGGAGAAAAGGATGAACCAGGGAAGGCCTTATTTGCAAATCTGGAGAGGGGTGTGGGTATCTTTTTGCAAAATTGCGATAGTTTCCTTCCTATCCATCGGATATAAATCGAACGGACAATATTGCAAGATGGCGGGCACACCATCATCACCAAAGCTGTTTTTCAAAAGAAAAAATGTAGAAAGTAGAGAATAAGAGATAAATATTAAATATAAAATAAATATAACAGTATAGAAGAGAGTAGAGATAGCAGGGGCGTCGGGAAATGATCGCGCGCGCACGGGAAAAAGTGGCTGGGTGATACGTCTTCAACGTATCTATAATTTATGAAGCGTAGTACGAACTCTTGAATAGATTGATCCGAAAGAATACTTTGAGGTGGTTTCGTACCCTACCATAATCTCTTCGTTTGTTCTCCGCTATTAGTGGCTTTGGAGTGATTCTTTGTTGCATGTTGAGGGATTGTTATATGATATATTTATGTTATTATTGTTGAGAGAACTTGCACTAGTGAAAGTATGAACCCTATGCCTTGTTTCCTAGCATTGCAATACCGTTTACGCTCACTTTTATCATTAGTTACCTTGCTGTTTTTATATTTTCAGATTACAAATACCTATTTCTACCATATTGCACTTGTATCACCATCTCTTCGCTGAACTAGTGCATCTATACAATTTTCCATTGTATTGGGTGTGTTGGGGACACAAGAGACTCTTTGTTATTTGGTTGCAGGGTTGTTTGAGAGAGACCATCTTCATCCTACGCCTCCCACGGATTGATAAACCTTAGGTCATCCACTTGAGGGAAATTTGCTACTGTCCTACAAACCTGTGCACTTGCAGGCCCAACAACATCTACAAGAAGAAGGTTGTGTAGAAGACATCACTGGGCGTGCGCTAGTTTTGGCGTGCTGCGTCCGGCGCACTTTATAAAATCCAATGCCCTCCCACCGCTCCGTGCCTTGCCACCGCTCTCTCCCCGGTCTGTGCCTCGCCACCGCTCTCTCCCCGCTCTTTCTCGCCTCGCCGCTGCCGCGCCACCATGCCGCCGTGTTGATGACCCACAAGTATAGGGGATCTATCGTAGTCCTTTCGATAAGTAAGAGTGTCAAACTCAACGAGAAGCAGAAGGAAATGACAAGCGGTTTTCAGTAAGGTATTCTCTACAAGCACTGAAATTATTGGTGACAGATAGTTTTGTGATAAGGTAATTCGTAACGGGTAATAAGTAACAAAAGTAAACAAGGTTCAGCAAGGTGGCCCAATCCTTTTTGTAGCAAAGGACAAGCCTAGACAAACTCTCATATAAAGGAAAGCGCTCCCGAGGACACATGGGAATTATCGTCAAACTAGTTTTTGTCATGCTCATATGATTCGCGTTCGGTACTTTGATAATTTGATATGTCGGTGGACCGGTGCTTGGGTACCGCCCTTCCTTGGACAAGCATCCCACTTATGATTAACCCCTCTCGCAAGCATCTGCTACTATGAAAGAAGAATTAAGGTAAACCTAACCATAGCATGAAACATGTGGATCCAAATCAGCCCTTACGAAGCAACGCATAAACTAGGGTTTAAGCTTCTGTCACTCTAGCAACCCATCATCTACTTATTACTTCCCAATGCCTTCCCCTAGGCACAAACAATGGTGAAGTGTCATGTCATTGACGTTCACATAACACCAATAGAGGAAATAAAACATACATCTCATCAAAATATCGAACGAATACCAAATTGACATGACTACTTATAACAAGACTTCTCCCATGTCCTCAGGAACAAACATAACTACTCACAAATTGTATTCATGTTCATAATCAGAGGGGTCTTAATATGCATAAAGTATCTGAACATATGATCTTCCACCGAATAAACCAACTAGCATGAACTAGAAGGAGTAATCAACACTACTAGCAACCCATAGGTACCAATCTGAGGTTTGGAGACAAAAATCGGATACAAGAGATGAACTAGGGTTTGAGAGGAGATGATGCTGGTGAAGATGTTGATGGATATTGACCCCCTCTGAATGAGAGGATCGATGGTGATGACGGTGGTGATGATTTCCCCCTCCCGGAGGGATGTGTTTCCCTGGCAGAACAACTCCGCCGGAGCCCTAGATTGGTTCCGCCAAGGTTCCGCCTCGAGACGGCAGAGCTTCGTCCCGAAAGCTTCCTTATGATTTTTTTCAGGGCAAAAGACACCATATAACAGAAGATGGGCATCGGGGGGCTTCCAGGTGGCCCACGAGGCAGGGGGCGCGCCCAGGGGGTAGGGCGTGCCCTCCACCCTCGTGGACAGTGGGTGGCCCCCCTCTAGTGCTTTCTTCGCCCAATATTTTTAATATATTCCAAAACTAACTTTTGTGGAGTTTCTGGACTTTTGGAGTTGTGCAGAATAGTTCTCTAATATTTGCTCCTTTTCCAGCCTAGAATTCCAGCTGCCGGCATTCTCCCTCTTCATGTAAACCTTGTAAAATAAGTGAGGAAAGGCATAAGTATTGTGACATAATGTGTAGTAACAACCCGTAATGCCATTGTAGGACCTTGAAGTATGTCTAGAGGGGGGGGGGGGTGATTAGACTACTTGACCAATTAAAAACTTAACCTTTTCCCAATTTTAGAGTTTGGCAGATTTTAGCTATCTTGGGACAAGTCAAGCAATCATCACACAATTCAAGCAAGCATGCAAAGAGTATATGAGCAGCGGAAATTAAAGCATGCAACTTGCAAGAAAGTAAAGGGAAGGGTTTGGAGGATTCAAACGCAATTGTAGACACAGATGTTTTTGTCGTGGTTCCGATAGGTGGTGCTATCGTATGTCCACATTGATGGAGACTTCAACCCACGAAGGGTAACGGTTGCGCGAGTCCAGGGAGGGCTCCACCCATGAAGGGTCCACGAAGAAGCAACCTTGTCTATCCCACCATGGCCGTCGCCCACGAAGGACTTGCCTCACTAGCGGTAGATCTTCGCGAAGTAGGAGATCTCCTTGCCCTTACAAACTCCTTGGTTCAACTCCACAATCTTGTCGGAGGCTCCGAAGTGACACCTAGCCAATCTAGGAGACACCACTCTCCAAGAAGTAACAAATGGTGCGTTGATGATGAACTCCTTGCTCTTGTGCTTCAAATGATAGTCTCCCCAACACTCAACTCTCTCTCATAGGATTTGGATCTGGTTGAAAGAAGATTTGAGTGGAAAGCAACTTGGGGAAGGCTAGAGATAAAGATTCATATGGTATGAATGGAATACTTGGCCTCAACACATGAGCAGGTGGTTCTCTCTCAGAAATGGTAAGTTGGAAGTGTAGGTTTGTTCTGATGGCTCTCTCCACGAATGAAGAGGAGGTGGAGGGGTATAAATAGCCTCCACACAAAATCTAACCGTTACACACAATTTACCAAACTCGGTGGAACCGATTCAACAGACTCGGTCAGACCGATTTGATAAACCTAGTGACCGTTTGGATTTTCGGTGGGACCGACATGCAACTCGGTAGGACCGATATGGTTAGGGTTAGGGCATAACGTAATCTCGATAAGACCGATTACACAAACTCGGTGAGACCGACTTTGGTAATAAGCTTTCCAGAGAGTTGGTCAGGTAAACTCGGTGGGACTGATTCGCTCATTTCAGTGAGACCGAAATGTCACAAAAGGGAAACAGAGAGTTTACATTGCAATCTCGGTGGGACCGATCGCTCACTTCGGTTAGACCGAAACGTTACGAAGGGAAACAGAGAGATTACAATCCCATGTCAGTGAGACCGAGATCCCAATCAGTGAGACCGATTTGCCTAGGGTTTGTGGCAGTGGCTATGACATTTGAACTCGGTTGCGCCGGATAGGAAGAATCGGTGTGACCGATTTTGACTTTGGGTTTAGGTCATATGAGGATGTGTGAAAGTAGTTGAGGGTATTTGGAGCATATCACTGCAGTTGAATCAGGAGGCTCATTAAGCAACATCTCATCTCTCCTTGATAGTATTGGCTTTTCCTATAGACTCAATGTGATCTTGGATCACTAAAATGTAAAATGAGGAGTCTTGAGCTTTTGAGCTTGAGCCAATCCTTTGTCCTTGATATTTTGAGGGATCCACTTTCATCATCCATGCCATGCCATTCATTGAGCTTTCCTGAAATAATGGTCTTGGAATAGCATTAGCTCAATGAGCTATATGTTGTTATGAATTACCAAAACCACCTAGGGATAGTTGCACTTTCAATCTCCCCCTTTTTGGTAATTTATGACAACATATAGATCAAAGCTTCAACAAATGATAATAAGATTGAAAGACATCGTCGCTTTGAGAAGTATGTGGTAAGCAAGAGCTCCCCCCAAATTTGTGCATAGTTTAAATTTGCTTTGGACTGCAAATGCACAAGGAATTAGGCTCATGGGTTACTCTTCCATGTCACATACATCTTGGTGGAGCGCTCAAAATAATAAAGATTGAATACATGCACTCATCACCAAGCAAAGTGAATGGTCATATAAGGATAAGATATGATAATATCATCAAACGGGCATAAGTGTAGCTTATGATCAAACACATGATCATCAATGTCTCACAGGTAATAGCATAGTATCTCAAGCAATCAAAAGCAAACAAAGTTTAACCACCAAAGCAAGAGAGAACAAAAGCAACACACTCTCTCTCTCGAAGCCTATGATCTATACATTTTTCTCCCCCTTTGGCAACAAGTTACCAAAAAGTACATAGAAAATGCATAGTGCTATATCGACTCTCAGGCTTGATCTTCAGGTGGTGGTGTAGAGATGGCTTTGGACGAAGGCTTCAGTTGATGTGGAAGTATCTAGGAGTTGGTGCTGGAGCTGGTTGCACTAGAGCTGTAGATGCTGTAGCTGGTGCAGATGATGTGGCTCTAGTGTCTGTCACAGGTACTGCAGCTGATCTCTGAGCTCTAGGCACTCTGGCAAATGCATCAATGGTTTTCTTGCCCTTCCTCTCCTGCATGTCATCCTGAAGCTGCTCCACAAGTGACTGAATCTCAGTTACTTTGACATCTAGCTCATAGAATTTTTGTTCCATGATTCTTTCCAAGCTCTCCTGATTCTGAGTTAGGGTGACCAATCCCTTCTCAGTCCTCAGAGTTGATGCTATCAAGTAACCAAGCTGCTCCTGCTTGTTCTTCAAAAAGTACTCAGATGCCTCCTCTTGAGTTGGCATCTTGGCAGCCTTCTCTTTCTTTGCTTTCTCCTTCTTCTCTTGAGCTTGCGCTGATGATGGTTCATTCTCATTCATGACAACCTGATTGTCCTCAAAGTCTGGATAGAGAGCAAAATGTTCCTTATCCAACAGATATTTTCCTGTGCCCATCTTTGAGTTAATCAACTCCTGAATCTGAGGGGCATATCCACAACTTCTCTTTTGGTCTGCTGCAGTCCTCTTAATGGTCTCAACCATAAGGCTCATGACCTTGAATTTCTGTGGCACATCAAACAAATGCAGCATGTTGATAGCATGCCCTCTAATCATGTTGTGGTCACCTGACTTGGGCAACAGAGTGTGCCTTAGGATCCAGTTGATTGTTGGCAGCCCTGAAAGAAGAAAGTGGACTGACCCAAACTTATGTGTCTCAATAGCTTTGTCTGGGATCTCCTTGTACATATGTGCCATGGAATTGTGGTCCATCTTCTTCTTGGCATAGACATCCAAGTCATCTTCACTCTCCTTTGGGGCATTGATCAGTTTTGCCCATTCCTCAACGGTTGACTGGTACCTTCTACCTTCAGACATCCAAACCATCCTCCCATCTGGATAGAAGTGTGCTGTGGAGTAGAATTGCATAATGAGTTCATCATTCTAGTTGGTGAGCTTCTGCCCAACAAAATCTGCAACTCCACAGGCAACAAAACTGTCTTGCACTCCAGGATAGTGTTCTTCATTTTCTTTCATGTAGGTGCAGTCAACCCACCTCATATCACACACTATTGGCTTCTTGTCCAACAAGATTGTCTCATAGAAGTCCTGCTGTTCCTTTGTATGGAACCTGTAATCAACAGCAGTCCTTCTCCTGGTGGCCTATGGATCTGTCATCCTCCATAGCCTCAACCCCGAGTCTCTTCTGATATTCATGTCCTCAGCCACAGGATGAGCATCATTGTGGTCTGGAATCTTGGGCTTGAGCTTCCTCAGGACTTGTCCTTCTTCATCTTCTTCATCAGCAACTTCAGGCACTAGGGCCTTGTTCTTTTCAGCAGCCGGAATACTCCTGATATTCCTCTTTGGTGCACTCTTTGTCTTGGGGGCAGCTTTGGGTGCTTCCTTGGGCTTTGACGTTGCAGCCCCTGACTTTATAGCATCTCCCATTAGCTTTTGTGCCTTGGGTGCTGGTGTAGCAACCTCTTCTTCCTCTTCAGAGTCTTTCCTCATAGAGGGATTTCCAAGAACCTGGGCAGTAGTGGTTCTGGCTCTCTTCTTCTTCTTGTTCTCCTAACCAGCTGCTTCATCTTCTGATTCAATGGTAAACTTCATAGTTTCTCCAGTGGGAAGTTTCTTGGGCTTGGAAGTTGTGATTCTTCTTGCAGGTGCCTCTTTGGGTTCAGTCTTTTCAGGCACTTGAGTTGATCCTCTGACCTTCAGCATAGGTGTCCTCTTGGCAGGAACTTTCCTATTGAGTCCAGGATTTGTGTTCATTGCTGTCCCATACTCCTTTTTGAGCACTACCTTTTTGGAAGTAGCCTCATCCTCTTCTGCTCTATAATCCTCATCCTCAGGTTCTGAGGTTCTCTTCTTCCTTGTCCTGGTGGCAGCTTTAGGTAGATTGCTTGGGGTGCTCCTGCTGTCATCATCTGAAGTGCTAGAGGGACTAGTGCCCTCACTCATGTGATTGTGCTCTTCTGACCTGTTCTGACTATCACTTTGGTCTGACATGTTGCAAAACACTGATTGCTGACCCTGTGAATAGTTATAGATGAGGTAGAGTGGATGAACATCACAAAATCCAGAGATTTTTGCAAAAGAATGATTCAAAAATTCAGTTTTAGTTTTCCACAGAAAGCATTTCGGATCAACCGATTTTCAAACTCGGTGATACCGAAGCAGTTTTCGAACCTAAACTGGTGAACTCGGTTGGACCGAGTCACAGTTCGGTGGCACCGAGACTGCTAGGGTTTCACAAAGTCTTAAAATCGGTCACACCGATTAGCAATTCTCGGTAAGACCGAGAGTTACTAGTGCAATGGCGTTAGCCAAATCGGTGGGACCGAGTTTTTCAACTCGGTGGGTCCGAGATGGTTTCGGCGGAAACCTAACCCTAAATTTTCAAATCGCATCTATTCTAAGGATTATATTGGCTAGATAGGAGTGTTTCAATCGTGGCAAGAATCATAAAGAACACAATGTGCTAGGAATCAGACGAGGATAGCATAGTGATCGAGTCCATACCCTAGCTCAGCGATGAATTCGCTACAGCGGCAGCGGCGGGGGTGAATTCCGTTGATGGCAGCGGAGACCAGTGACAGGAGGCGGCTGGCGACGAGGAGACGATTCGAAGACCCTGGAGGCAGAGCGAGCTATTGCGCGGCCGAAGAGGTTCGGAGAAATTTCCAAATTTTTGCCCGTTATTATATATAGCCCGACACTGTCGGTGTGACCGAGTGGAACAACTCGGTGGCACCGAGATGCATAAGTGTGTACAGTTATAGTAACTCGGTGTGACCGAAAAGTTCAAATCGGTTGCACTGAGATTGAAAACCTAGATCGACTTAGTGATCTCGTAGGATCGAAATGGAGGAATCGGTCAGACCGAGAATCACAACGAAGTTTTGGAATTTTAAGTCTATGACGAATCGGGGACTCCGAGTGCTCCTCACACAGAGTGGTTCGAATCTGACTTGATCAAATTTTGTGATGTAGCATGAATAGAGTTTGAGACGAGAAAAGCATAAATAGCTAGAGAAGGTTCTTAGGCATTCTTGTCCATCCACTTGGCAAAAGAAAAAAACAATCAATCAAAACAACAAGTGGATGTCCTTGAATGAGTAAAATATGCACCAACATGCTCACACAATAAGATGGCAGATGAAATATGTGGCAAAACATGCACAACCAATTCTAGCATCTATCAAACAATTGGCGATGACTAGGTCATCTATATATGAGTATATTGACTTAGGAGTCAAATGATAAACATTTGATCATAGGTCATACTCATCATTTAAGCTCAAGTGGGGTTACCACTTTTACATAATGCATTGATGTGTTCACACCATTAGAGTTGCTTTGACTCAATTCTTAGAGTTAAGCTCCCCCTAGATGTGAGATCCCCTTTTAGAGGGATGAACTAACCTTGGGTTTTGTCGATGATGACTTCATGTAGGTGTTGAAGATGTGGGTGCTCAATGTTGATGTAGATCATTTGGAGCAATCCTTTGGAGTGAGTTGCACTTTCAACATACCTACATGGGTTAGTCCCACAAGGAACAAACAACTATATCCATATACATAGAGTGAAGAACACACAAGATGATGTCCATGAAATCATTAGGTTACCTTGTCCCTTGCCTTACCAACATGAGGGTTTGTGACTCCTTGAACTAGTGCAAGATGTGAAAGTTGATTGCACTTGTCCTTTCCATAATGATATGAGTGAAGAATGTTCGTGGAGTCACCCTCAAGAACTCTCTAGTTCTTCTTCTTCGGGATCCACATCATCTTGATGGGAATCCTTGGAGTCGTAGTCGTACTTGATGAAGTAGAACTTGAAGTAGTCTTGGTAACCCACTTGACCAAGGCCTTAGGTGCTTCTTCAAATGCATCAATCTCCTCTTGAAGCTTGTCCTTGCCTTTGTTCTTGTGGTCTTGTGGTGGAAGATCATCTTGAGCTTGTGTTCCCATGAAGGAAGTAGGATCATACTTCTCTTGTTGAGGAACAAACTTCATCTTGGGGTATTGATCTTCTTCCCACTCAACTCCATTGGCATTGAACTTTCGTTCAAAACCAACACCTTGATTCTTCCGGTGCCTTCCTTGCTTGCGTACAATTACCTCGAATTGCTTACTCCCGGCAAGGCTCTTGTAAACACCTTTCTCTATAATTCCCTTCAATAAGCTATTTTCTTGCTCAAGTGTAACTTGGCCAAGAGAATCATTAGTGGAATCAAGAGAACTACTAGAAGCAACAATATTGGATTTGGCATTATTATTGTTACTACTAGAGGAACGATCTTTCTTGTACTTGTTACTAGACTTGACTTGAGGCATGTAAGTAGATAAGAGTAAACGCTTGGCAATGTAAGAAGAACTTTTCTTACGGAGATCATCATTGATTGCTTTTAAGAACTCATGCTCTTGCTCAAGATTGAGCTTTTTAAAGCGTAACTTCTCATGAGCCCTTAAAAGTTCTCGATGATCTTCGAAGATAGTTTCATGAGCTAACTTCAGAGTGTTTAGTTCTTTAGTTAGAAGCTCAATCTTCTCCTTATCATTGTCATTCGTTTTATCTTGATTAACATGATTAATTGACGTTTCATCATAGTATTCATCACTAGAGTTGTCAACAAGTAAATCATCATCACCTAGCAAGTCATCTTCATCACTATTGAAATCAACATACTAGGGATGTGTTACGTTTGGTCCTTTGGCCATGAAGCATCTTCCAATTCCTTCATTTGGTGAGTCAAATATGTTGTAGGAGTTGGTTGACACAAGTGCTAGACCGGCAACACCTTCATCTTGAGTATATTCGGAGTCGGAGTGATAGCTTCTCTCGGAGTGATTGTCGGAGTCGGAGCCGGATACCCATTCACCAACATGAGCTTGATGTCTTTGTTTTGTGTAGCTCCTTGATGACTTGTCCTTCCTTTCCGAATCCTTGCTTCTCCGTGAGGGTCTTCGTTCATAATGATCATCTCTACTCCTCCTCTCTCTTGATGGTGATTCTTCTCTTTTGCTTCTTCTTTTTGGAGATTCTTCTCTTCTTTTGTAGGGTGCCGTACACTCATTGGAATAGTGTCCGGGTCTCCCACAATTGTAGCAATTTCGCTCTCGACTAGAAGATCTTTTGTCATTATAGGACCTTGACTTAGAGCTTCTTTCCTTGCTTCTACTCTTATAGAATTTGTTGAAGTTCTTCACCATTAAGCTCAATTCTTCATTGAAGGTTTGTTTCTCACTTGATGATGTGGGGGCTTCACATGAGGCTTTATAAGCACCACTTGACTTGTTGTGAAGTTCCTCCTTATCCTTGAGTGACATCTCATGAGCAAAAATTCTTCCAGTGACTTCCGTTGGCTTGAGATCTTTGTAATTTGGCATCATTTGGATCAATGTGCACACGGTATCTCTTCATACTTTCCATCCAATGCTGTTAGGATCTTCTTGATGATGAATCTGTCGGTCATCTCTTCACTCCCTAAGCCGGCAATCTCATTTGTGATAAGAGCAAGCCTAGAGTACATTTTAGCGACACCTTCACCATCCTTCATTTTGAACTTGTCAAGCTGACTTTAGAGCACATCCAGCTTGGATTCCTTGACGGAGTCAGTACCTTCATGCATATCAATCAAAGTATCCCAAATTTCCTTTGCATTCTCAAGACGGCTGATTTTTTTGAATTCTTCGGGGCACAATCCGTTGAAGATGATATTACAAGCTTGAGCGTTGTATTGCAGCATCTGCAATTAATCCGCATTAGTTTCACGGTTCGGCTCTCTGCCATCAAAGAATTCACCTTGCAAGCCAATACAAATAATTGCCCAAACGGCGGGGTTATGTCCGAGAATATGCATTTTCATCTTATGTTTCCAACTAGCAAAATTAGTACCATGAAAGTAAGGACCTCTATGGTGATAATTTCCCTCTCTAGACGCCATACTCTCCTAGGTTGTGAAACCGAGGCTATGACCACCAAAAGCTATGAAAATCAAAGCAAATGGAGACCAAAGCTCTGATACCACTTGTAGGACCATGAAGTATGTCTAGAGGGGGGTGATTAGACTACTTGACTAATTAAAAACTTAACCTTTTACCAATTTTAGAGTTTGGCAGATTTTAGCTATCTTGGGACAAGTCAAGCAATCATCACACAATTCAACCAAGCATGCAAAGAGTATATGAGCAGCGGAAATTAAAGCATGCAACTTGCAAGAAAGTAAAGGGAAGGGTTTGGAGGATTCCAACGCAATTGGAGACACATATGTTTTTGTCGTGGTTCCAATAGGTGGTGCTATCATACATCCACGTTGATGGAGACTTCAACCCACGAAGGGTAACGGTTGCGTGAGTCCACGGAAGGCTCCACCCACAAAGGGTCCACGAAGAAGCAACCTTGTCTATCCCACCATTGCCGTCGCCCACGAAGGACTTGCCTCACTAGCGGTAGATCTTCATGAAGTAGGCGATCTCCTTGCCCTTACAAACTCCTTGGTTCAACTCCACAATCTTGTCTGAGGCTCCCAAGTGACACCTAGCCAATCTATGAGACACCACTCTCCAAGAAGTAACAAATGGTGCGTTGATGATGAACTCCTTTCTCTTGTGCTTCAAATGATAGTCTCCCCAACACTCAACTCTCTCTCATAGGATTTGGATCTGGTTGAAAGAAGATTTGAGTGGAAAGCAACTTGGGGAAGGCTAGAGATCAAGATTCATATGGTAGGAATGGAATATCTTGGCCTCAACACATGAGTAGGTGGTTCTCTCTCAGAAATGGTAAGTTGGAAGTGTAGGTTTGTTCTGATGGCTCTCTCCACGAATGAAGAGGAGGTGGAGGGGTATAAATAGCCTCCACACAAAATGTAACCGTTACACACAATTTACCAAACTCGGTGGGACCGATTCAACAGACTCGGTCAGACCGATTTGATAAACCTAGTGACCGTTAGGATTTTCGGTGGGACCGACATGCAACTCAGTAGGACCAATATGGTTAGGGTTAGGGCATAACGTAATCTCGATAAGACCGATTACACAAACTCGGTGAGACCAACTTTGGTAATAAGCTTTCCAGAGAGTTGGTCAGGTAAACTCGGTGGGACCGATTCACTCATTTCGGTGAGACCGAAATGTTACAAAAGGGAAACAGAGAGTTTACATTGCAATCTCGGTGGGACCGATTGCTCACTTTGGTTAGACCGAAATGTTACGAAGGGAAACAGAGAGATTACAATCCCATCTCGGTGAGACCGAGATCCCAATCGGTGAGGCTGATTTTCCTAGGGTTTATGGCAGTGGCTATGACATTTGAACTCGGTGACGCCGGATAGGAAGAATCGGTGTGATCGATTTTGACTTTGGGTTTAGGTCATATGAGGATGTGAGAAAGTAGTTGAGGGTATTTGGAGCATATAACTAAGCACTTGAAGCAAGAGGCTCAGTAAGCAACACCTCATCCCTCCTTGATAGTATTGGCTTTTCCTATAGACTCAATGTGATCTTGGATCACTAAAATGTAAAATGAGGAGTCTTGAGCTTTTGAGCTTGAGCCAATCCTTTGTCCTTGATATTTAGAGGGATCCACTTTCATCATCCATGCCATTCCATTCATTGAGCTTTCCTGAAATAATGGTCTTGGAATAGCATTAGCTCAATGAGCTATATGTTGTTATGAATTACCAAAACCACCTAGGGATAGTTGCACTTTCAGCAATAAATATCGATATAAAAGCATCATGCAAAATGGACATATCACACGTTGCCGGGAAACTTGGGGATACCGCCGTGTCTGCGCGCGCCCCCCGGCGGCTTCTCCACCGAGATCAGGTTCCGCAGGATGCGCCTCGGCCTCAGCAATTTCGATACCTTCAATGAGACCGCCGGCGCGTACGACACGGTGGCGTGGCGCCTCCAGTGGCCTCATAGAACATTGAACTTCTCCAACATGCCGATGCGGGAGCGGGCGCAGGAGCTCGCGCCTCTGCCGCGGCTTATCACCGACGAGGATCGTCGCAATAACCGGAGGTGGCAGCACCATCTCGGCATTGCCGGGATGGATGAGGAAGCCATGTCACTGTGGCGCAAATGCTTCCCGTAGGACATCATCAACGAGTGCGAGTTCTACGCGCAAAGGAGGGCGGAGAGGGAGAAGAGGAGGGCAGAGCGAGGACAAGCGTCAATATAAGAGCTTTTCAGCAAGTCCACATAATCAACTATCATTTAATCTTTCACAATTGCTAAGACTCACACAATATTTATGGGTATGAAGTTTTAATCGGATACACAGAAAGATAAGGGCTTATAGTTTTGCCTCCCAACCTTTCACCTCAAGGGTAATGTCAACAATAATGCTTTATGAAAACCTACATCCAATTGGGTATATATATCAGGATCTTTCCAACACATAGTGCTTGACAAAGGATAAAGTATGGAATGGAAAGGTGAAGATCACGATGACTCTTGTATAAGGTAGAAGACAAAAATAAAATATAAGCCCTTCCCAGAGGGAAGTAGAGGTTGTCATGTGCTTTTATGGTTGGATGCACAAAATCTTAATGCAAAAGAACATCACTTTATATTGCCACTTGTGATAGGGACCTTTATTATGCAATCTGTCGCTTTTATTTCTTCCATATCACAAGCTCGTATAAAGTTTATTTTCTCCACACTAATAGATCATACGTATTTAGATAGCAATTTTTATTGCTTGCAACAATGACAACTTACTTGAGCGATCTTACTCAATCCATAGGTAGGTATGGTGGACTCTCATGGAAAAACTGGGTTTAAGGATATTTGGAAGCACAAGTAGTATCTCTACTTGGTGCAAAGAATTTGGCTAGCATGAGGGGGAAAGGCAAGCTCAACATGTTGGAGATCTATGACAATATATTTTATTTCGGATATAAGAAAACATAACCCATTACATTGTCTTCCTTGTCCAACATCAACTTTTTAGCATGTCATATTTTAATGAGTGCTAACAATCTTAAAATATGTCCAAGATAGTATGTTTATATGTGAAGACCTATCTTTCTTTATTACTTCCTATTAATTGCAATAATGGCCAAAACTATGTTTGTCAACCCTCAACAACTTTTATTCATCATATTCTTTATATGTGAAGTCATTACTCTCCATAAGATCAATATGATCTTTTTGTTTCCTTTTTTATTCTTTCTTTTTCTTTTATTCCCTCAAAATCATAGCAAGATAGCAAAGCCCTCAACTCAAAACTAATCTTTATTATATATAGCTCACGGACTTGATTACATAGATAGGTATCAACACAAAAACTCAAAGCCAGAACTAAACTTTATTCTACTAGATCAAGATATAACCAAAAGAATCAAACTAAGAAAAATGGTAAAGATAGAGGTGTGATGGTGATACGGTACCGGGCACCTCCCCCAAGCTTAGCTGTTGCCAAGGGGAGTGCCCATACCCATGTCATTATGTCTTTTCCTTCGGAGGTGATGATGATGGAGTTGCTGATGATGGGGTGTCGCACATCGAGCGTAGGAGATCCTCCAGCTTGCGGATAATTCCCTTGAGTGTGGTGATATGCTCTTGCAACAAAATATTTTCATGTGTGAGATACTTGTGTCGTATGCGAGCTAGCTCAATCATATTGGAAGCTTCACTCTTAGTTGGGGTGAGATAATTGTAGTAAGGTTGGGAGAAGCCTTCTTCTTATACTGTTGGGACTTGCTCCTTTGCGACTTCCTTGATCTTGTCACCTTCCTTGATTTCCTCGATTTCTTCTCACTTTGTCTCTATCTTCATTAGCCAATCATCATCGCCCACATTGTTGGAGGATGGGGACAACATATTGCTCTAATCTGCGGCAGAAACAACTCAAAACAAGAAACAAAGGATTTCGTCGTGGTACGGTGGTCAAAACCTTCGGGAGGTTATATAATGAATTTTTACCGAGCAAAAGAAGTATCATGGAAGAAAACAGAGTCCGGAGGACACACGAGGTGTCCACGAGGCAGGGGGCGCGACACACGAGGTGTCCACGAGGTAGGGGGCGCGCCCTCCACCCTCATGGATGCCTCGTGTCCTTTCCGGACTACTTCTTATTTTCCTATTTTATTAAATATTCCAAAATGGAGAAAAATTGCTATTAGAACTATTTTGGAGTCGGTTTACTTACCGTACCACACACCTATTCCTTTTTGGAGTCTAAAACATTCTGGAAAGTCTCCCTTATGTACTCCTCCGGGGTTACGGTGTCAATAACATTGGTTTCAACATTTATGGAATTACCTGAGATATAATGTTTGATTCTTTGACTGTTCACCACCTTCGAATTTGTGCCTTCGAAGTTGTTGATTTTTATGGCACCGGAATGTTATACTTCCTCAATAACGTAAGGACCTTCCCATTTAGAGAGAAGTTTTCCTGCAAATTTTTTTAAACGAGAGTTATATAACAAAACATAATCACCTACATTCAACTCACGCTTCTGTATCCTTTTGTCATGCCATCTTTTAACCTTTTCTTTAAATAGTTTGGCATTCTCATAGGCCTGGGTTCTCCATTCATCAAGTGAGCTAATGTCAAATAGTCTCTTCTCACCGGCAAGTTTGAAGTCATAATTGAGCTCTTTAATAGCCCAATATGCCTTATGTTCTAGTTCGAGAGGTAAGTGACATGCTTTTCCATAAACCATTTTATACAGAGACATACCCATAGGATTCTTATATGCAGTTCTATAGGCCCATAATGCATCATCATGTTTATTGGACCAATTCTTTCTAGATCTATTAACAGTCTTTTGCAAAATTAATTTAAGCTCTCTATTACTTAATTCTACTTGACCACTAGACTATGGGTGGTATGGAGATGGAATTCTATAATTAACATCATACTTAGCAAGCCTTTTATGAAAAACACCATGAATAAAATGTGAACCACCATCAGTCATTAAATATCTAGGGACTCCAAACCTCGGAAAAATAACTTCTTTAAGAATCTTAATAGAGGTGTTATGATCAGCACTACTAGTTGGAATAGCTTCTACCCACTTAGTAACGTAATCAACAACAACTAAAATATGTGTATACCCATTAGAGGAAGGAGACGGTCCCATATAATCAAAGCCCCAAACATCAAATGGTTCAATAACAAGTGAATAGTTCATAGGCATTTCTTGACGTCTACCAGTATTACCAATTCTTTGACATTCATCGCAAGACAAGACAAACTTACGGGCATCTTTGAAGAGAGTAGGCCAATAAAAACCGGATTGCAATACCTTATGTGCAGTTCTATCTCCAGCATGGTGTCCTCCATATGCCTCAGAGTGACACTTGCATAGGATAAGTTCCTGTTCATGCTCAGGTACACAACGTCTAAAAACACCATCTACTCCTTCTTTATAAAGGTGTGGGTCATCCCAAAAGTAATGTCTTAATCATAGAAAAACTTTTTCTTTTGCTGGTATGTGAAACTAGGTGGTATAAATTTTGCAACAATGTAATTAGCATAATCAGCATACCATGGAGCAGTATGAGAAGCATTTATGACAGCTAATTGTTCATCAGGAAAGCTATCATCAATAGGTAGTGGGTCATCAAGAACATTTTCTAACCTAGACAAGTTGTCTGCAACGGAGTTCTCATCTCCCTTTCTATCAATAATATGCAAATCAAATTGTTGAAGCAAGAGAACCCATCTAATAAGTCTAGCCTTAGCATCTTTCTTTTCCATAAGGCATTTAATAGCAGCATGATTAATGTGAACAGTTACTTTGGAATCAACAATATAAGGTCTGAACTTATCACAAGCAAATACAACTGCTAAAAATTCTTTCTCAGTAGTAGCATAATTTTTCTGGGCACTGTCTAGAGTTTTACTAGCATATTGGATAACATTTAATTTCTTATTAACTGTTTGTCCTAGAAGAGCACCTACAACATAATCACTAGCATCACACATAATTTCAAAGGGTAAATTCCAATCAGGGTCTGAACAATAGGTGCAAGCAAGGCTTTCTTAAGTATTTCAAATGCTTCTACACAATAATCATCAAAGACAAAAGGAACATCTTTTTGGAAATGATTAGTCAGAGGCCTAGAAATTTTTGAGAAGTCCTTAATGAACCTCCTATAAAAACCGGCATGACCAAGGAAACTTCTTATACCTTTGATGTCCTTAGGACACGACATATTTTCAATAGCATCAACTTTAGCTTTATCAACTTCAATACCTCTTTCAGAAATCTTATGCCCCAAGACAATACCTTAATTAACCATAAAGTGGCACTTGTCTGAATTCAAGACAAAATTAGTTTCTTCACATCTCTACAAAACTCGATCAAGGTTGCTTAAGCAATCATCAAAAGAAGTTCCATACACGGAGAAATCATCCATGAAAACCTCAACAATCTTTTCACAAAAGTCATAGAATATAACAGTCATACATTTTTGAAAGGTAGTAGGTGCATTACATAAACCAAAAGGCATACGACTATAAGCAAAGGTACCGAAAGGGCAAGTAAAAGTGGTCTTAATTATCCTGATCCTCTTTTGACACAGGTATCTGAGACAAACCAGAATAACCGTCTAGAAAGCAAAAATTTGTATGTTTGGATAATCTTTCTAGCATTTGATCAATAAAAGGTAAAGGGCAATGATCTTTTCTAATAGCTTTATTTAATTTGCATAAATCAATTACCATTCTATTACCTGTTACAATTCTTTGTGGGATCAATTCATCTTTATCATTAGGAACAACAGTAATACCTCCCTTCTTAGGGACACAATGGACATGACTTACCCACTGACTATCAGCAATAGGATAAATTATACCTTCCTCCAAAAGCTTTAAGCTTCATTTCTTACCACTTCTTTCATCTTAGGATTTAAGCTTCGTTGGGGATCAACAACTGGTTTAGCGTCTTTCTCCAATTTTATTTTGTGCTGGCATAGAGTGGGACTAATGCCCTTAAGATCATCAAGAGTATATCCAATAGCAGCACGGTGCTTCTTCAGAGTTTTCAATAATTTCTCTTCTTCCTGCTCTGAAAGGTTAGCACTAATAATAACAGGATACGTCTTCTTTTCATCAAGATAAGCATATTTAAGAGTATGAGGTAATGGTTTAAGATCGAACACGGGATCACCCTTGGGTGGAGGAGGATCCCCTAGGATTTCAATAGGCAAGTTGTGTCTCAAAATAGGTCCCTGCTTAAAGAATAGTTCATCTATTTCCCTTCTACCATTCATAAACATATCATGTTCATGGTCTAGCAAATATTGTTCTAAAGGATCATTAGGAGGCACGGCAACAGAAGCAAGACCAATAATTTAATCTTTACTAGGGAATTCTTTATCATGGGGTTGTCTACATAATTTAGCAAAATTAAAATCACGAGACATGTCCCCTAAACCAATAGCAACAATATCCTTTTCGCAATCTATCTTAGCATTAACAGTATTCAAGAAGGGTCTACCAAATATAATGGGACAAGAGTCATCTTGTGGGAAACTAAGAACAAGAAAATCAGTAGGATATTTAACTTTCCCACACAAGACTTCAATGTCTCTATCAATCCCAATTGGTGAAATAGTATCTCTATTGGCAAGCTTAATTGTAACATCAATATCTTCTATCTCAGTAGGTGCAATATCATACATAATTTCTTTGTATAAGGAATGAGGTATTGCACTCGCACTAGCAACCATATCACATAAGCCATGATAACAATGATATCCTATTTTAACACAAACAACATGCATCCCAACAATAGGCCTATGTTTGTTTTTAGTATCGGGTCTAGCAATTCTAGCAGCTTCATCACAGATGTAAATAACATGCCTATCAATATTATCGACCAAGAGATCCTTAGCCATAGCAATACTAGGTTCAACTTTAATTTTCTTAGGGGGTGTAGGTGTTCTAGTATTACTCTTACGAATCAGAGTTGAAGCTTTAGCATGATCCTTTATTCTAACAGGAAAATGTGGTTTCTCAATATAAGCGGTAGGAACAATAGGATCAACATTACAAGTGATAGTCTTTTCTTCAACTTTAATAGGTTCTACTACTTATACTTCAATGGGGGGAGGATATTTAAACAACTTCTCTTTAGGGAGATCAACATGAGTAGCAAATGATTTACAAAAAGAAGCTACTATCTCAGAGTCAAGTCCATATTTGGTGCTAAATTCACGAAAAGCATCGGTATCCATAAAAGATTTAACACAATCAAACTTAGGTGTTATACCTGACTCCTTACCTACGTCGAGTTCCCAATCTTCAGAGTTGCATTTAGTTCTTTCCAATAAATCCCATCTAAATTCAATAGTCTTCATCATAAAAGAACCAGTACAAGAAGTATCGAGCATGGAGCGATTATTGAGAGAAAGACGAGCATAAATTTTTTAAATAATAATTTGTCTTGAGAGCTCATGATTGTGACATGAATATAACATTGACTTAAGCCTCCCCCAAGCTTGAGCGACACTTTCTCTTTCGCGAGGCCAAAAGTTATCTTATATTTACTAATTGGAAGCATCATACGAGGCTTCACGTCAATCCTGAAGGTTAGAAAGTTACATCCATCGGATTGACTTAATGACCGGTCTACTGCCGTTGGATGATTCCTGATCCGCTTCTTGCAGCTGGGTGGCTTACGTGAGATGGACTCTTCCACATCAACATAATTAATTTGGACATTATATTTATATTTGAAAGGTCAAGAACAACTAAGTCAGCCTTGCCATATATATTTCAATAGAAAAATTCCACACGTACATAAAAATGATAGAGCCCACATGCATGGATGAAAAAAGAGTCCTAGATGCCCACGTTCCTCTCCCGGACAATAAAAAATTAATTTGCCATCTCCTTTCTAAAAAAAAGATGCTCTATGGGAAAAGATACGAACAAATGAAAAGCCCTTAGGCCCCACACTATGAAAAGTGTCCATGTCCATATACCACAAAAATAAAAAAAGGCAGGTACGTGTTTCCCTGAAAAAAAGTATGTGTTCCCCTAAAAAAAGTATTAAAGTCAGGTACAAATAAATGCTCCTCAAAATAGCACGTTTCGAAAAAAATTTATGCCGGAATAATTTTCACCCAAAGACATGTCAAATAATTGCTAATCAAAGCCTTATGTTTAGATTGAAAAAGAGTCCATGCATGAATATTTTTTTTATTCCTTCTGTAAGGAAAGAAACCTGACGAAGATAAAATAAATGACACACGAAAATGTGAACTGAGCCTATCTCAGATGGTTAGGTTCTTTGTGGTGGAACCAGCCTACATTGTTTAGTTTTAGACATGACGATGGTCCTGGCATTTTCCTAGATTTACTTGAAGCTTTATGGCGATGTTCGTTCAATGGAATGAGACAATCCCGTCGACTACAGAGACATGTGTGGTGACTTCTTCGTCTCAAGATGCTATGTCGACCCAGTATAGAAGGTGCTCATAGGGGTTAGGATGTGCACGCGTGTGTTCATAGGGATGAGTGTATGTACGTATGAGCGTGTGCATCTATACTGTGTTAAAAGACCTAATTAATCAGACACCTCTTCTAAATTCTAATGGTGAAGAGTAATGAGGCGGCCTTCACGTATGTATGAGTGTACAAACACACAGTACAAAAACGTGATTAAACCCATATGCACCAAAATGACACCTAGATGATGCCCAATTCATGTCCCAATGAAAATAAAATGCATTTGCCTCCCCATTCAAAAACAAAAAAGAAGATATGTTACAAAAAAATATAGACAAAAAAGAGAAGGCCTTAGACCACCCGCTAGAAAAAGAGTCCACGTCCCAAATACCATGAAAATAAAAAACGCGTGGGAGTTTCCTTCATAAAAAAGAAATTAAAAACAGGTACATATAAGTGCTCCCCAAAGCCTTGAGTTAGAAAAAAAATCTATCCTTGAATGTTTTTTAGCCACGTGCATGTTCCCAGGAGAAAAATGAAATTAAAAAGTCATATACAAATAAATAATCCGGAGTAGGAAAAGAAACTTGCCCAAGATAAAATAAATCAAACACGAATATTTTTCTCCCTAAAAGCTTCCAAATTTTAGTTGAGCAATAATTTTTATAAGCTTTGACCTGGTATTTGTACCAATTACAGGAAGACTCCGCGGTAGGACAAAAAATTAAGAAATTATCTAAAAATAATTTTGATGTAAGATGACAATTGTAGGCTGATGTTAAACCTACGTACTTATATATTTTGGGTTACAATGAACAAATGATTCATAACTACCATATTAATGTAGTCAGTAGCTCATAAGTTTCACATGTTTTCCTCACACTACAAAGTAAAGGGCATGACCATGTTAAGATAGGAATGTATTCTTGGCGCTCTTAAGAAATGTCATTTTTGCATGATAATAAGAATATTCTTTCTATTGAAATCTGTAATCAAAATTTCTATCTTCTTAATGTAATTATGAGAATAAACAAATTGGCTTAGCTTCAAAGTATACATCTTATGTGTGCATAATGCGGATCCAAGGGTGGACGTTAATACTATTATTTTCGCAAGAAAGGTTCAACTGATAAAACATATTAGAATGTATCTACACTTCTATTCTTCTATTATAGGACACATAATGCCGACTTACTTATTGAACAAAAATATGTGAAAACATGGAATTACACAACATTGTTAAGACATCAATTTCTTGCCCGTGCAGAAGCACGGGTTGATGACTAGTATATATAATTGCAATCACGATGAACCAGATGCATAGAGTAAAACTTTTGATGAAATTCCAATTTCAATCGGTTGTAGTTCCATGATCCAATATCATCACATAAGCTAAAACATGGCAATGCCTTTCCCTTCAAAGATAAAGGTAAGACCTTCTTCTTGATAACATCCTCGGGCATACCTCCAAGCTTAAATAATCCACAAACATCATCCACATAGATTAGGTGCATATCGGGACGTAATGTTCCATCTCCTATAAAAGGATTAGCTAACAATTTCTCTATCATGCCCGAAGGAATTTCAAAGTAAACATTTTTAGTGGGTTCAATAGGTTGAGGAGAAACTCTTTGCTCTAATGGTCGGGGTGAAGATACCCCGAACAAGCCCCTCAAAGGATTATTTTCCATATTAAAAAGTGATAGTAAATTTCAGCACACTATATAAATTTTTTCTTACCAAATTCCACCTACCAAAGGCGCTTCACTCCCCGACAACGGCGCAGAAAAGAGTCTTGATGACCCACAAGTATAGGGGATTGATACGTCTCCAACGTATCTATAATTTTTGATTGTTCCATGCTATTATGTGACCTATTTTGGATGTTTATGGGCTTTACTATACACTTTTGTATCATTTTTGGGACTAACCTATTAACTGGAGGCCCAACCCAAATTGTTGTTTTTTGCCTATTTCAGTATTTCGCAGAAAAGGAATATCAAATGGAGTCCAAACGGAATGGAACCTTCTGGGGAGATCTTTTTGGAACAAACGCAATCCAGGAGACTTGGAGTGGATGTCAGGAAGTAAATGCGGGACCACGGAGGGCTTCTACATCATCACCAAGGCCTCTCCGATGAGTTGTGAGTAGTTTACCATAGACCTTTGGGTCCATAGTTATTAGCTAGATGGATTCTTCTCTCTCTTCGAATCACAATACAATGTTCTCCTTGATCTTCTTGGAGATCTATTTGATGTAACTCTTTTTGCGGTGTGTTTGACGAGATCTGATGAATTGTGGGTTTATGATCAAGTTTATCTATGATAAATATTTGAATCTCCTCTGAATTCTTTTATTTATGATTGGTTATCTTTGCAAGTCTCTTCGAATTATCAGTTTGGTTTGGCCTACTAGATTGATCTTTCTTGCAATGGGGGAAGTGCTTAGCTTTGGTTTCAATCTTGCGGTGTCCTTTCCCAGTGACAGCAGGGGCAACAAGGCACGTATTGTATTGTTGCCATCGAGGATAAAAAGATGGGGCATATTGCTTGAGTTTATCCCTCTACATCATGTCATCTTGCCTAATGCGTTACTCTGTTCTTATGAACTTAATACTCTAGATGCATGCTAGATAGCGGTCGATGTGTGGAGTAATAGTAGTAGATGCAGAATCGTTTCAATCTACTTGTCGTGGATGTGATGCCTATATACATGATCATGCCTAGATATTCTCATAACTATGCACTTTTCTATCAATTGCTCGACAGTAATTTGTTCACCCATCGTAATACTTATGCTATCTTGAGAGAATCCACTAGTGAAACCTATGGCTCCTGGGTCTATTTTCCATCATATAAGTTTCCGATATACTTTATTTTGCAATCTTTACTTTTCAATCTATATCATAAAAATACCAAAAATATTTATCTTATCTTATTATCTCTATCAGATTTCACTTTCGCAAGTGGTCGTGAAGGGATTGACAACCCCTTTATCGCATTGGTTGCGAGGTTCTTGTTTGTTTGTGTAGGTGCGAGGGACTTGCGTGCAGTCTCCTACTGGATTGATACCTTGGTTCTCAAAACTGAGGGAAATACTTACGCTACTTTGCTGCATCACCCTTTCCTCTTCAAGGGAAAACCAACACAGTGCTCAAGAGGTAGCAAGAAGGATTTCTGGCGCTGTTGCCGGGGAGGTCTTCGCTCAAGTCAAGACATTCCAAGTACCCATCACAAACTCTTCTCCCTCGCATTACATTATTGGCCATTTGCTTCTCGTTTTCCTCTCCCCCACTTCACCCTTGCCGTTTTATTCGCCCTCTTTTTCCATTCGTCTCTCTTTCGTTTGTCTCTTGTGTTCTTGTGTGTTGGATTGCTTGTCACGATGGCTCAAGATAATACTAAATTGTGTGACTTTTCTAATACCAACAATAATGATTTCCTTAGCACTCCGATTGCTCCTCTTACCGATGCTGAATCTTGTGAAATTAATGCTTATTTGTTGAATCTTGTTATGAAAGATCAATTCTATGGCCTTCCTAGTGAAGATGCCGCTACTCATCTAAACAACTTTGTTGATTTGTGTGATATGCAAAAGAAGAGAGACATGGATAATGATATTGTTAAATTGAAGTTATTTCTGTTTTCGCTTAGAGATCGTGCTAAAACTTGGTTTTCATTTTGCCTAAAAATAGTATTGATTCATGGAATAAGTGCAAAGATGCTTTTATCTCTAATTATTTTCCTCCCGCTAAGATCATCTCTCTTAGAAACGATATTAGGAATTTTAGGCAACTTGATCATGAGCATGTTTCCCAATCTTGGGAGAGGATGAAATTAATGATTCGCAATTGCCCTACACATGGGTTAAATTTATGGATGATCATACAAAATTTTTATGCCGGATTGAATTTTGCTTCTAGAAATCTTTTAGATTCGGCCATGGGACGCACTTTTATGGAAATCATTTTAGGAGAAGCTACTAAACTCCTAGATAATATTATGGTTAATTATTCTCAATGGCACACCGAAAGATCTACTAGTAAAAAAGTTCATGCGATAGAAGAGATTAATGTTTTGAGTGGAAAGATGGATGAACTCATAAAATTGTTTGCTAATAAGAGTGATCCTATTGATCCTAATGATATGCCTTTGTCTAATTTGATCGAGAATAATAATGAATCTATGGATGTGAATTTTGTTGGTAGGAATAATTTTGGTAACAACGCATATAGAGGAAACTTTAATCCTAGGCCGTTTCCTAGTAGTTCCTCTAATAATTATGGTAATTCCTACAACAACTCTTATGGAAATTTTAAAGAATTTATGATCTCTCAAAAGAACTTCAATGCTTTGCTTGAAGAAAAATTGCCTAAGATTGATGAATTGGCTAGGAACTTTGATAGAATTTCTCTTGATGTTGATTCTTTGAAACTTAGATCTATTCCACCTAAGCATGATATCAATTAGTCTCTCAAAGCCATGAGAATTTCCATTGATGAGTGCAAAGAAAGAACCGCTAGGATGCGTGCTAAGAAAGATTGCTTTGTAAGAGCGTGTTCTTCTAGTTTTCATGATAATAATGATGAAGATCTAAAAGTAATTGATGTGTCTCCTATTAAATCTTTGTTTTGCAATATGAATCTTGATAATGATGGGATTGGAGATGAGTCAACGTTAGTTAAAAGGCGTCCCAATGATTCGGAGTTTTTAGATCTTGATGCTGAAATTGGTAAAAGTGGGGTTGGAGAGGTCAAAACTTTACATAGCAATGGACCCACTATTTTAGATTTCAAGGAATTTAAATATGATAATTGTTCTTTAGTAGATTTTATTTCCTTGTTGCAATCCATGTTGAATTCTCCTCATGCTTATAGTCAAAATAAAGCTTTTACTAAACATATTGTTGATGCTTTGATGCAATCCTATGAAGAAAAACTTGAATTGGAAGTTTCTATCCCTAGAAAACTTTTTGATGAGTGGGAACCTACTATTAAAATTAAAATTAAAAATCATGAATGCTATGCTTTGTGTTATTTGGATGCTAGTGTTTCCACGATTCCAAAAACTTGATGTGATGTGTTAGGTTTCCGTGATTTTGATGATTTCTCTTTAAACTTGCACCTTGCGGATTCCACCATTAAGAAACATATGGGAAGGATTAATGATGTTCTTATTGTTTCAAATAGGAATTATGTGCCCATAGATTTTATCGTTCTTGATATAGATTGCAATTTTTCATGTCCTATTATTCTTGGTAGACCTTTCCTTAGAACGATTGGTGCAATTATTGATATGAAGAAAGGAAATATTAGATTCCAATTTCCATTAAGGAAAGGCATGAAACACTTTCCTAGAAATAAAATCAAATTACCTTATGAATCAATTATGAGAGCCACTTATGAATTGAATACCAAAGATGGCAATACTTAGATCTATTCTCGATTTTATGCCTAGCTAGGGGCGTTAAACGACAGCACTTGTTGGGAGGCAACCCAATTTTATTTTTGTTCCTTGCTTTTTGTTCCTATTTAGTAATAAATAATTCATATAGACTCTGTTTAGATGTGGTTTTATGTTTTAATTAGTGTTTGTGCCAAGTAGAACCTCTATGACCGTCTTGAGTGATAGTTAATTTTATCTTACTGAAAAACAGAAACATTTGAGTGCACGAGAATAATTTTAATAAATCACATAAACGTGATTTTTAGTTGATTCTTTTTGAAGTAGATCAATAGAAAAATTTCCTAGGACTTCCTATTTTAGTAGGATTTTTAGAGTTCCATAAGTATTCAAAAGTTACAGATTTCTAAAGACTGTTCTGTTTTCGACAGATTCTGTTTTTCGTGTGTTGTTTGCTTATTTTGATGAATCTATGGCGAGTATCTGGGGGTATGAACAATAGAGAAGTTAGAATACAGTAGGTTTAATACCCATATAAATAAATAATGAGTTCATTACAATACCTTAAGTGGTGGGTTTTCTTTCTTGCACTAACGGAGCTTATGAGATTTTCTGTTGAGTTTTGTGTTGTGAAGTTTTCAAGTTTTGGGTAAAGATTTGATGGATTGTGGAATAAGGATTGGCAAGAGCCTAAGCTTGGGGATGCCCATGGCACCCCAAGGCAATTCAAGGACAAACAAAATCCTAAGCTTGGGGATGCCCCGGAAGGCATCCCCTCTTTCGTCTTCGTCTATCGGTAAATTTACTTGGAGCTATATTTTTATTCACCACATGATATGTGTTTTTCTTGGAGCGTCTTGTATGATATGAGTCTTTGCTTTTTAGTTTACCACAATCATCCTTGCTGTACACACCTTTTGGGAGACACACACATGATTCGGAATTTATTAGAATACTCTATGTGCTTCACTTATATCTTTTGAGCTAGGCAGTTTTGCTCTTGTGCTTCACTTATATCTTTTTAGAGCACGGCTGTGGTTTTATTTTGTAGAAATTATTGATCTATCATGCTTCACTTATATTATTTTGGGAGTCTTTTAGAACAGCATGGTATTTGCTTTGGTTATAAAATTGGTCGTAATATGATGGGCATCCAAGTTGGGTATAATAAAAACTATCATAGAAAGTGCACTGAATACTATGAGAAATTTGATACTTGGTAATTGTTTTGAGATATAAAGGTGGTAATGTTAGATTCATGCTAGTTGGGTAATTATGAAATTGAGAAATACTTGTGTTAAAGTTGGCAAGTCTCGTAGCATGCACGTATGGTAAAAGTTGTGTAACAAATTTGTAGCATGGGGTGCTATTTTGATTGCCTTCCTTATGAGTGGAGGTCGGGATTGCGCGATGGTTAACTCCTACCAACCCTTCCCCTAGGAGCATGCATATTAGTACTTTGCTTCGAGGGATAATAAACTTTTGCAATAAGTATATGAATTCTTTATGACTAATGTGAGTCCATGGATTATACGCACTCTTACCCTTCCATCATTGCGAGCCTCTATGGTACCGCACATTGCCCTTTCTCACCTTGAGAGTTGGTGCAAACTTTGCTGGCGGCGTCCAAACCCCGTGATACGATAAGCTCTATCACACATAAACCTCCTTATATCTTCCTCAAAACAGCCACCATACCTACCTATTATGGCATTTCCATAGCCATTCCGAGATATATTGCCATGCAACTTTCCACCGTTTCATTTATTATGACACGTTTCATCATCGTCATATTGCCTTGCATGATCATGTAGTTGACAATGTATTTGTGGCAAAGCCACCATGCATAATTTTCCATACATGTCACTCTTGATTCATTGCCCATGCCGGTACACCACCGGAGGCACTCACATTGAGTCATATTTTGTTCTAGTATCGAGTTGTAATCCATGAGTTGTAAGTAAATAGAAGTGTGATGATCATCATTGTTAGAGCATTGTCCCTTGAAAAGAAAGTCCAAAAAAAGGAGAAAGGCCAAAAAAAAAGAGAAAGGCCAAATATAAAAAAAGAAGGAAGGCCCAAAAGGGGGGGGGGCAATGTTACTATCCTTTTCCACACTTGTGCTTGAAAGTAGCACCATGACGTTTATGATAGAGAGTCTCTTATTTTCTCATTTTCATATACTAGTGGGAATTTTTCATTGTAGAACTTGGCTTGTATATTCCAATGATGGGCTTCCTCAACATGCCCTAGGTCTTCGTGAGCAAGCAAGTTGGATGCACACCCACTTAGTTTCTTTTTTTGAGCTTTCATACATTTATAGCTCTAGTGCATCCGTTGCATGGCAATCCCTACTCCTCATGTTGACATCAATTGGTGGGCATCTCCATAGCCTGTTGATTAGCCTCGTCAATGTGAGACTTTCTCCTTTTTTGTCTTCTTCACACAACCTCCATCATCATATTCTATTCCGCCCATAGTGCTATATCCATGGCTTATGCTCATGTATTGCGTGAGAGTTGAAAAAAGCCGAAGCGTGTTAAAAAGTATGAACCAATTGCTTGGCTGAAACCGGGGTTGTGCATGATGGGAGTATTTTGTGTGATGAAAATGAAACATAGCCTAACTATATGATTTTGTAGGGATAAGCTTTCTTTGGCTATGTTATTTTGATAAGACATGATTACTTGTTAGTATGCTTGAAGTATTACTATTTTTATGTTAATATGAACTTTTATCTTGAATCATTTGGATCTGAACATTCATGCCACAATAAATAAAATTACATTGAGAAATATGCTACGTAGCATTCCACATCAAAAATTCTGTTTTTATCATTTACCTACTCATGGACGAGCAGGAATTAAGCTTGGGGATGCTTGATAAGTCTCCAACTTATCTATAATTTTTTATCGTTCCATGCTATCGCTACAAAAAAATACACTTCCATGATGATGCGTGTTTGTCATAGTAGGTCGCGTTTTTTGTCATGCATATACATCCATGAAAAATTTATGACAGAATGGATAGTCATACCTGTGCTGTCGTTGAAATGTTCCATGACATTACCAAAATTATCATCACGGAAGTGTCCACTTCCATGACGATAAATCGCGCGTCACAGAAGTGCTTTCGTCAAGGGTGACCGACACGTGGCATCCACCTTAACGGAATGCCGTTAAGCTATCGGGTCGGGTTTTGGATCCGATAACCCGTTAACAGCCCCGACCAATGGGAAATTTCCATGTGTAAAATTCTGATTGGCCGAAGGGAACACCTGTGAGCTCATTAGTGGGACAGATGTCGCCCGTCCATTGGAGGAGACATGCCTATGGTACGTTGACACATGGCTGGGCCCAACAGAGGCCCATATAGGTTAAAAAGGCCGGCCCAGTCAAAGGCCCGTAGAATGTAATCAGGTACTAGTGGGCTAGCCCAATAACGGCCTGCTTAATAAAGGCCCATTTACAGCCCAAAACCAGATCTGGCCCGTTAATTATTCGCCGAATATTTGGGCCCATTTACGGCCCGAAGCCAGATCTGGCCCGTTAATTGTTCGCCCAATATTTGGGCCCATTTGCGGCCCGAAGCCAGATTTGGCCTGTTAATTGTTCGCCAAATATTCGGGCCCGACTACAGTCCAGTGACTTTCGGCCTGTTAGAGGCCTGATGTAGACATGGGCCCATTTCAGCCCGGTGTGGCTTTCGGCCTGGGAATGGCCCGTGCTGCCCATGGGCCATATATGGTCTGACGGGACATCGGGCCCACTAACGGCCCGTGCTAAAGGTGGCAACAGTTAAGCCCAACGTGACTTTGGGCCTGTAAAAGGCCTGTCACGTAATTCGGCCCGTTGATGCGTGTACTAAGCTTTCGGCCTCTTAAAGGCCCATGATATCAGTGGGCCAACTAAGGCCCGAGATATGTTTCGGCCTAGTAATGGCCCGTGAGCTAACTGGGCCCATAACGACCCGGTCTACATTTCGGCCTCTCGAAGGCCCGTCGACGACTAGTGAAAATTGAGGCCCAAGATGCATTTTGGCCTGCTAAAGGCCCATGGTTTCATCTCGGCCGTAATAGGCCAGTACAATATCCATCCTGTTAATGGCCCAACGCTACCTGGGCGGAACTAAGCGTTGGGTCGACAAAAGGCCCAACTAAAATATAGGCTGGTGTAAGTTTGGGCCTAGTGCAATGTGTGAAGGCCCCAATCATTCGGGCCCAAGAAAGACACAGGCCGACCCAATTGTGGCCCGCTAAAAACCTGGCCCGTTATCGAATGTTTCGGCCCGGTTGACTACATCTGATTTTTTTCAGATAGCGAATGATGGCAGTAACTATTACGAATTAAGAACAAACCTACTCTAAACAATAAAGAAATTGCGGCATAGTAACTAAGAATAAACCTACACTATACAATAAAGGATTTAAGGTATATTACATCAACTGGGCATCGAAGTTCCCCGCCAGTGATCATAAAGCACAACGAAGAAGCAGATTACAAAAACTGGGCACCATTGCAGCGTAACAAAATAATACTGAACCGAGACCACTTCCAAGACAGTTCAAGAAAGGTTAGCCTTGCGGGGGAACCGCTGCACAAGCTGCTGAGTAAGGCTGTGAGACCGGCCTAGCATGTCGGTCATAGCTTCTAGGTGTAACTGTTTAGCGATGAGGTTCTAATTGGTGTTCTCCGCAATCTTTCTTAGAGATAGGACTTCAAGTCGAAGTTGAGTTGCAGAATGCCTATCTGCTAGAACTTGGGACTGAAGAAGTCGAATTGATTCAGACAACGAATTCTGTGAGCTTGTCTGACTGTTATTCTCAAGTAACTTGAACACTGCATCAAGACAGGACATTGGGGTTGTCTCGCTATCTTCAAGATGTTTTGCCTTCTTTTCTGCAATATATGTTGGGTTTGTCTCACAGCCTTCAGCAGACTTGTGCATGCCATCAGGCATATCACCCTGAAACAAAGTAGAGAGATGACAGGTTTTGCACATGTATAAACAAAGATGATAACTGTTGTGTCAATTCTATCCAATTTCAAATTAGAAAATAAAGAGTAAGTTCAAAATATCAATAGCATAATTTAGCATTGTTCATAATGCGGGGAGCTTCACCACACTACTGGATTACCATGTCAACATAACAAGCATAGATGAAGGGCAAAGAAAATCATTGTATCTATTTTGGATAATGTGCATGGCATGTTGTTCATATCATCAGCCACATCAGTAAGATAAAACAAGAGATGACAAGGTGCAAATGTGGGCTGCTTCACCACACACTGGATTATAGATCCACAAAACCAAGCATACATATAGGGAGTATTAAGTAATGTGCATGGAATGAATAAGAAATTTGGTTTTACAAGTAAAACTTAGAACTTACGGTTCTTACGAACATGCATTTTGGTAGAAACAACAAACTAAACAGCAGTAACGATAGGGAGTATGAGCAAATTAAACAGCAGTTGAGGATAAAGGCTTTAGAAGGACTGACTTACATTAACAGTTAACACCGGCTTTATAATGCCCTTCTCCATATCAAGGGAAGGATAACTCAAGAATTTCGGCACATAATCTTCTTCATAAGCATTGCCTGTACTCTACATTTTGTAGAGAGTAATTATAGATATGATAATACTGGAAGGGGTAGAGGATAATGAAGATAAGATGCAGATTGATGCTACATAATCAACTACCAATCCCTGGAAGTACAAGTGTTACAGGACAAAATGTACTGGCAAGAGCAATGGGCTACACTTCTGCACTGGCATTGTCTGTGTATTCTACTTGTTGGTAAGATTAAATATAGATCTGATCTTTTTAGTAAATGGTGGGCGAGGGAGATAAGATGCAGAATGCTACAAAATGAACCAATCCCTCTTCCCATAATACAAGAGTGTTTTGAACACTGGTGTACTGTACAAAACGTTCTTATATTATGGGACGGAGGTAGTAGCTGTTAATGTAAGTACAGTGATAGACCACGTTTAGTCCTTACAAGAGGACTGCAGAGCTAAACCTCTTCTAAAGCATTGGGTTGATTCTAAATTTGTGTAAGAGTCCATACGGATCTTATAATGTCCACCAAATGGGCGATTACGAGGCTAACATGTGCAGTGATGCTACATAATCAAACAGCTATGAAAGTAAGTATGGTCACACAGGACAAGAGGTACTCATGAGAGCAATGCAATGTGCAGTATAGTTGCGAGATTCTATGGTCCCTTGAGAACGAATGTTCTTCTGCTAACAATTTTTGTACAAGTGAGACATTAAGGCAAATGGAGAAATGTAGTTCAAATTGTGATGTGATATCATAGACAGTACCTTACGCTGCAGTCGAGACCAATGTGTAACAAGATTATTCTAGTCACCGTCGGATAAATGGAGCACCGGAGACTTTACAGAAATTTCGTTCAGAGGCTTGCCATTGAAGTGCGCTTGCCTCAGGTAGGAACGATACTTCATCAATGAGCGCTTGAAAAGTGCAACCAACTCTTGCTCGTCATCACAATCCAGTTTGCTCGTCGCCTATTTAAAAGAACGAAATCTTGTGTTTTCTGTCAGCAGAAACATATGCAGTAATGACCATGAATAACATTAGTACATTACTTACGCGTAAGTTGTGGAGGAAGACTGGAAATTGTTCTGTGTCTGCGGTATAATCTTTCCATGAAGGAAAGTTGCGCACAAAGTTCCTGACAACAACATAAGATTCGTCTTCTAAACTGGGAAGAAATGGAACAGGGGTCCTATTTGCTGCAATTGGGGCTCTCTCTGGTTCGAAAACGGATTTGGCAACTGGATTTGGTGTACTCTTTGCTGGAATGGGGGTTTTGCGTCGTACAGCTGGTGCTATTAACTGGCATAATCATACTGTTTGCTGCAGTTGGGTTCTGTTGAGTTGGGGCATCAGAAATGACCAGTGTAGTAGGGCTAGAGTTTGCTAGAGTTGGGGTATTTTGTGGGTCAGGTGATATTGCAACTACACCTAATGGGCTATTTGATTTATCAGGTGCCACTACCTTTTCCAAATACTTTGCTTGTGCTCCTCCACGATCGGCAATCTCCCTCTTCCTTTTGAACGTATGATACACAAGAACAACATTTGAATGGCTAAATATGGTATGATGACAGATGGAATATGTACTGAAAATGGATAGGCAGGGCGTATTCACATACACGATGTGTAAACTAAGCTAATGGCAGTTCAACAAAGTAGAAGCAATGCAAAGCATCAGTTGCAAGATATGTGCGAGCAATGTAACCTTGGAAAGTTAGAGCAAGTACCTTGATGGATGAATAAGATAGGGCATCTTCCTGTGACTCTTCCACTAGGGAGCTACATTGACTTAGGTCTCCCTCTAGCTCAGAATCACTGTTAGGATCATATTCTGAGCATGAATATGTAGGTGGAGAGCGTTTGCATTGCATTGCATCCAGACTTGATTTCAGTCCCTTAATGCCAAGTTTGACAGCCATGGCATTGTTCTGCTTTATTATTTTCATGCGCGCAAGCACATAATCATTATGATGCTATTCAGAATCCGAGATTCATGAAAACGTAAAAAGTAGTCAGATTATCTATGGAATGCATTACGGATTCAACTCGGAGAGTGTCTCCCTATAAACCCCTGCATATGCAAAGTTCACCTCCCCAACCGTGCTGACCAGACCACACACAGAAATACAAACCCCTTATGTCTCTATAACAGGCAGGCACACATTTCAAAACTAAAGTAGGAACATTAGAATCATATGAAATTCGTATTTGAACAAATAAACTAAGCAATTATGAGTGGCGTAATGTTTAGCTTGAAGGGTGGAGTGTTGGTAGTGCGACACAAAGCAAGTAGGCAGATTGTATTCCATGTAAAAGATCGAAACCCATGTAAAAGCTGGAAATGACACTTTCTTTCTATACAATGCAGTGTTCGGTACCCACACATGATGGAAGAGATCACATAGAGAAATACTATTCACTCAAGTCTACGGTTCCAGTATTTAGAAACAGGGTGGTACACCCTAAAAGAATATTGACAACAAATATGACAAGGCAAGCATAGATGTAGTGAATCAATCATTTACTTGTGAGCTTATTAGGACAAGTATGCAGAATTGTAACTGCAGTAAGAGACCATCCAAAATCTGAATGAAGAAGTTTGTCTAGCACTTATTGTTTGCAACTAATCGACGTGAATAATTGGATATTATATCGAATGAGTAAGAAAGACAAGTAAAATTGTCAACAAACCTGGCTTGCAGAAGTAATCTGGGTCAATGTCACTACGACCAACAATCCAAAATGACTAGTTTCTGTTCCGAGGGCCAGAATTTTGAAAACCCTGTGAACTTTAGAGGTACTAAAGATTACCCAAATACATCTGAACCATTAAGTGTAGGTAGCACTGAGCACACAACAAACCCTAATGACAGTCCTGCCTAATGAGTAATGAATCAATTAGAAAATGGGTGATGAGGAGTGGCTGCTGAGTGGTGAGGACGTATCTCAGGATAAATCGGGTTGGCTTGGTGGGTGCTGCACGCCTGAGCCCTGAACGGACTGGGAAGGTAGGCACGGCGGCGTGCCCGGGTAGCGGTGATGCTGTTGGGCGAGCGGCTCATGGCCTCCTTTTAGTCCGACGTCTCCTCCTAGAGTCATGCCGTCCAGGGACGACAAGTCGCCGGCGAGGCAGGCGGCTGGGGGCGAGTAGAGATCGGAAGCGCGCAGCAGAACAGAGGGGAATTGGGGCCTGGGCCGACCCAAAATCCCAGGGTGGCCCGGCCCACCGTGGGCACCCTGTAGAGATACACACTCGAGTGGCGAACATGCATTTTCGAAACTAATTTAGGAACATTTAGTTGACCAATTAAACAACTCTATTTTAATAATATCAGATTCGTATTTGAACATCTAAGCTTGTTTAGCTTGATGCATGGAGTAGTGTTATTATGACACGAAGCACGTATTCTGATCGTATAGTGATCATAAAAGGGGGAAACTCTAAGCATATTTTTTTTAGCAAAAGAGGGGTTTCCCTCCGATTTCTATTAAATAAACCACCACGGAACCAACATGATCAATTAAACCCTAAGCATGATCAATTAAACCGTATTATGGCTGTGCCATGGCAGACTTGAAGCTGCAAACCAGAGAAATGATATTTAGCATGCATTGTTTGCTTCGAACTAAGAACCAAGTTAAGGTCTATTTTCTGGTTGAGATCAAAAAGTTGAGGAGATATGAAGTACCACCTCTCTTGCGGCGCCGTGTAGGCATCGGGGGTGCGATGGCTGTTGGTGGCGTTCAAGGAGATCTGCGACGGTAGACGGGTGCATCGGGGGATAAGCCCCATTGCGGTGGAAGAAAAGGTTGTGTGAGCGGCCCCAGCAAAGAGGACGATGGCGCCGATGAAGCGAGAGGACGCGATGCAAGGCTATTGGTCCGTTGCCATGGATGAGAAACGTCCATCTCTAGCAGTGGACGACACGGTCTTGGTAGGCGCTCCGGCATGGTGGAGGATGGTGGCGATGGATGTGGTGGAGGACGGCGGTGATGGATGGGGTGGCGGACGGAGGCTGGTGTGGGGATGGGGTGTTCAAGCGCGGACGGTGTATGAATGGGAAAATGGAGGGAGAGGTACGGGGAACCATGTTTTTGGGACGCGCCTATCTGAAATATAGGAAAGTTACGAACTTAGCCCCCGTTTAAAATTTGGACGTCTCGTCAGTTGGGGATAGGCCGGTAATCTCGCATCTCGCCAATATTTGCCCAGAGCGATTTCGGGTGATCAGAGGGTGGTTGGCGCCCATGGTTGGTGCCCATGGTGTATGAACGGGGCTGACAGGTAGGACGGTTGTGTCACGTCTGAGTGAAGTTACAAACTTGCCCCTATTGAAAATATTTGCCTACATCGATTTCGGCAGAGTCGAGTTTGTTTTGCCATCCACCGTGTATGAATGGGGAATGGAGGGAGAAATAGAGGTCTTTCGGACGAGCTTGAATCAACTGTGTTTTGCCGCCCATGTTTGACGCCCACCATGTCGGAATGGGCTCAGAGGCGGTCGTGTCACGTCTAATTGAAGTTACTAACCAACCCCTATTTAGAGCAGTGGAAATCGGGCCGATGGATTGTCCGTGTAATGGGTAGACAGTAATTTCCATCTCCCAAACACTTGGCCTCGGGCAGCCGACGTGGGAGTGGACATTTTGCAGCTTCTTTCGAATTTTGGGACAATAAGCATCCACGTTTACCCTCGCAACTAAATTCGAATCCATTTTGTTTTCCTATATGAATCTTTATAAGTCGTTCTATGTGTTTTTATATATCTTCAGAAGGACGACAAAGATGTATTCCACTGTCATGTATGAATATGGTTTACAAATGCCGATACTCAAATTCAGAAACTAGTATCCATTTTAAGGTGAATTCGAATATTTGGAAAACTTCATGTCCAACTCAAATGTCACACGCACCATAATGTATACTCCCATTTAGATATGTACACAAGCGATGTATCAAGATTCAAATACCGAGTCAATCAACCAAGAATGTACAGAACTAACAGACGTATAAACACTTATAGAGTATATGGATCAATAATATCAACTAACATACATAAGCCAGGCCGCTGTACTTTTTTTTGGCTACAACAACTTCTTTTTTTAGCCAGCATCTCGGCCCTTTCCGATGCGTGCCACTTATGGTCCATCTATACTACTACTATTGCTGAATGCACATTCAGCCCGATTGGCATATTTGTAGGTCTGGCACAGCAATCCAAATGAAATGTCTCCGAGTCTTATCAATTAATACAGACTTGTGCTCAAATAAAATTACAAACCAAAAAACAACAAAAAAATTATTACATGATCTCTAAAACAAATGGTTTGATTGATTACATGAACAGACAACACAAAGGTTATTCAACTATGGAAAGAACATTTCACCTATGATCTACCAAGTAGGAATTTAATTTCCTTTTTTCCTTCAGGACCTTAACAATCTGGTCAGTCTCAGCTTGCTTTTTTTTGAAATCCACCAAATATTTAATGGTTGTCTTGAGTACTGCTTGTGATTGTGCTGTTTGCTTCCTCAACATGTCAACTTCATCTCTAAGTGCAGAAGCAGAATCTCTTTCTACCACTAGTTTAGCCTCTAGAGCATCAGCAGCTGGCAATTCATAATGCACGATTGGGCCGGTTCCACTGTTGTGGGATGATGCAACATCCATGGGGACCTCGCTCTTTGATCTTGGGCTAACCTATTTTGCCATTAAAGTTCCGATTGGATTTAGAAAAGTTGAAGTTAGCAAAACATCTCAACTGGGAGTTATAACAGCAAACCAGTTAAACAAACAAGGAATTAAAGAGTTTCAATTGGATGCTGAAAAGTACTCCCTCTGTCCCATAATGTAAGTCGTTTTTTTAACACTATGCTAGTGTCAAAAAACGTCCTATATTATGGAACGGAGGGAGTAGTTATTAACATCATTGTAACCCGCTGTTGCAGCAGCAAAATAGTTAAACAAACAAGTAGATATTTAAGTTAAGGCAAACAGGTAATTCTTAACAGTAAGTATCAAACACATAGATAGGCGCAGTCTACAATATGATTAACAGGTTGTGCCATTATGTAATCAGTAGCAAAGTAAATTAAGCCAAGCAACATAACTGAACAATTTTTGCAATAAGTGGCTAACTAAAATTCTGAGAAGCAGGTAACTGAACTGACGCTAGTTCTTTGTACAGGCACACTGCAACTTCTTTTTTGCTTACAAGGTTGTACAAAGGAGTCCATGGCATCAATTGCTTGGATACGCAGTCCCAATACTTCTTTCTTCCCACACTGCATGGGTAAGTCGAATGGTTAATCTGGTAAGGTGGTGCGTCCCTGACATGTTATATGAGGACGTGTATTCAGACTAGTTGTATCCAAACACATCACACTGGCTTTTACTGTATATTTCGTGCGATTACTTTTGGCATATCGAGATCTATGCAGTCTACAATAGGATGAAAAGACTGGCATCCTTCACATTATTGGCGAACTCAGTTAATAGAAACAAGCAATTCAACCATTTTGTGGGTAAATCAAAAGCGCCACTAGAATATTTTTCATTATCCAATCATACACGTAAAAAGGGGCGACGCCACCATAGGGGCTGGTATGAGCGGCCGCCTCAGGTGGCTGGAAAGTGTGCACCTAGTTTGAGTCGTCCAGGTTGGCCCATGCTAGTTTTTTTCGTCCCAACACACGAGCAGGCAATGTAAAAAATAAAGAAAAATGTTTCAATTTGAATCGGCCAATAACATAAGTGCAAGGCAGGCCCTATAGCAGGCTCGCGGCCTAAACGAGCGCCTCCCATATCGATTGACAGCAGGAAAAATCCCAATTCATTCGCTCCAGCCTCCAGTCTGGCTCGCTCTAACCTAGCCGCCGCTGGACAGACCAACACAGCACTTCCTCGCGCCCTCGTTGGAGGGAAGTCGCCGGGCTTCAAGCGAACGGAAGGACAAGAAGATGAAGATCCATTCCCGGTGTATCCTGCGTGGGAGGCAGCAGCGGCAGCACGTGCATGGCATCGAGCTTGCGCAAACGGATAGTCGCAGCTTGCAAGAGTAGCATGCGCAATGAGAAGGTACATCACATCCCTGATTATATCTAATTCAACTCTTCAATTTCTGGCCAATAGTTAAACCTGACGGTGTTGTAAAACTGCTTGTATGTAGGGAATCTATGAGAAAATGAAACCAATTTCTACTTATTTTATAACTCCCCCAATCAACACAGAACTGACTGAATCTGATGTATCTAATCAAGTTTCCGGTGCAAACATACAAGCTCATGTTGTTCTTGAGCCTGAAGTGTCTAATGAACGGACTGCTAATGAAGGATTTGATGCAAACATTTTACATGCTCCTGGTGATGAACATATAGTGTCTAATGAGGGATCTAATGCAAGCATTTTGCAAGCTCATTGAAGGATTTAGTGTCTAATGATGATCTACTATGTTGAGAGAGACAGAGATTTGCAGGCATTGATGACAAGCAAATTATAGTGCATTTTCATAGCTTGAGGAAACGTCGAGGCCATCTACCAGAAAGTCCCCGTATCATGACAACATAGCATAAATACTTTTCTAATCTGTTGTTTGAAACTATTGGCATACTTGTGCAGGATATATATATTGATATGCAGTTTGCGCATTGCTTATACGTGCAATTACACTTTGATATTTTCTGCCAGAGAACGAATAATTCAGGAAGGTACACACCATGTTTGTAGTCCTTGTACACCATGTTGCATTTTGTGTTTTTTGGTGCTTGCATCATTTAGTGTTTATAATCTGAACTACTTTGGATCATTAGCTGGTTTTCAAAGTGCATGTAGCTTCACATTTCTCAAGTTATGTTGATTTCCGGAGTGCAAGTGCCTTCGTATTTTTTAAGTTAAATGTTCGCCCCTGGTAACTTGAATTCCTGGATCAGCCACTGCACACAAATCATACACGAATGCTAGTACGAATTAAATGAAATGCAGGGACTTACGCTAGCTCATTGTACAGGCTCGCTACAGCTCTGCTTGCGCTTGGGATGTTCCATGTACAAGTCCATGTTACCACTTGCTTGGATGTGCTGGCCTTGTGGTCCTTGCATCCCCCTCTGCATTTTTGACACGGCGAATGGTTGATCAAATAAGAGGAATCGACCTTGATGTTGTACCAGAGGACAGATACTTACAAGGTTATACGGGTGTGCAGGATGTGTACCAGATCCCGTAGCCCCGTCATGCTTTGCTAAAAAATGGATTTGCTTGTTTAAGATGATATCTCTAGAAGAAATAAGAGTTAAAGTCAGAGTTGCATAGGCGTGTAAGCTAAGAGAGCAGTGAAAGGATATCCATACATCGTCGGAACAGTGCACAAGGGAGTGATGTGTTGATACATAGTTCAGGCCGGCGTTTGGGCATGCTCGCCTAGCTGGAGTGCGGGTCACTTCAGAGCCGTTGAGGTTGATGCGCTGGCGTTGGCTGGCCGCGCACGGATGCAGATCTTGAGTGGCAGCGGAACGCTACGATGCGGTGGACGAGACCGTTGGTGAAGCCCAAACGACCTCGGGGGGCGAAGGTGCGATGATGTGCTCGGTGAAGTAGCCCCGGTGAGCTGGGAGATGGCGTCGGTGAAACGCACCTGATGCGGTGGAACTCGGTGTCTGTGAGGCACGTCGGTTGCGGTGGCCGACTTTGTCGCCGGACCACCCGGTGCGGCGGACGAGGGCGTAGATGAGGTAGCTCCGGTGCGGTGGTGAAGCGCGACCGTCGTCTTCGTCATTGTCGTCCGGCACAGAGGTGGGGAACAGTGGGGAAAGAGATGAGACGAGGGGCGATTCGAGGGATGGCGGCGAATTAGGGATTTGAGCAATCTGGGCGCGGAAGGGGACGGTGGAGAAGAGAGATTTTGCAGGGCTGGAATTGGGCCGCCAGATATTTCAATCCGAAACATGGAAGCGCAAACTTATATTGTCGTCATCCTTTTTTTGGGGGAGGGGGGGGGGGGGGCTGGGTGGCTGGGTGCTACGCGTCCGTCCGACACACGCGACCACCCCGACAGGGCTACGCTTCGGTGCCTTAAGGCACCTGCCTTTGTGTCCATGACATGTGGTCCCAATAGGTGGCTGGCCCACATGTCAGTCACCCAAGGGCTGTTGCCTTTAAGGCACCGAAGCAGCGTCCACCCCGACACGACCCTGGTCTGCCTGGTGCGCCTACATTTGAGAATGCAAATGAATCTTCTTTCATTTGCAAACGAATCTGTATGTATTACCATGCCCGTGTTTTCCTTGCAATAATTAGTCATTCGAAATGAGATACTCCATCCGTTCACTTTTGTAAGTCGTTTCAGACAACTTAAAATGAACTGTTTTGCACATTGTCTGAAATGTCTTCAAGGTCTTATAAAAGTGAACATAGGGAGTACTATAAATTAATTAATGAGGAGTCATTTGAAAAAAATCGAAACGGTACCCACGCTAACGTGGATTAGATTGTGTCACATAATTAGTTATTTAAATTAGAGTGTGTGTCACGTAGTTAGTTATTTGAATTAGAGTGTGTGTCACGTAGCGATCTCCAATTCTAACGTGGATTTCGCATTTCACTGTATCCACGCTACTTGTTTAGTACAAATTCATATGTATATGATGAACACCATGGTAGTGAGAAAACTTTTGGATGGATTCAAACATATGACCTACAAAATAGCACAACAAATTGATCCAATGTCAACTTTTCGAAACTTAGTATGGCACGAATTGGAAATAATTACCCGTATGCCTGGTCCTCGGTTCAAATCTTAGAATGTACACCGAATTGAAACATCGATATTAAGTCTCGTACTATGTACATTCAAATGTTGATTTTAGTCCCCCCCCCCCCCCCCCGCGCACAAATGCTACATACTTCCTATATCGGTCAATCTTCCTCTCCTAACCACCTTAGCAAGCTATCGGTTTCCAAGACACGTTCATTCTTTCTCTCCATGTTTCGATCTCTAAGTCTCTCAACTACACAACCCCTTTTTCCACTCTTGTTACCAAATGTATTTACCTCACACACCCGCCATTGCACCCCATGCCGAGCTCTCTCTCTCTCTCTCCCCCCTCTCCCTCTCACCCTCTCGCGCTAAATACATGCATTACCTATCTAGCCCCCCCCCACCCCGACCTCTCGTGTGCATGAACGCACGTTGTATATCTAGGTCACTCCCTCGAGACTGTCTGACTCTTTCTTCCGCACGGCGGGCCACACTCGCTCAATCTCGCTCTCTTTATCCGAGTCTCGTTTAACCTCGTTTTCTTTCACACACAAATGATATATCTCCCTGTTCGGGCCTCCATCGACACACTCTATACTCTCTCACGCAGATTGTCTATCTAGGTCAGTCCATCCAAGCCGCCGCCACTCTTTCGACCTCATGGTGGGCCACGCTCACTCAATGTGTGTGTGTGTGTGTGTGTGTGTGTGTGTGTGTGTGTGTCTCGATTTACCTCGCTCTTTCTCGGACAAAAACGATATATCACCATGTTTGAGCCCAATTCGACCTATTAACATTGTATACTCTCTCACGCACATCGTCTATCTAGGTCACTCTCTCCAACCCATCTCACTCTTTCGATCGCACGACGACCCTATGTGATCGGCTGACCTTGCTTCCTCCCATGCACAAAATATATCTACACGTCTGTGACTGGATCATCTCTCAAGCTCGATCTTACAGCCCTCACCCTTACCAAAAGCTCAATCGGACAATATCTCTCCGGAGCATATATATATTTGTTCAATGAATGTCGGACCACACTCACTTTGTCTCTCGATCTATATGTCTCTCGATTGACCTCGCTTTCTCATACCGTATCTTCCACGCGTTGAAGCTACTACCTCTCCATCCCTCGCAAAGCCAGAGCTATTTACATTGCGAGGGGCACTCCAACCTTGGATTAATTTGTGTAGGCATTTATTCCGGTCGGTTTAGATTATATTTTTGTACCATTCGGCCCACAACTACTCTAAACGCCGTTGCAACCCATGCAACTCCCCTAGTTGATTTCCCTCTGGCTCGGTCATCGCTCTCTCGCACGTCCTTTCTCACCTTCAACGTTGCACCATGGTATTATTGAAAAAACTATGTTGTTCTCTTTAATTATTATAAATAAGCTACAAAACTACACACCTATAGTCCACTTGGAATGGAACAAATTTCGACCCACAAATTAAAGTGCTACAAACTACACACAAAGGGGCCCACATGTCATGAAACAAATTTGGACCCATATACAAATTAAAAAATAAAGGACGAGGATTGAACATGTGACCGGGCCTTCAAGCCGCACGTCAATAGGCAACATACGTAGAATAGCAATGTTTGTTGTACCCCCTTTGTTCACATAATGTTTTTATATTACCACAGCCTAATTAATGGATAATATGTAATATTATTTTTAGTACTATTCTCCTTCACTTACTGGTGGGTTGCATGTGTGCAATCTCTCTCTCCACCCCTTCTGCGCTTAGACGCACGGGCAAACAGGAAGAACTCACGGGCGATGTTGCCGTTGACCATATCTGGACTCGTTCACAACTCACAAGTCACGACACCAGTTTCACGTACTAGCAGCACTAGTCAGTGTGTACGTGCAATGCACGTTAATTTCGAAGTATATTAAGTGCATGCGAATATTAACTACTAGGATATTATTTGCGTGTTGTCATGTGATTAGCACTATTTTTGGCATGAAATTAACTGCACGCTAAACGTGTTGAGCGCTCGACATTGAAGCAGTCTAGGTCGTTGGATGACAAGGAATACATGTGGCTTGATGATGTTTTATATTTAATTTGATACGGCTCTAGCAGAACATTCAATCGATCAAACCATACATTTCGTTCAGTCTAACTCTGACTTTAAATTATACGATGATCGATATAAAATAAACAGAAATGATAAATGTTTGGATTTTAAGCATGGCAATCCGAACATTTTTCATGGCAAATTTAGATTACGCGGCGGCGGCGGGGGCGTCTCGCGGTGGGAAGCGGCTCCTCTGCCGTGCTGTGTGTTGTCGGGCCACTGACCGACAGCGACGGCTGCGTCTTGCACCATTGTTGGCGTACTCCTAGACGTTGGCTAGCTTCAAGGAAGGCCAAAATGTTCTGGACTTTGTAGTGAGTCAACTGGCGGGAGGAGGCGACTGGCGTTGGTGCAAGGAAGCGGTCGACGATGGCCATCCATGCTGCTGAGGGGGGGGGGGCACTGGCACCCGCGTGGGGACAGGCGCTGTCAACGGCACGGCGGGGACGTTCGTGTGCATGGGCACTAGCAAGGGCGCGCATGTCAGTGCATGCGCAGGCGCATGCGCTGGCAGGTGCACGGGCGCGTGAAAGTCGGCGGGGACCTCGTGGAACCCTGTGGCATCAAGCTCAGCGACAATGCCATGGGGATGGGCGCTGGCGCAGTCGGGGCGACGGGAGCTGGAACGGGAGCGGGGACAGGCGCGGCGTCTTCCCGCAAGGCTAGTTCAAGCTCGTCCCAAAGCGCCTTATGTTCTTGAGACTCCGGCTTGGTGTCTTCCTCATGAAACTGGAACACTAAGGGCAGACCATCGTGATGCGGCATGGCGTACATTTAGGTCAGGCTAGTTGGTGGTAGACGACAGGAGAATCGGAGAGGAAGAGAGAGGATTGTTGCGATACCGGGTAGTGCGGGGTTGATTTTAAATTGCGGCGCCAGCGACATTAAAAGTGGGAGCAGTTGGGACGACGGTGGGCGGCGGAGCCTGGTCAAAAGGCTCGCCTCCCGGTGAGTCTGCACAGCGGTCTGCTCGCACGCCTCCCTCACAGCCAGCACAGCGGTCTGCTCGCACGCCTCCTGTCGACTCACATGCTTGCTGGGACGGCACCTGCCGATGAGAAGCGGGGACTCGTGGCGGCACGTAAACGCCCATGGCTTCAATAGTGAAAGCGTTCGCCTTAACGTGACAGGTCTTTTCCCTAAAAAAACGTGACAGGTCTTTGTTCCAAAATACCTTGGCTCTTCATTTGTGCAACTTGTCATAAGCAGCTTGTCTCGAATTGAAGAAAAAACTTACGAAGTAATATTTGTGCCATATCACGTGACCGAAATTTAAGATCCAGGATTCGAAACAATATCATAACCTGCATCATGCAATAAATTTTCAAGCTGTACATCTGTCCTGTTGTATTTCTTAAAAAAGGATTTGGTCAAACATTTTGCTTAGTTAAACCTCCTTTCCAGTTTATAGGGCTCAATTCAAAAATCTCACCAACCAAGGTAGATGGTGAGTGGTGGAACAATTGTTGTAGTTCGCAAAACCACTCAATTAATGCACTTGTTTTCCTCAAAAATTGTGTTTACGAATGCATTAATTGCAATGCATGCATGCATAAAGTACATGCACTGGTCAATTTTCTCTTATTACTTGCATGTAATGATTTATTGCACCTTGAAATCTGAACATGTGATGGGGAACAATCAAACCGAGACTTATAAAATGGGAAAACTAAAATTTTGAGATAAGCCCTATAAACCGGAAAGGAGGGAGTAAAAGGATAATCCCTCCGTACCAATGCATTGCCTGATATATTAACTCAAGTACTAGGCACGAACAAAAAAAGTACTAGGCACGAACAAACGGGCTCAATTCTGTGCTCATCCTGGTGTAGTAGTTGTAGTACTAGGCAATGCAGTTGATGGGTGACATTGACGAGCGGCGACCGAGGGAATTGAACCGTGCTCGGCACGGTAGGTAACATTGTCTAGTTACTAAAGCATCCCTCCGTTGTTCATCGGTAGTCATTATGGACCGGGGACATGAGGGGAATTTCCTATGGCTGGAATTCTGGCCGCCAGATATTTCAACTTGAAACGCTGAGGCTCGACTGGTTGGGGTTGCCTAATGTGCGTACACGCACGCCACCGAAGGACACGAGCCCTTTTTTTAGGATCAACACGAGCCAAGGTCTGGCTGGTACGCCATTGGGTCCTACCATTTGAGAATATGAAAGGAACCTTTTAAATTACCGAATGAATCTATGTATATTACAATACCCGTATTTTCCTTGCAAATATTAATCTCAACGTGGTAATTGATTTATGACGAGTCGTTCAATTAGAGTGAATTTGTGATATAGTGATCTCAATGTGGATTTCGCATTTCATGGTATCCCTAGTAAGTTTTCCAATGCAAATTCAAATTTAAAAGATGAACTATATGGAGGTGAGAAAACTTTGTATGTATCAAGCATATGACCACACACACGCACACAGACACACACGCACAAACACAACACCAATCCAATAAGTATAGTGCATCTATTTTTCCAACCCATACATGTATGACACGAGTTCAAAAATACTCCTTCTATTCCTAAATATTAGTCTTTTAAAGAGTTCAACAAGTGACTACATACGGAACACAATGAGTGAATCTAGACTCTAAAATATGTCTATATACATCTGTATGTGCCAGTCCATTTGAAGCCTCTGAAAAGACTAACATTTAGGAACGAAGGGAGTAAAATGTAAGACATCCATGGTCCTCAGTTCAATATTTAAAATGATCATGAAACTGAAACATGAATATTAAGTCTAGTACTACAGTACATGCAAATGTTGTGTTTAGGCGGAGCTATGATTGTCGAGGGTCAACCCCTCGACCTTAGATAAAACTGTGGAGCTCTGTTTAGGGTTGTTTAGATTATATTTGTTCCCACCCTCCCAACCACCGATTGGTTGTGCACCCCCCACCCCTCCTCCCCGGGAGAATATCATGTGCCCCCATACCTTACATGCAATATGCCGATACGAGTTGCTTGGAGCTTGTAGATCTGAGATATAGCAGCTCACATGATGTGTCTTAATTTTTTTGCAGGAAACATTGATGAGTTTGAGAATTGCACACAATTTGTACGAAAACTACTTAGATGCCCTTTGATCCCATATCCAACGACCTCGAAGCTCGTATCACTGTAGCATCTATGATGAAGGAGGACATCATATTCTCCTGTATGTAAGAATATCATGTGCCACCACACCTTAGATGCTTTGGTGATACAAGCTCTTCGGAGGCGTTGGATTTGTGACCCAACACCTCCTCGGTGGTTCAAATGGTTTTTTTGCAGAATAGTCCCAAAAGAGTTGGGCCACTGCTTACAAGCACAAAGACTGCTCAGATGCCATTGGATCTCAGATCAAACGACCTCCAAGGTCGTATCACCGTAGCATCCAAGCTGCGATAGCACCTTATGTTTTCTCGCACGGGAGAGTATGAGGTGCTCCCGCACCGTAGATTCTATGGTGATACGAGTTCACTAAGATATAATGGCCCACAGTAGGAGGTTTGAATGTTTTTGTAATATACAGCTGATAGAGTTTGGGAAATGCGCAGAAAGTACAAGTACTATGCATGTGCCATCTGATCACTGATCATACGACCAAGATGCTTATATCACCGTAGCAGGTAATTAAGCTACGGGGAGCACCTAATATTAGCACCGGGGAGCCGTTGGATCGAAGATGCAGCGGCACACACGAGGCCTGAATGTTTTATTTGCAAAAAAACTTTGGAATGTTTGGAAATTGCGCATAATCACAAAGACTACTCCCAAGCCATTGGATCTCACTTCCAACGGTGTAAAAACTCGTATCACCATAGTATCTAAGCTGCGGGGTGGATGTGATATTCTATGCTGCTGTCATTTTTGTTCGTAAACTTGCAAAATACGTGTAACTCGTGCCGTTACTTGTCTAACCACGCAAAGTGTTTGTTCAAAAACACCATCCTACACTGAAATATCGGAACAACACACGGGGGTCCCACTTGTCATTAATCAAATTTGGACCTAAAACTAACAAATCTGAAAGACAAGATTCGAACTGGCAACATGGACTACAAAGCGTAAGTCGATAGCTTGAAAAAACGAACGGTTGTTGGCTTTGTCCCATAACTTGAGTTTATACAGTACTTGCGTTGAGTAGAGTAGAGGGAGTGCCTCGTCAACACGTGCATGACCGTTGTCTCACTTACGGGTGGTCCCAGGTCTGCGATCTCAATCTCTCTTCTCTCCATCATATAACCTTTGCACGGGCACACACGAAGAGCGGCGCTAGCTTTCCGTGGTGTTATTACAACTAATTTTTTTTTTGGAAAATAGAAGAATCGCCTAGAACAAGAGAGGTTGCGGCTGGTCGAGACGGAGCTAACCGTGCCATGTTTGCATGATGAAGCTGTGTGGCTAGTGGGGTGTTTTCGACCGATTGGCTGGGTCCCGAGGTCGAAACATAGCTACTACGTCTAATATAGTATTTTTTTTACACACACATTTTTCCTCCGTGCCGAGACGTGGCACACCCTACCGCGCGGTTTCGGGGTCCTCCCGGGTGGTGCACGCATATATTCTTCCTGGTGTGGGACGCCCTACCGCGCGTTTTTTGGATCCTCCTCGGTCGTAGCGCCGAAGCAAGTAAATGAGTCGTCAAATCACGAAAGACCACCTTTCCCGCCGAGTACATCAGTGAAGCACGGTGGCTAGCTAGTTGGGCCAGTTCGACCGATTAGCTAGGCCGCCGCCACATTTGTTTTTTCACCCCTTTTTTTATCTACTTGCCGACAGGTAAATTTAAATATCCACCGCGGCGTTGCTCTGGTGTTTGGGTGCGGCAGGATTTTAAATTTTTTGATTGACGGGAGCAGGCGCGGCAGGATTTTTAATTTTTTGATTGACGGGAGCAGGCGCGGTAGCAATTAGTCACGATGACTCCGCCTGTAAAAACCCACAACTCCCAGATGTAAGAAGTCGTTGACTGGTGTTTTACCGTGGTGAAAACCAAAAGATTCCCCGCTCCTCGGCTGGCTCCCTCCGCCTTCCCTTAGATTGCATTGCCTTTCAGCCGTTTCGCCCCCTTTGCTTCCTCTCCCCATTGCTTCTACCTGGTGCCATGGCGGCGCAACAGATCACAGAGTCTGGGGTGAGGCACCTGACACAGGAGCTCCATGCCAAGGATGCGGAGCTCAGGGCCAAGGACGTGGAGCTCCGTGAGATCAAGTGCCATGCTCCTCCGTTATGTGCGGGAGTTCACGGAGCTTCAAAAGCGGCAGGCGTCCACCACAAAGATGCTCGAGGTGTCGGCGGTGTTGCTGCAGAAAGCGGAAGATATGATAGGCTGTCAGGGAAGCCGGCTGGAGCGCGAGCGGGCCGATCGTGACGAGGTCCAGGATCGCCTTAGCCACTTGGTGAACCAAGTTGCCACGCACATGTTGCGGCTGCACGATGCCTACCGTTGTGCCAGCGCGATGATGCCAGCCGTCGGGCTAAACCCGTTCGACCACCTGGTCGACTTCAACGAGCTGCGGCTTCCTGACCTGGTCTCCTTCTTCACCTATATCTCCGAGGAGCTGAGCCGTCTCCGCGTAATGGTGGGTGCTGAGCTGGACAAGGAGGGGTTGCGCGCTGCCGTCACCGTTGCCGGGCGAATCCTTTCAGGGCTCCGTCACCGGAATCCATTCGTGCCATTGGACGCCGTCTTTGACGAGCTGGCTCCCGTCGTCCGGGAGCAGGCTCTGCGGGCGGTTGCACCCTGCATCAATAACGTCGTGCGCCTCGAGAAGCAGAGGGACTTCGGTGGTGTTTAGGTGCCCTCTGCATGGGCATGTCCATGTCTCGGCGCAACATGACCGTTGGATCAAACTTAGACGGTGCAGATCCGTCACTATAGCACAAAGCGTGTGGGTGTGTTTGGTTGCATTCTTTTCTCAATATAATTGTTTCCTCTGCGTGTGTTTTTGTCAACCTACTAGTGTGGACTCATGCACCCTTCCTGCACTCTGCCAAACACCCAAAAGTGGGTCGAGAAGGGAACTTTTGCTCCCATCCCGTGCACCCTTCATACACCCTGTCTAACACTATAGGATGTGCTTCATATGGTTCATGTTTCATGGAGTACTGTAGCTCCATACTCTCCGTGCGCTGTGGACATAGTTCTGTTAACATTGATCTCACCGTTCATTCTCGACCGGATAGTCGAAAAAGCGGTACTATGTGACATATAGGAGTAGTTGACATGCACACAACATAGCAACAAGATTGCGTAGTACTGACGTATGAACCACTGCACATGCCTAGTAGTAGGAGCACTGTGTATGTTCAAGTGGCTGCCGTGTTTCGCACTCCTCCATCGTAAGAGTGGAAACACTTGCTGTAATCATTTTTTTCTTCAGAATGACAAACAGTGGACACGCTCTACCGTGCGGATCCTCCTCCAGCCATGCACTAAATTACTCACCTTCACCGACGTGTGGGACAGCCAGCACCTGGGTCCACCAGCCATGCACTAAATTACTCCGTAGTAGGGTGACGGTAGACTACCCCGATCGAACCGCCGCAGTAATGCCCAATGAGCCGTCAAATCACAAAGCCCCCTCCTTTCCAGCAGTAAGTTGGACGGACGAAGCAACCATCATTTCACTCTTCTCTCTCAGCTTCCTCTCTTGAAGAAAACCCCCACTCGCTTCGCTTCTCCCTCATCTCGTTCCTCCTTTCACTCTTCTCTCTCAGCTTCCTCTCTTGGATGGACGCCGGAGCACTGGCCCACGTGATGTCTATGGCTCTGGCCAGAACCGTCGAGGCTCATGGTATGAAGAAGCGCAAGCACCCGACCGAGACTACCGCAGACAACCTCAAAGCCATCGCCCTGTCCAAGCCCCCCTCTCTGGGATCCCTCATTAAGCAAGTCCAGGTAATGTCTCTTGTTGACGATCTTGTTCTCGATCTTGATCGTGTTTTTTCATCTAACACGCAGTACTAGTACTGGTAGTACAACTTTCTGGGTGATCTTGCATGTGATTTTAGTGTGCCAAATGATGGTTCTAAATTCCTCTTTTGACCAAAACATGCGAGAGGTTGACACTGATTTCTTATAGATTACTTTCAACTACTCCCTCTGTCCCAAATTTCTTGTCTTAGATTTGTCTTGATACAGATGTATCTAATACTAAAATGTGACTTGATACATCCGTATCTAGACAAATCTAAGACAAGAATTTTGGGACGGAGGGAGTACTTTATGAACATCAATGCTACCTTTTAAGAGGGTATATTTGCCTCAGTAACTTGTGTTATGGATATTGCATGTAATCCCTCTGCTCTCATGCCTTTGAAGACATGTTCTAGTGTCTTTGTTCACTCATTTCTGTGCGTATATGTAGTCATATATGGAGTATGATATCGAAAATCATCTTATATTTCTGAACGGAGGTAGTAATGAAATATGGTTTTTGTTTTAATTAGAACCAGGTCCGCGGTGGAGATGAAGTTCTCAAAGACATGCCGTGTGAACTGGAAGACCTGATGATGAGTTCTACTGCTGAACGTTCCAGCTGCTGTGTCCTTGTTGCCACGTGTCCTGAACTAGTGTTTTCCTATAGCATTGTTGTCAGGTATGTTCTCGAGGCTGTACTTGACCACAACAATTTCCTGGCTGTGCCTTCGATTATGAAGAATGTGGTTCTTGTAAAGCTTCCCAACAAATCTGATGCGGCATGTCTTCATCATCATGTTTATGAGTGGAAAGACCTCTCTGTTAGGTTCTCCAAGGTTGACAAGATGGTGATGGTGCACGTAGACATCTCACACGAAGTCCATGGCCTAGTCAGTTATGCGGGGTTCATCCCGTAGGTCAGTGGCAAGAAATAGTCTGCAGAGTTTAGTTAGTGCAACTTTACTTGTCTGTAGTAAGTACTATTGTTCAGTACTTGATTTGTGTTTTTGAACCCTATGTTGTTTATTAGTACTGCCGCTTTTGGTGTGTGGTCAGTCCTGAGAACGGTCTATGTTAATGTCTGTCCACTCAATTCAGTCTGTACATTTTGAAGTATCCAGATCATATTTTTTGTGAGGACGGTTTATTAATTATGGTTACTGTCGGTGTCAAAACCGGCGGATCTTGGGTAGGGGGTCCCAAACTGTGCGTCTAGGCGGATGATAATAGGAGACAAGGGACACGATGTTTTACCCAGGTTCGGGCCCTCTCGATGGAGGTAAAACCCTACGTCCTGTTTGATTAATATTGATATTGTGGATGTTTACAAGAGTGGATCTACCACGAGAGCAAGGAGGCTAAACCCTAAAAGCTAGCCTATGGTATGATTGTTGTAATGTATGTCCTACGGACTAGGGCCATCCGGTTTATATAGACACCGGAGAGGGCTAGGGTTACATAGAGTCGGTTACAATGGTAGGAGATCTACATATCCGTATCGCCAAGCTTGCCTTCCACGCCAAGGAAAGTCCCATCCGGACACGGGATGAAGTCTTCAATCTTGTATCTTCATAGTCTTGGAGTCCGGTCGATGATGATAGTCCGGCCGATGATAGTTCGGCCGATGGTGGTAATCCGGCTATCCGGACACCCCCTAGTCCAGGACTCCCTCAGTAGCCCCCGAACTAGTCTTCAATGACGATAAGTCCAGCATGTGTGTATTCTTCGGCATTGCAAGGCAGGTTCTTCTTCAAGTTCCATGTACCTGCCGAATAGTGTCCGGCTTCCTCATTAACGTTGCGTTTCTTGGCTCCCACGCCCAATAATGGCCTTCTTCCACGCGTCGCACGAATACGAAAAGCTGGGGTGCCTTTTACGTTTTACCCCCTAGTTGTGCGAGTAATCTGCCTATAAGAGAGGCATGAATCCAGATCCAAATCACCATCTTCCTCCCGCGAATACCCATCGGAGCACTTTCAACCAAGAACCCATTCCATCATGGATCCTCAACGCAGCTCCTCTTCTCGCGCTCCCAGCCCTCTGCCAGGAGATTGGGGGAGATGCTCTGTTCCACACAACGAGCTGGTGAACCTCCAAACAGGGGGATATCTCCCTCCGGCCTTCATGGTTCCTGTCCGGGCCGGGATGGCCACCTATAAAGGTGGGAAGCGACCGGAGGCTACCCCAAATCCCAACAAAGGGGAGCGGATATGCTTCATCCCCTATCTGATAAGGGGGCTCGGATTTCCTGTACATCCGTTCCTCCGCGGGCTCCTGGAGTTCTACGGACTCCAGCTTCATAACCTTACGCCCGCCTCGATCCTGCATATTGCGGGTTACGTAGCTCTTTGCGAGCTATTCCTGGGCGTCGAGCCCCATTTTGAATTGTGGAAGAGGTTGTTTTGCCTTGTCCCCCACTCTCATGAGGGGCTCATATATCAAGTAGGCGGCGCCGAAATATGGCGCATTGCCGGGACCGGATATCCATCCGGAACCCCTAAGAAGGCGTCTGAAGACTGGCCTTCGTTATGGTTTTATATAGAAGACGCTCCGCTGCCAGACCCTGTCCGGATCGGCCTCCCGGAGTTCAACAATGCTCCTCTGAAGAAACGCCTTAGTTGGCGCCCACGGAGCCCCCGACTGGAGGAAGACAAGAGCGTCCATTATTTGATGGGCCGGATAAGGTTACTGGCCCATTCCGGGTTGACCATGATTGGAGTCATGGCAACATGCATTATGAGGGGAGTGCAGCCACTACAATATAGGGGCCACCCCATGTGGGATTTCAACGGGGAGGACGATGCCACCCGTCACGGCCGCAAAGCGCCGGATTCGGCCGAAGACCTGGTGAAGATCCTGTCCGGCCTGTATAAGGGGGAGAAGGAAGATTTCCTTCGGACGAACCCATTAAATGGGTTCTCCATGAATAATCCCCGGCCTTGGGTAAGTGAACACCTCACTTGTCCAACCCATGCCTTTGAAACTTAAGTTTCTTATATTGTGTTCTTCTTTCGACGCAGGAGCTGTGTCGGACGGTGGAGGACATGCTAAGTCCAGCCCCGCAACCCGAGGATCCATAGAGATCCCGGGACCCGGCCTCCGAAGAGGATCCGGACATAGGAGTGGAGCTAATCGACGGGGTGTTCTACCAGCTCAGCATGGATAATGCCCTAGTCGCTATTACGGCCGACTATCCCAGGTGCTTGTGACCGAAGTTCTGACACCGTTAGTCCTTCCTTGCTTATTTCTGACCACCGTATACGATGACGCTGTGCAGGAGGTGCCTCTAGGGCGGGAAGCCGAGCCCGCGGCGGCTGACCATCGAAGGCCAGTCCGGACCAGTGGATGGAAGAGGAGCGCGGCGTGGACTAAAACGTCGCCGCAAAGGTATAGCTCACAATTCATTATTTGGAGCGACGTTCCTAGGAAGCGTTCGAGTGCTCATGACTTTTGTAGGGGGAAAAGCGCCCGCCGGGCTGCGGGTGTAGAGGCTGTCAATCCGGCTTCTACCAGCCAAGCTCCAGCGCCTGGTCCGGAGGGGGAGGCGAGCGCAAGGTGCGAGCCGGATACTCCTCCAATGGAGGATGCCGACCGACTGTCCACCACCAAATCTGAGGTGGAGAGCGCCATGAAACATAGGCGCCGCCGGACTGTTTATCGTGACGCGTGCTTCTCCCTTGAGGCGTTGGATGCCTTTAACGCAGGGGACGCGCACCTCCGTGCCGCTCAAGATGGTTTGACTAGAGCCACGGAGCAGTATGTAAAGGACATACGGGTAAGAGAATTTAATAGTTATATATGCCAGTAGCCCCCGAGACTTAAAGTAGTTATATTAACTGATTTAAGGATCATGTGAAATGCAGGGTCTTTCCGAGAAGAATACCCAACTGTCTCAGGAGCTGCAAGAGTGTAAGGCTCAACTTGAGGCCGCACTTACTGCCGCAGGAGGAAACGCGGGGACCTCTCCTGGTAACACATTATTTAAAAAGATAAGTAGTGTTTGGCCTATGCGCAAGTCTGATAATGACTTTGCAGGTGCTGCCGGACAAGATCCGGACAGACAAGAACTTCTGCGCCAGCTGAAGGCCGGCGAGAGGGTGCTGCATAAGGTGCAGCATGAAAGGAACAAGCTCCAGGATGCCCATGCCCAGCTTGGAGAAGAGCTGAAAGGCGTTCGGGCCGAGCTGTCTGGCTCCTTTAAGGAGAATCAACGGCTTCGTCGCGGCATCTATAGTAAGTGCTTGAGCGAACTCCTTTGAAAAGAAGAGTTCGGCGAGGAAGTCAATTGACAAAATATGTCTGTAGGTATACTCACGGGTCGCCCCGTGGAGGAGATGCCCATATCGACGGGTGATCAACTTCCCGAGTTGTTGCAATTGACCGAACGAGTTCGGCAGGCAATGAGCGGCGTCATCCAGGCTTTATGGCCAGCCATCTCCCTACCCGAGGGACTTGGGGAGCTTGCGGAGAAGCTTCAGGGAGTGCGGCAGTGCTTCCATTTATGGAAGGTTTTGGCCTGCCGCCATGGTGCCAGGGAGGCCTGGGCCATGGTGAAGATGCGGTACAAGAAGGCAGATCCCAACCACATGGCCGAAGTCGGTCCTATGGGGCCCGATGGGAAGGAGATCCCTGTAAGTTTAGTATACGGCCAAGTAGAGTTGGCCGCTAAGTTTTCCCAACAGGACTGTAAATTAGACAGCCTGTTAGACGGGATTGAAGAAGAATACAGTGAGTCAATTTGACAATGTATTATAAAATGACATGTAAAATGCCTTCTAGCCGGATTGTAGATTGTTTGTCTTTGCCAACCTTTTCGCTTCAACCTCGGGACCCTAGAGTCCAGAGTGTGTACGAATACCTTCTCGGTTATGAAACAACCGGGGTATGCATGGAGACCAGGCGTAGGGGTCATTAGTGGTTAGTAAGAAACATCTTCCAGGGAGAATAGTTCCGTTAAGGGTTCCTTTCCTCTGGGGGTGGCATGCCCTAAAGGGCATGTCCGGACTGCGAAAAAAGCGGAAAAACATCTGGGGGCAGATAAATAAGTAGGTAAAATCATCTTTCAAGTCACCGACCGAGTATTCCCTTAAGAACGCTAGCTTTCGGCTTCACCCAGTCTGAGGTACACATCCGGCTGACCCGGCAGTAACAATCGCAGAGGTGCTCCCTTTACCTGCTAGCCGAACAATCGGGAATGTAGGGGTAAGCACAGGAGCCAGGCAACCCAGCTTGGCCAAAACTTAAGTCATATCGATGCATATAATGGTGAATAAAAGGTACATGTGGGAGCTTTAACACATGTGCTGGGCGCGAAACCCTTATAAATTAAGCTTCTGGTAAAGAAGCCCCCAGGTATAGTGAGTGCGGATAGCACATCGATTATGCGCGGACTTAGGCGCAAATAAGCCTTTTAAGGCTGTTTATGAGTAGGGGTGAGAGAAAAAAGAGAAAGAAGGCAGCTGAAGTATATAAAAAATTTGGACGGGAGAAAGGGACGAACTCTTAATCCGGCGCTAGGCATAGAATCTTCGGAGGCGGGCTGTGTTCCATGGGTTCGGCTCGAGTCGATTATCCGATGCATTTCATAGACGGTATGCTCCGCTGGTAAGGACTAGATCGATGATGAAGGGCCCCTCCCATTTGGGCTTGAGCTTGTCCTTTTTCTTGTCCGGCAAGCGTAGAACTAGTTCGCCCACATTGTAAGTCTTGGCCCGTACTTCTCTGCTTTGATATCTTCGAGCCTTGGCGACGTCGCGTTCTTCCTCCAATGCGTCTAAGCTGTCCTGCCGATCCAGCTCGGCCTCTCTTTCTTCATACATGAGCACTCGAGGTGAGTCATGAATAATGTCGCAGGGCAAAACTGCCTCTGCACCGTACACCATAAAAAATGGTGTGAATCCGGTAGTACGGTTGGGCGTTGTCCGCAGCCCCCAGAGTACGGAGTCGAGCTCCTCTACCCAGTGCTTGTCAGATTTCGTAAGTGACCGCACTAGTCTGGGTTTGATGCCGCTCATTATTAGACCATTTGCTCGTTCCACTTGACCGTTGGTTTGAGGATGATAGACTGAAGCATAATCGAGCTTGATGCCCATATTTTTGCACCATGATTTAACCTCATCGGCCGTAAAATTCGTGCCATTATCGGTGATGATGCTGTGGGGGACACCGTAACGGTGTAATACCCCGGATATAAAGTCTATCACTGGTCCGGACTCTGCCATTTTAACTGGCTTGGCCTCTATCCATTTGGTGAATTTATCCACCATGACCAATAGGTATCTTTTCTTGTGGGTTCCCCCTTTAAGTGGTCCAACCATGTCAAGCCCCCAGACCGCGAACGGCTAGGTAATGGGTATAGTTTTGAGGGCGGTGGGTGGCATATGGCTCTGATTAGCAAAGAGCTGACAACCGACGCATCGTTGGACTAAGTCCTGAGCATCTGCCCGGGCCGTCGGCCAATAAAATCCTGTACGGAATACCTTTCCTACGAGGGCCCGGGCTGCTGCGTGGTGTCCGCCTAGTCCGGCATGAATTTCAGCCAGGAGGTTTCGCCCTTCCTCTTCGGAGATACACCTTTGAAGGACTCCGGTTGTGCTTTTCTTATAAAGTTCTCCCTCGTGGACCTTGTAGGCTTTAGATCGCCGAATTATGCAGCGGGCCTCGTTTTGGTGTTCGGGGAGTTCCTGCCTAAGTAAGTAGGATAGGAATGGTTCTTTCCACGGGGTGATTACGGCCATTATGTCGTGGGTTGAGGGTGTTATTTCGGCGGCGAAATTGCCGCTTATGTCAAATTGCTCTGTGTCGGTTGGTGTGGCTGCTTCTGATTTGTTATGTCCGGACTCCTCTTCCCATAGTACGGATGGCTTGAACAGCCGTTCCAGGAAGATGTTTGGAGGGACAGCATCACGCTTTGCGCCGATGCGTGCCAATACGTCGGCCGCTTGGTTGTTATCCCTGGCTACATGATGGAATTCGAGTCCGTCGAACCAAGCTGACATTTTTAGGACAGTGTTGCGATATGCTGCCATTTTCGGATCCTTGGCATCAAAGTCTCCATTTATTTGGGATATTGCGAGGTTTGAATCCCCGTGCACCTCTAGGCGTTGAATGCCCATGGAGATTGCCATCCGGAGACCATGTAAAAGGGCCTCGTATTCGGCTGCATTGTTGGAGTCCGTGTACATTATTTGAAATACGTACTGGACTGTGTCACCGGTCGGGGACGTCAAGACGACGCCAGCCCCCAGTCCGGCCAACATTTTAGAGCCGTCGAAGTGCATAATCTAATTGGAGTATGCGCCGTACTCTTTAGGGAGTTCGGCTTCGGTCCATTCAGCGACGAAGTCAGCCAAGACTTGTGACTTTATAGCTCGCCGAGGTCTGTAAGTTATATCGAATGGTAAGAGCTCAATGGCCCATTTTGCAATCCTGCCCGTTGCGTCGAGGTTGTTTATAATGTCATTGAGTGGTACTTCAGAGGCCACTGTTATCGAACACTCTTGAAAGTAGTGTCGGAGCTTCCGGGATGCCAGGAACACTGCATACGCGATCTTCTGATAGTGCGGGTAACGGGACTTGCAGGGGGTTAACACAGTGGATATGTAATACACTGGTTTTTGAAGAGGGAACTTATGCCCTTCTGTCTCTCGTTCGACGACGAGTACCGCGCTTACAACTTGAGATGTTGCTGTGATGTATAACAGCATTGGCTCGCCCAGGTTGGGCGCGGCCAGGACCGGATTCGTTGCCAATATGGCCTTTATTTCTTCGAGTCCGGCGGTGGCAGCATCCGTCCACTCGAAGTGTTCGGTGTGCCTGAGGAGGCGATAGAGGGGCAATGCCTTTTCTCCTAAGCTGGAGATAAAGCGGCTGAGGGCCGCCACGCATCCTGTCAATTTCTGGATCTGTTTGAGGTTTTTTGGAATATCCAGCTGTGATAGAGCCCGGATCTTGGCCGGATTTGCTTCAATTCCGCTACCGGATACGATGAAGCCCAGGAGCTTTCCGGCTGGCACGCCGAAAACGCATTTTTCCGGATTTAGCTTGAAATCATATTCTTGGAGGTTGTCAAACGTGACCCTCAAGTCGTCTACTAGAGTTTCGACGCGTTTACTTTTGACGACCACGTCGTCTACGTATGCCTCCACTGTCTTGCCGATCTGGGTAGCCAGACATGTCTGAATCATGCGCTGATATGTTGCGCCGACGTTTTTAAGCCCAAAGGGCATCGTGTTGAACCATATTGGTCCATATGGAGTAATGAATGCCATTGCGGCTTGATCTGCTTCTGCCATCTTGATTTGATGATAGCCGGAGTATGCGTCTAGGAAGCACAATGAATCGTGCCCTGTAGTGGCATCGATGATTTGGTCGATGCGGGGGAGGGGGAAGGGATCCTTTGGGCAGGCTTTATTTAGGTCTTTGAAATCGACACATAGGCGCCAGGATTTGTCCTTCTTTGGTACCATTACCATGTTTGCTAGCCAATCCGGATGTTTGATGTCTCTGATGAATCCGGCTTCCAATAGTTTGGCTAGTTCCTCTCCCATTGCCTGTCTTTTGGGTTCGGAAAATCGTCGAAGAGCCTGTTTGACTGGCTTGACTCCTTTTAGGATGTTTAGGCTGTGTTCTGCTAGTCTGCGTGGGATTCCGGGCATATCCGAGGGGTGCCAGGCGAAAATGCCCCAATTTTCCCGAAGGAATTCTCGCAGTGCGGCGTCTACATCAGGGTTCAATTGTGCCCCGATGGAGGCCGTCTTTGTCGGGTCCGTTGGGTGGACCTGGAATTTTACTATTTCTTCTGTTGGTTTAAAGGAGGTGGACTTGGATCTCTTATCGAGTATCACATCGTCCCTATTTACCGTAGAGCGCAGCGCGGTGAGTTCCTCTGCCGCTAAGGCTTCGGATAGTGCCTCCAGGGCTAATGCGGCCGTCTTGTTTTTGGCGCGGAGTGCTATGTCCGGATCACTTACGAGAGTGATTATTCCGCCGGGCCCAGGCATTTTGAGCTTCATGTACCCGTAATGGGGTACGGCTTGGAAGGTTGTGAATGCCTCTCGTCCTAATATAGCATGGTATCCGCTGTTGAACGGGGCCACTTGGAACGTGATTTCCTCGGACCTATAATTGTCCGGTGAGCTGACTACCACATCGAGTGTGATTTTTCCTGTGCAGCGTGCTTCCCGACTAGGGATTATCCCTCTGAAGGTTGTGCTGCTTCGCTCAATGCGGCTCCAGTCTATTTCCATTTTTTGAAGGGTTTCCTCGTAGATGAGGTTTAATGCGCTGCCGCCATCCATGAGCACCTTGGTAAGCCGAAAGCTGTCCACTATCGGACTGAGGACCAATGCGGCTGGTGCTCGGGCTGTTCGGAATTTAGGTTCGTCGCTGGCGTTGAAGGTGATGGCCGCGTCACTCCAAGGATTTGCTGTGGCTACGTGATAAGCTTCGGCAAGGCTGCGGATTGTTCGTTTCCGCATATTGTTTGATGTGAAAGTCTCGAAGACTGTTAATACCGTACCGGTATTGTTGGTGTGGTTTCCCGGGGCTAGAAGCTCCTCGCCACTTTTGGCCACCTGCCGTAGTATCCAACATGCTCGAAGGCTATGTGTTGGGACGACGCCCCCTGCACTGTGAATTGTACAGGGTTTGCTGAGCCATCCCTCCAGTACGGTTCCATTCCCTTTAAGGGGTTTCTGTTTTTTGGTTCTTGAACCTGGCGCCTGAATGTGAAGCGCCCTTTTATTGCGGACTGGGTCTATATCCGGGGCCGGATTGTCCCAAAACCTATTTTCGGTTTTCCGGAAACTCTCTATCGCACAGTACTTTTGTACTATGGATGCCAGGTCGACGAAGCGTGTGATTTCACGACGGCTGACGGTGTTTAGGATTCCCTCGTCCGTGCAATTATTGCAGTAAATTGAGATTGCGTTTTCCTCTCGGCAGTCTTTTATCCTGTCCATAACCAGGAGGAATCTGGCCCAATAGCGATGTACTGTTTCAGTGGGCTCTTGCCGGATTAGAGATAGATCGCATATATCTGGTCGGGTGGGCGGAACTAAGTCCGGATCCCTACCCATCTCAAGGCTCGAAGGCCGAGGAGCTTCCAAGATCGGAAACTTTGATCGCTGGACATTGTCCAACGAGTCCGGAACGAGGCCTGATTTTAAGTTCAGTGCTCGATCGAAGTCCGCCCCTCCGCGGGAATCTGGCGTGGAGGGTTTGGGAGCCCGGACATGTCTAGTTTTCAATATAGGAGAAGAGTCGCCGCATTGTTCTTCTACCACCGTAACGTGGTGGGTGACCTGGGGAGGGTTAATCTCTCTCAGATCGGTTTTAAGCCCGATCTGATCGTAGTCTGTAGTGACTCCCAGGGCGGTGATCCGATCCAAGAGTTCGTTTACAGACGAGAGCTCTGCTGGATCTAGATGCTCGGTGAATTCCGAGTTGACTTGAAGGTTGCTCTCGATGACTCGAGAGGTCATTGCGGAGGCGGTGGCCGGACAGGCGGCCATGAGAAAACCTCCTAGCCGGATAGTTTGGCCGGCGGCCAAGGCTCCATTGGTGAAGATACCGTCCTTGAAGACGGGAAGAGGCATCCTTCCTATCGGTGACGGCACAGAGGAACTCTCAATGAAAGCACCAATGTCGGTGTCAAAACCGGCGGATCTCGGGTAGGGGGTCCCGAACTGTGCGTCTAGGCGGATGATAACAGGAAACAAGGGACACGATGTTTTACCCAGGTTTGGGCCCTCTCGATGGAGGTAAAACCCTACGTCCTGCTTGATTAATATTGATATTGTGGATGTTTACAAGAGTGGATCTACCACGAGATCAAGGAGGCTAAACCCTAAAAGCTAGCCTATGGTATGATTGTTGTAATGTATGTCCTATGGACTAGGGCCATCCGGTTTATATAGACACCGGAGAGGGCTAGGGTTACATAGAGTCGGTTACAATGGTAGGAGATCTACATATCCGTATCGCCAAGCTTGCCTTCCACGCCAAGGGAAGTCCCATCCGGACACGGGATGAAGTCTTCAATCTTGTATCTTCATAGTCTTGGAGTCCGGTCGATGATGATAGTCCGGCCGATGGTGGTAATCCGGCTATCCGGACACCCCCTAGTCCAGGACTCCCTCAGTTACACTCCAGTATCTGTATGCATTGCAGGGTTTATCGCACCCACCAGGATTTTTAGTCCCATGGATGTTCGGTCCATACGATTTGTCACGACCTTTGGACTGTCCTGCTTGTGGGAGTAGGCAGGGCCCCTGCATGCCACGCGTAGTTGGACGATCAATCTTCTGTTTAGTACTTCAACATAGTGGTTTCCTGGTAAGGATTCACTCGTGTCACATCAAGTAAATCTTATTGATTTACTGTCTAAATCTTATTGATTTAATGTCATGTTTTCTTTCTTTTCCTGCAATTTTATGATGCAAGTTTTGCCATGTGACATTCATCACTGAATAAACCGTTTGGTTTGCTCTACGATAGCTATTTTTGCAGGTTTCACTTCTTATGTCGTGTCAGTAACGAAGGCACTGTCCCTCACTTATATTACTGGAAAAATTTGGATCAGTCTGTTGTCTGAGTACAAGCTGAATCCCTATGATGAACTGCAGTTTGGTTTAACAAAAACGCCACAATTAGTCCTGCTCGCATTTCAAAGAAATGAAGAAAAAAACTGGATCACGGTCACGGATCCTAGCCAAGTTAGAAAGCTAATCATAGCAGACCAGACACGATCGCCGCTGTCTCGCACAGATCGAGCGTCGGCAGTTGCTCTAGCACTGACAGTGGCAGCAGCTCAGTCTGATCCAGTTGAGGATTGGGCACCGACCGCGTCAGCGGATCAGTCTGATCTACCGGAGGATCGGGCATCGACACCGGCACCAGCTCTACAAGGAGCACCATCTCTGGCAGCAGCTGAGGCTTCGGCATCTGCACCAACACTTGCACTTGCATTTGGTCCGGCCCGTGCAGTTGCACCGGCAACAGACTGGGCTGCAGTTCGCACTTCATATACCAAAGTCCTTACAAAAACCGACATGTCCACCTTCTGGTAAGCATTGGCCGCCCAAGTGCTTTGGTGTTTTTTCTTTCCATGTTGTTTCACATGATTCACTGTGTTGATCTAACTGTTTGGGTATCTCTTCTTGTTTTCAAACAGAGAATTCCTAGAGCAACGAGGGAGTCGTTCAACAATCCGGGCGACCGCGGACAAGTTTCTCTTACCATGCGCAGCCTTGGTGTGAATGAACCTGCTCAATATACTGTAAGTACAAAGGATGGTTGCATGATGATTGATGCTAAAGGATGGTCATGGTTCAATCTAAATCATATCTTGCGGTAGGGGATGATGTCAAAATCGAACTTTCTCGGCAAGGAGAGCTGGTCCAAATCAACTTTGAAATTCTTCAGTAGCAGCACGCAACTACCGAACTGATCTATCCTCCGAGAGATTTTCATGTAATAATCTGGCATGGTGAAACAAGTGTCCTGTGTGTATAAGTAGTACGACAGTATCATTTATCACATGGTATATCGTTGATAGAATTGCAACTCTGATTGCTGGTTAGGAACTGTCGTTCGATTTCATTCCAACAGCTGCCGTGCTTTATTCAATTTTGTGTATTCTCCCTGCGGCAACATCTAAAACTAGAGCAGTACCGATCGCTTGCAATATGAAAAGCGCTGAGGTAGAACACATGGGCCCCCAAACATCCAGGGTCGGCCTGCGGCCCAAAGTCCAGAACCGTGAGCCTATCTGAGTATTATATTCTCAGCTGAACCCCCATCAAAAAAGCTGAACCCCCATAATGCCCGTGAGTTGCAGATGGAGTATATTTCTCGGCAAGATGAGCCTGTGATATAAAAGATTTGTATATTTGTTTACAGAGGGAGTATCTCTCTGTCAAAAATATATTTATGTGTAACTAGTTACTCCTGTCTTTCTACTTCCTTTCGCTGATATGTGGGGCAACCGGCAACGGGGTCCACGTGCCATATGCACAAATTAGAGTGCACAACTTCACGGTAGACACACCCCGGTCATAGCGCCGCAGTAATGCCCAATGAGCCGTCAAATCACAACCCCCCCTTTCCAGCTTTAGCAGTAAGCTGGACGGACGAAGCGGCAATATTTCACTGGGCCTGAATCCCCTTATCCCTCATCTGCTTGTTCAGAGAAAACCCCTGCTCGGCGATTGCATAGGGTTTTCTCATGGAGAACCAGGTACGAATTCTTCATCCATCCCCGATAAATCCAAGTCCATTTGGTCGCAGGTAATCCTAGGATGGCAGCCGCCGCCGTTGATGCATTTTTCTTTGTACTGAATCTAGTGTGTTTCAGTTGGAGTGCCCAAAGTGTGAATACCCTATAGATTTCTGTGCCCACGGCGAGACGCCACACTTGTTCCTTCTCATCCTACCACAACATTTTGAAACACGCACAGTATGTTCCTAGAATCCTCTTCTCTATCCGGGAGGGTGGGTTTTTTGTGAACATGATTTGTTCTCATATTATTTTTCCTGCAGTGTATTATTTGCTATGCCAGAACACATGTACTCAAGATGCTCGACCTTGCCATAACTGAATACACTAGTTTAATGGTCACAGTGAAGACAATCCATCGATATTGCTTCCGAGTTGGGTTCATGAACTAAGAAGATCGCTGCTTGTTTTATGGCCGAACTTGGATAAACTTTCTCAAGTGTTACGGACTGAAAGTTGGCGCACGAATGTTGATGGAAATAGCAGAACCTGGTCTCATCTTCACTGCGATCTTCCACCCCGACGTCGTTCCAATTGTTCATCCATGTTAGTTTTGTATCTGGTTCTTGCTTGTTGCCTCGATTACTTCTTAATCCACCTATTCTGTCTAACTATTCACAATTTAACTTTAGAAGTAGCAACAAATCTCTCACGAAGATGCTACTTCTAACTAATATTGTCTTATAATTGGTGGCACGTGTAGGTTTTTTCAGAGTTAAGCAGTCTGCTCATTTGTTACTCTGTAGTAATTCGGCTGTTACTAATGGTACTGAAGTTGACTGGATCGACATCCACATGTTCCTACACTTTATTGATCGTCTTGAGGTCCTTGTGGGGCGTTTCAATGGTGGAAGGCCACGTGGGATATGTGTGCCACTGCTGCACTCGTTGAACATGTCCAACTGTGTCGAGAAACTTATGGTACGAGCTGTTTTTTGTTATATATGTTGTTCATAGACTATTGCTTATACACAGTTTTACAGCTATGATCTTCTTGAAACAGGAACTGCAGAGTTCTATTGTTCCTATACACATGCCTGACCATGGTCGGGTCAGACTTGCGCTTGGTCACAACATGATGTTTATGTCGACCTACTCAATTCCCCTTGGAGGCGAAAAGATACTTATTCATGGGTGGTCTCAGATAATGAAGGCCCGTCCATCTTGGAGAATAGGACAAAAGATTATGTTCATGCTTTTCCATGGCTCTAAAGCGAATATCGTGTTTATTGACCAAGATGCGAGATGAAGCCGCTTTCAGAAGGTTGTGGACGCGCGGAGTGGCGCCTGGGCCTTGTCCTAGGGCTTGGCGGCCTCACCCTTGGTTAACTGTAGCCTGTAGGCAAAGTAGTACTGTTCGAGGCGTGCTTTGTACGGTTGAACATGTATAAGTACTCATACTGCTTTCATCTTTGGTTGTTAAGTGCCCCTGCTGGTTTCAGTTAAGGTTGTTAAGTACTCCTGCTGCTTTTACAGTCTGTCGTGTTTCTTCAGTCCTGTCTTCCTTCAGCCGCCAAAATCAAACCAGCACCGGCGGGGCCGCCTGCTTCCGCCTCCCACAGCTGGCTGCGCCTCAGCGCACGCATCACCGCCCCACCGTCTCCTAAATCGTTAACGCCGATGTCCTCCACGCGCTTTGGTGCGCTCGTCGCGGCGCCGCCCTCTCGCGTTGTCAACATGGTCAACAAACAACAGGAATCGGCAGAAGTACGTGGAGAGGATGACAGTAGGGGCCCACCATGTCAGCATATGGAAAAATAAAATGCTTCCTCCTTGTGTTTTCCTGACATCTGGGACCCACGACATTGTGAGCCTATATAGTCAATAGACAAGAGAACAACACAAGATCGGCTGACACCTGGGACGTAGCTACTCGAGCAGTATTTTTTTTGTTTGGTATTGTTGACACGGAGCAGGGTTTGAACTGGGCTGTGGCCCGTCTAGCCCAGGCTTATATTTTATGTTCACCATGTGACCAGCCCAGCTATTTTTTCTTTGTGCAAATGAGCCCAGTTTATTTTTTCTGAAGAATACCCAATCCAGGCCTACTTATTTTTCTACGCCTTGAAAGTAATATGAAATGGGTTGTAAATATAAAAACAGATGACCAATTGGCAATTACTTTATAATTTCTGATTTTTTTCACATTTTCAGATTCCTATTTCACTGGGCATTAACCTAATTCAAATATGTCTTCAAAGTACTTTTAATCTGGCTCGACATTCCGGTATTAAAAATAGTTTGCAACCCACAGAAATATGCGAAATTGGCCCTGGCCAACCAAAAAAAATGACTGCAATAAATTGCATAAGAAGTTGCCATGAGCTATATATAAATTATTAAAAAAAGAGGGACTGGTCTGACTTGTGGGCCTGTTTAGTTGACGCGTATGCAAGATTTTTTTAGTTATTATATACTACGTCAACAAACGATTCTAGCAGACGTAACCGTTGGATGTCAATCCGGCCAACGGCCGTCGTGTTTCTTCAATCTCTGATCTTCTTGCTCCAGCCGCCAAAGCAGCGCCGGCGGGACCGCCTGCTCCCGCCTCCCGTGGCCGGCTATGCTGCCGCGCAGGCCTCAGTGCCCCCTACTACTCCCACCGCTGGCCAGGTTATCCCTCTACTCACCCACACCACCTGTTATTCTACGGCGACGACAGCCTCACACTGCAGCCGAACCGGTGAACCCTCGCACTCCTCTTCGCGCGGGCTTCCACTGCCGCGTCTTTCCTGGCTCCGCGTCGTCCCCTTCCTAGGCCTCACCATCGTCCACTGTCGTGGTGTTCTTGGCGCGGCGTGGTCAATGTGGTCAATGACCGACTTTCATCGGAAGAGTATTGTACGTGGAGAGGCTGACAGCTGGGTCCACGGCAGCCGCAAGGAAGTGCCTCCTTATTACGCTGAAAATAATTATTCCTCCACCTGACATCTGGGACCCACGGGACGGACCACCAGTATTTCGCAAAAAACGTTTCCCCTGACTGCTGGGACCAACAGGTCGGGCCACCGTATTTCGCAAAAAAACGTTCCCCCCGCTGTCAGCTCGGACCCATCGGAAGTGCCTCCTTATTACGCACAAAAAAATGAATACCCCCTGCTAGCTGGGACCAACATTGGTGGGAGGCTGACTTGTGGGCCTACTAAGTTGACTGGGACGGAGGCCTTTGTCAACTTTAGTCAATATATGAACGATTCTAGCTCCAGTAATCGTACGTTGTCCATCCAACGGCCGTAGTGCTTCTTCAACCTCTAGTCTTTTTGCTCCAACCGCCCAAAGCAGAGCCGGTCGTGCCGCCTGCTCCTGTCGCCCGTGGCCGGCTGTGATGCCGCGGAGGCCTCACCGCCCCTACTACTCCCACCGCTGCCAGGCCATCCCTCTACGCACCCACACCCCCTGTTATTCTGCGGTGACGGTAGCCTCACACCGCAGCTGAACGAGTGAACCCTCATACTCCTCTACGCGTCGGCATCCACTGCCGCGTCTTCCCCGGCTCCGCGTCGTCCCCTTCCTAGGCCTCGCCGTCGTCCACCGCCCTGGTGCTCTCGGCGCGGCGTGGTCAACATGGTCAAGGAATGGCTTCCATCGGACGTGGACTGTACGTGGAGAGGCTGACAGCTGGGTCCACGGCCGCAGCAACGAAGTGCCTCCTTATTACGCGCAAAATAATTATTCCTCCACAGCGGGGACCCACTGGACGGGCCACCATATTTTGCAAAAAAAACATTTCCCCTGTCTACTGGGACCCAACAGCTACATCTTCGCACGCAAGGAAGTGCGTCCGAAAAAAAATGATTCGCCCCCTGACTGCTGGGACCCACCAGCTACATCTTCGCACGCAAGGAAGTGCGTCCTGGCAAAAAAAAACCAAAACGATTCGCCCCCCTAACTGCTGGGACCCACCAGCTACATCTTCGCAGGCAAGGAAGTGCCTGACAGTCGGGACCCACCTAGTCGAAGCGTATGTACCGTTGTCATTCTGGTCGCGAACGTGTACGTACGTACTGGTCGATGTAGAGGCGCGCACGTGTCGTAGTAGAGGCGCGCACATGTCGTAGTAGAGGTGCACACGTAGCATGTACACGTACGTACAGCGGCGAGGGTGCAACAAAGAAAATACGGCCACGTACGTACATACGGGCAGGGTCTCGAATGCCTACTCGTGCTTACGTACATGGCTGGGTCAGAACGGAGAAACATCGTCGTCGTCGTGTTCATGGGGAGGCAACGGAACGCGCGGGAGCCAACCGGCTGGGTTGGAACGGAATGCGTGGCCGTGTTCATCGGGAGGGCTTGGACGGAACAGGCGAAGGAAACGAGGCCTGGCGTACCGCACAACGGAGGAAAAGACCTTGTGTTCGACCGGCCACGTTCGAAACGGGGTCCTATTGATCGGGAGGGGCCTGGCGTACCGCAAAATGGAGGAAACGAACCTCCTACGGTCTAAACGGGGGTCCTGTTGATCGGGAGGGGTGTGGCGTACCGCAAAACGGACGAAATGGACTTGTGTTGGAGCGCTACGGTCGAAACGGGGGTCCTGTTCATTGGGAGGAGTGTGGCGTACCGCAAAACGGACGAAACCGACCTCCTACGGTCGAAACGGGGGTCCTGTTCATTGGGAGGGGTGTGGCGTGCCGCAAAACGGGACTCCATGGGATACTGTTCTTCTCCACGGTCGACCTCCTCCAGCCTCCACGGGCTACCGTCGACCTCCTCCAGCCTCCACGGGCTCCTGTTCATCCAGCCTCCACCGCGCGCTACTCCACCGGCTACTGTTCAACCACCCCTCCACGGGCACCCCTCCATCGTCTACTGTTCATCCAGCTCTCCACACCACGGGGTCCTGTTCAACCACCCCTCCACGGCCACCCCTCCACCGTCTACTGTTCATCCAACCCTCCACACCACGGGTTCCTGTTCATCCAGAGGCAACGCCACCTGAGGGAGTCCTGGACTAGGGGGTGTCCGGATAGCCGGACCACCATCATCGGCCGAACTATCATCGGCCGGACTATCATCATCGGCCGGACTCCAAGACTATGAAGATACAAGATTGAAGACTTCTCCCCGTGTCCGGATGGGACTTTCCTTGGCGTGGAGGGCGAGCTTGGCGATACGGATATGTAGATCTCCTACCATTGTAACCGACTCTATGTAACCCTAGCCCTCTCCGGTGTCTATATAAACCAGATGGCTTTAGTCCGTAGGACACAACAACAACCATTACAATCATACCATAGGCTAGCTTCTAGGGTTTAGCCTCCTTGATTTCGTGGTAGATCTACTCTTGTAACATCCACATTATCAATATCAATCAAGAAGGACGTAGAGTTTTACCTCCATCAAGAGGGCCTGAACCTGGGTAAAACATCGTGTCCCTTGTCTCCTGTTACCATCCGCCTAGACGCACAGTTTGGGACCCCCTACCCGAGATCCGCCGGTTTTGACACCGACACCACTGCTCACTGTTCGTCCAACCCCCCCCCCCCCCCCCCCCGCAACGCTCATTGTTCATCCCAGAGGCAGCATCGATCGGCTTCAGTTAGCAGCAGTAGCGAAGGAATCACTCCATCAGGTTCAGTTAACAGCCATCGATCAATCGCTCGGGTTCAGTAACGCGTAGCCTGCAGTGCAATCGCTCGGGTTCAGCTAGAGCCCAACGCCTCGCTCGGCTTCAGTTAGAGCTAATGCCTCGCACACACGCGCGTACGTACGAGAGAAACGTGCATCGCTCCGCCCCCGATCTCCCACCGTAACCAGCAACTCCCCGAAATTTTCCTCCCCCTCGCTTCTACCACGGTTTTTTCCGTCATGGACCACCCAAAGAATGTCATGCAGCTGCGTCTCCGGCCCGCCCAGGACGAAAAGCCCATTTTCTGTCATGATTTTTTGTCATAGAAGTAGGAGCCCACCACATCTATGATGATACCGGCTTTTGTCACAATTATCGTCATAGAAGTGTCATATGTATGACAGAAAGAAATTTCGTTCGGCCCAAAATGTCACGGATGTGTCTTTTTTTGTAGTCTATTATATTACCTGTTTTGGATGTTTATGCGCTTTACTATACACTTTTATATCATTTTTGGGACTAACCTATTAACTGGAGGCCCGGCCTAAATTGCTGTTTTTTTGCCTATTTCAGTATTTCACAGAAAAGGAATATCAAACGGAGTCCAAATGGAATGAAACCTTCGGGAGAGATCTTTTTGGAACAAACGCAATCCAGGAGACTTGGAGTGGATGTCAAGAAGTAAACGAGGCGGCCATGAGGGTCCAAGGCACGCCCTAGGGGGGTGGGAGCGCCCCCACCCTCGTGGGCCCCTCGTGGCTCCCCTGACTGACTTCCTTCGCCTATTTATATCTACGTACCCCGAAAACATCCAGCAGCACTAGAAACCCTATTTCCACCGCCGCAACCTTCTATACCCGTGAGATCCCATCTTGGAGCCTTTTCTGGCACTTCGCGGAAGGGGAATCAATCACGGAGGGAGTCTACATCATCGCCAAGGCCTCTACGATGAGTTGTAAGTAGTTTACCACATACCTTCTGGTCCATAGATATTAGCTAGATGGCTTCTTCTCTCTCTTCGAATCTCAATACAATGTTCTCCTTGATCTTCTTGGAGATCTATTCAGTGTAACTCTTTTTGCAGTGTGTTTGCCGAGATCCGATGAATTGTGGGTTTATGATCAAGTTTATCTATGAGAAATATTTGAATCTCCTTTGAATTCTTTTATGTATTATTGGTTATCTTTGCAAGTCTCTTCGAATTATCAGTTTGGTATGGCCTACTAGATTGATCTTTCTTGCAATGGGAGAAGTGCTTAGCTTTGGGTTCAATCTTGCGGTGTCCTTTCCCAGTGACAGCAGGGGCACCAAGGCATGTATTGTATTGTTGCCATCGAGGATAAAAAGATGGGGTTCATATCATATTGCTTGAGTTTATCCCTCTACATCATGTCATCTTGCCTAATGCGTTACTCTGTTCTTATGAACTTAATACTCTAGATGCATGCTGGATAACGGTCGATGTGTGGAGTAATAGTAGTAGATGCAGAATCATTTCGATCTACTTTGCACGGAAGTGATGCCTATATACATGATCATGCCTAGATATTCTCATAACTATGCACTTTTCTACCAATTGCTCGACAGTAATTTGTTCACCCACCGTAATACTTATGCTATCTTGAGAGAAGCCACTAGTGAAACCTATGGCCCCCGGGTCTATTTTCCATCATATAAGTTTCTGATCTACTTTATTTTGCAATCTTTACTTTTCAATCTATATCATAATAATACCAAAAATATTTATCTTATCTTATTATCTCTATCAGATCTCACTTTCGCAAGTGGCCGTGAAGGGATTGGCAACCCCTTTGTCGCATTGGTTGCGAGGTTCTTGTTTGTTTGTGTAGGTACGAGGGACTTTCGTAGAGCCTCCTACTGGATTGATACCTTGGTTCTCAAAATTGAGGGAAATACTTACGCTACTTTGCTGCATCACCCTTTCCTCTTCAAGGGAATCCCCAAGCTTGATCTCTTGCCTCTTCTTCTTCTTCTTCTTCTTCTTCTTCTTCTTCTTCTTCTTCTTCTTCTTCTTCTTTTTCTTCTTCTTCTTCTTCTTCTTCTTCTTCTTCTTCTCACATCGAGACCTCCTCGATCTTCAAACACTTCATCCACACAAAACTCAACAGAAAGCTCGGTAAGATCCGTTAGTATAATAAATCAAATCACTACTCTAAGTATTATTGCAAACCAATTCATATTTTGTTTTTGCATTGTAGATACTGTAATATAACTTTGCCATGGCTTAATCCACTGATAGAAATCGATAGTTTCATAACACAAGCAAACTATGCATCAAAAACATAATCTATCTTAAACATGACAGTCTGTAGTAATCTGAACATTCACCATATTTCTGGTACTCCACAAATTCCGAAAACTTAGGAAAAATAAACAATTTGTATAGAAAGACAGTGCAAAAAGTTTCAGAACTTCTTGACTTTCCAGTAGAAATGTAAAATTGCGTACTACAGCCAAAGTTTCTGTTTTGCACCGCACAAACCAACAAGCAATGTAAACATCCTAAAGGCAAATCTTGGCACATTATTTTTATTTTTAAACTTTATAAAAGCACACAATAGAAATAAATGACTCTCTAAAACTTCCGGGTTGTCTCCCTGGCAGCGCTTTCTTTAAAGCCATTAAGCTAGGCATAAAGTACTCAAGTAATGGATCCACCCGGATCCCAAGGTATATCAAAGCCAATTTAATTAACAATGATTTGTGATTTAGTAGTGAGCACAAAGTAACATATATCATGCAACAACAAAGTCTAACTCTCTTCCTATGCATCGGCATGTCATAAAAGAACAATTCATGCACACAAAGTAAAGGCCAATGCATACTATAAACAGTTTCTTGCAATTTTATCATATTGGAAACATGGAGAGGCGGAGATGTAGTTCCTCTCTCATAATAATTGCAAGTAGGAGCAGCAAGCACATGCATATTATATCTATCAAAATCATCATGTGTAGCGGTAAAAGGCAACCCATCAATATAATCCTTAATAAGTGCAAACTTATCCGATATAGTGTAGTAGGGAGAATTCAAAAAGATAATAGGAATATCATGCGTGGGTGCAATAGCAGCAATTTCATGTTTAACATAAGGAACTATAGCAAGTTCATCTCCATGAGCATAATTCATATTGGCATCTTGGCCACAAGCATAGCAAGCATCAAGTTCATCAAAAAGAGATATTTCAAAAGAATCAACGGGATCATAACAATCATCATAGCATTCATCCTTCGTTAAGCACGAAGGGAAATTAAACAATGTATGACTTGAAGAGTTACTCTCATTAGAAGGTGGGCAAGGGTAGCTAATCCGCTCTTCCTCCTTTTGTTCTTCGCTCTCCTCATCATCTTTTTCATCCAATGAGCTCATAGTTTCATCAATTTCTTCTTCCATAGACTCCTGCAAAATATTAGTCTCTTCTTGGACAGTGAAGGAGTCCTCAATATATGGTTTAACATAGGCATTAGAAGCATAATTATCATGACAATATTTAAGTATGGCAAAAATTTCAGATTTTTAAAGAGTAGCATCATACTTTCCAATCAAAGAAGCAATTTCATAAGCACCCTTAAAAGCAACAAATTCTTCGGTTTGTTGAACATCATAGTAATTATAAACACCCTTAGCTTACGAAGATAGGATTCCATTATCACTGAACTCACATTGGTTGGGAAGGTGTTTCTTAGGGTTTTCAGAACAACAAGTAAAATCATATATTTCACATAAATTCCAAGCATAGCATTGCAAACGATGAATTTCATCCAGTAAAAGTTTCCCTTTTTGAGATAAGCGGTGTCGCACATAACAAGCATGCTCACGTAAATATTTGCCCTCCACTAAGCTAGTTGGTGTTTCAGCACGAGCACATAGGGATCGAAGATGATCCAAGTAAAAAGCTTCAGGAGTGTGATAGATTTTGTGTGGTTCTTCAACCATTAGTGTAGTAGGTATAACTATTTTTTTTTGGTATTTTGCGTTTCCTACCCATAACTAAAGATAGAAAATAACTTAGAACAGCAAATAAAAATTACTTAGTGACAAAGCAAACAAGCACACATGAAAATATTCACCCCACGCTATAACTCCCCAGCAACGGCGCCAGAAAAAGGTCTTGATAACCCACAATTATAGGTGATCAATTGTAGCCTCTTTCGATAAGTAAGAGTGTCGAACCCAATGAGGAGCTAAAGGTAGAACAAATATTCCCTCAAGTTCTATCGACCACCGATACAACTCTACACACGCTTAACGTTCGCTTTATCTAAAACAAGTATGAAACTAGAAGGACTTGTAGGTGTTGTTGGATAGGTTTGCAAGAATATAAAGAGCACGTAAATAAAAACTAGGGGCTGTTTAGATAAAGACACAATAAAGTTAGTATAGCGAGTGTGAAAAAGTGGTGGTAGGAGTTGTGAAATTGTCCCTAAGCAATTGACTACTTTACTAGACCGATACCAAGTTTTATGTGGGAGAGGCCACTACTAGCATGCCATCCCTGACTTGGAATTCTATGCACTTATGATTGAAACTATTAGCAAGCATCCGCAACTACTAACGTCCATTAAGGTAAAACCCAACCATAGCATTAAGATATATTGGTCCCCCTTGAATCTCGTATGCATCAATTTCTATGCTAGGTTGAAGCTTCTGTCATTCTTTCCCTCCAATACATAGTCCTATCAACATACAACTAACCCTATGGTGTGATCCACGCGCACTCTCATATGATGGGCACCAAGGGACAACAACATAATCACAAGCAAATTAAACCAATCATAGCAATTCACCAATTACCGATAGGACAACGAAAATCAACTCAGACATCATAGGATGGCAACACATCATTGGATAATAATATGAAGCTAATGACCCACAAGTATAGGGGATCTATCATAGTCCTTTCGATAAGTAAGAGTGTCGAACCCAACGAGGAGCAGAAGGAAATGACAAGCGGTTTTCAGTAAGGTATTCTCTGCAAGCAGTGAAATTATAGGTAACAGATAGTTTTGTGATAGGGTAATTTGTAACGGGTAACAAGCAATCAAAGTAAATAAAGTGCAGCAAGGTGGCCCAATCCTTTTTGGAGCAAAGGACAAGCCTGGAAAAATTCTTATAATGAGAAAATTGCTCCCGAGGACACATGGGAATTATCATCAAGCTAGTTTTCATCACGCTCATATGATTCACGTTCGTTACTTTGATAATTTGATATGTGGGTGGACCAATGCTTGTGTACTGCCCTTTCTTGGACAAGCATCCCACTTATGATCAACCCCTATTGCAAGCATCCACAACTACAAAAGAAGTATTAAGGTAAACCTAACCATAGCATGAAACTAGTGGATCCAAATCAGCCCCTTACGAAGCAACGCATAAACTAGGGTTTAAGCTTCTGTCACTCTAGCAACCGATCATCTACTTATTACTTCCCAATTCCTTCCTCTAGGTCCAAATAATGGTGAAGTGTCATGTAGTCCATGTTCACATAACACAACTAGAGGAGAGACCACATACATCTCATCAAAATATCAAACAAATACCAAATTCACATGACTACTAATAGCAAGACTTCATCCATGTCCTCAGGAACAAATGTAACTACTCACAAAGCATATTAATGTTCAGAATCAGAGGAGTATTAATATGGATTAAGGATCTGAAGAAATGATCTTCCACCGGATAAACCAACTAGCATCAACTACAAGGAGTAGTCAACACTACTAGCAACCCACAGGTACCAATCTGAGGTTTTGGTACAAAGATTGGATACAAGAGATGAACTAGGGTTTGAGAGGAGATGGTGCTGGTGAAGAGGTTGATGGAGATTGACCCCCTCCTGATGAGAGGATCGTTGGTGACGATGATGGTAATGATTTTCCCCTACCGGAGGGAAGTTTCCCCAGCAGAACAGCTCCCCTGGAGCCCTAGATTGGTTCCGCCAAGGTCCCACCTCGTGGCTGCGGGAGTTTCGTCTAGTAAGCTTCCTTATGATTTTTTCCAGGGTAAAAGACTTCGTATAGCAGAAGATGGGCACCGGAGGGCCACTAGGGGGCTCACGAGGCAGGGGGCGCGCCCAGTAGGGGTGGGCGTGCCCCCCCTCGTGGCCAGGGTGTGGGCCCCCTCTGGTACTTCTTTCGCTCAATAATTCTTATTAATTCCAAAAATGACTTTCGTGGAGTTTCAGGACTTTTGGAGCTGTGCAGAATAGGTTTCCAATGTTTGCTCCTTTTCCAGCCCAGAATCCCAGCTGCCGGCATTCTCCCTCTTCATATTAAACCTTGTAAAATAAGAGAGACTAGCCATAAGTATTGTGACATAACGTGTAATAACAGCCCATAATGCAATAAATATTGATATAAAAACATGATGGCAAATGGACGTATCAACCCCCCCAAGCTTAGACCTCGCTTGTCCTCAAGCGGAAGCTGACATCGAAAAATATGTCCACATGTTTAGAGATAGAGGTGTCGATAAAAATAAAATGCGGACATGAGGGCATCATGATCATTCTTATAACAGCAACATATATAGATTTTGTCATATGATTTCTTATGCTCAGGTAACAATCTATTCACAATTTCAAGTATGCATCATAAACTTCATTGGGAACTAACAAATTATAATCTCAGTCATTGAAGCAATTGCAATTTATTATAACACAGGAAAGAGTCAAAATTAGAGCTTTTCAGCAAGTCCACATATTCAACTATCATATAGTCTTCCACAATTGCTAACACTCACGCAATACTTATGGTTCTGAAGTTTTAATCGGACACAGAGAAAGATGGGGGCTTATAGTGTTGCCTCCCAACGTTTTACCTCAAGGGTAATATATATATATATATATATATATATATATATATATATATATATATATATATATATATATATATATATATATATATATATATATCAGGATCTTTCCAACACGAGGTGCTTGCCAAAGGATAAAATGAAAAAGGGAAAGGTGAGGATCACCTTGACTCTTGCATAATGCAAAAGACATAAAGTAAAAGATAGGCCCTTCGCATAGGGAAGCAGAGGTTATCATGTGCTTTTTTGGTTGGATGCACGAAATCTTAATGCAAAAGAACGTCACTTTATATTGCCACTCGTGATATGAACCTTTATTATGCAGTTCGTCGCTTTTATTACTTCCATATCACACGATCGTCTAAAGCTTATTTTCTCCGCACTAATAAGTCATACATATTTCGAGAGCAAGTTTTGTTACTTGCAACATGACAACTTACTTGAAGGATCTTACTCAATCCATAGGTAGGTGCTACGTCTTGAGCTTGCGTTGGTTTTGCTTGAAGAGGAAAGGGTGATGCAACTATAGTAGTGTAAGTATTTCCCTCAGTTTTTTAGAACCAAGGTATCAATCCAGTAGGAGGCTCCTCAAAAGTCCCACGCACCTACACAAACAAACAAAGAACTCGCAACCAATGCAATAAAGGGGTTGTCAATCCCTTCACGGCCACTTGCGAAAGTGAGATCTGATTGAGATAGTATGATAAGATAAATATATTATTGGTATTTTATAATAAATATGCAAAAAGTAAAGATGCAAATAAAAGTAGATTGAAAGCTTATATGATAAAAGATAGACTCGGGGGCCATAGGTTTCACTAGTGGCTTCTCTCAAGATAGCATAAGTATGATGGTGGGTGAACAAATTACTGTCGAGCAATTGATAGAAAAGAGAATAGTTATGAGATTATCTAAGAATGATCATGTATATAGGCATCAGGTCCGCAACAAGTAGACCGACTCCAGCCTGCATCTACTACTATTACTCCACACATCGACCGCTATCCAGCATGCATCTAGAGTATTAAGTTCATAAGAACAGAGTAACACATTAAGAAAGATGACATGATGTAGAGGGATAAACTCAATCAATATGATATAAACCCCATCTTTTTATCCTCGATGGCAACAATACAATACGTGCCTTTCAACCCTTTCTTTCACTGGGTAAGGACACCACAAGATTGAACCCAAAGCTAAGTACTTCTTCCATGGCAAGAAAGATCAATCTAGTAGGCCAAACCAAATTGATAATTCGAAGAGACTTGCAAAGATAACTCAATCATACATAAAAGAATTCATAGAAGATTCAAATATTTCTCATAGATAAACTTGATCAAAAACCCACAATTCATTGGATCTCGACAAACACACCGCAAAAAGAGTTACATCGAATAGATCTTCACAAGAGAGGGGGAGAACATTGTATTGAGATCCAAAAAGAGAGAAGAAGCCATCTAGCTAATAACTTTGGGCCTGAAGGTCTGTGGTAAACTACTCACAACTCATCGGAGGGGCTATGGTGTTGATGTAGAAGCCCTCCATGGTCGATTCCCCCTCCGGCGGACCGCCGACGAAGGCTCCAAGATGGGATCTCGCGGATACAGAAGGTTATGGCAGTGGAAATTGTTTTCCCTTAGCTCCCTGGATGTTTTCGGGGCATGTAGGTACATATAGGAGGAAGAAGTACGTCGGTGGCTGCCTGAGGGGCCCAGGAGACAGGGGCGCGCCCAGGAGGGGTGGGGGCGCCCTCCTGTCTCCTAGCCGCCTCGATTGCTTCTTGACTTGCACTCCAAGTCCTCTAGATCACGTTCGTTCCAAAAATTAGGCTCTCGAAGGTTTCATTCCATTTGGACTCCGTTTGATATTCCTTTTCTTCGAATACTGAAATAGGCAAAAAAAACAGCAATATGGGCTGGGCCTCCGGTTAGTAGGTTAGCCCCAAAAATGATATAAATATGTAAATAAAGCCCATAAACATCCAAAAGGGGTAATATAATAGCATGGAAAATAAAAAATTATAGATACGTTGGAGACGTATCAAGCATCCCTAAGCTTAATTCCTGTTCGTCCTCGAGTAGGTGAATGATAAAAAAACAGAATTTTTGATGTGGAATGCTACCTAGCATAATTCTCAATGTAATTTTGTTTATTGTGGCATGAATGTTCAGATCCAAATGATTCAAAATAGAAGTTCATATTGACACAAAAAATAGTAATACTTCAAGCATACTAATCAAAGCAATCATGTCTTCTCAAAATAACATGGCGACATTCATCCCTACAAAATCATATAGTTAGGCTATGCTTCATTTTCGTCACACAAAAATGTTCCCAAATTCTACACCCCAGATAACAAGCCAAGGAATTGTTTCGTACTTAAATAATCTCAAATTGTTTCAACTTTCACGCAATATATGAGTGTGAGCCATGGATATAGCACTATGGGTGGAATAGAATATGATGATGGGGATTGTGTGGAGAAGGCAAAAAAGGAGAAAGTCTCACATTGACGAGGATAATCAACGGGCTATGGAGAAGCCCATCAATTGATGTCATCATGAGGAGTAGGGATTGCCATGCAACGGATGCACTAGAGCTATAAATGAATGAAAAGCTCAACAAAAGAAAACTAGTGGGTGTGCATCCAACTTTCTTGCTCATGAAGACCTAGGGCATTTGAGGAAGCCCATCGTAGGAATATACAAGCCAAGTTCTAAAATGAAAAATTCCCACTAGTATATGAAAGTGACAACATATGAGACTCACTATATGAAAAACATGGTGCTACTTTGAAGCACAATATATGAGACTCACTATATGAAGAACATGGTGCTACTTTGAAGCACAAGTGTGGAAAAAGAGATAGTAACGTTGCCCCTTTTTATTTATTTTCTTTTTCTTTTTTTTCCTTTTTTTCTTTGGCCTTCCTTTTTTGGCCTTTCTTTTTTTTCTTTTTTTTTTCCTTTTTTGGGGACAATGCTCTAATAATGATGATCATCACACTTTTATTGATTACAACATATGAATTACAACTCGAAACTAGAACAAGATATGACAGTATATGAATCCCTCCGGTGGTGTACCGGGATGGTGCAATGAATCAAGCGTGACATGTATGAAAAATTATGCATGATGGCTTTGCCACAAATACGATGTCAACTACATGATCATGCAATCGCAATATGACAAAAGTAATGTATGTCATGATGATAAACGGAATGGTGGAAAGTTGCATGGCAATATATCTCGGAATGGCTATGGAAATGCCATAATAGGTAGGTATGGTGGCTCTTTTGAGGAAGATATAAGGAGGTTTATGTGTGATAGAGCGTATCATATCACGGGGTTTGGATGCACCGGTGAAGTTTGCACCAACTCTCAAGGTTAGAAAGGGCAATGCACGGTACCGAAGAGGCTAGCAACGGTGGAAATGTAAAAGTGCGTATAATCCAAGGACTCAACATTAGTCAAAAGAAGTCGTATACTTATTGCAAAAATTTAGAAGTCATTAAAAACCAAGAACTACGTGCATGCTCCTAGAGGGATAGATTGGTAGGAAAAGACCATCACTCATCCCCGACAGCCATTCATAAGGATGCACAATCCAAGTACACTTCATGTTTCAAATTTTTTACACAACTTTATCCATACGTGTGCATGCTATGGGACTTGCTAACTTCAACACAAGCATTCTTTAAATTCATAATCACCCAACTAGCATGACTTTAATATCACTACCTCCATATCTCAAAACAATTATCAAGTATCAAATTGATCATAGCATCCAATTCACTTCCTATGATAGTTTTTATTGTACCCAACTTGGATGCCTACCATTCTAGGACCAATTTATAACCATAGCAAATACCATGCTGTTCTAAAAGACTCTCAACATAATATAAGTGAGGCATGAGAGACTAGCCATCGTCGTGCTCTAAAAGATATAAGTGAAGCACTAGAGCAAAAACTATCAAGCTCAAAAGATATAAGTGAAGCACATAGCATATTCTAATAAATTTCAATCAAGTAGGATTCTCTCAAAAGGTGTGTAAAGCAAGGATGATTGTGGAAAACTAAAAAGCAAATACTAATATTATACACGACGCTCCAAGAAAAACACATATCATGTGGCGAATAAAAATATAGCTCCAAGTAAAGTTACCAATGAACGAAGACGAAAGAGGGGATGCCTTCCCGAGGCATCCCCAAGCTTTGGGTTTTGGCTACTCTCGAATATCTTGGGGTGCCATGGGCATCCCCAAGCTTAGGCTTTTGCCATTTCTTGTTCCATAGTCCATCAAATCTTTACCCAAAACTTGAAAACTTCACAATACAAAACTCAATAGGAAATCACATAAGCTCCGTTAGTGAAAGAAAACAAAACCACCACATAAGGTACTGTAATGAACTCATTCTTTATTTATTTTGGTGTTCAACCTACTGTATTCCAACTTCTCTATGGTTTATAAACTATTTTACTAGACATAGATGCATCAAAATAAGCAAACAACACACGAAAAGCAGAACAGTCTGTAGCAATTTGTAACTAACGCAAACTTCTGGAACTCTAAAAATCCTACCAAAATAGTAAGTACTGGAAAATTTGTCTATTGATCAGCAGAAAAAAGAATCAACGCAAAAGCACGTTTCTGTGATTTAACAAAACTAAATTCGTGCGTGCAAAGTTTCTGTTTTTCAGCAGAATCAAATTAACTATCATCATAGGTTATCCTATAGGTTCTACTTGGCACAAACACTAACTAAAACATAAAAACACATCTAAACAGAAGGGAGATGCAAAATTTATTCCTACATAGAAATAAAACAAAAAACACAAATAAAATTGGGTTGCCTCCCAACTAGCGATATCGTTTAACGCCCCTAGCTAGGCATAAAAGTGAAGATAGATCTAAGTAGTGCCATCTTTGGCACTCAATTCATAAGTAGCTCGCATGATAGATTCATAAGGTAATTTGACTTTCTTTCTTGGAAAGTGCTCCATGCCTTTCCTTAATGGAAATTGGAATCTAATATTCCCTTCCTTCATATCAATAATCGCGCCAATCATTCTAAGGAAAGGTCTACCAAGAATAATAGGGCAAGAAAGATTGCAATCTATATCAAGAACAATAAAATCTATGAGCACCAAATTTCTATTTGCAACAATGAGAACCGCATTGATCCTTCCCATTGGCTTTTTAATGGTGGAATCCGCAAGGTGCAAATTTAAAGAGCAATCATCAAGATCATGGAAACCTAGAATATCACATAAAGTTTTCAGAATCGTGGAAACACAAGCACCCAAATCACACAAAGCAAAACACTCATGATCCTTAATTTTAATCTTAATAGTAGGTTCCCACTCATCATTAAGTTTTCTAGGTATTGAAACTTCCAAATTAAGTTTTTCATCATAAGTTTGCATCAAGGCATGAACGATATGTTTGGTAAAAGCTTTATTTTGACTATAAGCATGAGGAGAATTAAACACGGATTGCAACAAGGAATTACAACCTTGTAAAGAACAATTATCATAATGAAATTCCTTGAAATCCGAGATAGTGGGTTCAATGCTATTTAAAGTCATGACCTCTCCAATCCCGCTTTTACCAAATTTAGCATCAAGATCTAAAAACTCCGAATCATTGGGATGCCTTCTAACTAAAGTTGACTCATATCCAGTCCCATTATTAAGATTCATATTGCAAAACAAAGATCTAATAGGAGACACATCAATAACTTAAAGATCTTCATCATTATTTTCATTGGAACTAGAAGAACACGCCTTTACAAAGCAATCTTTCTTAGCACGTAATCTAGCAGTTCTTTCCTTGACTCATCAATGGAAATTCTCATGGCTTTGAGAGACTCATTGATATCATGCTTTGGAGGAGTAGATCTAAGTTAAAGAGAATCAACATCAAGCGAAAGTCTATCAACGTTCCTAGCCAAATCAACAACTTTGAGCAATTTTTCTTCAAGCAAAGCATTAAAATACTTTTGAGAGATCATAAATTCTTTCACACTATTCTCAAAATCAGAGGGCATCTTATTAAAATTACCATAAGAATTATTGTAAGAATTTCCATAATTATTAGAGGAATTACTAGGGAACGGTCTAGAATTAAAGTTTCCTCTATAAGCATTGTTTCCAAAACTATTCCTACCAACAAAATTCATATCCATAGATTCATTATTATTCTCAATCAAAGTAGAAAAAGGCATATCATTGGGATCAAGAGGAGTATTTTTAGTAGCAAACAACTTCATAAGTTCATCCATCTTTCCACTCAAAACATTGATTTCTTCTAGAGCATGCACTTTTTGCCTAGAAGATCTTTCGGTGTGCCATTGAGAATAATTAGCCATAATATTATCAAGAAGTTTTGTAGCATCTCCTAACGTGAGTTCCATAAACGTGCCTCCCGTGGCCGAATCTAAATAATTTATAGAAGCAAAGTTCAAACTGGCATAAAAATTTTGTATGATCATCCATAAATTCAAACCATGAGTAGGGCAATTGGGAATCATCAATTTCCTTCTTTCCCAAGATTGGGCAACATGCTCATGATCAAGTGGTTTAAAATTCATAAAATCATTCCTAAGAGTGATAATCTTAGCGGGAGGAAAATACTTAGAGATAAAAGCATCTTTGCACTTGTTCCAAGAAACAATATTATTTTTAGGCAAAGATGGAAACCAAACTTTAGCACGATCTCTAAGTGAAAATGGATATAACTTCAATTTAACAATATCATTATCCGTATCTTTCTTCTTTTGCATATCACACAAATCAACAAAGTTGTTTAGATGAGTAGCGGCATCTTCACTAGGAAGGCCGGCGAATTGATCTTCCATAACAAGATTCTGCAAAGCAGTATTGATTTCGCCAGACTTAGCATCATTAAGAGGAGCAATCGGAGTACTAAGGAAATCATTATTATTGGTATTGCAGAAATCACACAATTTGGTATTATCTTGCGCCATGGCAACAAGTAATCCGACACACAAGCAAACAGAAAAAGGCAAGCGAAAGAGAGGAGAAGATTGGGAAAGAAAGGGCGAATAAAACGCCAAGGGTGAAGTGGGGGAGAGGAAAACGAGAGGCCAATCTTATATTTACTAATTGGAGGCACCTTTCAAGTCCTCTCATTGTTCCACATCATTAATATTAATTACACTATCGGATAGTAGAATCTACGGACAGGATAAAAAGAAAACCTGCGTAACATAGATGGTCATGTCGCCTAGAAAAAGACATCTGACATGTCCAAGACGTTGTAACACAAATAAAGTGATTCTCAAGAAAAAAGATCATCCCTTCCTTTATCTTGCGTAACGCAGATGGTCATGTCCCTTAAAAAATGAATCTGACACGTCCAAATCTTTTTTAGGCAATGACACGTGCAAACTTGTAGACCAAACGGTGGTGCAGCCTAGATCGCCGTTCTTCCTCCTCCCTGGAGGCGCCGATCTCCTCTGAACCCATCCATCGACATAGCAGTAGTCCATCAGCCCATCCCATCCACGATAAGCCTTCCGCGTACTAGGGATCGTGGTTGTACACCACAGAGTCTGTCCCTAGGGTTCTGCTTCTGGAGGTGTGGAATCGGAGGGGAGGGGATGGAAGTAGTTGAGGGCCTGATGAAGGGCTTGAAGTTGTCGGAGGCGGAGAAGAGGGGGCTGAAGATCGAGGAAGTGGAGAAAGGGAAGGCAGTTGACTGGGCGCCAGATGAGCCTCAGGCGATGGGTAAAAAATTTTCGGAGAAACTTGCGCATGCTAGCGTGATTAGGAAAACCCTAGGGAGGATCTGGTGCCCCATAAAAGGTTTGGATTGCAAGGAGGCGGAGTCCAATGCTTTCCTATTTACCTTCCGTCAACCGGCGGGGTTGGAGGCGGGCACTGGAGGAAGGTCCATGGTGGTTTGACAAGGAGCTCCTAGTAATGGAGGAATTCGACCCAGAGAAGACTGTCGATGAGTACGATTTCAACCTGATCCCAATATGATTTCGCGTCTTCGGGCTAGCACTCGGGAACATGAACATAACCATCGGAGAGAGAATTGGCGCCGGCTTCCATGAATTAGTCGATGTGGATGTTGGGCATGATGGGAGACCTGTGGGAAAGTATCTCAGGGTGAAATTGAAAGTGAACATTACCAAACCAATCCTAAGGGGCTTTGTGCTGGAGCGAGAGAGGAGAACAGATGGCAATATGATAGTGGAGGTACTGGATGGAGAGGAGAACAGCAGGAAGGAAAAGAAGAAAGAGTTGACCTGGTGCAGATTTGAGTATGAGCACATGCCAGATTTTTGTTACACTTGCGGGATAATTGGACACAGAGAGAAGGAGTGCAATATGAAACCTGTGAGAGGTGAAGCATCCCAGTACGGCACATGGATGAGAGCTGAGGAAGGTCCCAAAAAAGAGGAAGGAGGGAGAAATAGATGGAACGAAGGGCGACGTAGTAGCAGTGGTAGGAGCTTGAGTGGAGGCAGGGGGAGTGATGGGAATAGCTATCAAGGGGAACGCAGACAATACAGTTGGGGGAGAGGCTCGGGTGGATCAGGTAGCGATGCACCTTCTTGGAGGAAGGAAGGAGCGGCATCAAGAAGTACCGAGAAGGTAGTAGGAGAGGAGGAGAAGGAAGTAACAAGTCCGCTTAAGCTTGCAAGTAGGAATGACAAACCGCTGGGAGGGGGCGTGGGAAGAGCTCTCAAGTTTGGGGCAGAAATGCAGAACCTGCAGGAATGTGCACTAGTGCAGAACTTGATGCCGCACCTAATGAGAGAGAGGTAGGAAGGGGGAAAGGCCATGATAAAATGGAGAGTGTAGGCCGATTGGGGTCATGTGGTGAGGAAAAAAAAAGAAAGGAAGGAAGGGAAGAAGTTCGGGAGAAAGGAAAGAGTAGGAAGTGATATTCAGAATGACAATCTGGGTGTTAAGCTTGGAAAGAGGGACGGTGACAGTATGGAGGTGGATGAACCAGCCTTGACCAAGAAGAGCAAGGCAGAGGGCAGGGGAGGGGACAGTAGTTTGGAAGGACGTGGGAAGTGCTGTCTGTTCAGTAGAGGGTACACAGAACACAAACATATCAGCTGGGTTGAAAATGCAGCCCCGCCGGGACCAATGAAACTCGTAAGTTGGAACTGCCGGGGACTCGGGAACAGCCAGGCAGTTCAATCTCTTCTCGAGCTGGGAAGAACGGAGGAGCACGACATTTTATTTCTGTGTGAGACTAGAATGAAGAAGAAGTATTTGGGAAGGTTTAGGTGGTTGTTGGGGCTCGCCAACATGGTTGTGTGGAAGGATGAGGGGAGTGGAAGAGGGGTGACGTTGTTCTGGAGGAAGGGAGTCGATGTCACTCTACGTTCATATGGGAGGAGGCATGTAGATGTAGATGTAGCCAGAGAGGATGGAACAATATGGCGCCTTACCGGGGTGTACGGAGAATCTAAATTGCAGAGGAAGATAGAAACATGGAAGCTTCTGAAAATTCTAAATCAGCAACATCAAGGACAAAGGCCGTGGTTGTGTTTCGGGGACTTCAACGAAATTCTAGCAAGCAATGAGAAGGTGGGGGTGCAGAACGGCCACAGCAGTACCTTGATGCGTTCAGGGAGGCGTTAGACCATTGCAACTTGATGGACATGGGGTATGAAGGAGATATTTTCACTTGGAGGAACCATAGCAAGGAGATGCGGACTTATATTTGTGAGCGGCTTGATAGGGCAGTAGCAAACAAGGAATGGTGTGATATGTTTCCACAGTCTGTAGTCCTCAACGGGGAACCGAGACACTCGGACCATCGTCCGATAGTTGTGCAGTTGGAAGGGGTTGACAAGAGGTGGAGATCCGGAGATAATAATTTTAGGATTGAGGCTAGGTGGCTGCAGGAGGAGGGGTGTGAGGAGGTGATCAAGGAAGCATGGGAGAAGAGCTTGAGTGGAGAAGGAGGGAGTGTCCCCGGGGCCTTAAAATTGGTGGCATCAGAGATGAGCACCTGGAGCAGAGAAGTGGTGGGTGAGCTGGAAGGGAGGATAAAGAAGGCACGCAGGGAGATGGAGAGGTGTATGAAGGAGCCGGTGTCGGAAGGAAAAATCAGGGAAGAAGCGAGACTCCGTGCACTAGTTCACGACCTCAAGGAGAAGAAGTACACGAAGTTGAAGCAGAGAGCTCATATGTGGTGGCTGAAGTGGGGCAATCGCAACATCAAATATTTGCAATTTGTCGGGTCAGCAAGGAAGAAAACAAATAGGCTCAAGGAGATTTGAAGGGAGGATGGTGCTGTAGTAGAGGAGGGAGAGGACTTAACTAACTACGTGTGCTCATTTTTTCAGGAACTGTTTACATCCTCAAAACCCCACCGTTTGCCCGAACTGCTTGACAAGGTCCAGCCGCGGGTGACAGCTGACATGCATGCAACCCTAGATGCAGCGTTTACTCGGGAAGAAGTCAAGGCGACGCTGGACCATATCGGTGACCTCAAGGAATCGGGACCTGATGGGATGCCGACAGTTTTTTTCAAGCGCCATTGGCACCTTATGGGGGACAAGATAGTGGAGGAAGTGTTAGCTGTACTGAATGGAGGAGAAATCCCGGAAGGATGGAATGATACAATGGTTGTGCTCATACCAAAAGTCAAAAACCCGAAAAGAATCAAGGATTTAAGGCCTATTAGCCTCTTCAATGTGGTGTTTAAGTTGGTATCAGAAGTCATTGCGAACAGATTGAAGATAACCCTCCCGGATATAATTTCAGACAACCAAAGTGCGTTTGTGCCAGGAAGACTCATCACGAATAATGTTCTTATAGCATACGAGCTATCCCAGTACATGATGAACAAGAGAACCGGAAAGGTTGGATATGCGGCAGTCAAAGCAGACATAAGCAAAGCCTATGACAGGGTATAATGGTGCTTCTTAGAGGCCATGATGAGCAAGTAGGCTTCAGAAAAAGTTGGGTTGATCTGGTAATGAAATGTGTGAGGACCGTGCGATATCAGATTAAGGTTAATGGTACACTTACTCAACAGTTCAGTCCGTCGAGGGGCCTTCGGCAAGGAGATCTGGCGTCCCCCTATCTGTTCGTCATTTGTGCGGAAGGGCTATCAGCTGCGCTGATGGACGCGGAACGGAAGGGTGCATTGCATGGAGTTAAGATCTGCCCAAGGGCGCCGTGCGTCTCACACCTCTTTTTTGCAGATGATTCCATGTTGCTAGTCAAAGCGGAGCAGCGTGAAGCCGCGGCTCTCCACGATGTTCTACAATTGTATGATGACTGTTCCGGGCAGTGCATCAATACGGAGAAGTCCGCAATAATGTTCAGCCCCAACACGGATGACGCTGAAAGGGTAGCGGTGAAGAGCACCCTAGCTATCCAGAGTGAGAATTGGAATGAGAAATACCTCGGCCTCCTAGTTCATGTAGGGCGCTCAAGAAGGCGGGATTTAGTTACATCAAACGTAATTTGTGTGGGAGAGTTAATGGATGGCAGGAGAGACTTCTAGCAAAAGAGAGCAAAGAGGTGCTTGTGAAGGGGGTGGCTCAGGCCATACCCGCGTTCGCCATCTCATGCTTCGACCTCACTAAAACCTTTTGCGCAGAATTGAATACACTGATGGGCAAGTTTTGGTAGAGCCAACAAGATAAGCAAAATCCGATGCATTGGATAAGTTGGGAGAAGCTAGCTAGGCCGAAAGCAATGGGAGGCTTGGGATTCCGAGATATGCATAGCTTTAACATGGCGATGCTATCTAGACAGGGGTGGAGACTACTCCAGAACCTCACCAGTCTCTGCGCAAGGGTTCTATAGGCTAGATATTTCCCTGGAAAATCAGTTCTTGAGGCTCAAGAACACGATGGGATCTCTTATTCGTGCCGAAGCATTTTGCTGGGAGTGGATCTTGTGAAGCAAGGATATATTAAGAGGATCGGGGACGGATCCACAATGCAAATATGGTCGGGCCCTTGGATACCCAGATCATGGTCAAGGAGGGTTATCACGCCAAGGGGTGCAAATCTCCTCACTACGGTTAATTAACTAATTAACCCAGCGACGGGCAGCTGGGACGAGGGGCTTGTCAGAGCCACCTTTTGCGAGGAGGACGTGAAACAGATTCTGAACATTCCCCTCCTGTAGGGGGTGGATGATTTCAATGCTTGGCACTTTGATACGAAGGGAGAATTCTCTGTCAAGAGTGCCTATAAGCTGCATGTTGAGCTGGGGAAACAAGCATTAACAGGAGCGCCTGGGTCGAGCACTGCCGGCGCGGGACAGCTAGAGAGATACGAAGATCCGACCTGGAAACGCATATGGAAGATGCGCTGCCCTGTCAAGTTGCAGATGTTTGTTTGGCGAATGAAACACCAATCCTTGGCACTCTGCATTAATCTGACAAGGAGAGGCATGAAGTTGGAAAGCTCGCGTTGCTTTCTTTGCAATCGCGCAGAGGAAGATGGGGCGCACTTATTTATTAGATGCAAATCGGCGAAGGAGGGATGGCGGGCAATGGGACTGGAGAAGGAACGCATGCAGCTCGAAGATCTCAGGGGGGTGCATGTAATGCTTGACAAGTTGTGGGAGTTAGATGAAAAGAAGAGGCTGGTCATAGTAATATTCTGGTGGCACTGGTGGAACAATAGGAATAAAAAACGGGAGGGGGAGCAGCCTGTCCAGATTACGGAGATAGTCCGGCGAGCAAGATGCGATGCATTGGAATATGAGGAGCTGTACAACAAGTCAGACAGAGCAGCCCCAATCCCATGGGTACCACCCGGCAATGATGAAATTAAAATTAACCTTGATGGGGCCTTTATGCCAGGAGGAAGCATCGGAGGATGGGGCGTCGTGGCCAGGGATGCTGCAGGACATGTGATCATAGCTCGGGCAGGTCAGCTCGAGCATACAACTGATGCCTTTGCTGCCGAGGTAGGGGCAATGGCCGCGGCGGTGGCGACAGCGGCTGACCTTGGTGTCATCAGAGTCATCTTTGAAACGGACTCGCAATTGCTCGCGGATGCTTTGGACACCGGGAGAGCGGACTCTTCATCCTATGCTCCAGCTATCGAAGACATAAAACTACAGCTTAAGATGTGGTTTTCGAAGTTCACTGTACAAGCCTGTTGCCGGGAGGCGAATTCTGTGGCACATGAACTAGCTCAAATAGGTCGCATGTGCTTACCCAATATTTGTATGGAGTGGGACACCACTGTACCGCCCATCGTGGCTGACCGTGTGTTGGGCGATATGCCCAGCACCCGTTGATTTATAAAGCTTTGCTTTGCCTTCAAAAAAAAGTTGTAGACCAAAGAAAGGAATCTAAAAACAAAACTACGGCCGTTCCTAAAGAAGGGAAAGCGTCCATCCCGTCAAAAACTCCAACCAAACAGTGGTAAAGGAAAAAAATGAATCAGTGGTAAAAAAAGACTTCAACCTGTTGAAAAAAAAGAAACTTCCATAGGAAAAGGAAAAAAACTCCCGATTAAAATCTTCGTGGACTCCTCGACTCGACTTGGCCGCTGCCTCCTCCTGACCTTTAATCCCGCTCTCCTACCAATCACGTTAGTTTTAATTAGAGGAAAAAAGTAAAGTCTGATGTCAAAAAAAGGAAAGCTCAGATCTGTTCCATAAAAAAAAGCCTCAAAATAAAAGGAAAGTGTCCATGGATTTAGAAACTCGAAGAAGAAAAAGGAAAGAATCCACGACTTCTCTACATGGTCGCTCACTCCACCTCTCATACAATCATGGTAGCTGTGATTTTTTATGGTCAAATCAAGTGTACACTCGATTCTCCCAATGGTTTTCCTCTCCATCCTTTTAATCTCACTTTCCCATCCACAACAATCCATCATGTATATTAATCGTGTTCAACCTTATCCTTTGAATCACACTTTTCAAGCTAAAGCAAACCATCATGTATACATACATGATTTTGTCCCACGATGAGGATTTAGCATGTACTGTAGATACTATCAAGCAATTTGCCATGTATATTCCACCACATGATTTTATCTCATGATATGTTGATTTAGAACGTACAAATTGTCCTCCTCTTCGACCTTTCACTATCAGTTTTCCAAGTACGGACAATATTCCAGTTCCTTATTTTATCCCAAAAAGGTTTATTTACCAAAAGGAGCCAAGTGTAGTAAGAGATTGGTTTTCCGGTTATGTTTTTCTTTTTTCACAATTCAATACATCGTAGATCATGTTTTGCCGATTCAGTATAATTTTTACAAGGGATATTGAAGCGGAAGTTTGCGTACCACGGAAGTCGAGTTGGTCGAGATTGACTTGGACCGAGTCAAGACTTACGACTAATTGATATAGTCGAGGAGACGAAGAACATATGAAATTATATTAGAAGTAGATTAGGTGTGATTTTCTATTTCATTATTTAAGGAATAATTATTTTTGAGGAATCAGAATAAATTTTGATTTATTGGGTTAGCCACATTGGGCCACATAATTATGGTTCAGTTTTCATTGGCGAGTTTTGTTGGTATAGATAGCACTGGGGTAGCAAATCATTATAGCTAGTAATGAGTAGTCCATCTATATACAAACAAACAATATTTCTTGGTTGTCCTACATAAAATGTATACAGAGAATGTTTTAAATAGTAAATGTGTCCACAATATTAAATAGAAAAGGACATCTATGTGATCAAAGAACATTCGTTCTATCTTACATCTCCACAAATCTTTTTAAAATTTAAATCCAGGCAAAATTCTCCCGATTTGCTTACTATTACTAATAAACGATCCGAACAAGGGAGCACATGCCTTTCTTATGCAAGGGAAGGCCGGTCTGCTTCACTTGCTCGACAAAGATAAATCACTTTGGATGGAGCGGCAAATATCATGAAGTGACGGCGTGTACCGACCGGCATCACGAGCTCCTCATGTATGCTGCTGGGTGCTGGCTGCATCCGATGTCGCCAGGTGCAAGATAGTCGTGTCTTGCAAGTACAGTTTACATGCTAAATCAGGTCTAGCATTGATTATTATTGTTATGCTTGCACACAATACTATTCTTTTGGCTGATATACTACTTTGCATGGCATGCTTGTGATTGATGAATTACATGATATTCTTCACAGGTGCAGATTGCTATACTTATTGCTTGCATATACAGTAGGTTCATGCATATCATTATTTTGGCCGTACAAAAGTAAGGTAAAATTTATATCTATTAATGTATCTTTAAACCACCTAAATTAATAGAGTAACAAAAAAAATCTGGATGTATCATTCGGCACAAAAATAACATATGAACACATGATTATGTATGTGATTTTGTGTGTGTGTGTGTAGTACGAATAGAAACTATTAAAAAATCATGGCACAATGTTAAATGAAATCTTTAAGATTTTTTTTGGTACACATAGCTTAAATCCAAATAAACTATCAAATAGTTCCCAGCCACATTATTAATCATAAAAGAAATCCAGTAACAATTTATTGTTTAAGACAACAACTCAAAATCTGAATAATATATGGCTCTTAATGTTATTTGAAAAATAGAATTGTCTTACAAATGAGGACTTCTACTTAATGTTGTACATATAAAATCTAATCCGCGAAGCAGGTTGTATAATAAAATTTCTACCATACTGTTGTGGAAGAAACGAACATGTATGGTAGTGAAAATACAGGAACATATATGCTACAAATACATAATAACATTTTCATATTATACCTTTTAGATACGTATATGTCACAAATACATAATAACATTTTCATATTATTGTCCAACATTTCTATTTGCTACCCACTTTGTCATATTTAATATTAAAAGTTCTAGCCCGTGCAGATGCACGGATTGATGACTAGTGGCAAACAATGTAAATGCGAGGGAGATGAGTTTGTGATGGGTACTTGGTATGTCTTGACTTGAGCGAAGACCTCCCCGGCAACGGCGCCAGAAATCCTTCTTGCTATGTCTTGAGCTTGCGTTGGTTTTCCTTGAAGAGGAAAGGGTGATGCAGCAATAGTATCATAAGTATTTCCCTCAGTTTTTGAGAACCAAGGTATCAATCCAGTAGCAGGCTCCTCAAAAGTCCCACGCACCTACACAAACAAATAAAGAACTCGCAACCAACGCAATAAAGGGGTTGTCAATCCCTTCACGACCACTTGCGAAAGTGAGATCTGATAGAGATAGTATGATAAGATAAAAATATTTTTGGTATTTTATAATATAGATGGAAAAAGTAAAGATGCAAATAAAAGTAGATTGAAAGCTTATGTGATAAAAGATAGACCCGGGGGCCATAGGTTTCACTAGTGGCTTCTCTCAAGATAGCATAAGTATTACGGTGGGTGAACAAATTACTGTCGAGCAATTGATAGAAAATCGAATAATTATGAGATTATCTAGGCATCATCATGTATATAGGCATCACATCCGCAACAAGTAGACCGACTCCTGCCTGCATCTACTACTATTACTCCACACATCGACCGCTATCCAGCATGCATCTAGAGTATTAAGTTCATAAGAACAGAGTAATGCCTTAAGAAAGATGACCTGATGTAGAGGGATAAACTCAAGCAATATGATATACACCCCATCTTTTTATCCTCGATGGCAACAATACAATGCGTGCCTTGCAACCCTTTCTGTAACTGGGTAAGGACACCGCAAGATTTAACCCAAAGCTAAGCACTTCTCCCATGGCAAGAAAGATCAATCTAGTAGGCCAAACCAAACTGATAATTCGAAGAGACTTGCAAAGATAACTCAATCATACATAAAAGAATTCAGAGAAGATTCAAATATTTCTCATAGATAAACTTGATCATAAACCCCCAATTCATCGGATCTCGACGAACACACCGCAAAAAGAGTTTAATCGAATAGATCTCCACAAGAGAGGGGAGAACATTGTATTGAGATCCAAAAAGAGAGAACAAGCCATCTAGCTAATAACTATGTACCCAAAGGTCTGTGGTAAACTTCTCACAACTCATCGGAGGGGCTATGGTGTTGATGTAGAAGCCCTCCATGGTCGATTCCCCCTCCGGCGGAGCGCCGACGAAGGCTCCAAGATGGGATCTCGCGGATACAGAAGGTTACGACGGTGGAAATTATTTTTTGTTGGCTCCTTGGATGTTTTCGGGGTACGTAGGTATATATAGGAGGAAGAAGTACGTCAGTGGCCGCTTGAGGGGCCCAGGAGATAGGGGGCACGCCCAGGAGGGGTGGGCGCCCCATCCTATCTCCTGGCCGCCTCGATTGCTTCTTGATTGCACTCCAAGTCCTCTGGATCACGTTCGTTCCAAAAATCATGCTCCCAAAGGTTTCATTCCGTTTGGACTCCGTTTGATATTCCTTTTTTTTCGAAATACTGAAATTGGCAAAAAAATGGCAATACGGGCTGGGCCTCCGGTTAGTAGGTTAGTCCCAAAAATGATATAAATATGTGAAAATAAAGCCCATAAACATCCAAAAGGGGTAATATAATAGCATGGAACAATCAAAAATATAGATACGTTGGAGACGTATCAGTAGGTATGGTGGACTCTCATGGCCAAACTGGGTTTAGGGATATTTGGAAGCACCAGTAGTATCTTTACTTGGTGCAAGGAATTTGGCTAGCATGAGGGGGAAAGGCAAGCTCAACATGTTTGAATGATCCATGACAATATACTTTAACTGAGATGTGAGAAAACATAACCCATTACGTTGTCTTCCTTGTACAACATCAACTCTTTAGCATTTTATACTTTAATGAGTGCTCACAATCATAAAAGTTGTCCAAGATAGTATATTTATTTGTGAAAACCTCTCTTTCTTTATTGCTTCCTATTAATTGCAACAATGACCAAAACTATGTTTGTCAACTCTCAACAACTTTTAGGCCTCATACTCTTTATGTGTGAAGTCATTACTATCCATAAAGTCAATATGAACTCTTTTATTCTTTTTATTCTTTCTATTTCCTCAAGATCATAGCAAGATAGCAAAGCCCTTGACTCAACGCTAATCTTTATTATATATAGCTCAAGGACTCGATTACACAGAGGGAACACAAAGCAAAACTCAAAACTAATTCATATTAAAACTTTATTCTACTAGATCAAGATATTACCAAAAGAATCGAACTAAGTAAAATGGTAAAGATAGGAGTGTGATGGTGATACAATACCGAGGCACCTCCCCCAAGCTTGGCAGTTGCCAAGGGGAGTGCCGATACCCATGTGATTATATCCTCGGAGGTGGTGAAGAGGGTGGTGATGATGATGGATAGTCACACATCGAGCGTAGAAGCTCCTCCTGTTTGCGGATAATGCCCTTGAGTGCGATGATATTCTCCTTCAACAAAATATTTTCCTGTGTGAGATACTTGTTTTGTATACGAGCTAACTCAATCATCTTGAAAGCTTCAATCTCAGTTGGGGTAAAGAGGTTAGGGAGAGGTTGAGGGATGTTTTCTTCTTCTGCCGCCGGAGCTTGATCCTCCATGGCCTTCTTGATCCCTTCATCCTTGTAGATCTCCTCTGGTTCTTCTCTTTTCAGCTCTATCTTCAATAGCCAAGCATCCTTGTCTTCATTGTTGGAGGAGGGTGATGTCATGATGCTCTAGATTTGTCAGAAAAATAGCTCAAAACAAAGACAGAGGATTTTTGCGTGATACGATGGTCAAAACCTTTGGGGAGTTATATAATGAATTTTTACCGACCAAAAGAAGTATCATGCACGAAAACGGAGTCCAGAGAGCACACGAGGTGCCCACGAGGCAGGGGGGGCGTGCCCTCCAACCTCGTGGAGGCCTCGTGTCCTACCCGGACTACTTCTTATTTCCCTATTTTCTTAAATATTCCAAAACGGAGAAAAATTGCTACTAGAATTGTTTTGGAGTCGGTTTACTTACCGTACCACATATCTATTCCTTTTTGTAGTCTGAAACATTATGGAAAGTGTCCCTTATGTATTCCTCCGGGGTTACAGTTTCAATAATATTAGTTTCAACACTTATAGGGTTACCTTAGATATAATGTTTGATTCTTTGACCGTTGACCACCCTCGGACTTGTGCCTTCAAAGTTGTTGATTTTTATGGCACCGGAACGATAGACCTCCTCGATAATGTAAGGGCCTTCCCATTTAGAGAGAAGTTTTCCTGCAAAAAATCTTAAACAAGAGTTGAAAAGCAACACATAATCACCTACATTAAACTCACACTTTTGTATTTGTCATGCCATCTTTTAACTTTTTCTTTAAACAGCTCGGCATTCTCATAGGCCTGGGTTCTCCATTCATCAAGTGAGCTAATGTCAAATAGCCTCTTCTCACCGGCAAATTTGAAATCATAATTGAGCTCTTTAATAGCCCAATATGCCTTATGCTCGAGTTCGAGAGGTAAGTGACATGCTTTTCCATAAACCATTTTATACGGAGACATACCCATAGGATTCTTATATGCAGTTCTATGGGCCCATAATGCGTCATCAAGTTTCTTGGACCAATTCTTTCTAGACCTATTAACAGTCTTTTGCAAAATTAATTTGAGCTCTTTATTACTCAATTCTACTTGACCATTAGACTGTGGGTGATAAGGAGATGCAATTCTATGATTAACATCATACTTAGCAAGCATTTTACGAAAAGCACCATGAATAAAATGTGAACCACCATCAGTCATTAAATATCTAGGGACTCCAAATCTCTGAAAAATAACTTCTTTAAGCATCTTAATAGAGGTGTTATGATCAACACTACTAGTTGGAATAGCTTCTACCCACTTAGTAACGTAATCAACAGCAACTAAAATATGTGTATATCCATTAGAGGCAGGAAAAGGTCCCATATAATCAAAGCCCCAAACATCAAATGGTTCAATAACAAGAGCTTCATTCATAGGCATTTCTTGTCGTCTACTAATATTACCAATTCTTTGACATTCATCACAAGACAAGACAAACTTATGGGCATCTTTGAAGAGAGTAGGCCAATAAAAACCGGATTGCAATACCTTATGTGCAGTTCTATCTCTAGCGTGGTGTCCTCCATATGCCTCGGAGTGACACTTGCATAGGATCTGTTCCTGTTCATGCTCAGGTACACAATGTCTAATAACACCATCCGCTCTTTCTTTATAAAGGTGCGGGTCATGCTAGAAGTAATGTCTTAAAATCATAGAAGAACTTTTTCTTTTGCTGGTAAGTGAAACTAGGTGGTATAAATTTAGCAATAATGTAATTAGCATAATCAGCATACCATTAAGCAGTACGAGAGGCATTTATGACCGCTAATTGTTCATCAGGAAAGCTATCATCAATAGGTAGTGGCTCATCAAGAACATTCTCTAACCTAGACAAGTTGTCTGCAACGGGGTTGTCAGCTCCCTTTCTATCAATGATATGCAAATCAAATTCTTGGAGCAAGAGAACCCATCTAATAAGACTAGGTTTAGTATATTTCTTTTCCATAAGATATTTAATAGCAGCATGATTAGTGTGAATAGTTACTTTAGAATCAACAATATAAGGTCTGAACTTTATCACAAGCAAATACAACTGCTAAGAATTCTTTTTCAGTAGTAGCATAATTTCTCTGGGCAGTATCTAGAGTTTTACTAGCATATAGAATAACATTTAATTTCAACTCTTTGCCCTAGAACATCACCTACAGCATAATCACTAGCATCACACATAATTTCAAAGGGTAAATTCCAATCAGGTGGCTGAAGAAAAGGTGCAGAAATCAAAGCTTTCTTAAGTATTTCAAATGCTTCTACACAATCATCATCGAAGACAAAAGGAATATCTTTTTGCAATAAATTAGTCAGAGGCCTAGAGATTTTAGAGAAGTCCTTAATGAACCTCCTATATAAACCGGCATGACCAAGGAAACTTCGTATACCTTTAATGTCCTTGGGACATGGCATCTTTTCAATAGCATTGCTACCTCTTGAGCACTGCGTTGGATTTCCCCGAAGAGGAGAGGATGATGCAGCAAAGTAGCGTAAGTATTTCCCTCAGTTTTTGAGAACCAAGGTATCAATCCAGTAGGAGACCACGCACAAGTCCCTCGTACCTACACAAAACGATAGCTCCTCGCAACCAACACGATTAGGGGTTGTCAATCCCTTCACGGTCACTTACGAGAGTGAGATCTGATAGATATGATAAATAATATTTTTGGTATTTTTGGTATATAGATGCAAAGTGAAAAGTAAAAGGCAAAGTAAAAATAAAGCAAGTAATAAAGTAATGGAGAATGATATGATGAGAATAGACCCGGGGGCCATAGGTTTCACTAGTGGCTTCTCTCAAGAGCATAGATATTCTACAGTGGGTGAACAAATTACTGTTGAGCAATTGACAGAATCGAGCATAGTTATGAGCATATCTAGGTAATGATCATGTATATAGGCATGACGTCCGAGACAAGTAGATCGAAACGATTCTGCATCTACTACTATTACTCCACTCATCGACCGCTATCCAGCATGCATCTAGAGTGTTAAGTTAAAAACATAGTAACGCCTTAAGAAAGATGACATGATGTAGAGGGATAAATTCATGCAATATGATAAAACCCCTTCTTGTAATCCTCGATGGAAACAATACAATGCGTGCCTTGCTGACCCTTCTGTCACTGTGAAAGGACACCGCAAGATTGAACCCAAAGCTAAGCACTTCTCCCATTGCAAGAACTACCAATCTAGTTTGGCCAAACCAAACGGATAATTTGAAGAGACTTGCAAAGATAACTCAATCATACATAAAAGAATTCAAAGAAGATTCAAATAGTGTTCATAGATAAGCTGGATCATAAACTCACAATTCATCGATCTCAACAAACACACCGCAAAAAGAAGATTACATCGAATAGATCTCCACGAGAGAGGGGGAGAACATTGTATTGAGATCCAAAAAGAGAGAAGAAGCCATCTAGCTACTAGCTATGGACCCGAAGGTCTGAAGTAAACTACTCACACTTCACCGGAGGGGCTATGGTGTTGATGTAGAAGCCCTCCGTGGTGGATGCCCCCTCCGGCGGAGCTCCGGAACAGGCCCCAAGATGGGATCTTGTGGATACAGAAGGTTGCAACGGTGGAATTAGGATTTTGGCTCCTGTTCTGATCGTTTGGGGATACGTAGGTATATTTAGGAGGAAGGAGTACGTCGGTGGAGCAACAGGGGGGCCACGAGGCAGGGGGGCGCGCCCTAGGGGGGGCGCCCCCCACCCTCGTGACCGCCTCTGTTACATCTTGTAGTAGGTTCCAAGTCTCTTGGATCACGTTCGGTGAGCAAATCACGTTCCCGAAGGTTTCATTACGTTTGGACTCCGTTTCATATTCCGTTTCTTCAAAACACTGAAATAGGCAAAAAACAACAATTTTGGGTGGGCCTCCGGTTAATAGGTTAGTCCCAAAAATAATATAAAAGTGGAAAATAAAGCCCAATATAGTCCAAAGCAGTAGATAAAGTAGCATGGAGCAATCAAAAATTATAGATACGTTGGAGATGTATCAGGCATCCCCAAGCTTAATTCCTGCTCGTCCTCGATTAGGTAAATGATAAAAAAGAATTTTTTATGCAAAGTGATACTTTGGCATAATTTCAATGTAAATCTTCTTAATTGTGATACGAATATTCAGATCCGAAAGATTCAAGACAAAAGTTCATATTGACATAAAAATAATAATACTTCAAGCATACTAATCAAAGCAATCATGTCTTCTCAAAATAACATGGCAAAAGAAAGTTCATCCCTACAAAATCATATAGTTAGGCTATGCTTCATTTTCATCACACAAAGGTGTTCCCAACTTCTATACCCCCGATGACAAGCCAAGCAATTGTTTCATACTTAAATAATCTCAAACTCTTTCAACTTTCACACAATACATGAGAGTGAGTCATGGATATAGCACTATGGGTGGAATAGAATATGATGATGGGGATTGTGTGGAGAAGACAAAATGGGTGAAAGTGTCACATTGACGAGGATAATCAACGGGCTATGGAGATGCCCATTAATTGATGTCAACATGAGGAGTAGGGATTGCCATGCAACGGATGCACTAGAGCTATGAATGCTCAACAAAACAAAACTAGTGGGTGTGCATCCAACTCGCTTGCTCATGAAGACCTAGGGCATTTGAGGAAGCCCATCGTAGGAATATACAAGCCAAGTTCTATTATGAAAAATTCCCACTAGTATAAAAAGACAACTTATGAGACTCACTACATGAAGAACAAGGTGCTACTTTGAAGCACAATATATGAGACTCACTACACGGGGAACAAGGTGCTACTTTGAAGCACAAGTGTTGAAAAAGAGATAGTAGCATTGCCCTTTTTCTTTATTTTCTTTATTTTCTTTTTTTGGGCCTTTTTTGGCCTTTCTTCTTTTTTTCCTTTTTTTCTTTTTGAGCAATGCTCTAATAATGATGATCGTCACACTTCCATTGATTACAACATAAGTATTACAACTCGAAACTTAGAACAATATATGACTCTATATGAATGCCTTCGGCGGTGTAACGGGATGGTGCAATGAATCAAGAGTGACATGTATGAAAAATAATGCATGGTGGCTTTTCCACAAATACGATGTCAACTACATGATCATGCAATGGCAATATGACAAAAGTAATGTATGTCATGATGATGATGATGGAAGTTGCATGGCAATATATCTCGGAATGGCTATGGAAATGCCATAATAGGTAGGTATGGTGGCTGTTTTGAGGAAGATATAAGGAGGTTTATTTGTGATAGAGCATATCGTATCACGGGGTTTGATGCACCGGCGAAGTTTGCACCAACTCTGAAGGTGAGAAAGGGCAATGCACGGTACTGAAGAGGCTAGCAAAGGCGGAAAGGTGAGAGTGCGTATAATCCATGGACTCAACATTAGTCAAAAGAACTCATATACTTATTGCAAAAATTTAGAAGTCATCAAAAATCAAGTACTACGCGCATGCTCCTAGGGGGATAGATTGGTAGGAAAAGACCATTGCTCGTCCCCGACAGCCACTCATAAGGATGCACAAGCCAGGTACACTTTATGTTTCAAATTTGTTACACAACTTTAACCATACGTGCATGCTACGGGACTTGCAAACCTCAACACAAGCATTATTTGAATTCATAATCACCCAACTAGCACGACTTTGGTATTATCACCTCCATATATCAAAACAATTATCAAGCATCAAACTTATCTTAGTATTCAATTCACTCAAAAGAAAGTTTCACATATCTTGAATACCAAGTATATTAATATTAAGCAAATTACCGTGCTATAAACGACTCTCAAAATAATTTATGTGAAGCATGAGAGATCAATAGTTTCTTTAAAAAAAATCCACCACCGTGCTCTAAAAGATCTAAGTGAAGTTCTAGAGCAAAAATTATCATGCTCAAAAGATATAAATGAAGCACTATGAGCAAAACTATCAAGCTCAAAAGATATAAGTGAAGCACATAGAGTATTCTAACAAATTCCAATTCATGTATGGCTCTCTCAAAAGGTGTGTACAGCAAGGATGATTGTGGTAAACTAACAAGCAAAGACACAAATAATACAAGATGCTCCAAGCAAAACACATATCATGTGGTGAATAAAAATATAGCTCCAAGTAAATTACCGATGGATGTAGACGAAAGAGGGGATGCCTTCCAGAGCATCCCCAAGCTTTGACTTTTTGGTGTCCTTGGATTATCTTGGGGGTGCCATAGTTATCCCCAAGCTTAGGCTCTTGCCACTCCTTGTTCCATAATCCATCAAAAGAATTCACCCAAAACTTGAAAACTTCACAACACAAAACTCAATAGAAATCTCGTGAGCTCCGTTAGAGAAAGAAAACAAAGAACTATTTAAAGATACTGTGATGAACTCATTATTTATTTATATTGGTGTTAAAACTACTGTATTCCAACTTCTCTATGGATTATAAACTATTTTACTAGCCATAGATTCATCAAAATAAGCAAACAACACACGCAAAACAGAATCCGTCAAAACAGAACAGTCTGTAGCAATCTGTAACTAACGCAAACTTCTGGAACTCTAAAAAAAATCCTACCAAAATAGGAAGTCCTGGAAAATTTGTTTATTGAACAGAAGCAAAAAGAATCAACGCAAAATCACGTTTCTGTGATTTAACAAAATTATATTCGTCCGTGCAAAGTTTCCGTTTTTCAGCAGAATCAAATCAACTATCATCGTAGGTTATCCTATAGGTTCTACTTGGCACAAACACTAATTAAAACATAAAACCACATCCAAACATAAGCTATATTGATTATTTATTCCTAAACAGAATCAAAAACAAAAAACACAAATAAAATTGGGTTACCTCCCAACAAGCGCTATCGTTTAACGCCCCTAGCTAGGCATAAAAGCAAGGATAGATCTAGGTATTGCCATCTTTGGTAGGCAATCCATAAGTGGCTCTGATGATAGATTCATATGGTAATTTTATTTTATTTCTAGGGAAGTGTTCCATGACCTTATTTAAGGGAAATTGGAATCTAATATTCCCTTCTTTCATATCAATAATTGCACCAATCGTTCTAAGGAAAGGTCTACCAAGAATAATAGGACATGAAGGATTGCAATCTATATCAAGAACGATAAAATCTACGGGCACATAATTCCTATTTGCAACAATAAGAACATCATTAATTCTTCCCATAGGCTTTTTAATAGTGGAATCCGCAAGAGGCAAGTTTAGAGAGCAATCATCAAAGTCACGGAAATCTAGCAAATGACACAAAGTTTTGGGAATAGTAGAGACACTAGCACCCAAATCACAAAAAGCATGAAACTCATAATCTTTAATTTTAATTTTAATAGTAGGTTCCCACTCATCATAGAGTTTTCTAGGGATAGAAACTTTCAACTCAAGTTTTTCTTCATAAGATTGCATCAAGGCATCAACAATGTGTTCGGTAAAGGCCTTATTTTGACTATAAGCCTGAGGAGAATCTAGCATGGATTGCAGGAAGGAAATACAACCAATCAAAGAGCAATTTTCATAATTAAATTCCTTCAGATCCAAAATAGTGGGTTTAGCAACATGTAGGTTTTTATTTCTTTGAATCCCACTTTCATCAATTTCATCAAGATTTAGAAACTCTGAATTCTTGGAACGCCTTCTAGGTAAAGGAAGATCATATTCAGTTTCATCAAGATTTATATTGCAAAACAAAGATTTAATGGGGGACACATCAATAACTTTTAGATCTTCATCTTGATTTTCATAGGAATTGGAAGAACACGCTTTAATAAAGGCATCTATGGAAGCACGCATCCTAGCGGTTCTTTCTTAGCACTCATCAATGGAAATTCTCATGGCTTTGAGAGACTCATTGATATCATGCTTAGGAGAAACAGATCTAAGCTTTAAAGAATCAATTTCAAGAGAAATTCTATCAATGTTCCTAGCCAAATCATCAACTTTAAGCAATTTCCCTTCAAGCAAAGCATTAAAATTCTTTTGTGAATTCATAAACTCTTTAACACTACTCTCAAATTCAGAGGGCATCTTATTAAAATTTCCATAAGAGTTGTTATAGGAATTTCCATAATTATTAGAAGGATTACTAGGATAAGGCCTAGGATTAAAATTCCCTCTATACGTGTTGTTTCCAAAACCATTCCTACCAACAAAATTCACATCCATAGATTCATTATTATTCCCAATCAAAGTAGACAAAGTCATATCATTGGGATCAAGAGAAGTATTTTTAGTAGCAAACATCTTCATAAGTTCATTCATCTTTTCACTCAAAACATTGATTTCTTCTATAGCATGCACTTTCTTACTAGAAGATCTTTCGGTGTGCCATTGAGAATAATTAGCCGTAATATTATCAAGCAATTTGATAGCATCTCCTAACGTAATTTCCATAAACGTGCCTCCCGCGGCCGAATCTAAAAGATTTCTAGAAGCGAAATTCAATCCGGCATAAAATTTTTGTATGATCATCCATAAATTCAAACCATGAGTAGGGCAATTGCGAAGCATCAATTTCATTATTTCCCAAGATTGGGCAATATGCTCATGATCAAGTTGTTTAAAATTCATAATATCGTTCCTAAGAGTGATGATCTTAGCGGGAGGAAAATACTTAGAGCTAAAAGCATCTTTGCACTTGTTCCAAGAATCAATACTATTTTTAGGCAAAGGCGAAAACCAAATTTTAGCATGATCTCTAAGTGAAAACGGAAATAACTTCAATTTGACAATATTGCTATCCGTATCTTTCTTCTTTTGTATATCACACAAATCAACAAAATTGTTTAGATGTGTAGCGGCATCTTCACTAGGAAGGCCGGCGAATTGATCTTTCATAACAAGATTCAGCAAAGCGGTATTGATTTCACAAGATTAATAGTTATTAAGAGTAGCAATTGGAGTACTAGGGAAATCATTATTATTGGTATTCGAGAATTCACACAATTTGGTATTATCTTGCGCCATGGCAACAAGTAATCCAACACACAAGCAAACAGTAAGGCAACGGAAAAAGGCAAACAGGAAAGAGAGGAGGAGATTGGGAAAGAGAGGGCGAATAAAACGGCAAGGGTGAAGTGGGGGAGAGGAAAACGAGAGGCAAATGGCAAATAATGTAATGCGAGAGATACGGATTGTGATAGGTACTTGGTATGGTTGACTTACTTGCGTGAGCCTCCCCGGCAACAGCGCCAGAAATTCTTCTTGCTACCTCTTGAGCACTGCGTTGGATTTCCCCGAAGAGGAGAGGATGATGCAGCAAAGTAGCGTAAGTATTTCCCTCTGTTTTTGAGAACCAAGGTATCAATCCAGTAGAAGACCACAGATAACTCCCTCGTACGTACACAAAACGATTGCTCCTCGCAACCAACGCGATTAGGGGTTGTCAATCCCTTCACGGTCACTTACGAGAGTGAGATCTGATAGAGATGATAAATAATATTTTTGGTATTTTTGGTATATATATGCAAAGTGAAAAGTAAAAGGCAAAGTAAAATAAAGCCAGTAAAAAAGTAATGGAGATTGATATGATGAGAATAAACCTGGGGGCAATAGGTTTCACTAGTGGCTTCTCTCAAGAGCATATATATTCTATGGTGGGTGAACAAATTACTGTTGAGCAATTGACAGAATTGAGCATATCTAGGTAATGATCATGTATATAGGCATCACGTTCGAGACAAGTAGATCGAAACGATTCTGCATCTACTACTATTACTCCACTCATCGACCGCTATCCAGCATGCATCTAGAGTATTAAGTTAAAAACAGAGTAACGCCTTAAGCGAGATGACATGATGTAGAGGGATAAATTCATGCAATATGATAAAAACGCCATCTTGTTATCCTCGATGGCAACAATACAATACGTGCCTTGCTGCCCCTTCTGTCACTCGGAAAGGACACCGCAAGATTTAACCCAAAGCTAAGCACTTCTCCCATTGCAAGAACTACCAATCTAGTTTGGCCAAACCAAACGGATAATTCGAAGAGACTTGCAAAGATAACTCAATCATACATAAAAGAATTCAGAGAAGATTCAAATATTGTTCATAGATAAGCTGGATCATAAACTCACAATTCATCGATCTCAACAAACACACCGCAAAAAGAAGATTACATCAAATAGATCTCCACAAGAGAGGGGGAGAACATTGTATTGAGATTCAAAAAGAGAGAAGAAGCCACCTAGCTACTAGCTATAGACCCGAAGATCTGAAGTAAACTACTCACACTTCATCGGAGGGGCTATGGTGTTGATGTAGAAGCCCTCCGTGGTGGATGCCCCCTCCGGCGGAGCTCCAGATTAGGCCCCAAGATGGGATCTCATGGATATATAAGGTTGCGGGGGAATTAGATTTTTGGCTCCTGTTCTGATCGTTTGGGGATACATAGGTATATATAGGAGGAAGGAGTACGTCGGTGGAGCAACTGGGGGGCCACGAGGCAAGGGGCGCACCCTGGGGGGGGGGGGGAGGCGCCCCCACCCTCGTGACTGCTGTCGGTGCCAAACCGGGCGGATCTCGAGTAGGAGGTCCCGATCTGTGTGTCAAGGCTGATGGTAACAAGAAGTAAGGGACACAGATGTTTACCTAGGTTTGGGCCCTCTCGAGGGAGGTAAAACCCTACTTCCTGCTTGATTAATATTGATGATATGGGTAATACAAGAGTAGATCTACCATGAGATCGTAGAGGCTAAACCCTAGAAGCTAGCCTATGATGGTATGATTATAATTGTGATCGGCCTTCTAAGGACCAACCTCTCCGGTTTATATAGACACCAGAGAGGGCTAGGGTTTACATGGAGTCGGTTACAAGGAAGGAAATATAATATCCGGATCACCAAGCTTGCTTTCCACGTCAAAGAAAGTCCCATCCGGACACGGGTCGAAGTCTTGAGTCTTGTATCTTCACGCTTCAATAGTCCGGACGTTGTACACAGTCCGGATGTCCGGACACCCCCTAATCTAGGCTTCAATGACGAGGAGTCCGGCGCGCAGTATTGTCTTCAGCATTGCAAGGCGGGATCCTCCTCCGAATACTCCAAAGTGGTTATCGAACACTCAAATCATGTCCGGATATGAAAAACGATCTTCGCATACCACCGTAGAGAGAATGATATTTCACAAATGCAATCTGCTGACAACTTTTCCTGACGAAGTGACATGTTATTATGATCGGATCCATTATTTGAACCATTTCCACACAACCAGCTACAACGCATATCACGAGGCGGTTTCTGTGACACGTCTTGTCAAAGTAGAGATCGTGCCCCCTTATTACGGGATTCTCATCAATACGGGTATGGGTAATCTCACCATGCCATTAACCGTGGCGCTTGGGAAACAAGCAATTCCCAATGGGCAAGTGGGGAGGCGCACTGCTTCCGGCGCCTCTATAAAGGGATAAGATTCCCCCATTTTGACCCACGCCTTCTTCCTCCTTCGCCCACTCTTGCCCCCTCGAGCTCCAGTGCCCAAGCCCAAGTCTTCCCCGCACAGTTAAACATGTCCGGAGCAGGATGCAAGTGGGTCGCTTCCACTGTCAAGGAGAATCACATCACCAATCTTCGGGCAGCCGGATACTTGGCCACGGACATAGTGCACCATCTACCAAACGCCGGGCAGGTCATTCCGACCCCAGGACCCCACGAGAGGGTCGTATTCGTCGCCCACTTCGCCCGTGGACTGGGATATCCACTCCATCCCTTCGTCCGCGGGCTTATGTTGTACTACGGGCTGGATTTTCACGATCTGGCCCCGAATTTTGTCCTCAACATCTCGGTGTTCATCGTCGTGTGCGAGGCTTTCCTCCGCATCCGGCCTCACTTTGGCCTATGGCTGCAAACCTTCTGCGTGAAGCCGAAGGTGGTAAGGGGCCAACAGGCGCAGTGCGGAGGGGACATGGTGGGCCGAATGCCCAACGTCGCGGAGACTGTAAAAGGATGGCAATCGGGGTGTTTCTACATCACCAAGCCGCGCGGCGCCAACTAGGCGGCGACCCCCGAGTTCCGATCCGGAGCCCCCATGCGGCTCACCTCCTGGGAGAGGAAGGGCCTGTCCTGGGGCGATTCCGTGGAGCTGGCCGGACTCCAAACATGCGTCAAAAGCATGAAGGACAAGAACATCAAGCTTGTCAACGTGATCTAGGTCATGCTCGTTCACCGACTCTTGCCCTGCCAGAGGCGGGCAGTCAATTTGTGGGAGTTCGTCCCCACCGAGCACCGGACGCTCCAGAGGCTCTATGACATGACACACAAAGGCGCATGGAAGGAGCTATTCAAGGCCTTTGAAGTGCCTCCTCCGATATTCGAGGACTGCGGGCTTCACACTGCGCGGGCTCCTAGGCCGGTGAGTTCTTAGATTGACATCGGACCTAGTTCTTCCCGATATATTCACGGGAGTGCCTTAAGTAATTGTGCATGTTTATTTCAGGATTACATGGAGACAGCGGAGCGGGTTCACTGCCCGGCTCCGCTGCCAGAAGACCCAGCAGATGTTCTCCTAACGGAGATGCTGGTCCCAGCACCGTACAAGGTGCCGGAGAAGAAGGCCGAGAAGAAGGCCCCGGGGATCCGAAAGGGTCTCCGGTGGAAGGTTGTGCTGGAAGCCTTGTCCGAAGACGACGAGGCAGACTCCTCCCACGAAGGGAAGGAGGAAGAAGAAGAAGATGCCCCATCCGGAAAGGATGAGGGGTCCGGGGAGGCGGACCCGGGGGCCGGAAAAGGTCCTCGGCGCAGGGCCGTCATTCCCCTGTCGTCCGATGACGACGAGTTGGATTCCTCCCGCGGAGGCGGGGGGAATCAGGAAGAGATCCTACCTTCCCCCACTGGGGGGAGAAGAAGAGAAAAGCCGCCCCAGGAGTGGAGGTTGGGGCGTCCAAGAAGGGGAAGGGGCCCCTTCCGGACTACTCCGCAATGGCCGCTCTCAGCGAGGAGGGGTGGCTGCCCAGGGGGAAGCCCCTAGCACGATCGTAATTGTTTGCATTCTATCATGACTTCACTTAACAGTTTTTGTATTTATAATGCCGAACGTATGTACAGTCCGGCCAGGGATCACCCCGAGGTATCCTCCTCCGCGTCCCTGAGCGATTCAGAGATGAATTCGCTTCCGACGGTCACTACTCCTCAACCCGCAGATAACACAGAGGTGTTGTCCCAAAGGCTCCCAGAGCGGGGGGAGGTGACTCTGGAGACGCCCCGAGGCGGGGTCCCAGACGTCGGACACACGGGGTTCAAGATCCCCGCGGATCGTGTCGACGAGAGCCACGGCCAGCTGGTCTCTGAGCCGAACACAATTCTGGAACTTTCGATGGTTCCGGACTCAGGCAGGCGACCCCTCACTAAGGAGGGCGAGCCGTCTATGTCGCAGACTTCCGTTGCGCATGAAGCACCAGACGGTCTGCTAGAAGCGCTTTGCGGTGCTTCCGTGGACGAAGGGCACCGTACTCTTATGAGTATGGTGATTCAAAAGGTTTCGTCCGCCAAGAGAGGACTAACCGAAGCTTGCACCAGCCTCCTAACAGGCTTCGAGGTAAGTAATAAATATGTGCAAAATTACCACCCGATAGGTAGTAGCCCCTGATACTTTGTTTGTCGTTCGGAAAGAAAAGCCGAGCAGAGGGTCAATTAAAATCCGCAGGAGTCTAATCATAAGTATTATTTTGAATAAGCAGGCTGTGCTGCTTGCTGCTGCTGCCCGTACTGTCGGGGTTGCCGATCTACAGCGGGACCTGGAGCAGGTGCAGGGAGAGCTCGACCTCACGAAGAGACAGCTCAAAGAGAACAAGTGTAAGTAATTCCCGTTCTTATGTATTTGAGGATAGGCAGAATTGGTGGGTCTAACAACTAAGTGTCGTGACCGTGTAACAGGGGCCCCCGCCGAAGTGGCGGCCCTGAAGAAGGCGCTGTCTGAAGCCGAAGACAAGGCGGCCTCGGAGTGTAAGGAGCGCGAAAAGCAAAGTGCTAGGGTTGGTGAGGTACAGCAGGAGCTCCAGGAGCTTGGCAAGAAATGCGAGTCCATGGAGCATGATCTGAAGGCAAAAGAGGCCGAGCTTGTGCAGGCCCTTATGAGCTGAAAAGACACCAAGGCCGAAGCCGAGAAAGCACAGCAGGAGATCCAGGAGGCCAAGAAGATAGCAGCGGGTAAGAAGTTCTTTATGCAAAGCAAACATGCGGAGGAGGCGTTTCTTTTACTTACTCGAATTCGGAGTTCTCTAGGGGCATTCGCAGATCTGCCACGCAGCGTATCAGACGCTACGGAGTTCTACTGTGCCCAGGAGGGGAACTCAACAGAGAAGCTGTTCTGGTCCCAGTATGCTGAGGCGGAACACCCGATGCCTCTGAGTGACCAACTGAAGCAGTTGGTCGAACTCCACAGGGCGGCCGAACTGGATATGAAGGGGTTCATAGTCCGGATGTGGCCTGGTGAGCTCATGCCCAGTAGCTACTTCGGCCTGATCAAGCGGATGGTGGATGCCTCCCCGCAGCTTGAGGTGATCAAGCGATCCGTGTGCATCGAGGGTGCTCGCCGGGCCCTTTCCCGCGTCAAAGTGCATTGGGGCAAGATGGATGCGGAGAAGCTGGTCAAGGACGGACCGCTGGAGGGGAAGGCGCATCGCCATCTCGAGCTATACTATGATGGCGTTATGAAGGGTGCTCACCTCGTGGCTGACGAATGTACCAAAGACACCATTTTTGAATGAATTCGCTTCTGTCATGGTTGTATTTTAAGGACGAAGTTACTTGCGCTATGTAGCACATTTGTTATTTAAAATATTACCTTCCGTGCGGCTGTTTATAAAATCCTGAAAGTAGGCGAGTCGTCGGCTTCCGCCCCCGCGTGACTAGCACTGGGGTGTTCGTGGAAAACCCAGACACTCTTTATCCAAATGTTTGGTCCCTTAAGGAGGTGTCCAGCGCAGCGAACGAGGCAATCAGACTATGCGGCTTTATAACTTTCACTTAGCCATAGAAGTCTACAATTTTAAATTTTGGCGAAGCCCCTAGAATCCAGAAGGCCGAATTGGGGCGCTATGTACGCCTTGGTCGGACAAAGCCGTTTTATCGCCTAAAGCGGAAAATCTTTAAGGATTTTAGTACCTCTCGAATAGCGACCAGCTCTTGCCACATCATGCCGGTCAGTTTTCGGCTTTCTCTACTGAGGTGCTCATCCGAAAGAACCGGGACACAATCACAGTAGTTCTCGCTGCGCTACCTTAGCCGATATAACGGAGCGTAAGGCACCAAAACAAGGGAGCTGGGCTATCCCAACTGTAGACCCAAGACATGATTCGGAGCTGATGCATATAATTTTATAAGTTCGGGGTGCCACACTATTGAAACTATTCGGACTTTTAGTTGCCATATTACGGGGCGCCATAAGAAGCCCCTGGCAAACTGGCCGTACCAAGGTGTACGAATGCAATACCAAATAAATATTTATAAGAGAAAAATACTCAAATAAGGATAATAAGCTGTCGCTATATACAATCTCCCATTGACGAAAAATACGTTTAAGCGTATGTTTACAATGGATGCATTAGGCAGAGATAAAAATAGGACTATTTGACATGTCCTATCGAGGGGCAAGCTGTGTGCAGATAGATGAAGCAGGTATAATGATCGTAAATAGATTCCACCTGGGTATTTCCTTCTGCGCACAACGTCTATTGCCTCCTTGGGTGTTTCTTCCATATGAGTCCAGCAATTCGGGTCTGCTGAGGATGCTGCACTAACGCAGTGTCCTGAAAGGTAGAAGGGAAAAAGTATGAAGGTATTTAGCGGTTACCCGCATTAGCGACTGGGTCGTTGATGCGCCTCCGCCAATGCCCAAGGTATCTCGAGTGCGTAATTGTATGCGTGGCACGAATGTTGCTTTGGAGGGGCTTGAGCGGAGGCCGAACTGCTAATCGCGATCTTGACATTCGCATTGATCCTGTTGCGGGGTGCTCCGGACTCGTTTGACAGTGCTCGAAGTTGTCGCCGGATTGGTTTGTCGGAGGAGGCCTCATTGTACTTCTGCCGCGAGGCGCGAGGGCTGCCGTATGCTCTTCTGTTCGAAGGGAGTGGTCCATATTTCCATTGACAGTGATGACCCCGCGTGGTCCCGGCATCTTGAGCTTGAGATATGCGTAGTGTGGCACCGTGTTGAATCTTGCGAATGCGGTTCGCCCGAGCAGTGCATGGTAGCCACTGCGGAAAGGGACGATGTCGAAGATTAGCTCTTCGCTCCTGAAGTTCTCTGGGGATCCGAAGACCACTTCCAATGTTATAGAACCCGTGCAGCGGGCCTCTACTCCAGGAATAACACCTTTAAAGGTGGTTTTGGTGGGCTTGATCCTTGAAGGATCAATGCGCATCTTGCGCACTGTGTCCTGATAAAGCAGGTCAGGCTGCTACCGCCATCCATAAGGACACGCGTGAGGTGGAATCCGTCAATGATTGCATCTAGGACCAATGCGGCTGTGCCGCCGTGACGGATGCTGGTAGGGTGATCCCTACGGTCAAAGGTGATCGGACAAGCTGACCATGGGTTGAACTTGGGGGCGACTGGCTCCATCGCATAGACGTCCCGTAGTGCCCGCTTCTGTTCCCGCTTGGGGACGTGGGTGGCGTAGATCATATTGACCATTTTCACCTTGGGGGGGGGGGGGAATTTCTTCTGCCCCCCCCCCCCCCCCCCGTATTCGGACGCCGGGGCTCATCATCATCGTCGCTGGGCAGCCCCTTGTCCTTGTTTTCGGTGTTTATCTTGCCGGCCTGTTTGAACACCTAGTAGTCTCTATTGGTGTGGTTGGCTAGTTTGTCTGGTGTGCCATGAATTTGGCACGAGCGGTCCAGACTGGACGGTCCCTGATTATTTCTTTTGAACGGCTTTTTCTGCTGTCCGGATTTAGGTCCGCTGAATCCGGCGTTGACTGCCGTGTCTTCCGTGCTGTCGCCATTGTTCCATCTCTTATGTCTGTTACGCCGTGGCTTGCCGTTAGCATCACGGCCGTCCAAAGAGCCGGAATGTGGCGTGGTGCCGCTACAAGCTAACCAGCTATCCTCACCCGCATAAAAACGGGTCATTAGGGTTGTGAGAGCTGCCATAGACTTGGGTTTTTACTGGCCGAGGTGTCGAACGAGCCACTCGTCACGGATATTATGCTTAAAAGCCGCCAGGGCTTCGGCGTCCGGACAGTCGACTATTTGGTTCTTTTTAGTGAGGAACTGAGTCCAGAATTTCCATGCTGATTCTCCGGGCTATTGAGTAATGTGGCTCAGGTTATTAGTGTCTGGTGGTCGCACATATGTGCCCTGGAAGTTGTCAAGGAATGCATCTTCCAGGTTTTCGCAACTGCCAATGGAATTTGCTGGCAAGCTGTTTAACCAGTGCCGGGCTGGTCCTTTGAGCTTAAGGGGGAGATACTTGATGGTGTGTAGATCATCTCCGCGGGCCATGTGAATGTGGAGAAGGAAGTCTTCGATCCATACTGCGGGGTCTGTTGTGCCATCGTATGATTCGATGTTTACGGGTTTGAACCCTTCTGGGAATTCATGATCCATTACTTCGTTATTCAAGCAGAGGGGGTGTGCGACGCCTCTGTGCCGGGCTATGTGGCTACGCAAGTCGGATTGGTCTGGGTTGCTATGTTCGGCCCGGCCGGATTTGTTGATGATGTATCCGGCGTGACGGTCGTCGTCGCGCGCTGGGGCGCGCCCCCTCGATCCGTAGATCGATCTTGGCTGTCCTGCTTTATCGTCCAGAATATCCTTCAGGTCGTGCCTGTTGCCCTGAGGCGTAATGTATCGGCGTGGGGGTGCGGGCTGGTATCCCGTTTTGTCCCGGCCATGGGGTGTCTGGTTAGCCGTTTGGCGTTTGAGTCCATATTCCTCGGCTGCCAGGACTTCAGTCCATGTTTCTATGAGCAAGTCTTGATCAGCTTGTAGTTGCTGCTTCTTCTTCTTCAGGCTCCTTGTAGTGGCTATAAGTCTACGCTTGAAGCGCTCCTACTCCACGGGATCTTTGGGTATGCCAAACTTGTCGTCGCCGAGGCTGATCTCGTCTTCGGAGGGGGGAATGTAGTTATCCTCCTCCGGGTATGCGTCTGTCGCCTGTTCTTCTGGGATGACCTGCTCGTCTTCCTGTTCGGCCTGCTCAAAGGCGGGCTGATTAGGGTCATATTCCTCTTCGGTGCCATCCGGATTATTTTCAGCTTCGGGGCCGGTGTTGCTATGGCGGGGCTTGGGGCGGCGCCGATGACGCCCATTCTTTGATTTTCTTCCCGAGAGGTTGTCCTCTGTTGCCTCGTTGCCATTAGTTTCCTTCGGAGTGTCCACCATATATATATCATATGAGGAGGTGGCCGTCCACCGCCCGGTTAGCGGTGGCTCCTGTGATTCTCCTACATCATCATCCATTCCCTTGATGTCTTCGGAGTCGAAGTCAAGCACATCGGTTAGATCATTGATCGTGGCAATGAAGTGGGTGGTGGGTGGGCAACGAATTCCGTCATTGTCTGCTTCCCACTCGAGCCGGACAAGGTTCGGCCCGGAGTCTCTTGACAAGGAGAGAGACTTCAATAAGTCCAGCATGTCGCCAAAGGGCGAGTGCTGGAAAACGTCCGCCGCGGTGAACTCCATCACCGGAGCCCAACCAGGATTGGCGGGCTCGGGGGCGCGCGGACTGGAACTCACGTCCGGATATGAATCCAGGGGTTCGGAGTCACAGGTTCCCTCAAAGGTGAAACCTGTGTTCGGCTCCATCGCCGATGAGGGTATGGCCTGCGGGGCGGGGTCCAGCCCTCCGCCCTTAGGCGAAGCAACCTGTCCCGGATTTATATCTGAGGCTTCTGCCGGGACAATATCCCGAGCGACGTCTGACAGCAGGTGTAAGTCGTGCTCATCGCGACTGTTCGGCGCTCCTGGCGCTGGCCCGAATCTGTTGAAGATCAAGTCTCCGCGGATATCCGCCATGTAGTTCAGGTTTTCGAACCTTATTCGATGGCCGGGTGCATAGCTATCGATCTGCTCCAAGTGGCCAAGCAAATTGGCCCACAACCCGAAGCTGCCGAACATGAAGATCTATCCAGGGAGGAAAGTCTCACCCTGGACAGCATCATTAATGACGATTGAAGGAGCCATCGAGCCTGACGGCGGCGTCACAGAGGAACTCTCAATGAAAGCACCAATGTCGGTGTCAAAACCGGCGGATCTCGGGTAGGGGATCCCGATCTTTGCGTCAACGCTGATGGTAACAAGAAGTAAGGGACACAGATGTTTACCCAGGTTCGGGCCCTCTCGATGGAGGTAAAACCCTACTTCCTGCTTGATTAATATTGATTATATGGGTAATACAAGAGTAGATCTACCACGAGATCGTAGAGGCTAAACCCTAGAAGCTAGCCTAAGATGGTATGATTATAATTGTGATCGTCCTTCTAAGGACCAACCTCTCCGGTTTATATAGACAACGGAGAGGGCTAGGGTTTACATGGAGTCGGTTACAAGGAAGGAAATATGATATCTGGATCGCCAAGCTTGCCTTCCACACCAAGGAAAGCCCCATCCAGACACGGGCCGAAGTCTTGAGTCTTGTATCTTCACGCTTCAATAGTCCGGACGTTGTACACAGTCCGGCTGTCCGGACACCCCCTAATCCAGGATTCTCTCAACCGCCTCTGTTACATCTTGGAGTAGGGTCCAAGTCTCCTGGATCACGTTCGGTGAGAACACCACGTTCCTGAAGGTTTCATTCCGTTTGGCCTCCGTTTGATATTCCGTTTCTTCGAAACACTAAAATAGGCAAAAAAAACAACAATTTTGGGCTGGGCCTCCGGTTAATAGGATAGTCCCAAAAATAATATAAAATTGGAAAATAAAGCCCAATATAGTCCAAAATAGTAGATAAAGTAGCATGGAGGAATCAAAAATTATAGATACGTTGGAGACGTATCAAGCATCAACTTTAGCTTTATAAACTTCAATACCTCTTTCAGAAATTTTATGCCCCAAGACAATGCCTTCATTAACCATAAAGCGGCACTTCTCCCAATTCAAGACGAGACTAGTGTCTTCACATCTCTCAAACTCGAGCATCGTTGCTCAAGCAATCATCAAAAGAGGATTCATAAACGGAGAAATCATCCATGAACACCTCACAAATCTTTTCACGAAAGTCAGAGAATATAGCCATCATGCATCTTTGAAACGTAGCAAGTGCATTATATAAACCAAAAGGCATACGTCTATAAGCAAAAGTACCGAAAGGGCAAGTAAAAGTAGTATTTGCTTGATCGTCCACTGACAAATGTATTTGAGAGAAACCAGAATAACCATCTAGAAAGCAGAAATGTGTATGTTTGGATAGTCTTTCTAGCATTTGATCAATAAAAGGTAAAGGGTAATGATCTTTCTTAGTATCTTTATTTAATTTGCGGAAATCAATTACCATCCTATAACCTGTAATAATTCTTTGCAGGATTAATTCATCTTTATCATTAGGAACGACGGTAATACCTCCCTTCTTAGGGATACAATGGACAGGACTTACCCACTCACTATCAGCAACGGGATAAATTATACCTGCCTCAAGGAGCTTTAGTGTTTCCTTTCTTACCACTTCTTTCATGTTAGGATTTAACCGTCGTTGTTGTTCTCTAACTGGTTTGGCGTCTTCGTCCAATTTAATTTTGTGTTGGCATAGAGTGGGACTAATGCCCTTAAGATCATCAAGAGTATATCCAATAGCAGCACAGTGCTTCTTCAGAGTTTTCAATAATCTTTCCTCTTCCTGCTCTGAAAGGTTAGCACTAATAATAACAGGATATATCTTATTTTCATCAATATAGGCATATTTAAGAGTATCAGGTAAAGGTTTAAGCTCAAACACAGGATCACCCTTGGGTGGAAGAGGATCCCCTAGGATTTCAACAGGCAAGTTGTGTTTCATAATAGGACCCTATTTAAAGAATACTTCATCTATTTCCCTTCTTTCATTCATAAACATATCATTTTCATGGTCTAGCAAATATTGTTCTAACGGATCAGTAGGAGGCACGACAATAGAAGCAAGACCAATAATTTCATCCTTACTAGGCAATTCTCTATCATGGGGTTGTCTACGAAATTTAGCAAAATTAAACTCATGTGTCATATCCCCCAAGCCAATTGTGACAACATCCTTTTCACAATCAATCTTAGCATTAACAGTATTCAAGAAGGGTCTACCAAATATAATGGAACAAAAGCTATCTTATGGGGAACCAAGAATAAGAAAGTCAGCAGGGTATTTACTTTCCCACACAAGATTTCAACATCTCTAACAATCCCAATTGGTGAAATAGTATCTCTATTTGCAATCTTAATAGTAACATCAATATCTTCTAACTCAGCAGGTGCAATATCATGCGTAATTTCTACATATAAGGAATGAGGTATTGCACTAGCACTGGCACCCATATCACATAAGCCATGATAACAATGATCTCCTATTTTAATAGAGATAACAGGCATGCGTACAACAGGTCTATTTACCTTAGCATCGGGTCTAGCTATATTAGCAGCTTCCTCGCAGAAGTAAATAACATGCCCATCAATATTATCAGCTAAGAGATCTTTAACGATAGCAATACTAGGTTCAAGTTTAATTTTCTTAGGAGGTGTATATTTTCTAGCTTTATTCTTACGAACAACAGTCGAAGCTTTAGCATGATCTTTTACCCTAACAGGGAAAGGTGGTTTCTCAACATAAGAAGTAGGAACAATAGGATCATTATAAGTAATAATCTTTTCTTCAACTCTAATAGGTGCAACTACTTTTGCTTTAGTGGGAGGATTATATTTAAAATACTTCTCCTTAGGGAGATCAATGTTAGTAGCAAATGATTCACAGACAGAAGCTACTATCTCAGAGTCAAGTCCATATTTAGTACTAAATCCACGAAAAGCATCGGTATACATAAAGGACTTAACACAATCAAACTTAGGTGTCATACCTGACTCCTTAGCATCGTCGGAACCCCAATCTTCAGAGTTGTGTTTAATTCTTTGCAATAAGTCCCATTTGAATTCAATAGTCTTCAGCATATAAGAACCAACACAGGAAGTATTGAGCATGGTGCGATCATTGAGAGAAAGCCGAGCATAATATTTTTGAATAATCATTTCTCTTGAGAGCTCATGATTGGGGCATGAATATAACATTGAATTAAGCCTCCCCCAAGCTTGAGTGATGCTTTCTCCTTCGCGAGGACAAAAATTATATATATAATTACGATCACGATGAACAAGATGCATAGGATAAAACATCTGGTGAAATTCCAATTTCAATCATTTATAGTCCCAAGATCTCGTATCATCACATAGCCTATACCATGTCAATGCGTCTCCCTTCAAAGATAAAGGGAAGACCTTCCTCTCAAAAACATCATCGGGTATACCTGCAAGCTTAAATAATCCACAAACATCATCCACATAGATAAGGTGTAAATCGGGATGCAATGTTCAATTTCCTACAAAGGGATTAGCTAGCAGTTTCTCTATCATACCCGAAGGAATTTCAAAGTAAACATTTTCAGTAGGTTTAGTAGGTTGAGGAGCAACTCTTTGCTCTACTGGTCGGGGCAAAGATGCCCCGAATAAGCCCCTCAAAGGATTAGTTTCCATAGTAACAAGTGACAGTAAATTTCAGCACACTATATAAATGTTTCCTTACCAAGTTGCACTCACCAAAGGCGCTTCACTCCCCGGCAACGGCGCCAGAAAAGAGTCTTGATGACCCTAAAGTATAGGGGATCTATCATAGTACTTTCGATAAGTAAGTGTGTCAAACCCAACGAGGAGCAGAAGGAAATGACAAGCGGTTTTCTGTAAGGTATTCTCTGCAAGCACTGAAATTATAGGTAACAGATAGTTTTGTGATAGGATAATTTGTAACAGGTAACAAGCAATGAAAGTAAATAAAGTGCAGCAACGTGGCCCAATCCTTTTTGTAGCGAAGGATAACCCTGGACAAATTCTAATAATGAGAAAAGCACTCCCGAGGACACATGGGAATTATCGTCAAGCTAGTTTTCATCACACTCATATGATTCGCGTTTGTTGCTTTGATAATTTGATATGTGGTTGGACCGGTGCTTGGGTACTGCCCTTTATTGGACAAGCATCCCACTTATGATTAACCCCTATTGCAAGCATCCGCAACTACGAAAGAAGTATTAAGGTAAACCTAACCATAGCATGAAACTAGTGGATCCAAATCAGCCCCTTACAAAGCAAAGCATAAACTAGGGTCTAAGTTTCTGTCACTCTAGCAACCTATCATCTACTTATTACTTCCCAATGCCTTCCTCTAGGCCCAAATAATGGTGAAGTGTCATGTACTCGACGTTCACATAACACCACTAGAGGAGAGACAACATACATCTCATCAAAATATCGAATGAATACCAAATTCACATGAATAATAATAGCATAACTTCACCCATGTCCTCAGGAACAAACGTAACTACTCACAAAGCATATTCATGTTCATAATCATAGGAGTATTAATATGCATTAAGGATCTGAGCGGATAAACCAACTAGCATCAACTACAAGGATTAATCAACACTACTAGCAACCCACAGGTACCAATCTGAGGTTTTGGTACAAAGATTGGATACAAGAGATGAACTGGGGTTTGAGAGGAGATGGTGTTGGTGAAGATGTTGATGGAGATTGACCCCCTCCCGATGAGAGGATCGTTGGTGATGACGATGGTGATGATTTCCCCCTCCCAGAGGGAAGTTTCCCCGGTAGAACAGCTCTGCCGGATCCCTAGATTGGTTCCAAGGTTCCGCCTCGTGGCGACGGAGTTTCGTCCCGTAAGCTTTCTTATGATTTTTTTTCAGGGTAAAAGACTTCATATAGCAGAAGATGGGCACCGGAGGGCCACCACGGGGCCCACGAGGCAGGAGGGCGCGCTCCCACCCTTGTGGCCAGGGTGTGGGCCCCCTTTGGTACTTATTTCGCTCAATAATTCTTATTAATTCTAAAAATGACTTTCGTGGAGTTTCAGTACTTTTGGAGCTGTGCAGAATAGGTTTCCAATATTTGCTCCTTTTCCAGCCCAGAATCCCAGCTGTCGGCATTCTCCCTCTTCATGTTAAACTTTGTAAAATAAGAGAGAATAGCCATAAGTATTGTGACATAACGTGTAATAACAACCCATAATGCAATAAATATCGATATAAAAGCATGATGCAAAATGGAGGTATCAGAAGCATAAAGCACCATGTTCAAGTAGAGAGTACAATGGGTTGCGGGAGAGTGGACCGCTGTAGATAGATGGGGGAAGGTGATGAAGATGTTGGTGAAGATGACAGAGGTGTTGGTGTAGATTGCGGTGACGATGATGGCCCCGGCGGCGTTCCGGCGCCACCGGGAGAGAGGAGGGAGAGAGACCCCCTGCTTCTTCTTCTTCCTTGACCTTCTCCCTTGATGGGAGAAGGGTTTCCCCTCTGGTCCATGGTCTCGTGGGAGGGGCGAGAGCCCCTCCGAGATTGCACATGTCTCTCTGTCTCTCTCTGTTTCTGCGTTTCTCTGCGTTCCAGATTCTGGCCTTTCACCGTTTCTTATATTCCCGGAGATCCGTAACTCCGATTGGGCTGAATTTTGACATGATCTCTATCCAGATATTAGCTTTCTTGCAGCACAAAAAGGGCACCAACCGCCCTATGGGGTGGCCATGATGGCTCAGGGCGCGCCTGACCCCCTGGGGCGCGCCCTCTTGCCTCGTGGCCCCCTCGGGCGTCGTCTCGCATTGATTCTTCTTCCCAAAAATCATAAATATTCCAAAAAAAATCTTCGTCAGTTTTTATCCCGTTTGGACTCCGTTTGATATGGGTTTTCTATGAAACAAAAAACATGCAACAAACGGGAACTGGCATTGGGCACTAGATCAATATGTTAGTCCCAAAAATAGTATAAAAAATTGCCAAAAGTATGTAAAAGTTGTAGAATATTAGCATGGAACAATAAAAAATTATAGATACTACGGAGACATATCACAGTGTCAAACTCAACGAGGAGCAGAAGGAAATGACAAGTGGTTTTCAGTAAGGTATTCTCTGCAAGCACTGAAATTATCGGCAACAGATAGTTTTGTGATAAGGTAATTCGTAACGGGTAGCAAGTAACAAAAGTAAACATGGTACAACAAGGTGTCCCAATCCTTTTTGTAGCAAAGGACAAGCCTAGAAAAACTCTTATATAAAGGAAAGCGCTCCCGAGGACACATGGGAATTATCGTCAAGCTAGTTTTAATCATGCTCATATGATTCACGTTCGGTACTTTGATAATTTGATATGTGGGTGGACCGGTGCTTGGGTACTGCCCTTCTTTGGACAAGCATCCCACTTATGATTAACCCCTCTCGCAAGCATCCGCAACTACGAAAGAAGAATTAAGGTAAACCTAACCATAGCATGAAACATGTGGATTCAAATCAGCCCCTTACAAAGCAATGCAGAAACTAGGGTTTAAGCTTCTATCACTCTATCAACCCATCATCTAATTATTACTTTCCAATGCCTTCCCCTAGGCCCAAAAAATGGTGAAGTTTCATGTAGTCGACGTTCACATAACACCACTAGAGGAAAGGCAACATACATCTCATCAAAATATCGAACGCATACCAAATTCACATGACTACTTATAACAAGACTTCTCCCATGTCCTCAGGAACAGACGTAACTACTCACAAATCGTATTCATGTTCATAATCAGAGGGGTCTTAATATGCATAAAGGATCTGAATATATGATCTTCCACCGAATAAACCAACACTACTAGCAACCGACAGGTACCAATATGAGGTTTTGAGACAAAGATCGGATACAAGAGATGAACTAGGGTTTGAAAGGAGATGGTGAAGATGTTGATGGAGATTGACCCCTCTCGATGAGAGGATCGATGGTGACAATTTCCCCCTCCCAGCGGGATCTTTCCCCGGCAGAATAGCTACGCTGGAGCCCTAGATTGGTTTCGCCAAGGTTCCACCTTGAGACAGCGGCGCTTCATCCCGAAAGCTTCCTTATGATATTTTTCACGGCAAAAGACACCATATACCATAAGATGGGCATCAGGGGCCTTCCAGGTGGCCCACGAAGCAGGGGGTGCACCCAGGGGTAGGGCGCCCTCCACCCTCTTGGACAGTGGGTGGTGATGATGATACAGACCTAGGGTAGGGTCATAGGCCTGACCTATACGCCCTACCCAAGGTCACTACCCTAGAAGCAGAGAAGATCTTGAGACAACAGGGAGTACCCAATAAAGGCGTCGAGTGCGATCCACTCGACCAATCAACCACTTGGGTACCCCTCCTTCCCGAAGTCACACGACCAGTCAATCACTCGACCATACAAGAAACCACTAGGCCTACTGAAGACCAGGAGTCATTCGGAATAGCAACGGTCAAGCATTCACTCTGTAGTCTTCAAGGTCATTTAATGCACTTAAGGCTGGCGTTACCAGTAACGCCCCATCTTTATGTACATTGAACCCTCTGTAACAGGGGGTGGCTGGGGTCCTGGCGAACTCTATATAAGCCACCCCCTCTCTGGCACAAGGGTTCGCACCCCCTGTAACACACACTCATATAATCCAGTCGACCGCCTCCGGGCCCCGAGACGTAGGGCTTTTACCTCCTCCGAGAGGGGCCTGAACTCGTAAACACTTGCGTACAATCTCGCCGTAGCTAGGACCTTGCCTCCTCATTCGTATCCCCTATACTTACTTCAAAGTTAGTACCACGGCAGTTTGCGCCCATCGTGGGGTAAAGGGTCTTAGCGACTTTCGGCGAGGTTGCATTTTCTTTGATCTTCATCAGCATGGTTTCCGGTGGCGGTTTGGTCATGGGTCACGAGTTCCGACTCGGTGCACTCACTTTCATCGCCGACGACTCAGCCTGGCTCCAAGAGGCCCCCCTCGATGTCGAGGCTCTCCCGACCCGTGGCTCGGCGCAGTTCCACGTGAGTAACTGCGGCGTCCTCCTCAGGCATCTGTCTTCATCGTACCAGTCGGTCATCGTGTCGTCGACTCACTCCGCTGGACGACGCCGCAAGCAGTCTGGTCGTTTGTGACTCCAGCGATGGGTGAGACACGCAGTGGCTCGTCAGGCCTTCACACCCCAAGATTGAGCCCGACATGTATTCTCGCTGATCGGTCGACCTGTCAACTGATTTTGCAGATACCTTTTCTGAGAGCGGGAGTTGTGACCCCGCGGCTGAGGTCCTCATGGTCGACTCCCATCGCGGTCCGCCTGGCTTCCGTCGCAGCGGCGACGGCGGCAGAAGCGCTGGTCCGTCACTCGACCACGAAGAGTACCAGCGCCAACCTCTCAGCTCGCAGCAGAGGGAGGAGATGCACCGCCGCAACGTGGAGGCTCTCTAGACCCCCATCATAGGGGAAACAGCCGAGGCCTGGGCCTTGGAAGCGGTGCGCCTGCCCACTCTGGCTGAGCGCACTTGCCTGGAGAATCGCCAACATTCTCTCGACGAGAGTGCCTGTTGACTGATTCCCGAGTCTAGTCAGCGTCCACGATAGCTATTTCCACCGAAACTCAGGTATTCCGTACACTGATTCGGAATTTGGTAGTCGCCGCATGTATTGTAGAATCTATTCAGCCGTCTCATTCAGAGGCTGGGAGAGGCTTGGAGCAGATCAGAACGCTGCTCCGAGCAGTGGGAGACCAGAACTCCGTTGTGTCCCAGTCGCGGAACATAATCCACAGCAGATCAGTGAGAGCAGATACCGTTCAATCGGCTCACAGTCCTTGGTCCCTTTTGCAACATGGAGGCCATGATCACCGCCAGGATCGGTACCTGGGAAGAGCTCATGGCAAATATGATCATGAGTACGCCCGCGACAACTACCGTCGAGCGCCTTTGCCCCTTCCGAGGGACGGGTCATACGCGCCCCGGCGCACTGATGACAGGTGTCCGTATGGGAATGACCGCATAGTTCCAATGGACCCCAGAGAGCCCGGCTTTGACGCAAGGTCAGTCCGTGCAAGGTTTGGTCGACCAGAATAGAGCATACAGAGAAGGGTTGGATCAGGAAAGACCCAGTGGAGGCAGAGTCCATGTTTCCGGCCATGAGTGTTTTGGAAGGGCCATCAGAGCTGCTGAGATTTCCCATAACTTCAGATTGGCGACAGGCATCAGTAAGTTTACATGCGAGTCGAAGCCCAATACTTGGCTCGAAGACTACCGAGTGGCCATGCACATTGGTGGCGGCAGCGATGAGGTGGTCATGAAGCACCTTCCTCTGATGCTTGAAGGTTCTGCCAGAGCTTGGCCGAATCAATTGGCCCCTGGGAGTATTTTGAGTTGGGATGAGTTAGCCCGAGTGTTCACCAGAACGTTTGAGGGCACTTGCAAGAGATCTGCCGGTCTACCGGAGCTGCAGCATTGCATGCAAAAACCTAATGAAACCCTGAGGGACTATATCCAGAGATGGATCACTCTGGACCACACAGTGGAGAATGTGTCAGATCACCAAGCAGTTCGTGCCTTCAAGGAAGGCGTTCGCTACAAAGAGCTCAATCTAAAGATCAGTCGGACTTGAGATATGTCTTTGACTCGGATGATGGAGATTGCCACCAAATACGCTAACGGCAAAGTGGAAGACCAACTTAGGAGTGGCAAGCACAAAACAGTCGCGCAGGACACCGGAGGAGGAAATCCCAGTCGGAAGCAAAAGCGAAAGGCTGAGGCAGCAGGTCCTGCCGAGGCAGCAGTGTTGAATCAAGGAAAGTTCAAAGGGAAACCTAAAGGGCCTTGGACCCCCAAGAAGGTGAAGGATCAGGAAGGAAACGATGTGATGGATTTGCCGTGTCATATTCACACCAAGAAGGATGAGGAGGGGAACCTGATTCTCCCCAAGTATACCACTCGACAATGTCGACTCCTTATCTAGAGCTTCCGAGAAAATAAACCCAGTGATAAGGATAAAGAGCCCGAGAAGGAAGAAGAAGATAAGGATGATGACGGTGGTTACCCCAATGTCAATGCCTTCCTGGTGATTTTTGCTGATATTGAGAGCCAAAGTCGACTGAAGGTTATTAATAGGGAGGTAAACATGGTTGCCCCGGAAACACCAAGATATCTGAAGTGGTCAAAGGTCCCCATTACATTCGACCAGTCCGACCACCCGTCACGCGTAGCTACCCCTAGGCGGCAGTCGCTGGTGGTCGACCCAGTCGTGGGGGGCACCCGACTGACTATGGTCCTGATGGATGGTGGCAGTGGCCTGAATATTCTGTATGCTGAAGCTCTCAAAGGAATGGGCATCCCAATGTCCAAACTCAGTGAGAGGAACATGCGGTTCCATGGGATCATATCAGGAAACAAAGCCGAATCACTCGGCCAGATCATTCTTGATGTGGTTTTCGGCGATGAGAAGAATTTCCACAAGGAGAAGTTAACGTTTTAAATAGTGGATTTCCAGAGTACATATCATGCCATTGTGGGCTAACCCGCTTACGCTAGCTTTATGGCTCAACCGTGCCATGTTTATCTCAAGATGAAGATGCCTGGCCCCAGAGGTGTAATAACGGTTTTAGGTAACCGTCAGAGAGCAGAAGATTATCTTGAGGATGGGGCAAAAATAGCAGATGAGCAGATGGCAGCAGTGGAGTTCCAAGAATACCAGAAGACTATAGATCCGAGTGATTTGCTGCGTGCTAAGAGGCTTGCCTCGGAGTCCGCATTTCAGTCGGCCGGCGAGACCAAGCCAATCCATGTTCACCCGACTGATCCCAATGCCGCTCCGACCCATATCTCGATGACCCATATCTCGACGACACTATCTAGTTCCTCCGTGAGAACTGGGACATCTTTGCATGGAAACCATCTGACATGGCGGGTGTACCCAGGTGGCTGGCTGAGCACCGTTTGCGAGTCGAACCGAAAGTAAAACCCGTCAAAGAGCACCTCCGTCGGTCCGCCAAGGAGAAGAGAAAAGCCATTGGTGAGGAAGTGGCTCGGCTCCTGGCCGCAGAGTTCATCCGCGAGATATACCACTCCAAGTGGCTCCTGGCCGTAGAGTTCATCCGTGAGATATACTACACCGCATCGACCAGATTGTCGATCAACTGCGGGATGTGAGCGACTGTCCTTCCTGGATGCTTATTCCGGGTACCATCAGATCTGACTGTATGGACCTGACGAGATAAAAACAGCTTTCATCACCCTGTTTGGTTGTTTTTCCAATGTTACTATGCCTTTCGTCCTCAAGAATGCTGGTGCCACATTCATGCACATGATTTAGAAGTGCCTGCTCACTCAAATCAGTCGGAATGTGGAAACATACATGGATGACATAGTGATTAAGTCACGCAAAGGCTCCGACCTGCTGACCGACCTTGCTGAAACCTTTGCCAGCTTGAGAAGGTATGATATCAAGTTTAATCTGTCTAAGTGCACATTTGGAGTCCCAGGCGGAATGTTACTCGGTATTCTCATTTCCGAACAAGGGATCGACGCAAACCCGGGAAAGATTGGCACAATCCTTCGAATGAAATGCCCAGTGTGCGTGCATGACATCCAAAAGCTTACTGGTTGCTTGGCTGCTTTGAGCCGATTCATCTCACGCTTCGGTGAAAAGGCACTGCCTCTTTACCAACTGATGAAGAAATCTGACAACTTCGAGTGGAATGAGGAAGCTGAAGTAGCATTTGAAGAGATCAAAGCCCAGCTTTCCACCCAGCGAGTGCTTGCTGCTCCGATTAGCAAGGAGCCTCTACTGCTTTACATCGCAGCCATGGGGCAAGTTGTTAGCCCAATGCTCACGGTCGAGCGGGAAGAAGAAGGCAAGGCCTTCAAAGTTCAGCGCCCCGTGTATTACATTTCAGAAGTATTAACCCCATCCAAGAAGAGATATCCTCACTATCAGAAGCTTGTTTATGGGATTTACCTGACCACGAAGAAGGTTGCACATTATTTCTCTGATCACTCAATTTCAGTCGTCAGCGATGCTCCATTATCAGAGATTCTGAATAACAGAGATGCAACTGGTCGAGTGGCAAAGTGGGCGATTGAACTTCTTCCTTTGGATATCAGATTTGAGGCAAAGAAGGCCATTAAGTCTCTAGCAATTGCAGATTTCATCGTAGAGTGGACTGAACAACGACAGCCGATTCAAATTCAGTCGGAACATTGGACCATGTTCCTTGATGGATCCAAGATGTTAAATGGCTCTCGTGCAGGAGTGGTTCTAGTGTCCCCATGAGGAGACAAGCTCAGTTATATTCTCCAGATTCACTTTGACTCTTCAAACAATGAAGCTGAGTATGAGGCAGTATTATATGGGTTGCGTATGGTCATTTCACTCGGCGTCCGTCGCCTGATGGTTTATGGCGACGCAGATTTAGTGATTAACCAAGTAATGAAGGAATGGGACGTTAGGAGTCCCACAATGGGAGGTTACTGCAACATAGTGAGAAAGCTAGAGAAGAAGTTTGAGGGATTAGAGCTCCACCACATACCACGGATCAAAAACCAAGCTGCTGATTATCTTGCGAAGATAGGTTCCACTCGGAAGCCTATCCCCAACAATGTGTTCTTGTCTCCATACCCCGTCAGTACAAGAAGATCCCTTCAAGGAAGAGCCCCCGCAACCGATAAGTCCAACCAACCCAACTGAGATAGAGGTTCCAGCCGTGGTTGACCTGATCATGGAAGTCTTGGTGATCACCCCCGATTGGACAGTAACGTACATCACGTACATTCTCAAGAAAGAGCTCCTAGAGTACAAAGACGAGGCTCGCCAGATAGTCCGTCGATCCAAAGCTTTCACCGTGATGAAGGGGCAGCTTTACAGAGAAAGTTTCACAGGAGTAGCCCAACGCTGCATCACCTCGGAAGAAGATCAAATGATCCTAAATGACATCCACTCGGGGACCTGTGGTCACCATGCGTCCTCTTGGACAATTGTGGCCAAAGCATACCGAGCAGGATTTTATTGACCTCGAACAAATGAGATGGCGAAAGATATAGTCGACAAGTGCGCCGGTTGCCAGTTTCACTCCAACATGTCTCACAAGCCCGCATCTGCTCTGAAGACTATTCCACTCGTCTGTCTGTTTGCATTCTGGGGATTGGATATGGTTGGGCCCTTCAAAACTGGCGCGAGTGGCTTCACCCATTTGCTCGTAGCAGCCGACAAGTTTACCAAGTGGATCGAAGCCAAGCCCATCAGACACCTTGGAGCAGGCACTGCCGTAAGTTTCATCAGAGAGTTGATATTCAGATATGGAGTTCCTCACAGCATCATCACAGATAACGGCTGCAACTTTGATTATGATGATTTCAAGGTGTTCTGTGCATCTCAAGGCACTCGGGTCAACTACATATCTATCGCGCACCCACGGTCGAATGGACAGGCTGAAAGGGCGAATGTTTTGAAACTTCAAGGGTTAAAGCCTCGTCTAATGCGTGATCTTAAGCATGCTGCTGGAGCTTGGGTGACCGAATTGCCATCAGTCCTATGGGGGCTGAGAACAACACCCAATCGGTTGACTGATCGAACCCCTTTCTTCCTGGTGTACAACGCTGAGGCAGTGCTTCTAAGTGACTTGCTATACAATGCTCCCAGAGTTGAACTGTTCTCAGAAGCCGAAGCAGAGCAAGCACATGAATATGCAGTCGATCTATTGGAGGAAGAACACGAGATGTCTTTGGTTCGGTCGACTATTTATCAGCAGGATCTGCGTCGATTCCACGCCCGCAATGTCAGAGGTCGAGCGTTTCAGGAAGGAGACCTTATGCTCCGAGTGGTTCAGAAACGACCTCACAAGCTCGCTCCAGCCTAGGAAGGTCCCTTCATCATCACCAAGGTGCTTCACAATGGAGCGTATCACATCTACAACGTAGCCAAGAAAATGGACGAGCCACGTGCATGGAACGCCAAGCTGCGTCGTCCTTTCTATACCTAAAATTGCTAGACCCGACGAGTTTTAATAAACACACTTCAGTTTGGTTTCCAAAGAAAAGATGTTTACAGTATCTTAATGATTGGTTTCTCGTAATCACTTGTGTCCAAATCCCCTAGTGGGCACGAACCCGATTTGCCTAAGTTAAAGAACACTCCGAGTGGAGAGCAATCCTCTCACTCGGGGGCTTAGCTGCGACCCCATAATCGCCTAAGTTAAAAATATTCCGAGTGGAGAGCAATCCTCCCACTCGGGGGCTTAGCTGCGACCCCGCAATCGCCTAAGTTAAAAACACTCTAAGTGGAGAGCAATCCTCCCACGAGGGGGGCTTAGCCGCGAACCCGAATCACCTAAGTTAAAAACATTCTGAGTGGAGAGCAATCCTCTCACTCGGGGGCTTAGATGTGACCCCGTAATCGCCTAAGTTAAAAACACTCCGAGTGTAGAGCAAGCCTCCCAATCAGGGGGCTAGCCGCGAACGCAAATTGCCTAAGTTAAAAACATTTCGAGTGGTGAGAAATACTCTCTCTCGGGGGCTTAGCTGCGACCCCATAATCGCCTAAGTCACAAATATGCTCTGAGCTCCGCTACAAATACAACGTACGCTCCATCCCTATCCGCTAGGACGACGAGGTGTCGATTGAACAACGCCTTTGAGCTACGCCACAAATACGACGTACGCTCCATCCCTATCCGCAAGGATGACGAGATGTTGATCGAACGCCACCTCTGAGCAACGCCACAAGTACAATGTTCCATCCTTATCCACAAGGACGACAAGGTGTCGACTAAGCACCACGTCCGAGCTCTGTCACAAGTACAATGTCCTTTCATTTGGCAAAGGGTGAGAAGATCAAGTCCACTCGGAACCAAAATACAATCCGAAACAGTTCCAAAACAGAGCAAAAGTCATGATATTCGAAGGAATCCAAGTCCGGATAAACCCTGCAAAAGTTTAGGACCGCAGCAAGCAGATGTACTCAGGCATCAAGCCTGAAAGAGTTTAACGATTAAATAATCACTCGGCATTCCGAGGCAAATAGGGGTGGGGCATAATGTTTTTGGTCACTCGTCAGGAGAGGGACTTGCTGGATCGCAGAAACTGTCAAGATCAATGTTGTCCGTGATGCGAGTGGCAGCGTCAAGGAAACTGTCCATGAAGGACTGGAAAGTGTGCTTCTTGGTCTTCACAATCTTGAGGTCCGCCAGCTTGTCTTCTCTGACGTCCTTGCAGTGCACTGAGACCAATGACAGGGCGACATCAGCTCCGCAGCGAGCGGACGATTTCTTCCATTCCTGCACTTGGCGAGGTATCTGATTTAGTCGAGCCATCAAAGACTCGAGATATTGTGAGATTTCTACCTGAGGCAGAGTTCAGCATCAACCCGAGTCATCGCCGCCTTCAGTCGGGCAAGATAACCAACAGCGTTGTCCATGCGCGATTCCAACCGCAGCAGGTTCATCGCTACATCATCTTTAACAGAAAAAATTGATGGGGTCGAGACCCGTCTCAACCCGCCCAGTCTTAGCCTCAAAGTCCTGACAAAGTTCTGCACAGTCAGAAAAAATAGTGAGTCGACAGCATGACAAGACGTACCAATCGACAGCAAAAAATTAGTCAAACAATAATACCTTCAAGCTTCAGGACCAGTTTTGCAGCAAGCTGTCCCAGATAAGACTCTAGCTCGCCCTTCTTGGCCTTGAGGTTCACAACTTCATCAGTCAAGTTGTCCTTGTCTTTCTTCAGTTGTTCGACCTCCCGATCGGCCTCAGAGATAGCGGTCTTCAGCTTAGAGTTCTCCTCTTCTAACTTGCTGACTGAAGCCACCTTCTTATCAGCAAGTGCTGTTTTCTCTCGCGCCTCCTTCTGGGCAGCAGCAAGATCCCGATGCTTTTTCTCCAGAGCCTACTTCATTTTCTCTAAAGAAATAACATTCTTCAAACGAGCTTCAAGTTGAGGGTTTTCACTATGCACATCTGTTAGAGTGAAGTCACTCGCTTCAAAGAGACTGAAAGAAAAAACATTGAGAATTGTGAGTCACAAGACGGACAATTGACGATTGGCTACTATCGGTGTCAAAACCGGCGGATCTCGGGTAGGGGGTCCCGATCTGTGTGTCTAGGATGATGGTAACAGGAAGCAAGGGACACAGATGTTTACCCAGGTTCGGGCCCTCTCGTTGGAGGTAAAACCCTACTTCCTGCTTGATTAATATTGAAGATATGGGTAGTACAAGAGTAGATCTACCACGAGATCGTAGAGGCTAAACCCTAAGAGCTAGCCTATGATGGTATGATTGTAATTGTGATCGCCCTTCTAAGGACCAACCTCTCCGGTTTATATAGACACCGGAGAGGGCTAGGGTTTACATGGAGTCGGTTACAAGGAAGGAAACACAATATCCGGATCGCCAAGCTTGCCTTCCACGCCAAGGAGAGTCCCATCCGGACACGGGCCGACGTCTTGAGTCTTGTATGTTCACGCTTCAATAGTCCGGATGATGTATACAGTCCGGCTGTCCGGATACCCCCTTATCCCGGACTCCCTCAGTAGCCCCTGAATCAGGCTTCAATGACGATGAGTCCGGCACGCAGTCTTGTCTTCGGCATTGCAGGGAGGGTTCCATCTCCGAATACCTCAAAGTAATCATCGAACACTTCAGTCGTGTCTGGATCTACTAAATAATCTTCACATATCGCTGTAGAGAGAATGATATTTCACAAATGCAATCTGCTGACAACTTTTTAGACAACGCGGTGTGTTATTACGGTCGGGTCTTTACTCGAACCGTTTTCCTACAACCAGCCACAGCGCATCTTGGGAGGCGGTTTCTTTGACACGTCTTGTCAAAGCAGAGATCATGTCCCCTTATCACGGGATTCTCATCAATACGGGTATGGGTAATCCCACCACGCCATCAATCGTGGTGCTTGGGAAGCAAGCGATTCCCAACGGGAAAGTGGGGAGGCGCACCGCTTTCGTCGCCTCTATAAAGGGATAAGATTTCCTCATTTTTACCCACGCCTTCTTTCTCCCTTGCCCACTCTTGCCCCCTTGAGCTCCAGCGCCCAAGCCCAAGTCTTCTCCGCACAGCTAAACATGTCCAGAGCAGGAGGCAAGTGGGTGGCTTCCACCGTCAAGGAGAAGCATATCACAAATCTTCGAGCGGCCGGATACCTGGCCGTAGACATAGCGCACCGGCTACCGGACGCCGGGCAGGTCATTCCGACCCTAGGACCCCACAAGAGTGTCGTATTTGTCGCCCACTTCGTCCGTGCACTGGGATTTCCACTCCATCCGTTCGTCCGTGGGCTCATGTTCTACTACGGGCTAGATTTCTATGATCTAGCCCCGAATTTCTTCCTCAACATCTCGGCATTCATCGTCGTATGTGAGGCCTTCCTCCGCATCAGGCCTCATTTCAGCATGTGGCTGCAGATCTTCTGCGTGACGTCAAAGATTGTAAGCGGCCAGCAAGCGGAGTGCGGAGGGGCCATGGTGGGCAAGATGCCCAACGTCACCTGGCTGGACGGTTCCTTTGCGGAGACCGTAAAAGGGTGGCAATCGGGGTGGTTCTACATCACCGAGCCGCGCGGCGCCAACTGGGCGGCGGCTCCCGACATCCAATCCGGAGCCCCCATGCTGCTCAATTCCTAGGAAAGGAAGGGCCTGGCTTGCGGCGAACCTACAAAGCTGACCGGACTTCAGACCTGCCTCAAGATCATGAAGGACAAGAACATCAAGCTTGTCAACGTGATCCAGGTCATGCTTGTTCACTGGATTCACCCGTGCCAAAGGCGGGCATTTAATCTGTGGGAGTTCATCCCGGCCGAACACTAGACGCTTCAGAGGCTCTACGGCATGAAGCACAAGGACGCGTGGAAGGCGTTGTTCAAGGACTCCAAAGTACCTCCTCCCACATCCGAGGACCGTGGGATCCATGCCTCGCGGCCTCCCAGTAAGGTGATTTTTTAGGCTATCACCGGATTCAGTCCTTCCCAATATATTCATGAGGGAGCCTTAAGTAGTTATGCCTATTTGTTCAGGATTATGTGGAGACAGTGGAGCAGGTTGACTGTCCGGCTCCGCTGCCAGAAGGCCCAGCTGATGCTCTCCTGACAGAGATGCTAGTCCCGGCACCGTACAAGGTGCCGGAGAAGAAGGCTGATAAGAAGGCCCCTGGCACCCGAAAGGGTCTCCGGCGTAAGGTTGTGCCGGAGGCCTCGTCCGAAGAAGGGGAGGAGGAAGAAGAAGAAGACGCCCCATCCGGAAAAGATGAGGGGCCTGGGGAGGGGACCAGGGGGCCGGAAAAGGCCCTTAGCGCAAGGCCATCATACCCATGTCGTCTGACGACGACGAGTTAGATTCCTCCCGCAGAGTTGGGGGGAAGCAAGAAGAAATCCTACCTCCCCACACTAGGGAGGAGAAAAAGAGAAAAGCCGCCCCGGAAGGGGAGGCTGGGACATCCAAGAAGGGAAAGGTGTCCCTTCCGGACTACTCCGCCACGGCTGCTCTCAGCGAGGAGGGGTGGCTGCCCAGGGGGAAGCCCCCAGTGCGATCGTGAGTATCCGCACTCCATCATGACTTTACGTCATAGTTTTTGTTTTTATGATGCCGAACATATATGCAGTCCGGCCAGGGTTCATCCCAAGGTATCTTCTTCCGGGTCCCTGAGCAATTCGGAGATGAATTCGCTTCCGACGGCCACTACTCCTCAGCCCGCGGATGACATGGAGGTGTTGTTCCGAAGGCTCCCAGAGCAGGGGGAGGTGACTCTGGAGACGCCCCAAGGTGAGATTCCAGATGCCGGACACGCGGGGTTCAAGATCCCCGCGGATCCTATCGATGAGAGCCACGGTAAGCCGGGATCTCAGCCGAACACTGTTCCAGAACCTTCAACGGTTCCGGACTCAGGCGGGCAGCCCCTCGTTAGGGAGGGCGAGCCGTCTGTGTCGAGGACTTCCGTTGCACCCGAGGCGCCGGATTGTCTGCTGGAAGCGCTTCGCGGCGCTTCCATGGATGAAGAGCATCATACCCTTATGAGTCCGGTGATTCCGAAGCTTGCACCAGCCTCTTGACAGGCTTTGAGGTAAGCAATAAAGATGTGTAAAATTACCACCTGATAGGTAGTAGCCCCTGATACTATGTTTGTGTTCAGAAAGAAAAACCAAACAGAGGGTCAATTATAAACCGTAGGAGTCTAATAATAAATACTCATGTGAATAAGCAGGCTGTGCTGCTTGCTGCCGCTGCCCGCACAGCCGAGGTTGCCGAACTAAAGCGGGACCTGGAGCAGCCGCAGGGAGAGCTCGACCTCACAAAGAGGCAGCTCGAAGAGAACAAGGGTAAGTGATTCCCCGCTCTTATGTAGTTAAGGATAGACAAAATTGGTTAGTCTAACGCCAAAGCGTCGTGACTATGTAACAGGGGCTACCACCGAAGTGGCATCCCTGAATAGAGCGCTGTCCGAGGCCGAAGACAAGGCGGCCTTGGAATACAAGGAGCACGAAAAACAAAGTGCTAGAGTGGGCGAGGTACAGCAAGAGCTCCGGGACCTCGGCAAGAAGTACGAGTCCGTGGAGAATGATTTGATGATGAAAGAGGTCGAGCTTGCGAAGGCCCTTGTGAGTATAAAAGACGCCAAGGCCGAAGCCGAGAAGGCACAGCAGGAAATCCAGGAGGCCAAAAAGATAGCAGCGGGTAAGAAATTCTTTATGCAAAGCAAACATGTGGAGGAGGCTGTCGGTGTCAAAACCGACAGTACTCGGGTAGGGGGTCCCGATCTGTGCGTGTAGGCTGATGGTAACAGGAAGCAAGGGACACAGATGTTTACCCAGGTTCGGGCCCTCTCGATGGAGGTAAACCCTACTTCCTGCTTGATTAATATTAAAGATATGAGTAGTACAAGAGTAGATCTAACACGAGATCATTGAGGCTAAACCCTAAGAGCTAGCCTATGATGGTATGATTATAATTGTGATCGACCTTCTAAAGACCAACCTCTCCGGTTTATATAGACACCGGAGAGGGCTAGGGTTTACATGGAGTCGGTTACAAGGAAGGAAACACAATATACGGATTGCCAAGATTGCCTTCCACGCCAAGGAGATTCCCATTTGGACACGGGCCGAAGTCTTGAGTCTTGTATCTTCATGCTTCAATAGTCCTGACGATGTATACAGTCCGGCTGTCCGGATACCCCCTTATCCAGGACTCCCTCAGTAGCCCCTGAACTAGGCTTCAATGATGATGAGTTCGGCGCACAATCTTGTCTTTGACATTGTAGGGCGGGTTCCTTCTCCGAATACTCCAAAGTAGTTATCGAACACTTAGACCGTGTACAGATCTGCGAGATGATCTTCACATACCATTGTAGGGAACATAGCATAAATCTGATCCGCTGGAAATCTTAGTACGTCGTGCCTTTGCATCGTGGCCTGGTCCAATGCAAACTGGCATTTCTTGCCAGGGAAAGAAACGCCAGTTTGCATTGGACCAGGCCACGATGCAAAGGCACGACGTACTAAGATTGCCAGCGGATCAGATTTATGTTATGTTCCCTACAATGGTATGTGAAGATCATCTCGCACATCTGGAAACGACTCAAGTGTTCGATGATTACTTTTAGGTATTCGGAGATGGTACCCACCCTGCAATGCCGAAGACAAGACTGCACGCCAGACTCATCGTCATTGAAGCCTGGTTCAGGGGCTACTGAGCGAGTCCTGGATAAGGGGGTATCCGGACAGCCGGACTGTATACATCGTCCGGACTATTGAAGCGTGAAGATACAAGACTAAAGACTTCGGCCCGTGTCCGGATGGGACTCTCCTTGGCGTGGAAGGCAAGCTTGGTGATCCGGATATTGTGTTTCCTTCCTTGTAACCGACTCCATGTAAACCCTAGCCCTCTCCGGTGTTTATATAAACCGGAGAGGTTGGCCCTTTGAAGGGCGATCACAATTACAATCATACCATCATGGGCTAGATCTTAGGGTTTAGCCTCTACGATCTCGTGGTAGATCTACTCTTGTACTACCCGTATCTTCAATATTAACCAAGCAGGAAGTAGGGTTTTACCTCCATCGAGAGGGCCCGAACCTGGGTAAACATCTGTGTCCCTTGCTTCCTATTACCATCAGCCTAGACGCCCAGATCGGGACCCCCTACCCGAGATCCGTCGGTTTTCACACCGACATTGGTGCTTTCATTGAGAGTTCCTCTATGTCATCGCTGCAGGGCTTGATGGCGCCTCCAATCATCAACAACACGGTCCAGGGTGAGACTTTTCTCCCCGGACAGATCTTCGTGTTCGGCAGCTCCGCACTGCAGGCCAATTCGCTTGGCCATCTAGAGCAGACCGACAGCTATGTCACGGCCACCAGGTCATGTTTGGAAACTTGAACTACACAGTGGATATTCGCAGAGACTTGATCTTCGATGGATTCGGGCCTACGCCAGGAGCACCGTACAGTCAAGATGAGCACGGCTTAGACCTACTGTCAGACGATGCTTGGGATATCACCCCGGCAGAAGCCTCAGATCTAAATCCGGAGCAGGTTGCGTTGCCTAAGGACGAAGGGCTAGACACCGCCCCGCAGGCCGCACACTCATCGACGGTGGAGCCGAACACAGCTCTCACCTCTGTGGAAGCCTGTAACTCCGGGCCCCCGGATTCTTATCCGGTTGTTGGTTCCGGTCCACACACCTTTGAGCCAGCCGAGCCAAGCCGGGCTCCGGTAATGGAGTTTACCGCTGCGCACATCTTCCAGCACTCGCCCTCGATGACATGCCGAACTCATTAAAGTCTCTCTCTTTGTCGGGAGGCTCTGGGCCAAACTATGTCCAGCTTGAGTGGAAAGCAGGCAACGAAGGAATTCGCTACCCACCCACCACACACTTCATTGCCACGGTCGATGATTTAACCGACGTGCTTGACTATGACTCCGAAGACATCGACGGTATGGACGACGATGCAGGAGAATTAGAGGAGCCACCACTCACAGGGTGGTGGACGGCCACATCCTCATACGATATATACATGGTGGACACTCCGAAGGAAGCCAATGGCGATGAGGCAACGGAGGATAACCCCTCAGGAGGAGAAGCAAAGCATGGGCGTCTTCGGCGCCACTCCAAGCCCCGCCACATCAACACATGCCCCGGAGATAAAAGCAATCTGGATGGTGCCGAAGAGGAATACAACCCTGATCAGCCTACCCTCAAGCAGACTGGACCGGTCATGATGGGATACTCGGAGAGGGACAACTATACAACGAGGTAAGCCTTGGCAAGGACGAATTCGGCGTGCCTGAAGATCCAGTGGAACAAGTTTGCTTCAATCTACAGCTCATAGCCACGACAAGGAGCCTGCAAAGGAAGCAGGAGCAGCTTAAAGCTGACCAAGACTTGCTAGTGGATAGGTGGACCAAGGTAATGGCGACCGAAAAGTACGGACTCGACAGCCCCAACAAAGGGAATGCACGACACAATTGGCTACCTCAACCTAAGCAGGAGAACCCAAGACACACGCCCCAATGTCCACACATCATTACTGTCCAAGACAGCAAGAAGGATACACGAAGAGGCACCCTCAAGCCTCGACACAATGGTCATAAACGGCAAGTAAAGGAAACTGGTGCAAAGTCCAGCAACTCCTAGTCCGGTCAATGGACAAAGAGCTGCTCAAGCTTATTCGGCTTGAGCCACATACTCGATCAACCATGTGAAATTCATGGTACTCCTAGAAGGACGACAAAGCATACCAATAGAGAATGCCGGATCCTCAAAACAAAGCGGCTGGTCATGTGCTGGAAACAATGATGGGAGGCGTCTAGTCAAGAGACCCCCAGAGTATAAAAGTACAGTCGATCGCCCCCGATCACACCAAACACAGAAATTCAATTGTCGTACCCCTACACCTAGTAGTCATGGGGCTCCATAATACATAAAGTCCTCGCTGGTATGAAACCACAAATAACATCTTCTCAAAAGATGCCAGGTGCAAAGGCAAAGTCTATTGGCCCACCACTCTAACGGTTGTCTTCGGATCAACAAAAAATGCCACGCCAAAGATTAATTCTCCGGCACCTTCCCCTCATGTGGTAATTTACTGTATGTTAACAGGATAAACCATGTTGGCTAGATTCCACATGGTAAACCATTAGGCCAATACCGTGTGATATAATCACACTTATAGGCAAGGCCGAACCCCGGCCTTAGAGCGGAAATCATTTAGCTACCGGAACAGCGAGTCGTGCACGCTTATCAAAATTTTGATACGGCAGCCAACTATCCGGACACCCACTGAGGACTCCGTGCTACCTCACGGTATAACAGCTGGGTCCACCAGGGTCCGATCAGGAACCCTTGGACCAACCACAAGAGGACACTTAGCTGCCTTGAACCATTTGCCTTTACAAACTAACGTTGACATAGAACAGGATTGGCGGCATGGAATCAGCCCGGACACGCAATGGCAAGAACATGCAGGTAGAAGGCAGTTTGGATTCACTCTTGATCCACTCACAACTCCCTCCAGTCCGGCCATCACAGGTTCTTCCAAAAAGCGCCTCTTTTAATACATCATACTCACATGCATAGACATATCATCCTACTACAATGCGTAGACTTAAAAAACACTTACCAGCTGTTGTTTATCGCCGACGCCTCTTTGCCAAAAAATAGCAGCCATGCTTCGTGTTCGTCCGGTTATGCCAGGGGCTTCACAGTACGGCAATAAAGTCCGACCACCTTTTCGGTCGCTCAGCACCCCAAACTTATAGCACTATATGCATCAGCTCCGAATCATGTCTTGGGTCATTGGTTGGGTTTGCCCGGCTCCCATGTTTTGGTACCTTACGTTCCGTTCTATCGTCTAAGGTAGCGCTGGGAGAACTACTGCGATTGTGTCCCGGTTCAGCCGGATGAGCACCTCAGTAGAGAAAGCCGAAAACTGACTGTCATGATGCAGCGAGAGCTGGTCAGCGTTTGAGAGGTTGTAAAATCCTTAAAGATTTATTCCGCACAACGCCATTATAAATGCAAAGTGCGACGGATCAGTCTTCTGATCAAGCGCCAATAGAGCCCCTAGTTCGGCCTTCCGAACACTAGGGGCTGCGCCGACCATACTCGAATTCCTATGGCTAAGTGAGAGTAATAAAGCCTTATAGTCCGATTGCCTGGTTCGTGGTGAGAAACACCTCCTTAAAAGGACCCAACCATGGGATAAATATCGTTCAGATATACCCCAAACACCCCCCGTATTCCTTTTTACGTGGGAGCAGAAGCCGACGACTGGCCAACTCTCAGGATTTACAATAAACAGCCGCACAGTAAGAACACATGTTCAAACAATACAGGCAATATATAATAAAAATGTCATCATCTCATATTACAAAAAGTGGCACAAATGCCCTCAGGGAAATATAATGTCTTTGGCACATTTATCCGCCGCAAGGCGGGCCCCCTTCAGTACACCTTCATAGTACAGCTCGGGCTTGCGTTGCTCCTTACCCTTCGGCGGCCCCTCAGCTTCTCCATGTCAAGTTTTCCCCGATGCATTTTTGCACGGGCGAACGCCATGCGCGCACCTTCTATACAGACTGATCGCTTGATAGCATCAAACCGAGGAGAAGCGCCCACAATCCGCTTCACGAGTCCGAAGTAACTGCTTGGAATTGGCTCCGTGTGCCACAGCCGGACAACCAAGTCCTTCATGGCTAGCTCGGCCGCCTGGTGCAGTTCGACCAACTGTTTCAGCTGATCGATAAAAGGCATCGGATAGTTCAGTGCCGAATACTGTGACCAGAAATCCCTCTCCACAGACTTCTTTTCCTAGGTCCGGTAAAATCGGGAGGCATCTGATATGCTGCGAGGCAGATTCGCAGACGCCCTTGCAAAAACACAAATTCAGCTTGTGGCTTAGAGTTCTCCCCACTATCATGTAAAAATGGCCACAAATTCAACATGCCTTACCAGTCGCAACTTTTCGGGCCTCCTGAATGTCCCGTACAACACCTCGGGCTTCATCATGAGCATCTTCCGCAGCTTGTAGAGCTTGGGCGAGTTCGGATTCCTTTCCTATTAGAATCTGCTCCAAGCCCTCGCTTTTCTTCACAACCCCTTGGAGCCCCCGCTCGGCTATAATGACCCTGGCCTCGTGTTTTTCACGAAACGCCTGCTTAGCATCCGCCTTCTCGTTGGCATCAGCCACAGCCTTCTTCAATGCCTCATATTCAGCACTCGCTCCTAGGGCATACAACAAAAATACTTTTCAATAGGCAAGATTACTTTTTCATGCCTAATACAAGACAATGTTTACATATACCTTGCTTGTCCACTAATTGCTTTTTCACACAGCCAAGTTCTTCTTCGGCCCGTGCAAGGCTCTGCTTCAGTTCGAACACTTCCGCATTATGAGCGGCCATCTTCTATGCAGATGCCTATTTTCACATAAAGGGGTACACGTCATTCACATAGGCTCCTGCGAAAGCAGAGGACTTAATCCCCTGCCTGGCTCCCTCTCCTACGCTAGATAGCGTATCAGGGGCTACTACTCATATTATGATGATTCCTCAAAGGTTTCTTAGGAAACATACCTCAAACGCCTTTATAAGACCAAGGCAGGACTCGTTCAGCCCGCTCTCGGCGCACTGAATCTTTTCAACCACCGCACCCTTGAGGGTCCGATGCTCATCGATGATAGACGCGTTCTTTAATGTTGTCGATAGACCGCCTGGCAACTCTGCTTGGACAGAGGTTGCCGGCAGAGTAGGCACGCCTCCCACCGAATAAGGTGGCTGCTCGCCCGATCCGGGAGCCTTAGAGGTCTCCTAGGCCTCAACGGCTGTGGGCCGAACCCAAGACCGCCCCCCTGACGGCATGCTCAGGGGCCATCATTCCCGTGTGTCCGGCTCCAGTGATATGCCCCCCTGGTCCGGGTCCCATTGAGGACCTTGGGGAAGGGGCCTCTGGAGGCGTCTTGCTCGCCAAGGCGTCCGAGCTCAGCGAATCCTCTGACGAGGACTGTCCGGCGCGAGACCTTGCCAGACTGTGCAAAATATGGCAATAGTTAAAACTACTATACCCAAAAACAATCTCGGGCGCATGCGCGTGTTCAGGTTTCATATACTTACGACTTCTCCAGGGGCTAGGCCCTGGGATCCCACTCCGGGCTGCTATCGGTAGGAAGGGTGGATGCCTCTGGGAAGGAACCTTTCCCCCTCTTGGGCGAACCGGCCTCCAGGGATGTGGAGGCCGTCCTTTTCTTCCCGCCATCAGAGTGAGGCTCGCCCTCCTCTGCTTTCTCCTCTTCGTCTTCAGAAGTGGGATCGTCGCTGGAGTCTTCGCATTTGGCGTCCGAAGCCTCGCGATGACGGAGGCCACTCCGGGTCTTTTTGACCATCTTGGAGGCCTCCTTCTTTGGCACCTCTTAAGGCGTGGGGACCAGCATCTTCGTTAGAAGGGGTCCTGACGGTTCCTCCGGCTATGGGGCCGGACAATGTATCTGCTCCACCTTCTTTATACACACCTGAGGTCACGATAAAACACGATTAAGATGCCTCCCACACGACATGGCAACTAAAGCATGGATGGACAGAGCGTGGCTATAACTCACCGGGCTTGCAACATGGGATAATTGATACCCACGGTCCTCGGCGGAGCCCGACCATGATTTGCCGGACTTGAAGAGCACCTTCCAGATATCCTTGTGGGAGGAATCATAGAGCTCCTGAAGGGTTTGGTGCTCGGTTGGGTCGAACTCCCACAGATTGCAGGCTCGGCGCTGACAGGGGAGATCCAGGCGAACTAGCATCACCTGGACTACGTCAACGAGTTTGACGTCCTTGTCAACCACACTCTAAACGCGCGTCTGGAGCAGTGACAGCTCGTCAGACGAGGACCAGTTCGAGCCCTTCTTGGGCCAGGACGTGAGCCAAAGTGGAGCTCCAGATCTGAACTCTAGAGCTGCCGCCCACTTTTTGCCGCATGGTTCGGTGATATAGAACCACTCCTGCTGACACTCCTTGACGGAGTCGTTGAAGGCACCCTTCGGCAAAACGGCCTTGGGCATCTTGCTTACCATGGCGGCGCCGCACTCGGCGTGTTCGCCACTCACCACTTGGGGTTTCACATTGAAAATCTTCACCCACCGGCCGAAGTGAGGTGGGATCCGGAGAAAAGCCTCGCACATGACGATGAAAGTCGAGATATTGAGGAAGGAGTTGGGGGAAATATCATGAAAATCAATCCTGTAGTAATACATGACTCCACGAACAAATGGGTGAAGGGGAAACCCAAGCTCGCGGACAAAATGGGGAAGGAACATGACTCTCTCTTGAGGTTCCGGAGTGGGGACGACCTGTTCCGCCGGTGGGAGACAATGGCCGACCTTCGGGGCCAGATACCTGGCTCCCCAGAGCTTCTTGATGTCCTTATCCTAGACGGTCGAGGCCATCCATCTACCTCCTGCTCTGGATCTGGACATCTTCAGAAAACCTCTCTTCGATGGAGAAGAAGAGCGCTTGGGCGTTAGGGCTCGAACAGAGGGGGATGAGCTAGCGGAGAGAGAAGGCGTGGGTAAAAAGAGAGAGACCTCATCTCTTCATTGTTGGAAATATGCCCTAGAGGCAATAATAAATAAGTTATTATTATATTTCCTTGTTCATGATAATCGTTTATTATCCATGCTATAATTGTATTGATAGGAAACTCTGATACATGTGTGGGTACATAGACAACACCACGTCCCTAGTAAGCCTCTAGTTGACTAGCTCGTTGATCAATAGATGGTTACGGTTTCCTGACCATGGACATTGGATGTCATTGATAACAGGATCACATCATTAGGAGAATGATGTGATGGACAAGACCCAATCCTAAGCCTAGCACTAAAGATCGTGTAGTTCGTATGCTAAAGCTTTTCTAATGTCAAGTATCATTTCCTTAGACCATGAGATTGTGCAACTCCCGGATACCGTAGGAATGCTTTGGGTGTACCAAACGTCACAACGTAACTGGGTGGCTATAAAGGTGCACTACAGGTATCTCCGAAAGTGTCTATTGGGTTGGCACGAATCGAGACTAGGATTTGTCACTCCGTGTAACGGAGAGGTATCTCTGGGGCCACTCGGTAGGACATCATCATAATGTGCACAATGTGACCAAGGGGTTGATCACGGGATGATGTGTTACGGAACGAGTAAAGAGACTTGCCGGTAACGAGATTGAACAAGGTATCGGGATACCGACGATCGAATCTCGGGCAAGTACTATACCGCTAGACAAAAGGAATTGTATACGGGATTGATTGGGTCCTTGAAATCGTGGTTCATCCGATGAGATCATCGTGGAACATGTGGGAGCCAACATGGGTATCCAGATCCCGCTGTTGGTTATTGACCGGAGAACGTCTCGGTCATGTCTGAATGGTTCCTGAACCCGTAGGGTCTACACACTTAAGGTTCGATGACGCTAGGGTTATAAAGGAAGTTTGTATGTGGTTACCGAATGTTGTTCGGAGTCCCGGATGAGATCCCGGACATCACGAGGAGTTCCGGAATGGTCCGGAGGTAAAGATTTATATATGGAAAGTTGTTGTTCGGGTTCCGGAAAAAGTTCGGGTTTTTTTGGTATTGTACCGGGAAGCTTCCAGAAGGTTCCGGAGGATTCCGGAGGGGTCCGGAGGTCTGGAAACTGTTCCACCACGTCCAATACAGCAGCATGGGCTGTAGGGGGAGCCCTAGCCTTAATGGGCCAGGGGCACCAGCCCCCCCAAGGCCCATGCGCATGGGAGGGGGAAAACCCTAAAGGGGGAGGCCTCCACTTGACTTGGGGGGCACTCCTCCCCCCTTGGCCGCACCCCTTCCTTGGAGGAAGGGGCAAGGCTGCGCCTCCCCCCTCTCCCTTGCCCCTATATATAGTGGAGGGGAGGGAGGGCAGCCGCACCTGAAGCCCTGGCGCCTCCCTCCCTCCCGTGACACCTCCTCCTCTCCTGCAGGTGCTTGGCGAAGCCCTGCAGGATTGCCACGCTCCTCCACCACCACCACGCCGTCGTGCTGCTGCTGGATGGAGTCTTCCTCAACCTCTCCCTCTCTCCTTGCTGGATCAAGGCGTGGTAGACGTCACCGGGCTGTACGTGTGTTGAACACGGAGGTGCCGTCCGTTCGGCACTAGGATCTCCGGTGATTTGGATCACGACGAGTACGACTCCTTCAACCCCGTTCTCTTGAACGCTTCCGCTTAGTGATCTACAAGGGTATGTAGATGCACTCTCCTTCCCCTCGTTGCTGGTTTCTCCATAGATAGATCCTGGTGACACGTAGGAAAATTTTGAATTTCTGCTACGTTCCCCAACAGTGGCATCATGAGCTAGGTCTATGCGTAGATTCTTTGCACGAGTAGAACACAAAGTAGTTGTGGGCGTTGATTTTGTTAAATATTCTTACCGTTACTAGTCCAATCTTGTTTCGACGGTATTGTGGGATGAAGCGGCCCGGACCGACCTTACACGTACACTTACGTGAGACAGGTTCGACCGACTGACATGCACTTGGTGCATAAGGTGGCTAGCGGGTGCCAGTCTCTCCCACTTTAGTCGGAACGGATTCGATGAAAAGGGTCCTTATGAAGGGTAAATAGCAATTGGTATATCACGTTGTGGTCTTGCGTAGGTAAGAAACATTCTTGCTAGAAACCCATAGCGGCCACGTAAAACATGCAAACAACAATTAGAGGACATCTAACTTGTTTTTGCAGGGTATGCTATGTGATGTGATATGGCCAAGAAGAATGTGATGAATGATATGTGATGTATGAGATTGATCATGTTCTTGTAATAGAAATCACGACTTGCATGTCGATGAGTATGACAACCGGCAGGAGCCATAGGAGTTGTCTTTATTTATTGTATGACCTGCGTGTCATTGAAAAACACAATGTAATTACTTTACTTTATTGCTAACCGGTAGCCATAGTAGTAGAAGTAATAGTTGGCGAGACAACTTCATGAAGACACGATGATGGAGATCATGATGATGGAGATCATGGTGTCATGCCGGTGATGATGATGATCATGGAGCCCCGAAGATGGAGATCAAAAGGAGCAAAATGATATTGGCCATATCATGTCACTATTTGATTGCATGTGATGTTTATCATGTTTATGCATCTTGTTTACTTAGAATGACGGTAGTAGATAAGATGATCCCTTACAACAATTTCAAGAAGTGTTCTCCCATAACTGTGCACCGTTGCTAAAGTTCGTCGCTTCTAATCACCACGTGATGATCGGGTGTTATGGATTCTTACGTTCACATACAATGGGTGTAAGACAGATTTACACACGCAAAACACTTAGGGTTAACTTGACGAGCCTAGCATGTACAGACATGGCCTCGGAACACAGAGACCGAAAGGTCGAGCATGAGTCGTATAGTAGATACGATCAACATGAAGATGTTCACCGATGATGACTAGTCCGTCTCACGTGATGATCGGACACTGCCTAGTTGACTCGGATCATGTAATCACTTAGATGACCAGAGGGATGTCTATCTGAGTGGGAGTTCATAAGATGAACTTAATTATCCTGAACATAGTCAAAAGATCTTTGCAAATTATGTCGTAAGCTCGCGCTTTAGTTCCACTGTTTAGATATGTTCCTAGAGAAAATATAGTTGAAAGTTGAAAGTAGCGATTATGAGGACAGTAGAAAGCTTATGTCATTAATGCACCGCTCAGTGTGCTGAACCCCAAACGTCGTTTGTCGATGTTGCGAACATCGGACATACACATTTTGATAACTACGTGATAGTTCAGTTAAATGGTTTAAGTAGAGGCACCAAAGACGTTTTACGAAACGTCGCGGAACATATGAGATGTTTTGAGGGCTGAAATTGGGATTTCAGGCTCGTGCCCACGTCAAGAGGTATAAGACCTCCGACGATTTTCTTAGCCTGCAAACTCAGGGAGAAAAGCTCAATCATTGAACTTGTGCTCAGATTGTGTGAGTGCAACAATCACTTGAATCAAGTGGGAGTTAATCTTCCAGATGAGATAGTGATGTTTCTCCAAAGTCATTGCCACCAAGCTGCTAGAGCTTCGTAATGAACTATAACATATCAAGGATAGAGATGATGATCCTTGAGGTATTCGCGTTGTTTGACACCGCGGAAGTAGAAAACAAGAAGGAGCATCAATTGTTGATGGTTGGTAAAACCACTAGTTTCAAGAAGGGCAAGGGCAAGAAGGGATACTTCATGAAACGGCAAATCAGCTGCTGCTCTAGTGAAGAAACCCAAGGTTGAACCCAAACCCGAGACTAAGTGCTTCTGTAATAAGGTGAACAACTACTGGAGCAGAATTACCCTAGATACTTGGTAGATGAGAAGGCTGGCAAAGTCGATAGAAGTATATTGGATATACATTATGTTAATGTGTACTTTACTAGTACTCCTAGTAGCACTAGGGTATTAGATACTGGTTCGGTTGCTAAGTGTTGGTAACTCGAAATAAAAGAGCTACGGAATAAACGGAGACTAGCTAAAGGTGAGCTGACGATATGTGTTGAAGTGTTTCCATGTTTGATGTGATCAAACGTCGCACGCTCCCTCTACCATCAAGATTAATATTAAACCTGAATAATTGTCATTTGGTGTTTGCGTTGAGCATAGACATGATTGGATTATGTCTATCGCAATACGGTTATTCATATAAGGAGAATAATGGTTACTCTATTTATCTGAATAATACCTTCAATGGACTTGCACCTGAAAGAATGGTTTATTGAATCTCGATCGTAGTGATACACATTTTCATGCCAAAAGATATAAGATAGTAATGATAGTACCACTTACTTGTGGCACTGCCATGTAAGTCATATTGGTATAAAACGCATGAAGAAGCTCCATGTTGATGGATCTTTGGACTCACTCGTTTTTTAAAAGTTTGAGACATGCGAACCATGTCTATTGGTCTATACGCATGAAGAAACTCCATGCAGATGGATCGTTTGGACTCACTTGATTTTGAATCACTTGAGATATGCAAATCATACCACATGGGCAAGATGACTGAAAAGCCTCGGTTTCAGTAAAATGGAACAAGATAGCAACTTGTTGGAAGCAACACATTTTGATGTGTGCAGTCCAATGAGTGCCGAGGCATGCAGTGAATATCGTTATGTTCTTACTTCACGGATGATTTGAGTAGATACTGAGTATATGTACTTGATGAAACACAAGTCTGAATTATTGAATGGTTCAAGTAATTTCAGAGTGAAGTTGAAGATCATCGTGACAAGAGGATAAAATATCTATGATATGATCATAGAGATGAGTATCTGAGTTACGAGCTTTGGCACGCAATTAAGACATTATGGAAATTGTTTCACAATTAATACCGCCTGGAACACCATAGTGTGATGGTGTGTCCGAACATCATAGTTGAACCTTATTGGATATGGTGCGTACCATGATGTCTCTCATCGAATTACCACTATTATTCATGGGTTAGGCATTAGAGACAACCGCACTCACTTTAAATAGGGCACCACGTAATTCCGTTGAGACGACACCATTTGGAGAAACCTAAGTTATCGTTTCTTAAAAGTTTGGGGCTGCGACGCTTATGTGAAAAAGTTTCAGGTTGATAAGCTCGAACCCAAAGCGGATAAAATGCATCTTCATAGGACACCCAAAACAGTTGGGTATACCTCCTAATTCAGATCCGAAAGCAATAGTGATTGTTTCTTGAATCGGGTCCTTTCTCGAGGAAAAGTTTGTCTCGGAAAGTTGAGTGGGAGGATGGTGGAGACTTGATGAGGTTATTGAACCGCCACTTCAACTAGTGTGCAGCAGGGCACAGGAAGTTGTTCCTGTGGCACCTACACCAATTGAAGTGGAAGCTTATGATAGTGATCATGAAGCTTCAGATCAAGTCACTGCCAAACCTCGTAGGACGACAAGGACGCGTACTGCTTTGGAGTGGTACGGTGACCCTGTCTTGAAGGTCATGTTGCTAGACAACAATGAACCTACGAGCTATGGAGAAGCAATGGTGGGCCAAATTCCGACAAATGGTTAGAAGCAATGAAATCCGAGAAAGGATCCATGTATCAGAACAAAGCATGGACTTTGGTGGACTTGCCCAATGATCGGCAAGCCATTGAGATAAATGGATCTTTAAGACGAAGACGGACGTGGATGGTAATGTCACCATCTATGAAGCTCGACTTGTGGCGAAGAGTTTTTCACAAGTTCAAGGAGTTGACTACGATGAGATTTTCTCATCCGTAGCGATGCTTAAGTCCGTCGGAATCATGTTAGCATTAGCTGCATTTATGAAATCTAGCAGATGGATGTCAAAACGAGTTTCCTTACCAGTTTTCGTAAGGAAAGGTTGTATGTGATACAATCAGAAAGGTTTTGTCGATCCTAAGGATGCTAAAAGGTATGCTAGCACCAGCGATCCTTCTAAGGACTGGAGTAAGCATCTCAGAGTTGGAATATGTACTTTGATAAGATGATCAAAGATTTTGGGTTTATACAAAGTTTATGAGAAACTTGTATTTCCAAAGAAGTGAGTGGGAGCACTATAGAATTTCTGATGAGTATATGTTGTTGACATATTGATGATCAGAAATGATGTAGAATTTCTAGAAAGCATATAGGGTTGTTTAAAAAGTGTTTTCAAAGGAAAACCTGGATTAAGCTACTTGAACATTGAGCATCATGATCTATGAGGATGGATCAAAACGCTTAATGGTACTTTCAAAATGAGCACATAGCTTGACATGATCTTGAAGGTGTTCAAGATGGATCAGTCAAAGAAGGAGTTCTTGGCCGAGTTGTAAGGTATGAAGTTAAGACTTAAAGCTCGACCACGGCAGAAAAGAGAGAAAGGACGAAGGTCGTCCCCTATGCTTTAGACGTAGGCTCTATAGTATGCTATGCTGAGTACCGCACCTGATGTGTGCCTTGCCACATGTTTGGCAAGACGGTACAAAGGTGATCAAGGAGTGGATCACCAGATAGCGGTCAAAATTATCCTTAGAGGAATAAGGATTTGTTTCTCTATTATGGAGGTGATAAAGAGCTCGGCGTAAAGGGTTACGACGATGCAAGCTTTAAACACCTATCCGAATGACTCTGAGTAGCAAAACAGATACGTATAGTGGAGCGACCATTTGGAATAGCTCCAAGTGGAGCGTGGAAGCAGCATTTACAATATGACATAGAGAATTGCAAAGTACATACGGATCTGAATATTGCAGACCCGTTGACTAAAAACCTCTCTCACAAGCAAAACTTGATCAAACCCCAGATCTCATTGAGTCTTAAACACATGATGATGTGAACTAGTTTAATGACACTAGTAAACTCTTTGGATGTTGGTCACATGGCGATGTGACCTGTCAGTGTTAATCACATGGCGATGTGAACTAGATTATTGACTCTAGTGCAAGTGGGAGACTGTTGGAAATATGCCCTAGAGGCAATAATAAATAAGTTATTATTATATTTCCTTGTTCATGATAATCATTTATTATCCATGCTATAATTGTATTGATAGGAAACTCAGATACATGTGTGGGTACATAGACAACACCACGTCCGTAGTAAGCCTCTAGTTGACTAGCTCATTGATCAATAGATCGTTACGGTTTCCTGACCATGGACATTGGATGTCATTGATAACAGGATCACATCATTAGGAGAATGATGTGATGGACAAGACCCAATCCTAAGCCTAGCACTAAAGATCGTGTAGTTCGTATGCTAAAGCTTTTCTAATGTCAAGTATCATTTCCTTAGACCATGAGATTGTGCAACTCCCGGATACCGTAGGAATGCTTTGGGTGTACCAAACATCACAACATAACTGGGTGGCTATAAAGGTGCACTACAGGTATCTCCGAATGTGTCTGTTGGGTTGGCACGAATCGAGACTGGGGTTTGTCACTCCGTGTAACGGAGAGGTATCTCTGGGCCCACTCAGTAGCACATCATCATAATGTGCACAATGTGACCAAGGGGTTGATCACGGGATGATGTGTTACGGAACGAGTAAAGAGACTTGCCGGTAACGAGATTGAACAAGGTATCGGGATACCGACGATCGAATCTCGGGCAAGTACTATACCGCTAGACAAAGGGAATTGTATACGCGATTGATTGAGTCCTTGACATCGTGGTTCATCCGATGAGATCATCATGGAACATGTGGGAGCCAACATGGGTATCTAGATCCCGCTGTTGGTTATTGACCGGAGAACGTCTCGGTCATGTCTGCATGGTTCCCGAACCCGTAGGGTCTACACACTTAAGGTTCGATGACGCTAGGGTTATAAAGGAAGTTTGTATGTGGTTACCGAATGTTGTTCGGAGTCCCGGATGAGATCCCGGACGTCATGAGGAGTTCCGGAATGGTCCGGAGGTAAAGATTTATATATGGAAATTGTTGTTCGGGTTCCGGAAAAAGTTTAGGGTTTTTCGGTATTGTACCGGGAAGCTTCCAGAAGGTTCCGGAGGATTCCAGAGGTCCGGAAACTGTTCCACCACGTCCAATACAGCAGCATGGGCTGTAGGGGGCGCCCTAGCCTTAATGGGCCAGGGGCACTAGCCCCACCAAGGCCCATGCGCATGGGAGGGGGAAAACCCTAAAGGGGGAGGCCTCCACTTGACTTGGGAGGCACTCCTCGCCCCCTTGGCCGCACCCCTCCCTTGGAGGAAGGGGAAAGGCTGCGCCTCCCCCCTCTCCCTTGCCCCTATATATAGTGGAGGGGAGGGAGGGCAGCCGTACCTGACGCCCTGGCGCCTCCCTCCCTCCCGTGACACCTCCTCCTCTCCTGCAGCTGCTTGGCGAAGCCCTGCAGGATTGCCACGCTCCTCCACCACCACCACGTCGTCGTGCTGCTGCTGGATGGAGTCTTCCTCAATCTCTCCCTCTCTCCTTGCTGGATCAGGCATGGGAGACGTCACCGGGTTGTACGTGTGTTGAACACGGAGGTGCCGTCCGTTCGGCACTAGGATCTCCGGTGATTTGGATCATGACGAGTACGACTCCTTCAACCCCGTTCTCTTGAACGCTTCCGCTTAGCGATCTCGAAGGGTATGTAGATGCACTCTCCTTCCCCACGTTGCTGGTTTCTCCATAGATAGATCTTGGTGACACGTAGGAAAATTTTGAATTTCTGCTACGTTCCCCAACATTCATAGGGGCGGTAAATGCTTTTTCTGCCTCCCCACTTGCCTGGTGGAGCCCGTTCTCCTCCCGCTCGCCGCGATTAGCGGTGCGGTTGTATTACCTACACCCATATTGATGAAAATCCCGTAACAAGGGGAACACGATCTCTGCTTTGGCAGGACGTGCCAGTGAAACCGCCTTGCAATAAGAGTCGAGGTGTGGCAAGAAACGCCGGTTCGCATTGGACAAGGCCACGATGCAACGGCACGACGTACTAAGATTGCCAACGGATCAGATTTATGCTATGTTCCCTGCAATGGTATGTGAAGATCATGTTGCAGATCCGGACATGGTCTAAGTGTTCGATGACTACTTTGGAGTATTCGGAGAAGGAACCCGCCCTGCAATGCCGAAGACAAGACTGCGTGCTGGACTCATCTTCATTGAAGCCTGGTTCAGGGGCTACTGAGGGAGTCCTAGATAAGGGGGTATCCGGACAGCCGGACTGTATACATCGCCCGGACTATTGAAGCGTGAAGGTACAAGACTCAAGACTTCGGCCCGTGTCCGGATGGGACTCTCCTTTGCGTGGAAGGCAAGCTTGGCGATCTGGATATTGTGTTTCCTTCCTTGTAACCGACTCCATGTAAACCCTAGCCCTCTCCGGTGTCTATATAAACCGGAGAGGGTGGTCCTTAGAAGGCCGATGACAATTATAATCATACCATCATAGGCTAACTCTCTGGGTTTAGCCTCAATGATCTCGTGGTAGATTTACTCTTTTACTACTCATATCTTTAATATTAATCAAGCAGGAAGTAGGGTTTTTACCTCCATCGAGAGGGCCCGAACCTGGGTAAACATCTGTGTCCCTTGCTTCCTGTTACCATCAGCCTAGACGCACAGATCGGTACCCCCTACCCGAGATCCACCGGTTTTGACACCGACAAGTGGTCCATGTTTCCACTGACAGTTATGACCCCACGCGGTCCTGGCATCTTGAGCTTGAGGTATGCATAGTGAGGTACCGCATTGAATCTAGAAAATGCGGTTCATCCGAGCAGTGCGTGGTAACCACTACGGAAAGGGACGATGTCGAAGATTAACTCTTCGCTTCGGAAGTTGTCCGAAGATCCGAAGACCACTTCCAATGTTACGGAGCCCGTACAGCGGGCCTCTACTCCAGGGATTACACCTTTAAAGGTGGTTTTGGTGGGTTTGATCCTTGAAGGGTCAATGCACATTTTGCGCACTGTGTCCTGATAAAGCAGGTTCAGGCTGCTGCCGCCATCCATAAGGACTCGCGTGAGGTGAAATCCGTCGATGATTGGGTCAAAGACCAATGCAGCCGAGCCGCCATGACAGATGCTAGTAGGATGATCCCTACGATCAAAGGTGATCGGACAAGCTAACCATGGGTTGAACTTGGGGGCGACTGGCTCCATCGCGTAGACGTCCCGTAGTGCCCGCTTAGGTTCCCGCTTGGGGATGTGAGTGGCATAGATCATGTTGATCGTTTTCACTTGGGGGGGGGGGGAATTCATTCTATCCCCCTGTGTTTGGACGCTGGGGCTCCTCATCATCGTTGCTGTGCAGCCACTTGTCCTTGTTTTCGGCGTTTATTTTGCCAGCCTGTTTGAATACCCAGCAGTCTCTATTGGTGTGGTTGGCTGGCTTGTCCGGGGTGCCATGAATTGGACGGTCCACGAGCACTTCAGTATACGGTCCAGACTGGACGGTCCCTGATTGTTTCTTTTGAACAGCTTCTTCTGCTGACTGGACTTGAATCCACTGAATCCGGCGTTTACTGCCGTGTCTTCCGTGTTGTCGCCGTTGTTCCGTCGCTTATGTCTGTTGCGCCGTGGCTTGCCGTTGTTGTCGCAGACATCCGAAGTGCCGAACTATGGCGTGGTGCCGCTGCGAGCCAACGAGCTGTCCTCGCCTGCGCAGAAGCGGGTCATTAGTGTTGTGAGAGCTGCCATGGACTTGGGTATCTCCTGGCCGAGGTGTCGAGCAAGCCACTCGTCATGGATATTATGCTTAAAACCCACCAGGGCTTCGGCGTTTGGACAATCGACTATTTGCTTCTTTTTAGTTAGGAACCGAGTCCAGAATTTCCTGGCTGACTCTTCGGGCTGTTGACTAATGTGGCTTAGGTCATCAGCATCTGGTGGTCGCACATATGTGCCCTCGAAGTTGTCGAGGAATGTGTCTTCCTGGTTTTCCCAACTGCCAATGGAATTTGCTGGTAGGCTGTTTAGCCAGTGGCGGGCTGGTCCTTTGAGCTTAAGGGGAAGTGGCCTCCGAAGTACCTCTCGACGACATTATAAACAACCGCGACGCGACGGGCAGGATTGCAAAATGGGCCATTGAGCTCTTACCATTTGACATAACCTACAAACCAAGGCGAGCTATAAAGTCGCAAGTTTTGGCTGACTTGATCACCGAATGGACCGAAGCCGAACTCCCTAAAGAGTACGGCGCATACTCCAATTGGATCATGCATTTCGACGGCTCCAAAATGTTGGCCGGCTTGGGGGCTGGCATTGTATTGACGTCCCGAACTGGAGACACAGTCCAATACGTACTTCAGATAATGTACACGAACTCCAACAATGCAGCCGAATACGAGGCCCTTCTACATGGTCTCCGGATGGCAATCTCCGTGGGGATTCAAACCTCGCAATATCCCAACTAAATGGAGACATTGACGCCAAGGATCCGAAAATGGCAGCCTATCATAACGCCGTCTTAAAAATGTCAGCTCGGTTCGAAGGACTCGAATTCCACCATGTAGCCCGGGATAATAACCAGGCAGCCGACGTGTTGGCGCGCATCGGCGCAAAACGCGACACCGTCCCTCCAAACATCTTCCTGGAGCGGCTCTTTAAGCCATCCATATTATGGGAAGAGGAGTCCGGAAATAACAACCCAGAAACAACCGCGCCACCCAACACGGAACATTCTGACACAGTCGGTGGCTCAGCCAATGAAATAGCACCCTCCGCCCACGAAATAATGGCAGTAATTGCCCCGTGGACGGAACCATTCCTAACCTATTTAACTAGGCAGGAACTTCTAGAAGACCAAAATGAGGCCCACAACATAGTTCGGCGATCTAAAGCCTACAAGGTCCATGAGGGAGAACTTTATAAGAAAACCACAACCGAAGTCCTTTAAAGGTGCATCTCCGAAGAGGAAGGGCAAAATCTCCTGGCTGAAATTCACGCCGGGCTCGGCGGGCACCACGCCGCAGCACGGGCCCTTGTAGGCAAGGCCTTCCGTACAGGATTTTATTGGCCGACTGCCCGGGCAGATGCTGAGGAATTAGTCCAACGATGCGTCGGTTGCCAGCTCTTTGCTAATCAAAGCCACATGCCACCCACCACCCTCAAAACTATACCCATCACCTGGCCGTTCGCGGTTTGGGGGCTTGACATGGTTGGACCCCTTAAAGGGGGAACCCACAAGCAAAAATACCTATTGGTCATGGTGGACAAATTCACCAAATGGATAGAGGCCAAGCCAGTTAAAACGGCCGAATCCGGACCCGTGATAGACTTCATATCCGGGGTAGTACACCGTTATGGTGTCCCCCACAGCATCATCACTGATAACGGCACGGATTGCACGACCAACGAGGTTAAACTCTGGTGCAAAAACATGGGCATCAGGCTCGACTACGCTTCAGTCTATCACCCCCAAACTAACGGTCAAGTCGAACGAGCAAATGGTCTAATCACGAGCGGTCCCTCACGGATTAGTGCGGTCCCTCACGGAATCTAACACGCACTGGGTAGAGGAGCTCGACTCCGTACTCTAGGGGTTGCGGACCACGCCGAACCGCACTACCGGATTCACACCATTTTTTATGGTGTACGGTGCAGAGGCAGTTTTGCCCTGCGATATAATTCATGACTCACCTCGCGTGCGCATGTACGAAGAAAGAGAAGCCGAGCTGGATCGGCAGGACAGTTTGGACGCCTTAGAGGAGGAGCGAGACGTGGCAAAAGATCGTTCCGCATTCTATCAGCAGCAGGCTCGAAGATATCAAAGCAGAGAAGTACGGGCCAAAACTTACAATGTTGGCAAACTAGTTCTACGCCTGCCGGACAAGAAAAAGCACAAACTTAAGCCGAAATGGGAAGGTCCCTTCATCATCGACCAAGTCCTGACCGGCGGAGCATACCATCTACATAACGCATCTGACAACCGACTCGAGCCAAACCCATGGAACACAGCCCGTCTCCGAATATTCTACGCCTAGCGCCGGACTCAGAGTTCGTCTCCTTCCTCCGTCCACCTTTTATATTTTCGCTGTCTTTTGTTCCCCTCCTTCTCCCCCCCCCCTTTTTAAAAAAAAAGCCTTTGAGGGCTGATCTGTGCATTGTTCGCACACACTTGATGTGCTACTCGCACTCATTATACGTAGGGGCTTCTTTAACAGAAGCTTATTTATACGGGCTTCATGCCCAACACATGTGTATACTTTCGCATGTACCTTTTATTCACCATTATATGCATCGATATGACTTAAGTTTTGGCCAAGCTGGGTTGCCTGGCTCCTGTGCTTACCCCTACATTCCCGATTGTTCGGCTAGGAGGTAAAGGGAGCACCTCTGCGATTGTTACTGCCGGGTCAGCCGGATGTGTACCTCAGACCGGGTGAAGCCGAAAGCTTGCGTTCTTAAGGGAATATTCGGTCGGTGACTTGAAAGATGATTTATTACTTATTTACTTATCTGCCCCCAGATGCTTTTTCTGCTCTCTTCGCAGTACGGACATGCACTTTAGGGCATGCCTCCCAGGGAAAGGAACCCCTAACGGAACTATTCTCCCTGGAAGATGTTTCTTACTAACCATGTAATATAACATAACTAGTTGGGCACTTGTCTGATAAAGCACTAATGACCCCTACGCCTGGTCTCCATGCATGCCCCGGTTTTTATAACCGTTAGGGTATTCGGACACACTCTGGACCGTTGGGTCCCGAGGTTGAAGCGAAAAGGTCTGCAAAGACAAACGATCTACAATCTGGCTAGAAGGCATTTTACATGTCATTTTAAAATTACATCGTCAAATTGACTGATTAAACTCCTCTTCAATCCCATCTAACAGGCTGTCTAGTTTACAGTCCCGTTGGGAATATTTCGCGGCCAACTCTACTTGGCCGTACATTAAGCTCACAGGGATCTCCTTCCCATCAGGCCCCACAGGTCCGACCTCGGCCATGTGGTTTGGATCAGCCTTCGTGTACCGTGTCTTCACCATGGCCCAGGCCTCTCTGGCGCCTTGAGGGCAGGCCGATATCTTCCACAGACGGAAGCGCTGCCGTACTCCCTGAAGCTTCTCAGCAAGCCCTCCAAAACCCTCGGGTAGGGAGACGGACGGCCATAAGGCATGGACGACGCCACTCATCGCCTGCCGAATACGTTCGTGCAGTTGCAGCAGCTCGGGAAGAAGGTCACCCGTGGAACCAGGCATTTCCTCCGCCCGACGACCCGTGAGAACACCTACAGACACATTTCTGTGAATCGACTTCCTCGTAGAACTCTTCTTTTCAAAAGAGTTTGCTCAAGCACTTACTGTAAATGCCGCGACGAAGCCGCCGATTCTCCTTTACAGAGTCAGACAGCTGGACCCGAACATCTTTTAGTTCTTCGCCCAGCTGGGTGTTGGCATCTTGGAGTTTGTTCCTCTCCTGCTGCACCCTCATAAGCACCTTCTCGCCGGCCTTCAGCTAGCGTAGCAGATGTTGTTTGTCCAGTTCTAGTCTGGCACCCTCTGCAATGTTATTGTCAGACTTACGCACACGCTACACTTCATAAACTACTTATCTTTTCGAAGTATGTATTACCAGAGGGGGTCTCTGTGGCTCCCCCTGCGGCGGCTAGTGCGGCCTCAAGTTGGGCCTTGCACTCTTGAAGCTCCTGGGACAGACAGGTATTCTTCTCCGTAAGATCCTGAATAAACAAATGATCCTTAAATCAGTTATTCTAACTATTTTAAGTCTCGGGGGCTACTGGCATATATAACTATTAAAATTCCTCACCCGTATGTCTTTCACATACTGCTCCGTGGCTCTGGTTAGACCATCTCGAGCAGCACGGAGGTGCGCGTCTCCCGCATTAAAGGCACTCAGTGCCTCCAGAGAGAAACACATGTCACGAAGAACCATTCGACGACGCCTGTGATTCATGGCGCTCTCCACCTCAGACCAGGTGGCGGATAGCCTGTCGGCATCCTCCGTTGGAGGAGCATCCGGCTCATGCCTTGTGTTCGCCTCCCCTTCCGGACCACGCGTTGGAGCATGGCTAGCGGAGGCCTTATTGGCAACCTCTCCGGACACTGTCCGGCGAGCGCTCTTTCTCCTGGAAAAATCATGAGCGTTAATATACCTCCTAGGGATCTTTCCCTTAAAATCGGTGGTGCGCCATACAGTTGCGGCGACGTTTCGATTCACTCCGCACTCCTCTTCCGCCTGCTGGGCCGAACTGACCCTTGTTGGTCAGCCGCCGCGGGTTCGGCTTCCCGCCTTAAAGGCGCCTCCTGCGGAGCACCGTTGGTAAACGGTGGTCAGAAATAAGCATGGACCAGGTAATGGTGTCAGGACTCCGGTCGTAGTCACCTGGGAAGCCGGAGATAAACCGGGGTAGTCAGCCGTAATGGCGACTAGAGCATTGTCCATGCTAAGTTGGTGGAACACCCCGTCAATCAGCTCCACCTTTATGTGCGGATCCTCTTCGGAGGCCGGATCAAGGGATTGTCCCGGATCCTCGGGCTGTGGAGTTAGGCTTTGTATGCCCTCCACGTCCCGGCGCAGCTCCTGCGTCAAAATCACAAAGTGAGACACTTGACTTTGGGAATATGATCGGATAGATAAACGTCCGCTTATCCAGCTCCGATGGTTATTCATGGAGAATCCATTAAATGGACTCGTGCGGAGGAAGTCCTCCTTCTCCCCCTTGTACAAGCCGGACAGGATCTTCACCAGATCTGCGGCCGATCCCGGCCCCTTGCGTCCATGATGGGTGGCGTCATCCTCCCCGTTGAAATCCCACATGGGGTGGCCCCTATATTGGAGCGGCTGCACCCCTCGCATAATGCATGTGGCCATGACTCCAATCATGGTCAATCCGGAGTGGGCCAGTAACCTTATCTGGCCCATCAGATATTGGACGCTCCCATCATCTTCCCGTTGAGGGCTCCGCGGGCGCCAACTCAGGCGTTTCTTCAAGGGAGCGTTGCTAAACTCCGGGAGGCCGGTCCGAACTGGATCCGGCAGTGGGGCGTCTTCCATATAAAACCATTCCGAAGGCCAGTCTTCAGACGCCTTCTTCGGGGTTCCGGATAGATATCCGGTCCCAGCGATGCGCCATATTTCGGCTCCGCCCACTTGATATATAGACCCCTCATGAGAGCGGGGTACAAGGCAAAACAATCTCTTCCACGGCGCAAAATGGGGCTCGATGCCCAAGAACAGCTCGCAAACAGCTACAAAGCCCGCGATGTGCAAAATAGAGGCAGGTGTAAGGTGGTGAAGCTGGAGTCCATAGAACTCCAGGAGCCCCGGAGAAACGGATGTATGGGAAATCCGAGTCCCCTTATTATATAGGGGACGAAGCATACCCGCTCTCCTCTGGAGGGATTGGGGACGCTCTCCTCCTGCTTTCCACCCTTGTCGGTGGCCAGTCCGGCTCAAACCGGAACTACGAAGGCCGGGGGAAGATATCCCTCTGCTTGGAGCGCCACTAGCTCGCTATGCGGAACTGAACACCTCCTCCTATCTCCTGGTTGATGGCTGGGGGTGCGAGAGGAGGAACCGCGTCGACTATCCATGATGGAATGGATTTTTGTCAGAGGCGCTTCGATGAGTGCATGCGGAAGGAGGATGGTGTGATTTGGATCTAGATCCTCGCCTCTCTTATAGGCAGCTCATTCGCGTAGCTAGGGGGTAAAACGCAAAAATACCCTAGCTTTTCGCTTTCATACGACACGTGGAAGAGGGCCATTATTGGACGTGGAAGCCAAGGAGCGCAAAATTTATAAGGAAGCCGGACAATATTCGGCAGGCACATGGAATTTGAAGGAGAACCCGCCTTCCAACGCCGAAGACAATATACGCGCCGGACTCATCGTCATTGAAGCCTGGTTCGGGGGCTACTGAGGGAGTCCCGGATTAGGGGGTGTCCGGATAGCCGAACTATCATCATCGGCCGGACTCCAAGACTATGAAGATACAAGATTGAAGACTTCGTCCCGTGTCCGGATGGGGCTTTCCTTGGCGTGGAAGGCAAGCTTGGCGATACGGATATGTAAATCTCCTACCATTGTAACCGACTCTGTGTAAACCTAGCCCTCTTCGGTGTCTATATAAACCAGATGGTTTTAGTCCGTAGGACATAACAACAATCATACCATAGGCTAGCTTCTAGGGTTTAGCCTCCTTGATCTCGTGGTAGATCTACTCTTGTAATACCCACATCATCAATATCAATCAAGCAGGACGTAGGGTTTTACCTCCATCAAGAGGGCCTGAACCTGGGTAAAACATTGTGTCCCTTGTCTCCTATTATCATCCGCCTAGACGCACAGTTCGGGACCCCCTACCCGAGATCCGCCGGTTTTGACACTGACAGGGGCTCTCTCCCCTTGCTTCCAGTGGCGCCAGAACACCGCCGGGGGCCATCATCATCACCGCGATCTTCACTAATACCTCCATCATCTTCACCAACATCTCCATCACCTTCCCCCATCAATATCCAGCGGTCCACTCTCCCGCAACCCGCGGTACCCTCTACTTGAACATGGTGCTTTATGCTTCATATTATTTTCCAATGATGTGTTGCCATCCTATGATGTCTGAGTAGATTTTTGTTGTCCTATCGGTGATTGATGAATTGCTATGATTGGTTTGAGTTGCATGTTTTATTATTGGTGTTGTCCTATGGTGTCGTCCGTGTCATGCAAGCATGAGGGATTCCCGCTGTAGGGTTTGCAATATGTTTATGATTTGCTTATAGTGGGTTGCATGAGTGACTGAAACACAAACCCGAGTAAGTAGGTTGTTTGTGTATGGGATAAAGGGGACTTGATACTTTAATGCTATGGTTGGGTTTTACCTTAATGAATCTTTAGTAGTTGCGGATGCTTGCTAGAGTTCCAATCATAAGTGCATATGATCCAAGTAGAGAAAGTATGTTAGCTTATGCCTCTCCCTCAAATAGAATTGCAATAGTGATTACCGGTCTAGTAACATAGTCAATTCCTTAGGGACAATTCCACAACTCCTACCACCACTTTTCCACACTCGCTATATTTAATTTATTACATCTTTATCTAAACAGCCCCTAGTTTATATTTACGTGTTCTTTATTATATTGCAAACCTATCCTATCACTCCTAGAAAGTACTTCTAGTTTCATACTTGTTCTAGGTAAAGCGAACGTCAAGCGTGCGTAGAGTCATATCAGTGGCCGATAGGACTTGAGAGAGTATTTGTTCTACCTTTAGCTCCTCATTGGGTTCGACACTCTTACTTATCGAAAGAGTCTACAACTATCCCGTATACTTGCGGGTTATCAAGACCTTTTTCTGGCACCGTTGCCGGGGAGTCATAGCGTGGGGTGAATATTCTCGTGTGTGCCTTTTTGCTTTATCACTATGTAATTTTTATTTGCTGTTCTAAGTTGTTCTCTATCTTTAGTTATGGATATGGAACGCAAAATACCAAAAAAAATAGGTGTACTTGCTACTCATGGAGATCGGGTAACTCCTAAAACCCTCGATTCTCATTATGCGAAAGATATTATGTACTACTTTGATAATCCAGAGAAAACCCCATTCAACTTGAATACTTTAGGGATTATCGCTCGGCACAAAAAGGGAAACTATTATGGGATCAAATTCAACTGTTGAAGTGGTATGCTAGGCAATTATGCTTGATGCATGATTATACTTGCTGTTCTAGGAAGAAGTCTCCACACCTTCCCTTTTCATGCAAATTCAATGATATTGAAACCTTAGCTTCTTATGCTGATGGTATCTTTGATTACTATGATGTGGAACAAATAGAAGAATCTGTTACTTTTATGGGTGCTTATGAGGTTGAATCTATGTTTAAAGTGTTTGATGATTTTGATGATTTAGTTTATAGACCAAAAAATCTTGATGTACTTAGATATTGCTATGAAAATTATGAATACAATTACTACATTAATGCATTTATTGAGAAAGTGTCCACTGTCCAAGAAGATATTAATATTTTGCAGGAAGCTATGGAAGAAGAAATTGATGAAACTGTGAGCACATTGGATGAAAAAGAGGATGAGGAGAGCGAAGAACAAAAGGAGGAAGAGCGGATTAGCTACCAGTGCCCACCTACTAATGAGAGTAACCCTCCAACTCATACATTATTTAATTCCCCTTCGTGCTACCGAAGGATGATTGCTATGATCCATTGAATTTTTTTGAAATATCCCTTTTTGATGATGCTTGCTATGCTTGTGGCCAAGATGCCAATATGAATTAGGCTTATGGAGATGAACTTTCTATAGTTCCTTCTGTTAAACATGAAATTGTTGCTATTGCACCCACGCGTGATAGTCCTATTATCTTTTTGAATTCTCCCGACTACACTATATCGGAGAAGTTTGTGCTTAGTAAGGATTATATTGTTGGGTTGCCTTTTACCGTTGCACATGATGAAGTTGATGGATGTAATATGCATGTGCTTGCTGCTCCTACTTGCAATTATTATGAGAGAGGAACTATTTCTCCACCTCTCTATGTTTCCCATATTATGAAATTGCAAGAAATTGCTTATACTATGCATTGGCCTTTACTATGTGTGCATGAATTGTTCTTTTATGACATGCCGATGCATAGGAAGAGAGTTAGACTTTGTTGTTGCATGATATATGTTACCTTGTGCTCACTACTAAATTAAAATTCATTGTTAATTAAAATTGGCTTTGATATACCTTGGGATCCGGGTGGATCCATTACTTGAGCACTAAATGCCTAGCTTAATGGATTTAAAGAAAGCGCTACTAGGGAGACAACCCGGAGGTTTTAGAGATTCATTTATTTCTTTTGGGTGCTTATATATAGTTTAAAAACAAAAAAATAAAGAGGGGAACCTAAAAACTTTTCAAAAAGGAAAGTGAAAGTGAGACAGACAAGCATTGTTGAAGTGGGAGAGCTACTTGAACTTTGTTCATGCTCACGGAAACTCTTTGAATCTTAATTACATAAACTTTTCATCAAAAATAATTATCCCCTTGTACAATTCCATTGTATTATAAAAATAATGTCCTAAGGTTTGCCTTTAGGATGTTTACAATGCTTGTTGGTTTGTACGGTGCAGGACAGAAACTTTGGCTGTAGTGCGCGATTTTATATTTTTAACTCGAACGTCAATTGGTTCTGATTCCTTTTGCACTTTCTTTCTATACAACTTTTTTATTTTTACTAATTTTGGTAGAATTTTTGGAGTAACAGAAGTATGGTGGATGTTCATATTGCTACAGACTGTTCTGTTTTTGACAGATTCTGTTTTTTGATGCATAGTTTTCTTGTTTTGATGAATCTATCAATTTATATTAGTGGATTAAGCCATGGAAAAGCTATATTACAGTAGAAACAATGCAAAAACAAAATATGAATTGGTTTTCAACAGTACTTAGAGTGGTTATTTGCTTTATTATACTAACGGATCTTACCGAGTTTTCTGTTGAAGTTTTGTGTGGATGTAGTGTCTAATCGAGGATGTCTCAATATGAGGAAAAGGAAGAGAGGCAAGAGCTCAAGCTTGGGGATGCCTGAGGAACCCCAAGTAAATATTAAAGGATACTCAAGCGTCTAAGCATGGGGATACCCCGGAAGGCGTCCCCTCTTTCTTCAACAAGTATCGGTATGTTTTCGAATTCGTTTCGTTTATGCATTATGTGCAAGTCTTGGAGCGTCTTTTGCATTTAGTTTTCATTTTTCTTTTATATACCATGCTGGTATGAGATAGTCCTTGGTTGATTTGTAGAATTCTCATTACACTTCACTTAAATCTTTTGAGTATGGCTTTATAGAATGCTTCACGTGCTTCACTTATATCATTTGAAGGTTGGATTGCCTGTTTCTCGTCATATAGACAACCGCCATTTGTAGAATGCTATTTTGCTTCACTTATATTTGTTAGAGCATGGGAAAATCTTTTGTAGAAGGAATTAAACTCTCTTGCTTCACTTATATCAATATAGAGAGAGATGACAGGAATTGGTCAATCACATGGTTAGTCATAAAATCCTACATAAACTTGTAGATCGCTGAATATGATATGTTTGATTCCTTGCAATAGTTTTGCGATATAAAGGTGGTGATATTAGAGTCATGCTAGTGGGTGATTGTGGATTGTAGAGACACTTGTGTTGAGGTTTTCAAGTCCCGTAGCATGCACGTATGGTAACCGTTGTGTGACAAATTTGAAGCATGGGGTGTTTCTTTGATTATCTTCCTTATGAGTGGCGGTCGGGGACGAGCGATGGTCTTTTCCTACCAATCTATCCCCCTAGGGTCATGCATATTAGTACTTTGCTTCGAGGGCTAATAAACTTTTGAAATAAGTATATGAGTTCTTTATGACTAATGTGAGTCGATGGATTATACACACTTTTACCTTTCCATCATTGCTAGCCTCTTCGGTACCGTGCATTGCCCTTTCTCACCTCGAGAGTTGGTGCAAACTTAGCCGATGCATCCAAACCCCGTGATACGATACTCTCTATCACACATAAGCCTCATCATATCTTCCTCAAAACATCCACCATACCTACCTATCATGGCATTTCCATAGCCATTCCGAGATATATTGCCATGCAACCTTCATCATCATCATATACATGACTTGAGCATTCGTTGTCATATTGTTTTGCATGATCGTAAGATAGCTAGCATGATGTTTTCATGGCTTGTCCGTTTTTGATGTCATTGCTACGCTAGATCATTGCACATCCTGGTACACTGCCGGAAGCATTCATATAGAGACATATCTTTGTTCCAGTATCGAGTTGTAATATCGAGTTGTAAGTAAATAAAAGTGTGATGATCATCATTATTAGAGCATTGTCCCCAAAAAAGAAAAAAAGAAAGGCCAAAAAGAAAAAAAGAAAGGCCCAAGAAACAAAAGAAAAAAAGAAAAAATAAAATAAATAAAAAAGGGGCAATGTTACTATCTCTTTTTCCACACTTGTGCTTCAAAGTAGCACCATGTTCTTCATGTAGTTTCATATCTTGTGCTTCAAAGTAGCACCATGTTCTTCATATAGATTGTCTCCTATGTTGTCACTTTCATATACTAGTGGGAATTTTCATTTTAGAACTTGTCTTGTATATTCCAACGATGGGCTTCCTCAAATGCCCTAGGTTTTCATGAGCAAGCAAGTTGGAGGCACACCCACTTAGTTTCTTTTTTTTAGCTTTCATACACTTATAGCTCTTAGTGCATCCGTTGCATGGCAATCCCTACTCCTTGCATTGACATCAATTGATGGGCATCTCCATAGCCCGTTGATTAGCCGCGTCAATGTGAGACTTTCTCCTTTTTTGACTTCTCCACATAACCTCCATCATTATATTCTATTCCACCTATAGTGCTATATCCATGGCTTGCGCTCATGTATTACATGATGGTCGAAAAAGATGAAGCGCGTTAAAAAGTATGAACCAATTGCTCGGCTTGTCATCGGGGTTGTGCATGATGGGGACATTTTATGTGACGAAAATGAAGCATGGCCAAACTGTATGATTTTGTAGGGATAAGCTTGCTTTGGCCTTGTTATTTTGAAAAGACATGATTGCTTTATTGGTACGCTCAAAGTATTATTGTTTTTATGTCAAATGATAGACTATTGCTTTGAATCACTTGTGTCCTAATATTCATGCCATGATTAGACATATGATCAAGATTATGCTAGGTAGCAATCCACATCAAAAATTATCTTTTTTATCATTTACCTACTCGAGGACGACCAGGAATTAAGCTTGCAGGAATTAAGCTTGGGGATGCTGATACGTCTCCGTCGTATCTATAATTTTTTATTGTTCCATGCCAATATTATTCAACTTTTATATACTTTTGGCAACTTTTTATACTATTTTTTGGGGACTAACATATTGATCCAGTGCCCAGTGCCAGTTCCTGCCAGTTGCATGTTTTTTGTTTCGCTGAAACCCAATATCAAACGGAGTCCAAACGGGATAAAAACGGATGGAGATTTTTTTGGAATATTTGTGATTTTTTGGAAGTAAAATCAACACGAAACAGTGTCCGGGGTGGCGACGAGATAGGGGGCCGTGCCCTAGGGAGGCAGGCGCGCCCTGGGCTCTTGTGGGCCACCCATAAGGTAGTTGAAGCTCTTCTTTTGGCGCAAGAAAGCTAATTTTATGAGAAAGATCTAGGCAAAAGATTCACCCAATCGAAGTTACGGATCTCCGGATATTTAAGAAACGGTGAAGGGGTAGAATCTAAGAACGCAGAAACAGAGAGATAGATCCAATCTCGGAGGGGCTCTCGCCCCGCGCACGCCATGGGAGCCAAGGACCAGAGGGGAAACCCTTCTCCCATCTAGGGAGGAGGTCAAGGAAGAACAAGAAGAAGGGGGGCTCTCTCCCCCTTGCTTCCGGTGGCGCCGGAACGCCGTCGGGGGCCATCATCATCACTAACACCTCCATCATCTTCACCAACATCTCCATCACCTTCCCCCATCTATATCCCGCGGTCCACTCTGCCGCAAACTGATGTACCCTCTACTTGAACATGCTGCTTTATGCTTCATATTATTTTCCAATGATGTGTTGCCATCCTATGATGTCTGAGTAGATTTTTGTTGTCCTATCAGTGATTGATGAATTACTATGATTGGTTTGAGTTGCATGTTTTATTATTGGTGCTGTCCTATGGTACCCTCCGTGTCGCGCAAGCGTGACGGATTCCCGCTGTAGGGTTTGCAATATGTTTATGATTATCTTATAGTGGGTTGCGTGAGTGACTAAAACACAAACCCGAGTAAGTAGGTTCTTTGCGTCTGGGATAAAGGGGACTTGATACTTTAATGCTATGGTTGGGTTTTACCTTAATGAATCTTTAGTAGTTGTGGATGCTTGCTAGAGTTGCAATCATAAGTGCATATGATCAAGTAGAGAAAGTATATTAGCTTATGCCTCTACCTCAAATAGAATTGCAATAGTGATTACCGGTCTAGTAACATAGTCAATTGCTTAGGGACAATTCCACAACTCCTACCACCACTTTTCCACACTCTCTATATTTACTTTATTGCATCTTTATCTAAACAGCCCCTACTTTATATTTACGTGTTCTTTATTATCTTGCAACCTATCCTATCACTCCTACAAAGTACTTCTAGTTTCATACTTGTTCTAGGTAAAGCGAACGTCAAGTGTGCGTAGAGTCATATCAGTGGCCGATAGGACTTGAGAGAGTATTTGTTCTACCTTTAGCTCCTCGTTGGGTTCGACACTCTTACTTATCGAAAGAGGCTACAAAAATCCCGTATACTTGCGGGTTATCAACGGTCATCGTCGCGCGCTGGGGCGCGCCCCCGCGATCCGTAGATCGATCTTGGTTGTCCTGCTTTATTTTCCAAAATATCTTGCAGGTCTTGCTTGTTGGCCCTGGCCGTAGTGTATTGGCGTGGGGGTGCGGGCTGGTATTCGGGCTAATACCCCGTTTTATCCCGGCCATGGGGTGGCTGGTCAGCTGTTTGGCGCTCGAGTCCGTATTCCTCGGCTGCCAGGACTTCAGTCCATCTATCTGTGAGCAAGTCTTGATCAGCCTAGAGTTGCTGCTGCTTCTTCTTCAGGCTCATCACAGTGGCAATAAGCCGGCGCTTGAAGCGCTCCTGCTCCACGGGGTCCTCAGGGACGCCGAACTCGTCGTCGCCGAGGCTAATCTCGTCTTTGGAGGGGGGCATATAATTGTCCTCCTCCGGATATCTGTCGGTCGCCTATTCGTTTGTGCTAACTTGCTCATCTTCCTGTTTGGCCTGCTCGAAGGCATGCTGGTCAGGGTTGTATTCTTCTTCGGCATCATCCGGATTGCCTTCATCTCCGGGGCCAGTATTGCTGTGGCGGGGCTTGGAGCGGCACCGACGACACCCATGCTTTGCTTTTCTCCCTGAGGGGTTATCCTCTGTTGCCTCGTTGCCATTGGTTTCCTTCGGAGTGTCCACCATGTATATATCGTATGAGGAGGTGGTCGTCCACCGCCCAGTGAGCGGTGGCTCCTGTAATTCTCCTGCATCGTCGTCCATACCGTCGATGTCTTCGGAGTCATAGTCAAGCACGTCGGTTAAATCATCGACCGTGGCAATGAAGTGGGTGGTGGGTGGGCAGCGAATGCCTTCGTCGCCTGCTTCCCACTCAAGCCGGACATAGTTTGGCCCAAAGCCTCCTGACAAAGAGAGAGACTTTAATGAGTTCAGCATGTCGCCCAAGGGCGAGTGCTGGAAGATGTCGTAGCGATAAACTCCATTACCGGAGCCCAACCTGGCTCGGCTGGTTCAAGGGTGTGCGGACCGGAGCCAACAACCGGATACGAGTCCGGGGGCCCGGGGTTACAGGCTTCCACAGAGGTGAGACCTGTGTTCGGCTCCACCGCCGATGAGTGTGTGGCCTGAAGGGCGGGGTCCACCCCTCCGTCCTTAGGTAACGCAACTTGCTCCGGATTTAGATCCAAGGCTATTGCAGGGGTGATATCCCGAGCTTTGTCCGACAGCAGGTCTAAGCCGTGCTTGTCGTGACTGTTCGGTGCTCCTAGCGCAGGCCCAAATCCGTCGGAGATCAAGTCTCCGTGAATATATGCTGTGTAGTTCAAGTTTCCGAACCTGACCTAGTGGCCAAGGGCATAGCTATCGATCTGCTCCAGATGGCCAAGCGAATTGGCCCACAGTGCAAAGCCGCCGAACACGAAGATCTGTCCGGGGAGAAAAGTCTCGCCCTGGACCGTGTTGTTGATGATTTAAGGCGCCATCAAGCCCTGCAGCGATGACACAGAGCAACCCTCAATGAAAGCACCAATGTCGGTGTCAAAACCGGTGGATCTCGGGTAAGGGGTCCCGATCTGTGCGTCTAGGCTGATGGTAACAAGAAGCAAGGAACACAAATGTTTACCCAGGTTCGGGCCCTCTCAATGGAGGTAAGACCCAACTTGCTGCTTGATTAATATTGAAGATATGGGTAGTACAAGAGTAGATCTACCACGAGATCGTAGAGGCTAAACCCTAAGAGCTAGCCTATGATGGCATGATTGTAATTGTGATCGCCCTTCTAAGGACCAACCTCTCCAGTTTATATAGACACCGGAGAGGGCTATTGTTTACATGGAGTCGGTTACAAGGAAGGAAACACAATATCCGGATCGCCAAGCTTGCCTTCCACACCAAGGAGAGTCCCATCCGGACACGGGCCGAAGTCTTGAGTCTTGTATCTTCATGCTTCAATAGTAAGGACAATGTATACAGTCCGGCTGTCCGGATACCCCCTTATCCAGGACTCCCTCAGTTACCTCCCATGATAGCTGCATCTCCCTGGGCAGCCTTGAGGTTCTTCTTCGCCACCACAAGATCAAGTTTGAGGCTGATTTGCTTCTTGTTCAGTTCGGAAAGTTGAGCCCCAAGATCACAAGACATCTGCAATCAGTGAATGAGATATATCAGTCGACAGAAACAAAAACAATCATAGTGAAAGTTACTCAAAGACTATCGCCGAATCAAACATTCAACAGTAGTCTCGGGAACTACACCCAGTGGGTGCACTTAGCATGCCCACACTGGTTTGGTTCAACACTCAACATGGTCGGTCCATCGTGAGTTCAAAAAAGAGGAGATTATCAGACCCCAGCCGACTGCCAGCATTCGACCGTGATCTCAGGGACACACCTAGTGGGTGCACTCTGCGTGCTCCTACTGGTTCGGACAAACACTCGACTCAACCTAAGTGGACTGAAGTGGAAGACCGATTCAATTCTAAGACAGACACACCCCAGTGGGTGATTGGATGTGAAACACAGACCCATGATAGTAGATGCACATATGGGCAGCGAAGCAACATCGGCAGTTTTCGTTATTCAAAAGATCAGTCGGGGATTAGCTAACCTTGATGTTGGTTTGCAGAGCGGTGCTAGCATTATAAGTCACTTGACTGGTCTCGTGCACCACCTTCATCTGCTCCATCACAAGATTCACCTGGAGAAGAGCCCCCCTGGCGGCACTTAGCGAGTCGTCTGGAGTTTGGTACGCAGCAAAGAGTGATGGTGTCAAGGCAGTCAAAGCAGCCACTGGGTCGGATGCAAGGAGTTGTACTAGAGTAGCAGGGGTCTGAGTAGTCGACCCTGGTGGGCGACCAGTTGATAGCGGGTTAGCGAAAGTGACATTGGTCCAAACGGGATCTCCAGATCGCTCGACCACTGTCTCAAGCACCAGTGTCGACTGAGGGACCTGAACCTCGAGCGTTTTCCCACTTGGTCCCTTGCCCCTCCTCCTATTCTCCCTCAGAGGCACTTCTTCTTCTTCATCATCTGGAAGCACGACAGCGTCTCGTGAAGCTGCAACAAAAAGAAACATGAGAAATTCAACTGACGAACACCTCAATCGACAAAATAAATTTGAGTCGAACGGACTTACTAGCTCTGGAGGTGGCTGCGTCATTGGCTTCCTCGTCACCTGGGGCCTTGTCAACGTCCATATCAATCGCAGCGGAGGTAGGGCTGGAAAAGTGTATGATCCATTCGGTCAGAACAGAAAAGCCAAACGATGGAGGAAAACACAGAAAGAACAATCACCCGGAGGCAACAGGAACATCCATCTTAATCCTGGGCAAAGTATTCTAAGCTTTTGGGGGAACGACCTTGGGCTGCTTGGCGACTTTCTCTGTCGGCTACGGAGTCGAAGTCCGAGTACGCTTCTGAGTTTGGGTGCTCGAGGATACGGTCTCGCTGCGCCCGCCCACTGGATCATGGAGTAGTTTCGATCGAAGTTCTGAGCGAGGTGGTGAGTCGACCATCTCTTCGTCGTCCGACTCGTCGCTCTTCTCTTCGTCCTCATCGTCTAGAGATTGCCAATCATCGCTCTCCTTCACGCTGTCCTCTCCCTCCTGGTCTTGCTCCAGAACTTGCTCGCCATTGGGCATTGAGTACATCTCAGTATAAACCTACAAGACAAGAAGTCGACTGAAAGTCAGTCAGATTCAAAGACAGTCAGAAGATGTACATGAATACAGTCGGTGGCAGGGACCGAACCTTGTCTGGTTGGTTGCTGTCGCTGAAGGGTTCGACTCTCCTGGCGCCTCTGGGTTGTCCTTGTTTCTTGTGATACTCCTCAACCACTGGGCCACAGTCTTGGCCGGTACTTCCTCTGGATGAACCCGAGCGGTGTCGTTGACTCCAGAATACATCCACATGGAGTGGTCGCGAGCCTGGAGCGGCTGGATCTGCTGACTGAGAAATACGTCCAGCAAATCCATGCCAGTGACGCCTTGATTGATCAACTGGACCACCCTCTCAACTAGCATGTTTGTTTACACCCTTTTCGCAGTGGTCACTTTCAGCGAAGAAGGGGCCTGAACACGATCGAAGGTAAAAGGGGGAAGTCTAGTCGACTGGCCTGGAGTTGCAATGTCCTGGCAGTAGAACCAGGTCGACTGCCAGCCCCTGACCGACTCGGGAAGGGTCATGGAAGGGAAAGAGCTCTTCTTCCACTTCTGGATACCCAAATCCCCACACATCTAGATAACGTGTGTTTTCTCGTCACTCGTATTAGCTTTCTTTACCCACTGGGAGCGCATAGTGAAAATGTGCTTGAAAACACCCCAGTGCGGTTGACAACCAAGAAAATTCTCGCACATGGACACGAACGCAGCTAGGTACATGATGGTGTTGGGAGAAAAGTGATGGAGTTGGGCTTCGAAGAAGTTCCAGAAACCCCGGAAAAAGGATGCGGAGGAAGCGAGAAACCACGGTCGATGTGGGTGGCGAGCAGAACGCACTCACCCGATCGCAGTTGCGGCTTCGTCTTCCCCTCCGGCAACCATGCACCACCATTGGCAATCAGTCCGGACTCAGCCAGCTCGTCTAAGTCATCCTTCTGGAGCGAGGATAGGATCCAATCGCCCTGGATCCAACCCGGCGGCAGGGCTGACCGCGACGACAACCCCCGATTCTGCTTCTTGCCCTTCGCTGCCCCCGTCACCTTTTTCATGCGTTCCAGCACTGTCGTCTTGTCCTTCACCATGGTGGCGGAGAGGCGGCGTCGAGAGAGGAGGAGCCGGATGTGGTGGAGAAGCAGAGGAGAAGGGGAGAGAATGGACGCGCACAGTGGAGGCGCCTCGGCCCTGTCGCCTTTTAAAATCCCACTTCCGAGTGGCTGACGCGTGGGCCTAGACGATCCTGTCAAATCCTGCAACAGTCGCATGCTGGGTACGTGGCGAAAAAGGTGGCGCAGGGATCGAGGCGCTCCTGTCTATCCATATCGCTGACCACGACACGCTCCGTCCCGCGCGCTTCCCTGAAATTACGAGTCCCGTGAGATCCGGGAAACGCCGTAACCAATCGCGTCGACGGTTCCGCGCCCAAAAAGAACAGTCGACGGATGATGTCTTAAATTCAGTCGGCAACTTTTGAATCGATCAAGGCGACTGAAACAAAGCCGAAGTTCCAACATGAGCCTTCCGTCCAACGTAAGTACTTGTGAAGCGCAAGGGTCGGAGCAAGATCAACTTCAACCTTCTTTCCAATCGGACCTTAATCCATTTGGGGGCTAATGATGATGATACAGACCTAGGGTAGGGTCATAGGCCTGACCTATATGCCCTACCCAAGGTCACTACCCTAGAAGCAGAGAAGCCCAAGAGACAACAGGGAGTACCTAATAAAGGCGTCGAGTGCGATCCACTTGACCAATCAACCACTCGGGTACTGTCGGTGTCAAAACCGGCGGATCTCGGGTAGGGGGTCCCGAACTGTGCGTCTGGGCGGATGGTAACAAGAGACAAGGGACACGATATTTTTACCCAGGTTCGGGCCCTCTCGGTGGAGGTAAAACCCTACTCCTGCTTGATTAATATTGATGATATGGGTAGTACAAGAATTGATCTACCACGAGATCAGAGAGGCTAAACCCTAGAAGCTAGCCTATGGTATGATTGTTGTTCGTCCTACGGACTAAAACCCTCTGTTTTATATAGACACCGGAGAGGGCTAGGTTTACACAGAGTCGGTTACAATGGGAGGAGATCTTCATATCGTATCGCAAAGCTTGCCTTCCACGCCAAGGAAAGTCCCTATCCGGACACGGGATGAAGTCTTAAATCTTGTAACTTCATAGTCCGAGAGTCCGGCCAAAGGTCATAGTCCGGCCATCCAGATATCCCCTAATCCAGGACTCCCTCAGTAGCCCCTGAACCTGGCTTCAATGACGACGAGTCCGGCGCACCAATTGTCTTCGGCATTGTGAGGTGGGTTCCTCCTGCGAATACTTCGTAGAAGATGTTTGAACACAAGGATAGTGTCCGGCTCTGCAAAAATAATTTCCTCATACCACCATAGAGAGAATAATATATGCACAAATCTAATCTGCTGACGCATTCCGCAACATGACATCACGCCACAGTCAAGCCTTTATTCGAATCGTTTTACTGTTCCACCTCAGCGCGTTTAGCGAGGAGGTTTCCTTGGCACATCTTGTCGAAGCAGAGATCGTGTCCCCTTATTCCAGGATTCTCATCAATACGGGCGTGGGTAACCCAACCGTGCCTTTTGGTATGACTCTCTAATTGAAAGCGAGTCCCAAACGGTTATGGGGAGGTCTCTTGGTATTCAACTCCTTTATAAAGAGACCAAGGCTCGACTGCCTTCTCTTTCAATCCAATCGAATCCGCCCCTCGCCTCGAGTTCCAACACTCAAAGCTTCTAGTTTTAGGCGCTTCGGACTTTCGACGATGTCTGGTTCCGACCTTCAAGGCCGGTGGGCGCCTTCCTCCGTTACGGAAGAAGACGTGCGAAAGCTGAGAGATGCCAGGTATCTAACCGGCGAAATCTCACATAGGCTGCCTGCTCAAGGGCAGGACATTCCTTCTCCCCAGCCCGGTGAGAGCGTGGTGTTCATATCTCACTTCCTTCGGGGGCTAGGCTTCCCGATTGATCCCTTCGTGAGAGGGCTGATGTTCTATTACGGGCTGGAATTCCACGACCTAGCTCCGGAGTCCATCCTCCAAAGTTCATCATTCATTGTTGTGTGTGAAGCCTTCCTCCATATCACCCCTCACTTCGGATTGTGGCTTAGAACCTTCAAGGTGGAGCCGAAGATGATCGAGGGGCAGCACGCTGAGTGTAGAGGAGCTATCATAAGCAAGATAGCCGGCGCTCCATGGCCCGAGGGCACTTTCCAAGAAGAGTTCGGCTTATGGCAACGGGACTGGTTTTACATCACCGCCCCCAGGGGCACCACATGGGTGGTGCCACCTGCTTTTCGCACGGGTCCCCCACCACGGCGAGCGTCATGGGTCAATGAAGGGCTTATCTGGGGGCCGTCCAAAGACGTGCCCCTTCTGTAGGACCGCATTCGAGATCTCCTAGAAAGAGATATTAACTTGACCATGGTGGCGCAAGTTATGCTGATTTGCCGCACGCTGCCCTGCAGACGTCGCCCTCTCCGCCTGTGGGAATTTAATCCGGAGGGACCGCGAATCCTGCAACACTTTATGGGCGCGACGCCCGTGGAGATGTACAAATTGTTCTTCGGACCACAAGCAAGGTGTCCGGACTTGTCTGAGGACGCAGGCCTGAGCTAGAATCGCCAGGATGCTAAGGTAAGTAGGCCCGTATTTGGACACACCATCCGTATTTTCATCATAAAGTTGCCCTTTAACAGAGCTATCCTTTGAACAGGAGTGGATAGCGAAGGCAAAGCTTATCAGGTGTCCAGCCCCCCTGCCCGAGACTGCGCCGGATCCTGTGTTAACCAGGATGCTGGAGATTACGCTTTCGGCAGAGGGCGAAGAGGGGAACCAAGGAGCTACCGCCTCTGCGAAGGAGACTGTCAGGAAGGGAGGAATCGAGAATCCCCCCAACCTGGGAAAGAAAAGGAGTGGCTCTGAAGACCCGGAGGGGATGACCTCGAAACGGGGGAAGAAATCTTTGTCAGAGGATCCAGCGCCGGAGACTTCCCCGGCCGCATTGCGCCCTCAAGGGGATCAGCTTTCCTCCGAGCTGTAAGTAAAGAGAGGGGTTCAAAAATTAGTGGCATCCCTGTTTTATTTCTGAGGAAGATAACCAAAATATTACCTTGCAGTTCGGACCTCAACCCTTCTCAGCAGAGCTCGTCTTCAGGGGATCTTCGTCCGGAAATTATGGAGAGCGAAACGCCTCCCCTAGCTGCACCGACTTATGAGGCAGGCGACCCCGATGTGTCGTCCCGGCGGGTTTCTCCAAGTCCGGATCCTGAAAAAGGTCGTCGGGCTAGTCCGGTGCCCTCTGGTGCACGGTCGGAGAGGCTGAGGGATCTCCTCGGGCGAGCGTCCGTCTCAGAAGAACACCGTATGTTGATGAACACGGTGATAGGAAGGATTTCATCCACGGAAAGCGGGTTGTACGAGGCCGCCAGGAGTTTAGTGACAGGCTTTGAGGTACGTGAAAAGGTGTACCTTTTGGTAGAGCCGCATAAAATGCGCCCTGTATAAATAGTAGCCCCTGAGACTCTGTGTGTCGTCAAGAATGATGGCGCACAGAGGATCAAAACCCCAGGTATAAAATGACACCTTTTTATGAAGGTGGTGAGGCATTCGGTGGCTAGCCGGACTGATGAATCTGCCGAGCTAAAGCGGCAACTTGACGTGGTGGATGCCGACATCGCGCTTGTAAATAAGCGGCTAGACGAAGCACATGGTATGCTCCACAGATATTTGATAAGAGGAGTTCGATGCTTGTGCTTTACAATATATGTGCTTATTGCAGATAGTGCTGCTGCCGTGGAGAACCTGCGGGCGGAACTTGCCCGAACCAAGCAGCGAGCAAGGAAAAGTGATGCGGCTGCCATTAAGGCGGCTGAAGAGCTAAAAGCCGAACAGGCTCACTGCCAGAGTAAAAAGGTAATAACCGAGATGGCTATAAAATTGAAGGATGTTGCCGACCGCTGTAAATTTCTTGAACAAGAAGAAAGGGTGGCTCAGAAGGACCTTGAGAAGATCACTACCGAGGCCAAGGATGCTCGCTCTGCAATGAGAGCTATTAAGGAGGAATTGCGTCAGGCCGGAGATATCACGGATGGAAAGCCCTATATGCTGCGGATGAAGTTCGGGGATCCTAGGTATGCTCCGTTAGACCGGCAGCAGAGTGTGGAAAACACTTATATGGATGTGGCAGCGAGTGCAGCAGACGCAACCGAACACTTCCGAGGTCGAGGTGACCATAAATTGGAAGAACTTTTTTGGTCGCAGTTCCACAATCCAGAACGCCCACTTTCGGTATCCGACCATTTAGCCGCCTTTGCGGAGCTGAACAGGTTATCCGGACTCGCCATGAAGTATATTGCGAGTCGTTTGTGGCCGAGGGAGCCAGAGCCGAAGAGTTATTTTGGATTGGTGCAGCAGTTCCTTGGTTCTGTGTCGCATGTTGATGCGATGAAGAGGTCGGCGTGCATAGAGGGTGCACAAATGGCTCTTGCCCGTGTCAAAACATACTGGGCGGATATGAAGGCCAGTGTTGTCGCATCCCGGGATTTGGACGAAGGCTGGGTACCTACCAGGCACTACTTTGAGGAAGTTCATCCGGGCGCTCGTTTAATAGAAGCGCAGTGCTCGAAGGATGTTGTGTTCGAATAGATTGTGCCATTGTAAAAGGAATATTTTGATAGAATATAAAAACTTTTTATACTTGTGCATTGCAAGAATTATAATACCTCCTGTGCGGCTGTTAATGTATATGTGTATATAACCTGAAAGATGGCAGTCGTTGGCTTCAGCCCCCACCCATATAATGCGGGGGTGTTCGGAAAAATGCGCCTTTTCACACTTAATCCAACGTCTTGGTCCTACAAGGGAGGTGACAGCGCGGCAAACTAGGCAACCGAACTATAATGCTTTATCACTTTCACTTAGCCATAGGAGTTTGATATTGGGCCTACTTAATAGCCCCTGGAGGCACCGCGCTCGCCCAAATTCGGGGCGCGTGTGTGCCTGACCGGGAAGCAGTCCTTCATTGATGCGGAGGAATCCTAAAGATTCCAAGAGTCATTGAGTGGTTGACCAGTCTCTCGCTATATCATGACAGTTAGTTTTCGGCTTTCTCTACTGAGGTGCTCGCCTGGCCAAACCGGGGCACAATCGCAGTAGTTCTCCTGGTGCCGCGTTAGCCGATATAACGGAATGTAAGGCAGCAAAACACAGGAGCCGGGCAAACCCAACATTTGACCAAAGACATGATTCGGAGCTGATGCATATAAGGACAAACTCGCGACGCCGAACACTCCCTAAGGTATTTGGTCTTTATGAAGATGGGCCGAAACAGAGCCCTTGGTAAAAAAGCCCCTGGTGTCCAGGTACGCGCAAAATTCTGGTGTGGCCATATGCCAAGACGCCAGCCTCCTCCTCGGTTATAGTGAAAACCGGGGGATGTTCTCAACAAGAGACAGTAAAAAAGGTTTATGCAGGGTCTTAATCTGAAAAGAATCCTTGAAACGGGTCCCTACTGCACGTCTGCGCTTGTGTCTCCGTTGTGCCGTATCCTGGACGGGCGTAGCATGGTGTTCGTCTGCGAGAAAGAGGAACTTTGGTAAAAAAATAAACGTGCGAGAAATCTATATTAGAATAAACAAAATATAGTTGGAGCAAGAAGTGAGCCATATTGTCTCCTGGCGTGAACACGCGGAGTCCCTTGTACAGGGTTTTGCGGCCATTAAGCCCGTGTATGCTGACGCCGGACTCGTCGAGCCGTGTCCGGGATAGTAGGGTTGAATTAGTGTGCGGCTGTCCGGGCGGCCCGCACCATTACCCATACTTTGGGGGTCAATTGATATTCCCCTGTAATGAGATGATGCCTCGTGGGCCGGACATTTTAAGTGTAAGGGATGCATAATGCGGTATTGCGTTAAAGCGGGCGAAAGCTTCACGCCCTAGTAGAGCTTGATAGCGACTTACGAATGGGGCGATGTGGAAGGTTAGCTTTTCGCTTCGGAAGTTGTCGATTGAGCCGAACGTGACTTCTAACGAAAGGGAACCCATACTCTGGGTATCTGGGCCCGGCGTGACTCCTTGAAAGGAAGTGTTTCCATGGCGGATTATAGCTGGGTTTACCCCTACTTTTCGGATTGTGTCCTGATATAACAGGTTTAAGTCACTGCCGCCGTCCATAAGGACTCTTGTAAATTGTAGTCTGTCAATAACCGGATTCAGGACCAAGGCAGTCCAGCCTGCGTTCCGGGCCCCACTGGAGTAATGCTGATAATCAAAGGTGATTGGTTGTAACAACCAGTGGCGGTGCTCCTTTTGTCATCTGAAGGATGTTCCTATTGTGGCCCACACCATATGGAGCGTGTCTTCATGGGCGCCGTTCTATTTTTCCGTTTTGTCATCTGAAGTGAATTTACTGTTTTGACTTCTTGTGGGAACTTCTTTTGTTCTCTGGTGTTCTGCTTGTGGGGTGCGTCGTCATCCTCGCTTGGTGTGTCGAGCCCCTTGTGTCCGGCGTTGAGTTTACCGGACTATTTGAAGACCCAACAATCTCTGTGGGTATGGTTTGCTGGTCTCCTGGGGGTACTGTGGATTTGACATATTTTGTCCAGGATTTTGTTGAGGTTAGACAGCTCGTCCCTGTCATCTTTGGGTGGCGGTTTTTTCTGATTTTGCCGAGAGCTTTTGAATCCGGCGTTGACTGTCGTGCTCATCGGGCTATTATCCTTTATCCGGCGTTGTTCTTTGTTGCGGCGCCGTTTCCCGTTTCCATCTCTGAGTTCGGATGTACTCGGGTCGCTGGTGCTGCTTCTTGCCAACCAGCTATCCTCTCCTGCGCAAAAGTGGGTCATGAGGCTTGTTAATGCGGCCATTGTTCTTGGCTTTTCTTGGCCGAGGTGTCTGGCGAGCCATTTGTCTCGGACGCTATGTTTGAAAGCTGCTAGGGCCTCGACGTCCGAACAGTGGACTATCTGATTCTTTTTAGTAAGGAATCTGTTCCAGAGTTTCCGGGATGACTCTCCGGGCTGCTGAGTTATATGACTCAGATCATCTGCATCCCGAGGTCGGACATAGGTCCCTTGAAAATTTGCCCGGAAAGCGTCCTCGAGCGCTTCCCAACTTCCTATGGTGTTGTCGGGAAGGCTTTTAAGCAAATGCCGGGCTGGCCCTTTAAGCTTAAGGGGTAAGTATTTTATGGCGTGAAGGTCATCTCCTCTCGCCATGTGTATGTGGAGGATATAATCCTCGATCCAGACTCCGGGGTCTATTGTTCCGTCGTATGCTTCTATGTTCACGGGCTTGAATCCCGCTGGAAATTCATGATCCAGCACCTCATTGGTAAAACATAGGGGATGTGCGGCGCCCCTGTTTGTAGGTGTGCCGCGATGTTCGGATATTTTGTGCATTGCATTGCCCGCTGGAGCTTGCTTTCTTGGCCCGTATATGGATCTAGTTGGGTCAGTTTTTTTATGCGAATCCTTAGGCGGATCATTTTTGCGTCGTATTGAGTGCGGCGCCCTTTGTCGCTTGAGACCGATCGTGGGGTCGTCGATCCGACCTGATGGCTTCCCTATTTTTTGACTGTGGGGGCTTTATGGCCTCTTCTCTAATTCCGGTAGTAGTTTCCGCTTCGGATAGCTCTTTGTGTGATGACTGTTGCCGTACTTATGTGCGGTATTGAGTACTTTGCCCCATCTGATTCTGAGTGCATCTTCTGCTGTTTTGAGCCTCCACTTCTGCTTTTTCAGGCTACGTGCAGTGCCGACGAGCCTTTGGTGGAGGTTCTGATGTTCCGGCAATTTGTCCGTTGTGAGGTCATCCGGACTATTATATTTCCCGGAGATTGGTTGTTCGGATTGTCTGCCCTGTTTGGACGGTTGCTCGATGGCATGTTCATCTTTCGTTGATTCGCCCTGCTCTATGGCTGGGTCTTTGTCGAGGTGGGGCTTGGCGTGGCGCTTACGTCACCGCTTTGATTGTTTTTCGACGGAGCGATCACTGGTTGCCCCCTTTTGATCCTCGTTATCATTTCTTTTAGGTGTGTCCACCATGTATACATCGTATGATGAGGTGGCTTTCCAGTGCCCTATAGGCGCTGGTTGGTGGTCGTCTCCTCCATCGGCGTTCATACCATCGATGTCTTCGGAGTCGTAGTCGAGCATGTCGGTAGGTCGTCGACAATGGCTACCAAGTGGGTGGTGGGTGGGTTTCGAATTTCTTCGTCGTCCGTGTCCCAACCCTGCTGACCATACTCCGGCCAGGGCTCTCCTGACGAAGAGAGAGACTTTAGTGAATCCAGGATATCGCCAAAGGGCGAGTGCTGAAAGATGTCCGCGGCGGTGAACTCCATGATTGGAGCCCAATCGGGTTTGATCAGAAGAGGTGCGGGACATTCGGAGTCCGGAACGGAGTCCGGCACCTTGGAGTCACGGGCCTTGCAAAGGACTAGGCGGGTATTCGGCTCTATCACTGTAGAGATTGCAGCTCCTGGGTCGGCGTCCAACCGTCCGTCCCTGGCTAGCGCAGTTGGCTCCGAGCTAATGGTCGGAGCGGACACCTGAGCGGCACTCTGGGCGCTATCCGGCGGCAGAGCTAGATCATGCCCATCGAGACAGTGCGGCACACTCGGCCGTGGCTCGAATCCATCAAAGATCAAGTCCCCGCGGATGTCGGCCGTGTAGTTTAAGCTTCCAAACCTGACCTGATGGCTAGGGGCGTAGCTTTCCATCTGCTCCAGATGGACAAGCGAGTTGGCCCGCAGTGCGAAGCTGCCGAGTATGAAGATTTGTCCGGGGAGAAAAGTCTCACCCTGGACCGTGTCGTGGTTGATGATCGAAGAAGCCATCGGGCCTAAAGGTGACGACACAGAGGAACTCTCAATGAAAGCACCAATGTCGGTGTCAAACCGGCAGATCTCGGGTAGGGGGTCCCGAACTGTGCATCTAGGCGGATGGTAACAGAAGACAAGGGACACGATGTTTTTACCCAGGTTCGGGCCCTCTCGGTGGAGGTAAAACCCTACTCCTTCTTGATTGATATTGATGATATGGGTAGTACAAGAGTTGATCTACCACGAGATCAGAGAGGCTAAACCCTAGAAGCTAGCCAATGGTATGATTGATGTTCGTCCTACGGACTAAAACTCTCCGGTTTATATAGACACTGAAGAGGGCTAGGGTTACACAGAGTCGGTTATAATGGGAGGAGATCTTCATATGGTATCGCCAAGCTTGCCTTCCATGCCAAGGAAAGTCCCTATCCGGACACGGGACGAAGTCTTCAATCTTGTATCTTCATAGTCCGGGAGTCCGGCCAAAGGTCATAGTCCGGCCATCCAGACACCCCCTAATCCAGGACTCCCTCAGGTACCCCTCCTTCCCGAAGTCACACGACCAGTCAATCACTTGACCATACAAGAAACCACTTGACCTACTGAAGACCAGGAGTCATTCGGAACAGCAACGGGCAAGCATTCACTCAGTAGTCTTTAAGGTCATTTAAGGCACTTAAGGCCGGCGTTACCAGTAACGCCCCATCTTTATGTACATTGAACCCTCTATAATGGGGGATGGCTGGAGTCCTGGTGAACTCTATATAAGCCACCCCCTCCTATGGCACAAGGGTTCGCACCCCCTGTAACACACACTCATATAATCTTGTCGACCGCCTCCGGGCACCGAGACATAGGGCTTTTACCTCCTCCGAGAGGGGCCTGAACTCGTAAACACTCGCGTACAATCTCGCTATAGCTAGCACCTTGCCTCCTCATTCATATCCCCTATACTTACTGCCAGAGTTAGTACCACGGCAGGTGGCCCCCCTCTGGTGCTTTCTTCGCCCAATATTTTTAATATATTCCAAAACTGACTTTCTTGGAGTTTCAGTACTTTTGGAGTTGTGCAGAATAGGTCTCTAATATTTGCTCCTTTTCCAGCCCAAAATTCCAGCTGCCGGCATTCTCCCTCTTCATGTAAACCTTGTAAAATAAGAGAGAAAAGGCATAAGTATTGTTAAATAATGAGTAGTAATAGCGCATAATGCAATAAATATCAATATAAAAGCATTATGCAAAATGGACGTATCACCTGTCGCCGGGAAACTTGGGGATACCGCGGCGTCTGTGCGCGCCCCTACGGCGGCTTCTCCGCCGAGACCCGGTTCCACGGCATGCGCCTCAGCCTCGGCAATTTCGACATAGCCAATGACGCCGCCCGCGCATATGACGCGTCGGTGCCTCCAGTGGCCTAATAGAACATTGAACTTCCCCAACGTGCCGACGCGGGCGCAGGAGCTCGCGCCTCTGCCGTGGCTTATCACCGACGAGGATAGTCGCAACAACTGGAGGCGGGAGCACCATCTCGGCATCGCCGGGATGGACAAGGAAGCCGTGGCACTGTGGCGTTAACGCTTCCCGCAGGACATCATCAATGAGCGCGAGATCTACGCACAAAGGAGGGCGGAGAGGGAGAAAAGGAGGGCGGAGCGAGCCGGCTATCGCGAGGACAAGCGTACGCGAAAAGCGGATGCTCAATTCAACATGAGGCTAGGAGCAGCATTGCCCTGGGTATCCGACGAAGATCGGTATCTTCACGCCTACATTGAGACCTCAGAGGAGAACATCTCCGAGGAGGAGTTGTTGAACTATCTATTTTTTTATCTATGTATGCTATATCTCTGCTGGGAACTATCCTCTACTCTCTAGTCTCCACTCTATCTCTACCTCTCGATCTCAGCACTGTAACACTTTTTTAAAGCGCCACATGTTGTGCTTCTGTTGGAGATGCTCTAATATGGCAGACGAGTACTTTAATGTTTCCCACAAGATGCGTGAGTATTACTAGTAGTATATTTTTCTTGTCATGTTGAGATCTTAAAACCACGAGTGTGGACATGTAGAGGAGCAATGAAGACCAAACACGGGATATTGGGGACATCTTCAAGGAGCGTGACAAGTTAAAAAGGAGCTGCATAGAACCTGTAAAATGAGCTTTGGTAAGTAACACCCTTTCAATTACTTTCGTTTAGCCTTGTGTACTTCGATGTGTATATGTTGTAGTTTCTGTTTCTCTTAGCCTTGTTGAGGGAGTCATGGATTAGGGGGTTTCCGGATGGCCGGACTATGACTGAGGGAGTCCTGGACTAGAGGGTGTCCGGATAACCGAACTATCATCATCGGTCGGACTCCAAGACTATGAAGATACAAGATTGAAGACTTCGTCCCGTGTCCGGATGGGACTTTCCTTGGCGTGGAAGGCAAGCTTGGCGATACGGATATGTAGATCTCCTACCATTGTAACCGACTCTGTGTAACCCTAGCCCTTTCCAGTGTCTATATAAACCGGAGGATTTTTAGTCCATAGGACGAACAACAATCATACCATAGGCTAGCTTCTAGGGTTTAGCCTCCTTGATCTCGTGGTAGATCCACTCTTGTACTACCCATATCATCAATATCAATCAAGCAGCATTAGGGTTTTACCTCCATCGAGAGGGCCCGAACCTGGGTAAAAACATCGTGTCCCTTGTCTCCTGTTACCATCCGCCTAGATGCACAGTTCGGGACCCCCTACCCGAGATCCGCCGGTTTTGACATTGACATTGGTGCTTTCATTGAGAGCTCCTCTGTGTCGTCGTTCATAGGCCCGATGGCTCCTTCGATCATCAACAACAACGCAGTCCAGGGTGAGACTTTTCTCCCTGGACAGATCTTTGTATTCGGCGGCTTTGCACTGCGGGCCAATTCGCTCGACCATTTGGAGCAGATCGAAAGCTACGCCCCTGGCCATCAGGTCAGATTTGGAAGTTTGAACTTCACAGCCGACATCCGCGGAGAATTGATCTTCGACGGATTTGAGCCACAGCCGAGCGCGCCGTACTGTCACGATGGGCATGACCTAGCTCTGCCGCTGGACAGTGCCCTGGAGGCCGCACAAGAGTCCGCTCCAACCCTTAACTCGGAGCCGACTGCGTCGATCGAGGATGGGTGCTTAGACACCGCCTCGGTGGCTGCTACCTCTATGGCTATAGAGCCGAATACCGACCCTGTCCCTTGTGAAGCTCGTGACTCCGAGGTGCCAGACTCCTCACCGGACTCCGAACCTCCCGCGCTTCTACCAATCGAATCCGCTATGGAGTTCACCGCTATGGACATCTTTCAGCACTCGCCATTTGGCGACATCCTTAACTCACTAAAGTATCTCTCATTATCAGGAGAGCCCTGGCCGGAGCACGGTCAGGACGGTTGGGACGCGGACGACGAAGAAATTCAAAGCCCACCCACCACCCACTTTGTATCCACTGTCGACGACCTAACCGACATGCTAAACTTTGACTCCGAAGACATCGACGGTATGGACGACGATGCTAGAGACGACCAAGAACCAATGCCTACGAGGCACTGGAAAGCCACCTCAACTCACGATGTATACATGGTGGATACACCAACAGGAAGCAATAGCGAGGAACAACGGGACGCTGCGAGGGATAATTCCCCCGAAAAACAGCCAAAACAGCGACGCAAGCGTCGCCCGAAGTCCCGCCTCGATAACGACAGCACCCATATCGACCCAGCCATAGAGCAGGGCGAACCAGTGGACGACGAACATGCCACCAAGCAACCATCCAAACAAGAGGAATTGGATAAACAGTCCATCCTCGGCGAAAACAACAGTCCGGATGATCTCACGTCGGACACATCGTTAGAACAGAAAAATCTTCACAAAAGGCTCGTCACCACTGCACGAAGTCTGAAGAAGCAGAAGCGGAAGCTCAAAATAGCGGAAGACATACTCAGAATGAGATGGAGCAAGGTACTCAAGACCGCGGACAAGTACGGTGATAGCCGCCAAACAAAGAGCTACCCGAAGCGCACACTATTGCCCGAATTCGACGAAGAGGCCATGGAGCCCCCACAATCCAAAAATAAAGGGGCTGCCCGGTCGGATAGACGACCACATGGCAAACAAAGAGTGGCAAGCGGCGCCGCACACAAGCCAGCACATGATCCACATAAGGATCTTCACAAAAAGGATAGCCCGGTCAGGTCCATCTACGGGCCAAGAAGGAAGGCTCCTGGGAGAAAAACAACACGACGAGTGTTCAAAAATAATGGCACACCTAAATACTGGGGCGCCGCACACCCCCTATGTTTCCCCGATGAGGTACTGGATCATGAATTTCCAGCGGGATTCAAGCCCGTAAACATAGAGGCATACGACGGAACAACAGACCCCGGAGTCTGGATTGAGGATTACATCCTACACATACATATGGCTAGAGGAGACGATCTCCATGCCATAAAATATCTACCCCGCAAGCTCAAAGGGCTAGCCCCGCACTGGCTCAAAAGCCTCCCAGAAAATACCATTGGAAGTTGGGAAGAGCTTGAGGACGCATTTCGGGCAAATTTTCAGGGGACTTATGTCCGCCCTCCGGATACAGACGATTTAAGTCACATAACTCAACAGCCCGGAGAGTCAGCCCGCAAATTCTGGAACAGGTTCCTTACCAAAAAGAACCAAATAGTCGACTGTCCGGACGCCGAAGCCTTAGCAGCCTTCAAACATAACGTCCGAGACGAATGGCTCGCCAGACACCTCGGCCAGGAAAAGCATAGGACAATGGCCGCATTAACAAGCCTCATGACCCGCTTTTGCGCAGGAGAAGATAGCTGGCTGGCAAGAAGCAGCACCAGCGACCCGAGTACATCCGAGGTCAGAGATGGAAATGGGAAACCATGATGCAGAAAAGACCAGCGTCGGAATAAGGAAAATAGCCCAAAGAGCACGTCAGTTAACGCTGAGTTCAAAATCTCTCGGCCGAACAACAAAAGACTACCTCTTAAGGACAACAGTGACGAGCTATCCAATCTAAACAAAAACTTGGACAAGATATGTCAAATCCACAGTACCCCCGGGAGGCCTGCAAACCATACCCACAGAGATTGTTGGGTCTTCAAGCAGTCCGGATGACTTAACGCCGAACACAAGGGGCTCGACGCACCAAGTGAGGACGACGACGAACCCCACAAGTAGAGCGCCGGGAAACAAAAGACTTTCCCACAAGAAGTCAAAACAGTGAATTCACTTCAAGTGATAACAAGGAAAAATAGGGCAGCACCTACTAAAGTACGCGCCGCACGGTCCACCCCAACGGAGTCCCAAAACTGGATGTCACAACCAATTACTTTCGACCATCATGATTACTCAAGAGGTATTCGAAACGCAGGATGGACTGCTTTGATATTGGATCCTATAATCGACGGGCTACAGTTTACACAAGTCCTAATGGATGGTGGCAGCGATATAAACCTGCTATACCAGGACTCAATCCGCAAAATGGGGATAGACCCTACCAAAATTTCCCAAAGCAACCCTTCCTTTAAAGGAGTAACGCCAGGCCCTTATGCCAATTGTACGGGCTCCTTATTACTAGAAGTTGTGTTCGGTTGATCCGGCAACTTCCGTCGCAAAAAGCTAATCTTCCATATCGCCCCATTTAAAAGTAGCCATCAAGCACTATTGGGATGCGAAGCTTTCGCCCGCTTTAACGCAATACCGCATTACGCGTCTCTTACACTCAAAATGCCCGATCCACGAGGTATCATCTCATTAAAAGGTAACTTCGAGTGTTCCTCGACCGCGGAAGAACATGAGACAGCCTTGACAGCTACACACTAATCCGGCTTTGATGATCAAAGCTCCTAAAACAGGTCATTCAGACCCCGGACACGGTTAGACGAGTCTGGTATAAATAAACAAGGGGCTTACTAGCCACATACCCCTTTACAAAGGGCTGAAAGCATGAACAATGAGAGCCAATAAAGCTCAATTTTATTCATTTTTTAAATCATGCTCCGTTTTAAATACATTTTTCGCACGCTCTTTTTCCAAACTAAGTTCTTCTCTCTTTACAGATGAACAACGTGCTACACCCGTCCAGGATACAGCACAACGGAGACACAGGCGCAGACGTGCAGCAGGGACCCGTTACAAGGATTCTTTTCAGATTAAGACCATGCGTAAACCTTTTTTACTGTTGACCCTGCGTAAACCTTTTTTACTGTATCTTGTTGATACACATCCCCCGGTCTCTTACCATAACCATGGAGGAGGCTGGCGTTTTGGCATCGGCCGCGTCAGAAGATTTTGCGCGTACTTTGACACTAGGGGCTTAGGGCATTGTTCTGCTCGTCATCATAAAGACCGAATACCTTAGGGAGTGTTCGGCGTCTCGAGTTAGGCCTTATATGCATCAGCTCTGAATCATGTCTTTGGTCAAATGTTGGGTTTGCCCGGCTCCTGTGTTTTGCTGCCTTACGTTCCGCTCTATCGGCTAACGCGGCACCAGGAGAACTACTGCGATTGTGCCCCGGTTTGGCCGGGTGAGCACCTTAGTAGAGAAAGCCGAAAACTGACTGTCATGATATAGCGAGAGACTGGTCAACCACTCGATCGACCACCGGAATGTTTAGAATTCCTTCGCTTTGACGAAGGATCGTTTCCCGGTCAGGCACACACGAGCCCCGAGTTCGGAGAGCGTGGTGCCCCTAGGGGCTATATAGTAGCCCCACCATCGAAATCCTATGGCTGAGTGAAAGTGATAAAGCATTGTAGTCCGGTTGCCTAGTTTGCTATGCTATCACCTCCTTCACAGGACCAAGACTTTGGATTAAGTGTGAAAATGCGCCTTTTTGCAAACACCCCCGCACCATGTGCGTGGGGGCTGATGCCGAAGACTGCCATCTTTCAGGTTATATATACATATACATTAATGGCCGCACAGGAGATATTTAAATACTTGAACGCACAAGTATAAAAAGCCCTTATATTATAAATATAGTTTTACAAATCATACATGTCATTTGAACATAACGTTTTTCGAGCACTGTGACTCTATTAAGCGAGCGCCCCGCAGGACTTCCTCAAAATAGTGCTCGGCGGGTAATCGACTTCTGTCCGAACCCCGGGATGCAACGTCGGTGGCATCCATCTCTGCCCAGCATGTTTTGACACGGGCGAGAGCCATCCGTGCACCCTCTATGCATGCCAACCGCTTCATCGCCTTGATATGCGGAATCGCATCAAGGAACTGCTACACCAAGCCAAAAAAACTCTCCAGCTTGGGCCTGTCCGGCCACAGATGAGCCACGACATCCTTCATGGCATGTCCGGACAACCTGTTCAGCTCAGCCCACTCAGCCAATCGATCAGTTAATGGAAGTGGACGCTCCGGACTATGGAATTGAGACCAAAAAAGCTCTTCCATCTAGTGATCCTTTTGGCTTCGGAAGTGCACGACCGCGTCCGCCGCACTCGCCGCCAAATTCCGATAACTATCCTCCGCACCCCACAACTGGCCCAACTGAGCATACTTTGGGTCCGCAAACTTCCTATGCAGCAGAAAGGGCTTTCCAGCCGCAATATCCCCGGCCTGACGCAGCTCCTCCTGTATAGCCCTCATCGCGAAGCGGGCATATTTGGCTTCGGCAGTGGCCTTCTTCAGGTCCTCTTGCTCCTCTCGGCATTCTCTTTCAAGAAGCTCATAGCGGTCGGTAGCATCCTTCAGCTTCACGGCCATTTCGGCCATCTCCTCCCTTCTTCGGCAGTGAGCAGCCTTTTTGGCTTTTAGTTCTTCGGCCGCCTTCGAGGCAGCCGCATCGCTCTTTCTGGCTTGCTCCTTGACTCGGGCAAGCTCCGCCCGAAGCTCCTCCATAGCAGCGGCACCATCTGCATCAAGCATACATATTGTCAGGCGTGGGCATCAGCTCCCTCACCAGGTGACCGCAGAGAAGCCACCTACCTTGTGACTCGTCAAGCCGTTTATTGACCAGCGTGATGTCCGCATCCGCAACGTCAAGTTGCCGCTTTAGTTCGGCAACTACATCAGTCCGGCCGGCCACCGAACGCCCTGCCACCTGTACGGGAAGAGCGATACCTTATAACTGAGATTATGATCCTCGGCACGCTGTCGTTCTCGCCAACATACCGAGTCTCAGGGGCTACTATCTATACAGGGCGCATTCTAAGCGCAAAACTGTCAGAAAGTATGGTCATTTTTACATACCTCAAACCCCATCAGTAAACTGCTGACAGCCTCATGTAACCCGCTCTCAGCGGATGAAATCCTTTCAATCACCGTACCCATTAATGTACGGTGATCTTTTGGGATAGACGCCCTCTCGAGCAGATCCTTCAGCTCCTCCGGCCGTACACCAGTTGGTGCCGAACTCTCCGGCCCCGCCGGACTCGGGGAGACCCTCCGTGACGACACCTCAGGGTCGTCCGCCCTGACTGACGGTGCCGCAGATGGAGGCGTCTCGCTCTCCATCATCTCCGGACGAAGATCCCCCGAAGATGAGCTCTGCTGAGAAGGGCTGAGATCCGAACTACAAGGTAAGAACTTTGGTTATCCTCAGAAATAAAAATAGGGATGTCCCTTATTATGAAACTCCTCTTTTCTACTTATGACTCGCTAGAGGGCCAATTCCCTTGGGGAAATAGTGAGGCCGGGGTTTCCCCTGGCGCAGGACCCTCCGGTGAAGATTTCTTCCCCCGCTTTGTGGCCTTGAACTCCGGATCTTCGGAAGCGGTCCTCTTCTCCCCCTGGAGGGAGGGATTCTCAATACCCCCTTTCTTGAGAGCCTCTTTAGCAGAGGCTGTAGTTTCCCTGTTTCCCCCTTCGCCCTTTTCTAAAGGCACAACCTCCAGCATCCTGGCTAACACGGGATCCGGCGTGGTCTCAGGGAGGGGGGCTGGACACCTTATTAGCTTTGCTTTTGCTATCCACTCCTGTTCAGGGGACAACTTTTTAAAGGAGCAAGAATTATGATGAATATACGGATAGCACGTCAGGGCAACGGAACTACTTACTTGAGTATCCGGGCGATTGCAGCTTAGGCCAGCATCCTCGGTCATGTCCGGAGAGCTCGCGGTCCCTCCGGATTGAATTCCCACCGCCGGAGAGGGCGACATTTGCAGGGCAGAAGGCGCCGGATCAGCATGACCTACGTCACTACGACCAGAGTGATCTCCCTCTCTTGGAGGTCTCGAATCCAGCCCTGCAGTATTGCTACGTCCTTGGACGGCCCCCAGTCAAGCCCTTTGTTGACCCATGACGCCAACCGCTGTGGAGGGCCTGGGCGAAAGACAGATGGCGCCACTTGCCTGGTGCCCCTGGGAGCGGTGATGTAGAACCACTCCTGTTGCCACAAACCAAGCTCCTCTTGAAAAGAGCCCTCGGGCCATGGAGCATCAGCCCTCTTGCTTATGACAGCCCCTCCGCACTCTGCCTGTCGCCCCTCGATCCTCTTCGGCTCCACGTTGAAGGTCTTGAGCCACAATCCGAAATGAGGGGTCGTGCGGAGGAAGGCTTCGCAGACAACAATGAAAGATGAGATGTGGAGGATGGACTCCGGAGCCAAGTCATGGAACTCCAGCCCATAATAGAACATGAGGCCCCTCACGAAAGGGTCCATCGGGAAGCCTAAACCCCGACGGAAGTGAGACATGAACACCACGCTCTCATCAGGCTCGGGGGTGGGAATGACTTGCCCTTGGGCGGGCAGCCTATGCGAAATCTCGCAGGTTAGATACCTAGCGTCTCTCAGCTTTAGCACGTCCTCTTCCGTGACGGAAGAAAGCATCCACCGGCCCTGTAGGTCGGAGCCGGACATTGTCGAAGGTCCGAAGCGCCCGAATCTGGAACCTTGGGTGTTGGAACTCGGGGCGAGGGGCGGATTTGATCAAGGATTGAAGAAAAGAAACAGGCCTTGGTCTCATTATAAAGTTGTAGAATACCAAGAGCCGTCCCCGTGACCGTTTGGAACACGCCTCCGTTGGAGGGGGCGTGGCTACGGGCGCGGTTGGGTTACCCACATCCGTATTGATGAGAATCCCGGAATAAGGGGACACGATCTCTGCTTTGATAAGACATGCCAGGGAAACTGCTTCGCTAAACGCGCTAAGGTGGAACAATAAAAACAATTTGATTAGAGGCTTGGCCGTGGCGCGATGTCATGCTATGAAATACGTCAGCAGATTGAAGTTTTGTAAATATTATTCTCTCTACGGTGGTATGTGGAATTTATTTTGCAGAGCCGGACACTATCCTGGTGTTCACAATCTTCTATGAAGAATTCGGAGGAGGAACCCGCCTTGCAATGCCGAAGACAATATGCGCGCCGGACTCGTCGTCATTGAAGCCTGGTTCAGGGGCTACTGAGGGAGTCCTGGACTAGGGGGTGTCCGGATAGCCGAACTATCATCATCGGCCGGACTCCAAGACTATGAAGATACAAGATTGAAGACTTCGTCCCGTGTCCGGATGGGACTTTCCTTGGCGTGGAAGGCAAGCTTGGCGATACGGATCTGTAGATATCCTACCATTGTAATCGACTCTGTGTAACCCTAGCCCTTTCCGGTGTCTATATAAACCGGAGGGTTTTTAGTCCATAGGACGAACAACAATCATACCATAGGCTAGCTTCTAGAGTTTAGCCTCCTTGATCTCTTGGTAGATCCACTCTTGTACTACCCATATCATCAATATCAATCAAGCAGGAGTAGGGTTTTACCTCCATCGAGAGGGCCTGAACCTGGGTAAAAACATCGTGTCCCTTGTCTCCTGTTACCATCCGCCTAGACGCACAGTTCGGGACCCCCTACCCGAGATCCGCCGGTTTTGACACCGACAATGACCTTTGGCTGGACTCCCGGACTATGAAGATACAAGATTGAAGACTTAGTCCCGTGTCTGGATAGGGACTTTCCTAGGCATGGAAGGCAAGCTTGGCGATACGATATGAAGATCTCCTCTCATTGTAACCGACTCTGTGTAACCCTAGCCCTCTCCGTGTCTATATAAACCGGAGAGTTTTAGTTTGTAGGACGAACAACAATCATACCATAGGCTAGATTCTAGGGTTTAGCCTCTCTGATCTCGTGGTAGATCAACTCTTGTACTACCCATATCATCAATATTAATCAAGCAGGAGTAGGGTTTTACCTCCACCGAGAGGGCCCGAACCTGGGTAAAAACATCGTGTCCCTTGTCTCCTATTACCATCTGCCTAGACGCACAGTTCGGGACCCCCTACCTGAGATCCGCCGGTTTTTACACCGACATTGGTGCTTTCATTGAGAGTTCCTCTGTGTTGTCACCTTTAGGCCCGATGGCTTCTTCGATCCTCAACCACGACGCGGTCCAGGGTGAGACTTTTCTCCCTCGACAGATCTTCGTATTTGGCGGCTTCGCACTGCGGGCCAACTCGCTTGGCCATCTGGAGCAGATCGGAAGCTACGCCCCTAGCCATCAGGTCAGGTTTGGAAGCCTAAACTACACGGCCGACATCTGCGGGGACTTGATCTTCGATGGATTCGAGCTATGGCCGAGCCAGCCGCACTGTCTCGATGGGCATGATCTAGCTCTACCGCCGGACAGCACCTAGAGTGCCGCTCAGGTGTCTGCTCCGACCACTAGCTCGGAGCCGACTGCGCTAGTCAGGGACGGACAGTTGGACGCCGCCCCGGAAGCCGCAATCTCTACGGCGATAGAGCTGAATACCAGCCTAGTCCTTTGCAAGGCACGTGACTCCAAGGTGTCGGACTCTGTTCTGGACTCCGACAATTCCACACCCCTTCCGATCGAACCCGATTGGGCTCCGATCATGGAGTTCACCACCGCGGACGTCCTTCAACACTCGCCCTTTGGTGATATCCTGGATTCACTAATGTCTCTCTCTTTGTCAGGAAAGCCCTGGTCGGACTATGGTCAGGAGGATTGGGATGCGGACGACGAGGAAATTCGAAGCCCACCCACCACCCACTTTGTAGCCATTGTCGACGATCTAATCGACATGCTCGACTTCGACTCCAAAGACATCGACGGTATGGACGCCGATGCGGGAGACGACCAAGAAAGCAGGGGATGGCGATGAAAAAGCGGAGGATAACCCCTCCAAGAAGCAGCCCAAGCACCGACGTCACCAGCGCCGCTCTAATTCCCGCCAAAGCAAGAACGGAGAATCTGGAACCAGAGACGTCAACACCGCGTGACAGTGCCGAAGACAACCCCCTCCAGCAGGATTCAGCGCGGGAGGACGAAGGAGCCAGCCCCCATGAGAGAGCGGCGGGCACAGAGGTCGAGGACGACAATTATATGCCTCCCTCCGAAGATGAGGCAAGCCTCGACGACGACGAATTCGTCGTGCCAGAGGATCCCGTCGAACAAGAGCGTTTCAAACGCAGGCTTAGGGCCACAACAAGCAGCCTCAAGAAAAAACAGCAGCAGCTTAGAGCTGACCAACAGCTGCTAGCCGACAGATGGACCGAAGTCCTGGCGGCCGAAGAGTATAAATTTGAACGCCCCTCCAAGAGTTACCCAAAGTGCAGGCTGCGACCCCAACTAGAGGAGGAAGCAACTAAACCTACATCACCAGCTTACGATGCACCCGATCGGCCACCCCGTGGCCGCGACAGAGAGGCCTTTCGGCCCTCAATCCAAGCCGCACCCCGGCGCCGCTCTAAAAATGCCAGAGCACGGGGAAACGCAACAGACCTGCGAGATATATTGGAGGATAAGGAAAGGCCAACAAGATCTATCTATGGATCGCGTGGGCACCCCACATCACGGGACGATAACCGTCACGCCAGATATGATAAATACGGCCAGGCCGAATACAATAGACAAAGCTCATCCGAGCTACGTCGCGATATAGCCCAGTACAGGGGCACTGCACACCCACTATGCTTCACAGACGAAGTAATGGATCATCAAATCCTAGAGGGTTTTAAACCCGTAAACATCGAATCATATGATGGCACAACAGATCCCGCGGTATGGATCGAGGATTATCTCCTTCATATCCACATGGCCTGTGGTGATGATCTACATGCCATCAAATACCTCCCGCTCAAGCTTAAAGGACCAGCTCGGCATTGGCTTAACAGCCTGCCAGCAGAGTCAATAAGTTGCCGATGACCAAAGCCACATAATCCAGCAGCCAGAGGAATCGGCCAGACAATTGTGGACACGGTTCCTAACCAAGAAAAATCAAATAGTCGACTATCCGGACACCGAGGCCCTTGCAGCCATTAGGCACAATATCCGAGATGAATGGCTTGCCCGGCACCTAGGACAGGAAAAGCCGAAATCTATGGCAGCCCTCACGACACTCATGACCCGCTTTTGCGCGGGCGAAGACAGCTGGCTAGCTCGTAGCAATAACATAACCAAGAGCCCTGGCAATTCGGATACCAAGGACAACAACGGCAGGTTACGTCGCAAATAGCCCAAGCGCCGCATTAATGGCGACAATACTGAAGATACAGCAGTCAATGCCGGATTTAGAGGCTCTAAACCCGGTCAGCGGAAGAAGCCATTCCAAAGAAACCCTCCGAGCCCATCCAACTTAGACCGGATACTCGATCGCTTGTGCCAGATACACGGCACCCCCGAACAACCAGCCAACCACACCAACAGGGATTGTTGGGTGTTCAAGCAGGTAGGCAAATTAAATGTTGAAACCAGAGACAAGGGGCTGCGTAGCAATGACGAGGAGGAGCCCCGGCCGCCGAACAACAGAGGACAGAAGGGCTTCCCCCCGCAAGTGCGGACGGTGAACATGATATACGCAACCCACATCCCCAAAAGGGAGCGGAAGCGTGCCCTGAAGGACATCTATGCGTTGGAGCCAGTCGCCCCAAAGTTCAACCCATGGTCCTCCTGCCCGATCACTTTTGATCGAAGGGACCACCCCACTAGCATCCGTCACGGCGGATTCACTGCATTGGTCCTAGACCCAATCATTGACGGATTTCACCTCACTAGAGTCCTCATGGATGGCGGTAGCAGCCTAACCCTGCTTTATCAGGATACAGTGCGAAAAATAGGTATAGTGCCGTCAAGGATTAAACCCACAAAGACAACCTTTAAAGGCGTCATACCAGGTGTAGAAGCCAGCTGTACAGGCTCGGTTACACTCTAAGTGGTCTTCGGGTCCCCCGATAATTTCCGAAGCGAAGAGTTAATCTTTGACATAATCCCATTCCGCAGTGGCTATCACGCCCTGCTCGGACAAACCGCATTTGCAAAATTCAATGCGGTGCCGCACTACGCATATCTCAAGCTCAAGATGCCAGGTCCTCACGGAGTCATTACGGTAAATGGAAACACCGAACGCTCTCTCTGAACGGAGGAGCACACAGCGGCCCTGACGGCGGAGGTACAGAGCAGCCTCTCAAGGCATCTCCCCAATCCGGGTGTTAAACGTCCGGACAACGTCAAGCGCGCCCGAAGCAACCTCCAACAAAGCCGGCTGGCACGTTCCGAGCAAGCATAGCAGTGCGGCCCCAACCCCAGCCCTCGCCAGACAGTGATATCGGTACCACGCGTACATAATTACACTTTGAAAATACCATGGGCATAAGGGGAGGGGCATAACTATGGCACGCCCAGAATGCGGCTCAACCGCACTTAGGGGCTCCCTATTCCGCCGTTTTCCTTTTTTATATACTTTCAGGACCCAACTATCCGGAAGGCCTGTCCGGCAATACACTCGCCGAACACACGATGCAATAGCCAGGGAGAGAACAAGCCGCGTCGAATGTCCAGGTGGTCTCTATAATGAGTTAAATACCTGTTTTTACTTAAAAACCCGCAGCTTGCGCCTGGAGGGGGACATGTCAAATAATCCCATCCCTTGCTTATCGCACTATCTGTATCGTCCTGCTTTCGCAGCAGCTCTTTTTTAATAAACAATACATAGCTCTTATCTATTATTATATTCATCTATTTTTATACAAATATGTTCAGTCATGACATTATGCAACGGTACACTTTGGTACGGCCAATACACCAGGGGCTTAAGCACCCCATAACATGGTGCGAGAAGACCGAACAATCTCACGAGTGCGGCACCCCGAACTTATAGCACTATATGCATCGGCTCCGAATCATGTCTTGGGTCAATAGTTGGGTTTGCCCAGCTCCCATGTTTTGGTACCTTACGTTCCGCAATGTTGGCTAAGGTAGCACTGGGAGAACTAATGCGATTGTGCCCCAGTTGACCTGGGTTAACACCTTAGTAGAGAAAGCTAAAACTGACTGTCATGATAGTGCGAGAGATCGGTCGCTGTTCCTGAGGTTTTTCGAGTCCTTAAAGACTTATGCCGCTTAGAGAGAGGAGCCGGATTTATCTGAACAAGAAGTGGATAACTCGGTCTTCCGAATACTAGGGGCTTTGCCAAAATATAAAATTATAGAATTCTATGGCTAAGTGAGAGTGATAAAGCATTATAACTCCGATGGCCTGGTTCGTTGTGCTGAGCGCCTCCCTAGATGTACCCAAGAATGGGAACAAGAGCGCTCAGGTTTATCCCGAACACCCCAGCACTCGTGGCAGGGGGGTAGAAGCCGATGACTTGCATCTCTCAGATTTAATAAACGGCCGCACAAAAGGTAATATTTTAAATTAACAAGCGTTGCTTAGCGCATATGAACAAAGTTTTCAGCGCACAGGATAACAACATACGAGTCTACTCAAAAATTACATCTTTGGAGCACTCACCCGCTATAATGCGGGCACCCTTCGGGACGCCCTTATAATACATCTCGGGCGTGCGATACTCCTTGCCCGGTGGTGGCGGGGCCGTCACAAGCTTCTCAGTCGTCCATCTTGCCCCACTGCACTTTAGCACGGGCAAGGGCCCGACGGGCACCCTCAATGCAGGCGGAGTGCTTGATGACTTCAAATCATGGACAAGCGTCCACCATCTGCCGCACCAAGACCGAAGTAGCTCCCAGGCATGGCTTCCTTAGGCCACAGCCGAATTATGAGGCCCTTCATGGCCTGTTCGACCACCCTGTGAAGCTCGACCAGCTGCTTCAGCTGGTCGCTAAGGGGCACCGGATGTCTGGCCTCAGCATACTGAGACCAGAATACCTTCTCCGTCGAGCTTCCTTCCTCGGCCCAGTAGAATGCGGCAGCACCGGACACACTGCATGGGTAGATCTGTGAATGCTCCTGGAGAGCTCCGGATTCGGGTAAGTAACAACTAATTCACTTTCACATGCTTGCTTTGCATGAAGAAAGCCTTACCCGCCGCTATCTTCTTTATTGCCTCAATTTCCTGGAGGGCTCTTTGGGCTTCGGCCTTGGCGGCTTTGGCACTCTCAAGAGCCGAGGCGAGCTCGGACTCTCGAGTCTTCGAGTCACGCTCCAAACTCTCATGATTTTCAACGAGAGCCTGGAGCTCTTGCCGCACCTCCGCCACCCGCGCATCCTGCCTCTCTCGCTCGGTGCGCTCCAAGGCTGCACTGCTTTCGGCCTTGGACACCGCCTCCTTCAGGGCCGCCACCTCATTCGTGGCCCCTGTAATACCCACGTTATTCCTGTCATTTTTTGCAACCAAATCCTTTTCTATAAGGTACTACTTTAATAAGGTATTACTTACCTTCCTTGTCCTCGAGCTACTTCTTGGCAAGGCCGAGCTTGTTCTCGGACCGCTCAAGGCTCTGCTTTAATGCATTGACCTCCGTAGTCAGTGCAGCATAGGTCAGCAGCGAAGCCTGCATTCCCATATGGACATATTTCTGTTAGACTCCTGCGTATATCTTTTTAGATCCTCAGCTTGGCTTTTCTTTCCAAACACCAAACTGGCCATCAGGGGCTACTGTCTATGCGGTATCATTTTTACATATCTTAAATTACTTACCTCAAAGCCTGTTAGAAGGTTGGTACAGGCTTCAGTCAGCAAATTATCCGGCGCCTCCGGTTGGACGGAGGCCACCGGCGTCGCAGTCTCGCCCTTATCACGACGGGGCGGCCCGCCGGGCTTCGGAACCACTGTAGGATCTGTTGGAAATATGCCCTAGAGGCAATAATAAAAGGGTTATTATTATATTTCCTTGTACATGATAATTGTCTTTTATTCATGCTATAACTGTATTATCCGGAAATCGTAATACACGTGTGAATACATAGACCATAACATGTCCCTAGTGAGCCTCTAGTTGACTAGCTCGTTGATCAACAGATAGTCATGGTTTCCTGACTATGGACATCAGATGTCATTGACAACGGGGTCACATCATTAGGAGAATGATGTGATGGACATGACCCAATCCTAAGCATAGCACAAGATCGTGTAGTTCGTTTGCTAGAGCTTTTCCAATGTCAAGTATATTTTCCTTAGACCATGAGATCGTGTAACTCCCGGATACCGTAGGAGTGCTTTGGGTGTACCAAACGTCACAACGTAACTGGGTGACTATAAAGGTGCACTACAGGTATCTCCGAAAGTGTCTGTTGGGTTGACACGAATCGAGACTGGGATTTGTCACTCCATATGACGGAGAGGTATCTCTGGGCCCACTCGGTAATGCATCATCATAATGAGCTCAAAGTGACCAAGTGGTTGGTGACGGGATCATGCATTATGGTATGAGTAAAGTGACTTGCCGGAAACAAGACTGAACGAGGTATTGGGATAGCGACGATCGAGTCTCGGGCAAGTAACGTACCGATTGACAAAGGGAATTGTATACAGGGTTGATCGAATCCTCAACATCGTGGTTCATCCGATGACATCATCGAGGAGCATGTGGGAGCCAACACGGGTATCCAGATCCCGCTGTTGGTTATTGACTGGAGAGCAGTCTCGGTCATGTCTACATGTCTCCCGAACCCGTAGGGTCTACACACTTAAGGTTCGGTGACGCTAGGGTTATTAGGAAGACTTGTATGTGATTACCGAATGTTGTTCGGAGTCCCGGATGAGATCCTGGACGTCACGAGGAGTTCCGGAATGGTCCGGAGGTGAAGATTTATAAATGGGAAGTTGTCATACGGACACCGGAAGAATTCGGGGTCATATCGGTATTGTACCGGGGCCACCAGAGGGGTTCTGGGGGTCCACCGGGAGGGGCAACCCCTCTCGGAGGGCCACATGGGCCACAAGGGGCAGGGAACCAGCCCCTGGAGGGCTGGGCGCGCCCCCCACCTTGGGGCCATGCGCCTAGGGTTGGGGGGGAAACCCTAGAGGGGGCGCCCCCCTTGCTTGGGGGGCAAGTCCCCCCTCCCTGGCCGCCACCCCCCCTCTAGATCCCATCTAGAGGGGCCGGCCCCCCTTGCCCCTTCCCCTATAAATAGAGGGGTGAGGGGAGGGCTGTAGCACACAACCCAAGGCGCAGCCCCTCCCCTCCCCAACACCTCTCCTCCTCCGTTACGTGCTTGGCGAAGCCCTGTCGGAGTACTGCTGCACCAACACCACCACGCCGTCGTGCTACCGTTGGAGCTATCTTCCTCAACCTCTCCTTCTTCCTTGCTGGATCAAGACGGAGGAGACGTTGTCCGTCCCATACGTGTGTTGAACGCGGAGGTGCTGTCCGTTCAGCACTTGGTCATCGGTTATCTGAATCACGGCGAGTACGACTCCATCATCACCATCCCCTTGAACGCTTCCGCACGCGATCTACAAGTGGTATGTAGATGCAAAATCACTCCCTTGACTCATTGCTTAGATGAACTCATAGATGGATCTTGGTGAAACCGTAGGAAAATTTTTAATTTTCTGCAACGTTCCCCAACAGTGGCATCATGAGCTAGGTCTATGCGTAGTTCTCTATTGCACGAGTAGAACACAATTTTGTTGTCGGCGTAGATCTTGTCAGCTTGCTTGCCGCTACTAGTCTTATCTTGCTTCAGCGGTATTGTGGGATGAAGTGGCCCGGACCAACCTTACACGTACGCTTACGTGAGACCGGTTCCAACGACAGACATGCACTAGTTGCATAAGGTGGCTGGCGGGTGTCTGTCTCTCCCACTTTAGTTGGAGCAGATTCGATGAAAAGGGTCCTTATGAAGGGTAAATAGAAGTTGACAAAATAACGTTGTGGTTATTCGTAGGTAAGAAAACGTTCTTGCTAGAACCCAATTGCAGCCACGTAAAAGATGCAACAACAATTAGAGGACGTCTAACTTGTTTTTGCAGCAATTGTCATGTGATGTGATATGGCCAGAAGTTGTGATGAATGATGTATGATATATTGTGATGTATGAGATCATATTCTTGTAATAGGAATCACGACTTGCATGTTGATGAGTATGACAACCGGCAGGAGCCATAGGAGTTTTCTTTATTTTTTGTATGACCTGTGTGTCATTGAAGAACGCCATGTAAATTACTTTACTTTATTGCTAAACGCGTTAGCCATAGAAGTAGAAGTAGTCGTTGGCGTGACAACTTCATGAAGACATGATGATGGAGATCATGATGATGGAGATCATGGTGTCATGCCGGTGACAAGATGATCATGGAGCCCCGAAGATGGAGATCAATGGGGCTTTATGATATTGGCCATATCATGTCACTACTATATAATTGCATGTGATGTTTTTTATCTTTATGCATCTTGTTTACTTAGAACGACGGTAGTAAATAAGATGATCCCTTACAACTATTTCAAGAAGTGTTCTCCCCTAACTGTGCACCGTTGCTAAAGTTCGTCGTTACGAAGCACCACGTGATGATCGGGTGTGATAGATCCTTACGTTCACATACCACGGGTGTAAGACAGTTTTACACATGCAAAACACTTAGGGTTAACTTGACGAGCCTAGCATGTACAGACATGGCCTCGGAACACGGAGACCGAAAGGTCGAACACGAGTCGTATGGAAGATACGATCAACATGAAGATGTTCACCGATGATGACTAGTCCGTCTCATGTGATGATCGGACACGTCCTAGTCGACTCGGATCGTGTAACACTTAGATGACTAGAGGGATGTCTAATCTGAGTGGGAGTTCATTATAATAATTTGATTAGATGAACTTAATTATCATGAACTTAGTCTAAAATCTTTGCAAAATATGTCTTGTAGATCAAATGGCCAACGCTCATGTCAACATGAACTTCAACGCGTTCCTAGAGAAAACCAAGCTGAAATATGATGGCAGCAACTATACGGACTAGGTCGGGAACCTGAGGATCATCCTCATAGCTGCCAGGAAACAATATGTCCTAGAAGGACCGCTAGGTGATGCACCCATCCCAGAGAACCAAGACATTATGAATGCTTGGCAGTCTCGTGCTGATGATTACTCCCTCGTTCAGTGCGGCATGCTTTACAGCTTAGAACCGGGGCTCGAAAAGCGTTTTGAGCAACCCGGAGCATATGAGATGTTCGAGGAGCTGAAACTAGTTTTCCAAGCTCACGCCCGGGTCGAGAGATATGACGTCTCCGACAAGTTGTATAGTTGTAAGATGGAGGAAAATAGTTCTGTCAGTGAGCACATACTCAAAATGTCTGGGTTGCACAACCGCATGACCCAGCTGAACATTAACCTCCCTGATGAGGCGGTCATTGACAGAATCCTTTAGTCGCTCCCACCAAGCTACAAGAGCTTTGTGATGAACTACAATATGAAGGGGATGGTGAATAACATTCCTGAAGTATTTTCAATGCTGAAGTCAGCAGAGGTTGAGATCAAGAAAGAACATCAAGTGTTGATGGTCAATAAGACCACTAAGTTCAAGAAGGGCAAGGGCAAGAAGAACTTCAAGAAGGACGGCAAGGATGTTGCCGCGCCCGGTAAGCCAGTTACTGGGAAGAAGTCAAAGAATGGACCAAAGCCTCAGACTGAGTGCTTTTATTGCAAGGGGAAGGGTCACTGGAAGCGGAACTGCCCCAAATACATAGCGGATAAGAAGGCCGGCAACACCAAAGGTATATTTGATATACATGTAATTGATGTGTACCTTACCAGTACTCGTAGTAACTCCTAGGTATTTGATACCGATGTCGTTGCTCATATTTGTAACTCACAGCAGGAGCTGCAGAATTAGCGGAGACTGGCAAAGGACAAGGTGACGATGCGCGTCGGGAATGGTTCCAAGGTCGATGCGATCTCCGTCGGCAGGCTACCTCTACATTTACCTACGGGATTAGTTATAAACCTTAATAATTGTTATTAGGTGCCAAGTTTGAGCATGAACATTGTATCTGGATCTCGTTTGATACGAGATGGCTACTCATTTAAATCCGAGAATAATGGTTGTTCTATTTATATGAGAGATATGTTTTATGGTCATGCCCCTATGGTCAATGGTTTATTCTTAATGAATCTCGGGCGTAATATTACACATATTCATAGTGTGAATGCCAAAAGATGTAAAGTTGATAACGATAGTCCCACATACTTGTGGCACTGCCGCCTTGGTCACATTGGTGTCAAGCGCATGAAGAAGCTCGATGCTGATGGACTTTTGGAGTCTCTCGATTATGAATCATTTGACACATGCGAACCATGCCTCATGGGCAAGATGACCAAGACTCCGTTCTCCGGAACAATGGAGCGAGCAACCAACTTGTTGGAAATCATACATACCGATGTGTGCGGTCCAATGAGCGTTGAGGCTCGCGGAGGATATCGTTATGTTCTCACTCTCACTGATGACTTGAGTAGATATGGGTATGTCTACTTAATGAAACACAAGTTTGAGACCTTTGAAAAGTTCAAGGAATTTCAGAATGAGGTAGAGAATCAACGTGACCGAAAGATAAAATTCCTACGATCAGATCGTGGAGGAGAATACTTAAGTCACGAATTTGGTACACACTTAAGGAAATGTGGAAGCGTTTCACAACTCACGCCGCCTGGAACACCTCAGTGTAACGGTGTGTCTGAACGTCGTAATCGCACTCTATTGGATACGGTGCGGTCTATGATGTCTCTTACCGATTTACCGCTATCATTTTGGGGATACGCTCTAGAGACAGCTACATTCACTTTAAATAGGGCACCGTCTAAATCCGTTGAGACGACACCGTATGAATTATGGTTTGGGAAGAAACCTAGGCTGTCGTTTCTAAAAGTTTGGGGATGTGATGCTTATGTAAAGAAACTTCAACCTGAAAAGCTCAAACCCAAGTCGGAAAAATGCGCCTTCATAGGATACACTAAAGAAACCATTGGGTATACCTTCTACTTAAGATCCGAGGGCAAGATCTTTGTTGCCAAGAACGGATCCTTTCTGGAAAAAGAGTTTCTCTTGAAAGAAGTAAGTGGGAGGAAAGTAGAACTCGATGAAGTACTACCTCTTGAACGGGATAGTAGTGCAGCTCAGGAAAATGTTCCTGTGATGCCTACACCAACTGAAGAGGAAAATAATGATGATGATCAAGGTACTTCGGATCAAGTTGCTACTGAACTTCGTAGGTCCACAAGGACACGTTCCGCACCAGAGTGGTACGGCAACCCTGTCCTAGAAATCATGTTGTTAGACAACGGTGAACCTTCGAACTATGAAGAAGCGATGGCGGGCCCAGATTCCAACAAATGGCTTGAAGCCATGAAATCCGAGATAGAATCCATGTACGAAAGCAAAGTATGGACTTTGACAGACTTGCCCGATGATCGGCGAGCGATAGAAAACAAATGGATCTTTAAGAAGAAGACGGACGCGGATGGTAATATTACCGTCTATAAATCTCGACTTTTCGCTAAGGGTTATCGACAAATTCAAGGGATTGACTACGATGAGACATTCTCTCCCGTAGCAAAGCTCAAGTCCGTCCGAATCATGTTAGCAATTGCCGCATACTATGATTATGAGATATGGCAGATGGACGTCAAAACGGCATTCCTTAACGGACATCTTAAGGAAGAACTGTATATGATGCAGCCGGAAGGTTTTGTCGATCCTAAGAACGCTAACAAAGTATGCAAGCTCCAGCGATCCATTTATGGGCTGGTGCAAGCATCTCGGAGTTGGAAAATTCGCTTTGATGAGATGATCAAAGCGTTTGGGTTTATGCAGACTTATGGAGAAGCCTGCGTTTACAAGAAAGTGAGTGGGAGCTCTGTAGCATTACTCATATTATATGTAGATGACATACTCTTGATGGGAAATGATATAGAACTTTTGGACAGCATTAAGGCCTACTTGAATAAGTGTTTTTCAATGAAGGACCTTGGAGAAGCTGCTTATATGTTAGGCATTAAGATCTATAGAGATAGATCGAGACGCCTCATAGGTCTTTCACAAAGCACATACCTTGATAAGATTTTGAAGAAGTTCAAAATGGATCAGTCTAAGAAGGGGTTCTTGCCTGTATTGCAAGGTGTGAGATTGAGCTCGGCTCAATGCCCGACCACGGCAAAAGATAAAGAAGAGATGAGTGTCATCCCCTATGCTTCAGTCATAGGATCTATTATGTATGCCATGCTGTGTATCAGACCTGATGTAAACCTTGCTGTAAGTTTGATAGGAAGGTACCAAAGTAATCCCGGCAAGGAACACTGGACAGCGGTCAAGAATATCCTGAAGTACCTGAAAAGGACAAAGGACATGTTTCTCGTTTATGGAGGTGACGAAGAGCTCGCCGTAAAGGTTTACGTCGACGCTAGCTTCGACACAGATCTGGATGACTCTAAGTCACAAACCGGATACGTGTATATGTTGAATGGTGGAGCAGTAAGCTGGTGCAGCTGCAAGCAGAGCGTCGTGGCGGGATCTACATGTGAAGCGGAGTACATGGCAGCCTCGGAGGCAGCGCATGAAGCTATTTGGGTGAAGGAGTTCATCACCGATCTAGGAGTCATACCCAATGCGTCGGGGCCGATCAAACTCTTCTGTGACAACACTGGAGCTATTGCCCTTGCCAAGGAGCCCAGGTTTCACAAGAAGACCAGGCACATCAAGCGTCGTTTCAACTCCATCCGTGAAAATATTCAAGATGGTGACACAGATATTTGCAAAGTACATATGGATCTGAATGTCGCAGATCCGTTGACTAAACCTCTCTCGCGAGCAAAACATGATCAACACCAGAATGCTATGGGTGTTCGATTCATCACAATGTAACTAGATTATTGACTCTAGTGCAAGTGGGAGACTGTTGGAAATTTGCCCTAGAGGCAATAATAAAAGGGTTATTATTATATTTCCTTGTTCAGTATAATTGTCTTTTATTCATGCTATAACTGTATTATCCGGAAATCGTAATACACGTGTGAATACATAGACCATAACATGTCCCAAGTGAGCCTCTAGTTGACTAGCTCATTGGTCAACAGATAGTCATGGTTTCCTGACTATGGACATCAGATGTCATTGACAACGGGATCACATCATTAGGAGAATGATGTGATGGACAAGACCCAATCCTAAGCATAGCACAAGATCGTGTAGTTCGTTTGCTAGAGCTTTTCCAATGTCAAGTATCTTTTCCTTAGACCATGAGATCGTGTAACTCCAGGATACCGTAGGAGTGCTTTGGGTGTACCAAACGTCACAACGTAACTGGGTGACTATAAAGGTGCACTACAGGTATCTCCGAAAATGTCTGTTGGGTTGACACGGATCGAGACTGGGATTTGTCACTCCGTGTGACGGAGAGGTATCTCTGGGCCCACTCGGCAATGCATCATCATAATGAGCTCAAAGTGACCAAGTGGTTGGTGATGGGATCATGCATTACGGTATGAGTAAAGTGACTTGCCGGTAACGAGACTGAACGAGGTATTGGGATACCCATGATCGAGTCTCGGGCAAGTAACGTACCGATTGACAAAGGGAATTGTATACGGGGTTGATCGAATCCTCGACATCGTGGTTCATCCGATGACATCATCGAGGAGCATGTGGGAACCAACATGGGTATCCAGATCCAGCTGTTGGTTATTGACCAGAGAGCAGTCTCGGTCATGTCTGCATGTCTCCCGAACCCGTAGGGTCTACACACTTAAGGTTCGGTGATGCTAGGGTTATTAGGAAGACTTGTATGTGATTACAGAATGTTGTTCGGAGTCCTAGATGAGATCCCGGACGTCATGAGGAGTTCCGGAATGGTACGGAGGTGAAGATTTATATATGGGAAGTTGTCATACGGACACCGGAAGAATTCGGGGTCATATCGGTATTGTACCGGGGCCACCGGAGGGGTTCCGGGGGTCCACCGGGAGGGGCCACCCCTCTCGGAGGGCCACATGGGCCGCAAGGGGCAGGGAACCAGCCCCTGGAGGGTTGTGTGCGCCCCCCACCTTGGGTCCATGCGCCTAGGGTTGGGGGGGAAACCCTAGAGGGGGCGCCCCCCTTGCTTGGGGGCAAGTCCCCCCTCCCTGGCCGCCGCCCCCCCTCTAGATCCCATCTAGAGGGGCGGGCCCCCCTTGCCCCTTCCCCTATAAATAGAGGGGTGAGGGTAGGGCTACAACACACAACCCAAGGCGCAGCCCCTCCCCTCCCCAACACCTCTCCTCCTCCGTTACGTGCTTGGCGAAGCCCTGTCGGAGTACTGCTGCACCAACACCACCACGCCGTCGTGCTGCCGTTGGAGCTATCTTCTTCAACCTCTTCTTCCTCCTTGCTGGATCAAGACGGAGGAGACGTCGTCCGTCCCGTACGTGTGTTGAACGCGGAGGTGTTGTCCGTTCAGCACTTGGTCATCGGAGATCTGAATCACGGCGAGTACCACTCCATCATCACCATCCCCTTGAACGCTTCCGCACGCGATCTACAAGTGGTATGTAGATGCAAACTCACAACGTTGACTCGTTGCTTAGATGAACTCATAGATGGATCTTGGTGAAACCGTAGGAAAATTTTTAATTTTCTACAACGTTCCCCAACAGGATCCGGTACGGAGTCCGGCACAGGGCCAGACTTGGAACCCTCGGGAGTTCCACCCTCTTTTCGCCCAAAGTCCGGAAGGTCGCCTTGCGGCGCCTCCAGGACCACCTCTTCCTGGCTGGGCCCCTTCTGGGACCCCACCTCGGCGTCCTCTGCGTCACGAGGGGAGGAGGCGGTCGGAAGTGAAGTGCTATTCACATCCGACGAACCCAGGGACCCGCTCGATGCAGCGGGGAGATCGTCCCTTGGTGGGCTACAGGGTTGTATTTGGAATTAGAAGACACTATGCGACAAAAGAAAAATCATGATTTATTATGGAATCCGGACACTTACAATCTCGCCAGGGGCTTGGCCCTCGAGGGCCACTCCTCTTCGTTGTCATTGGCATTGGTGGAGTAGTCCGGAGGAAGGGTCCTTCCCTTTTTCGACCCTCTGGCCTCCCCAGTTGGGGAGGCCTTCCTTTTGTTCTCTTCCCCCGTTGGGGGAGAAGCGTCTTTCTTCTCCTCCCCGTCTTCACGGGAGGAGTCCGCCTCGGAGTCATCAGACGATGAGTCTGATAACACCTGACGACAGGAACTCTTTCGGGTTCCCATGGCCGTTTTCTGGGCCTTCTTCTCCGGCACCACGTGAGGTGCCGGAACCAGCAGCCCCGTCAATCGGGCGCCCGCTGGGTCTTCTGGTAAGGGAGCCGGACAGTTAACCTGCCCGGACTTCTTCAGCCAGTCATGTTAAAGGTGAGGGAGTTTAGATCCCGCATAGTGTCAAACTAACAAAAAGCGTCCTGTAAAGGGCAAAATAGCTTACCTCGTCGGCTTTATGCCGCGAGCTGAATCCGCGATCTTCGGTAGCGGACGCGGGTGCCTCGGCGCCCTTGAAAAGCATCCTCCAAGCGGCTTCGTACGTAGTGTCGAAGAGCCTACTCAAGGTCTGGTGCTGTGCCGGATCAAACTCCCACAAGTTTAACGCCCGCTGTTGGCACGGGAGGATCCGGCGTATGAGCATGACCTGGACTACATTGACAAGCTTGACATTCTTGTTCACTAGCTTTTGGACACAGGCTTGGAGTCCGGTTAGCTCCTCCGAATCGCCCCATGTCAGGCCCGTCTCTGTCCAGGAGGTGAGCCTTGTGGAAAGCCGGATCGAAAATCAGGGGCCGCCGCCCATTTGGGGTCGCACGGCTCGATGATGTAGAACCACCCCGATTGCCACCCTTTAATTGTATCCACAAAGGAGCCCTCGAGCCATAGGACATTGGCCATCCGGCCCACCATGGAACCTCCGCACGCCGCTTGGCGGCCGCCCACTACTTTCGGCTTGACATTAAAAGTCTTCAGCCATAAGCTGAAGTGGGGTTGGATGCAGAGGAAGTCCTCGCACACGACGATAAACGCCGAGATGTTTAGGACAAAGTTCGAGGCCAGATCGTGGAAGTCCAGGCCGTAGTAATACATGATCCCCCGGACGAACGGGTGAAGAGGAAAGCCCAGTCCGCGGAGGAAATGGGGGAGAAAAACAACCCTCTCATGGGGCCTGGGGGTGGGGATGAGTTGCCCCGCATCTGGAAGCCGGTGCGCGATGTCGTCAGACAGGTATCCGGCCTCCCTCAGCTTTTAGATTTGCCCTCCGTGACGGAGGAGGCCATCCATCTACCTCCCACTCCGGACATAATTGGAGAAGGTTGAGGTGGGAAGTGCGGGCTTGGGCATTGGAGCGCGAGTGCGTAGGGACGGATAGGCAAAGAAGGAAGAAGGCGTAAAGTGAAAGGATAGAATCTTATCCCCTTATATGGGTGGCCAAAACTACGAGCCCCCACCGGCCTAATAAAACTCGCTTATCCCCCAAGCGCCACGGTTAATGGCACGGTTGGGTTACCCACGCCCGTATTGATGAGAATCCCGGAATAAGGGGACACGATCTCTGCTTCGACAAGACGTGCCAAGGAAACCGCCTCGCTAAACGCGCTGAGGTGGAACATTAAAATGATTTGAATGAAGGCTTGACTGCGGCGTGATGTCACGTCGCGGAATACCTCAGCAAATTAGATTTGTGCAGATATTATTCTCTCTACGGTGGTATGTGGAACTTATTTTTGCAGAGCCGGACACTATCCTTGTGTTCAACATCTTCTATGAAGTATTCAGAGGAGGAACCCGCCTTGCAACGCCGAACAAAATTTGCGTGCCAGACTCGTCGTCATTGAAGCCAGGTTCAGGGGCTACTGAGGGAGTCATGGATTAGGGGGTGTCCGGATGGCCGGACTATGACCTTTGGCCGGACTCCCGGACTATGAAGATACAAGATTGAAGACTTCGTCCCATGTCCAGATAGGGACTTTCCTTGGCGTGGAAGGCAAGCTTGGCGATACGATATGAAGATCTCCTCCCATTGTAACCGACTCTGTGTAACCCTAGTCCTCTCCGGTGTATATATAAACCGGAGAGTTTTAGTCTGTAGGACGAACAACAATCATACCATAGGCTAGATTCTAGGGTTTAGCCTCTCTGATCTCGTGATAGATCAACTCTTGTACTACCCATATCATCAATATTAATCAAGCAGGAGTAGGGTTTTACCTCCACCGAGAGGGCCCAAACCTAGGTAAAAACATCGTGTCCCTTGTCTCCTGTTACCATCCGCCTAGACGCACAGTTCGGGACCCCCTACCTGATATCCACCGGTTTTGACACCGACACTCGTGTTCTTCGATGTGTAATAAGAAGAGTCTTAATCGTCCTAATGCTTTCGTTTTAGCTTGATGTAGCAAGTGGGTGTTCTCACCTTGTAGTCTGTTTTTATATTTTTCCTTTTGAATTCACTTCTTCGAGTTCTGTTTATCAGGATTCTACTAAATGGATCTGGTTTGCTCTGAGTATTGATCTAAAAAATAAGTAACTTCATGTCAGGATGCAGTTCCTGCAAGGAGGGAAGTATGGTCAACCTCGAGATCATGTTTCCAAAATGAGGTTGGATTACACACAAGGTGCCAGTTCCCTAATGATGCTGGATTAGACACAAGGTGCAAATTCCCAGATGATGTCGGATTACACAAAAGCCAGGTGGAGTCGTCAGCTGTTCGTGTCCTCGTGGCTCTAGTAAAGGCAGAAAGAAAGCGTGCAGTAGCCCTTGAGAATGTAGCTGAGTTCCTGAAGAAGCGAAAAGAGCAATCAGATGCTCTCTTCACCCAAGCCAAATAAGAGATGGAAGAAGACAGAAATAAGCTAGTAAAGGCAGAGCAGGCTAGGCGTCTCCTGCTATCTAAAACTGTTGTCAATACAAAATTTCCTTCATAATAGCTAGGTTCAAATGTTTATCCAGTTAGCATGCCTGTTGTGATGTCTGTGCATCTACTGATGTGGCACAAAATATATTTTTTCGGGTCATGTAATAACAACAATTACTTTCCAAACAATAACACACGAAGCATTGGACATGGTATAGTTCACGCGCAAGACCGACATTCCAAGTTCAACTTCCACATCAAACTCATGTTCACAGATATCTGCACATTCATAGATAATGTCCACAACCATGATTCACTTCAAAGACAAAAAAATGTGAGGAGAGTTATAAACAAAGAAAAACCTCTAGTTCCTGCTACCAGTGCAAGCACAACAAGTCAAGACCATGCGTAATTAATTATATTTTGTTCATTTTATGTGTTCTAAAAAGTTGGCTGGCTCGCCAAAGGACGTGTTGCTGGCACACGCGCGGATTTAATGGAGGCAGGTAGGGCAGTCTGAAGCTGGTTGCATGTGGCAAGGAGGCGTGTTTAGCCGGGCCTGCAGCGAGTGGGGCCCTCTTGGCCGGTGCGCCGGTTCAATGCTTGCGGTATGAGAGGTGCTACGTCTAGAGCTTGCATTGGTTTTCCTTGAAGAGGAAAGGGTGATGCAGCAATAGTAGCATAAGTGTTTCCCTCAGTTTTTGAAAACCAAGGTATCAATCCAGTAGGAGGCTCCTCAGAAGTCCCACGCACCTACACAAACAAACAAAAACCTCGCAACCAACACAATAAAGGGGTTGTCAATCCCTTCACGGCCACTTGTGAAACTGAGATCTGATAGACATAATATGATAAGATAAATATTTTTGGTATTTTTATGATATAGATTGGAAAAGTAAAGATGCAAATATAAGTAGATTGAAAGCTTATATGATAAGAGGTAGACCCGGGGGCCATAGGTTTCACTAGTGGCTTCTCTCAAGATAGCATAAGTATTACGGTGGGTGAACAAATTACTGTCGAGCAATTGATAGAAAAGCCAATAATTATGAGATTATCTAGGCATGATCTTTATATAGGCATCACGCCCGTGACAAGTAGACCGACTCCTACATGCATCTACTACTATTACTCCACACATCGACCGCTATCTAGCATGCATCTAGAGTATTAAGTTCATAAGAACAGAGTAACACATTAAGAAAGATGACATGATGTAGAGGGATTAACTCATGCATTATGATATAAACCCCATCTTTTTATCCTTGGTGGCAACAATACAATACGTGCCTTGCTGCCCCTGCTGTCACTGGGAAAGGACACCGCAAGATTGAACCCAAATCTAAGCACTTCTCCCATTGCAAGAAAGATCAATCTAGTAGGCCAAACCAAACTTTTAATTCGAAGACACTTGCAAAGATAACTTAATCACACATAAAAGAATTTAAAGGAGATTCAAATATTTCTCATAGATAAACTTGATCATAAACCCACAATTCATCGGATCTCGACAAACACACCGCAAAAAGAGTTACATCGAATAGATCTCCAAGACGATCGAGGAGAACTTTGTATTGAGATTCAAATAGAGAGAAGAAGCCATCTAGCTAATAACTATGGACCCGAAGGTCTGTGGTAAACTACTCACAACTCAACCGAGAGGCCTTGGAGATGATGTAGAGGCCCTCCATGGTCGATTCCCCCTCCAGCGGAGCGCCGGCGAAGGCTCCAAGATGGGACCTCATGGATACAGAAGGTTGCGGCAGTGGAATTAGGTTTTCGTGGTCTGTTCTGATGTTCTTGGGGTACATGGGTATATATAGGAGGAAGAAGTAGGTCGGTGGATACTCGAGGGGCCCATTAGGGTGGTTGCGCGCCCACCTCTAGGGGGCGCGCCGGGCACCCTCGTGGCCGCCTCTCTCGTTGCTTGACTTCCACTCCAAGTCTCCATGTTCACGTTTGTTCCAAAAAGATCGCTCCCAAAGGTTTCATTCCGTTTGGACTCCGTTTGATATTCCTTTTCTTCAAAACACTGAAATAGGCAAAAAAAAACAGCAATTCGGGCTGGGCCTCCGGTTAGTAGGTTAGTCCCAAAAATGATATAAAAGGGTAAAGTAAATCCCATAAACATCCAAAACGGATAATACAATAGCATGAAACAACCAAAAATTATAGTTACATTGGAGACATATCAAGCATCCCCAAGCTTAATTCCTGCTCGCCCTCGAGTAGGTAAATGATGAAAAAATGTCTTCTCAAAATAGTAATACTTCAAGCATACTAACCAAGCAATCATGTCTTCTCAAAATAACATGGCTAAAGAAAGTTATCCCTACAAAATCATATAGTCTAGCTGTTGCTATATCTTCATCACACAAAGTATTTAATTATGCACAACCCCAATGACAAGCCAAGCAACCGTTTCATACTTTAGTACTCTCAAACTTTTTCAACTTTCACACAATACATGAGCGTGAGCCATGGACATAGCACTATATGTGGAGTAGAATGGTGGTTGTGGAGAATACAAAAAAGGAGAAGATAGTCTCACATCAACTAGGCGTATCAACGGGCTATGGAGATGCCCATTAATAGATATCAATGTGAGTGAGTAGGGATTGCCATGCAACGGATGCACTAGAGCTATAAATGTATGAAATCTCAACAAAAGAAACTAAGTGGGTGTGCATCCAACTCGCTTGCTCACGAAGACCCAGGGCAATTTGAGGAAGCCCATCATTGGAATATACAAGCCAAGTTCTATAATTTAAAATTCCCGCTAGTATATGAAAGTGACAACATAGGAGACTCTATATCATGAAGATCATGGTGCTACTTTGAAGCACAAGTGTGGTAAAAGGATAGTAGCATTGTCCCTTCTCTCTTTTTCTCTCATCCCGGCTTGTGGGGGAATCATAGTCTCCATCATCCTTTCCTCACTTGGGACAATGCTCTAATAATGAAGATCATCACACTTTTATTTACTTACAACTCAAGATTATAACTCGATACTTAGAACAAGATATGACTCTATATGAATGCCTCCAGCGGTGTACCGGGATATGCAATGTATCAAGAGTGACATGTACGAAAATTATGAAGGTGGCCTTGCCACAAATACGATGTCAACTATATGATCATGCAAAGAGCAATATGACAATGATGATGCGTGTCATATAAACGGAACGGTTGAAAGTTGCATGGAAATATATCTCGGAATGGCTATGGAAATGCCATAATAGGTAGGTATGGTGGCTGTTTTGAGGAAGGTATATGGTGGGTGTATGGTACCGGCGAAAGGTGCGCGGCACAAGAGAAGCTAGCAATGGTGGAATGGTGAGAGTGCGTATAATCCATGGACTCAAGATTAGTCATAAGGAACTCGTATACTTATTGCAAAAATCTACAAGTCATTGAAAACAAAGTACTACGCGCATGCTCCTAGGGGGGTAGATTGGTAGGAAAATACCATCGCTCATCCCTGACCGCCACTCATAAGGAAGACAATCAATAAATGAAATTGTGCTCCAACTTCATCACAAAGAGGTTCACCATACGTGCATGGTACGGGAATCACGAACTTCAACGCAAGTATTCTTTAAATTCATAATCACCCAACTAGCAGGACTTTAATATCACCATCCTCATATCTCAAAACAATTATCAAGCCTCAAATTGATCATAGCATCCAATTCAATTTCCATGATAGTTTTTATTATACCCAACTTGGATGCCCATCATTCTAGGACCAATTTTATAACCATAGAAAATACCATGCTTTTATAAGAGACTCTCAAAATAATATAAGTGAAGCATGAGAAATCAACAATTTCTTCAAAATCAAGCCACCGCCATGCTCTAAAAGATATAAGTGAAGCACTAGAGCAAAACTATCTAGCTCAAAAGATATAAGTGAAGCACATAGCCTATTCTAATAAATTCTAATCAAGTGGGCTTCTCCCAAAAGGTGTGTACATAAAGGATGATTGTGGTAATCTAAAAAGCAAAGACTAATATCATACAAGACGCTCCAAGCAAAACACATATCATGTGGCGAATAAATATATAGCTCCAAGTAAAGTTACCGATGAACGAAGACGAAAGAGGGGATGCCTTCCGGGGCATCCCCAAGCTTAGGCTTTTGGTTATCCTTGAATATCTTGGGGTGCCATGGGCATCCCCAAGCTTAGACTCTTGCCACTCCTTATTACATAGTCCATCAAATCTTTTACCCAACACTTGAAAACTTCACAACACAAAACTTAACAGGAAATCTCATAAGCTCCGTTAGTGCAAGAAAGAAAAACCACCACATAAGGTACTATAATGAACTCATTCTTTATTTATATTGGTGTTAAACCTATTGTATTCCAACTTCTCTATGGTTCATACCCCTTGATACTAGCCAGAGATGCATCAAAATAAGCAAACAACACACGGAAAACTGAGTCTTTCAAAAACAGAACAGTCTATAGAAATTTGTAACTCTCGAATAATTATGGAACAATAAAAATCCTACTAAAATAGGAAGTCCTGATAAATTTTTATATTGATCTACATAAAAAAGAATCAAAGCAAAAGCATGTTTCTGTGAATTACTAAAATTATTTTCGTGCGCGCAAAGTTTCTATTTTTCAGCAGAATCAAATTAACTATCACCATAGGTTATCCTATAGGTTCTACTTGGCACAAACACTAATTAAAACATGAAAACACATCTCAACAGAATCTAGATGAAAAATTTATTACTAAACAGAAGCAAAAACAAAAAACAAAAATAAAATTGGGTTGCCTCCCAACTAGCGGTATTGTTTAACGCCCCAAGTTAGGCATAAAAGCGAGGATAGATCTAAGTAGTGCCATCTTTGGCACACAATTCATAAGTAGCTCGCATGATAGATTCATAAGGTAATTTAACTTTGTTTCTTGGAAAGTTCTCCATGCATTTCCTAAATGGAAATTGGAATCTAATATTCCCTTCCTTCATATCAATAATTGCGCCAATCGTTCTAAGGAAAGGTCTACCAAGAATAATGGGACAAGAGAGATTGCAATCTATATCAAGAACGATAAAATCTATGGGCACATAATTCCTATTTGCAACAATAAGAACATCATTGATCCTTCCCATAAGTTTCTTAATGGTGGAATCTGCAAGGTGCAAATTTAAAGAGCAATCAACAAAATCATGGAAACCTAGAATATCTCATAAAGTTTTCGGAATCGTGGAAACACTAGCACCCAAATCACACAAAGCATAACACTCATGTTCTTTAATTTTAATCTTTATAGTTGGTTCCCACTCATCATAAAGTTTTCTAGGTATAGAAACTTCCAAATTAAGTTTTTCATCATAAGATTGCATCAAGGCATCAACAATATGTTTGGTAAAAGCTTTATTTCGACTATAAGCATGAGGAGAATTCAACACGGATTGCAACAAGGAAATACAATCAACTAAGGAACAATTATCATAATTAAATTCCTTGAAATCCAAGATAGTGGGTTCAATGCTATTTAAAGTCTTGACCTCTTCAATCCCACTTTTACCAAATTTAGCATCAAGATCTAAAAACTCTGAATCATTGGGACGCCTTTTAACTAAAGTTGACTCATCTCCAGTCCCATCATTATTAAGATTCATATTGCAAAACAAATATTTAATAGGGGACACATCAATACCTTTTAGATATTCATCATTATTTTCATGGAAACTAGAAGAACACACTTTTACAAAGCAATCTTTCTTAGCATGCCATCTAGCAGTTCTTTCCTTGCAATCATCAATGGAAATTCTCATGGCTTTTAGAGAATCATTGATATGATGCTTAGGAGAAGTAGATCTAAGTTTCAAAGAATCAACATTAAGCGAAAGCCTATCAATGTTTCTAGCCAAATCATCAACTTTAAGTAATTTTTCTTCAAGCAAGGCATTAAAATTCTTTTGAGAGATCATAAATTCTTTAACACTATTCTCAAAATCAGAGGGCATCTTATTAAAATTACCATAAGAATTATTGTAGGAATTTCCATAATTATTAGAGGAATAACTAGGGAACGACCTAGGATTAAAGTTTCCTCTATAAGCATTGTTACCAAAATTATTCCTACCAACAAAATTCACACCCATAGATTCATTATTATTCTCAATCAAAGTAGACAAAGGCATATCATTGGGATCAATAGGAGCACCATTAGTAGCAAACAATTTCATAAGTTCATCCATCTTTCCACTCAAAACATTAATTTCTTCTATAGCATGCACTTTTTTACTAGTAGATATTTTGGTGTGCCATTGAGAATAATTAGCCATAATATTATCAAGGAGTTTAGTAGCTTCTCCTAAGGTGATTTCCATAAAAGTGCCTCCCGCGGCCGAATCTAAAAGATTTCTAGAAGCAAAATTCAATCCGGCATAGAAATTTTGTATGATCATCCATAAATTCAAACCATGAGTAGGGCAATTGCGAATCATCAATTTCATTCTTTCCCAAGATTGGGCAACATGCTCATGATCAAGTTGTTTAAAATTCATAATATCATTCCTAAGAGAGATGATCTTAGCGGGAGGAAGATACTTAGAGATAAAAGCATCTTTGCACTTATTCCATGAATCAATACTATTCTTAGGCAAAACGAAAACCAAATTTTAGCATGTTCTCTAGGTGAAAACGGAAATAACTTCAATTTAACAATATCATTATCCATATCTTTCTTATTTTGCATCTCACACAAATCAACAAAGTTGTTTAGATGGGTAGCGGCATCTTCACTAGGAAGGCCAAAGAATTGATCTTTCATAACAAGATTCAGCAAAGCAGCATTGATTTCACAAGACTCAACATCATTAAAAGGAGCAATCGGAGTACTAAGGAAATCATTATTATTGGTATTGGAAAAGTCACACAATTTGGTATTATCTTGCGCCATAGCGACAAGCAATCCAACACACAAGCAAACAAAAAGGCAAGTGAAAGAGAGAGGAGATTGGGAAAGAAAGGGCGAATAAAACGGCAAGGGTGAAGTGGGGGAGAGGAAAACGAGAGGCAAATGGCAAATAATGAAATACGAGGGAGATGAGTTTGTGATGGGTACTTGGCATGTCTTGACTTGAGCGAAGACCTCCCCGGCAACGGTGCCAGAAATCCTTCTTGCTACGTCTTGAGCTTGCGTTGGTTTTCCTTGAAGAGGAAAGGGTGATGCAGCAATAGTAGTGTAAGTATTTCCCTCAGTTTTTGAGAACCAAGGTATCAATCCAGTAGGAGGCTCCTCAGAAGTCCCATGCACCTACACAAACAAACAAGAACCTCGCAACCAACGCAATAAAGGGGTTGTCAATCCCTTCACGACCACTTGCGAAAGTGAGATCTGATAGAGATAATATGATAAGATAAATATTTTTGATATTTTTATGATATAGATTGGAAAAGTATAGATGCAAATAAAAGTAGATTGAAAGCTTATATGATAAGAGATAGACCCGGGGGCCATAAGTTTCACTAGTGGCTTCTCTCAAGATAGCATAAGTATTACGGTGGGTGAACAAATTACTTTCGAGCAATTGATAGAAAAGCGAATAATTATGAGATTATCTAGGCATGATCATGTATATAGGCATCACGTCCGTGACAAGTAGACTGACTCCTGCCTGCATCTACTACTATTACTCCACACATCGACCGCAATCCAACATGCATCTAGAGTATTAAGTTCATAAGAACAGACATGATGTAGAGGGATAAACTCATGCATTATGATATAAACCCCATATTTTTATCCTCGATGGCAACAATACAATACGTGGCTTGCTGCCCCTACTGTCACTGGAAAGGACGTCGCAAGATTGAACCCAAAGCTAAGCACTTCTCCCATTGCAAGAAAGATCAATCTAGTCGGCCAAACCAAACTGATAATTCGAAGAGACTTGCAAAGATAACTTAATCACACATAAAATAATTCAAAGGAGATTCAAATATTTCTCATAGATAAACTTAATCATAAACCCACAATTCATCGGATCTCGACAAACACACCGCAAAAAGAGTTACATCGAATAGATCTCCAAGAAGATCGAGGAGAACTTTGTATTGAGATTCAAAGAGAGAGAAGAAGCCATCTAGCTAATAACTATGGACCCGAAGGTCTATGGTAAACTACTCACAACTCATCGGAGAGGCCTTGGAGATGATGTAGAGGCCCTCCGTGGTCGATTTCCCCTCCGGTGGAGCGCCGACGAAGGCTGCAAGATGTGATCTCGCGGATACAGAAGGTTGCAGCAGTGGAATTAGGTTTTCGTGGTCTGTTCTGATGTTTTCGGGGTACGTGGGTATATATAGGAGAAGAACTAGGTCGGTGGATGGTCGAGGGGCCCATGAGGGTGGGGGCGCGCCCACCTGTAGGGGGCATGCCGGGCACCCTCGTGGCCGCCTTGCTTGTTGCTTGACTTCCACTCCAAGTCTCCAGGTTCACGTTTGTTCCAAAAAGATTGCTCCCGAAGGTTTCATTCCGTTCGTACTCCGTTTGATATTCCTTTTCTTCGAAACACTGAAATAGGCAAAAAAAACAGCAATTCGGGCTGGGCCTCCGGTTAGTAGGTTAGTCCCAAAAATGATATAAAAGTGTAATGTAAAGCCCATAAATATTCAAAATGGGTAATATGATAGCATGGAATAATCAAAAATTATAGATACGTTGGAGACGTATCAAGAGGTCGCGTCCGTGTCAGAGCAATCACTCCCTCCAGTCCTTTTTTGTTTGGGTATAACAAAATCTCGTTCTCCATTCACATTTTACAAGTAAAATTCGTGGACAAACTTTGACCCAAAATACGATGGGGACTAGTAAACCAGAACAGAGGTAGTAGTTTTTTTATCAAAGAAGGGTTTCCCCCTTCTGATTTTCAGTACTGAAAACCAACATCAAAACCATAGTGTTTGCCCTAGAACTACCAGGTTCAACATCTCGCAACATAAACCCATACAACCATATGCCAAGGAGGTAGTAGTTATGAATTCCATTTTTACTCCATACCAATCGTTCTAAAAACTACTTAATACTTATAACGCGCCATTGAAAATCAGAACACTTACCCCGCTAAAAATGATATTTTAAACATGGCTACTCGATCTGTGGCAACTGGCGAGCCACTGCCTCCAGGTCGTTCACCTGTGGTCCCGACCATCAACTCCTACGGATCAAATTATCATGCGAGCTGACTATTCCTACAAAGGTGCGCTCCACCACGTACCCAGTACCCGCGTATGCAGCAATCGTGCACCTAGGTTTTTTAGGGTTTATTTGTTAACGGTGCCTTTACGTAACTCTCATGTGTGCCAGACAGTGAGAGACGGGCTACGTGCGTGCGCCTCTTCTCTTCGTATATGTACTCCAACATTTGTGTGGTGTCCAAGAAATTATACAGTGGTAATAACTACTAGCAATGTGCCAATGCGTTGCCACACGATCAAAGTAGATTAATACATATTCACCAATTTGATAGAAAAACGAGTCTAGTTTTGAAATACGTATATCACTAAACATATGTTATGTTTCACTCAAAATATATTCCTTTGGTGGTTTTGATGAGATAAGGGAGGAATGTTGTTGGTTTCAAGATTCGAGAAGTGGTATATATCTAATTTCTATTCTTACTGTCAAGCTGCCTGTGCGTTGCACGGAACATCAAGATCTTGTGGGAGAAAAGGATGAACGAGGGAAGACCTTATCTGCAAATGTGGAGAGGAGTGTAGGTAAATTGCCATAGTTTCCTCCCTATCCATTAGATATAGATCGGACGGCCTATATTGCAGGATGGTAGGCACACCATCATCACCGACTATGCTTTTTATAAGAGTAGAGATAAAAAACAGAGTTGGTGATGATGGTGTGCCTGCCATCCTGCAATATAGGCCGTCCGATTTATATCTGACGGATAGGAAGGAAACTATGGCAATTTTGCAAAAAGATACCCACACCCCTCTCCACATTTGTAAAAAAGGTATTCCCTCGTTCATCCTTTTCTCCCACAAGATAAACTACTCATACAAAGGCATCTTGCTAGTTGTTGCAAATAGCCCATGTGTGTGTGAGAGAGAGAGGGAGAGAGGAGGAGGATGGAGTGCATGTGTGACAAAGAAACAAAGAGTGTGTGTGCGAGAGGTATCAGCTTAAAATGAGGCGATAGTGTGTGTGTGCATGATCAAGAGGGTGTGTCTAAAGAAGGGAAGAAAAATTTACATAGATACAAGGAGCGTGAGAGAGACATGTATGCGATAGTGGAAGCACGAGTGTGCGGGTGTACAAACATATCTAGAGGCTAGTCGATAAATGTTTGTGAGAGAAATACGAGTCGGGGGTGCGAAAGCGAGAGTTTTGTGTGTTTGAGAGAGAGACGGTAGCCGGGAAGGGGAGTGGAAGCAGGAGTTGTGTGTGTGTGTGAGAGAGAGGGGGGGAGTTTGTCTGATCGGTAAACAAATGAATAATGTCAGTTTTATAACTAGGATGGAGACGGAAAGGAGACCGCATCAAATGTTGTGTCTGTAGGAGAGAGTAATTTTAGTGGTGTGAGTCATATCTAGAGACATATAGGGTGTGTGAGAGAACCCCATAGAGAGAAAAACAAAGTGAAAGACGAGTGAGACTGTGTGAGTGGCGGTGAAAAAGAAAGCTTAGGTACCTACTGATATCAGAGAACGGTAGAGACGTGAGAGATAATTAAAACCGTGTAATGTATAATGATAGGGACAGTGTGACACTTCTCAAGGGAGACGTTGAGAGACCATGTTTGCGAAGATAGCAGAAACATGAAATGTGCGTGCAGGTGAGCTGGATAAAAGAGAGTGATAGCTACACGAAGGAGCATGCATGCGAGAGAGATGGTTGTGAAAGGAGTCAACATAAAAGGGATTCAAATATTTGAATTCGAGATGATGGTACATATAATGCATATTCGAACCAAAATTGATCTATCAAACATGCATACTCATATGAATTCATGCGCATCTATGTTATTAAATATGTAGATATTACTGATCCATACATTTTAGTAGAACATAATTTGGTTTAAATTTTTTGAATTCAACCTTATGATTTTGAGATCATTGTATTTGTAAATCATATTATACATATAAAGGAGCAGAATTCTTTGTTGTGCTTTTGAAAGTACATAGAAAAAATGATGTATATAGAATGTTATTGCAATCGAAAATGGATCATGCCCTAACAAAAATAGAATACAAACTGGATTTGAATTGAGTTGGCACGGTAAACGTGCACTCTTGCTCTGCAAAAATTTGAACGAAGCGGGGAAAGTTGCAGCAACCGCCCGAAACCAAAATCCGCGAGAAGGAAATTACTACCTATCCCTGACACGCAAAGCGTATGGCTCGATTTCTATAGGTTTCGATAGGGGTAGGTTTGTAATTTCATTGAAACATGACATAACCACCTCTCACCCGGATTAATACACGGTGGGCACCAAAACACAGTGTCTCCTCGGCCGAAATCGACTCCCTCCCCGATTCATACATGGTGGGCGCCAAAAACAAACTCTCGTCGGCAAATATTTGGTGTATGCGAGATTACCGTCCTATCCCCAACCGACTAGCTGTGATGTAGGAAATTTGAAACGGAGGCTAAGTTTGTAAATTTCCTCACATTTGAGACAAGCGCGCCTCGAAGAAATGGTTTCCCCTTCCTCTCTCCCTCCATTTCCCCATTCGTACTCCATCGGCGCCAAAACACCCTCTCCACCCCAACCTCCTCCATCCGACACCCCATCCACCACCGTCCTCCTCCACCATGCCGGAGCTGATACCCCGATGCCATCGTCCATTACAAGAGATTGACCTCTCTAATCCATGGCTTCGGACCGGGATCCTTGCATCCTGTCGTCTCGCTTCATCCCAGCTGTCGTCCACCTTGTCAGCGCCGCTCCTACGACCGTCTCGTCCACTGCGCCCTGCCGCCATCGTCTACCTGTCTAGATCTGCTTCCACGCCGCCGACAGCCATCGCTACCGCAGCACTGTCAAATTCTCAGCTGACGCATACATGGCGCTGCACTAGAGGCGGTACTCTTTCGTATCTGCTCAAATTATTTACTGCAGCAAAAAAATAGATCACCACTGCTTTACTCCGATTTCTTGTCCATCACTTACTTGCTAGTCGAAAGCACACATTGGTTGCAATGTTGCCTTTGTCCGGTTTGCACCTTCAGATCCGCCATGGCACGCTCAACACTATACTCGCAATGCTTATGGTTTTCCCCTTTTATATTCCACACTAGTTAAATAATAGTAGACTAAATTTCAAAATTGGGTCAGTCGATTTTTCAGAGCTCGCCGGAGTTCGCCGGTGCGAAGGAAGGGGCTCGAGTGGGGATGGTGGTTGTGGGGGGCAGTGGTGGGGCCTCGCCGAATGAAGAAAACTTGACACGGGTGGGGGCGGGGGTGGGGGTGGGGGTGGTGGAGGAACACATGCAGTGCGGGCCGGTGGTTTGGCCGGCGGCCCGTGCGGTGTTCTGTATGGGAAGAATCAGAGACGAGGAAGAAGAAGGGTTAGGAGACGTAGGATCTTCATCCAACCGCCTGAAATGGTCGAATAACCCAAATGACAAAAGTCATGCGACGTACAGCAGACATGCCTTTATATTTAGTACCATCATCGTACATGCTTAGCACTGCTCCTGAATCCATCAAGCTAAACAACATGCCACTCATAATTCCAAACTTGTTGCTCAAATACGAATCTGATATGATGCTGATATTACTAAACAGATAACGTTTAATTGGTCAGCTAATGTTCCTACTTTACTTTCGAAAAGCACGTGCACCACATATAGAGAGACATCAGGGAGTTGCATTCTTAATGCACTCTGGTTCATCATGTGTGGGCACTGCGCAACGAACATTTTATTATCAAAAATCTGCTTGCTCTTCTTTAGTATGTTCTTCTTCTCTTCTTCTTTAATAAGTACTCTCTCCGTTCCTAAATACAAGTCTTTGTATAGAATCCACCATGGACTACTTATGGAGCAAAATGAGTGAATCTACACTCTAAAATGTATCTGTATGTGATCCATAGTGGAAATCTCTACAAAGACTTAAGTTTTGGAACGGAGGAAGTATGATAGTAGTACAGTATGTTCCTTGTAGTGAAGATGAGCAGGGACATTTGCAGTGTAGAGGTCTATACGGACGGTTGTGATGGACACTTTGAACTCTTTGGGCCTCTTTGATTCACAGGATTTTGTAAACATAGGAATAGGATTTGTAGTGGCCTGTCCACTTGAATCCTATAAGAATAACAAGGAAATGTGGGGAGCTGTGTTGTCACGCCCAATATGCGACCCTATCCAAAAGGAACTCGAAGGTCCCACCAAGGATAGACCCGCATATTGGAACGCTTTTGCAAGGTGGATATCATTACATCAACATTACATAATAGATAGGGATACATACAAGAGGCATACAATGCCACACGAATACAACATCATCATACATAAGATCCACCATCCGACTATGGATGAAACACAAATAGAAACTCAAACGACATCCACCCTGATAGCCCAGGCTGCCGGCCTGGAACCTATCCCCTGATCGAAGAAGCAGAAGAAGAACTCAACGCAAGCAAGCATCGCTCTCACATCATGATCATCACAAAATCTGTACCTGCAACTGTTGTTGTAGTAATCTGTGAGCCACGAGGACTCAGCAATCCCATTACCATGGGTATCAAGACTAGCAAAGCTTAATAGGAAAGGAAGGGGTAAAGTGGTGAGGCTGCAGCAGCGACTAAGCATATATGGTGGCTAACATACGCAAATAAGAGCGAGAAGAGAGCAAGCGGAACGGTCGTGAAGCTAGCAATGATCAAGAGGTGATCCTGAACACCAACTTACGTCAAACATAACCCAGAAACCGTGTTCACTTCCCGGACTCCGCCGAGAAGAGACCATCACGGCTACACACGCGGTTGATGCATTTTAATTCGGATCTGGTGTCAAGTTGTCTACAACCGGACATTAACAAATTCCCATCTGCCAATAACCGCAGGCACGGCTTTCGAAAGATTATACCCTGCAGGGGTGTCCCAACTTAGCCCATGATAAGCTCTCGCGATCAACGAAGGATAAACCTTCTCCCAGGAAGACCCGATCAGACTCGGAATCCCGGTTTACAAGACATTTCGACAATGGTAAAACAAGACCAGCAAGACCGGCCGATGCGCCGACAATCCCGATAGGAGCTACACATATCTCGTTCTCAGGGCAACACTGGATAAGCTAAGCGTACAGGTACCGACGTAACCCAAGTTGCCAAGGGATGGTCCCGCATGGTGCTCTAGTTTGGACCAACGCTTAGACAAGCACTGGCCCGGGGGGGGGCTATAATAAAGATGACCCTCGGGTTAATTACTCCCAAGGTAAATGTAGGTGGTGGTGAGGCAAATGGTAAAACCAAGGTTGGGCCTTGCTGGAGGAGTTTTATTCAAAGCGAACTGTCAAGGGGGTCCCATAAATCACCCGACCGCGTAAGGAACGCAAAATCCAGGAACACAACACCGGTATGACGGAAACTAGGGCGGCAAGAGTGGAACAAAACACCAGGCATAAGACCGAGCCTTCCACCCTTTACCAAATATATAGATGCATTAATAATATAAGAGATATTGTGATATCCCAACATAATCATGTCCACAGGGGAGCAATCTTCAACTTCACCTGCAACTAACAACGCTATAAGAGGGGCTGAGCAAAGTGGGAACATAGCCAAGCAATGGTTTTCTAGGAAGGGTGTCAAAGGTTAGAGGTTCATGGCAATTTGGGAGGCTTGATGAGCAAAAGATAGGTAACGCAGCATAGCGATAGAACGAAGCAACTAGCATAGCAATGATAGTAGTGAGATCCAGGGTAGCGGTCATCTTGCCTGAAATCCCGCTAGGAAGAAGAACGAGTCCATGAAGAAGATGAACGGATGAAGCCACGAAGACGAACCAAGCGTAGACGAACGAATCCTCACAATCGCAATGAAACAGGAACTATCGAAAAGAAGCACACAACATGGTAAACACACCACACATGAACAAGGCATGATGCACAAACAAGCATGATTCATGACAAAGCTACATGAAGCTACTAATGGCAAGAGATGATGCAAACAAGAACAACACATCAAGACAAGTTTAAATGAGGCCGGGAACAACATATAACAATTCCGGTAAGTCCTCATATGCAAATTTCGAAAATTGGTCCAGATCTGAATAAACCTTATGTTCAAGTTGTTAAGTTAAGATGCACCAAGATGATCTACACGAGATTCTAGTCAAGTTACATATAAAGTTCATTAGATTCGGAGCTACGGCCTAGAAGATATGAGCAAAACAAGTTAAACATGGCATTGATGCAAAATGCATACAAACATCAAGCAAACACTCCAAAACAAGGATGCAAGATGATAATATGAAGCTACATGCAAAAACAAGCAAGTTTCATATAGAGCACGCTCAAAACGGAGCAACGGTGCAACACATACACTCTATACAAGTTATAGCAACAATCTGTCCAAAACAGCAAGTAGGCATATTGCAAGCATCAAAACAATATGTTACATTACCACAATATGCAAACAAAAGGCATGGGCATGAATTACAAGTAAAGCATAACAAAACATGAACACTGAGCTATCTCCGGAAATCACTATAACATGCTCAAAAGGACATGGGAAGATTGCAAATAATAACAGGTTTCAGGTTTATCAGGAAATAACATCAGGTTGCAATGTTTAGAGCTATCAAACAACATGTTACAGGAACTTATCATGGCAAACAAAGGCATGGCATGAATCTACTAAACCCATAGAACAATAGTCCCTTACTGACCAAGAGCCAAAAAGGATCAGAAGATATGATGGCACCCATGTAAACATGGCAAGTTATATGACAGATTCATACATGGCAGGAACAACAATAAGTAGGCATGTTTGTGAGCTTGAACCACTCACCACAGAGCAATACATGGCATGGCAAGGCAACCAACAGTAAGAAGACATGTTTACGAAGCAAAGCATGGCAATGGCAAGTTCATAGGGTGCATGGATAACTAACAACGATCATGGAAACATTGCACTTCATGTTAACAGGCTGACAGCAACATCATTTAGCAAGCTTGGAGCAAGATATGAACAATCTACAGCAAGATATAAATGCAACCAGGGGCATGGATGGATAGCTCATAACCATATGTTCAAAACATCCTTACTGAAGTATCTCAAAAGAAGCATGGATCTCTCTATAGCATCGAGTTTACATGGCATAAAAATAACAGCAGAACAGGGACTGAAATTAGCAACAGCAAGTACCCTACTTAGCAAGCTCGATGCACTCAGCACACAAATCACAAAAATACATGGATAGCACCTCTGGAAATATGGCTTGGCATAGATCAGAACACATGTAGACATCAACCTCATAGGATGCACACATCAATCATGGCAAAAATGACAAATGAGCATGTTCTGTTAACAGACAGCAGACAACATCATGAAGCACTCTTCCAACAGCATTTCGGGCATCAAGATGAGCTCAAATGAAAATGATGCAATGTAATGAAACGAAGTACTCATCGAGGCGAACAATTTGACATATTACACGCACGAACCGGAGCTATGGATGCAGAGATACGATGCGATGACCATGGCATAATAATGCAAAAACTTCGGGACATGGTGGATTTCCTCACCCCAGGAAAATGGATCTCGTGGATCGAGACAGAGCGGTACGACGTGGGCGTGTTTGGATGGTGGGACGAGGGCGTCCCGGGTCGGGGCGGTGCAGATCTGGTGGCCGGAGCTGACGCCGGCGACGACGAGCTCCGGCGAGCGCGCGGTGCCCGAAGACGACGGCTCCGGCGGCGCCTCGCCGGATCTCGGCAGGAACGCAGTGGGGACGGCCACGGTGCGGGAGAGCGGCGAGCTCGGGCGCCGGTGGAGGGAGCCGGCGGCGCGGGAGGTTGGCAGCGGTGGAGGAGCTCCGGCCTGGCCGGGCGCAGGACGACCGGGCAGTGGCGGGAGGCGGACGGAGGTCGGCGGCGAGCGGGGCGGCGCGGAGGGCGAGCTCGGGCGGCGGAGGTAGGCGCCGGCGGCGAGGGAACCAGGAGATGGCGCGCGAGGCGCGGTGGCTGATGGCGGCAGGGTCGGGTCCGCCGGTGGCAGGCTCGGGGGCGGAGGCGAGCGCCTCGGGCGGCGGCGCGGCTGGTGGGAGCGGGGCGCGGGCGGCGGGCCGCGAGGGCCGGCTGCGGGCTCGGCGGACCGGCGGGGCGCGCGGTGGCTGGGTGCCACATGGCGGCCTCCGATTGGGCGGGCGGCGGCGGCTGGACGTGTCCGGCGCGAACGGACGCGTCCGGCGGCGGGAGGTGAGGGGAGCTAGGGTTTGGACTGCAGAAATTTTGGGGGAGGTGCACATATTTATAGGTAGAGGGAGCTAGGAGAGTCCAAATGAGGAGCGGATTTCGGCCACGCGATCGTGATCGAACGACCGAGAGCATGGAGGGGAGTTGGCTGGGTTTTGAGCCACTTTGGAAGGGGTGTTGGGCTGCAACAAAAGAAGGGGTTTGTGGCTACCCGGTTAATCGTTGGAGTATCAAACGACCTCCAAATGGCACAAAACTTGACAGGCGGTCTACCGGTGCTATACCAAGGCCGCTTGGCAAACCTCGGGCCATTCCAAGAAAGTTTAACACCCGCTCACAACGAGAGACAAAAGGGGGAACGCCGGGGGACATAGGAGCACCGGATTGCAAAACGGACAACGGGGAAAATGCTCGGATGCATGAGATGAACACGTATGCAAAATGAAATGCACATGATGACATGATAAAATGCAAAACGCAAGAAAATGACATGGCAATGACGGCGAATAACTGGCAGACACCTGGCGCAACGAATCCGGGGCGTTACATGTGTGGCCTTTGAGATTTACACTGATATTAATAGTACCGCACCTTCAGTTGAAGAGAGCGGGTATCTAAAGCCTTTCTAGATGTACCAGCAATACTAGCACATATATTCCAGCAAGTTCCACTTTGCTGATTTTAGTCTGATGCTTATGGTTTTCCCATTATATCTACACTATGATCTGTGTAGCTGCTTTGTGTCGCACTAGCAGCAGTCCACTCTTAAAGATAAACACACCAATCATAAGTCCAAAGCTTACTTATTGAAATACAAATTGTGATATGATACTGATATTAGTTAACATACACACATTTAATTGGTTAGGTAATGCTCCCACTTGATTTTCCAAATGCATGTGGCCACATATAGAGAGACAGCATGGAATTGCATTTCTTTGGGCGATGTGATTCATCATGAGTGGGCAACCAACATTGTATGCAATGAAGCGGAACCTCAAGAATATGCTTCCTCTTCTGTTCTTTAGCATGTTCCTATTTTGTTATTCTGTATTTAGTACGTACAGTATGTTCCTTGTCAGGAAGGGGACCAGGGACATCTGCAGTCAACAACTGATAGAGCTGGCCTATACGTGATCGATAGGCTTTCAATTACTAGCGGCAATACAATACCGTATATTCCAGCCAGTTCCACTTTCCCACTTTATATATCATGGTTATGGTGTACCCCTTTTATGTACACTACGATCTGCCTAGTTGTTGTTTGCTCTTGTTATCATGGTTTTGCAATAAACTCTATACAGTATATTATGAACCTATCATCTGCCAACTATCCTTACTTCTGGAGCCTATTGTTTTGTGTACTTGTGCCAGATTATGTTAATACACGCACCATATTACAACACACATGAGCTCTCTCATCAGAATCAGTGATAGCACACAAGGGTTTAGAGGGGTGTCCCTATATTAGAATATCCTTTGCATTACAAAGGTAATATCACTAGTATTTATGTTTTCATGGTTCTCAGATATTATACGTAATTACAGTGAATATCAAAATCTGCGCATCAGAAGAATATTGTGGAACACTGCAATGACTTACAAAATTGGCACCAAGGCATTGAGTGCCATTCTGGACGCAATGAAACTCATACGCTCCCCACCTATAGATTCTTGTTCAGAATAAGATCCTAATGACTATTCTAACCTCGAGGAGTAAAAGGTAGATGGCCTGTCCTGTTCACCCATCAAGGTGCCTATTCTAATTTTAAAAGGTTTTATTGATTACGCGTATCTTGCATATGTTGTCGTGAATTTCTTCTACTTTGTTGCACCGCCATCTTCTTAGTTTACTCATCATATAGGTCGAGATGCCATGCCCATCCATTATCAATACATATTCCATCTGTCATCATACCATGTTTTTCCACTCAAATGTTTTTCTTGTGCATCAGACATCAAAAAGGAAGAGGGTGATTGCCGAACCTGAAGGAATACCAGCAAAGTCCATGAAAAACATGGTGGTGCCGGAGAAATCAGACAACACCCCACTTATATTGCCTGTACAACTAGTGACACAAAACATAGGACCAACTCCAGCAGACTATACCCATACTTCACTGGCCACACCACTAGCCCCACCACACAGGACCTGCACTCCAGCAAAAAGCATGCCGATTTCAGTTGCCATAGCACCAGCCATACCACAGAAAAATCCCACTCCAGCAAAAAGTACAGCAAGTCCACCGGCCGAAGACCTATTCCAACTGCAGAGACGGCCAATTCCTGCAGATCGGAACCCCATTCCACTTATTCCTAGTTTAAAAGACAATGCTTTCAATGTTGTTAGGGACAAAGTGCATATATTCCCATCATGGGAAGATTATAGTGAAGACAAACACCATTTTCAGATCTTCCCGTCTCACTTACGTGTAAGTGCTATCATTCATGCTGATTATTTTCCTGTTTTCTGCTGATTGAACGCATCAATGATTTACATTACATTGTTGTAAGTAGGCGAGGGTCAATCTGGATAGTCATGACGAGCAAAGCTTGCTTGCGCTTTTCAAGGAAGCATTGCAGCAGTATCGGTGTTACCTGAGGAAATCATACTTTGAAGGCAAGTCTATAGACGAATTTTCGGTGAAGTCTCTTGTGCTAAATTTAGAAGACATTGAATGGAAAAACCTTGTTATGCACTGGTCTCGCTCCCAGGATGAGGTACTGTCTATGATATCACATGACAATTTGAACTTCTACTTTTTCGCATGTGCGTTACAGATCTTTTTTGCAGGAAATCTGCTCGAAGAAGAATTCTGGTTTGAAAAGAACAATAGGATATCGCAAATATGTTGCCCGCAGCTTTTCTCTTGTTAGTACCTGTTGTCCTGTAGCACTGTACTTGCATACATATCTGGTTCATTATGTGACAGCAGTATGCATGATAGCTTGCTTATCAACTATTTGCTCCAAATTATCTGATATGTATGAATGGTTACATTAGTGTAGAATATATCCAATGCCAATGAATTTTTTTAGCACTGCATTGTTCTTGTAAGTACCTATTGTCCTTTATCAGTGTACTTATATTGACAGGTAGTGGTTCATGTACCATCACTCTGCAGCTTATTTTCCTTTGCCCTCCATTTTCTACACATCAGATCTATATTTACTCTTAGCATATGGTTGGATAACACCGATTGTACTGAAGAAGTTTAGCTCTGCATTGCTCTTGGTTGTACCTTTTGCATGTATCGCTGTACTTACATTTATAGCTACTTGGTTATGTAGCATCACTCTTCATCTTATCTTAAATATTCTCCATTTTTTCTTATATTATCACATCTATATTTACTCTTAACAAAATGTAGAATAAAGGCAATGCTTACGAAGAAGATTCTATCGTAAACTTCTTGAATTTCCCCCCTCCCCATCAGCATGGAGAAGGGCTTTATAGAGCTTGTCTTTGCCAATAATGTAAGTTTGTCCTTCTCAAGCCTTGAAACTTTGTTGTGTATATTTGGTTAGGCATGACTACAACAACTATTTATTTTTGGTGTTTGCATCAAATTGCACGTTTAAAGTTTATTATGTAGTTCATAAACAAAAATTTGTGCTTCTCAATTTATGTTTTCAGTTGTACAACCAAGTTCCTTCTTTATACCATGTAAATTAAACTATACAGAGCAAGTGATCTTCTTTTGCACTGCATGTATGCTTCTGTTCTTGATCCGTAATCCAGTGGTGTGGTGAACCTACCCACTACAACACAATGTCATATTCTGCAATGTCTTAACTATGAACAACGTCATATCATTCTACTATTATTTAAACCGTCTCTTTATTTGCCAATCTGAAATAGGATAAATTGACAGCACACTAATCATTGATACTTATGAGTTCTTGATCTGTAATTCAGTGGTGTCGTCAAGCTGCCAACTCCTTCACAATGTCATTTCCTTCCATGTCTTGACCTGAACGATACCATATTGTGTTAATGCTATTTTAAACTGTGTCACTTTATTCGTGAGTAAGAAATGTGATGAATTGTCAGCACTGATTCTTATATGTGCAAAACCTGTCATATGTCTGCTTGTTTATCTTTCAGAGTGAGGAGGATATGAGTGTCAAACAAGCGCAATCTCATTAGTTTGCTCAGCTGCTTACGTTGTAGCTCCCGAGCAGGGCTAACCTTTCTTGAACTCTATTGAAGTGTTGTCGGTTTTGTATATTTTTTGTAAGCGTGTTTATTTGCACTGGTGGCGATCTTTGATGCCCAGTGTATGTAATCTGGTGTCTGCTTGTGCTTTATTATCATAGTGGCAAACTTTGATGCCCAGTGAATGTAATATGCAGTAATTTCTCTATTGTATAGTCTAGATTTTTCTTATTCACGATCCTGCAGTTATTTTACTGTATATATATATATATATATATATATATATATATATATATATATATATATATATATATATATATATATATATCCTGTCTTCACAGTAAACCGGCCAAATCATAAAATTACAGTACATAATCGGGTCGTCATGCAAATCACTATGTATGATCCGCATCATGGGCCCCGTCATCTTGGTCCGTTAACAGGCCTAAATGTAAACTGGCCCACTAGTAGATTTGGGCCTTTAACAGGCCGAGTAAACCGCCAGCCCTATTTTCGCAAGAAAACTCAATGGGATTTTTGGAGGCTGAAAAGTAGGTTGGGCCTGAAATGTGCCGAACAGCTCACGGGTCGGCAGCAGGCCGAAATAGACCCCGGCCCATGATTGTGCCAATCACATCACGGCCCGTCAACAGGCCAAAATTGTCTTGGTCCTTGTTTGGCCCAATCAGATTATCGGTTGTGAGCAGGTCAGATGCAAACCGGGCCGTAGTTAGGCCCAACTATATGACGGGCTTTTAACAGGCCAAAATGTTAAATAGGCCTTTAACAGGCCAAAACTAATATCAGGCCGAATTACTAAATGATCCTTTAGCACGTGGGCCAAAAGCATAGCGCCCAGTGGGCGGGCCGAATCTGATATGGGCCATAATTTAGCCCAAAGCCTCTTAAAGGGCCACATCTGATCTGGGCCGTAATTTGGCCCAGAACGTGGTAGGCTTTTAACGGGCTGGATCTCATATGGGCCTTTATTAGGCCCGGAACGTGGCAGGCTGTTAATGGACCAGATCAAATGTGGGCCAGCATTTGTCCCAAAACATGGCAGCTAGTTAATGTGTCGGCCCACTAGTGTCCTCAAAATCTTGTGGGCCTTTAGCTGGGCCGGCCCATTATGGTCGACAAAATCTCGTGGGCCTTTAGTTGGGTCGGCCGTTATGGTCTGCAAAATTTTGTGGGCCTTTAGTTGGGCCGGCCCATTATGGTCCGCAAAATCTTGTGGGCCTTTAGCTGAGCCGGCCCATTATGGTCCGCAAAATCTTGTGGACCTTTTCTTGGGTCGGCCTATTTAATTTTTATGGGCCACTCGCCCATTGGATGAGTGACACCTGTGCCAACGCGGAGCTGACATGTGGTTCCGTCGGGCAATGAGAATTTCACACATGGAAAATCGGCATCGGTAGTGGCTGTTAGCGGGTTCTCGGATCCAAAAACGGGCCCAATAGCTTAACTGCGTCCCGTTAAGGTGGATGCCACGTGTTGGTCACCCTCGACGAAAGCACTTCTATGACGCGCGATTTATCGTCATGGAAGTGGACACTTCCGTGATGATAATTTTGGTAATGTCATGGAACACTTCTATGACAACACAGGTATGACTATCTTAATTTTGACATAAAATCGTCATGGATGTACATGCATGACAGAAAATGTGACCTACTGTGACAAACATGTATCATCACGGAAGTGTATTTTTTTGTAGTGTCTGTTGAGACCTCTAGTGCAGTGATGCGACCTAGCAATGCGTTTAAGGACGAGACATCTGTCGGATCCAGCTTTTCGGAGTCCTCGAGGCCGATGCGAAGAGGGTGTTCGGCGGTCGTAGGGGGTGCTATGGGCTTGAGGGCCGTACAAACCCATATGATGAAACCGCCAAGCTGGAGGGTCTGCCCAGAAGTCAGGCTCCTTCCAGAAGTGATGTTGTAGTTGATGACTAGGCGAGCCATAGATCGCTTTTGTAGACAGCATGGCAGAGCTCTCAATGAAAGCACCAATGTCGGTTTCAAAACCGGCAGATCTCGGGTAGGGGGCCCAAGCTGTGCGTCTAAGGATCGATGGTAGCAGGGGACCAGGGGACACATGTTCACCTAGGTTTGGGACCTCTTAAAGGAGGTAAAACCCTACTCCTACTTGTTTATATTCTAAGAGTATGAAGATTACAAGAGTTGATCTACCTCGAGATCGTAATGGATAAACCCTAGATGTCTAGCCTATGAATATTCTAATGATGGTAATGAGAATAGCCTCTACGGACTAACCCTCCAGTTTATATACACACCGGAGGGGCCTAGGGTTTGTACAAGGTCGGTTCATCAGGGAAGGAAACACCCGGACTCTAATCTTGCCGTTTACATATGGAGAAGTCCATCCGGACACGGAGGATAATCTTCAGCTTGATCTTGTATGGCCCATCCACCCCGGCCCATACTCCTGGGCCGGACACCTGAGGACCCCCGAATCTAGGCGATGGCAGGGGCGGCGATGGCACGGCGATGGCGGCGATGGTGGGGGCGGGGCGTGGCCGGGGCGCCAACGGGGGCGGCGGACGGCGGCGGCTGGCGAGGGCGACGGCGGGGGCAGCGCGCGAGGGAGCCGGCGACGGTGTCGGCTGGCGAGGGCAACAGCGGGGGCAGCACGCGAGGGAGCCGGCAACAACGGCGATGGTGGGGCAGGCCGGGGCGCAGGGGCGCAGCCAGGAACGCTCGGGGGCGGCAAACGGCGATGGCGTGGGTGGCGGATGGCGTCGGCGTGGGCTTGGGGGCGGGGCACTGGCACGGGCGACGGCGACGGCGTCGGGGGATCCTGGCGGCATCGAGGAGGTCGGCATCGTCGGGGGGAACTGCCAGATGAAAATGAAAATTTTCACAAGTGTTTCTTATATACATGAAGCTTTGGTCCCGGTTTGTGGTACCAACGCCCACCTTTGGTCCCGGTACATTGGTCCCGGTTGGTGCCACGAATCGGGACCAAAGGGATGCATTTCTCCCGGTTCGTGGCACCAACCGGGACCAATGGCCTGCACCTGGTACAGCCGCGGTGCGGTGGGATGTTTAGTCCCACCTCGCTAGCTGAGACGCGTCGAGTGTGGTTTATAAGCTCTGCCCCTGCCATCTCCCTCGAACTCCTCTAAATTGCAGGCCTATGGGCCTAATCTCACACTTCTATGTGTATGGCCTACTGCGCCTTTTGCGGGCCTGAATCCTGGCCCAACTAGCTGGGTTTCTAGTCATATTCACGTCGTGGTGGCCCAGTAGGTGGCATTTTTTTCTTCTGTTTTTTCGTTTTGTTTTTTGCTTTATTTTTTGTTTCTATTTACAGCTAAATACTTGCAGTTTTTCAGTGATTCTTTTTGCTGTTAGGTCACAAAAATTATAGACTTTCAGTTAGAGCCATTAATTTTCAAATTAGAATAGTTTAAATTCGGATTCTTTTGAATTTGTGTGAATCACTAGTTTGTGAATAACTTTACTACAAAAAATAGATTTCTGGGTGATTCTTTTTCCTGCTATTCAATATTATTGTGTTTTACCATTTTATTCAATTTGATAATTTTTAGGTTTTTTTAAATGTCTGTTTTAATCAAAAAAATATTTTGTTATTTCAATTTGTTATTAATGTTTCTAACAAAACATTTCTTTATGAAAATTCTTTTTTCCACTAATGTTTTGAACAGAAAATACTTTGCTAATTCTAATTGCATAAATCTTAAATAATTTTCGTTTCAAAAATACTAGAGGTTTATAAAAGCTTTTTAGTTGATTCTTTTTGCTATTGAAGAATATTATAGTTTTATTTTAGTTGATCATAACAGAATATTTTAATTGATTATTTTGGTTCATTCTTTTTGCTATTAGTTCATTCCTTTTGCTATTAGTTCATTCTTTGAGCTAAATGATCCTGTAATTGAAAAGCACTACAAATTAGCTCTGAAAAGGTTGAATGTTGGCATGGTATCATCATTTCACCCACATAACATGTGCTAAAAAGTTGAGAGGGTTACGACAAAAACTGGATGTACTTCGTGTACAAAATGGACAATCTCTTTTGAAGTATGAGGTTTTCGGATGAAAACTCATCTGTTACAAAGGTATTTCATTTTTTGAACTTATTCAAACTCCAGACTTTTTGTGTGTTCAAAATGCACCATTCAAAGCCTAAGTGTGGCTCGGGCATTTCATCGAACACCTCATGTAATTGTTCCTTCATTTTTTTCAATATTTCCTTCAATTAATTGTTTTCTTCTTTTAACCTCTCGACAATAGGGTCGGTTGGAATTTTCAGTTCATATACCTCCTAGATAAAAAAATCTATGTCACGTTGGTCGGCATAATTGTCATAAACACTAAATGAACCAAATAGTTATAAAAGATAATATATACCACATCCGAATCATAGACAGGACAAGGGCCGACGAAGGCGGATACCAAAACCATCGCACTATATAATAACAAACAATAATAAAAGTAAGAAAATTACACAAGTATCTATCTGAATCATACAAGTAAGAACTTTTTTCTTTTAGAAAGAAGATAAGATCAAGAGGCTCACCACGGTGGTGCCGGTGACGAGATCGGCGCAGGTGATCGATGGCGGTGAGGATGGGGACGGGACAGGACGGACCGCCAAACCTAGACAAATCTAGAGGAAAATGAACTTTGGATAAGGAGCTTAGAGAGGAGAAAGCTTAAGTGTGGCTCGGGCATTTCATCGAGCACCTCGTGTGCATAGGAGGTGAGCTAGAGCACCACAAAGCTCTCCCAGGACCGGCCAAAAAAACAGAGCACTCCACTTCTCTGCTCGCGGGCAAGGGGGTATATATAGGCATCTCCTTGGTCCCGGTTCATGGCTGGAACCGGGACTAAAGGACCTCATTTGGTCCCCGGTTCCAGCCATGAACCGGGACTAAAGGTTGTGGCCCGGGAGCGAGGACCATTGGTCCCGGTTCATCTGGAACCAGGACTAGAGGGGCCAGACGAACCGGGATAAATGCCCCACGATGCCCGGTCGGCCCCTTGGCCTCACGAACCCGGACCTATGCCCCCATGGGTCCCGGTTTGTGACTAAACCGGGATTAATGGGCTTATCTGGCTTGGACCAAAGCCCTGTTTTCTACTAGTGTATAAATAATAGCGGGCTTAAATAATTATCTAGGAGTCCCTAGAATTTATTTAAAGTTAATTGTCTCAAGAAAATATCAATAATTAGGACTAATTGGGAGAGTTAATGGGCCTATAGGCCCAAGAAGAGTGGGGTGCCCCAATCTTCTTGACAAGCCTGGGGGCCCGAGTTGGGGTTGGAAGAGGACTCCTCCTCCCCCCTAGACCGATGCAAGGGGGAGAGCCCCATCCCCAAGTAGGCGTCCCATCCCCCCACCTACATATACTCAAGGGGAGTGCCCCATCTAGACACACAAGTCCTTTGTATTGGGCGCCCCCATCTATTTCTCTTTTGTTCTAGTTCTAGTTTTGACTTGTTCTAGACCAAATCTAGTTTTAGTTTTCTCTAGCCCGCTTAATAGAGAAGCCTTCATGTGGTTCTATTCTCCCTTATTTAGTTCTCGGATGATATCAAGCTCTAGACGACAAAGTGCTGCCGGATCATGAAGCTCGTACGCGTGCAATCCGTAGAGAGGTCGTGCTTTCAGTCTTTGGTTCGAGGGATCGTTCGTGAATGGTTCAAGGGATTGCATCAACGATCTACACCAACTCTTCTTTCGTTGAAACTCGAAGTTGGTAAAGGACTGATCTAGCCTCTATATGTATCTTCATTGTGATCCGGGATCTTCTTCGTAGGCAAATTTTATTTTTGTTTTCTCAACAGGAGGCCAACCATAAAAGACCCCAGGTGTTGTGTATATAGCGACGGAGAGGCCGAATTTCCGGACCGCCCTAATAAATTTTACGGGGAAAACCGATATCCAGGACCTGGTTGGGCTGCAAAAATTCCAACCCTGCTTATCAGCCAGAAATTTTCGGTCGGTTGTCTTTTACGGGATCTGGTAGAGATGCTCTAAGACAACCATATTCATCATTGGTAGCATGACATATCTTATAGAACGTGGCAACCACATCCCCAAAGGACACCATTGGACGACCTGACAACCAACACATACTACACATTATACCTGGCCATGGGAAACCCGGCCCAACACGAAAAAGCCCAACCAACCCGGCTCGGTCTTGTTTGTGGGTCGGGCCTAGGCCTAAGTTTTGAGCCCAAAGTCCGGGCCACGCTAGTCTTGGGCTTGGCATTTTTGTGTTTTAGAGAAGAGGCCCCGCCCGCGGCCTGATGGGCTTTTCCACTAACGGGCCAGGTCTGGCCCTAAAATCTAGGCCCAACGGCTAGGCCGTGCTAGGCCAGAATCCAGGTTTTATACTATAGACTTTAATAGGCCCGACCGGGCCTGACTTAGACCATATCCAGCCGGACTCCTCAAATCATCCCTCATACTCCCGCGGACGCGAACGGAGAGTAACCGGACAGAAGAGAGAAGGAAAAAACATGACCCAACCGGACCCCTCATATCATCCTTATACGTTGGGCTGTCTGCCAACCCTCGTATCCATCTCAAATATGGGGAGGATATGACAGCTTGTGGACGCGCCCGGGCGCGCCTCTGCATTCCGCCACATAGGACGCGGCCCCAGCTCGACCACATTTTCTCTTTCTTTATTTATTCTTTTATTTCTTTCTCTCTCTTCATCTCCATCAATCACGTGCAAGTTGATGAGGATACAGACCTAGGGTAGGGTCATAGGCCTGACCTATATGCCCTACCCAAGGTCACTACCCTAGAAGCAAAGAAGCTCAAGAGACAACAGTGGGTACCCAGTAAAGGTGTCGAGTGCAATCCACTCGACCAATGAACCACTCGGATACCCCTCCTTCTCGAAGTCACACGACTAGTCAACCACTCGACCATACAAGAAACCACTCAACCTACTGAAGACCAGAAGTCACTTAGAACAGCAACGGGCAAGCATTCACTCCATAGTCTTTAAGGTCATTAAATGGACTTAAGGTTGACATTACCAGTAACGCCTCAATCTTTATGTACATTCAACCCTCTGTAATGGGGGATGGTTGGGGTCCTGGTGAACTCTATGTAAGCCACCCCCCTCCTTTGGGACAAGGGTTCGCACCCCTATAACACACACACATTGATACATTCCAGTCGACTACCTCCGGGCTCCGAGACTTAGGGCTTTTACCTCCCCGGAGAGGGGCCTGAACTCGTAAACACTTGCGTACAACCTTGTCGTAGCTAGGACCTTGCCTCTCCATACGTACCCCCTATTCTTACTGTCAGACTTAGTACCACAACAGTTGGCGCCCACCGTGGGGCAAAGCGTCTCAGTGACTTCTGACGAGGTTGCATTTTCTTCGGCCTTCATCAGCATGGTTTCCAGTGGCGATTTGGTCATGGGCTGCGAGATCTGGCTCGGCGCGCTCATCTTCATTGCCAACGATTCCGCCTGACTCCAGGAGGCTCCCCTCAACGTCGAGGCCCTTCCGGCTTGCGGCTCGGTGCACTTCCACGTGAGTTCCTGTGGCGTCCTCCTCAGGCAGCCATCTTCACCATACCAGTCGGTCATCGCATTGTTGACTCACTCTACTGGACGCCGTTGCAAGCGGTCTGGCCATTCGCGGCTCCAAGAATGGGTGAGGCACGCGGTGGCTCATCAAACCTTCACCCCCAAGTTGCGGATATTGAGCCCGACATGTATTCTCGCGGATCGGTCGATCTGTCGACTGACTTTGCAGATACTCTTTCTCAGAGCGGGAGTTCTGATCCCGCGGCGGAGGTCGTCATGGTCGACTCCCATCGCGGTCTGCCCGGCTTCTGTCGCAACTGCGACAGCGGCAGGAGCGCTGGTCCGTCACTCAACAACGAAGAGTACCAGCCCCAACCTCTCCAGACCCCCATCATAAGGGAAACTGCCGAGGCCCGGGCCTTGGAGGAGGTGCACCTGGCCACTCTGACTGAGCGCACTCGTCTGGAGAATCTCCAACATCTCTCGATGAACGTGCTCATCGACTGATTCCCGAATCCAGTCGACGTGCACGACAGTTATTTCCGCCAGAAACTCAGGTATTTCATACACCGATTCAGAATTTGGCAGCTACTGTGTGTATTGCAGAGTCTATTCAGCCTTCCCGATCAGAGGCTGGGAGAGGCCTAGAATAGATCAGAGCACTGCTCCGAGCAGCAGGAGACCAGAACTCCGCTGTTTCCCAGTCGCGGAACAGAATCCACAGCAGATCAGTGAGAGCGGACACCATTCAGTCGGCTCACAGTCCTAGGTCCCCTTTGTGATAGGGAGGTCGTGATCACCGCCAAGATTGGTATTTGGGAAGAGCCCATGGCGAATATGATCGTGAGTACGCCCACGACAACTACCGTCGAGCGCCTTCGCCCCTTCCGAGGGATGGGTCATATGCGCCCCAGCGCAATGACGACAGGCGTCCGTACGGGAACGACCGTAGAGTTCCAGTCGACCCCAGAGAACCTGGTTTTGACGCAAGGTACGTCCTTGTGCAGGGTCTGGTCGAGCGGAACAGAGCATACAAAGAAGGGCTGGATCGGGACAGACCCAATGGAGGCAGAGTCCATGTTTCCGGCCCCGAGTGTTTTGGAAGGGCCATCAGAGCTGCTGAGGTACCTCATAACTTCAGACTGGTGACTAGCGTCAGTAAGTTCACGGGCGAGTCGAAGCCTGATACTTGGCTTGAAGATTACCGAGTAGCTTTGCACATCGGTGGTGGCAGCGATGAGGTGGCCATGAAACACCTTCCTCTAATGCTTGAAGGGTCGGCCAGAGCTTGGTTGACTCAGTTGGCCCCTGGGCGTATTTTGAGTTGGGATGAGTTAGCCCGAGTGTTCACCAGAACGTTTGAGGGAACTTGCAAGAGACCAGTCGGTCTACCAGAGCTACAGCATTGCATGCAGAAATCGAATGAAACCCTAAGGGACTATATCCAGAGATGGATCACTCTGCACCACACAGTGGAAAATGTGTCTGATCACCAAGCAGTCTATGCCTTCAAGGAAGGCGTTCACTACAGGGAGCTTGTCCTGAAATTAGGTCAGACAGGAGATATGTCCTTGACTCAGATGATGGAGATTGCTACCAAATACACTAACGGCAAAGAGGAAGACCGACTCAAAAGTGGCAAGCACAAAACAGTCACCCAGGACATCAAGGGAGGAAATTACAGTCGGAAGGAGAAGCCAAAGGCTGAGGCAGCACGACCTGCCGAGGCAGCAGTGTTAAATCAAGGAACGTTCAAAGGAAAACCTAAGGGGCCCTGGACCCCCATGAAGGTGAAAGATCAGGAAGGTAATGATGTGTTGGGTTTACCGTGTCACATTCACACCAAGAAGGATGAGGAGGGAAATCTGATTCTCCCCAAACATACCACTCGACAATGTCGACTCCTTATTCAGAGCTTCCAAGAAAGTAAAACTAGTGGTAAGGACAAAGAGCCTGAGAAGGAAGAAGAGGATAAGGACGATGACGGTGGTTATCCCAATGTCAATGCCACCTTCAAGATTTTTGTCGATATTGAGAGCAAAAGTTGACTGAAGGTCAGAGAAGTAAACATGGTTGCTCCGGCAACACCGAGATATCTGAAGTGGTCAAAGGTCCCTATTACATTCGACCAGTCCGACCACCTGGCACGCGTAGCTACCCCTGGGCTGCAGGCGCTGGTGGTCGACCTAGTCGTGGGGGGCACCCGACTGACTAAGGTCCTTATGGATGGTGGCAGTGGCCTAAATATTCTATATGCTGAAGCTCTCAAAGGAATGGGCATCCTGATGTCCAAACTCAGCGAGAGTAACATGTGATTCCATGGCATCATTCCAGGAAAGAAAGCCGAATCACTCGGCCAGATCACTCTCGATGTGGTTTTCGGCGATCAGAAGAATTTTCGCAAGGAGAAGTTGACGTTTGTGGTAGTGGATTTCTAGAGTGCATAGCATGCTATTCTGGGCAGACCTGCTTATGCGAGCTTTATGGCTTGACGATGCTATGTTTACCTCAAGATGAAGATGCCTGGACCCAGAGGCATGATAACAGTTTCCGGTAACTGTCAGAGAGTGGAAGATATTCTTCAAGATGGAGCAAAAATAGCAGATGAGCGGATGGCAGCAGTAGAGTTCCAAGAATATCATAAGACGGCAGATCCGAGTGATTTGCTGCGTGCTAAGAGGCCTGCTTCAGAGTCAGCGTTTCAGTCGGCCGGAGAGACCAAGCCAGTCCATGTTCACCCGAATGATCCCAATGCTGCTCTGACCCATATTTCGTCGACACTCAACAGCAAACAGGAAGAAGCGCTCAACCAGTTCCTCCGTGAGAACTGGGACATCTTTGCATGGAAACCATCTCACATGCCAGGTGTACCCAGCGAACTGGCTGAGCACCACTTGCGAGTCAATCCAAAGGTAAAACCCGTCAAAGAATACCTCCGCCGGTCCGCCACGGAGAAGAGAAAGCCATTGGCGAGGAAGTGGCTCGACTCCTGGCTGCTGAGTTTATCCGAGAGATATATCACTCTGAGTGGCTCGCCAATGTCATTATGGTTCCCAAGAAAGACGATTCACTTCGAATGTCTATTAACTTCAAACACATCAATCGGGCATGCCCGAAAGATCATTTCCCTCTGCCCCGCATCGACCAGATTGTATGGACCCCGATGAGATAAAAACAGCTTTCATCACCCCGTTTGGGTGTTTTTGTTATGTCACTATGCCCTTCGGCCTCAAGAATGCTGGTCCCAAATTCATGCGCATGATCCAGAAGTGCCTGCTCACTCAAGTCAGTCGGAATGTGGAAGCATATATGGACGACATAGTGGTTAAGTCACGCAAAGGTTCTGACCTGCTGACTGACCTAGCTGAAACCTTTGCCAACCTGAGAAGGTACGATATCAAGCTTAAGCCATCTAAGTGCACATTTGGAGTCCCAGCAGGAAAGTTACTCGGTTTCCTTGTTTCCAAACGAGGGATCGACGCAAACCAAGAGAAGATTGGCACAATCCTCTGAATGAAGCGCCCAGTGCGCTTGCACGATGTTCAAAAGCTTACTGGTTGCTTAGTCGCTTTGAGCCAACTCATATCACGCCTCGGTCAAAAGGTACTGCCTCTTTACCAACTGATGAAGAAGTCTGACAAATTCGAGTGGAGTGACGAAGCTGAAGCAGTGTTTAAAGAGCTCAAAGCCCTGCTTTCCACCCAGCCAGTTCTTGCTGCTCCGGTTTGCAAGGAGCCTCTGCTGCTTTACATCGCAACCACAGGACAAGTTGTTAGCACAGTGCTCACGGTCGAGCGGGAAGAAGAAGGCAAGACCTTCAAAGTTCAGCGTCCCGTGTATTACATCTCACAAGTCTTAACCCCATCCAAGCAGAGATATCCTCATTATCAGAAGCTTGTTTATGGGATTTACCTGACCATGAAGAAAGTTGCGCATTATTTCTCTGATCATTCAATATCAGTCGTCAGCGACGCTCCATTGTCAGAGATCCTGAATAATAGAGATGCAACTGGTCGAGTGGCAAAGTGGGTGATTCAACTTCTTCCTTGTGATATCAAATTTGAGGCAAAGAAGGTCATTAAGTCTCAAGCAATTGTAGACTTCCTCGCAAAGTGGACTGAACAGCAACAGCCGATTCAAATTCAATCGGAACATTGGACCATGTTTTTTGATGGGTCCAAGATTTTGAATGGCTCTGGTGCAGGAGTGGCTTTAGTGTCCCCATGAGGAGACAATCTCAGTTATGTCCTTGAGATTCACTTTGACTCTTCAAACAATGAAGCAGAGTATGAAACACTTTTATATGGGTTGTGTATGGCCATTTCACTTGGCGTCCGACGCCTAATGGTTTATGGCGACTCAAATTTGGTGGTTAACCAAGTGACGAAGGAATGGGAAGTCAGGAGTCTCGCAATGACAGGTTACACTAGTGCAGAACCGGGCTTTATTGCCGGTTCATGACGGCCTTTAGTGCCGATTGGCGAACCGGCACTAAAGAGTGGGGACTAAACCCCCCCCCCCTTTAGTACCGGTTCATCACGAACCGGCGCTAAAGTGCAAACATGTGGCACGAGCCAGGCCCGTTTGCGTGTAGGACATTAGTACTGGTTGGTAACACCAACCGGTACTAAATGTTTGGGTGTTTTTTTTTAATTTTTGCTTTAATTTTGTGTTTTCAATTTGGCTTTATTTTCCATTTAATTCTTTTTTGTTTGCTGGTATTTCATGATACTACAAATTGTACACATTATGCATATATATTAAATAGATTTTCTCGTACATAGAACCGCATATATATATAATATATATCATCGAATGTCTCACAGCCAACACCATTAACTATTCACACATACACATGTATATACATATACAATTTCTCCTACATGTTGCCTTGGTGCCTTCGGAGCACGATGACAAGTGGTTCATGGGGGCGGTAGCGGGTAATAGTATTCTCCTTTCGGATCTATGACCTGGTCGAGCAACAATCCGGCTATTTCCTCTTGAAGTGCTTGTATGCGGTCCGATGGTAGGAGCTTATCCCGCACCGATCTGAACTGTTAAGAAGGAGATCAATAGGCATGTGTGTTAGTTGTGTGACTAGATATCGATAATGGTGTGAATAGTGTTCTGACAAAAACGTACCCAGTCCTGTCTATCAGATCTGCTCCTTTCGCACGTCATCATGCGAATGTTCTCGCAAATGTAGAATGCACACTGATTATTCCCCGACGCCTGCCTCAGGGCCTTTACGAGAATGGAATTGAATCAGATAATGATTAATCAAGCATGATAATTAATTAATGATATTGAAACAAGAATTAAAGAGATGGTAGCTAGCTAGTACTACTTAATTACTTACCTTGGGTCGACGCCAAAACAACTTTTTTGGCCACGTGCCTGGAGTCACCTTGATGAACTTTGCCCATGCCCTACCCGCCGGCAAAGAAAATTAATAAAGGGGTTATTAAATAGTTCATATCAGGAACTAATAGTTAATAATGATTGAAATTACCTGTTGACTATCCCCTTCACAATGGTGTAGTCTTTATCTTCTTTAGTTAGTGAGTCTAGTAATTCAACTTTTCCTTCCTCAACTTAAATGTCTAATAGGACCCAGTGCCAACTGCATGCGCACACGTTTGCATGTCTTAATTAAGCGGGCATGTGCATAAAATTAATCAACTACCGTAAACCGTATACACTTAATTATTAACATCTAGCTAGCTAGTAAGCAAAAACAGAATTTGTAGTACAAGACAGTGTGACTCACGGGAAGTTGTAAGGAAGTAGTATATCTTCATTGGTATTGAGGCGCTTCAAGAACTCTAGCATCCTTTCCTCTACTTCAACTTGACAATGTTCAATCTGCCATATGTCCTCATTAATGGTATTTGGGTCAATGAACCCAATGCCATAGCATCCAGATTTTTTCATTTCATACATCTTCATCCTGCATATAATACCACAGAAAAAGAATATAGTTAGGATAATTACATGTAATGATTGATCAAAATTATCACTACATAACTAGCTTGAGACTTAAATTACAGAAAGAAATCACTTACAGACAATAGCAACTGACGATAGACTTGTCGAGTGCGTCTTGATTAAATAACTGAAATAGTTCTGGATACTCAATGGTCAGAGCTTTCTCATGGTAATAATGCTCATGCTTGACATTCACCATGAGGGACTCTCGATTGGAAATCTTGGTAATGTTCATGTACCATTGATGCAATTGATACATTCTCGTTGGGAGGTCCTTGACCTTGTCTGGATGGACCAAAGGTTTGCCCCGGACATATTGCCATGCTATTTCCGATTCTTTAAGCGCAGGCATGGGCTCGATTTCGAGGAGTTGTCCAACTGAGATATTGAGCATTTGAGCCTGCATTATATGATCCTCTGTTATTACCACATCGCCATGCTGGGGAACACTAACGGTTTGCCCACAATAATATTTGGCGTGCGTACTACTCCTCTCATGTGTTGTTGGCACAACAAGCGGGGGGATCGCTTGTGCCGCCTGTTCTCCCAACTAGGGAACGGTTTTCCTGCATTTTTTGCCAGCTGCTTGTTGGCTTGAGCTTGAGCTTGCTTCCTTCTATAGTCGTGCTCGATGTGCCTTCCTGATTTGGCGCTCATAGTCTGAGTCAACAGGCTTGGGAGCTGGTTCTCTAGCCATACGAATGAAGTGGTCAATTACTTTCTCAGGCACTTTCTCCTTTGGCGGCGGTGCCGGTTTCGGTCCAAAATGGGCGTCCACTTGGGCTTGCACTATGGCTATGTTTTGCTCCTTAGTCATGTCGTAAGGCCTCTGAGGAAGAGGAGCGAGGCTTGGACCATATTTATATCGCTTGCCTTCGCCTGTACTTCCTGAACTACCTTGACTCGTACCACTATGCACCAAAGCTACGGGATGTCTCTTCTGCGATTGCTGAGACGGCGGAGACGGCTGACGTGGAGTTGGACTAGGAGAAGTGGCCTGACGATGTGCCGGACTTGAAGCAGGAGGTGTGGCCTGACACGGTGCCGGACTTGCAACCGGAGAAGTGGCATGACGCTGTGCCGGGCTTGAAACCGGAGGAGTCAGCTCACGCGTTCGGGGACTTGGAGGAGGTGGCGGACTTCAAGGAGGAGTCGTCTCACGCGTTCATGGACTTGGAGGAGCGGGAGTCTGCTGACTCGGTGGCGGACTTCAAGGAGTCGGCAGACGACACGGTGTCGATGGACTTCAAAAGATGATGCAATCCTTTCTCCATAGGATGATACGATGTATGGCCTCTCCCAGTGTGCGCTCGTCTTCACCTCCAGGAATGTCAAGCGTTAGCCCCGAATATCGGTCCACCACTTCATCAACCATGACACGAGCATAGCCCTCTGGAATCGGGATGCAATGGTAGGTTGCTTCGGGGGTAACTGGAAAAGCAACACCGTCCGCCACCTTCATGGATATGTTCTTCATTTTGGAGTGTAGCTCGCAGTTAGTGTTCTCTATGATTTCATGCACAGGGTATTTATCCAGCAGTGTGTCGCCCAGGGCAGAACCAACGCTGCTTCTCGGCATGGATGGGACGGTGCTATCCAATGCTGGACGATCATCCGCTTGCTGCTGCCGCTGCTGAGACCCCCTTTCCTGGCTAAGTGAGTCGATCTATTGTTGCTGCTGCTGGAATTTGAGTGCCAGGTCTGTGTGCCTTGCTTCTAGGCCTTGAAGGCGTTCTGCGTCCTGCTTCCTCTGCTCCTCCTCCAGCTTCCTTTTCTTCTCCTCCTCCATCTTCCTTCTTGCACGACTCATGTAGTCCTCGTTCCATTCTGAAAAGCCCTCATACCAGGGAATAACGCCCATGCCTCGTGTTCTTCCCGGGGGTTCAGGATTTCCCAGGGCACGCGTAAGCTCGTCATTCTCTCTGTTGGGCGTGAACACCCCCCTTCGAGCTTCATCTATTGCGTCAATTATCTTTTGTTCGACTCCTTTTAGACTTGCCTTCTTTGAAACTCCGCCTGTCTTCGGGTCCAACGCTCCCCCATGTGCATAGAACCAAGTTCTGCACCTGGGGGGCCAGTGCCGGGTAACCGGAGTGACCCCTGCATGCTCCATCTCTTGCTCAGACTTATCCCACTTAGGCAATCCCACCGCGTAGCCACCTGGACCCAGCCTATGGAACTGCGTCTTTCTTGCGGTATTTGCCTTGTTTTTCATCGACCGTTCCTTAGATATTTCTGAATCCTTGAAGGTCACGAAATCGTCCCAGTGCTCTCTTTTCTTCTCTAGTGTTCCCGTGAATTCTGGAGTCTTCCTTTCATTAGCGACGTAGTTGGCCCATACAGTTTTCTTGTGGGTGTTGAATGCAATTGCCATCTTCTTAAGAGTAGCGACCTTGACTTTCTCCACATCTGCTTTAGTGAAATGATCTGGTAGGGTGAAATGTTCCATCAGAGATTTCACAAGGTCTTTTTTGGCTCTTTTGTCGACCCAAGTAACACCTAGACGTTTAGTCTTTGGCTCTTTCCATTCTTGAATGGAGATCGGGAGTTTGTCCTTCACAAGAACTCCCCACTGACGAGTCCACTTGTTCGCAATGTTCTTAGGCGTGAGGGGTTCGCCACTAGGTTTGATGGATTCGATGTGGTACTTTACACCATCCTTCAACAATCTGCCCGGGCCTCGCTTTGTCTTGCTGTCTGTAGAAGCAGATTTGCTCGATCCGGAGGGCTGAAAGAAGAAAGATCGATTCGTTAATATATCATCAATAAAAAAAACATGTGATGATCACCATGATGCATGCTTATATAAATATACCTCGCCGGTAGTGTTTGTTATTTGAAGATCAGCATTGTTTGTGTCATCACAAACATTGTCTGTGTCATAATCATAATCATAGTTCATGACTTCATCAGCCCGGTCGTCGAGATCGAATATCTTTTCATCACCTTCTCCGGTATTGTTAAGATATTGGGAGCCGTCATCTGCTTCATTCAGATCATCTAGCCTGTGAGGGCTGCGTATGATGTCGAACAATTCCTCTTCTCTCTCTCTGCCGTTTTTGTCCGCCATAGCTTTTACTTTACTAATAACATAGAAGAAATATAAAACAATCTAGTATTCAAATTACAATGCATGGATGCAATTAATCAATAAGGAAAATCTGAATCTTGAATACACCCTCTCGAATATATAATCTCGAATACATCATCGTCTTAATATATATAATCTTGAATACATCGTCTCGAATATTATATATCAAATACATCACTGGCTAGGTACCTCATAAAGATCGAGTACTATAGTAGAATCTAGGGTGCCACTCGCGGTTCCTGGGGCGCGGGCGGTGCACACCCAAAGAGAAGGAACCATCACAGGATCATATCTCCGGTCATCTGCCCAAAGAACCCGCCAAGTAGTGGAGAACCTGACGTCGTCCATAGCAGCCATGTAGCGATGGACGTGCTCATCTTCCTCCCTGACACGGTGAGGCACCACCTCCGGCGGGGCCGGCTGCCTCTGCACCGAATGTGGCACACGCGAACGCCACCAAAGAAGATCAGGGTTGACGACGGAACCCGAGGTCGGGTTCCTCACCAAGCGGCGCGCCCCTCCAGGTAGCACCTCCCAGTGCCAGCCCGGCGGAGCCCACTCCCGGACATGGGTCCCCTGAAGCAGGACGTCGTCGCGAACGGGTCGACGGCGAGGATGCGGGCCGGGCATATCGTCGAGAACAAATACTATATGCCCGAAAAAGTAACATTTTTTAAATGATTGGATTGTGATAACTAAAATTCTATATATATGCAAATTCTAACAATTTGACATTAATCTAATTCATCTAACTAAAACTAATTCTAAAATTTCCTGATTATATAACTAACATTTCCATAACAATTCTAATATTTATATAACTAAAAAACAGAAAAATTGCTAACATTTCTATAAATATTTCTATAACTAAAAAACAGAAAACATTTATAACATTTCTAATATTTCTATAACTAAAAAACAGAATAATTTCTAACATTTCTATAACTAAAAAACAGGAAAATTTATAACAAACAAACTAATGTGTGTAGTGTGTGTGTAGTGTGTGTGTAGTGTGTGTAGTACTCTGTGTGTGGACATGGCGGCCGGGGCGAGCTCACTGGCGAGGCGACGACGGGGCGGCGACGAAGGGGCGATGGGACAGGGCGGCGACGACGGGAGGCGACGACGGGGCGACGGGACGGGGCGGCGATGACGGGGCAGGGCGGCCGGGGCGACGGGACGGGGCGGCGACGATGGGGCGGGGCAGGGCGCAGCGACGGGAACGACGGGGACGGGGACGGCCGGGGCGGCGACGTCGACGGGGGCGACGATGAGGGGCGGGGTCGGCGACGAGGGGTGGGGGCGGCGACGATCGGGGCAGGGCGGCGCGACGGAGGGAGGAAACAGAGCGAAGAACAGAGGGAAACTGAATTTTTTCAAGTGTTGTATATATAGGATGGACCTTTAGTACCGGTTGGAGCCACCAACCGGTACTAAAGGTCTGTTTTGGCCAGGCCAAGCGGCGGGAAGCGCACCCCCTTTAGTACCGGGTGGTGGCTCCAACCGGTACTAAAGACCCCCCTTTAGTACCGGTTGGTGCCACCACCCGGTACTAAAGGGGGTACGCTGGCTCCAGGCGATGCGCAAGTTTAGTCCCACCTCGCTAGCCGAGAGGCTACCGCACTGGTTTATAAGCTCCAGTGCGGTAGCTCTCTCGAGCTCCTCTCCTAGTCAGGCCTACTGGGCCTAACTGTCCTCTTCGCCCAGTGGGCCTACTAGGCCTTTGCGGGCCTGCATCCTGGCCCAACAAAAGATTGTGTTCCTAGTCGTATGCAGGCCGCTTTGACCCAGTAGGTGGGCTTTTTTATTTTCTAAATTTTTTTTGCTTTATTTATTTTTGTTTTATTTATTTTTGAGTTGTTTTTTGCTGTATTTAGAGTTTCTTTGTGAATATTTTTGCTTTAGGTACAAAAAATTACAAACTTTCTGTTAGTGCCGGTAGTTTTCATATTTGAATAGTTTAAATTTTCAATTATTTGAAATTTGTGTGAATCACTAGTTTGTGAATAACTTAACTTTGAAAAAAGTTTTTTCAGTGATTCTTTTTTCTTATGTTTAATATTAGTGTGTTTTATCATTATATTCAATTTGGTAATGCTTAGGTTATTTAAAAAATGAAATGCCTTTGTAACAGTTCAGTTTTCGTCGGAAACCCTGATACTTCGAAAGAGATTGTCCATTTTGTACACGAAGAGCATCCAGTTTTTGCCGTAACCCTCTCTACTTTCATGCACATGTTATTTGTATGAAATTATGATACCATGCCAACTTTCAACCTTTTCTGAGTTCATTTGAAATGGTTTTCAATTTCAGGGTCATTTAGCTGGAAAAAATCAGTAAATGCATGAAAAGAATTAGTTTGCACATAAAATTTCTTCGCGTTTCAAATGCCAAAACGCATAACTACCCTAACTATTACAGACATTCCCTCTTGGGTGTGAAACACAGAAGAAAGTGATGATAGTGAAGCCGATCACATCCCAGATCTTTGGGTGTGAAACTTTTTCTTCGCGTCTGTCCCTTTGCGTCGTAGCCATGGAAAATCTTCATCATTTAACTGGATGCTCGGGTCAATATTCACTGTGAATGGAGCAATTTCATCAAACTTTTCATAATCTTCTGACATGTCTGTCTTGTCATCCACTCCCACGATGTTTCTTTTTCCTGAAAGAACTATGTGGCGCTTTGGCTCGTCGTATGATCCATTCACTTCCTTATCTTTTCTTTTTCTCAGCCTGGTAGACATGTCTTTCACATAAAAAACCTGTGCCACATCATTGGCTAGGATGAATGGTTCGTCTGCATACGCAAGATTGTTGAGATCCACTGTTGTCATTCCATACTGCGGGTCTTCCGTTACCCCGCCTCATGTCATATTGACCCATTTGAACCGAAACAAAGGGACCTTCAAATCACCTAATCCATAATTAAGTTCCCATATGTCCTCTATGTAACCATAATATGTTTCCTTTCCCGTGTTGGTTGTTGCATCAAAGCGGACACCACTGTTTTGGTTGGTGCTCTTCTTATCTTGGGAGATCGTGTAAAATGTATTCCCATTTATCTGGTACCCTTTGAAAGTCATTATATTCGAAGATGGTAACTGGGACAGCGAGTACAGGTCATTTTGAATATCGCCATCATTTAGCGCACGTTTCTGCAACCAACCGGCGAAAGTCCTCGTTTGTTCGCGTGTAATCCAGTCGTCAGACTTCTCCGGGTGTTTGGACTGTAGAAAATTCTTGTGTTCCTCCATATACGGAGCCACCAAGGCGGAATTCTGTAGAACTGTGTAGTGTGCTTCAGTAAGAGAATGCCCGTCCATACATATTATTTGATGCCCTCCTAGCGTGCCTTTTCCTTCCAGTCTGCCCTTATGCCGCGATTCAGGAACACCAATCGGCTAAAGGTCAGGAATGAAGTCAATACAAAACTCAATGACCTCCTCATTTTCATGGCCCTTCGAGATGCTTCCTTCTGGCCTAGCACGGTTATGAACATATTTCTTCAAGACTCCCATGAACCTTTCAAAGGGGAACATATTGTGTAGAAATACAGGACCCAAAACGTTAATCTCTTCACAAAGGTGAACTAGGACGTGCGTCATGATGTTGAAGAAGGATGGTGGGAACACCAACTCGAAACTGACAAGACATTGCACCAAATCATTCTATAACCTTGGTATGATTTCTGGATCGATTACCTTCTGAGAGATTGCATTGAGGAATGCACATAGCTTCACAATGGCTAATCGAACGTTTTTCGGTAGAAGCCTCCTCAATGCAACCGGAAGGAGTTGTGTCATAATCACGTGGCAGTCATGAGACTTCAGGTTCTGGAACTTTTTCTCTGCCATATTTATTATTCCCTTTATATTCGACGAGAAGCCAAACAGTACCTTCATACTGAGCAGGCATTCGAAGAAGATTTCCTTCTCTTCTTTGGTAAGAGCGTAGCTGGCCTGACTCTGATGAAGGAATGGGAAGTCAGGAGTCCTGCAATGACAGGTTAATTTCTGCAACACAGTAAGGAAGCTGGAAAAGAAGTTTGAGGGATTGGAGCTCCACCACATACCGCGAATCAAATATCAAGCTGCTGATGATCTGGCAAAGTTAGGTTCCACTCGGAAGCCTATCCCCAGCAATGTGTTCTTGGAACATCTCCATACCTCGTCGGTACAAGAAGATCCCTTCAGGGAAGAGCCCCCGCAACCGATAAGTCCAACCGACCCGACTGAGGTAGAGATTCCAGCCGCGGTCGACCTGATCATGGAAGTCCTAGTGATCACTCCCGATTGGACGGTCCCATACATCGCGTATATTCTCAGGAAAGAGCTCCCAGAGGACAAAGACGAGGCTCGCCAGATAGTCCGTCGATCCAAAGCTTTCACCATGATCAAAGTGCAGCTTTACAAAGAGAGTGTCACAGGAATTGCACAAAGCTGCATCAGCCCAGAAGAAGGTCGGATGATCCTAAATGATATCCACTCGGGGACCTGTGGTCATCATGCGTCCTCTCGAACCTTCATGGCCAAAGCATACCGAGCGGGGCTTTATTGGCCTCGAACAAATGAGATGGCAAAGGATATAGTCGACAAGTGTGCAGGTTGCCAGTTTTACTCCAACATGTCCCACAAGCCCGCATCTGCCCTGAAGACTATTCTGCTAGTTTGGCCGCAGTTTGGGGATTGGATATTGTCGGACCCTTCAAAACTGGCATGAGTGGCTTCACCCATTTGCTCGTAGCAGTCGACAAGTTTACCAAGTCGATCGAAGCCAAGCCCATCAAGAACCATGGAGTAGGCACTGCCTTCAGTTTCATCAGAGAATTGATATTCAGATATGGACTTCCTCACAACATCATCACGGATAATGGCTCCAACTTTGATTCTGATGAGTTCAAGGTGTTCTGTGCATCTCAAGGCACTCGGGTCGACTACGCGTCTGTCGCGCACCCACAGTCGAATGCACAGGTTGAAAGGGCGAATGGTTTGATCCTTCAGGGGTTAAAGCCTTGACTGATGTGTGACCTTAAGCATGCCGCTAGGGCTTGGGTGACCGAATTACCATCAGCCCTATGGGGGCTGAGAACAACACCCAACCGGTCGACTGATCGAACCCCTTTCTTCCTGGTGTACGGCGCTGAGGCGGTGCTTCCGAGCGACTTGCTACACAATGCTCCCAGAGTTGAACTGTTCTCAGAAGCCGAAGCAGAGCAAGCACACGATGACGCAGTCGATCTCTTGGAAGAAGAGCACGAGATGGCTTTGGTTCGGTCGACCATTTATCAGCAAGATCTGCGCCGATTCCACACCCGCAATGTCAGAGGTCGAGCGTTTCAGGAGGGAGACCTTGTGCTCTGAGTGGTTCAGAAGAGACCTCACAAGCTCGCTCCGGCCTGGGAAGGTCCCTTCATCATCACCAAGGTGCTTCACAATGGAGCGTATCACATCTAAAACATAGCCAAGAAGATAGACGAGACACGTGCATGGAAAGCGGAGCTGCTTCGTCCTTTCTATACCTAGAATCACTCAAGCCGTCGAGTTGTAATAAAAGCATTTCAGATTATTTTCCAAAGACAAGATTGTTATAGTATCATAATGATTGATTTACCGTAATCACTTTTGTCCAATTCCCCCACTCGGGAGGCTTAGTTGCAACACCGTAATCGCCTAAGTTAAAAACACTCCGAGTGGAGAGCGATCCTCCCACTCGGGGGGCTTAGCTGCGACGCCGTAATCGCCTAAGTTAAAAACACTCCGAGTGGAGAGCAATCCTCCCACTCGGGGGCTTAGCTGTGACCCCGTAATTGCCTAAGTTAAAAACACTCCGAGTGGAGAGCAATCCTCCCACTCGGGGGCATAGCTGCCACCCTGTAATCGCCTAAGTTAAAAACACTCCGAGTGGAGAGCGATCCTCCCACTCAGGGGGCTTAGCTGCGACCCCATAATTGCCTAAGTTAAAAACACTCCGAGTGGAGAGCAATCCTCCCACTTGGAGGCTTAGCTGCCACCCTGTAATCACCTAAGTTAAAAACTCTCTGAATGGAGAGCAATCCTCCCACTTGGGGGGCTTAGCTGCGACCCTGTAATCGCCTAAGTTAAAAACACTCCGAGTGGAGAGCGATCCTCTCACTCGGGGGGCTTAGCTGCGACCCCGTAATCGCCTAAGTTAAAAACACTCCGAGTGGAGAGAAATCCTCCCACTCGGGGGCTTAGCTACGATCCTGTAATCGCCTAAGTTAAAAAACACTCCAAGTGGAGAGCAATCCTCCCACTCGGGGGCTTAGCTGCGACCCCGTAATCGCCTAAGTTAAAAACACTCCGATTGGAGAGCAATCCTCCCACTCGGGGGCTTAGCTGCGACCACTTAATCGCCTATGTTAAAAACACTCTGAGTGGAGAACAATCCTCCCACTCGGGGAGCTTAGTTGTGACGCCGTAATCGCCTAAGTTAAAAACACTCCTGGTGGAGAGCAATCCTCCCACTCGGGGGCTTAGCTGCGACCCTGTAATCGCCTAAGTTAAAAACACTCCGAGTGGAGAGAAATCCTCCCACTCAGTGCTTAGCTGCGACCCAGTAATCGCCTAAGTTAAAAACACTCCGAGTGGAGAGCGATCCTCCCACTCGGGGACTTAGCTGCGACCCCGCAATCGCCTAAGTCACAAAGGCGTCGACTGAGCACTACCTCTGAGCTACGCCACAAATACAATGTTCCGTCCCTATCACTACTAGGGAAAAGGCTACTAGCAGCGCTGGTAGAATGGCTACTAGTAGCGCGGGTACTCGGGCTACTAGTATCGCGCTACAGCTAAAAGTTAGTAGTAGCGTGGGTCGAACCCATGCTACTACTAACTTTGTTAGTAGCAGCGAGGGTTCAATCCGCGCTACTGCTATTATGAACTGCGCTACTACTAATGAAATAGTAGTAGCGTGTCTATAGTCCCAACGCTACTAGTATCCTAAATACTAGTAGCGCGCCATTTTATCCCCACACCACTACTAACTTATTAGGAATTAAACAAAATCAACCAAATTCATTCTATCACATGTCGTATCTTCTCCAGTTTCTCATTGTAGCAGCAACTCATGTATAATTTCATTCTATCACACAGTTACATAAGCAACTACTCCCTCCGTTCCGAAATAATTGTCGCTGGGAGAAATCTCCGACCAGGTGAAAACGAACGAAAGTACAGAACTACCCCTAACTTGAAATCAGATCGTCGTCTTCCTCGTTGTCTTCCTCCAGGGCAGCGCATCCAGGCCAGCAGCAGGCCCCTCCTCCTCCTCCAGCTGCTCGTCCAGACCAGCAGCAAGCCCATCCTCCCCCTCCTCCTCCGCCCTCCACCAGCCGAAGCCTCCGCTAGGCTCCTCCCTATCGTCCAGCTGCTCGTCCCCGTCGTCAGCAGCAGGCCCTCCTCCGCCCTCCACCAGCAAGACCCTCCACCAGGCTCCTCCTTGTTATCCAGTTGCTCATTCCCGTCGCCAGCAGCAGGCCCAACCTCCTCCGCCCTAGTCTTGTCGCCGCGGCCCTAGCGTCCTCGCCCCGCTTCCCAGACAGATCGTTGCTGCGCCCCCACCTGGTCATCGCAGCACACACCACTCCAGGTAAGTACTCCTCACCTCAAATTACAGAAATTAACAAGACAAGATTGATTCAGTTAAACAGTATAGCAGAATTCGAGGAATCAATAAAATTTCAAATTCAGGACTCAACTGGAATAAAAGAGACAAATAAAGGAGGCAAGTGTAGCCTGCAGCCCACATTTTCCATCTGTCATCCAAATATGGCTAATTAAACATGGCTTGCTTTGGTTTTTGTGTTAAGCTTACATTTATTCTTTAAACATGGCTGGCTTTGGTTAGTTAGCAATGGCACTTTTAGTTTACAGTCATAGCCAAGAAAAGAAAATGTAGGGTAAAGCAAAGAAAAGAGCAGCTGGCAAGGTGCACTATCTGCTTCTTACTGTAGACATGTATACAAGGAGTAGATCCTCTCAGTCTATAGGAGTAATGTGAACATCACTCTACATGGGTCTCTGAACATCTTCTTACAAAGTTGGAGCACAATCACTTCATTTATCGATCTGTATATCATGGAAGAGGAACCGAAGAATGTGCATGTACTTACAGTAGTCTTTTGTCTTTGTACTCCAAATCTGGAAGCAGGCAAAGATTTTCTTTACTTACCAAAAACACACTTAAAATTGGAGTCTACAACAGTCTTTTGTCTATACGAGTGAATATGCACTGTTGTACTCAAATTCTGGAAGCACTAGCACTAGTACTGCATTTGTTTGCTTCACTACATGTATACACAAATCTGGAAGCAGGCAAAGGTTTTCTTTACCTACCAAAATCTGCTTCTTCTTTCTGGTAAATGGCTTGCATCGTCCTTGGATGAAGTGCATTGAAGTACTCCTATTAAAAGATGAACAGAAAAATGTTAGTCCTACATTGTACTAAAAAAAGTTGCACAAATCTCTACTGCCAAGCCTTGCATTCATAGAAATGAAGTACTCCATACTCCATAGTGTACATCCTTCCATAAGCAAAGAAGATGCCAACAAAGAAGATGCACATAAATCTCTACTCCATGCTTTAGTGAATCAAGTCTGTAGAAGATACAGAAGCTGTGGAGATCCTATAAATCTGTGAGACCAGCCAAATTTCATTGCTTGATGGCCATTTAGACAATTATTATAGTGATAAACCTTATTTTATTTTAGTCAAAGCATCACAGTGATAGTGCTTATTTTATTTTAGTTTTTACAGTGGATACAGTTTTGGTAGTAAAATCTGTAGTACTCCAACTTTACAAACGGAAAACTATGACAGTACAAGCAGATCTCAGTTTCCACAAGGAAAATACATTTCTCAGCTTTACAAAATCAAAATTACTGTATGATAGTGCAAGCAGATCTCAGTTTCAAAATGGAAAATACACTTCTCAATTTTATAAACTGAAAATTATGACAGTACAAGCAGTTTCAAAATCTCCAAGAAGTCACCTGGAAATGCAAAGTCTCCAGGGGAAAGCACTCGAGTAAGCTCATCACCTTGAGAACTTCACAATAATAGCCATGATCTTCAAGCTATGTTTACAAGGAGATCTCAGTTATTCAGTTTCACAAGCAGATCTCAATTTTCAGTTTTGACAGTCAAGCATCCTCACCTTTGCTCTGTCGTCGCGGGAGGCGATAGTGGTGGCTGCCCTATCCCCATGAGCTCGACGTGACGACCTCTCCTCTCTCCGGGCTCCGGCGACCTGCACCAGAACACCAACGCTGACCGTGCCTCCCCAACATTGTACAGGTATATATGACGGTCCATTTTCAGCAATCATACTATACATACAAATTTGTTGCATTTGTTTAGACTTTACGGATAGCAACTTATAAATTGCCCATTTTTTGTTGGCTTTACTACTATTGCCCCTAACATTGACCAGGACCATGATCCTATATTAAATTGAGCAAACTTCTGGGAAGAAAATTACTCCTGCTTTCAAGTCCACGGCCTCCTCCAGCTGGAAGCGCAGCACAGACGCGTAGCTCTCTGTCTGGTCCATCTCCGTGAAGTGCCGGCTCCGGCAGGTCCAGTCCCACACCGACGCCGATGCCGCGGGGGAGGAGGCCGCGGTGTACATGCCCTAACTCCCCTATATTAGCAACAACGGTCGTCCAACCAAGTTGAACAGACTGAAACCACTAAAAATGATGTGTAAATCGAACCCGTGACCGTCATAGACTCCAACTTCTCCACACGCCTCAGCTAATTCTACACACCGCAGAACTAATGGCACGACTAACTAAGGCCTGAACGGGGCTTCGATCTGAATTTGGTAACAGTAAGCTGCCGATTCCGAACGAGATGCAAGAACACAGAGTTCGTTGGAATCGAGCTTACGCTGTACTCAAATTCGCGCATCGTGAACCCCGCAGTGGCGACGGACAAATGCGTGTGGCGCTGGTATGAGATGGGGGGGTGAGAGGAGGGGGTGGGCGGACGTACCTGAAGCGCGTGGTGGGCGGGGCGGAAGGAGTAGCGATGGGGAGGAGGCCGCGGTGCAGCGGCATGCCGTAGCGGAGGAGGAGCTGGCGCCGCGGCGGTCGGGCACGTGCGTGGCGGAGGGGGGCGGGGGCGGGCAGCGGCGCGAGACGGGCAGCGGCGGGCGCGTGGCTTCCAGCGAGGCGCATGTGGCGGGGGCATGGGGGAGGATGGACGGAGGAGATGAGGTGGAAGGGAGGCCGGCGGCGAGTGGGTTGGGAGAGGAGAGGAGGTTGGGGATATGGATCGGGCTGCGTGGTTTTTTTAGATAGACAGGGGGTAGTGGGTGGTGTGGGACGGTTGGTGGGGTGGGAGGTGGTGGTGGAGTGGGAGTGTGGATCGGGCCGGGGTGGACACGCTTAGTAGTAGCGTGGGGGTCTTACCTGCGCTACTACTACTTACTTAGTAGTAGCGCCGGTTCTATACCCCTCGCTACTACTATGGCCTATCCCGGGGGCATTGTTGGAGACCATTTAGTAGTAGTGCGGGTTTATACCCCTCGGTACTACTATCAACTTAGTAGTAGCGTGGTTTTTATACCCCTCGCTACTATTAATTAGCAGTAGCGCCCATTTTTAAACCGCGCTACCGATAAACTTCTGTGTATAAGGTTTTCCCTAGTAGTGTATCCGTAAGGACGACGAGGCGTCAACTGAGTTCTACCTCTAAGCTACGCCACAAGTACAATGTTCCCTCCTTATTCGCAAGGGCGACCAGGTGTCGACTGAGCACCACCTCTGAGCTACGCCACAAATACAATGTTCCATCCTTATCCGCAAGGGCGACAAGGCGTCGACTGAGCACCACCTCTGAGCTACGCCACAAATACAATGTTCCGTCCCTACCCGCAAGGACGACAAGGTGTCGACTGAACATCATGTTTGAGCTCCGTCCCAAGTACAATGTGCTTTCATTCGACAAAGGGTGAGAAGATCAAATCCACTCAAAACCAAAGTACAATCAGAAACAGTTTAAAAAACAGAGCAAAAGCCACGATATTCAAAGAAATCCAAGTTCGGATAAACCCTGCAAAAGTTCAGAACTGCAGCGGGCAGGAGTACTCAGGCATCAAGCCTGAAAGAGTTTTAACGATTACACGATCACTCGGCACATCCCGAGGCAAATAAAGGTGAAGCATAATGTTTTTCGGTCACTCATCAGGAGAAGGGCTGGTTGGATCACAGAAACTGTCAAGATCAATGTTGTCTGCAATGCGAGTGGCAGCTTCAAGGAAGGTGTCCATGAAAGACTGGAAGGTGTGCTTCTTAGTGTTCGCAACCTTGAGGGCCGCCAGCTTGTCCTCTCTGGCGTCTTTGCAGTGCACTCGGACCAATGGTAGGGCAACATTAGGACCACAGCGAGCGGACGATTTCTTCCATTCTTGCACTCGGCCAGGGATCTGATTCAGTCGAGTCATCAATGACTCGAGATCTTGTGAAAGTTTCGCCTGAGGCTAGAGTTCAGCATCAACCCGAGTCATCGCTGCCTTCAGTCGGGCAAGATAAGCAACAGCACTGTCCATGCGTGATTCCAACCGCAGCAAGTTCATGGAGACATCATCTTTGATAGCGCTAGTAGAAAAAGGGTCAAATGTGAAGCACATTAGTGCCGGTTTGATTTTGGCCCGGTACTAATGGTACCATTAGTGCCGGTTCGAACGGATTTGCATTAATGCCGGTTCGTGTTGAACCTTTAGTACCGGTTCGTGGCACGAACCGGTACTAAAGGGGTGGTGGCAGGCTGGCGTCAGGCCGGGGCCCCACAATCACCTTTAGCTTTAGTTCCGGTTCTTGGCACGAACCGGTACTAAAGGGGTCTGACCTATAGTACCGGTTTGTGACACAAACCGGCACTATAGGGCAATTTTCAAACTCTACCCCCCCCCCCCCCCCCCCCGTGTCGCCATTTCAGTTCTGAAAAAATCAAAAGAAAATGATAAAAACTTCAAAAAAATAAAATCCTTCGAGTGGTAGTTATATTACTACATTTACTAGTTAGGAAAATTTGAAAACTACAATTTGGACATGTCTTGCAATAAGTGTAGGGAAAATGTAAAACGGCTATAACTTTTGCATACGATGTTGGAAAAAAACGTATAATATATCAAAAAATTCAGCACGAAAATCCGCATCCGATGGAGACCGCCTATGGCCTGTTTGGAATTTTTTAGAATCCTCAAATTCTAAAAGGGAAAAAAGATATGGTTAAATTTCAGTTTTTTTAAAAAAATTTGGTTAAATCTGGTCAAACTACTTATTCAAGAAGTATTAATGTTACTACATAATTATTTAAGAATATTAGTGTTACTAAATAATTATTTCAATTTTTTGAATTTTGGTCAAATCTGGTCAAACTATGGTCAAACTTATTCAAGAAATATTAGCGTTACTAAATAATTACTGTTTTTTTAGAATAATAGTTTCGAACTCAAACGGTGAAATGTGTGACTTCATGCTCAAGCTAAACTCGTGAGGGTTAATAGGATTGACATCTTACTATTATCAGGAAAACAACAAGTGCAGACTCGGAAGCGAAGGAGAATAGAACCCGAAAGTTAAGCGTGCTCGGGCTAGAGTAGTGAGAGGGATGGGTGACCGGTCGGGAAGTTAGATGATTTGGAATGAGTGATCCACACTTGAGCAGTTAAGACAGGTGATTAGAGACTAAATCATCAAATAATTCAGAAAAATTAAAAATCGAAAAAAAATCGAAAAAAAAATCAAAAAAAATTTCAAAAAAAATTCAAAAAAAAATTCAAAAAAAAAAACTTTAGTACCGGTTGGTAACACCAACCGGTTCTAAAGGTCCCCCATAGCAGGGCGCGAGCTCACGCCACGTGGTGGCACTTTAACGCCGGTTCGTGCCGAACCGGTACTAAAGGGGGGGGGCCTTTAGTGCCCACCCTTTATTGCCGGTTATGGAACCGGCACTAAAGGCCCTTACGAACCGGCGCTAAAGCTCCGTTTTCTACTAGTGTAGGACAATTGATGGGGTCGATACCCGTCTCGACCCGCACAGTCTCAGCTTCAAAGTCCTGACAAAGTTCTGCGCAATCGAAAAAAAATGGTGAGTCGACAGTATGACAGGGTGTACCAATCGGCAGCAATTAATCAGTCGAATGACAATACCTTCAAGCTTCAGGACCAGTTTTGCAGCAAGTTGTCCCAGATAGGACTCCAGCTCGCCCTTCTCGGCTTTGAGGCTTCCAACTTTATCAGTTAAGTTCTCATTGTCCTTCTTCAATTGCTCGACCTCCCGATTGGCCTCAGAGATGGCGGTCTTCAGCTTCGAGTTCTCCTCTTCCAACTTACTGACCGAAGCCAGCTTCTTGTCCATAAGCATTGTCTTCTCTCGCGCCTCCTTCTAAGTAGCAGCAAGATCCAGATCCTTCTTCTCCAGAGCCTCCTTCATTTACTCTAAAGAAACAAAACTCTTCAGACGAGCTTGAAGTTGACGGTTTTCACTACACACATATGTTCGTGTGAAGTCACTCGGTTCAAAGAGACTGAAAAAAACACTGAGAAACGCGAGCCAGAAGGTGGACAATTGACGATTGATTACCTCCCATGATGGTTGTTTCTTCCTGAGCAGTCTTGAGGTTCTTCTTCGCCAGTTCAAGATCAAGATTGAGGCTGATTTGCTTCTTGTTCAACTCAGAAAGTTGAGCCCCAAGATCAAAAGACCTCTGCAGTCAGCGACAGAGATATATCAGTCGAGAGAAACAAAAGACAATCATAGTGAAAGTTACTCTAAGACTACTGCCGAATCAAACATTCAACAGTAGTCTCGGGGACTACACCCAGTGGGTGCACTTAGCGTGCCCCCACTGGTTTGGATCAATACTCAGCATGGTCTGCCCAACATGAGTCAAAAAAAAGAAGAGAGTTGATTCTCAAACCCTAGCCGACTGCCAGTAGTCGACCGTGGTCTCGGGGACTACACCCAGTGGGTGCACTATGCGTGCCCCCACTGGTTCGGACAAACACTCGACTCAGCATAAGTCGAGTGGAGTGGAAGACCTATTAAACTTCAAGGCAGGCACACCCCAGTGGGTGATCGGATATGAAACACACACCCATGATAGTAGATGCACATATGGGCAGCGAAGCAACAGTGGCAGTTTTCATGATTCAAAAGTTCAGTCGGGAGTTAACTGACCTTAACATTGGTCTGCAGAGCGGTGCTAGCGTTATAGGCCACCTGACTGGCCTCATGCATCACCTTCACTTGCTCCATCACAAGGTTCACCTGGCGGAGCTTCCCTGGCAGCACTTGGCGACTCGTCTGGAGTTTGGTACGTAGCAAAGAGTGATGGTGCCAAGGCAGTCGAAGCAGCCACTGGGTCGGACGCATGGAGTTGCACTGGAGCAGCAGGAGTTGGAGCAGTCGACCCCGATGGGCGATCAGTCGTCAGCGGGTCGGCGAATGTGACGTTGGTCCGAACTAGATCTCCGGATTGCTCGACCACCGTCTCAAGCACCAGCGTCAACTAAGGGACCTGAACGTTAGGCGCTCTTCCGCTTGAGCCCTTGCCTCTCCTCCTCCTCTCCTTCAGAGGCACTTCTTCTTCTTCATCATCTGGAAGCTCGACAATGTTTCGTGGAGCTACAGCAAAAAGAAAACATCAGAAATTCAACTGGCCGACAACTCAATCAACAAAATGAATTTTAGTCGAGCGGACTTACCAGCTCTGCAGGTGGCCTCGTCATCGGTTCCCTCATCTCCTGGGGCCTTGTCAACGTCCATGTCAGTCGCGGCAGAGGTTGGGCTGGAAAGGTGCACGATCCATTCGGTCAGAATAGAAGAATCAGTCGGTAGGAGTAAACACAGAAAGGATACTCACCCAGAGGCAACAGGAACATCCATCTTGATCCTGCGCAGGGTCTTCCGACCTTTTGGAGGAGCAACCTTGGGCTGCTTGGCGACTTTTTCTGTTGGTTCCGGAGTCGACGTCCGAGTGCGCTTCTGTGTTTGGGTCCTTGGGGCCACGTTCTTACCGCGCCCGCCCGCTGGGTCATGGTGTTGCTTGGATTGACGTTCCGAGGGAGGCGGCGAGTCGACCGCTTCTTCGTCGTCCGACTCGTCGCTTTCCTCTTCGTCTTCATCGCCCGGGGATTCCCAATCACCGCTCTCCTCCGCGCTTTCCTCTCCCTCCTGGCCTTGCTCCAGAACTTGTTCACCATTGGGCATTGAGTACATCTCAGTAAAAACCTACAAGACAAGAAGTCAAGTGAAAGTCAGTCGGATTCCAGGGCAGTCGGAATATGTACCCAAAAATAGTCGACGATGGAAGACACACCTTGTCTGGCTGATTGCTGTCTTTGAAGGGGTCGACTCTCCTGGCTCCTCTGGGGTTGTCCTTGTTGCCTGTAATGCTCTTCAACCACAAGGCCACCGTCTTAGCTGGTACTTCCTCTGGATGAACCCGAGTGGTGTCGTCGACTCCAGAATACATCCACATAGGATGGTCACGGGCCTGGAGAGGCTGGATGCGTCGACTGAGGCTGGATCCGTCTCCCCCTCCGGTAACCTCGCAGCACCCTTGGCGATCAGCCCAGACTCCACCAGCTCGTCCAGATCTTCCTGTCGGAGCGAAGACCAGATCCAATCGCCTTGGATCCAACCCGGCGGCACCGCCGAGCGCGATGACGACCCGTGATTCTGCTTCTTGCCTTTCGCCGCCCCCGTCGCCTTCTTCGCGCGTTCCAGCACCGCCATCTTGTCCTTCACCATGGTGGCGGAGCGGTGGCATCGAGAGCGGAGGAGCAGGATGTAGTGGAGAAGCAGAGGAAAAGAGGAGAAAATAGACGCACACAGTGCAGGCTCCTCGACTCCGTCGCCTTATAAAGGCCCACTTCCGAGTTGCTGACGCGTGGGCCCAGGCGATCCTGTCAAATCCCGCAACAGTCGCACGCTGGGTACATGGCGAAAAAGGTGGCGTGGAGATCGAGGCACTCCTGTCTATCCATCCCTCTTACCTCGGCACACTCCGTCCCGCGCGCTTCCCCGAAATTTCTAATCCCGCAAGATCCGGGATATGCTGCAACCAATCGCGCCAAAAATTCTGCGCCCCGAAACAACACTCGACAGATGATGTTACAAATTCACTCGGCAACTTTCTGAATCGATCAAGGCGACTGAAGCGAAGCTGAAGTTCTAGCATGAGTCTTCCGTATTGCGTAATTACTCGTGAAGCGCAAGGGTCGGAGCAAGATCAACTTCAATCTTCTTTCCACTCGGACCTTAATCCATTCGGGGGCTAATGATGAGGATACAGATCTAGGGTAGGGTCATAGGCCTGACCTATACGCCCTACCCAAGGTCACTACCCTAGAAGCAAAGAAGCTCAAGAGACAACAGAGGGTACCCAGTAAAGGTGTCAAGTGCAATCCACTCGACCAATGAACCACTCGGATACCCCTCCTTCCCGAAGTCACACGACCAGTCACTAGTAGAAAAAGGACCTAATTAATGTGAGACACATTAGTGCCGGTTCGATTTTGGCCCGGTACTGATGGTACCATTAGTGCCGGTTCGAACGGCTATGCATTAATGCCGGTGCGTTTTGAACCTTTAGTACTGGTTCGTGCCACGAACCGGTACTAAAGGGGTGGTGGCAGGCTGGCGTCAGGCCGGGGCCCCGCGGTCACCTTCAGTACCGGTTCGTGGCACGAACCGATAAACTTTTAGTACCAGTTCGTGCCACGAACCGTTACTAAAGGGGTTTGACCTATAGTACCGATTCGTGGCACAAACTGGTACTAAAGGGCAATTTTCAATCTCTACCCCCCCCCCCCCCCCCCCCCGCGCGCGCGTATATCGTCATTTTAGTTTTGAAAAATACAAAAGGAAATGATAAAAAATTCAAAAAAATAAAATTCTTCGAGATGTAGTTATATTACTACATGTACTAGTTAGGAAAATTTAAAAACTTAAATTTGGACATGTTTTACAAAAAGTGTAGGGAAAATGTAAAACGGCTATAACTTTGGCATGCGATATCGGAAAAAATATGTATAATATATCAAAAAATTCAGCACGAAAATCCGCATCCGATTTTGACTGCCTACGGCCTGTTTGCAATTTTTTAGAATCCTCAAATTCCAAAAGGAGAAAAATATATGCTCAAATTTAAGTTTTTTTTTAATTTTGGTTAAATCTGGTCAAACTATGGTCAAACTACTTATTCAAGAAGTATTAATGTTACTACATAGTTATTCAAGAATATTAGTGTTACTAAATAATTATTTCAATTTTTTGAATTTTGGTCAAATCTGGTCAAACTATGGTCAAACTTATTTCAGAAATATTAGTGTTACTAAATAATTACTGTTTTTTAAAATAATAGTTTTAAACTCAAACGGTGAAATGTGTGACCTAATGCTCAAGCTAAACTGCTGAGGGTTAATAGGATTTACAGCTTACATTTGTCTGGAAAACAACAAGTGCAGACTTGGAAAGTAGGGGGAATAGAACTCCGAAGTTAAGCATGCTCAGGCTGGGGGAGTGAGAGGATGGGTGACCGGTCGGGAAGTTAGACGATTTGGAATGAGTGAGCCACACTTGAGTAGTTAAGAGGGGCGATTAGAGACTAAATCATCAAATAATTCAGAAAATCAAAAATAAAAAAATCATTTTTTTTCAAAATTTTCAAAAAAAAGTTCAAAAAAAATACCTTTAGTACCGGTTGGTAACACCAACCGGTATTAAAGGTCCCCCATACCACGGCGCGAGCTCACGCCACATGGTGAGCCTTTAGTGGCGGTTTGTGCCGAACCGATACTAAAGGGGGGGGGGGGCTTTAGTCTCCACTCTTTAGTGCCGGTTGCAGAACCGGTATTATTAAAGGCTCTTATGAACCGGTATTAAAGCTTCATTTTCTACTAGTGAGTCAACCACTCGACCATACAAGAAACCACTCGACCTACGGAAGAACAGAAGTCACTCAGAATAGCAACGGGTAAGCATTCACTCCGTAGTCTTTTAAGGTCATTAAAGGCACTTAAGGCTGACGTTACCAGTAACGCCTCAATCTTTATGTACATTCAACCCTCTGTAACGGGGGATGGCTGGGGTCCTGACGAACTCTATATAAGCCACCCCCCTCCTCTGGGACAAGGGTTCGCACCCCCTGTAACACACACACATTCATACATTTCAGTCGACCGCCTCCGGGCTCCGAGACGTAGGGCTTTTACCTCCTCCGAGAGGGGTCTGAACTCGTAAACACTTGCGTACAGCCTTGCCGTAGCTAGGACCTTGTCTCTCCATATGTACCCCCTATTATTACTGTCAGACTTAGTACCACGACACAAGTGACGTATGAGAAAAAGAATAAGGAATGTGACTGCACAGACGGATAAATATGGGCTCAAGACGGACACGCCCGGTCACTGATCGAACGCGTCCGCAGGCGTTTAAGGGGTCATATTTGCTATGTCCGGCTGTAGATGCTCTTATGGCTAGGTATACTCCACCACACAGACGCTGCCGAGGCCAAACTTTGGAGAAGTTGAAACAAGATCAAGCTTGGTGTCGCAGGTAGCACGTGGTCAAACGCATGTACCACATAGCTCCCACGACACAGCCGGCCGATATGACCTGCTCTGTCGTGGGAGATGGAAGTGTCCAGATTGCAACTTTTCCAGGTTGCAAGAAATAGGCGGGAAAGCAGGATGAAAAAGAAGACTCGACCGGCTGGGCGGGCTGGCCGGTGTCCAGGTCCATGACTTGGGCCCGGGGGCTAGTATGTGGCCTCTCAGAGGATGGCCCTTGCATTGACAGATTATTAATTTATTATTATATAAAGCGTGACTGATTAACCATCTCCTCATTTACTGCACACATCATGTACGTAGGCTGGCAGAAAAGGTGGCTATCGTGGTTGGCCGGGGCCGGGCATATGCATGCATGCATGCACACATGACAGAGCGCCCAACCTAACCGGCCGGAGCGGCCGACAGGAGGATCTGCGCCTCCACGGCGAAAGTTCTGCGCCGCCCGAACCCAACAGCCCGTACTACGCTGCTGCATCTATCTACGTAGCCACGTAGGTAGCTCGCTGCCTTTGCACGCCAAGGTCCAAAAGGCCGCGAGGGTGGTCCTCGTAAATGTGTCTTGTGCTACATCGATCGTGCCCTCCTCGATCTTCAATCAGTTTCCCGCCCAGCAACTCAATCTGATTAGGGGCGGGATACCTACGTAGCACTGTAGTAAGTTTTTACCAGCATCTAACCAAGTATTCGTTATGCACAGACGCACTCTTCACGTGAGGGTCCAGATGTGCCGTGACATGGACGAGCGGAGGAGAACGGTCACTAACGTTTCAAATCAAATGTGGTACGAGTACATGTGTAGTACGAGAGATGGCCGGAACGATCGATCTTTTTGCCTTTGCAACAGTGACCATAGATAGATGTGATGATGGAGAGTGCCTTTCCAGGGGGCTCTTTGCATCATGATCCCACTGTTCCACTTGGCGATGGGTCGATGATGGCACTCGCAGGTCCATCGATCCATGCATGCATGCACGTTGCAAATTGCCCGTCCATCCGGGCCGGGCTACCGCTGCATGCAGAGCGGCGATGAACAGCGACGAGGAGATGGCGGGCGAAAAGACCGGAGGTCGCTCGCACGAATGATGGCTTTGCCGAGGCGCACGGCGAGGGTGAACAGGGCGGCACTGTGCGCACGCACAGCACAGGCGGAGCAGCATGCACCATCAGGGCAGCAGAGGAGACGAGAGGAGAGGAGGGAGAACCAAGTGGAAACATGGAGCCGCAGCTTTTGGGGGTGCATGATTGGGCCGCACGGCGCACTTGGTGGCAATGGCATGCATGCACGCATGGCCGTGCCGTTCCGTGCACCCCGCCCGCCTCTCTTTCCGCTGGCTGTTCACCTGTGTTTGTTTGCGAGCATCGCATCTCTGGATCCTCCAGAGCTTCGGCTACATGTCCGGCCGGCCGGGCAGCAGGAGAGAAAAATGACTAGTGGTATTTTCGCCGCCATGGATTCCACTACCCATAGAAGCATCCCATCACATACACTCCATCAAGAACGAAACATGGAACATCCATATAGCGCTCGGACAAAGGAATCCCATCACATTTATCAGGTACTCTTGGTCGTCCGAAATCCCTGGCCGTCAGTACTGGAACATCATTATTAGGAGGAGGAAGCAGTGCACTGCAGATGGTCCAGGCAACCACGACCCCTCGCCTTCCAATATAACCACCTCCTTTTCAGGCTCACACCGCAAGTCTGACAAAATTTCAGAGAAACATCCATCATAACAAATGACATATTGTGGAGTACTAATCAACTTAATTACTCCATCTATTGCTAGTTAGTTTTCCGTTGACCAACAATTTAATCAATACTACCTCTACTCCCACATCTTATTTTATGTCAAAATTGGACCACATATTCAACAAGCAAAATGTTAATGCGTGTCAAGAGAATGTTGTTAGGCTCACGTTTGAATGTAATTTTCAATCATATTATTTTGGGTATTTCTAACATTTACATATTTACTGGGCACTCGATGGAGGGAGCTACTATTCGTGATGACTGTCATTTTTTGTTGGAAGAGTTTAGGTAGGTTTTGATTGAACATTGTAATAGAGAATCAAACATGGTACCTCATTTGCTAGCTCAACATGGGCAGGTTGATCCATCCTCGTTTGTTGGACTCACCTCGTGATTATAACTCTAGTCTTTTAGCAGATGATGTCAGCATTATTTGAAATTAACGAGCAATGTGCCCATGCATTGCTACGGATCCGAAGTAGAATAATACTTGTTCGCAAACTCAAAAAGAAAACACTCTAGTTCTGATATGCATATATCACTAAAAATTTATTATGTTTCATTCAAAATATATTCCTCGGGCTGTTTTGATGAGGTGAGGGAGGGATGTGGTCGGTTTCAAAATAATAAGGGGTTTTCTATAAATTGGAGCAGATAAGTTGGCTATGGTTGCAAAAAGGGCACAACTTACCTCACAGTCGTTACATGCAAATCTAATGGTCAGAAATGACGGATGGTAGACACACCATCATCACCTAACTGAGTCTTAGAAATAATGCTAGCTATCCATGAACGTCTTCCGATAAAAAAAACTTTTAGTGAAGTTCAAGGAGGAAAGTTGGAGTTTCTTCTTTTCAAATCTAACTTGCTATAGTATTGCACAACAAGTATGATTTGGAAATGCGCGGAGTTTGGCTGGTGTGCTGGAGATGAAAAGAATTTGGATGCATAATCCTTTTTGATGGCATGCGGGCCATAGCTAAAGATATGACCTTCACATTTGGCTAGCGTGGTCCGCTATTTCTTCGTTGACAGCTTTCAAAAATGCCCAACAGCATAAGACAGCCTCCGCGGCAACATGCACGTCATAGTCGTCCTTCCTAGGAGCACAAAAGTGGTGGACCATGCACGACGATCGATCGACCGACCGACGTGATCCATGGGGGCATTGATTGATCGGAACCAGCGCGCGGCATGTTTTAGCCATATGCATGCCGCAGCTTTTTCTCCGTATTATTTCTGCACATTAATACTTAGCTACAGTAGCATCACTCGGAAACAAAATGGACCTTGGCATATATACTCCTTCCGTCTCAAAATAAGTCTCACGTTTAGTATAATTTTATACTAAAGTTAGCACAAAATTGAGACATTTATTTTGGGACAGAGGAAGAACATACTAGTATCCCTATAGTCCAACGAGTCATTTAAAACTCAAATCATCCCAGGTTGCACTGGTCGCGACCCCCGCATCGCCTCCCTGGCGGCTCGGGGAAAAAAAACCTAGCCGTCGCGGTTCATCCCCCTTCCCTACTAGTCTCGCCGCCGACGGAGGGGACTTCCTGGCAAAGACCGGGCCGGCCCTGAGGAGGCTGACGGCGGGGCACCTGTCCCTATGGTGGCGCGTAGGGCTGGAATTCGAGCCGAGTCGAGCCAGCTCGGCTCGACTCGCTAGAGCTCGTTTCGTTAACGAGCTAGCTCGACTCGACTCGTTGTTATAACGAGCTCAAATCCAAGATTGGCTCGACTCGTATAACTCGTGAGCTGGCTCGTTTAGCTTGTTAAGCTCATTAAAGATATGAACATAAAACCCTCATATATTATAAAATGATTATGTATATATTAAACATATATATCACTAAACAATAGTAATTTCCTTGTAATGCATGAGTCTGGGCCTTCAACGGCTAGGCCTTGTGTTGTGTGCCTGGGACATAGGGTGCTGAATGGCTGATCTTTTTTTGTATTGGGAGTGGCTGATCTTTTGTACCGAGCCTAACGAGTTACACAAGTACTCGTGAGATTGGCTTGTTTAACTTGGTCTATAAACGATCTTAAACTAAAGCTCGGCTTGACTCGTTATTCTTCGAGTTCGAGTCGATTCGAGCCGAGTCACGAGCTACTCGTTTAGCTCGCGAGCTTCGAGCTTTTTTTCCACCCCTAGTGGCGCGGACGCGCGGGGCACTCGGCGCAATAGCTTGGAGCCGCGGCGGGCGGCAGCCACCGACGCGGGATGGGCGCGGCGGCGCTCCGGATCATGGCGCATGATGTCGGCTGCGGCCTAGGCGTTGTCCCAACTCGGCGCCTTCACTCAGTCTCCTGGATCTGGGGATGCTTCTCTGATCTTTGGCGTTGGGTCGAGCTTCCAGGTCTGGTGCGCCCAAGAGGGCGGTGCAGAGGCGGTGGTCGCCCAGGCTACTCGTTCGTGTGGTCGTGGCGGCGGGTCTGTTCTCAAATCTGCCAGTGGCAAGTTTGGAGCGACAAGACAACTGGTGAAGACCGGGCCTCAACTATGGTCATGACGGACGATGGCGGTGTCCCTTGGCTTCGTTACCTTGTTGAAGGCATCATCATAGCATGTCGTGTCGTTCCTTTCGGTCTGCTCTAGGGGAAACCTTAGATCTGTTCAGATGATGGCGATGTCTCGCGCCGCGCTCCTTGCTAGAGGCATCGTTGTGGAGCAGGTACCGACTTGAGTGCACAGGTGGTGGAGCGGTGCTTCATCCTACGCAGGGTGGCGGATCTTAGTGGCGTGGTGCAGTGGAGAATCGGTGTTCGATGTGTGGCAATGGACTCGCGCAGGGGGGGGGGGGGCGACGTTGTTTGGCGTCATGGTGGTAGCAATGGCAGAGAGGCCTGGCAAGGTCGATGCATCGGTATCTGCTCTGAGGATGGATCGACGGAAGACGGAGGTGGTGCCCACTGAGAGTGTGTCGGACCGTGTGTGCCCCAGTCCAGATATTGTGGCTTGGTTGAGACATCCGGCTTTAGATGTTAGACTTTGGTGCGATGTTTGTTTGGTATTAGGTTCGGACATTCGGCACCCTTCATTAGGAGTAGCGGCAAGTGTTGCCAAGCTGATGGCTTCAAGCTTACTTATGTATTACCTTGTAAGGTCTTTGCGAATAATTAATGGCTGCATGCGTCGCCTAGATGCAGAGGCCGGGGTACATCCTCATCTAAGTAAAGAACTATTATCCCTTATGCGAGTCTTTCTTTTTCAGCAATTTTATGAAACTTTGCAGATGCTTTGTAATGTCATTGTAGCAAGTTGTTTTGCCATCGAGGCATGCACCGATCCGATCGGATCCGATCCGATCCCTTTGTTGATGTAGAAAAGGCACAAGAAAAAAGGTAGCCTGGACTAGTACTGTACATGCTGACAAAGTGGATGGGAGAACCATGTACCGATCGAACTTTCAGCACTCAACAGCAACCTTGTACTAGTAGAAAACTTGACCTGGTAGTACTTCGTTGTATGCATGTCTTGTGTACCAAAGCTTTCAGGGGCCAAAGTCTAAAGTATGCACGTAAGAGCCTCTCCAGCCGTTGGCCCCCAGAAGGCTTAAAAATCGCCGTCTGAAGGCGAGCTGGCGCTAAAATCGACGCTGGTGACGATTGGTTTCCCAGCCGCCACCCCCGGGTCGCCCTCAGACGTCGATATCGGCCTATTTTTGCGCAAATGTGCTAGCTTTTCGGCCCACTTTCGGCAAAAATCGGCCCGATATCGGCACAAATCGGCCCATATTCGCCGTGTTTCGGCATAAATTCAATAGAAGTAATTTTTTTATCACATAGTTCATCACAGAAAATCAATAGAAATCAAATAGTTCAACAACAAATAATTCAATACAAATTATATAGTTCAACAAATAAAAACGCATATTTCATCACACGTCGAGCTAGGCATTGCCCCTGGGCCTTCATAAGTGCTTCACCAGATCCTGCTGCAGTTGTTGATACACTTGTGGGTCTCGGATCTCCTGACGCATATTGAGGAAGGCAGTTCACGTTACCGGTAGTTGGTGATCAACTGGCGCAAGAGGACCCTGCCTGTAATATGTTTCAGTGTCAAACAAAGTGTTATCGTGCTCGCTCTCAATGATCATGTTGTGCAAGATGACACAGCAAGTCATGATCTTCCACATTTGATCTGTCGACTAGGTCTGAGCAGGGTACCGAACAACAGCAAATCAAGATTGGAGCACACCAAATGCCCGCTTGACATCCTTCCTGCAAGCCTCCTGAACCTTCGCAAAGTGGGAGCTCTTGCATCCTGCCATAGGGTTTGAGATAGTCTTCACAAATGTAGACCATCTCGGATGGATGCCATCAGGTAGGTAGTACCCCTTGTTGTAGTGCCGCCCATAGATCTCGAAGTTCACCGAAGGAGAATGACCTTCAACAAGCTTGGCAAAGACAGGTGAGCATTGCAGCACGTTGATGTCATTGTGAGTTTCTGGCATACCAAAGAAGGAGTGTCAAATCCAGAGGTCATGTGTGGCCACTTCCTCAAGTACCACACTGCAAACGCCTTTGGCGCCTTTGTACATCCCCTGCCAAGCAAATGGAATGATTCCCGTTGAATTCAAGACAATATTTTTTATGACGACACTATAGCATGAATAACACTTTTATCTAGTCTTTTTTTGGCAATTCTTTGACCCTGGATACAATGAAAGTCATTCCCTATTTAATCTTTTTGTATGAGTCCAATACTTGATCAAGTTTGATTCTATAAGAACTTTCTTTCTTTTTTACTTTTTTAATTGCTATTTTTTTAATATTCGGGGGGTGTGGCACCCGAGTGCTCCTATGTATTTTCGCTCTAAAACATGAAAATACCCTTTGGTTTCTTGGTGTATATACACCCTCCATAGAAATAAAATAATATTTTGAAAAGACAGAACACTTAATATTTAAAGTAGACTGTGTTGTACTGGACTAGTACTGTACATGCTGACAAAGTTGATGGGAGAACCATGTACCTATCGAACTTTCAGCACCCAACAGCAACCGTGTAGTAGAAAACTTGACCTAGTAGTACGTCGTTGTATGCATGTCTTGCGTACCTAAGTTTTCAGCGGCAAAAGCGCAAAAGTATGCACATAAAGGCACAAATGTCACTTTTTAACTACTCACTCTTGTCTGGTGCGCCTTCTACAGAGAGAAAAAAAAATAACTGCTGCAAACCGCGCCAGAAAATAATTGTGTTGCTGCTACATGAGCCAAGAACCAAATCACACGCGCGCGCGCATGATGTTACATGCATTTTGCACGCAGTCAATTACTTCTACTCCTACTCCTCCTGGTTTAGGTTCGGGATGAACTCAGCAACAGCCGACCAGGCGACGACGTCCACGTCTCCCGGCACTCGGATTTCGAGAAAAGGGCGGGCAATTGCATGGATCACCATGGTATAGTTTCATCTACCAGGCTCTAGGCTCTTGCATCGCAAGCAGCAGAGAAAGCAAGTCTATGATAACGACGGCATCATGCGTACACATGATAGTCGTGCATGGCAACGGCATGCATGCATGTCCTAGAAGTCGTCCTTCGTCCGTCCCGGGACACGGGAGAAGCATCGATCATATATCATGTCATATGCGTAGCTTGTTTTTTTACCAGGAGGCCGGCACGTAGTAGGAGTATATACGATGCATAGAAGAGGCAGTAAAACACTGAATGAAAGAGAGTGCATGCACGCATGGCCTCGCATTAAAAGCTTATGTTGAGCTATTTGCAACTGTTCAGTACTTCCATGATGTGCGAACAGACCAAAGCTAGCAAAAGCGTCCGGCGGCAGGACAGACCGTAAAAAGGCCGAGGACAGTCGACCGGGGAACAGTTAGAGTAGAGAAGCGTCTACAGGATCCTGAGAAGTTTCTCCCCTCCACTGACATGATTTGCTCACGTAAATTTCCACCATGAAATGGCTCATTTCAGTCATTTTATTTTTGAGTTAGTGTGCATAATTCAGATGGAAAATGTACATTGAGATGACCGGACCGAACGGTATTACTGCAGAGCTACGGTGGCTGTATTCCCTCCGTCCCAAAATAAGTGTCTTGAATTACCTTATGCTTCTAGACCTCGGAAAATGTTCAAGCGCGCAACCGTCATGATAATCTTATGTTCGATTTAGCATCCTCATAAGGCTCGGCTAGCTTCACGGTTCAACATTGTTGCAATGCAAGGCCCATTCCACAAGGAAAGATGGTCTGGAAGTTCGTTTCAGCCATTATAAAATGAATCATTGCTTTTGCTCTGCTATGATATCTGTTTAGAGCATCTAACATAGCAAATATGACCCTTTAAACGCCCGTGGATGTCCGTTTTGAGCCCCTATTTGTTCGTCCATGCAGCCCCACTCTTCATTTTCTTCCTCATATGTCCGGTCACTTGCACGTGATTGGTGAAGATGAAAATAGAGAAATAAAAGAATGAATAAAGAAAGAGAAAAGGTGGTTCGGGATGGGGCCGCGTCCTACGTGGCGGACGGACCGGAGCGCCCGGGCGCGTCCGCGAGCCCTCATATCCTCCCCATATTTGAGATGGATATGAGGGTTCGCGGACAACCCGGCCGTATAGGGATGATATGAGGGATCCGGTTGGGTCACATTTTTCATTCTCTCTCCTGTCCGGTCACTGATTGGGTGCGTCCGCGGACGTATGAGAGATGGTTTGAGGCGTCTGGTTGTAGATGGTCTTAGGGGAAGATAGTATGTCCCAACTCCATGATGGGGTGTGTATGCAACTAAAATGAGAGTCGTCCACATAAGTGAGCAGAGACTTTAAAAGAGCACCAAAGAAATGGTTCTAGATTATGTTTCTCCGATGGAAGAGATTTCCACAGGTCCAGGTGCTTTCCTGCATGCATGCATCCTTCAAGTGCATCTAGTGCCCTTCTGAGATTTTGAATGATTAATGACAAAATAGTCAAGTGACTAATGTGTTTTGTGAGTACACAGGTTAAATTCTTTGAGGATTTGTTTTCACCGAAGAGTTATGACACCTAAAAATGTTGTGAAAACATTGAAGTCTCGGAATGCCCATTGAGGAATATGAAGCTGATGTGTAAACTTTTGTTTTCTTGTTTCATTTTCTTCGTTTGACTCATAGGGCAAATTGTACTATTAAGGAGGGTTTAAGTGAAAGCTAAGATTGAAGTCTTCACGTGTATGCTCAATTGAACCTAATTATTCAGAGATTCAGTACATGGAAATCTCCTTCCAGAGAGTTATTTAGCCCCAATGTCTTCGGGACATCAAACTTAAATTCTTCGCTAAGGAGTTGGATGACTTGTTCCGCAAGTTAGTCCATCCACGCTAAGTTTAAAATCCGACCGTTTGCCACAGGTCAAATGGTGTTGGTTGGTGCAACTCCAACGGTTGTATCATCCCCGGACCGGGTTTGCTCGCGGGCAATAAATTGCCACTCCTCTCTAACCATTTTGTGGTAGGCTGCTCCAGGTGAATATAAACAAGTGTTGTCTAGCAACAATTCATCCACGAAGATTTGAGAGAAATCCAAAGTGAGGAAAACCTAGAGCCTAAAACTGCTAAGTGATTGAGCATCATAGAAGAATTTGATCAAAACCTAACTTGGTTTTGTTACTCTTGAGTACCCTGCATCACCTAGAAGTTAGGAGTGGGCTCAAGAGCATCCAGAGTGTGGATTCTTCCAAGAACTATTATGTGAAGGTTCGAAGATCACCTAAAGATCTACAAAGAGTAATTGGGTGAGTTCCGGAAAACTTAGCTGAAGAAGAAAAAGGCGAGGACTCTCCTGTTCTTAGAGTTGTGGCTCAGCCTCCCCAACCTAGACGTAGAATTGTGCCAGTAGTTTGAACTGGGGTACCACATCAATATGTCCTCATTGAACAACAGGTTCCATTTATTCGACTGCCTTTACATTCTGTAATTCATATGTGTTCAAAAAACTTACCCTCTTCGTTCTCTATGATTGCTGTGAAGGCAATTTTCTCAGTACTTTCATGTGCCCCTGCCTCGCATATGCTTAGCTTCGTACTCACTAATGGTGTAATTTACTCGTCGAAATTTTCTTCAACTTGCAAATGTCTGCCTGATATCTTGTCATTTTACTACTATACTACACCTACATATTCTGTTCCGTCGATAACACAGTCGAAGGCACAAGCATTGGTCGTGTCTATTACTGCACATACTTACAATTAAGTTGATCAGAGAACCGCCTAAGGTAAAATGTTTTCGGCACCCAACAAGCGTATCTATCAGAGAAGACAGCAACAGGAAGTAAAAAACAAAAAAGGCGACAAGAAGGGCGACAAAAGTGCAGAAATAAACACTCCCATAGGCGGCACCTTTTAAATCCTCCATTGGCGAGGTGCGCCAGAAATAATTCGTGTTGCCCGATGGTCCAAGGCAGAACATTGGTCGTCTCTTGTCTCTACACTCACAGACACGATGCATAGACACGGAGACCAGTGGCGGCGCCAGGGGTCTTCCCTGAACTTCCATGGAATACCAAAGAAATGCTAATCCATTGGTATACTGCTGCTACCTTGCTGTATATTTGTTGTTATATTGCCATAAAATTGCACAAATGAATATCAATGAATACCAAGGAAGAAATTCCTGGCGCCGCCACTGACGGAGACCTTGTCGAACATGACACCGATGAATGACGAACGAGGCAAAGAAAACGCCAGTCCGACATGTTTAATTTGTAGAGTAGATACGTAACCACGGTTTTGCACGTCATCTCGTCGCTGCACGAACGACTGACACGCCCATCTGCAGCGCTGCTAGCTACCACCGGTGCGGATATACGCATGCATGCGTGCATGAACTCAGCAACAGCGTGGTTACATCTTGCACGCAGTTAAAATTGTACTCTACTCCTAATGGTTCAGGGTGAACTCAGCCACAGTCGCGCGGGTGGCAACCGACGTCGTCGTCGTCGATCCGTTTTTCCCGGCGTTCGAGAAAGGCATGCATGCAGTTGCATCGTCAATCATGCATGGTACGTGGTTCCGATCTGGCTCGCAGGCATGGAGTCCGCGTGCAGGACCGAAAGCCTTGACGATGGCGACATGGTGCTTCCTTCTGAGACACTCAGTATCGTCTCTTGTCGCGAGACTGCTTGATTTGCGAAGAGCGGGTTGCTTTCTCTTTGTTTCTCGATCGCAATCGGCGACAACATGTACATCTGCTCTGTCCCGACCGTTCGTCGACTGTACCGCCGGTTCACTGTCAACTCCTTGCAATCCCTCTAAAGACCGATGAACGGAGGAACTCTTCCTTGTGGCTCTTTTGGTCTTATCGGTAAATGTGTTCGTGCTTTGAAACGGAAAAATAAAATTCTATGAGTTTTGTCATCACACTCTACCACGCTACTTTGTAGCCGTTTCCTGCACCCACTTCTAAGGCTACTCATCATTGGGAGTATCATATACTAGTATCATGCATATGATACTAGTAAATGATACTACTTTCATAGTGCACAGTATCATGGAGTAGTACATAGATGATCTTATTTTTGGCCATGCACGACACAAAGTAATATAGTATTTATTAAGTTATGATATCTACCTATGTTACTCCAACCCCCTCTCCCTCTCTTCTTCAATTCTCCGTCACATCAATATGTTTGCTATTACTGAGTGCATGATACCGGCTAAGATACCTCTACTATGGTCAGCCTAATGATGGTGTGTGCCATCCCAATCTCCTCTAAACCTGTGCATGCACCATCCCCATACAGTATGTAATTACTCTTTTCTCGCAGGGCAATTGTAGAGAACTTCAGATCAGTAGTCATGCAAGGTATAATAGCAACAATAATTAATAGCAATAAAGAATCAGATAGTGGCAGCATGAATCACAATTCTTTGGATAATTCAAAACGCTGCCCAAGCTCATCTTCACACAGTAAACAATAAACATTTTTATAAATATGTGACCACTTCTTAAAATTACATGAACATTCTAAAAATGGGTGAACACTTTCTAAATTACATGTACATTCTTTTCTCAAAACTGATTAAACTGTTTTTTAAATGTTACACAAACATTTTTTCAAATGCGTGAATACTTTTTTAAAATAAACTTATAATTGTGATTTTTAATGTGTGGGCACTTTTTAGAATACATGACCATATTTTATAGTAAATTTTCTAAAAAAAATTATCTTCAAATTTGTGATTTTCTACATTAATGAAAGACAACGTGTCTAAATGTTTAATATATATGCAACATCCATCTCTCTCGAATAATGTTTAGGCTAGTTATAGTGGGGAGTAGTTAAACTAGTACTCTGTATATGACACTAGTCTATGTTACTAGCTATCTTTATTGTGCAAACTATCATAGAAGTATTATCATAGATGATTGTATTATTAGGATTTAAACTCATTTTCCCTTGAGCTGCGTTATGTTACGGTAACACCATAAACACCTCTCTCCTCATTAACAACTTGTCACGACTGCCTACGGTGGGAGTAACTTCAGCAGTAACATAAGGTCCAACCCAACAAATTTTCTTATGTGGCAATAGCTAGTTACTCCCACTATGAGTAATATCACACATACCAAGACAAAGATGAGTCTACAAGCTAATAAATGAAGTGTTATATGATACCACACATATGTTACTCCCAGTTCAGCCTTATTTAGCCTATGGTTAATTGCCTGGATGCACGTTTAATTATCCATGCACCATATTCTCTCGAGAATCTTGCTTAATTAGCCCATCGTTTAGTTATATGCAGCGTGCATCTCTCGGTAATCTTGTTTACTTATATGCACCATACGTATGTCTCACAAGAATCTTGCTTAATTAGCCCACCATTAATTAGCGAACCATAATATCATTTAATTAGCCCATCATGTCCTTCTGTTCCTAGGAGAGTGCATGCAAAGGAGTGGCATTCTCTTCCTTGTCTTTCTCTCACGATTGTTTGAAATCCTTTCGAGAGATAAATGAGACCCACTCCTCAACCTCTCCTTGTTGATATCCGAAGAAACTAAAAAGACATATATAAATTGGGATACTTGTGTGTAAGGAAGCGAGGTGAGATTATTATAGGAGAATTTGCCCTCAATTATAAAGAGCGAGTGAGTTAGCTTAGTTGGTGGCGACAATACTTACTGGCCAGTGGTCTCGAGTTTGAATTTGCATGCCTACATCTTTTTTTTTTCCTCCGGGTGGCCTACACCGTGGTTGTGTGCGTTAAACGGGCCAAACGACCTGACTTCGTTGGGCCAAGTGTTGAAGACAAGAGGTGGACCGACGACTTTTACCTGAATTGCAGGTTGATTCAAGAAAATGCCAGGTTTTTTCTTTTTGCAAAAGTGTGTGACGGACCAAGAATATCACCTTCCTTTGTAGGTATAGCTATAGATTTGCTTCAACCGAATTTACAGGGATTTTACAGAAATCTGTTTTCCGAGGAGCATGTTTGGTTAGTACGATTAGAAGTATAATAATAAACAAGGCTATGATCTACTCTGCACGTAACTTCTAAGAAGAATTTTGAGTCAAATATCAAAAAAATAAAAATTCTTTCGTTTCATGAGGATTAGGTCATGCATAGATGCACTTAATCAGTTCCACAGGTAGAATAAATCTATGCACCCAGCAGGATTCACCTTTTCTTTTTAGATAATGGAAGAATAAATCTGTGGGCCTATGCATTGTTTTGCCGATAGATAGCACACTGGATTAAAGATTATTTTAGAATAACTTCATGAAAATAGCAAAGCTTCTGGGCATGTTCCAACTAGCTGCACTCAGGTTTACTCCAAGAGATGTTGTAAAATGGAGCATCTAGCGTCCATTTGCACTGAAATTTTGCCGTGGGAATGTAGTGCCCCTGAAAAAAGATGTGAAAGAAATCTGGCTTATGTCTCCTCTTTGGTTGGTATTCCTCTGGAAATTGATCTTGCAACCTTGTATCGCCCTGATTATGTGAGAGTCAAAATACGATGCAGAGAAATACTAGGAGATATTTCTATGACTTCTATTATGAAATGGAGCAAGTGTTGGCGAGAGACTTCTTGCTCTCTCATAAGGGTGGCTGGGAAACCCCAAGTATAAGGGTGAAGTAACCCAACAATAAGTATTCCCTCAGTAGAGAATAAAGGCTTATCAAACCAGAAGCAGTTCTTCCAGCAAACAAAGTCATGGATACCTACATATAAAACACAATACAAATTTGCCCTCAACACTTCAAGAAGGTTTTCAAGCTTCTTGTCCTGCTAATTACAAGACTTAATTGCATGGTATGGTAGGAATTGATAGATAAGTACATTGTTACACAACTGCATCTACAACTAATACTACACCCAAGACCGCTATCCAGCATGCATCTCAAAGAATTAAGTTTATGACAAACGAAGCATTGTAATAAGCATGATGAAATACTGTACACTGTAAAACTATCATTCAAGTGTTGTAAAGCAACCATCCTTTTATCCTTAGTGGCAACAATCAAAATGTGTATGTTCCCTTTCTATCACTGGGATGAATAACCGCAGATTAAACATACTACTATGCACCACTCCCTGTGATGAACTACCCATCAATCTTGGCCAAAGAAAACAAATATATGAGAGAGCATACATAGTTACTTAATTATATAGCAAAGAAACTTCAAAAGATTCAATATATTTCAATGAAAAATCTGATCATAAAGTGACAATTCATCAAATTCCAACAAACACGCCACCAATTATATCATATTAATTTCAATCATGTGAGACAGCTCACTGGAACTTTGTATTGAATCACAATGGAGAGAGGATGCTACCTAGCTACTTCTTAGGACCCTAAGGGAACTACTCACACATGGTCATGGAGGCAGCATGGTTGAAGAAGTATCCTCCGATCATGGATTTCCCCTTCGGTAGGAACATGCCACTCGACTAGATCTCCTCGAGATAGGAACTTGTGTCGGCGGAAAATTGAAGAAAATTGGTACGGGGGATTTCACGAAATATAGGATTTATAGGTGAAAGAATGGGCGTAAGGCAGTGCACAAGGGGGCCGCGTGGACATGCCATGCGGGTGCCCCCTTGGTTGTGCCACTTGGCTATGTGGGCCCCCTGGCTAGATCAGCTCCTGGTAATTTGTTTCAGTAATCTCTTAACACCTCACTAGTAGAAAAAGGGTCAAATGTGAGACACATTAGTCCCGGTTTGCATTTGAGCCGACACTAATGTGTCCATTAGTGCCGGTTCAAATGGCTAGGAGGGAGGAGATCTTTAGTACTGGTTCATTGCGAACCTTTAGTACCGGTTCGTGCCACGAACCGGTACTAAAGATGCTGGGGCCCGGCCAGCACCTTTAGTACCGGTTCGTGGAACGAACCGGTAGTAAAGAGGTTGTGGCAGGCTATTTTTAGTCCCACCTCGCTCCCCTAGCAAGATTTTTACCACCTTAAATATGTTACTTCTCAAACTATCACAAGCATTTGGTCTTCATTGAACTCTATGTGTCTAATTTATGGACTCAATATGAGTCTTCACCGGTTTCTAAACCGTTAAGGACTCATATTGACAATTCGGATTGTACACAAAAAGATCATTAATAATCAATGTATTTTTATGTATATTTTTACATGTTTATGCCCTCACTCTCTCCACTCACTCGGTCTCCCCCTCAATCCCCCGCGCCGGTCCTCCCCCGCCGGCCGCCACTCACTTCAAAACTGGACGCACTACTGATACCTCTCCAACGTATCTACTTTTCCAAACACTTTTGCCCTTATTTTGGACTATAACTTGCATAATTTGAATGAAACTAACCCGGACTGACGTTGTTTTTAGTAGAACTGCCATGATGTTGTTTTATGTGTAGAAAAAAAGTTCTCGGAATGTCCTGAAAATCCACGGAGGCACTTTTTGGAATTAATAAGAATTTCTGGGCGAAAGAAATATGTCAGGGGGCCCAGGGCCTGTCCACGAGACAGGGGGGCGCGCCCCCTCCTAGGGCGTGCCCCTATCTCGTGGGCCCCCTGGAGCTCCACCGACCTCAACTCCAACTTCATATATTCCGTCTCGCGGAGAAAAAAATCAGAGAGAAAGTTTCATTGCGTTTTACGACACGGAGCCGCCGCCAAGCCCTAATCTCTCTCGGGAGGGCTGATCTGGAGTCCGTTCGGGGCTCCGGAGAGGGGGATTTGTCGCCGTCATCATCATCAACCATCCTCCATCACCAATTTCATGATGCTCACCGCCTTGCGTGAGTAATTCCATCATAGGCTTGCTGGACGGTGATGGGTTGGATGAGATTTACCATGTAATCAAGTTAGTTTTGTTAGGGTTTGATCCATAGTATCCACTATGTTCTGAGATTGATATTGCTATGACTTTGCTATGCTTAATGCTTGTCACTAGGGCCCGAGTGCCATGATTTCAGATCTGAACCTATTATGTTTTCATCAATATATGTGTGTTCTTCATCCTATCTTGCAAGTCTATAGTCACCTATTATGTGTTATGATCCGACAACCCCGAAGTGACAATAATCGGTATACTTCTCGGTGATGACCGTAGTTTGAGGAGTTCATGTATTCACTATGTGTTAATGCTTTGGTCCAGTTCTCTATTAAAAGGAGGCCTTAATATCCCTTAGTTTCCACTAGGACCCCGCTGCAATGGGAGGGTAGGACAAAAGATGTCATGCAAGTTATTTTCCATAAGCACGTATGACTATTTACGGAATACATGCCTACATTACATTGATGAACTGGAGCTAGTTCTGTGTCACCCTATGCTATAGCTATTACATGAGGAATCACATCCGACATAATTATCCATCACTGATCCATTGCCTACGTGCTTTTCATATATTGTTCTCTGTTTATTTACCTTTCTGTTGCTGATGTTACAACTACTACAAAAAACCCAAAAACATTTATCTTTACTGTTGCCACTGCTACCATTACTATCATACCACTTTTGCTACTAAACATTTTGCTGCAGATACTAAGTTATCCAGGTGTGGTTGAATTGACAACTCAACTGCTAATACTCAAGAATATTCTTTGGCTCCCCTTGTGTCGAATCAATAAATTTAGGCTGTACTTCATCCTCGAAAGCTGTTGCGATCCCCTACACTTGTGGGTTATCAACTACGTGTACAAACTGGATAATCTTTTTTGGAGTATCAGGGTTTCGGACGAGAACTCATCTGTTACACGGGCACTTTATTTTTTTTAACTTATTTGAACTCTAGACTTTTTTTGAGCCGGCATTATGCAGCATTCGAAGCGACATCATCAATTTCCAACACGTTCTGACATCATTTGCTGTTTTTCAGTAATTTCCAACACGTTCTGACATCATTTGCTGTTTTTCAGTAATTTCCAACACTTTTTGTGACATATAAAGCAAAAATATTCACAAAGAAACTAAATACAAAAAAAACTACTCGGAAATAAATAGAAGAAAAAAAAAAGCAGAAAAGAAAAAACTATATAAAAAAATTACTCAAAAATAAATAAAAGAAAGTAAATAATGCAGAAAAGATAAAAACTATATAAAGAAAAAATATTCACAAAGAAACTAAATGCAGCAAGAAAAACTACTCAGAAATAAATAGAAGAAAAAATATAAAGCAAAAAAGAAAAAACTATATAAAAAAATTACTCAAAAATAAATAGAAGAAAATAAATAATGCAGAAAAAACAAACTACATAAAAATAGTTGGGGCGCTGCCCAGTAGGCCTGCCAGACCTAGGGTGTGCAAATTCAGGCCCAGAAGGGCCGGCAGGCTCACAGGATAGCGCGCCCTAGTTAGGCCCAGAAGCCTGCTATATAGAGGAGTTCGAAAGAGCAGCCGTGGCTGGGTTTATAGACCAGTGCGGCTGCCCTTCACTCAGTGAGGTAAGACTAAATATAGTGCACCGCGGGTGGCAGCACACAACCATTAGTACCGGTTGGTGGCTCCAACCGGTACTAATGGGTGGGTCTTTGGTACCGGTTGGGGTAATGAACTGGTACTAAAGGCGGCCGTTTCCCACCGCTTGGCCTGGCCATAATTGGTCTTTAGTACTGGTTATTGGCTTCAACCGGTACTAAAGGCCCCTCCTATATATATAACACTTACGAAAAATTCAGTTTCGTCGACCACTTCTTCTCCAACTTCTTGCGCGACATCGCCGCCGCCGCCGCGCCGTCGCACCCGCCGCCCTCGCTGCCGCCACCGCGCGCCGTCGCCCCCACCGCCCGTCGTCGCCGTCTTGCGTCGCCGCCCCATACTACGTCGTTGTCTCGATCGCGCCGTCGATCGCCCCCGGCCCGCCGCCCGTCATCGCGCCGTCCCCGTCGCGTCGCCGTCTCGCGCCACCACCCGTACGCCGCCGCCCCGCTCGTATGCACACACACACACACACACACACACACACACACACACACACACACACACACTCACTACACACACATACACACACTACACACACAGAGTACTACACACACATACACACATATTCTTTTACTTATTTTCTGTTTTCTATTATTTAGATTAATGTTAAATGAATTTCGTAGATAAGAATGTTAGAATGTTAATGTTAGATGAATTAACTATAAGTTGAATGTTAATATAACTAGTTTATTTTTAGTAAGAAAATTAATAGAAATAGTTTATTTTTAGTAAGAAAATTTAGGTATATGTGATTATTTGAACTAGTTGAATAATTTAACTAGTTTATTTTTAGTAAATGCTTAGTTGAACTAGTTGAATTAATAGAACTAGTTTATTTTTAATAAGAAAGTTTAGGTATATGAGATTTGATGATCTAATTAAAATATTACTATATCTAGCTACTTTATATATTTTAGTAAGTAAATTAGTAGAAGTAGTTTGTTTTTAGTAAATTCCTAGTTCAATTAGTTGAATTAATAGAACTAGTTTATTTAGTAAGAAAATTAATAGAACAAGTTTATTTTTAGTAAATGCTTAGTTGAATTAGTTGAATTAACAGAACTAGTTGAATTAATAGAAGTAGTTGAATTAGTTCAATTAATAGAATTAGTAAGTGTTTAATGTTCACCTATATGGACATAGGAATGTCGTCTAACGACAAAAAAGATTTCATTATGTGTGAATACTGTGAAGACCAGCGTGGCCTGTGCGACAGAAATTTCCTAGTTGATGATAGGCGATTCAGCATCAAGCTGGATGAGACATTCGAATTCGATACAGTAAGTCACAACGACAAGTCTTTTTTCGTAATTAAGCATGACTTATATATGCTTCATTTGCTTCAACTTATAATTTTTAATTTTCACTATTCTCCTAGCGCATCCCCTAGCATGCAAGAATTTTTGTCTTGGATAAGATAGGTTTCAATGCTATGGAAACTATGGAGGTAAAGAGAGTTTATCTGAAAACTGAGCACGGTTATACTTTCAATGTCAAAGTATACAATGCAGACACATACACCTATTTTGAATGCAAAACTTGGCAAGCACTATGTAAGGCTTATGCATTTGAGCCTGATATGGTTATCATCTTTGATATTCGTCCGAAAGATGATATTCAAGGTAATAGAGACATCTGGGTTGATGTGCAGACGCCTCCAGTTCTACCATTATGTGAGTTCTTCTCAACCATATTTATGTCTTTGATATTGTTTATTCAAAAATAGTTGACAATTAATTTCTATTGACAGTTTATTTCCATTCAAGCAAACATGTCCGGCGCTTGGTAGACATGACCTACTACTGTCCCGGAGCTGAACTAAACTGCGAGGAGATAAGTCATTATGTTTCATGGCTTGAGGATCTTCATACCGTCAAGACAAATTTTCTTCCTGCACTTAGAAATGTTAGTACTCAACACGTGCGACCAATAGTGATCGTATTGAACTACAGTCACATCTATTTAGGAATGATGGTAAGATTTTTACTATTTGTCCTCAGTGCATCTTTTGCATACATAATTTTTTTGCTAAACTTTCATTGCTAAGTATATTAATTACTATACGATGTTCTTCAACAGGGACTCCCGATGACAGTTGTGCCTCAGTGGATCGAGACTAAAGGTCGCATGTCAATTGTTAGCTTACGACCAAGATATCCTACATTGCACATGAGTGCATTCATGATTTCTAAAAGTGATGAATTCTTAATAGTGAAAGATTGTAGCAAAATTGTTAACGATCGCAGAGAAGTACTAGGGATCAGCAATGAGAAGCGCAACCCATGATTAGGAGACAGGTTCATCTGCATGCTTCAGTGTGATGAATCAGGAGAGCTATACATATTCTATGCTATTTTACCTGAGAGAGAGCAGCAGGAGTGATTTAGCCAGTTCATGCTCTTAGTATTTGTCCTCTTATGTCCGTGTTCTTCGTCCTGAACTTAACCTCAAAGAGTGATTTGCTTTTGTGGTGTTATGAACGCTTATAATATCATGACCATGTTGAACTCGATGATATCTTTGCTTCTGGTACCAGTGAATGTTTCTTCTTTAAGCTAGTGTTGGTGGTGATTAGATAGCGGTAATGACTATGATGATTAAATAGTGGTAATGACGACTATGATAATTTTTAGCCAGCTAGTATAATGATGTTGATGATATGATGCAAGAGTAATTATATTAATATGATGATGATGATGAGTTATTATATCATTTATGAAAGAAACCACAGATTAGTTTCAGCTGGATGGATCCATATTATGGATATGGCATATACTTGATCACTTAGCTAGGATCCACATGCATCCAGTCGACACTAATCTGCGGTACTTTCACCTAATGATTTAACAACTCATTATAATGTAAAACAATCACTAAATTAAATTGAAAACACAAAATTAAAGGAAAATAAAAAAAACCAAAACACGCCCAAACATTAAGTACCGGTTAGTGTTACCAACTGGTACTAATGTCCTACACGCATCCGGGCCTGGCTCGTGCCATGTGGTGGCACTTTAGCGCCGGTTCGTGACGAACCGGTACTAAAGGGGGGGGGGGACTTTAGTCCCCACTCTTTAGTGCCGGTTGCCGAACCGGCACTAAAGGCCGTTACGAACCGGCGCTAAAGCCCGGTTCTGCACTAGTGCCTGGAGGGTCAAGAAAAACTTAGTGATGATGTTAATGATGTTCTAATCAGGCATTTCTCTGTTGAGGAAGTTGGAGAAGCACTTTTTCAATGAATAGCAATAGGGCTTCTGACATTCCTACTGATTTCTACCAATGTTCTTAGGATATACTAAACGATGATATTATGAACTTTTTCCATGCTTTTCATGCTCGCAAACTTGATGTGCATAGACTAAATTATGGCATTATTAATTTTCTCCCTAACATTAGTGGAAATAATAATTCAACATTTTTAGCCTATTTCCTTGCTTAGATGCCTTTACAATTTCATTACTAAAGTCTGGGATATTGGAGTTGCTATGTTCGCTATTATAATTATCAACATTCATCATAATGCTTTTATTAAACATAAAAACATTATGAATGGTATTTTTACTCATCATGAGATTTTACACCATATTCAAAGTAAAAAAAGATCTGGCATTATACCTGAACTTGATTTTGAAAAAGCACAGGTGTGTGTAACAGGGACTTTTAAGGGAATGCCATGTTATGAGGGGTTCTGCCGCTCCTTGGTGTAGTTGGATTAGAAAAATACTACATAATGGTACTGTTAGTGTTAAGTTGAATAATACCACTGAAGCTTTGGAGTTATTAAGGTCTTAGATAAGAGGACTCTCGTCCCCCCTTTCTATTTAATTTGGTTGTTCAGTGTCTCTGCAAAATGGTTACTAATGCTCAAAAATCAATCTATTAGTTGGTCTTAGATAAAGGAGATGTCGTTCTGCAGTATGCAGATGAAACTGTCTTTTGCATTGATAATGACCCTGATCATTCATTGAATATCAAGTTATTACTGTATACTACCTCCTTTCCGGTTTATAGGGATTATCTCAATTTTTTTTGTATTTTCATTTTACAAGTCTCATTCCTATTGCTCCCATCTCATGCTCAGATATCGAGGTGCATTAAATCATTGCATGCGAGGATTGGGAGAAAGTTCATCAATGCATGTAAAAGATATTGGTTATTTATTGGACACACATGCATGCGTTGCAATTAATTCATTGGTAAACATAATTTTTTGAGGAAAACAAGTGCATTAATTGAGTACTTTTGTAAACTACAAAAATTATTACACCACTCAACATCTACCTTAGTTGGTGAGATTTTTGAATTCAGCCTTGTAAACCGGAAAGGAGAAAGTATGTTTCAGCTCATGTCAAGTTTGAAAATAGATTTTCAAAAAAAAAATGAGGTCCTCTATATTGGAGGGAATGATGAGATCGTGAGATTTCATGCCGATTTGTTTAACTGTGAAATTGGCCATTTACCTATAAGATATCGTGGTGTCCCTGTGAGCTATGCTACCCTTAGGTATGTGGACTTGAATTGTATGGAACCAAGATATATTTGAAGTTGTGATTCATGGATTGGTAATGTTGCTTCTGTGGGAGGAAACCTGGTTTTGTTCAATTCTAATGTGTCTAGCATTTCCTATTATTACATGTGAGAATGTTCCTTTTAAAAAAACTTTTTCAAAAAGTTGGGTATGGCGGTTCTTTTGGCAAAATGGTAATGGTAGGAAGCGATATTATCTTTTCAAATCTTCTATGTTGCGTAGATCTAAAACAAGAGGAGGCCTAGGTGTGAAGGACTTACATAGGCAGAATGTAAGTCTATTGGTAAAGTGGTGGTTGAAATTATAGAAACACGGCGGCATATGACAACAAATTTTTAGAGTTAAATATTTGTGCAGGAGAACTGTGGCGTTTGTGAAATAAAAGTTTAACGATCCCCCTCCCCCGCTTGAAAGCTCTTCTTGAAAGTGAAAATGGTTTACATGTGTGGTAGAAAAATCATGATGAACTCTAGTGATATTGCTAGATTATAAAATATCCTTGGATGACAATATTTCTTTTTGTGATAAATTTCCTCAATTGTTCAGCATTTGCAATGTGCCTGACTGCACAATGGATAAATGTCCTACCATGAATATTCACTCGTTTTTTCGAAGGAGATTGACTCCTACCTTAGGGGGTTAATGGAAGGACATGTTATCCTTGATTAATGGAATGACCTTATCTTCTGCTGTTGATGAGATCAAATGGTCTCTAGGGACTAAAATTGTCTTTTCCACGAAATCCATTGTACATTTTTCATATACATGTGGAACATTTTTTGATATATATTGAACATTTTTCAATATGTGAGAAACATTTTTTTTCAAATACAATTTTGAACATTTTTTTGAATACATGTTAAACACTTTCCAAATACACATTCGAATGCTTTTTGGAAAGATACAAAACATTTTTTGAAATTAGGTGAACATTTTTTTTAATGTCACAAACGTTTTGGGATGTGTGAATTTTCAAAATTGTCACACACATTTGCTGAATGGTACGAAACATTTTCTAAAAATTATGTGAACATTTTTAACATTGTATGTACATTTTTTACAATGTCATAAACATATTTTTGGGAATCATGCACATTTTTTAAAAAAATAATAATTTGTAGGAAACATTTAAAAAATATGCGACATTTTATAGAGTGGACACCCCGCAAAAGAGAACGCTTTTATTGGACAATTTGAAAGCAGGGCAAACTCTTCAGACGGTTCCAAGGTTCCGTGGATTTAACCAACTTCCAAGGATTTGTGATTTGTGACTTGTGAGTAACGAGACACGTAGCCGTGAGAGACCAGCGTGAGATACTACGCAACAAATCAAAAGCGGATGGTTTGCTTGGTTGCTGCGGCGCAAGTGGCGGCCATGATTTCGTGGGAGTAAACGTATACACCAGGTAGTCATATTCTTGGCCGCACGGCCGGATCTTCCCCTTGTCGCCACGCCACGCCCACATCTTTTCACCCTCTTACGAGACGGACGAATCGTCGCGTAGTATGTTGCGCTCACGACGACGAGTAAACAAGTCGCTCCGCTCTGCGCGATCCCCGGGTAGGCCATGTCAGGGTTGACCGGTCAATGTCCCCATTGTCCTGGCATGCATGGCATGGTGGCATTTCGCTGGCGCAGCCTGCCACGTACTTTCGGAGGTGCAGGTGCAGAGATGCAGCGAGCGACGACGCCTGTGAGGCGACTGACAGGCGGGACCTGCTCGTCATCAAGATTCGAAGAGGATGGTCAGATGATGCGTCACGGGGGATGGGCAAAAGAAGGCGCAGACGACAGAGCGCCGGCAGATCTTCGGCAGGCTGATGCGTGAAGATCACACGTTCGTCACCGACGACCGGAATGCTCGAGTGACGAGCACACAAGAGAATTGGACTTTGTTTCCCCTTGTCCTGTTTGAGTGGGATTTTGTTTAGTCTTTTTTAACGCAGTATAGACGCAAGCGCTAATACATACGCGCATACACTTACCCTTATGAACACTTTCGAGAGACTGAGCTGTTATATCAACTTTAGATTTATGAAGTCTTCTTAGGCATCTCGTCGTCAATGAGAACGTCTCCTTCCACCAAGGATGCATCGTCGGAACTCCTGAAATAAATCCAGAAATAATGCGAGCACTAGGATTTGATCCTTGATGGGCTGAGGATACCACAGTCTCTCTAACCATCCATTCACAAGTTGGTTCGTGGATTTTGTTTAGTCTGTCATATGTGATAATAATTATCCTTTTATTCTAGGGGAAATGTCAAACTGATGTTGTGCTATGGTAAATATTTCTTTCTTCTTTAATAACGAGAAAGCCCTCGCCTCTGTGAAACCTTTTGTTGTAGTATTATCGGTTGATTACAAGGATGCAACAACACAAGAAGACGCAATAGAAAATAAGACGGCGCACTAAATGCTTCGTGATCCGTTGACTACGAAGGCGTATGTGACGACTTCGTCAATCTCAAGACGATATTTATAAAATGCTCATATGGGTGGGATGTGTGTGCATTCCTCAGAGGTGATTAGATGAGTGTGTGTGCGCGCGTATATACGAGCGTCTATGTCTGTACCATGTTCAAAGGAAAAGTAAAAAAAAACCTTTTGCGTATAAGTAACATTATATCGCTAATTTGATTTATGGATTTAAATCTTATTAAACACTTTTGCACCAGCAAATTCCACAAATCGATGCACTTTGTACCAGATTCAGATGATACCCTATAAGAGCATCTCTAGCAGATCCCATACAAACGGTCAAACCTTCAAATTTACGGTACACGTTGACAAAAATGTACCCAATAGAGTCTGTAAAAAAACATATCCCTTAAAGAAAAATTATAGGTTCCCCTATATTACAAGCGCCCATTAATCATATATGGAGGATTCGAGTTTTTTTTTTTGAGGATCCAGTAAAACCGGTCAATGCCGGAGCAAGAGGCCGGGAGACGCCGCACACAAGCAGCGAGCAGGCAGATGAGCTTGGCAGCCGCCGCCCAGAGCATTGCCGGAACACACAGCGGGCCGGAGCGGCGCTGCAGCGGCGCCGGAGCAGCGCCGTTCTAGCTGGCCGAAGTTAGAGTTCATCCATGCGTGTGTCCGAGGGAAGAAGAACCATGAGGAGACAAATAAGTTTTTTTTGTGGTACGGGTTTATGGGATCTATTCCGACCGACGCCTCGCGGTACCGTAAATTCATTTTAGGTGGACCTGTATACTGTTTTTACAGCTAGTATTTTTATGGAATCTGCTAGAGATGCTATGAATTAGAACAGTAACAGTAGAGACCCCCAAACCGTCCATTTTGTTGGATGGGCAGCTGGCACAGTGACCGCACAGGAAACAGACCTCGAATGGTGTCCTCTGACTCCAACCCAAATATCTTAATTGTCCGCGAGTTTCAAATTCATCCTACTAATAGAACATTGTGTGTTGCTATGGGCTATAATGCATATATACATGAATCAAACAAATGATTAATGTCCTTTTCATGGTCGAAGTTTATTTCTCCCTCATACGTTGAACGGGTGTTAGGCCATTGTCTCTCTCTAAGTGGTTTTGGTGATTGATGACAATGCGTTTGCGGACTAATCATGTGCGTTGAGCATTTCAGATATTCATTCTTTGGCATGAGACGATTCATTCCCCTCGAAGCTCAAAGTGAAGACGGTGTAGTTCTCTTTTGTTTCAGTTTTGGTGGACTTAAGTCAGAGGAGACACCGTACTATCAACAGGGGGTCCGTATCGGAAAGGCTAGGGTGGAATCAACACGTACACATTTCTTTCGCACCCGCACCTCCTTCCCTCTCTATTGGAGTATACTTGTTATCACGGAAGTGGCATAAGGAAGGCGCTAGCGGTAGTACCGCTGGGCCGGAGCGGCAGTACCGCTGATAGCCACAAGCGGTAGTACCGCTGCCTCACACATGTAGTACCGCCCATGGCCATAAGCGGTAGTACAACTCTGGTTCTGTGCTGGTACCTCCTTGACTCGAGACGTGGTTTTCTCGTGTCGGGTTCGACGGCAGTCGTAGCGGCAGTAGAAGCGGTAGTACCGCTCACGAGCGGTAGTACCACGGCTACCACCGCTGCTAGTGCCGCCCGGGCCCTCACTCCCATGTCCCTTCTATCTCTATGGCCCCTGCTCTTTGTCTCTGCGGTAGTATCGCTGGGGCTCGTGGTAGTACCGCTGCTACCAGTGATAGTACCGCTCCCTTGAGCTGTAGTAACGCTCTGTGCGGGATGAAGGGGGATAACGGTTGGATTGTCCCCCCCCCCCCACACACACACTATAAAAGGGGGTCTTCTTCCCCAAGAAGACCAACCTCTTTTCCCCCAAGCTCCATTGCTGCTCCAAAGCTCATTTTCGCCCGATCTCTTTCCCTAGCCAATCAAACTTGTTGATTTTCTAGGGATTGGTTGAGAAGGCCCGGATCTACACTTCCACTAAGAGATATTTGATTCCCCCCACTAATCTCTTGCGGATCTTGTTACTCTTGGGTGTTTGAGCACCCTAGGCGGTTGAGGTCACCTCGGAGCCATATTCCATTGTGGTGAAGCTCTGTGGTATCGTTGGGAGCCTCCAATCAAGCTGTGGAGATTGCCCCATCCTTGTTTGTAAAGGTTCGGTCGCCACCTTAAGGGCACCACTAGTGGAATCACAACATCTCGCATTGTGTAAGGGCGTGAGGAGAATACGGCGGCCCTAGTGGCTTCTTGGGGAGCATTGTGCCTCCACATCGCTCCAATGAAGACGTACTTCCCCCAAAGGGAAGGAACTTCCATAACACATCCTCGTCTCCACCAGCTCCACTTGTGGTTTTCTCTTCCCTTTACTTTGTGCAAGCTATTATTGTGTTGTATCCTTTGCTTGCACTTGTTGTTGTTGTTGGTTGCATCATATAGGTTGCTCACCTAGTTGTACTTCTAGACTACCTTATTGTTGCTAAACCTAATTTGTTGAGAAAAGCTAAAAATTGGTAGTTGCCTATTCACCCCCGCCCCCTCTAGTCAACCATATCGATCCTTTCAACGGGGATTTATCAGGATTATTCGGATTGTCCCATTATCAGGTTGAACGGAGATTTATCAGGATTATCAAAGAAATATTCAATGTTCCAGATAACCCACAAGTATAGTGGATCGTTTGTAGCCTGCTTCTTCGATAAATAAGAGTGTCGAACCCAACGAGGAGCTAAAGGTATAACAAATATTTGCTCAAGTTCTATCGACCACTGATACAACTCTACACACACTTAACGTTTGCTTTACCTAGAACAATTATGAAACTATTTTGCAAGAATAAAGCTACGAATAATTTGCGAGAGTAAAGCTACGAATAAAATGCAAGATAATAAAAGTAGATAGCTTTTGTCAACAAGAAAGTCATTTGTCCCTAGCCAATCAATAACTAGACCGGTAATCATTCTTGCAATTTTACATGAGGTCGAGGCATGAGCTAACATACTTTCTCTACTTGGATCATATGCACATATGATTGGAACTCTAGCAAGCATTTGCAACTACCAAAGAACACTAAGATCATGAAACCCAACCATAGCATTAATTATCAAGTCCTCTTTACTCCCATACGCAATAGCCCACTTACTCGGGTATGTGTATGCTGTCACTCACGCCACCCACCATAAGAGAACTATGGACATATTGCAACAGCCTACAGCGGGGATCCCTCACGTGTTGGGGATCATTGCAGAAATTAAATTTTTTCTATGCATCACCAAGATCAATCTATGGAGTAACTAGCAACGAGAGAGAGGGGAGTGCATCTTCGTACCCTTGAAGATCGCGATACGGAAGCGTTTACAAGAACGCGTATGAAGGAGTCATACTCGTAGCGATTCAGATCGCGGTGGATTCTGATCTTAGCGCCGAACAACGGCACCTCCACGTTCAACACACGTGCAGCCCGATGACTTCTCCCGCGCCTTGATCAAGCAAGGCGGAGGGAGAGGTTGAGGAAGAGGGCTCCAGCAGCAGCACGACGATGTGGTGGTGATGGAGCAGTAGTTCTCCGGCAGGGCTTCGCCAAGCTCTTGCGGAGGAGGAGAGGTGTTGGGGAGGGGAGGGGCTGCGCCTTGGATGTGGTGCTGCAGCCCTCCCCTCGCCCCTCTATTTATAGGAGAAGGGGAAAGGGGGGCCGGCCCCTCTAGATGGGATCTAGAGGGGGGCGGCGTCCAAGGGGGAAGCGGGCTTGCCCCCCAAGCAAGGGAGGCGCCCCCCTTAGGGTTCCCCCCAACCCTAGGCGCATGGGCCCTGGGGGGGTGGCGCCCAGCCCTCCAAGGGGCTGGTTCCCTTCCCTCTATAGCCCATGAGGCCCTCCGAGACAGGTGGCCCCTCCTGGTGGACCCCCGGAACCCCTCCGGTGGTCCCGGCACAATACCGGTATGCCCTCGAATATTTCCGGTGACCGTATGACAACTTCCTATATATAAATCTTCACCTTCGGACCATTCAGGAACTCCTCGTGACGTCCGGGATCTCATCCTGGACTCCGAACAACATTCAGTAATCACATACATAACTTCCTTATAACCCTAGCATCATCGAACCTTAAGTGTGTAGACCCTACGGGTTCGGGAATCACGCAGACATGACCGAGAGAGCTCTCCGTCCAATAACCAACACCGGGATCTGGATACCCATGTTGGCTCCCACATGTTCCACGATGATCTCATCGGATGAACCACAATGTCGAGGATTCAAGCAATCCCGTATAGAATTTCCTTTGTCAATCGGTACGTTACTTGCCCGAGATTCGATCGTCGGTATCCCAATACCTCGTTCAATCTCATTACCGGCAAGTAACTTTACTCGTTCCGTAATGCATGATCCCGTGACTAACTACTTAGTCACATCGAGCTCATTATGATGATGCATTACCAAGTGGGCCCAGAGATACCTCTCCTTCATACGGAGTGAGAAATCCCAGTCTCGATTCGTGCCAACCCAACAGACACTTTCGGAGATACCTGTAGTGCACCTTTATAGCCACCCAGTTACGTTGTGACATTTGGTACACCCAAAGCACTCCTACGGTATCTGGAAGTTGCACAATATCATGGTCTAAGTGTCGGTGTCAAAACCGGCGGATCTCGGGTAGGGGGTCCCAAACTGTGCGTCTAGGCGGATGGTAACAGGAGACAAGGGACATGATGTTTTTACCCAGGTTCGGGCCCTCTCGATGGAGGTAAAACCCTACTCCTGCTTGATTAATATTGATGATATGGGTAGTACAAGAGTAGATCTACCACGAGATCAGAGAGGCTAAACCCTAGAAGCTAGCGTATGGTATGATTGTTGTTCGTCCTACGGACTAAAACCCTCCGGTTTATATAGGCACCGAAGAGGGTTAGGGTTACATAGAGTCGGTTACAATGGTAGGAGATCTACATATCCGTATGGCCAAGCTTGCCTTCCACGTCAAGGAAAGTCCCATCCGGACACGGGACGAAGTCTTCAATCTTGTATCTTCATAGTCCAGGAGTCCTGCCAAAGGCTATAGTCCGGTCATCCGGACACCCCCTAATCCAGGACTCCCTCAGTAGCCCCTGAACCAGGCTTCAATGACGATGAGTCCAGCGCGCATATTGTCTTCGGCATTGCAAGGCGGTTTACTCCTCCGAATACTTCATAGAAGATTTTGAACACAAGGATAGTGTCCGGCTCTGCAAAATAAGTTCCACATACCACCGTAGAGAGAATAATATTTACACAAATTCAATCTGCTGATGTATTCCGTGGCATGGCGTCACACCACGGCCAAGCCTTTATTTGAATCGTTTTTACTGTCCCACCTCAGCGCATTTAGCTAGGCGGTTTCCTTGGCACGTCTTGTCAAAGCAGAGATCGTGTCCCCTTATTCCGGGATTCTCATTAATACGGGCGCGGGTAACCCAGTCGTGCCCGTTGGCGTGTCTCCTCTATCGAAGGCGAGTCCCGAACGGCCACGGGGAAGGCTCTCGGTATTCAAACTCTTTATAAAGAGACCAAGGCTCCACTCCTATCTTTCAATCTCAATCGAATCCGCCCCTCGCCTCGAGTTCTAACACCCAAAGCTCCAGATTCAGGCGCTTCGGACCTTTGATGATGTCTAGCTCCGACCTGCAAGGCCGGTGGATGCCTTCCTCCATTACGGAAGAAGACGTGCTAAAGCTAAGAGATGCCAGGTATCTAACCGGCAAAGTTTCGCATAGGGTGCCTGCCCAAGGGCAGGTTATTCCCACTCCCAAGCCTTGTGAAAGCGTCGTGTTCGCGTCTCACTTTCTTCGGGGGCTAGGCTTCCCGACGGACTTCTTCGTGAGGGGGCTCATGTTTTCTATGTGTTGGGATTTCATGACTTGGATCCGGAGTCCATCCTCCACATCTCATCGTTCATCGTCGTATGCGAAGCCTTCCTCCACATTACCCCTCACTTCGGATTGTGGCTCAAGACCTTGAAAGTGGAGCCGAAGATGATCAAGGGGCAGAAGGCATAGTGCGGAGGGGCTGTTATAAGCAAGAATGCTGATGCTCCATGGCCCGAGGGCTCTTTTCAAGAGGAGCTCAGCCTATGGCAACAAGAGTGGTTTTATATTACAGCTCCCAGGGGCACCAAATGGGTGGCGCCACCTGCCTTTCGCTCGGGTTGTCCACTGCGGCTGGCATCATGGGTCAATAAAGGACTTGACTGGGGGCCGTCCAAGGACGTTCCCTTGTTGCAGGGCCGCATTCAAGACCTCCTAGAGAGAGAGATCACTTTGGTCGTAGTAGCGCAGGTCATGCTGATTCGTCGCTTCCTGCCCTGCAAACGTAGCCCCCTCCGCCTGTCGGAATTTAACCCGGAGGGACCACGAGCTCTCCAACATTTTATGGGCGTGACGCCCGTGGAGATGTACAAGCTTTTCTTCGGATCACAAGCGATGTGTCCGGACTTGACCGAGGACGTAGGTCTAAGCTGCCATCGCCTGGATACTGAAGTAAGTAGCCCTGTACCCGGACACGCTATCCCATATTTACCACGAACTTGCCCTTTAAAAGAGTTGTTCCTTGAACAGGAGTGGATTGCGAGAGCAAAGTTAACCAGGTGTTTGCCCCCCCTCCCGTGTTAACCAGGATGCTGGAGGTTGCGCCTTCGGAAGAAGGTGAAGGGGGAACAAGGAAGCTACCGCCTCCGCAAAGGAGGCTATCCGGAAAGGAGGGATCGAGAATCCCTCCATCTAAGGGAAGAAGAGGACCACCTCTGAAGACCCGGAGACCATGGTCTCAAAGCGGGGGAAGAAATCTTCGTCAGAGGGTCCTGCGCCGAGAGATGCCTCGTCTGCATTGTGCCCCCAAGGGGATCAGCCCTCCACCAAGCCGTAAGTAAAAAGGGGAGTTTTTTTAAAAATAAAGGATATCCCTGCCCTATTTTTGATGAAGATAACCGAAATTTTACCTTGTAGTTCGGATCTCAGCCCTTCTCAGCAGAGCTCATCTTCGGGGGATCTTCGTCCGGAGATGATGGAGAGCGAAACGCCTCCCCCTGCCGTATCGTCTTGCGAGGTGGGCGACCCTGAGGTGTCGTCGCGGAGGGTTTCTCCGTGTCCGGCGGGGCCGGATGGCAGTCGTATGTCCCCACAAATCCCTCCGCATCCGGTCTTCAAAAAAGGCCATCGGACGAGTCTGGCACCACCTGGTGTACGGTTGGAGGAGCTGAAGGATCTGCTCGGGCGAGCGTCTATCTTAGAAGATCACCGTGCGTTAATGGGTACGGTGATTGAAAGGATTTCATCCGCTGAGAGCGGATTGCACAAAGCCATCAGAAGTTTACTGACAGGTTTTGAGGTACGCAAAATGATGTACCTTCTGGCAGTTCCGCATATAAAATGCGCCCTGTGTAGATAGTAGCCCCTGAGGCTCGGTGTGTTGTCAAAAATGACAGCGCGCCGAGGATCATAATCCCAGGTATAATGTGTCGCCCTTCCTATGTAGGTGGCGAAGGGTCCGGTGGCTAGCTGGATTGATGAATTTGCCGAACTAAAGCGGCAACTTGACGTGGCGGATGCCGACATCGCGCTTGTCAATAAGCGACTTGATGAGTCACAAGGTATGCAATTTCTCCGCGGACACCTGGTAAGGGAGCTTGATGCCCGTGCCTTACAACATGTATGCTTGATGCAGATGGTGTCGCTGCCATGGAGAACCTTCGGGCGGAGCTCGCCCGAGCCAAGGAGCAGGCCAGAAAGAGTGATGCGGCTGCCGTAAAGGCGGCCGAAGAGCAAAAAGCCGAACAGGCTGCTCACTACCGAAGCAAGAAGGAAATGGCCGAGATGGCCGTGAAGTTGAAGAATGCTGCCGACCGCTGCAAGCTTCTTGAAAAAGAAGATCGAGCGGTGCACGAGGACCTGAAGAAGGCCACTACCGAGGCCAAGGATGCTCGCTCTGCGATGAGAGCTATGAAGGAGGAGCTGCGTCAGGCCGGAGATATCGCGGCTGGAAAGCCTTTTCTGCTGCGGAGGAAATTCTTGGGTCCTAAATATGCTCAGTTGGACTGGCTGTGGAGTGCGGAGGATGCTTATCTGGACTTGGCGGCAAGTGCCGCGGATGCGACCGAACATTTCCGAGATCAAAAGGATCACGAAATGGAAAAGGTTTTTTGGTCGCAGTTCCATAATCCAGAGCATCCACTTCCATTAACCGATCGCTTGGCCGAATGGGCGGAGCTGAATAGGTTATCCGGACTTGCCATGAAAGATGTCGTGAGTCTTTTGTGGCCGAAAAGGCCCGAGCCGAAGAGTTATTTTGGCTTGGTGCAGCAGTTCCTTGGTGCGGTGCCGCATATCAATGCAATGAGGAGGTCGGCATGGATAGAGGGTGCGCGGATGGCTCTTGCCCGTGTCAAGACATACTGGGCGGAGATGAAGGCCACCGATGTTGCATCCCAAGATTCGGACGGAAGCCGAGTACCCGTCGAGCACTATTTTCAGGAAGTTTTGCAGGGCGCTCGTTTAATAGAGACGCAGTGCTCGAAGGATATTATGTTCGAATAACATTTATTATTGTGAAACAATGTACTGATGGAATATAAGAGCTTTTTATACTTGTGCCTTTCAAGAATTAAAATACCTCCTGTGCGGCCGCTAATGTATATGTATATATAACCTGAAAGATGGCAGTCTTCGGCTTCAGCCCCCACGCATATAATGCGGGGGTGTTTGCAAAAGGCGCATTTTCACACTTGATCCAACGTCTTGGTCCTATAAAGGATGTGGTAGCGCAACAAACTAGGCAACCGGACTATAATGCTTTATCACTTTCACTTAGCCATAGGAGTTTGACAGTGGGGCTACTATATAGCCCCTAGGGGCACCGTGCTCACCCGAATTCGGGGCGCGTATGTGCCTGACCGGGAAACAGCCCTTTGTCAATGCGGAGGAATCCTATAGATTCCGGTGGGTCATTGAATGGTTGACCAGTCTCACGCTATATCATGATAGTCAGTTTTCGGCTTTCTCTACTGAGGTGCTCGCCTGGCCGAACCGGGGCACAATCGCAGTAGTTCTCCAGGTGCCGCCTTAGCCGATAGAGCGGAACATAAGGCAGCAAAACACAGGAGCCAGGCAAACCCAACATTTGACCAAAGACATGATTTGGAGCTGATGCATATAAGGCCTGACTCGAGGCGGTGAACACTCCCTAAGGTATTCGGTCTTTTTGAAAACGGGCTGAACAACGCCCTTGGTAATAAGCCCCTGGTGTTCAGGTACGCACAAAATTCTGACGTGGCCCATGCCAAAAAGCAAGCCTCCTCCTTGGTTATGGCAAGAAACCAGGGGATGTGTATCAACAAGAGACAGTAAAAAAGGTTTACGCAGGATCTTAATCTGAAAAGAATCCTTGTCACGGGTCCCTACTGCACGTCTGCGCCTGTGTCTCCGTTGTGCCGTATCCTGGACGGGTGTAGCATGGTGTTCATCTGTAAAAGAGGGGAACTTAGTTGAAAAAGATCGTGCGAAAATGTACGTTATACTAAATAAACAAATACAATTCGAAAAATGAATAAAATTGAGCTTTATTGTCTCTTGTTGTACATGCGCGGAGCCCCTTGTACATGGGTATGCGGCTAGTAAGACCTTGTATGTTTACGCCGGACTCGTCTAGCCATGTCCGGGGTCTGAATGACCTATTACGTGCTTTGATTGGTGAAGCCGGCTTAGTGTGTGGCTATCAAGGAAGCCACACCATCTTCCGCGCTCGAGGAACACTCGGTATTTCCCTTTAATGAGATGATGCCTCGCGGACCGGGCATTTTAAGTGTAAGGGATGCATAATGCGGTATTGCGTTAAAGCGGGAGAAAGCTTCGCATCCCAGTAGTGCTTGGTAGCTACTTGTGAACGGGGCGAGGTGGAAGGTTAACCTTTCGAGTTTTGGTTGGGTCTATCCCCATTTTGTGGATTGTGTCCTGGTATAGCAGGTTTAGATCACTGCCGCCATCCATTAGGACTTCTGTAAATTGGAGTCCGCCAATTATTGGATCTAATATCAAGGCAGTCCATCCTGCATTCCGGATACTTCTAGAGTAATCCTGATGGTCGAAGGTGATTGGTTTTAACAACCAGTGGCGGGACTCCTCTGGGATAGGCCGTATGGCGCGTACCTCTATGGGCGCCGCTCTATCTTTCCCTTTTGTCACGTGAAGTGAGTTTACTGTTTTGACTTCTTGTGGGAAATTCTTTTGTTTTCCGGTGCTCTGCTTGTGGGGTTCGTCATCGTCCTCGCTTGGTGTGTCGAGCCCCTTGTGTTCGGCATTGAGTTTGCCGGACTGCTTGAAGACCCAACAATCTCTGTGGGTGTGGTTTGCAGGCTTCCCGGGAGTACTGTGGATTTGGCATATCTTGTCCAAGATTTTGTTTAAGTTAGATAGCTCGTCCCTGTTATCCTTAAGGGGCAGTTTTTTATGATTCTGCCGAGAGCTTTTGAATCCGGCATTGACTGCCGTGCTCTTCGGGCTGTTTCCCTTGGTCCGGCGCTGGTCCTTGCTGCATCGTGGTTTCCCGTTTCCATCCCTGACTTCGGATGTACTTGGGTCACTGGTACTGCATCTTGCCAGCCAGTTATCCTCTCCCGCGCAAAAGCGGGCCATGAGGCTTGTTAATGCCGCCATTGTTCTTGGCTTTTCTTGGCCAAGGTGTCTAGCGAGCCATTCGTCTTGGACGTTGTGTTTGAAAGCTGCTAAGGCTTTGGCGTCCGGACAGTCAACTATTTGGTTCTTTCTGGTAAGTTATCTGTTCCAGAATTTTCGGGCTGACTCTCCAGGTTGTTGAGTTATGTGACTTAAATCGTCTACATCCGGAGGTCGGACATAGGTCCCTTGAAAATTTGCCCGAAAATAATCCTCGAGCTCTTCCCAACTTCCAATGGTGTTTTCGGGGAGGCTTTTGAGCCAATGCCGGGCTGGCCCTTTGAGCTTGAGGGGTAAGTATTTTATGGTGTGGAGGTCATCTCCTCTAGCCATGTTTATGTGGAGGATGTAATCCTCAATCCAGACTCCAGGGTATGTTGTTCCATCGTATGCCTCTATGTTTACGGGCTTGAATCCCGCTGGAAATTCATAATCAAGAAGCTCATCGGTGAAACATAGGGTGTGTGCGGCACCCCTATATTTAGGTGTACCATAATATTCGGATACTTGATGTGTTGTACTGCTTACTAGAGCTTGCTTTCTTGGCCCGTAGGTAGATCTAACTGGGCCATCTTTTTGATGCGAATCCGTGTGCGGGTCGCGTGCCAGCTTGTGTGCGGCGCCGTTTGCCGCTCTATGTTTGCCATGGGGTCATCTATCCTTCTGGGTGGTCTCCTTGTTCTTTGATTGCGGGGGCTCTACGGCCTCCTCATCAAATTCGGGCAGTAGTTTTCGCTTTGGGTAGCTCGTTGTTCGGCGACTATCGCCGTATTTGTCTGCGGTGTTGAGTACTTTGCTCCATCTGATTCTGAGCGCATCTTCCGCTGTTTGGAGCTTCTGCTTCTGCTTTTTCAGGCTACGCGTAGTGGCGACGAGCCTTTTCTGGAGGTTCTTCTGCTCCAGCAACTTGTCCGGCATGAGATCGTCCGGACTATTATCTTTGACGGGGACGGATTGTTTATCCAGGTTTTCCTGTTCAGACGATTGCTCGATGGCATGTTTGTCATCCACCGGTTCGCCCTGCTCTATGGCTGGGTCTGTATGGCTGCTGTCTTTGTCAAGGTGGGATTTTGAGCGGCGCTTATGTTGCCATTTTGACTGCTTTTCGAGGGAATGATCCCTCGTGGCGTCCCGTTATTCCTCATCGTCGCTTCCTTTAGGTGTGTCCACCATGTACACATCATGAGATGAGGTGGCTGTCCAGTGCCTTATAGGTGGTGGTTTATGCTTATCTCCTACATCGTCGTCCATACCGTCGATGTCTTTGGAGTTGAAATCGAGCATGTCGTTTAAACTTTCGACAGTGGCTACGAAGTGGGTGGTGGGTGGGCTTTGAATTTCTTCGTCGTTCGCATCCCAACCTTGCTGACCATGATCCGGCCAGGGCTATCCTGATAGAGAGACTTTAGTGAATTCAGGATGTCACCAAAGGGCGAGTGCTGAAAGATGTCCGCGGTGGTGAACTCCATGATCGGCGCCCAATCGGATTCGATTGGCAGGGGCGTGGAAGGTTTGGAGTCCGGAGAGGAGTCCGGCACCTTGGAGTCACGAGCTTCGCAAAGGACAGGGTTGGTGTTCGGCTCAATCGCCATAGAGATAGCAGCCCCCGAGGCGGTGTCCAGCCACCCGTCCTCGATCGGCGCAGTCGGCTCCGAGCTAAGGGTCGGAGTGGACACTTGTGCAGCCTCCAGGGCACTGTCCGGTGGCAGAGCTAGATCATGCCCATCGTGACAGTGCGGCGCGCTTGGCTGTGGCTCGAACCCGTCGAAGATCAAGTCTCTGCGAACGTCAGCCGTATAGTTCAAACTTCCTGATCTGACCTGATGGCCAGGGGCGTAGCTTTCAATCTGCTCCAGATGGCCAAGCGAATTGGCCCGTAGTGCAAAGCCGCCGAACACGAAGATCTGTCCGGGGAGAAAAGTCTCACCCTGGACCGCATCGTTGTTGATGATCGGAGGAGCTATCGGGCCTAAAGATGACGACACATAGGAACTCTCAATGAAAGCACCAATGTCGGTGTCAAAACCGGCGGATCTCGGGTAGGGGGTCCCGAACTTTGCATCTAGGCGGATGGTAACAGGAGACAAGGGACACGATGTTTTTACCCAGGTTTGGGCCCTCTCGATGGAGGTAAAACCCTACTCCTTCTTGATTAATATTGATGATATGGGTATGAAGGAAATATGCCCTAGAGGCAATAATAAAGTTATTATTTATTTTCTTATTTCATGATAAATGTTTATTATTCATGCTAGAATTGTATTAACCGGAAACATAATACATGTGTGAATACATAGACAAACAGAGCATCATCATCGTCACCACGCCGTCGTGCTGACGGAACTCATCCCCGAAGCTTTGTTGGATCGGAGCCCGGGGATCGTCATCGAGCTGAACGTGTGCTGAACTCGGAGGTTCTGTACGTTCGGTACTTGGATCGGTCGGATCGTGAAGACATACGACTACATCAACCGCGTTGTCATAACACTTCCGCTTACGGTCTACGAGGGTACGTGGACGAACACTCTCCCCTCTCGTTGCTATGCCATCACCATGATCTTGCGTGTGCGTAGGAAATTTTTAGAAATTACTACGTTCCCCAACAGGGTAGTACAAGAGTATATCTACCACAAGATTAGAGAGGCTAAACCCTAGAAGCTAGCCTATGGTATGATTGTTGTTCGTCCTACGGACTAAAACCCTCCTGTTTATATAGGCACCAAAGAGGGTTAGGGTTACACAGAGTCGGTTACGATGGTAGGAGATCTACATATCCGTATCGCCAAGCTTGCCTTCCACGCCAAGGAAAGTCCCATCCGGACACGGGACGAAGTCTTCAATCTTGTATCTTCATAGTCAAGGAGTCCGGCCAAAGGCTATAGTCCGGCCATCCGGACACCCCCTAATCCAGGACTCCCTCACTAAGGAAATGATACTTGACATTAGAAAAGCTCTAGCAGACAAACTACACGATCTTGTGCTATGCTTAGGATTGGGTCTTGTCCATCAGATCATTCTCGCAATGATGTGATCCTGTTATCAATGACATCCAATGTCCATGGTCAGGAAACCGTAACCATCTATTGATCAACGAGCTAGTCAACTAGAGGCCCACTAGGGATATGTTGTGGTCTATGTATTCACACATGTATTACGATTTCCGTATAACACAATTATAGCATGAACAATAGACAATTATCAAGAACAAGGAAATATAATAATAACCATTTTATTATTGCCTCTAGGGCATATTTCCAACAGTCTCCCACTTGCACTAGAGTTAATAATCTAGTTACATTGTGATGAATCGCACACCCATAGAGTTCTGGTGTTGATCATGTTTTGCTCGCGGAAGAGGTTTAGTCAATGGATCTGCGACATTCAGATCCGTATGCACTTTATAAATATCTAGGTCTCCATCTTGAACATTTTCACGAATGGAGTTGAAGCGACGCTTGATGTGTCTGGTCTTCTTGTGAAACCTGGGCTCCTTGGCAAGGGCAATAGCTCCAGTGTTGTCACAGAAGTGAGTCATCGGGCCCGACGCATTGGGAATAACTCCTAGGTCAGTAATGAACTCCTTCATCCAGATTGCTTCATGTGCTGCCTCCGAGGCTGCCATGTACTCCGCTTCACATGCAGATCCTGCCATGACACTTTGCTTGCAACTGCACCAGCTTACTGCCCCACCATTCAAAATATACATGTATCCGGTTTGTGACTTGGAGTCATCCAAATCTGTGTCGAAGCTAGCATCAACGTAACCCTTTACGACGAGCTCTTCGTCACCTCCATAAACGAGAAACATATCCTTAGTCCTTTTCAGGTACTTCAGGATATTCTTGACCGTTGTCCAGTGTTCCATGCTGGGATTACTTTGGTACCTTCCTACCAAACTTACGGCAAGGTTTACATCAGGTATGGTACACAGCATGGCATACATAATAGACCCTATGGCTGAGGCATAGGGGATGACACTCATCTTTTCTCTATCTTCTGCCGTGGTCGGTGATGGATTCATGTACCTAGGGTAGGGTCATAGGCCTGACCTAGATGTCCTACCCAAGGACACCCTTAGAAGAGATCACCTTCCAGTCGACCAACGAAGAACTCACTCGACTGACTAGAAGGACTCGACCATGGAGACTCACTCGACCATGAAGATACACTCGACCACCAGAAGGTCAGAAGGCACTCTGCACTGCAACGGCCTGTAATTGAATAGACTTAATGATAGTTAAGGCACTTTATGTGGGGCGTTACCAGTAACGTCCCAGACTTAATGTACTTAAACCCCTTCATTATGTGGGCTGGCAGGGGTCCTGGCGCACTCTATATAAGCCACCCCCCTCCACAGGCAGAGGGGTTCGCACTCTTGTAACACCTATACACATAATCCACTCGACCGCCTCAGGGCTCCGAGACGTAGGGCTTTTACTTCCTCCGAGAAGGGCCTGAACTCGTACATCGCTTGTGTTTACAACCTCTCCATAGCTAGGACCTTGCCTCTCCATACCTACCCCCCACTCTACTGTCAGACTTAGAACCACGACAGTTGGCGCCCACCGTGGGGCAGGTGTTTTAGCGATTTTGTGGAGAAGTTGCGGTATTTCCGAGTACTTTCATCATGATGACTGCTGGAGTTTTGGTCGAGGGGCGCGAGATCCGTCTTGGCGCTCTCACCTTTGTTGCTGATGACTCCGCGCGGCTCCAGGAGGCTCCACTCAATGTTGATGCGCTCCCCGTCCGCGGTGCGACGCATTTTCGCGCATGTGTCCGCGGCGTTCTGTTGCGGCAACCGTCGGCCCCCTATCGGTCGACTCCTTTATCGGTCACCCGTCCGGTCTCCCACCAGCGCAAGCGCTCTGGTCGGTCGAGGCTTCAGCGGTGGGTGAAGCACGCGGTGGCTCGCCAGACGGCCATCGCACAAGTTGCGGCAATCGAGCCCGACGAATCTCTCTACGGCCTGTTCGATCTGTCGACTGGCTCCGTAGAGACTGCATCCGAATGCGATAGCAGTGATCCAGCGGCAGAAATTCTCATGGTCGACGGGCCCCGCAGTCCTCCCGGCTTCGCCCATGGTGGCGGAGCGGGCGGTGGAGGTGACCCCGCACAAGACCACGAAGAGTACCAGCCCGAGACACTCGACTCTCTGCAGAGAGAAGAGCTTCGCCGCAGGAACATGGATGCCCTGCATACTCCCATTGCGGGAGAAACCCCCGAGGCTCACGCCTTGGAGGAGGCACATTTGGCCAATGTGGCTGAACGCGCTCGTCTGGAGAACCTTCAGCGAGCACTCGACGAGCGCGCGCGGCGACGAGTTTCCGAAGCCAGTCGACGTCGACTCTTCCCGCCGACTCAGGTATACTGCACGCCAATTTAGAATTTAGCAGCTGCAACCCGTATAGCAGAGTCCATCCAGCCTTCACAGTCGGAAGCTGGGAGAGGCTTGATGCAGATCAGAGATTTGCTCTGAGCAGTAGGGGACCAGAACTCAGCCGTGTCGCAGTTGCGCAACAGAATTCACAGTCGATCCGTCGCTGCGGATACGGTTCAGTCGGCTCACAGTCCCAGATCGCCTCCGCGGCGGGAAGGGCGCGACAACCGGCGAGATCAGTATGGAGACCGACACGACCGAGATGACAGGCGTCGAGTGCCCGTTTCCCCTCCGAGGCAAGGGTCTTACGCTCGGCGACAGGATGACAGGCATCAGTTCAGTGCGGGGCGAAGAGTTCCAGTCGACCCCAGGGAACCAGGCTTCGACGCGCGATCCATTATCGTGCAAGGCTTGGTCGACCGGAACAGAGCCCATCGAGGTGGACCCAAGAGAGATGCACCCATGAGCAGTCGAGTGCATGTTTCTGGTCCAGAGTGTTTTAGCAGGGCTATCAGAGCCGCAGTGATTCCCCCCAATTTCAGGTTGGCGACATGAGTCAGCAAATTCACTGGGGAGTCCAAGCCTGAAACTTGGCTTGAGGACTACCGAGTGGCTGTTCAGATTGGTGGTGGGAATGACGAGGTAGCCATGAAGCATTTGCCCCTCATGCTGGAAGGTTCAGCCAGAGCGTGGTTGAATCAGTTACCTCCTAGCAGTATTTACACTTGGGAAGATTTGTCCCGAGTGTTCGTCAGAACTTTTGAAGGAACTTGCAAGTGACTAGCTGGTTTGACAGAGCTGCAAGTTTGTGTGCAGAAGACCAATGAGACTCTCAGAGAGTACATTCAGAGGTGGATCACTCTGCACCATACTGTGGAAAATGTGTCTGATCATCAAGCAGTTTGCGCCTTCAAAGATGGCGTCAAGAACAGGGAATTGAGTCTGAAGTTTGGTCGAACCGGGGACATGACCCTGAGTTGAATGATGGAGATTGCTACCAAGTATGCCAATGGTGAGGAAGAGGACCGACTCCGAAGCGGCAAGTATAAGCCAAGTCAGTCGGAGAAGGGAAATTCCAGTCGGAAACAGAAGCAGAAAGCCGAGCCAGCAGCTCCTAGAGAGGCCCTGGCCGTGACTCAGGGAAAGTTCAAAGGGAAGCCAAAAGGATCCTGGAATCCTAAGAAAGTAAAGGATAAAGAAGGAAACGACGTGATGGATATGCCATGCCACATCCACACGAAGAAAGATGAAGAGGGCAACATCATTTACCCAAAGCACACCAGTCGCCAGTGTCGACTCCTGATCCAGCAGTTTCAGGGAAAACATTCTAAGGACAAGGAGAAGGAGTCAGACAAGGCCGGAGACAAAGAGGATAGTGAGGAAGAATATCCGCATGTCAACTCCACTCTGATGATCTTCGCGGATGTGGAAAGCAAGAGTCGACTAAAAGTCATTAACCGTGAGGTGAATATGGTTGCCCTAGCAAAACCAAGTTATCTGAGATGGTCCCAAACACCCATCACATTCGACCAATCTGATCACCCGACTCATATTGCCACCCCTGGGAGGCAAGCTTTGGTGGTCGATCCAGTTGTCGAAGGCACTCGACTGACGAAAGTGCTGATGGACGGTGGTAGTGGGCTGAACTTGTTGTATGCAGACACACTGAAAGGAATGGGCATCCCGATGTCCCGACTGAGCACCAACAACATGAGTTTCCACGGAGTCATACCAGGGAAGAAAGCCGACTCACTCGGCCAAATAGCTCTGGACGTGGTTTTTGGCGACTCGAAGCATTTCCGCAAGGAAAAGTTGACCTTTGAGGTTGTGGATTTTCAGAGCGCGTACCACGCCATTTTGGGGAGGCCCGCCTATGCACGGTTCATGGCTCGACCATGTTACGTGTACCTCAAACTGAAAATGCCAGGTCCCAAAGGAGTGATCACTGTCACTGGCGATCGGAAAAAGGCAGAAGAGTGCTTTCAGAAGGGCTCGAAGATTGCCGATTCCCAGGTGACAGCGGTCGAGTTCGAAGAATACAAGCAAAACGCAGATCCGAGTGATTTGTTGCGATCCAAGAAACCAGCCACAGAATCTGCATTTCAGTCGTCTGGTGAGACGAAGCCTGTTCACATTCACCCGACCGATCCCAATGCAGCCCCGACCCACATCTCCACGACACTCGACCCAAAATAGGAAGAAGCGCTCATCCAGTTCCTCCGTGAGAACTGGGACATTTTTGCATGGAAGCCAGCTGACATGCCAGGTGTTCCCAGGGGACTGGCTGAGCATCGCCTCAGAGTCGACAAATCAGCAAAACCAGTCAAAGAGCATCTTCGGCGGTTCGCCATCCAGAAGAGAAAAGCTATTGGTGAGGAAGTGGCTCGACTATTGGCGGCAGGATTTATCCGAGAGATATACCACTCCGAGTGGCTCGCTAATGTCGTCATGGTTCCCAAGAAGGACAACTCACTCCGCATGTGCATTGACTTCAAGCACATCAATCGGGCCTGCCCGAATGATCATTTTCCTCTCCCTCGCATAGATCAAATTGTTGACTCGACCGCGGGATGTGAGAGATTGTCTTTTCTAGACGCATATTCCGGGTATCATCAGATCCGTCTGTATGGACCCGACGAAATAAAAACAGCTTTCATCACTCCATTCGGGTGCTTCTGCTATATCACCATGCCATTCGGCCTCAAGAATGCCGGAGCCACATTTATGCGAATGATTCAGAAGTGTCTTCTCACTCAAATCAGTCGGAATGTGGAAGCGTATATGGATGATATCGTCGTTAAGTCGCGAAAAGGTTCCGACCTGCTTGCTGACCTCGCCGAAACATTTGCCAACCTCAGAAGGTATGATATCAAGCTCAATCCATCGAAGTGCACATTCGGAGTTCCTGGTGGAAAGTTACTCGGTTTTCTCGTTTCCGAGCGAGGGATCGACGCTAATCCAGAGAAGATCGGCACTATTCTCCGAATGAAATGCTCTGTGCGAGTGCGCGATGTCCAGAAGCTTACTGGATGCTTGGCCGCATTAAGTCGATTCATCTCACGACTCGGTGAAAAGGCATTGCCTCTTTACCGACTGATGAAGAAGGCAGACAAGTTCGAGTGGACTCCAGAAGCTAATGCAGCGTTTGCCGAGCTAAAAGCTCTGCTCTCCACCCAGCCGGTGCTTGCTGCTCCAATCAGCAAAGAGCCTCTGTTGCTTTATATTGCAGCCACAGGACAAGTCGTCAGTACAGTACTTACGGTCGAGCGGGAAGAAGAAGGAAAAGCCTTCAAAGTTCAGTGCCCGGTGTATTATTTGTCTGAAGTCTTGACTCCATCCAAGCAGAGATATCCTCATTATCAGAAGCTTGTGTATGGAATATACATGACCACGAAGAAGGTTGCTCATTATTTCTCTGATCATTCTATCACAGTCGTCAGCGACGCCCCACTATCAGAGATTCTGCACAACAGAGATGCAACTGGTCGAGTGGCGAAATGGGCGATTGAGCTTCTTCCCCTTGATATCAAGTTTGAGGCAAAGAAAGCCATTAAGTCCCAGGCAATAGCAGATTTCCTCGCCGAGTGGATTGAACAACAGCAGCTGACTGAAGTTCACTCGGAGCATTGGACCATGTTCTTCGATGGCTCTAAGATGCTGAATGGTTCTGGTGCTGGGGTTGTTCTGGTTTCCCCCAGAGGAGATAAGCTTAGGTATGTGCTCCAGATTCACTTTGATTCCTCCAACAATGAGGCAGAGTATGAGGCCCTTTTATATGGATTGCGCATGGCCATCTCACTCGGCGTCCGTCGCCTGATGGTTTATGGCGATTCAGATTTAGTGGTCAACAAGGTGATGAAGGAGTGGGACGTGAGAAGCCCAGCCATGACTGGATACTGCAATGCAGTGAGGAAGCTGGAAAAGAAGTTCGAGGGGTTGGAGCTCCATCACATCCCTCGACTGAAAAATCAAGCAGCAGATGATCTGGCAAAGATAGGTTCCAAAAGAGAAGCCATTCCGAGTGGTGTGTTTTCGGAGCATATACACATTCCGTCAGTTAAAGAGGATCCCTTCATAGAGGAAGCTCCACAGCCCAAGAGTGCCACAGACCCGACTGAGGTTGAGGTCCCAGCAGTGGTCGACTTGGTCATGGAGGTTTTAGTGGTCACTCCCGACTGGACAGTTCCCTATATCACGTATATCCTGAGAAAAGAGCTCCCAGAGGATGAGGAAGAGGCTCGGCAGATCGTCCGTCGATCCAAAGCCTTTACCGTTATCAAAGGACAGCTGTATAGAGAAAGCCCGACTGGAGTTGGTCAAAAATGCATAACGCCAGAAGAAGGTCGAATCATTCTCAATGATATCCACTCGGGGACCTGTGGTCACCATGCGTCCTCTCGGACCATTATAGCCAAAGCATACCGAGCTGGATTTTACTGGCCGAGGGCGAATGAGATGGCAAAGGAAATAGTGGACAAGTGCGAAGGATGTTAGTTCTACTCCAATATGTCACACAAGCCCGCGTCAGCTCTGAAGACCATTCCACTCATCTGGCCGTTCGATGTATGGGGGTTGGACATGGTCGGTCCCTTGAGAACAGGTCGAAGTGGTTTCACGCACGTACTGGTCGCAGTCGACAAGTTCACGAAGTGGATGAGGCTAAACCAATCAAGAATCTTGACGCCGGTACTGCGGTTACCTTCATCAGGGAGCTGACGTTCAGATATGGAGTCCCGCACAGCATCATTATGGATAATGGGTCAAACTTTGACTCGGAAGAATTCAAGGATTTCTGCAACGCTCAAGGCACACGAGTCGACTACGCTTCGGTCGCTCATCCGCAGTCGAATGGACAAGCAGAGCGAGCCAATGGCTTAATCCTCAAGGGTTTAAAACCCCGACTGATGCGTGATCTCAAGCACGCGGCTGGAGCATGGGTCGACGAACTCCCTTCGGTGCTTTGGGGTTTGCGGACCACACCCAATCGGTCGACCGGAAGAACTCCATTCTTTTTGGTCTATGGAGCTGAAGCAGTCTTGCCGAGTGATCTTCTTCACAATGCTCCTCGAGTTGAACTCTACAACGAAGCAGAAGCTGAGCAAGTGCGTCAGGACGCAGTCGACCTTCTAGAGGAAGAAAGGGAGATGGCTCTGATCCGATCGACCATCTACCAACAAGACTTGTGTCGCTTTTACGCCAGAAATGTGAGAAGTCGAGCCTTCCAGGAAGGAGATCTAGTGCTCCGAGTGGATCAGCAGAAACCACACAAGCTCGATCCTTCTTGGGAAGGACCCTTCATCATCACCAAGGTTCTCCACAACGGGGCATACCGTCTTTACAACGTCGAACACAATATCGAAGAGCCCCGAGCTTGGAATGCGGATCTACTCCGCCCGTTTTACACTTAAAGTTTTTCACTCGGATGAGTTGTAATAAAATACTTCTGTAGTTCATGGATTTAGAAATAATAGTGCCATGATTCCTTCATAATTTTTGTCACTTTTTATTTTTGTCCAGTAAAATTTTCCCCCAATGGGTGGCTTAGTCGCGAATCCGTTTCGCCTAAGTTTGTACAAATCCTACCGAGTGGTAAGCCAGACTTCCACTCGGAGGCTTAGCCGCGAATCCGTTTTGCCTAAGTTATAAAAATCCTACCGAGTGGTAAGCCAGACTTCCACTTGGGGGCTTAGCTGCAGCCGAGTGCTCGCCTAAGTTATAAAAATCCTACCGAGTGGTAAGCCAGACTTCCACTCGGGGGCTTAGCTGCAGTCCAAGTACTCGCCTAAGTTATAAAAAATCCTACCGAGTGGTAAGCCAGACTTCCACTCGGGGGCTTAGCTGCAGCCTAGTGCTCGCCTAAGTTATAAAAATCCTACCGAGTGGTAAGCCAGACTTCCACTCGGGGGCTTAGCTGCAGTCCAAGTACTCGCCTAAGTTATAAAAAATCATACCGAGTGGTAAGCCAGACTTCCACCCGGAGGCTTAGCTGCAGTCCAAGTACTCGCCTAAGTTATAAAAAATCCTACCGAGTGGTAAGCCAGACTTCCACTCGGAGGCTTAGCTGCAGTCCAAGTACTCGCCTAAGTATAACGTACGCTCGCAAGGAGGACGAGGTGCAGGTCGACTGCGACCCTCTCCTCTGAGCTTCGCCATAAGTATAATGTGTGCTCGCGAGGAGGACGAGGTGCAGGTCGACTGCGACCCTCTCCTCTGAGCTTCGCCACAAATACAACGTGAAAATCCTACCGAGTGAAGAGCAAACCTCTCACTCGGGGGCTTAGCTGCAGCCCAGCGCTCGCCTAAGTTATAAAAAATCCTACCGAGTGAAGAGCAAACCTCTCACTCGAGGGCTTAGCTGCAGCCCAGTGCTCGCCTAAGGCATAAGAAATCCTACCGAGTGAAGAGCAAACCTCTCACTCGGGGGCTTAGCTGCAGCCCAGCGCTCGCCTAAGTTATAAAAAGTCCTACCGAGTGAAGAGCAAACCTCTCACTCGGGGGCTTAGCTGCAGCCCAGCGCTCGCCTAAGTTATAAAAAAATCCTACCGAGTGAAGAGCAAACCTCTCACTCGGGGGCTTAGCTGCAGCCCAGTGCTCGCCTAAGGTATAAGAAATCCTACCGAGTGAAGAGCAAACCTCTCACTCGGGGGCTTAGCTGCAGCCCAGTGCTCGCCTAAGGAATAAGTCGACTGCGGTGGGCATCTTGCTGTGAACCTGCAAAGGACAATTCGAGCCAAGAGCAATCATGTCCAAACATCAAATCCAAGTTTAGGTCGATACCTAAAGGAACCGAGAGTGCTCAGGCACTAAGCCTGTTAAGGTTTATCGGTTACAATTCCACTCGGCATACCGAGGCAAATTTAAAGTGTCGGGCTTAAAGAAAGTTTTTTACCCCTCCTGTGGAGGGCTGGAAGGAGCAACGAACTCATCGAGGTCAATCCCGTCTGCGATCCGGGTAGCAGCAGCGATGAAAGTTTCCATGAAGGACCTGAAGTCGTGTTTCTTGCTGTTGGCCACTCGAAGAGCCGCCAGCCTCTCTTCTCGCGCGTCCTTGCAGTGGACTCGGGCCAGACACAGGGCAACATCTGCGCCACACCGAGCCGAGGACTTCTTCCACTCTTGCACACGGTCGGGGACCGCGTTTAGTCGAGCCATCAACGACTCGAGGTCATTCTGAAGTGTCGCCCTGGGCCAAAGCGTCGAGTCGACGCGAGAAGTGGCGGCCTTCAGCATTGCAAGATAGTCCACGACAGCTGCAACGTGGGACTCCAGTCGGAAGACATTCATGGCAACTTCATCATTCACCGGAGAATTGACAGGGTCAAGGTTCGGCTCCAACTGGCTAGTCTCTTCTTCAAAGTTTCGACAGAATTCTGCAATGACAAAACGCCGAGTCAAGACAGTGGTCGAATGTAAGCATCACAGTTGGAAATGTTGGTCGAGTGTAAAAGATTACCTTCGAGCATAAGGAACAATTTCTTGGCAAGACCACCCAGGAAGCCTTCCAGGTCATTCTTCTTCCCAGTCAACTGGTTGATCTTCTCGGTCAAGGTAGTCTTGTCAGTTTTCAGTCGGTCGACATCCTTGGTGGCAATCGCCAGAGCAGCTTTCAGATTGGTATTTTCCTGTTCAAGCTTGGTGACTGAAGCTAACTTCTCGTCAGCAAGCTTGGTCTTCTTAGCTAGCTCAAGGTCTTTCTTCTTCTGGGCCTCCTTCACCTTGCCTGCAAGTTACAGCAAAGTCAGATTTTGAAACAAATGGAAGGAAAAAGGAGTCGTCGAGGTCTCACCGAACATACCTTTGGTCTCCTCCTTCGCCTTCGTCAGATTCTCCTGCACCAGCTTCAGATCCAGCTCGAGCTGAATGTGCTTCTGCTCCAATTCGGTATAGCGAGCCGCAAGGTCACAAGATTTCTACGAAGAACCAATCGACAAAATATCAAAGATAATTCACTTTCGAGTGGATAAGAGAAAATCACACGTTTCTAAGACTACAGTCGAATGCAAGCATTCGACCGTAGTCTCGGGGACTACACCCAATGGGTGCACTCAGCGTGCCCCCACTAATTCTGTTCAAGACAGAGTCGACCAGTCGACCAAAAAAATCTTCTTCAGACTGTAATCAAATGCCAGCAGTCGACCACAGTCTCGGGGACTACACCCAGTGGGTGCACTCAGCGTGCCCCCACTAGTTTCGGAAACTCATTCGCCCCAGTCGAATGATGAACAACCTTTACTTATAAAGCCTAAGGCCGACTGCCAGCAGTCGACCTTAGCCTTGGGGACTACACCCAGCGGGTGCACTCAGCGTGCCCCCGCTAACACGGAGTTTTTTATCGACACACCCAGTGGGTGATTGCTATGGATTTCAGAAAGAAAAAGTTTTGATAGCATATCCTAACAGAACAGGCGGTGGTCGACTGACCTGAACATTGCTTTGAAGGGCGGAGCTAGCGTCATAAGCTGCTTGGCTTGCATCCCGGATGATCTTCACCTGCTCCATCATGATCCCCGCTTGGCGTATCGCCTCCTTAGCAGCGCTGGCTTGGTCCTCTGGGACGTGATGTGTTGTGAAGAGCGAAGGTTGTGCAGCACTCGACGAAGTGGGATGAGCACTCGTCAACGGCACCGCGAAAGACACGGTGTGTCGAGTGGGGTTCTCCCCCTCCGTGACCACAGTCTCGGGCGCCGTCGCATCCTGGGTTGCCTTACCAGTAGACGCCTTCCTGCTCCTCCTATGCCTCAGCGGTTCTTCATCCTCATCATCATCATTATCAGGAAGGGTGATAATGTCATTGGGTGGAGCTTCAGAAAAAGAATCAAAGTTAGAAATCATGAGTCAATCGACTAAGGACAGAATTGAGAGTATAGTACCAGGATTTGAGGTTGCTGCGTCCTCCATCTCGTGGTCATCAGCCTTGCCTGAGGTCTCAGAAGTTGCAGCACTGAAGTTCCAAAGAATCAGTCGACTAACTCAAGTATCAACCAGAGATAAAGCTTATACAAAACAAGAGGACTTAAGCAACATGTTTACCCTGATATGGTGGGGATGGACACCTTCATCTTCGGGAGGAGCTTGGTTGGATTTGAAGGAGCCACCTTCGACTGCTTCGGCGCCTTTTCAGTCGGCGCCGGAGAAGCGGTCCGAGGGCGCTTGGTCGACTGCGAAGCAGTCGCAACCCCCTTACCGCGCTCAGTCGCTGGGTCATGGACGAGTTTCGACCGCCTTTCCGAGCGCGGTGGTGCAACCTCCTCCTCCTCTTCTTCTTCATCCTCATCATCGTCGTCGTCATCATCGTCATCTTCGGCAGCGGCTGAATCCCACTCATCCTGGCTCTCGCCCCCGCTGGCTTCTCCCTCCTCAGTCGGAGCCTGAGCTCCATTGGGCATCGAATACAGCTCGGTAAGGGCCTGGAAGACGTCAAGACAGAGATCAATCGACTAAGTTGCAGAACATACATAAACAAATTCGACAAATATACAATGGAAGGCAGAGCAAATATACCTTATCTGGAACGCTGTGATGGTCGAGTGGAGGAATCCTCCTGGATCCACGGGGATTATCCTTGTTCCCAGTGACCGCGGCCATCCATCTTTCCACCGTGGCGTCGTCGACTGCTTCCGGGTGGACTCGAGTCTCGTCTTCAGTTCCGCGGTACAACCACATGCAATGGCTCCGGAATTGAAGAGGCTGGATACGCCGCCGAAGGAAAACCTCCAGAAGGTCCATGCCAGTCACGCCGTCCCGAACCAACTGCACCACGCGATCCATCAACATCTTCACATCGGCTCTCTCCTCCGGAACCACCTTCAGAGAGGAGGGCTTGTTCACTCGGCTCATGGTGAATGGAGGGAGTCCACTCGACTGCCCCGGCGTCGGCTCATTCTGGCAGTAGAACCAGGTCGACTGCCAGCCCCTGACCGACTCGGGAAACGTCATAGCTGGGAAGGTGCTCTTATTCCTCACTTGAATTCCCAGGCCCCCGCACATTTGGACAACTTGGGTTTTCTCATCGCCTGGACTCGCCTTCTTCACGGTCTGAGAACGACACGTGAAGATGTGCTTGAACAAACCCCAGTGCGGTCGACAGCCTAGGAAGTTCTTGCACATGGATACAAACGCAGCAAGATACGCGATGGAGTTCGGAGTAAAGTGGTGGAGTTGGGCTCCAAAGAAGTTCAAAAAACCACGAAAGAAGACGCTCGGTGGCAGAGAAAATCCTCGATCGACATGAGTGGCCAGGAGCACACACTCACCCTCTTCCGGCTGGGGTTGCCACTCTTTTCCTGGAAGTCTTGCGACACCGTGGGGGATCAGCCCGTCGTCAGCCATGTCGAGGAGATCCTTCTCCCTGATGGTCGACTGGATCCAATCTCCCTGGACCCAGCCCTTCGGCAGGCGGGATCTCGATGAAGACCCGCTGCGGCTGGTGGATCTCCCCTTCGCCTTCTCCGCCGCCGACGCCTTCTCCTCCGCCGACGCCTTCTTTGCGCGCTCCAGCACCGCCGTCTTCTCCTTGACCATGGCTGCCGGCGAGGTGCGCGAAGAAGAGCTTTGCGGAGGCGAAAGCGGGTGCGTTGGGCGGAGACGAGGAGAGCAGAGGAGAAAGAATGGAGCACTGTTCAGAAACCCTCACTAGTCGCATTTATAACATCCCTTCCGAGGGGATGACAGGTGGACCCGGTCAATCTAATCATATCCCGAAATAGTTGCATTGACACGATACGTGGCGGAAAAAGCGGCGCGGAGATCGAGGCGTCTATGTCCTGTCCCGTCCGAGCGCCGCGGTTCGTTCCACTTCGCGCGCTTCCCCAAATTTCGTATCCCGTGGAATCCGCGAGCGGCAGATCGGTCTGTCAGACGCGAGATTTCCTGCGATCCGTCACTCGGGAACCGGCAAAGTCTAAAAGATCACTCGACGAAAGACAAGAATGGATCGAGTCGACTGAAGAAAAGTTGCTTGTTATCAACAAAGAAGATCTTGGTCACGAACGACGCATAGCCAGTATACCAAAAATCAATCGGAAACAGCATCAACTCCTTCCTCATTCAAGCCTCAATCCATTCGGGGGCTAATGATGGATTCATGTACCTAGGGTAGGGTCATAGGCCTGACCTAGATGTCCTACCCAAGGACACCCTTAGAAGAGATCACCTTCCAGTCGACCAACGAAGAACTCACTCGACTGACTAGAAGGACTCGACCATGGAGACTCACTCGACCATGAAGATACACTCGACCACCAGAAGGTCAGAAGGCACTCTGCACTGCAACGGCCTGTAATTGAATAGACTTAATGATAGTTAAGGCACTTTATGTGGGGCGTTACCAGTAACGTCCCAGACTTAATGTAATTAAACCCCTTCATTATGTGGGCTGGCAGGGGTCCTGGCGCACTCTATATAAGCCACCCCCCTCCACAGGCAGAGGGGTTCGCACTCTTGTAACACCTATACACATAATCCACTCGACCGCCTCAGGGCTCCGAGACGTAGGGCTTTTACTTCCTCCGAGAAGGGCCTGAACTCGTACATCGCTTGTGTTTACAACCTCTCCATAGCTAGGACCTTGCCTCTCCATACCTACCCCCCACTCTACTGTCAGACTTAGAACCACGACAGTCGGGCTTTGAGCCAAGCTCAATTTCACACCTTGTAATACAAGCAAGAACCCCTTCTTGGACTGATCCTTATTGAACTTCTTCAATATCTTATCAAGATATGTGCTTTGTGAAAGACCTATGAGGCGTCTCGATCTATCTCTATAGATCTTGATGCCTAATATGTAAGCAGCTTCTCCAAGGTCCTTCATTGAAAAACACTTATTCAAGTAGGCCTTTATGCTTTCCAAAAGTTCTACATCGTTTCCCATCAATAGTATGTCATCCACATATAATATGAGAAATGCTACAGAGCTCCCACTCACTTTCTTGTAAACGCAGGCTTCTCCATAAGTCTGCATAAACCCAAATGCTTTAATCATTTCATCAAAGCAAATGTTCCAACTCCGAGATGCTTGCACCAGCCCATAGATGGAGCGCTCGAGCTTGCACACCTTGTTAGCATTCTTAGGATCGACAAAACCTTCCGGCTGCATCATATACAATTCTTCCTTAAGGTAGCCATTAAGGAATGCCGTTTGGACGTCCATTTGCCATATTTCATAATCATAGAATGCGGTGATACGTCTCCAACGTATCTATAATTTATGAAGCATTCATGCTATATTATTATCTGTTTTGAATGATTATGGGCTTTATTATACACTTTTATATTACTTTTGGGACTAACCTATTAACCGGAGGCCCAACTCATATTGCTGTTTTATTGCCTGTTTCAGTATTTTGAAGAAAAGGAATATCAAACGGAGTCCAAACGGAATGAAACCTTCGGCATCATGATTTTTTGGAAGAATATCATCCTTGAGGCTTGGAGATCAAGTCAGAAGATCCTCGAGGAGCCCAGAAGATAGGAGGGCGCGCCCCCCCTACAGGGCACGGCCCCCTGTCTCGTGGGCCCCTCGAGCACCTCCCGACCGACTTCTTTCGCCTATATAAGCCTACGTACCCTAACACCATTGAATATCAAGATAGATCGGGAGTTCCGCCCATCCCGGCGCTATCCATGATGAGGAGGGAGTAGTTCACCCTCGGGGCTGAGGGTATGTACAAGTAGCTATGTGTTTGATCTCTCTCTCTCTCTCTCTCGTGTTCTCTCTCGTGTTCCCTCTATGGCACGATCTTGATGTATCCCGAGCTTTGCTATTGTAGTTGGATCTTATGATGTTTCTCCCCCTCTACTCTCTTGTGATGAATTGAGTTTCCCCTTTGAAGTTATCTTATCGGATTGAGTCTTTTATGAGAACACTTGATGTATGTCTTGCCGTGCTTATCTGTGGTGACAATGGGATATCATGTGCCTCTTGATGTATGTTTTGGTGACCAACTTGCGGGTTCCGCCCATGAACCTATGCATAGGGGTTGGCACACGTTCTTGACTCTCCGGTAGAAACTTTGGGGCACTCTTTGAAGTACTTTGTGTTGGTTGGATGAATCTGAGATTGTGTGATGCATATCGTATAATCATGCCCACGGATACTTGAGGTGACAATGGAGTATCTAGGTTACATTAGGGTTTTGGTTGATTTGTGTCTTAAGGTGTTATTGTAGTACGAACTCTTTTATAGATCGATCCGAAAGAATAACTTTGAGGTGGTTTCGTACCCTACCATAATCTCTATGTTTGTTCTCTGCTATTAGTGGCTTTGGAGTGACTCTTTGTTGCATGTTGAGGGCTTGTTATATGATCTATCGATGTTATTATTGTTGAGAGAACTTGCACTAGTGAAAGTATGAAGCCTAGGCCTTGTTTCCTATCATTGCAATACCGTTTACACTCACTTTTATCGCTCGCTACCTTGCTTTTTTATAATTTCAGATTACAAAAACCTTTATCTAGTATCTATTTTGCACTTGTATCACCATCTCTTCGCCGAACTAGTGCACCTATACAATTTACCATTGTATTGGGTGTGTTGGGGACACAAGAGACCCTTTGTTATTTGGTTGCAGGGTTGTTTGAGAGAGACCATCTTCATCCTACGCCTCCTACGGATTGATAAACCTTAGGTCATCCACTTGAGGGAAATTTGCTGCTGTCCTACAAACCTGTGCACTTGCAGGCCCAACAACGTCTACAAGAAGAAGGTTGTGTAGTAGACATCAAGCTCTTTTCTGGCGCTGTTGCCGGGGAGGTTAACACTTGAAGGTATATCTTTAGATCTTGCAATCGAATCTTTTTGTTTCTTGTTTTATCACTAGTTTAGTTTATAAAAGGAAATTACAAAAAAAATGGAGTTGAGTTTGTCTCATACGCTTCATCTTTTTAATATCTTTCGTGAGAATGATGGAAAGGAAAATTGTGCTCAAGTGCTAGAAGAAGAATGCATTAGAATGTTTGGTACTAGATCTTTGTATGATGAGCATGATTGCAATGTTGTTAGTATGAATTTCTTGAATATCCATGATGCTAATGATATACAAAGCCACAAGCTTGGGGAAGCTATGTTTAATGAATATGATATTTTTACTCCGCAAAGTTTTGATGAGAATATTTATTATGATGAAAGCATGCCTCCTATTTATGATAATTATATTTAGGAAAGTGGGTTTGGAAGAGTGTCAACTTTAGGAAGTAGTGATCCCACTATTTTGGAGGATGTTGAATCTTATTGTGATGACCATGAAAGTGGATTTTGAAGAATGTCAACTTTATTTAGTGATAATTCCACTATTTCGGAAGAGGTTCCAATTGATTATGAGAACAAAGTTGCTATCTATGATGATTATGTTGGGGAACGTAGCAGAAATCAAAACAAAATTCTACGCATCACCAAGATCAATCTATGGAGTAAACTAGAAATGAGAGGAAGGACAGTGCATCTACATACCCTTGTAGATCGCTAAGCGGCAGCGTTCAAGTGAATGTGGTTGATGGAGTCTTACTCGTCGTGATCCAAATCACCGATGATCCTAGTGCCGAACGGACGACACCTCCGCGTTCAACACACATGCAGCCCGGTGACGTCTCCCATGTCTTGATCCAACAAGGAGAGAGGGGGAGGTTGGGGAAGACTCCGTCCAGCAGCAGCACGATGGCGTGGTGGTGGTGGAGGAGCGTGGTACTCCAGCAAGGCTTCGCCAGGCACTGCGAGAGACGAGGAGGAAGAGAGGTAGGGCTGTGCCAGGGAGAGGAAAACTCATGTGTTTACAGCCCCCAATACCTCAAGTATATATAGGGGAAGGGGAGGGGCTGTGCCCCCATCTAGGGTTTCCTCCCTAGGGGTGGCGGCAGCCCCAAAACCCATCTAGGGTGCGGCCAAGGGGGGGAGAGGGGAAACTTGCCCCCCAAGCAAGGTGGAGGCGCCCCTTCCCCAAACCCTAGGCGCCTTGGGCCCTGGTGGGGGTCGCACCAGCTCACCTAGGGCTGGTACCCTTCCACACTTGGCCCATGCAGCCCTCTGGGCCGGTGGCCCCACCTGGTGGACCCCCGAGACCCTCCCGGTGGTCCCAGTACGTTACCGATAGCACCTGAAACTTTTCTGGTGAACAAAATAGGACTTCCCATATATAAATCTTTACCTCCAGATCATTCCGGAACTCCTCGTGACGTCTGGGATCTCATCCGGGACTCCGAACAACATTCGGTAACCACGTACATCTATTCCCTATAACCCTAGCGTCATCGAACCTTAATTGTGTAGACCCTACGGGTTCGAGAGACACGTAGACACGACCAAGACAACTCTCTGGCCAATAACCAACAACGGGATATGGATACCCATGTTGGTTCCCACATGTTCCATGATGATCTCATCCGATGAACCACGATGTCGTGGATTCAATCAATCCTGTATTCAATTCCCTTTGTCTAGCGGTATGGTACTTGGCCAAGATTCGATCGTCGGGTATCCCGATACCTTGTTCAATCTCGTTACCGGCAAGTCTCTTTACTCGTTCCGTAAAACATCATCCCATGATCAACCCCTTGGTCACATTGTGCACATTATGTTGATGTCCTACCGAGTGGGCCTAGAGATACCTCTCCGTCACACGGAGTGACAAATCCCAGCCTCGATTCGTGCCAACCCAACAGACACTTTCAGAGATACCCGTAGTGCACCTTTATAGCCACCCAGTTACGTTGTGACGTTTGGTACACCCAAAGCATTCCTACGGTATTCGGGAGTTGCACAATCTCATGGTGTAAGGAAAAGAAACTTGACATTTAGAAAAGCTTTAGCATAGGAACTACACGATCTTTGTGCTAGGCTTAGGATTGGGTCTTGTCCATCACATCATTCTCCTAATGATGTGACCCTGTTAGCAACGACATCCAATGTCCATGGTCAGGAAACTGTAACCATCTATTGATCAACGAGCTAGTCAACTAGAGGCTTACTAGGGACATGGTGTTGTCTATGTACCGACACATGTATCTGAGTTTCCTATCAATACAATTATAGCATGGATAATAAACGATTATCATGAACAAGGAAATATAATAATAATAACTAATTTATTATTCCCTCTAGGGCATATTTCCAATGGTCTCCCACTTGCACTAGAGTCAATAATCTAGTTCACATCGCCATGTGATTAACACTCACAGGTCACATCGCCATGTGACCAACATCCGAAGAGTTTACTAGTGTCACTAAACTAGTTCACATCATCATGTGATTAAGACTCAATGAGTTCTGGGGTTTGATCAGTTTTTGCTTGTGAGAGAGGTTTTAGTCTACGGGTCTGCAACATTCAGATCCGTATGTACTTCGCAAATATCTAGGTCATATTGTAAATGCTGCTTCCATGCTCCACTTGGAGCTATTCCAAATGGTCGCTCCACTATACGTATCCGGTTTGCTACTCAGAGTCATTCGGATAGGTGTTAAAGCTTGCATCGACGCAACTCTTTACGTCGAACTCTTTATCACCTCCATAACCGAGAAACATATCCTTATTCCTCTAAGGATAATTTTGACCGCTATCTGGTGATCCACTCCTTGATCACCGTTGTACCCTCTTGCCAGGTATGTAGTAAGGCACACATCAGGTGCGGTGCACAGCATAGCATACTGTAGAGCCTACGTCTAAAGCATAGGGGACGACCTTCGTCCTTTCTCTCTTTTCTACCGTGGTCGAGCTTTAAGTCTTAACTTCATACCTTACATCTCAGGCAAGAACTCCTTCTTTGACTGATCCATCTTGAACACCTTCAAGATCATGTCAAGGTATATGCTCATTTGAAAGTACCATTAAGCGTTATTTGATCTATCCTTATAGATCTTGATGCTCAATGTTCAATTAGCTTAATCCAGGTTTTCCCTTGAACAACGCTTTTCAAATAACCCTATATGCTTTCCAGAAACTCTCACTACTGGAATCAACTACTTTGCCATCTGCCAGCTCTTTGCCGTCAGCTAGCGGACGGCAAAGAAGCTCTTTGCCATCAGATACCTGAAAGCGGACGGCAAAGAACAGGCTGATGGCAAAGAAAGCCTTTGCCATCAGCCTGTTCTTTGCCGTCCGCTAGCGGACGGCAAAGAGGGAGGGGGGGGGGGCACTAAGGATCTGGTTAAAAAATACTTAACGGCCCCCCTCATTGCCCTCCGCTAGTGGACGGCAAAGAGCACATTAGCTGATGGCAAAGGTGGCGGACGGCAAAGATTAAACATATCTAATGGACGGCGCGCCCCACCCCGCCCCTCTCTCTTTGTTTCCCCCCCTGCAGACACACCCGCGCCACCGCCCCCACCACTCGCCGCCGCCCGGTCGCACCACCGCCCCGCCGCACCATCGCCCCGCCGCCCCACCGCCCCCCCCGCCCCGTCGCCCCACCGCCCGTCGCCCCGGCCCCCTACCCCGTCTCGGCGCCGCCGCGCCCAGGCCCCCCGGTGCCCCGGCCCCCCCGCGCCCCACCGCCCCGGGCTTGGCGCCGACGCCCCGCCTCCCCTACTCCACCGCCCCCCGCCTCATCGCCACTGCCGCCAGGCGCCGTCGCTCCACCGGCCCCCGCCCCGTCGCCCCCGCCGCCCTGTCGTGTCGGCGCCGCCGCGCCCCGCCCCCCCGGCGCCCCGGCCCCCCCGCACCCCACCGCCCTGGGCCCAGCGCCGCTGCCCCAGGCCACCCCGCCCCCTCCTCCACCGGCCACCTCCTCCACCGACCCAGGTGATCTCTACCTCTCCTCTGTTTTTCCTTTTTTTTCTTCTGTTTTTTAGTTTTAGGTTTATGTTTAGTTTAGATTTATTTTTAGTTTTAGGTTTACGTTTAGTTTTAGTTTAGTTTTAGGTTTAGATTTAGTTTTTTCCTTTTTTTCTGTTTTTTTAGTTTTAGGTTTATGTTTAGATTATATTTAGGTTTCGTTTTAGGTTTAGTTCAGTTTTAGGAAAGAAAAAGAAGAAGAAGAAAAAAACAGGAGAGCAGGAGAAGAATAAGAGGAAAAAGGAAAGGAAGAAGAAGAAGAGGAGGAGGAGAAGAAAAAAGAAGAAGAGGAAGAAGAAGAAGAAGAAAAAAAAAACAGGAGAGGAGGAGAAGAAGAAGAGGAAAAAGGAAATGAGGAAGAAGAAGAAGAATAAGAAGAAGAAGGAAAAAAAAGGAAGAAAAGGAAGAAAAGGAAGAAGAGGAAGAAGAAGAAAAGGAAAAAAGTGGAAAAAACCCAGACACGACACGACACCCCGACCCCGACCCGGGACCCCGACACGACACCCCGACCCCGAGACCCCGAGACCCCGACCCCGACCCCGACACCGACACCCTGGCCCCGAGCCTGACCCGACACCCCGACCCCGACACCGACACGGCACACCGACCCCGACCCGGCACTCCGACCCGACACCCCGACCCCGAGACCCCGACCCCGACCCCGACACCCCGACCCCAACCCCGACACCGACACCCCGACCCCGACACCGACATGGCACCCCGACCCCGACCCGGCACCCCGACCCCGAGCTTGACCTGACACCCCGACCCCGACACCGACATGGCACCCCGACCCCGACACCGACACCCCGACCCCGACACCGACACGATACCCCGACCCCGACCCGGCATCCCGACCCGACACCCCGACCCCGAGACCCCGACCCCGACCCCGACCCGGACTCTGACACCCCGACCCCGAGACTGACCCGACACCCCGACCCCGACACCGACACGGCACCCCGACCCCGATCCGACACCCCGACCCGACACCCCGACCCCGAGACCCCGACCCCGACCCCGACACGGCACCCCGACACCGACACGACACCCTGACCCCCGACACCTCCTGAAAAGGTGTTCTTTGGCCTTCCAGAGGCCGACGGGGTCATATATTTGTGAATTATTAGTTAGGTCATATATTTTTCGATTTTGTTATGAAAAACATCATACATAATTGTGTTGATCAGGTAGTTTTAAATGTGCAGTTGTTTATGTTGTACTTGATGATGATACACTTAAGTGATATACATATTATTATTCATGTCCGTACTTTTTTTCATGTTGTACTAATTTCGTTTATTCTTTGTCATGGCAGGTGTTGAAAGATGGTGGGCGCTGGTCGGGAGCGCGCCGAGGCCCCTTCTTCGTCGGAGCGTAGTGTGAGGTCTTCCATTCCACACGCACCTCTCCGCCGAGCGCTGCTGGACAGTATGGCGACACCGCCGGGCCCTTCTTCGTCGACCGCGGTGCCCAGCAGGGGACGAGGTAAGAAGAAGGGCCGAGGTGGAGCATGTGGTCGCGGGAGAGGTAGGGTGACTCTTACGGCGCCTTCCTCGCCGCCGCCCCCAGCTGTTTCACCCGAGCACGTGACTACTAGGGTGGACTCGTCTGAGGAGGAGGCTACACAGACTCTGGTCCACGAGCCTCCGGTCCACGAGTCTTCGGCCCACGAGAGTTGGGCCCACGAGACCCCGAAGGAGCACACGTCTGGATGGGGTACTTGGTCAGGTCAGCCTGAGGAGCCGAGTGGCCATGATGATGACGGCGGGGAGCCGAGTGGCCATGCTGATGATGGCGGGGAGCCGACTGGGGAAGGTGAGGAAAGGGGAGGACTTTAACCCGAGCAGGGTCCCATTGATATAGAGTTGCTGATGATATCTGGTGGCGGGAGGTCCCATGGCTCCATAGCCATGGGAGATGGACTTATCCGTTGTCCTAGCACTCTCCTGGAGATCAAGGCGCGCCAGTCGAGCTCCGCTCCTGAGATAAGGCCTCGTGAACGGCCAGTCCAACTCGCCATCAAGGTTAGTTATACGTACTCAGCTATCTTTCTCCATTACATTGTGTGCGCTTCCATCAATGATTACAAATGGTCATGTGAGTGGTGTTGCAGGCTGCTATACAGAGTGAGAGAGATAGAACGGAGAAACTTCTGGCGGAGGCGGCGGAGAGGCAGCGGGAGTTGGAGGAGAGGACGACAAAGATGTTGGAGGAGGAGAGGGCACGGAATGACATGCAGGCAAGGGCCATGTATGAGCTCCTTTTGGTAAGTTTCTTCTGCAGATTACTTGCTAGTCTTAACATTTGAGTCTCATTACTAACTAGTATGACTCTGTTGTGAAAACCAAATGTGCAGTCTGTGTGCGAGAAGTCCGGTCAGACCGCTCCGCCAATGCCAGTGATTGCTCCTGGGAGCACGGTGTGTTTAATTTGAATGGACATTACTTGCTAGTCTTAACATTTGAGTGTCATAATGCTAACGAGACATTGGAAATGATCTTTGGTGCAGCTTAACTCCAGAAACGCATCGCACGATCCTTCTCCAGCTATAGGCACGAGCCAGCCCGCTCCTACACCTCCCTGATCACGGTAAGTTTCTCTAGACTTAGCTTTATTTCCTCCAATATGCTTACCATAATGACCTAGAGTTAGCTTCTTTTCCTTCAAAATGACTTAATAAGCTTACTTATGTCAAAAATTGCATAATTAACTTAGTTAGCTCATAAACGATCCATTTTACCTAAGTTAGCTCTAATATGAGTCATTTTACCTTAGTTAGCTTACAAGTGATCCAATTTATCCAAGTTAGCTCTAAAATGACCCATTTTAGTAGATTAGCTCATAAATGATCCATTTTACCTACGTTAGCTTTAAAATGACCCATTTCACCTAGGTTAGCTCCAAAATAACCCATTTCACCTAGGTTAGCTCCAAAATGACCCATTTCACGTAGGTTAGCTCCAAAATGACCCATTTCACCTAGATTTGCTCCTAAACGATCAATTTCACCTAAGTTAGCTAAAAATGATGCATTTCACCTAAATTAGCTCTTAAATGATCCATTTCACCTAAGTTAGGTCATTAACGACCCATTTCAACTAAGTTAGCTCATAAAAGCTCTTAAATGATCCATTTCACCTAAGTTAGCTAAAAAATGATCCATTTCACGTTACTTAGCTCAAAAACCATGCCCTTCACCTTAGTTAGCTCATAAATGACCCATTTCAACTATGTTAGCTCATAGATGATCCAGTTCAACTAAGTTAGCTCATAAACAACCCATTTCAACTTTGTTAGCTCATATATGATCCATTTCACCTAAGTTCGCTCATAAATGACATATACTTCTTGTTCTAGTCTTCTTCTTGTTCTAGTCACCTATTTCTAACTTTCTTATTTACCATTTTGCAGATTTCATTCACTTCATGGAAGCTAGCTTGCTATGATGGAGTGCTTGCTTTTCCTTTGATGAAACTTGCTTATGTATGAAACTTGCAGATTTCATATACTTCTTGTTCTAGCTTTGCTTATGTATGAAACCTCTTGTTCTAGATGTGATATGTGAAATTGATGTGTATGGATGAAACTGATATGTGAAACTGATGTGATATGTGATATGAAACTTATGTGCTGGATATGTGATATGAAACTTATGTGCTGGATATGTGATATATATTTGCTGTCATATATATTTGCTGTGAAAATTGTTGGAGTAAAAAAAACAGAAAAAAAAGATAATATGCAGGATCTTTGCCGTCTGCCACTGACGGCAAAGAGATCTTTGCCATCAGCAGCGGACGTCAAAGAGGCCACGTGGCAGGCAACTGTGCTTCCTGGGAGGCTGACCCATTTGGTCAGTTTACCAACAGTAGCTGACAGCAAAGGCTTTTCCATCCGCAGCGGATGGCAAAGGCCTGCCGTTAACCACCTAACGGAGTAACAACGCATTTATTGCCGTCCGTCTTCTTTGCCGTCAGCTGCTGATGGCAAAGGCACCTTTGCCGTCAGCTGCCCGAAGCAGACGGCAACGCTGCTCTTAGCCGTCCCCTACTTTGTCATCACCTTTTGCCGTCCGCGGCTGACGGCAAAGGTCTTTGCCGTCCGCCATCCATGCCTTTGCCGTCCGCCGTGGCAGATGGCAAAGTAGCAGACTCCTGTAGTGTCTACATCATTTCTGGTCAACAACATATATTCATCAGAAATTCTATAGTGCCCCCACTCACTTGTTTGGAAATACAAGTTTCTCATAAACTTTGTATAAACCCAAAATCTTTGATCATCTTATCAAAGTGTATATTCCAACTCCGAGATGCTGACTCCAGTCCATGGAAGGATCGCTGGAGCTAGCATACCTTTTAGCATCCTTAGGATCGACAAAACCTTTATGATTGTATCACATACAACCTTTTCTTACGAAAACTATTAAGGAAACTCGTTTTGACATCCATCTGCCAGATTTCATAAATGCAGCTAATGCTAACATGATTCTGATGGACTTAAGCATCTCTACGGATGAGAAAATCTCATCGTAGTCAACTCCTTGAACTTGTGAAAAACTCTTCGCCACAAGTCGAGCTTCATAGGCGGTGACATTACCGTCCACGTCCGTCTTCTTCTTAAAGATCCATTTATCTCAATGGCTTGCCGATCATCGGGCAAGTCCACCAAAGTCCATTGAGGGAGTCCCGGATTAGGGGGTGTCCGAATAGCCGAACTATCACCTTTGGTCGGACTCCTGGACTATGAAGATACAAGATGGAAGACTTCGTCCCGTGTCCGGATGGGACTTTCCTTGGTGTGGAAGGCAAGCTTGGCGATACGGATATGTAGATCTCCTACCATTGTAACCGACTCTGTGTAACCCTAACCCTCTTCGGTGCCTATATAAACCGAAGGGTTATAGTCCGTAGGACGAACAACAATCATACCATAGGCTAGCTTCTAGGGTTTAGCCTCTCTGATCTCGTGGTAGATCTACTATTGTACTACCCATATCATCAATATTAATCAAGGAGTAGGGTTTTACCTTCATTGAGAGGGCCCGAACCTGGGTAAAAACATCATGTCCCTTGTCTCCTGTTACCATCCGCCTAGACGCACAGTTCAGGACCCCCTACTCGAGATCCGCCAGTTTTGACACCGACATTGGTGCTTTCATTGAGAGTTCCTCTGTGCCGTCGCCATCAGGAAGGATTCCTCATCCGTCTTTAAAGACGGCACCATTGCTAAAGGAGCTTTGGCCCTCAGCCAAACTCTCCGGCTAGGCGGTTTTATTATGACCGCCTATTCGGCTACCACGCCGATGACGACTTCTCGGGTCATCAAAAGTAATCTTCACGTTAGATCCGATGGAGCTCTCTTCCTTAAACGAGCTCTTGGATCGCATCGCCGCCCTGGGAGTCGCTACAGACTACGATCAGATTGGGCCTAAACCTGATCTGAGAGAGATCAACTCTCCCTAGGATACCCACCACGTTGCCGTGGTTGAGGAACAATACGGCGACCCTTCCTCTATTTTAAGGACTAGCTATGTCCGGATTCCCGATCCCTCCATGCCGGATTCCCGCGGAGGGGAGGACGTCACCCAAGCCGTGAACCTAAAGTCAGGCAGCGGGCTGGATTCATTGGGCAACATCCAAGAACCCAAGCTTCCAAGTTCGGAAACTTCTTGGCCCCTGAGTCTTAGATTGGACGGGGTTCGAATTTAATTCCACCCGCCCACCCAAACATAAGCGATCTATCCCAAATCCGGCAAGAGCCCGCAGAAACAGTACACAATTACTGGGCCAGATTCCTCCTGGTCATCAACAGGATAAAGGATTGCCGCGAGGAGGACGCAATTTCATTCTTCTGCAATAATTGCATGGACAAGGGAATCCTCAACGCCGTAAGTTGTCGTGAAATTACACGCTTCGCTGACTTGGCGTCCATAGTACGAAAGTACTGTGCGATGGAAAGCTCCTGGAAAACCGAAATTAATTTTTGGGACAATCCGGCCCTGAATACAACCCCAGTCCAAAATAAAAGGGTGCATCATCGCCAGGCACCTGGGTTAAATACCAAAAAGCAAAAACCCTCTATAGGGCATGGAACCGTACTGGAAGGATGGCTCAATGGACCCTGCAAAATTCATAGTACAGCGGGCGCCACTCCAACTCATAGACCTAGAGCATGTTGGATACTACGGCAGGTGGCCAAAAGTGGTGAAGAGCTTCTAACTCCAGAGCACCATCCCAAGGATACCAGTATGGTATTAACAGTCTTCGAGACTTTCACATCAAATAATATGCGGAAACGAACACTCCGCAGCCTTGCCGAAGTCTTCCAACTAGCAACAATAAACCCATGGAGTGACACGGCTATTACATTTAATGCCAGTGACGAACCTAAATTCCGAACAGCCCGAGCACCAGCCGCATTGGTCCTCAGTCCAATAGTGGACGGCTTTCGCCTTTCCAAGGTACTCATGGACGGTGGCAGCGGATTGAACCTCATTTACGAGGAAACCCTCCGAAAAATGGAAATAGACTGGAGCCGTATTGAGCGAAGCAGCACAACCTTTAGAGGAATAATCCCCAGTCGGGAAGCATGCTGTACAGGAAAAATCACACTGGATGTGGTGTTCGGCACACCGGATAATTACAGGTCCGAGGAGGTCACGTTCCAAGTGGCCCCGTTCAGCAGCGGATATCACGCTCTATTAGGGCGGGAGGCATTCACAATTATTCAAGCTATACCCCATTATGGGTACATGAAGCTCAAAATGCCCGGGCCCAACGGAATCATCACTCTTGCTAGTGACACGAACATAGCACTCCGTGCCGAAAATAAGACAGCCGCACTGGCCCTTGAGGCGCTATCCGAAGCCCTAGCGGCCGAGGAACTCACTGCGCTACGCTCCACGGTGAATAGGGACGATGTGATACTCGATAAGAGATCCAAGTCCACCTCCTTTAAACCAGCGGACGAAATATTCAAATTCCAAGTCCATCCAACGGACCCTACAAAAACGGCCTCCATCGGGGAACAATTAAACCCTGATGTAGACGCCGCACTACGAGAATTCCTACGCGAAAATTGGGACATTTTTGCCTGGCACCCTTCAGACATGCCAGGAATCCCACGCCGGCTGGCCGAGCACAGCCTAAACATCCTAAAAGGATTCAAGCCAGTCAAACAGGCTCTTCGACATTTCTCCGAACCCAAGAGACAGGCCATGGGAAAGGAGCTAGCCAAATTATTGGAGGCCGGATTCATCAGAGATATAAAACATCTGGACTGGCTAGCAAACCTGGTGATGGTACCAAAGAAGGACAAATTCTGATGCCTATGCGTCGATTTTAAGGACCTCAACAAGGCTTGCCCAAAGGATCCCTTCCCACTCCCCCGCATCGACCAAATTATCGACGCTAGCGCAGGACACAATTCATTGTGTTTCCTTGACGTATACTCCGGATACCACCAAATTAAGATGGCAGAGCCCGACCAGGCCGCAACGGCATTCATCACCCCATACGGCCCATTCTGCTTCAACACAATGCCCTTTGGGCTCAAAAACGCCGGCGCAACATATCAGCGCATGATTAAGACATGTCTGGCAAACCAGATTGGCAAAACACTGGAGGCATACGTAGACGATGAGGCTCATGTTCGATAATCTCCGAACAGATGACACTAAGCTTAACCCGGAAAAATGTGTTTTCGGCGTACCAGCCGGAAAGCTCTTGGGCTTCATTGTATCTGGTAGAGGAATTGAAGCAAACCCAGCCAAGATCCGAGCTCTGTCACAATTGGATATCCCAGAGGACCTCAAACAAATACAAAAATTGACGGGATGCGTGGCGGCTTTAAGCCGCTTTATCTCCCGTTTAGGAGAAAAGGCATTACCCCTTTATCGCCTCCTCCGATGCACCGAACACTTTGAGTGGACGGATGCGGCCACGGCCGGACTCGAAGAAATAAAAGCCATATTGGGAACAAACCCGGTCCTGGCCGCGCCCAACATAGGCGAACCAATGCTATTATATATCGCGGCAACTCATCAAGTTGTGAGCGCAGTGCTCGTTGTCGAAAGATAAATGGACGGACACAAGTTCCCCCTTCAAAAACCAGTTTACTACGTGTCCACTGTCCTAACTCCATGCAAGTCACGGTACCCGCATTATCAAAAGATAGTGTACGCGGTGTTCATGGCATCCCGGAAGCTACGACACTACTTTCAAGAGTGTTCAATAACAGTAGCCTCCGGAGTACATCTTAATGACATTATAAACAACCGCGACGCGACGGGCCGGATTGCCAAATGGGCCATTGAGCTCCTCCCGTTCGACATAACCTATAAGCCACGGCGAGCTATTAAGTCGCAAGTTTTGGCCGACTTCGTCGCCGAATGGACTGAAGCCGAACTCCCTAAAGAGTACGTCGCATATTCCAACTGGATCATGCACTTCGACGGCTCCAAAATGTTGGCTGGTCTGGGGGCTGGCGTCGTTCTAATGTCCCCAACTGGAGATACAATTCGATATGTACTCCAGATAATGTATACGGACTCCACAATGCAGCCGAATACGAGGCCCTACTACACGGCCTCCGGATGGCAGTCTCCATGGGCATTCAACGCCTAGAGGTGCGCATGGATTCGAACCTCGCGATATCCCAAATAAATGGAGACTTCGATGCCAAGGATCCGAAAATGGTAGCTTATCGTAACGCCGTCATAAAAATGTCAGCCCGGGATAACAACCAGGCAGCAAACGTATTGGCACGCATTGGTGCAAAGCGCGATGCCGTCCCTCCCAACATCTTCCTAGAGAGGCTGTTCAAGCCATCTGTACTATGGGAGGGGGAATCCGAAAATAACAACCCGGGCCCAACCGCACTGCCCGACATCGAACATTCTGACATGATCGATGGTTCTGCCAACGAAGTAACATCCTCAGCCCACGTAATAATGGCAGTCATTGCCCCGTGGACGGAACCATTCCTAGCCTACCTAACCAGGCAGGAACTTCCCAAGGACCAAAATGAGGCCCGCTACATAGTGCGGCGATCTAAAGCCTATAAGGTCCATGAGGGAGAGTGAGGGAGTCCTGGACTAGGGGGTGTCCGGATAGCCAGACTATCATCATCAGCCGGACTATCATCATCGGCCGGACTCCAAGACTATGAAGATACAAGATTGAAGACTTCGTCCCATGTCCGGATGGGACTTTCCTTGGCGTGGAAGGCAAGCTTGGCGATACGGATATGTAGATCTCCTACCATTGTAACCGACTCTATGTAACCCTAGCCCTCTCAAGTGTCTATATAAACCGGATGGCTTTAGTGCGTAGGACACAACAACAACCATTACAACAATCATACCATAGGCTAGCTTCTAGGGTTTAGCCTCCTTGATCTCGTGGTAGATCTACTCTTGTAATACCCACATTATCAATATCAATCGAGCAGGACGTAGGGTTTTACCTCCATCAAGAGGGCCCGAACCTGGGTAAAACATCGTGTCCCTTGTCTCCTGTTACCATCCGCCTAGACGCACAGTTCGGGACCCCCTACCTGAGATCCGCCGGTTTTGACACCGACATTGGTGCTTTCATTGAGAGTTCCTCTGTGTCGTCACCGATAGGCTTGATGGCTTCTTCAATCAACAACGACGCAATCCCGGGTGAGACTTTTCTCCCCGGACAGATCTTCGTATTCGGCGGCTTCGCAGTACGGGTCAATTCACTTGGCCATCTGGAGCAGATCGAAAGCTACGCCCGTGGCCGTCAGGTCAGGTTTGGAAGCCTAAACTTCACGGCCGATATCCGCGGAGACTTGATCTTCGACGGATCCGAGCCGCAGCCGAGCGTGCCGCACTGTCACGATGGGCATGATCTAACTCTGCCGCCGGACGGTACCTTGGAGGCCGCACACGAATCCGCTCCGACTCGTAGTCCGGAGCCGATCGCGCAGAAAGAGGACGGGTGGCTGGACACCGCCTCGGGAGCTGCAACTTCCACGGCGATGGAGCCGAACACTGACCTCGTCCCTTATAAAGCTCGTGATTCCGAGGTGCCAGACTCCAAACCTCCTGCGCCCCTGCCAATCGAATCTGATTGGGCGCCGATCATGGAGTTCACCACTACGGACATCTTTCATCACTCACCCTTTGGCGACATCCTGAAATCGCTAAAGCATCTCTCGCTATTCGGAGAGCCCTGGTCGGACTACCGCCAAGATGGTTGGGATGCGGACGACGAAGAAATTCAAAGCCCACCCACCACCCACTTTGTAGCCACTGTCGACTATCTAACCGACGTGCTAGACTACGACTCCGAAGACATCGACGGTATAGACGACGATCCCGGAGACGATCAAGAACCAGCGCCTACAGGGCACTGGAAGACCACCTCGTCATACGACATATACATGGTGGACACCCCAAAAGATGGGGACGGTGAAGAAGCAGTGGAGGCAGATTCCTTAAAGAAACAGTCCAAGCGCCGACGTCAGTGGCGCCGCTCTAAATCCCGCCACAGCAAGAATGGAGATTCCGGCACAGGAGATAAAAACACCCCAGAAAGTGCCGAAGACAACCCCCTCCAGCAAGATTCAGCACAGGAGGACGCAGAAGCAAGCCCTCACGAGAGAGCGGTAGACGAAGAGGTCGAGGATGATTATTACATACCTCTCTCCGGAGTTGAGGCAAGCCTCGACGACGACGAATTCGTCGTGCCTGAGGATCCCGTCGAACAAGAGCATTTCAGACGCAGGCTAATGGCCACAGCAAATAGCCTAAAGAAAAAGCAGCAACAGCTTCAAGCTGACCAAGACCTGCTGGCCGACAGATGGACCGAGGTCCTCGCGGCCGAAAAGTATGAACTCGAACGCCCCTCCAAAAGCTACCCAAAACGCAAGTTGCTCCCCCGACTAGAGGAGGAAGCATACAAACCTTCATCACCAGTGCACAATACGGCAAACCGACCACCTCGTGGCCGCGACAGAGAGGCATCTAGGCCCTCCACTAGAACCGTACCCCGGCACCGCTCAAAAAGTACGAAGCCATGCGGGAACGCGCCAGACTTGCGGGATATATTGGAGGACAAGGCAAGACAATCCAGATCTATCTATGGATCGCGTGGGCGCCCCACGACCCACGACGAATACCGTCGCACCGGATACAACAACTCCGGCCGGGCCGAACACAGCAGACAACGCTCTCTTGAGCTACGTCGTGATATTGCTCAATATAGAGGCGCCGGACACCCACTATGCTTCACTAACGAAGTAATGGATCATCAAATCCCTGAAGGGTTTAAACCCGTCAACATTGAATCCTACGATGGCACAACAGACCCCGCGGTTTGGATTGAGGATTATCTCCTTCATATCCATATGGCCCGCGGCGACGATCTTCACGCTATCAAATATCTTCCGCTCAAGCTTAAAGGACCAGCTCGGCATTGGCTCAACAGCCTGCCCGCAGAGTCAATTGGGTGTTGGGAGGACCTGGAAGCCGCATTCCTCGACAACTTCCAGGGCACATATGTGCGTCCACCAAACGCCGATGACCTAAGCCACATAATTTAGCAGCCAGACGAATCGGCCAGACAATTCTGGACATGGTTCTTAACAAAGAAAAATCAAATCGTTGACTGTCCGGATGCAGAGGCCCTCGCAGCCTTCAAACATAACATCCGCGACGAGTGGCTAGCCCGGCACCTAGGATAGGAAAAGCCGAAATCCATGGCAGCCCTCACATCACTCATGACCCGCTTCTGTGCGGGAGAGGATAGCTGGCTAGCTCGCAGCAACAACCTTAGTAAAAATGCTGGTAGTCCGGATACCAAGGACCACAATGGCAGGTCGCGTCGAAACAAGAACAAACGCAGCAATAACGGCGACAGCAATGAGGATATGGCAGTCAACGCCGGATTCCGAGGCTCTAAACCCGGTCAACGGAAAGAGCCATTCAAAAGAACCACTCCGGGCCCGTCCAATTTGGACCGAATACTCGACCGCTCTTGACAAATACATGGCACACCCGAAAAGCCAGCTAACCACACCAACAGAGATTGTTGGGTATTCAAGCAGGCAGGCAAACTAATTGCCAAGGGGCTGCACAGCGATGACGAGGAAGAGACCCGGCCGCCGAACAATAGAGGAAAGAAGGGCTTCCCCCCACAAGTGCGGACGATAAATGTGATATACGCAACGCATATACCCAAGAGGTAGCGGAAGCGTGCACTAAGGGACGTATATGCGATGGAGCCAGTTGCCCCGAAGTCCGACCAGTATCCGCCATGGCGGATTCGCCGCATTGGTTTTAGACCCAATTGTCGATGGATTTCACCTCATGAGAGTCCTGATGGACGGTGGCAGTAGCCTGAACCTGCTTTATCAGGATACAGTGCGCAAGATGGGCATAGACCCTTCAAGGATTAAACCTACAAAGACGACCTTCAAAGGCGTCATACCAGGTGTTGAGGCCAATTGTACAGGCTCAGTCACACTGGAAGTGGTCTTCGGATCCCCGGATAATTTCCAAAGCGAGGAGTTAATCTTCGACATTGTCCCGTTCCGCAGTGGCTATCACGCTCTGCTTGGACGAACCGCGTTCGCAAAGTTCAAACGCGGTGCCTCATTATGCATACCTTAAGCTCAAGATGCCAGGCCCTCGTGGAGTCATCACGGTCAACGGAAATACGGAACGCTCCCTCCGAACGGAGGAACATACAGCAGCTCTCACGGCAGAAGTACAGAGCAGCCTTCTAAGGCAATTTTCGAGTCCGGCCGTTAAACGACCGGACACGGCCAAACGCGCCCGGAGCAACATCAACCAAGACCACCTGGCACGTTCCGAGCACGCGTAGCAATGCGGCCCCAACCCCAACCCTCGCATGATTGCAAGACAAGCTCTCCGCGTACATCATTACGCTCTGGAGATACCATGGGCATAGGGGGAGGGGCACGACCACAACAGACTGTGAGTGCGGTTCGACCACACCAGGGGCTCCCAAGTGTGTCGCTCTTTTTATTTTTTTCTTCTTTTTATATACAGGACTTCGTCCATTAGATGCCCTGTCCGGCGGCGAACCTGCCGAACTCATGATGCAATAGCCAGGGAGAGACAAAGGCTGCGACGAACACTCAGGTGGTCTCCATTATGAGCATTCAATTTGTTAAATACACCATTCCGCAGCCTACCCCTGGAGGGAGACACCTTCAATTAGTCCAATCCCTTGCTTACCGCACTATTTGTGTCATTCCGCACTCATAGCAGAATTTCTTGAATTAATAATGCAGCACTTTTTGCATATAATTGCATTACTTTACATATATGTTCATTTATGACATCTTGCACCCGTATATTTTGGTACGGCCGAATATACCAGGGGCTTGTGTTCCCTGCATTATGGTGTGATAAGTCCGAACACTTTCACAAGTGCGGCACCCCGAACTTATAGCATTATATGAATCGGCTCCGAATCATGACTTGGGTCAATAGTTGGGTTTGCCCGGCTCCCATGTTTTGGTACCTTACGTTCCGTTCTGTCGGCTAAGGTAGCACTGGGAGAACCACTGCGATTGCGCCCCGGTTGAGCTGGGTTAACGCCTTAGTGGAGAAAGCTAAAACGGACTGTCATGATAAGGCGAGAGACTGGTCGCTGTTCGAGAGGTCTTTTCGAGTCCCTAAAGACTTATGCCGCTTCGAGCAAAGAACCGGATGATGTCCGGTTAAGGCGTGGATAGCGCCCCGAACTCGGTCTTCCGAATACTAGGGGATTCGCTGAAATTTAAAATTATAGAATTCTATGGCTAAGTGAGAGTGTTCAAGCATTATAAATCCGGTTGCCTTGTTCGTTGTGTTGAGCGCCTCCCTAGATGGACCCAAAAATGGGAACAAGAGTTCTCAAGTTTATCCCGAACACCCCAGCACTCGTGGCATGGGGGCTGAAGCCGACGACTTGCCATCTCTCAGATTTAATAAACGGCCGCACAGAAGGTAATATTTTAAATCAATAAGCGTTGCTTAGCGCATATGAACAAAGTTTTCAGCGCACAGGATAACACATTGCGAATTTACTCAATAATTACATCTCTGGGGCACTCATCCGCAATCTTGCGGGCACCCTTCAGGACAGTCTTATAGTACATCTCGGGCGTACGATACTCCTTGCCCGCTGGCGGCGCGTCAGTGATAAGCTTCTCCGCATCCAGCCTGCCCCAGTGCACCTTTGCGCGGGCAAGGGCCCGACGAGCACCTTCAATACAGGCGGAGCGCTTGATGACCTCCACCCAGGGGCACGCATCCACCAGTCGCCACACGAGGCCGAAGTAGCTCCCAGGCATGGCCTCTCCAGGCCACAGCCGGACTATGAGGCCCTTCATGGCCTGCTCGGCTACCTTGTGGAGCTCCACCAGCTGCTTCAGCTGGTCGCTAGGGGGCACCAGACGGCCGGCCTCAGCGTACTGAGACCAGAAGACCTTCTCCATTGAGCTCCCCTCCTCGGCTTGGTAGAATGCGGCGGCATCGGACACGCTGCGAGGCAGATCTACAAACGCCCCTGGAGAGCTTCGAATTCGTGTAAGTAACGGGTAATTTACATTCACATGCTTGCTTTGCATGAAAAATGCCTTACCCGCCGCTATCTTCTTCACCTCCTTAATCTTCTGAAGGGACTTATGGGCCGCAGCCTTGGCGGCTTTGGCACTTTCGAGAGCCGAGGCAAGCTCGGACTCTCGAGTCTTTGAGTCGCGCTCCAAACTCTCATGCTTTTCCATGAGAGCCTGGAGCTCTTGCCGCACCTCCGCCACCCGCGCCTCCTGCTTCTCTCGCTCTGCTCGTTCCGCGGCTGCATTGCGTTCGGCTGCGGACACAGCCTCCTTCAGGGTTGCCACCTCATTCGTGGCCCCTGCAGTACCCACGTTATCCTTGTTATTTTTGTCGCAACCTAAATCCTTTTCTGTAAGGTAAAAATTCAAAGTGGTGTTACTCACCTTCTTTGTCCTCGAGCTACTTCATGGCACGGCCGAGCTCTTGCTCGGACCACTCGAGCTCCTGCTTTAAAGCACAGACCTCCGCAGTCAGTGCGGCAGAGGTCAGCAGCGCAGCCTGCAAACCCATATTGACATAATTTTTAGCAACCCTGCGTATATCTTTTTTAGATCCTCAGTCCGGCTTTTCTTTCTGAACACCGGACCGAGCATCAAGGGCTACTGTCTATGCGGTATCACATTGCATATTTTTAATTTCTTACCTCAAAGCCTGTTAGAAAGCTACTGCAGGCTTCAGTCAGCCCACTCTTGGCGAGCTGAACCTTCTGAATCACCGCACTCATAATAGTGCGGTGTTCTTCCTCGATGGAAGCGCCTCTGAGCGCCTCCAACAAGTTGTCCGGCACCTCCGGTTGGATGGAGGCCGCCGGCGTCACGGTCTTGCCCTTCTTGCGAAGGGGCCGCCGGCCGGACTCAGGAACCATTGCGGGTTCCGACGTGGAGTCCGGCGCAAAGTCCGGGAGGCTGCCTTGTGGCGCCTCTGGAGCCTCCTCCTGATGGGTCCCTTCTCGGGATCCCACCTCGGCGTCCTCAGCATCGCGAGGGGTGGAGGCAGTCGGGATGGAGTCTACATCCGATGGAGCCAACGACCTGCTCGATGAAGCGGGGAGATCATCATCGGCCGGACTACAGGCAGCGTGCGGCATTAGAAGGACACTATGTGACACAAAAGAGAAATTATAAATCATTCAGGAATCCGGATACTTACGATCTTGCCGGAGGCCTGGCTCTTGAGGGCCACTCTTCGTCGCCAACGTTGACGTTGGCGGAGCTGTCCGGGGGAATAGTCCTTCCCCTCTTGGACCCTTTGGCCTCCCCTATCGGGGAAGACTTCCTCTTCCTCTCTCCTTCCTCTGGGAGAGAGTCCTCTTTCTCCTCCTCATCTTCGGGGGAGGAGTCCGCCCCGGAGTCGTCGGACACCTGAAAACGGGAACTCTTTCGAGTACCTGTGGCCTCCTTCTTGGCCTTCTTCTCCGACACCACATGTGGTGTCGGAACCAGCAGCCCCGCTTGACGGGCATCTACTGGGTTTTCTGGCATGGAAGCCGGACAGACGATCCGCTCCGCCTTCTTCATCCAGTCCTGTCAAAGGAAAAGGGAGATTGAAACCCGTGTTGGGTCAAACTATTAAAAACAAGTGTCCCGTACAGGGGTAGAATCACTTACCTCATCAGCTTAACGCTGCGAGCGAAATCCGCGATCTTCAGTGGCGGATGCGGGAGCTTCGGCGCCCTTGAACAGCACCTTCCAGGCATCTTCGTACCTAGTGTCGAAGAGCCTGCTCAAGGTTTGGTGCTGTGCCGGATTGAACTCCCACAATTTAAATGCCCGTTCTTGGCACGGGAGAATCCGGCGGATGAGCACGACCTGGACCACGTTGACAAGCTTGAGCTTCTTGTTCACCAGCTTCTGGATACAGGCTTGGAGTCCGGTCAGCTCCTCCGAATCACCCCAGGTCAGGCCACACTCCTTCCATGAGGTGAGCCGCGTGGGGATTCCAGATCTAAATTCGGGGGCCGCTACCCATTTAGGGTCACGCGGCTCGATGATGTAGAACCACCCCGATTGCCATCCCTTGATGGTTTCCACGAAGGCACCCTCGAGCCAGACGACGTTGGGTATCTTACCCCACATGGCGCCTCCGCACTCCGCCTGATTGCCCTTCACAACCTTTGGCTTGACATTGAAGGTCTTGAGCCACAAGCCGAAGTGGGGCTGGATGCAGAGGAAGGCCTCGCACACGACGATAAACGCCGAGATGTTGAGGATAAAATTCGGGGCCAGATCATGGAAATCTAGGCCGTAGTAGAACATGAGCCCCCGGACAAAGGGATGAAGTGGGAAGCCCAGTCCGCGGAGGAAAAGGGGAAGGAATACTACCCTCTCATGGGGCCTGGGGGTGGGGATGAGCTCTCCCTCTTCGGGGAGCCGATGCGCGATGTCGCTGGACAAGTATCCGGCGCTGCGCAACTTCTGGATATGCCCCTCCATGACAGAGGAGGCCATCCACTTGCCTCCCGCTCCGGACATATTTGGAGAAGGTTGAGACGAGATGTGCGGGCTTGGGCGCTGGAGCTCGAGTACGCGGAGATGGATAAGCAAAGGAGGAAGAAGGTGTAGGTGAAAGAGTGGATCCTTATCCCCTTATATATGGGCGGACAAAAACTATGCGTCCCCACCAGCCTGGTAAAACTCGCTTATCTCCCAAGCGCCACCATCAATGGCGCGGTTGGGTTACCCACGTCCATATTGATGAGAATCCCGGAGTAAGGGGAACACGATCTCTGCTTCGACAAGACGTGCCAAGGAAACCGCTTCGCTAAACGCGCTGAGGTGGTATAGTAAAAAAACGATTCAAGTAAAGGCTTGGTAGTGGTGTGACGTCATGCCACAAAATACGTCAGCAGATTGAACTTGTGTACATATTATTCTCTCTACGGTGGAATGTGGAATTTATTTTGCAGAGCCGGACACTATCTTGGTGTTCACAATCTTCTATGAATTATTCGGAGGAGGAACCCGCCTTTCAATGCCGAACAATATGCGCGCCGGACTCATCGTCATTGAAGCCTGGTTCAGGGGCTACTGAGGGAGTCCTAGACTAGGGGTTGTCCGGATAGCCAAACTATCATCATCAGCCGGACTATCATCATCGACCGGACTCCAAGACTATGAAGATACAAGATTGAATACTTCGTCCCATGTCCGAATGGGACTTTCCTTGGCGTGGAAGGCAAGCTTGGCGATACGGATATGTAGATCTCCTACCATTGTAACCGACTCTATGTAACCCTAGCCCTCTCCGGTGTCTATATAAACCGGATGGCTTTAGTCCGTAGGACACAACAACAACCATTACAACAATCATACCATAGGCTAGCTTCTAGGGTTTAGCCTCCTTGATCTCGTGGTAGATCTACTCTTGTAATACCCACATTATCAATATCAATCGAGCAGGACGTAGGGTTTTACCTCCATCAAGAGGGCCCGAACCTGGGTAAAACATCGTGTCCCTTGTCTCCTGTTACCATCTGCCTAAACGCACAGTTCGGGACCCCCTACCCAAGATCCGCCGGTTTTGACATCGACAGAGAGCTTTACAAGAAAAGCACAACCGGAGTCCTTCAAAGGTGTATCTCCGAAGAGGAAGGGCGGAATCTTCTGGCTGAAATTCATGCCGGACTCGACGGGCACCACGCCGCAGCCCGGGCCCTTGTAGGCAAGGCCTTCGATACATGATTTTATTGGCCGACGGCCCGGGCAGATGCTCAGGACTTAGTCCAACGATGCGTCGGTTGCCAGCTCTTTGCTAATCAAAGCCACATGCCACCCACTGCCCTCAAAACTATACCCATAACCCGGACCTTCGCGGTCTAGGGGCTTGACATGGTTGGACCCCTTAAAGGAGGAACCCACAAGCAAAAATACCTATTGGTCATGGTGGATAAATTCACCAAATGGATAGAGGCCAAACTTGTTAAGACGGCCGAATCCGGACCGGTGATAGACTTCATATCAGGGGTCGTACACCGTTACGGCGTCCCCCATAGCATCATCACTGATAACGACATGAACTTTATGGCCGACGAGGTCAAACTCTGGTGCAAAAACATGGGCATCAAGCTCGACTATGCTTCAGTCTATCACCCTCAAACTAACGGTTAAGTCGAGAGAGCAAATGGTCTAATCATGAGCGGCATCAAACCCAGATTAGTGCGGTCCCTCAAGGAATCTAACATGCACTGGTAGAGGAGATCAACTCCGTACTCTGGGGGCTGTGGACCACTCCGAATCGCACCACCGGATTCACACCATTCTTTATGGTATACGGCGTAGAGGCAGTTCTGCCCTGTGACATAATTCATGACACACCTCGCGTGTGCATGTACGAAGAAAGAGAAGCCGAGCTCGATTGGCAGGACAGTTTGGACGCATTGGAGGAGGAGCATGACGTGGCAAAAGCCCGTTTCGCATTCTATCAACAGCAAGCTCGAAGATATCAAAGCAGAGAAGTATGGGCCAAAACTTACAACTATGGCGAGTTAGTTCTATGCCTGCCGGACAAGAAAAAGGACAAACTCAAGCCCAAATGGGAAGGTCCCTTTATCATCGACCAAGTCCTGACCGGTGGAGCGTACCATCAATGAGATGTATCAGATAACCGACTCGAGCCGAACCCATGGAACGCAGCCCATCTCTGAAGATTCTACGCCTAGCACCGGATTCTGAGTTCGTCTCCTTCCTCTGTCTATATTTTGCATATTAGCTGTTTTCTGTTTCTCTCCTTCTCCCTCCTTTTCTATTACAGCATTTGAAAGCTTGTTTGCGCATTGTTCGCACACACTTGACGCTCTATCCGCGCTCATTATACCTGGGTGCTTCTTTAACAGAAGTTTATTTATACGGGCTTCATGCCCAACACATGTGTCACACTTCCGCATGTACCTTTATTCACCATTATATGCATCGATATGACTTAAGTTTTGGCCAAGCTGGGTTGCCTGGCTCCTATGCTTACCCCTACGTTCCCGATTGTTCGGCTAGGCGGTAAAGGGAGCACCTCTGCGATTGTTACTGCCGGGTCAGCCGGATGTGTACCTCAGACTGGGTGAAGCCGAAAGCTAGCGTTCTTAAGGGAATATTCGGTCGGTGAACTAAAAGATGATTTCTTACCTATTTATTTATCTACCCCCAGATGTTTTTCTGCTTTTTTCGCAGTCTGGACATGCACTTTAGGGCATGCCTCCCAAGGAAAGGAACCCCTAACGGAACTATTCTCCATGGATGATGTTTCTTACTAACCATGTAATATAACATAACTAGTTGGGCACTTGTCTGATAAAGCACTAATGACCCCTATGCCTGGTCTCCATGCATGCCCCGGTTCTTATATAACCGCGAGGGTATTCGGACACAGTCCGGACTATTGGGTCCCGAGGTTGAAGCGAAAAGGTCCGCTATGACAAACGATCTACAATCCGGCTAGAAGGCATTTTACATGTCATCTTAAATTACATAGTCAATTCGACTGATTGTATTCCTCTTCAATGCCATCTAATAGGCTGTCTAGTTTACAGTCCTGCTGGGAATACTTTGCGGCCAACTCTACTTGGCCGTACACTAAGCTCACAGGGATGTCCTTCCCATCGGGCCCATAGGTCCGACCTCGGCCATGTGGTTTGGGTCAGCCTTCGTGTACCGTGTCTTTACCATGGCCCAGGCCTCCCTGGCACCTTGACGGCAGGCTGATATCTTCCATAATCAGAAGCGCCGCCGCGCTCCCTGAAGCCTCTCTGCAAGCTCTCCAAGGCCTTCGGGCAGGGAGACAGATGGCCACAAGACCTGGGCGATGCCTTTCATCACCTGCCGAACTCGTTCGTGCAGTTGCAAGTGCTCGGGAAGAAGGTCACCCGTAGAATCGGGCATTTCCTCTGCAGGACGGCCTGTGAGCATACCTACAGATATACCTCTGTTAATCGACTTCCTCGCCAAATTCTTTTTCAAAGTTCGTTCAAGCACTTACTAAAAATGCCGCGTCGAAGCCGCCGATTCTCCTTAACGGAGTCAGACAGTTGGGCACGAACATCCTTTAATTCCTCAGCCAGCTGGGTGTTGGCATCTTGGAGATTATTTTTCTCTTGCCTCACCCTTGTAAGCACATTCTCGCCGGCCTTTAACCGACGCATGAGCTGTTGCTTGTCCGGATCTATCCCGGCGCCATCTGCAATATTATTGTCAGACTTATACACACGCCGCACTTCACAAATTACTTATCTTTTGAAGCATATATTACTAGAGGGGGTCTCTTTAGCTTCCCCCGTAGCGGCTAGTACGGCCTCAAGTTGGGATTTGCACTCCTCCAGCTCCTGGGACAGTTGGGTATTCTTTTCTATAAGATCCTGCACAATAAATGATCCTTAAATCAATTATTCTAACTATTTCAAGTCTCGGGGGCTACTGGCATATATAACTGTCAAATTTTCTCACCCGTATGTCTTTTACATACTGCTCCGTGGCTCTGGCTAGACCATTTTGAGCGGCACGGAGGTGCGCATCTCCCGAATTGAAGGCCTCCAATGCCTCTGGGGAGAAACATGCGTCACGAAGAACTGTCCGGCGATGCCTGTGATTCATGGCACTCTCCACCTCGGAATTCGTGGCAGATAACCTGTCGGCATCCTCTGTCGGAGGAGCATCCGATGCACGCCTCGTGTTCGCCCCCGCTTCTGGACCTGGCTTTGGAGCCTGGCGAGCGGAGGATTGATTGGCAACCTCTCCGGATACAGTTCGGCGAGCGCTCTTCTTCCTGAAAAAGCACGAGCGTTAGTATGCCTCTCGGGAATAAAACCTGGGAGTAAGATGACATGCCATACCGTTGCACCGGTGTTTCAATCTGGACTGCACTTTTTTTTAGCCTGTTGGGCCTTGTTGTGCCTTGTTGACTAGCCGTCGCAGGCTCGGCCTTCCGCCTCAAGGACTTCCCCTGCGAAACGCCATTGGTATATGGTGATAAAAAACAAGCACGACTGGGTCATTTTTGAAGTATTGGAACTTCGGTCTCAGTTACCTGCGAGGCTGGAAGTATTCCGGGGTAATCGGCCATAATGGCGACCAAGGCATTATCGATGCTCAGTTGGTGAAATACCCCATCGATCAGTTCCACCGATATGTCCGGATCCTCTTGGGAGGTCAGATCGAGGAACCGTTCCGGATCCTCGGGTTGTGGAGGCGGGCTGTTTATATCCTTTAGGGCCCGGCGCAGTTCCTGCGCCGAAATCACAAAATAAGATACTTTACTATGGGAGTATGGATCAGATAGGCAAAAATAAATGTCCGCTTACCCAGCTTGGAGGATTGTACATAGAAAATCCGTCCTGTGGATTGACGCGGAGAAATTCCTCCTCTTCTCCCTTGTACAATGCGGACAAGATCTTCATCAGATCGGCGACCGATCCTGGCCCCTTACGGCCACAGCGGGTGGCATCATCCTCCCCGTTGAAATCCCACATGGGGTGGCCTCTATACTAGAGCAGCTGCATCCCCCGCATAATGCATGTGGCCATGACCCCGATCATGGTCAGTCCGGAATGAGCTAACAACCTTATTCGGCCCATCAGGTAAAGGACGTCCTTGTCATTTTCCTTATGAGGGCTCCATGGACGCCAGCTTAGGCGTTTCTTCAAAGGAGCGTTATTGAACTCAGGGAGGCCGATCCGAACAGGGTCCGGCAGGGGGGCATCTTCTGTATAAAACCATTCCGAAGGCGAGTCTTCGAACGCCTTCTTCGGGGTTCCGGATAGATATCTGGTCCCGACGGTGCGCCATAGTTCGGCTCCGCCCACTTGATATATTGACCCCTCTTGAGAACGGGGCACAAGGCAGAACAACTTCTTCCACAGCGCAAAATGAGCCTCGATGCCCAAAAACAGCTCGCAAAGGGCCACGAAGCCCGCAATATGCAAAATGGAGGCAGGCGTAAGGTTGTGCAACTGGAGGCCGTAGAACTCCAGGAGCCCCCGGAGAAACAGATGAATTGGAAATCCGAGCCCTCTTATGAAATAAGAGATAAGGCATACCCGCTCTCCTTTGGAGGGGCTGGGGACGCTCTCCGCTTGCTTTCCGCCCTTATAGGTGGCAAGTCCGGCTCGAACCGGAACCATGACGGCTGGGGGAAGAAATCCCTTGGTTTGGAGCGTCACTAACTTGCTGTGCGGGATGGAGCACCTCTCCCAATCTCCAGGCTGAGGGCTGGGAGGGCGAGAGGAGGAGCCGCGTCGACTGTCCATGATGGAATGGATTTCTGTCAGACGCGCTCTAATGAATGCTCGCGAAGGGAGGATGGTGTGATTTGGATCTAGATCCTCGTCTCTTGTATAGGCAGCTCATTTGCGCAGCTAGGGGGTAAATGTAAAAATACCCTGGCTTTTCGCATTCGTTCAACACGTGGAAGATGGCCATTATTGGGCGTGGAAGCCGAGGAGCGCAAAATTTACAAGAAGCCGGATACTATTCAACAGGTACACAGGATTTGGAGAAGAACCCGCCTTGCAATGCTAAAGACAATCTACGCGCCGGACTCATCGCCATTGAAGCCTAGTTCGGGGGCTACTGAGAGAGTCCCGGATTAGGGGGTGTCCGGATAGCCGAACTATCACCTTTGGCCGGACTCCTGGACTATGAAGATACAAGAATGAAGACTTCGTCCCGTGTCCGGATGGGACTTTCCTTGGCGTGGAAGGCAAGCTTGGCGATACAGATATGTAGATCTCCTACCATTGTAACCGACTCTGTGTAATCCTAACCCTCTTCAGTGCCTATATAAACCGAAGGGTTTTAGTCCGTAGGACGAACAACAATCATACCATAGGCTAGCTTCTAGGGTTTAGCCTCTCTGATCTCGTGGTAGATCTACTCTTGTACTACGCATATCATCAATATTAATCAAGCAGGAGTAGGGTTTTACCTCCATCGAGAGGGCCCGAACCTGGGTAAAAACATCGTGTCCCTTGTCTCCTGTTACCATCCGCCTAGACGCATAGTTCGGGACCCCCTACCCGAGATCCGCCAGTTTTAACACCGACATCCATGCTTTGTTCTGATACATGGATCCTATCTCGGATTTCATGGCTTCTAACCATTTGTCGGAATCCAGGCCCACCATCACTTCTCCATAGCTCGTAGGTTTATTGTTGTCTAGCAACATGACCTTCAAGACAGGATTACTGTACCACTCTGAAGTAGTACGCATCCTTGTCACCCTACGAGGTACGGTAGTGACTTGATCCGAAGTTTCATGATCACTATCATAAGCTTCTACTTCAATTGGTGTAGGTGCCACAGGAACAACTTCCTGTGCCCTGCTACACACTAATTGTAGTGATGGTTCAATAACCATATCAAGTCTCCACCGTCCTCCCACTCAATTTTCGAGAAAAACTTTTCCTCGAGAAAGGACCCGATTCAAGAAACAATCCCTATTGCTTTCGGATCTGAATTAGGAGGTATACCCAACTGTTTTGGGTGCCCTATGAAGATGCATTTTATCCGCTTTGGGTTCAAGCTTATCAACCTGAAACTTATTCACATAAGCGTCGCAGCCCCAAACTTTTAAGAAACGACAACTTAGGTTTCTCCAAACCATAGTTCAAATGGTGTCGTCTCAATGGAATTACGTGGTGCCCTATTAAAGTGAGTGTGGTTGTCTCTAATGCCTAACTCATGAACGATAGTGGTAATTCGATAAGAGACATTATGGAACGCACCATATCCAATAGGGTGCTACTATGATGTTCGGACACACCATCACACTATGGTGTTCCAAGCGGTATTAATTGTGAAACAATTTCCACAATGTCTTAATTGCATGCCAAAGCTCATAATTCAGATACTCATCTATATGATCATATCATAGACATTTTATCCTCTTGCCACGATGATCTTCAACTTCACTCTAAAATTACTTGAACCATTCAATAATTCAGACTTGTGTTTCATCAAGTAAATATACTCAGTATCTACTCCAATCATCCGTGAAGTAAGAACATAACTATATCCACTGCGTGCCTCAGCACTCATTGGACTGCACACATCAAAATGTATTACTTCCAACAAGTTGCTTTCTTGTTCCATTTTACTGAAAATGAGGCTTTCAGTCATCTTGCCCATGTGGTATGATTTGCATGTCTCAAGTGATTCAAAATCAAGTGAGTCCAAACGGTCCATTTGCATGGTGTTTCTTCATGCATATACACCAATAGACATGGTTGGCATGTCTCAAACTTTTCAAAAATGAGTGAGTCCAAAGATCCATCACATGGAGCTTCTTCATGTGTTTTATACCAATATGACTTACATGGCAGTGCCACAAGTAGGTGGTACTATCATTACTATCTTATATCTTTTGGCATGAACATGTGTATCACTACGATCGAGATTCAATAAACCATTCATTTTAGGTGCAAGACCATTGAAGGTATTATTCAAATAAACAGAGTAACCATTATTCTCCTTAAATGAATAGCCGTATTGCAATAGACATAATCCAATCATGTCTATGCTCAACGCAAACACCAAATAACAATTATTTAGGTTTAACACCAATCTGGATGGTAGAGAGAGCGTGCGATGCTTGATCAGATCAACCTTGGAAACACTTCCATCACATATCGTCAGCTCACCTTTAGCTAGTCTCCGTTTATTCCATAGCTTTTATTTCGAGTTACTAACACTTAGCAACCGAACCGGTATCTAATACATGGGCGCTACTAGGAGTACTAGTAAAGTACACATTAACATAATGTATATCCAATATACTTCTATCGACCTTGCCAGCTTTCTCATCTACCAAGTACCTAGGGTAATTCTGCTCCAGTGATCGTTCCCCTTATTACAGAAGCACTTAGTCTTGGGTTTGGGTTCAACCTTGGGTTTCTTCACTAGAGCAGCAGCTGATTTGCCGTTTCATGAAGTATCCCTTCTTGCCCTTGCCCTTCTTGAAACTAGTGGTTTCACTAACCATCAACAATTGATGCTCCTTCTTGATTTCTACTTTCGCGGTGTCAAACATCGTGAATATCTCAAGGATCATCATATCTATCCCTGATATGTTATAGTTCATCACGAAGCTCTAGCAGCTTGGTGGCAATGACTTTGGAGAAACATCACTATCTCATCTGGAAGATTAACTCCCACTCGATTCAAGTGATTGTTGTACACAGACAATCTGAGCACAAGCTCAACGATTGAGCTTTTCTCCCTTAGTTTGCCGGCTAAGAAAATCGTCGGAGGTCTTATACCTCTTGACGTGGGCACGAGCCTGAAATCCCAATTTCAGCCCTCGAAACATCTCATATGTTCCGCAATCTTTCGAAATCGTCTTCGGTGCCTCAATTCTAAACAGTTTAATATTACTGAACTATCACGTAGTTATCAAAACGTGTATGTCAAACGTTCGCAACATCCACAGATGACGTTCGAGGTTCAGCACACCGAGCGGTGCATTAAGGACATAAGCCTTCTGCTCAGCAATGAGGACAATCCTCAGTTTACGGACCCAGTCCGCATAATTGCTACTATCAACTTTCAACTATATTTTCTCTAGGAACATATCTAAACTGTAGAACTAAAGCGCGAGCTACGACATGATTTGCAAAAACCTTTTGACTATGTTCAGGATAATTAAGTTCTTCTAATGAACTCCCACTCAGATCGACTTCCCTCTAGTCATCTAAGTGATTACATGATCCGAGTCAACTAGGCCGTGCCCGATCATCACGTGAGACGGACTAGTTATCATCGGTGAACATCTTCATGTTGATCGTATCTACCATACGAATCATGCTCGACCTTTTGGTCTCTTGTGTTCCGAGGCCATGTCTGTACATGCTAGGCTCGTCAAGTCAACCTAAGTGTTTCGCGTGTGTAAATCTGACTTACACCCCTTGTATGTGAACATTAGAATCTATCACACCCGATCATCACATGGTGCTTCGAAACAACGAACTTTTACAACGGTGCACAGTTAGGGGGAACACTTTCTTGAAATTTTAATGAGGGATGATCTTATTTACTACCGTCGTTCTAAGCAAATAAGATGCATAAACATGATAAACATCACATGCAATCAAAAAGTGACATGATATGGCCAATATCATTTTGCTCCTTTTGATCTCCATCTTCGGGGATCCATGATCATCATCGTCACCGGCATGACACCATGATCTCCATCATCATGTCTCCATGAAGTTGTCTTGCCAACTATTACTTCTACTACTATGGATAACGGTTTAGCAATAAAGTAAAGTAATTACATGGCGTTGTTCAATGACACACATGTCATAGAATAAATTAGGACAACTCCTATGGCTCCTACCGGTTGTCATACTCATCGACATGCAAGTCGTGATTCCTATTACAAGAACATGATCAATCTCATACATCGCATATCATTCATCACATTTTTTTGGCCATATCACATCACATAGCATATCCTGCAAAAACAAGTTAGACGTCCTCTAATTGTTGTTTGCATGTTTTACGTGGCTGCTATGGGTTTCTAGCAAGAACGTTTCTTACCTACGCAAAAACCACAACGTGATATGCCAATTGCTATTTACCCTTCATAAGGACCCTTTTCATCGAATCCGATCCGACTAAAGTGGGAGAGACTGGCACCCACTAGTCACCTTATGCAACTAGTGCATGTCAGTCGGTGGAACCTGTCTCACGTAAGAGTACGTGTAAGGTCGGTCCGGGCCGCTTCATCCCACGTTGCCGCCGAATCAAGATAAGACTAGTAACGGCAAGTAAATTGACAATATCGACGCCCACAACTGCTTTGTGTTCTACTCGTGCATAGAAACTACGCATAGACCTAGCTCATGATGCCACTGTTGGGGAACGTAGCAGAAATCGAAAAAAATTCTACGCATCACCAATATCAATCTATGGAGTAAACTAGCAATGAGAGGAAGGAGAGTGCATCTACATACCCTTTTAGATTGCTAAGCGAAAGCGTTCAAGTGAACGGGGTTGATGGAGTCGTACTCGTCGTGATCCAAATCACCGATGATCCTAGTGCCGAACGGACGGCACCTCCGCGTTCAACACACATGCAGCTCGGTGACGTCTCCCTTGTCTTGATCCACAAGGAGAGAGGGAGAGGTTGGGGAAGACTCCATCCAGCAGCAGCACGATGGCGTGGTGGTGGTGGAGGAGCGTGGCACTCCAGCAGGGCTTCGCCAGGCACTGCGAGACACGAGGAGGAAGAGAGGTAGGGCTGCGCCAGGGAGAGGAAAACTCATGTGTTTGCAGCCCCCAATACCTCAAGTATATATAGGGGAAGGGGAGGGGTTGTGCCCCCATCTAGGGTTCCCTCCCTTGGGGTGGCGGCAGCCCCAAAACCCATCTAGGGTGCGGCCAAGGGGGGAGAGGGGAAACTTGCCCCCCAAGCAAGGTGGAGGCACCGCTTCCCCAAACCCTAGGCGCCTTGGGCCCTGGTGGGGGGTGCGCACCAGCCCATCTGGGGCTGGTCCCCCCCCACACTTGGCCCATGCAGCCCTATGAGACCGGTGGCCCCACCTGGTGGACCCCCGGGACCCTCTCGGTGGTCCCGGTACGTTACCGATAGCACCCAAAACTTCTCCGGTGACCAAAACAGGACTTCCCATATATAAATCTTTACCTCCGGATCATTCCGGAACTCATCGTGACGTCCGGGGTCTCATCCGGGACTCCAAACAACATTCAGTAACCACGTACACCTATTCCCTATAACCCTAGCGTCATCGAACCTTAAGTGTGTAGACCCTACGGGTTCGGGAGACACGTAGACATGACCGAGACAACTCTCTGGCCAATAACCAACAGCAGGATCTGGATACCCATGTTTGTTCCAACATGTTCCACGATGATCTCATCCAATGAACCACGATGTTGAGGATTCAATCAATCCCGTATTCAATTCCCTTTGTCTAGCGGTATCGTACTTGCCTGAGATTCGATCGTCGGTATCCCGATACCTTGTTCAATCTCGTTACCGGCAAGTCTCTTTACTCATTCTGTAACACATCATCCCGTGATCAACCCCTTGGTCACATTGTGCACATTATGATGATGTCCTACCGAGTGGGCCCAGAGATACCTCTCCGTCACACGAAGTGACAAATCCCAGTCCCGATTCGTGCCAACCCAACAGACACTTTCAGAGATACCCGTAGTGCACCTTTATAGCCACCCAGTTACGTTGTGACGTTTGGTACACCCAAAGCATTCCTACGGTATCCGGGAGTTGCACAATCTCATGGTCTAAGGAAAAGATACTTGACATTTAGAAAAGCTTTAGCATACGAACTACACCATCTTTGTGCTAGGCTTAGGATTGGGTCTTCTCCATCACATCATTCTCCTAATGATGTGATCCTATTATCAACGACATCCAATGGCCATGGTCAGGAAACCATAACCATCTATTGATCAACGAGCTAGTCAACTAGAGGCTTACTAGGGACATGGTGTTGTCTATGTACCCACACATGTATCTGAGTTTCCTATCAATACAATTATAGCATGGATAATAAACGATTATCATGAACAAGGAAATATAATAATAATTACTAATTTATTATTGCCTCTAGGGCATATTTCCAACGGATTATTGTGACAAATTGTATGCTATTAAGAATAATGATAACTATGAAACTTGTCATCATGATTTTAGTTTTCAATTGGATTATGCCTCACATGATAATTATTTTGTGGATTTTGCTCCCACTACTATTCATGAGAAGAAATTTGCTTATGTGGAGAGTAGTAAATTTTCTATGCTTGTAGATCATGAAAAGAATGCTTTAGGTGCTGGTTATATTGTTGAATTCATTCATGATGCTACTAAAGATTATTATGAGGGAGGAACATATGCTTGTAGGAATTGCAATAATATCAAGTTTCCTCTCTATGTGTTCAAATTTTTGAAGCTATGCTTGTTTTACCTTCCTATGCTAGTTGATTATTGTTCCCATAAGTTGTTTGCTCACAAAATCCCTATGCACAGGAAGTGGGTTAGGCTTAAATGTTCTAGTCATATGCTTCATGATGCTCCCGTTATGTTTCAATTCTTATCTTTTATGTGAGCATCATTGCCATCATCATGCCTAGCTGGAAAGCCATTAAAGAAAAGCGCTTGTTGGGAGACAACCCAATATTTATCCCTACTTTTTTTGTGTGTTCACATGATTATTCTACTGTAGTAATCATGTTTTATAACTTTTGTTTCAATAAAGTGCCAAGTAGAACCTTTGGGAAGACTTGGGTGAAGTTTATGTGATCTTGCTGTAAAAAACAGAAACTTTAGCGCTCACGAGATTAGCTGCCATTGTGTACTGGAGAGTTCTTTTAGGTTGTTTATTTCTTCAGATGATTAATAGACAAATCCCTCATGTCCAGAAATTTATTTCAGAATTGTTTGAGTTCCAGAAGTATAAGTTTGATACAGATTACTACAGACTGTTCTGTTTTTGACAGATTCTGTTTTCATTGTGTTGTTTGCTTATTTTGATGAATCTATGTGTAGTATCGGAGGGTATGAACCATAGAGAAGTTAGAATACAGTAGATATTACACCATTATGAATTTAGAATGAGTTCATTACAGTACCTAAGTGGTGGTTTTATTTTCTTATACTAACAGAGCTTACGAGTTTTGTGTTGAGTTTTGTGTGGTTGAAGTTTTCAAGTTTTGGGTAAGGATTCGATGGAGTATGGAATAAGGAGTGTCAAGAGACTAAGCTTGGGGATTCCCAAGGCACCCCAAGGTAATGTTCAAGGACAACCAAGAGCCAAGCTTGGGGATGCCCCGGAAGGCATCCCCTCTTTCGTCTTCGTTCATCGGTAACTTTACTTGGAGCTATATTTTTATTCGCCATATGATATGTGTTTTGCTTGGAGCGTCAATTTCTTTTGTTCGTTTTTGCTTGCTGTTAGTTATAATAATGCTTTGCATCTTTAGGTTCAATAAAAATGTCAAGGATAGCCTTTGACATGCTTATATTGCTAGTATACATGTTGCTGTTTGAAAACAGAAAGTTTACTGCTGTTGCAAAAATTCCCTAGAAAATTCAGAGGATGGTATAATGTTGAATCTTTTTGCATATTGAGCTATGATAAATTTATTACAGTGGTAATTTTAGTTCATAATTTTTGGAGTTAGGGAAGTATTGGTACTCTTGCATTCTTTACAGACTGTACTGTTTTGGCAGACTGCTGTTATGTTTGCATTGTTTGCATATGTTTGCTTGTTTAATGATTCTATTTGAGGATAGGAGTATTAAATATATAGAGGAATTTAGTATGCAATGTTGAATAATAATGATAGTGATTTGTTACAGTAGAAAATGATAAGGTTTTGCATGGTTTATGCTAACCTATCTCACGAGTTCTTGTTGAGTTTGTTGTGGATGAAGCTTTTGATAAAAAGAAAAACCATGATATGAGAGGAATTAAGGAGACACAAAAGTTCAAACTTGGGGATGCCCCGGTAGGCATCCCACCTTTCTTCTTCAACAACTATCATTTATTATCGGTTGAGCCTAGGTTTTTGCTTCTTCACATGAGTCGTGCTTTCCTTCCAATGTCATTTTATTTTGTTTTGCTTGCTGCTTGAATACAATACCAAGATCTGAAATCCTTTAATGAGAGAGAGTCTTTGCATATTGCATAATTATTTAGCTACTCATTGATCTTCACTTATATCTTTTTGGAGTAGCTTTTCATTTACTCGTGTGCTTCACTTATATGCTATGATTAAATGTTTGAATGAATTGATTGTCATAAATCTGAAATTATATATGTTTCATTTGCTTATCCCATGGGGAGTAATGACTTCACATCTAAGAAGTAGAGGTTTTAAATTTATTGACGATTAGCAAGCATTGTATTAGTCATTTGAACAATTCATGAAAGAATATTGAAGGAAGAGAGGTTTCACATGTAAATATATTATCATAGACATCTTTTATAATTCTGAGCACTCATTATGTATGACATGCTAAAGAGTTGATGTTGGACAAGGAAGACAACATAATGGGTTATGTTTTCTCACATCTCAGTTAAAGTATATTGTCATGGACCATTCAAACATATTGAGGTTGCCTTTCCCCCTCATGCTAGCCAAAAATTCCTAGCACCATGTAGAGATACTAGTTGTGCTTCCAAATATTCTTAAACCTAGTTTTGCCATGAGAGTCCACCATACCTATATATGGATTGAGTAAAATCCTTCAAGTAAGTTGTCATCGGTGCAAGCAATAAAAATATGCTCTTTAAATATGCATGACTTATTAGTGTGGAGAAAATAAGCTTTGTATGAACTTGTTATGGAAGCAATAAAAGCGACGGACTGCATAATAAAGGTCCATATACAAGGGGCAATATAAAGTGACGTTCTTTCGCATTAAGATTTTGTGTATCCAACCATAAAAGCGCATGACAACCTCTGCTTCCCTCTGCGAAGGGCCTATCTTTTACTTTATGTCTTTTACTTTATGCAAGAGTCAAGGTGATCTTCACCTTTCCCTTTTTCATTTTATCCTTTGGCAAGCACTTTGTGTTAGGGTGATCCTGATATATATATCCAATTGGATGTACGTTAGCATGAAATATTATTGTTGACATCACCCGAAGGTGAATACGTTTGGAGGCAACATTATAAGCCCCAATATTTCTCCGTGTCTGATTAAAACTTCATAACCACAAGTATTGCGTGACTATTTGCAATTGTAGAAGACTATATGATAGTTGAGTATGTGAAGTTTGCTAAATCAAAGCTCTGACATAGACTCTTCCTGAAAGTAAGATGAATTGCAATTGTTTGAATTGCAATTGTAGAAGACTATATGATAGTTGAGTATGTGAAGTTTTCAAGAAAGTTTATGGTCTATGCTTTGACATGTGAATTGCTTGTTACTTGATTATGAAAAGTTTTATGAGATGAACTACTGTTATGACATATAATGATGCTAGTAAAGGTGATTGAAATTATCATTGATCAAACTTGTGCACCTTCTAGCATTCACACTTCATAAATTCTTTCTTTATCATTTACCTACTCGAGGACGAGTAGGAATTAAGCTTGGGGATGCTGATACGTCTCCAATATATCTATAATTTATGAAGCATTCATGCCATATTATTATCTGTTTTGAATGATTATGGGCTTTATTATACACTTTTATATTACTTTTGGTACTAACCTATTAACCGGAGGCGCAGCCCATATTGCTGTTTTATTGCCTATTTCAGTATTCCGAAGAAAAGGAATATCAAACAGAGTCCAAACGGAATGAAACCTTCGGCATCGTGATTTTTTGGAAGAATAACATCCTGGAGGCTTGGAGATGAAGTCAGAAGACCCTCGAGGAGCCCAAGAGATAGGCCACCCCACAGGGCGCGCCCCCCTATCTCGTGGGCCCCTCGAGCACCTCCCGATCGACTTCTTTCGCCTATATAAGCCTACGTACCCTAAAACCATTGAATATCACGATAGATCGGGAGTTCCGCCGCTGCAAGCCTCTGTAGCCACCAAAAACCTCTCAGGAGCCCGTTCCGGCACCCTGCCGGAGGGGGAACCCATCACCGGTGGCCATATTCATCATCCCGGCGCTATCCATGACGAGGAGGGAGTAGTTCACCCTCGGGGCTCAGGGTATGTACTAGTAGCTATGTGTTTGATCTCTCTCTCTCGTGTTCTCTCTCGTGTTCCCTCTATGGCACGATCTTGATGTATCCCGAGCTTTGCTATTGTAGTTGGATCTTATGATGTTTCTCCCCCTCTATTCTCTTGTGATGAATTGAGTTTCCCCTTTGAAGTTATCTTATCGGATTGAGTCTTTTATGAGAACACTTGATGTATGTCTTGCCGTGCTTATCTGTGGTGACAATGGGATATCATGTGCCTCTTGATTTATGTTTTGGTGACCAACTTGCGGGTTCCGCCCATGAACCTATACATAGGGGTTGGCACACGTTCTTGACTCTCCGGTAGAAACTTTGGGGCACTCTTTGAAGTACTTTGTGTTGGTTGGATGAATCTGAGATTGTGTGATGCATATCGTATAATCATGCCCAACGATACTTGAGGTGACAATGGAGTATATAGGTGACATTAGGGTTTTGGTTGATTTGTGTCTTATGGTGTTATTGTAGTACGAACTCTTTTATAGATCGATCCGAAAGAATAACTTTGAGGTGGTTTTGTACCCTACCATAGTCTCTACGTTTGTTCTCTGCTGTTAGTGGATTTGGAGTGACTCTTTGTTGCATGTTGAGGGCTTGTTATATGATCTATCTATGTTATTATTGTTGAGAGAACTTGCACTAGTGAAAGTATGAACCCTAGGCCTTGTTTCCTATCATTGCAATACCGTTTACACTCACTTTTATCGCTCTCTACCTTGCTGTTTTTATAATTTCGGATTACAAAAACCTTTATCTACTATCTATTTTGCACTTGTATCACGATCTCTTCGCCGAACTAGTGCGCCTATACAATTTACCATTGTATTGGGTGTGTTGGGGACATAAGAGACTCTTTGTTATTTGGTTGCAGGGTTGTTTGAGAGAGACCATCTTCATCATACGCCTCCTACGGATTGATAAACCTTAGGTCATCCACTTGAGGGAAATTTGCTGCTGTCCTACAAACCTGTGCACTTGCAGGCCCAACAACGTCTACAAGAAGAAGGTTGTGTAGTAGACATCATGCGACAACTTCTAACATGATTCGGATGGACTTCAGCTTTGCTACGGATTAGAAGGTCTCATCGTAGTCAACCCCTTGAACTTGTCGATAACCCTTAGCGATAAGTTGAGCCTTATAGATGGTAACATTACATTCCGCATCCGTCTTCTTCTTAAAGATCCATTTATTTTCTATCGCTCGCCGATCATCGGACAAGTCTGTCAAAGTCCATACTTTGTTTTCATACATGGATCCTATCTCGGATTGCATGGCTTCAAGCCATTTGTTGGAATCTAGGCCCGCCATCGCTTCTTCTTAGTTAGAAGGTTCACCATTCTCTAACAACATGATTTCCAGGACAGGGTTGCCATACCATTCTGGTGTGGAACGTGTCCTTGTGGACCTATGAAGTTCAGTAGCAACTTGATCTGAAGTACCTTAATAATCATCATTAACTTCCTCCCTAGTTGGTGCAGGCACCACAGAAACATTTTCCTGAGCTGCGCTACTTTCCGGTTCAAGAGGCAGTACTTCATCAAGTTCTACTTTCCTCCCACTTACTTCTCTCGAGAGAAACTCTTTCTCCAGAAATGACCTGTTCTTGGCAACAAAGATCTTGCCTTGGGATCTAAGGTAGAAGGTATACCCAATGGTTTCCTTAGGGTATCCTATGAAGATGCATTTTTCCGACTTGGGTTCGAGCTTTTCAGGTTGAAGTTTCTTGACATAAGCATCGCATCCCCGAACATTTAGAAACGACAGCTTAGGTTTCTTCCCAAACCATAATTCATACGGTGTCGTCTCAACGGATTTTGACGGTGCCCTATTTAAAGTGAATGTAGCTGTCTCTAGAGCGTATCCCCAAAATGATAGCGGTAATCGGTAAGAGACATCATAGACCGCACCATATCCAATAGAGTGCGATTACGACGTTCGGACACACCTTACGCTGAGGTGTTCCAGGCGGCGTGAGTTGTGAAACAATTCCACATTTCCCTAAGTGCATACCAAACTCGTGACTTAAATATTCTTCCCCACTATCTGATCGTAAGAACTTTATTTCTCTGTCACGTTGATTCTCTACCTCATTCTGAAATTCCTTGAACTTTTCAAAGGTCTCAGACTTGTGTTTCATTAAGTAGACATACCCATATCTACTTAAGTCATCAGTGAGGCTGAGAACATAACGATAGCAACCGCGAGCCTCAACGCTCATTGTGTTGGGGAACGTAGCAGAAATTCAAAATTTTCCTATGTATCACCAAGATCTATCTATGGAGAGACCATCAACGAGGGGAAGGAGAGTGCATCTACATACCCTTGTAGATCGCTAAGCGGAAGCGTTCAAGTGAACGGGGTTGATGGAGTCGTACTCATCGTGATTCAAATCACCGATGATCAAGTGCCGAACGCACGGCATCTCCGCGTTCAACACACGTACAGCCCGGTGACGTCTCCCAAGCCTTGATCCAGCAAGGAGAGAGGGAGAGGTTGAGGAAGACTCCATCCAGCAGCAGCACAACGGCGTGGTGGTGGTGGAGGAGCGTGGCAATCCTGCAGGGCTTCGCCAAGCACCGCGGGAGAGGAGGACTTGGGAGAGGGGGGGGGGACTGCGCCAGAACTTCGTGTGAAGATCCCATGCGTCTCCCCACTATATATAGGGGTGGAGGGGCTGGTTTCTTGCCCTCCAAGTCCATTGGGGCGTTGGCCAAGGTGGGAGGAAAGAAATCCCATCATTCCCTTCTCCACCGATTGTTATCCCCCTTTTTTAGGGATCTTGATCTTATCCCTTCGGGATATGATCTTATTCCTTCTAAGGGGGGATCTTGGTGCGCCTTGACCAGGGTTGTGGGGCCTTGCCCCCACTACCCACGTTCATGTGGGTCCCCCCATGCAGGTGGGCCCCACTCCAGAACCTTCTAGAACCTTCCCGGTACAATACCGAAAAATCCCGAACATTTTCCAATGGCCAAAATAGGACTTCCCATATATAAATCTTTACCTCCGGACCATTCCGGAACTCCTCGTGACGTCCGGGATCTCATCCGGGACTCTGAACAACATTCGGTAAGCACATACAAACTTCCTTTATAACCCTAGCGTCATCGAAGCTTAAGTGTGTAGACCCTACGGGTTCGGGAGACATGTAGACATGACCGAGACGTTCTCTGGTCAATAACCAACAGCGGGATCTGGATACCCATGTTGGCTCCCACATGTTCCACGATGATCTCATCGGATGAACCACGATGTCAAGGACTCAATCGATCCCGTATACAATTCCCTTTGTCTAGCGGTATTTTACTTGCCCGAGATTCGATCGTCGGTATCCTTATACCTTGTTCAATCTCGTTACCGGCAAGTCTCTTTACTCGTTCCGTAACACATCATCCCGTGATCAACTCCTTGGTCAGATTGCGCAAATGATGATGTCCTACCGAGTGGGCCCAGAGATACCTCTCCGCTTACACGGAGTGACAAATCCCAGTCTCGATTCGTGCTAACCCAACAGACACTTTCGGAGATACCTGTAATGCAACTTTATAGCCACCCAGTTACGTTGTGATGTTTGATACACCCAAAGCACTCCTACGGTATCCGGGAGTTACACGATCTCATGGTCTAAGGAAGAGATACTTGACATTGGAAAAGCTCTAGCAAACGAACTACACGATCTTTGTGCTATGCTTAGGATTGGGTCTTGTCCATCACATCATTCTCCTAATGATGTGATCCCGTTATCAACGACATCCAATGTCCATAGCCAGGAAATCATGACTATCTGTTGATCACAATGAGCTAGTCAACTAGAGGCTCACTAGGGACATATTGTGGTCTATGTATTCACACATGTATTATGATTTCCGGATAATACAGTTATAGCATGAATAAAAGACAATCATCATGAACAAGGAAATATAATAATACTTTTATTATTGCCTCTAGGGCATATTTCCAACAGTCTCCCACTTGCACTAGAGTCAATAATCTAGTTCACATCGATATGTGATTAACACTCAAGGTCACATCCCCATGTGACTTACACCCAAAGAGTTTACTAGAGTCAATAATCTAGTTCACATTTACCATGTGATTAACACTTGATGAGTTCTGGGTTTGATCATGTTATGCTTGTGAGAGAGGTTATAGTCAACGGGTCTGAACCTTTTAGATCCGTGTGTGTTTTACAAATATCTATGTCATCTCCTAGATGCAGCTACCACGCTCTATTTGGAGCTATTCCAAATAATTGTTCTACTTGGAGCTATTCTAAATTGTTGCTCCATCATACGTATCCGGTATCTCTACTCAGAGCTATCCGGATAGGTGTTAAGCTTGCATCGACGTAACCCTTTACGACGAACTCTTTTACCACCTCCATAATCGAGAAAATTCCTTAGTCCACTAGTTACTAAGGATAACTTTGACCGCTGTCCTGTGATCCATTCTTGGATCACTCTTGTACCCCTTGACTGACTCATGGCAAGGCACACTTCAGGTGCGGTACACAGCATAGCATACTGTAGAGCCTACGTCTAAAGCATAGGGGACGACCTTCGTCCTTTCTCTCTTTTCTGCCGAGGTCGAGCTTTAAGTCTCAACTTCGTACCTTACAACTCAGGCAAGAACTTCTTCTTTGACTGATCCATCTTGAAGACCTTCAAGATCATGTCAAGGTATGTGCTCATTTGAAAATATTATTAAGCATTTTGATCTATCCTTATAGATCTTGATGCTCAATGTTCAAGTAGCTTAATCCAGGTTTTCTATTGAAAAACACTTTTCAAATAACCCTATATGCTTTCTAGAAAATCTACATCATTTCTGATCAATAATATGTCAACAACATATACTCATCAGAAATTCTATAGTGCTCCCACTCACTTCTTTGGAAATACAAGTTTCTAATAAACTTTGTATAAACCCAAAATTTTTGATCATCTTATCAAAGTGCACATTCCAACTCCGAGATGCTTACTCCAGTCCATGGAAGGATCGCTAGAGCTAGCATACCTTTTAGCATCCTTAGGATCGACAAAACCTTTCTGATTGTATTACATACAACCTTTCCATACGAAAACTGGTAAGGAAAACCGTTTTGACATCCATCTGCTAGATTTCATAAATGCAGCTAATGCTAACATGATTCTGACGGACTTAAGCATCACTACGGATGAGAAAATCTCATCGTAGTCAACTCCTTGAACTTGTGAAAAACTCTTCGCCACAAGTCGAGCTTCATAGACGGTGACATTACCGTCCACGTCCGTCTTCTTCTTAAAGATCCATTTATCTTAATGGCTTGCCGATCATCGGGAAAGTCCACCAAAGTCCATGCTTTGTTCTGATTCATGGATCCTATCTCGGATTTCATGGCTTCTAACCATTTGTTGGAATTTGGGCCCACCATCGCTTCTCCATAGCTCGTAGGTTCATTGTTGTCTAGCAAACATGACCTTCCAAGACAGGATTACGTACCACTCTAAAGTAGTACGCATCCTTGTCATCCTACGAGGTACGGTAGTGACTTGATCTGAAACTTCATGATCACTATCATAAGCTTCCACTTCAATTGGTGTAGGTGCCACAGGAACAACTTCCTGTGCCCTGATACACACTGGTTGAAGTGATGGTTCAATAACCTCATCAAGTCTCCACCATCCTCCCACTCAACTTTTCGAGAGAAACTTTTCCTCGAGAAAGGATCCGATTCAAGAAACAATCCTTATTGCTTTCAGATCTGATTAGGAGGTATACCCAACTGTTTTGGGTGTCCTATGAAGATGCATTTTATCCGCTTTGGGTTCGAGCTTATCAAAATGAAACCTTTTCACATAAGCGTCGCAGCCCCAAACCTTTAAGAAATGACAACTTAGGTTTCTCTAAACCATAGTTCATACGGTGTCATCTCAACGGAATTACGTGGTGCCCTATTTAAAGTGAATGTGGTTGTCTCTAATGCCTAACCCATGAACAATAGTGGTAATTCGATAAGAGACATCATGGTATGCACCATATCCAATATGGTGCAACTATGATGTTCGGACACACCATCACACTATGGTGTTCCAGGCGGTATTTATTGCGAAACAATTTCCACAATGTCTTAATTGTGTGCCAAAACTCGTAACTCAGATTATTCATCTCTATGATCATATCATAGACATTTTATCCTCCTGTCACGAAGATCTTAAACTTCATTCTGAAATTACTTGAACCATTCAATAATTCAGACTTGTGTTTCATCAAGTAAATATACTCAACATCTACTCGAATCATCTGTGAAGTAAGAACATAACGATATTCACTGCACGCCTCAGCACTCATTGGACTGCACACATCAAAATGTGTTACTTCCAACAAGTTGCTATCTTGTTCCAATTTACTGAAACCGAGGCTTTTCAGTCATCTTGCCTATGTGGTATGATTTGCATATCTCAAGTGATTCAAAAACAAGTGAGTCCAAACGATCCATCTGCATGGAGTTTCTTCATGCATATACACCAATAGACATGGTTCGCATGTCTCAAACTTTTCAAAACGAGTGAGTCCAAAGATCCATCAACATGGAGCTTCTTCATGCGTTTTATACCATTATGACTTACATGGCAGTGCCACAAGTAAGTGGTACTATCATTACTATCTTATATCTTTTGGCATGAAAATGTGTATCACTACGATCGTGATTCAATAAACCATTCATTTAGGTGCAAGACCATTGAAGGTATTATTCAAATAAATAGAGTAACCATTATTCTCCTTAAATGAATAACCGTATTGCGATAGACATAATCCAATCATGTCTATGCTCAACGCAAACACCAAATAACAATTATTTAGGTTTAACACCAATCTCGTTGGTAGAGGGAGCGTGCGATGCTTGATCACATCAAGCTTGGAAAAACTTCCAACACATATCGTCAGCTCACCTTTAGCTAGTCTCCGTTTATTCCGTAGCTTTTATTTCGAGTTACTAACACTTAGCAACCGAACCGGTATCTAATACCCTGGTGCTACTAGGAATACTAGTAAAGTACACATTAACATAATGTATATCCAATATACTTCTATCGACCTTGCCAGCCTTCTCATCTACCAAGTATCTAGGGTAATTCTGCTCCAGTGGTTGTTCCCCTTATTACAGAAGCACTCAGTCTCGGGTTTGGGTTCAACCTTGGGTTTCTTCACTAGAGCAGCAGCTGAATTGCCGTTTCATGAAGTATCCCTTCTTGCCCTTGCCCTTCTTGAAACTAGTGGTTTCAACAACCATCAACAATTGATGCTCCTTCTTGATTTCTACTTTCGTGGTGTCAAACATCACGAATATCTCAAGGATCATCATATATGTCCCTGATATATCATAGTTCATCGCGAAGCTCTAGCAGCTTGGTGGTAATGACTTCGGAGAAACATCACTATCTCGTCTGGAAGATCAACTCCCACTCGATTCAAGTGATTGTTGTACTCAGACAATCTGAGCACAAGCATAACAATTGAGCTTTTCTCCGTTAGTTTGCAGGTTAATAAAATCGTCGGAGGTCTCATACCTCTTGACGTGGGCATGAGCCTGAAATCCCAATTTCAGCCCTCGAAACATCTCATATGTTCCGCGACATTTCAAAAAACGTCTTTGATGCCTCAACTCTAAACCGTTTCACTGAACTATCACGTAGTTATCAAAACGTGTATGTCTGATGTTCACAACATCCACAAACGACATTTGGGGTTCAGCACACTGAGCGGTGCATTAAGGACATAAGCTTTCTACTGTCCGCATAATCGCTACTGTCAACTTTCAACTATATTTTCTCTAGGAACATAACTAAACAGTAGAACTAAAGCGCGAGCTACGACATAATTTGCAAAGGGTCTTTTGACTATGTTCAGGATAATTAAGTTCATCTTATGAACTCCCACTCAGATAGACATCCCTCTGGTCATCTAAGTGATTACATGACCCGAGTCAACTAGGCCATGTCCGATCATCACGTGAGACGGACTAGTCATCATCGGTGAACATCTTCATGTTGATCGTATCTACTATACGACTCATGCTCGACCTTTCGGTCTCCGTGTTCCGAGGCCATGTCTGCACATGCTAGGCTCGTCAAGTTAACCCTAAGTGTATTGCTGTGTAAATCCGTCTTACACCCGTTGTATGTGAACGTAAGAATCCATCACACCCGATCATCACGTGGTGCTTAGAAGCGACGAACTGTAGCAATGGTACACAGTTAGGGGAGAATACTTCTTGAAATTGTTGTAAGGGATCATCTTATTTACTACCGTCCTCCTAAGTAAACAAGATGCATAAACATGATAAACATCACATGCAATCAAATAGTGACATGATATGGCCAATATCATTTTGCTCCTTTTGATCTCCATCTTCGGGGCTCCATGATCATCATCGTCACCGGCATGACACCATGGTCTCCATCATCATGATCTCCATCATCGTGTCTCCATGAAGTTGTCTCGCCAACTTATTACTTCTACTACTATGGCTACCGGTTAGCAATAAAGTAAAGTAAATACATGGCATTGTTCAATGACACGCAGGTCATACAATAAATTAAGACAACTCCTATGGCTCCTGCTGGTTGTCATACTCGTCGACATGCAAGTCGTGATTCCTATTACAAGAACATGATCAATCTCATACATCACATATCATTCATCCAATTCTTCTTGGCCATATCACATCACATAGCATACCCTGCAAAAACAAGTTAGACGTCCTCTAATTGTTGTTTGCATGTTTTACGTGGCTGCTATGGGTTTCTAGCAAGAACGTTTCTTACCTACGCAAAACCACAACGTGATATGCCAATTGCTATTTACCCTTCATAAGGACCCTTTTCATCGAATCCGTTCCGACTAAAGTGGGAGAGACTGGCACCCGCTAGCCACCTTATGCACCAAGTGCATGTCAATCGGTGGAACCTGTCTCACGTAAGTGTACGTGTAAGGTTGGTCCGGGCCGCTTCATCCCACAATACCGTCGAAACAAGATTGGACTAGTAACGGTAAGCATATTGAACAAAATCAACGCCCACAACTACTTTGTGTTCTACTCGTGCAAAGAATCTACGCAATATACCTAGCTCATGATGCCACTGTTGGGGAACGTAGCAGAAATTCAAAATTTTCCTACGTATCACCAAGATCTATCTATGGAGAGACCATCAACGAGGGGAAGGAGAGTGCATCTACATACCCTTGTAGATCGCTAAGCGGAAGCGTTCAAGTGAACGGGGTTGATGGATTCGTACTCGTCGTGATTCAAATCACCGATGATCAAGTGCCGAATGCACGGCACCTCTGCGTTCAACACACGTACAGCCCGGTGACGTCTCCCAAGCCTTGATCCAGCAAGGAGAGAGGGAGAGGTTGAGGAAGACTCCATCCAGCAGCAGCACAACGGCGTGGTGGTGGTGGAGGAGCGTGGCAATCCTGCAGGGCTTCGCCAAGCATCGCGGGAGAGGAGGAGGACTTGGGAGAGGGGGAGGGCTGCGCCAGAACTTCGTGTGAAGATCCCATGCGTCTCCCCACTATATATAGGGGTGGAGGGGCTGGTTTCTTGCCCTCCAAGTCCATTGGGGCGTTGGCCAAGGTGGGAGGAAAGAAATCCCATCATTCCCTTCTCCACCGATTGTTATCCCCCTTTTTTAGGGATCTTGATCTTATCCCTTCGGGATATGATCTTATTCCTTCTAAGGGGGGATCTTGGTGCGCCTTGACCAGGGGTGTGGGGCCTTGCCCCCACTACCCACGTTCATGTCGGTCCCCCCGTGCAGGTGGGCCCCACTCCGGAACCTTCTAGAACCTTCCCGGTACAATACCGAAAAATCCCGAACATTTTCCAATGGCCAAAATAGGACTTCCCATATATAAATCTTTACCTCCGGACCATTCCGAAACTCCTCGTGACATCCGGGATCTCATCCGGGACTCCGAACAACATTCGGTAACCACATACAAACTTCCTTTATAACCCTAGCGTCATCGAACCTTAAGTGTGTAGACCCTACGGGTTCGGGAGACATGTAGACATGACCGAGACGTTCTCTGGTCAATAACCAACAGCGGGATCTGGATACCCATGTTGGCTCCCACATGTTCCACGATGATCTCATCGGATGAAACACGATGTCAAGGACTCAATCGATCCCGTATACAATTCCCTTTGTCTAGCGGTATTTTACTTGCCCGAGATTCGATCGTCGGTATCCTTATACCTTGTTCAATCTCGTCACCGGCAAGTCTCTTTACTCGTTCTGTAACACATCATCCCGTTATCAACTCCTTGGTCACATTGCGCAAATGATGATGTCCTACCGAGTGGGCCCAGAGATACCTCTCCGCTTACACGGAGTGACAAATCCCAGTCTCGATTCGTGCTAACCCAACAGACACTTTCGGAGATACCTGTAATGCACCTTTATAGCCACCCAGTTACGTTGTGACGTTTGATACACCCAAAGCACTCCTACGGTATCCGGGAGTTACACGATCTCATGGTCTAAGGAAGAGATACTTGAAATTGGAAAAGCTCTAGCAAACGAACTACACGATCTTTGTGCTATGCTTAGGATTGGGTCTTGTCCATCACATCATTCTCCTAATTCTCCCACTCAGAAAGACATCCCTCTAGTCATCTAAGTGATACATGATCCGAGTCAACTAGGCCGTGTCCGATCATCACGTGAGACGGACTAGTCATCATCGGTGAACATCTTCATGTTAATCGTATCTTCTATACGACTCATGTTCTACCTTTCGGTCTCTTGTGTTCCGAGGCCATGTCTGTACATGCTAGGCTCGTCAAGTCAACCTAAGTGTTTTTGCATGTGTAAATCTGGCTTACACCCATTGTATTCGAACGTTAGAATCTAGCACACCCGATCATCACGTGGTGCTTCGAAACAACGATCCTTCACAACGGTGCACAGTTAGGGGGAACACTTTCTTGAAATTTTATGAGGGATCATCTTATTTATGCTACCATCGTTCTAAGCAAATAAGATGTAAAACATGATAAACATCACATGCAATCAAATAGTGACATGATATGGCCAATATCATTTTGCTCCTTTTGATCTCCATCTTCGGGGCACCATGATCATCATCATCACCGGCATGACACCATGATCTACATCATCGTGTCTTCGTGAAGTTGTCTGGCCAACGATTACTTCTACTACTATGGCTAACGGTTTAGCAATAAAGTAAAGTAATTAGATGGCGTTATTCAATGACACACAGGTCATACAATAATTAAGACAACTCCTATGGCTCCTGCCGGTTGTCATACTCATTGACATGCAAGTCGTGATTCCTATTACAAGAACATGATCAATCTCATACATCACATATATATCATTCATCACATCCTTTTGGACATATCACATCACAAGGCATATGCTACAAAAACAAGTTAGACGTCCTCTAATTGTTGTTGCATGTTTTTACGTGGCTGCTATAGGTTTCTAGCAAAAACGTTTCTTTCCTACGCCAAAACCACAACGTGATATGCCAATTGCTATTTACCCTTCATAAGGACCCTCTTCATCGAATCCGATCCGACTAAAGTGGGAGAGACAGACACCCACTAGCCACCTTACGCAACTAGTGCATGTCAGTCGGTGGAACCTGTCTCACGTAAGCGTACGTGTAAGGTCAGTCCGGGCCGCTTCATCCCACGATGCCACCGAAACAAGATAAGACTAGTAGTGGCAAGTAAATTGACAAAATCAACGCCCACAACAAACTTGTGTTCTACTCATGCATAGAAACTACTCATAGACCTAGCTCATGATGCCACTATTGGGGATCATTGCAGAAAATTAAAAAATTTCTACGCATCTCCAAGATCAATCTATCAAGTAACTAGCAACGAGAGAGATGGGAGTGCATCTTCGTACCCTTGAAGATCACGAGATGGAAGCGTTACAAGAACGCGGATGAAGGACTCGTACTCGTAGCAATTCAGATCGCGGTGGATTCCGATCTTAGCGCCGAACAACGGCACCTTCGCGTTCAACACACGTGCATCCCGGTGACGTCTCCCGCGCCTTTATCCAACAAGGAGGAGGTAGAGGTTGTGGAAGAGGGGTCCAGCAGCAGCACGACGGCGTGGTGGTGATGGAGCAGCAGTTCTCCGGCATGGCTTCGCCAAGCTCTTGCGGAGGAGGAGAGGTGTTGGGGAGGGGAGGGGCTGCGCCTTGGATGTGGTGCTGCAGCCGTCCCCTCGCCCCTCTATTTATAGGAGAAGGGGAAAGGGGGGCCGACGCCTCTAGATGGGATGTAGAGGAGGGGCGGCCAAGGGGGAAGGGGGTTGCCCCCGAAGCAAGGGAGGCGCCCCCCCCCCTTAGGGTTCCCCCCAACCCTAGGCGCATGGGCCCTAGGGGGGCTGGTGCCCAGCCCTCCAAGGGGCTGGTTCCCTTCCCTCTACAGCCCATGAGGCCCTCCGGGACAGGTGGCCCCTCCCGGTGGACCCCCGGAACCCCTCTCGTGGTCCCGGTACAATACCGGTATGCCCCCGAATATTTCCGGTGACCGTATGACAACTCCCTATATATAAATCTTCACCTTTGGACCATTCCGGAACTCCTCGTGACGTCCGGGATCTCATCCAGGACTCCGAACAACATTCAGTAATCACATACAAAACTTCCTTATAACCCTAGAGTCATCGAACCTTAAGTGTGTCGACCCTACGGGTTCAGGAATCACGCAGACATGACCGAGACAACTCTCCGGCCAATAACCAACAGCGGGATCTGGATACCCATGTTGGCTCCCACATGTTCCATGATGATCTCATCAGATGAACCACGATGTCGAGGATTCAAGCAATCTCGTATACAATTCCCTTTGTCAATCGGTACGTTACTTGCCCGAGATTCGATCGTCGGTATTCCAATACCTCGTTCAATCTCATTACCGGCAAATCACTTTACTCGTTCCGTAATGCATGATCCCGTGACTAAATACTTAGTCACATTGAGCTCATTATGATGATGCATTACCGAGTGGGCCCTGAGATACCTCTCCGTCATACGGAGTGACAAATCCCAGTTTCGATTTGTGCCAACCCAACAAACACTTTCGGAGATACCTGTAGTGCACCTTTATAGCCACCCAGTTACGTTGTGACGTTTGGTACACCCAAAGCACTCCTACGGTATCTGGGAGTTGCACAATCTCATGGTCTAAGGAAATGATACTTGACATTAGAAAAACTCTAGCAGACGAACTACACGATCTTGTGCTATGCTTAGGATTGGGTCTTGTCCATCACATCATTCTCGCAATGATGTGATCCCGTTATCAATGACATCCAATGTCCATGGTCAGGAAACTGTAACCATCTATTGATCAACGAGCTAGTCAACTAGAGGCCCACTAGGGACATGTTGTGGTCTATGTATTCACACATGCATTATGATTTCCAGATAACACAATTATAGCATGAACAATAGACAATTATCAAGAACAAGGAAATATAATAATAACCATTTTATTATTGCCTCTAGGGCATATTTCCAACATCACGTTTGTGCGAGATGGAGGGCACCGTAGGATAACACCATAAATAAAATATACACTAAGACCAACCACGATCATCAATTAGCCCATAGGACAAGACATATCTACTCAAACATCATAGGATAACCACATATCATTGGGAAATAATATATAGCGTTGAACACCATGTTTAGGTAGATATTATAGCGTGGAAAAGAGGTGTCACGCCGCTGCATAGAGCGTGAGAAAGTTGGTGATGATTGTCGGTGTCAAAACCGGCGGATCTCGGGTAGGGGGTCCCGATCTGTGTGTCTAAGGCTAATGGTAACATGAGGCAAGGAACATAATGTTTTACCCAGGTTCGGGCCCTCTCGATGGAGGTAAAACCCTACTTCCTAATTGATTGATCTTGATGATATGAGTATTACAAGAGTTGATCTACCACGAGATCGTAGAGGCTAAACCCTAGAAGCTAGCCTATGATGATTATGATTGTTGTGATCGTCCCTATACGGACCAAACCCTCCGGTTTATCTAGATACTGGAGGGGGCTAGGGTTTACACAGAGTCAGTTACAAAGAAGGAAATCTAATATCCGGATTGCCAAGCTTGTCCTAAACGCAAAGGAGAGTCCCATCCAGACACGGGACGAAGTCTTGAGTCTTGTATCTTCATGGTCCATCAGTCCGGCCAAAGTATATAGTCCGGCTGTCCGGATACCCCCTAATCCAGGACTCCCTCAGTAGCCCCCGAACCAGGCTTCAATGACGATGAGTCCAGCGCGCAGTTTATCTTCGGCATTGCAAGGCGGGTTCCATCTCCGAATAGTCCAAAGTAATTATCGAGCACTTAGATCGTGTCAGGAGCCGCAAGATGATCTCCACATACCACCATAGAGAGAACGATATTCCACAAATGTAATCTGCTGAGAACTACAGACGTCGTGATATGACACTATGGTCGAGTCATTATTTGAACCATTTTTCCACAACCAGCCACATCGCATATTGCGAGGCGGTTTCCTCGGCACGCCTTGTCGAAGCAGAGATCATGTCCCCTTATCACGAGATTCCCATCAATGCAGGTATGGGTAACCCAACCGCATCGTCAATCGCGACGCTTGGGAAATAAGCGGTCTTCAACGGGCAAGTAGGGAGGCGCACTATTTTTCGTCGCCTCTATAAAGGGATAAGGATTTCCCCATTTTACCCACGCCTTCTTCCTCCTCTGCTTATCAATTCTCGCACCCTCGAGCTCTAGCACCCTAGTTCACACCTTATCCGCACAGACAAACATGTCCGGAGAAGGGGGCAAGTGGGTGGCCTCCACCGTGAAGGAGGAGCAAATCACGAAGCTCCGGGCGGCTGGATACTTGGCCGCAGATATTGCGCACCGGCTGCCGCACGCAGGGCAGATCATTCTGACTCCAGGACCCCACGAGAGGGTCGTGTTCCTTGCCCACTTCATCCGTGGATTGGGATTTCCACTTCATACCTTCATCCGCGGGCTTATGTTTTACTATGGGCTGGACTTCCATGATGTAGCCCCAAATTCGTCCTCAACATCTCGGCATTCATTGTCTTGTGCGAGGCCTTCCTCCGTATCAAGCCTCACTTTGGCTTGTGGCTACGAATCTTCTGCGTGAAGCCGAAGATCGTGAGCGGCCAGCAAGCGGAGTATGGAGGCGCCATGGTGGGCAAGAAGCCCAACGTCACCTGGCTTAATGGCTCCTTCACGGAGACTGTGAAAGGGTGGCAATCTGGGTGGTTCTACACCACCAAGCCGCGCGACACCAATTGGGTGGCGACCCCCGAATTCCGATCCGGAATTCCCATGCGGCTCACCTCCTGGGAAAAGAAGGGCCTGGCCTGGGGCGAGCCTGCGGAGCTGATCGGACTTTAGAACTGTATCAAGAATATGATTGACAAGAAAATCAAGCTTGACAACGTGGTCCAGGTCATGCTTGTCCGCCGAATTCTTCCATGACAAAGACGGGCTTTTAATCTTTGGGAGTTCGTCCCGGCCGAACACCAGACCCTTCAAGAGCTCTACGCCACGGCACACAAGGACGCACGAAAGGTGCTATTCAAGGCCTCCGAAATACCCCCCCCCACATCTGAGGACCGCGGACTAGACGCCGCGCCCCCCTCCCCCTCCCCCCCCCCCCCCCCCCCCCCCGTCCAGTGAGTTTTCTATCCATCACCAGATATAGTTTTCTTAGCATACTCATGGGAGGATTTTAAGTTATCGTGTGTACTTAACCAGGAGTACGTGGAGTCGGTGGAGCGGGACGACTGTCCGGCTCCACTGCTAGAAGGTCCGGCAACCGCACTCCTGACGGAGATGCTAGTCCCGGCGCCCTACAAGGTGCTGGAAAAGCAGGCCGAAAAGAAGGCCCCGGGGACCAGGAAGGGTCTCCGGCGTAAGGTCACACCGGACGCCTCGTCCGAAGATGACGAGGCACACTACTTCCACGAATGGGAGGAGGAGAAGGAAAGGGTTACCCCATATGGGGAGGCCAAAAGGACTAAGAGGGCGGCCTAGGGGACCAGGAAAGGTCTCTGGTGCAAGGCTGTCATAGGCTCGTCGTCCGAGGACGACGAGGCAGATTCCTCCCGCGGAGGCGGGGGGGATCACGAAAAAATTCCACCTCCCCGCACTGGGGAGGAGAAGAAGAGGAAAGCCGCCCCGGAGGGGGAGGCCAGGACGCCCAAGAAGGGAAAGGTGTCCCTTCCGGATTACTCCGCCACGGCCACCTACAGCGAGGAGGAGTGGCTGCCCAGGGGGAAGCGCCTGGTAGGATCGTAAGTATCCACACTTCCGTTGTTCTTTAGTGCGACTTCGCTTCATAGTCTGTTATAACGCCGAACGCGCACATGCAGTCCGGCCAGGGCCCATCCCAAAGTATCCTCTTTGGATGGGTCTTTGAGCGATTTCGGTGATGAATTCGCTCCCAACAGCCACTTCCCCTCGGCTTGCGAATGACATGGAGGTGTTATCCCAAAGGCTCCCTGAGCAAGGGGAGGCGACTCTGGAGGCGCCCCAAGGCGAAATTCCAGACGCCGGGCACACGGGGCGCAAGATCCCTGTAAATTGTGCCGACGGGAGCCGCAGTAAGTCAGGCTCCCAGCCGGACACTGTGCTGGAACCTCCAAAGGTTCCGGATTCGGGCAGGCCGCCCCTCGCTAAGGAGGGCGAGCCGTCTTTGCTGATGACTTCCATTACGCCAGAGGCATCGAATAGTCTGCTGGAAGTGCCTCGCAGCGCTTCCATGGGTGACGAGCACCGTACTCTTATGAGTGCGGTGATTCAGAAGGTTCGGTCCGCCAAAAGCGGATTGACCGAAGCCTGCACCAGCCTCCTGATAGGCTTTGAGGTAAGTAATCAAAGTGTGTGAAATTATCACCCGATAGACAGTAGCCCCTGACACTCTGTTTGGTGTTCGGAAAGGAAAGCCAAACGGAGGGTCAATTTTAATCCGCAGGAGTCTAATATTAGTTGTCTGTATGACTAAGCTGGCAGTGTTGCTTGCCGCTGCTGCCTGCACGGAGGAGATCTCCGGACTCAAGCGGGACCTGGAGCAGACCCAGGAAGAGCTCAGCCTCACGAAGAGGCAGCTCGAAGAGAACATAGGTGAGTGATACCCCGTTCACATACAAAGAATAAAAATTGGTGACGCTGAAAAAAAACGTCATGATTTTGCAATAGGGGCTGTGACCGAAGTGGCGTCCCTGAAGAAAGCGCTATCCGAGGCCGGAAACAAGGCGGCCATGGAGCACATTGAGTGTGAAAAGCAAAAGGCTAGGGTGGGCGAGGTACAGCAAGAGCTCCAGGAGCTCGGCAAGAAGTTCGAGTCCTTGGAGCGTGACTTTAAGACGAAGGAGTCTGAACTTGCGAAGGCCCTTTTGAGCATGAAAGACGCCAAGGCCGAAGCCGAAAAGGCCCAGTAGGAAATCCAGGCGGCCAAGAAGATAGCGGCGGGTAAGACATTCTTTATGCCAAGCAAGGATGCGGAGGAGGCATTTCTTTTACTTACCCGAATTTGGAGCTCCCTAGGGGCATTCGCAGATCTACGACGCAGCATATCGGATGCCGTGGAGTTCTACCGTGCCGAAGAGGGGAGCCCAACGGAGAAGCTGTTCTGGTCCCAGTATGTTGGAGCCGAACACCAGATGCCTCTGAGTGACCAATTAAAGCAAGTGGTTGAACTCCACAGGGCGGCCGAAGTGGCTATGAAGGATTTCATAGTCCGGATGTGGCCTGGTGAGCCCCTGCCCGCCAGCTACTTCGGCCTGATAAAGCGGATGGTAAATGCCTGTCCGCGGCTGGAAGTGATCAAGCGATTCGTTTGCATTGAGGGTGCCCGCCGAACCTTTACCCGTGCGAAGGTGCATTGGGGCAAGCTGGATGCGGAGAAGCTGGTGAAGGATGGGCCACCGGAGGGCAAGGCGCATCGCTATCCTGAGAAATATTATGATGGCGTTATGAAAGGCGCTCGCCTCGTGGCCGATGAATGTACTCCTGTCATTTTTGTAATATAAAGACGAAATTATTTGCTCTATATAGCGCTTTGTTGATTTAAAATATTACCTTCTGTGCGGCTGTTTATAAAATTCTGAAAGTAGGCCAGTCGTTGGCTTCCGCCCCCACGTAACTAGTACTGGGGTGTTCGTGGAAAACCCAGACACTCTTTATCCAAGTATTTGGTCCCTAAAGGAGGTGTTTGGCGCAGCGAACAAGGAAATTGGACTATGCGGCTTTATAACTTTCACTTAGACATAGAAGTCTATAATTTTAAATTTTGGCGAAGCCCCTAGAATTCGGAAAGCCGAATTGGGGCACTATATACGCCTAAATCAGACGAGGCCGATTCCTCACATAAGCGGAAAAATCTTTAAGGATTTTGAGACCTCTCGAACAGCGACCAGCTCTCGCTGCATCATGCCGGTCAGTTTTCGGCTTTCTCTACTGAGGTGCTCGTCCGGAAGAACTGGGACACAATTGCAGTAGTTCTCCCTACGCTACCTTAGCCGATATAACAGAACGTAAGGTACCAAAACAAGGGAGCCTGGCTAACCCAACTATTGACCCAAAACAAGGGAGCTGATGCATATAATGCTATAAGTTCGGGGTGCCGCACTGTCGAAATTGTGCGGGCTTATCTTGCCGTATTAGGGGGCGTCGTAAGAAGCCCCTGGCAATCTGAACGTACCAGGGAGTACGGAAGCAATAGTAAATAAACATTTAGTTGAAAAATGTGCCGATAGGAATAATAAGCTGACACTATATATAATCTCTCATTGATGAATAATACGTCTAAGCGTATGTTTTCAATGAATGCGTTAAGCAAAGGTAAATAGGACTATTTGACATGTCCTATCCAAGGGCGGGCCGCATGTAGGTATATAAAACAGGTATAATGATCATGAATAGATTCCACCTGGGTATTCCCTTTGTGCGCAAAGCCTTTTGCCTCCTTGGATTTCTCTCCTGTGGAAGTCCGATAATCCGGCTCTTCTGAAGAGGCTGCCCGGGAGCAGGGTCCCGAAAGATAAAGGGGGGTTATTAAAGTATGTTCCGGCTGAACCGCACTGTTGACTTCGCCACTATGCTTCGGGGATGAGTTCCGTCAGCACGACGGCGTGGTGACGATGATGATGCTCTACCGGCGCAGGGCTTCGCCTAAACTCCGCGACGATATGACCGAGGTGGAATATGGTGGAGGGGGCACCGCACACGGCTAAGGAACGATCCGTAGATCAACTTGTGTGTTCTCCTAGATGTGCCCCCCTGCCCCCGTATATAAAGGAGCAAGGGGGGAGGGGGCGGCCGGCCTAGTAGAGGCGCGCCAAGGGGAGTCCTACTCCCACCGGGAGTAGGACTCCCTCCTTCCTTGATGGAGTAGGAGAAGGGGGAAAGAGGGGGATAGGAAGAAGGAAAAGGTGGCTGCGCCCCTTGTCCAATTCGGACCAGAGGGGGGGCGCAGGCCTCCTTCCTTTTGGCCTCTCTCCTCTATTCCCGTATGGCCCAATAAGGCCCATATACTCCCCGGCCAATTCTCGTAACTCCCGGGTACTCCGAAAATACCCGAATCACTCGGAACCTTTCCGAACTACGAATATAGTCGTCCAATATATTGATCTTTACGTCTCGACCATTTCGAGACTCCTCGCCATGTCCCCGATCTCATCCGGGACTCCGAACTCCTTCGGTACATCAAAACTCATAAACTCATAATAAAACTGTCATCAAAACCTTAAGCGTGCGGACCCTACGGGTTCGAGAAATATGTAGACATGACCTAGAACTATTTTCGGTCAATAACCAATAGCGGGACCTGGATGCCCATATTGGTTCCTACATATTCTACGAAGACCTTTATCGGACAAACCGCATAACAACATACATTGTTCCCTTTGTCATCAGTATGTTACTTGCCCGAGATTTGATCGTCGGTATCCAATACCTAGTTCAATCTCTTTACTGGCAAGTCTCTTTACTCGTTCTGTAATGCATCATCCCGTAACCAACTCATTGGTCACATTGCTTGCAAGGCTTATAATGATGTGTATTACCGAGAGGGCGCAGAGATACCTCTCCGACGATCGGAGTGACAAAACCTAATCTCGAAATACGCCAACTCAACATGTACCTTCGGAGACACCTGTAGTACTCCTTTATAATCACCCAGTTATGTTGTGATGTTTGGTAGTACCCAAAGTGTTCCTCCGGTAAACGGGAGTTGCATAATTCTCATAGTTACAGGAACATGTATAAGTCATGAAGAAAGCAATAACAGTATACTAAACGATCAAGTGCTAGGCTAACGGAATGGGTCATGTCAATCACATCATTATCCTAATGATGTGATCCCGTTAATCAAATGACAACTCTTTTGTCCATGGCTAGGAAACTTAACCATCTTTGATTCAACGAGCTAGTCAAGTAGAGGCATACTAGTGACACTATGTTTGTCTATGTATTCACACATGTATTATGTTTCCGGTTAATACAATTCTAGCATGAATAATAAATATTTATCATGATATAAGGAAATAAATAATAACTTTATTATTGCCTCTAGGGCATATTTCCTTCACATCACGTCTGAGACAAGTAGATCGAAACGATTCTGCATATACTACTATTACTCCACTCATCGACCGCTATCCAGCATTCATCTAGAGTATTAAGTTAAAACTAGAGTAACGCCTTAAGCAAAATGACATGATGTAGAGGGATAAATTCATGCAATATGATAAGAACCCCGTCTTGTTATCCTGAATGGGAACAATACAATATGTGCCTTGCAACCCTTTCTGTCACTGGGTAAGGACACCGCAAGATTGAACCCAAAGCTAAGCACTTCTCCCATTGCAAGAACTACCAATCTAGTTGGCCAAACCAAAAAGGATAATTCAAAGAGACTTGCAAAGATAACTCAATCATACATAAAAGAATTCAGAGAAGATTCAAATATTTTCCATAGATAATATTGGATCATAAACCCACAATTCATCGGTCTCAACAAACACACCGCAAAAAGAAGATCGAATAGTTCTCCACGAGAGAGGGGGAGAACATTGTATTGACATCCAAAAAGAGTGAAGAAGCCATCTAGCTACTAGCTATGGACCCGAAGGTCTGATGTAAACTACTCACACTTCATCGGAGGGGCTATGGTGCTGATGTAGAAGCCCCCCGTGGTGGATGCCCCCTCCGGCGGAGCTCCGGAACGGGCCCCAAGATGGGATCTTGTGGATGAAGAAGGTGGCGGCAGTGGAATTAGGTTTTTGGCTCCGTATCTGATCTGTCAGGGGTACGTAGGTATATATAGGAGGAAGGAGTACGCCGGTGGAGCAATAGGGGGCCGACGAGGTAGGGGGGCACGCTCAGGGGGGGGGGGGGGCGCCCTCCACCCTTTGTCTAACTCAGAGCAAGGTATACAACAGGTCTGGTTCACAGCATAGCGTACTTTATAGAACCTATGACTAAGGCATAGGGAATGACTTTTCATTCTCTTTCTATTTTCTGCCATGGTCGGGTCTTGAGTCTTACTCAACTTCATACCTTTGCATCACAGGCAAGAACTCCTTCTTTGACTATTCCATTTTGAACTATTTCAAAAATTTATCAAGGTAAGTACTCATTGAAAAATCTTATCAAGCGTCCTGATCTATCTATATAGATCTTGATGCTCAATGTGTAAGCAGCTTCACCGTGGTCTTGCTTTGAAAAACTCCTATTCAAGTATCCTTTCATGCTATCCAGAATTTCCATATCATTTCCAATTAACAATATGTCATCCACATATAATTTTAGAAATGCTACAGATCTACCACTCACTTTCTTGTAAATACAGGCTTCTTCAAAAGTCTGTATAAAACCATATGCTTTGATCAACTCATCAAAGCGTATATTCCAACTCCAAGATGCTTGCACCAGTCCATAGATGGATCGCTGGAGCTTGCTCACTTTGTTAGCATCTTTAGGATTGACAAAAACTTTCTAGTTGCATCATATACAACTCTTCTTTAATAAATTCATTAAGGAATGCAGTTTTGACATCCATTTGCCAGATTTCATAAAATGTGGCAATTGCTAACATGATTCAGACAGACTTAAGCTTCAATACGAGTGAGAGAATCTCATCGTATTCAACACCTTGAACTTGTTGAAAACCTTTTGCAACAAGTCGAGCTTAGTAGATAGTAACACTACTATCAGTGTCTGTCTTCCTCTTGAAGATCCATTTATTTAACATGGCTTGCTGATCATTGAGCAATTCAATCAAAGTCCATACTTTGTTCTCATACATGGATCCTATGTCAGATTTCATGGCCTCCATACATTTTGCGGAATCTGGGCTCATCATCGCTTCCTCATAGTTCGTAGGTTTATCATAGTCTAGTAACATGACTTTCAGAACAGGATTACCGTACCACTCTGGTGCGGACCATACTCTGGAAGACCTACGAGGTTCTGTAGTAATTTGATCTGAAGTTTCATGATCATCATCATTAGCTTCCTCACTAATTGGTGTAGGAATCACTGGAACTAATTTCTGTGATGAACTACTTTCCAATTCAGGAGCAGGTATAGTTACCTCATCAAGTTCTACTTTCCTCCCACTCACTTCTTTCGAGAGAAACTCCTTCTCTAGAAAGGATCCATTCTTAGCAACAAATGATTTGCCTTCGGATCTGTGATAGAAGGTGTACCCAACATTTTCCTTTGGGTATTCTATGAAGATGCACTTCTCCGATTTGGGTTCGAGCTTATCAGGTTGAAAACCTTTTTCATATAAGCATCGCAACTCCAAACTTTAAGAAATGACAGCTTAGGTTTACTGCTAAACCATAGTTCATACGGTGTCGTCTCAACGGATTTAGATGGTGCCCTTTTAACGTGAATGCAGCTGTCTCTAATGCATAACCCCAAAACAATAGTGGTAAATCAGTAAGAAACATCATAGATCGCACCATATCCAATGAAGTGCGGTTACGACGTTCGGACACACCATAACGTTGTGGTGTTCCAGGTGGCGTGAGCTGTGAAACTATTCCACATTGTTTTAATTGAAGACCAAACTCGTAACTCAAATATTTGTCTCCGCGATCAGATCGCAGAAACTTTATTTTCTTGTTACGATGATTTTTCCACTTCACTCTGAAATCCTTTGAACCTTTCAACTATTTCAGACTTATGTTTCATCAAGTAGATATACCCATATCTGCTCAAATAATCTTGTGAAGGTCAGAAAATAACGATACTTGCCATGAGCGTCAACACTCATTGGATCGCATACATCGGTATGTATTATTTCCAATAAGTCAGTAGCTTGTTCCATTGTTCCGGAGAACGGAGTTTTAGTCATCTTGCCCAAAAGGCACGGTTCGCAAGCATCAAATGATTCACAACCAAGTGATTCCGAAAATCCTTCTTTATGGAGTTTCTTCATGCGCTTTACACCGATATGACCCAAACGGCAGTGCCACAAATAGGTTGCACTATCATTATTAACTTTGCATCTTTTGGCATCAATATTATGAATATGTGTATCACTACGATCGAGATCCAACAAACTATTTTCATTGGGTGTATAACCATTAAAAGTCTTATTCATGTAAACAGAATAACAATTATTCTTTAACTTTAAATGAATAACTGTATTGCAATAAACATGATCAAATCATATTCCTGCTCAACGCAAACGCTAAATAACATTTATTTAGGTTTAACACTAATCCCGAAAATATAGGGAGTGTGTGATGATGATCATATCAATCTTGGAACTATTTCCAACACTCATCATCACTTCCCCTCAACTAGTCTCTGTTTATTCTATAACTCCTGTTTCGAGTTTACTAATCTTAGTAACCGAACAAGTATCAAATACTCAGGGGCTACTATAAACACTAGTAAGGCACACATCAATAACCTGTATATCAAATATACCCTTGTTCACTTTGCCATCCTTCTTATCCACCAAATATTCAGGGCATTTCCGCTTCCAGTGACCATTTCCTTTTGTAGTGTAAGCACTCAGTTTCAGGCTTTGGTCCAGCTTTGGTCTTCTTCACGGGAGTGACAACTTGTTTGCCATTCTGTTTGAAGTTCCCTTTCTTTCCCTTTGCCCTTTTCTTGAAACTAGTGATCTTGTCAACCATCAACACTTGATGCTTTTTCTTGATTTCTACCTTCGTCGATTTCAACATCACGAAGAGCTCAGGAATCGTTTTCATCATCCCTTGTGTACTATAGTTCATCACGAAGTTCTAGTAACTTAGTGATGGTGAATAGAGAATTCTGTCAATCACTATCTTATCTGGAAGATTAACTCCCACTTGATTCAAGCGATTGAAGTACACAGACAATCTGAGCACATGCTCACTAGTTGAGCGATTCTCCTCCATCTTTTAGCTATAGAACTTGTTGGAGACTTCATATCTCTCAACTCAGGTATTTGCTTGAAAATATTAACTTCAACTCCTGGAACATCTCATATGGTCCATGACGTTCAAAACGTCTTTGAAGTCCCGATTCTAAGCCGTTTAAGCATGGTGCACTAAACTATCAAGTAGTCATCATATTGAGCTAGCCAAACATTCATAATGTCTGCATCTGCTCCTGCAATAGGTCTGTCACCTAGCGGTGCATTAAGGACATAATTCTTCTGTGCAGCAATGAGGATAAACCTCCGATCACAGATCAAATCCGCATCATTGCTACTAACATTTTTCAACACAATTTTCTCTAGGAACATATCAAAAACAAACATATGAAAACAACAACGCGAGCTATTGATCTACAACATAATTTGCAAAATACTACCAGGACTAAGTTCATGATAAATTTAAGTTCAATTAATCATATTACTTAAGAACTCCCACTTAGACAGACATCTCTCTAGTCATCTAATTGATCACGTGATCCAAATCAACTAAACCATGTCCGATCATCACGTGAGATGGAGTAGTTTTCAATGGTGAACATCACTATGTTGATCATATCTACTATATAATTCACGCTCGACCTTTCGGTCTCCGTGTTCCGAGGCCATATCTGTATATGCTAGGCTCGTCAAGTTTAACCTGAGTATTCCGCGTGTGCAACTGTTTTGCACCCGTTGTATTTGAACATAGAGCCTATCACACCCGATCATCACGTGGTGTCTCAGCACGAAGAACGTTCACAACGGTGCATACTCAGGGAGAACACTTCTTGATAATTAGTGAGAGATCATCTTAAAATGCTACCGTCAAACAAAACAGAATAAGATGTATAACAGATAAACATCATATGCAATCAAAATATGTGACATGATATGGCCATGATCATCTTGCGCCTTTGATCTCCATCTCCAAAGTATTGTCATGATCTCTATCGTCACCGGCACGACACCTGATCTTCATCATCTTGATCTATATCAATGTGTCGTCACATGGTCGTCTCGCAAACTATTGCTCTTGCAACTATTGCTATCGCATAGTGATAAAGTAAAGCAATCATTTGGCACTTGCATCTTATGCAACAAAGAGACAACCATAGGACTTCTGCCAGTCGCCGATAGCTTCAACAAAACATGATCATCTCATACAACAACTTATATCTCATCACGTCTTGACCATATCACATCACAACATGCCCTGCAAAAACAAGTTAGACGTCCTCTACTTTGTTGTTGCAAATTTTACGTGGCTGCTACGGGCTGAGAAAGAACCGTTCTTACCTACGCATCAAAAACCACAACGATAGTTCGTCAAGTTGGTGCTGTTTTAACCTTCGCAAGGACCGGGCGTAGCCACACTCGATTCAGCTAAAGTGAGAGAGATAGACACCCGCCAGCCACCTTTAAGCACGAGTGCTCGTAACGGTGAAACCAGTCTTGCGTAAGCGTACGCGTAATGTCCGTCCGGGCCGCTTCATCTCACAATACCGCAGAACCAAAGTATGACATGCTGGTAAGCAGTATGACTTGTATCGCCCACAACTCACTTGTGTTCTACTCGTGCATATAACAACAACGCATAAAACCTAGGCCCGGATGCCACTGTTGGGGAACGTAGTAATTTCAAAAAATTTCCTACGCACACGCAAGATCATGGTGATGGCATAGCAACGAGAGGGGAGAGTGTTCGTCCACGTACCCTCGTAGACCGAAAGCGGAAGCGTTATGACAACGCGGTTGATGTAGTCGTACGTCTTCACGGTCCGACCGATCCAAGTACCGAACGTACGGCACCTTCGAGTTCAGCACACGTTTAGCTCGATGACGATCCCCGGGCTCCTATCCAGCAAAGCTTCGGGGATGAGTTCCGTCAGCACGACGGCATGGTGACGATGATGATGCTCTACCGGTGCAGGGCTTCGCCCAAACTCCGCGACGATATGACCGAGGTGGAATATGGTGGAGGGGGGAACCGCACATGGCTAAGGAACGATCCGTAGATCAACTTGTGTGTCATGGGGTGCCCCCCTTCCCCCGTATATAAAGGAGCAAGGGGGAGGGGGCGGCCGGCCAAGGGAGGGCACGCCAAGGAGGAGTCCTACTCCCACCGGGAGTAGGACTCCCTCCTTTCCTAGTCCAACTAGGAGACCTTCCATGTAGTAGGAGTAGGAGAGAAGGAAACGGAAGAGAGAAGGGAAGGAAGGAGGGGGTGCGGCCCCTCCCCCTAGTCCAATTCGGACTAGGCCTTGGGGGGGGGCGCGGCCTGCCCTAGGCAGCCTCTCTCTCTTTCCCGTATGGCCCAAGAAGGCCCATATACTCCCCGGCGAATTCCCGTAACTCTCCGGTACTCCGAAAAATACCCGAATCACTCGGAACCTTTCCGAACTCCGAATATAGCCGTCCAATATATCGATCTTTACGTCTCGACCATTTCGAGACTCCTCGTCATGTCCCCAATCTCATCCGGGACTCCGAACTTCTTCGGTACATCAAAACTCATAAACTCATAATAAAACTGTCATCAAAACCTTAAGCGTGCGGACCCTACGGGTTCGAGAACTATGTAGACATGACCTAGAACTATTCTCGGTCAATAATCAATATCGGGACCTGGATGCCCATATTGGTTCCTCCATATTCTACGAAGATCTTTATCGGTCAAACCGCATAACAACATACGTTGTTCCCTTTGTCATCAGTATGTTACTTGCCCGAGATTTGATCGTCGGTATCCAATACCTAGTTCAATCTCGTTACCGGCAAGTCTCTTTACTCGTTCTGTAATGCATCATCCCGTAACCAACTCATTGGTCACATTGCTTGCAAGGCTTATAATGATGTGTATTACCGAGAGGGCCCAGAGATACCTCTCCGACGATCGGAGTGACAAAACCTAATCTCGCAATACGCCAACTCAACATGTACCTTCGGAGACACCTGTAGTACTCCTTTATAATCACCCAGTTACGTTGTGACGTTTGGTAGTACCCAAAGTGTTCCTCCGGTAAATGGGAGTTGCATAATTTTCATAGTTACAGGAACATGTATAAGTCATGAAGAAAGCAATAGCAGTATACTAAATGATCAAGTGCTAGGCTAACGGAATGGGTCATGTCAATCACATCATTCTCCTAATGATGTGATCCCGTTAATCAAATGAAAACTCTTTTGTCCATGGCTAGGAAACTTAACCATCTTTGATTCAACGAGCTAGTCAAGTAGAGGCATACTAGTGACACTATGTTTGTCTATGTATTCACACATGTATTATGTTTCTGGTTAATAAAATTCTAGCATGAATAATAAACATTTATCATGATATAAGGAAATAAATAATAACTTTATTATTGCCTCTAGGGCATATTTCCTTCACATCACGTTTGAGACAAGTAGATCGAAACGATTCTGCATCTACTACTATTACTCCACTCATCGACCGCTATCCAGCATTCATCTAGAGTATTAAGTTAAAACCAGAGTAACGCCTTAAGCAAAATGACATGATGTAGACGGATAAATTCATGCAATATGATAAAAACCCCGTCTTGTTATCCTCAATCGCAACAATACAATACGTGCCATGCAACCCTTTCTGTCACTGGGTAAGGACACCGCAAGATTGAACCCAAAGCTAAGCACTTCTCCCATTGCAAGAACTACCAATCTAGTTGGCCAAACCAAAAAGGATAATTCGAAGAGACTTGCAAAGATAACTCAATCATACATAAAAGAATTCAGAGAAGATTCAAATATTTTCCATAGATAATACTGGATCATAACCCCACAATTCATCGGTCTCAACAAACACACCGCAAAAAGAAGATCGAATAGTTCTCCACGAGAGAGGGGGAGAACATTGTATTGACATCCAAAAAGAGAGAAAAAGCCATCTAGCTACTAGCTATGGACCCGAAGGTCTGATGTAAACTACTCACACTTCATCGGAGGGGCTATGGTGCTGATGTAGAAGCCCTCCGTGGTGGATGCCCCCTCCGGCGGAGCTCCGGAACGGGCCCGAAGATGGGATCTTGTGGATAAAGAAGGTGGCGGCAGTGGAATTAGGTTTTTGGCTCCGTATCTGATCTGTCAGGGGTACGTAGTATATATAGGAGGAAGGAGTACGCCGGTGGATCAACAGGGGGCCGACGAGGTGGGGGGGGGGGCACACTCAGGGGGGTGGGGCGCCCTCCACCCTCGTGACCACCTCTGGCACTTCTTGGTGTAGGGTCCAAGTCTCCTGGATCACGTTCGGTGAGAAAATCACGTTCCCGAAGGTTTCATTCCGTTTGGACTCCATTTGATATTCCGTTTCTTCGAACCACTGAAATAGGGAAAAAACATCAATTCTGGGCTAGGCCTCCGGTTAATAGGTTAGTCCCAAAAATAATATAAAAGTGGAAAATAAATCCCAATATAGTCCAAAACAATAGATAAAGTAGCATGGAGCAATCAAAAATTATAGATACGTTGGAGACGTATCAGGCATCCCAAAGCTTAATTCCTGCTCGTCCTCGAGTAGGTAAATGATAAAAAAAGAATTTTTGATGCGGAGTGATACTTTGGCATAATTTCAATATAAATCTTCTTAATTGTGATATGAATATTCAAATCCAAAAGATTCAAGACAAAAGTTCATATTGACACAAAAATAATAATAATTCAAGCATACTAATTAAAGCAATCATGTCTTCTCAAAATAGCATGGCAAAAGAAAGTTCATCCCTACAAAATCATATAGTTAGGCTATGCTTCATTTTCGTCACACAAAGATGGTCCCAACTTCTATACCACCAATGACAAGCTAAGAAATTGTTTCATACTCAAATAATCTCAAACTTTTTCAACCTTCACACAATACATGATCGCGAGCCATGGATATAGCACTATGGGTGGAATAGAATATGATGATGGGGATTGTGTGGAGAAGACAAAAAAGGAGAATGTCTCACATTGACGAGGATAATCAACGGGCTATGGAGATGCCCATCAATTGATGTCAACATGAGGAGTAGGGATTGCCATGCAACGGATGCACTAGAGCTATGAATGATCAACAAAAGAAAACTAGTGGGTGTGCATCCAACTCGCTTGCTCATGAAGACCTAGGGCATTGGAGGAAGCCCATCGTAGGAATATACAAGCCAAGTTCTATAATGAAAAATTCCCACTAGTATAAAAAAGACAACTTATGAGACTCACAACATGAAGAACAGGGTGCTACTTTGAAGCACAATATATGAGACTCACTACAGGAGGAACAAGGTGCTACTTTGAAGCACAAGTGTGGAAAAAGAGATAGTAGCATTGCCCCCTTTTTTCTCTTTTTTATTTTTTGGGCCTTTTTTTTTCTTTTGGCCTTTCTCTTTTTTTTTCTCTTTTTTTTTATTTCTGGACAATGCTCTAACAATGATGATCATCACATTTCTATTGATTACAACATAAGGATTACAACTCGAAACTTAGAACAAGATATGACTCTATATGAATGCCTCTGGCGGTGTACCGGGATGGTGCAATGAATCAAGAGTGACATGTATGAAAAATAATGCATGGTGGCTTTGCCACAAATACGATGTCAACTACATGATCATGCAATGGCAATATGACAAAAGTAATGTATGTCATGATGATGATGATGGAAGTTGCGTGGCAATATATCTGGGAATGGCTATGGAAATGCCATGATAGGTAGGTATGGTGGCTGTTTTGAGGAACATATAAGGAGGTTTATGTGTGATAGAGCGCATCGTATCACGGGGTTTGGATACACCGGTGAAGTTTGCACCAACTCTCAAGGTGAGAAAGGGCAATGCACGGTATCGAAGAGGCGGAAAGGTGAGAGTGCGTATAATCCATGGACTCAACATTAGTCAAAATAACTCATATAATTATTGCAAAAATTTAGAAGTCATCAAAAATCAAGTACTACGCGCATGCTCCTAGGGGGATAGATTGGTAGGAAAAGACCATCACTCGTCCCCGACCGCCACTCATAAGGATGGACAAGCCAGGTACACTTCATGTTTCAAATTTGTTACACAACTTTAACCATATGTGCATGCTACGGGACTTACAAACTTCAACACAAGAATTTCTCAAATTCACAATCACCCAACTAGCACGACTTTGATATTATCACCTCCATATCTCAAAACAACTGTCAAGCATCAAACTTATCTTAGTATTCAATTCACTCAAAAGAAAGTTCCACATATCTTGAACACTAAGTATATTAACATTAAGCAAACTACCATGCTATTAATGACTCTGAAAATAATCTAAGTGAATCATGAGAGATCAATAATTTCTTTAAAACAAATCCACCACGGTGATCTAAAATATATAAGTGAAGCACTAGAGCAAAAATTATCATGCTCAAAAGATATAAGTGAAGCACTATGAGCAAAACTATCAAGCCCAAAAGATATAAGTGAAGCACATAGAGTATTCTAACAAATTCCAAATCATGTATGGCTCTCTCAAAAAGTGTGTACAACAAGGATGATTGTGGTAAACTAACAAGCAAAGAAACAAATAAAACAAGACGCTCCAAGCAAAACACATATCATGTGGTGAATAAAAATATAGCTCCAAGTAAATTACCGATGGAAGTGGACGAAAGAGGGGATGCCTTCCGGGGCATCCGCAAGCTTTGACTTTTTGGTGTCCTTGGATTATCTTGGGGGTGCCATGGGCATCCCCAAGCTTAGGCTCTTTCCACTCCTTGTTCCATAATCCATCAAAAGAATTCACCCAAAACTTGAAAACTTCACAACACAAAACTCAATAGAAATCTCGTGAGCTCCGTTAGAGAAAGAAAACAAAGAACTACTTAAGGTACTGTAATTATCTCATTATTTATTTATATTGGTGTTAAACCTACTTTATTCCAACTTCTCTATGGATTATAAACTATTTTACTAGCCATAGATTCATCCAAATAAGCAAACAACATACGTAAAATAGAATCTGTCAAACACAGAATAGTTTGTAGCAATCTGTAACTAACGCAAACTTCTGGAACTCTAAAAATTCAACCAAAATACAAAGTCCTGGAAAATTTATTTATTGAACAGAAGCAAAAAGAATCAACGCAAAATCACGTTCCTGTGATTTAACAAAATTATATTCTTGCGTGCAAAGTTTCAGTTTTTCAGCAGAATCAAATCAACTATCATCGTACGTTATTCTATAGGTTCTACATGGCACAAACACTAATTAAAAGACAAAACCACATCCAAACAGAGCCTAGATGGATTATTTATTCCTAAACAGAATCAAAAACAAAAAACACAAAATAAAATTGGGTTGCCTCCCAACAAGCGATATCGTTTAACGCCCCTAGCTAGGCATAAAAGCAAGAATAGATCTAGGTATTGCCATCTTTGGTAGGCAATCCATAAGTGGCTCTCATGATAGATTCATATGGTAATTTTATTTTCTTTCTAGGGAAGTGTTCCATGCCCTTATTTAAGGGAAATTGGAATCTAATATTCCCTTCTTTCATATCAATAATTGCACCAATCGTTCTAAAGAAAGGTCTACCAAGAATAATAGGACATGAAGGATTGCAATCTATATCAAGAACGATAAAATCTATGGGCACATAATTCCTATTTGCAACAACAAGAACATCATTAATTCTTCCGATAGGCTTTTTAATAGTGGAATCCGCAAGGTGCAAGTTTAGAGAGCAATCATCAAAGTCACGGAAATCTAGCAAATCACACAAAGCTTTGGGAATAGTAGAGACACTAGCACCCAAATCACACAAAGCATGAAACTCATAACCTTTAATTTTAATTTTAATAGTAGGTTACCACTCATCATAGAGTTTTCCAGGGATAGAAACTTTCAACTCAAGTTTTTCTTCATAATATTGCATCAAGGCATCAACAATGTGTTCGGTAAAGGCCTTATTTTGACTATAAGAATGTGGAGAATCTAGCATGGATTGCAACAAGGAAATACAACCAATCAAAGAGCAATTTTCATAACTAAATTCCTTGAGATCCAAAATAGTGGGTTTAGCAACATCTAGGTTTTTATTTCTTTCATTCCAATTTCATCAATTTCATCATCAAGATCTAGAAACTCCGAATTCTTAGAACGCCTTCTAGGTAAAGGAAGATCATATTCAGTTTCATCAAGATTCATATTGCAAAACAAAGATTTAATGGGGGACACATCAATAACTTTTAGATCTTCATCTTGATTTTCATGGGAATTGGAAGAACGCACTTTAATAAAGGCATCTTTGGAAGCACGCATCCTAGCGGTTCTTTCTTTGCACTCATCAAAGGAAATTCTCATGGCTTTGAGAGATTCATTGATATCATGCTTAGGAGGAATAGATCTAAGCTCTAAAGAATCAATCTCAAGAGAAATTCTATCAACGTTCCTAGCCAAATCATCAACTTTAAGCAATTTCTCTTCAAGCAAGGCATTAAAATTCTTTTGTGAATTCATAAACTCTTTAACACTATTCTCAAATTCAGAGGGCATCTTATTAAAATTTCCATAAGAGTTGTTGTAGGAATTTCCATAATTATTAGAAGGATTACTATGATAAGGCCTAGGCTTAAAATTCCCTCTATACGCGTTGTTTCCAAAACTATTCCTACCAACAAAATTCACATCCATAGATTCATTATTATTCTCAAGCAAGGTAGACAAAGGCATATCATTGGGATCAAGAGGAGTATTTTTAAGAGCAAATATCTTGATAAGTTCATCCATCTTTTCACTCAAAACATTGATTTCTTCTATAGCATGCACCTTTTTACTAGAGGATCTTTCGGTGTGCCATTGAGAATAATTAGCCATAATATTATCAAGCAATTTGTTAGCATCTCCTAACGTAATTTCCATAAACGTGCCTCCCGCGGCCGAATCTAAAAGATTTTTAGAAGCAAAATTCAATCCGGCATAAAATTTTTGTATGATCATCCATAAATTCAAACCATGAGTAGGGCAATTGCGAAGCATCAATTTCATTCTTTACCAAGATTGGGTAACATGCTCATGATCAAGTTGTTTAAAAGTCATGATATCGTTCCTAAGAGTGATAATCTTAGAGGGAGGAAAATACTTAGAGATAAAAGCATCTTTGCACTTGTTCCAAGAATCAATACTATTTTTAGGCAAAGATGAAAGCCAAACTTTAGCACGATCTCTAAGTGAAAACGGAAATAACTTCAATTTGACAATATTGTTATCCGTGTCTTTATTCTTTTGCATATCACACAAATCAACAAAATTGTTTAGATGAGTAGCGGCATCTTCACTAGGAAGGCCGGCGAATCGATCTTTCATAACAAGATTCAGCAAAGCGGTATTGATTTCACAAGACTCATAATTATTAAGAGGAGCAATCGGAGTACTAAGGAAATCATTTTTATTGGTATTCGAGAAATCACACAATTTGGTATTATCTTGCGCCATGGAAACAAGTAATCCAACACACAAGCAAACAGAAAGGCAACAGGAAAAAGGCAAATGGGAAAGAGAGGTGGAGATTATGAAAGAGAGGGCGAATAAAACGGCAAGGGTGAAGTGGGGGAGAGGAAAACGAGAGGCAAATAATGTAATGCGAGAGATAGGGATTGTGATGGGTACTTGGTATGGTTGACTTGCTCGCATGAGCCTCCCCGGCAACGGCACCAGAAATTCTTCTTGCTACCTCTTGAGCACTGTGTTGGATTTCCCTGAAGAGGAGAGGATGATGCAGTAAAGTAGCATAAGTATATCCCTTAGTTTTTGAGAACCAAGGTATCAATCCAGTAGGAGACCACGCACAAGTCCCTCGTACCTACACAAAACGATAGCTACTCGCAACCAACGCGATTAGGGGTTGTCAATCCCTTCACGGTCACTTACGAGGGTGAGATCTGATAGAGATGATAAATAATATTTTTGGTATTTTTGATAGATAGATGCAAAGTGAAAAGTAAAAGGCAAAGTAAAAACAAAGCAAGTAAATAAAGCGATAGAGATTGATATGATGAGAATAGACCCGGGGGCCATAGGTCACTAGTGGCTTCTCTCAAGAGCATAAATATTCTACGGTGGGTGAACAAATTACAATTGAGCAATTGACAGAATTGAGCATAGTTATGAGCATATCTACTCAATGATCATGTATATAGGCATCACGTCCAAGACAAGTAGAACGAAACGATTCTTCATCTACTACTATTACTCCACTCATCGACCGCTATCCAGCATGCATCTAGACTATAAGTTAAAAACAGAGTAACGCTTTAAGCAAGATGACATGATGTAGAGGGATAAATTCATGCAATATGATAAAAACCCATCTTGTTATCCTCGATGGCAACAATACAATACGTGCCTTGCAACCCTTTCTATCACTGGGTAAGGACAGCGCAAGATTGACCCCAAAGCTAAGCACTTCTCCCATTGCAAGAACTACCAATCTAGTTGGCCAAACCAAAAAGGATAGTTCGAAGAGACTTGCAAAGATAACTCAATCATACATAAAAGAATTCAGAGAAGATTCAAATATTTTCCATAGATAATACTGGATCATAAACCCACAATTCATCGGTCTCAACAAACACACCGATAAAAGAGTGGATAAAGTACCATGGAGTGAGGAAGTCCTGGATTAGGGGGTGTCCGGATAGCTGGACTATAACCTTTGGCCGGACTCCTGGACTATGAAGATACAAGATTGAAGAATTCGTCCAGTGTCCGGATGGGACTTTCCTTGGCGTGGAAGGCAAGCTTGGCGATACGGATATGTAGATCTCCTCCCGTTGTAAATGACTCTGTGTAACCCTAGCCCTCTCCGGTGTCTATATAAACCGGAGTGTTTTAGTCCGTAGGACGAACAACAATCATACCATCGGCTAGCTTCTAGGGTTTAGCCTCTCTGATCTCGTGGTAGATCTACTCTTGTACTACCCATATCATCAATATTAATCAAGCAGGAGTAGGATTTTACCTCTATCGAGAGGGCCCGATCCTGGGTAAAAACATCGTGTCCCTTGTCTCCTGCTACCACCCGCCTAGACGCACAGTTCGGGACCCCCTACCCGAGATCCGCCGGTTTTGACACCGACATTGGTGCTTTCATTGAGAGTTCCTCTGTGTCATCATCTTTAGGCCCGATGGCTCCTCCGATCATCAACAACGATGCGGTCCAGGGTGAGACTTTTCTCCCCGGACAGATCTTCGTGTTCGGCGGCTTTGCACTGCTGGCCAATTCGCTTGGCCATCTGGAGCAGATCGAAAGCTACGCCCCTGGCCATCAGGTCAGATTTGGAAGTTTGAACTACACGGCTGACATCCGCGGAGACTTGATCTTCGACGGGTTCGAGCCACAGCCGAGCGCGCCGCACTGTCACGATGGGCATGATCTAGCTCTGCCGCCGAACAGTGCCCGGGAGGCCGCCCCAGTGTCTGCTCCGACCCTTAGCTCAGAGCCGACTGCGCCAATCGAGGACGGGTGGCTGGACACCGCCTCGGGGGCTGCAGTCTCTACGGCGATCGAGCCGAACACCAGCCTTGTCCTTTGCAAAGCTTGTGACTCCAAGGTGCCGGACTCCTATCCGGACTCCGAACCTTCCGCGCCCCTGCCGATCGAACCCGATTGGGTGCCGATATCCAAGTTCGCCGTCGCGGACATCTTTCAGCACTCGCCCTTCGACGACATTCTGAATTCACTAAAGTCTCTCTCTTTATCAGGAGAGCCCTGGTCGGACTATGGTCAGCAAGGTTGGGATGCAGATGACGAAGAAATTCAAAGCCCACCCACCACCCACTTCGTAGCCAATGTCGATGATTTAACCGACATGCTCGACTTCCACTCCGAAGACATCGACGGTATGGACGCTGATGTAGGAGATGACCAAGAACCAGCGCCCATAGGGCACTGGAAGGCCACCTCGTCATACGACATATACATAGTGGACACCCGAAAAGAAGGGAATGGCGATGGAACAACAGAGGATGACCCCTCCAAAAAGCAGCCTAAGCGTCGGCGTCAGCGGCGCCACTCTTAATCCCACCAAAGCAAAAACGGCGATTCCGACACGGGAGATAATAACACCTCGGACAGTGCCGAAGACAACCCCCTCCAGCGGGATTCAACACAAGAGGATGGAGAAGCCATCCCTCATGAGAGAGCGGTAGACAGAGAGGTAGAGGACGATAATTACATGCCTCCCTCCGAAGACGAGGCAAGCCTCGATGATGACGAATTTGTCGTGGCTGAGGATCCCGTCGAACAAGAGCGTTTCAAACGCAGGCTTATGGCCACGGCAAGCAGCCTCAAGAAAAAACAGCAACAACTTAGAGTTGACCAAGACTTGCTAGCCGACAGATGGACAGAAGTCCTTGCGGCCGAAGAGTACGGACTCGAACGCCCCTCCAAGAGCTACCCAAACCGCAGACTGCTACCCCAATTAGAGGAGGAAGCACCTAAACCTACATCACCAGCGCACGATGCGGCTGACCGGCCACCTCGTGGCCGCGACAGAGAGGCCTCTCGGCCATCCACTCAAGCCGCACCCCGGCGTTGCTCAAAAAATACTAAGGCACGGGGAAATGCGCTAGACCTGCAAGATATATTGGAGGACATGGCAAGGCAAACAAGATCGATCTACGGATCGCGTGGGCGCCCCACGGCACGTGACGATAACCGTCATGCCGGATATGGCAAATCCGGCCAGGCCGAACACAGCAGACAAAGCTCATTTGAGCTGCGTTGTGATATAGCCCAGTACAGAGGCGCCGCACACCCACTATGCTTCACAGATGAAGTAATGGATCATCAAATCCTCGAGGGTTTTAAACCCGTAAACATCGAATCATACGATGGCACAACAGATCCTGCGGTATGGATCGAGGATTATCTCCTTCATATCCACATGGCCCGCGGTGATGATCTACACGCCATCAAATACCTCCCACTCAAGTTTAAAGGACCAGCTCGGCATTGGCTTAACAGCATGCCGGCAGAGTCAATTTGTTGCTGGGAGGACTTGGAAGCCGCATTCCTCGACAATTTCCAGGGCACTTATGTGCGACCACCAGACGCCGATGGCCTAAGCCACATAATTCAGCAGCCAGAGGAATCGGCCAGACTATTCTGGACACGGTTCCTAACCAAGAACAATCAAATAGTAGACTGTCCGGACGCAGAGGCCCTCACAGCCTTCAAACATAACATCCGTGACGAGTGGCTTGCCCGGCACCTAGGACAGGAAAAGCCTAAATCCATGGCAGCCCTCACAACACTCATGACCCGCTTTTGCGCGGGAGAAGACAACTGGCTAGCTCGTAGTAATAACATGACCAAGAGCCCTGGTAATTCGGATACCAAGGACAGCAATGGCAGGTCGCGTCGCAACAAGCACAAGCGCCGCATTAACGGTGATAATGCTGAGGATATGGCAGTTAATGCCGGATTCAGAGGCTCTAAACCCGGTCAGCGGAAAAAGCCATTTAAAAGAAATACTCTGGGCCCGTCCAGTTTGGACCGAATACTCAATCGCTCGTGCCAGATACATGGCACCCCCGAAAAACCAGCCGATCACACCAACAGGGATTGTTGGGTGTTCAAGCAGGCAGGCAAGTTAAGTGCCGAAAACAGAGACAAGGGGCTGCATAGCGATGACAAGGAGGAGCCCCGGCCGCCGAAAAATAGGGGACTGAAGGGATTTCCCCCACAAGTGCGGACGGTGAACATGATATACGCAACCCACAACCCGAAAAGGGAGCGGAAGCATGCACTCAGGGATGTATATGCGTTGGAGCCAGTCGCCCCAAAGTTCAACCCATGGTCCTCCTGCCCGATCACTTTTGATCGAAGGGATCACCCCACTAGCATCCGCCACGGCGGATTCTCCGCATTGGTTCTAGACCCAATCATTGATGGATTTCACCTCACTAGAGTCCTTATGGACGGCGACAGCAGCCTGAACCTGCTTTATCAGGATACAGTGCAAAAAATGGGCATAGATCCCTCAAGGATTAAACCCACAAAGACGACCTTTAAAGGCGTCATACCAGGTGTAGAGGCCAACTGTACAGGCTCAGTTACACTCGAAGTGGTCTTTGGATCCCCGGATAATTTCTGAAGCGAGGAGTTAATCTTCGACATAGTCCTGTTCTGCAGTGGCTATCACGCGCTGCTCGAACGAACCACATTTGCAAAGTTCAATGCGGTGCCGCACTACGCATACCTCAAGCTCAAGATGCCAGGCCCTCGAGGAGTCATTTCGGTCAATGGAAACACCGAACGCTCTCTCCGAACGGAGGAGCATACAGCGGCCCTCGCGGTGGAAGTACAAAGTAGCCTCTCAAGGCAATTCTCCAGTCCGGCTATTAAACGTCCGGACACCATCAAGCGCGCCCGGAGTAACCTACAGCAAGACTGCCTGGCACATTCCGAGCAAGCGTAGCAGTGCGGCCCCAACCCCAGCCCTCGCGAAATTGCGAAACCAGTACTATGCTTACATAATTGCGCTCTGGAAATACCATGGGCATAAGGGGAGGGGCACAACAACGGCACACCCAAAATGCGACTAAACCGCACTAAGGGCTCCCGATTTTTTCATTCCTTTTTTCTCACTTTCAGGACTCCGCTCTCCGGAAGGCCTGTCTGGCAGTACAATCACCGAACACACGATGCAACAGCCAGGGAGGCAGCAAGCTACGTCGAATGCCCAGGTGGTCTCTATAACGAGCTAAAAACCTGTCTTACATAAAGTCTCGCAGCTTGCCCCTGGAGGGGGACATGTCAAATAATCCCATCTCTTGCTTATCGCACTATTTTTATCATTCTGCTTTCACAACAGCCTTTTAATAAACAGTACATAGCTCTTGTCTATTATTGCATTCATTTTTCATGTAAATATGTTCTGTTATGGCATTATGCAACTATACACTGTGGTACGACCAATACACCAGGGGCTTAAGTACCCCAGAATATGGTGTGAGAAGTCCGAACACTCTCACGAGTGTGGCACCCCGAACTTATAGCATTATATGCATCAGCTCCGAATCATGTCTTGTGTCAATAGTTGGGTTTGCCCGGCTCCCATGTTTTGGTACCTTACGTTCCGTTATATCGGCTAAGGTAGCGCTGGGAGAACTACTGCGGTTGTGCCCCGGTTGAGCTGGGTTAAGCACCTCGGTAGAGAAAGCTAAAACTAACCGTCATGATAGGGCGAGAGCCGGTCGCTGTGCAAGAGGTTTCGAGTCCCTAAAGACTTATGCCGCTTAGAGCAAGGAGCTGGCTTTTTCCGGCCTAGGTGTGGATAGCGCCCCGAACTCGGTCTTCCGAATACTAGGGGCTTCGCCGAAATTTAAAATTATAGAATTCTATGGCTAAGTGAGAGTGATAAAGCATTATAGTCCGATTGCCTTGTTCGTTGTGCTGAGCGCCTCCCTCGAAGGTCCCAAGAATGGGAACAAGAGCGCTCAGGTTTATCCCGAACACCCCAGCACTCGTGGCATGGGGGTAGAAGCCTACTACTCGCCATCTCTCAGATTTAATAAACGGCCGCATAGAAGGTAATATTTTAAATTCAAAAATCATAGCTTAGCGCATATGAACAGGTTTTCAACGCACAGGATAACACGAGCGAGTTTACTCAAAAATTACATCCTTGGAACACTCATCCGCCACAAGGCAGGCACCCTTCAGGACACCCTCATAATACATCTCGGGCTGGCGATGCTCCTTCCCCTCCGGTGGCCCATCTGTCACTAGCTTCTCAGCATCCATCTTGCCCCAGTGTACTTTAACACGGGCAAGGGCCCTACGAGCGCCTTCAATGCATACGAAGCGCTTGATGACTTGAAGTCGTGGATAGGCATCCGCCAGCCACCTAACCAGCCCAAAGTAGCTCCCAGGCATGACCTCCCCAGGCCATAGCCGGAATATAAGGCCCTTCATGGCCTATTCGGCTACCTTATGGAGCTCGACCAGCTGCTTCAGCTGGTCGCTCAAGGGCACCTGGTGTCCGGCCTCAACATACTGGGACCAGAACACCTTCTCCATCGAGCTCCCTTCCTTGGCTCGGTAGAATGCGGCAGCGTCAGACACACTGCGGGGTAGATCTGCGAATGCTCCTGGAGAGCTCCGGACTTGGGTAAGTAATAAGTAATTCACTTTGACGTGCTTGCTTTGCATAAAGAATGCCTTACCTGCCGCTATCTTCTTCATTGCCTCAATTTCCTGGAGGGCTTTTTGGGCTTCGGCCTTAGCAGATTTGGCGCTCTCAAGGGCCGAGGCAAGCTTGGACTCTCGAGTCTTTGAGTCAAGCTCCAAACTCTCGTGTTTTTTCACAAGAGCGTGGAGCTCTTGCTGCACCTCCGCCACCCGCGCCTCCTGCTTGTCTCGCTCGGTGCGCTCCACGGCCGCATTGTCTTCAGCCTTGGACAACGCTTCCTTCAGGGTTGCCACCTCGGTTGTGGCCCCTGTAATATTCACGTTGGTCCTGTCAATATTTGCAACCACATCTTTTTATATACTTACGTTGGGTATTACTTACCTTCCTTGTCCTCGAGCTGCTTCTTGGCAAGGTCGAGCTCGTTCTCGGACCGCTCGAGGCTCTGCTTCAATGCATCGACCACCGCAGTCAGTGTGGCAGAGGTCAGCAGCGCAGCCTGCATTCCCATATTGACATACTTATGTTAGACTCCTGCGTACATCTTTTTAGATCCTCAATTCGGCTTTTCTTTCCGAACACCAAACTGAGCATCAGGGGCTACTATCTATGTGGTAATATTTTTACATATCTTAAATACATACCTCAAAGCCTATTAGAGGGCTGGCATAGGCTTCCGTCAGCCCGCTCTTGGCGGACTGAACCTTCTGGATCACCGCACTCATAATAGTGTGGTGCTCCTCATCGATGGAGGCGCCGTTAAGCACCTCCAGCAAATTATCCGGTGCCTCCGGTTGGACGGAGGTCACCAACGTCGTAGGCTTGCCCTTCTTACTAGGGGGCCACCTGCCGGACTCCGGAACCACTGAAGATTCTGGTTGGTGTCCGGCCCAGGGCCGAACCTAGAGCCCTTTGGGGTTTTATCCCCTTTGCGCCTGGAGTCCGGGAGGTCGCCTTGTGGCGCCTCCAGGACCACCTCCTCCTGGCTTGGCCCCTTTTGGGACTCCACCTCGGCATCGTCCGTAGGGCGAGGGGAGGTAGCAGTAGGGAGTGAAAGACTATTCACATCCAACGAATCCAGGGAGCCGCTCGACGAAGCGTCGAGCCGGGCCTTGGGCGGACTACGTGATTATATTCGGCGTCAGAAGACACTATGCAATAAAGGAATGCCATGAGTTTTTCTGGTATCCGGATACTTATGATTGTGCCAGGGGCTTGCCCCTGGATGGACACTCCTCGTCGTCGTTGTCGGAGTTGGTGGAGTAGTCCGGAGGAAGGGTCCTTCCCTTCTTGGACCCTCCAGCCCCCCTAGTTGGCGCGGCCTTCCTTTTCTTTCCTCCCCCCATTGGAGGGGGAGAGGCCTCTTCTTCCTCCTCCTCGTCTTCGTGGGAGGAGTGCGCTTCGGAATCATCGGACGATGAATCCGACACCACCAGGCGCTGGGAACTCTTTTGAGTTCCCGTGGCCTTCTTCTTGGCCTTCTTCTCCGGCACCACATAAGGTGCCGGGACTAGCAGCTTCGCCAAGCGGGCATGTGCTAGGCCTTTGAGCAAAGGAGCCGGGCAGTCGATCTATCCGGACTTCTTCTGCCAGTCCTGTCAAAGGAACGGGAGCTTAGATCCCGCATAGAGTCAAACTATGAAAAACAAGTATCCCGTAAAGGATAAAACAATCTTACTACGCTGGCTTGGCGCTTCGCGCAGAATCCGCGATCCTCGGTAATGGTAGGGGGAACCTCGGCACCCTTGAATAGCACCTTCCAGGCATCCTCGTGCCTTGTGTCAAAGAGCCTGGTCAAAGTTTGGTGCTAGGCCGGGTCGAACTCCCACAACTTAAAAGCCCGTCGTTGACACGGGAGGATCCGGCGGAGGAGCATGACCTGGACTACGTTGACAAGTTTAACCTTCTTGTCCACCAGGTTTTGGACGCAGGTTTGGAGTCTGGTCAGCTCTCCCGAATTACCCCATGACAGGCCCTTCTCTTTCCAGGAGGTGAGCCGTATGGTGATGCCAGATTAGAATTCAGGGGCCGCTACCCATTCAGGGTCACGCGGCTTGGTGATGTAGAACCACCCCGATTGCCACCCTTTGATGGTTTCCACGAAGGAGCCCTCGAGCCATATGACGTTGGGCATCTTGCCCACCACGGCGCCTCCACACTCCTCTTGCTGGCCGCCCACTACCTTCGGGTTGACATTGAAGGTCTTCAGCCATAAGCCGAAGTGGGGCTTGATGCGGAGGAAGGCCTCGCACACGACGATAAACGCCAAGATGTTGAGGGTAATTTTCGGGGCCAGATCATGGAAATCCAGGCCGTAGTAGAGCATGAGCCCCCAAACAAATGGGTGGAGTGGGAAACCCAGTCCGCGGAGGAAATGGGGGAGGAACACCACCCTCTCATGGGGCCTGGGGGTGGGGACGAGCTTCCCCTCGTCTGGAAGCCGGTGCGCAATGTCGTTGGACAAGTATCTAGCTTTCCTCAACTTTTTGATGTGCCCCTCCGTGACGGAGGAGGCCATCCGCTTGCCTCCTGCTCCGAACATGGCTAGAGAAGGTTGAGGTGGGAAATGCGGACTTGGGCGCTGGAGCTCGAGTGCGCGGAAATGGATAAGCGAAGGAGGAAGAAGGCGTAGGTGAAAAAGATGGATCCTTATCCTCTTATATGGGCGGACGAAACTATGTGCCCCCACCAGCCTAGTAAAACTCGCTTATCTCCCAATCGCCGTAATTAATGGCACGGTTGGGTTACCCATGCCCGTATTGATGAGAATCCCGGAATAAGGGGACACGATCTCTGCATCGACAAGACGTGTCAAGGAAACAACCTCGCTAAACACGCTGAGGTGGGGAAGTAAAATGATTCGAATAAAGGTTTGGCCATGGCGTGATGTCACACTGCGGAATACGTCAGCAGATTAGATTTTTGCAAATATTGTTCTCTCTACAGTGGTATGTGGAATTTATTTTGCAGAGCCGGACACTACCCTTGTATTCAAAATATTCTATGAAGTATTCGGAGGAGTTACCCGCCTTGCAATGCCGAAGACAATCTGCACGCCAGACTCGTCGTCATTGAAGCCTGGTTCAGGGGCTACTGAGAGAGTCTTGGATTAGGGAGTGTCCGGATAGCCGGACTATAACCTTTGGCCGGACTCCTGGACTATGAAGATACAAGATTGAAGACTTCGTCCCGTGTCCGGATGGGACTTTCCTTGGCGTGGAAGGCAAGATTGGCGATACGGATATGTAGATCTCCTCCCATTGTAACCGACTCTGTGTAACCCTAGCCCTCTCCGGTGTCTATATAAATCGGAGGGTTTTAGTCCGTAGGACGAACAACAATCATACCATAGGCTAGCTTCTAGGGTTTAGCCTCTCCGATCTCGTGGTAGATCTACTCTTGTACTACCCATATCATCAATATTAATCAAGCAGGAGTAGGGTTCTACCTCCATCAAGAGGGACCAAACCTGGGTAAAAACATCGTGTCCCTTCTCTCCTATTACCATCTGCCTAGACGCACAGTTCGGGACCCCCTACCCGAGATCCGCCGGTTTTGACACCGACATGGAGCAATCAAAAATTATAGATACGTTGGAGACGTATCATTCCTCTATGCTGTCGCTTCAAGGCTTGATGGCGTCTTCAATCGTCAACAACACGGTCCAAGGTGAGACTTTTCTCCCCGGACAGATCTTTGTGTTCAGCGGCTTCGCACTGCGGGCCAATTCGCTTGGCCATCTGGAGCAGATCGACAGCTACGCCCCTGGCCACCAGATCAGGTTTGGAAACTTGAACTACACGGCGGATATTCGCAGAGACTTGATCTTCGACGGATTCGGCCCTGTGCCAGGAGCGCCGAATAGTCACGACGGCCACGGCCTGGACCTGCTATCGGAGAATGCTCGGAACATCATCCCTGCAATAGCCCCGGATCTAAATCCGGAACAAGTTGCGTTGCCCAAGGACAGAGGGGTAGACCCCGCCCTGCAGGCCGCATACTCATCGGTGTTGGAGCCGAACACATGTCTCACCTCTGTGGAGACCTATAACCCCAGACCCCCGAACTCGTATCCGGTCGTTGGTTCCGGTCCGCACACCCTCGAGCCAGCCGAGCCAGGTTGGGATCCGGTGATGGAGTTTACCGCGGCGGACATCTTTCAACACTCGCCCTTTGGCGACATGCTGAATTCATTAAAGTCTCTCTCTCTGTCAGGAGACTTTGGGCCGAACTATGTCCGGCTTGAGTGGGAAGCAGGCGACGAAGGAATTCACTGCCCACCCACCACTCACTTGATTGCCATGATCGATGATTTAACCGACGTGCTGGACTTCGACTTCGAAGACATCGACGGCTTGGACGACGATGCCGGAGATGTACATGAGCCACCGCTCATAGGGCGGTGGACAACCACCTCTTCCTACAATATATACATGGTGTACACTCTGAAAGAAACCAATGGCGATGAGGCAATGGAGGATAACCCCTCCAAGAAGAAAGCAAAGCATGGGCGTCGCCCGCGCCGCTCGAAACCCCACCAAGGTAATACCGGCACCAGAGACGAAAACAATCCGGATGGTGCCGACGATGAATACAAGCCCGAACAGCCCGCCTTTGACCAGGCGGAACTGGAAGACGGGCATGACAGCCCAGATGAACAGGCGACTAACGGGTATCCGGAGGAGGACAACTACATGCCCCCCTCCGAAGAAGAGATTAGCCTCGGCGACGACGAGTTCGGCATGCCCGAGGACCCCACGGAGGAGGAGCGCTTCAAGCGCCGGCTTATTGCCACTGCGAGAAGCCTAAAGAAGAAGCAGAAGCAGCTCCAAGCTGATCAAGACCTGCTCAGAGATAGATGGACAGAAGTCCTGGCAGCCAATTAATATGGACTCGAGCGCCACACGGCTGACCGGCCGCCTCAAGGCCGGATAAAACGGCATATCACCCCGAATACCAGCCCGCACCCCCGCAAGTTTACTATGGCCCGGGGCAATACTCAGGACCTGTGCGATAAACTGGATAACTCCGCAGGACAACCAAGATCGATCTACAGTTCATGGGGGCACGCTGCAACACATGACAATGACCGTCATACTGGATACACTAGCAAATCCGGCCGGGCCGAATATATCCAGTCAGACGCAGCCGGACTGCGTCGCAACATAGCCCGGCACAGAGGCGCCGCTGTCGGGGGTTGGGTACGACATATGCCAGTGGATGGCTTATCATGGTGGGGGCGAGTAGAACATCGCCGGTGCCTGGAAACGGGATGAGGCGAAGACATGCACGCCGGCGGATCTTACCTAGCTTCAGGGCTCTCCGTGCAGATAACACCCCTACTGCTGCTCTGCGGGGTCTCCACATGATCACTATGGCAAAGAGAGTACAAGGTTGCTCCTTGAGCTGTTTCCTGGAGGTAGGAGAAGGCAAGGCTAGCTCCCTCCTTCCTCTGTTATCTGGTCTAGTGCTAAAGAAGCGACCCCCCTTGCATGGGTGCCCTGGGGGCTTATATAGGCCCGCCCCTCAGGGATACAATGGTAATCCGGCTGGGTGCGGGTCCCAGCCGTCTGTCTCTCAGGCCGCCGTCTTCTCCGCCGACTGCTGGGGCCCCCCGACTGGTGGGCCCCGCCGACGGGCCTGGTACTGTAGCCGTGCTTCTAATGACGCTGGCTTGGTCATGGGGTCGTGGCAACAGTGCCGCCGCTTGACGGACGATCACTGTCGCCAGTCCTTGAATTGTATGGTTAATGGCGTGCGGGGCTCATGGGAGGGGCTTGGGTTAGCCTACCCGTGGCCCATTACTCCGACAGTAGTCCCCGAAGCTGGTGAGGCGCCGAGGGTGACGTGTCGAGGAGCCTCAACGGTTTCATCCTCCTGTTGGTGGAATCTGGACCTTGCTCACCGTCCTCCTCTAGGCCGATTAGCTGGAGCCGGACTCGCAGAAGGCCGTCTTGCCCCTTGAAGAGTTGAAGGTCGTAGTGCGATCCAGGCAGCGTGCCTGATAAGCTTCCAGGCAGCCGCCCATTGCGGATCCGTCACGTGGCGCCACGTGGCAGGGTCAGTCTGCCCACCCACGCGCGCGACGGGACAGGCCGTCAGGCGGGGCCTGCCACTACCGTGCCTCGGCATGCGAACGGATTTGTTGCGGCCATGCGGACGGTAGGGGTTCCCACGTTGTAACCGCGCGCAGTTACTTTGTGTGGTAAATCATGGGGGGCGTGGGGTCCTGGGCACAGTTAATCCCACGTCCGCCCCATCGGCTTCTCAGCCGACGAGCCTATAAGTAGGCAGGAGGAGGGGGGCGGCGGAGCACGCGCGCCCATCTCCCTTACTCCCTTCACTTCCTCTTGCTTCTTCTTCCTCTCGCCGCCGCCGCGTCGAACCACGCCACGCCCGCAGCGATGAGCTCTTCCTCTGCCGCCGCACCTCCTGCCGTGCGCTCCGGCGTGTGGGACGGCTCCGAGGTGGACGACGACCACATTGGGTTCCTTCGTAAGACGCGTCACATCGCCAGCGAGAACCTAGTGCGGGCCCGCGCCGCGCCGGCGAGGGAAATATCACCGGCGCCGGAGGAGGGCGAGCGTATCATATTCCGCTCGCACCTCATGCGCGGCCTAGGGCTACCGGCGAGCGGTTTCTTCTGCTCCTTCTTGGAGTTCCACGATCTCTAGTCGCACCACCTCACTCCGAACACGGTGGTGCTGCTAGCTGCCTTCGCCACCTTGTGCGAAGGCTTCCTCAGCGTTCTCCCCACCATCGAGCTATGGGGGGAGTTCTTTCAGTCCAAGCTCGGCACACACGTCGCCGGCGTGCCGGCCCAGTGTGGTGCCTTCATCGCGATGCGGAGATCGGTGGCCGACAACCCATTTCCTACCATTCCGCTGATTAAGTCGGTGAAGATGTGGCAGGGGTCTTATTTTTATGTGAATAACGTCGCCCCAGATGGCGACTGGGTCAATCTGCCGCCTTACGAAGCCGGCGCACCGTCTGGGAGGCTCCCCAGCTGGTCCCACCAGGTCAAGACGCTGACTCCCGCTGGTGCCGCCGCCGTTGCGCGACTCCGAGTGCCGACGTAGTCGGAGGGTCTGTTCGGGGCCGACCTGCTGGCCGCCTTTGTGGCGCGCCGAGTCCTCCCACTCCAAGGCCGACCTCATCTGATCTGTCAGATGAGCGGCCACCGGGACCCGACTCGGATGTGCTCCAAGGACATGCCCCACGCGGAGGTGGCGTACATGGTGAATTACGTCGCGAACTGCAATCTCGCGGCGGATTGGTAGTTCGGCAAGGAGCCGTACTCACGCGCCAACCCCCCGCCTGCCGTAAGTCGTCTCTCTTCTTCTTCTATCTTCTTTTGCAGCCGAATCCGACTTCTGATCTTTTTGGTTTTCTTTGAGTCAGAACCCCCTCATCTAGCCTTCAGCCGGCACCACGGGCCCGGCCTGTCAGTTCATCTCCGACCGGGCGGAGAGCGACGTCGACAACCCTGACTTAGGGATGGCGGCGATGGATGCCGACACCGAAGGAGGAGGAGGAGGAGGAGGCTTCAGGCCCTCGGCCACTGTCGGTGTCAAAACCGGCGGATCTCGGGTAGGGGGTCCCGAACTGTGCGTCTAACCGGATGGTAACATGAGACAAGGGACACGATGTTTTACCCAGGTTCGGGCCCTCTTGATGGAGGTAAAACCCTACATCCTGCTTGATTGATATTGATATTGTGGATGTTTACAAGAGTGGATCTACCACGAGATCAAGGAGGCTAAACCCTAGAAGCTAGCCTATGGTATGATTGTAATGGTTGTTGTTGTGTCCTACGGACTAAAGCCATCCGGTTTATATAGACACCGGAGAGGGCTAGGGTTACATAGAGTCGGTTACAATGGTAGGAGATCTACATATCCGTATCGCCAAGCTTGCCTTCCACGCCAAGGAAAGTCCCATCCAGACACGGGACGAAGTCTTCAATCTTGTATCTTCATAGTCTTGGAGTCCGATCGATGATGATAGTCCGGCCGATAAGAGTTCGACCAATGGTGATGATCCGGCTATCCGGACACCCCCTAGTCCAGGACTCCCTCAGTAGCCCCTGAACCAAGCTTCAATGACGATGAGTCCGGCGCGCATATTGTTCGGCATTGCAAGGCGGGTTCCTCCTCCGAATGATTCGTAGAAGATTGTGAACACCAGGATAGTGTCCGGCTCTGCAAAATAAATTCCACATTCCACTGTAGAGAGAATAATATATATACAAGTTCAATTTGCTGACGTTTTTTGTGGCATGACATCACACCACTACCAAGCCATTACTTGAATCATTCTTTACTTTACCACCTTAGCGCATTTAGCGAAGCAGTTTCCTTGGCACGTCTTGTCGAAGCAGAGATCGTGTTCCCCCTTAATCCGGGATTCTCATCAATACGGACGTGGGTAACCCAACCGCGCCATTGATGGTGGCGCTTGGGAGATAAGCGAGTTTTACCAGGCTGATGGGGACGCATAGTCTTCGTCCGCCTGTATATAAGGGATAAGGATTCACCTTTTCACCTACGCCTTCTTCCTCCTTTGCTTATCCATCTCCGCGCACTCGAGCTCCAGCGCCCAAGCCTGCACATCTCATCTCAACCTTCCCCAGCCATGTCTGGAGCGGGAGGCAAGTGGATGACCTCCTCCGTTACGGAGGAGCACATCGAAAGACCGCGCAGCGCCGGCTATCTGTCCAGCGACATCGCGCACCGGCTGCCCGACGAGGGGCAGCTCATCCCCACCCCCAGGCCCCATGAGAGGGTAGTATTCCTTCCCCACTTCCTCCGCCGACTGGGCTTTCCACTTCACCCTTTGTCCGGGGGATCATGTTCTACTACGGCCTGGATTTCCATGATCTGGCGCCGAACTTCATCCTCAACATCTCGGCGTTTATCGTCGTGTGCGAGGCCTTCTTCTGCATCCAGCCCCACTTCGGCTTGTGGCTCAAGACCTTCAATGTCAAGCCGAAGGTAGTGAAGGGAACTCAAGCGGAGTGCGGAGGCGCCATGTTGGGCAAGATGCCCAACGTCCTTTGGTTCGAAGGGGCCTTCGTGGACTCCGTCAAGGGGTGGCAGTCGGGGTGGTTCTATATCACCAAGCCGCATGACCCTACGTATGCGGCGGCCCGCGAGTTCAGATCTGGTATCCCTACGCAGCTCACCTCCTGGAAAGAGAAGGGCTTGATGTGGGGTAGTTCGGAGGAGCTGACGGGACTCCAAGCCTGTATCCAGAAGCTGGTGAAGAAGCTCAGGCTGGTTAACGTGGTCCAAGTCATGCTCGTCCGCCGGATTCTCCCATGCCAAGAGCGGGCATTTAATCTGTGGTAGTTCGATCCGGAACAGCACCACGCGTTCAGCGGGCTCTTCGACACGACGTACGAAGGCGCCTGGAGGGTGCTGTTTAAGGGCGCCGAAGCCCCCGCATCCACGACTGAAGATCGCGGATTTCGCTTGCAGCGCCAAGCTGACAAGGTAAGTGATTCTACCCCTTTACGGGACACTTGCTTTTCATAGTTTGACTCTATGCGGGTTTTAATTTCCCCTTTTCCTTTGACAGGACTGGATGAAGAAGGCGGAGCAGCTCGTCTGCCCGGCTCCCATGCCAGAAAACCCAGTAGACGCCCGTTTAGTGAGGCTGCTGGTTCCGGCACCGCACGTGGTGCCGGAGCAGAAGGGCAAGAAGGAGGCCACGGGTACTCGAAAGAGTTCCCGTTTTCAGGTGTCCGACGACTCCGAGGCGGACTCCTCCCCCGAAAACGAGGAGGAGAAAGAGGACTCTCTCCCAGAGGAGGAGAGAGGAAGAGGAAGGCTTCCCCAACAGGGGAGGCCGAAGGGTCCAAGCGGGGAAGGACTATTCCCCCGGACAGCTCCGCCAACATCAACGTTGGCGAGGAAGAATGGCCTTCAAGGGCCAGGCGTCCAGCGAGATCGTAAGTATCCGGATTCCTGAATGATTTATAATTTCTCTTTTGTGTCACCTAGTGTCATTCTAATGCCGCATGCTGCTTGTAGTCCGGCCAATGATGATCTCCCCACTTCATCGAGCGGGTCGTTGGCTCCGTCGGATGTAGACTCCATCCCGACCGCCTCCACCCCTCGCGACACCGAGGACGCCGAGGTGGGATCCCAAGAAGGGACCCATCAGGGGGAGGCTCCGGAGGCGCCCCAAGGCGGCCTCCCGGACTTTGCGCCGGACTCCACGTCGGAACCCGCAGTGGTTCCGGAGTCCGGCCGGCGGCCCCTTCGCAAGAAGGTCAAGACCGTGACGCCGGCGGCCTCCGTCCAACCGGAGGCACCGGACAACTTGTTGGAGGCGCTCCAAGGCGCTTCCATCGAGGAAGAACACCGCACTATTATGAGTGTGGTAATTCAGAAGGTACAGCTCGCCAAGAGCGGGCTGACCGAAGGCTGCAGTAGCCTTCTATCAGGCTTTGAGGTAAGAAGTTAAAAATATGCAATGTAATACCGCATAGATAGTAGCCCCTGATGCTCAGTTCGGTGTTCGGAAAGAAAAGCCGGACTGAGGATCTGAAAAAAAAAGATATACGCAGGGTTGCTAAAAATTATGTCAATATGGGTTGCAGGCTGCGCTGCTGACCTCTGCCGCACTGACTGCGGAGGTCGGTGCTTTGAAGCAGGAGCTCGAGCGGTCCGAGCAAGAGCTCGGCCGTGCCAAGAAGCAGCTCCAGGACAAAGAAGGTGAGTAACACCACTTTGAACTTGTACCTTACAGAAAAGGATTTAGGTTGCGACAAAAAATAACAAGGATAACATGGGTACTGCAGAGGCCACGAGCGAGGTGGCAACCCTGAAGGAGGCCGTGTCTGCGGCCGAACGCAATGCGGCCGCGGAACGGGTTGAGCGAGAAAAGTAGGAGGCGCGGGTGGTGGCGGTTCGGCAAGAGCTCCTGGCTCTCATGGAAAAGCATGAGAGTTTGGAGCGTGAATCAAAGACTCGAGAGTCCGAGCTTGCCTCGGCTCTCGAAATTGCCAAAGCCGCCAAGGCCGAGGCCCATAAGTCCCTTCAGGAGATTGAGTCGGTGAAGAAGATAGCGGCAGATAAGGCATTTTTCATGCAAAGCAAGCATGTGAATGTAAATTACGTGTTACTTACCCGAATTCGGAGCTCTCCAGGGGCGTTTGCAGATCTGCCTCGCAGTGTGTCTGATGCCGCCGCATTCTACCAAGCCGAGGAGGGGAGCTCAACGGAGAAGGTCTTCTGGTCTCAGTACGCTGAGGCCGGCCATCCGGTGCCCCCTAGCGACCAGCTGAAGCAGCTGGTCGAGCTCCACAAGGTAGCCGAGCAGGCCATGAAGGGCCTCATAGTCCGTCTGTGGCGTGGAGAGGCCATGCCTGGGAGCTACTTCGGTCTCGTGCGGCGGTTGGTGGAAGCGTGCCCCTGGGTGGAGGTTATCAAGCGCTCCGCCTGTATTGAAGGTGCTCGTCGGGCCCTTGCCCGTGCAAAGGTGCATTGGGGCAAGCTGGATGCGGAGAAGCTAATCACTGACGCGCCACCAGCGGGCAAGGAATATCGTACGCCCGAGATGTATTATAAGACTGTCCTGAAGGGTGCTCGCAAGATTGCGGATGAGTGCCCCAGGGATGTAATTATTGAGTAAATTCGCAATGTGTTATCCTGTGCGCTGAAAACTTTGTTCATAAGCGCTAAGCAACGCTTGTTAATTTATAATATTACCTTCTATGCGGCCGTTTATTAAATCTGAGAGATGGCAAGTCGTCGGCTTCAGCCCCCATGCCGCGAGTGCTGGGGTGTTCGGGATAAACTTGAGCACTCTTGTTCCCATTGTTGGGTCCATCTAGGGAGGCGCTCAACACAACGAACAAGGCAACCGGACTTATAGTGCTTGAACACTCTCACTTAGCCATAGAATTCTATAATTTTAAATTTCGGCGAAGCCCCTATTATTCGGAAGACCGAATTCAGGGTGCTATCCACGCCTTCGTCGGATATTATCCGGTACTTCGCTCGAAGCGGCGTAGGTCTTTAAGGACCCGAAAAAACCTCTCGAACAGAGACCAGTCTCTCGCCTTATCATGACAGTCAGTTTTAGCTTTCTCCACTGAGGCATTAATCCGGCTCAACCGGGGCGCAATCGCAGTGGTTCTCCCAGTGCTACCTTAGCCGATAGATCGGAACGTAAGGTGCCAAACATGGGAGCCGGGTAAACCCAACTATTGACCCAAGACATGATTCGGAGACGATTCATATAATGCTATAAGTTCGGGGTGCCGCACTTGTGAAAGTGTTCGGACTTTATCACACCATAATGCGGGGAACATAAGCCCCTGGTGTATTTGGCCGTACCAAAATATACGGATGCAACATGTCATAAATGAACATATATATAAAGTAATGCAATTATGGGCAAAAAGTGCTGCATTTTATTCAAGAAGGTCTGCTATGAGTGCGGAATGATACAAATAGTGCGGAAAGCAAGGGATTTGACGAATTAAAGGCGTCTCCCTCCAGGGGTAGGCCGCGGAATGGTGTATTTAACAAATTTAATGCTCGTAATGGAGACCACCTTAGTGTTCGTCGCAGCCTTTGTCCCTCCCTGGCTGTTGCATCATGAGTTCGGCAGGTTCGCCGCCGGAAAGAGTCCTGTAAAAAAAAGAGAAAAATAAAAGAAGAGAGCGACACACTTGGGAGCCCCTGGTGTGGTCGAACCGCACTCTGGGTTTGTTGTGGTCGTGCCCCTTCTCCTAGACCCATGGTATCTCCAGGGCGTAATTATGTACGCGGAGAGTTTGTCTTGCAATTGTGCGAGGGCTGGGGTTGGGGCCGCATTGCTACTTGTGCTCGGAACGTGCCAGGTGGTCTTGGTTGATGTTGCTCCGGGAGCGTTTGGCTGTGTCCGGTCGTTTAACGGCCGGCCTCGAAAATTGCCTTAAAAGGCTGCTCTGTACTTCTGCTGTGAGAGCCGCTATATGTTCCTCCGTTCGGAGGGAGCGTTTCGTGTTTCCATTGACCGTGATGACTCCGCGAGGGCCTGGCATCTTGAGCTTAAGGTATGCATAATGCGGCACCGCATTGAATTTTGTGAACGCGGTTCATCCGAGCAGAGCGTGATAGACACTGCGGAACGGGACTATGTCGAAGATTAACTCCTCGCTTCGGAAATTATCCAGGGATCCGAAGACCACTTCCAGTGTGACTGAGCCTGTGCAACTGGCCTCAACACCTGGTATGATGCCTTTGAAGGTCGTCTTTGTTGGTTTAATCCTTGAAGGGTCTATGCCCATCTTGCGCACTGTATCCTGATAAAGCAGGTTTAGGCTACTGCCGCCGTCCATCAGGACTCTCGTGAGGTGAAATCCATCGACGATTGGGTCTAAAACCAACGCGGCGAATCCGCCATGGCGGATACTGGTCGGATGGTCTCTTCGATCGAAAGTGATCGGGCAAGAGGACCATGGGTTGAATTTTGGGGCGACTGGCTTCATCGCGTATACGTCCCTTGGTGCACGCTTCCGCTCCCTCTTGGGTATATGCGTTGCGTATATCATATTTACCGTCCGAACTTGAGAGGGGAATCCCTTCTGTCCTCTGTTGTTCGGCGGGCGGGTCTCTTCCTCGTCATCGCTGTGTAGCCCCTTGTCATTGTTTTCGGCAATTAATTTGCCTGCCTGCTTGAATACCCAACAATCTCTGTTGGTGTGGTTAGCTGGCTTTTCGGGGGTTCCATGTATTTGACAAGAGCGGTCGAGTATTCGGTCCAAATTGGACGGGCCCGGAGTAGTTCTTTTAAATGGCTTCTTCCGTTGATCGGGTTTGGAGCCTCGGAATCCGGCGTTGACTGCCGTATCCTCATTGCTGTCGCCATTAATGCGGCGTTTGTTTTTGTTTCGACGCGACCTGCCATTGTTGTCTTTGGTATCCGGACTGCCAGCATTTTTGCTGAGGTTGTTGCTGCGAGCTAGCCAGCTATCCTCTCCCGCACAGAAGTGGGTCATGAGTGATGTGAGGGCTGCCATGGATTTCGGCTTTTCCTGTCCTAGGTGCCGGGCCAGCCACTCGTCGCGGATGTTATGTTTGAAGGCCGCGAGGGCCTCTGCATCCAGACAGTTGAAGATTTGATTTTTCTTTGTTAAGAACCATGTCTAGAATTGCCTGGCCAATTCGTCTGGCTGCTGGATTATGTGTCTTAGGTCATCTGCGTCTGGTGGTCGCACATACGTGCCCTGGAAGTTGTCGAGGAATGCGGCTTCCAGGTCTTCCCAGCATCCAATTGACTCTGCGGGCAGGCTGTTAAGCCAATGCCGAGCTGGTCCTTTAAGCTTGAGCGGGAGATATTTGATGGCGTGAAGATCATCGCCGCGGGCCATATGTATATGAAGGAGATAATCCTCAATCCAAACCGCGGGGTCTGTTGTGCCATCGTAGGATTCGGTGTTAACGGGTTTAAACCCTTCAGGGATTTGATGATCCATTACTTCATCAGTGAAGCATAGTGGGTGTGCGGCGCCTCTGTATTGAGCAATATCGCGACGTAGCTCAAGAGAGCGTTGTCTGCTGTGTTCGGCCCGGCTGGAGTAGTTGTATCCGGCGTGACGGTATTCGTCGTGGGTCTTGGGGCGCCCACGTGATCCACGGATAGATCTGGATTGTCTTGCCTTGTCCTCCAATATGTCCCGCAAGTCCGGCGCGTTCCCCCGTGGCTTCGCGCTTTTTGAGCGGTGTCGGGGTACGGTTTTGGTGGAGGGCTTACATGCCTCTCTGTCGCGGCCACGAGGTGGTCGGTCTGCCGTATTGTGTGCTGGTGATGCCGGTTTGTATGCTTCCTCCTCTAGTCGGGGGAGCAACTTGCGTTTTGGGTAGCTTTTGGAGGGGCGTTCGAGTTCATACTCTTCGGCCGCGAGGACCTCGGTCCATCTGTCGGCCAGCAGGTCTTGATCGGCTTGAAGCTGTTGCTGCTTTTTCTTTAGACTATTTGTTGTGGCCATTAGCCTGCGTCTGAAATGCTCTTGTTCGACGGGATCCTCAGGCACGTCGAATTCGTCGTCGTCGAGGCTTGCCTCGTCTCCGGAGGGAGGTATGTAATTATCATCCTCGACCTCTTCATCTGCCGCCCTCTCGTGATGGCTTGCTTCTGCCTCCTCCTGCACTGAATCTTGCTGGAGGGGGTTATCTTCGGCACTTTCTGGGGTGTTATTATCTCCTGTGCCGGAATCTCCATTCTTGCTGTGGCGGGATTTAGAGCGGCGCCACTGACGTCGGCGCTTGGGCTGTTTCTTTAAGGAATCAGCCTCCGCTGCTTCTTCGCCGTCCCCGTCTTTTGGGGTGTCCACCATGTATATGTCGTATGACGAGGTGATCTTCCAGTGTCCTGTAGGCACTGGTTCTTGGTAGTCTCCGGCATCGTCGTCCATACCGTCGATGTCTTCGGAGTCGTACTCGAGTACGTCGGTTAGATCGTCGACGGTGGCTACGAAGTGGGTGGTGGGTGGGCTCTGAATTTCTTCGTCGTCCGCGTCCCAACCATCCTGGCCGTAGTCCGGCCAGGGCTCTCCGGATAGCGAGAGATGCTTCAGCGAATTTAAGATGTCGCCGAAGGGTGAGTGCTGAAAGATGTCCGCAGCGGTGAATTCCATGATCGGCGCCCAATCGGATTCGACTGGCAGGGGTGCAGGACGTTCGGTGTCCGGCAGGGAGTCCGGCACCTCGGAGTCATGAGCTTTATGCAGGACAAGGTCAGTGTTCGGCTCCATCGCCGTAGAAGTTGCAGCTCCCGAGGCGGTGTCTAGCCACCCGTCCTCGATCTGTGCGATCGGCTCCGGACTTGGGGTCGGAGCGGATTCGTGTGCGGCCTCCAAGGCGCTGTCCGGCAGTAGAGTTAGGTCGTGCCCATCGTGATAGTGCGGCACACTTGGCTGCGGCTCGGATCCATCGAGGATCAAGTCCCCACGGATATCGGCCGTGAAGTTTAGGCTTCCAAACCTGACCTGACGGCCAGGGGCGTAGCTTTCGATCTGCTCCAGATGGCCAAGTGAGTTGGCCCGCACTGCGAAGCGCCAAATACGAAGATCTGTCCGAGGAGAAAAGTCTCACCCAGGACTGCGTCGTTGTTGATTGAAGAGGCCATCAAGCCTATCGGTGACGAGACAGAGGAACTCTCAATGAAAGCACCAATGTCGGTGTCAAAACCAGCAGATCTCGGGTAGGGGGTACCGAACTGTGCGTCTAGGCGGATGGTAATAGGAGACAAGGGACACGATGTTTCACCCAGGTTCGGGCCCTCTTGATGGAGGTAAAACCCTACGTCCTGCTGGATTGATATTGATATTGTGGATGTTTACAAGAGTGGATCTACCACGAGATCAAGGAGGCTAAACCCTAGAAGCTAGCCTATGGTATGATTGTAATGGTTGTTGTTGTGTCCTATGGACTAAAGCCATCCGGTTTATATAGACACCGGAGAGGGCTAGGGTTACATAGAGTCGGTTACAATGGTAGGAGATCTACATATCCGTATCGCCAAGCTTGCCTTCCACGCCAAGGAAAGTCCCATCCGGACATGGGACGAAGTCTTCAATCTAGTATCTTCATAGTCTTGGAGTCCGGTCGATGATGATAGTCCGGCCGATAAGAGTTCGGCCAATGGTGATGATCCGGCTATCCGGACACCCCCTAGTCCAGGACTCCCTCAGCCACCTTTGCCAACTGGCCTGATGACGACGCCGAGGGGGAAGTTGCCCCGCGCCACCAACAAAAAGTCGGCCAGCCGGGCACGAGTTCCTCTGCCGGCTTGGATGGTCAAGGCGGCGAGAAGAGGCGCCGGGCCGGGCCGAGCTTGCTTGGCGGCCGGTCGAATAAGTTCAAGGGGGCGGCCGCCGCGACCAAGTGGGAAGAGGCGGTCGCTAAAGCCAACCGCTTCCGTAAGGAAGTGAAAAAGCCGCCACTGGTCTCTGCGTAAGTGCTTTCGCCTTTTGTCTTGTTTTCTACTGGTGAATTTTGTACAAATCTTTTTCATGCCTTCCTCACTTTAGGGCTCCTCTTACATTTGAGAGGGTCGCTGACGCCTCCGTCATGGGGTAGGCAGAGACATCCGCCACTACTCGTCGGATTGACCCCGCCGCCGACCTCCGGGAGGCGACGGAGCGGAACGCGCGAGAGAAGCGCGACGAGGACGAAGCCGCCTGCCTGGAGAAGGCAGAGGCCGAGAAGGCGGCGGCCTCCGCTCAGAGGAAGCTGGATGAGGCCGAGTCTGCCGTCGCGGCAAGGCGGCGAGCTGAGGAGGCCGCGCACCGCCAATCGGTGTTGCTCGTCATCCCGCTGAGCTCCGCGCAGCCGCCCCCGGAGTTCACGGGGCAGACTGAGGAAGCTGGCGGCAAGAACCCCATCATGGAGCGGGAAAGCGGAGAGGCCTCCATGTCGGACACGGCCGTGCCGCCACCGCCGCCTCCACCACCGTCTGGCAGCGCGCAATGTAAATAGCCGGCGGGCCCCCCAGTGCCGCCAGCTGAGGACGAGTCCGTGGTGAAGCTGCTCCTTCAAGTTGCCTCGCCAGTGCGCCGCCGCCTTGAGAAGGCAATTTCGTTGCCATGCCCCTTGGAGACCGACGCCGCCAGCTCGGCCATCCCAGACGCCGAGGCGACGAGTGCCGCGCCCGTTGGGTTGGTGCGAGGAGGCGGCAAGGGCCCGCTGAACCAGGCGCTTCTGGATGTTCAGGCGAAGCTGCGAGCCGAGGGTGACGCCATCCAGAACTGTACCAAGGCGCATCTGGCGTCGTGAGCAGCCATCCGGGTATGCTTTCTTTTTTGACTTTGTTTTTACTTGTTCTTCTCTGTGGGGGCGCGCCAGCGCACCCACTGGGTGTAGTCCCCGAGTTTCGGGCCGGCTGCTGAACAGGCGGCTCGGAACTCCATCTGGCGAGTTCCAAATATTTAACTTTGTCTAAAATTCTTATCACAGGAGTATCACAACCTCCGCGTCACTGCCTTCAACTGCAATGTTGAGGAGCTGGGCAAGCGGACTGCCGACTTGTCGGAGAGCCGGAGCTATAGTCCCCGAGATTCGGGCCGACTGCTGAGCAGTCGGGCCGGATCTTCCCGGCGACCTTCTTTGTTGACGACTTAACGTCTTTTTCCTTTTTATTCTTTAGAGGCCAACGCCACTCTTTAGCAGCAGCTGGGCGAGGCCAACACCGTCTTGCATGCCAAGGGGGAGGAGTGCAGCAAGCTCGCCACAGAGCGCGACCTGCTGGCTGCGCAGCTTGCGGAGCAAAGGGAGCTGCTCAAGAAGGCGCAGGATGAGGTGGAGAAGAAAGAGACTGCTCTCCTGGCCGAGTTCGAAAATGAGCGCTCCTCCTGGACCGACAAGGAGGCAGTGCTGACCTCTGGCTTCCATGAGATTGAGGACATCGTCGACGGTGAGTTTGTTTACTTTCTTTCTTTGAGCTGCTGACTATGGGTCGGGCTGACTCCTGATTTTTTGACTTGCTTCTTTTTTCGTCTTGGCAGACTTCTTCCTTGGCCACTCGCAGGCGGTCACTCAGGCCATCAAGGCTGATCGCGAGGCGCGGAGGGCAAATGGAGCGAAGATCGCCGCCAATGCTCCCCGGACCCTCGATGAGCAGCTTCTGAGCATCGAGGCTCATCTGCGGCCGGCCCATCGGATGCTGCGCCGGCTTCAACGTGCCGGCGCCCAGGCGGTTGCTGCCCTGTGGCCAGACATGCCAGTTCTACGCACTCCCACTCAGACTGCCGACTGGCTGGAGGTCGCGAATGGTTGTCTTGAGGCCTGGAAGGGTTCCTCGGCCGGGGCTGGAGCGCGCTGGGCCTTGGAATTCGTCAAGGCGTGGTATCCAGGGCTGGACATGGGCTGGCTGGCCGTGTTCCGATCAGAGGCCCAGGCGGAGCTGATAGCTGCGGAAGACGCCCTCGTCGGGCGTGCAGCGGTGATCGCCGACTACGCAGACACCAGCGTCTTCGTCCCTGATCGCACTGAAGACGGTGGGGAGGCGCCACCGAAGTGGTTCGGGATGAACCCGGATTATGACGAGGACTCGGCGGAGGTGATCGGTTCCAGCGTCGAGAAGGAAGGCGAGGCGGAGGACGGAGGTGAGACAGAGGCGCCAGAAGATGGAGCGGGCGACCAGCCTCAGCTCGACCGCGCCTCCAGCAACGAGCCACGCCCGACTGAGCCAGCTGCCGCCGGAGACGATCAAGCCGAGACTGTCCGGCCGGCCGCCCCGGCGCCTGACACCGCCGTCTCTTCCGACCCTCCGAACCCGTCTGCCGCTTCCTAGGCTGCCGTCATGCCTTCATTTTATCTGCTTTAGTAGTCTTTGAAGAACTTGTTAATTCGAACAATTCCACCCGCAGGGTGTATTTTGAACTTCTGCTTGACGATTCGGCCAAGGGCCTATGTTATGTAAATATTTATCTGAATTCTATCTTTCCTTGCTCATTGCTCCTTTGGCTTTTTCTTTTGCCGCCATCCCTTAGTCGCCGCCTTGCGAGTCGGACAACCATTCTGCGGACAGCCACTAGATCAAATGCTTGGCTACTTTGGGAAGGCAAGTACTTGGCCATTTTTAGAGTCTTTTTAACAAGTTGGATAGAAAGCGGCAAGCCGACTACTCAAGAGTAGGCTTCGCTAAGAGAAGTAGGGAGCCGGCTTAAGCTATGTTTATGCTTTGAGTCCTTAGCCATTTTTCATGTGTGCGGCCATTCTTGCTTACTCCTGCCCACCAAACAGTCGCTCTGCAAGCTGCGGCTTCTAACAGGAGACGGCTTAGGCACCACACACTACTTATCCGACTGCAGGAAGCATTCCATAGCACGAGGCGGCGAGTCCCCGAGCCGACTAGTCGAGCCCGGTGCCAAGCGGCATAACAAAAGAGTAGCATACTCGAAGGCATAATTCTTATCATACATATAACAAAAAGGGCAGTCCCCAAGCTCATCTCGGGGGCCCCGAAGTCTTGGTACTTTAATACAAAGGGTAGCATGGTACATACTACATCAACTATAAAATCTTCGGAGAAGATTTGTGTTCCATGGGCATTCCGTCTCTTTGCCGGAGTCGTCCCTCTTGTGTGCTCGGGGCTTCTGAGCGTCGATCAGGTAGTAGGAGTCGTTGCCCAGCACTTTGCTGATAATGAAGGGGCCTTCCCAAGGCGCCGATAGCTTGTGCTGGCCGGCTGTTCGCTGGATCAGTCGGAGTACAAGGTCGCCCTCTTGGAAAGATGTCGGCCTGACCTTCCTGTTGTAGTATCGGCGCAGGCTCTGCTGGTAGATGCTGGACCGACTGAGTGCCAATAGCCGGCCCTCTTCCATAAGATCGACGCCGTCTTGTCGTGCTTCTTCTGCTTCCTCCACGGTGTACATGGTGACTCGCGGGGAGTCGAACTCTATGTCTGTTGGGATAACGGCTTCAGCACCGTAGACGAGGAAGAAAGGTGTAAAGTCGGTTGACTTGTTTGGAGTCATGCACAGACTCCAGAGGACGGCTGGCAACTCATCAAGCCAACAGCCGGCCGAACACTCCAGTGGTTCGACCACTCGAGGCTTGATGCAAGACAGGATGAGGCCGTTTGCTCGCTCTACCTGGCCGTTTGACTGCGGATGGGCAACGGACGCGAAGTCCAGTCGGATGCCCTGTGTCAAGGCGCCTTTGGCAAAATTTGTGCCATTGTCGGTGATGATGCTGTATGGTACGCCGTACCGAGTCGTGATGTCGACGATGAAAGTCACTGCAGTCGTACCATTCAACTTCTTGATGGGCTTTACTTCTATCCACTTGGTGAACTTGTCCACCGTGACAAGTAAGTGAGTTAGGCCGCCTCGTGTTGTTTTCAATGGTCCCACCATCTCCAGGCCCCAAACCGCAAAGGGCCAGGCGATGGGGATAGTCTTGAGTGCGGAAGCCGGCTGATGTGGCTTGGAGCGGAACTTCTGGCACCCTTTGCACTTTTGGACTAATTCTTTGGCCTCTTCTAGGGCAGTTGGCCAGAAGAAACCGTGTCGAAAGGCTTTGGCGACAAGTGCTCTTGAAGCCGCATGGTGGCCGCACTCGCCTTGATGGATGTCTTTGGGAATTGCTTGGCCTTGCTCTTGCTCGACGCAACGCTGGTAGACACCAGTGACACTGCGCCTGACCAACTCTCTGTTGACTATGGTATAGGCTGCCACTCGGCGTTGTACTTGCCGAGCCAAGATTTCATCGGTTGGCAGCTCGTTGCTCACTAGGAACTTGAGGATTGGCTGGGCCCATGAGGGTGGTGCTATTTCTTCAAATGCCAGTACTGCGACTTGGACGAGGGCGGCTGGGCTGGGAGGCGGCGGGCTAGAGTCCGCGGCCGCTTGCTGGATTGATGAAGTCCCCGGGCCGACTGGAGCAGTCCCCAGGCCGAGTTCTGGAGTCTTCGGACTGGTCCCCGCAGTCCTCGGGCCGGGTCCTGAAGTCCCCGGGCCGGCTTCAACTGCGGCGTTCTTGGAGCCATTTGTAAGAATTCTCATGCCTTCTGCTGGGGCTCTTGAGTCGGATCTGACTTCTTCGGGGGGAGCCGGCACAAAGATGGAGTCTGATTCTGGTGAAGGCTTGACAGACGGCTTAAGGAGGCGCCGAAGGGTGACGCCAGATGGTATTGCTTGGCGGGTGGAGCCGATTCGTGCCAGGGCGTCTGCTTGGTCGTTGTAATTTCTTGGCACGTGAAGGAATTCGCACCCCTCGAAATATCTGTTGAGTTGCTGTACAAGGAAACGGTAGTTCGCCATGTTTGCATCTTTGGCGTCCCAATCGCCAGATGACTGCTGGACCACTAAGTCGGAGTTGCCATAACACAGGATCCGGCGAATGCCAAGTTCTTTGGCAAGCCGGAGCCCATGAATGAGCGCCTCGTACTCAGCAACATTATTGGAGGCGGCGAAATGGATCTGCAGCGCATATTTGAGCTTGTCGCCTTTGGTGGAATTGCGGACAACGGCGGCTCCCAAGCCAGTGCGCATCTTGGTGCCGTCGAAATGCATCCGCCAATGGGTGGAGTCGGGCGCTGGCGGCAGGTACTGGGTCTCGGCCCAGTCGACAAGGAAGTCGGCCAGTGCTTGCGACTTGATGGCGGTGCGGGTCAGGTAGTAGAGGGTGTAGGGAGCCAGCTCAATGGCCCATTTGGCCACTCGGCTAGAAGCATCTCGGCTTCCGATGATCTCGGCTAGTGGGGTTGTGCAAACCACAGTGATTGGATGCTCCTGAAAGTAAGGCTTCAACTTCTTGGTGGCAAAGTGCACGCCGTAGCACATCTTCTAGTAGTGGGGGTAGTTCTTCTTGGAGGTCGACAGTACTTCACTCAGGTAATATACCGGTCTCTGGATAGGCAGCGCCTTGCCTTCCTCCTTGTGCTCAACTACAATGACTATGCTGACTACCCGGCTGGTGGCGGCAATGTACAGGAGCATGGGCTCTTTAGGAGTTGGAGCCGGCAACACAGGGGGAGTAGTCAACATTTTCTTCAACTGGAGAAAAGCTTCGTCCGCCTTGGGGTTCCACTTGAAAAAGGTCGTCTTCTTCATGAGCTGGTATAAAGGGAGAGCCTTCTCGCCCAGCCGACTGATGAATCGGCTGATGGACGCCAAGTAGCCGGTGAACTTTTGCACATCTAGCAGTCGGCTGGGTACCTCCATCCTCTCGATGGCCTTGATCTTTACAGGGTTGCACTCTATCCACGTTCAGAGACCAGGAAGCCAAGGAGTTGGCCGGCTGGTACTCCGAAGACGCACTTCTCAGGGTTGAGCTTGATCTGGAATCGGCGCAGGTTCTCAAAGGTTTCCTTGAGGTCTTCCAGCAGTGTTCCATGCTTTTCCGTCTTCACCACCACATCATCCACGTAGACGTGGGTGTTTCAGCCGAGTTGCTTGAGGAGGCACTTCTGCATGCAACATTGAAAGGTGGCGCCGGCATTCCTCAAGCCGAACGTCATGGTCAGGTAGCAGAAGGCTCCAAACAGTGTGATGAAGGCGGTCTTCAGTCTGTCAGCCGGGTTCAGCTTGATCTGGTGATATCCTGAATATGCATCTAAGAAGCTCAATAGCTCGCATCCGGCTGTGGAGTCTATCACCTGATCAATTCTCGGTAGAGCGAATGGGTCCTCGGGGCAGGCTTTGTTGAGGCTGGTGTAGTCAATACACATCCGCCACTGCTTGTTCTTCTTCAGCACCAGGACCGGGTTTGCTAACCACTCTGGGAAAAATACTTCCATAATGAAGCCGGCTGCTAGGTGCCGGGCTATCTCTTCTACAACAACTCTTCTCTTCTCTTATGACAGGCGGCGCAAGGGCTGCCTGACGGGCTTCACATCAGATCGGACATGTAACTTGTGCTTGGCGATTTCCGTCGGTACACCTGGCATGTCTTTAGGGGACCATGCGAAGATGTCTCGATTCTCATGGAGGAAATCGACGAGCTCGCCTTCCTATTTGCTGTCAAGATTTGCACCTATGACAGCATACCTCTCTGGGTGTTCTGGGTCCAAGGGTATCTTCTTCGTTTCTTTGGCCGGCTTGAACGAACCCTCAGCTTCCGACTCCTTGGGGTTGGGCGACATCTCGGGCTGCTTGCCGGCCATCGCCACAACTCGATCAAGAAGCCGCTTCTCTGCTGCGATCACCAAGGACTCGGCTAGCCAACTGCTTTTGGTCGCGCAAGCGGACGACTTTCTGTAGTCGCCGGCTATGGTTAGAATCCCCTTGGAACTCGACATCTTCATCTTGAGGTAGGCGTAGTGGGGGACCGCCATGAACTTGGCCAAAGCAGGTCGGCCAAGCAACGCATCGTACGGGCTTTCAAGGTCCACCACTTCAAACCAAACTGGCTCTCGGCGGAAATGATCTTTGTCTCCAACGAGGATCCGCCTAGACGCACAGTTCGGGACCCCCTACCCGAGATCCGCCGGTTTTGACAACGACATTGGTGCTTTCATTGAGAGTTCCTCTGTGTCGTCATCTTCAGGCCTGATGGCTCCTCCGATCATCAACAACGATGCGGTCTAGGATGAGACTTTTCTCCCTGGACAGATCTCCGTATTCGGCGGCTTTGCACTGCGGGCCAATTCGCTTGGCCATCTGGAGCAGATCGAAAGCTACGCCCCCGGCCATTAGGTCAGATTTGGAAGTTTAAACTATACGGCTGATGTCCGCGGAGAATTGATGTTCGACGGGTTCGAGCCATAGCCAAGCATGCCGCACTGTCACGATGGGCATGATCTAGCTCTACCACCAGACAGTGCCCTGGAGGCCGCACCAGTGTCCGCTCCGACCCTTAGCTCAGAGCCGACTACGTCGATCGAGGATGGGTGGCCGGACACCGCCTTGGGGGCTGCTATCTCTACGGCGATCGAGCCGAACACCAACCCTGTCCTTTGTGAGGCTCGTGACTCCAAGGTGCCGGACTCCTCTCCGGACTCCGAACCTTCCGCGCCCCTGCCAATCGAATCTGATTGGGCGCCGATCATGGAGTTCACTACCACGGACATCTTTCAGCACTCGCCCTTTGGCGACATCCTGAATTCACTAAAGTCCCTCTTTCTTTATCAGGAGAGCCCTGGCCGGATTATGGTCAGCAAGGTTGGGATGCGGACGACGAAGAAATTCAAAGCCCACCCACCACCCACTTTGTAGCCACTGTCGAAAGTTCAAACGACATGCTTGATTTTGACTCCGAAGACATCGACGGTATGGACGACGATGTAGGAGACAAGCATGAACCAGCACCTATAAGGCACTGGACAGCCACCTCATCTCACGATGTATACATGGTGGACACACCTAAAGGAAGCGACGACAAGGAACAACGGGATGCCACGAGGGATCATTCCCTCGAAAAGTAGTCAAAACGGCGACGTAAGCGCCACTCAAAATCCCGCCTCGACAAAGACAGCAGCCATAGAGACCTAGCCATAGAGCAGGGAGAACCGGTGGATGACGAACATGCCATCGAGCAACCGTCCGAATAGGATAACCTGGATAAACAATCCATCCCCGGCGAAGATAACAGCCCAGACGATCTCATGCCGAACAAATTGCTGGAGCAGAAGAACCTCCAGAAAAGGCTCGTCGCCACTGCGCGTAGCCTGGAAAAGCAGAAGCGGAAGCTCCAAACAACGGAAGATGCGCTCAAATTCAGATGGAGCAAAGTACTCAACACCGCAGACAAACACGGCGATGGTCGCTGAACAATGAGCTACCCGAAGCAAAAACTACTGCCTGAATTTGATGAGGAGGCCGTAGAGCCCCCGCAATCAAAGAACAAGGAGACCACCCGGTCGGATAGACGACCCCATGGCAAACACAGAGCGGCAAACGGCGCCGCACACAAGTCGGCACGCGATCCGCACACGGATTCGCATCATAAAGATGGCCGAGTTCGATCTATCTACGAACCAAGAAAGCAAGCTCTAGTAAGCAAAGCAACACATCAAGTATCCGAATATTACGGTACACCTAAATATAGGGGTGCCGCACACCCCCTATGTTTCACCGAGGTATGAATTTACAGCGGGATTCGAGCCCGTAAACATAGAGGCATACGACGGAACAATAGACCCTGGAGTCTGGATTGAGGATTACATCCTCCACATACACATGGCTAGAGGAGATGACCTCCACGCCATAAAATACTTACCCCTCAAGCTCAAAGGGCCAGCCTGGCATTGGCTCAAAAGCCTCCTCGAAAACACCATTGGAAGTTGGGGAGAGCTCGAGGATGCTTTTTGGGAAAAATTTTAAGGGACCTATGTCCAACCTCCGGATGCAGACGATTTAAGTCACATAACTCAACAACCCGGAGAGTCAGCCCAGAAATTCTGGAACAGATTCCTTACTAAAAAGAACTAAATAGTCGACTATTCGGACGCCGAAGCCTTAGCAGCTTTCAAACACAATGTCCGAGACGAATGGCTCGCCAGACACCTCGGCCAAGAAAAGCCAAGAACAATGGCCGCATTAACAAGCCTCATGACCCGCTTTTGCGCAGGAGAGGATAGCTGGCTGGCAAGATGCAGCACCAGCGACCCAAGTACATCCGAAGTCAGGGATGGAAACGGGAAACCGCGACGCAGCAATGACCGGCGCCGGACCAGGGGAAGTAGCCCAAAGAGCACGGCAGTCAACGCCGGATTCAAAAGCCCTCGGTGGAATCATAAAAAACTGCCCCTTAAGGATAACAGGGACGAGCTATCTAACTTAAACAAAATCTTGGACAAGACATGCCAAATCCATAGTACTCCCGGGAAGCCTGCAAACCATACCCATAGAGATTATTGGGTCTTCAAGCAGTCCGGCAAACTCAACGCCGAACACAAGGGGATCGACACACCAAGCGAAGACGATGATGAACCCCACAAGTAGAGCACTGGAAAACAAAAGAATTTACCACAAGAAGTCAAAACAGTAAGTTCACTTCACGTGACAAAAGGGAAAAATAGAGCAGTGCCCATAGAGGTACGCATCATATGGCCTATCCCAGAGGAGTCCCACCACTGGTTGTTAAAACCAATCACCTTTGACCATCAGGATTACTCTAGAACTATCCGGAATGCAGGATGGACTGCCTTGATATTAGATCTGATAATTGATGGACTCCAATTTACACAAGTCCTAATGGACGGCGGCAGTGATTTAAACCTGCTATGCCAGGACACAATCCGCAAAATGGGGATAGACCCAACCAAAATTCGCCATAGCAACACTTCCTTTCAAGGGGTAATGCCAGGCCCATATGCCCATTGTACGGGCTCTTTACTGCTAGAAGTTGTGTTCGGCTCACCCGACAACTTCCGCCGTGAAAAGTTAACCTTCCACCTCGCCCCGTTCACAAGTAGCCACCAAGCACTACTTACCGCATTATACATCCCTTACACTTAAAATGCCCGGTCCGCGAGGCATCATCTCCTTAAAGGGAAATACCGAGTGTTCCTCGAGCGCGGAAGATGGTGTGACTGCCTTGAGAGCCACACACTAAGCCGGCTTCACCAATCAAAGCACCTAAATAGGCCGTTCAGACCCCAGACACGGCTAGACGAGTCCGGCGTAAACATACAAGGGCTTACTAGTCGCATACCCCTGTACAAGGGGCTCTGTGCATATGAACACCGTGCTACACCCGTCCAGGATACGGCACAACGGAGACTTGATCTTCCATACGTGATGTAAAGCCTAAAAGGTCCATGAGGGAGAGCTTTACAAGAAAAGCACAACCGGAGTCCTTCAAAGGTGTATCTTCGAAGAGGAAGGGCGGAATCTTGTGGCTGAAATTCATGCCGGACTCGGCGGGCACCACGCCGCAGCTCGGGCCCTTGTAGGCAAGTCCTTCCGTACAGGATTTTATTGGCCGGCGGCCCGGGCAGATGCTCAGGACTTAGTCCAATGATGCGTCAGTTGCCAGCTCTTTGCTAATCAAAGCCACATGCCATCCACCGCCCTCAAAACTATACCCATAACCTGGCCCTTCGCGGTCTGGGGGCTTGACATGGTTGGACCCCTTAAAGGAGGAACCCACAAGCAAAAATACCTACTGGTCATGGTGGATAAATTCACCAAATGGATAGAGGCCAAACCTGTTAAGACGGCCGAATCCGGACAGATGATAGACTTCATATCAGGAGTCGTACACCGTAATCGCGTCCCCCATAGCATCATCACTGATAACGGCAAGAACTTTACGGCCGACGAGGTCAAACTCTGGTGCAAAAACATGGGCATCAAGCTCGACTATGCTTCAGTCTATCAGCCTTAACTAATGGTCAAGTCGATCAAGCAAATGGTCTAATCATAAGCGGCATCAAACCCACATTAGTGCGGTCCCTCAAGGAATCTAACACGCACTGGGTAGAGGAGCTCAACTCCGTACTCTGGGGGCTGCGGACCACTCTGAATCACACCACCGGATTTACACCATTCTTTATGGTATACGGCGCAGAGGCAGTTCTGCCCGGCGACATAATTCATGACTCACCTCGCGTGCGCATGTACAAAGAAAGAGAAGTCGAGCTCAATCCGGCAGGACAGTTTGGACGCATTGGAGGAGGAGCGTGATGTGGCAAAAGCCCGTTCCGCATTCTATCAACAGCAAGCTCGAAGATATCAAAGCAGAGAAGTACGGGCCAAAACTTACAACGTTGGCGAGTTAGTTCTACGCCTGCCGGACAAGAAAAAGGACAAACTCAAGCCCAAATGGGAAGGTCCCTTCATCATCGACCAGGTCCTGACCGGTGGAGTGTACCGTCTGCGAAATGCATCGGATAACTGACTAGAGCCGAACCCATGGAATGCAGCCCGTCTCCGAAGATTCTACGCCTAGCACCGGATTCTGAGTTCGTCTCCCTCCTCCGTCTATATTTTATACAGTAGTTGTCTTATATTTCTCCCCTTCTCCCCCCTTTTTTTCTCTTACAGCCTTTGAAGGCTCGTTCGCGCTTTGTTCGCACACACTTGACGCGATATCCGCGCTCATTATACCTGGGGGCTTCTTTAACAGAAGCTTATTTATACGGGCTTCATGCCCAACACATGTGTCACACTTCCACATGTACCTTTTATTCACCATTATATGCATCGATGTGACTTAAGTTTTGGCCAAGCTGGGTTGCCTGGCTCCTGTGCTTACCCCTACGTTCCCGATTGTTCGGCTAGGTGGTAAAGGGAGCACCTCTGCGATTGTTACTGCCGGGTCAGCCGGATGTGTACCTCAGACTGGGTGAAGCCGAAAGCTAGTGTTCTTAAGGGAATATTCAGTCGGTGGACTAAAAGACGATATCTTACCTATTTTATTTATCTGCCCCTAGATGTTTTTTCTGCTGTTTTCGTAGTCCGGACATGCACTTTAGGGCATGCCTCCCAGGGAAAGGAACCCCTAACGGAACTATTCTCCCTGGAAGATGTTTCTTACTAACCATGTAATATAACATAACTAGTTGGGCACTTGTCTGATAAAGCACTAATGACCCCTACGCCTGGGCTCCATGCATGCCCTGGTACTTATATAACCGCGAGGGTATTTGGACACACTCCGGACTATTGGGTCCCGAGGTTAAAGAGAAAAGGTCCGCTATGACAAACGATCTACGATCCGGCTAGAAGGCATATTACATGTCATCTTAATTACATAGTCAATTCGACTGTTCGTATTCCTCTTCAATGCCATCTAATAGGCTGTCTAGTTTACAGTCCTGCTGGGAATACTTTGCGGCCAACTCTACTTGGCTGTACACTAAGCTCACAGGGATATCCTTCCCATCAGGCCCAACAGGTCCGACCTCGGCCATGTGGTTTGGGTCATCCTTCGTGTACCGCGTCTTCACCATGGCCCAGGCCTCCCTGGCGCCTTGACGGCAGCCCGATATCTTCCATAATCGGAAGCGCCGCTGCGCTCCCTGAAGCCTATCTACAAGCTCTCCAAGGCCTTCGGGGAGGAAGACAGATGGCCACAAGGCCTGGGCGACGCCTTTCATCACCTGCCGAACTCGTTCGTGCAGTTGCAAGAGCTCGGGATGAAGGTCACCCGTAGAATCGGGCATTTCCTCTGCAGGACGGCCTGTGAGCATACCTACAGATATACCTCTGTTAGTCGACTTCCTCGCCAAACTCTTTTTAAAAAAAATGTCATTCAAGCACTTACTAAAAATGTCGCGTCGAAGCCGCTGATTCTCCTTAACGGAGTCAGACAGCTGGGCACGAACATCCTTTAGTTCCTCACCCAGCTGGGTGTTGGCATCTTGGAGATTATTTTTCACTTGCCTCACCCTTGTAAGCACATTCTCGCCGGCCTTTAACCGGTGCATGAGCTGTTTCTTGTCCGGATCTATCCCGGCGCCATCTGCAATATTATTGTCAGACTTATACACACGCCGCACTACACAAATTACTTATCTTTTGAAGCATATAGTACAAGAGGGGGTCTCTTTGGCTTCCCCCGCTGCGGCTAGTGCAGCCTCAAGTTGGGCTTTGCACTCTTCCAGCTCCTGGGATAGTTGGGTATTCTTTTCTGTAAGATCCTGCACAATAAATGATCCTTAAATCAGTTATTCTAACTATTTCGAGTCTCGGGGGCTACTGGCATATATAACTGTCAAATTTTCTCAGCCGTATGTATTTTACATACTGCTCCGTGGCTCTGGCTAGACCATTTTGAGCAGCACGGAGGTGCGCATCTCCCGAATTGAAGGCATCCAATGCCTCGGGGGAGAAACATGCGTCACGAAGAACTGTCCGGCGACGCCTGTGATTCATGCAACTCTCCACCTCGGAATTGCTGGCAGATAACCTGTCGGCATCCTCTGTTGGAGGAGCATCCGACGCACGCCTCATGTTCGCCTCCACTTCTGGACCTGGCCTTGGAGCCTGGCGAGCGGAGGATTGATTGGCAGCCTCTCCGGATACAGTCCGGCGAGCGCTCTTCTTCCTGAAAAAGCACGAGCGTTAGTATGACTCCCAGGAATAAAACCTGGGATTAAAATGACACGCCATACCGGTGCACCGGCGTTTCAATCTGGACTGCACTTCTTTTCAGCCTATTGGGCCTTGCTGTCCCTTGTTGACTAGTCATCGTAGGCTCGGCCTTCCACCTCAAGGACTTCCCCTACGAAACACCATTGGTATGCGGTGATCAAAAACAAGCATGGATGGGTCATTTTCAAAGTATTGGGACTTCGGTCTCAGTTACCTGTGAGGCTAGAAGTATTCCGGGGTAATCGGTCGTAATGGCGACCAAGGCATTATCGATGCTCAGTTGGTGAAATACCCCATCGATCAGCTACACTAATATGTCTGGATCCTCTTGGGAGGTCGGATCGAGGAACCGTTGGGATCCTCGGGTTGTGGAGGTGGGCTGTTTATATCCTTTACGGCCCGGCGCAATTCCTACACCAAAATCACAAAATGAGATACTTGACTATGGGAGTATGGATCGGATAGGAAAAAACAAATGTCCGCTTACCCAGCTTGGAGGATTGTACATAGAAAATCCATCATGTGGATTGACGCGGAGAAGTTCCTCCTCTTCTCCCTTGTACAATGCGGACAAGATCTTCATCAGATCAGCGACCGATCCCGGCCCCTTACGGCCGCAGCGGGTGGCATAATCCTCCCCGTTGAAATCCCACATGGGGTGGCCTCTATACTGGAGCAGCTGCACCCCCCGCATAATGCATGTGGCCATGACCCCGATCATGGTCAGTCCGGAATGAGCTAACAACCTTATTCTGTTCATCAGGTAAAGGACGTCCCTGTCATTTTCCTTCTAAGGGCTCCGTGGATGCCAGCTTAGGCGTTTCTTCAAAGGAGCGTTATTGAACTTAGGGAGGCCGGTCCGAACAGGGTCCGGCAGGGGGACAACCTCTATATAAAACCATTCCGAAGGCCAGTCTTCGGATGCCTTCTTCGGGGTTCCGGATAGATATCCGGTCCCGGGGATGCGCCATAGTTCGGCTCCGCCCACTTGATATATTGACCCCTATTGAGAATAGGGCACAAGGCAGAACAGCTTCTTCCACAGTGCAAAATGAGCCTCGACGCCCAAAAACAGCTTGCAAAGGGCAACGAAGTCCGCAATATGCAAAATGGAGGCAAGCGTAAGGTTGTGCAACTGGAGGCCGTAGAACTCCAGGAGCCCCCGGAGAAATGGATGAATTGGAAATCCGAGCCCTCTTATCAAATAAGAGACAAGGCATACCCGCTCTCCTTTGGAGTGGCTAGGGACGCTCTCTGCTTGCTTTCTGCCCTTATAGGTGGCGAGTCCGGCTCGAACCGGAACCATGAAGGTTGGGGGAAGAAATCCCTTGGTTTGGAGCGTCACTAACTTGTTGTGCGGGACGAAGCATCTCTCCCAATCTCCAGGCTGAGGGCTGGGAGCACGAGAGGAGGAGCCGCGTCGACTGTCCATGATGGATTGGATTTCTGTCACATGCGCTCTGATGAATGCTCGCGAAGGGAGGATGGTGTGATTTGGATCTAGATCCTCGTCTCTTTTATAGGCAGCTCATTTGCGCAGCTAGGGGGGTAAATGTAAAAATACCCTGGCTTTTCGCATTCGTTCAACACGTGGAAGATGGCCATTATTGGGCGTGGAAGCCGAGGAGCGCAATATTTACAAGAAGCCGGACGCTATTCAACAGGTATACAGGATTTGGAGAAGAACCCGCCTTGCAATGCCGAAGACAATCTACGCGCCGGACTCAGTGCCATTGAAGCCTGGTTCGGGGGCTACTGAGGGAGTCCTGGATTAGGGGGTGTCCGGATAGCCGAACTATCACCTTTGGCCGGACTCCTGGACTATGAAGATACAAGATTGAAGACTTCGTCCTGTGTTCGGATGGGACTTTCCTTGGCGTGGAAGGCAAGCTTGGCGATACGGATATGTAGATCTCCTACCATTGTAACCGACTCTGTGTAATCCTAACCCTCTTCAGTGCCTATATAAACCGAAGGGTTTTAGTCCGTAGGACGAACAACAATCATACCATAGGCTAGCTTCTAGGGTTTAGCCTCTCTGATCTCGTGGTAGATCTACTCTTGTACTACCCATATCATCAATATTAATCAAGCAGGAGTAGGGGTTTACCTCCATGGAGAGGGCCCGAACCTGGGTAAAAACATCGTGTCCCTTGTCTCCTATTACCATCCGCCTAGACGCACAGTTCGGGACCCCCTACCCGAGATCCGCCGCTTTTGACACCGACAGTAGATAAAGGTATTTGTAATCTGAAATTATAAAAATAGCAAGGTAACAAGTGGTAAAAGTGAGCGTAAACGGTATTGCAATGGTAGGAAACAAGGCCTAGGGTTCATACTTTCACTAGTGCATGTTCTCTCAACAATAATAAAATAGATAGATCATATGACAAGCCCTCAACATGCAACAAAGAGTCACTCCAAAGCAACTAATAGCGGAGAACAAACGTAGAGATTATGGTAGGGTACGTAACCACCTCAAAGTTATTCTTTGGGATCGATCTATTAAAGAGTTCGTACTAGAATAACACCTTAAGACACAAATCAACCAAAACCCTAATGTCACCTAGATACTCCATTGTCACCTCAAGTATCTGTGGGCATGAACATACGATATGCATCACACAATCTCAAATTCATCCAACCAACACAAAGTACTTCAGAGAGTGCCCCAAAGTTTCTACCGGAGAGTCAAGAATGTTTGCCAACCCCTATGCATAGGTTCATGGGCAGAACCCGCAAGTTGGTCACCAAAACATACATCAAGAGGCACATGATATCCCATTGTCACCATAGATAAGCACGGCAAGACATACATCAAGTGTTCTCATAAAAGACTCAATCCGATAAGATAACTTCAAAGGGGAAACTCAATTCATCACAAGAGAGTAGAGGGGTAAGAAACATCATAAGATCCAACTATAATAGCAAAGCTCGGGATACATCAAGATCGTGCCATAGAGGGAACACGAGAGAGAACACGAGAGAGAGAGAGATCAAACACATAGCTATTGGTACATACCCTCAGCCCCGAGGGTGAACTACTCCCTCCTCGTCATGGAGAGCGCCGAGATGATGAATATGGCCACCGGTGATGGATTCCCCCTCCGGTAGGGTGCTGGAACGGACTACCGAGAGGTTTTTGGTGGCTACAGAGGCTTGCGGCGGCGTAACTCCCGATCTATCTTGATATTCGATAGTTTTAGGGTACGTAGGGTTATATAGGCGAAAGAAGTCGGTCGGGGGGTGCTCGAGGGGTCCACGAGACAGGGGGGCGCGCCCTGTATGGGGGTGCACCCCCCTATTTCCTGGGCTCCTCGAGGGTCTTCTGACTTGATCTCCAAGCCTCCAGGATGATATTCTTCCAAAAAATCACGATGCCGAAGGTTTCATTCCGTTTGGACTCTATTTGATATTCCTTTTCTTTGAAATACTGAAACAGGCAATAAAACAGCAATATGGGCTGGGCCTCCGGTTAATAGGTTAGTCCCAAAAGTAATATAAAAGTGTATAACAAAGCCCATAATCATTCAAAACACATAGTAATATAGCATGAATGCTTCATAAATTATAGATACGTTGGAGATGTATCACCCTCCCATTTGGGTTTGGGCTTATCCCTTTTCTTCTCCGGGAGGCGTAGAACAATTTCTCCGACATTGTATGTTTTAGCCCGCACTTCTCTGCTTTGGTAAAGCCTGGCCTGTTGTTGATAGAATGCGGAACGGGCCTTAGCAACATCGCGCTCCTCTTCGAGTCCATCTAGGTCGCCCTGCCGATCTAGTTCGGCTTCTTTCTCTTCATACATGCACAATCTAGGTGAGTCATGAATAATATCGCATGGGCAATACGGCCTCTGCGCCATACACCATAAAGAAAGGTGTGTATCTGGTCGTTCGATTGGGCGTGGTCCGGAGTCCCCAAAGTATGGAATCGAGTTCCTTAACCCAATGCTTGTCTGATTCTCGTAAAGAGCGCACTAGTATGGGCTTAATACCACTCATTATCAGACCATTGGCCCGTTCGACCTGGCCATTTGTTTGAGGGTGGTGTACAGATGCATAGTCGAGTTTAATGCCGAACTTAGCACACCAAGCTTTCACCTCATCAGCTATGAAGTTAGAGCCATTATCAGTGATGATACTATGCGGGACATCATAACGGTGGACTACGCTGGATATAAAGTCAATCACTGGTTCGACCTCTGCTATTTTTACTGGTTTGGCCTCTATCAATTTAGTGAAATTATCAACCATGACCAGCAAGTATTTCTTTTTGTGGCTTCCCTCTTTAAGGGGTCCAACCATGTCAAGCCCCCAGACCGCAAAGGGCCAAGTAATGGGGATTGTTCTTAATGCAGTGGGCGGCATGTGGCTTTGATTGGCGAAAATATGACAGCCCACGCAACGTTGGACAAGGGCTTGAGCATGTTCTCGAGCCGTGGGCCAGAAAAACCCTGCCGGAACGCCTTGCTTATGAGGGCTCAAGCTGCGGCATGATGACCGTCGAGGCCAGCATGTATTTCTGCCAACAGCTGCATTCCCTCTTTTTTGGAGATGCACCTTTGAAGGACCCCGGTAGTACTTCTTTTATACAGTTCACCCTCATGCACTTTAAAGGCTTTAGAGCACCGAACTATGCATCGAGCCTCGTTTTGATCATCGGGGAGCTCTTGCCTATTAAGATAGGCCAGGAATGGTTCGGTCCAGGGAGTGATAACTGCCATGATCTCATGAGCAGAGGATGTTATCTCGATATTCGGACCCCCGACGGTGTCTCCATTGTGTTCGGTGGCTGGGGGTGTGATCAGGTCCGTATTGCCTTCTCCGCTCACACCCTGCCACACAACAGATGGCTTAAAGAGCCTTTCCACAAAGGTGTTTGGTGGCACAGGTTCGCGCTTAGCGCCCCTACGAGCGAGGATGCCGGCTGCCTGATTACCCTCTCGAGCGACGTGATGAAATTCCAGTCCTTCAAACCGGGCTGATATTTTTAATATGGCGTTTCGATACGCCCCCATTTTTGGGTCCTTTGTGTCTAACTCTCCATTGACTTGGGAAATTGAGGGTTTGGAGTCACCGCGCACCTCCAGTCATTGTATACCCATGGGGACAGCCATGCAAAGACCATGTGGCAGCACCTCGTATTCGGCTGCATTGTTGGAATCCGTATACATAATTTGTAGTACATAACAGACTGTGTCCCCAGTGTGGGATGTTAGTATGAGGCTAGCCCCCAGTCCGGCCAGCATTTTAGAACCGTTGAAGTACATAATCCAATTGTAGTATGAGCTATAATCTTTAGGGAGTTCGGCTTCCATCCATTCAGCGATAAAATCGACCAATACTTGGGGTTTAATAGCCCGGCGTGGATTGTATACGATTTCGAATGGTAAAAGCTCGATGGCCCATTTGGCTATGCGGCCAGTGGCATTCCTGTTATTGATAATGTCATTGAGTGGTACTTCGGATGCCACTATGATCGAGCACTCTTGAAAGTAGTGTTGCAGTTTACGGGATGCCATGAAGACAGTGTAGGATATCTTCTGATAGTGGGGGTATCGGGATTTGCAAGGTGTAAGGACCTCCAATACGTAATGGACTAGTTTTTGGGTGGGGAATTTATGTCCCTCTTCCCCTCGTTCCACGATGAGCACAGCACTAACCACTTGGTTAGTCACCGAAATATATAACAACATGGGATCTCCAACAACTGGTGCAGCTAGAATTGGGTTGCTTGCAAGAAGGGTTTTAATATCTTACAGTCTGGTTGTGGAAGAATCGGTCCATTTGAAGTTGTGTGTGCATCGTAATTGATTGTAGAGTGGTATCATTTTTTCTCCCAATTTGGAGATGAAGCGGCTTAAGGCCACGACACAACCAACTAACTTCTGGACTTGCTTTAGGCGTGTTGGTATGTGATGATCCCCAAGTGCAAGGAATCATTGTAGCAATTTCCAAAGGTGGAAGTGATAAGTATGGAGTGTCGAACCCACAAGGAGATAAAGGTAAGATCAATATTATCTCAAGTCCTATCTGCCACTGATACGACTCTACATACACCGAACGTTTGCTTCCAACTAGATACGAGAAATAAAACTATGTTGTGGGTATGAATAGGATAACTGTGCATGATATCGGAGAGCTAAAATGTAAAAGTAGTTGTTGTTATTGTCGGATTTCGGGTTCCGGCAGACCCTTGAGGTTCGAACACTGGGGTGCGCGCGGAGATTACGCCCTCCACCTACCTGTTCCTCACCGAATCGCTAGGACCTAAACTACGAAAAGATCAACACAAGAGAAACAGAGTTTATACTGGTTCAGGCCACCATTGTGGTGTAATACCCTACTCCAGTGTGTGGTGTGGTGGATTGCCTCTTGGGCTGATGATGAACAACACAAGGAAGAACAGCCTCGCGAGGGTCTGTTCTTGGCTGGTGTGATGAACTGCTAGGAGGAGTTCAGTCGCTCTATCTCTCTCTCTTTCTATTGTAGATGTATGCCAGATACTCAATGCCTCTACCCTGGGGGTGGGTAGTCCTATTTATAGGCAAAGGCCCTGGGCCTCTTCCCAAATATTAAGCGGGAAGGGCGCCAACAATTGGCCATTTTGAAGGGGAACAGCGGGTACACTTATCCTAACTAAAGTTGGTCCTCGCCTGTCAAAGGCTCTGGTGGTGACGCCGGCTTGGGCTCCACGGTGAACTCCATCCTGCCGTTGGACTGGTCTTGGTGTTGTTGCACCGAAATGCATGCCTTTGCTTGATGCTCCCGCCTGCGCTTGCTCCCCTTGCACCAAAGAGGAAAGGAGGACACTGCGCGGGCTGGCGCCCGGCTGGCGCCCTTGGTCGTCATGGCTTGCGTCATGGGCACCTCGCGAGGTACCCCGCCTTGAACTCTCCGCCTCCTCGTGAGCCAGCCTAATGAGGCCGTGCCTGAGGAGGCTCCTTGTCGTCTGCCCCGCGAGGCTTGGCCCCTCGCGAGGGTCTTGAGCTTGTGTTGATGAAGATGGGCCGTGCTGGGCCCCCTTTGGAGCCACGCCGCAGGCCGTAGGCAGGCAAGTCTAGGGACCCCCGTTCCCAGAACACCGACAGTAGCCCCCGGGCCCACGTCGTGCCCGGACTTGGCCGAGCAGAGAGGTGAAAGGGCAAGTGCGAAGCGTCACGGGCCCTAACAGCCTGCGGCCTTGGGCGCCGCGTGGTGGTTGATTGGACGTGGGCGCCTCCGCTTCCCCACGGTGCCTCGGCAACTGCACGGATGCGACTAGTCCCTGCATGCAAAACGGGTCATGATTACCTGCGATCGTGGCGGTCGACGGTTGGCCTTCGCCGGCTATAAGTACGGAACGGCGTGTGCCCTTCCAATCTATCCCCTCTTGCTTCTCCTTCTCCTTCATGGCTCCGCCAAGGAAGTTCTCGGCCGCAGAGAAAGGGAAGGCTCGTCAGGTCGAGTCTACCTCTCCCCCGCCCAAGCGCGGTCGGGGCCGCCCTCGCAAGCATCATGTGGCCTCCGCGGTGGCCCCCCGCGGTCGCGGAGGTGGCTCTCTGTGTGGCGATGAGAGGCTAGCCATGGTCGGGGGGCGTGCTCTGGCCATGCGACCCCCGAGGTCGTGCCTCCATACTGCGGAGGTGCTACCGGAGTTCATTGTGTGGGCGGCGGAGCCAACCAGTGCCCGGCTTCAGCTCCCTTGCTTCCTCCTTGGTGACCTCCCAGCCGGCGCTTTGGGCGGCCTCTAGCTCCAGGAAGATGGCTGCTGCAGCCGGGCGTCGTGGGCTTCGCTGGAGGTCTCCGCCGCCGGGAGCCTAGCCTTGACCCGTGGCTGGCAGATGTTTGCCCGCGCGCGTGGCCTAAGCCGCCGGTGCACTCTGCACTTCAAGTTTGACGGCAACACCACCCTCTATGTGAGGGTGTTTAGGGAAGATGGTCGCCGTGCAGGGTGCTGCCCTGAAGACGACGACCATGGCCGGGGACCCAGCCCCGGCGAGGACGGAGAGGACAGCGCGCGTGTGGTTGGCGGCGCCCGGGACTCCTCAAGCTTCACCAGCTCTTCTTCGGGTAGCGACTCTTCTAGAAGCGGCCGCGGCCAGCCCCCATCCCGTCGCGCCCGCTCGGAGGGCGGCAGCGGGTCTGCCCGCCGTCGCGCCCTGGTGAAGCGCGAGAGGGAGTCCGCCTGAGCTCCGGAGGCGGCTCGAGTCTTCCATGAGGGCCGGCGTGGGGCAAGCTTCGCCTGCTTTGTTCTTTTCTTTCTTTTCTCCTGCGCAAAAAGAAGACAGCAGTGTGGGGCCCCGTGGGGGCGTGTTTGGGTTATTGTCGTCAATCATCGTACTGCTTTTGTTATTTCGGTATTGTTCCTTTCTGTCACACGCCCGCGTGTAGGTAATCCCCAGCCTCAGCCGTGGGGGCGACCGACCCAGGCCCCGTATTCGAGTCGTGGTGCCCGTGAGGCATGGACTGGAGGGGCACTCCTGTAGCGGACCCGGGCCGTGAAACCTTGAGCGATTGAGACATGAACACTCGCGAGGGCTCCCGGGGCTTCCACCTCGCGAGCTCTTGTGCAAGAGAAATCGAGGCAGAAGAGCGAAAAAGTCAGAGAACCACAAGTTGAAAGGCGGCGATAGTTTCGATAAAACTCCAAATAAGAATGAACTAGCCAACTGCAGAAAGCAAATGAAAAAGCCGCGTCCGGCACCTAGTCTAGTCTTCGACGTCTTCTCACCAGCGCGGAGCTATGTGCTGCCACTGGGCGTGGGAGGGAGCCCCAGGGCATGAGGCCGGCACCCCTGAGACTCTGGGGCGCGTACAGCCCCAACTCATTATTATGTGAGAGTGTCATGGGCAGCGAGCTTCACAGGCTCCGGGCCTTCTCCGGGGAGGCAAGCTTCACGGGCATTGGCCCTCTTCACAGGCTCCGGGCCTTTTCCAAAACGCGGCAGCTTCACAGGCGTTCGCCTTCTTCACAGGCGCTGGACCTTTTCCCAAAAGGATGAGCTTCACAGGCATTTGCCTTCCTCACAGGCGCCAGGCCTTTTCCAAAACGCGACAGCTTCACAGGCATTCGCCTTCTTCACAGGCTCTGGGCCTTTTCCAAAAAAAGATGAGCTTCACAGGCATTCGCCTTCTTCACAGGCTCTGGGCCTTTTCCAAAAAGATGGTGAGCTTCACAGGCATTCGCCTTCTTCACAGGCTCTGGGCCTTTTTCAGGGGTAAAACCTCCGGAGGTGCTGGATGTTCCACGCATTCTAGACTGGCACCCCCTCTTGAGTCTCCAAGCGCGCGGAGCCAAGCCTGGAAACATGAACAACCTTGAACGGGCCCTCCCACATGGGAGAGAGCTTATGCAGTCCCTCCCTGGAGAGAACCCGCCTGAGCACGAGGTCTCCTACCTCAAGAGTCCTGGGGCGGATGTTGCGGCAGTGGTATCGCCGCAGCGCTTGTTGATATCTCGCCGCTCGCAACGCGGCTTCTCGGCGACGCTCCTCCCCCAGCACGAGGTCCATTCCCCACATGGCGTCCTGCTGCGCTTCGTCGAACGCGAGGACCCGTGCGGATCGACGTCTGACCTCGTGAGGGAGGACCGCCTCGGCTCCATAGACCAAGAAGAACGGGGTCTCTCCAGTCGGCTTGGTTGCGGTCGTGCGGATGGACCACAACACGGACTGAATATCGTCATACCAGCCTCCGCCGCAGGCCTCCAGCTTCTTCTTGAACGTCCTGGTCTTGAGGCCCCTCAGGACTTCTGCGTTGGCCCGCTCGGCCTGGCCGTGGCTTTGGGGGGTGCGCCACCTAAGCGTAGCATATCTGCGTTCCAAGGTTAGCACAGTACGTTTTGAAGAGGTTACTAGTGAACTGCGAACCGTTGTCAGTGATGATGCGGTTCGGCACCCCGAACCGGCTCACGATGCTCTTGATGAACTTGACCGCAGAACCAGCTGGGATGGTGCGGATGGCCTCGACTTTGGCCCACTTGGTGAACTTGTCCACGGTGACGTAGAGGTAGCGATAGCCCCCTGGTGCCCGAGGAAACGGCCCAGGATATCCAGCCCCCAGACTACAAATGGCCACGTGAGGGGTATGGTTTGCAGACCTCCCGCCGGCTGATGGATCTGCTTGGCATGGAATTGGCAAGCCTCGCAAGCCTTCACTAGTTCGACAGCGTCATTGAGTGTAGTAGGCCGATAGAAACCGCTACGGAACGCCTTGCTAACGAGGGTCCGTGACGACGAATGATGCCCACAGTCTCCACCGTGTATATCTGCCAGCAGCTCCTTCCCTTGCTCCTTGGTGATGCAACGCAGTGACACATCGTTTGGTCGTTTCCGGTAGAGCTCTCCATCCCTGATGCAGTACGCCGTAGCTTGCCGCGCCACACGCTCTGCTTCCTCTTCCTTCTCCGACAGGGTCCCTTGTGTTAAGTAACTCTGGAGCTCTGTGATCCAGCACCCCTCCTGAGGCTCCATTGTCAGGAGTAGGCACGTTCCTGATGCTGGGCCACAAGCCGGGGCTCTTGAGGCAGGTGGCTGGGGGAGCTCCTCCCAAGGCTGCGCCACGTTTGATAGCGATGGCATGGCCGAGGGCTTGAAGAGACGCTCCTCGAAGACGCGAGGCTCCTGAGGTAGCCGCCTGGATGCTCGTTTGGCGATGTCAGCGGCCTCTTGGTTAGTGCCGCGGGGCACGTGCTGTAGCTCCAACCCCCATAACTGCTTTTCCATCCTGCGGACCACCACAAGAGAGGCCTCCATGTGCTCATCTCGTGGCTCGTATACCTTGTTGGAGAAGTTGACGAGGAGCTACGAATCGCCCTTGATAGTAAGGCGCTTCACTCCCAGGGCAACGGCAGCCTTCAACCCCGCTATCAGTCCCTCGTATTCCGCTATATTGTTGGAGACCTTTTCACCCTGCTGGAAGCAGAGCTGCACGGCGTAGTACAGCTTGTCCTGAGTGGGAGATATGAGCACTGCCCCAGCCCCAGCACCATGCCTGGAGAACGCCCCGTCGAAGTACATGACCCAGCCTTCTGGCGCCTCGCTCCCCGGGGAGAGGGATTGGTCCTTGTTGGTCTTGAGGTCCAGTGCTTCCGTCCATTCAGCCACAAAATCTGCTAGCGCGGCCCCCTTGATGACCCTGGTCGTGCTGAATTCGAGCTGAAATGCTTGCAGTTCAATGTTCCACTCGGCGACCCTTTCGGCCGAGTTAGGGCTCCTGAGCACCCTTTCCAGGGGGTATGCTGAGACAACCTTGATCGGGTGACCCTAGAAGTAGTGCCGCAGCTTGCATGAGGCCACCAGCAGCGCGAGGAGGAGCTTCTGTGGCATGGGGTACCGTGCCCTCGCATCCCGCAACACCGTGCTAACGAAGTACACCGGGTGCTCGACGAGGCTTGGAGCTTCATCGCTGGTGGCGCCCTCCGGAGGCCATGGCGCTTGCTAAGGCGATGGGGCCTCTGGAAGCTGGTTGCCTGGGGGAAGGGCCTCTCCCGCTCCCGGTGCGTTCCCCTGCGGCGGCTGATCTTCCTCAGTCATGGTAGTAATCTTTGTGAGTCCTTTTTGGTCCTGCTTTGCCTTGGCACGGGTAGCTGTTGTGGCCTTGGTCCGATGCTCCTCCCTAACCGCCACCAGAGCCGCGTTGGCGGAGTAAGGAGTAGCGGCAAGATAGAGTACCAAGGGCTCTTGAGGGCGTGGGGCCACCATCACCGGAGGGCTGGTTAGGTATCTCTTGAGATATTGGAACGCCTTGTCGGCCTCTTCAGTCCATTCGAAGGGCCCCTTTTTCTTCATCAGCTGGAAGAATGGCAGCGCTCGCTCCCCTAACCTGGAGATGAAGCGCCCCAGCGCAGTCACGCGCCCAGTGAGCTTCTGCATCTCTCTGAGGGTCTTTGGCGGGCTCATGTCCTCAACCGCCTTGACCTTTTCTGGGTTGGCCTCAATGCCTCGGTGGGACACGAGGAAGCCCAAGAGCTTGCCCGAGGGGACTCCAAACACACACTTCTCCGGGTTGAGCCGCAGGCTCACTACGTTGAGGGTTGCAAAGGTTTCCTCCAGGTCTTGTATCAGGGTCTTGGCCTCGCGAGACTTCACTACAATGTCGTCGACGTAAGCTTCCACATTCTTCCCGAGTTGCGGGCCCAGGGTGCTGTGCATGAGCCACTGGAAGGTTGCCCCCGCATTGCACAGTCTGAAGGGCATGCATGTGTAGAAGTACACCCCACACGGGGTCAGGAAGGCCGTCTTCTCGACATCTTCCACCACCATCTTGATCTGGTGATACCCGGAGAAGGCGTCCAAGAAGCATAACAGGTCACACTCAGCGGTGGAATCGATGATCTAATCAATGCGTGGGAGCGGGAACGGATCTTGCAGGCATGCTTTGTTGAGGTTGGTGAAGTCGACACACATGCGTTCCTTCCCTCCCTTCTTTGGCACAACCACAGGGTTGGCCAACCAATCTGGGTATCGGACCTCCCGAATGACCCCCGCGACTTCTAGCTTGCGGGTCTCCTGGACGATGAAGGCTTGCTTTTCAGTGGACTGCCACCTTGCTTTCTGCTTGACGGGGCGCACGTTGGGGCACACGTTGAGGTGGTGCTCGATCATGCCCCGTGGGATCCCTGCCAACTAATCGGGCTCCCAAGCGAACACCTTCTTGTTTGCACGTAGGAACTTGACCAGGGCTTCCTCCAGCTCGGGCTCGAGGTGGGCGCCTATGGTGAAAGTGGCGCTAGTGGACCCATCCTCGTCGACGGGTCTCCGCTTGGTCTCCGCCTTGTCTTGGGTGAACAGCTATTTCTTCTTGGTCGGTGCAGCCCCTTGGGCTCGGGGGCCCCCGCGTCGGCGGGCTGTGCTGACGCCGCCGCCTTGAAGGCGAGCTTGAGCGCTCGCAGCACATCCCCGGCGTCCCCAGGCATGGTGAGGACCCCGCTACTGCCCGGCATCTTCATAAGGTTGTATGCCGGGTGAGTCGCGGCCATGAATTGGGCCAGTGCTGGGTAGCCGAGGATGGCGTTTTAGGGGAGGCCGATGAGGGCGATATCGAAGTCGACCAGCTCCGTGCGGAAATTGTCGTAGGTGCCGAAAGTTACTGGGAGCCGGATCTGTCCCCAGGAGCTGGAAGACCCGCCCCTGACACCCATGAAGGGCCGACTGGGCTGCAGCCGCTCCCGGGGTATGCGGAGGAGGTTAAAGGTCTCGACTGAGAGCACGTTGAGGCCCGCGCCACCGTCGATGAGGTTCCTGGTGACAGCCACCTGGCAGATGGTGGGGGTGCACATCATGGGGAGCGCACCCGAGCAGGCCGAGTTGGAGGGGTGGTCCTCCGAGCTGAAGGCTAGCCGGGCCTGCGGCTCCGACCGGTCCCGGGGAGCCCCCTACCGCGTGGAGGCGGTGCCGATCCAGCGGATGAGCGGCTTGACATGGTGACTGGACGGTGGCACCTGCGAGCCGCCCAGGAGGGTCACGACGACCGGGGAGGCCGGCGCGGTGTGGTGGGCGAGGAAGAGGTCGCGCGGCTTTTCCCAAGAGGCCACGGAGGGACGCAGGGGCGACACCCGCTGCTCGTTCCCCGCTGAGCCGGTGGCGGTGTTGACGGCAGGCGACGGGGAACGACGAGGGCATCCGCCGACGGGAGCCGTTTGGGCGACTCGAGTGTCGAGAGCAGCCCGACGAGCGTTAGACATGGATGCGACGGTCGGAGAAGAGCAGGGCGACGGAAGACGAATTCCGGCGCACCCCTACCTGGCGCGCCAAATGTCGGATTTCGGGTTCTGACAGACCCTTGAGGTTCGAACACTGGGGTGCGCGTGGAGATTACGCCCTCCACCTACCTGTTCCTCACCGAATCGCTAGGACCTAAACTACAAAAAGATCGACACAAGAGACACAGAGTTTATACTGGTTCAGGACACCATTGTGGTGTAATACCCTACTCCAGTGTGTGGTGTGGTGGATTGCCTCTTGGGCTGATGATGAACAATACAAGGAAGAACAGCCTCGCGAGGGTCTGTTCTTGGCTGGTGCGATGAACTGCTAGGAGGAGTTCAGTCGCTCTATCTCTCTCTCTTTCTATTCTAGATGTATGCCAGATACTCGATGACTCTACCCTGGGGGTGGGTAGTCCTATTTATAGGCAAAGGCCCTGGGCCTCTTCCCAAATATTGAGCGGGAAGGGCGCCAACAATTGGCCATTTTGAAGGGGAACAGCGGGTACACTTATCCTGTCTAAAGTTGGTCCTCGCCTGTCAAAGGCTCTGGTGGTGACGCCGGCTTGGGCTCCACGGTGACCTCCATCCTACCGTTGGACTGGTCTTGGTCTTGTTGCACCGAAATGGATGCCTTTGCTTGATGCTCCCGCCTGCGCTTGCTCCCCTTGCACCAAAGAGGAAAGGAGGACACTGCGCGGGCCGGCGGCCCGGCTAGCGCCCTTGGTCGTCATGGCTTGCGTCATGGGCACCTCGCGAGGTACCCCACCTTGAACTCTCCGCCTCCTCGTGAGCCAGCCTGATGAGGCCGTGCCTGAGGAGGCTCCTTGTCGTCCGCCTCATGAGGCTTGGCCCCTCGCGAGGGTCTTGAGCTTGTGTTGATGAAGATGGGCCATGTTGGGCCCCCTTTGGAGCCACGCCGCAGGCCGCAGGCAGGCAAGTCTGGGGACCCCCGTTCCCAGAATGCCGATAGTTATCATAAAGTTAGAATATATTACTAAATAATATAAATAGCGAGTGTGTAATAATGATGGATCGGTGTGCGGAATTGTCCTAGGCAATTGTTGACAAGACCGATAGTCGTAATTGCAATTTCATATGAGGGAGAGGCATAAGCTAACATAATTTCTCTTCTTGGATCATATGCACTTATGATTGGAACTATAGCAAGCATCCGCAACTACTAAAGATCATTAAGGTAAAATCCAACCATAGAATTAAAGTATCAAGTCCCATTTATCCCATACGCCACAACCCCTTTACTCGGGTTTACGATTCTATCACTCAGGCAACCCACTATAAGCAAATCATGAACATATTACAACACCCTACAGCGGGAATCCCTCACGTTTGCGCGACACGGAGGGCACAATAGGACAGCACCAAAATAAAACATACAACTCGTACCAATCTAGATCATCAATCAACCCAAAGACAAAAGATGTCTACTCAAAACATCATAGGATGGCAACACATTATTGGATCATAATATGTGGCATAAAGCACCATGTTTGAGTAGGGATTATAGCGGGGTGCGGGAGAGTGGACCACGTAAAAGAGATGAGGATGGTGATGATGATGGTGATGTTGATGAAGACGATCACCGCGGCAATGATTCCCCTCTCGGTGGCACTCCAGCACCACCGAGAGAGAGGAGGAGAGATTCTCCCCCTTGTGCTTCCTCCTCCATGGCCTTCCCCATAGATGGGGAGAGGTTCTCCCTCTGGTCCTTGGCCTTCATGGCAATGATGGCCCCTCTGGCATCCTCCTCCATGGCCTCCGGTGATGATGGCCCCCTCCGGCAGGGTGCCAGAGAGGGCCTAGATTGATATCTCATGGCTATAGAGGCTTGCGGCGGCGGAACTTCCGATCTAGGTTTATTTCTGGAATTTTCTGTATTTATAGGAATTTTTGGCGTAGGTTACACGTCACGGGGGTCTCCGGGCTTTCCACGAGGCAGGGGGTGCCCCACCCCCCTAGGGTGTGCCCCCCACCCTCGTGGGCAGCCCGAGACCCTTCTGCCCAACTCTTGCACTCCTGAGGCTTCTTTTGGTCCATAAAAATCCGTCAAAAATTGGCACGTCAATTGGACTCTGTTTGGTATTCCTTTTCTGTAAAACTCAAAAACAAGGAGAAAACAGAAACTAGCACTGGGCTCTAGGTTAATAGCTTAGTCCCAAAAATCATATAAAATAGCATCTAAATGCATATAAAACATCCTCGATGGATAATATAATAGCATGAATACTTCATAAATTATAGATACGCTGGAGACGTATCAGCATCCCCAAGCTTAATTCCTGCTCGTCCTTGAGTAGGTAAATGATAAAAAAATAACTTATGAAGTGTGAATGCTAGCAGGTCCACAAGTTTGATCAATGATAATTTCAATCACCTTTTCTAGCATCATTATATGTCATAACAGTAGCTCATCTCATCAAACTTTTCATGATCAAGTAACAAACTATTCACATGTTAAAGTATATATCATAAAATTTCTTGAAAACTAGCAAACCGTGTTATTAGTCATCAAACAATTACAATTCATCTTATTTTCAGGAAGGGTCTATGTCAGAGCTTTTAATTAAGCAAACTTCACATAATCAACTATCATTTAGTCTTTCACAATTGCTAACACTCACGTGATATTTATGGGTTCAAAGTTTTAATCAGACACAGAGAAAGATAGGGGCTTATAGATTTGCCTCCCAATCTTTTACCTCAAGGGTAATGTCAACAATAATAGCTCATGATGCCTTACATCCAATTGGATATATATATATCAGAATCTTTCCAATGCAATGTGCTTGCCAAAGGATAAAATGTAAAAAGGAAAGATGAACTTAACCATGACTCTTGCATAAGGTAAAGGACAAGAATAAAAGATAGGCCCTTCGCAGAGGGAAGCAGAGGTTGCCATGCGCTTTTGTAGTTGGATGCACAAAATCTTAATGCAAGGGAACGTCACTTTATATTGCCACTTGTGATAGGGACCTTTATTATGCAGTCTGTCGCCTTTATTTCTTCCATATCACAATGATCGTATAAAGCTTATTTTGTCCACACTAATAGATCATACATATTTAGAGAGCAATTTTTATTGCATGCACCAATGACAACTTACTTGAAGGATCTTACTCAATCCATCGGTAGGAATGGTGGACTCTCATCGAAATACTGGTTTAAGGGATGTTTGGAAGCACAGGTAGTATCTCTACTTAGTGCAAAGAATTTGGCTAGCATGAGGGGGAAAGGCAAGCTCAACATGTTGGGTGATCCATGACAATATACTTTAGTTCGGATATAAGAAAACATAACCCATTACATTGTTTTCCTTGTCCAACATCAACCTTTTAGCATGTCATATTTTAAAGAGTGCTCACAATTACGAAAGATGTCCAAGATAGTATATTTATATGTGAAATCTCTCTTCCTTCAATATTCTTTCATGAATTGTTCTAGTGACCAATACAATGTTTGCTAACCTTCAATAAATTTAGATTTATGACATTCAATTCATTAAACCATTTCCTCATAGGATACACGTGAAACACGTGAGTAAATGACAAACTACTCTGAAAGATATAAGTGAAGAATACTGAGTAGTCAAATAATTAACTAGCCATGGGAGGAATCTTTTTCATTCAAGATTTCAGATCCAATTATTTTATTCAAACAGGAAGCAAAAAAATGGCATTTCAAGGATAGCACGACTCATGTGAGCAAAAAACTTAGGCTCAACCGATACTAACCGATAATTATTGAAGAAGAAAGGTGGGATGGCTCCCGGGGCATCCCCAAGCTTAGATGCTTGAGACTTCTTGAAATATTATATTGGCGTGCCTTGGGCATCCCCAAGCTTGAGCTTTTGTGTCTCCTTAATTCATTTTATATCACGGCTTCCCTACATCTCATAAACTTCATCCACACAAAACTTAAGAAGAACTCGTGAGAAAAGTTAGTATAAATCAACGCAATAACCTTATCATTCTCTACTGTAACAAATCGCTAAAAATATTATTCAACATTTCATACTAAATGTCTCTGCATATTTAATACTCCTATCCTCAAATAGAATCATTAAACAAGCAAACATAACAGCAATCTGCCAAAACAGTATAGTCTGTAAAGAATGCAAGATTCATCATACTTCCCTAACTACAAAAATTATGAGAAAAATACTACACTATAGAAGATTTATTAGAGCTCAATATGCAAAAAGTTTCAATCTTATATCCTTCCCTGACTTTTCTAGGGAATTTTTTCAACAGCGGTAAACTTTCTGTTTTGAAACAGCAACATGTATACTTGCAAAATAAGCATGGTAAAGGCTATCCTTGAAATTTTTATTGAAAATATAGGTGCAAAACAGTATTCTAAGTAACAGAAAGCAAATACTAACAAAATAAAATGACTCTCCAAGCAAAACACATATCATGTGACGAATAAAAATATAGCTCCGAGTAAGGTATACCGATAGTTTTAAAGATGAAAGAGGGGATGCCTTCCGGGGCATCCCCAAGCTTAAGAGCTTGAGTCTTCCTTGAATATTACCTTGGGGTGCCTCGGGCATACCCAGGCTTAGGATCTTTCTACTCCTTATTCTCCTCATATCGATATCTCACCCAAAGCTTGAAAACTTCAATCACACAAAACTTAATGGAACTTCGTGAGATAGGTTAGTATGATAAAGAGTAAACCATTCATTTTGGTACTGTCAAAGACAAGGTTCATAATTGTTCTCACACAATGCCTACTGTACCATACCATTTCTACAATTTATATTGAGAAATATAAGCCATAGAAACTAGAAAACAAGCAAACTATGCAATGAAAACAGAATCTGTCAGAAACAGAACAGTCTGTAATGATCTGAACAGAAACCATACTTCTACTACTCCAAAAATTATGAGATAAATTGGTGGACGTGAGTAATTTGTCTATTAATCTTCTGAAAAAATTATCAACTCAAAAGCACTCTTCTATAAAAAATGGCAGCTAATCTCGTTAGCACAAAGTTTCTGTTTTTTACAGCAAGATCACATTAACTTTCACCCAATTCTTCCGAAAGGTCTTACTTGGCACTTTATTGAAACTAAAGCTATAAAACATGATTACTACAGTATCATAATCATGTAAACACACAAAAACAGTAAGGGTAAATATTGGGTTGTCTACCAACAAGCGTTTTTCTTTAATGCCTTTTAGCTAGGCATGATAATTTCAATGATGCTCACATAAAAGATAAGAATTAAAACAAAAAGAGAGCATCATGAAGAATATGACTAGCACATTTGAATGTAACCAACTTCCTATGCCTAAGGATTTTGTGAGAACACAATTTAAGGGAACAAGGATCAACTATAATAGGAAGGCAAGGCAAGTATAACTTCGAAACTTAAAGCACATAGAGAGGAAATTTGATATTATTGCAACTCCTAAAAGCATATATTCCTCCCTCATAATAATTTTAAGTAGCATCATGAATAAATTCAACAATATAACCATCACATAAAGCATTATTTTCATTATCTACAAGCATATAAATTTTTCTCTCCACATAAGCAAAAATCTTCTCATTCGGAATAGTGGGATCACTAATTCCTAAAGTTGACACTCTTCCAAACCCACTTTAGATGATAGTATTATTCATACTCCAAAAGATATAAGTGAAGTTCATGGAGAATTATACAATTAATATAGACAAACCATTATCCAAGATCAAAATATATAAGTGAAGCACACGAAGCATTCTATGAAACCATACTCAAATGATTTAAGTGAAGCACAAAGAGCAATTCTATAAGATCATACTTAAAAGATATAAGTTAAGCACATGAAGTATTATATAAATCAATGAAGATATATCTCATACTAGCATGATTCTTAAAGAAAAATAAAAATACAAAGGACACAAATCATGTGAACAAAACAAAAACCGAGGTATACCGATATTTGTTGAAGAAGAAAGATGGGATGCCAACCGGGGCATCCCCAAGCTTAGATGCTTGAGTATCCTTCTTGGGGTGCCTTGGCCATCCCCAAGCTTGAACTCTTTCCTATCTTTATTCTTCTCACATCGGTAACTCTTCGTTCTTCGAACACTTCATTCACAAAAACTTAAAAAAAACTTTGTGAGATCCGTTAGTGTAATAAAGCAAACTACCACTTTAAGGTACTATAATTAACTTATTATCTATTTATATTGGTGTTAAACCTAATGTATTCCAACTTCTCTATGGTTCATACCCCTACATACTTGCCATAGATGCATCAAAATAAGCAAACAACACACGAAAAGTAGAATCTGTCAAAAACAGGACAATTTGTAGTAATCTGGAAGTTTATTAAACTTCTGTAACTCCAAAATTCTAGAAAAAATATGAAAAATTAAAAAATTTGTACAGAAGTAATGTGCAAAACGTTTCAGACCCATTTGACTTTCCAGTAAAAAATGCAAATTCACGCAATACAGCCAGAGTTTCTGTTTTTGTTCTGCACATAGTAAACAAGCAATCTAATCATCCTAAAACCAAAGCTTGGCACATTATTTTTATAATACAATGGATATGTACAAGCGGATAATTATTTACAGAGAAACTTCCATGGAATATTCTACATTGTTTCCGTGAGCATGAACACAAGTGCTCAAGGTCGACCCTCACTTCTTCAATCCATAACTTTCCAATCACTTCTCTTTTTGACAAACTTTTTAGGCATGAGAGGCAAGAATTTTTTTTTGGTATTTTCATTATTTCAAAAACTTTTTTTGTATGTTTCACCCACAACTAAACATAAACAAAAAGGAAAAACAAAATCTACTTACTGAAGAAAGCAAACAAGTACACACGAGAACATCAACTCCACGTTATTGCTCCCCGGCAACGGCGCCATAAAAGAGCTTGATAATCCCCAAGTGCAAGGAATCATCGTAGCAATTTCCAAAGGTGGAAGTGATAAGTATGGAGTGTCAAACCCACAATGAGCTAAAGGTAAGATCAATATTCTCTCAAGGCCTATCTGCCACTGATACGACTCTACGCACACTGAACGTTTGCTTCCAACTAGATACGAGAAATAAAACTACGTTGTGGGTATGAATAGGATAACTTTGCATGATATGGAGAGCTAAAATATAAAAGTAGTTGCTGTTATCATAAAGTTAGAATATACTACTAAGTACTATAAATAGCGAGTGTGGACTAATGAGGGATCGGTGTGCGGAATTGTCCTAGGCAATTGTTAACAAGACTGGTAGTCGTCATTGCAATTTCATATGAGGGAGAGGCATAAGATAACATAATTTATCTTCTTGGATCATATGCACTTATGGTTAGAACTCTAGCAAGCATCCGCAACGACTAAAGATCATTAAGGTAAAACCCAACCATAGCATTAAAGCATCAAGTCCCCTTTATCCCATACGCCACAACCCCCTTACTCGGGTTTATGCTTCTGTCACTCAAGCTACCCACTATAAGCGAATCATGAACGTATTACAACACCCTACAGCGGGAATCCCTCACGCTTGCGCGACGCGGGGGGGCACAATAGGACAGCAGCAAAATAAAAAATACAACTCGTACCAATCTAGATCATCAATCAACCCAAAGACAAAAGATATCTACTCAAAACATCATAGGATGGCAACACATCATTGGATCATAATATGTGGCATAAAGCACCATGTTCGAGTAGGGATTACAAAGGGGTGCGGAAGAGTGGACCGCGTAAAAGAGATGAGGACGGTGATGATGATGGTGATGTTGATGAGGATGATCACGGCGGCGATGATTCCCCTCCCGGTGGCACTCTTGCGCCACTGAGAGAGAGGAGGAGAGGTTCTCCCCCTTGTGCTTCCTCCTCCATGGCCTCCCCCCTAGATGGGGAGTGGTTCTCCCTCTGGTCCTTAGCCTTCATGGCGATGATGGCCCCTTCGAGATCCTCCTCCATGGCCTCTGGTGATGCTGGCCCCCTCCGGCAGGGTGCCAGAGAGGGCCTAGATTGATTTCTCGCGGAGACAGAGGCTTGCGGCGGCGGAACTTCTGATCTAGGTTTATTTCTGGAAATTTCTATATTTATAGGAATTTTTGGCATAGGTTTCACGTCAGGGGGGTCTCCGGGTTGTCCATGAGGCAGGGGGCGCGCCCCCCACCCTCGTGGGCAGCCCAGGACCCTTCTGGCCGAACTCTTGCACTCGTGAGGCTTCTTTTGGTCCATAAAAATTCATCCAGCATTGGCATATCAATTGGATTCCGTTTGGTATTCCTTTTCTGTAAAACTCAAAAACGAGGAGAAAACAGAAACTGGCACTGGGCTATAAGTTAATAGGTTAGTCCCAAAAATCACATGAAATAGCATATAAATGCATATAAAACATACTACATGGATAATATAATAGCATGAATACTTCATAAATTATAGATACGTTGGAGAAGTATCATTATGGCCAATTGTGACAATGCTCGGATCTTGGTTGGGTTTTCTTCAATTCCTCTATGGGAAACGGTGAACCCAAGCAGCTTTCTAGCCGGAACTCCGAAGACACATTTTTTCGGATTAAGCCATATGTCTTATGTTCGGAGGTTGTCGAAGGTGACGTGAAGATCGTCCACAAGTGTCTCGACGTGCTTTGTCTTGATGACCATGTCGTCCACATATGCTTCGACCATTATGCCTATTTGCTTTTCTAGGAAAGTTTGAATCATGCGCTGGTAGGTAGCCCCAGCATTTTTGAGTCTGAAGGGCATAGTGATGAACGTGGTTGCCACCTGGTCCGATTCCTTCATCTTAATATGATGGTATCTGGAATAAGCGTCGAGGAAACACAAAGAGTTGTGCCCTGTAGTTGTGTCAATAATTTCGTCAATGTGAGGCAATAGGAAGGGGTATTTAGGGCAAGCCTTGTTAAGGTCCTTGAAATCGACACACAGGCGCCAGGATTTGTCCTTCTTTGGTACCATAACCAAGTTGGCTAACCAATCGGATGTTTAATTTCCCTAATAAATTTAGCCTCTAACAATTGGTCTAGCTCTTCTCCCATGGCTTGACGCTTGGGTTCGGAGAATCGCTCTAGTGTCTGCTTCACGGGTTTGAATCCCTTCATTATATTAAGACTGTGTTCAGCCAGTCTTCGTGGGATATCGGGCATGTCCTAAGGGTGCCAGGAAAATATATCCCAATTCTTTCATAGGAATGTGGGTAGGGAGGCGTCCACTGCCGGATCCAGCTGTGCTCCGATAGATGTTGTTTTATTAGGTTCCGTCGGGTGCACTTGGAATTTTACTATTTCCTCGGCTGGCTTGAAAGAGGTGGATTAGGATCTCTTCTCGAGGATCACATCATCCCTATCCACCGTGGACCGTAGGGTGGTAAGTTCCTCCGCTGCTAGGGCTTCGGATAGTGCCTCGAGGGCCAAGGATGCAGTTTTGTTTTCAGCATGAAGGGCTTTGGTCGGGTCGCTTGAGATTGTGATAAATTCCATTAGGCCTGGGCATTTTAGGTTTCATATACCCATAATGGGGTATAGCTTGAAAGCGTGAGAAAGCATCCCGGCCGAGGATGGTGTGATACCCGCTATTGAAGGGGACCACATGAAAGAGCAACTCTTCGGATCTATAGTTCTCAGGCGTGCTGAACACTACATCCAGTTTAATTTTTCCCGAACAGTGTGCCTCTAGACTGGGGATAATACCTCGAAAGTTGGTATTGCTTTGCTCGATGCGTGATCTATCCATCTTCATTTTGTCGAACGTTTCCTCATAAATGAGGTTAGGTCCACCACCGTCGTCCATGAGCACTTTAGTAAGCCGAAAACCATCAACGATGGGGTTTAGTACTAAGGCGGCGGGTGCTTGGACTGACCGAGCCTTTGGTTCATCTTCGTACGCAAAGTTTATTGCCTTATCGTTCCATGGTCTCAGTGCGGTAACTTGATGGACTTCGGCGAGGTCGCGGAGTGCACGTTTGCGCCGATTGTTCGAAGAAAAGGTCTCAAAGACTGTTAAGACGTTAAAGTTGTCCTGGTGAGTATCTCTCTGGAGTTGTGATGAGGATGGCCTCTCCACTTTTTGCTACTTGTCGGAGTACCCAGCATGCTCAGAGGCTATGGGTTGGGTCTATGTGCGGAGTGGCGTGAATCAGGCAGGGCTTGTCCAGCAGTTCGTCAAAAACGGACCTATGTCCCGTGATGGGTTTGTTCTTCCTGCCCCAAGACTGGTGGCCAGGTGCCCCGCGAGGATGTATTTGTTTGGCCCGGGCCGCACACTGTGTCAAGGCAGCGGGATCCAGTTGAGTTTTCTGGGCCCTCTATGTGCTCTCCATCGCACAGTACTTTTGTACTACTTGTGATAATTCCGTGAATCTCTGTATGTGGCGACGGTCAAGGGCATTCAATATTCCTTCGTCGGTGCAGTTGTGGTGGAAAACCTACGTCGTTGTCCGAGCAGTCTTTGATCCTATTTTTAACAAGCAGGAATCTGGCCCAAAACTGGTGGACCGTTTCCTGAGGCTACTGCCACACATACATTAGGTCCTATATATCTAGAGGACCTGATTTGCTTGAAGAATATAGATTGTGGTGGGTGGGTGGATGAAATTTTGGATCCTGTTCGACATCTATGTTTGGAGCCAGAATGGTTTCCGAAGTGACGGGTTCGGGTCCAGTTAAGCACAAATGCTCCGACAATCCTACACTTGAACTAGAGTCCACAAGGCGTAAGGTCCCGTACGAAGGGGAAGTATCAGGCTCAGGGGATTCGGGGACTCAAACATACCTGGTTTTCATTATGGGGTGGGAAGAGTCTATGGCTGGTTCCTCAATGACCGCCATGAAGTGGGTGATCGGCGGGTAATTCATTTCCCTCTGGTCGGGTTTGAGCCTGATTCGATCATAGTCCGTTGAGACCCCAGAGCGTCGATGCGGTCCAGCAGTTCATTTAAAGATGAAACATCCGCCGGATCCAACCTTTTGGAGTACTTAGGGCCAATGCAGGGACGGTGTCCAGCGGCCATGGGGGGAGTTGCAGGCTCAACAGCCGAGCGGGCCCTTGGCGAAACTGCCGAACTTGAGGGTCTGCCCAAAGCTAGGCACCCTCCAGACGTGATATTGTTGTTGACGAATAGGTGAGCCATAGATCGCTTTTTGTAGACGGCACGACAGAGCTCTCATTGAAAGCACCAATGTCGGTGTCAAAACCGGCAGATCTCGGGTAGGGGGGCCCAAGCTGTTCGTCTAAGGATCAATATTAACAGGAGACCAGGGGACACGGTGTTTACCCAGGTTCGGGCCCTCTTAAGGGAGGTTAAACCCTACTCCTACTTGATTATATTCGAAGAGTATGAAGATTACAAGAGTCGATCTACCTCAAGATCGTAATGGCTAACCCTAGATGTCTAGCCTATGAGAATTCCAGTGATGGTGAAGAAGATAGCCTCTACGGACTAACCCCTCCAGTTTATATACACACCAGAGGGGTCTAGGGTTTGTACAAGGTTGGTTTATTAGCGAAGGAAGCTTCTAGACTCTATTCTTGCCGTCCACGTATTGAGAAGTCCCATCAGGACACGGTGGATAATTTTCAGCTTGATCTTGTGCGGCCCATCCAACCCGGCCCATACTCCAGGGCCGGACACCTGAGGACCCCCGAATCTGGGACTCCCTCAATGGGTGAAGGCTATTTTACCGAATTTCCCAAATGTGAATTTATGTCAAACAACACATGTGAAGTATTTAATAGGTACCTTCTGTCTTGCTTATGTGGTTTCAATTTTTGTGCATTTCAGTGAATTTCTAGACATGAATTTTTCCTTTCTTCTTTGTTTGTAGTTTGGTTATAGTTTCTTAATGGACATATTGCTTTCGTTGATTTTTTTCCAGCTACATACTTGATGCAATAGACATGCCAATTTTGACAATGTTTGAGAAGATAAGATGCCAGATAATGAATAGGATACACACAAAACCGAAAGAAGCAATTGACAAGTGGACTTTGATCCCATGCCCTAAAATTGCAAAGTAACTTCAGAAATCAGTGGACATCGCAAAATCTTGTACTTCTTTCCTTTCTGGTAGTAAGGTCTTTCAGGTGATGGTCCATGACCACACATACAGAGTTTAGCTAGGTACATGTACTTGCACCTGCATAAGATGGTAGCTACTAGGATCTCCTGTTCCCATGGAGTTGCAGCAGCAAGACATGAGAGGATCAAGCTTGAGATAATGGTTGATGATTGCTACAACCTTAAATTCTATGTTAAAGCGTATGGTCGTAGCAGCTCACTACTAGGGAAAACCTTATATACAGAGCTTTAGCAGTAGCGCGTGTCAAAAAAGCTCGCTGGTGCTAAGTAGCAGTAGCGCGCTGGTGTAAACGGCACTACAGATAAAGTTATAGCAGTAGCGCGTCTGAAGATAAAATCACTACTACTAAAATTCCCACGGCTTAGCCGATAGGCTACACATAGTAGTAGCGATCTACTTCGAACCGCGCTACCGCTACTTGCTTTGTAACAGCGCGTTTACGCTGAAAGGCACTACTGCTAAAGGACATAAAATTAAATGGAAAGCAAATAGAAAAGTAAATGAAAATGAAAGAAATAGAAGAAGGTGAAAGGAAAAAAATAAAATGTAATGAAAAATAAATGAAAAAGGGGGAAAGAGAAAGGAATAGCAGTATCGCGTATCGAGGAACGCGTTGTAGCTAACTTAGCAATAGCGCACTCCTGAAACGCGCTACTGCTACTTCTGACTTAACCGCGCTGTTCGTTCTTCCCCATGGCCACTTCCCCCAAATCCAACTCCTCCGCTGTCGATGCCGCCGTCGCCCGTCGGCCGTTGCGTGCTCCCCGCACAACCTCGACGTCACCCCCGACCCCGAATTCAATGCCACCCCCACCCCGACCTCGACGCCGCCCTCCGTCGGGCGCCCGAGCCCCGACCCCGACCTCAACGCCGCCTGCCCCTCCCTCGCCGCAGGCACCCGAGGTGAGCACGCCTGCTCCTCCCCCTCCCCTACCTTTGCCTAGGGTTCTTCAAATTTTATTTGCATCAAATTAGTTAGGGTTCATGTATGGGTGGAAACAAATTGGATGCGGATGTTATTGGATATGGATGCAGCTCGAATGTTTTCCTAGATTATGAATAAACACTATTGTAATGCATAATAATTTCTAAGATTAATCATAAAATGAGGAAAATTTGACCACTTATTTCACTTTTAAGTTGGATAATTGGAATATCTGCTACCACTTTCCACCCCTAGGTTCATCAAATTATATGGTAATTAGGGCAGTAGTTCCTAGGTACTAATTAGTTAGTAAGAACTAGGTACAAATTAGGTACTAGTCTATTTTTATTTATAGTAAGTTTATTTTTAGTAAGAACTAGTTTAATTAATAGAACTAGTTAAACATGTCACATTTGTTGTTATTTTTTTAGTTAAGCAATTTTTCCCGCATCGACGTCGACGATGCCTATCCCGCATCCTCGTCGTCGACTCAGTGGAGGACGCTGGCTTGACCTGATGGGCCATGTCCGGGACTGGGCTCCGCCGGGCTGGTACTGGGAGGCGCTACCTACCGAGGGGCGCAGCTTGGTGAGGAGTCAGCCCGTCGTTAACCCGAACCTTCTTTGGTGGCGGTCGCGTGGGCTAGTGATGGTCGAGAGGCTTGAGGACCCCGCGGAGGTGGTACGTCACCGTCTCAGCAAGGAGGACGCGCACGTCCATCGCTACTTGTTTGCGCTGGAGCATAGGTTCTCCAATACCTGGCAGGTTCTCCGGGGATCTCACTGGAGCTATGATCCTGTGATGGTTCCTTCTCTTTGGGTGTCCACCGACGCGCCGATACCCGTCGTTCGCTAGGGTTTTAGTTGTATTAGTGATGTTATATGTATGATACTATTCGGGATGTATTAGTGATAATATTCGACGATGTATGGACGCAAGAGATGATTTACTTTTACTTATTGAATGCATGCTAATTTGAATACTTATTTATTTTACGATTTGGTTTTGCTTATTGAATGCTCATGTCAATATGAGTCCTATAAGATATTTTGAAATGTATATCTTGTGTTACTCAAATAGGAAATGTACGTGCCCAAGTGGCCGGTCACGTTTGTAGGTTACACCTCCGAGTGGCCAATGTTTTGTCGAAATGTTGATTCATTTCCATTCTGGCAAATTTCAAGCGCTCGATATGTCCTATTTTAGCAAAGGTCATGCCGGATTTTTCCGTGAATTTTGGCATGACTTGTGCCAGAATATGTAGGAAATATCGAGTGCCCCGGATTTGTGTCTTGAGTATCTTGGTAGTTGTCTTCGATCGAGTTTCAATTAATGTTTCAACTATGAACATAGGAAATGTCTGACGATGAAAAGGATTTCGGTATTTGCAAATACTGCGAAGACGAGCGAGACATGTGCGGCAAAATCTTCCTAGATGATGATAGGCGCTTCAGCATCAAGCTGGACGAGAACTTCTAAGTGGATACAGTAAGTCACAACGACAAGTCTTTTTTCATAATTAAGCATGACATCTGCTTCATTTGCTTCAACTTATAATTTATTTATTTTACTATTCTACTACCGTATCCCCTGCCATGCAAGAGTTTTTGTCTTGGATAAGATAGGTTTCAGTCCTATGAAAACTACTATGGTGGTAAAGAGAGTTTACTTGAAGACCGAGCATGGTTATATTTTCCATGCAAAATTATACAACGCAGACACCTACACCTATTTTGGATGCAAAACTTGGCAAGCACTATGCGAGACTTATGCATTTGAGCCTGATATGGTTATCACCTTTGATATTTGTCCGTAAGATGATATTGAAGGTAATATCGACATCTGGGTCGATGTGCAGATGCCTCCAGTTATACCATTATGTGAGTTTCTCAACCATATTTATGTCTTTGATATTGTTTATTCAAAAATAGTTGACAACTAATTTCTATTGACAGCTTACTCCATTCAAGCAAACATGTCCAACTCTCGGTAGACAGGACCTACTACTGTCCCGGGGCTGAACTAAACTGCGAGGAGATAAGTCATTATGTTTCATGGCTTGAGGATCTTCATACTGTCAAGACAAATTATTTTTCTGGACATGAAAATCGTAGTACTCAAAACGTGCGACCAGTAGTGTTCGTACTGAACTTCGGTCACATCTATTTAGGAAAGATGGTAACATTTTTACTATTTGTCCTCGGTGCATCTTTTGCATATATTTTTTTAAGCTAAACTTCATTGCTAAGTACTTCCTCCGTTCCAAAATGTATGTCTTTTTAGAGATTCCACTATGGACTACATACGGAGAAAAATGAGTGAACCTACACTCTAAAATATGTCTATATACATCTGTATGTAGTTTGTAGTGCAATCTCTACAAAGACTTATATTTAGGAACGGAGGGAGTATGTTACTATACGATGTTCTTCAACATGTACTCCCGATGAATGTTGTGCCTCATTGGATCGAGACTAAAGGTCGCATGAGAATTGTTAGCTTACGGCCAAGATATCACTACTACGTAGCAGCAGCGCGGGTTTTAGGCCTATCAGTAGCGCGGGACGATGTGCTGCTAATAAGGCGCTACAGCTAACGTATAGCAGTAGCGCCTGTTGTCCCACGCTACAGCTATACATGGATAGCTGCAGCGCGCTTCAGTGAAGAGCACTACTGATATTATTTGCAGCGCTTTTGCCAGAGAAGCGCTACTGGTAACGCGACGCTACTGCTAACTTTTTCCCCCTCGCTACTACTAGTTTTATTAGTTTTTTTCTGCATATTTGTTTCGTATTTGAATATTTGTTTTGTATTTTAATAAGCTTTATACAATAATCTTTAGCATATCATACACATACAAATGTAATCATAGCATATACATACAACTAGTCTCATCAAATCATGTCATCATCTTAATCATCATCCAACACAAAGTGGTCTCTCGTTATCATCTCGAAAATAGTGATACAAATCTTGGTTACTTGCAAATACATCGTCATCCATCTAAACAATGGTATACGCGAGAAGAGCTATCACTTTGAGTACATGAGTTCATATCCCTCTCTCGCATTAGCGTGAACCTAAACTAACTACTGCCTGTCGCTCGGAAACCGGAAACCGGTACACCTGGGCCTGACACTCCGACCACTTGTCGTATATATACTCCTGGTGTAGCACTTATTCACCATCGATGATCTATGCACCTGCATCATCACATGAGTCGATGATATGCAACATATATAGTTGAGCAACAGAAAGAGACAGACTTGGCAAAAATAGAAACAACATATCATAAGCATAAATAACAAAGTTCATCGTACCCCAAAATGCCCTAACTAGAGTGATTTTCGCTAGTCGAGGAGGAGCACGGTTTAATTACATCACAAATAAAGTTTCACCATGCATAACTCAAAGTTTTGTCATACAGAAAGTATGGACTAAACGGACACATTGTCATATATCGACGATCACTCCAACATGTCGTGCCATCCATCAATGTCAGGGAGATAGTCCCCGAGCCTAGTGAAAGGCTTCAGGTCGAGACGCTGAGCGGCTACCCATGTTCGGATGTCTTCTCGTGGCATTTGTCCTTCTTCGTAGAACATCCCTGTTTTTCCGAGGACCTCCTTCATGATGATTTAGCAAGTTCGCGCTGGATGTGATAGAACTCGGCTCGAAGTCGATGATCCTCGATATCTCCTATGTTCTTTGCCCATTGTAGAATATGGGCATCACCGGATCTAGGTGACATGCGAAGGTTCTAGTGATCCCGTCTGTACTCCAGCATGTGGTGTAGGACATAGAATCCATCATTACGAGAATCGTTTGGTTGCTGGATGCAGCAAAAGTCGGTCTTATGGCTGAAGGCGACCCTGCCGCCCCTTCTCTTCTTGTCCCTGACCTCTTCACCCCTTTCTTGGTAGTAAAACATAGCACTGTCAAGAACATCCTTGATGTGGGTGTAATCCTTTTTGTGAATGTTCTTCAAGTCCAAGTAAAGAGCGTGGGAGAATCGGGGGTATAGGATGATGAGGATGGCGCGCCCGCCGCTGCGCAAAATAAGTACACCTCAAATTACTTAGCCTCCACCATGCAAATGAATGATTGAAATCGAAGGAAGGATAGCAGCGCGGAAGACTTACACGGGATGATAAGGCACGAGAATCGCCTCCTTGTCACTAGTGCAGAACCGGGCATTAGCACCGGTTCGTAAGGCCCTGTAGTGTCGGTTATGTAACCGGCACTAATTTGTGGTCACTAAAGCCCCCCCCCCTTTAGTACCGGTTCAGCACGAACCGGTGCTAAAAGGCAACCACGTGGCACGAGCCAGCTCCGGGGGCCTGGAGCCCTTTAGTACCGGTTGGTAATACCAACCGGTACTATAAGGTTTGGGGTTTTTTTAGTTTTATGATTTCTTTTTCATTTAATTTTGTGTTTCCATTTTAATTCTTTTTCGTTTGCTGGTATTTTACGATACTACACATTGTACACGTTATGCATATATATATATATATATATATATATATATATATACGTATATATATATATACATATATATATATATAAATAAATAAAATTTCTAGTAGAACCAATCATGCATATATATATCATCAATGTCTCACAAACCACCATATTAATTAATTCACACATACACACATGTATAGCTATATACAATTTCTCCTACATATGAATGTTGCCTTCAGAGCCAGTGGCATTAGCCTAATTGGTGCCTTTGGTGCCTTCGGGCGGTAGCGGGTAATAGTATTCTCCCTTCGGATTTATGACCTGGTCTAGCAAAAATCCCACTATTTCCTCTTGAAGTGCTTCTACGCGCTCCATTTCTATGAGCTTCTCCTGCACCTCTTTGAACTATTAAGAAGGAGATCAATATGCATGTGTATTAGTTGTGTGACTAGATATCGATAATGGTGTAAAAATTATGAATAGTGTTTTGACAAGTGTACCCATTTCTGTCTTTGAGATCTGCTCCTTTTGGACGCCATCATGCGAATGTTCTCGCAAACGCAGAATGCACACAGATCAGTCCCCTGCGACTGCTTCAGGGCCTTTACGAGAATGGAATTTGATTAGATAAAAATTAATCAAGCATGATAATTAAAGAGATGGCAGCTAGCTAGCTAGAGCTATAGTACTACTTAATTGCTTACCTTGGGTCGAAACCATTTAAGCTTTTTCTTCCATTCGCCGGGCGTGACGGCGATGAACCTTGTCCAAGCGCTGCCCGCCGACAAAGAAAATGAATAAAGGGGTTATTAAATAGTTCATATCATGAAATGACGAACGAAACAGGCCGAGATATATAGTTAATAATGATTGAAATTACCTGTTGACTATCCCATACAAGATGTTATAGTCAGTTTTTTCTGAGATTAGTGAGTCCAGTACTTCAATTGTTCCGGCGTCAACTTTAATGATACACAAGACCCAGTGAAATCTGCATGCACACACGTTTGCATGTCTTAATTAAGCGGGGCATATGTAAGCAAAAACATGTAGCTAGCTAGCAGGCAAAAACAGAGAATTTGTAGTACAAGACAGTGTGACTCACAGGAAGTTGTAAGGAAGTAGTATATCTTCATTGTATTTGAGGCGCTTCAAGAACTCTAGCATGCCGTCCTCTACTTCCTTTGCATAACGTTGATTCATCTTCCATAAGTATTCATTAACGGTGTTTGGGTCAATGAACCCAATGCCAAAGCGTCCACCTTTTCTCATTTCATATATCTTCATCCTGCATAATACCACAGAAAAGAATATAGTGAGGATAATTACAGGTAATGATTGATCAAAAGGATCACTACAGCTAGCTTGAGACTTAAATTATAGAAAGAAATCACTTACAGACAATAGCAACTGATGATAGATTTGTCGAGTGCGTCTTGATTGCATAACTGACACAGTTCTGAATACTCAACGGACAAAGCTTTCTCATGGTAGTAATGGTCCTGCTTGACATTCACCATGAGGGACAATCGATCTGAAATCTTGTTAATGTTCATGTACCATTGATGCAATTCATACATTCTCGTTGGGAGGTTCTTGACCTTGTCTGGCGCGACCAAAGGTTGGCCCCAGACATATTTCCGTTTTACTTCATCCTCTCTAAGCAAAGGCATGGGCTCGATCTCGAGGAGTTGTCCAACAGTGATGTTGAGAACTTCAGCCTGCATTATATGCTCCTCCATTATTACCACATTGCCCACCTCGGGAACATGCACTGTTTGCCCACAATAATATTGGGCGCGCGTACTATCACCTGTTGTTGGCACAACAAGCGAGGGGATCGATTGCGCCGCCTGTTCTCCCAGCTGGGGAATGGTTTTCCCGCATTTTTTGGCAGCTGCTTCTTGTTTGCTCGATCCCGATGTAGACGTGCTCGCCTCCCTTTGTAGACGTGCTCGATTTAACTTCCTGATGTGGCGCTCATAGTTTGTGTCAACAGGCTTGGGAGCTGGTGGTTGAGCCATACGAATGAAGTGGTCAATCTTTTCCTCAGGCACTTTCTCCCTTGGCGGCAGTGGCGGTTTCGGTGCAAAATGGGCTTCCACCTCGGCCTTCGATATGGCTGTGATTTCCTCCTCGGACCTGTCATAAGACCTCTGCGGAAGAGGCTTGAGGCTTGGACCATATTTATATCGCTTGCCTCCGCCTGTACTTCCTGTACTACCTCGACTCGTACTGCTACGCACCATAGCTGCGGGGTATCTCTTCTGCGATTGCTGAGGCGGCGGAGATGGCTGACGGGACTGAGTTGGACGAGGAGGAGTGGCCTGAGGTTGTGCCGGACTTGGAGGAGGAGTGGACGTCTGACGCTGTGCCGGACTTGGAGGAGGAGGATTGTCCTGACACTTTGCCAGACTTGGAGGAGGAGGAGTGGCCTGAGACTTTGCCGGACTTGGTGGACTTGCAGGAGCGGGAGACTGCTGACTCGGTGGCGGACTTCGACGAGGAGTCGGCTAACGCGGTGTCGGTGGCCTTCGAAAGATGATGCAATCCTTTTTCCATAGGATGATACGATGTTTGGCCTCTCTGAGAAAGCGCTCGCCGTCACCTCCATCAATGTCAAGCTGTAACCCCGAATATGGTGGGTCCACCACCTCATCAACCAAGACACGAGCATAGCCCGCTGGAATCAGGTTGCAATGGAAGGTTGCCTCTGGGGGATTTGTGAAAGCACAGCCGTCCGCCACCTTCATGGATATGTTCTTCATTTTGACGTGTAGCTCGCAGTTAGTGTTCTCCGTGATGTCATCCACGGGGTATCTACCCGCCAGCATTGTGTCGTCCGGTGCGGCCGAACCCACGCTGCTTCTCGGCATGGATGGGCCGGTGCTATCCAATGATGGATCATCCGCTAGCTGCTACAGCTGCTGAGACCCCCTTTGATGGGTAAGTGAGTCGATCTGCTCCTGCTGCCGCTGGAATTTGACTGCCAATTCCGCTTGACTTGCTTCTCGGCCTTGAATGCGTTCATAGTCCCGCTTCCTCTGCTCCTCCTCCATCTTCCTCTTCTTCTCCTCCGCAATCTTCTTTCTCGCACGGGTTCTGTAGTCGGTTTTCCAGTCTGAAAACCCCTCATACCATGGAATAGCGCCCATGCCTCGTGTTCTTCCCGGGTGTTCAGGATTTCCCAGGGCACGCGTAAGCTCGTCGTTCTCTCTGTTGGGCAGGAACACCCCCGTTCGTGCCTCTTCTATTGCAACAAGTATCGCATCGTCGGCTCCCTTCAGACTTGCCCTCGTCGAAACATTGCCTGTCACCAGGTCCAACTCCCCCCCATGCGCATAGAACCAAGTCCTGACCCTGGGGGCCAGCTCTTAGTACCCGAAGTGACACCTGCATCCTCCATCTCTTTCTCAGACTTATCCCACTTAGGCATTGCCACCGCATAGCCACCTGGCCCCAGCTTATGGAACTTATCCTTTTTTTCGGCATTCTTCTTGTTTATTCTCGACCGTTCCTTAGCTAATTCCGAATCCTTGAATTTCATGAAATCGTCCCAATGATCACGTTGGTTCTCTATTGTTCCCTTGAATACTGGAGTCTTCCTTCCTCCCTTGACGTACTTCTTCCATTCACGATTCTTGTGGTTCTTGAATGCAATCGCCATCATCCTAAGAGCAGCCTCCTTGACTTTCTGCACATCTGCTTCTGTGAAATGATCTGGTAGGGTGAAATGTTCCATGAGAGTATCCCAAAGCAGATCTTTTTGATTCTTGTCGACAAAAGTAACATCTGGACGTGGCTTTGCTGGCTCTCTCCATTCTTGAAGTTTGATCGGGAGTTGGTCCTTCACAAGAACTCTCTCCATTCTTGAAGTTTGATCGGGAGTTGGTCCTTCACAAGAACTTCGCACTGACGAACGAACTTGTCCGCAATCTTCTTAGGCGCTAATGGTTTGCCAGTAGGGCTGCATGCCTCGATATTGTACTTTACGCCCGCCTTCAACTTTTTGTTCGGGCCTCGTTTCGTCATTTTGCCTGAAGATTTGCTTGATCCGGATGGCCGAAAGAACAAAGATCGATTCGTTAATATATCTTCAAGTCATTTAAAACATGAGATGATCACCAGATGCCTGCTTATATAAATATATATACCTCGCCGGTCTTTGTTGTTTCAGGATCAACATGTTCTTCGTCATCGTCATAATCGTAGTTCATGACTTCATCAATTTCGTCGTCGCGATCGAATATCATATCACCCTCTCCGGTGTTGTTTAGAAATTCGGAGCCGTCATAATCTTCTTCATTCTGATTATCATCTGGCCCGCGTATCATATCGAACATGGTCTGTTCTCGCTCTCTGTCGGTATTGTCTGCCACAGCTTTTGTTTAACTAATCCAAAAGAAATATAAAACAATTTAGTATTCAAATTACATCGTCTCGAATAATAGATATAATCTTGAATACATCGTCTAGAATAATAGATATAATCTCGAATACATCATCTCGAATAATATATAACATTGAATAGTACATCACTGGCTATTAGCTAATAAAGATCGAATACTACAGAAGAATCTAGGACACTTGCGGTTCCTCCGGCGTGGGCGGTGGACACCCAAAGAGAAGGAACCCTCACAGGATCTAACGCAACCATGTAGCGATGGACGTGCTCGTCCTCCTCCCTGACACGGCGACGTACCACCTCCGGCGGGGCCGGGTCCCTCCGCACCGAAACTGGCCCACGCGAACGCCACCAAACGAGATCAGGGTCGACGACGGGACCCGCGGCCGGGTTCCTCATCAAGCTGCGCGCCCCTCCAAGCAGCACCTCCCAGTGCCAGCCCGGCGGAGCCCAGTCCCGGACATGGGTCGGCTGGACGTCGTCGCGGACGGGTCGACGGCGAGGATGCGGGCCGGGCATATCGTCGACAACAAATACTATATGCACGCAAAAAGTAACATTTTTTAAATGATTGGATTGTGATAACTAAAATTCTATATATATGCAAATTCTAACAATTTGACATTAATCTAATTCATCTAACTAAAACTAATTCTAAAATTTCCTGATTATATAACTAACATTTCCATAACAATTCTAATACTTATATAACTAAAAAACAGAAATATTGCTAACATTTCTATAAATATTTCTATAAATAAAAAATAGAAAACATTTATAACATTTCTATAAAACTAACATTTCTAATATTTATATAACTAAAAAACAGAATAATTTCTAACATTTCTATAACTAAAAAAAGAAAACATTTATAACAAACAAACTAATGTGTGTACTGTGTGTGTACTATGTGTGTGTGTGTGTGTGTGTAGTACTGTGTGTGTGTGGACATGGCGGCCGGGGCGAGCTCACCGGCGAGGAGACGACGGGGCGGCGACGACGGGGCGGCGACGACGGGGCGGCGACGACGGGGCGACGGGACAGGGCGGCGACGACGGGGCGGGGCGGCCGAGGCGACGGGACGGGGCGGCGATGACGGGGCGGGGCGGGGCGCGGCGACGGGGACGACGGGGACGACGGGGACGGGGAGGGCTGGGGCGGCGACGTCGACGGGGGCGACAACGAGGGGCGGGGACGGACCGGGTCGGCGACGAGGGGCGGGGGCAGCGACGATCGGGGCAGGGCGGCGCGTCGGGGGAGGAAACAGAGGAAAGAACAGAGGGAAACTGAATTTTTTCAAGTGTTGTATATATAGGATGGACCTTTAGTACCGGTTGGAGCCACCAACCGGTACTAAAGGTCTGTTTTGGCCAGGCCAAGCGGCGGGAAGCGACCCCCTTTAGTACCGGGTGTGGCACAAACCGGTACTAAAGGCCCCCCCTTTAGTGCCGGTTTGTGCCACGACCCGGTACTAAAGGGGGTGCGCTGGCGCAGGTGCGGTGCGGAAGTTTAGTCCCACCTCGCTAGTCGAGGGGCTACCGCACTGGTTTATAAGCCCCAGTGCGGTAGCTCTCTCGAGCTCCTCTCCTAATCAGGCCTACTGGGCCTACCTGTCCTCCTCGCCTCGTGGGCCTACTAGGCCTTCGCGGGCCTGCATCCTGGCCCAACGAAAGGTTGTGTCGCTAGTCGTATGCAGGCCGCTTTGGCCCAGTAGGCGGGCTTTTTTTTTTGCTTTATTTTTTTTGTTTTATTTATTTTTGAGTTGTTTTTTGCTGTATTTAGAGTTTCTTTGTGAATATTTTTGCTTTAGGTACAAAAAATTACAAACTTTCTGTTAGTGCCGGTAGATTTCAAATTTGAATAGTTTAAATTTTGAATTATTTGAAATTTGTGTGAATCACTAGTCTGTAAATAACTTAACTTTGAAAAAAGTTTTTTCAGTGATTCTTTTTTCTTATGTTTAATATTAGTGTGTTTTATCATTATATTCAATTTAGTAATGCTTAGGTTATTTAAAAAATGAAATGCCTTTGTAACAGTTCAGTTTTCGTCGGAAACCTTGATACTTTGAAAGAGATTGTCCATTTTGTACACGAAGTGCGTCCAGTTTTTGCTGTAACCCTCTCTACTTTCTTGCACATGCTATTTGTATGAAATTATGGTACCATGCCAACTTTCAACCTTTTCTGAGTTCATTTGAATTGCTTTTCAATTTCAGGGTCATTTAGCTGGAAAAAAATCAGTAAATGCATGAAAAGAATTTGTTTGCACATAAAATTTCTTCGTGTTTCAAATGCCAAAATACATAACTACCCTAACTATTACAGAAATTCCCTCCTAGGTGTGAAACACAGAAGAAAGTGATGATAGTGAAGCCGATCACATCCTAGATCTTTGGGTGTGAAACTTTTTCTTCGTGTGTGTCCCTTTGCGCCGTAACCATGGAAAATCTTCATCATTTAACGGGATGCTCGGGTCAATATTCACTGTGAATGGAGAAATTTCATCAAACTTTTCATAATCTTCTGACTTGTCTGTCTTGTCATCCACTCCCATGATGTTTCTCTTCCTAGAAAGAACTATGTGCCGCTTTGGCTCATCGTATGATGCATTCGCTTCCTTATCTTTTCTTTTTCTTGGCTTGGTAGACATGTCCTTCACATAGAAAACCTGTGCGACATCATTGGCTAGGACGAATGGTTCGTCTGCATACGCAAGATTGTTGAGATCCACTGTTGTCATTCCGTACTGCGGGTCTTCCGTTACCCCGCCTCGTGTCATATTGACCCATTTGCACCAAAACAAAGGGACCTTTAAACCACGTCGATAGTCAAGTTCCCATATGTCATGTATATAACCATAATATGTTTCCTTTCCCGTCTTGGTTTCTGCATCAAAGCGGACACCACTGTTTTGGTTGGTGCTCTTCTTATCTTGGGCGATTGTGTAAAATGTATTACCATTTATCTCGTACCCTTTGAAAGTCATTATATTCGAAGATAGTAACTGGGACAGCAAGTACAGGTCATCTTCGATAGAGGTGCCATGCATGGTACGTGTCTGCAACCAGTTGGCGAAACTCCTGGTTTGTTCACGTGTAATCCAGTCATCAGACCGCTCCGGGTGTTTGGAGCGTAGCAAATTCTTGTGTTCATCCATATATGGAGCCACCAAGGTGGAATTCTGTAGAATTGTGTAGTGTGCTTCAGTGAGAGAATGTCCGTCCATACATATTATTTGTTCCCCTCCTAGCGTGCCTTTTCCATCCAGTCTGCCCTTATGCCGCGATTCAGAAACACCAATCGGCTTAAGGTCAGGAATAAAGTCAATACAAAACTCAATGACCTCCTCATTTTGATGGCCCTTGGAGATGCTTCCTTCTGGCCTAGCACGGTTATGAACATATTTCTTTAAGACTCCCATGAACCTCTCAAAGGGGAACATATTGTGTAGAAATACAGGACCCAAAACGTTAATCTCTTCGCATAGGTGAACTAGGACGTGCGTCATGATGTTGAAGAAGGATGGTGGGAACACCAACTCGAAACTGACAAGACATTGCACCAAATCATTCTGTAACCTTGGTATGATTTCTGGATCGATTACCTTCTGAGAGATTGCATTGAGAAATGCACATAGCTTCACAATGGCTAATCGAACGTTTTCCGGTAGAAGCACCCTCAATGCAATCGGAAGCAGTTGCGTCATAATCATGTGGCAGTCATGAGACTTTAGGTTCTGGAACTTTTTCTCTGCCATGTTTATTATTCCCTTTATATTCGACGAGAAGCCATACGGTACCTTAATACTGAGCAGGCATTCAAAGAAGATTTCCTTCTCTTCTTTGGTAAGAGCGTAGCTTGCATGACCCTGATGTATGTCGTCTTCTCCGTGCATACGTTGCTGGTACTCCCGTGCCTTAGGTGTATCTTTTGTCTTCCCATACACGCCCAAGAAGCCAAGCAGGGTCACGCAAAGATTCTTCGTCACGTGCATCACGTTGATTGCGGAGCGGACCTCTAGGTCTTTCCAATATGGCAGGTCCCAAAATATAGATTTCTTCTTCCACATGGGTGCTCGTCCGTCCGCGTCCTTCGGAACAGGTTGTCCGCCAGGACCCTTTCCAAATATCACCTTCAAATCCTTGACCATATCATGTACATCAGCACCAGAATGGTGGCGAGGCTTCGTCCGGTGATCCGCCTCACCTTTGAAATGCTTGCCTTTCTTTCTTACGGGATGCCTGCTCGGAAGAAATCGACGATGTCCCAGGTACACATTCTTCTTACAACTATTCAAATATATACTGTCGGTATCATCCAAACAGTGCGTGCATCCGCGGTATCCCTTGTTTGTCTGTCCTGAAAGGTTACTGAGAGCAGGCCAATCATTGATGGTCACGAACAGCAACGCCTTTAGGTCAAATTCTTCCCCCATGTGCTCATCCCATGCACGTACACCTGTTCCATTCCACAGTTGTAAGAGTTCTTCAACTAATGGCCTTAGGTACACATCAATGTCGTTGTCGGGTTGCTTAGGGCCTTGGATGAGCACTGGCATCATAATGAACTTCCGCTTCATGCACAACCAAGGAGGAAGGTTATACAAACATAGAGTCACAGGCCAGGTGCTACGGTTGCTGCTCTGCTCCCCAAAAGGATTAATGCCATCTATGCTTAGACCAAACCATACGCTCCTTGAGTCATCTGCAAACTCCTTCCCGTACTTTCTTTCGATTTTTCTCCACTGCGACCCGTCAGCGGGTACTCTCAACTTTCCGTCTTTCTTACGGTCTTCTCTGTGCCATCGCATCACCTTGGCATGCTCTTTGTTTTGGAACAAACGTTTCAACCGTGGTATTATAGGAGAATACCACATCACCTTGGCAGGAATCTTCTTCCTGTGGCGCTCGCCCTCGACATCACCAGGCTCATCGCGGCTGATCTTATAGCGCAATGCACCACATACCGGGCAAGCGTTCAAATCCTCGTACTCAACGCGGTAGAGGATGCAATCATTAGGGCATGCATGTATCTTCTGCACCTCTAACCCTAGAGGGCAGACAGCCTTCTTTGCTTCGTACGTACTCTCGGGCAATTCGTTGTCCTTTGGAAGCATATCCTTTATCATTACCAGCAACTTTCCAAATCCCTTGTCAGATACACCAATCTCTGCCTTCCATTGCTGCAATTCTAGTGTGGTGCCCAGCTTTTTCTTGTCACCTACGCAATTTGGGTACAACAATTTTTTGTGATCCTCTAACATGCGCTGCAACTTCTTCTTCTCCAAATCACTTGCGCAGTTTCTCTTTGCATCGGCAATGGCCCGACCTAGATCATCAACGGGCTCATCTGATGCCTCTTCTTCAGCTTCTTCCCGCATTGCCGGCTCAGCTTCTTCCCGCATTACCGGCCCAGCTTCTTCCCCCGTTGTTGTATCATCGTATTCAGGGAACCCATGGCCAGGATAGCTGTCGTCGTCCTCTTCTTCTTCATTGTCTTCCATCATAACCCTCTTTCTCCGTGCTTGGTCCAAACATTATAGTGGGGCATGAAACCGGACTCAAACAGGTGGACGTGAATGGTTCTTGACGTCGAGTAATTGTGACCATTCTTACAGCCAGCACATGGACAAGGCATAAAACCATCCGCCCGTTTGTTTGCCTCAGCCGCAAGCAGAAAAGTATGCACGCCCTCAATGAACTGGGGAGAGCATCGGTCATCGTACATCCATTGCCGGCTCATCTTCATTACACAACACCGAATAGACCAAATTAATACAAGTTCATACAACACTTAAATGCAACAAACAAATAACTCTCTAGCTAAAGCATTTAAATGCAACAACAAATGCGATCAAGATCGCAACTAAGGTAACAATTGATCCAACAGCATAATGGTACCAAGCCTCACTATCGATGGCATATTTTCTAATCTTTCTATTCTTCAAGCGCATTTTCTCCATCTTGATCTTGTGATCATCGACGACATCGGCAACATGCAACTCCAATTCCATCTTCTCCCCCTCAATTCTTTTCAATTTTTCTTTCAAGTGCTCGTTTTCTCTTTCAACTAAATTTAACCTCTCGACAATAGGGTCGATTGGAATTTCCGGTTCACATACCTCCTAGATAAAAATATCTATGTCAACTTGATGGGCATAATTTTTCATAAACACGAAATGCAACAAATAGTTTTAAAAGAGAATATACCACATCCGAATCATAACAAGGACGTGGGCCGACGGGGACGGATATCAAAACCATGGCACTATGTATAACAAACAACGTATGGGTAAGATAATTATTACATGATTAACTATATATCCAAATCACAAAAACATCAATTTTTTATATAAAATTTCATGAACAAGAGGCTCACCACAAGGTGGTGCCGGCGACAGGACGGTGCGGGCGATCGACGGTGGTTATGACGGAGATTTAGAAGGCACTAAGTAAACCACACCTACATATGCAAACTAAGTGTTATTTTTGACCTCAAATTGCATATAAATCAAATACTAGCACATATATATATTTCCTCCCAAATTACTAAACTCACAAATTAGTAACTATATAAAGCATTGCAAGAGCTAATCTAGTAATGAGAGATGAAAGGACAAAGTTGCTAACCTTTGCGATCACTTGAATGGATGGGGGCCTTCAAATCTTGACAAATTTTGGGCAAAATGTGTGATGAGCTCGAGGGGACAAGAGGAAGAACAGAGAGGAGAGGAGAGGGGAAATGGGGAAGAACAGAGCGAGCTGGATGAAGGGTTTATATGCAGGAGGACCTTTAGTACCGGTTCGTGCCACGAACCGGTACTAAAGGTGCTGGAGGGGGCCCAGACTGACAACATCCTGCCACCACCCTCATTAGTACCGGTTCGTGGCACGAACCGATGCTAAAGGTTAGCCACGAACCGGTACTAATGAGAGCGGCCCGGCTAGCCGTTGGAACCGGCACTAATGTATACATTAGTGCCGGCTCTAATACAAACCGGCACTAATGTGCTGCACGTTTGACCCTTTTTCTACTAGTGTGTCCTTATTGGCGAGCATGAAATTGACGATGTATTCCCTCGCGAATACACGGTGCTCTGCTCAGACTCCCAAGAAGCCCTCGTGCATGTAGTACGGGTCAGCGACACAGATATGAGATATCTGCTCAAACCCGATGGTGTAGTTCATGTGCAAGGCATAAAGGCGGGCAAACATAAAATCCAGCTTCTTCACGTGAAACATGTCGAATATGTAACCGAATCGGAGGAAGAACTTATCCGCGGGGAAGATGTCGACGTACGACATTTGTCGCGGAACGTTAACCACTAGAGTGGGTATCCTGGATCTGTCGAGGCGATGAGGCCTTTCTCTACCCGCAGCACATCGTCATGAACTCTCCTTAGATCGCCGAATCTGGCCTGTAGCGCTGTTGCAGGTAGGATTGGTTGACCGGGGTATGCCATTTATCCGCATCGGGGATATCTATACGGTCCTAAAGCCGAGACTACTGAGGCGGCTGGATCATAGAATCAGCTTTTTTGCCTTTCCTCGCTCTCTTCCTAGTATTCTTTACTACCAGAAGGTCGTCCATAATACTTTGAGACGGCAATTCAGGCACCGACTAATGACGCTCAAACCCTGAGGAGGCGCCAGTATAGACATACTGTTTAGCGCCACCGTCGTCCTCATCCTCATCCATGGCGATGTCATCAGCGACTAATGGAGCCTCCTCCTTACCACGTCCGCTATCACCCAACCCGACACCCGACGCTAATTGGGTATGTGGGGTGTTGATGTTCATACCTTGCTGAGGATGTGTGCTCGTGGGTGTGCTCCCAATCGCCTCCAGACGAAGCAGACTCTTTGGCCACAACAGGACCCACCCATTGCAACAATCACCAAGCCGCCGCGGTGTCTCCTCGTCATCCACCAGTAGTATTGGAGGAGGCAAATTCTCGTGGCCCAGTTCGACACTGGCCACAGAAACCTTGAAGACGTTCGGGGGGATCGGCCGGCTGTCGAACAATGGTTCCTTTGGCTCCATTATCGTCGCCTTCCCCACGTCCACCTTCTGGTCACCGATGGTGTACAATATGGTGCACGGGGTTTCGTCGGCCTGCAAAGAAAAGTCTGCGACGTGAGACATCCGAAAGGCAACGAAAATGGGAGATTATACATTTATATTGAAGCAGGCCGGTGTGACAGATACCGTGAGGGCATCGAGCTCAGCCAAAGACGAAGCACCGCCGAGCACGTCTGGTGCGGGAGCCGGTGCGGGAGCAAGTGCGGGAGCCGGTGCGGGAGCAGGTGCTCCCAAGAAGTTAGCAAGGGGAAAGTCCTCTGCATTTTTTTCTGGATTTTGCCTTGTCCAAGTGAAAACGCCCGTCACCAAGGAAGTAGACAAATCTGTAACCACCTGTTTTGCAGCAGCTACCACTATTGCGACTGTCTGATATGATTTCTTCTCAACCGCAATCTCAACCTTCTTGTCGATGTTTTCTTGAGTTAACCTCCGTCTTTCCTTTCTCTCCTCCGTGGTCTCACGGTAGTACTTCTTCCACGTGGCGCCGTCTCCGACACCGTGCACGCGTCCATACGACGGTCGAGTATCCACCGGTTGTCGTTTCAATATGTTCAATGCCCGGTTGAATGGAGTGTCCCACTTGGGCCTCGCCAATGCCTCAGATGGCGAGTCGCTTTCGGCTGCAATCCGGTGCTGCTCTCTCTGCAAAAGGCACAAGGATCGTTTACAAATATGACTAACGTGTGCAGTCGAATTGATCAGAAACTAAAATTACCAGCAGTCTCATGAGCTCCGTAATGACCGGTGTTATCTCGTAAACCTTCTTCACTGGGTCCCAACGGTGTCGGGCCCTCAGGACGTCACACTCTTGCGGGACGGTGAAATCCGCCAAGGGGTCTGGGATGCCCAGACTCGCGGCTTCTGCGTCCTCCTTGGCCCAGTTGGACCTCTTTCCGCCATAACCACGACTTCCGAGGTGGTGGCTCCCAATGTTCCTCACTTGAAGCCCCTTCATGTACTTAGACTTTTTTTGGCAGCTTTGGCCTCGCAAGCCTCCTTGAATATTTGAAACTGCTCTTCCGTGATTGTCGGATTATCCTTTACAATCTCGGAGTAGGGTTCCTTCTTGTCGATGATCTTTGCTTTCACTCGAGTTTTCCAAGCGGCCAACGCGTCGCTAAAGTTGGTCATGGCGTGTTTGTTTATCTTCTTCATTGCCGGGTCCTCGTCTGGATCTTCATAATCCTTCTCATTCCGGTGAGGAACAAGAATATCTGGTGAAACTTCTTTAGGAGGGAGCTCCTCATATTTTCTATCTTCTATAGTTTCTCATCATTGATGGTGGCGGTTGTCTGTACGATGCAGCCTATTTGATTACCGTAGCACGAGCGCGCTTCCTCGGGCGCCTTTGGCTCAAAATTGTCGTCGTCCACCTCCGTGACCACTAGTCTAGTAGTCCTGGATTTGTTAGGAAGCCGTTGCCTCTTTGCTTTCGGTTCTACACCGGCTTCGCTCCCCGAGGCAGCACCGGTCTTAGTCTCAGCGCCGGTCTCGATGCCGGTCTCAGTCTCAGCACCGGTCTGCGTGTCGGTCTCAGTCCCCGATGCCACTGGTGGGCCCAGCAACAACATCGGTTGATCATCGGTAAGGCTAAAAATTCGTCAGCCGCCCGGTAGACGTCATTGCAATCACCAGAACCCTGTCCTTCATCGTTGCTAGCCATGTTTCCTATGATTAAATCTAGTCAATTAATTCTAGACCTAATAAAATGAATAATGACATAAAAAAGGCCTATAGTTTTGCAGGAATGTTGACTCCTTCCTGGTGCGCAAATCTCGGGCACTCGATATGTCCTAGTTTGTAGCACAAGTCATGCCGAAATTCACGGAAAATTTCGGCATGACCTTTGCTAAAAAGTGGAAAAATCGAGAACCTGAAATTTGCCGGAACAGAAATGAATCAACATTCCGGCAAAACATAGGCCACTCTGCATCATTCCCTGGAAACAACAAAGCCACTTGGGCACAATCGAACAACTTCAATGAAAAGATATAACATGACCACTTCAATGAAAAGATATAATCGATCAACAATAAAAGTCTAGGAAGGGATCATCTTTAAAATAAAATTTGCCTAAATTCTTTTCCTTGAAAAATAGTGGTCTTTTCAAAAATCAAAAATCTTTGCAAAATGACCTCACTAAACACTTCTCTGCCTAGGACAGAACCCAAATTATGTTGATCTAGCTATTCCTCTCTCTCACACAAACACACATTATTATCTCTAACCCTTCTCTGCCTAGGACAGAACCCAATTAAATTGCAAAGGAACTCCATTTCTCTAACCCTTCTGACCAAATGCTCTAAAATAAAATTTTCCTCTAACCTAGCCAACCTACTTAACCTAGCTTGTTAATCCAACGAACCTAATTAACCTACCTATTTAACCTAGTTAGTTAATCAAGTTTACCTAGATAATTAACCTAATTAAACTAGTTAACGCAGGTAGTTCTCTGTCAAAGCCCTAAATAAAATTTTGCACTAATTAACCTAGATAATTAACCTAATTAAACTAGTTAACCTGACTAGTTCTCTGTCAAAGCCCTAACTAAATTTTTGCACTAACCTAGATAATTAACCTAATTAAACTAGTTAACCTAACTACTTCTCTGTCAAAGCCCTAACTAAATTTTTGCCCTAACCTAGATAATTAACCTAATTAAACTAGCTAACCTATGCATGAGAGAGAGAGAGAGAGAGGAGGGGTGGGGGCTTATAGAGTATGGCTCTGGTGGTGGCGAGGGAGGCAGTGGTGGCGAGGGAGGCAGGCACTACTAGGGAAAAGGCTAGCAACAGCGCGGGTTTTAGATGTATCAGTAGCGTGGGGATAGGCGCTACTAATAAGGCGCTACAGCTAACAGATAGCAGTAGCGCGTGCTCACCGGCACTACTGCTACACAAGTGTAGCAGCAGCGCTGTTAGCGGAAGCTCGCTATTGCTAGTAGCTCTAGCGCGCTTTGCCTGGACGCGCTATTGCTATCGCGGCGCTGCTGCTAACTTTATACACTCGCTACTGCTAATTTAAGTTGGTTTTTTTGTTTTTTTGGCATATTTGTTTTGTATTTGAACAGGCTTTATAGAAGAATATTTAGCACATAGAAATGTCATCATGATACACATACAAATGCCAGAGGGGTCCACAAATGTAATCATAGCATGTACATACAAATAGTCTCATCATAATCATCATCCAACACAAGGTGATATCTTGTCATCATCTCGAAAATAGCAATACATGCAAGTCTAGAATACTTGCAACTACAACAACGTCATCCATCTAAACAAAGGTATACGTAAGAAGTGCTATCACTATGAGTGAGAGCGGAACTATGCAGTACATGAGGTGGCAGTTACGAGTCCTCTCTCACGCTAGCGTGAACCTCAAGTAACTAGCTTCTCCTTCTTGTTTGCTTTTGAAGCCTTTATGGCTGGCGCCCATGAACCCATTCACTTGCGCCTGACACTCATGCCACTCGTTGTACACCCCCGGAACCTTCCCTTTGTACACGACATAGCAATTCCATCTCGCCATCAAGAAACTAGGTACCTGTTAGAGATGCATGTTCATGAAGAGGATGTACAATCATATATATGCAACAAAATATACTAGAGCAACACCGAAAAAGAATGGGTTAGCAACTAGATGCAACATACATTACGCAAATTAATTAACTAGAGGTACACAGGTCATCGTACGAAAACTAACAAAGTAGCGTTACGCAAGTTCGGTAGGGACCGTGGACATCACAAAGTTTCATCGCTACAAAAAGTATACAAGTTCAACCGACACATATCATCATCATCGGCATCATAAATCACTAGAAGTTCCATCCTTCCATATCATCGAGGACGAACCCTAGCTTCTTGAATGGCGTGAGGTCTAGACGTTGCATGCCTATGCGAGTTCGGACGTCAGCTCGCGATATAGGGCCGTGGTGGAACATCCCCTTCTCATCGACGACTTCTTTCATGATGATCATCGCAATGTCACTTTGGATGCGAAAGAAGTCATCTCTAAGTGTATAATCCGCTTCTCCATGAGATTCTAGCCACTTGTGGATATGATCATCATTTCTGCTGTTAATGCGAAGCTTTTGGTGATCCTTGTAGAATTGAATCATGAGATGGACGATGTAGAATCCATCCTTCTTGCTTGGTTTTGGGACATGGATGCAGGAGAAGTTAGTTTTATTCGCGAAACCCATCTTCTTGTTCCTTTGTTTCTTGATCTGCTCGTGGCCACCTCTAAAGCTGAAGCCTTGGATAGCATCATCTAGAATATTCATTATGTGGGTCTAGTCTTTTTTCTCGTAGTCTTTGGAAGGGTCAAAATACACGGCGTGGGAGACTTGCGGGTAAAGAACGATAAGGACGGCGCGCCCGTTGCTGCGGGGAAAAGACACCTCAAATTATTCCCCATATGAGAGAGAAGGAATGATTGAAATGTACGAAAGGGTTGTCCGGAACTGACTTACTTTGGATGATAAGGCACGAGGACAATTTCTCGGTCCTTATTCTGTACCATGAAGTTTTGGAGGTACTCCCTAGCAGTTTCATGCTCAAAGTTGCCGAGACTCAAGAAAGACTCGTGCATGTAGTACGGATCCGCCACACAGATTTGCGAGACTTCTTCATTCTTCATGACGGAGCTCATATGTAGCGCAAAAAGGCGGACGATAGTAAAATCAAGCCGCCTTGTTAGAAACATCTCAAAGATATGGTCAAACCGCGGGAAGAACACCTCCGCGGGCCATGTGTCGACGTAGCACTTCCCCTCAAGCACACGAGCCGCGTATGTTGGATATCCTGGATCCTTTAAGGCTAGTAGGCTTTTCTCAGTCGACAGCACATGGTCGTGTAGAGATCCCCTGATAGTGCCTCCAGCGGTTTCGGCGGTAGCATCGGCTCGCCCGTGAGATGGAACATGACCGCACCTTTCACGGGTACACACTCTTCAGAATGCATCGTCTGGCTGCTATGTGCTCTGGCTTGTTTGGAGGCAGTTACCTTCCCCGATCTCTTCCTCTCCTTTTTCTTGGGCACACCTTCCAGACCCTTCCTTAACCCCTGCCCCAGTGTTCCCGGGCTAAGTACTGTACGACCCTCGCGCCCAGCTAGTTGAGCCTGTGTTGAGGCGGCATCTTCAGGCGTGTCCTGTGAGGATTTCATGAAGAGAGACTTTTTGCAATCCATGGTACGACCCTGCCCGGGCATATCATCCATATCCTCATTAGCAAGTTGATAGCCCGATTCATCATATGGTTGACTCATCATATCTATGTCACAGTCATATGCATTTGTATTGAGGTAATCCATAGGGTCGACCTCCGTCTCATCATCCATTCTCTGTTCTACAGGAGAAATTACATCAGCCAGTACTATTGCACCCCCTTCATCATGTCGTCCGCCGCTCTCACCTGGCACTATAGGAGCTGGTAATTGCTAGGCAGGGTGGTGGTCTTCGCACATGCTTGTTGATGTGTGGTAGTTATTGGTGTGCTCTCGGCCGGCTCCAGACGAATAAGATTCTTCGGCCATAGCAGCACCCAATTCTTGCAGCTTCCAATCCGCGATGGGGTCTCGTCGTCCGCTCCCACATGCTGTACTGAAGGAGGCAAATCCTCGTGCCCCGATTTCACACTGGTCAAGCTAACCCTGAAGTGCCCAGCGGGGATCAGCTGGTTGTGGAACGTGCGTTGAGAGGGGTCCATTATCATCCCCTTTCCCACGTACACCTTATGGCCTTTGATCAAGTAGAGTATGGTGCACGGGGTTTCTTTCGACTGCAAACACATATGTCTGTGGCGTAAAACAACCGAAAGGCAACAAAAATGGAATATTATATATATATATATATATATATATATGTTGGTGCGACATGTAATTACCGTGACGGCGTCGAGCTCAGCCAAAGACGAAGGCCCACCTAGCGCGCTTGAGACTGAGGATGGGATGCTATGAGCGGGAGCGGCTGCGAGAGGAGGCCCGGTTGTGTGAGCAAGTGATGGTGGTGCTGTTGTTCATGGAGTTGCTCCCGACGAAACTAGGCAACGGGAAATCATGTACCGTCTTGTCTGGATTTTCCTTCGCCCAGTTGATGATAACTGGAACCAAGTTAGTAGCAAAATCATTTCTGCAGGCAGTTACAGCTGCATTGACTGCCTACTGTAGCAACTCATATTTGTCCTCGGCTGCTTTTTTCGCGTCCTCAGCTGCTTTTTTCTCGACCGCAAGCTTCACCTTCACGTCGATGTCCGCCTGACTAAACTTCTTTTTCAGCTTCTTGGCCTCCGGGCCCTCGTTGTAAAACACCTTCCACGTGGCGCCGTCTCCAGCATCGTGCACACGACCATATTGCGGCCGTTGATCCAAAGGGAGTCCCTTAAGTTCGTTCAAGGCCCGGTTGAGAGGGGTGTCCCACTTGGGCCTCATTGGAGAAGTAGGGCTTTCGGCTGCAAGCTGGTGTTGCTTCTCCAGTAGTCTAATCAATTTCCCCGTGATCTTGTCCGTGTAAAAAACCTTTTTCTCCTTGTCCCACTGGTAGCGGGCCCTGATGAAGTCATGCTCCAAGGGGTTGGTGAACTTCGCGAAGGGGTCTGGGAGACCCGCGGCTTCACGTTCCGCGTCCTCCTTATCCCATATGGGCCTTTTACCGAGGTAGCCACGGCTTCCGAGGAGATGCTTCCCTGTGTTCCTTTGCTGAAGGCTCTTGAATTTTGCAGCCTTAGCCTTGGCTGCCTCGGTAGCGCAAGTGTCCTTGAACATTTCGAACTCCTCTTCCGTAAGTGTCGGATTTTCCTCCAGAATCTTGGACAGGGGTTCATCAGCCTCAATAGCTCATTTCACCCTCCCTTTCCAGGAGGCCAAATCATTGCTGAACATGCCCATAGCGTGATTGATAATCTTTTTCATCTTTGGATCATCCCATGGTTGTTCTATGTTATCATCCCGGTCGGGGAACTTGAATCTCTTGTGCAACTTTGTTAGGAGCAACTGCGTCAAATGTTCTTTACTCCTTAAGTCATTGTCGTTGATGCTCGCGCATTCCCGTAGGATGCATCCTACTTGGTTCCCATAGCACTTGCGAGGTTCTTCCGGCTCTAACGGCTCAAACTTGCCAGGTGCCATCTTTGTGATCACAAGTCGTCCAATCCCTAGTTTGTTAGGTTTTTGTATCCTCTGCTTCTTATGCTTCCTCTTTTCGGTAGCGGCATCGGGGCTGGTACCTTCCCCACCGGTCTCGGTGCCGCCATCGGTGTCGGCGCCGTCGGTGTCGATGTCGGTGTCAGTACCATCATCGAGGCCGACCTGCAAACCTTGCTTAGTAGTCAAATAGTCGAGGTACTCTTGTTCACCCTCATAATCCATCTCGTCTACATCTTGGTCAGAAGGCCCAGTTTCTTCATTGTTCGACATGTTTCCTATGATTAAGTGTCCTCATTTATTTCTAAAATTATGAATAAATGAGAAATGACATAAAAATAAATCTATGTGCCAGCACTCGATATGCCAACTATGTAGCACAAAATCATGCCTTTATTCACGGGAAATTTCGGCATGACCTTTGCTAAAAAATGGACATATCGAGCGCCTGAAATTCACCGGAACGGAAATGAATCAACATTCCGGCGTAACATAGCCACTCGGATCATTTTCAAACATGACATGTCCAAAACATGACATATGCACATATCACATGTCCAGTTCAAATTTGCATATAAATTCAGCTAATTTTGAAACCTAGCTAAATTCATAACTAAATAGATAACCTAATTAACATACTTCCCTAACTAAAACCTAAATAAATTAACCGAAGAACCCTATCAGAGAGAGGGGGATTTACAGAGGGTGCAGGGGTGAGGAGGCAGGCCCGACGACGGCCGGGAGGGGAGAGGAGGGAGGCGAGGGCCGACGGGTCGGGGGCGAGCGCGCCGGGGTCGGGGGCGAGTGCCGGCGCCAGGGTCGGGGGCTAGGGCCGGGTCGGGGCGAGCGCCGGGGTCGGGGTCGGGGCGAGGGCTGGGTCGGGGGTGAGCGCCGGGGTCATGGGCTAGTGCCTGTGCCGGAGTCGGGGGCGAGCGCCGGGGCCGGGTCGGGCACGGCGGTGCGACGGGGGAAGAGAGAGTGGGGATTTGGAGGGAAAAGGCAGGATGAAGCAGGGCGGGTGAGAATTTTGGGTTAAGTGGACGTAGCAGTAGCGCATTTTGACAAAACGCGCTGCTACTACCTTCAGTAGCTGTAGCACTTTATACGAAATTTGCTACTACTAACTTCAGTAGCTGTAGCAGTTTAGGCGAAACGAAGGGAGGGCGATATGTATTGCATCATTTGACGGTTAAATATGTATGCAAAATAGGAACATATATATTACACATCATTGGACCCATGCATAATAATGGCTAAGTGTGTATACAAAATAGGAACATATATATAGTTTCCTCAGTGCTGACGTTTTCGTTTTTGAGTCAGCTTCTTTCCCTTCTTGTTCGTCAAAGAATAATTGAGCCCCTCATTGTGACTTTGCCTTTTCCATGGAGTATGATTTTTCTTAGGTAATGTAGTATTGATTCTTCTTTTGACGTATACTTCATCATCATCGTCATCTTCCCTCATTGGATTGCCGTACTGATCATAGTCTTCCTCGTTGGCGACTCCATCCATTCCAATGATGTTCCTTTTGCCTCTCCTCGCGACAACACGGTTGGGATTGCGCGGGTCAGTTATGAAGAAGCATTGTGTCACGTTCTTAGCGTGTACCCATGGCTCATTTTTGCGATAGCGTTCACGGTAGCGCTCTTGGCGTCGGGTTTAGTCATGGTAGTGAAAATCCGGCTTTCTCTTTCGACATTCTTAGCCCATCTGACACGAAACATTGTCGTGTTGTGCAGTCCAGAGTAGTCAAGCTCCCAGATCTCCTCGACCCTTCCATAAAATCCTTCAGTTGCGCTGTTGTCGCTGTCGGTCATGCATTCCATCATCACCCATGAGTTCTAATCATCATTGTCCATATCTTTGGCCTCCGTGTAGAACGTGTATCCGTTGATATCTTATGCCTGATAGGTTACGAGGTTGGGCGAGGGGCCATGTGCTAAGGCGTATATGAGCAATCCGTCCTTAGAGCCCTCCTCCGGGGGATTAGCAATAATATGCTCTTTGAACCAATGCAGGAAAGTGGAGTTGTGCTCTCTAGTAACTTCGGCGTTCGTCCTGCATACCCCCCGGTCACGATACTTCTTTGCGATAATTTCTTTGTGCAGTGCCACGAAAGGATCTACCTCGTCTAGGTGTTGTAGCACTACCAAGTTTGCTCTGTCAAAGTCGTTGCGTCGATCTGAGTATGCCACGTTCAGTTCCCTGCGACCATTGCGGTGACCATCTCCTTCGAGCCTCCCATCGTGCTTGTTAACGGGCAAACCAACACTAACACCAGGCGGCTGGTCTGCGCCATATAGAAAATTCTCACAGAAAGAGATGCACTCTTGTGCCAAATAGCCCTGGACGATGCTTCCATCCGGACGGACATGTTACGAACGAATCCTTTGATGATCCCATTCATCCTCTCAAATGGCATCATGTTGTGCAGGAATGACGGCCCCAGGTCTATTATGTCATCCACAATATGGACACACAAATGCACCATCACATCAAAGAACGCGGGCGGGAAGTACATCTCAAGCTCATTCAGTATCACAACGATCTCTTCCTGTAGCCTTTGGAGCTGCTTCACACTGATCGAATTTCGAGAGATGACGTCGAAAAAGTTGCAGAGACCAATAAGCGTGTCACGGACGTGCTTGTCCATTATCCCTCTAAGGGCAACAGGTAGTATCTGCGTCATCATCACATGACAGTCACAATACTTCATCCCGCTGAACCTTTTCTTGTTCATGTCTAGATATCTGCTTATCTTGCCACAGTAACCAGAACTAACTTTGACTCCGGTAAGGCACTTAAAGAAGGCATTGACCTCAGCCCGACTTAAGGTGAAGCAAGAAGGGGGGCAATAATCCTCTTTCTTTATTTTCTTGCCCTTCTTCTTCCATGCCTCTGCCTTCGTCTCTGTCTCGTCTAACATTTTACGGGGCGGCATGTGCAGATCTTCCCTGATTTTCAAATCTTGCAAGTCTTTTCTTGCCTTCGGCCCATCCTTGGTCTTATCCGGCATGTTCATCAGTGTTGCGAGCAAGCTCTCAAGGACATTCTTACAGATATGCATTTGATCAAGGCAATGAGGTGTATCGAGTTTGTGCCAGTACTAAGTCCCAGAACACAGACCTCGTCTTCCATACCTTCAGCAGCGGCTCCGGCGCCTTTCTCATCGTCTTTCCCGGCGCAGGGCACTCCTTCCAGTTTTTCAACAGCTCATCGATTTCGGCACCGCTCCGCTTACATGGAGGTCCTCGATGCTCAGCGTGACCATTGAATAGATCTCCACGGTTTCTCCACGGGTCGTCCAGTTCAAGCCATCTTCGATGCCCCATGCATGTACATGATTTTCCTAGACCCGCCATCTTTCCTTGACGTTAGCTGCTGAGACGTCGTATCATCCATGCACCGCATGCATCCGCAATATCCATGGCACACCGGGCCTGCCACATATCCGTAACCGAGATAGTCCTGCACTGTCGTGATCAGCGCCGCTCTCATGTTGAAATACTCACCTTTGCTGGCGTCCCATGTCTTGGCCGGTGTTTTCCATAACGTGTCTAACTCCTCTTGAAGTAGCCCCAGATACAAATTAATATTATTTCCTGGTTGTTTCGGCCCTTGAATAAGCATGCTCATGTGAATGTACTTTGATTTCATGCACAACCAGGGGGGAGGTTGTAAATCCATACAAACACGGGCCATGTGCTATGGTTGGTGTTCTGGTTGCCAAACGGATTCATGCCATCGACACACGCGCCGAGCGCGATGTTCCTTGCATCACATTCAAAATACCGATAGAAGCTGTTCAACGTTCTCCACTGGCTTTCATCCTTCACGTGTCTTAGCTTCGGATCATCTCCATCGTCGAGCTTCTTCCTCTCCGCGTGCCAGCGCATTAGCTTTGCTTCCTTGGGATCTACAAAATACCTCTGGAGACAGGGAGTGATCGGTAAGTACCATACAACTTTCTGGGGACATTTCTTCCCGGCCTTCTTGTATCGAGAAGCATTGCACACCGGACAGCTTGTTTTTTCCACGTGCTCCTTCCGATAAATTATGCAATCATTGATGCATGCATGGTATCTAACGTGTGGCAGATCAAGAGGGCACACGATCTTCTTGGCCTCATCAACACTAGTAGGACATAGATTACCCGCGGGAAGAACATCCTTTAGGTAATTGAGATGCTCATCGAGGCTAGTGTCGGTCCATTTGTTTTTAGCCTTCGTCTTCAGGAGTTGGAGCGTGAAACTCAAGCGGGTCACCTCAGGATTGCAACCATCATACAATGGAGTGTTCGAGTCTACCACCAGTTGCTCTAGCTTAGCCTCCTCTCTAGAAGCAGCTCTCTCAGTACTCGTCTCCTTGCGAAGCAATGCTTGAACATGAGGGTGCCGCACGATTGAACTTAGTACCGACGAAATCTGCTGTGTGGAGTCCATGTCGTTCTCTCGGCCGCCATGTCCGGCCCCTTCTCCTCCGCCATGTCCGGCCCCTTCTCCGCCGCCATGTCCGGCCTCTTCCCCACCGCCATTATCGATCATCTCTTCCTCTTGCCCCGTGTCATCATTGCCTGCCCTGTCGGCATCCTCAACATCGTCATCCTCATCTTCAGTTATCCATCGAGTATAGACATCCATGAAACCAGTCATGAGCAGGTGCGCTTCGAGACGACCATCGTCATGGGGGTCGAGCCAAACTATTCCTTTGCATTTTCGACACGGACATAAAACCTCTGCCCGGTTATTTTCTTTCATGTCCTGCACCGCCAACCGCAACCACCTGTCCACCATCGTTCCACTAACCATCGTCAACTCTGCACGGTAATAATAAACAAATTGATTATAAAAATGCATGCATCCATCAAAGTCATAAAAAAATTTGGCATGACCTTCCCTAAAAATAGGACATATATGGATCTAGAGTTTGCCCGGAATTCGCTGAAACGGAAATAAATCGACATTTCGGCAAAGCATAGGCAACTCAAAAGCACAATTTGGCGTCAAATCATGCCACACACACAATTTCCACAAACATATCACACACACATAAACATATTTCCATTTTGCAAAAGCATGAAATTTTCATCACCTCTATCTCGATCGAGATCGAGCACACGGTGGAGATGATGTTGTAGGGAGATCAAAAGTGCACAAAGCTCTTCTTGACAAAGATAGATCTAGTTAGGGGGCAAATAGGTCACTTAACTAAATCCTACATCTACCTAGCTACCTAATTTGGGAGGAGACAACTTCAACTAGTGGAGGGGAAAGGAAAAAGAGAAAGGAGATGCATTAATGGAGGTGGTGTAGTTAGGTAAGAGTAATGAAGAGAGATAAAGGTGGATAGAAGAGAGAGAGTAATGGGGGAGAAGTATTGAGGAAGAAGAAGAGTGAGAGTGGGAGCATGTGGGGGAGGTAGGGGGAAGGGAAGAGAGGAGGGGGAGGGGAGGGACAGTGGGGAAAAGGTGGTGGGTTGGTGCGGGTTAGCAGTAGCGAGGGGGCAAAAACGCGCTACTGATAAGGAATTAGCAGTAGCGCGCTTTGGGCGACGGCGCTACTGCTAACAGGGACCAAAAAGTGTGCCAATTTGAAATTTAGCAGCAGTGATCTCAGTAAAAGCGCACTACTACTACATCCGTAGCAGTAGCGCGGTTCGCGCCACCGCGCTACTGCTAAATGGAGTTAGGTGAACACCGTCGGTCGCTATTTGTAGCAGCGCGGTTTACACAGAGCGCGCTACTGCTAAAAACTTATCAGCAACGAGTTTCACGCACACGTGTTACTACTAATTAGCAGCAGCGCTCCTTTTTGAGCCGCGTTGCTGCTAAGATTCTGTGTATAGGCTTTTCCCTAGTAGTGAGGGGCGTCTCCGGTGACGGAGAGGGAGGCAGTTGTGGCGAGGGAGGATCCGGTAGCGTCGACAGCGGCTTCGGTGGCGTTGGGGCGGCTCCGTGGCGTTGGGGGCGGCTCCGTGGCGTTGGGGCGGCTCCGGTAGCGTAGACGGCGCACGGCTGTGGTGGCGTCTACGTGGGCAGGAGACGACAACGAAGTGGGGCGACGGTGAATCGGGGAGACGGCGACGGGGTGGGTCGAGGGATTTGGGGGAGAAGTGTGGCCGGGGGAAACGTTTTTTTGGTTAAGTCAAACTTAGCGGTAGCGCGTTTAGCAAAACGCGCTATAGCTAAGATAGCCATAGCGGTTTTTACAAAACGCGCTACTGCTATAGCTATGTAATTTTCTTCCAGTTTTTAATTTTCTTTTCTGTTTCTATAGCGGGGGTCTAGGGCACGCGCTGCAGCTACGTTAGCTATAGTGCCTCTTACGAACACACGCTACTGCTATGCTTTCTTCCGTTTTTTCGCCTTTTCATTTATTTTGCTTTACATTTTATTTTTTCCTTTCTCCTTTTTCTATTTCTTTCATTTACATTTACTTTTCTATTCGTTTTTCATCTAATTTTATTTCCATTAGTCGTAACGCTCTTCGTAGGAAACGCGCTGCTACTTATTCCCTAGCGGTAGCGCGCTTCCTCCAAGCCCGCTACTGCTATGCGTAGCCTATCATTCTAGCAATGGGAATATTAGTAGTAGCGCTTTTGCCACTACATGCGCTACTGCTAACGTTGTATCTGCAGCGCGGTTTTTTCTCAATCGCTACTGCTATCTAGCACTAGCGCCCTTTTTTGACCCAAGCTGTTGCTAAATTTCTGCGTATAAGGTTTTCCCTAGTAGTGTATCCTACAATCCACTTTAGTGCATTCAGGATTTCTAATAGCGAGGAATGCTTAATAGTGAAAGACTGGAGCAAAATTGTGAACAATCGCAGAGAAGTACTAGGGGGCAGCAATCAGAAGCGCAGCCCATGATTAGGAGACATGTTCATAAGCATGCTCCAACTTGATGAAGCAGGAGTGCTACACATGTTTTATGTTATTTTACCTGAAGAGAGCAGCGGGAGTGACTAGCTAGCTAGAAATGAGTTTGAAGATGATGATGTGCTATACTATGACTATGATGATTACATAGCTAGTGTTGGTGGTAATGACTATGATGATTATTATTAGCTAGTGTTGGTGGTGATTAGATAGCTACCGCAGCTAGTGTTGGTGGTGATTAGCTAGCTAGAATGAGTTTGAAGATGATGATGTTCTACACTATGACTATGATGATTAAATAACTACTGTTGGTGGTAATGACTATGATGATGATTAAATAGCTTGTGCTGGCGGATTAGATTCAAGTGGAGGCAACATGTGGCGCACATCGAAAGTACTACTAGTCCAAACTAGATAAAGTTTGGATTAGTAGCATACTTTTTACATGCACCACATTGCCTCCACTTGAACCTAATCCACCTTCATTTGACACACTTTTATGGACATAATGATATAAACCTCATAATTGGTATTGTACCAAAATTTGTATAACGACGTATAAATACACTCAAAATGAAAAAATGAAAAAAAGAATACTAGTAGCGATGGATAGTAAACATGCTGCTACTAGCTAGATTAGCAGCAGCGTGGGAAAGAACAAACGTTGCGGCTATGTGTCTTAGCAGTAGCGCACATCGCACGCGCTACTGCTAAGTAATAGCTATAGTGCCTTATTAGTAGCGCGGTGACCCGCGCTACTACTAGGGTTTTCCCTAGTAGTGTCTGGCTGTGAGAGATAAGAAATTCTGGAAGAAAACCAATAACATGCAGGTTCATGCACCGCCAGTAAAACTAAAGAAATGTAGGAGGCAAAGGAACAGGAGACATGGCCCAAAGGAAATTGAGGATGGCACAAGATTGAGAATACATGGAATAGTCATTAAGTGTGGTCATGGTGGTGAGGCAAGGCACAATAGAGGAGGTTGTCCTGATCTCAAGCCAAATGGTAAAAGAGAAAGAGTTGCGGAAGAGGAGGAATTTACCGAAGATGATGTCCAGGTTTGTTGCCATGCCATCTTTCTTATGTTTCCATTGCTAACCATTTATTTCTATCTAGTACATATATGTTCAAGCAAATTAAGGTGATACTGCAAACAATCCAGTATATGTGGACGAATATACTCTTCTGTCAAACATGATGAATCAAGTAAATCACCTTCATAATTCTTGACTTGAATTTTCATTAGATATCCTTTTTATATGTATTTGATCATTCCTATCAATTGTAGTTTCAAGCTAGGAGAATATGTGAGGTACAACATGATCCTATGCCTCAGGAGTCATAGTGTTCCCTTTACAATATGTGCTTTGGCAGGGGAGAACACACTCATCAACAAAATGTCCAGGGGGAACATGGTGGCACCCAGAAGTCCCATGTCATTGATAAGATTAGCTTCGTACGTACATGAAACACACCTTTTGTAATATGCACCGGGCATCCCATTTTGGTTTTAAAATAGATATTGTTAAGATCATTGTGCCATATCAGTCTAGATGATCTTGAAATGGTCAGTTTTTATGTCGATATGTCCCAAATGTATCTATAATTTTTTATTGTTTCATGCTATTATATTATCAATCTTGAATACTTTTTATAAAATTTTATATCATTTTTGCGGACTAACCTATTAACTCAGTGCATAGTGCCAGTTGTTGTTTTCTGCTTGTTTTTCGTTTTCCGGGGAGTCTATACCAAGCGGTGTCCAAACGCTACAAAAAATTTTGACGATTTTTTCTGGACAAAAGATGTTGTAGAAGAATCGAGAGGAGACCAAAAGGCAACAGGGTGCGCCCCAGGGGGGTAGGCGTGTCGTGTTACCATGTGGGGCCCACATGGCTCCGGCTGACCTAATTTCATTTCTATAAATTCTCAAATATGGGGAAAACCCCAAAGATCCACCTGGAACAATTTTTCTGCCGCCACAAGCTTTTGTTCTTCTGCGATCCCAACAAGAGACCTTTTCTGGTACTCAGCCGGATGGGGAATCGATCAAGGAGGGCTTCTACATCAACCTTGCCGCCCTTCTAATGATGTGTGAGTAGTTCACCACAGACCTACGGGTCCATAGCTAGTAGCTAGATGGCTTCTTCTCTCTCTTTAATCTTAAATACAATGATCTCCATGGAGTTCTATCCGATGTAATCTTCTTTTGTGGTGTGTTTGTTGGGATCCGATGAATTGTGGATTTATGATCAGATTATTCATTGAAAGTAATTGAGTCTTTTTTGGACTTTATTATGGATGATTGTTATAGCTTTGTATTTCTCTCCGATCTATCTATTTGGTTTAGCCAACTAGATTGATTTATTTCAGTGGGAGAGGTGCTTTGTAATGGGTTCAGTCTTACGGTGTCCTCACCCAGTGAAAGAAGGGATATCAAGGCACGTATTTGTATTATTGTCATTAAGGGTAAAACAACGTGTTTTAATCATATTGATTGGTTTTATAGTGTCTGTATCATGTTATCTTGCTTAAAGCGTTACTCTATTTGTCATGAACTTAATACCATAGATGCATGTTGGATAGATGTCGATTGGTGGAGTAATAGTAGTAGATGCAGGCAGGAGTCGGTCTACTTGTCATGGACGTGATGCCTATATACATGATCATTGGCATGAATAACATCATAACTATCCGCTTTTCTATCAGTTGTCCAACAGTAATTTGTCTACCCACCATATGCTATTGTTTCGAGAGAGAAGCCTCTAGTGAAAACTATGCCCCCCCCTAGTCTACTTTAATCATATTGCTAAAATCAAAAGTACATTCCTGCAATTTATTTACCTTTATTTTGATCTATCTACCACTACCAGATTTAATCCTTACAAGTAACGAGTTCAAGGGGATTGACGACCCTCTTGCCCGCGTTTGTGCAAGTATTTGGTCTTGTGTATGCAGGTGTTGTTCACTAGGATTTGTATGGTTCTCCTATTGGTTCGATAACCTTTGTTCTCACTGAGGGAAATACTTATCAGCTACTATATTGCTTTACCCTTCCCTTCGGAAAAATTCCCAACGCAGCTGACAAGTAGCACATGATGGGATGTCTGAAACTATTTATCATTGGAGCAAACTTAATGCCAGGAAGTCTGAACCTATTTATCAGTTTCAATGACATATGCTAGTTTTTTGGATCTTTTCATTCTACAGCAATCTTGATCTTGCCGTGACCATAGCTCATTTATTTCTATCAAAATGAAATATTGCAATATATTATCCCATTGACAATTCAGCAAGTCACAACAACATATGTTGAAATAGGTTGGAGCATTGAATTACTTTCAAACTTTACTAGTCTGAACAACAGGCAGTACACTCGAATATTACATTCTCAAAGCCATTGCAAACATGCCAACAACAAAAACAACTACAAAAGCATAATAAAGCTCCTTCATACCCCTCCTCTTCAGTTCTTCCTTGTGCATCTTCTTCATTATCTTCTTCTCAAATTCTAACTTCAGGATCTTGGTCTCCATATCATTCTCCCTTTTTAGTAGCTGCATCTTCTCACTTGCAAGATTAGTGATAACTACTCTATCCCTTTCAGTCCACTCTTTGAAAAACCATTTCACATGACCACATGCTTTATGGTCCTGCAGTCATTTCAAATTTCATCAGATTTACACTTTCAAATAACAACAAGTTTCAGGTTAACAAATACTGCTATTACCTCATATGGGCAACTAAGAACCTTCTGCCCAGGTCTTGAATATCACTACAGACATGTCGAGTAGGTGTTTTCCAGCGACTACAAGTCTCTTATGAATTCGTCTCCAAACCATTGAATTGGGGATCAATTTCGTAGCTAGGCATCGCATTGAACATTCATTGCATCGTTGCATCATCCTCCTAGAAAAAATTATGTGCAAAGAACTAGCTCAAATCCCACCGATAAGACAAGTCACGCAACTAACTAGCTACTGACTAGCAACGCAAAGATGAAATTTTACCTTCACAACGTCGCCCCGGTACGCAATTGCAGTCACCTTCCACTCGTCGTCGTGGAACGCCCAATTGCTGGGCGTCGGCTGACCAGACCTAAGCACTGGACCTTGCCCCCAACCATCAACGATGAGAACTGGACTGCGGCTATCGGTAAAACGCTAGTGAGATCAATGATGACGCCTCCCAAGCCGCCGCTGCTGGCCCGACGGGCGTGAGGCGTTGTCGCCCAGAAATTCGTCGGCCTAGGCTAAGAGAGGGAGAGAGAGGGGGGGGGATTGTTTTCTTCGACTGGTCTGGGGGGGGGGGGGGGGGGCTATGTGGAAATATAGCAACACCACACACCATGGGAGAACATATAGGGGGTTAGCGTGCCGCGCAACAGCTCCTGTCGTCCTTTCAACTATTTATGTACTAAACTGAGCGCGCTACACAAGTTTACGCAGCCGCTTTTCGTGTGTGCGAGATTGTGGACTAAAGTGGAAAAGTTTGTGTATCATTGGTGCAATTTATCAGTTGGGCCAAGAGAAAATACGTGGAAATGCATAATAATGCTTTTTTTGCCTGGGTTGGGACAAGCTTGGGATTTTAGGATTGGGCTTTTCAAAGTACGGCGAGAAAAAATAAATACTTGGGGCTTCGGGCCATTACCACAGGTTAGGCTCGGGCTGCTTTTTCTTTTTTTTAGGGAAAAAATGCATAACATTTTGGGCTTATTTTTGGAACGGGCCATGCAAAAGCACCTCAGGCTTTTGCAAGTCCGGCCGAAAACCCGGCCTGACCTGAGAATGACCAGGTTTTGTCACGGCGTTGCCTCCATTGTGCGTCGTCGCTGTCCGCCGGCTCGCTGAGCTCATGGTCAAGAAGTCGACTACAATTTCGAGAAATAGTTGGCGATATATAACTGAGTTCATAATATACTAGTGTGTGCCAAAAATCCCGCACTGGCCCGGCTATGCTCGCATAAAGTAATCTACAGGAGTTTCTACAAGTGGCAACGTCTGAATAATTTATATCCTCATTTAGGTGCATATATAAAATTCATTGATCGGTCTTAAAGCAGCTTTGTGTGGGTTAACCGTACGCCAGTAAGCTAAAAAATTAGCTTCGCAATGAATAGTCTCTCTCCACGAATAATATATCACTGTAGTTCTGTCGGATTCAGACTAAAGCAGCTGGATGATTAATTATTAACACCAACACATCAACACATATTAGGGTCACATCAACACATATTATATGTGTGCATAAAAAAACCATGTGAATATATGTGATGCGGTTGGATCCATCTAACTTTGGGCGCCATGTGATGGGGACCTACATATGCATATATATATTTTGCTAGCTTCAAAAGGAGTGCTTCCTGTGCTGCTATCACCAAAGAGGAACGGGTGTATGTACCCTATTCGCATTGGAATGTTTGTTTGTAATGCATGATTAGTCCAACGTAAAGGTAGCTACACAGGCTTAGCTTGGCATATGTCTAACCTATCCTATATACATCAACAAAGAGGAATGGGTGTACTATCCATCTCACATATCAAATGCTTTGAATACTGACTTCATAATGGATGGATGTGTTTTGTAAATTAACCAATTATTAAAGAATGTGAACTAGCTAAACTTAGCGCATGACAATGCATAAGTACAAACCCAGTAGATTATATGAGTATTTTGTTCAAAGAATTGAATACATATTAATTGATATGCATGTCAAGTGGACATATATTTGTAAAAAGGGTGTGACAATCATTTTTGATGTGACATGGGTAGGTATAGTCCAAACCAAGTCTCTCTTTTGTCAATATTATTGTTCGCAATCCTTTTAAAAAATTAGATCTTATTTTAGTTCTTACCTTTTAGTCCTTAATATCAATATTATTTTGCAGATGTTTCAGAGCACACAAGGTAGAAAATCAGGTAATACAAAAACTAATGTCATAAATGATATATTAAATACAGCGAACATGATCAATATACAAAATTAGAAGAAAAAAAGTATATCTACAGACTCAATTATTTGTATTCATTCATAAACAAATATATCATCACACTTTATGCAGTCTTGGACATACGATATGTCCAAATGTCATGCTTTAATATTTCTTGAAATATTTCTATTTTAAACAAACACCCACCCACACAGGAACAAAATGCATGTCACAATTTATAGTATAAAATTGTGTTTTTATTTGTTTTTTAGAGACATTATTCAACTTCCCATTTCATCTACTTTGCCTCTTATTAACTCTTTGCTACGCACTCCCCATTTTCAAGTAACTCCCGGGGTTTTTTTTTCTCCTTCCAATGTCTTTATTCAAGCTTTTACTTGAAATTCGGAGTATATGGTGACTCATCTGTTGTTTTTATATCCTAGAGCATACTTGGACCATAATTATGGAGGGTAATTAGCACTAATGTTTGTATCTTAAAGGAGTATATAGCATGGTTATATTATCTATTTGCTAATGTGCTAGAACACAAATTTGTACGTATCTTTAGATAACAAATTAGTGTTGGATTATTTGAGACTTAAGTTCCAATAAGGCCAAAAAAAGTGGTGCAATCATTTAGATTATTTTCCATGTTGAAGTGTATAGCCTCATTGAACAAAGCAGCATATCTAAATGATAAGCATTCTTCTTTTAGCAAAAGTGCATGCCATCTATATGTTTTGATATGCAAGTTAAGAAAGTGTTAACTTGATGACCCTTGTATGGTTAATTAAGACATGCATCAAGCAGCCGGGCACATAGTTCCACCAAAAAGTACATATCTCTCTCGTTTGCGTGCAAGGAAAAAATATGTCATCTGAGGACTCTTTCTTGGATTACTATTCAGGCCTATCTCTTATCAACGTCATGTCCAAAACCAGTCACTTTGGCAATCATTAGCACCACTATAACATAATCGCCCAACGCGGCAGCGCAATGTCTTCGCGTCTCATCAACAAGCAAGTTTATTAAAAAACATTGAACTTGTCATCATTTTCAAGAGAGAAACTTAACACACAGTGCTATTTAGGTGGGTGAATAAGAATAGCATTAGGTGAAGCGTTGGGTTCCATATATCGATATTACTATATGGTTTTATCTTTTGGTTGATGTGGTGGTTAAGCGGTTAATTGCTAGTGCTACTTGCAATTAAAGAAGTGCGGACTGCGCCGGCCGTTGTTAGGTCATACATGCATAGATAGCTTGCCTCTTTTTGACGCCGCAAGTGTCTTAGCAGTGTCTTACACTTGTCCGATGCATTAGTTATTTATGTCTTCTGTCAACTTTTTGCCAGGAATTGCATGGGAAAAATATTGTTGAAGAACTCCAACGTTGTTTAGAAGTATCTAAGGAGATGTTGTTAGGTGAAAATTCATATATATGGGAAGATAATAATGATTGAGGCCTCATAATGATTTGATCTCTAATCAGTCAGCATATCTCAATCCTTTAATCTCTGAGAGGCTAGCTAGATTCCCATGCAGGTGTAGGCTTGGATGTATGGAGCAGATATGTGGGTCCATGAAAGGATGCTCTATCACCAAGTTGAGATCATGCATATGCACCGCGAGTCGCGTGGATCGATCGGCTTTAGGCGCGTGGTTGGCCGGCGTTGTTCTGTTCGTGAACAAATCCATTTGATCAACAACTAACCCTAGATCGAACAAACCATGACGATCGACGTGACGGCTGAATCTGATAGATGTTGATTTTGCAAAGCTTACCGACAAAGCATATATGTGTGGTAGCGACTGGCACAGTAAATTAATTTAGATCCATTTATTGGAGGCTACCTTTTCACAAAACTCTGGCCCATCCATCGGCTACAATTAATGTTTTTTCAGGAAAGAAGACAAACGTTAACTATGTATTCCTACTTTCTAATCTACCACTGAAAAAAAGTAGTAAAACACTTTTTTGGTTCATCAAGTTGGTAATTTAAGTCATACCCAACGTCGTCTCAAAAAAGGCATACACAACTTGATTATCACAATACATACAGTACCACACTTTGTAGCTACTCCTTCTCTGACTAGACAGGAATATTTACCTACCGTACCAGCAGACCCGACAAGCATGTATGGGCAGGCACCATGTGCGCGACTTGACTTGATGTAGGGATACACTTTCAATTACGTGGCCGGCGTTGATTAATCTATCTACATCACCGTAAGAACATAAACCCTAGTGACTAGGAAGTAGCTATCCCATTAGCGGCGCCTCAGACAGTACGTGGCTACCAGCTAGAAATAGAAACTTCTCTTGGCCGGTGCAACTTTTCTCCATCCCTTTATTGACCTTGCAGTGCAAGCTTATTAGTGAACAGCTTTGTGTTGCTTTCATCAATTAGATTCGAGAGATCGCAACATAATCAAGTTAGTTAAGAACACAAGGGTAAGGTAGCTAGGTATCTAAAGGATACGTTGCGTGATCTCCTCTCCTTTAATTGCGATGACGTGTAGGACCCATGATTGCTTACTTAACCCATGCATGCGTCGATATCAACATTTCTTCTTGTGTTTTGTTAACATGTCTAGTGCAAGAGCGGCGGGGAAAGCTGACGATGGATTTGCCATTGTTTGTAGCTCTGTAGTACCCACTATCTTTGGTATGGGCCGCATGCACCCAGGTGATCCTTTTTTGGTCGTCAGAGATGCCCATTTCTGGAGTGGATCAGTGTGTAGAGACGGTGAGGAATATTTTAATAAGGCCTGCAAAGGAGGAACCAAGTGCTGATTCCAAAGTGGAATTGTATACGAGTAAATCTATGTATGTTCTCTCACCTATTTGTCACTAGGTCCATTTTTTTCCGTCCGTGAATACATGGTCTCCAACTTCGTGGTGAAAATACTAGGTCTAGACCTAATTGACTATACCTGACAATAACGATGATTTTACGTGGTTACATTGTTGAAATCATTGTTCAGATTTGTATGAAATTAATCTTCAAGGTGAAAAATAGAATCTGACCTTTGGTGGCTGGATCCGACACCGGCGACGTTTGAGCGACGTTCTCTCTTTGGAGGCGTTGTTGCTGTAGGAATTTTCTCGTTATCCTTGCGAAGTCAAGAGATGTTTGGTGCATATGTTCGTTTTATAGTCTGTCGTCCTTGTTTTGATTGCTTCCGAGTTTGTTTTCGTCTTTTCCTCTGCGGAGGCATGTATATGCGTGCGTATATGTGTTAGCTGTATGCACCCTAATCATGCATAGGTTGGGTGTGTGCTCATTCTGTTTGTATTATGTTTGTATCCCCTTGATGATTAATTTTGAGTCAATAAAATCCATGAGAAAAAAAAAGTTCAAAAAGTGTACATTGAGATGTGACTTATTGGGACTCCGAGGTGGCACGGAATGTCTGTTCCTCGTAACACTACGAGTTTTGAAGGAATATGCATAGGGAAATGTTTCAAAACGGCGTGCCGGCCGAACTTTCGGCCGGCCGCTCGCGCTCACACCCAAATCCCCGCACATGCAGCACGACCCGCACGGGCAGCCGCATGCAAAACTGCTGCATGCAAAACTGCTCCCGCACATGGCGGGTCCTACGCACCTGGCTCTCCGCAAAACTGCTGCATGCAAAACTGCTCCCGCACATGGCGGGTCTTACACATCTGGCTCTCTTTTCTATCTTATCTCTTCCCCTTCTTCTACTTCCAGCCCACATCGTAGTTTCCCTAATGCTACAACCGTTGTCTCAAATTGCTACAGGCTGCTTCCCACGCAGCTACAACCGGCTTCACGATTTGCTACATCATATGGCCCCGTGTTTTTTCTGCATGTTACCACCATTGTCACAAATTGTTACAACCGGCGTCCCACACAGTTACATCTAACGTCGCTTTTTGCTACATCGCATGGCCACCATGTTTTTTGCTACATGTGACCATCGTTGTCACAGGGATGCTGAAACCAACATCTTTTTTGCTAGATGCTTCAACTGGCATCACAATATGCTACAACCGGCATTGTATTTTGCTACTACCGGTGTCTCATTTTGCTACATCGCGCATGGCTTCGTAATTTTTTGCTACAACCGGCCACAAAAAAAGCTGCGTCTGGCGACGTGATTTGCTGCAATGGCCATGGCGAAGTTCGATCGCACATGGCGCACCGGCGAGCAGCTCCGACGAGCATGCAGGCGAGCGCGCCGACGAGCATGCAGGCGAGCGGCGCCTCCGGCGAGCAAGCCGACGAGCAGCTCCGGCGAGGAAGCCGACGAGCAGGTCCGGCGAGCGGCTCCGAGGAGCGCGCCGACGAGCAGCTCCAGCGAGCGGCTCTGACGAGCGCGCCGACGAGCGGCTCCGGCGAGCAAGCTACCGACGGCAACAGGCCTGTACGTGAGGATGGAGGAGGCTTTGACCCACGCGCAAAGGAGGAGATGCAATCTAGACGGTTATTATTACGTGAATCGAACGACTGGGGCTGGACCGGCCGAAAGTTTCGGCCGGTGCACCGGCGCCCAGTACTGGCCATATGCATAAGTTTGACATTATTGGCCAAGTAAATATACACTTCCCTTAGAGCGTAACAGTTTCTTGTCATTGTGGCTATGTAGAACTGGTGTGGTCTAAAAGAACAATGATTATTATTTCTAGCATGTTATTTACTCAAGCAGACAATCAATTTTTGTGAAAGCCGACATTGAAAGTTCGATACCTTTGCGCCGCATGATGTTTTATAACACAAAAAGGTGGTATTTGAAAAAAAAAAGCTCATAGGTATTGGCTCAAATTTTCTTTTTAACGGATGGTTCACATAAAATTAATTCCGAACAAGTATACAACCACCAGCTGGGCCAAATTGTTTGTTCGCCTCTTGTTGGGTATTGGGCCTTGCTTCATCGACCACATGCCTTATGCTAGAGATAGCACAGCGTCGCACACGCTTGCAAGCCACGATCTTCCTCCCGTCAATCCACATGTTTTGCTGTTGTATATCGAACTTTTTTCAGGCTGCTACAGTATCCACCATAAACTAATATTCTTCTAGAAAAAGCATAATTAAGAACAAATGCACAGACAGCTGTATTAATTCCACCTTTGCGATCTGATTACGTTTCTGCGATCACAAATCCGTATCGACCACATAATATAATATAGGAAAAGGTAGAATACGAATCACACCTTTAAGCCCATCAGATCACGCCCGTGTTTTGTGTGCACTTTTCACTGCACGAATAGGTTCAGAGATAATGCTCATGCATCATCCTACGAGCTACTACTAAGTTGCTTTTATTTTCTCTTACAGAAAAAACACAAGAACTTGGTGTTATAAACCTAAAACGATTCAAAGAAGCAACAGGGATTATTTTATCCTCCAAGGTAATATACACAGCAATTTGGTGCTGCATGCTCGACGATAATATTTAGGTCTGAGGCAAAAACGCTGATGAAGAAGCAAGCCGCGATGATGTCCAGCAGAACTCGATTTTGCGGTGCTGCCGCAACATGTTCCTTGTAAGTCAGCTGCCTTTTTTCTTTTTTTTTCTTTCCTTTTTGCGGGTAACTGCAAACCTACGGATATACTCCCTCCATTCCTAAGTATTTTTCTTTCTAGATAGTTTAACAAGTGACTACATACGAAGCAAAATGAGTTAATCTACACTTTAAGATATGTCTATATACATCGGTATGTGATAGTCCAATTGAAATCTCTGAAAAGACAAATGTTTAGAGACGGATGGAGTATATGGGAATCAGTAAGTTTTTTGAATCGGTTGACAAAACTTTCAACAATACAAGAGTGCTGGGGAGGGGAGGGGCGGACAATATAAGTTTGTTCATTTAGGCATTCAATCTTGTTCCATTGAGCTATCGGAAGCAGCATCCGTGGGTGGGTCAATCCTATTCGCCGCTGCAGACGGTAAATAGCGGTAGCTTCACTCAGAGAGCATCCCTCCGAATGCCCCAGTTGGACGGCCTACTAGGGTTGGTTGTATCGTCTGTTTCTCTTTTTACTGTTTCCTATTTCTTTTATTTTCCTTTTCCTTTTTTCTTTTCTGATCATTTTCCTTTCCTTATCATTTTCCTTTTTATCTGTTTTTGTATTAGTATACAAAAAGTTCACCATGTATTTAGAAAATGTTCATCGTACATTAAGAAAACGTTTGCCGTATATTATAAAAAGTGCACCGTGCATTATAAAATGTTCATAATATACTAAGAAATTGTTAACCTTCTTTTTCAGAAATAATCAATAGGTATTTTGAAAATGTTCATGGTATACTGAGAAATTATTCAATGGATTTAAAAGAAGTATTCAATGTGTACTCTTAAAATTCTCAGCGTATACTAAGAAATTATTCAGTGTAGTTTACAAAAGTTCAATGCATGTTTTTAAAAAATTCATCATATATTAAAAAATCACCGTATTAAAAAAATTGAACATATATTAACAGTTGTTCAGTGTGTATTTTGGAAAAAGTTCACTGTAAATTATGAAAATCTAAAATATAAAAAAGGTGAAAATAAAAAAAATAAAAAATGAAGTACTTTAATTAGGGGTAGAAAAAATACAATAAAACCAAAGAAACGGTTTGCTACCGTGCAGCTACACTGGAAGCTACTGGGCCGGCCCATTGTGCTTGCGCTCTGTGCGTTGTCTCGCGTATGGGCCGGCCAATTATACGGGACGCCAGTGCCTCGTTTTTGTTTTGTTTTTACTTTTTTTATTTATTTGATTTCTTTTTTTACTTTCGTTTATGCGTCCAAACATTCTAAATATATATATTACAAAACTATGATATACATAATGTTTTGAAAAATGTTAATCAACTATTTGAAATATGTTAAATGTGTATAGAGAAATATTGACCATGTATTAAAAAATGATGAATTTTTTATAATGTATATAAAAACGTTATTTAGGATTTGTAAAAAAAAGTGGAAAAACTATTTAAAAAATGTTATTGAAGCATTTGGAAAATGTTAAATGTGTATATTAAAATGTTGACCATATATTAGAAAAACGGTTGACGATTATTTAAAGAAATGTTGAACAAGTATTTGAAAAAATGTTATTCATGCATTTTAAAAATGTTAAATGTTTATAAAAAAAAGTTGACCACATATTTAAAGAAAGATGATTTTTTTTGTATCATGTAGATAAACATGTGAATCAAGCACTTGAAAAATGTTGACCAAGTATTCGAAAAATGCAAATCAAGCATTTTAAAAAATTTAAAAGTTTATAGAAAAAATGTAGGTCATGTGTGACAAACATGTTAGACTTGTATTTGTAAAATGCAAATAAAGAATTTGAAAATGCTTAAACGGGTCTATAGAAAATATGTTGACGATGTATTTGAAAAAAAAATCCTGTATTTGAGAAGTGTTAATCAAGCATTTCAAAAATACTGAAAAATGTGTATCGAAATAATGTTCATAATGTATTATAAAAATTAAATTGGTATTGGTAAAATGATAAAAATGTATTAGAAAAATATTTTTGACATATAGAAAAATGTACAGTTCAAACCTTGTCAAAAAACAAAATAAAAAAACAGATAAAAATCCATGAAAACTAATGGAAAACCCGGCTTCATTCGCCTCAAGTACACAACACACCTAATGCTTATCACTTGCGAGACACGGGCGCAGTGGCTAGCAGAATGAGCCATGTCCGAGCAGGCCAGGGATTGATCCCCGCTTCTCCCATTTTCATTGCCTTTTTCATTTAACTGTGGGCGAAAATGGGCCGGTCCAATTAGTCTACACCCTTCAACGAGAATTCCTACGGTCTCGCTTAATGCCAGAAATAGTCGGCGCGCCATTTGCTGACCACGTGCGGCGAATAGGAGCCGGCTCAGTAGCATGACAACGAGAATGAGAAGAGTGTTACTCCCGGGTCCAGCGCAGTACTGTATGTACTGTGTATTGATCCCGGCCCAACGTTTCATTCCATTAGACACTTCCTCTGCTTTTCCCTTTTTTGCTACTACACTTCCTCTGTTTTGAGTGCCCGTCATGATTTTTGAGCTAACGTCACTAGCTAGTTTGTAGACATGGTGACAATTATTGCAACCAATCTGGAGTTTCTGTGCAACGTCAAATCATCCAGCTCGTCGAGACGACACAAAACAAGCCAAATTAAGTGAAACTGGAGGAAAAACCTTCACGAAGATAACAGCGACCGTTCAATGTTTCTTACCAGCCAAATAAACCACACTCTTAGAGCACCGAAGAGTTGCGGCGTTATTATGGGGGTTTTTAAACTTCCGATGTCAATGTGCGACGATCTCAACAGGATGGTGCGGAACTTCTGATGGGGTTTATCTGAGGGCAAGAGGGAAAAGCATTGGATGGCCTGGCTGAATATTCTGGCTCATAAAATGAAGGGCGGTCTGGGGTTCAAAGACTTCCATCTCTTTAACCAAGCCCTCCTGGCACGACAGGCGTGGCGACTTCTATCTAATCCTAACTGCTTATGTGCACAGCTCCTCAAAGCCTGATATTATTCGAACGGTCGACTGGAGGACACTATTTTCTCTAGTAACGCATTGTGGCACCCCCGGTTCGATCGTACACTAATCATACACACAAATGTGTATGATCAAGATCAGGGACTCACGGGAAGATATCACAACACAACTCTAGACACAAATCAAAATAATATAAGCTTTATATTACAAGTCAGGGGCCTCGAGGGCTCGAATACATAAGCTCGATACACAAGAGTCAGCGGAAGCAATAATATCTGAGTACAGACATAAGTTAAACATGGTTGCCTTAAGAAGGCTGGCACAAAAGCAACACGATCGAAGAGGCAAGGCCTCCTGCCTGGGACCTCCTAACTACTCCTTGTCGTCGGCGGTCTCCACGTAGTAGTATCCGTCGGTGGTGGCATCTGGCTCCAGGGATCCACCATCTGGTTGCATCATCCGAAAAGAAGAAAGAAGGGGGGAAAGGGGTAGCAAAGCAACCGTGAGTACTCATCCAAAGTACTCGCAAGCATCAGATCTATACTAAGTATGCATTGGTATCAAATGGAAGGTTTGTATCTGTGGACTGAACTGCAGAATGCTAGAATAGAGGGGGAAGACCTAGCCTATCAAAGACTAGCATCTTCAAGCAGCTCCGAGCATCTTGCAACATGTAGAAGAGTAAAGAATAGCATTTTAATATTTAACAAACGTGTTGTAGCATCAATGCCCAGAGATTCTTCCTCGACTCCCTGCGAGAAAGCAATCTCGGAGCCACATATCCATCACATATCTCAAGTATCCATTTCTAGTTATATAAGATCAGGATACAAGTCTGAACATCTGTTACCGTGGACACGACTATTAATATGTAATCTTCCAAGCAGGGGTGCACCACGTTACCCAACACGCTTGATTACTCTGGCCGGACACACTTTACTGGGTCAATGCCCGTCTTCGGAAGATCAACACGTCACAACCCTACCTAGGTTCAGCAGAGAGGTCCCCGCCAGTCTACATCCTAAGCACTCCGGGGTCTTGGGCCCATCGCTCATTGCACTCCGGGTCGTTGTGTGCAGGGTGGATACCAGCACCGCCTCAGATGGTCAGCATGATCCGACCATGCCACAATGTTGAACTGGACGTCTGACAAAGCTTCGGCTGATACTGCGACGTCGAGGCCCATAACTATTCTCGTGTGGTGGTTAGTGCGTAAAGGCCAAAGGCCAACTTAGAACAAATACCCAAACCTGTTAGTGCATTGGGGGCTCGCGGAGACGAGCAGAGACTCATGATAATGTGACCCCATCGCCCCATCTCGTGGACTTACGACAAGGGCCCAGAATGCCCGGCCGTGCCTCATAGAAGACTCACGGGTGCTCTACGGGCCCGCCCGACTTTCACATCAACTCTTGGGTACCCCTCAGGGCCGACCTGACTTCAACAACGGTCTCGCATAAAGTCCGGGTAACCGTGTGTCCAAAACAACAAGGGGGGAAACCCGAGGAATAACCCTTGGTGGATTCCGCTCGATGTAAGCATCAAGGTGAACGTGGGAGGAATCACCCTCAAGATTCACACTTGAGGGGCTGCACGACAGAGTCATATTGGGAGTGGCGAAGGAGGAATCACCCTCGATGACCACGACTAAATAGCTACACTACAGAGTTATCATCAGGAGTGCGTTCCGAGGTATCACCCTCGGCACTCGATAGTAATTAACTATGCAGAGTCATACAACTAAGGGGGGTGAAGTGATGTGAGGTGTCAGGCCTGGTCGTCGATTACATTGATCGAGTCATCAATGATGAAGCAGGGGCAACAAGGACAAGGTGGGGGTCACTAATGGATCACTAACCAGCCTATACTAAGCAGTTTAGGATGAGCAGGTAAGGTACAACAGCAGGTACAAAAGCAGGATATGCATCAGAATAGGAGCAATCAATTACAATACAAAACCTAATGCAAGCACGAAAGAATAGAATGGGCGATATCAGGATGTTCAGGGGGGGCTTGCCCGGAAGCTCCGTTGAAGGGGAAGAAGAGTAGTCGTCGACGTAGTCGATCACAGTGGCATCAGCAGCGGTCTTGGGGTCTACAGGAGAAAAGAGGGGGAAGAAATAGTAAATACACGCAAACATATGCATAACATGACAATAAGCGGTGCTAGGGGTGTTCTGACTCGGTGTTACATGGTACCGGTGAAGGGGGATAACATCTGGGAAAGTCTTTCCGGAGTTAGGCATTTTCGGATGGACGTACCGGAGGGGAAAGGTTCGATGTTCTCTATGCTAGGGACGTGTGGCGGACGAACGGATCGCACATTCGGATTCTCCCGTCGTTCTGATCAACTTCCATGTATAAAACTTTTTCATCCGAGTTATGGATTATTTTCTATGATTTTTCAAAGATTTAATAATACCCGGAAAATCCCTGAAATTTTGCTAAGTCTGAGAATTTGTCAGTTTTTAAACATCACTTAGCTATTTTTAAAAGGCTACAAGTATTGTTCTGTACATCCTATGATTTTCTGCCTTATATCAATTTTGAGTATTCTCTGTGATCTACAAGATAGTAGCACTTTCATCCATATTAGAGGTCATTTGCTTGATAAAAAATAGCTCTAAAGTAGCTATGAAAATAAAGTTGTTTTTCGGTTTTTCTGTTAACATAACATAGAACTTTGTGATTTTCATATGATTTAATCCATGCGTCAAAAGGATTTGGTCCAATGGGATAAAATGGAGTTTGCCATGTATACTTCCTACTCATATTATAAAATTTGTTTAGACGATGTTTAGGGGCTGTCTAGATTGTTAGCCATTGTAGAAATAGAAAAACTAGCTAGTATCATCTATAGTAGCAATCAATAGCAGCTACGTAGCTTCAGCAGAGCAGCGGCAACAGAGTAGCGATGGATGCGCGCTTGCGAGTGCAGGCGGCAGCGGGTGCGGGCACGTGAGCGGGCCACGGGCGGGACGCGGCGCGGGTGAGCACCGGGTGAGGCTTGGCGAGCGGGGGAGGTAGGGCAGCGGCCACGACACGATGACAACATGTCCTGGTGTGGGGCTGCACAAACGGCAGGGACGTCCAGCGAGTGAGGCCACGGCACGCGGCCGCAGCCATCGGCCGGAACTTGGGCAGCAGCGGGGACAACCAAAAGGATTGACGTACAGAGGGAGTCGAGGGGAATGGGATGTGGCGCTCACAGGGTGGTGCTCGGGGACGAGGTTGGATAGGGTGGAGGGGTCCGGTGAGGTAGATCGAGCGCGGATCGAGCTGATGGCCGAGGCAGACGTGGTCGACGGGGAAGGAAGCTCGGATCCAGCAATGTGGGGACGCCTAGCTTGGACTGGTGGCTATAGTCGATGCAGAAGGGAGCGTTGGAACTCATGGACACACCTTCCCATGTCACGGGGTCGATTGAGAGCATGCCAGCGAGGTATTCAAGGAAGGATCGGTCGAGGTCGGGGGGGGGGGATAATATCCAAGAAAGTTTTCTCGGAGTTAGGCATTTTCGGATGGACGAACCGGAGGGGAAAGGTATTATGTTCGTTGTGCTAGGGATGTGTGGCGGACGAACGGACCACGTATTCGGATTTGTCTCGTTGTTCTGATCAACTTTCATGTATAAAAGTTTTTCATCCGAGTTATGGATTATTTTCTATGATTTTTCAAAGATTTAACAATACCCGGAAAATCCCTGAAATTTTGCTGTGTGAGAATTCGTCAGTTTTTAAACATCACTTAGGCATTTTCAAAAGGCTACAACTATTGTTCTGTACATCCAATGATTTTGTGCCTTATATCAATTTTGAGTATTCTCTGTGATTTACAAGATAGTAGCACTTTCATCCATATTAGAGGTCATTTGCTTGATAAAAAACAGCTCTAAAGTAGCTATGGAAATAAAGCTGTTTTTCGGTTTTTCTGTTAACAGAACATAGAACTTTGTGATTTTCATAGGATTTAATCCATGCGTCGTCAAAAGGATTTGGTCTAATGGGATAAAATGGAGTGGGCCATGTATACTTTCTACTCATTATTTGTACTCATGTTAAAATTTGTTTAGACGATGTTTTGGGGCTGTCTAGAGGGTTAGCCATTGTAGAAATAGAAAAACTAGCTTGTATCATCTATAGTAGCAATCAACAGCAGCTACGTAGCTTCAGCAGAGCAGCGGCAGCAGAGTAGTGATGGATACGCGCTTGCGAGCACAGGCGGCTGCGGGCAGTCGTGGGCGGTAGCGGGTGCGGGCACGTGCATGTGGGCGTGCGCGGGGTGCGGCCAGGCGAGTAGCAGGCGGCGGCAGCAGCAAACCGCAACAGCAGTATACGTAGTGGCAGTAGCATCGGCCAAGCAGTAGCAGGCAGCAAGCAGAGAAGGAGCGACATAGAAGTTAGCAAAGCAGCAGCAGGTGAGGGACACAACGTGCGCGGAGGCGCGCCCACGGGCGGGACGCGGCGCGGGCGAGCACCGGGTGAGGCAGGCCGAGCGGGGGAGGTAGGGCGGCGGCCACAACACGGTGACGGCATGTCCGGGTGTGGGGTTGCGCAAACGGCCAGGACGCCCAGCGAGTGAGGCCAGGACGCGCATGACGCGGGCGCGGAAGGGGGATAACATCCGGGAAAGTCTTTCCGGAGTTAGGCATTTTCGGATGGACGAACCGGAGGGGAAAGGTTTGATGTTCTCTGTGCTAGGGACGTGTGGTGGACGAACGGACCATGCATTCTTATTCGTCTCGTCGTTCTGATCAACTTTCATGTATAAAACTTTTTCATCCGAGTTTTGAATTATTTTCTATGATTTTTCAAAGATTTAACAATACCCGAAAAATCCCTGAAATTTTGCTAAGTCTGAGAATTCGGTAGTTTTTAAACATCACTTAGCGTTTTTTAGAAGGCTACAACTATTGTTCTGTATATCCTATGATTTCGTGCCTTATATCAATTTTGAGTATTCTCTGTGATCTACAAGATAGTAGCACTTTCATCCATATTAGAGGTCATTTGCTTGATCAAAAACAGCTCTAAAGTAGCTATGAAAATAAAGCTGTTTTTCGGTTTTTCTGTTAACAGAACATAGAACTTTGTGATTTTCATATGATTTAATCCATGCGTCGGAAGGATTTTGTCCAGTGGGATAAAATGGAGTTTTCCATGTATACTTTCTACTCATATTATTTGTACTCATGCTAAAAGTTGTTTAGACACTGTTTAGAGGCTGTCTAGAGGGTTAGCCATTGTAGAAATAGAAAAACTAGCTAGTATAATCTATAGTAGCAATCAACAGTAGCTACGTAGCTTGAGCAGAGCAACAGCAACAGAGTAGCGATGGATGCACGCTTGCGAGCACAGGCTGCTCCAGGCAGTCGTGGGCGATAGCGGGTGCGGGCACGTGCGAGTGGGCGTGCGCGGGGCGCGGCCAGGCGAGCAGCAGGCGGCGGCAGCAGCAAACCGCAACAGCAGTATACGTTGCGGCAGTAGCATCGGCCAAGTAGTAGCAAGGAGCAAGCAGGTAAGGAGCAGCATAGCAGTTAGCAAAGTAGCTGCAAACGAGGGGCACAACGTGAACGGAGGCGCGGCCACGGGCGGGACGCGGCGCGGGCGAGCACCGGGTGAGACAGGGGAGAGTGGGGGAGGTAGGACGGCGGCCATGACACGGTGACGGCATGTACGGGTGTGGGGCTGCACAAACGGCCAAGACACCCAGCGAGTGAGGCTAGGGCGCGCGGCCGCGGCCATCGGCCGGAAGTTGGGCAGCAGCGGGGACAACGAAAATGATCGGCGTACAAAGGGGGTCGACGGGAATGGGATGTGGCACTCACAGGGGGGTGCTCGGGGATGAGGTTGGATAGGGTGGAGGGGTCCGGTGAGGTAGATCGAGCGCGGATCGAGCTGATGACCGAGGCAGACGTGGTCGACAGGGAAGGAAGCTCGGATCCGGCGATGTGGGGGCGCCTAGCTTGAACTAGTGGCTATAGTCGATGCAGAAGGGTCCCATGTCGCGGGGTCGACAGAGAGCACGCCGGCGAGGTGGCCATGGCGGGATCGATCGAGGTCGGGGGGGGGGGATAATATCCGGGAAAGTTATCCTGGAGTTAGGCATTTTTGGATGGACGAACCGAAGGGGAAAGGTTTTATGTTTGCTATGCTAGGGACGTGTGGCGGACGAACGGACAGCGTATACGATTCGTCTCGTCGTTGTGATCAACTTTCATGTATAAAAGTTTTTCATCCGAGTTATGGATTATTTTCTATGATTTTTCAAAGATTTAACAATACCTGAAAAATCCCTGAAATTTTGCTGTCTGAGAATTCGCCAGTTTTTAAACATCACTTAGCTGTTTTTAAAAGGCTGCAATTATTGTTCTGTACATCCTATGATTTTGTGCCTTATATCAATTTTGAGTATTCTCTGTGATCTACAAGATAGTAGCCCTTTCATCCATATTAGAGGTCATTTTTTTGATCGAAAACAGCTCTAAAGTAGCTATGAAAATAAAGTTGTTTTTCGGTTTTTCTATTAACAGAACATAAAAATGATTTTCATAGGATTTAATCCATGCGTCGAAAGGATTTAGTCCAGTGGGATAAATGGAGTTTGCCATGTATACTTTCTACTCATATTATTTGTACTCATGTTAAAAGTTGTTTAGACGTTGTTTAGGGGCTGTCTAGTGGGTTAGTCATTGTAGAAATAGAAAAACTAGCTAGTATCATCTATAGTAGAAATCAACAGCAGCTACATAGCTTCAGGAGAGTAGCGGCAATAGAGTAGCGATGGATGCGCGCTTGCGGGCGCAGGCGGTTGTGCGCAGTCGTGGGCGGCAGCGGGTGTGGGCACGTGCGAGTGGGCGTGCGTGGGGTGCGGCCAGGCGAGCAGCAGGTGGCGGCAGCAGCATACCGTAGCAGCAGTATACGTAGCGACAGTAGCAGCGGCTAAGCAGTAGCAGGCAACAAGTAGGGAAGGAGCAGCACAGCAGCTACCAAGGCAGCAGCAGGCGAGGGGCACAACATGAGCGGAGAAGCGGTCACCGGCGAGACGTGGCGCGGACGAGCACCGGGTGAGGCAGGGGCAACCGGGGGAGGTCGGGTGGCGGCCACGGCACGGTGACAGCATGTCCGGGTGTGGGGCTGCGCAAACGGCCGGGATGCCCGGCGAGTGAGGCCAGGGCGCTCACGTGATGCGGGTGCGGCCGCAGTGGCCGCGGCCATCGTCCGGAACTTGGGCGGCAGCAGGGACAACGAAAAGGATCAACGTACAGAGGGGGATCAAGGGGAATGGGATGTGGCGCCCACAGGGGGGTGCTCGGGGAGTTGGACAGGGTGGAGGGGTCCGGTGAGGTAGATCGAGCGCGGATCGAGCTGATGGCCGAGGCAGACGTGGTCGACAGGGAAGGAAGCTCGGATCCGGCGATGTGGGGGCGCCTAGCGTGAACTGGTGGCTGTAGTCAATGCAGAAAGGAGCTGTAGAGCTCCTGGACACCTTCCCATGTCGCGAGGTCGACAGAGAGCACACCGGCGAGGTGGCCATGACGGGATCGGTCGAGCTCGGGGTGGGGGGGGGGAATATCCGGGAAAGTTTTCCCGGAGTTAGGCATTTTCGGTTGGACAAACTGGAGGGGAAAGGTTTTATGTTCGCTATGCTAGGGACATGTGGCGGACGAACGGACCGCGAATTCAGGTTCTTCTCGTTGTTTTGATCAACTTTCATTATAAAATTTTTTCATCCGAGTTATGGATTATTTTCTATGATTTTTCAAATATTTAACAATACCCGAAAAATCCCTGAAATTTTGCTAAGTTTGAGAATTCGTCAGCTTTTAAACATCACTTAGCTGTTTTCAAAAGGCTACAACTATTGTTCTATACATCGTATGATTTTGTGCCTTATATCAATTTTGAGTATTCTCTTGATCTACAAGATAGTAGCACTTTCATCCATATTAGAGGTCATTTGCTTGATGAACAACAGCTCTAAAGTAGCTAACGAAATAAAGCTCTTTTCGGGTTTTCTATTAACACAACATAGAATTTTGTGATTTTAATAGGATTTAACCCATGCGTCGAAAGTATTTGGTCTAGTGGGATAAAATAGATTTTTCCATGTATACTTTCTACTCATATTATTTGTACTCATGTTAACATTTTTTTAGAGAAACTCCGACGGCCCGACCAAACAGACGGCAAATTTGTCCGCTTTTTGTCCGTTTGGGTCGGCCGCCCGCCCGGTGTCCGCCCTGTTTTAGATTTGGGTCGGCAGTACGCCCAACGCGCTGACCCATTTCATGTCCGCAATCTACATTTAAATTAAAGGCCCGCAGCCGATCATGCCAGTGGCCGTGTCTCATGCCGGCACCATGCCAGCGCCGGCATACAATGCCGGCTTAAAAAACTAACACCACAGTTCATGCTGGCGCCCTCGCCAACCGGCCGGCACACATGCCAGCACACAAAAGGGTGGGACTTGAGTTTGACGACGCTATCGCGGCCCCCGTGGTCATGCCAGCACACCTACCGACATCCAAAAAAGATGGCGCTCGCCACCATAGATCACTCGTCATCGAACTTGAGCATGTCGTCCTGCATCTTTTCGAACCACGACCCTCTTCCTTGGCAACACGGTGTTGAGATCCACCTTCATGATCTCCACCCCGGTCATCATGCTCGCTAGAGACACTTCTTTAGCCTTGGTCTTGGCGTTGGCGGCCTCCATCTCTAGCATCTTGGCTTGCTTCTCGGCCTCCATGTCAAGCCTCCTCCTTTGGATCTTCATGAAGGCATTCATTTGCTCTTCTCTTTCTTGCCGGCGCTTCTCCTCCCTTGAGTCCTTCTTGGTGTTCATGCCCTCCACGGTTGCGATCAAGGCGATCGATGCCGCATCCCACTTGTCCTCCTTCTTGGAGTTGGTGTACCCCCGCGGCTGAGCCTTCTCGCCGTCCCCAACCTCCTCCACGGCTTGCTTCCCACCACGCGACTTGAGGGCAGCATATTGTGCCTTGAACTTCTCCTTGTCTTTGATCACCCTAAAGCAATAGGAGAGGTTGAAGCACTTGCCATTGTGTCGGACCTTGAATTCCTCCAAAGCTTGAAATGCCTACAAATGTATTTCATGCAAGTATATTGGCAAAATGGCATGCAAACAAACACACAAGAATAAACTTGATGACACAAAAAGAGGGCGGCTTGCTCGCATACCATGTCTTGCATGCCAATGCCGCTCACGGGGCGGGCCTTGACGCTCTCAAGAGTGGCACAAAACTTGTTGCACTCTTGTTGGATCACCCTTCAACGCTTCGAAACGGACAACCACCCGCGCACGCTTATTATTTGGTACGGTAGAAACTTCTTGCGCTCATGGAACTCACGGTGGACATGAATCCAAAAGGTTGAATGCTTTTGTTCGGCGCCCATCTTGGGGTCTTGCCCAATGTCTCTCCAACACTCGCAAAGAAGCTTGTCCTCGGCCACCATGTATGCCTTGGCACACTTGCTCTTGCGCTTCGGCTTCGGCCCGGCGGCTTGGTTGGCGAGCTCGTCCTCGAACAAAGGCTCCCCTTAGATGTCGCAATCGTCCTCTTCCTCTAGCCCGTAGTCCTCCGGGAACTCATGGTGGAGAGGGAAGCCGTCCAGGTCCAGGCCGACCTGATCACGCATGAAGGTGGCCTGATCTTCATTGTAGCCAGCGGACGGCGTGAATGCCCCTCAGCCATCCTGGCTTTGTGTCTCGTCGGGAACGAAGCCAGCGGTCTACGCACCACCCTCGAAGATCATGTTCTGCATGTAGTCGTCGTCGCCGGCGGGCAGCATTTCGTCGAACAGGTTGCGTGCACCCAGCAGCTGGTCGGCTTGCGTCTGCTGCGCGCATTTCCTTGCGCCTCTGGCTGACGATCCAGCGGCCACCAGTCTGGCGTTGAGTTCGATGGGCGCGGGCGCGGGCGTGTAAGGCGCGACCACGCTCACCTCCGGAGAGTACTCCTTCGAGAAGCAGGAGGCCTGCGGGTAGATGATACGTCTCAAACGTATCTATAATTTTTGATTGTTCCATGTTATTATATTACCTGTTTTGGATGTTTATGGGCTTTACTTTACACTTTTATATCATTTTTGGGGCTAACCTACTAACCGGAGGCCCAGCCCGAATTGCTGTTTTTTTTGCCTATTTCAGTGTTTCGAAGAAAAGGAATATCAAACGAAGTACAAACGGAATGAAACCTTCGGGAGCGATCTTTTTGGAACAAACGCAATCCAGGAGACTTGGAGTGGACTTCAAGAAGCAGCCGAGGTGGCCACGAGGGTACAAGGCACGCCCTAGGGGGTGGGCGCGTCCCCCACCCTCGCGGGCCCCTTGTGGCTCCCCTGACTGACTTCCTTCACCTATATATATCTACGTACCCCGAAAACATCCACGAGCACCACTAAACCCTATTTCTACCGCTGCAACCTTCTGTATCCACGAGATCCCATCTTGGAGCCTTTTCCGGCGCTCCGCCGGAGGGGAAATCGATCACTGAGGGCTTCTACATCATCGCCAAGGCCTCTACGATGAGTTGTCAGTAGTTTACCACAGACCTTTGGGTCCATAGTTATTAGCTAGATGGCTTCTTCTCTCTCTTTGAATCTCGATGCAATTTTCTCCTCGATCTTCTTGGAGATCTATTTGATGTAACTCTTTTTGCGGTGTGTTTGTCGAGATCCGATGAATTGTGGGTTTATGATCAAGTTTATCTATGAGAAATCTTTGAATCTACTCTGAATTCTTTTATGTATGATTGGTTATCTTTGCAAGTCAATTCGAATTATCAGTTTGGTTTGGCCTACTAGATTGATCTTTCTTGCAATGGGAGAAGTGCTTAGCTTTGGGTTCAATCTTGCGGTGTCCTTTCCCAGTGACAGCAGGGGCAGCAAGGCACGTACTGTATTGTTGCCATCGAGGATAAAAAGATGGGGTTTATATCATATTGCTTGAGTTTATCCCTCTACATCATGTCATCTTGCTTAATGCGTTACTCTGTTCTTATGAACTTAATACTCTAGATGCATGCTGGATAGCAGTCGATGTGTGGAGTAATAGTAGTAGATGCAGGCAGGAGTCGATCTACTTGTCACGGACGTGATGCCTATATACATGATCATGCCTAGATATTCTCATAACTATGCACTTTTCTATCAATTGCTCGACAGTAATTTGCTCACCCACCGTAATACTTGTGCTATCTTGAGAGAAGCCACTAGTGAAACCTATGGCCCGGGTCTATCTTCCATCATATAATTTTCCGATCTACTTTATTTTGCTATCTTTACTTTCCAATCTATATCATTAAAATACCAAAAATATTTATCTTATCTTATTATCTCTATCAGATCTCACTTTCGCAAGTCGTTGTGAAGGGATTGACAACCCCTTTGTTGTGTTGGTTGCAAGGTTCTGGTTTGTTTGTGTAGGTACGAGGGACTTGCATGGAGCCTCCTACTGGATTGATACCTTGGTTCTCAAAAGCTGAGGGAAATACTTACGCTACTTTGCTACATCACCCTTTCCTCTTCAACGGAAAACCAACACAGTGCTCAAGAGGTAGCAAGAATGATTTCTGGCGCCGTTGCCGGAGAGGTCTTCGCTCAAGTCAAGACATACCAAGTACCCAGCACAAACTCATCTCCCTCGCATTACATTATTTGCCATTTGCCTCTCGTTTTCCTCTCACCCACTTCACCCTTGCCGTTTTATTCGCCCTCTCTTTCCCGTTCGCCTCTCTTTTTCATTTGCCTTTTGTGTGCTTGTGTGTTGGATTTCTTGTCACAATGGCTCAAGATAATACTAAATTGTGTGACTTTTCCAATACCAATTATAATGATTTCCTTAGCACTCCGATTGCTCCTCTTAATGATGCTGAATCTTGTGAATCAATGTTGCTTTGTTGAATCTTGTTATGAAAGATCAATTCTCCGGCCTTCCTAGTGAATATGCCGCTACTCATTTAAAAAACTTTGTTGATTTGTGTGATATGCAAAAAAAGAAAGACACGAGTAATGATATTGTTAAATTGAAGTTATTTCTGTTTTCACTTAGAGATCGTGCTAAAACTTGGTTTTCGTCTTTGCCTAAAAATAGTATTGATTCATGGAATAAGTGCAAAGATGCTTTTATCTCTAAGTATTTTCCTCCCTCTAAGATCATCTCTCTTATAAACGATATTATGAATTTTAAGCAACTAGATCATGAGCATGTTGCACAATCTTGGGAGAGAATGAAATTAATGATTCGTAGTTGCCTACACATGGTTTGAATTTATGGATGATCATACAAAAAAAATTATGTCGGATTGAATTTTGCTTCTAGAAATCTTTTAGATTCGGCCGCAGGAGGCACTTTTATGGAAATCACTTTAGGAGAAGCTACTAAACTCCTAGATAATATTATGGTTAATTATTCTCAATGGCACACCAAAAGATCTACTAGTAAAAAAGTTCATGCGATAGAAGAAATTAATGTTTTGAGTGGAAAGATGGATGAACTTATGAAATTGTTTGCTACTAAGAGTGCTCCTATTGATCCTAATGATATACCTTTATCTACTATGATTGAGAATAACAATGAATCTACGGATGTGAATTTTGTTGGTAGGAATAATTTTGGTAACAATGCTTATAGTGGAAACTTTAATCCTAGGCCGTTTCCTAGTAATTCCTCTAATAATTATGGTAATTCCTACAACAACTCTTATGGAAATTTTAATAAGATGCCCTCTGATTTTGAGAATAGTGTTAATGAATTTATGATCTCTCAAAAGAATTTCAATGCTTTGTTTGAAGAAAAATTGCTTAAAGTTGATGAATTGGCTGGGAATGTGGATAGAATTTCTCTTGATGTTGATTCTTTGAAACTTAGATCTATTCCACCTAAGCATGATATCCATGAGTCCCTCAAAGCCATGAGAATTTCCATTGATGAGTGCAAAGAAAGAACCGCTAGGATGCGTGCTAAGAAAGATTGCTTTATAAAAGCGTGTTCTTCTAGTTTCCATGATAATAATGATGAAGATTGAAAAGTGATTGATGTGTCTCCTATTAAATCTTTGTTTTGCAATATGAATCTTGATAATGATGGGACTAGAGATGAGTCAACTTTAGTTAAAAGGCGTCCCAATGATTCGGAGTTTTTAGATCTTGATGCTAAATTTGGTAAAAGTGGGATTGGAGAGGTCAAAACTTTACATAGCAATGAACCCACTATTTTGGATTTCAAGGAATTTAATTATGATAATTGTTCTTTAATAGATTGTATTTCCTTGTTGCAATCCGTGCTAAATTCTCCTCATGCTTATAGTCAAAATAAAGATTTTACCAAACATATCGTTGACGCTTTGATGCAATCTTATGAGGAAAAACTTGAATTGGAAGTTTCTATCCCTAGAAAACTTTATGATGAGTGGGAACCTACTATTAAAATTAAAATTAAGGATCATGAATGCTATGCTTTGTGTGATTTGGGTGCTAGTGTTTCCACGATTCTAAAAACTTTATGTGATGTGCTAGGTTTCCGTGAATTTGATGATTGCTCTTTAAACTTGCACCTTGCGGATTCCACTATTAAGAAACCTATGGGAAGGATTAATGATGTTCTTATTGTTGCAAATAGGAATTATGTGCCCGCAGATTTTATTGTTCTTGATATAGATTGCAATCTTTCATGTCCTATTATTCTTGGTAGACCTTTCCTTAGAACGATTGGTGCAATTATTGATATGAAGGAAGCAAATATTAGATTCCAATTTCCATTAAGGAAAGGCATGGAACACTTTCCTAGAAAGAAAATCAAATTGCCTTATGAATCTATTATGAGAGCCACTTATGAATTGAATACCAAAGATGGCAATACTTAGATCTATTCTCGCTTTTATGCCTAGCTAGGGGCGTTAAATGATAGCGCTTGTTGGGAGGCAACCCAATTTTATTTTTGTTCCATGATTTTTGTTCCTGTTTAGTGTTAAATAATTCATCTATCCTCTGTTTAGATGTGGTTTTATGTTTTAATTAGTGTTTGTTCCAAGTAGAACCTATAGGATAACCTATGGTGAAAGATAATTTGATCTTGCTGAAAAACAGAAACTTTTGCGCGCACGAGAATAATTTTAATAGATCACAGAAACATGATTTTGAGTTGATTCTTTTTGTAGTAGATCAATAGACAAATGTCCTAGGATTTCCTATTTTTGTAGGATGTTTAGAGATCCAGAAGTATTGGAAAGTTACAGATTTCTACAGACTATTCTGTTTTTGACAGATTCTGTTTTTCGTATGTTGTTTGCTTATTTTGATGAATCTATGGCTAGTATCGGGGGGTATGAACCATAGAGAAGTTGGAATACAGTAGGTTTAACACCAATATAAATAAAGAATGAGTTCATTACAGTACCTGAGGTGCTGGTTTTTCTTTCTTGCACTAACGGAGCTCATGAGATTTCCTGTTGAGTTTTGTGTTGTGAAGTTTTCAAGTTTTGGGTAAAGATATGATGGATTATGGAATAAGGAGTGGCAAGAGCCTAAGCTTGGGGACTATAATGGCACACCAAGATAATTCAAGGATAACCAAAAGCCTTAGCTTGGGGATGCCCCAGAAGGCATCCCCTCTTTCGTCTTCGTCTATCGGTAACATTACTTGGAGCTATATTTTTATTCACCACATGATATGTGTTTTGCTTGGAGCGTCTTGTATGATATGAGCCTTTGTTTTTTAGTTTATCACAATCATCCTTGCTGTACACACCTTTTGGGAGAGACACACATGATTCGGAATTTATTAGAATACTCTATGTGCTTCACTTATATCTTTTGAGCTAGACAGTTTTGCTCTAGTGCTTCACTTATACCTTTTTAGAGCACGGTGGTGGCTTTATTTTGTAGAAATTATTGATCTATCATGCTTCACTTATATTATTTTGAGAGCCTTTTAGAACAGCATGGTATTTGCTATGGTTATAAAATTGGTCCTACAATGATGGGCATCCAAGTTGGGTATAATAAAAACTATCATAGAAAGTGCATTGAATACTATGAACAATTTGATGCTTGATAATTGTTTTTAGATATAAAGGTGTTAATGTTAGAGTCATGCTAGTTGGCTAATTATGAAATTGAGAATTACTTGTGTTAAAGTTGGCAAGTCCCATAGCATGCACGTATGGTAAAAGTTGTGTAACAAATTTGTTGCATGGGGTGCTCTTCTGATTGCCTTCCTTATGTGTGGAGGTCGGGATCGCGCGATGGTTAACTCCTACCAACCCTTCCCCTAGGAGCATGCGTAGTAGTACATTGCTTCGAGGGCTAATAAACTTTTGCAATAAGTATATGAGTTCTTTATGACTATTGTGAGTCCATGGATTATACGCACTCTCACCCTTCCACCATTGCTAGCCTCTCTTATGCCACGCAACTTTCGCCGGTATCATACACCCACCATTTACTTTCCTCAAAACAGCCACCATACCTACCTATTATGGCATTTCCGTAGCCATTTCGAGATATATTTCCATGCAACTTTACACCGTTCCGTTTATCTTGACACGCTCCATCATTGTCATATTGCTTTTGCATGATCATGTAGTTGACATCGTATTTGTGGCAAGGCCACCTTCATAATTCTTTCATACATGTCACTCTTGATTCATTGCATATCCCGGCACACCGACGGAGGCATTCACATAGAGTCATATTTTGTTCTAATTCTTGAGTTGTAAATCAATAAAAGTGTGATGATCTTCATTATTAGAGTATTGTCCCAAGTGAGGAAAGGATGATGGAGACTATGATTCCCCCACAAGTCGACTTTGGACTTTATAAAAATAAAAGAGGCCAAAGAAGTCCACCAAAAAAATGAGAGAAAAGAGAGAATGGACAATGTTACTATCCTTTTTCCACACTTGTGCTTCAAAGTAGCACCATGATCTTCATGATAGAGAGTCTCCTATGTTGTCACTTTCATATACTAGTGGGAATTTTTCATTATAGAACTTGGCTTGTATATTCCAATGATGGACTTCCTCAAAATGCCCAAGGTCTTTGTGAGCAAGCAAGTCGGATGCACACCCACTTAGTTTCTTTTGTTGAGCTTTCATACATTTATAGCTCTAGTGCATCCGTTGCATGGCAATCCCTACTCACTCACATTGATATCTATTAATGGGCATCTCCATAGCCCGTTGATATGCCTAGTTGATGTGAGACTATATTCTCCCTTTTTGTCTTCTTCACAACCACCATCCTATTCCACATATATCCATGGCTTGCGCTCATGTATTGCGTGAGAGTTGAAAAAGCTGAAGCGCGTTAAAAGTATGAACCAATTGCTTGGCTGAAACCGGGGTTGTACATGGTGGGAGTATTTTGTGTGATGAAAATGAAGCATAGCCTAACTATATGATTTTGTAGGGATAAACTTTCTTTAGCTATGCTATTTTGATAAGACATGATTACTTGTTAGTATGCTTCAAGTATTACTATTTTTATGTCAATATGAACTTTTATTTTGAATCATTTGGATCTGAACAATCGTGCCACAATAAGAAAATTACATTGAGAAATATGCTAGGTAGCATTCCACATCAAAAATTCTGTTTTTATCATTTACATACTCAAGGACGAGCAGGAATTAAGCTTCGGGGTGCTTGATACGTCTCCAACGTATCTATAATTTTATTGTTCCATGCTATTATATTACCTGTTTTGGATGTTTTATGGGCTTTGCTTTACACTTTTATATCATTTTTGGGACTAACCTACTAACCGGAGGCCCAGCCCGAATTGCTGTTTTTTTTGCCTATTTCGGTGTTTCGAAGAAAAGGAATATCAAACAAAGTCCAAACGGAATGAAACCTTTGGGAGCGATCTTTTTGGAACAAACGCAATCCAGGAGACTTGGAGTGAACGTCAAGAAGCAGCCAAGGCGGCCACCAGGGTGCAAGGCACGCCCTAGGGGGGTGGGCGCGCCCCCCACCCTTGTGGGCCCCTTGTGGCTCCCCTGACCGACTTCCTTCGCCTATATATATCTGCGTACCCCGAAAACATCCAGGAGCACCACAAAACCCTATTTCCACCACCGCAACCTTCTGTATCCACGAGATCCCATCTTGGAGACTTTTCCGGTGCTCCGTCGGAGGGGGAATCGATCATGGAGGGCTTCTACATCATCGCCAAGGCCTCTCTGATGAGTTGTGAGTAGTTTACCACAGACCTTCGAGTCCATAGTTATTAGCTAGATGGCTTCTTCTCTCTCTTTTAATCTCAATGCAATGTTCTCCTCGATCTTCTTGGAGATCTATTCGATGTAACTCTTTTTGCGGTGTGTTTGTCGAGATCCGATGAATTGTGGGTTTATGATCAAGTTTATCTATGAGAAATATTTGAATCTCCTCTGAATTCTTTTATGTATGATTTGTTATCTTTGCAAGTCTCTTTGAATTATCAGTTTGGTTTGGCCTACTAGATTGATCTTTCTTGCAATCAGAGAAGTGCTTAGCTTTGGGTTCAATCTTGCGGTGTCCTTTCCCAGTGACAGCAGGGGCAGCAAGGCACGTACTGTATTGTTGCCATCGAGGATAAAAAGATGGGGTTTATATCATATTGCTTGAGTTTATCCCTCTACATCATGTCATCTTGCTTAATGCGTTACCCTATTCTTATGAACTTAATACTCTAGATGCATGCTGGATAGCGGTCGATGTATGGAGTAATAGTAGTAGATGCAGACAGGAGTCGGTCTACTTGTCACGGACGTGATGCCTATATACATGACCATGCCTAGCTATTCTCATAACTATGCACTTTTCTATCAATTGCTCGACAGTAATTTGTTCACCCACCGTAATATTTATGCTCTCTTGAGAGAAGCCACTAGTGAAACGTATGGCCCCCGTGTCTATCTTCCATCATATAGTTTTCCGATCTACTTTATTTTGCTATCTTTACTTCCCAATCTATATCATAAAAATACCAAAAATATTTATCTTATCTTATTATCTTTATCAGATCTCACTTTCGCAAGTGGCCGTGAAGGGATTGACAACCCCTTTATCGCGTTGGTTGCGAGGTTCTTTTCTGTTTGTGTAGGTACGAGGGACTTGCGTGGAGCCTCCTACTGGATTGATACCTTGGTTCTCAAAAACTGAGGGAAATACTTACGCTACTTTGCTGCATCACCCTTTCCTCTTCAAGGGAAAACCAACGCAGTGCTCAAGAGGTAGCAGTAGACATGGAAGCTGGGCACTTGGGTGCAAGCCGACGCGCGGGGCGAGTCGGGCAGCACCGTCCAAGGGAAGGAAGATGAGCCGGTGCTGACCACGGGAGCCACGACGGCACTGAGGAGGCCGTGCTGGCTAGGGTTTAACCCCATCTTGTAGAGCGCCTCCCTCGTTGCCGCCGTGATGCGAGCGTTGGTGACTTGCTGCTGTGCGGTGGCGGCGACAGCGGCCGCCGCAATGGCTTCATCCCCCGCGTCCGCCGCGTGCCTCCGGTCCTTCCTCTTGGCCGACTCCTTTGCCCGCTGTTCAGGCGTCAGCACCTTCTTTGGCTTCGGTGCGGCGGCCTTGCGGGGGGTGTGAGGCTTTCCTTTGCCAGACAAGGCGAGGGAGGCGAGGCCGGCGGCAGCGTCGAGGTCGAGGTAGTCGTCCATGGCAGGTTTGGGGCGGGAGCGCACGCGGGGGGGAGGGTTTTTGGGAGAAATGGGGGGAAATTGTGGTGGCTGCCACCGACCGGCGGGCCCGGAGAGAGGAGTAGGCGCGCGTGCGTCCGTCTCGTGTCCGCGCCAATGCAAATCCGGCTCAAAATTGGGCCGGTAATGGGTCGCCAGGCGCATGCCAAGCGGACGTGCGTCCGTTTGGGTCGGCGCGTTGGGCCGGCTTTTCTGTCCGCGCCGACCCAAACGGACGGCGGCGGTCGAAATGGGTCGCCCCATTGGAGTTGCTCTTAGATGCTGTTTAGGGGCTGTCTAGAGGGTTAGCCATTGTAGAAATAGAAAAGCTAGCTAGTATCATCTACAGTAGCAATCAACAGCAGCTACATAGCTTCAGTAGAGCAGCATCAACAGAGTAGCGATGAACGCACGCTTGCGGGTGCAGCCTGCTGCGGGCAGTCGTGATCGGCAGCGGGTGCGGGCACGCGTGAGTGGGCATGCGCGGGGTGTGGCCAGGCGAGAAGCAGGCGGCGGCAGCAGCAAGCCGCAACAGCAGTATACGTAGCGGTAGTAGCAGCGGCCAAGCAATAGCAGGCAACAGGCAGGGAAGGAGCAGCATAGCAGTTAGCAAAGCAGCAGCAGGCGAGGGGCACAACGCGAGCGGATGCGCGGCCACGGGCGTGACGCGGCGCGGGCTAGCGCCGGGTGAGGCAGGGGCGAGTGGGGGAGGTAGGGCGGCGGCCACGGCACGGCGACGACATGTGCGGGTGTGGGGTTGCGCAAACGCCCGGGACGCCCAATGAGTGAGGCCAGGGCGCACATGATACGGGCGCGGTCGCAGTGGCCACGGCCATCGGACGGAACTTGGGCAGCAGCGGGGACAACGAAAAGGATCAACGTACAGAGGGGGATCGAGGGGAATGGGATGTGGCGCTCATAGGGGTGTGCTCGGGGACGAGGTTGGACAGGGTGGAGGAGTCCGGTGAGGTAGATCGAGCGCGGATCGAGGTGATGGCCGAGGCGGACGTGGTCGGCGGGGAAGTAAGCTCGGATCCGATGATTTGGGGGCGCCTAGCTTGAACTGGTGGCTGTAGTCGATCCAGAAGGGAGCTGTGGAGCTCGTGGACACCTTACCATGTTTTGGGGTCGACGGAGAGCACGCCGGCGAGGTGGCCATGGCGGGATCGGTCGAGGTCGGGGTGGGGGGGGGGGGGGGGGGAGGAAACCACGGAGAGAGAGAGGAGGGGGAAATATCTCATGAAGATGACGAGGAGAGGGGGTGGGGGACTCGGTCTTATCCCCACAGCGGCATGGGCCGGCTGGGTGGGCTGAGGCCCAGGGGAACAGTGTGTGTGTGTGTGGGGGGGGGGGGGTCTTTTCTGCTTTTGTTTATTATCTTTCTTTTTACAGCTTTAGTTTTCTTTTATTTTTGAATAGCAATTAGCTTTATAAGATATAGGAACATGACCTAAATTGGTTTTACTAATTATACCACAGCCACAATTAGTTTTTTATTTAATTAAAATACTTTGCAATTTTTATTATCCAAAAAGCATTTAACTAATTGTTTTAGCCCCTGTTATATTCACAAAAGGGCATTTAAATTTTTTACAGAAGTGTTGGGTCACCGCCATAATTAGTTACGGAATATTTGCCACACCTTGAACATTTTATTTTACATGTTTGAGAAATTTGAATTTGGAGCTTTAATTTGAATTTGAGTTTGAACTAAGGTTTGGATCAAGCGAGAATTAGCAACAGCAATATGATGACATGTCATCATTAGTAGGGGATTACTATCGTAATTATCCGGGTGTTACACGCATCCCCCACATGGCAGGCCATCCAGTACGGCCTTGAGCTCCTCAAAAAGGGGATTGTCTGGCGAGTCGGAGATGGCCGGAACATACGCATTTGGCACGACCGTTGGCTCCCAACGGTACCGACGGCCCAGCCGATCATGCAGCAGGGGACTTGCCGTCTTCGCCAGGTCTCGGAGCTCTTGGACGTGTCCGGCGCCTGGCGTACGGATGTGCTACAGCGGTATTTCCTTCCAGCAGACGTTGCGACCATCACCAACATTCGCACGTCACCTCGCGTCACCGACAATGTCATTGCATGGGCTCCGGACAAGAACAATATCTTTACCCGCTCCGCATATCGGCTCGCCATGGACGAGCGCGAGCGTCCATTGGCGACTGCAGCGAGCAGGGCAAAGTCGTCGCGCCATCTGGAAGACCATATGGGGGTGCCCTGCTCTCCCAAAGGTACGCTTCTTCGCATGGAAGCTGGTTTCCAACTCGCTCGCTACCTGGGCAAATAAATTCTTTCGTCACCTCGAGCTTTTTGACGTGTGTCCTCTTTGTGGTGTGGAACGAGAGGATGGCTTCCATGCAATGTGTAGGTGCCCCCGGCGAAAGAATTGTGACATGCTATGGCGCAGAACTCACTACTAGGAAAAGGCTTGCTAGTGGCGCACCTGTTTTGGCCATTAATGGCGCACTAGTGGTGCTCCACTAGCATCACGCCACTAGTAATTTTTAGTAATGGCGCACTCTTGGTGCGCCATTAGTATCACAGATAGTAATGGCGCATCTATAGTGCGCCATTACTATGCCTAGAGGTGCGCCATTACTATCTGACTTAGTAATGGCGCACCACATAGAAGTGCGCCATTACTAACAATTTTTTTTCAAATTTTTTCAGAAATTATTTTTTCAATTTTTTTTCTTAATCTCGGGTCACTAACGCTTAATCTCGGGTCAATATGCTTAATCTCAGGTCAAATCGCACTTCGTGGTCAAACTTCCTGAAAGGTCACCCATCCTCACACTACTTCAGCCCAAGCACGCTTAACTTCAAAGTTCTATCCAACCTCAGCACCATCTCACTTAACACGCACTTGTTGATATATCTAGCATATCAATCCTATTAAACCTTGTTGATGTCTAGGACTTTTTCATGTTCATGAGTGTGATGAAATTTTGAAAAAATATTTCAAACTTCCGTTCATATTACTTATCATATTTTGAATATTTTTTCAAAAAAAAAATTCAAAACCAACTTTTTTTTCTGTTACTAGTGGCGCACCTAGCAAATGGTGCGCCACTACTAAGTTTGAAATGTTCTCCATTTTTTCCCCTCTAGATCTTAAAAGCCCCATAGCTTTTTTCTGTTAAGTTCTTGGGGATTCTAAAAATCTTCAACGGGGTTCCCCCTATTGAATTCGGATGTAACTTCTCGAGTAGATGATTTTCCATATAAAAAACTTTTTAATCCAAATTTGTATGCAAAAGTTATGCCCATTTTACAAATTCCAGAGAGATTTTGCAAATAAAGTCGAAATTCATATTTGTAAATTTTTCCAACAAGTAGACCACATATCACATGGAAAACTTATTTTCTTTTATTTTTTTGACATTTCCATCATTTTCTTTTATTTTTTATTAAGCTGAAAAGGCGGTCCAGGGGGGGTGCATTCGGTGGAATTTTTGGTCAAAGTTACTAATGGCGCACTAGTAATGGCGCACCATCCCCAGGTGCACCATTACTAGTTTTGAAAAAACAATATATAAAAAAATTGTTAGTAGTGGCGCACCGAGGTTGTGGTGCGCCATTACTAGTTAAAACTAGTAATGACGCACTATCCCCTGGTGCGCCATTACTAGTTTTGAAAAAAAAAATGTTAGTAGTGGTGCGCCATTACTAGTTTAACTAGTAATGGCGCACTATCTCCTCGTGCCTCATTACTAGTTTTGAAAAAAAAATATAAAAAAATTGTTAGTAGTGGCGCACCGTAGTTGTGGTGCGCCATTAGTATTTGGAGTTTAATGGTGTACCTATATGTGGTGAGCCACTGCTATATAGGAGTGGCGCACCACATAAGTGGTGCGCCATTAATGTTCATATTATCTATAGCTCTTTTTCTAGTAGTGACTAGCCCATTCCCAAGGTGGAGAATATCATACATACATGTCCAGAATGGTTATTCTCACTATTGGAGCCTCTATCTGACACTACACATATGATAGTTCTCATGCTCATGTGGCATGTGTGGCATGTGCGGAATGAAACAACTCATGGCAAACCCCCACCTCCAACCGAAGCATTTCGCAAATTTTTGCAAGGCTACATCAATTCCTTATTGTGCATTCATCAGTGGCCCCAAGGTAACATGGAGAAAGGAAAGATGGTTGTTCAGGTTGGTCTTCTAGCGCCACAAGAGCGCGTACAACAGAAGCTGGAGCTGCGGTGGATGCTACCCCCGGCTGGATGGACAAAATTGAACGTCGATGGCAACTATGTACCGGCTATAGGAGCAGCTAGAGGGGGACATGGTCTTGCGAACAGACCAAGGGGACATCGTTTTCACTGCCTGTAGGGAAAACCGCACATGCGTTAATGGCCTGGAAGCCTAGTTGGCGGTGTGTAGGGAGGGGCTCGAGCTAGCCCTGCACCGCAGGGATCTGCCCATTCTCATCGAGATGGATAGGGTCGAAGTTGTGGACATGTTGAACGCTTCGACAAGGGATCGCTCGAGGAACCACGTGCTAGTTGAGGAGATTAAGAGGATGAAGGATGCTGAGACTAGGGAGATTTCTGTCACATCTATTAGTCACTCACAAAATAAAGTTAGCCACGCTCTTGCTGCCTACGGTAGGAGTACCCCCTGCACTGCGGTATGGCTGGGTTCGGGTACGTCTGACATTGGTTCCGGCGGATTTGCCTCCTTGAGTAATAGAAATCTCCCTTTACCCCGCAAAAAAAAAGAAGAGTTGCGGCATTGCAATATTTTAAAATAACCAAATAATTCGCACTCTTGGACCTTAGAGCATCTCCAAAAGCCTTTGTATATTTGCACTCAATTGATATTTTAGCAATCCTGGTGAAACCCTTCCTCCAACAGCCTTTGTATAAGAGTCCCCCCCCCCCCTCCCCCCCCCCCCCCCCCCCCAAATCATTTTTTTACAAAGCTTGCTATACTTGCACCCAGACTTTGTAGATTTGCAAAGTGGAGAGGCCACTTGCTATAATTTTGCAAATCCTCCTAAAGTGCCCCCCTTCATATTTTTGTCTTAATGACCGGTGGGCCATGTATGCCACACGCGCGTGTGTGTGTTGTGTACGTGTGCTGTGTGCGCGTGTACATGTGATGTGTGTACCTTTTTTTGCATGGATTTTTTTTGCATGCCGCATGTGTGCCGTGCTATGTACATTTTTTATATGGATTTTTTCATGGAGTGTGTAGGTGTACGTGTATGTGCATGCATGTGTGCATGTGACATGTACGATGGCGAGTTGTGGTAGTACACATTACAAGCTATCTCCACATGTCATTGTGTGTTCTGTACAAATATAGCAATCCAATATACAAAGGTTGTCAAAGCAAAAAACGTGTTGACTTTGTAAACCTTCTCTCTTCTCTTGCTATAAGAAGCTTTTAGCAATCCAATATACAAAAGCTGTTGAAGATGCTCCTAGAATATCTTCAAGCATGCAACCGTTATGATAAATGAGGTCAACCCAAATTTGGCATGCTCATGGGATGCAGCTAGATTTCATCGATTAAACATTGCTGCAGTACAGAATGTGATGAGTATTCCACAAGGATGGATGGTGTGAAAGTTTGTTTCCACCACTATAAAAAGATGATATGCTTTACCATGAGACCTGTTTCAAGGAAGATATTATATCTCTGTTCGGAGATGATATGCGTATACACTTGAAAAGGAGTTGTACGCCTAATTTTGATGAGGTATTAGAAGAACACAGAATATATGGGCCCAGAATATGTTTTAGTTATGGAAGAGCTTTACGTAGATCTCCAAGGTCGCTCACATCCAACTACAAACCCTCTCATACACATCATCGGGGTGTTGTTCTTCCATGAATTGGCACACTATTTTGAAACATAAATGGACCCTGACGGTGCTAAACTATATCAACAAGTTTTGAGCATTGGACTCAAGTTAAGTCGGACCAAATAGAAAACTGCACCAAGAAATCTTGCGTTGTGTAGCATATCATCACCAGTGGTGTCTTGAACCAATGGTAAGTGCGTATGTTTTACTCTGTAAAACATGCAAATTGCTTCTTTTCTTTATGAAGCAATAGATGTATATATTGTTGTTGTCATGCAGATTAGACTGCAGTTTTCAAACTTGTTAGGTAGTATAGTATTAGTGTCAAAAGCATCAGTTTTTTTGTAGGCTGAGAACTACTATTCGGGTTGGGCATGTAATCTTCAGAATTATATGGATTGCCGCAAGTACGGAAAAGTTGAAAGCTGTAAAGGAGAGTGCCAAGAAGAGATGATGCAATTCACACTCTGAACTGATATAACATGAATTGTGTTATTAGAATATTAATTGTGAACATATGCCACTACCGATATCAATAAATATTGATGCCATTTTTTTATTAATTCTCTATCGTTGTTGTGATTAAAGAGAGGAAGAGATATTTTGGTGCTTGATAGCCAAATATGGTTGCCATCATATCTCCATGTCTGGAAAATGCTAATGTATTGGTGCTTGACAATGGTTCGGCCTTCTACATACCAATGAATATTCCTTTTGGAGTTCCTCAAGGTGATTTCTTGCGATTGATGGAGCATAAGTTAATATAATGCATTACATGTGTGATATACCATGTTCGCTCTAATGGTTGTACATACTCTATGGAGCCAGAGCGGGTGGTGGCGGTGTACCCATCGCTTCCGATCCCCCTTGGGGTGTCGCCTATGGAGGTCAGTCAGGCATCGACATTTGGTGTCAGTCATGCAAGTTCCTCATTGTCTAGGCATGTGCAGCCTAGGGGCCTGTGTGGAAGTTGCACAGGCAGCTTCGGTGTGCGCGTTTGTGTTGTAGGGTGTCGGGTCTAGCCATTTATGTGAAGCCTCATTTCCTTGTCGTGTACGTGGCCTCATGCCGATATGGACGCTGGAGAAAAAACTCCAGAGTGCACCTTTGTGTCACATGGTGTTAATTCTGGTCACTTGGGTGGCAGAGTCATCGGCTCGTCTGGTACGAGGCCCCGAGGCCGGTGTGGGTATGTAAAGTCTGTAAGCAGGAGCTGCGGCCTTCGGTCGTGTTGTAGGTATCAACTCTAGTTGTTTGGGTGATGGAGTCGTGGGCTCGCTTTGGCACAGCCTTAGGGTTAGTGTGTGGGTGGGTGGGGGGTGCAAAATTGTATTGATGTTCTGGTAGTTTCCCTTCTTGTCCGATCAATTCTCTTCATTTATATAAAAAGTCAGATCTCATGTCGGTTGTTCGAAAATAATGTAAAATTATCACTGATCTAAAATGGCTTGGTGTAGAGACCGAGAGTGCTTCCATTATTCTGTGGTAAGAAAGCTACATATATTGGAAATGACAATATTCAAACTGAAGTTTCCATGATATCGCTGGAAGTTTGAAACAATGCAGTAGAGATAAATATGTCATGGTATATAGAGTTCAGGTGGTGGTGGGTTGGGGCATATCAAGCATGTTGATGGATGCGCTACAATGTGCAGAAACCTGCATATCCTCAGTCACAGTGCTTTGGCTTAATTAGGAAGTACCTAATAAAACCATGTAGATTTCTTTTCTTCCTTTCAGAAATGTAAGCGGTATACTTAATCCGTAATTATGAATCAGAAAGAGACCAGCTATATCATGTTTCTGATGTTTTCACATGCTGCAAAATACCAAGGACAAGTTGTGTGACCGTGCACTTGTTTTAAATAAAATGTCAGGATAAGGAAGATAGAGATGAATATGTTTCCTACGGTTTTCCTTGTAATATATACTACTCTGGAAGTGCAACTTGAGATCTCTAGATTTCAAGGTAGACATGTAGCGTTGCACCAGTACTAAATTAATATAAAACCCAGTCATTCTATGCCTTGCAAGAATGTACTTCAAGCATGCAATTGCCATTTTCCTGTTGAGTGGCTCAACTGATCTGTACGCGATCCATGACGAGTCTCTTATGTGCCTTCATCAATTCAACATTGCTACCGTGGAAAACAAGATGAATATGATAGCTAGGTTTCACATGGAAGGGGTGTTGATGCCCTTATAAAAGGGAGATGTTGCCCCCATTTCGATTCTCAAAGGGGCTTGATTTTGAGAGGTAAGAGACCCGTTTCAAGAAGAAGCGATATTGCACTTCCGAGCCGAGTATGTAGCATGTATAGTTGAAAGGTGTAGCTACATATGTGAGATGAGATATTAGAGGAATGTTGAAGAAGTGCATCTACAAACTCGTGCATGTCGAGCTCAGTAGCTCATATCAACCGGTCATAAATAATAGAACAACAAGCAAGGAGCCTACCTTCACAGGCGACGTCAAGGCGAGTGCCTCCAGGGCTAAGTGCTCGACACAAGGCAAAAATCGCCAGTAGATCCTAGGTGTTGAGCCAAGCTAGATTCACTGGCCACACGACATAGACAATGCTCTGTGCTGCTGCCGAAGATGTCAATAGCAGCAATGACTAGTCAGCAGCAACCATAGCTTAGAGTACCTTTCGCACAAAATAATTTAATTTCGCCGGCGAAACTGGAGAATTCACATGAATCCTCGCTCTCGGGCTGCTGCCCTCCGGCGATAGCTACGACGGCGATGAAAAAGACGAAAAGGAACATCTCTCTCTTTGTGGACCCCATCCCCACCATCCCAACCATGACGCATCACTCGTTTCGTTGCTTCGTAGTAGATGGTATGCTCAGGATCGGCTAGTTCTCGTAGTAGTGTCATCTCCATTGGCATTGTACTATTGTCCCTTCCTGCGTGTTCTTGTTTTCAAGAACACTCATGAGGGTTGCATGTCTTTGTATATGCTCCTTGTAATCTGTAATCTGCAACTGCCTGCATGTTCGGTTGCCATTTATTGATGACATGAAAATTTGGAAGGAGCAAGTCGAGCCTATTACTGGACCACTATAGAAGTGTAGATGCTAGTAACAATTAAAGTTCGCAAAGGTGAAAAGCTTTCAGCACTCAATTGTATTTTCTAGCCAAGAACAAAGCAGCAAGAAGTTAGCCACAAACACAAAAAAGGGAAAGAACAAAGCATAACAAGGCAAGCAAAAGTGCAAAACTAAACACTCCCATGGATGGCACGTTCTGGATTCCTCCGATGCAAAAAATAATTGTTGTTGCTCGATGGTCGTCTCTATGGACACACACTGTGTCGAACATGACACTGACGGAAATCAAAACGTCAACCAATATGCCACAACCAATACTCAACATAATTGATGTCGAATCTATTCTATTAGTTTTTCATGTTGTTGTGATTAAAAAGAGACATAGGAGATATTTACTGGTTTATTCCAAATATGTTTGCGATCTTACCTCCGTGTGGACTGCTTGTACGATGTTAATGTGGCGGTGCTACTAAGCGTGTTACCTGACAATGGATTGGCCTTCTACATAAGGACTAGTTAATAGATTGCAATACATTTGTGCTATGCCATTTCCACGCTGATGATTGTACATACTCATTACTGAACGTGAAGTTATCCAAGGTCAGACACACACACACACACACACACACACACACACACACACACACACAAAGGAAATAACAAAGCATAACAAGGCAGGCAAAAGTGCAAAACCAAACACTACGATATGGATGACACTTAGATTGCTCCGATGCAAAAGCAAGCAAGTAATAATCGTTGTTGCTCGATGGTCGTCTCTACGGGCACACACCTTGTCGAGCATGACACTGACGGAAATGAAAGCATCACGCTGCACGTACGTCGACTCGTCGCTGCGACGACCCACTGAAACACCCATCTGCAGCGCTGCTAGCTGCATACATGCATGAATGCCAGGGTGAACTCACCCACAGTGTGCATGCATGGTTACGTCATGCGCACGGTTAATGACTTGTACTCCTCCTGGTTCAGGTTCAGGTTCCGGTTCCAGGATGAGCTCAGAAACAGCCGCGCTCTCTCGTACGGCGGGCTGGCGACCGAGGGACGTCGTCGATCCATTTTTCCCAGCGTTCGAGAAAGGCATGCATACAGTTGCATCGTCAATCATGGTATATGTAGGAGCTGTTTGGTTCTAGGCCTAGCATTGCCATACTTTGTCACATATTTTTGCCAAGCTTGCTTAAAGTTAGTTCATTAAAATGAAAGCCACAAGTTGGTAAGCCTAAGGAAATCTTGTCACATTTTTTGTGTGCATGCCATGTGGGGTCCAAGTATGGCTTGCCTAAGGTTTGGTTTGAACCAAACACTCACCTAAGTTAGTCAAACTTGTCTAGCTTTAGATGTGGCAATATTTGACAAAGTTAGTCACAAACCAAACAGCCCCGTAGTTTCAATCTGGGCCGCTGGCATGCGTGGCCATGGCATGAAGGACCAAAAGCCTTGATGATGGCGACATGGTGCTTCCTTGTGAGACACAAAGAGCATCTCTTGTCGCGAGACTTCTTGATTTCTGAAGAAAACGTTGCTTCTGTTACACGTAGTACATCGGCTATGTTCCGACCGTTCGTCTCTACCAACAGTCAACTGCCAACTCTTGGCCACCCTTTTTTTTTAGAAAAGGAGGATGACCCCCGGCCTCTGCATTTGGGCGATGCATATGGCCACTTTATTAATTATTCTCACAAGACCTTACAAAGTCATACAACGGTAAGACTAAAGCCGCCGTCTAAGCAACAAACTGTCGCTACACCTATTCAGTTGATGAAGGGGCGCAGATAGCCTGGGCCTAATACCAAACAAACATCGCAGCCAAGCCTAGCATCTAAGACCTGAGACCCCAACCTAGCCACTTGCCGGGTCTGGGGCACACACTAGTCCGGCATGCTCTTAGAGGCCGCCGCCGCCAACTGCCATCGCCCCATCTTCAGAACTGTACTGATGCATCAACCTTGCTCGGTCCAGCTATCGTCAACGCCACCACGGTGCCCAACGACACCTCCTCCCTGCGTGCAAACAGCTAAACACGTCGTGGTCGCCACTGATACACCTCAGCGCCATGCTGCCAAGTACCACCAGCCGATACAGCTTGAAGCCCTTCGAGGATCTGTCGTGCGTAGCACCTGCCGACCAGGCATGACCAAGCATAGCACCTGTCGGTCAGGCATGACTTGACATCTCCACCGAAGCTCCGTGCAAGACGAAGCCGCTCCACCTCCTGCCTCTGACTTCCAGCGCTGCTCCACAAAACGATGCTCCAAGAGAGAAACGACACCGAAGTGCCGCCATCGTCCGGTTTGGAACACCAGATCCTAGGGTTTCCCCCAGAGCAATACGAGTGGGTCGACGGTAGTCACACGACGATGCCTTCATCAAGATAACGACGTGGAATGCCGCCATCGCCCGCCGTCGGCTCGATTTTCACCGGCAACTACGTCTTCCCGACTCGCAGTTGGTGCCAGATGACGGATTCCGAGATCTGATCACCCAGCCTCAGGCCGACCACCTCTAACGGAAGAGATGACCACCACCGCCGGCTGCACCGGTCAGAACAGATCTAATCGGAGGTGCCGCCGACGAAACCACGAGGCCCTCCATGCCGCCATCGCTGATCTGAAGGCAGCATGAACGCCACCGTAGCCAAGCCGGCCGCCGCCGCCGCCCGAAGGGCCATCCACAGCGCCCACAGCCCTGGTCTCCGCCGCGCCAAGCCGTCGCCGTCCGAGGACAGGCCGGCCTCCCGCTGCCTGCAGCCATCCGCCGCGCTGCAGATCCCAGATCGGTCGCGCCACCACACGCCTTGGGTTCCACCCCACCCCGGAGACGCGCGAGAGAGGAGATCCCCCACCACCGCCGTCGGCCTCTGGGCTTAGCCCGGCGGCGTCTTCCGGCAGTGGCGGAGGGAGAGGAGGAGGGAGTTTGCGGCGGCGGCGGCTAGGTTTCTGACCGCCCGAGTCGCCCTAGGGGGAGGACGACGCGGGCTCACGGTCTGGTTCCAATGTGGAGCAAGTGATGTATAGGAAGATGCCCATTTAAAGGCCGATGAACAGAGGAACTATCTCTCTCTATCTTTAGGTCTTGTTCGACGAAAACTTATTGGAACTTTACAGAATTCTATTCCTTGAATATTTTGCAGAGCTTGTCCGTTTAAAGTAGGATTTAAAACCATAAGTTTCTTTTGTGTGTGATTTGGCAGTGAAAATTCATGAAGCAATCCTCATAGAAATGTTACTTTGTTTGACTCAGAAATATATCATGCAACCAATATTTATCCAATAAAATCAACGACACTCCAACCCGACAACTTCTGTTACACATTCCTATATCAGTCCTGCTAGATGTCAGTCGACTAAGACTTGTCTAAGTCTCAGTCGACGCTACATTCGTGAGATCTTACATCGAGATTCGTGTATAATTTTATTTTCAGTTTTTCTTTTCTCTTTCCTATATGTTATATCACTTGACTGAGAGCCACACCCTTATTTTTGGACGGAGGGAGTATGATATTAGTTGCCACGACATTTATTGTATCAGGGAGTGGTGGAGTGTCCTTATGACAATTCTAGGCGATGGCGTAGGATTTCCAAAATAAAAACCATTTTCCCATTACTTGGCACATGCAGGTGTTTTAGCCCACTAACTATTTCAGGTAGTAAGCAGTGGACTTGATCTTATTTTTTGACACGCACTCCTTCACCACTTGAGTCTCTATATTTTTCTCTTCACATGTTTATGAAATTGTCAGACAAAGATACCCTAGGCGTGCTAAACTAGGAACTCCTCTACCAACAATACTATGAATACAACATCCATATATATTATACACAAAAGTCAACAAAAAAAGAAATGGAAAATAGTTCCATGGTCGATTGTTCCATTTGAAGAACTACACATATGGCTAAAAATGTAGAGGGAAGTGTCGTGGTCCAATAGTTAGTAACAATATTCATCTCAGGTGTCGCTAGCCAAGTCAGTGCCACCTCCATAATCTCAGTTGTTTTTCATATTTATTCTTTTCTATGAATTAATTAAAATTTGTTTTCCTACACAAACTTTTGGTGGGGCACACTCATATTATTTCTAAGACACTTGGCTCCCACGTTCTAGGTTAACAATATCAACGATCCGCTAGTTGTTGATCTTGTAGATGGGTTCCCCGTCGATAGAATTTGGTGAAGTGGAGAGAAACATGAGACATGGAAGTGCCCAAGATTAGGCCCCCATGTTTTGCATATATGAGAATTAACTTTAACCATTATTCAGGAGGGTAATTCATACTTATGTTTATATGTGAGAATAAATATATGGAATAATTATATTTTGTACAGAGGGTAGAATTGTTATTTTTTAACGTGTGATCTTGTTCTGAAGTTAGGTAGAATACAAACTTTTTGTAAGGTTTAGCAAAAATTAGTTGTGAACGAATTGTGCCTTGAGTTTGTTTAGGGCAAACAAAAGTGTCCCTTCATTTGGGTCACCTTCTATGTTGATGACAAAAGCCTCACAGACGAAATCAACTTATCAACACTAATATTTCTTCTTCTAGCGGAAATACATGGCATCATTATGTTTTTTTAAGTCGACATCATTGGCATCATTATGTTTTGAGATACAAACTAAGAACGTGATAACTTGATGGACCCAATAATAATAATTAAGATATGGATTAAGCAGTTGGGCCCACAATCCAACAAAAAAGAATCTCTCTCCCACGTTTCTTTCAGAGAAAAAAAATGTTAATCTCTCTTTTCCAGGAAAAGGAAAAAGAATCTGTCTTCGATTACTATTAAGGCTACTGCTTTTCAACGTCATGTCCAACTCTGGCCAATTTGCCAATCATTAGCATGACTATAAAAATAACGCACAAGACAATGGCGCAATGTCCTTGCTTCTCATCCAACGATTTGTTAAAAACACAGAAAAGTGGTCATCAGTCTCAAAAGAGAAACTTAACGCACATTGGTATTTAGCTGAGCGAGTAAGAATGACATTAGGTGAACTGTTGGGATCGATATATTATATAGTTTGGGGTATCTTTTGTTTGATGTGGTGGTTAAGCGGTTAATTCTTAGTGCCAGTATAGTAATTAGACAATTGGAAACTGCGTCATCCATCATTAGTTCAATGGGCCAGTACTTACATAGCTTGCCTCTTTTGAAGCTGCAGGTGTGCTTGAAGTGCCTACACTTGTTCCATGCATTAATATTATATGTCATCAATCAAGTTTTCGTCAAGAACCAATCATTGTTGTAGAGAATCCATACGTTGTTTACTAAGTATCTAGCATTCTAGCTAAGTTTGTGTTAGGTGAGGTTTCATAGCTACAGGATGATAACAACATATGTGATATTACTATTTTTTAGGAGAATATATGATATATTGGAGTTAACTAATCATTTATCCCTATATCCTTCAGATATCTGAATTGAAAGCTAGATTCCCATGCAGGTGTAGGTTTGGATGGATGGAGCAGATACGTGGGTCCATCAAAGGATCATCTATCACCAAGTTGATATGCATGCACCATCAGCTTTAGGCACGTTGTTTGTGAACAAATCCATCAGATCATGAGATCAACAACCCCAAATATGATGAGGTGACGGGTGATATTGATTCTGCAAGCCTACCGGCAAAGCATATAGTGCATTACAGGTCCATTAGATTAATTCAATTGGATTTTAGAGGCTACCATTTCTCAAAATGCTGGCCCATTGATGGGCTAAGACAACTAATGACTTTTTAAAGATAGAGAATACAGTATTGACGAACATTGAATGTGTACTTGCCCACACAGACAGAGAAACACACAAACCTTTAAATTCGACGAAGTCCATACTTGCGTATGTCCATTCTCAACTAACTAAGAAATAATTCTTATTAATAGCGTGAAACCTGAGATTTGATCTTTAGTTCATCGAGGATATAATCATCCAACCAATAGTTGGTTCATAAAATTAATGAATTTTATTGTATTCTTTGAGAAAAATAAATTGTATTGTAGAAAGTAAATAACCATGTGTTCTACTTTTTAAGATAGCATCGAACAATCATACTCCTATTAAAACTTCAGATGAAAGTAAAACACTTTTCGAGGGTGTTAAGTTCGTAAATAACTCGCACAATTAAGCATGATAATTTTTTAGCTAAACGGCAAGATTAACCTACCGTACCCAAACCGACACACATGTATGGGCACCATGTGTATATGCGACTAGACTGATACACTTTTAGTTTCATGGAAGTAGTGTTGAATAACCTATCTACATCACCATAATCATCATAAGGACACAAACCCTACTAGTGACTAAGTAGCTATCCGATTAGCGGTGCCTCAGACCGTACAGGGCTACCAACTTTGAAACAGAACTTTTCATGGCCGGTGTCACTTTTCCCCTTCCCTTTATTGACCTATCAGCAAGCTTATTAATAAGTAGCAGCTTTATGTTGCTTTCATAAGTTCGATTGGAGGGATCACAAAGAAATTAGGTTAGTTAAGAACACAAGGCAAGCTAGATAGCTATAGCTAGGTAAAGGATACCTTACGTAATCTCCACTCCTTTTTCATGAGTGGTTTTGTTAGCATGTCTAATCTACTGCAAGAACGGCTGAAAAGGGTGATGATGGATTTTGCAATCGTTTCCAGTTTTGTAGCCACTGCCTTTGGGCCGCATGCACCCAGGCGCCCTTTTAGTCGTCATATCAGATGCCCATTTCCGGAGTGCATCAAAGGCATATTAAGTGATGCCTAAAACATTAGGAATATTGTAGGGTGTGATCTTTGCTTTGCTTCATTGATTGTAAAGATGGAACCAAGTGCTAATTCCAAACTGACATGGAATACGGTACGTGTAAATCTATGTATATTCTCTCATTTAGTTGCCCACTATGAAAAGTAGTAAAACATCTTCTGAATTGCTCGCCTTGACACAAAACATGTATTTACGCTTGCACTATGCATAAAGAAAAGAATTTTGCTTACATCTGAATAGCATACTAGTCAGGTCGTACCAATTTGTTTTTTTTTTTTTGGCGCAGAATGCATGTTAACATTCTTTTGGCACTAAAACTTACAATTTGCTGTATAATAAATATCGAGATGGACATCCTTTTAAGTTTTATAAAACGAAGAAATAGCCAGGGCATAGGTCCTCTTTAAGCAATAATGTACTCAAATCCAAATCTTGAATTTAGATCATATGTCCTCTCTAAGCTACCATGTACACAAATACTAGTCAAGTCTATAAGCTCGGCGCCCGTCAAAGGTAAACATTTTAGCCCCACCATTGGTAACATGTTCTACAATAGTGCTTGTACTACAACTCAAATGGTACTCCCTCCGATCCAAAAAAAGTTTCGTGCCTTTAGTTCAAATGCTTTTTTTGGATCCGAGGGAGTACCAAGTAGTCGCATGTGTTGGTTGCGACTAGGTAGGATGATTATGAGTGTGGTTGTACCACTAGCCTATGGGGAACCGGAGCCAGGTTTTAACTTCTTACTAATGCTTGAATATTCGTTTTGTGCAACATAAACAATAAGTGCAAGATGATATTCCTGTCAATAGTGAGACGCAAGTTCTGATCTTCACAAAAAATTGTGTGAGGTTTTGAGTCTATGTTTGTTGTTTCTAAAGAAAAACTAATTATACCGAAGTGACATGGTGAATGAAGGTGTATCCCCTTTGTATATGCGAAATGGAGTTGGATTGTACGTGTTCCCAACAATTGCTACTCCATACTGGCAGAGCTACTTTAGGGCAAAACTAGGGAAAGCTCAACAAAAGCGTCTTGAGAGCAAATTTTATGAGGTATCCTTCGCCCTAGCCTGCCTTAGCCCATGCAGCGAATTATTTGTGCTCCACCACTGCTAATCCGTGCAGCTATCTATGTAGTGAAATATCTTCTCGAATGGTATTAAAGGGTAGTTACTCAAGCCTCACTAAGTGGTATCAATCTTAAATAAATAAGTAATTGAGAAAAACAATCTTAAATAAATAGAGTGCCTTAATCCAGAAAACAAGAGTCATACAAATACAAATACTTACAATCTCAATCTTAATGATATCAAAAAAATACCAACCTTAATATACTATCTTAGCATAAATCGGGCAGTATTTCTTGAAATGGTAAGTCACAGTGTTTCTCAGGAAACAAATTAGCAATAAATAGAAAAGGCAATTGTAGTACTACCAACTGGGCCAAAAAAATCCGTGCCTACTTCTAATGTTGAAATTATCAAATTACATTAAATATTTTCAAATACAAGGTGAATATATATTGTAACATATTTTGAATACTTTTCTAAAGTGATATGATTTTTTAAATGTGCGATCAGTTTTTTAATATTCCATGAACATTTTTTAATGCCATTAACATATTTTTTTAAAACGTGAACATTTTTTCAATGTCATCAGCCGTTTTTTGAATGGTACAATATTTTTTTACAAACTGCGAGAACAGGCTTTTCACATTTTTCATAAACATTTTGTTAAAAATACCAGGAACATGATTTAAAACATGTGAACTTTCTTAAATATCATGAACCATTTTCTGAAATGCACGCAAGCTGGGTTTTTTTTAATGATATGTTGACTGTTGTAATGTAACGAAGGGGACAAGAATTATATAAGAAAGGGGACAAGCGCAGCTAGGCAGAGCGACAAGCGTGTTCATAGATGATCGTGGTTCACGGGCCATCCGAATAGGCATGGTTAGCGACTAGCATCTAAGAGAGGCATTGATAGGGTACCCTTTGGGGGATTCCTGCAGGGCGCTCGGGTCGCATCCAGGTCACGATGCATGTTTTGACGGTTTTGGGGCTTTTTTTAGGATTTTGAATTTTGCAAGGTCTTTCCTAAGTTTCATAAAAAAAAGTTCTATTTTATGTTTTCCTCATGTGAAGCACACTGTGCGGAACGGAGCACATGGCACATGGTGGAGTGCAGTCGGCCAGCCCAGATTGCCATTGTAGTTTTTTTCTTTGTTTTTTCATTCAATTTTTCCCAGAAAAAACCAAATGTTTCCTTAAGCAAGTGGTCATCATGCATTTAAAACTGTTCTGTCTATGTTTAAAAAACTCAGTGTATATTCAAAAAAATATTCATTATTTTTGTCATATACTAAAAAAGTCATCATATATTAAGAAAAATCAACGTTCATTAAGAAAAATATTTGGTATGTATTTATAAACATATACTGATAATCATATAGGAAAATACATAAAATGAAAACTGGAAAGGTGGGAGGAAAAAGCAATGGAAAAGAAAAACCTGAAGGAAAAGTAAAAAATAGAATACAGTAGGAAAGATATAAAAAGTAGAAAAATCAATAGAAAATCATAGAAATCAAAAAGATGCATGAAAACTCCCAAAAAAGAAAGAACGCCAAATTTAATTGAATGATAGTAAAGAAAGAAAAGGAAAAAACCATTGAAAAAACAAGATAAATAAAAAACCAAAAGAAAACTGCAAACCCAGATAGAGAAATAGAGATCAAAAAACAACTGAAAAAGGCTAAAAAGAAGCGACCATGGCAACAAATGCCTGGAAAAACGATTGAGACCAATACATGTGCAAACCCATTACATGCTAAAGGCGTCATACATGGCCTGTCCTGAGATTTTGGGAACCCGGGTCGAAATTATGTCTTTGGGCCCCTTTCTACAACCATCATAGCAATAATGACCAATGTACATCCATATAAAATGTCACCAATAAACACTTCGCATTCAAAATCAATTTTCATATCAAATAATTGGATGTACCTTTAAAATTTCTCCTAACTTTCCTTGATGCAAGTCGCTTATGATGGGATCGTTGTCAGTCACATACAACAATTTCTTCTTGATGCTCTTCCTCCACAATAACTATCATCGACTCATCATCTGGATTCATTGAATCACTAGTATTACTCTTGAAAATTTTGTGAACCACCCCTCTCTGTGATTCTATTAGTCATTTTTCCTTTCCTTTTTCCGTTACCACATGCATACTTTCTGGACGACACGGTAACAAGGTGCTGAAAATAAAAACATTGCATCAAAATTTGCACAGTGCAAGCTATGCATAGTGTATGTGGAAGTAAATCATTTAATTAGCAAAAATGTAGAATTTTTCTTATTATTGAAGGTAAATTATGTATATGAAATAAGGAATAATAATATGATTTTTTTTCCGGACCTGATTTCTTAAACTGGGGCGTGAAAATTTATTCCTGGGGTTGATCAGATCAGCGTCGAAGATCGGGCACTCAACGATGCCACAATGTGGACTTACGACGGGATCTAGGAGACGATGTACGGGTCCGCCCAGCGTCTGGACAGTGGAGATCTGAAGACTGAGGCGCTTTGTGATGTCGATGTGCAAGTGCATTGTGTGTGGTTGCGCCAAGCTCCTGAGAACGTCTGTCGGTTGTGGATGCGACTTGCCGTAGGGATTCCTGGAGCTAGGGGAACAGAGGATACTCCCTCTGCAAAGAAATATAAGAGTGTTTAGATCACTACTTTAGTGTTCTAAACGCTCTTATATTTTTTCACGGAGGGGGCCCTCTGGATTTTTGGGGGCCGAGGTGATCGCCCCCTGTCCCCCCCCCCCCCCCCCCCCTCTGAGGGCCGGCCTTGGCGTCATATAGGATTTGTCGCGAGGATCGTGTTTTCAAGGAACCATTTATGGTGCTCTTGCTGTACATACGCGGGCCGCAGCCCACAAGTGCCTGCTCCTCCTGACCGGTTCTCTTGCTTCTTCAGGGTGCCCTATGTCCCATTTAGGCCTTGTACAATGGAAGGTGCTTAGGAGAGGTGTTTGCAGAAATAAACCAGACTTTTTATAAGCACTGGTGCTTATTTGTACTGGACAGACGCTTAATTAGGCGTCTCTCCTGTAGAAATGGGCACTGGTGCTTTAGAAAAACCCGATTTATTTTTCTAAGCACCTAGCATTGTACAAGGCCTTACTGCGAGATGTAGGTTAGCCTCGCCAGAGCATGAGCCTGGGCTGGCTCATGGCGCGGGAGACCACACGCAAGAGGCTACAACCTCTTTTTTTTCTTATGTTTTTCATGTTTTTTTTACTTTTTTTACACTTACAAATATTCTAATTATAAATATTAGAACAAACTTTGCAATAAACATTTCAAAAATGTTAATCATGCATTTGAAAAATGTTAAATGTATGTAGAATTTTTTTCCAATGTGTACAAAAAATGAACAATGTGTATGGAAAAATAGAAATGAAAAACATAAGTTTCCAAAAATGTTAGATGTTAAATGTGTATTGAAATATGTTTTTAGTGTATTAAAAAATGTACAACATGTATGAAAAATATATAAATAAAAAAATAATTTTTCAAAATTTTGATCATGTATTTAGAAAATGTTAAATGTGTATACAAAAAATATTCTGATGTATTGAAAAAATATATAATGTGCAAGGAAAACATAGACATAAAACAAATATTAATCATGTATTCAGAAAATGTTAAATGTGTATATATAAAATTTTTGTGATGTATACAAAAAGATGAAATATTTATAGAAAAGTAGACACCAAAAATCTATGTTTTAAAAATGTTGCATTTCAGAAATATTAATTATTTTTCATTTTTCAAATACATGTTCAAACATTTTTGAAAGCAAATAACATTTTTTTGAAACTAAGAAACCATTTGTTAACATTTTATAAATACTTTTTAATATAATTTTAGACATCAAAATGACATAAGTTGAACAAAGCAACATATGTATATGAACCTTCTTATGTCCTCGTTTGTGCTTCAATCATTTAGATTATTTTCCTGTTGAAGTGTATAGCCTCATTGAACAAAGCAACATATGTATATAAGCATTCTTCTTTTAGTGAAAGTGCATGCCATCTATTGTATATGTTTTGATACGCAAGTTAAGAAAGTGTTAACTTGATGACCCTTGTGTGGTTAATTAAGACATGAATCAAGCAATCGGGCTCGTAGTTCCACCAAAAAGAACCTATCTCTCTTGTTTGCCTGCAGGGAAAAAATGTCATTTGACGAATCTTTGTTGGATTCTATTCAGGCCAACCTCCTCACCGTCATGTCCAACACCGGCCACTTTGGTAATGATTAGCTTCACTATATTACATAATAACGCCCAGGGTGACGGCGCAATGTGTCCTCGCGTCTCATCAACAAGCAATTTCATTAAAAACACATTGGAGTTGTCATCAATCTAAAGAGGGAAACTTAACACACAATGCTATTTAGGTGAGTGAACAAGAATAGCATTAGGTGAAGTGTTGGGTTCCATACATTGATATTACTATATGGTTTTATCTTTTGGTTGATGTGGTGATTAAGCGGTTAATTACTAGTGCTACTTGCATTAAAGAATTGCGGACTGCGTCGGCCGCTGTTAGGTCATACATGCACATAGCTTGCCTCTTTTTGACGCCGCAAGTGTCTTAGCAGTGTCTTTCACTTGTCCGTATATCTTTTCAAAGGCACAACCATTAATTTTTGTCACGAACTGCATGGAAAATATTGTTGTAGAACTCCAACGTTGTTTACAAGTATCCAAGGAGATGTTGCTGGGTGGATGGAGCAAATACGTGGGGCCATGAAAGGATGCTCCATTCACGAAAGTTGTGATCATGCATATGCATCGGCGCATCGCCAGTCATCTCGATCGATCGGCTTTAGGCGTGTGGTTGGCCGGCGTTGTTTTGTTCGTGAACAAATCCATTCGATCAACAACTAATTAACCACTACCCGCAGAAAAAAAAAACAGACCACAAATCTCTATTGAAAAAGAAAACTAACCACAAATCGAAGAAACCATGACGATCGAGGTGATCGCTAACTCTCATAGTAGATGTTGATTTTGCAAGCTTTACCGACAAAGCATATATGTGTGGCAGGGACGGGCCCAGTAATTAATCTCGATTTTATTGGAGGCTACCTTTTCACAATACTCTGGCCCTACAATTAGTGATTCTTCTGGAACGAAGACACACAATTAAGAGGGTGTTTTTCCAGGGATTTATTGGTTTAGGGACTTAAAAAAGTCCCTATAAGTCTCATCTAAACCAAACAGGAGGGACTTATAGGGACTTAAAGTGGGCATTTGGGACTTATGAAATAAGACTCTCAAGGAGAGGGACTTATTGTTGTAATATGGTTTTATAGGAACTTATAAGTCCCAGGAACCAAACAGGTAATGATTTTTTAGGGACATGGGACTTATAAGCTGGGACTAAAAAAAATCCTAGGACTTATGAACCAAACAGGGCCTAACTACGTATTCTCACTTCTAATATACGTACCACCGAAAAGAATGATTACCAACCTTTTGAGAAAGTAAAACACTTTTTTGGTGCGTCAAGTTGATAATTAAGTCATACACAACTACTTCGTCTAAAAAAAGTCAGGCGCAGCTTAATTATCACGATACATACCGTACCACACTTTATAGGCACGAGCTACTGGACAGGAATATTTACCTACCGTAGCAGACCCGACATGCATGTATGGGCAAACACCATGTGCGGGACTTGGTTAATCTATCTACATCACCATAAGAACATAAAACTCCAATCAGTACTAAGTAGCTATCCCTTTATTGACATTGCAGTGCAAGCTTATTAGTACGTACTACTCTCCGACCAGCTACTCTTGTGTTGCTTTCATGAGTTGGATTGGAGAGATCACAAAAGATTAAGCCAGTTAAGAACACAACGTACTCCCTCCGGTCCTTTTTACTCTGCACATTGGATTTGCCGAAAGTCAAACTTTGCTAAGTTTGACCAAATTTATATTGGAAATTATTAGCATCTAAAATATCTAATAAATATAATATAAAAATATATTTCAAGATGGATCTAATGGTATTGGTGTTGTTATGTGAATGTTAATAATTTTTTGTATAAACTTGGTCAAAGTTGGATGAGATTGACTGCAGACAAACCTAATATGCAGAGTAAAAAGGACCGGAGGGAGTAAGTTATAGGTAGCTATAGCTAGGTTAGTAGTGCATCGATCAGTGTTGAGGCGGTCAGGAATATTTTAGGGCTGTAAGCCTGTAAAGGAGGAACAAGGTGCTAATTCGAATGCGAAACGGGATACGAGTAAAATCTATGTATTCAATCACTTATTTGCTCACTTTGAAAGTCAATTTTTTTTCAATGCTCATCTTGGTATAACACGCACCTGCCCTCGACATGATGAATATAATTTGTCACACCTGAATAAGCATGATATTCATTGGCGTCATAGCTGTCCTTCCTTTGTCCCTCCTCCAAGAAAAGGCGGCTAGGGTTTCTGTCTTCCATCGGCGGCGCCGCCGATCTCCCACGTCTCCTGTGGCCTTAGGGCCATGGGTGCGCGGTGGATCCCGGCCCTTGCCGGCGGGAAGGCTCTGTTTTTAGGTGCTTCTTTAAGTTTTGTTAGGGTTTGTGTCATGCTCAAGAAGACGAGACGGCGACGGCTTGATGATGGAATAAGATTCTCCCCGACTAGCCCCCATCCCAATGGTGTGTCTAGCATCGTCGGAGGGCGTGTGGAGGTGTGTCTCCGGCGAATCTCGCGAGATTTGGTCGGTGGTTGTCTTTGGTGGATCCGCTCGGATCCGATCATTGTTCGTCTTTGTTCATGTGTCTTCAGGTTGGATCCTTCCGATCTAAAATTCTCTTCATCAGTGGCGGTTGCTGCTCTGGGGCGTTGGTCCTATGGGACATTAGCACGACGACTTCCTGACTGTCTACTACAACAAATTGTGCCCGGCTCCAGCGATGGATGGGCGATGACGGCGGCGCGCCTTCGGCTCGCTTCAGTGCTTGTAGTCGTTGCTAGATGGTCTATTAATCTGGATGTAATTTTTATTATTTCTTATATTCGTTGTACTGCCATGATTGAAGATGAATAGATCTGACAGTTTCCCGCAAAAAGAGAGAGCATGATATTCATTTTTTTAGAGAAAGGAGGGGGGGGGGGGGGGTATGATCATTTTATGCTCCAAATGTACAATTTGACTTATAGGTGCAAGACGTGCATCCTTGTTTTTTTTTATATTACCATTTTATTTAACTATGTACAGGAAAAATAAATGAGATATAGGTTCCCTGCAGCTATAGGGAATTCTGGATCTATATGCACAATGCACTCTTTTCACATAAAATGGTTGTTCGTGCTCCTTATTGTGGATGGGACTGAGAGGTGCCGTCGAAACAATTTGCTGTTGAGTCTTACTAATATAACGTGTGCAAATAAATAAAGCACAAACTTCAATAGGGATTGACTAGAACTGAGAGCCGTCGAAACAATTTGCTCTTGGATATCTCACTAATGTCAGCTTGGCTCATGACCACTACGAGCTTTGGAGTAATCTGCATAATTCAACAATTCTTGGTTAACCAAATATACACTGCCATTTGCATAACTGTTTTTTGTGGGTATCTTATGCACAGTGTTGTCCTAATTGTTTTAAACTGAATCGGAAACAAAAAATCCTTCTTAGGTAAGATTTTCTTTTGTCAATTGTGCAAATTGGTGATTTTAGTGAAATCAGACGAATTCTAGCTCTTTTAGGCTAGTTGAGATAAGTAGGCACCCAAATGCAACGAGTCATGCCGTTGCTTTTATGGATCACTCGCAATAGTGCAGTGTCTGTTGGCTTCGTAATTCTCCTAGGGAGATAGCTAGCATAGTTGAATCTGAATGTAATCACCATGCTTGATTACTGAAAATTCCTCCCGCAAAAAACCCCGGGGGGATATATACAACAACAAAAAGGTAATAATATTGGTTCATATAAAATTAATTCAATCATAAATAAAAAGAACAGGTATACGACCACCAGCTGGGCCAAATTGTTTGTTCGTCTTTGTACAGGAGCCTATTGATTACTGGGCCTGGCATCATCGGCCCATTGCCATATGCAAGAGATAGCACAGCGTCGGCTGCGTCGCCACACGCTTGGAAGTCACGTTCATCTTCTCGTTAGCATTTCCACATGTTTACTGTTGTATCAGATTTTTTTCAGATTGCTACAATATCCACCATAAACTGATCTTCTTCATCTTCTAGAAAAATCACAATTAAGAACAAGTGCAGTGTTTTCGCAAAAAAGAAAAAGAACAAGTGCAGTGACAGACGTATTAATTCCAGCTTTCTTCGATCTGATTACGTTTTTGCGATTACAAATCCGTAACGACCACATAATATAATATGGGAAAGGCAGAATACGAATCACACATTTAAGCCCATCAGATCACGCCCCGGTTTTCTGTCCACTTGTCACTGCACGAATAGGTTCAGAGACAAGCTCATGCATCATCCTACCAACTGGAGTACTAATTTGCTTTGAGACTGTACAGTGAAACCGCAAATACTTGAGATAGAAACGAATACGATTCAAAGAACCAACAGGGGGGGGGGGGGGGGTGTCATTTTATCCTCGGGACAGAGGGAGTATACAGCAAGCAGTGTTGCATGCTCGGTGACAATAGTCAGGTCTGAGGCAAAAGCTCCTTCGAAAAAGGAAGAAAAAAAGAGCTAAGGCAAAAAAAAAATGGTGAAGAAGCAAAGCAGTCCTCGATGATGTCCAGCAGGTTTGTTTTGAGGTGCTGCCTGTTCACTGCAAAACCACGGACATGTAGGAACCAGTAAGTTGTCTGAATATGTCGAGGAAACTCTGAACAATTTAGCAGTGCTGATTAAGGGGCAAAAAAAATAACAAGACTAGCATGTGCATTTGGGCATTCGGCCTGTCCCAATACACTGATAGATGAAACGAATTCAGAGAAAGAAATTCTCAACAACGAAAGAATCAGAGAAAGCTGCATCTGCAGGAGTTTTTTTTTTTCTTGAGCATGCATCCGCCGGAGCTATGTGACAGAGTGAGACAGTATCACGCCCGGGCTCAGCCCAGCATTGTATCAAACTCCACTGAGATGAGACGGGCCCAACATTTCGTTCTAGCCGAGTGAAGTTGTGTTCCTCTGCTTTTCTTTATTTTTGCTAATGAACGTGCTGTAATGTGCAAAAACCTGCATATCCTCGGTCATGGTGCTTAGGCTTAGGAAGCACCTAATAAAACCATGTAGATTTCTTTTCTTTCTTTAGGAAATGTAAACGGTACACTTAATCTGCAACCATGTACCAGAAAGAGATCAGCTATCACGTTTCTGATGTTTTCCCATGCTGCAAAACACTAAAGACAAGTTGTCTGACCATGCACTCGTTTTTAAATAAAATTTCAGGATGAGGAAAATGGAGATGAATAGGTTTCTTGCGGTTTTCCTTGTCATATATACTACTCTGAAGGTGAAACTTGAGATCTCTAGATTTCATGGTAGACATGTAACTCAATCATTATTTTTATGCCTTTCAAAAATGGACTGCAAGCATGCAGTTGCCATTTTCATGTTGACTGGCTGAACTGACATGTGCGTGATCTATGACGAGTCTCTTGTGTGCCTTCATCAATTCAACATTGCTACGTACTGTGGAATATAAGATGAATATGATAGCTAGGTTTCACAAAAAAAAAGATGAATATGATAGCTAGGTTTCACATGGAAAGGTTGAATGGAGTGTTCATGCCCTTTATAAAAGGGAGATGTTGCCCCATTTCGATTCTCAAAGGGGTTTGATTTTTACAGGTAGGAGACCCGTTTTAAGAAGAAACGATAATGCACTTCCGAGCCGAGTATGTACAGTTGAAAGGTGTAACTACATATGTGAGACGAGATATTAGAGGAATGCTGAAGAAGTGGATTTATAAAATCATGCATGTCAAGCTCAGTAAGCTGTCTATATATTAAGTAGTAGAAGAAAAGTATTAGAAGCTCATATTAGCCTGTCATCAATAATTGAACAACAAGCAGGAGCCTACCTTCACAGGCAACGTCAAGGCAGGCGCCACCAGGGCTAAGTGCTCGGCACAAGCGAAAATCGCCAGTAGATCCTAAGTGTTGAGCCTAGATTCACCGGCTGCACGACACAGGCAAGGCTCAGCATGGACCCCATCTCCACCATCCCAACCATGACACATCACTCGTTTTGTTGTTTCATAGTAGCTGGTATGTTCAAGATCGGTTAGTTCTCGTAGTAGTGTCTTCTCCGTTGGCACTGTACTACTATCCCTACGTGCGTGTTCTTTTTTTCAAGAATTGCTCCCTACGTTTGATATATGCTCCCTACGTGACAGTCTCTTTCCGAAGGGAGCATATGCGGAGGGGGTCTTTACTGATCCTCGGAATTGTATATGCACGTAGGGAGCATATGCGGAGGGGGTCTTGGAGGCGATGGAGTCAGTCAGGTGTTTGATAACTTTCAGAAGCAGCAGTGACAAGTGGGGGAGACAACACTGGAGGATTTCATTTTTTGTGGTGCTTCTTGGGTGTCAAATCGTGGCTCTCAGAGTAAAAACCTAAGGTCCAGCCTTCATTGGTTATGCATGGTAATTCCCTTGATGAAGTTATTGTTTTGAGAGCTCAGACTTTCTTCAGGGTGAAAATCTAAGATCTTGGATCGGGCGACGACTGCGCTTGTGCGTTGTTCCCTTCTTAAAGGTGTCGCTTTTGGAGACCTTTTAATGTTTTCCGGATGTTGTTTTTGGTGGTGATTTGTGTGCTGCCGAGAGGAGTTAATCATTGTGACGAGGCCTTTGCTTGTTTCCTTTCTTTTTTGTTTTTTTGGGTTGTGTGCATTTTAGATGTCTTTGTGAAATCTTGTTGATGCAGAGGCTGGTGTAATTGATATCTTCGCGATATATTACCTTTTTCAAAAAAACAATAAGTTCGCATAAGTTGAATTTTTTTTGGCACTGAACTGTATTATCTAGTCAACCACAGACACAAAGAAAGGAAAGAACAAAGTATAACAAGGCAGGAAAAAGTGCAAAATCAAACACTCTAATGGATGGCACTTTTTTCTTTCGAGAAACTTTCAATATATTCATCTTCAATCAGGGCAGTACAAAGAACAACAGAGGTAATAAAAATTACACACTTGTTCGTAGACCACCTAGCGACGACTACAAGCATTGGAGTGAGCTGAAGGCGCGCCGCCGTCATCGCCCCTCCCTCAGACCCGGGCAAACCTTGTTGTAGTAGATAGTCGGAAAATCGTTTTGCTAAGGCCCCATAGGACCCGCGCACCAGAGTAGCAACCATTGCCGGTGAAGAAAGTCGTAGATCAAAAGGATCAAACCTGTAAACGCCCAAACAAAGACGAACGAAGACCGGATCCAAACAGATCCACCGAAGACCAGCACCAACTGAATCCCGCGAGATCCGACAGAGACAATCCTCCACACGACCTCTGACAATGCTAGACGCGCCATCGGCATGGGGATAGAACATGGGAGATATTATTCCTAATAAGAGACATTGCCGCCGCCTCAGAACCCCAACCAAGATGTTGAATCTAACAAGAACGATAACGGGGTCCCTCTCGCCGGCGGGGAGCTGAGATCCTCCGCACCTCCATGGCCTAGAGGCCATAAGAGATGGGGCGGACCAGCGGCGGCGCCGACAGGTGGAGAAGAGTTTTTCTTGTGGAGGAGGAAATAGGAGCTTAGCCTGTGGTGGATTGCAATTTTAATTCCTCCGATGCAAAAGCATGAAGTAATAATCGTTGTTGCTCGATGGTCGTCTCTAGGGACGCACACCTTGTCGAGCATGACACTTATACGGTAATGAAAACGTCACCCTGCATGTACGTCCTCTCGTTGCTGCGACGAACCACTGAAACACCCATCTGCAGCGCTGCTAGCTGTATACACGCGTGCATTCCAGCGTGAACTCAGCCACAGTGTGCATTCATGGTTACGTCTTGCGCGCAGATAATCACTTGTACTCCTGGTTCTGGTCCAGGTTCAGGTTCCGGGCTGAGCTCAGCAACAGTTCCGCTCTCTCGTACGGCGGGGTGGTGACCGAAGGACGTCGTCGTCGATCCATTGTTCCCGGCGATCGAGACACAGGAAGTTTACTAGCTTTTCCCGGCGTTCGAGACGTCGGCGGCATGCAGTTGCATCGTCAATCATGGTGATACGTAGTTTCAATCTGGGTCTCTCGCATGGTGATATGCAGGACCAAAAGCTTTGATGATGACGACATGGTGCTTCCTTGTGAGACACAGGCAGCATCTCTTGTCGCGAGACTGCTTGATTTCCGAAGAAAATATTGCTTCTGTTACACGTAGTACATCGGCTCGGTTCCGCGTTCCGACCGTCAACTGCGAACTCCTCGCCGCCCATTTAAAGGCCGATGAACAGAGGAACTCTCTCTCTCTCTCTCTCTCTCTCTCCCTCTCTCTCTCTCTCTCTCAGGTCTTGTTGGTCGAAAATTTATTGGAACTTTACAGATTTCTATTCCTTGAATGTTTTTTTAGAGCTTGTTAGTTTATAGTAGGATTAAATGAGAAGTAATCCTCATTGAAATGTGTAATTTGGCAGTGAAAATTCATGAAGCAATCCTCATTGAAATGTTATTTTGTTTGAATGAGAAGTACTCCTATATCAATATTTATCCAATAAAACCAACGTATCTCGATACGTCAATCCTTGCAAAAAAAATAAAAATCAACGTCACTGCAACATGGCAACTTCTGTTGCACATTCGTATATATGGTTTTAGTTGCCCATGGCATTTATTGTATCAGGAAGTGGTGGAGTGTGTCCTTATGACAATTCTAGACGATGGCATAGGATTTCCAAAAAAAAAAAAATCATTTTCCCATTACTTGGCACATGCAGGTGTTGTAGCCCACTAACTATGTCATGTACTAAGCAGTGGGCTTGATCTTATTTTGACACGCACTCCTTCACCAATCGAGTTTCTATATTTTGCTCTTCACATGTTTCTGAAATTGTGAGACAAATATACCCTAGGCGTTGTAAACTATGAAGTCATCTACCAACAATACTATGAATGCAACATCTTCTATATTTTACACAAAAATCAACAAAAAAAGAAATGGAAAATAGTTTCATGGTCGATTGCTCCATTTGAAGAACTACATATGGCCAAAAATGTCGAAGGAAGTGTCGTGGTCCAATAGTTAGTAACAATACTCATCTAATGTGTCACTAGGCAAGTTAGTGCTAGCTCCATGATCTTCTTCTTCCTCCTAGACTCCTCTTCCTCCACTTCACCCGATCCTCCACTTCACCCGAATAGTTCTTTGTCCTCGCCACCTCTGTGCCTTGGTCTCACCATGTTCACAAGCCTTGGCCTCACCATTTCCCTACACATGAGCCTGGGGCGTCAAGCTAGCGCAATAGCCTCCATGGTTGTTGATGCCTTTGAGGTGTTGTTTCAAAGTTTTGGATTCTCACCTCTTTGTCTACAATGAATGGCATTTCTGGGTGCAGGCTTATGCAGTTGATTATATCTTTTACATCAAATGGACAACTTGGATTGGGAACATTGCTCTCAAAATTCAGTGGCGCACTTCATAAAAGGCATTACTCGTTGTTGGTCTTCGTGTTTGGTAGCGGAATGTGCACTTTCCCCATGAATCAAAGAGGTGCTAGGTGGTGTTTCATTTGAACAAGATAGTTATGAACGTTGCTCTTCATAACCTTTCTATGTCTTTAGTGTGTTGGTGTGTTTTGGTTGTGTGCATCCTCGATGTAGTGTCATCATTTTATTGCAGAGATCGGGTTTATTTATCTGTATAAGCTTGATTTGCCATCCGTCCGAATAAGCATTGAAAATGACTACACTGGCAGACCGACCTAATCAGCTCATGGTGTAGAAGACCTAACTACGCGAGCATGTGAAGTGCGTCAAACACTAATCTTATTGTTGGCGCGCCATCTTGTGCTGATGCTTCCATCGATCTCTCCTGAAAACACTCTGTCTCGATGCCATCATCCTTAAGATCTGGTTCTAGTGGACTGGAGAACATGCAATTCTTGCCCAATGTAGTTCTTTTTTTACGAAAAGGAGGATTACCTCCAGCCTCTGCATCAATTGATGCACGCAGCCATATTATCAAGCAAAGTCAAGTCTCCACAAAGTACATAATCCAATACAAGTTCGCAAGCAAGATCGAATAAAAAAGAATAAGCTGCCACAACCGGCAAAAATAGGATAAGATGACTAGACACCTATCCTATTGTTGGACCGTCATCCAAACCGGTTGTAGATATCCCATGCTACCGTCTCCCAACAGTTGCACCCATAGGCCATATGCTCCCTGGCTTCCGCATGGCTGAGTAACGACCACGTACGGATCCACCCAGTTGTCCAATATAGTTCTATCAAATACTTTCTCTATTTTTGATATTTCTTGATTACTATTAAGGCTACTACTTTTCAACGTCATGTCCAACTCCTGCCAATTTGCCAATCATTAGCATGACTATAAAAATAACGCCCAAGGCAACGGGGCAATGTCCTCGCGTCTCATCGACCCAGTTTGTTAAAAACACTGGTCATCAATCTCAGGAGAGAAACTTAACACACTATGGTATTTAGGTGAGTGAGTAAGAATAACATTAGGTGAACTGTTGGGATCAATATATTATATAGTTTGGGGATATCTTTTGGTTGATGTGGTGGTTAAGTGGTTAATTATATTGTTAGTGCTAGTAGTAAGTAAAGAATTGAAAACTGCGCCGTCCGATGTTAGTTCAATGGGTCACTACTTACATAGCTTGCCTCTTTTGAAGCTGCAAGTGTGCTTGCGGTGCCTACATTTGTTCCATGCATTATTATATGTGATCATCATCAAGTATTCGTCGGGACCAATCATTGTTGTAGAGAATCCATACATTGTTTACTAAGTATCTTGCAAAGATGTTGTTAGGTGAGGTTTCATAGATGCAGGAAGATAACATCATGTATGATATTGCTATTTTTTTAGGAGAATATATGATATTACTAATAATGGAGTTAACTAGAATTGAGAGCTAGATTCCCATGCAAGGTGTAGTTTTGGATGGATGGAGCGGGTACGTGAGTCCATCAAAGGATGCTCCATCACCAAGTTGATATGCACCATCGGCTTTAAGCGCGTTGTTTGTGAACAAATCCATCAGATCATGAGATCAACAACTCCAAATATGACGAGGTGACGGCTGATGTTGATTCTGCAAGCCTATTTGCAAAACATATATTTGTGCACTACATGTCCACTGGATTATTTCAATTGGATTTTAATGGCTACCATTTCTATAAACTGACCCATCGATGGGCTTCAACAATTAATGATTTTTTAAAATAGACAATACAGTATAGACAAACATTGAGTGTGTGCTTGCTCACACATACATGGACATATAAACCATTAAATTCGACGAAATCCCTACTTGCATGAAATAGTTCTTATTTTTTTTTTAGAAAAGGAGGATGACCCCCGGCCTCTGCATCTGGAAGATGCATACGGCCACTTTATTGATTATTCACGATGACCATACAAAGTATTACACCAATGTGCCTGAATCCACCATCTTGGCAACATATGCCACTACTCCTATCCAATATGATGAAGGAGAGCTAGTCGGGCCACTACCCAGACCACTCACGTAATCCTAACATCAAAAGCCGGAAGCCGAAACACATTCGGAAGCCCCAGCCGAGCCACATACCTGGTCTGGGGCATAATCCGGTCAGACGCACTCGTGTGTCGTCGCCGCCATCTTCCACAGGTCCGTCTTCAGATCAAATTGAGGCATCTACCATGTCTGGCCACTCCGCCATTGACGCCACCATGACGCCAAACAGCAACCTCCTCCTGCGCGAGTCCATCTCCGTGCATCGGACGTCGAGCCTCCACAGCGCCATGCCGCCGACATCCGCCGCCATCAATGTGTGAGATGGAGCACCGCTCCACCATCCCCCCAGCCAACGCTTACTCCAAAACGGCACCCCAGGAGAACCTGGACGCGTCGGAGGAAAAGCAGAGGCTTGGGCGAAGAAGGGCACGCCGTCGGCAGCTGTCACCGACCCCAAACAGCGCCCGCCACCACCCAGCCCTCAAGGCGGCGCCTTCAAGAAGGTCACGGCGCCAAAGACGCCGCCGCCGCCCACCGGAGTTAGGTTTTCACCCGAGAAGCTAGGTGGTGGGGAGTGGAAGGGCAGACCTTGACAGACGTCTCCATGAAGAAATCGGCGCCCGCGGGCGTCGTCGTCGTCGCGGCCGGCCGGAGCCGACCCGGGTTTCCCCCGATCTGGATCCCGACCACCAAAATCGCATCATTGGGAGGCCCTTAGGCGGCGTAGGGAGGGGAGGCGAGGGGTGCGGCGGCGGCGCTATGGGGCGTCACCACCACGCCAGATCCACCTTCCTCGCCGCCAACAGCAGCCGGCGGGCTAGATCGGGCGCGGACCAAATCTGGCGCCTAAGCACCCGCACGCCTACGCCGCAGCCACGGCCGGCCAAGCTCCAGGCCACGCCACTCCACCCACCACCAGAAGCAGGAGGGGGGCTGCCACCCCACCCCGACGCGCCGAGAGTACAGAGACTCGCCGGCGCCGCCGCACTGGCCGGACGGCCAAAAAAACCGCCAGCCAAGGAGGCGCTGCAAGGGCTGACGGAAGAGGAGCGGGAGACGGAGCAGAGGGCCGCCGGGGAGCGCCGCGATGGCCGCAGCGCCGGAGGCCGAGCCTCCCCCACCTTGAGCGGTCGCCGTCGGGAACGACGCCGCGCGCGCGAGTGGGAAGCCCCGCCGCCGCCGTCCGCCGCGCGGGCTTCGCCTGGCAGTTTCCTCCGGCGGCGGCGCGGCAGGGGAGACAGGGAGAGAGGTGGCGGCGCGGCGGGCGGCGTCGGGCCGAACTATGTGTGAAAACTTAGATTTAATCTTTAGTGCATCAAGGTTAATCATCCAACCAATAGTTGGTCCGTACAATTAATGAATTTGTTGTATTCTTTGAGAAAAATAAATTTTATCTTAGAAAGCTAATAACCATGTGTGTTACTCCCTCCGTCCGAAAACAAGTGTCTCAAGTTTGTGCTAACTTTAGTATCAAAATTATATTAAGGTTGAGACACTTATTTTGGGACGGAGGGAGTACTTTTTAAGATAGCATCGAACAATCATACTCCTATTACAACTTCAGATGAAAGTAAAACAATTTTTTGAGGGTGTTAAGTTGGTAACTAAGTCAAGCACAACTGAGCACGATAATTATCTAGCTATAAATGGCAAGATTGACCAACCGTACCCGCCCGACACACATGTATGGGCACCATGTGTACATGTGACTCGAATGATACACCTTTAATTTCGTGGAAGTAGTGTTGAATAACCTTCCTACATCACCATAATCACCATAAGGACACAAACCCTACTAGTGACCAAGTAGCTACCCGATTAGCCGCGCCTCAAACCGTACGGTGCTACCAGCTTAGAAATAGAAACTTCTTGGCCGGTGCCACTTTTTCCCTTCCCTTTATTGACCTTGCAGCAAACTTATTAATTAGTATAGCAGCTTTGGGTTGCTTTCATGAGTTGGACTCTAGAGATCACAGAAAATTTAGGTAAGGATACGTTACGTAATCTCCACTACTTTTTCATGAGGGGTTTTGTTAGCATGTCTAGTCTACTGCAAGAACGGCGGAAAAGATGATGATGGATTTTGCAATCGTTTGCAGTTTTGTAGACACTGCCTTTGGTATGGGCTGCATGCACCCAGGCGCCCTTTTAGTCGTCATATCAGATGCCCATTTCCATAGTGCGTCAAAGGCATATTAAGTGATGCCTAAAAAATTGGGGTGTGATCTTTGCTCTGCTTGTAAAGTTGGAACCAAGTGCTAATTCCAAACTGAAATGGAATACGTACGTGTAAAATCTATGTATATTCGCTCACTTAGTCGCCCATTATGAAAAGTAGTAAAACATTTTCTGAATCGCTCGCCTTGACATAAAACATGTGTTATGCTTGCAGTACGCGTAAAGACATGAATTTTGCACTCATCTAAATAGCATACTAGTCACGTCATACCAATTTGTTATTTTTTGGGGCGCAGGATGCATGTGAACATTCTTTTGGCACTAAAACTTACAATTTGCTGTATAATATACATTACATCCTTTTAAATTTATAAAACATAGAAAAAGCCAGGGATGGGTCCTCTTTAACCAACAATGTGCTCAAATCCAAGTCTAGAATTTAGAGTAGATCCTCTGTAAGCTACCATGTACTCAAATACTAGTCAAGTTTATAAGCTCGGCGCCCGTCAAAGGTAAACATTTTAGGCCCGCCACTGGTAACGTGTTCTACAACAGTGCTTGTACTACAACTCAAATGGTACTCCCTCCAATCCAAAAAAAGGTGTCATGGCTTTAGTTTAAATTTGAAAGCTGAACTAAAACCATGCTACTTTTTTTTATTCGAAGGGAGTACCAAGTAGTCGCATTTTTTGGTCACTACTAGATAGGATGATTACGAGTGTGGCTGTACCACTGGCCTATGGGGAATCGGAGCCAAGTTTTAACTTCTTACTAATACGAGAATATTCATTTTGTGCAACATAAATAATAAGTGTAAGATGATATTCTTGGGTTCCTGTCAATAGTGAGACGCTTGTTCTGATCTTGGAAAAAAGTTGTGTGAGGTTTTGAGTCTATGTTTGTTGTTTCTAAGAGCATTTACAGCCGGAGTTGGCAAATCCGGACCCTTAAACGCCCGAGGACGCGTCCGGGCGTGTCTGCAGGCACTGACCGGGCACCCCTCATATTTTCCATTCTGCATCCATGTATCTCATATCTGGCGCCTTATATCCATATTACACATGCAGACGTTGATCTATCCTATGTGATCAACGACAGACAACAAAAATCGGCTGCAAAGGAACACAAGATCGGCTACAAACAGACATTACCATACTTCGCCACATCCAAAAGATCATAGTTCGTCCTCGGACAAGTTCATAAACTTCAACAACTAAAAACGATATAAACATCGAGGAGGAGGGGGCGGAATCACCACTTCCTCGCCGGGCCTTTGCCCTTCCGATCGCCAGCGCAGCTGTAGGCGTCCGCGGCTGGTGGAGGGTCTTGGTCGTCGAACGAGGAGGTGCAGCTGTCGCCGTCGGCGGAGTCTGGAGTCGGAGAGGACGATGAGCCCCTTCATCCGACGGACCTCCCTGTCCTGCTCCCGCTTCAAACTTGCCACCCGAGCCTTCTCTGTCGCTTCCTCCTTCGCCTCGCGCTCCGACTGCTCAATAGCAAGCCGGAGCGCCTTGGTGTTCTTCCGTCGGAGGCGGCGAGCGTCCGTCTTCGCCATCATGACGGAGCGGCGGTACACCCATGCGAGGAGACGCACATCCTCATCAGCGTCTGGCTCCGTCCCTCGGCGGCGGCGGCGCGCGGACTACTCCACCACATCCCTCTCGCGTGCATGCTGCCTCTCACGGCGCGCGATGCGCGCCTCCAACTCCGGAGTGCGCCTGCGGGCCGGAGGCACGGGCACAAGTACCCAACACTGGCCGTGTGGAGGAGCGGCCGGCGTGGACTGTGATGTCCTTGCGTCGTTGCACACGGGCCGGAAGGGTCCAGCTCCGGCGTCCGCGCTGCGCCGATGCGGGAGCTGCGGCGATGCTCCAGATCCGGAGCTGTCGTCGGTCTCCACCTTGGATTACTCCAGCGCTGCGAAGGGCTATCTCCTCCTCGTAGTCGAGCTCCTAGCCGGAGTTGCTGCCGGAGCTGCTCATCGTGGTGGACGGGATCGGAACCGGAGAGGGAGAGGAGTGGACGGAGCGAGAGAGAGGGACAGAGTGAGCTGGTTTGAGCTCGCGCCTGAACTGGGGTTTTTGGGGGGTCGGTGTTGGGCCGAGCCTATCAGACGGACGCACTCGGGCGTGCCCGGGCTGCCCCATATCCGCCCTATATTAGGGCTGGATATGAGGGGTGCCGGTCAGCCCGGGCTTTTGTCCGCGGTTCGAGAGGTCCTTTTGGGTCTATTATTTTTGACCGGTCAGTGACCGGATGGCCCGTCGAGCGTTTGAGACGGGTATAAGAGGCCCTGCTGTTAGATGCTCGAAAGAAAAACTAATTATACCGAAGTGACATTGTGAATGAAGGTGTGTCCCCTTTGTATATGTGAAATGGAGTCGGGTATGTAGGTGTTCCGTGTTCCCAACAATTGCTACTCTGTATCATGCCTTACCCAGGAGAGCAAATTTTATGAGGTATTCTTCACCCTGGCCTGCCTTAGCTCATGCAACGAATTATTTGTACTCCACCACTGCTACTCCGTGCAGCTATCTATGTAGTGAAATATGTGTTCGAACAGTATTAAAAGCTAGCTACTCGAGCCTCCATAAATAATATCAATCTTAAAAAAATAGAGTCAATTGATCCACAAAACAAGAGTCATACAAATACAAATACAAATACTTACAATCTGAATCTTATAGCTATCAAAAAATAACAATCTTAACATTCCATCTCAGCGTAAATCGGGCAGTATTTCTTGAAATGGTAAGTCATAGTGTTTCTAGGGAAACAAATTAGCAATAAATAAATAAACGGAAATGTTAACGCCCACACGTGTGGGCGTTTGCACATCGCCCATACGCCTCCATCACCACTCATTTTGCCACGTATAAATAGATGACATCAGTAGAATTTTTTTTGGTTTTCGGCTTAAAAATGTTGTATCTTCTACATAAAAAAGCAAACTAAAAATCCGTTTTCACCATTAAATCCGTCTCGACGAGATCTTCAAAACTAGACCCCATGTTGATATGTTTCAACGAAATTTTTTTTTTGCCAGAAGTTGCCACGATGTTTACACTGCAGTTGCCATAGGGCTTAAACTAAAGTTGCCATGTGGCAATTTTAGTTTGTAGATCATGGCAATTTTAGTATTTTGATGATGGCAACTCCAGTACTTTGACCATCAAAATTATTTTTGTATGAACCATGGCAATTTTACGTGCATGTATCATGGCAATTTTAGTTTATGGTTCATGGCAAGTCTAGTTTCTTAATTCCCCGTTTTATAAATGTCAAAATTTACTTTTAAATGTAGAAGAAAATAGCTGAAACATATCATGGCAACTTCAGTGTAAACATCATGGCAATTCATATGCAATAGACATGGCAACTTTTAATCCAATTTTTTTTTCATCAAAACATATCAACATGGGATCTAGTTTCGAAGATCTCATCGCGAGGGGTTTAATGGTGAAAACCGATTTTCAATCGAATTTTTCGTTTAAGAGATAAAACATTTTAAAAACTGAAAATCCAAAAAGATTCCTGCATGCATGCATACGATGACGTGGGAATCTGTTTACATTAGAGGCGTGTGGTGCGTCTCCCTTCCTGCCACACGTGTGGCAGTTAGCGCGACCCAAGAAAAAACAATTGTAGTATTGCCAACCAGGCCAAAAACAATATCATGCCTGCTTCTAATACGAAAACATTTCAAGCCGGCGCGCTCGCTGGTGGCTCGCTACGCTGCTGCAGGCCCAACTCCTTGCGTCAGGGACCATGCGAACCGCCTGCCGCCCCATGCACCGCTCTCCATCCTTAGAGCAACTCCAATGGGGCGACCCAAACGGACGGCGATTTCGTCCGCTTTTTGTTCGTTTGGGTCGGCCGCCCGCCCGGTGTCCGCCCTGTTTTAGATATGGGTCGGCAGGGCGCCCAACGCGCCGACCCATATATGCCGGCGTGGCTGCCACACCCTTATTATTTTTTTGCATGATTGCATAGTTCAAAATAAAATTTGTTTTGGACCGAATAAAATAGCATAGTTTATTACAAGCCAAATGAAAATAAAAATGTCTCACATAGCTCTCACATAGTTTTGCAAATCGAATAAAAGAAGATACATCTATTGGTTGCCAACATGAGCCCACATATGCTCAACCAAATCATTTTGCAGTTGCACGTGAGTTTCCCAATCACGCATGTCTTCATGAAATTGGGTGAACTGTTCAAACGTTGCCGCTACTCCATGCTCAGGCACAACATTCTCACCCCGAAACTGAAGGCCTTAATCATACAGACGTTCTAGGCGCTCGTCTTCTACGATCATATTATGCATGATCACACAAGCAGTCATCACCTCCCATAGTTTCTGCGTGCTCCAGGTATTAGCAGGATACCGAACGATGTCCCATCGAGATTGAAAAACACCAAAGGCACGCTCGACATCCTTCCTAGCACTCTCTTGTTCTTGGGAAAATCTTTTCCTCTTCTCTCCCACAGGGTTGGGTATTGTCTTGACAATAGTGGTCCACTGAGGATAGATACCGTCACCCAGATAGTATCCTTTGTCGTAGGTCGCCGTTGATAGTAAAGTTCAACGATGGGCTGTTGCCTTCGGCAAGCCTAGCAAACACCGGCGAGCGCTGAAGCACATTGATATCATTTTGTGATCCGGCCATGCCAAAGAAAGAGTGCCAGATCCAGAGATCTTGAGACGCCACGGCCTCAAGTATGACAGTGCAAGCCCTGAAATGGCCCTTATACTGCCCTTGCCAAGCAGAAGGGCAGTTCTTCCACTCCCAATGCATGCACTCTATACTAGCAAACATCCCTGGGAAGCCCCTACTGGCATTCATCGCCAACAAACGGGCTGTATCTTCAGTAGTCTGCTCTCTCAAGTACCCAGGTCCAAACACAGCAATAACAGCCTTGCAGAACTTATACAGAGACTCTAGGCAAGTAGACTCGCTCATACGGACGTACTCGTCAATGAGATCACCGGGCACTCCGTATGCAAGCATTCAGATGGCGGCAGTGCATTTCTGATAAGAGGAAAAACCAATCCTGTCAACGGCATCCTCTTTGCACTCGAAATAGTCATCATAGCGGACCACCCCCTCTCTAATACGGTTGAAGACATGCCTACTCATACGGAAACGGCGGCGGAATTTCTGATGTTTGAACAACGGGTTTGTTGTATCAAAGTAGTCCTTCCAAAGAAGGAAATGCCCGCTCTCTCGGTTGCGATTCAACGCCGGAAGGTGGCCCGGAATGGAGCCACGGAACAATGGCCGCTGGCTGTTGAGGTGGTGATGGACCAACACGGCATCCAATATCTCCTCTTTGTCATCGGAGGATGAATTGTCGGAGTCGCAAAGGAAATTGTGAAAAAAGAACTCGTCGGTGGAGTCCATTTTGTACCTTGGCAAACTGTCGAACAGCTTGTGGGTGTCGATGAAGGAGACGGCCGGCGAAGGGAGTCGCGGCGCGCACGGACCAGCTGCTATCCTACCGGCGTCCGACGAGCGTGCCGATGAGGATCTGGCCGGGCGACTTCTTGGTCGGCGGCGGCTGTGTGGTGGGGGCGTGGGGGGGGGGGGGAGCAGCCGGCTCCCGGCGGCAAGACGACGGTGGCGGGCGACGTGGGCGACGTGGGAGTGGGCGGCGTAGCTGGGCGGATGTGGAGGCCCCGGCAGCTGGCAGAGTTGCCGGCAAAAATGGGCGGCGGCGTCGGCGACGGAGGCGGAGGGCGAGGGTTGCTGTTGGATGGGGGAGGGCGATGTGACATAGACCAGCGGGCCCGGGGGAGGAGTGGGCGAGCGTGCGCACGTCCGTCTTGTGTCCGCGACGGTGCAAACCCGGCTAAAAAATGGATCGGAAATGGGTCGCCCACGGACGAAAAGCGGACGCGCGTCCGTTTGGGTCAGCGCGTTGGGCCGACTTTTCTGTCCGCGCCGACCCAAACGGACAGCGGCGGACAAAATGGGTCGCCCCATTGGAGTTGCTCTTATTCCCTAAGACCTGAGGACCAGGCGCAACCACATCTTTTCCCTTTTCCTCGCCTCGTTCCTTCTCTATCCCAGCAACTCGTCGCCATGGCCGCCGCCTGCAGTCTCCTCCTCCTCCTTCCCCGTCGATGCGCGGCAGCTGCCATTCTGAGACATGTGCTTTGCGACCGGCCGCATCCTCCCTCCATTCCGCACTTCCGCCCAGCAAAGCTGCGCCCGGCCATGGCAAGAGCCTATACCTCCCTCTTTTTTCTCCACGGCCATTGGTCAGCCGATGCCAACCCATGACAGGAAGCTACAACCGGCGCGGCGAGCCAGTGGCACCTTGCTGGAACTAGCGTCGGTTTTTGCTGCAACCAGCAAGGCTACGTGTTGGAACTATCTTCCGATTTTGCTGGAACCAGGCCATGCCCTCACCGACATTTTTGTTGGAGCCAGTGATTTTTTTTTTGCTGGAACCCGCCAGTTCATTTGGTACATCAGATTTGTTTTGAGTTAGGCTGCTATGGATTTTTTGCTGCATCATATTTTTGTTGCAACCGCTTCTTTTTTTCCTAGAACCTTCTTTAGATTTTGCTGCAATTGAGAAGATGGTGGTGCCGTCGCTGCCGTGAATTTTTGCTACTACCAGCATTCTGTTTTGGTAGAACCATCGGCCATTTTTGTTGAATCAATTTTTGCTGCATCAATTTTTTTTCTAGAACCACTCCTGATTTTTTGCTACTACCATCAGTGTGTTTTGCTGTAACCATCGGCCATTTTTGTTACTACCATTTTGTGGTTTTGCTGGGACAATGGTTTTTTGTTACCAACTTCTGTTTTTCTTGCTGGAACTAGTATTTATTTTGCTACCACCGGCTCGGCTGGCGAGCAACGCCGATGGCCGCATTAGTTGAAACCAGAGGGACGGCAACACCGGCGAGGACCAATGCTTTGCGGCCGACACCGAGAAGGAGCACCCATGGATGCAACTGGGAGCGGGGAGGCAAAAGAAAAGTTGCTGTGGGTCAACGGCCTATTTTATTTCTTTTGCGTTTTTGACGATGGTAAGCGGCGGCAAGCTTCAACGGCGAGCATCGAGGGACGAGGCAAACAGGCGAGGACGGTCGCACGCCGCATGCAGGGGCGGGGGTCGGGGGGGGGGGGGGGGGGAGGGGGGGGAGAGTTATGCCTGCCATGGATTTCCCCTGTGTTGACCACATCGAAGATGACGAGGGGAAGGAAGAAGATGTGTGGCTGTATCGGGCGGCTGGGGCCGACCAGCCCAAATTTGCGCCGGCGCGCTGGTGCCCAGCTCTGCCCTTCTAATATTATGCAGCTTATTGGGATGTTGGAGTTTCAGTCCGCCGGAAACCACCAAATTGCCATAGATAGCAATTGCAATCCGCAAATGCTAGGTCTTGCTTATTGCGTGACCGTAGCCGCTCTCGCCTACACATTTCACTCGGGTGGCTGGCCAAACAAGACTGTGCCATCGTTCTTAGGAAAGGTTCTACCTACATTAGGACTGTGATAGGATTGCTTTACGAAACCCTACGCCCAGTTTTTTGTAAGGTTTTGAGCGTGTTATTTTTCTTTTCCTGTTTTTTTACCATTTTTCTTTATCGGTTTTGATTTGGTTTCATTATTTTTTTGAGGTTTTTCTGCTCATTATTATTATTATTATTATTATTATCATCATCATCATCATTATTATTATTATTATTATTATTATTATTATTATTATTATTATTAGTAGTAGTAGTAGTAGTAGTAGTAGTACATATGCTTGTGCGTTGCAACAGGGAGATAATTTTTTTGCAACAAGCAGCGGGAGAGATAATTGATGTGTTCATCAAAAACGGTCTCCACGGTGGCGAGCGACAGAGCGAGGAGCAGCGGTCTTCTCACAGGTCATGTTTTACCCTCGAGATCTTGATAGTGGTGGGGTTGGTCGGCGTCGCGGCGACTGAGGGAGTCCTGAACTAGGGAGTGTCCGGACAGCCGGACTATCATTATCCGCCAGACTCCAAGACTACGAAGATACAAGATTGAAGACTCCGTCCCGTGTCCGGATGGGACTTTCCTTGGCGTGGAAGGCAAGCTTGGCGATACGGATATGTAGATCTCCTACCATTGTAACCGACTCTGTGTAACCCTAGCCTCCTCCGGTGTCTATATAAACCGGAGGGCTTTAGCCGTAGGACAATATACACTACAACAATCATACCATAGGCTAGCTTTAGGGTTTAGCCTCCTTGATCTCGTGGTAGATCCACTCTTGTATTACCCATATCATCAATATTAATCGAGCAGGACGTAGGGTTTTACCTCCATCAAGAGGGCCCGAACCTGGGTAAAACATCGTGTCCCTCGTCTCCTATTACCATCCGCCTAGGCGCACAGTTCGGGACCCCCTACCCGAGATCCGCCGGTTTTGACACCGGCAGCGACCACCCAACTGATATACCTTTTTTCCCCTCTGGGTCCTTCTCCGACTCGGAGTTGTGGTTGCATCCTCATTTGGTTGCTGCGCGGCGACCTTTGAGGCATGGTTGCTTCGGCCAATTTTTCCTACGACAATGTAACCAGATGGATTACTAATTACAGCGCATAAATTACATTTCATTAGCATAATCAGCGCATAACCAGACATGACCGTCCCTTCATTATCACGGTTTATTCTCTTCAACTATTTATGCGCTCACGTGTCCATAAGTTTTATTGATTAGAGCAAAACCAGCATATTTTCTTTTATTAGAACGTGCCCATAATTTTTTTCCATTACAGCCAACCAACATATTGTCTTTTATTGGCATGTGCAAGTTACCTCCGGCAATAATTTGTGCAGTCCCTCGTTTTGCTCATAATTCTCGAGACAACTTCCTTATTCTTACATAACCTCCTTATTTACAGACAATTTAGGGACATATAAAAACTGGTGTGATTTAGTATAAAATTCCAAGATAGTTGAGTTGGTTTTATATCCGTTGACATAATAGGGAAGGTCCATAGTTCAATCCTCTCGCGCCCTTTATTTTTGTTGCTCGTCCCTCCGACGGAAAAAAGAAATACATGATAGGTCCGGTTTGGCCCATCCAGGGGATAATCGAAAAAATTGGGGAGCTAATTGTGGAATGGACGGAACAAAATCTATATATATATTTTTTTCTTTTCTTAGGGCAGATGCATGGGAGCTATTATATGACGCTCGTTGCGTCAAATAGCGCATGGGACGCAAAATAGTTAGTGTCTGGGCCAGCCCACTGGTAGGCACCAAAATAACCTGTGTTTACAAGGCACGAGTAATAATCCAAAAAAATGATGTGTTGAAGGATCGAACATATGACCTTGAAGACCCGACCACATGCCGCTAGGCACAGCAACAAATGCCTACTGCTAACCAATGGCCAGCGCAAATATTTAAGAACATAGTGCAACATCATATTTAAAATACATTTTAAAACTTTTTTCAAAATATGAGTTGCCGAATGTTCTTGGAAATGTGATTTTTTTTTAAAATTATGAATAATAATTTTTATTATTCCGTCCATTTTGGAAAAAAACATGAACAAAATTTGAAATAACATCATTTTTTGAAGACATGAACCTTTTATAAAAACACACATTTTTTTAATTCGTGACTGACTTTGAAAACGGAACATGTTTTGAACATTCAAAATAATTTACAAAATGTGTTTTTAAACGCGGATATTATTTTGTATCTATGAACATTTAATTAAAACAAGAATATATTTCAAATTTTGACCATTTTTTAAAACACATGTTTTTTAAATCACAAACTATTTTGGAATACTTCTGAATTTCAAAACAAATCAGAAAGAGAAAATAAATTATTATTTTTTGCGGGAGAAAGAGAAAAGGAATTAAGGTTCCAAACATTTTTGAAAACGGAAAAGGGGGAAGACAATATTGTAGTTCAAATAGTTTTCAAAAATTTGACAAAAACTCAAATTGTGAACTTTTGTTTTGAAATTTTCTAATAGCGAAATAAGGTAAAAATAAAAATAAAGTTGGATGGAAAAACAAAATGGGCCGGCCGAGTCTTGGGCGCCTTTTGCGAGCTCTGACTATCTACGTCATGGAGCAAGAAATAGGATTTTTGCAGCTACATGGGCAGGCGAATAAGTGAGCTGGCTTCGGTGGGCTACAACATGTGCGGCCCAAGTACGAAATTCTCGATTGCCAAAAAAATAGATGGACGCACTAAAATTTAGTACCACATGGGCAGGCGAAACGCACCTTGCTTTATTAGTAGGTATAAATATAGATATAGATATAGATATAGAATAAATAGATTATTATTATTGTTACTAGCACATATGTCCGTGTGTTGCGAGGGAGAAAAAATTATATTGATTTAAAGTTAGCGAGAATTATATCTGCAAGCAAAACCCTTTGTGCACATGAAAAACGGAACATTTACCTACTTGGTTTCGCTGGTGTGAAGTAATCAATCCACTATTTTTCCATTCATTAATTGAGGTCATTTAAGAGTTTTGTTACGTCATTGTACGCGAGAGAAGGCCCATGAATAATTCAGTCTACTTTTCCTTTCAATGGAGGAGATTTTAAGGTATAAAGTTTCTGAATATTGTAGGAAACATGAATCATTTTTGAAATTCTGAACAGGTTTTTGAAAATTATGTACACTTTCAGAAAAACGCGAACAACATTTGAAACAGGAAGATCTTTTAAAATTCACAAACATTTTTTGAAAACACCAACTATTTTATAAAAACATGGACATTATTTGAATTTGTAAACATTTTTTTAAAGGGAACATGTATTGAAAATTCATAGAATTTGTTCAAAATATATATCTTTTATACGCGAACATTATTTTAAATTTTAAAATTACACTAAACCAAGAATATTTTTCAAATTTGGATAATTTTTTAAATGCCATTTTCTTTTTAGAAATCTCGAATAATTTTGTAAAAAAATTTAAAATAATTAAAAATGGGAAACTTCTTTCAAGTTCAGAATATTTGTTAAAATAGCAACAAATTTTTGAAATTCTGAATATTTTCAATGTAAAACAAAGAAAATTGGGCCAACTCATTATTGTTGTGTTGTACAAAGCTGATAAAGGCAAAGGTGTCCCGTCTTTCAATGAGATGATGGATATCGCTTTCGTGGAAGTCGACTTTGATGATCCGACTACGAAAGTGCGAGGACGTTGCGCCTTAGCAATCGCTAAACCAACTCCGAGAGGTTATTGACCACGGCGGAGCACGATCAACCTGACCACGAGGGTCTGTTTTCTGCGAGCAAACGAAGAACAAGCAAGAAACTGAGATTGCAACGGAGCACGATCAACCTGACCACGAGGGTCTGTTTTCTGCGAGCAAACGAAGAACAAGCAAGAAACTGAGATTGCAATCTGGATATTACGAATATAAAAGGAAAGTTTTATTAATGAAGGTGGGGTTCTGTGACACCTTTGTCTGGTCGTTGAACACAAACAAAGTACACGAAGTTGCAGCTATGGTGAACTTTTAATCTAAACAAAACCAAAAGTCTAAACGGTGCCCTAAGGGCTGTATATATGGAGGAAGAGGGGGGAATTTCGTGGCCCTTGGTGGAGGGGTCCGAAACCAACCCTATCTCTTGTTTCCCCACACATACGGACTCTAAAAATAGCCCCCCTCTGGACGAAATTACATGGGCCTGGCCCAATAAAAAGGTGACGCAGCACCTAGAATAGCCTCTGAACGAAATTTATGAAGTGGCATCTTGTATATTTCGTCCAAGGCTTTATGCAGTCATTATGGTGGCTTTAAAGTCCTGAAATCATCACTTGTAGCTTCGTTCTTGTTCCCCTTGCGCATGCCATCATCTCGATGCTTGGTCTTGCTCCAGTGTTCATCCCTCTTATCCATGCCAGACCCTTCATTTGTAAGCAAAACAAATGTATCCAATTTAGGCAGCATCATATTCTCATGAACATTAGAATCATTACCAAGAAACAAAAGTACCTGATAATTTAATTGGCGTGTGCGAGCTCTAGTACTTGGTCCAGTATATGTAGCAGTAGGGGCTGTGGGTGTAACAATGGTATTGATGTCCTCATCATCCTCCCCTTCTTGAAATGAAGTCATCCTCGACGGAAGCTCATCTTCCTCACCCAAATAAGACTTCAAATCTGCAATGTTAAAAGTGGGATTGACCCCCAAATCTGCAGGCAGCTCAAATTTATATGCATTATCATTTATTTTCTCTAACACCTTAAAAGGACCATCAGCACATCGAATTAGCTTTGATTTGCGCAAATTAGGAAACCTATCCTTACGGAAATGTAACCAAACAAGATCTTCGGGTACAAAGACAACATGTTTTCTACCCTTATCTCCAACAAGTTTATATTAGCATTCATACGCTCTATGTTTTCCTTAACTCATGCATTTTAAGATCAATTCAGCATGTTGTTTAGCATCAAAATTAACCTTCTTCGAAGATGGAAGAGGTAACAAATCAATAGGTGCACGCGGTAGAAAACCATACACAATTTCAAAAAGGCACATCTTAGTAGTAGAATGCAATGAATGATTATAAGCAAATTCAATATGAGGCAAGCATTCTTCCAACATTTTCTTATTATTCTTCAAAACAACCCTAAGCATAGTAGACAATGTTCTATTGACTACTTCAGTTTGTCCACCAGTTTGGGGGTGACAAGTAGTACTAAAAAGCAGTTTAGTCCCCAACTTAGCCCATAAACATCTCCAAAAGTGGCTAAGAAATTTGGTATCACGATCTGAAACAATAGTATTTGGCACTCCATGCAAGCAAATAATCTCACGAAAGAACAAATCAGCAACATTAACAGCATCATCACTTTTATGACATGGTATAAAGTGTGCCATTTTTGAGAATGTATCCACGACAACAAATATGCTATCCCTCCCCTTCTTTGTTCGAGGTAAACCTAAAATAAAGTCCATAGGTATATCCTCCCAAGGAACACTAGGTACAGGCAAAGGCATATATAAACCATGAGGATTGAGTCGTGACTTAGCTTTTTGACATGTGGTGCAGCGAGCAACAAAACGTGCAACATCTTGTCTCATCTTTGGTCAAAAAAATGTGTAGCAAGTATATCCTCCATCTTCTTCACGCCAAAGTGTCCCATTATTCCTCCTCCATGCGCCTCCTGCAACAACAAAAGATGAACAGAGCTAGCTGGAATGCATAGCTTGTTAGCACGAAACACAAATCCATCGTTAACGATGAACTTGTTCCATGTTCTCCCTTCTTTACAATTCTGCAATACATCTTTAAAATCAGCATCATGCACATATTGATCTTTGATGGTCTCCAAACCAAATATCTTGAAGTCAAGTTGTGAAAGCATAGTATAGCGACGAGACAAAGCATCAGCAATAACATTTTCTTTACCCTTCTTATGTTTAATGACATAAGGGAAAGTCTCAATGAATTCAACCCATTTAGCATGTCTATGATTCAGTTTGGCTTGACTTTTAGTATGTTTCAAAGATTCATGATCAGAATGTATACCAAATTCTTTGGGCCATAAATAATGTTGCCATGTTTCTAAAGTCCGAACAAGAGCATATAATTCTTTATCATAAGTAGAATAATTCAGACTAGGCCCACTCAATTTTTCAGAAAAGTATGCAACATGTTTTCCATCTTGTAATAACACACCTCCTAATCCAATTCCACTAGCATCACATTCAAGCTCGAAAGTCCTATTAAAATCAGGAAGTTGGAGTAAAGGAGCATGTGTCAACTTATCTTTCAAAACCGTGAAGGCTTCTTCCTGTGCGGTACCCCAAACAAAAGGCACATCTTTCTTTGTAAGCTCATTGAGAGGTGCAGCAATGGTGCTGAAATCTCTCACAAAACGCCTATAGAATCCAGCGAGGCCAAGAAAACTCCTCACTTGTGTGACCGTTTTGGGTTGCGTCCAACTCTCAATAGCTTCAATCTTGGCTTTATCAACTTCAATTACCTGTGGAGTAACAACATAGCCAAGAAAAGGTACTCGGTCGGTGCAAAAGGTGCACTTCCCAAGGTTACCAAACAAACGTGCATCATGTAGAGCAATAAAAACAACACGTAAATGTTCCAAATGTTCCTCCAAAGATATGCTATAAATCAGTATATTCCACAAATCGTCCAATGAAAACACGTAAAACTTCGTTCATTAATCTCATGAAAGTACTAGGTGCATTAGTTAACCCAAAAGGCATGACTAACCACTCATATAATCCAAACTTAGTTTTAAATGCAGTTTTCCATTCATCCCTCAATTTCGTACGAATTTGATGGTATCCACTACGCAAATCAACTTTGGAGAATATGGTAGAGCCACTCAATTCATCAAGCATATCATCTAGCCTAGGAATAGGATGATGATAACGAATAGTAATATTATTAATGCATCTACAATCAACACACATACGCGATGTACCATCCTTTTTCGGCACTAGAATAATAGGAACAACACAAGGACTAAGGGATTCGCGTATATAACCTTTGTCGAGAAGCTCCTGTACTTGACGCATAATCTCCTTCGTCTCCTCTGGATTGGTACGGTATGGCGCACGGTTTGGCAGTGAAGCACCGGGAATTAAGTCAATCTGATGCTCAATCCCTTGAATAGGCGGTAATCCCGATGGCACGTCTTGTGGAAAGACGTCAGCAAACTCCTGCAAAATGTTAGTGACAGCAGGAGGCAAAGAGGAAGGCACGTCCTCGAATGAAAACAATGCCTCTTTGCACACAAAAGCATAGCAAACAGATTTGCTGAAATCTAGCTCATCAATATCAGATTTGGTGGAAAATAAACATGCACTTTTCAATTTAATTTCAGAAGCAACACTAGATAGTTTATTATTAGGCTTCATTTGTTGCTCAAATTCTTTTGCCACAATCTGATTTTCACTCTTATTCTTCTCCTGTTTTGCTTTATTAGCTCTATTAATATCATCTTTCAAAATGGAATCAGGATTCATAGGAAGCAAAGTAATATTTTTATCCTTATGAACAAGAGTATACTAAATGTTTCTACCATGGTGTACAGAATTTTTATCAAATTGCCATGGTCGACCAAGTAATAAGGAACATGCTTGCATAGGTACCACATCACAATCAACATAATCAACATATGCAGAGATAATAAAATGCAAATGAATAGTATGTGTTACCTTAACCTTGTCGCTGTTGTTGAACCATTGGATGTAGTAAGGATGTTGATGTGGTCTTGTGGTGAGCGATAGCTTCTCCACCATCTCCATGCTAGCCAAGCTGTTGCAGCTCCCTCCGTCTATGATGACGCGCATAGAACGTTCCTTCACAACTCCGTTTGTATGGAACAAATTATGCCTCTGATTTTGCTCAGCTTGTGTGACCTGCACACTCAAAACACGTTGAGAAACTAAACATTCATACCTGTCAGCGTCTTCAGGAGCCATGTATTGCGTCTCATGATCAAAATCATCTCCACCATGTTCTTCACGTGTAATAAGAGCCAAAGTCTCCTCATCATAGTCACTAGCAGACTCATACACACCATCCTTATTAGCAATCATCACACGCTGAGATTTGCATTCTCGCTCATAATGACCTCTTCCCTTACAACAACATCAAATAATATCACTTGTGTGCCCTATTGATGCCATAGAAGAAGAAGAGCTCTGTGCAGGCCTAGTAGGTGCGCTCTTGGCAGATAGTGGTGGTTGTGCCTGCTTTCTTGTATCAGGCTGGAGGTGGCACCTGATGGAGATGCTGGTGCAGTGGAAGTAGAAGATGCACGCGGTGTCCATGATGAAGGTCGACCTGCAGAAAAGTTAGTTCGCGCCAATGCTTGTCGATCCTGCACTTCACGTTCAGCTTTACAAGCAAGATGGAATAAACGAGTGATATTAGTATACTCCTTATACTCTAGAATGGTTTAAATCTCTCTATTTAATCCACCCATAAAACGTGCAATCATAGCTTCATTCTCCTCAACAATATCATATCTAATCATGCCAGTTTGTAATTCCTGATAATATTTTTCTATAGAATTTTTTTCTTGTCTTAAACACTGCAATTTTTGAAGCAATTCACGTTGATAATATGGTGGAACCCAACGAGTACGCATAGCAGTTTTCAAAGCAGCCCAAGTAGCTGGAATATGATATAATCTACAATGTTCAAACCACCATACACATGCAAAACTAGTGGAAGCACAAACAGCAGCAGCAACCTGTCTCTCCTCGGGATATTGTAAACATGTAAAACGTTGTTCAATTTCTAACTCCCAAGTAAGATATATATCAGGAACATATCTACCCTCAAGTGATGGAATATTCAATTTCAGTTTAGGAACATGGTCATAATCTCGTACATAAGGTGGTGGTGCAGGCCTACCATTGCGATTATTTGCATGTGGACGACCTGGTGCTGGTGCTGGTGGTTGCACGTAGTTCTGATTTTGATCAACCTCATCCTCATAATCGCCCGCATAATCGTCATCCTCCTTGGCACCAGCAGTAGCAGTAGCAAGTGCCACAGAAGCATCAACAGTAGGTGCAGCAGCACCAGAATTTTGACCAAGCTCAAGGGGAACGCGTTGTGCTTGTCCCACTTGATTTGGAAGGCGATGTTGTAGTTGATGTTGGTGTTGTTGTTGTAGAGGTGCGACAGGTGCAGCCGGCGGTGGTTGTGGAAGACGCGCGAGCAATTCATTAAAGTTGTTATCGAGCTTTGTTTCGAACCTCATCTCAATGCCATCTATCTTCTCCATGGCCTCTTCAAAACTGTTTAGCACATCTTGCACCTGTGCACTCATCATTTGCTGAAATTTATCATGTAGCTGTTTGTTCGTCATGTTCTCCCAATCAGTCTCATCAGCTTGTGATCCTGCCATGGTTAGTAGCAATAGAAACACAAAAGAATATGATCCTACAGACTACTAGGAAGCGGTGGTGGTGGTGGTGGTATGTCACAAATCCTTCAACCGAATCTCAAATTCTTACCAGTTCTTACCCAACAGCAGGTGGTGATCGGAAACCGTTGTAGTCAAAACTCTAAAATCTTGGATAGAGCGATTACCAGGGAGAGTCAAACGCACGACGTAGATGTATGTGGAGATGGGAAGGCTTATAATATGGTAGCAAAAAGGGTCAGCAATAATCAATTCAGATATGGAAAGTTGAATAAACGCTCAACGATGATACTATGGTGGTCCTAGGCTAGACCGTGCTAGAGACGTGAGCCAAAAACACTAACAAAATCATGGCGCAACACGTCATCAAGGGAGGAGCACACTCTGAATTTTTTTCTCTTTTTTTCACTTTTTTTGCACTTTCTTTTTCCTCTTTTTTTTGCTCCGCAACAATTTTTTTTTTGAAAAAGTCTACAAATGGTCTAAAAACTGCCTAGCCAGAATTTTCCAGACTTTACAAATGGTCTAAAAAGTCTACAAATGGTCTAAAACTTCCTAGTCTATAATTTTTTTTTGAAACTGGAACTATTTTTTTACTGCGGGTGCCACGGAAGTTGGGGAGTGTGACTTGGTCACGACTCGTAGTATCGCGTGATCTGGAAAACGAAAACAAAGGAACAAATACTGGACTCGGACTAGGACTGGTGTTGGAGATGAATCTGGTGGAAACTCAAACTTGTGGCAGATATATGTAGGGCGGTGGAACACGGACTGGTGGCAAATCTCTGATGGAGGTGGACTCGGATTATCGTGATGGTGGTGAATATGTGGTATATGGCAGCGGTGATGACGATGGTGGTATATGGCAGCGGTGATGACGATGGTGGTATATGGCAGCGGTGACGATGATGGTGGTATATGGCAGTGGTGATGACGGTGATGCGGCGGCGGCGTGACAACTTGTGAACAGAACTCGAAACTATAAAGGACTAGACACTAAGACCATCAACTAGACACGACGATGCAACCGCAAATTCAACAATGCAAAACACTAAAAAGATTATGCAAAGGCTCAGATTGGTTCGGATATGAGGAACTTACCCTAATTTTTTGGCTTTTTCGTGGACTGTAGGTATGAAGAACAGGCTCGATCTAAACTACGAAAAACTATAAAATCTCACTGAGCAACCTAGAAATCTGATACCAATTGATAGAGGCAAAGGTGTCCCGTCTTTCGATGATATGATGGATATCGCTTTGGTGGAAGTCGACTTTGACGATCCGACTACGAACGTGCGAGGACGTTGCGCCTTAGCAATCGCTAAACCAACTCCGAGAGGTTATTGACCACGCTGGAGCACGATCAACCTGACAACGAGGGTCTGTTTCCTGCGAGCAAACGAAGAACAAGCAAGAAACCGAGATTACAATCTGGATATTGCGAATATAAGAGGAAAGCTTTATTAATGAAGGTGGGATTCTATGACGCCTTTGTTTAGTCGTTGAACAAAAACGAAGTACGCGAAGTTGCAGTTATGGCGAACTTTTAATCTAAACAAAACCCAAAGTCTAAACGGTGACCTAAGGGCTATATATACGGAGGAAGAGGGGGGAATTTCGTGGCCCTAGGTGGAGGGGTTCGAAACCAACCCTATCTCTTGTTTCCCCACACATATAGACTCTAAAAATAGCCCCCCCTCTGGACGAAATTACATGGGTCTGGCCCAATAAAAAGGTGACGCAACACCTAGAATAGTCTTTGGACGAAATTTATGAAGTGGCATCTTCTATATTTTGTCCAAGGCTTCATGCACTCATTATGGTGGCTTCAAAGTCCTGAAATCATCACTTGTAACTTCGTTCTTGTTCCCCTTGCGCATGCCATCATCTCCATGCTTGGTCTTGCTCCAGTGTTCATCCCTCTTATCCATGCCAGACCATTCGTTTGTAAGCAAAACAAATGTATCCAATTTAGGCAGCATTATATTCACATGAACATTAGAATCATTATCAAGAAACAAAAGTACCTGGTAATTTAATTGGCGTGCACGAGCTCTAGTAATTAGTCCAGTATATGTAGCAGTAGGGGATGTGGGTGTAACAATAGTATTGATGTCCTCATCAAAAGCTCTGACTACTTGACAACAGGTTTGCAAGAAAAATAAGTGGGCCGGCTTCGCTGGGTCACATCATGCAGCCCACGTACTAAAATCTGGAAAACAAATTCCTAGCAAACGATCGCATAAGAATTTAGTACCAACTCAGATAGAAAAAACAATTACGATCGCATAAGAATTTAGTACCACCTCGGATAGAAAAAACAATCGGTGGTGAACCGATGAGAATATTGGCGAAACGCACCTTGCTTTATTATTAGGTATAGATATAGATATAGATATAGATATAGATATTTATTATTATTATTATTATTATTATTATTATTATTATTATTATTATTATTATTATATTACTACTACTACTACTACTACTACTACTACTACTACTACTACTACTACTACTACTACTACTACTACTACTCCTATTATTATTAGTACTACTACTACTACTACTACTACTACTACTACTATTATTATTATTATTATTATTATTATTATTATTATTATTATTATTATTATTATTTCATCTTTCTATTTTTTTATTTTCAGATACATGTAGACCTTTTTTAATACACGTTGAACATTTTCCATATAAAGGTTTAACATATTTTAGATACATGTTTGAAATTTTAAAATACATGTTCAATATTTTAGCCGAATACATGTTGAGTTTATCAAATTACATTAAATGTTTTAAGATACAAGGTGAATATATGATAGCACACACTTTGAACACTTTTAAAAAATGGTATGAATTTATTTTAAATGTGTGATCATTTTTGAACTTTGCATGAATAATTTTTAATGCTATTAACATATGTTTTAAAACATATGAACATTTTTTAAATGTCATCAACAGTTTTTTGAATGGTACAATTTGTTTTTACAAATTGTGAGAAACAAGCTTTTCACATTTTTCATGAACAATTTTAAAAAAATACCATGAACATGATTTAAAATGGGTGAACTTTCTTAAATACCATGAAACATTTTTCGAAATGCACATAAGCTGGGTTTTTTAATGGTATGTGGACGTTGTAATGTAACGAAGGGGACAGGATTTATATAAGAAAGGGGACGAGCGCTGCTAGGCAGAGTGACAAGCGTGTTCACGGGCTGGCCCAGTAGTCATGGTGAGCGAGTAGCATCTAAGTGAGGCGATGCTAGGGCTCGCAAGAGGCGATATAGAGGGGAGCGATAATGAATGGTTACCCTTTGGGGGAGTCCTAGCGGGCGCTCGTGGTGCAGCGAGGTCACGATGCGCGTTTTTGACGCGTTTTGGGGTTGTTTTTTAGGATTTTGAATTTTGCATGGTTTTCCAAAGTTTTGTTGGAAAAAAAAACCATTCTTGTTTAGCACAGTTGTGCTTCGATGTGATGCGCCACTATGCTTTTCTGTGCTTCCAAAAAAAATTGAAAAACATAGTTGTGCTCCCGGTTTCCAGTTGATCAAAAAACAACTTAGGAGTTGTGTTATGGATGAATCTAGTTCCATTTTTATCTTTTAGGTTTTCAGCTTTGGGGGGAGGGGGTTGTTCATTCCTGATTTTTTTCTATTGCAAATTCCCCCCCCCCCCCCCCCCCCCCGTTTTTTCCGAAAAAAAGAGTATGTCCAAGCATATCAACATGGGATCTAGTTTCAAAGGTCTGGGCGTGTGAAACATAACAGTGAAAACCGTTCGTGATTTGGACGCACGGTTCAAGAGATAAAACATTTTGAAAAAATAAATCAACGAAAAAAAGCACAAACTCTCAAGTTTCGACAAAGTGAGCCACTTTGTCACCACATAAGGAGGTGGGAGTGACCTTTGTAAAGGAAACCCCTTGACTAGTGATTTCAGAGATACAAATGTACCTGCAGTACTCCTATTTCATGCACGTGGTGGAGTGCAGTGGGCCAGCCCATATGCCATTGTAATTTTTTTTCTTTATTTATTTTCATTTTCCATTCAATTTTCTGCAGAAAAAAAAAAACAAATGTTCGCTTAAGAAAGTGGTCATCATGCATTTAAAAATGTTCTCTCTATGTTTAAAATTTGTTCAATGTATATTGAAAACATATTCATTATTTTTTGGCCGATACTAAAAAAATCCTTATATATGAAGAAAAATCAACATTAAGAAAAATGTTTTGTGTGTATTTATAAACATATATTGATAATTGTAGAGAAAAGTACTTAAAATGACAACTAGAAATATGAGAGGAAAAGGCAAAGAAAAAGATGGAACAGCAAAAAATGGAATACACTAGGAAAGATATAAAAAGTAGACAAATCAACTGAAAACCATAGAAACTGAAAGGATGGAAACACCAAAAAAAGAAAAAAAGCCACTGAAAAAACTGAGAGAAACAAAAAACCAAAAGAAAAATGCGAACCCCAATAGAGAAATAGAGAACCAAAAAACAACTAAAAAAGACTGAAAAAGAAGAGACCGTGACAACAAATGCCCGGAAAAACAATTGGGACCGATACATGTGTGAACCCATTACACGCTAAAGGCGTCATATAGGATTTGTCGCAAGGATCGTGTTTTGAAGGAACCATCTATGGCGCTCACACTGTACGCACGCGGGCCGCAGCCCACAAGCGTCTGCTTCTCCTGACCGGTTCTCTCTCTTCTTCGGGGCGCGCCTATGTCACACTTATTGCGAGACGTAGGGCAGCCCGCCATAGCGCAAAACTGGGCCGGCTCATGGCGCGGGAGGCCACAGGCAAGAGGCCACAGCCTCTCTTATTTCCTGTCCAAATTCGTCTCAAAGCCTCGGTCACTAATACTTTGCACGGGGCAGCGATTGTAGAAACCACCTCCAATATAGTGGACAGTGCATGCCGTTTCGAACATATAACCGTTTCGGACAATATAGAGGTTTTCAACGAATAACCGCCTCCATTTTGTATGTCAGGGGTCTAATTATTTTCTAGTAGGTACGTACCCTGCCGACGATAGCCAGATGATATACTATAACACAAAAGTACAAAGACAACATATCTTTCATTGTAGTTTTTATAGTACCAAAGTTTTACAAGTTCACATGATACAATAACATTGAAATTGAACAAACGTTGTACAAGTCCATAGTCATCCTATGTTTTATCTATACATTGTCTTGGCCAGGTGACAAAGTCTTCGCAGCTCGCCTGTGATGCTTTGTGGCCTGATTCGAGGTTCACCAGCGCGCCTTCCAACGCCACGGCTAGTTATCTGCTTGACGTGTGTCTTATAGTTCACTTGCATGATACACTAAAATCCTCAATGACTGCTAATACTGACCTACCAGTTATCTTAAGCCATATTGTAATGTATTTGAGAAGATCATACCCCTGCACTCGGCAACCGAAGTATCAGCAGATAGACAAGCATGAGTCATTAGCCCGCGCCATTTATATCTCTAAAGCACATAACTAACCATCTATTTTTCTTGTGCGGTGTAACCAACATTAAGCTACATGTCCCAAAAATGAGTAGGTTATTGAAAATGTAATAAGCTAAATCCAGGTAGCAAGTATACACTACCATTAGTACTCTAGAGATAAGTGGAACCAATTTGCATTTTACAGAGAAGTGGAACATAATGGTGGAAAGAACGGACATTCATCCAGTTGTACTGACCTGGCACAACATAACAAAACACCACACCGACGAAGAACTAGACAAAGATTATCAAGTTCTTCAGTCCACTCAAACCAATATGACGTGCGCCCTTGCCTACTTCATGATTGCTCTTCTCTTTGACCACGAACTTGGAGTAATCATCATATGTCTCCTCCCTACTCTTAAGTTTAACAGAAGTTAAAGCAGTTTGCATTTTCCAAAGAAGATGAAGCAGATGTAGTGTGGACAAATTTGAAATAGCGGGAGAACCACCACCAGTCATGGAATTGAAGGCTGTGTTGTCCAATTCCCACACCGTCGGCCGGCTATACCCTAACCCTAACTCTAGCCACTGAAGCACCTGCAAATTTTTTGATCTAGATCCGATGCCGCTAGCGGCCTCAAATCGCGGATTCGTCATCGCTGCCACCCCATGTATTACGCATAGCTCACCCCCGCCCGCCGAGCCCAAATTGCGGCTGAGGTAGCTGCGGTGGTCACCGCTCGGGAGGCGGGCACCACAACAGCCGCCGATTTGAGCTCCTCTTTGAACTCAGAGGAGGAGGGATGGAATTGAAGGTGAAGGGTGGCAGCATCTTCCAGATTACGGCAGTGCTGGATGAGCACGTGGCATCGAGGGCCAAATTGCCACCAAGCTCGAGGATGTCGCCATCCTCATGGATCCTAATTAAGTTGGTGGTGCAAGACAACGCCATCGTCGAATTGATCGCCAATGAGCTCGAGGTACTGGCCCTCGAGGACGGTGCGGGTGTGTAGTTGAGGTTTATAAGCCGGAGCGGCATCTTTGGGTCGTGTTGTAAGGTGTTAACTCTGGTTGTTTGGGTGACGGATTCACCGGCTCCCTTCGGGCGCAGTCTCGGTGCACAATTGTATCGGTTATGGCGGTTTTCCTTATTATCTGGTCAATTCCCTTCTTCGTTATGAAATGTCAGAGCTTATGAAAAGTCAGAGCTCCTGCCAGTTGCTTGAAAAATATGTTAAGTTATCACTAATCTTAAATGGCTTGGTGTATCCTATTGGTGTGAGACCAGGAGTGCTTCCATTATGTTCTAAGAAAGCTACCTATATTACAAGTTACACTATTCAAACTGATGTTTCCATGATATTGAAGTTTGAAACAATGTAGTATATACTCCCTCCATTCCCAAATATAAGTCTTTCTAGAGGTTCCACCAAGTGGCTACATACGAAGCAAAATGAGTGAATCTACACTTTGAAATATGTCTACATACATCTGTATGTTGTATTCCATTTGAAATGTCTAAAAAGACTTATATTTAGGAATGGAGGGAGTAGACATTAAAATGTCATGGTATATTGAGTTCACGTGGTGCGGGTTAGGGGGGGGGGAGGACCGGTGTGCAAACAACTACATATCCTGGGTCACGGTGCTTAGGCTTCAGAAGCACCTGATAAAACCATGGAGATTTCGTTTTCCTCATGGAAATGCGAGTGGTATGCTTAATCCGTAACCATTATCAGAAAGAGATCAATTATCATGTTTCTGATGTTCTCCCATGCTGCAAAAGACTAAATACAAATTGTGTGACCATTCTCTTGTCTTTAAATCAAGTATTATGATGAGGAAGATGGAGACGACTATGTTTCTTATGGTTTTCCTTGTAATATCGAATATCCAATTTGACTCCCGAGCTCATCTGCACCCTGTGAACAGTAAATTCGTTAAAATACTAAATAATTCAAGGAATACATTTTTTGTGTGGTGAAACATGCTTGAGTGTGAGATGTCCTTGCCAAGTTTCTGCGTATTCGTACATCTGAGTAGCTCTCTGCAAAAAAAAATTCAGGTCCAAACAGTGCACAAATAGTAAACTTTTTCACAAACTTCAAATTTGTCTTTTTTCCGGGAGCTACTCAGATGTCCAAATGCTCTGATGGCACGGACATCCCGCATGCAAGTATCTTTCACTACAAATTTTTTGGGTATTTTTTTTAGTATTTTTAATGAATTTACTGTCCACTCTCAGGCTCATCTGAGCTTGCTAGGTCAGTTGACTCATCTACTCCCTTGTAATCGTTACAGTTACTAAGCTCCCACGAAATCAAGCCTCCTCAATGCTCGATTGTTTTTTTTACATAGCGGGCCCCAGATGTCACTGTCAGGTTGGAGTGTCAGGCCCGTTTGTCACCGCAGCCCAACCGACATTCTCGCATTGGTCAAAATTGGCCATGTTCTCTTCGTCTCCAGAGGGGAACGCGATTTAGGGGAAGCGCTACCGAGTTCGGCTGTCGCCGTCACCCATCTCGCGAAGCGGGCACTGTTGGAAATATGCCCTAGAGGCAATAATAAATTAGTTATTATTATTATATTTCCTTGTTCATGATAATCGTTTATTATCCATGCTATAATTGTATTGATAGGAAACTCAGATACATGTGTGGGTACATAGACAACACCTTGTCCCTAGTAAGCCTCTAGTTGACTAGCTCATTGATCAATAGATGTTCCTGACCATGGACATTGGATGTCGTTGATAACGGGATCACATCATTAGGAGAATGATGTGATGGACAAGACCCAATCCTAAGCCTAGCACAAAGATCCTGTAGTTCGTATGCTAAAGCTTTTCTAATGTCAAGTATCATTTCCTTAGACCATGAGATTGTGCAACTCCCGGATACCGTAGGAATGCTTTGGGTGAACCAAACGTCACAACGTAACCGGGTGGCTATAAAGGTACAGTACGGGTATCTCCAAAAGTGTCTATTGGGTTGGCACGAATCAAGACTGGGATTTGTCACTCCGTGTAACGGAGAGGTATCTCTGGGCCCACTCGGTAGGACATCATCATAATGTGCACAATGTGACCAAGGGATTGATCATGGGATGATGTGTTACAGAACGAGTAAAGAGACTTGCCGATAACGAGATTGAACAAGGTATCGGGATACCAACAATCGAATCTCGGGCAAGTACTATACCGGTAGAGAAAGGGAATTGAATACGGGATTGATTGAACCCTTGACATCATGGTTCATCCGATGAGATCATCGTGGAACATGTGGGAGCCAACATGGGTATCCAGATCCCGCTGTTGGTTATTGGCCGGAGAGTTGTCTCGGTCATGCCTACGTGTCTCCCGAACCCCTAGGGTCTACACACTTAAGGTTCGATGACGCTAGGGTTATAGGGAATAGATGTACGCAGTTACCGAATGTTGTTCAGAGTCCCGGATGAGATCCCGGACGTCACGAGGAGTTCCGGAATGGTCCGGAGGTGAAGATTGATATATTGGACGAAGGGTTTTGGAGTCCGGAAGTGTTCCGGAGGTACTGAGTGATGACCAGCATGACCGAAAGGTGTTTCGGGAGCCCCGGCAAGTGTTGGGGGGGGGCTTCATGGGCCAAGGGAAGGGGGCAAACCAGCCCACTAAGGGGCTGTGCGCCCCCCTCACCTATTCCCACGTGACCAGGGGGTTTGGGGCGCCCCATCCAGGGTTCCCACCTCCTGGCTTGGGGGCCAAGTCACCCAAAGGGGAGATCTCATCTGCCCTGGCCGCCGGCCCCCCTAGGGGAAACCCTAAGGTGCCTTCCCCTCCCCTTGCCCCTCTATATAGTGGAGGTTTTGGGTCTGCCGAACACGCGAGTCTCTCTCTCCCAAGGCGCAGCCCTACCTCTCTCCCTCCTCGTCTCTCGTAGTGCTTGGCGAAGCCCTGCTAGAGTACCGTGCTCCTCCACCACCACCACGCCGTCGTGCTGCTGCTGGACGGAGTCTTCCCCAACCTCTCCCTCTCCCCTTGCTGGATCAAGGCACGGGAGACTTCATTGGGCTGCACGTGTGTCGAACACGGAGGCGCCGTTGTTTGGCGCTTAGATCGGAATCAACCGCGATCTGAATCGCTACGAGTACGACTCCTTCATCCGCGTTCTTGTTGCTAGTATGAAGATGCACTCCCCTCTCTCTCGTTGCTAGTATCTCCATAGATTGATCTTGGTGTTGCGTAGAAAATTTTGAATTTCTGCTACGTTCCCCAAAAGTGGCATCATGAGCTAGGTCTATGCGTAGTTTCTATGCACGAGTAGAACACAAAGCAGTTGTGGGCATCGATATTGTCAATTTACTTGCCGTTACTAGTCTTATCTTGATTCTGTGGCATCGTGGGATGAAGCGGCCCGGACTGACCTTACACGTACGCTTACGTGAGACAGGTTCCACCGACTGACATGCACTTGTTGCATAAGGTGGCTAGCGGGTGCCAGTCTCTCCCACTTTAGTCGGATCGGATTCGATGAAAAGGGTCCTTATGAAGGGTAAATAGCAATTGACATATCACGTTGTGGTTTTTGCGTAGGTAAGAAATGTTCTTGCTAGAAACCCATAGCAGCCACGTAAAACATGCAAACAACAATTAGAGGACGTCTTGTAGGGTATGCTATGTGATGTGATATGGCCAAAAGAATGTGATGAATGATATGTGATGTATGAGATTGATCATGTTCTTGTAATAGGAATCACGACTTGCATGTCGATGAGTATGACAACCGGCAGGAGCCATAGGAGTTGTCTTAATTTATTGTATGACCTGTGTGTCAATGAACAACGCCATGTAATTACTTTACTTCATTGCTAAATCGTTAGCCATAGTAGTAGAAGTAATAGTTGGCGAGACAACTTCACGGAGACATGATGATGGAGATCATGATGATGGAGATCATGGTGTCATGCCGGTGACGATGATGATCATGGAGCCCCGAAGATGGAGATCGAAAGGAGCAAAATGATATTGGCCATATCATGTCACTTTTTGATTGCATGTGATGTTTATCATGTTTATGCATCTTATTTGCTTAGAACAACGGTAGTAAATAAGATGATCCCTCATTAAAATTTCAAGAAAGTGTTCTCCCTAACTGTGCACCGTTGCAAAAGTTCGTTGTTTCGAAGCACCACATGATGATCGGGTGTGATAGATTCTAACGTTCACATACAACGGGTGTAAGCCAGATTTACACACGCGAAACACTTAGGTTGACTTGACGAGCCTAGCATGTATAGACATGGCCTCGGAACACAAGAGACCGAAAGGTCGAGCATGAGTCGTATGGTAGATACGATCAACATGAAGATGTTCACCGATGATGACTAGTCCGTCTCACGTGATGATCGGAAACGGCCTAGTTGACTCGGATCATGTAATCCCTTAGATGACTAGAGGGATGTCTATCTGAGTGGGAGTTCATAAGATGAACTTAATTATCCTGAACATAGTCAAAAGATCTTTGCAAATTATGTCGTAAGCTCGCGCTTTAGTTCTACTGTTTAGATATGTTCCTAGAGAAAATTCAGTTGAAAGTTGATAGTAGCGATTATACGGACTAGGTCCGTAAACTGAGGATTGTCCTCGTTGCTTCGAAGAAGGCTTATGTCCTTAATGCACCACTCAGTGTGCTGGACCTCGAACGTCGTCTGTGGATGTTGCGAACATCTGACATACACGTTTTGATAACTACGTGATAGTTCAGTAATGTTAAACGGTTTAGAATTGAGGCACCGAAGATGATTTCGAAATGTCGTGGAACATATGAGATGTTTTGAGGGCTGAAATTGGGATTTCAGGCTCGTGCCCATGTCAAGAGATATAAGACCTCCGAAGATTTTCTTAGCCTGCAAACTAAGGGAGAAAAGCTCAATCGTTGAGCTTGTGCTCAGATTGTCTGAGTACAAAAATCACTTGAATCGAGTGGAAGTTGCTCTTCCAGATGAGATAGTGATGTTTCTCCAAAGTCATTGCCACCAAGCTGCTAGAGCTTCGTGATGAACTATAACATATCAAGGATAGATATGATGATCCTTGAGATGTTCGCGATGTTTGACACCGCGAAAGTAGAAATCAAGAAGGAGCATCAATTGTTGATGGTTAGTGAAACCACTAGTTTCAAGAAGGGCAAGGGCAAGAAGGGATACTTCATGAAACGGCAAATCAGCTGCTGCTCTAGTGAAGAAACCCAAGGTTGAACCCAAACCCGATACTAAGTGCTTCTGTAATAAGGGGAACAATCACTGGAGCAGAATTACCCTAGATACTTGGTAGATGATAAGGCTGGCAAGGTCGATAGAAGTATATTGGATATACATTATGTTAATGTGTACTTTACTAGTACTCCTAGTAGCACCAGGGTATTAGATACCGGTTCGGTTGCTAAGTGTTAGTAAATCGAAATAAAAGCTACGGAATAAACGGAGACTAGCTAAAGGTGAGCTGACGATATGTGTTGGAAGTGTTTCCAAGGTTGATGTGATCAAGCATCGCATGCTCCCTCTACCATCGAGATTGGTGTTAAACCTAAATAATTGTTATTTGGTGTTTGCGTTGAGCATAGACATGATTGGATTATGTCTATCGCAACACAGTTATTCATTTAAGGAGAATAATGGTTACTCTGTTTATTTGAATAATACCTTCAATGGTCTTGCACCTAAAATGAATGGTTTATTGAATCTCGATCATAGTGATACACATGTTCATGCCAAAAGATATAAGATAGTAATGATAGTACCACCTACTTGTGGCACTGCCATGTAAGTCATATTGGTATAAAACACATGAAGAAGCTCCATGTTGATGGATCTTTGGACTCACTCGTTTTGAAAAGTTTGAGACATGCGAACCATGTCTATTGGTGTATATGCATGAAGAAACTCCATGCAAATGGACCGTTTGGACTCACTTGATTTTGAATCACTTGAGACATGCAAATCATACCACATGGGCAAGATGACTGAAAGCCTCGTTTTTCAGTAAAATGGAACAAGAAGGCGACTTGTTGGAAGTAATACATTTTGATGTGTGCAGTCCAATGAGTGCTGAGGCACGTATTGGATATCGTTATGTTCTTACTTCACGGATGATTTGAGTAGATACTGAGTATATTTACTTGATGAAACACAAGTCTGAATTATTGAATGGTTCAAGTAATTTCAGAATGAAGTTAAAGATCATCGTGACAAGAGGATAAAATGTCTATGATATGATCATAGAGATGAGTATCTAAGTTACGAGCTTTGGCACACAATTAAGACATTGTGGAAATTGTTTCACAATTAATACCGCCTAGAACACCATAGTGTGATGGTGTGTCCGAACATCATCGTTGCACCCTATTGGATATGGTGCGTACCATGATGTCTCTTATCGAATTACCACTATCGTTCATGGGTTAGGCATTAGAGACAACCGCACTCACTTTAATAGGGCACCAGGTAATTCCGTTGAGACGACACCGTTTGAACTATAATTTGGAGAAACCTAAGTTGTTGTTTCTTAAAAGTTTGGGGCTGTGACGCTTATGTGAAAAAGTTTCAAGTTGATAAGCTCGAACCCAAAGCGGATAAAATGCATCTTCATAGGACACCCAAAACAGTTGGGTATACCTCTAGTCTCAGTTCCGGAAGCAAAAGGGATTGTTTCTAGAATCAGGTCCTTTCTCAAGGAAAAGTTTCTCTCGAAAGAATTGAGTGGGAGGATGGTGGAGACTTGATGAGGTTATTGAACCGTCTCTTCAACTAGTGTGTAGCAGTGCACATGAAGTTGTTCCTATGGCGCCTGCACCAATTGAAGTAGAAGCTTATGATAGTGATCATGAAGCTTCGGATCAAGTCAATACCGTACCTCGTAGGGTGACAAGGATGCGTACTACTTCAGAGTGGTACAGTAATCCTGTCTTGAAGGTCATGTTGCTAGACAACAATGAACGTACGAGCTATGGAGAAGTGATGGTGGGCCCGGATTCCGACAAATGGCTAGAGGCCATAGAATCCGAGAGAGTATCCATGTATAAAACAAAGTGTAGACTTTGGAAGAACTACCTGATGGTCGTAAGGCTGTTGGGTACAGATGGTGTGTCACCATTAAGAAAGCTCAGCTTGTCGCTAAGATGTTTCCGACAAGTTCAAGGAGTTGACTACGATGAGACTTCCTCACTCGTAGTGATGCTAAGAGTCTGTTGGAATCTTATTAGCAGTTACTGCATTATTTATGAAATCTTGCAGATAGGATGTCGAAACATTGTTTCCTCGAAAATTTTCTTGAGGAAAGGTTGCATGTGATACAACCAGAAGGTTTTTGTCAATCCTAAAAGATGCTAACAAGTATGCAAAGCTCCAGCAATCCTTCTAAGGACTGGAATAAGCATCTCAGAGTTGGAATATACGCTTTCATGAGATAATCAAAGTTTTGGGGTTTATACAAAGTTTGTTAGAAACTTGTATTTACAATAAAGTGAGTGGGAGCACTACAACATTTCTGATAAGTATATGTGAATGACATATTGTTGATCCAAAATGATGTAAAATTTCTGGAAAGCATATAGGGTTGTTTGAAAAGTGTTTTTCAATAGAAAACTTGGATTAAGCTGCTTAAACATTGAGCATCAAGATCTATGAGGATAGATCAAAAAGACTTAATGGTACTTTCAAATGAGCACAAACCTTGACATGATCTTGAAGGTGTTCAAGATGAATCAGTCAAAGAAGGAGTTCTTGCCTGAGTTGTAAGGTATGAAGTTAAGACTTAAAGCTCGACCACGGCAGAAGAAAGAGAAAGGACGAATGTCGTCTCCTATGCATTAGCCATAGGCTCTATACATATGCTATGCTGAGTACCACACCTGATGTATGCCTTGCCACGTGTCTGGCAAGGGGGTACAAGAGTGATCCAGGAATGGATCATTGGACAGCGGTCAAAATTGTCCTTGGAGTAATAAGGACATGTTTCTCGATTATGGAGGTGATAAAGAGTTCGGCGTAAAGGGTTACGTTGATGCAAGCTTTAACACCTATTCCAATGACTCTGAGTAGCAAACCGGATACGTATAGTGGAGCAACCATTTGGAATAGCTCCAAGTGGAGCGTGGAAGCAGCATTTACAATATGACCTAGAGATTTGCGAAGTACATACGTATCTGAATGTTGCAGACCCGTTGACTAAAACCTCTCTCACAAGCAAAACATGATCAAACCCCAGAACTCATTGAGTCTTAATCACATGATGATGTGAACTAGCTTAGTGACACTAGTAAACTCTTTGGATGTTGGTCACATGGCGATGTGACCTATGAGTGTTAATCACATGGTGATGTGAACTAGATTATTGACTCTAGTGCAAGTGGGAGACTGTTGGAAATATGCCCTAGAGGCAATAATAAATTAGTTATTATTATTATATTTCCTTGTTCATGATAATCGTTTATTATCCATGCTATAATTGTATTGATAGGAAACTCAGATACATGTGTGGGTACATAGACAACACCTTGTCCCTAGTAAGCCTCTAGTTGACTAGCTCGTTGATCAATAGATGTTCCTGACCATGGACATTGGATGTCGTTGATAACGGGATCACATCATTAGGAGAATGATGTGATGGACAAGACCCAATCCTAAGCCTAGCACAAAGATCATGTAGTTCGTATGCTAAAGCTTTTCTAATGTCAAGTATCATTTCCTTAGACCATGAGATTGTGCAACTCCCGGATACCGTAGGAATGCTTTGGGTGAACCAAATGTCACAACGTAACTGGGTGGTTATAAAGGTACACTACGGGTATCTCCGAAAGTGTCTGTTGGGTTGGCACGAATCGAGACTGGGATTTGTCACTCCGTGTAACGGAGAGGTATCTCTGGGCCCACTCGGTAGGACATCATCATAATGTGCACAATGTGACCAAGGGGTTGATCACGGGATGATGTGTTACGGAACGAGTAAAGAGGCTTGCCGGTAACGAGATTGAACAAGGTATCGGGATACCAACGATCAAATCTCGGGCCAGTACTATACCGGTAGACAAAGGGAATTGAATACGGGATTGATTGAATCCTTGACATCATGGTTCATCCGATGAGATCATCGTGGAACATGTGGGAGCCAACATGGGTATCCAGATCCCGCTGTTGGTTATTGGCCGGAGAGTTGTCTCGGTCATGTCTACGTGTCTCCCGAACCCGTAGGGTCCACACACTTAAGGTTCGATGACGCTAGGGTTATAGGGAATAGATGTACGCGGTTACTGAATGTTGTTCGGAGTCCCGGATGAGATCCCGGACGTCACGAGGAGTTTCGGAATGGTCCGAAGGTGAAGATTGATATATTGGACGAAGGGTTTTGGAGTCCGGAAGTGTTCCGGAGGTACCGAGTGATGACCAGCATGACCGAAAGGTGTTTCGGGAGCCCCGGCAAGTGTTGGGGGGGGCTTCATGGGCCAAGGGAAGGGGGCAAACCAGCCCACTAAGGGGTTGTGCGCCCCCCTCACCTATTCCCACGTGACTAGGGGGTTTGGGGCGCCCCATCCAGGGTTCCCACCTCCTGGCTTGGGGGCCAAGTCACCCAAAGGGGAGATCTCATCTGCCCTGGCCGCCGGCCCCCCAGGGGAAACCCTAGGTCGCCTTCCCCTCCCCTTGCCCCTATATATAGTGGATGTTTTGGGGCTGCCAAACACACGAGTCTCTCTCTCCCAAGGCGCAGCCCTACCTCTCTCCCTCCTCGTCTCTCGTAGTGCTTGGCGAAGCCCTGCTAGAGTACCGCGCTCCTCCACCACCACCACGCCGTCGTGCTGCTGCTGGACGGAGTCTTCCCCAACCTCTCCCTCTCCCCTTGCTGGATCAAGGCACGGGAGATGTCATCGGGCTGCACGTGTGTCGAACGCGGAGGCGCCGTTGTTCGGCGCTTAGATCGGAATCAACCGCGATCTGAATCGCTACGAGTACGACTCCTTCATCCGCGTTCTTATAACGCTTCCGCATCGCGATCTTCAAGGGTATGAAGATGCACTCCACTCTCTCTCGTTGTTAGTATCTCCATAGATTGATTTTGGTGTTGCGTAGAAAATTTTGAATTTCTGCTACGTTCCCCAACAGGCACTCAGGCGGCAGTCGATGGTTCTGGCAGGGCAGTCATGTGTCCGCGGGGTGAGGGCGTTCCCGCAAGGAGGTTGCCGAAGGGCCGCCGCTCCTGCTATCTTTATCATCTTCCTCCTTTGTTAGTTCCAGGATTTGCCCCTTTCCTTTTCTCCTTCAATTTCTTGTGCTTTGGTTGCTATTTTGGTGACGGCCTGGTGCTCCTGTAGATGGTGTCATGTTGCAGCAGAGCAGGGTGATGTTGGCCTCGAGCCATGGGGCGGTGCCATCGTGCACGGACGGGTCAGAGGATGAGTACAGAGGTACACGATGTTGCTCCTCTTTTTTGTTCCTCGCCAAGGGACTGCTTCCGCCGCCCAGATTCGATTTCCTCCACCCAGATCCGCCGCCGGGCTTTGCCCTGTGGCCGCGCGTGCCCTCTGCTCGGAGGTCGCCCAGGTCGACGTCCGCAGGTCGATTCCTCATCCAGTAGCAGCCTCCCACCCTGCACCTGATAGTCAATGTCGCTATCTCCAGTGAGGGAATTAGGCAACATTCCATGCCTCACTACTTTATGATGCTTTGTGGATGGAAATGACCTGGCACTGATTCCAACCGTTCTTCTGTCTCCAGCCTCTCCCTAACTAACCTCAAACAGGTGAGCAGCCGACATTCTCTCATGCTGCATATTTAGATTGGTTGGCTGCTAACTCCGTATTATGCTGTTTTTGTCAGAGCTGCTACTGCTGCTCCAGGGGCAGATAATCGAACAAAGGGTGAGGTGGATGAGCTAGAGAAGATTAAGTATTCCACATATACGGGTTCGTGTGACACTACTTTGAGATACTACACTTGGTTCAACTTTTATGGACTTTTTCTCTTGCAGTGAAAATGTGTGCTCCACACACTATGTTTGCTTTAACACGTTAGCTCAATCGTGTTAATTAGAGGCTGCACTAACTTGAATTAGACTTGAACCAGCTGATTGTTGTTCATGTAACAAATTACTTCCTTCGTTATGTATCCCTCATGATTGCTCCGTATTCAGTAAACCTAACATTATGCTATTCAACCTGAAGTGATGGTGGATGACTTTGAAGATATTTCATAACAATATGATGTGCTACTTTTGCTATACATGATTCTGCAGCTGCCTGGGACCAAATCTTGTTGTTTAGTGATTTTGGAGATATATGATTGTCTCTTCTCCTATAAATGATAAATTGTGATAATTCTAAATTTCATGACACTCTAGTACATCAATGGAGTACAAAAAGGTTGTTTTCCCATTGAGCACTTGCTGACTCCAAAATTTATCTTAGGATAGGGTACAAAATATGCAGGTTTGCATGATTTATGATGTATGTCGATCATTAATCTGATCTGACACGGTTTCCAGAAATTTCAGGATGGCGGATGGCCACTAAGCTTATCTGATGTTTATTTACTTCCTCAAAATCTTTTTAGTACCATCGGTGATTCTATTTTGCTTGACTTAATGTATTTACATTTCCTGAATAAGCTGATGAATGTTGCATTTTAGCAGATCTTATCTAAGGTTAGATGAGAACCATTCATCTTCACTTTTGCATAGCAAGAGACCTAGCTTATATTTTTCTATTGCAGCATTCCAATGGCTCAAGTTCTTTCTTCTTTGAGCTTGGTTAATCTACACCCAGTTTTCAGTATTAAGTAACCATGATTGCAGAGAATACCACTATTGTTTTCATGTAACTATGTAAGCCTCTGCATCATTTTTCAGGATAGTTAGGATTATATACTAAATTTTAGTTACATACCATCTCCACTAAAATAAAAAGGCACCAACACCATCCAGTTAATCAAGCTATGCAGTGGCGGAGCTTAGTGGGGATCAACCTGGGCCATCGCCCCCCCTGCCCAGGAGATTTGTTCATATTATCATGAGTAAACTGCCCATAGATTTATAGAAATCTAGCCTAAACCTAATGTTGGTTGCCCCCCCAGCCCATTTGCCCCTCCTAAGATGTGTCCCAAGCTCCGCCACTGAAGCTATGAGAAATTGATTAATCTATTCCAACTACGTAATCTTCTCCATCCTCGATCTCATCTCAAAACCAATAGAGTTAGTCATGTTTCAACATAGAAAAGCCATCATTTTTAAATATTTGGGGAACTTATGTAGTCTGCCTTCAGCTCTGATGACATTTTCTATTAGGCGAGGAACAACAAAAATATTAAAGTTGTTGGCAGAACAATACCAGAGAAAAAAAGTACGACCCTCATGTTCTTACCATAAATAATTGGTAACTTTATGAGTGCTATACTTACAATTCTTTAAGGTTTAGAATTACTGTATATGAGAAGCGGTTAGCTTCTTTTTTTGTGCTTGATTATGATTAAAGAAGACGAGATCAAAGTATTGTGCTGTTTTTCCAAATATTTGCCTGTTACAGTCTTGATTATTAAGGCATTATATACTGTTTACCATTATATATTTTCTTCTATCACTATTTTTCTCTTATGGTTCCCATGTTGCATGTGTTGAAACTTGAAACTACAGTGTATAATTATAGTGGAAAATGGGAACTTATTGGAAGTAGGTGCACTGGCCGAGTGACCTTAGCTAGCCTTCCTCAAGAAGTAATGCCGCCATAGTTAAATAACTCAACTCTGCACCGTGTATGTGTCAGCTCTCAATAAAAGTTATGGGTACTATGCAGGTATTTTGGTAGACACCCTTGGGGGGGGGGGGGTTTCTTACCTTTTCAGTGGGCATGTCTAAAATGATAAATCTTGAAGAATACATTGTTTTTTACATTTTGTATTGTTGGACAATTATCCAAGTGATGATTATGATATCAGTGCTAAATCCATGCTGGTAACAATGATACATCTGCAGAGCTGAAGACATCAGTTTACCAGATCATTATCTTTGTTTTGTTTCTTTGGTCGTGGAACTGCTGCTCTGAGAAGATTGCTAGCTACTTTATTTATCAAATTTGGTAGTGTAGGATTATGTCACATGATGCGCATATTTGTCTAGCGCAAAGGCCATAGCATGATCGGAAACGATAGTGCAGAATTATTATTTTTGTTGCTCCATCTCTTTATCAGATTTTTTATATCTTTTGTAATTTAATTGGGTTAACTTCTGAAATAGAGTCAAATTTTTCTTCTGCATCTTCGCTAAGATTCATGACCTCCAATTCAAGCATTTTCCTTTCAAGCAAATCATATTTCTTCTGCAAATAATAGTGTTGCACGTTCATGTTCCCTCATGTTTCTTTTCATCTTCAGGCCACTATTTTTGACTATGTTCTCCTTCCATTGGTAATTTTCTATGCGCTTCCATGCATTTCATGTGTTCATTGATCTTCTCTATATTGTTCCTGGTACTACTATCATCATCTGTCTCTGCACAATTCAGTCCAAGATGAGGACGCTTGCAAAGTTGCATATGCTTCCACCCTTTGTGGATGTGGTTCAGTACTCTAAGATGTATAATGCGCAATGTTGAATCTTCTCAGCATCTTATAATTACTTTCTTCTTCTATATGGTAAAAAACATGCTTTCTGTGTGTTCATTCTTTGGATGATTACAAATTTGGAGCTGTAGAGCACCTCAGCATCAATGCAACTGTTGTGTATGGACAAGCAGCCAAGGGCTCCTGGACGCATCATTGCTTCAGCCACTACGCTTTCGGAAAGACCATAGAATAGAAAAGGACCAAGCATGCAGGACACGGTGATCATTAAAAATTCATGAATGACGCTCATTGACATCAGAGTTCATGCAGCGACAACACAAGCCTATGCAGATCAAGCTTATTTTGGAAGACCGGTTTGAATTTTTGCATGATAACATACAATGTGGCAGATGATTCCTCTTATTTTTCTCCCACATACATACATGCATGTCTACCTTTCTTCCAGTATGCCCCTATCCAGTGAGACTGCTATTATCTTTTTTTTTACACAATATTGTTAACCATGTATCGCATAAGTGTTCAGTGTACTATATGTGTTCTCTATAACGACTATAAGATTATGATGTTAATTTATTGAGCACAACTGACAGTATTGTGTAAATGCATTTATTTGTATGTATATCGAATAACATGATCTATATTGTTTCTCACATCCATTTAGGTATAAGGTCAAACTGTTTACATTTACAAAACTACAGTACATTTCATGCATGAGTGCACAACTACTGGGTGTCTGATTTATGGGGATGTTTGGTGATGGCTTGCCTCGTGTCATAAACTTTGTTGGTTTGAGGGCAACTCACGTCTGGTTTTGTGCGCTAATTCATAACAGAGGAAACAAAACGGCGCGGCAAAGCGCGCGTATACTTCTAGTATATACTACCCCGAAAGATGCAATCCCAAGGCCGACATATAGCATTGTACTAGTAGATTAATTTCAAACCATGCCATGCTTTGTATGCCTTGCAAAAAAATGGAGTTCAAGCATGCAGTTATCATTTTCATGTTGAGTGGTTCAACTGACCTGTACGTGATCCAGATTAGTCTGTGATGTGCCTTCATCAATTCAACATTTCTACTATGAAAAAAATGATATAGCTAGGTTCCACATGGACGGGGTGAACACGGTGTTGATGCCCTTATAAAAGGGAGAGTGTCGGTGTCAAAACCGGTGGATCTCGGGTAGGGGGTCCCGAACTGTGCGTCTATGCGGATGGTAACAGGAGACAAGGGACACGATGTTTTTACCCATGTTCGGGCCCTCTCGGTGGAGGTAAAACCCTACTCTTGCTTGATTAATATTGATGATATGGGTAGTACAAGAGTAGATCTACCACGAGATCAGAGAGACTAAACCCTAGAAGCTAGCCTGTGGTATGATTGTTGTTCGTCCTACGGACTAAAACCCTCCGGTTTATATAGACACCGGAGAGGGCTAGGGTTACATAGAGTCGGTTACAATGGTAGGAGATCTACATATCCGTATAGCCAAGCTTGCCTTCCACGCCAAGGAAAGTCCCATCCGGACACGGGACGAAGTCTTCAATCTTGTATCTTCATAGTCTAGGAGTCCGGCCAAAGATGATAGTTCGGCTATCCGGACACCCCCTAGTCTAGGACTCCCTCAGTAGCCCCTGAACCAGGCTTCAACGACGACGAGTCCGGCGTGCATATTGTCTTCGGCATTGCAAGGCGGGTTCCTCTCCCGAATACTTCGTAGAAGATTTTGAACACCAAGATAGTGTCCGGCTTTGCAAAATAAGTTCCACATACCACCGTAGAGAGAATAACATTTACACAAGTCCAATCTGCTGACGTATTCCGTGCCGTGACATCACACCACGGCCAAGCCTTTATTCGAATCGTTTTTACTGTCCCACCTCAGCGAGTTTAGCAAAGCGGTTTCCTTGGCACGTCTTGTCAAAGCAGAGATCGTGTCCCCTTATTCCGGGATTCTCATCAATACGGGCGTGGGTAACCCAACCGCGCCATTGATCACGGCGCTTGGGAGATAAGCGAGTTTTACCAGGCTGGCGGGGACGCATAGTTTTACCCGTCCATATATAAGGGGATAAGGATCCACCTTTTTACCTACGCCTTCTTCTTCCTTTGCTTATCCATTTCCGCGCACTCGAGCTCCAGCGCCCAAGTCCGCACATCTTGCCTCAACCTTCCCCAGCCATGTCCGGAGCGGGAGGCAAGTGGATGGCCTCCTCCATCACGGAGGGGCACATCAAAAAGTTGAGGAAAGCCGGATACCTGCACAACGACATTGCGCACCGGCTTCCAGACGAGGGGCAGCTCGTCCCCACCGCCAGGCCCCATGAGAGGGTGGTGTTCCTTCCTCATTTCCACCGCAGACTGGGCTTCCCACTCCACCCATTTACCCGGGGGCTCATGTTCTACTACGGCCTGGATTTCCATGATCTGGCCCCGAATTTCATCCTCAACATCTCAGCGTTTATCGTTGTGTGCGAGGCCTTCCTCCGCATCAAACCCCACTTCGGCTTATGGCTGAAGACCTTCAATGTCAATCCAAAGGTAGTGGGCGGCCAGCAGGCGGAGTGCGGAGGCGCCATGGTGGGCAAGATGCCCAACGTCACATGGCTCGAGGGCGCCTTCGTGGAAACCATCAAAGGGTGGCAATCGGGGTGGTTCTACATCACTAATCCGCGTGACCCCGAATGGGCAGCGGCCCCCGAATTCAGATCTAGCATCCCCACACGGCTCACCTCCTGGAAAGAGAAGGGCCTGACATGGGGTGATTTGGAAGAGCTGACCGGACTCCAAACCTGCATCCAAAACCTTGTGAACGAGAAGGTCAAGCTTGTCAACGCAGTCCAGGTCATGCTCATCCGCCGGATCCTCCCGTGCCAACAACGGGCTTTCAACTTGTGGGAGTTTGATCCAGCACAGCACCAGAACTTGAGCAGGCTCTTCGACACTACGTACGAAGACGCCTGGAGGATGCTCTTCAAGGGCACCGAGGCTCCCGCATCCGCTACTGAAGACCGCGGATTCAGCTCGCAGCGTCAAGCCGGTGAGGTAAGCTATTTTACCCTTTATGGGAAACTTGTTTTTCATAGTTTGACTCTATGCGGGATCTAAACTCCCTTACCTTTGACAGGCTTGGCAGAAAAACTCAGGGCAGGTTAACTGTCCGGCTCCCTTACCAGAAGACCCAGCGGACGCCCGATTACGGGGCTGCTGGTTCCGGCGCCTTACGTGGTGCCGGAGAAGAAGGCCAAGAAGAAGGCCACGGGAACTCGAAGGAGTTCCCGGTGCCAGGTGTTGTCGGACTCATCGTCCGACGACTCCGAGGCAGACTCCTTCCGCGAAGATGGGGAGGAGGAAAAAGAGGCTTCTCCCCCAGCAGGGGGAGAGAAGAAAAGGAAGGACTCCCCAACTGGGGAGGCCGGAGGGTCCAAGAAGGGAAGGACCCTTCCTCCGGACTGTTCCACCAACGCTGACGATGGCGAAGAGGATTGGTCCTCGAGGGCCAAGCCCCTGGCGAGATCGTAAGTGTCCGGATTCCAGAATAACTCATGATTTTTCCTTTGTCGCATAGTGTCTTCTAACGCCGAATACAACCGTGTAGCCCGCCCCAGGATGAGCTCCCGCTCCGTCCAGCGGCTCCCTGGATTCGTTGGATGTGAATAGCACTTCACTTCCGACCGCCTCCTCCCCCCGTGACGCAGACGATGCCGCGGTGGAGTCCCAAAAGGGTCCCAACCCGGAGGAGGTGGTCCTGGAGGCGCCGCAAGGCGACCTCCCGGACTCCGGGCGCAAAGAGGGCCAAACCCCAGAGGGCTCTAAGTCCGGCCCTATGCCGGACTCCGTACCGGAACCTACAGTGGTTCTGAAGTCCAGCGGGCGGGCTCTTCGTAAGAAGGGCAAAACTGCGACGCCGGTGGCCTCCGTCTAACCGGAGGCACCAGATAACTTGCTGGAGGTGCTTAACGGCGCCTCCATCGACAAGGAGCACCACACTGTTATGAGTGCGGTGATCCAGAAAGTTCAGTCCGCCAAGAGCGGGCTGACTGACGCCTGTACCAGCCTTCTAACAGGCTTTGAGGTATGTAATTAAGAAATGTAAAAATAGTACCGCATAGACAGTAGCCCATGATGCTCAGTTTGGTGTTCGGAAAGAAAAGCCGAACTGAGGATCTGAAAAGATATACGCAGGAGTCTAACATAAGTATGTCAATATGGGAATGCAGGCTGCGCTGCTGACCTCTGCCGTACTGACTGCGGAGGTCAATGCATTGAAGCAGAGCCTCGAGCGGTCCGAGAACGAGCTCGGCTGCGCCAAGAAGCAGCTCGAGGACAAGGAAGGTAAGTAATACCTTATTAAAGTGATACCTTATAGAAAGGATTTGGTTGCAAAAAATGACAGGAATAACGTAAGTATTGCAGGGGCCATGAACGAGGTGGCGACCCTGAAAGAGGCGGTGTCCAAGGCCGAAAGAAGTGCGGCCGCGGAGCGCACCGAGCAAGAGAAGCAGGAGGCGCGGGTGGCGGAGGTGCGGCAAGAGCTCCAGGCTCTCATGAAAAAACACGAGAGTTTGGAGCGTGACTCAAAGACTCGAGAGTCCGAGCTCGCCTCGGCTCTTGAGAGTGCCAAAGCCGCTAAGGCCGAAGCCCAAAAAGCCCTCCAGGAGATTGAGGCGATAAAAAAGATAGCAGCGGGTAATGTATTCTTCATGCAAAGCAAGCATGTAAAAGTGAATTATCTATTACTTACCCAAATTCGGAGCTCTCCAGGAGCGTTCACAGATCTGCCCCGTAGTGTGTACGATGTTGCCGCGTTCTACCGAGCCGAGGAGGGGAGCTCGACGGAGAAGGTGTTCGGGTCTCAATATGCCGAGGCCGGACATCCGGTGCCCCTGAGCGACCAGCTGAAGCAGCTGGTCGAGCTCCACAAGGTGGCCGAACAGGCCATGAAGGGCCTCATAGTTCGGCTGTGGCCTAAAGAAGCCATGCCTGGGAGCTACTTCGGTCTGGTGCGGCGGCTGGTGGACGCCTGTCCATGGATTGAAGTCATCAAGCATTCCATCTGCATTGAAGGTGCCCGTCGGGCCCTTGCCCGCGCTAAAGTGCACTGGGGCAAGATGGACGCCGAGAAGCTTGTGACGGACGCGCCACCGCCGGGCAAGGAGTATCGCACGCCCGAAAAGGGTGTCCTGAAGGGTGCCCGCCTTATAGCGGGTGAGTGCTCCAAAGATGTAATTTTTGAGTAGACTCGCATTTTTTATCATGTGCGCTGAAAACTTTGTTCATATGCGCTAAGCAACGCTTGTTAATTTAAAATATTACCTTCTGTGCGGCCGTTTATCGAATTTGAGAGATGGCAAGTCGTTGGCTTCGGCCCCCATGCCACGAGTTCTGGGGTGTTCGGGATAAACTTGAGCGATCTTGTTCCCATTCTTGGGTCCTTCGAGGGAGGCGCTCAACACAATGAACAAGGCAACCGGACTTATAATGCTTGAACACTCCCACTTAGCCATAGAATTCTATAATTTTAAATTTCGGCGAAGCCCCTAGTGTTCGGAAGACCGAATTCGGGGCACTATCCACGCCTGGGCTGGATGAAGCCGACTCCTCGCTCTAAGCGGCATAAGTCTTTAGGGACTCAAAAAAACCTCTCGAACAGCGACCGACTCTCGCCCTATCATGACGGTCAGTTTTAGCTTTCTCCACTGAGGTGCTCAACCCAGCTCAACTGGGGCACAATCGCAGTGGTTCTCCCAGCGCTACCTTAGCCGATATAACGGAACGTAAGGTACCAAAACATGGGAGCCGGGCAAACCCAACTATTGACCCAAGACATGATTCGGAGCCGATGCATATAATGCTAAAAGTTCGGGGTGCCGCACTTGTGAAAGTGTTCAGACTTATCACACCATATCTTGGGGAACTTAAGCCCCTGGTGTATTTGGCCGTACCAAAGCGTACGGATGCAACATGTCATAAGTGAACATATATAGATAGAAAGAAAAAAAGGAATGCAATAATAGGCAAAAAGCGATGCATTGTTTGTTCAAAAAATACTGCAATGTAAGCAGAACGATGTGTTGGAAATATGCCCTAGAGGCAATAATAAAAGTATTATTATATTTCCTTGTTCATGATAATTGTCTTTTATTCATGCTATAACTGTATTATCCGGAAATCGTAATACACGTGTGAATACATAGACCACAATATGTCCCTAGTGAGCCTCTAGTTGACTAGCTCGTTGTGATCAACAGATAGTCATGGTTTCCTGGCTATGGACATTGGATGTCGTTGATAACGGGATCACATCATTAGGAGAATGATGTGATGGACAAGACCCAATCCTAAGCATAGCACAAAGATCGTGTAGTTCGTTTGCTAGAGCTTTTCCAATGTCAAGTATCTCTTCCTTAGACCATGAGATCGTGTAACTCCCGGATACCGTAGGAGTGCTTTGGGTGTATCAAACGTCACAACGTAACTGGGTGACTATAAAGGTGCACTACAGGTATCTCCGAAAGTGTCTTTTGGGTTGACACGGATCGAGACTGGGATTTGTCACTCCGTGCAAACGGAGAGGTATCTCTGGGCCCACTCGGTAGGACATCATCATAATGTGCACAATGTGATTAAGGGGTTGATCACGGGATGATGTGTTGCGGAACGAGTAAAGAGACTTGCCGGTAACGAGATTGAACAAGGTATCGGTATACCGACGATCGAATCTCGGGCAAGTAAAATACCGCTAGACAAAGGGAATTGTATACGGGATCGACTGAGTCCTTGACATCGTGGTTCATCCGATGAGATCATCGTGGAACATGTGGGAGCCAACATGGGTATCCAGATCCCGCTGTTGGTTATTGACTGGAGAATGTCTCGGTCATGTCTACATGTCTCCCGAACCCGTAGGGTCTACACACTTAAGGTTCGATGACGCTAGGGTTATAAAGGAAGCTTGTATGTGGTTACCGAATGTTGTTCGGAGTCCCGGATGAGATCCCGGACGTCACGAGGAGTTCCGGAATGGTCCGGAGGTAAAGATTTATATATGGGAAGTCCTGTTTTGGTCACCGGAAAAGTTTCGGGGTTTATCGGTAACGTACCGGGACCACCGGGAGGGTCCCGGGGGTCCACCAAGTGGGGCCACCTACCCCAGAAGGCTGCGTGGGCCAAGTGTGGGAGGGGACCAGCCCCTAGGTGGGCTGGGGCGCCCCCCACCAAGGCCCAAGGCGTGGGAAGAGTGGGAGGGGGCAAACCCTAGGGCAGATGGGCCCTAAGGCCCACCCTGGGTGCGCCTCCCCCTCTCTCCCCCTCTGGCCGCCACCCAGATTGGATCTGGAGGCTGGCCGCACCCCTTGGGGGTGGGAAACCCTAAAGGGGGCGCAGCCCCCTCTCCCCCTATAAATAGTGAGGCATAGGGCTGCCCAGAGAATACACAGAATACACGTGATTCGATCTCTGCCTTTGGTTGCAGCCCTCTCCTCTCTCCCAAGTACTCCTCCTCTCCCGTGGTGCTTAGCGAAGCCCTGCTGGATTGCCACACTCATCCACCACCACCACGCCGTTGTGCTGCTGCTGGATGGAGTCTTCCTCAACCTCTCCCTCTCTCCTTGCTGGATCAAGGCGTGGGAGACATCGTCGGGCTGTACGTGTGTTGAACGCGGAGGTGCCGTGCGTTCGGCACTTGATCATCGGTGATTTGAATCACGACGAGTACGACTCCATCAACCCCGTTCACTTGAACGCTTCCGCTTAGCGATCTACAAGGGTATGTAGATGCACTCTCTTTCTACTCGTTGCTGGTCTCTCCATAGATAGATCTTGGTGACACGTAGGAAAATTTTTGAATTTCTGCTACGTTCCCCAACAGTGGCATCATGAGCTAGGTCTATTGCGTAGATTCTTTGCACGAGTAGAACACAAAGTAGTTGTGGGCGTTGATGTTGTTCAATATGCTTACCGTTACTAGTCCAATCTTGTTTCGACGGTATTGTGGGATGAAGCGGCCCGGACCGACCTTACACGTACTCTTACGTGAGACAGGTTCCACCGATTGACATGCACTTCGTGCATAAGGTGGCTAGCGGGTGCCAGTCTCTCCCACTTTAGTCGGAACGGATTCGATGAAAAGGGTCCTTATGAAGGGTAAATAGCAATTGGCAAATCACGTCGTGGTTTTGCGTAGGTAAGAAACGTTCTTGCTAGAAACCCATAGCAGCCACGTAAAACATGCAACAACAATTAGAGGACGTCTAACTTGTTTTTGCAGGGTATGCTATGTGATGTGATATGGCCAAAAGAATGTGATGAATGATATGGGATGTATGAGATTGATCATGTTCTTGTAATAGGATTCACGACTTGCATGTCGATGAGTATGACAACCGGCAGGAGCCATAGGAGTTGTCTTTATTTATTGTATGACCTGCGTGTCATTGAACAACGCCATGTAATTACTTTACTTTATTGCTAACCGGTAGCCATAGTAGTAGAAGTAATAGTTGGCGAGACAACTTCATGGAGACACGATGATGGAGATCATGATGATGGAGATCATGGTGTCATGCCGGTGACAAGATGATCATGGAGCCCCGAAGATGGAGATCAAAAGGAGCAAAATGATATTGGCCATATCATGTCACTATTTGATTGCATGTGATGTTTATCATGTTTATGCATCTTGTTTACTTAGGACGACGGTAGTAAATAAGATGATCCCTTACAAAATTTCAAGAAGTGTTCTCCCCTGACTGTGCACCGTTGCTACAGTTCGTCGCTTCTAAGCACCACGTGATGATCGGGTGTGATGGATTCTTACGTTCACATACAACGGGTGTAAGACAGTTTTACACAGCGAAAACACTTGGGGTTAACTTGACGAGCCTAGCATGTGCAGACATGGCCTCGGAACACGGAGACCGAAAGGTCGAGCATGAGTCGTATAGTAGATACGATCAACATGAAGATGTTCACCGATGAGACTAGTCCGTCTCACGTGATGATCGGACACGGCCTAGTTGACTCGGATCATGTAATCACTTAGATGACCAAAGGGATGTCTATCTGAGTGGGAGTTCATAAGATGAACTTAATTATCCTGAACATAGTCAAAAGATCTTTGCAAATTATGTCGTAAGCTCGCGCTTTAGTTCCACTGTTTAGATATGTTCCTAGAGAAAATATAGTTGAAAGTTGACAGTAGCGATTATGCGGACAGTAGAAAGCTTATGTCCTTAATGCACCGCTCAGTGAGCTGAACCCCAAACGTTGTTTGTGGATGTTGCGAACATCAGACATACACGTTTTGATAACTACGTGATAGTTCAGTTAAAATGGTTTAGAGTTGAGGCACCAAAGACGTTTTCGAAACGTCACGGAACATATAAGATGTTTCGAGGGCTGAAATTGAGATTTCAGGCTCGTGCCCACGTCAAGAGGAATGAGACCTCCGACGATTTTCTTAGCCTGCAAACTAAGGGAGAAAAGCTCAATCGTTGAGCTTGTGCTCAGATTGTCTGAGTGCAAAAATCACTTGAATCGAGTGGGAGTCGATCTTCCAGATGAGATAGTGATGTTTCTCCAAAGTCATTACCACAAAGCTGCTAGAGCTTCGTGATGAACTATAACATATCAGGGATAGATATGATGATCCTTGAGGTATTCACGATGTTTGACACCGCGAAAGTAGAAATCAAGAAGAAGCATCAATTGTTGATGGTTGGTGAGACCACTAGTTTCAAGATGGGCAAGGGCAAGAAGGGATACTTGATGAAACGGCAAATCAGCTGCTGCTCCAGTGAAGAAACCCAAGGTTGAACCCAAACCCGAGACTAAGTGCTTCTGTAATAAGGGGAACAACCACTGGAGCGGAATTACCCTAGATACTTGGTAGATGAGAAGGCTGGCAAGGTCGATAGAAGTATATTGGATATACATTATGTTAATGTGTACTTTGCTAGTACTCCTAGTAGCACCAGGGTATTAGATACCGGTTCGGTTGCTAAGTGTTAGTAACTCGAAATAAAAGCTACGAAATAAAAGGAGACTAGCTAAAGGTGAGCTGACGATAAGTGTTGGAAGTGTTTCCAAGGTTGATGTGATCAAGCATCGCACGCTCCCTCTACCATCGAGATTTGGTGTTTGCGTTGAGCATAGACATGATTGGATTATGTCTATCGCAATACGGTTATTCATTTAAGGAGAATAATGGTTACTCTATTTATTTGAATAATACCTTCAATGGTCTTGCACCTAAAGGAATGGTTTATTGAATCTCGATCATAGTGATACACATTTTCATGCCAAAAGATATAAGATAGTAATGATAGTACCACTTACTTGTGGCACTGCCATGTAAGTCATATTGGTGTAAAACGCATGAAGAAGCTCCATGTTGATGGATCTTTGGACTCACTCGTTTTTGAAAAGTTTGAGACATGCGAACCATGTCTATTGGTGTATACGCATGAAGAAACTCCATGCAGATGGATCGTTTGGACTCACTTGATTTTGAATCACTTGAGATATGCAAATTATACCACATGGGCAAGATGACTAAAAGGCCTCGTTTTTCAGTAAAATGGAACAAGATAGCAACTTGTTGGAAGTAACACATTTTGATGTGTGCAGTCCAATGAGTGCCGAGGCATGCAGTGAATATCGTTATGTTCTTACTTCACAGATGATTCGAGTAGATGTAGAGTATATTTACTTGATGAAACACAAGTCTGAATTATTGAATGGTTCAAGTAATTTCAGAGTGAAGTTGAAGATCATCGTGACAAGAGGATGAAATGTCTATGATATGATCATAGAGATGAGTATCTGAGTTACGAGCTTTGGCACGCAATTAAGACATTGTGGAAATTGTTTCACAATTAATACCGCCTGGAACACCATAGTTTGATGGTGTGTCCAAACATCATAGTTGCACCCTATTGGATATGGTGCGTACCATGATGTCTCTTATCGAATTACCACTATCGTTCATGGGTTAGGCATTAGAGACAACCACGTTCACTTTAATAGGGCACCACGTAATTCCGTTGAGATGACACCGTATGAACTATGGTTTAGAGAAACCTAAGCTGTCATTTCTTAAAAGGTTTGGGGCTGCGACGCTTATGTGAAAAAGTTTCAGGTTGATAAGCTCGAACCCAAAGCGGATAAAATGCATCTTCATAGGACACCCAAAACAGTTGGGTATACCTCCTAATTAAGATCCGAAAGCAATAGGGATTGTTTCTTGAATCGGGTCCTTTCTCGAGGAAAAGTTTGTCTCGAAAAGTTGAGTGGGAGGATGGTGGAGACTTGATATGGTTATTGAACCATTACTACAACTAGTGTGTAGCAGGGCACAGGAAGTTGTTCCTGTGGCACCTACACCAATTGAAGTAGAAGCTTATGATAGTGATCATGAAACTTCGGATCAAGTCACTACCGTGCCTCGTAGGGTGACAAGGATGCATACTACTTTAGAGTGGTACAGTAATCCTGTCTTGAAGGTCGTGTTGCTAGACAACAATGAACCTACGAGCTATGGAGAAGAAATGGTGGGCCCAAATTCCGACAAATGGCTAGAAGCCATGAAATCCGAGATAGGATCCATGTATCAGAACAAAGCATGGACTTTGGTGGACTTGCCCGATGATCAGCAAGCCATTGAGATAAATGGATCTTTAAGAAGAAGACGGACATGGACGGTAATGTCACCGGCTGTGAAGCTCGACTTGTGGTAAAGAGTTTTTCACAAGTTCAAGGAATTGACTACGATGAGATTTTCTCATCCGTAGCGATGCTTAAGTCCGTCGGAATCATGTTAGCATTAGCTGCATTTATGAAATCTGGCAGATGGATGTCAAAATGAGTTTCCTTACCAGTTTTCGTAAGGAAAGGTTGTATGTGATACAAATCAGAAAAGTTTTGTCGATCCTAAGGATGCTAAAAGGTATGCTAGCTCCAGCGATCCTTGTAAGGACTGGAGTAAGCATCTCGGAGTTGGAATATGTACTTTGATAAGATGATCAAAGACTTTGGGTTTATACAAATTTATGAGAAACTTGTATTTCCAAAGAAGTGAGTGGGAGCACTATAAAATTTCTGGTGAGTATATGTTATTGACATATTGTTGATCAGAAATGATGTAGAATTTCTGGAAAGCATATAGGGTTATTTGAAAAGTGTTTTTCAATGGAAAACCTGGATTAAGCTACTTGAACATTGAGCATCAAGATCTATGAGGATAGATCAAAAACGCTTAATGGTACTTTCAAATGAGCATATACCTTAACATGATCTTGAAGGTGTTCAAGATGGATCAGTCAAAGAAGGAGTTCTTGCCTGACATGTAAGGTATGAAGTTAAGACTTAAAGCTCGACCACGACAGAAGAGAAAGGACGAAGGTCGTCCCCTATGCTTTATACATAGGCTCTACAGTATGCTATGCTGTGTACCGCACCGGAAGTGTGCCTTGCCATGAGTCAGTCAAGGGGTACAAGAATGATCCAGGAATGGATCATTGGACAGCGGTCAAAATTGTCCTTGGAGTAAATAAGGACATGTTTCTCGATTATGGAGGTGATAAAGAGTTCGGCGTAAAGGATTACGTCGATGCAAGCTTTAACGCCTATCCGAGTGACTCTGAGTAGCAAACCGGATACATATAGTGGAGCAACCATTTGGAATAGCTCCAAGTGGAGCGTGGAAGTAGCATTTACAGAATGACCTAAAGATTTGCAAAGTACATACGGATCTGAAAGTTGCAGACCCGTTGACTAAAACCTCTCTCACGAGCAAAACATGATCAAACCCCAGAACTCATTTGATGATGTTGGTCACATGGCGATGTGACCTGTCAATGTTAAATCACATGGCGATGTGAACTAGATTATTGACTCTAGTGCAAGTGGGAGACTGTTGGAAATATGCCCTAGAGGCAATAATAAAAGTATTATTATATTTCCTTGTTCATGATAATTGTCTTTTATTCATGCTATAACTGTATTATCCGGAAATCGTAATACACGTGTGAATACATAGACCACAATATGTCCCTAGTGAGCCTCTAGTTGACTAGCTCGTTGTGATCAACAGATAGTCATGGTTTCCTGGCTATGGACATTGGATGTCGTTGATAACGGGATCACATCATTAGGAGAATGATGTGATGGACAAGACCCAATCCTAAGCATAGCACAAAGATCGTGTAGTTCGTTTGCTAGAGCTTTTCCAATGTCAAGTATCTCTTCCTTAGACCATGAGATCGTGTAACTCCCGGATACCGTAGGAGTGCTTTGGGTGTATCAAACGTCACAACGTAACTGGGTGACTATAAAGGTGCACTACAGGTATCTCCGAAAGTGTCTTTTGGGTTGACACGGATCGAGACTGGGATTTGTCACTCCGTGCAAACGGAGAGGTATCTCTGGGCCCACTCGGTAGGACATCATCATAATGTGCACAATGTGATTAAGGGGTTGATCACGGGATGATGTGTTGCGGAACGAGTAAAGAGACTTGCCGGTAACGAGATTGAACAAGGTATCGGTATACCGACGATCGAATCTCGGGCAAGTAAAATACCGCTAGACAAAGGGAATTGTATACGGGATCGACTGAGTCCTTGACATCGTGGTTCATCCGATGAGATCATCGTGGAACATGTGGGAGCCAACATGGGTATCCAGATCCCGCTGTTGGTTATTGACTGGAGAATGTCTCGGTCATGTCTACATGTCTCCCGAACCCGTAGGGTCTACACACTTAAGGTTCGATGACGCTAGGGTTATAAAGGAAGCTTGTATGTGGTTACCGAATGTTGTTCGGAGTCCCGGATGAGATCCCGGACGTCACGAGGAGTTCCGGAATGGTCCGGAGGTAAAGATTTATATATGGGAAGTCCTGTTTTGGTCACCGGAAAAGTTTCGGGGTTTATCGGTAACGTACCGGGACCACCGGGAGGGTCCCGGGGGTCCACCAAGTGGGGCCACCTACCCCAGAAGGCTGCGTGGGCCAAGTGTGGGAGGGGACCAGCCCCTAGGTGGGCTGGGGCGCCCCCCACCAAGGCCCAAGGCGTGGGAAGAGTGGGAGGGGGCAAACCCTAGGGCAGATGGGCCCTAAGGCCCACCCTGGGTGCGCCTCCCCCTCTCTCCCCCTCTGGCCGCCACCCAGATTGGATCTGGAGGCTGGCCGCACCCCTTGGGGGTGGGAAACCCTAAAGGGGGCGCAGCCCCCTCTCCCCCTATAAATAGTGAGGCATAGGGCTGCCCAGAGAATACACAGAATACACGTGATTCGATCTCTGCCTTTGGTTGCAGCCCTCTCCTCTCTCCCAAGTACTCCTCCTCTCCCGTGGTGCTTAGCGAAGCCCTGCTGGATTGCCACACTCATCCACCACCACCACGCCGTTGTGCTGCTGCTGGATGGAGTCTTCCTCAACCTCTCCCTCTCTCCTTGCTGGATCAAGGCGTGGGAGACATCGTCGGGCTGTACGTGTGTTGAACGCGGAGGTGCCGTGCGTTCGGCACTTGATCATCGGTGATTTGAATCACGACGAGTACGACTCCATCAACCCCGTTCACTTGAACGCTTCCGCTTAGCGATCTACAAGGGTATGTAGATGCACTCTCTTTCTACTCGTTGCTGGTCTCTCCATAGATAGATCTTGGTGACACGTAGGAAAATTTTTGAATTTCTGCTACGTTCCCCAACACGATGCAAATAGTGCGATAAGCAAGGGATGGGACTATTTAACATGTCCCCCTCCAGGGCTAGGCTGCGGGATGGTATGTAAAACAGGTATACTGCTCGTAATAGAGACCACCTGGACACTCGATGTAGCTTTTCTGCTTCCCTGGCTGTTGCATCGTGAGTTCGGCAATTCTATTGCCGGACAGGGCTTCCGGAAAATGGAGTCCTGAGAATAAGAGAGAAAAAAAGAATGACACAATTGGGAGCCCCTGGTGCGGTTGAGCCGCTCTCCGGGCATGCCGTGGTCGTGCCCCTACCACTATGCCCATGGTATCTCCAGAGCGTAGTTATGTACGCGTGGTACTGGTCTCGCGATTTTGCGAGGGATGGGGTTGGGGCCGCATTGCTACGCGTGCTCGGAACGTGCCAGACGGTCTTGTTGTAGGTTACTCCGGGCGCGCTTGACGGTGTCCGGCCGCTTAACAGCCGGACTCGAGAATTGCCTTAAGAGGCTGCTTTGTACTTCCGCCGCGAGAGCCGCTGTATGCTCCTCTGTTCGGAGAGAGCGTTTGGTGTTTCCGTTGACCGTAATGACTCCTCGAGGGCCTGGCATCTTGAGCTTGAGGTATGCGTAGGCGGCACCGCATTGAACTTTGCAAATGTGGTTCGTCCGACCAGTGCATGATAGCCGCTGCGGAACGGGACTATGTCGAAGATTAACTCCTCGCTTCAGAAGTTATCTGGGGATCCGAAGACCACTTCAAGTGTGACTGAGCCTGTACAGTTGGCCTCTACACCTGGTATGACGCTTTTAAAGGTCGTCTTTGTGATTTTAATCCTTGAGGGGCCTATGCCCATCTTGCGCACTGTATCCTGATAAAGCAGGTTCAGGCTGCTGCCGCCGTCCATCAGGACTCTAGTGAGGTGAAATCCGTCGACGATTGGGTCTAGAACCAATGCGGCGAATCCGCCATGGCGCATGCTAGTGGGGTGGTCCCTTCGATCAAAAGTGATCGGGCAGGAAGACCAAGGATTGAACTTTGGGGCGACTAGCTCCATCCACTACAAGAAATATGTCAACTTATGACCTTCTGTCAGTGACCCTGGAAGAATTGGTCATAGATTTATGACCATTTGAGACCAATTGGTCAAAAGCTGTTCGAGGGGCTCCAAACCCTAAACCATTGCGACCATTTTGGTCAGAAAGGTCATAATTTCCTTACATGAAATGGTCATAAAGCTAACAGCGCTAGTCTGCTGCCTTATTTCTAGTTGTTAACGACCAATATAGATGGTCATAGCCTTGTAAATTGTGGTGGGTTGCTATGACTAGGCGCCACCTCATCAGTTTTGCCTATGTGTCATGTCCATGTGGCAGTTTTTGCCCTAGGTTGTGAAGCAACCTATATTTCTGTCATTCCCAAAATTCCCAAAAAAATCTCATAAATTCTTTGGGTCATATCTTCGTCAAATATGTAAAAACCTTCCTTGCCTAGTTCAAAAATAATTCAAAAATATTCATTCTCCTATTCTATTCGGAGTAACAGTTTGTGAAGGAAGTACCACTTTGGCATGTCCAAATAGTATCCATTTTCTACAGTGCTTTCCTATGCCCAAATAACCATCATCCACCAAATGCCAGCTCAATCCATTCATTATTTTGAGCCGAGCTTCAACATTCGTATTTATGTCCAGTGTGGTGGTTTGCAAAGCAAGTACCACCTAGGCTCCTCCTTTTGAGCTGAAAATTTGTGAAAACGGTCTTCTTAGTAACTGATCATCCTCAGCCAAAACTCACGCCCATTATCCATGTACATTTCCCGTACCGCTAATCAAACACTTGGCTGCTAATTCATGTTTGAGCATCGATTGGTCTCCTCGTGAGAATCTTAAGTTGTAATTTTCTTCCTAGCACCAACCTGGGGAGTGCCCAACCCACTAGACATGCCTAGTCTGCCCAGAACACATGGCAACGCCACGGTCACGCGGTGACCACGCGGCGGGCATGCGAGTTTACGTGCTCTAGAGTTGGGGCCCTCTGCCACCACCCAAACCTCGACGTATCGCCACCAAACCATGTATTTCTGATTAAATAGGTCCTTATGTAACTAGAAATGATTTTTGGAAAAAATAAATAGCAAACTATGAGGTAGCTGCAGTTCAAATTTGACCCGCTTCCAACTGAATCGGCGGAAATTTGTCTTTTTCACGAGAGGTGGATCAAAAAATTTTACACCAGACCATTTTGTCAATTGTGCATTAAATATGGCCTAGTATTTTATAAAAATGATTTGGTCCAATTTTGCAACAATTACTTGGTAGTTCCTTCACAAAAAAACCTCCTTTCGGGCACTCAAAAAATGGAAAATGATTTTTTCGTCCAACGAAAATGAAAACTTCCTTAGGCAACATTGTTTGCCATTCCAATATGCACCCTTGTGCACAATATGAGATCATTTGAACAAACTATGCCATGAATCATAAGATTGATCATTTGGCTTGAAAGCCATGAATCTTCACACTTGATAGCTCATTTCTGAGAACACTTTTTTAAAATAATTACTGTATTACAAGTTTATTATTTTTCCTGGAAACTTGGTCACATATAATGACACAATGCGAAGGTTTCCCAATTTTTTGATTTTTTTGAATTTTTTATGCCCGTTTCGAAATGCGGTCAAAACGGCGGGCTTGACCGTTCCTAGCTAGTGGTTGAATCTTGGAATTTTTTTGGTGTTTCTATGATTAAATAGATACTACCTAGAAATGATTTTTGGAAAAAATAAAGAGCAAACTATAAGGCAGCTGCAGTTCAAATTTGACCCGTTTCCAACTGAATCGACGACAATTTGTCTTTTTCATCAGAGGTGGATCAAAACTTTTTGCACCCAACCATTTTGTCAATTGTGCATTATATATGGCCTAGTATTTTATAAAATTGATTTGGTCCATTTGTGCAACAATTATTTGGTAGTTCCTTCACAAAAAAACCTCATTTCGGGCACTCGGAAAATGAAAAATGAATTTTTCGTGCAAAGAAAATGAAAACTTCCTTATGCAACATTGTTTGTAATTCCAAGATGCACCCTTGTGCACAATATTAGATCATTTGAACAAACTATGCCATGAATGTGGCCATAAGATTGATCATTTGGCTTGAAAGCCATTGATCTCCACACATGATAGCTCGTTTCTGAGAACACTTTTTTAAAATAATTACCGTATTACAAGTTTATTATTTTTACTGGAAACTTGGTTACATATAATGACACAATGCGAAGGTTTCCCAATTTTTTGATTTTTTTGAATTTTTTATGCCCGTTTCAAAATGCGGTCAAAACGGCGGGAATGACCGCTCCTAGCTGGTGGTTGAATCTTGAATTTTTTTTGGTGTTTCTCTGGTTAAATAGATACTTATGTACCTAGAAATGATTTTTGGAAAAAATAAAGAGCAAACTACGAGGTAGCTACAGTTCAAATTTGACCCACTTCCAGCTGAATCGGCGGGAATTTGTCTTTTTCACCAGAGGTGGATCAAAACTTTTGACACCCAAACATTTGGTCAATTGTGCATTAAATATGTCCTAATATTTTAGAAAAATTATTTGGTCCAATTTTTCAACAATTATTTGGGAGGTCCTTCACAAAAAAACCTCCTTTCGGGCACTCAAAAAATGGAAAATGGTTTTTTCATCCAACGAAAATGAGAACTTCCTTAGGCAACATTGTTTGCCATTCCAATATGCACCCTTGTGCACAATATGAGATCATTTGAACAAACTATGCCATGAATGTGGCCATAAGATTGATCATTTGGCTTGAAAGCCATGAATCTTCACGCATGATAGCTCATTTCTGAGAACACTTTTTTAAAATAATTGCCGTATTACAAGTTTGTTATTTTTCCTAGGAACTTGGTCACATATAATGACACAATGCGAAGGTTTCCCAATTTTTTGATTTTTTTTGAATTTTTTATGCCCGTTTCAAAATGCGGTCAAAACGGCGGGAATGACCGTTCCTAGCTAGTGGTTGAATCTTGGATTTTTTTGGTGTTTCTATGATAAAATAGATACTTATGTACCTAGAAATGATTTTTGGAAAAAATAAAGAGCAAACTATGAGGCAGCTATAGTTCAAATTTGACCCGCTTCCACCTGAATCGACGGCAATTTGTCTTTTTCACCAGAGGTAGATCAAAACTTTTTTCACCCAACCATTTTGTCAATTGTTCATTATATATTGCCTAGTATTTTATAAAAATGATTTGGTCCAATTTTGCAACAATTATTTGGTACGTCCTTCACAAAAAAACTCATTTCAAGCACTCAGAAAATGAAAAATGAATTTACCGTGCAAAGAAAATGAAAACTTCCTTAGGGAACATTGTTTGGAATTCCAAGATGTACCCTTGTGCACAATATGAGATCATTTGAACAAACTATGCCATGAATGTGGCCATAAGATTGATCATTTGGCTTGAAAGCCATGAATCTTCACGCATGATCCAATTTTCACAAAATATGATCCAATTTTCCATCACAAAATATGATCCAATTTTCACAAAATATTGGATCATTTTCACAAAATATGATCCAATTTTCATTTCATACATTTAGAAAAAACCATTTTTACACTCAGAAAATAAACTTAAATTCTCATTGGTGGAAAGGTGTGTGCCACGGATCGATGACGTGGCACACATCCATCCATCCATCCACATCCATCCATCCATCCCACACCACGGTGACCTCCTCCCTCCGCTCCTTCCTCCCAAACCCTAACTCCCACTCCCCCGATTTAGATCGAATCGATGGCGACGCCGCACTCCCTTCCACTGCCGCCTCCCAGGATCCAGATCCCTTCTGCCGCCGCCACTCCGCTCCCGATCCAGATCCCCCTTGCTGCCGCCTCCCTCTTTGCCACACCTCTCCCCTCGCGGCCGCCTCCCTCTCCGCCACCCACCTCTCCCCTCGCCGCCGGTCTGCCACATCCGGCAATGTTGAGGCCAGCGGGCGCTGGATCCGGCACCAGCGTGGCCCCTCCATCAGCAACTCGAACAGGGGGTCGGCGGCGCCATGGCTTCCCCCAACCCCACGGCGTGGGCCTGAGCCACCCGCTGGCCTCAGCTAGGCCCCGGACAAGCAGCCGCGCGGGATGACTACCATCATCGACACCCTCCAGGTAGGCACCCGGTGAATCCCCGGTTCACGGCACGGCCCTAATCCTGCTCGGAGCTTCCTCATTTGACTTGCTCTCCTACTCTCGCAGATGATGTCAGAGGCGGCTCCCGGTGGACTGGAGCGGACAGAGTGGTCGGAGGTCGTCGCGCTCGGCGATGTGGTGTCCAGGCAGGCCACCGTCGGTGAGTCTGAAACCGGACTAAATTCCCTAGACTAATTCTGTGAGCTGGGCTGACAGTCATTCACGTGCATTCAGAGCTGTTAGGGTCTCTCTGGGTGACCATTGATATGTTTCAGTTGCTTGGCATGCCCGATAGGATCACAAATTAGGGAAAATTTAGGTGTTTTATCTCAATTTAGTATTTTGTACTTGCTCGAGAAGCCAATTAGCTGCAGTACATATGTTTTGGCTGCTGTATGCAGCCGACGTAAGTTATCTCTGGCCGTGTTTAGTGCTCACTGCTGACCATTGTTGTTATGCCTGTTTTCGATGTAGCTGGGATGGTCTGGAGCGGAGAGTTGCCTGGTGTGGAAACGCTCAAGGAGAACATTGCTGCGTATTTCAACGTCCTGCAGGGTTTCCTTTTGGCCTGTCATGGAAGCACGATCGGTGCCGGTCCTACACTTCACAAGTATATCACTAGTTCTGCAAAAGGCGTGGTGGATGCCAGCTTCTCGTTGTTCAAGCTAGCTGTTTCTGCCTATGGTATGTGATATCCAACATCCTGATGCAGCTTATCTCTAATATACATCTAGCTGTTTCTTCTAATATACCTCCTGATTAAGCATTTCTCTTGCTGGCCAATGCTGAATTGCATCATGTATAACAACAGCACATCCTTAAGTCCTACTCTTCAAGGTGTCATATAACATACTACCTACCTTCCTAAGCTTTAAGTTCTGACAGGGTGCTGCTAGTTATAGGAAACTTAAGCTTTAAGAGTTCCTTTTTATGCTGATAGATAGGATATGATTTCTGAAATGTTTATGCTGATAGATAGGATATGATTTCTGAAATGTTTATGCTGATAGATAGGATATGATTTCTGAAATGTTTATGCTGATAGGATATGAATAGGAATGTTGATTTGTGAACTGTTTTTGCTGGTTGGATAGGATATGAGCATGGATGTTGATTTGTGAAATGTTTATGCTGATAGGATATGAGCATTTCTCTTACAAGGTCAAATTTATACTCTCTGTATGCTGATCAGATTGTTACTTAATGTTCGTGCAGTATCGGCGACAACAAGAAGGCCTGGAAGAGCGAACACTGCAGGTATGTGCAGTCGCTGCCAAGCTTTCTGATATTATTAGCCTACCAGATAATTTCTGATATTGCCTTTTGGTGATTACAGGGCACTGAAGATAAAGCTTACAGAAAGAAATAAAGATGGCCATATTCTCACATACTCCTGGATTTCATTTACATCAACTTCTCAAGAGAGGAGTACTCCTTTTTAGTAGTCTCAGTTTAAAGTAAATTAAATGAAAGGAGTACTCCTTTTCAGTTGTCTCAGTTTAAAGTGAATGAAAGGAGTACTTGCTCCCTGTACTAGTTACTTCTACTACTTATTTTTAGCTGTTTAGTACTACTCTGTAGATCTGTGATACTAGTCTAGTCGCTTGTATAATTTTGTTTATTAGTGTAACCTGAACCATGGAGTAGTACCCTGTTCGCATATGTGTGATTATGTGTGTTCTGTAGTCTCTAGCTCCAGTAGATGTGAAATATATGTTGTGGTGTAAATCATTTTCATTCTATCTTATAAACGTGTTTCTTCAATAGCTATTTCTGTTCAATTCTTGTTGTCACTGATGTTAGCATTTAGTTTGTCTCAAGTTAAGAAAATACTGAAAATACAGTGTACAAATCAGCCCAAATATGTGAGCCTCAGTTCTGAAAACTAAAGAGTTCATATATTGGTAGATAGACTATGATTTAGGATATGCTAAACAGAAAGCTTTATAAGATGGAACTCTCAATATCATGACTTCACTTTGTCTTTAATTTAATATGGTTAGAACTACCATGGTTTTTTAAGTATTTGGGGCATTAAGAAACAGTATGCTGGATGTTTGGCCTTGCATCCGTCCTTCCATGAATTCATGCTTGTGCATTGCTAGTTATTGCTTTTTTTGCATGTCTTCTTCTTCCTCGATCTGGTGCAGCAGCAACAATTCAAGGTCATGGTCATGGAGCAGCAGCCATATATTTTTCTTCTTATTCTTCCCTGAGATGACATGAGATGAGGTTTGTTTTCCTCAAGGTCAAGGTGCAACAGCTCGATTTGATTTGATGTGATTGGATTCAGTTTCCTCATGCCTCTCTGTTTGCATTGCAGGCTCTGTTGGTCGGTCTTCAATTCTTCATGCTGCTGCTGCTACTGCTACATGAGGACCCTCTTCAATTCTGCATCCGTTGCGGCCGCCGCAGCTTCCACCTCCAGAAGAGCACCTGCTCCTCGTGCGGTTACCCGGCCGCCCGCATCCGTAAGTGTAATCTCCCCTTCCTCCGTCCTAGATCTCTAGGTCTGCTACTGTCATGCGCCATGTTCTTGATGTTGCGCGACCTCATGTGGATGCCACGAACGGCGCTGCTCCTGCGTGCAGATTTGATTCGCTGCATTATTATGCGGTTGTTGTCTCGCCGTGGTTGTTCAAACTGAGATGTACCCAGTTGATTCATCATCTCGGGTCATAAATTTTTCTGCATTCCCTGTTGCTGTAGCTTGTTGGATGCATAGTTTGATCTCCCAATGGGAATTATTAGTGAATGGTGATGTCTGGTCACAAGAATGGTGATGTAGTAGCTGGTATGCTTGATGCGTGTATGTCCATCTCTTTACTGTTTTGCTAGAACCATAAATCCCGATGCGCATGATGATCATGATCTGGTTTGTTAGACCTATTCCGCTGGTGCTTAAAATTTGACATGCCTGGATACTAAAACTTGTTCTTACAGTTTTCATTTCTATGATCAATTTAGAGAGTTGGACATGTTAGTATATTATATACCAAAAAAATTCCTAGCTAGTGAGAACATTTTAGTCACTCCATGAACGCATACTGGTTAGTGTTAGTCATATTATTTATGTACATGGCATTTGCTGTCAATTCTTGATTATAAGTTATTGGATCCTTCATTGGCTACTGTTTGATGTTCTGTACCAGTTCTTATTCTTATATGTTCATTCTTATTTTTTGCACAGGTGAAGCGCGAATCCATGTCCGAAGCTGTGAAGAATATCAGCAAAGAGTAGCATATTATGTGTTGTAGTTGTAGGCAATAGTAGGCATATCTGGGTTGTAATATACTGTAACGATTGTAATAGATTAATGCAGTATTGGTTTGGACCAATTTCATTTGCTCTCTGGTCTATTCGAAACAATGATTGTGTATGTGCTTCGAATACCTGTGAAATGGAAACCTGACAAGTTATAATGGTTGTTTGGCAGATTTTGAAATTTTTGATGTGTTGGATCAATTTTGTGATAAGCATGACAAGTGGGACCAATCTGATTGGTGGGACCAGTGGCAAAAAAGGACGAAAATAAAAAACCAGTAGATTGTAAAAGGCTGCATCTTAGAAAAAAAGGCCGAATTAATGGCCCAAGCCCATGTAGCTAGAAAAAATTAATAGAGAAAATATACAGTAAAAAGGCCGAATTATTGGGCTCGGCCCATGTAGAAAATCGAATTGGACCGGGCTGAATCTTGTGCCACATCAGCTTGCCACGCTGGATGCCTACGTGGCCTGGGGGAGGTTGCTAGTAACCAAAACGCCACAGTAGGAATATTTTGGTCGTAAACGTCTTTGACCATTCCAGAAGAAAGGTCGCTATAGTCAGTTTACGACGGCCAGCTTTTGACCTTCTGTTTTTGGTCACAAAAAGGTCGTAAATGGAAATTTGTGACCTTTCAGTGACCAATAGTGGTGGTCACAAGTTGACATATTTCTTGTAGTGATCGCATATACGTCTCTGAGTGCACGCTTCCGCTCCCTTTTGGGTATGTGGGTTGCGTATATCATGTTCACCGTCCGCACTTGTGGGGGGAAACCCTTCTGTCCTCTATTGTTCGGCGGCCGGGTCTCCTCCTCGTCATCGCTATGCAGCCCCTTGTCATTGTTTTCAGCAGTTAGCCTACCTGCCTGCTTGAACACCCAACAATCCTTGGTGTGATTGGCTGGGTTATCGGGGGTGCCGTGTATCTGGCACGAGCGATCGAGTATTCGGTCCAAATTGGACGGACCCCGAGTATTTCTTTTGAATGGATTTTTCCGCTAACCGGGTTTAGAGCCTCTAAATCCGGCATTGACTGTCGCATCCTCATTATTGTTGCCATTAATGCGGCGCTTGTGCTTGTTGCGACGCGACCTGCCGTTGGTGTCCTTGGTATCCGAATTACCAGGGCTCTTAGTCATGTTGTTACTACAAGCTAGCCAGCTATCCTCTCCCGCGCAGAAGCGGGTCATTAGTGTTGTGAGGGCAGCCATGGATTTCGGCTTTTCCTGTCCTAGGTGCCGGGCAAGCCACTCGTCGCGGATGTTGTGTTTGAAGGCTGCAAGGGCCTCTGCATCCGGACAGTCGACGATTTGATTTTTCTTAGTTAGGAACCGTGTCCAGAATTGTCTGGCCGATTCTTCCGGCTGTTGAATTATGTGGCTTAGGTCATCGGTGTCTGGTGGTCGCACATAAGTGCCCTAGAAGTTGTCAAAAAATACGGCTTCCAGGTCTTCCCAGCAACTGATTGACTCTGCTGGCAAGCTGTTAAGCCAATGCCGCGCTGGTCCTTTAAGCTTGGGTGGGAGGTATTTGATGGCGTGTAGATCATCGTCGCGGGCCATGTGGATATGGAGGAGATAGTCCTCGATCCAGACCGCCGGATCTGTTGTGCCATCATATGATTCTATATTTACGGGTTTGAAACCCTCAGGGATTTGATGATCCATCACTTCGTCTGTGAAGCATAGTGGGTGTGTGGTGCCTCTGCATTGGGCTATATCACGACGCAGCTCAAATGGGCTTTGTCTACTATGTTCGGCCCGGCAGGAATTGCCATATCCAGCGTGACGGTTATCGTCACGTATTGTGGGGCGCCCACACGATCCGTAGATCGATCTTGTTTGCCTTGCCTTGTCCTTCAACATGTCTCGCAAGTCTGGCGCATTCCCCCGTGGCTTTGTACTTTTCGAGCGACGCCGGGGTGCGGCTTGAGTGTAGGGCCGAGAGGCCTCTCTGTCGCGGCCACAAGGTGGCCGGTCGGCCGTATTATGCGCTGGTGATGTAGGTTTAGGTGCTTCCTCCTCTAATCGGGGTAGCAGCCTGCGTTTTGGGTAGCTCTTGGAGGGGCGCTTGAGTTCATACTCTTCGGCCGCAAGGACTTCACATCTGTCGGCTAGCAAGTCTTGGTCAGCTCTAAGTTGTTGCTGCTTTTTCTTGAGGCTGCTTGCCGTGGCCATAACCCTGCGTTTGAAACGCTCTTGTTCGACGGGATCCTCAGGCACGACAAATTCGTCGTCGTCGAGGCTTGCCTCGTCTTCGGGGGAGGCATATAATTATCGTCCTCTACCTCTCTGTCTGCCGCTCTCTCATGAGGGCTGGCTTCTTCATCCTCCTGCGCTGAATCTTGCTGGAGGTGGTTGTCTTCGGCACTGTCCGAGGTGTTATTGTCTCCGGTGCCGGAATCTTCATTTTTGCTGTGGCGGGATTTAGAGCGGCGCCGCTGACGCCGACGCTTAGGCTGTTTCTTGGAGGGGTCATCCTCCGTTGTTCCATCGCCATTCCCATCCTTTGGGATGTCCACCATGTAAATGTCGTATGACGAGGTGGCCTTCAAGTGCCCTGTAGGCGCTGGTTCTTGGTCGTCTCCTGCATCGTCGTCCATACCGTCGATGTCTTCGGAGTCGAAGTCTAGCATGTCGGTTAAGTCATCGACAATGGCTACGAAGTAGGTGGTGGGTGGGCTTTGAATTTCTTCGTCGTCCGCATCCCAACTGTCCTGACCATAATCCGGCCATGGCTCTCCTGATAAAGAGAGACACTTTAGCGAATTCAGGATGTCGCCAAAGGGCGAGTGCTGAAAGATGTCTGCAGCGGTGAACTCCATGATCGGTGCCCGATTGGATTCGATTGGCAGGGGCGCGGAAGGTTCGGAGTCCGGAGAGGAGTCCGGCACCTTGGAGTCACAAGCTTCACAAAGGACAGGGTTGGTATTCGGCTCTATCGCTGTAGAGGTAGCAGCCCCCGAGGCGGTGTCCAGCCACCCGTCCTCGATCGGCGCAGCCGGCTTCGAGCTAAGGGTCGGAGCGGACACTTGTGCGGCCTCCAGGGCACTGTCCGGCAGCAGAGCTAGATCATGCCCATCGTGACAGTGCGGCGCGCTTGGCTGTGGCTCGAACCCGTCGAAGATCAAGTCTCCGCGGACGTCAGCCGTATAGTTCAAACTTCCAAATCTGACCTGATGGCCAGGGGCGTAGCTTTCAATCTGCTCCAGATGGCCAAGCGAGTTGGCCCGCAGTGCAAAGTCACCGAATACGAAGATCTGTCCGGGGAGAAAAATCTCACCCTGGACCGCGTCGTTGTTGATGATCGAAGGAGCCATCGGGCCTAAAGGCGACGACACAGAGAAACTCTCAATGAAAGCACCAATGTCGGTGTCAAAACCGGCGGATCTCGGGTAGGGGGTCCCGAACTGTGCATTTAGGCGGATGATAACAGGAGACAAGAGACACGATGTCTTTACCCAGGTTCGGGCCCTCTCGGTGGAGGTAAACCCTACTCCTGCTTGATTAATATTGATGATATGGGTAGTACAAGAGTAGATCTACCACGAGATCAGAGAGGCTAAACCCTAGAAGCTAGCCTATGGTATGATTGTTGTTCGTCCTACGGAATAAAACCCTCCGGTTTATATAGACACCGGAGAGGGCTAGGGTTACACAGAATCGGTTACAATGATAGGAGATCTACATATCCGTATCGCCAAGCTTGCCTTCCACGCCAAGGAAAGTCCCATCCGGACATGGGACGAAGTCTTTAATCTTGTATCTTCATAGTCTAGGAGTCCGACCAAAGATGATAGTTCGGCTATCCGGACACCCCCTAGTTCAGGACTCCCTCAGAGAGGGTGCCCGTTTCAAGGAGATGTGATAATGTATTTCTGAGCTGAGTATAAACAGTTGAAAGGTGTAGCTAGACATGCAAGATGAGATAGTAGAGGAATACTGAAAAAGTGCATATAAACTCTTCCATGTGGAGCTCAGTCCGGATCCGGGACGTGACTAATATAGAACGACCACTCTGTCAGTGATGTATCAGCCGTTTTGTTGCCTCGTAGTGGCTGGTATACTTAGGATCTACAAAGTTTCCGTAATAATGACGTTTCTGTTGCCATTGTAATACTAACCCTGCCTGTGGCCATCCATTGATAACATCGAAAGACACAACGGCAAGTCATGTAAACTCTTCATAATTAATGTGATGAGGCAAAACTTTTGCCTTATTTTACAAAATAAAAAGAGCAAGTCGATTCTATTATGAGAGTAATGTAGAAGTGCAGGTGCTGACAATCGAGTTTGCACAAGGTGAAAATCTTTCGGTAGTGGCTACTTTGGTTGTTGGCGTTCATGGCATGCCATGAGGCATGCATCGGACTCTCTGCTGGGAGGTGAACCGCGGCGGTGAGGCGGTGGACTTCCATGCAGACAATGATCGACCGACAACGCTACGGTCTATGGCTTGGTGGTGGCGATTCAGATCTGGACGGTCGAATGGGGGTGGCTACAGACAATGCTGCAGCGGCCTCCTATGTCTCCACGACTGTGGTGGTCACCAAAGATCTTCGGGAGTCTTCATCTCAAGATTCGGTGGTTGACTCAGTGTGCTACAAATTATGGACAACAACTTGACGCGGAGGGTTGATTGTGCAGCGGCGACGGTCATCGCATGTTGCAGTTGGGGTCACTGAAAAGTGGTGGCGACAACACTTGATGACTTCGATGATGATGCTACTTGAGCGTCAGGCTGAGAGCTCTGGGTTTAAAGCCTAGGTCTGACCCGAGCTGGCTATACCTGGCACTGGCGATGTTTTTACTTTGTTACCTTATTGAAGGCATTTGCTCCGATTGATTCTTTGGGGTGAAAACGTAGATTCTAACCTTGGTGGTCGGATCCGGTGATGGCGACGCTTGAGTGTCGCTGCCTTCTTGAAGGCGTTGTTGTTGAAGAACTTCGTCGTCTGTGTGGTGTCATGAGATGGCTGGTGTGGATATGGTCATTATTGTAGTTTGTCTATCAGGATCTGATCATTTGCATTTTCTTCTTCTTTTTTCTCGCCTACACACAGCTTTCGCCTTATATGACTTTGTTATTGCCGGCGTGTTTTTGTATGCGTGTGTTGGTGTCGACTGTGTGCATCTAACTATGCAGAGGCAGGAATATTATCTTAGACAAGAACAAATCAACAAGAAGTCAACCACCAAAAATTGGAAGTGCTGCTAAACGTACCCAACCATACATGGGCAGGAGCAAGTGTCACACAGCCGATTTGGACGATGCAATGGATCCAACAATACATAGGTAGGAGCAAGTGTCACACAGCCGTTGTGGATCAGGCGTCGCCTGAAAATCTTTAGTAGTGTCAAAATTGAAAAGAACAAAGCAACAAAGGAGGCAAAAATGCAAATCTAAACACTCCCATCGATCGCACTTTTAGATTCCTCCGGTGCAAAATCAGGCAAGTAATAATTGCTTTTTTAACACAGTAAGTAATAATTGTTGTTGCTTGACGATCCAACGCAGAATATTGGTCGTCTCTACAGACACACACGATGCACTGACACGGACACCTTGTCAAACATGACACCGACGAGTGACGAACAAGGCGAGGATTGCTCCTCTGGTGCGTTGGTTCTTTGAGGTTTTAACACGACGACTTCAGGACTGTCTACTACAACAAAGTGTCCGGTTCCAGTGAGGGAGGGGTGATAACAGTGGCGCGGCTTTGGCTCGCTTTTTTAGTGCTTGTAGTCGTCGCTAGGTGGTCCATGAACCTGGTTGTAATTTTTATTACCTCTATGAATAGATTGGAAATATCTCTCGCAAAAGATAGTAAAAGGAAACGTCACGCACTGACGCACGCCAGTCGGATTTCAGCACGGTTGCAAGTCGTTGGGACCAACGACTGAAACACCCATCTGCAGCGCTGCTAGCTGCCCAATTGTGCGGATAACGCGCATCCATTGCCAGCGTGAACTCAGCCACAGTGTGCATGCATGGTTACGTGTTACGCGCAGTAATTACAAGTAGTACTGGTACTCTTCTTGCTTGGTTCAGGTTCAGGTTCCAGGAAGAGCTCAGCCACAGTCGCGCTCTCGTACGGCGGGGTGCCGACGGACGGACGTCGTCGTCGATCCATTTTTCCCGACGTTCGAGACACATCAAGTCTTTTCCCGGCGTTCGAGACGTCCGCGGCATGGAGTTGCATCGTCAATCATGGTAGGTAGGTCGCTGGGATGCATCCCTTCCGAGACACACAGGCAGCATCCCTTGTCATGAGACTGCTTGATTTCCGAAGAGCGCGTTGCTTCTGTTACGCGTAGTACATCGGCTCTGTTCCGACCGTTCGTCTACCGACGGTCAGCTGCCAACTCCTGGCCATCCATTTAAAGGCCTATGAACAGAGGAGAACGCTACCAATTCTCTTCTTCTGTATAAAAAGGCAGAGCTCCCGTCAGTTGGTCAAAAATGTGAAGTTATCACGTGTCCCGTATCCTAAATGGCTTGTTGTATCCTATTGGTGTAGAACCCGAGAGTGCTTCCATTTTGTTGTACTAGTAAATTAATACCAAACTCTTCCCCGCAAAAAATAATAACAAAATCAAACTCCGTCATGCTTTGTATGCCTTGCAAAAATGGACTTCATGCAGTGGCCATTTCCATGTTGAGTTGCTCACGTGACATGTACGTGATCTATGACGAATCTCTTGTGTGCCTTCTTCAATTCAACACTGCTACTGTGGAAAACAAGATGACTATAATAGCTTTGTTTCACATGGAAGGGGTGAATGGGGTGCTGATGCCCTTATAAAAGGGAGATGTTGCCCCCATTTCGATTCTCAAAGGGACTTGATTTTGAGAGGTAAGAGACCGTTTCAAAAAGAAGCCATAATGCACTTCCGAGCTGAGTATGTAGTGTGTACAGTTGAAAGGTGTAGCTACATATGTGAGATGAGATATTAGAGGAATGCTGAGGAAGTGCATCTATAAACTCGTGCATGTCGAGATCTGTAGCTCTAATTAACCGGTCATAAACAACAGAACAACAAGCGGTGAGCCTACCTTCACAGGCGACGTCAAGACGAGCGCCTCCAGGGCTAAGTGCTCGACACGAGGCGAAGTCGCCAATAGATCCTAGGTGTTGAGCCAGGCTAGGTTCACCGGCCACACGACACAGACAAGACTCAGTGCCGCTGACGAAGATGTTAACAGCCGCAATGACTGGTCAACAGCTATAATTCAACCCAGAGCCCGGTACAGGTGAGCCCTGTGAATAGTACCTCGATTTGAAATAGAAAAAAAGTTCAAAAATTTCAAAAAAAATGTGATGCAAGATGCTCCTGTGCATGAACTTCATGAAATTTTTTCTGAAGTTTGGACATTCGAGGAGCTCGTGGCAAAAAAGACAAAATCAGGCATGAACAATGTGATTCAAAAGTTTCTCAGACATCTGAAATTTGTCTTTTTGTCACGAGCTCCCCGAATGTCCAAATTTCACCAAATTTTGCACCGAATTCATGCACAGGAACATCTCGCACCACAAAATAATTTGGAATTTTTTGAACTTCTTTTCTATTCCCAATCAAGGTACTGTTCATGTCCAGGCTCATCTGAGCCCGGGCACCAAATCGCCACTCTCTATAATCAACGGGAAGTTATCACCAATCTTCAATGGCTTTTTGCATCCTATTGGTGTATAGGCTGATAGTCTTTCCATTATGTCATAAGGATGCTACCTATTTGCAATTATAGTATTCAAACTGGAGTTTCCATGGACCATATCGCTGGAAGTTTGAAACCATGGAATAGGCCTAAAAATGTCATCGGGATATGAAAATCAAAAGTGTTGGTGGCACATATAAATAATTTGTTTGGCTCGCTGTATTGTGCCAAAAAAAACTGCATATGTCATGGTACTTAGGCTTCGGAAGTACATAATAAAACCATGGAGAGACTAATTTTCTTCTTATTTTTGGAAATTTAAGTTGTATATTTAATCTCTAACAGTGTATCGGAAACAGAAAGAGATCGGCTATCATGCTTCTGATGTTTGACCATGCTGCAAATCAGAGCAGACCGAAGACAAAATGTGTCACCATGTACTTGTCTGTAAATCAAATTCCAGTATGTCGAAGCCAGATATGGGTATGTTTCTTAGGGTTCAAGTGAGTTCCTTGAAAAATATACTACTCCAAAAGATGCAAAATGGGGTCTCTAGATTCCAAAGCAGACATGTAGCATTGTACTACTATTAAATTAGTACATCAAACTCTGTCATGCTTTGTATGCCTTACAAAAATGAACTGAACTTCAAGCATGCAGTTGCCATTTTCATGTTGAGTGGCTCAAGTGACATGTACACGTCATCAACTAGCGGATCTAGAGTATGGTTTTAGTTGCAACGACATTTATTCTATCAGGGAGTGGTGGAGTGTCCTTACAACACTTCTAGGCGATGACATAGGATTTCCAAAATAAAAACCATTTCCCCATTACTTTGGCACATGCGGCTGTTGTAGCCCACTAATTATTTCATGTACTAAGCAGTGGGCTTGATCTTATTTTGACACACACTCCTTCACCAATTAATTGAGTCTCTATATTTTCTCTTCACATTTTTTTGAAATTGTTAGACAAAGATACCCTATGCGTGGTAAATTAGGAACTCCTCTACCAACAATACTATGAATACAACATCGATGTATATTTTACACAAAAGTCAACAACAAAAGAAATGAAAAATAGTTCCATGGTCGATTGTTCCATTTGAAGAACTACATATGGCTAAAATAATACAGGGAAGTGTCGTGGTCGAATAGTTAGTAACAATATTCATCTCAGGTGTCGCGAGCCAAGTCAGTGCGAGCTCCATAATCTCAGTTGTTTTTCATATTTCTTCTTTGCTATGAATTAATTAAAATTTGTTTTCCTGCACATATTTTTTGTGGGGCGCACTCATATTATTTCTAAGACACTTGGTTCCCATGTTTTTTATTAACAATATCAATGATCCGCTAGTCGTTGATCTTGTATATGGGGTCCCCATCGATAGAATTTGGTAACGTGGAGAGAAACATGAGACATGAAGTGCTCAGGGTTAGGCCCCCATGTTTTGCATATATGAGAATTAATTTTAACCATACACTACTAGGAAAAGGCATGCTAGTGGCGCACCGAATTTGCCTTCTAATGGCGCACTACTGGTGCGCCACTGGCATCACGCCATTAGAATTAAATTCTAATGGCGCACTGCTGGTGCGCCATTAGTATCTGGTGTTCTAATGGTGCACCACATAGTGCGCCATTAGTATAGCCTGCAGTGCGCCATTAGAATGCCTCCCAGGGGCCATATGTACAAATGTGCTTTGGCATTCTAATGGCGCACCAGCAGCTAATGCGCCATTAGTGTGATGATCACAGTGCGTCATTAGTGTCTTGTGTGGTGCGCCATTAGTATGAATATTAGGTTTATTTTTTTTGCTTTTCTGATTTTTGCACAGGTTACAAAATATATTATTGCATAGAATATAGACAGCAGCACACAGCAACATCAGATTCATCAAATACAATAGAAGATTAGTCTCCGAATACAATTCATCATATTAGTCTCCGGATTCAAAAGACCGGACAAAGATAAAACATTACAAGTCTCAAGACCGCGAGTATCGAGTTTGCCTTCACATTACAAGTCGATATCGATCATCTAAACTACCATCACATAGAAGAGAGCTGTGGTCATCACGATGAGCATCATCGCGATCAAACTGGTCTTCATCTGGTTCCTCCAACGCTCCCTCCTCTCTCCCGCTAGATAGCGGGCGTATCTAGATTCGGCCTCCGCCCTAGTGGTGTACTCTTTGTAACTGTTACCGCTGAAACGGTGAACCTGTCTCCGACACTCCTCCCAGTCATCGTAGACTCCGGGAACCTTACCCTTGTACACGACATACGACGGCATCTCTATGCACAAGCCAAACAACAGACAATACATAAGCAATGTGTAAGTATGCAACAAAAGGATCGGAAGAGAAAAGCAAGACATTAATAGCACGATTCATGGTCCTACTAATAAATAGCATCGATTACATCTAAGTTGAACAACCGTCCAAACCAAAGAGACATACGAATTCATTAAAGTTTAATTACAACATGAGCCAATCAATGTTTCAGAACTACACATCACTACTTTCGACTCAACTCATCGGACAGGAGCGTGGGTGAAGCCGCCGTCTGTCGTGATGGTCATGAAATCACGGTCGTTGTCACCCTGCATTTGTAGCGTTACATCTATCTCACTATTGGACGGTTGATATCTGAGGAAGAACTGCCCCGCGGTATGAAGGACATCTTGATGGATGATGTCCGCAAACTCCGACTGGATGCGAAAGAATTCTTGTCTGAGGTCCGCGTCCTGGACTGCCGACAAGCTCGCGGCCCAATCTTTGAGATTATCTGGTAGCAGAAGGTGATGATGGTCCCTTACGATCGCCCGCATGTGATGGAGGGCGTAGTAGGCATCCTTCTGACCGCCAGGCGGCTGCTTGACGCAGCAGAACTTCGTATTGTGTGAGAAGATGTGCTTGCCGTACTTACGAACTGGCCTGGTGAAGGTGCCTCCAGATTGGGCGTAGCCGGGGAGAACATCATCAAGAACTTTCTTCACATTTGTGTAGTCTATCATGGAGTTACGGTTCGGGTCGAAATACATGGCCATGGAATATTTCGGGCTTAAGAGGATGAGTGTGCAATGTGTGTCACTGCACAGAACACGGAATGTTAGAAAAAAAAGAACGATCGAAATCTAAGAAATCATATGTTACGGGGCGGTTAAGGGATGACTTACTCGGGAAAGTAAGGCACAAGGAAGTTATCCTTATCTGCGTTTGCCAGAATGACGCCTTCGAGGTGTGAACTCGCAACTTGGCGGTCCCCAGCGCTGCTCAAGTGCTTGGCACGCATGTAGAAGGGGTCGACTATCACGATGTCCGGGGTATTGTCTCTAATGATCCGCATCTGCATGCTCAGCGAAAATAGCCAAACGAAGGTGTAGTGCAACGGATGAAGGTTAAACATAGCAAAGATGTCATCAAACCGCAGGACGATCATACCCCCGATGTCGCCATCCACAAAGCCCTTGCTCTCTGGCACCTTGGCCACGAAAACCGGGTATGCCACATCCTTCTCTCTGAGACGCCGCTTCTCCAAAATCAGAACACTGTCGTGCAGACTCCGCATAGCACCGGTTGCAGCATTCAGCATATTTGGCGGTAGCATCGCCCTACCCGCCACATGCACCCTCCTCGAGATATCCTTAGGTGAAGGTGGCCCGTCCTGAGCACGGATCGAACTCGGTGCCGGCTGGCTCGCACCGGCGCCCTTGTTAGTCTTTCGTTTCCGGCCCTTCTTCTTGATCTCCTGTAATGGGACCGAGTTCTGCTCACAGACCGCCTTCTTCAGCGTGTTGGGGCTGATAATATTTCGCGCCTCAGCTATCTGAGGCTCGGTGAAGGCGGGAGCTGGAGGCGTGTCATGAGAACTGAACGCCAGACGACGCTTGTTGCAATTGGATTTCTCCGCCGTACTAGCTAGATCGCGGTGGTCTTGGCTGGGTTCTTGAGAAAGAGGCCCACAGAACTCGTCAGCGTACCCATGTTCGGCAAAGTACTTGTCAACTTTGGTAAATGTACCGTCGTCGTTGTCGTCGCCGTCCGGATCCTGTGCCATAGGGCTGTCCGGATCCTGTGCCATAGGGATGTCCGGCAGGTCCGATAGTGTTGCGGCGTTCTTGCCATGGCTTGGCGCCGGCACGACTGGCGGTCTTGTCTGTGGGGTGGTGTCCCCCGCCCCCAAACGAATCTGGCTCTTCGGCCATTGCAGGGGCCAGTTTACGCAGGTGCCGAGGGTCATCTCATCTTCTTCGTCGGCCCCAGCGGGTCGAATCGGAGGTAACAGCTCGTCGCAGCCTGGCAGCACCCGGACCACTTCAACCCTATACATTGTGGTTGGCATCGGATTACCGTGGAACATGGGGTTGCCCGGTTGAACGATTCTGCCCTTGGCGACATCGACCAACTCGGCGCCCACGAAGTGCAGAAGAGTGCAAGGAACGTCGGCGGTGCCCTGCGAAAACATGTATAGGGCGTCAAGGATGCCCAGTCAAAGGCAAGGAGATGAAGTCATCGGCCGAGAGGCTTAGTTACCGTGATGCCGTCGAGCTCGGCTAATGTCGAGGCACCGCCAACGGCGGGCGTGCAACTGACGGAGGGGGCGCTTGCTGGCGAGGTGCCGGTCGGCGTACACCCGGGTGCATTAAGCTCCAATGCCCGTGCCGGTGCCGGAGACACGAATACCGCCTCCGCCGGAGACACCAATGGCGCCGCCGCCGGAGACACCACTGGCGCCGCCGCCGGAGACACCAATGGCGCCGCCGCCGGAGACACCAATGGCGCCGCCGCCGGAGACACCAATGGCGCCGCCGCCGGAGACACCAATGGTGCCGCCGCCGCGCTGTGCGAGTTGCTGGCCGTGAAGCTGGGAACCGGGGGAGGCCCTTTTGGCCGCCCGCAATCCACGTCGTCAGCCCATGAATCAACGTAGGCACCATGGCGTTGAGCTTCGTTCCCAGCTATTGTGCCACTTGCTCTTGGACAAGCTCCGGAATCCGCGCCACTTGTGCCTTGAGTGCCTCAACCTCGCGCGTCTGGCTTTCGGAGCTGGCCTTTTTCTCCTTCCGCACACCAGCGGTATAGTATGACCCCCATTTTGTGGACAAGCCTTTGCCGGCCACACGACCAGCTGACGTCGGCTTATCGAGCTTATCCTTCTTTTTCATTACGTTCAACGCCCTATTTAAAGGGGTGTCGAAAGGGGAGCTCTTAGACGACCCCGCGCTACTGCTTTCATTGTCCTGCGAAAGGAACATGAACCATTTAGAAATATTGGGGATTAATTAGAGTGCAACCATATGGAGCTAATTACGCGGGGGTGTATTCCTTACCAGAACAAGCTCAAGCGCCCTGGTCTTCGGATCCGTGGTAAGCTCCTTTGTTATTGGGTCCTCCTTGTACCGGGCCCTGACATAGTTCCTGGTCTGCTTGTCACCGCTGTATTTCTCGAAGCGGGGCGGTAGGCCTTGCTCGGCACGCTCCACGTCCTCCTTGTCCCATATAGGCTCCGCCACTCTATAACCGCCGGGACCGAGTTTGTGTTCCCCTAAGTTCAACTCCCGCATTTCTTTCCCCCACTGACTTGATTCGGAGCTTGCGGGGCTCTGGCACTTGATCTTGAACTCCTTGTACTCATCTTCGCTCATCAAATGATATTTCGCCTTGATCTTGTCATAACTATCACCTTTATCAATCATTCTCTTCACCGCGCTTCTCCAAGTAGACAGGGCCGTGCTCATCTTCGTGAGGGCGGCATTGTTCACTCTATTCCCTGAGAGGCGTGTGTTTTCAAATTCGGTGGGGAACTTGTATCGTTCGTGCAGCTTCGTGAAGAGGAGGTTGCGCAAATTCCCTCGGTCCTTATGCCTAAGGTTCTCGGTGTTGATCGAGACGGTGCTCCGCAGAATGCACCCGAGCTGAACCGAGTACCCCTTGACTATATGTTTGGGCTCCGTTGGATTCCCGTCGGAGTCCACTTGAGTGAATTCCTCCTTGACGGTGCGGAGCGCATTCGGGCGCCGGTCCTTCCTTTGCTTCTTCGGTTGGCTGCCATCTGTGTGTGCGCCGCCACCATCTGTGTGTGCGCCGCCATCATCAGTGGTGGCATCCTCGGCGGCACCATCAGTGGTGTCATCCCCGACGCCACTAGGGGTTGTGTAATCAGGATCGGTGTCTTCCGCGGCGTCATCATAGCGGTGAGGTTGTTCCTCCATCTCTTGGGACAGCTCCCAGAATTGCTTGCCGCCCGAACCACCGGCCTCATCGTTGTGGGCCATGTTTCTCTCTAAATAGGAAAAAAGTTTGGTCAAAAAGATGGTTATTGTGAAGGAACAAGATCATGGTCTCATGATTTAGGGTTTGTCGACACCGAGGCACCCTAAAAGCCTAAGCTTTCATCATTTAGGTTCTCATCGACACCGAGGCATCCGGGGCAGCCAAGTTAAGTTTTCATCATTTAGGGTTTATCGATGCCGAGGCACCCTAGGTTGGGCCTAATCACTTGGCTCTATTGCCACCTATGTTGGGTTTATCATCTAGGGTTTATCGATGCTAAGGATAATTCTAAGTTGGGCCTAATCACTTGGCTCTATTGCCACCTATAATTTAATGCAGCAAGAATGGCAGGGCAGTTGATCCTACTTAACTAAGTACTAAGATAGCCCGGCCCATGCATTAGTCGCAAGTACCCCATATGTCCTATTTTTAGCAAAGTCATGCTAAAATTCACGGAAAATTTCAGCATGACCTTTGCTGAAAATAGGACATATGGAGTACCCGAATTTGCCGGAACGGAAGTTAATCGACATTCCGGCAAACTCAAGGGCCTCTCGGGGTACAGCAACAGCATCACAAGTTGACAAAATTTCCAAGTAGTACAGCAGCAGCATCACAAGTAGTACCAATGAACATATAGTCCAGCACATTCTGAATTTCGATAAATGACAGCAAGTTAACTCATGCTGACATCAACAAACTTATAACAACATAAATGAAATTGCAGTTCCAAGTGGGTATGCGAAATAATAAAACCAGATAAATGATTTTGTTCGCTCCACTTAACAAAAATAAAGAAATGATTTCTTTCAATACATCTGGTAAGCTGCACACTGTCTAATATGTGTCATAAATGACAAAGCTGCACACTGTCTAATATGTGTCATAAATGACACTAAGATCTCATTACACTCTACATATGCAGCATCTATAGAAAGAGGCCATCAGTAATAATCGGGTACTGTCACAAAAATCATGCAAGGCACATCTTCTGTATCAAGGAGAAAATAAGCAGATATTTGGCAAGGTCTTTCGGTACTGTTCAAAGGCACTTGTCTGTTGGAGTAATCCAAAGTGAGTTGTGTTTAATCAAGCAAGTACAACTAGTTATACGTGTGCAAGGTTATTGTGATGGATCAGGGAAGAAGTTCTGGAACTTGTTTTACCTGCAGCCTATGTGGGTTCAGAAGGTAGCGAAATGTTATTGAAATGTTGAATTTGTTCTGGAGATTGCAGGTACAGTTACATGGATATTGCTCTTCATGATTTATACTCAAACATCAATGATCAATGATTAATGATTTATACTCCAGCAATTCCAGGAATGATTTTAGGATATTAGTCTAGATTAGGAGTATTAAATCGAGTACTCCATCAGATTGGGATACTACTCTAGATTAGTGTAGCCACTATCTAACAAAAAATTTCAGAACTGAATTTCAGAGTACTCTAAATGTTGTGTGCCCTAGTATTTCTATGTTCCCTTGCATTTCTATAACATTTAGTAGCATGACAATTTTATCATGTTGAAAAAAATTCAGTAACATGAATTTGGCTAAGCCAAGCATGATCTTGCTTGCATTGCCGCCTTTGCTACATGAAGCAATAGGGTAGGTTCAGTTTCACTGAATTTTTGAAACTATTCATCATTTGCTGAATTTTTGCTCTACATCACTTGCTCTTTGTAAATTATTGCATATATCCAGTGACTGAATTTTTGAAACTATAGGTGAACCTCTTCAGGAAACGCAAAACAGTTAACTGAAACTGTCTAAAATAGTTAAATCCACTTGATGCTTAGCTAATGCAGGCCAACAGAATGAAATGAACAACGAATTTGTTCTCTGAAATACATGCAGGCCAACAGAGAGGATGTTCTTACAAGGGAGCAAGAAGCCTGCCGCCCTGGCCCTAGGGTTTGCAGGTGAGGGGGTGGAGGAGAAGGGAGGAATCACCTGGGGGAGGGGATGGAGTAATGGAGGAAGACGCCGGCGTTGAAGCTCCGGCAGCGGCTGGGCGTTGAAGCTTCGGTGACACGCGGTGGGCTCCTCCACTCGCCTGTCTCTGCGTCTCGGCTTGGGCGGAGGACGTCGAGGGCGCGGGCGCGGGCGGAGGGGGGACGGCGAGGGCGCAGGCGCGGGCGCGGGCGGAGGGGGGACGGCGCGGGCGCGGGCGCGGGCGAAGGAGGGACGGTGAGGGCGCGGGCGCGGGTGGAGGGGGGGCGGTCGTCGTCTCCTCTAGCTCGGCGCGGGGGCGGGCGACGGCGCGGGGGCGACGGCGCGGGGGCAAAGTTAGGTCGAGTGGGGGGGATCTGGCGAGGGAGGGAGAGAGGCCAGAGGGGAATAGGTGGAGGGAAGCTTTCTAATGGCGCACTACACGCCGGTGCGCCATAAGTACGACTATTCTAATGGCGCACCACCCCTCGGTGCGCCATTAGAATTTTGTTTTAATCTAGCCCAGTAGCCATATCTACAGCCCAACCCTATTTACAACTGAACCCACCCACTAGCCCGACTGGTCAGCACGCAGCACACACACCAGGAGGTCCTGGGTTCGATTCCCAGGATCCCCAATATTTTTTTATGCATTTTAAATGGTGTTTTTTATATTTATTTATGTTTAAATATGTTCAAACTTGTTTAAATCATAACAGTAATATTTTTTATGCATTTTAAATGCTGTTTTTTATATTTATTTGTGTTTAAATATGTTCAAACTTGTTTAAATTATAACAGTAATATTTTTTATAAAAATAGTAAAAGAAATTTAAAAAATATGTTCAAAAAGTGCGGGTGCGGGGGGCCGGGTGCTCCAGCGGTGGAGCGGGGGAGGGTTGCGATGGGTGGAGCTAGCGGGGGAGGGTGCAGGTGCAATCGAGATGGAGGGGGATCGAGATCGAGATGGAGGGGGAATCGAGATCAAGTGTCCTCATGAATTCAAAAAGTGCCCATGAAATTTAAAAATATTCATGATATCAAAAAGTGCCCATGAAATACAATCGAGAAATGAAGACTACGATTTAAATACAATCGGTCTTAGCTAGCTATCTGTTCACAATCTTCTTGCCCTTCTTTTTCGCAAACGGAGTTCTTCTGTGGAACGGACGTCCTTTAGGTAGGGTGGTCCTGCTTCTTCTTGTGGTGTGTGCTGCTACTTCATCGTCGTCGTCATGTTCGATCTTCGGGTCGCCGTACTTGTCGAAGTCTTGCTCATTGGCTACTCCATCCATTCCGATGATCTTCCTTTTGCCTCTCCTCACGACAACACGACTGGGCTTTGGCGGGTCAGTAATGAAGAAGCATTGGTCCACTTGGGAAGCCAGTACCCATGGCTCATTTTTCGCGGTGACGTTTGCGCCCACGGTCTTGGATTTGGCTTCGGGTATAACCATGGTGGTGAAATACCGGTCTTCTTTTATGACGTTTTTGGCCCATCTGACACGGAACATCGGGACCTTCTCTCCAGCGTAGCTCAGCTCCCAGATCTCCTCGATCCTTCCGTAGTATCTGTCCTTGTCGTTACCGGTGTAGGATTCCATCGTTACCCCGGAGTTCTGATAACCATCGCTCTTCATGTCCTTGTCCTCGGTGTAGAATGTGTAGCCGTTGATATCGTACGCCTCATAGGTCATCAGGTTGTGCTCGGCGCCCTGTGACAAGGCGAATATGAGTTGTTCTTCCGCGGAAGAATCCTCATGTAAAGGGTACGACAGAAGCTTCTGCTTGAACCAACGCGTGAAACATGAGTTGTGCTCTTTTAGTATATCTCCGTCCGTCCTCTGTTGGCCTCGGTCATTGTACGTCTTCTTAATAAAGGTTTTGTGCTCTACCACCCAAGGATCGACCACGTCTATGTGTTGTAGCGCGACTAGGTTTGCTCTTTCAAAGTCGGCGAGTCGACCCTCGAAGTCGACATGCATTTCGCGGCGACCCTCATGGTGACCCCATCCAGCGAGCCTGCCGAGGTGCCTGTTGACGGGCAGACCAACGGGGTTCTCGATGCCTAGATAATTCGTGCAGTAGGAGATGCACTCTTCGGTCAGAAAGCCCCTGGCTATGCTTCCCTCTGGACGTGACATGTTGCGAACGTATCCTTTGATGACACCATTCATCCTTTCGAACGGCATCATGCTGTGCAGGAACGTCGGCCCGAGTTGGATGATATCCTCCACTATATGGACCAGCAGATGCACCATAACGTCGAAGAATGCGGGCGGCAAGTACATCTCAAGCTCGCATAGTATCACCACGATCTCTTCCTGTAGCCTTCTGAGTTGCCTCACGCCAATCGACTTCCGAGAGATGATGTCGAAAAAGTTGCATAGGCCAAATAGCGTTTCACGGACGTGCGCGTCCATGATCCCACGGATTGCAACTGGAAGTATCTGCGTCATCAGCACGTGACAGTCGTGAGACTTCATCCCGCTGAACTTCTGCTTCGTTGGGTCTAGGTATCTGCTTATCTTCCCCGCGTAACCGTAAGGAAGTTTTACTCCTAGGAGGCAGGTGAAAAACTGCTCGATCTCCTCCTGACTTAGAGTGAAGCACGCGGGAGGGTAGTCATTTCCGGTCTTCTTGGCCTTTTTGCCTTTGCGACGACTTTCCGTGTCCTGCTCCGCCTCATCATCATCATCATCATCATCATTAGCGTGAAGCTCCTGCCTGATGCCCATTGATTTCAAGTCTGCCCTTGCTTTCGGCCCATCTTTGGTCCTCTCTGGCATGTTGAGCAGGGTACCAAGCAGACTCTCGCACACGTTCTTCGTGATATGCATGACATCAAGGCTGTGAGGCACACGGTGGATCTTCCAGTACGGCAAGTCCCAGAAAACAGACCTCGTTTTCCATACCTTCAGCAGCGGCTCTGGCGCCTTTCGCATCTTTCCCGGCAGTGGGCAGTCTTTCCAATTTTTCAACAGCTTGTCTATTTCCTTGCCGCTCCTCGTACACGGGCGTTTTCGGGGTTCGGTTTCACCATCGAACAGATCCTTGCGTTTCCTCCACGGGTCATCGTCGCGAAGCCACCTTCGATGTCCCATGAACACGGTTTTCGAAGACCCGGGATCTCTATCTAGCTGGCGATACGTTGTGTCATCCATGCACCTTACGCATCCAGAAAATCCGTGGACTACCTGCCCCGCGAGATATCCGTAACCGAGATAGTCGTGCACCATCGTGAGCAGTGCGGCTCTCATAGGGAAATATTCTTTCTCTGCGGCGTCCCACGTATTGGCTGGCGTTTTCCACAGCGTGTCTAGCTCCTCCTTCAGCAGCCCCAGATACAGATTGATGTCGTTCCCTGGTTGTTTCGGCCCTTCAATTAGCATACTCATGTGAATGTACTTCCTCTTCATGCACAACCAGGGGGGAAGGCTGTACATCCACACAAACACAGGCCAGGTGCTATGTGTGCTTCTCTGGCTGCCAAATGGATTGACTCCATCGGTGCTCGCGCCCAGCACGATGTTCCTTGGATCCTTCCCAAATTCTGGGTCTTCGAAGTTCAACGCTTGCCACTGGCTCGCATCCTTAGGGTGACTCAGCATCTTGTCTTTTTTATCTATCTCCGGATCATTTCCGTCATCTTCCCGCTTCTTCTCCTCCCTATCCGCATGCCAACGCAGGAGCTTTGCTACCTTAGGATCCGCGAAATACCGCTGCAGATGAGGAGTGATCGGAAAGTACCACACCGATTTTCGAGGAGCTTTCTTCCTCTTCTTGTATCGAGTGACGCCGCACACCGGACATATGGTAGACTCCGCGTGCTCGTCCCGATAAATGATGCAATTGTTCATGCACACATGGTATTTCACGTGCGGTAAATCCAGAGGACACACGATTTTCTTCGCCTCCTCGAAACTGGTCGGGCACTTGTTCCCCTTGGGAAGACGTTCGTGCCAGAATGACATGTTCTCGTCGAAGCATGCGTCGGTCATTTTGTGTTTTACCTTCATCTCCAGAGCCATGAGCGTTACTTTCAGGCGGGTATCCTCGGGCCTGCATCCTTCATACAATGGAGTAACCGCGTCTATCTCCAGTTGATCCAGCTTGGCTTTCTCTCGGGCGGCAGCTCTTGCGTTATCCGTCCGCTTGAGAAGCAGCTCTTGAATATGAGGGTCCTGCACCCAGCCTCCATCGTCGTCTGCTCCGGCATCTTCATCTTCATGATCATGCCCTTCGTCTTGATCTTCCTCATCATCATGTACGACATCTTCTACATGATGACTGTGTACAGCATCACCGTCGTGATCATGTCCTGGAGATTCTTCGTCATCTCGTCCGCCCTCGCCGCGGTGGTACTTGTCTTGTTGCCCTTCCTCATTTCTTGCCCAGCCCCGACCATGGACGACTTGATAGTCATCTTCATCACCTTGCCACCGATAGCCATCCATGAAACCACGCAAGAGCAGGTGGTCCCGCACCTGCCCGGAATCCGGGTCCGCAATAAGGCTCTTCAGCTTGCATCTTCGACATGGACATCTTATCTCCGTCTCGTTCTTTTGAAGCATCTCGGCCTTCGCGGAGCTCAAAAACCTATTCACGATGCCTTCAGTCATCGTGCGGACCATGGTCGCCTGCGGGATAGAGCAAAACGATATGTTAGAACCAAGAAAAAATTTGGCATGACCTTCCCTAAAAATAGGACCAAAAAGAATGCATAGTACCAAAATTCTTGCCGAAACGGAAATGAATCAAAACATTCCGGCAAAATATTGGCAACTATCGCATATTTCAAATACCGGTACCTTCAAACACAAACATATATGCAACACCACAAACACTTGCAACACCACAAACATACATAGATCTAGCTAGGCCACAAAAAGTGCATGTGCACGTTGTTGGAGCAAGCTAGGGAGAAAAAAAAGTAGATCTATATCATGAAGATAGTTTTCCCTTACTTACCTATCAAAAGAAGGTAATTTCACCACTTAATTTTGTTGAATCTATGGTGGAAATGAGGTGAGGAGGAGGAGATGGCCGAAAGCTTGGAGAAGGAGGTGGAGGGAATGAAGTGGGGAAAGTGAGTGGGTAGGTGTGGGCTGTCCAAAATATCTTGTTGGTCCCAGGTTACTAATGGCGCACCGTAGGAAAATGCGCCATTAGTAACCCTGGTTACTAATGGCGCATCAGCAGACGGTGCGCCATTAGTAGTTTTGCAAAAAAGTAAAAATAATAAGTATATGTACTAATGGCGCATCTCCTCTTAGTGCGCCATTACTAGTTTAAACTAGTAATGGCGCACTGTGCCACGATGCGCCATTAGTAGTTTTTGCAAAAAAAAGAATAAAACAAAATTTACAGTAATGGCGCACTGCCTGCTTGGTGCGCCATTAGAATCAATCCTATCTATAGCCCTTTTCCTAGTAGTGATAATTCAGGAGGGTAATTTGTACTTATGTTTATATGTGAGAATAAATATATATGGAATGATTATATTTTGTTCAGATGGTAGAATGGCTATTTGTTAACGTGTAATCTTGTTCTGAAGTTATGTAGAATACAAACTCTTTCTAAGGTTTAGCAAAAAATAGTTGTGAACGAATTGTGCCTCAAGTTTGTTTAAGGCAAACAAAATTGTCCCTTCATTTGGGTCACTTTCTATGTTGATGACAAAAGCCTCACAGAAGAAATCAACTTATTGACACTAATATTTCTTCTTCTAGCGAAAATATATGGCATCATTACGTTTCCTTTAGAGTCAGCACCATTGGCATCATTATGTTTTGATATACAAACTAAGAACGTGATAACTTGATGGACCCAATATTAATAATTAAGACAGGGATTAAGCACTTGGGACCACAATCCCACCAAAAAGATCTCTCTCCCACGTTTCTTTCAGAGAAAACAAATGTTAATCTCTCCTTTCTAGGAAAAAGAAAAAGAATCTATCTTTGATTACTATTAAGGCTACTGCTTTTCAACGTCATGTCCAACTCCGGCCAATTTGCCAATCATTAGCATGACTACAAAAATAACGCCCAGGGCAACAGCGCAATGTCCTCGCGTCTCAATCAGCCTCAAGAGAGAAACTTAACACACAATGGTATTTAGCTGAGTGAGTAAGAATAACATTAGGTGAACTGTTGGGGTTGGTATATTATATAGTTTGGGGTATCTTTTGGTTGATGTGGTGATTAAGCGATTACTTGTTAGTGCTACTGTAGTAATTAAACAATTGGAAACTGCGCCGTCCATTGTTAGTTCAATGGGTCAGTACTTACATAGCTTGCCTCTTTTGAAGCTGCAGGTGTGCTTGAAGTGCCTACACTTGTTCTATGCATTAATATTATAAGTCATCAGTCAAGTTTTCGTCAAGAACCAATCATTTGTTGTAGAGAATCCATACGTTGTTTACTAAGTATCTAGCATTCTAGCTAAGTTTGTGTTAGGTGAGGTTTCATAGCTACAGGATGATAACAACATATGTGATATTACTATTTTTTTAGGAGAATATATGATATATTTCTATATTGGAGTTAACTAATCGGTTATCCCTATATCCTTCGGATCTCTGAATTGAAAGCTAGACTCCCATGCAGGTGTAGGTTTGGATGGATGGAGCAGATACGTGGGTCCACCAAAGGATCATCGATCACCAAGTTGATATGCATGCACCATCGGCTTTAGGCACGTTGTTTGTGAACAAATCCATCAGATCATGAGATCAACAGCCCCAAATATGACGAGGTGACGGCCGATATTGATTCTGCAAGCCTACCGGCAAAGCATATAGTGCATTGATGGGCTAAGACAACTAATGATTTTTTAATGATAGAGAATACAGTATTGACGAACATTGAACGTGTACTTGCCCACACACACAGACACACAAACCTTTAAATTCGACGAAGTCCATACTTGCGTATGTCCGTCCTCAACTAAGTAAGAAATAATTCTTATTAATTAATAGCATGAAACCTGAGATTTGATCTTTAGTTCATCGAGGATATAATCATCCAACCAATAGTTGGTTCATAAAATTAATGAATTTTATTGTATTCTTTGAGAAAAATAAATTTTATTGTAGGAAGCAGATAACCATGTGTTTTACTTTTTAAGATAGTATAGAACAATCATACTCCTATTACAACTTCAGATGAAAGTAAAACACTTTTTGAGGGTGTTAAGTTCGTACATAAGTCACACAATTAAGCATGATTATCTAGCTAAACGGCAAGATTAACCTACCATACCCGACCCGACACACATGTATGGGCACCATGTGTATATGCGACTCGACTGATACACTTTTAGTTTCATGTAAGTAGTGTTGAATAACCTATCTACATCACCATAATCATCATAAGGACACAAACCCTACTAGTGACTAAGTAGCTATCCGATTAGCGGCGCCTCAGACCGTACAGGCTACCAACTTTGAAACAGAACTTCTCTTGGCCGGTGCCACTTCCCCCTTCCCTTTATTGACCTATCAACAAACTTATTAATTAGTAGCAGCTTTGTGTTGCTTTCATGAGTTGGATTGGAGGGATCACAAAGAAATTAGGTTAGTTAAGAAAACAAGGCAAGCTAGATACTAGATAGCAAGGTAAAGGATACTTTACGTATTCTGCACTCCTTTTTTGTGAGGGGTTTTGTTAGCATGTCTAATCTACTGCAAGAACGGCTGAAAAGGGTGATGATGGATTTTCAATCGTTCCCAGTTTTGTAGCCACTACCATTGGTATGGGCCGCATGCACCTAGGCGCCCTTTTAGTCGTCACTATCACAAATGCCCGTGCGTTGCAACGGGATACATTGCAACGGGATACATTGTTATCCGTCCCATCCGTCCACTTATTTCCATTTATCTCGCCCTACTGTTCTCCTCCTTTCCCTCTGAATCCCTATTAACATTAATTCATATTTATACTTTTCCACTTTAAAAATATGATGTCTGGAAGGTAAATAGTTTACAATGCTTGGCGTTATTTTGTTGACATGTTGCCGCTAGCAGTGATCTAAACGCTTTTATATTTTTTTACAGAGGGAGTAAAAAATTAGGGCTTGTGCGAACCTAGGAATACAGGACGAGGTGATTACACAAATTGTGTGCGTGTGCATCTTTTTTTGGCTGCTATACTTACGTCCCTTCCTTTTTTTAGACAATACTTACGGAGTGCGGCGTTTCGGTGCCCGGGTGCATCTGCACCCGTTCAAAACAAAATTCGTAAAAGATTCAGAAAAATTCAAAAAATTCCGAAAAAATTGAGGTGGTGGACAATTTGATGCGTGAGGTGTGCCCCAATTTTCAAAACATTTGAACTTATGTGCAGCTCTCAGCAAAAAAGACAAATCAGACCAAAACAGTATATGAACAGTACACATTTTTACAGACCTCCGATTTGTCTATTTTGCTGAGAGCTGCACATAAGTCCAAATGTTTTGAACATTGGGGCGCACCTCACGCATCAAATTTTCCACCACCCCAATTATTTTTGGAATTTTTTGAATTTTTTTAGTATTTATTTTGATTTTTTTGGTGAGCGCAGGTGCAGATGAGCTCGGGCTCAGATTTGGATTTTCGATACTTACGTCCCTTCCATTCCTCTATGTGCCTTTACTTGCATATGGATTTTGGGGGCCCGGTGCCCCCCCCCCCCCCCACCCCACCCCCCAGGGGAAAAACCTATTTGACGCATACTGCGTCAAACTGTCGACGAATCGCACAAGGATGCGACCAGCGAGCAATTTTGGGCCGGCCATAGCATACATACAGATTCCGGTTTTGGGAACCTTCCAGAGCGTTCCCAGCTGGTTCTTACTGGTTTTGGGAACCGTGTAGAAGGTTCCTAAACCGGTTTTTTATTTTTCCTTTCCTTTTTCTTTTTTTACTCTTACTATTTTTTTCCTTCCTTTTTTTGGTTCTTTTTTCATTTCCTTTTGTTACTTTTTTCTTTTCTTTCAGTTTTCCTTTCAAAGTTAATTTCTCTTTTCAAGAAATTTTCTTTCTTTGGCTTTTTATTTCCATTTGTGTTCTTATATTTAAAAAAATCAAAGAATTCAAATTCTGTTCGTGTTGCCAAAAAATGTTCAGTTTTTGAAAAATGTTCTCAAAATTCAGAAATTGTTCTTGTTACACAAAAAGTTCAAAACTTTTGTAATTATGAAAATGTATCAGATTTCAATTTTTTGTTCATGTATTCATTGAAATTCATGCTGCCAAATTTGTTCGGGATTTTTAAAAATTGTTCTCCGTTTCAAAATTTGTTCACAAGATTTAAAAAATGTTCATCCTTTAAAAAATTGTTTGCGCTTCAAAATTTGTTCTCTCTTTTGAAATTTGTTCTCAACATTCAAAAAATGTTCGTGCTTTACAAAGTTGTTCACAAATTCCAAAACGTTGATGTTTAAAAAAATGTTTGGGAAATTCAAAATTTGTTTGTTTTCATAATTTTGTTTGCGTCAGTGAAAAAAATCATATGTTCAAAAAATTACTGAAAATTTGCATTCTAGACATCTTCATAAAAATTTAATGTTTGTATTTTTGAAAAAATGTTTGTAATTTCAAAAAAAGTTCCTGATATAATATTTGTTCCATTTTTTTGCGAAGACATAATATTTTGTTCCTGTTTTAAAACAAATGTTTGCATTTCCAATTTTTGTTTCATAATTTAAAATGTTGTTCTCCCTTTCATATTTGTTCCTTTTGTCAAAAAATGTTTTGGGTTCACAAAATGTTCGACTTTTTAAAAATGTAGGTCAAAATTAGAATATGTTCGCATTTCAGAAAATATTTACTCTTTTCAAATCACGTTCAAAATTTAGAAATAAGTTTATCTATTAGTGGCCTATAGTTGACACACATTGGCTGCTATTTTAGATATTTAATCTCAGTAGTTGTGGTGGCTAATGACATTCTTAACGAGCAAGAGCTCCTTGGTTCGATCCCGTACGTAGAGCTGTGTTTATGTTTTGCCGTGGTCGTTAGTTCTTGAGGCGTCAGGAATCCAATCTAACACAAGGACATGTCTGGCGCAGCTGTTAGCACAATGCTAACAAGTCATTCCATGGTCGCGAGTTTGAATCCCAGCGGTAGCATTTTTGTTTTCGGCGTTTTTTAACGTCGACCACTGCACCTACAAATGGGCCGGCTCACGTGAGCCTCCCTGTGCGAAACGTCGACGTCCTTCCCGCAGTTAGCGGCATATAGGTGGTCCCCCCCCCCCCCCCCCCAGGGTCGGCACTAGCGTCATTTAGGATTTGTCGCGAGGATCATGTTTTCAAGGAACCATTTATGGTGCTCTTGCTGTACGTACGTGGGCCGCAGCTCACAAGCGCTTGCTCCTCCTGACCGGTTCTCTCGCTTCTTCAAGGTGCCCCTATGTCTCACTTAATGCGAGATGTAGGGCAGCCTCATCATAGCATGAGACTGGGCTGGCTCAAGGCGCGGGAGGCCACAGGCAAGAGGCTACAACCTCATTTTTTTTTCTGTTTTTCACGGATTTTTTTTACTTTTGTTTACACTTGCAAATATTCTATTTATAAATATTACAAATACTCTTTACATTAAGAATTTGAAAAATATTTATCATGCATTTGAAAAATGTTAAATTTATGTAGATTTTTTTCCAATGTGTACAAAAAATGTATTGTGTGTATGGAAAAAAAGAAATAAAAATATAAGTTTTCAAAAATGTTAACCATGTATTTCAAAAATGTTAAATGTGTGTTTAAATATGTTTTTGGTGTATACAAATGTATACAAAAGATGTACAATTTGTATGAAAAATATATAAATAAAAAATTTCAAAATTTTGATCATGTATTTAGAAAATGTTAAATTTTTATATCTTTTTGTGTATACAAAAGATACGAAATATTTGTGCAAAAATATATTCTGATGTATGAAAAAAATATAAAATGTGTAAGGAAAACATAGACATAAAACAAATGTCAATCATGTATTAAGGAAATGTTAAATGTGTATATTTTTATGTATACAAAAATACGAAATATTTATAGAAAATTAGACACCAAGAATCTATGTTTTAAAAACGTCGCATTTCAGAAATATTAAACTTTTTTTTTTCATTTTTCAAGTACATGTTCAAACATTTTGAAAGCTAATAACATTTTTTTGAAACTAAGCAACCATTTGTTAACATTTTATAAATACTTTTTAATATAATTTTAGACATAAAAATGACATAAGTTGAACAAAGCAACATATGTATATAAACATTCTTCTTTCCGTGTTTGTGCTGCAATCATTTAGATTATTTTCCTGCTGAAGTGTATAGCCTCATTGAACAAAGCAACATATGTATATAAACATTCTTCTTTTAGCAAGTTAAGAAAGTGTTAACTTAATGACCCTTGTATGGTTAATTAAGACATGCATCAAGCAGCTGGGCTCGTAGTTCCACCAAAAAGAACCCATCTCTCTCGTTTGCCTGCAGGAAAAAACTGTCATTTGAGGAATCTTTCTTGGATTACTATTCAGACCAACCTCCTCAACGTCATGTCCAACACCGGCCACTTTGGCAATGATTAGCTCCACTATATAACATAATAACGCCCAGGGTGATGGTGCAATATCCTCGCGTCTCATCAACAAGCAATTTCATTAAATACAGTACTGTATGTTCTGTAAAGAAGCATATGACGTTTCAGGCCGAACAGGGCAATCCAGCCCAGTGAAGCTCCTCCGTTCATTGGGAGGTGGATGAGAGGGGGCCAGTTACAACGTGACTTGCTTTTTTGAAAAGGGGCGCTTTATTACTTAAAAGATTTAGGCATTACAGCTGGCCTCTGCATAACTAAGATGCACACAGCCAAATAAGATCCTCTTGTTGAGTATAAAGATTATTAGGAAGTATAGAATAGACTAGAATTTGGTCCTGCCTTGTCTTGTACTCCAAGTTGGTCTTTGTACTCCTATTTATATGCCCATGAGGCTTAAGAAATACAACAACTATTCCACCAAATCCCTCTCCTCCTTCTAACATGGTATCAGCCTAATCGATCCAAAACCCTAGCGTCGCCGCTGCTTTCGCTCCGCGCCGCCCCTGGGCGGTCGGTCTCCATGATCGCCGCCGGGGGCTGCGCGACCTGTACCTAAGATTCGTCCGCCGATCTCGTTGATCGGCTGCCTTAGAGAGTCTTTTCCCGATCTTTGATCCGGGTTTTTCTCTCTTACGCCGGTCGTCTTAATCGGCGCTTCTTCTTTGGTTCTTCGATCTAAGATCGAATTGAGTCGCCCATCACCGTTCCTGGTCTACAGCGCACCTCTACACCATCCACATCTTTGTCTTTTCCACCTGGATCGGTTACCATAAGGCGACCGGCTACACGCATGTCGCGCATCCAATCCGCTGATACGGCGTCCGCTCGCGATGTCTTTGCTTTTGCTGGCCTCTCGTCCTCGCCACATGCGCGCGACCATCCAGACGCCTCGTGCGGGCGTGGGTTGCGGCTCGAGCATCTGCGTTGGCCGATCCACCTACACCGCGTGGCCGCGTCCAGTGCATGAGTGTGCACGTTGGTGCTTGTGCACCTGCCATGTTGACTGCTCGTACTACATACATGCTGCGTCCAGGGCGACATCCAGGTCGTTTGTGTGCTTGCACGTGTCCAATCCAGCCTTGTCCGCCCGTCCGGTCTAACCTACTGCACATGCGTGCCTGCACTGAATTTCATGAAGATCATCATAGAGTATGCGCGCCTCCACCGAGTGAGCAACAGGCTGCCGCTGCGTCGTCCAATCGGGTCGCAGCGCCGCCATCCCGTGGTTCTTCCCATGGCGGCACCGATCCGCGCCGCCGCTGCGTCGCCCCTTCTGGCCGTAGTGCCGCGGCACGTGATTCCTTCCGCCGCCCTGAGGCCGTTCCGTGGTTGCACCACCTCATGCGCTGCCGCTGCATCGCCCGTTTGGACCGTAGTGCCGTGGCCCGCGGTCAACCGCCGCATCGAGGCCGTTCGCTCCAGGCCGTCCTCGAGCCTGCACCGACCCTCGCGCTGCTGCTGCGTCGCCCCGTCGGGCCGTAGTGAGCGTGGCACGCGATCCCTGCAACCGCCCTGAGGTCTTCCCCGCTGTCGGTGTCAAAACCGGCGGATCTCGGGTAGGGGGTCCCGAACTGTGCGTCTAGGCGGATGGTAACAAGAGACGAGGGACACGATGTTTTTACCTAGGTTCGGGCCCTCTTGATGGAGGTAAAACCCTACGTCCTGCTTGATTAATATTGATGATATGGGTAGTATAAAAGTGGATCTACCACGAGATCAAGGAGGCTAAACCCTAGAAGCTAGCCTATGGTATGATTGTTGTAATGTATCTTGTCCTACGGACTAATTCCCTCCGGTTTATACAGACACTGGAGGAGGCTAGGGTTACGCAGAGTCGGTTACAATGGTAGGAGATCTACATATCCGTATTACCAAGCTTGCCTTCCACGCCAAGGAAAGTCCCATCCGGACACGGGACGGAGTCTTCAATCTTGTATCTTCGTAGTCTTGGAGTCCGGCGGACGATGATAGTCCGGCAGTCCGGACATCCCCTAGTCCAGGACTCCCTCAGTAGCCCCCGAACCAGACTTCAATGACGATAAGTCCAGCGCGTTTATAGTCTTCGGAGTTGCAAGGCGGGTTCTCCCTTCAAATTCCATGTACCTGCCGAACAGTGTCCGGCTTCATCATGAATACTGTGTTCCTCGGCTTCTACGCCAAATAATGGCCCTCTTCCACGCGTCGCACGAATGCGAAAAGCCAGGGTGTCTTTTACATTTCACCCCCTAATTGTGCGAGTCGTCCGCCTATAAAAGAGGCAAGAATCCAGATCCAAACCACACCGTCTTCCTCCCGCGAATACTCCATCGAAGCGCCTTTGACCTAGAAATCCATTCCATCATGGACCGTCGACGCGGCTCTTCTTCACGCGCTCCCAGCCCACCGCCGGGGAATTGGAGGAGGTGCTCTGTTTCGCACAACGAGCTAGTGAAGCTCCAAACGGGGGGATTTCTCCCTCCGGCCTTCATGGTCCCAGTCCGGGCCGGACTGGTTACTTATCAAGGTGGGAGGCAGGCGGAGGACACTCCAAGCCCCAATAAGGGGGAGCGAATATGCTTCGTCCCCTATCTGATAAGGGGACTCGGATTCCCAATACATCCGTACCTCCGCGGGCTCCTGAAGTTCTACGGACTCCAGCTCCACCACCTCACGCCCGCCTCTGTCCTGCATATCGCGGGCTACGTAGCTCTTTGCGAGCTATTCCTGGGCATCGAGCCCCATTTTGCATTGTGGAAGAGGCTGTTTTGCCTCGTACCCCGTTCTTACGAGGGGTCTATATATCAAGTGGGCGGTGCCGAAATATGGCGCATCGCCGGAACCGGATACCTATCCGGTACTCCCAAGAGGGCGTCCGAAGACTGGCCCTCAGAGTGGTTTTATATAGGAGACGCTCCGCTGCCAGACCCAGTCCGGATCGGCCTCCCGGAGTTTAGTGCTGCTCCCTTGAAGAAACGCCTCAGATGGCGCCCACAGAGCCCTCGATTGGAGGAAGACAAGAGCGTCCATTACTTGATGGGCCGAATAAGATTAATGGCCCATTCCGGCTTGACCATGATCGGAGTCATGGCGACATGCATCAAGCGAGGGGTACAGCCATTGCAATACAGAGGCCACCCCATGTGGGATTTCAACGGGGAAGACGATGCCACCCGGCACGGCCGCAAAGGGCCGGATTCGACCGAGGATCTGGTGGAGATCCTGTCCAGCCTGTACAAGGGGGAGAAGGAGGATTTCCTTCAAACGAACCCTTTGAATGGGTTTTCCATGATCAACCCTAGAGGATGGGTAAGTGAACACCTTGAAGGGCTCAACCCATGCTTTCGAAGTTTAAGCTTCTTACATTATGTCTTCGGCGCAGGATCTACGCCGGACTGTGGAGGACATGGTGAGTCCTGCTCCGCAACCCGAGGATCCAGAAGGATCCCTGGATCCGGCCTCCGAAGAGGACCCGGACATCGAGGTGGAGCTGATCGACGGGGTGTTTCACCAGCTCAGTATAGACAATGCTTTGGTCGCCATTACGGCGGACTACCCCGGACTAAGTTCGGCTTCCCAGGTGACCGCAACCGAAGTCCGGACACCATTATCTCTTCCCTGCCCATTTCTAACCTTCGCGAACGATGGTATTTTGCAGGAAGTGCCTTTACGGCAGGAAGCCGAGCCCGCGGGGGCTGGCCAACAGAGGCCAGTCCGGACCAGCAGGCGGAAAAGGAGCGCGGTGCGGGCGGAAATGTCGCCGCAAAGGTATAGCTCGTATTTGAATTTTCAGAGCAACGTTCCGAGGAAACGCCTAAGTGCTCATGATCTTTGTAGGAGAAAAAGCGCTCGCCGGACCGCGAGCGCAGGAATTGCCGATCCGACCTACACCGGCCAGGCTCCAGCGCCCGGCCTGGGGGGGGGGAGGCAAGCGCAAGACGCGGGCCGGATCCTTCTCCAACGGAGGATACCGACAGACTGTCCGCCACCAAGTCTGAGGTGGAGAGCGCCATGAACCATAGGCACCGCCGGACAGCGCTTCGTGAAGCATGCTTTTCCCCTGAGGCATTGGATGCCTTTAACGCAGGGGACGCACATCTCCGTGCCGCTCAAGATGGTTTTACCAGAGCCACGGAGCAGTATGTGAAAGACACACGGGTAAGGGAATTTCAATGGTTGTATATACCAGTAGCCCCTGAGACTTAAAGTAGTTATGCTAACTGATTTAAGGATCATTTGAAAATGCAGGCACTTACCGAGAAGAACGCCCAGCTGTCTCGGGAGCTGCAAGATTGTAAGGCCCAACTTGAGGCCGCACTTGCTGCCGCAGGAGGAGACGCAAACACCCCTCCTGGTAACACATTTTTATTAATAAATATAAGCGTTGTGCGGCGTGCGCGCAAGTCTAATAATGACATTGTAGGTACCGCCGGACAAGATCCGGACAGGCAAGCATTGCTGCGCCAGCTAAAGGCCGGCGAGAGTGTGCTGAATAGGGTTCAGCAGGAAAGGAACAAACTCCAGGATGCCAACGCCAAGCTCGGAGAAGAGCTGAAAGGTGCTCGGGCCGAGCTGTCCGGCTCCGTTAAGGAGAACCAGCGGCTTCGTCGCGGCATTTATAGTAAGTGCTTGAGCGAACTCTTTTGAAAAGAAGAGTTTGGCGAGGAAGTATTTTGACATGATATGTCTTGTAGGTATACTCACGGGTCGTCCTGCAGAGGAGATGCCCATATCAATGGGTGGTCAACTTCTCGAACTGTTGCAGCTACTCGAACGAGTTCGACAGGCAATGAGCGGCGTCGTTCAGGCTTTATGGCCACCCCTCACCCTACCCGAAGGCCTCGGGGAGCTTGCGGAGAAGCTGCAGGGAGTGCGGCAGCGCTTCCGTTTGTGGAAGATTTCGGCTTGCCGTCAAGGTGCCAGGGAGGCTTGGGCCATGGTGAAGACGCGGTACAAGAAGGCGGATCCCAACCACATGGCCGAAGTTGGACCGGTGGGGCCCGACGGGAAGGAGATCCCTGTGAGTTTAGTATACAGCCAAGTAGAGTTGGCTGCCAAATTTTCCCAACGGGACTGTAAACTAGACAGCCTGTTAGACGGGATTGAGGAGGAATACAATCAGTAAATTTGACAATGTATGTTATCCTTTAAAGTGACATGTGAAATGCCTTCTAGTCGGATTGTAGATCGTTTGTCTTTGCCGACCTTTTCGCTTCAACCTCGGGACCCTAGAGTCCGGAGTGTATCCGAATACCTCTTTGGTTAAGAAACAACCGTGGTATGCATGGAGACCAGGCGTAGGGGTCATTAGTGCTTTATCAGACAAGTGCCCAACTAGTTATGTTATATTACATGGTTAGTAAGAAACATCTTCCAGGGAGAATAGTTCCGTTAAGGGTTCCTTTCCCTGGGAGGCATGCCCTAAAGTGCATGTCCGGACTGCAAAGAAAGCAGTAAAACATCTGGGGGCAAATAGATAAATAGGTAAAAAAAATCATCTTTTAAGTCACCGACCGAATATTCCCTTAAGAACGCTAGCTTTCGGCTTCACCCAGTCTGAGGTACACATCCGGCTGACCCGGCAGTAACAATCGCAGAGGTGCTCCCTTTACCTCCTAGACGAACAATCGGGAACGTAGGAGTAAGCACAGGAGCCAGGCAACCCAGCTTGGCCAAAACTTAAGTCATATCGATGAATATAATGGCGAGTAAAAGGTACATGTGGAAGCTTGACACATGTGCTGGGTATGAAACCCGTGTAATTGAGCTTCTGTAAAAGAAGCCCCCAGGAATAATGAGTGCGGATTACACATCATGCGTATGCGAAAAATGCGAAAACAGGCCCGTAAGGGCTTTTAGATAAAAAGGCATAAAAAGAGAAACGAAAGACAGCCGAAGTGTAAAAGTTTAGACTGGGGAAGGGGACGAACTCTTAGTCCGGCGCTAGGCATAGAATCGTCGGAGGCGGGCTGCGTTCCATGGGTTCGGCTCGAGTCGGTTGTCTGACGCATTTCGTAGACGGTATGCCCCGCCGGTCAGGACTTGATCGATAATGAAGGGGCCCTCCCATTTGGGCTTGAGCTTGTCCTTTTTCTTGTCCGGCAGGCGTAGAACTAGTTCGCCAACGTTATAAGTCTTAGCCCGTACTTCTCTGCTTTGATATCTTCGGGCCTGCTGCTGATAAAATGCGGAACGAGCCTTCGCGACGTCACGTTCTTCCTCCAATGTGTCCAAGCTGTCTTGCCGATCAAGCTCGGCCTCTCTTTCCTCATACATGCGCACTCGAGGTGAGTCATGAATAATGTCACAGGGCAAGACTGCCTCTGCGTCGTATACCATAAAAAATGGTGTGAATCTGGTAGTACGGTTAGGCGTTGTCCGCAGCCCCCAGAGTACGGAGTCGAGCTCCTCGACCCATTGTGTGTCGGATTTAGTAAGTGACCTCACTAATCTGGGTTTAATGCCGCTCATTATTAGACCATTTTCTCTTTCCACTTGACCGTTGGTTTGAGGGTGATAAACTGAAGCGTAGTCGAGCTTGATGCCCATATTTTTGCACCATGACTTGACCTCGTCGGCTGTGAAGTTCGTGCCGTTGTCGGTGATGATGCTGTGGGGGACTCCGTAATGGTGTACCACCCCTGATATAAAGTCTATCACCGGTCCGGACTCTGCCGTTTTGACCGGTTTGGCCTCTATCCATTTGGTGAATTTATCCACCATGACCAATAAGTACCTTTGCTTGTGGGTTCCCCCTTTAAGGGGTCCAACCATGTCAAGCCCCCAGACCATGAACGGCCAGGTAATGGGTATGGTTTTGAGGGCGGTGGGTGGCATATGGCTCTGATTAGCAAAGAGCTGACAACCAACGCATCGCTGGACCAAGTCCTGCGTGTCTGCCCGGGCCGTCGGCCAATAAAATCCTGTACGGAATGCCTTTCCTACAAGGGCCCGGGCTGCTGCGTGGTGTCCGCCTAGTCCGGCATGAATTTCAGCCAGGAGGTTTCGCCCTTCTTCTTCGGAGATACACCTTTGAAGGACTCCGGTTGTACTTTTTTTATAAAGTTCTCCCTCATGGACCTTGTAGGCCTTCGATCGCCGGACTATGCAGCGGGCCTCATTTTGGTCTTCGGGAAGTTCTTGCCTAAGTAAGTAGGCTAGGAAAGGTTCTGTCCACGCGGCGATTACTGCCATTATGACATGGGCTGAGGGTGTTATGTCATCTGCTGAATCACCGGTTGGTGCAGTTTTCTCCGGTTTGTCACTACCGGGCTCCTCTTCCCATAGTACGGATGGCTTGAAGAGCCGTTCCAGGAAGATATTAGGAGGGACAGCATCACGTTTCGCACCGATGCGTGCCAGTACGTCGACCGCTTGGTTATTATCTCGAGCTATGTGATGGAATTCCAGTCATTCAAACCGAGCTGACATTTTTAGGACAGCGTTGCGATATGCTGCCATTTTCGGATCCTTGGCGTCAAAGTCTCCGTATATTTGGGATATTGCAAGGTTCGAATCCCCGCGCACCTCCAGGCGTTGAATGCCCATGGAGACTGCCATCCGGAGACCATGTAACAGGGCCTCGTATTCGGCTGCATTGTTGGAGTCCGTGTACATTATTTGGAGTACATACTGGACTGTATCTCCGGTTGGGGACGTCAGTACGATGCCAGCCCCCAGTCCGGCCAACATTTTGGAGCCGTTGAAATGCATAGTCCAGTTGGAGTATGCGCCGTACTCTTTAGGGAGTTCGGCTTCAGTCCATTCGGCGACGAAGTCAGCCAAAACTTGTGACTTTATGGCTCGCCGAGGTTTGTAAGTGATGTCGAATGGTAAGAGCTCAATGGCCCATTTTGCAATCCTGCCCATTGCGTCGCGGTTATTTATAATGTCATTGAGTGGTACTTCAGAGGCCACTGTTATCGAACACTCTTGAAAGTAGTGCCGGAGCTTTCGGGACGCCATGAACACCGCATATGCTATCTTCTGATAGTGCGGGTAACGGGATTTGCAGGGGGTTAACACAGTGGATACATAATACACTGGTTTTTGAAGGGGGAATTTATGCCCTTCTGTCGCTCGTTCGACGACGAGGACCGCGCTTACAACTTGATGCGTTGTTGCGATGTATAACAACATTGGTTCGCCCAGAGTGGGCGCAGCCAGGACCGGATTTGTTGCCAATATGGCCTTTATTTCTTCGAGTCCGGCAGTGGCAGCATCCGTCCACTCAAAGTGTTCGGTGCGCCTGAGGAGGCGATAGAGAGGCAACGCCTTTTCTCCTAGACGGGAGATAAAGCGGCTTAAGGCTGCCACGCATCCTGTTAATTTTTGTATTTGTTTGAGGTCTTTTGGAATATCCAACTGTGACAGAGCTCGGATTTTAGCCGGATTTGCTTCAATTCCTTTACCGGATACAATGAAGCCCAGCAGCTTTCCGGCTGGTACGCTGAAAACACATTTTTTCGGATTCAGCTTGATGTCATATGCTCTGAGATTGTCGAATGTGAGCCTCAAATCGTCTACTAGAGTTTTGATGTGTTTTGTTTTGACGACTACGTCGTCTACGTATGCCTCGACTGTTTTGTCGATCTGGGTGGCCAGACATGTTTGAATCATGCGCTGATATGTTGCGCCGGCATTTTTAAGTCCGAAGGGCATCGTGTTGAAGCAGAATGGTCCATATGGAGTGATGAATGCCGTTGCGGCTTGGTCTGCTTCCGCCATCTTGATTTGATGATAGCCAGAGTATGCGTCCAGGAAGCACAACGAATCGTGCCCTGCTGTAGCATCGATAATTTGATCGATGCGGGGGAGAGGGAAGGGATCCTTTGGGCAAGCCTTATTGAGGTCTTTAAAATCGACACAGAGGCGCCAGGATTTATCCTTCTTTGGTACCATCACCAGATTTGCTAGCCAGTCCGGATGTTTGATATCTCTAATGAATCCGGCTTCCAATAGTTTGGCTAGCTCTTCTCCCATTGCCTGTCTTTTGGGTTCGGAAAATCGTCGAAGAGCCTGTTTGACTGGCTTAAATCCTTTGAGGATGTTTAGGCTGTGTTCTGCCAACCTGCGTGGGATTCCGGGCATGTCCGAAGGATGCCAGGCGAAGATATCCCAATTTTCCCGAAGGAATTCGCGCAGTGCGGCGTCTACTTCGGGTTTCAATTGTGCCCCAATGGAGGCCGTCTTTGTTGGGTCCATTGGATGGACCTGGAATTTTATTATCTCATCTGCTGGTTTGAAGGAGGTGGACTTGGATCTTTTATCGAGTATCACATCGTCCCTGTTCACCATAGAGTGCAGCGCGGTGAGTTCTTCTGCCGCTAAGGCTTCGGATAGTGCCTCGAGGGCTAGTGCGGCTGTCTTGTTTTCGGCACGGAGTGCTATGTCCGGATCACTAGCGAGAGTGATTATTCCACTGGGCCCAGGCATTTTGAGCTTCATGTACCCATAATGAGGTACTACTTGAAAAATTGTGAATGCCTCTCGTCCTAATATGGCGTGATACCCGCTGCTGAACGGGGCCACCTGGAACGTGACTTCTTCGGATCTGTAATTGTCCGGAGAGCCGAACACCACATCGAGTGTGATTTTTCCGGTGCAGTGCGCTTCCCAGCTAGGGATTATTCCTCTAAAGGTTGTGCTGCTTCGCTCAATACGGCTCCAATCGATTTCCATTTTTCGCAGAGTTTCCTCGTAAATGAGGTTTAGTCAGCTGCCGCCATCCATGAGGACTTTTGTCAGTCGAAAGCCGTCCACTATGGGACTAAGTACCAGTGCGGCTGGAGCTTTGGTTGTTCGGAATTTAGGCTCGTCGATGGCGTTGAAGGTAATAGCTGTGTCGCTCCATGGATTTGCTGTTGCTACTTGGTAGACTTCGGCGAGTTCGCGGATTGTTCGCTTTCGCATATTGTTTGATGCGAAGGTCTCGAAGACTGTTGATACCGTGCTGGTATTGTTGGAGTGGTTTCCCGGAGCTAGAAGCTCTTCGCCACTTTTGGCCACCTGCCGTAATATCCAACATGCTCGAAGGCTATGTGTTGGGACGGCTCCCTCTGTACTATGAAGCTTACAGGGTCCATTGAGCCATCCCTCCAGTACGGTTCCGTTTCCCTTATTGGGTTTTTGTTTTTTCGTTTTTGCATCTGGGGCCTGAGTGTAAGGCGCCCTTTTGCTGCGGACTGGGTTTGAGGCCGGATTATCCCAAAATTGATTTTCGGTTTTCTGGAAGCTCTCCATCGCACAGTACTTTCGTACTATGGATGCCAGATCGGTGAAGCGCGTAATTTTGCGGCGATCAATGGCGTTGAGTATTCCCTTGTCCGTGCAGTTATTGCAGAAGATTGATATTGCGTTTTCCTCTCGGCAGTCCTTTATCCTGTCCATAACTAGGAGGAATCTGGCCCAGTAGTGATGTACTGTTTCAGCGGGCTCTTGCCTATTAGAGATAGATCGCATATGTCTGGGCGGGTGGGTGGACTAAAATCCGGATCCCTGCCCATCTTGGGGCTCAAAGGCCGAGGGGTTTCCGAATTCGGAAGTTTGGCTTGCTGGACACAATCCAGCGAGTCCGGGGCGATGCATGATTTTAAGTTCAATGCTCGATCGAAGTCCGTCCCTCCGCGGGAATCCGGCATGGAGGGTTCGGTAATCTGGACATGAATTGTTTTTAACACGGGCAAAGAGTTGCCGTATTGCTCCTCTACCACTGCGATGTGGTGGGTGGCCTTGGGGGAGTTAATCTCTCTCAGATCGGTTTTAAGCCCAATCTGGTTGTAGTCCGTAGCGACTCCCAGGGCAGCGATGCGATCCAAGAGCTCATTAACAGACGAGAGCTCTATTGGGTCCAACTGTTCGGCAGCTTTAGGGCTGACGCGAAGATTGCTTCCAACGACTTGCGAAGTCATTGTCGAAGCGGCGGCCGGACAGGCGGTCACAAGAAAACCACCAAGCCGGATAGTTTGGCCGGCGGCTAAGGCCCCTTCGGCGAAAACACCGTCTTTGAAGACGGGTGGAGGCATCCGCTCTATCGGTGACGACACAGAGGAACTCTCAATGAAAGCACCAATGTCGGTGTCAAAACCGGCGGATCTCGGGTAGGGGGTCCCGAACTGTGCGTCTAGGCGGATGGTAACAAGAGACGAGGGACACGATGTTTTTACCCAGGTTCGGGCCCTCTTGATGGAGGTAAAACCCTACGTCCTGCTTGATTAATATTGATGATATGGGTAGTATAAGAGTGGATCTACCGGAGCTAGCCTATGGTATGATTGTTGTAATGTATGTTGTCCTACGGACTAAAGCCCTCCGGTTTATATAGACACCGGAGGAGGCTAGGGTTACACAGAGTCGGTTACAATGGTAGGAGATCTACATATCCGTATTGCCAAGCTTGCCTTCCACGCCAAGGAAAGTCCCATCCGGACACGGGACGGAGTCTTCAATCTTGTATCTTCGTAGTCTTGGAGTCCGGCGGACGATGATAGTCCGGCAGTCCGGACACCCCCTAGTCCAGGACTCCCTCACCCGCCGTTGCCCCAACCTGCCCGCCACCGTTGCGTCGCCCCTTCGGGTCGTAACGCTGCGGCTTGGGTCCACCGCCGTCCACGCGCGTTGGCTTCCACGTGATATGCGCCGCACCGCCTCCTTTGGTGCGGGAACGTCACCTTCCGCGCCGGTCTTCGTCACGCGGTCGGGTTCATTATCGCCTACTTCGAGCACCGCCACCGCGCTCCATCTCTAGCCGCCGCCGCCGCCTCCTTAGGTCGCCGCCGCCGCGGCCGCTCTTCTTCCGCGGCTCCACGGTGACTTCCTCGACACCGCCCACCCAGACTCGACATCGACCACGACATTCTTCGCACGGGTACCTCGAGCACGGCTACACCACCCACAAACGGCACAAAGGGCTATGGCCTACTTGAGCAACCTCGTCGGTTTCCACTCCAGCCACGACTCTGTGATGCATCGACCGTTACGACTGTGTGTGTGTGTGTGGGGGGGGGGGGGGTGTCCGTAGCCTTCGGATTCTTCTCCAGTCTCACCGTCTGCGTCACTATCGTTGTGACTGCGGGGGGGGGGGGGATGTTGAGTATAAATATTATTAGGAAGTATAGGATATACTAGGATTTGGTCTTGCCTTGTCTTGTACTCCAAGTTGGTCTTTGTACTCCTATTTATATGCCCACAAGGGTCAAGCAATACAACAACTATTCCATCAAATCCCTCTCTCCCTTCTAATACCTCTCGCACAAAATAAAAATAAAAAAGCGAATTACAACGAAACATGTAGAGTCCGTATAACGCTTATAGTGGAGGGGGGGGGCAATCCTTAGATCATGCTGCCACCCATGTTGGGTAAAAGTATCCCACGTCGTAGCCTCCAATCGTGTACACACCTCCATAAATAGACATCGATTCTCCACGCGTTGTAGAGAGGACTATAAACGAAGAGTCCCGGTACATCTGTAGATAACATACAACAGAGAAGTACTTTTATCTTTAAAAACCTTATCATTTCTACATAGACAAAGTGACGAAATAACGGCAAGTGCTCCCACCTTGAGAAGAGTTCTAAATCTGTGATCAATCCCATGTAGCTAGTTGCCAAATACATCAGCAACACTACAGGGAGGATACAAGCCAGAAGCTATTTGGATGACTGACCATATAAAACGAGCCAATTTGCATTGGAAGAATAAATGTTTTATTGTCTCCGCATGGTGACAAAAGACACATTGCGGGCTTCCATGCCAATTCCTCTTAATAAGGTTATCTTTAGTAATAATGACTCCGCAACGAATATACCATGCAAAGATTTTATTCTTAAGAGGTATCTTCATCTTCCAGATCTTCTTGTTGTTAATAACTGGCACATCAGACTAGATTAACGCTCTATACATAGAATCCACTAAGAATTGTCCACTTCCATGGAGGTTCCATCAGAATACATCAGACCCATGTGACAATTGCATCGTGGACAACCGTTGGAGCAGGAGGTTGCACGATTGGAGTCTGGGTCCAATTAAGTCTCTTTTGAACGTCACATTTGGCGGAAATGATTACATTACCGTGGCGATAGTATCATCTTTGTGGCGCACAATGTTGTATAGAGCCGGATATTGTTCCCGGAGTGTGGCATTTCATAACCACTTGTCCTCCTAGAATCTAATTTCCGAGCCGTCCTTAATTTAGAAGGATCCATAGCAGAAGAAATATTTTTTCGTAGCCATTAGACCCGCCCAAAAGTGGGAATCCCCAGGCTTCCAATATACTTGGGATACCGCCTTGGAACCCACATATTTCCTCCTTAGGAGGGTTTGCCATACACAACCATTTCCCGAGGAGGGCCCTATTCTTAACCTCAAAGTCATGAATGCCCAACCCGCCTTGGTCTTTGGGACGGCAAACCACACTCCATTTAGCCAGTTGATATTTCTTTCTCTTGCTATCTCCTTGCCAAAAGAATTTTGATCGGAAGTAGTCCAATCTATGTAAAACTCCTTCAGTAACTGGAAGAAGGAAATCATATATAGTACCATATTACTAAGTACTGAATTTATGAGGACCAATCTTTCACCCAGAGATAGCAGTTTACATTTTCAACTGCTAAGTCTTTTTTGCAGTCTCTCCTCGACGTGTTTCCATTCAACATTTGTGAGTCTCCGATAATGTATCGGTATTCCCAGCGTACAAGTGGGACTCGTCTTGAGCCTCGCCAAAGAAAAACAATTCACTTTTATGAAAATTGATCTTAAGACCCGATAGTTGCTCAAATGCTAATAAAATCAGTTTCAGATTTCTCGCTTTCTCGAGGTCATGATCCATGATGAGAACCGTATCATCAGCATTGAAGTATAGAGAGACCACCGTCAACTACATGATTTACTACCCCATCAATTTTGCCATCAACCTTGGCACGTTCAATCATGACCGTTAGCATATCCGCCACTATATTGAATAGCATGGGCGATACCGAGTCACCTTGTCACACTCCCTTCTTCGTTTGGAAATAATGTCCAAAGTCATCACTGACCTTAATGGTAACACTACTTCAAAAATGAAGCTATGGATCATAGCGCGCCACTCTGCAGAAAATCCTTTCATTCTGAGAGTCTGTTGAAGAAAAGGCCACTTGACTTTGTCATAAGCCTTTTCAAAGTCTATTTTGAGTACCACCCCATTTAACTTTTTTCGGTGTAATTCATGGATTGTTTCATGAAGAAGAACAACTACATCTAGAATGTGTCTACCTTGCATAAAAGCTTTTTGTGAAGGCCGAACCACAACGTGACTTGCTAGAGGCAAGTCATTGGATCTCAGTAGTCTCCCTCTGTTTTTCATGTTCTTCATGAGAACTCTGTTTTTCCTTTTGGCAAGTACACTTCCTCTGTTTTGAAGGAATCATCACTAGCTAGTTGTAGAAGTTGGCACAATCATTTCAACCAATCTTTAGTTGCTTATGCATCCAATTCCTCATGTCAAGCCATAGTTAGCGGTAATTATCTGCCATAGTAATTGAGTTTGATGGTACCAAACTCCTTCACTGTAGCTCACCGGCACAAAATTAAGTGATGCTGCAGAAAAACTTCGTGAAGATGCCATCAAGAAGAAAAATTTGACCTCTCTAAAGATACTTGTAAATATTTCAAGCGAAACAATGTGTGAGAGGAGAAGCTACATTTCACAATTACTGTACTAAAGAATCAAGGTACATATTTCAGATGATAATGTACGTTTCAGATGCACGGTACTATATTGCAGAGTTGCGGCTATGAGATACTTTTTACTAACCAAATACTGCCTCCAAGTGGCGGAGCTACCACAAACAAGTTGGGCGGGCCGAAAAAATTGATTCTAAACCATACAATTAAGGAGGTATTAGTTGGTGAAATTTCAGATTGCTACAGCGGTACAGTCTACCTGTATAGGAAACTGGTATCGAGATGATGTTGTGAAGTAAAATTTTGAGGAAGAAAGGAAATTTCTTGTGCTCTGGCTGATTGGATATGCGGTCTTGTGCTCATGGCTGGCTAGCCGCCGCGTGGGGCATGAACACGTCGGTTGTCTGGCTGGCCACTTGACCTCTCCGCCTCCTCCGCTGCGCTCCGGGAGGCAGTGCCCTAGCTTGTCTCAACGCTGAATCAGCGGCAGTAGTGGCGAGCTCAGAGCTGGATGCGATGTAGTGGCGAGTCGGCGGTGCTGGATGGGTGCGAAGGATACGTGCAGTGCTTGTCTGGTGTGCTACTGAATTGGGCTGTTACATGTACAGTATAGAAAATTACAAATTTTTCTGCGGGCCACGGCCTGGTTTTGCCCTCACGAAATTCCGCTAGTGCTCCCTCTGTCCCCTAGTGTGAGACATTTTTTTGACTATACATCAAAAGGAGGCATTCATATAATTTAGATGACATATTAGAGGAATACTGAGGGGATGGATTTAGAGGAGTTCCAGCAGCAGAGGATTGGCGAGTAATGGAGCAGAGTTTGCTGGAAAGAGAAATGCCAGCCAGACAAATGAGCCTCCATTGTTCGTCGTCCTCCAGCGCTGGCCCACCTTGTCTCAGCTTGCGACAATGAAAAGGCCGATGATCTCTACCCTGGCAGGACTCAAGATGGCAATGGGGCCCTCAAACCGGTATCCCCACGGGTTTTTACCCTATTAGTGGATGGGGATGTGTTAGAATTAATTCGAGGCCATCGTTGATCTACCGAGGACCAAGCAATCACACAAGCACGTCATCAAGATTTGTTAACGAGATTCACCGGTATGGCTACATTCTCGGGGCCTGACTATGGGCGCTCCTCCCGTGACACCGCTACAATACCGCACCCGGTCGCCCTGGACGCCGGCACATGCCGCCGGCTTCCCCTGCGTTTTGGTGCTTTTATGTTGGCATAGGTTACATAGTGTGTCTACCCTCGCTATTTATTAGAGGCATAGGATACAAGTGTCCAACTAGAACACGCCTTCATATACTATCTAAACACAGTACAACTCAGAGTCCAACTGTAACCTACCTTGTACACGATAGTCGACAAAACTCTAACAAACTCCACATTGGCGAATATTCTCCACCACCTTGAATTCGTTCATGCGTCAAACTTTCATGTACGTTGGACTTGAGCTTGTCCTGTGAGCACCGCTGCTACTCCAAAGACTCAGTATGACTCCACCTGCAACCTGTAGTCCATTCTTTTGTTGACCACAGTCAATGCTCGAGCAAAATTAAGTTCCTTGCTATTCTAGTTTGTGCTCCAACTTTCAGAGTATACGTCAACGCCATCACACACCGATAACTGACCTGCGTGAAAGTGAACAACTCACATATTGAGTGTCACACATAAGAGTTACCTGAACTCGACACCACCGCTCTTCCTTGACCGCATGTCTGAAACTTGAATGAAATTTCATCGTTGCTTGTAGTCATCCACTGTCAAATTCGCAGTTGTATCACCACATGTATGACCACCAGAGCCATGGCCCGTCTCCATGTCCCCGTGCATACCGCACGCCTCACCGCTATTACCGCATCGAGCCTCTGCTATCCCGGCAGAGTCTTAAGGGTCGCGAACCCACACCACTCAACCCCTGCTGCAGAGTACCACCGGTCATCACCGACGGATGACGAGTTTCACGCTTCCATCAGACCACTGGGCTCCAGTCCGAACGACGTGTCCCTTGCTTTTTCCCCGCTGAATAGGCTTCGATTATCTAGATCCTTACATCGTAGCCCCTCAATCCAGCTCCACCTTCAACATGACTCGATGGTAGATGAACAGTCAACCCTCGCGCCCCGTCAACTTCAAGATCTCATGTGCACCATCTTGAATCAACCCCGCGCCATAGTCTTGTCGAAGCCACACAAGCCCTCAGGCCTGCGCCACGTGTTTCCACGCCCAAAAGTCGGTCACCATCAGCATCACACTCCTATGTCATCATCGCCAATTCCACCACCGTCTTCTATACCGACCGACTCGCGTCGATCCATCAGACTGTCTAGTCCGACACAGGCTCCCAAATCAATCCATTAATTTCCATCCATCACATGATAATTCCATCTCAGTTGACATGACTTCCTACAATGCCTTCAAGCATTCCTATTATGCCAACAAATCTTTCACCCTTGTCTGCCATAACCTAAGTTTTTCAGTTCCAGTGAACTTCTCCACCCCAAACCTAGTACCCGTTGGCGTCATGGTCCTTTGTACGGCTGATTCTGCAAAAAATTATCCGAGCTTTGCACATGATACCCCAAGTACATGAATAGAACCTCCGGTCCTCCGCGTACTACTAGCAATTACAACCAAAAAATCATTCTGGTCATCACGTGTAGTGCTCCTGTCCTGGCTCAAATCTTGATTGCTAAGCTAATTGCTTTGCCCCGCCTTAGCCTTTCCAATGGATTTCTGTCTTGGCTCAACTCTCAATGCATTTATTCCTTCCGCTAAAACAATCTGCTGTTTGCCTCTGTCTCGCCTCGTCCCTTGCCCGGCTGCCTCCTTGTGCACGGTTCCAGCAGTCCGTCTGGGATACGAGTTCTCTCGGGACTTGGTCCCTTTTGTTTCCAAAACAAATCTATGTCTACGGCTGTTTCTAGTTGCACCACACATCGCCAGAATTTGCATGCCCCGTGACCGATCGAGTCCATGCTCAGCCGCCCCATGCACACGTCCTTCCGCCGCTTGGCCTGTCCGCGTTGCCGCTGGCCACATCCCAAGCTCGTCAACTCTAAGTACTCAACTTGACGTAAACGCGTTGTGACCCATGCCGATTCTTCCGATCTCGTCGACGATTGACTTATTCCACGATATTTTCACCTTTAGACCAACACGATCCACCTCGATCTTGAACCTTGCTCTGATACCACTTGTTAGAATTAATTCGAGGCCATCGTCGATCTACCGAGGACCAAGAAATCACATAAGCACGACATCGAGATTTGTTAACGAGGTTCACCGATATGGCTACAGCCTCGGGGCCTGACTATGGATGCTCCTCGCCGTGACACCACTACAATACCGCACCCGGTTGCCCTGGACGCCGGCACATGCGGCCGACTTTCCATGCGTTCCGGTGCTATTATGTTGGCATAGGTTACATCGTGTGTCTATCCTCGCTATATATGAGAGGCCTAGGATACAAGTGTCCAACTATAACACAGACTCCATATCCTATCTAAACACAATACAACTCAGAGTCCAACTATAACCTACCTTGTACACAATATTCGACAAAACTATATATGAGAGGCTTGGTCGGACAATCTAGTCTGACGGATCGACGTATTGTTGGCTTTAGTCTCACATCGGTTGTGGGAGGAGACATAACACGATTTATAAGGATGAGGGTGTCCCCTCCAAACAGGCTAGTCTTTTGGGGGGGGGGGAGGGAGAGGGCCCAAGGCCACTCATAAGTCGGTGTTGCTCTCTGGTTGGGCCTGGTTTAAGCATGTGGCTCGAAAACGCTGGTGGTAGTAGACCCAGGATTGCGTAACATTGGTATCAGAGCCCAGGTGTCCGGAATAAATCTCGGTGAAATCACGGGTGGTCGGTCATTGTTGGTGGGCTGGAAACGCTGATGTTAGCGGGGCCATATGTGACCGATGTGTGAGGGGGATATTGTTGGGTTTAGTCCCACATCGGTTGTGGAAGGAGACATAACACGATTTATAAGGATGAGGGTGTCCCTTCCTAACAGGTTAGTCTTTTCGGGGAAGAGAGCCGAAGGCCTCTCATAAGTCGGTGTTGCTCTCCGATTGGGCCTGGTTGAGGCATGTGGGTCGGAAACGCTGGTGGTAGAGGACCCGGGATTGTGTAACAGGATGGGTGACTTTCTATCCTCGCGGGGCTGCTCGTGGGTACATTATAAAACCCGGCATGTGTCGCGGGTTTAAACCCGTTTGAGTACTACCCGAACCTGAAACCCAACAACACCCATCAAATTACGTGTTTTAGCATGCACTGATCCATCTTGACTCAAGTGTTTCAAAGCCACAGAGCCCGAGCGGTCGATCCCCACAGCGTCGAGGCCCTGGAGTACAAACCAACCCCTCGCTCGGCCGCTGCAGTGTCGCTCGCTCTCCAGGCCTCTCTCTCCCACACATCATAACACCTAAACCTAAACCTAAACCTAAGTCCCTCAGTCGTCGCCTGCTGCTGTAATATGCTCATGTTTTTCTTTTAAATGATGTTGTTTCCATTGACTGCTTATGGGGACGGGTTCCCATGGGTTTAGAAAATCAGACGTGTTTAGGGACGGGCAAAAACTTAACCTCACGCATGTTGATGGGGACGGTACGGGTTTGCGATTTTCTCGTGGGGACGGGTTTGGGCAAGCAAAACTGGTGGGGTTCGTCCCCGTTGCCATCTTGAGGCAGGACTGACTGCTCCAGTACAACACACACGTCACTGACCACCCACCTAGCTGCTCCTGCAACCTGTGTCGCCTGCTGCTACGTCTCGAGGACTGTGTTGGATTTCCCTGAAGAGGAGAGGATGATGCAGTAAAGTAGCATAAGTATTTCCCTCAGTTTTTGAGAACCAAGGTATCAATCCAGTAGGAGACCACGCACAAGTCCCTCGTACCTACACAAAACGATAGCAACTTGCAACCAACGCTTAGGGGTTGTCAATCCCTTCACGGTCACTTACGAGAGTGAGATCTAATAGAGATAATATTTTTGGTATTTTTGATAGATGGAAAGTAAAAAGTAAAAGCAAAGCAAGTAAATAAAGTGATGGAGATTGATATGATGAGAATAGACCCGGGGGCCATAGGTTTCACTAGTGGCTTCTCTCAAGAGCATAAGTATTCTACGGTGGGTGAACAAATTACTGTTGAGCAATTGACAGAATTGAGCATAGTTATGGGTATATCTAGGCGATGATCATGTATATAGGCATCACGTCCAAAACAAGTAGATCGAAACGATTCTGCATCTACTACTATTACTCCACTCATCGACCGCTATCCAGCATGCATCTAGAGTATTAAGTAAAAACAGAGTAACGCCGTAAGCAAGATGACATGATGTAGAGGGATAAATTCATGCAATATGATAAAACCCCCATCTTGTTATCCTCGATGGCAACAATACAATACGTGCCTTGCAACTCTTTCTGTCACTGAGTAAGGACACCGCAAGATTGAACCCAAAGCTAAGCACTTCTCCCATTGCAAGAACTACCAATCTAGTTGGCCAAACCAAAAGGATAATTCGAAGAGACTTGCAAAGATAACTCAATCATACATAAAAGAATTCAGAGAAGAATCAAATATTTTCCATAGATAATACTGGATCATAAACCCACAATTCATCGGTCTCAACAAACACACCGCAAAAAGAAGATTACATCGAATAGATCTCCACGAGAGAGGGGGAGAACATTGTATTGAGATCCAAAAAGAGAAAAGAAGCCATCTAGCTACTAGCTATGGACCCAAAGGTCTGAAGTAAACTACTCACACTTCATAGGAGGGGCTATGGTGATGATGTAGAAGCCCTCCATGGTGGATTCCCCCTCCGACGGAGCTCCGGAACAGGCCCCAAGATGGGATCTCATGGATATAGAAGGTTGCGGCGGTGGAATTAGGTTTTTGGCTCCTGTTCTGATCGTTCGGGGATACGTAGGTATATATAGGAGGAAGGAGTATGTCGGTGGAGCTCCGAGGGGCCCACGAGGTAGGGGGCGCGCCCAGGGGGGCGCCCTTTGTTGGGGAACGTAGTAATTTCAAAAAAAATTCTACGCACACGCAAGATCATGGTGATGGTACAGCAACGAGAGGGGAGAGTGTTCGTCCACGTACCCTCGTAGACCGTAAGCGGAAGCGTTAGCACAATGCGGTTGACGTAGTCGTACGTCTTCACGATCCGACCGATCCAAGCACCGAATGTACGGAGCCTCCGAGTTCAGCACACGTTCAGCTCGATGACGATCTCCGGCCACCGATCCAGCAGAGCTCCGGAGATGAGTTCCGTCAGCACGACGGCGTGGTGACGATGGTGATGTTCTACCGGCGCAGGGCTTCGCCTAAACTCCGTGATGATATGACTGAGGTGGAATATGGTGGAGGGGGGCACCGCACACGGCTAAGGAACGATCCGTAGATCAACTTGTGTGTCTATGGGGTGCCCCCCGCCCCCGTATATAAAGGAGCCAGGGGGGAGGAGGCGGCCGGCCAAGGAGGGCGCGCCAAGGGGGGAGTCCTACTCCCACCGGGAGTAGGACTCCCTTCTTTCCAAGTAGGAGTAGGAGAAGAGGGGGGGGGGAAAGAGGAGGAAGAGAGGAAGGAAAGGGGGGGCGCCGCCCCCCTTCCCTTGTCCTATTCGGATTAGGAAGGGGAGGGGCGCGCGGCCCCCTCCTGGCTCCTTCCCTCTTCTCCCTCGAGGCCCATGTAGGCCCAATAACCACCCGGGGGCTTCCGGTAACCTCCCGGCACTCCGGTAAAATGCCGATTTCACCCGGAACGATTCCGATGTCCAAATATAGGCTTCCAGTATATCGATCTTTATGTCTCGACCATTTCGAGACTCCTCGTCATGTCCGTGATCACATCCGGGACTCCGAACAAACTTCGGTACATCAAAACTTATAAACTGATAATAAAACTATCATCGTAACGTTAAGCGTGCGGACCCTACGGGTTCGAGAACTATGTAGACATGACCTAGAACCATTGTCGGTCAATAACCAATAGCGGGACCTGGATGCCCATATTGGTTCCTACATATTCTACGAAGATCTTTATCGGTCAAACAGCATAACAACATATGTTGTTCCCTTTGTCATCGGTATGTTACTTTCCCGAGATCTGATCGTCGGTATCCAATACCTAGTTCAATCTCGTTACCGGCAAGTCTCTTTACTCGTTCTGTAATGCGTCATCCCGTAACCAACTCATTGGTCACATTGCTTGCAAGGCTTATAATGATGTGTTTTACCGAGAGGGCCCATAGATACCTCTCCGACGATCGGAGTGACAAAACCTAATCTCGAAATACGCCAACTCAACATGTACCGTCGGAGACACCTGTAGTTCTCCTTTATAATCACCCATTTACGTTGTGATGTTTGGTAGTACCCAAAGTGTTCCTCCGGTAAACGGGAGTTGCATAATTCTCATAGTAACAGGAACATGTATAAGTCATGAAGAAAGCAATAACAGTATACTAAACGATCAAGTGCTAGGCTAACGGAATGGGTCATGTCAATCACATCGTTCTTCTAATGATGTGATCCCACTAATCAAATGACAACACATGTCTATGGTTAGGAAAGATAACCATCTTTGATTAATGAGCTAGTCAAGTAGAGGCATACTAGTGACTATAGTTTTGTCTATGTTTTCACACATGTATCATGTTTCCGGTTAATACAATTCCAGCATGAATAATAAACATTTATCATGATATGAGGAAATAAATAATAACTTTATTATTGCCTCTAGGGCATATTTCCTTCAGTCTCCCACTTGCACCAGATTCAATAATCTAGATTACATAGTAATGATTCTAGCACCCATGGAGTCTTGGTGCTGATCATGTTTTGCTCGTGAGAGAGGCTTAGTCAACGGGTCTGCAACATTCAGATCCGTATGTATTTTGCAAATCTCCATGTCTCCCACTTGGACTTGGTCCCGAATGGAATTGAAGCGTCTCTTGATGTGCTTGGTCCTCTTGTGAAATTTGGATTCCTTTGCCAAGGCAATTGCACCAGTATTGTCACAGAAGATCTTCATTGGTCCCGATGCACTAGGTATGACACCTAGATCGAAAATGAACTCCTTCATCCAGACTCCTTCATTTGCTGCTTTAGAAGCAGCTATGTACTCCGCTTCACATGTAGATCCCATCACGATGCTTTTTTTAGAACTGCACCAACTTACAGCTCCACCGTTTAATAAAAACACGTATCCGGTTTGCGATTTAGAATCATCCGGATCAGTGTCAAAGCTTGCATCGACGTAACCATTTACGACTAGCTCTTTGTCACCTCCATATACGAGAAACATATCCTTAGTCCTTTTCAGGTATTTCAGGATGTTCTTGACCGCTGTCCAGTGATCCACTCCTGGATTACTTTGGTACCTTCCTGCTGAGCTTATTGCTAAACATACATCAGGTCCGGTACACAGCATTGCATACATGATAGAGCCTATGGCTGAAGCATAGGGAACATCTTTCATTTTCTCTCTATCTTCTGCTGTGGTCGGGCATTGAGTTTGACTCAACTTCACACCTTGTAGCACAGGCAAGAAACGTTTCTTTGCCTAATCCATTTTGAACTTTTTCAAAAAAAATTCAAGGTATGTGCTTTGTGAAAGTCCTATTAAGCGTCTTGATCTATCTCTATAGATCTTGATGCCGAATATGTAAGCAGCTTTACCGAGGTCTTTCATTGAAAAACTTTTATTCAAGTATCCCTTTATGCTATCCAGAAATTCTATATCATTTCCAATTAATAATATGTCATCTACATATAAAATCAGAAATGCTACAGAGCTCCCATTCACTTTCTTGTAAATACAGGCTTCTCCAAAAGTCTGTATAAAACCATATGCTTTGATCACACTATCAAAACGTTTATTCCAACTCCGAGATGCTTGCACCAGTTCATAAATGGATCGCTGGAACTTGCATACTTTGTTAGCACCTTTTGGATCAACAAAACCTTCTGGCTGCATCATATACAACTCTTCTTCCAGAAATCCATTCAAGAATGCAGTTTTGACATCCATTTGCCAAATTTCATAATCATGAAATGCAGCAATAGCTAACATGATTCGGACAGACTTAAGCATCGCTATGGGTGAGAAAGTCTCATCGTAGTCAACCCCTTGAACTTGTCGAAAACCTTTCACAACAAGTCGAGCTTTATAGACAGTTACATTACCATCAGCGCAGTCTTCTTCTTAAAGATCCATTTATTCTCAATGGCTTGCCAATCATCGGGCAAGTCAACCAAAGTCCATACTTTGTTTTCATACATGGATCCCATCTCAGATTTCATGGCCTCTAGCCATTTTGCGGAATCTGGGCTCATCATCGCTTCCTCATAGTTCGTAGGTTCATCATGGTCAAGTAACATGACTTCCAGAATAGGATTACCGCACCACTCTGGTGCAGATCTTATTCTGGTAGACATACGAGGTCCAGTAGAAACTTGATCTGAAGTTTCATGATCAATATCATCAGCTTCCTCACTGATTGGTGTAGTCGTCACAGGAACCGGTTCTTGTGATGAACTACTTTCCAATAAGGGAGTAGATACAGTTATCTCATCAAGTTCTACTTTCCTCCCACTCACTTCTTTCGAGAGAAACTCCTTCTCTAGAAAGGATCCGATCTTAGCAACGAAAATCTTGCCCTCAGATCTGTGATAGAAGGTGTACCCAATGGTCTCTTTTGGGTATCCTATGAAGACACATTTCTCCGATTTGGGTTCGAGCTTGTCTGGTTGAAGTTTCTTCACATAAGCATCGCAGCCCCAAACTTTAAGAAACGACAACTTTGGTTTCTTGCCAAACCATAGTTCATAAGGTGTCGTCTTAACGGATTTTGATGGTGCCCTATTTAACGTGAATGCGGCCGTCTCTAAAGCATAATCCCAAAACGATAGCGGTAAATCAGTAAGAGACATCATAGATCGCACCATATCCAGTAAAGTACGATTACGACATTCGGACACACCATTTCGTTGTGGTGTTCCGGGTGGAGTGAGTTGCGAAACTATTCCGCATTGTTTCAAGTGTAGACCAAACTCGTAACTCAAATATTCTCCTCCACTATCAGATCGTAGAAACTTTATTTTCTTGTTACGATGATTTTCCACTTCACTCTGAAATTCTTTGAACTTTTCAAATGTTTCAGACTTGTGTTTCATTAAGTAGATATACCCATATCTGCTCAAATCATCTGTGAAGGTGAGAAAATAATGATATCCGCCGCGAGCCTCAACATTCATTGGACCACACACATCAGTATGTATGATTTCCAACAAATCAGTTGCTCGCTCCATAGTTCCGGAGAACGGCGTTTTAGTCATCTTGCCCATAAGGCACGGTTCGCAAGTACCAAGTGATTCATAATCAAGTGATTCCAAAAGCCCATCAGTATGGAGTTTCTTCATGCGCTTTACACCGATATGACCTAAACGGCAGTGCCACAAATAAGTTGCACTATCGTTATCAACTCTGCATCTTTTGGTTTCAACACTATGAATATGTGTATCACTACTATCGAGATTCAATAAAAATAGACCACTCTTCAAGGGTGCATGACCGTAAAAGATATTACTCATATAAATAGAACAACCATTATTCTCTGATTTAAATGAATAACCGTCTCGCATCAAACAAGATCTAGATATAATGTTCATGCTCAACGCTGGCACCAAATAACAATTATTTAGGTCTAAAACTAATCCCGATGGTAGATGTAGAGGTAGCGTGCCGACCGCGATCACATCGACTTTGGAACCATTTCCCACGCGCATCGTCACCTTGTCCTTAGCCAATCTTCGCTTAATCCGTAGTCCCTGTTTCGAGTTGCAAATATTAGCAACAGAACCAGTATCAAATACCCAGGTGCTACTGCGAGCATTAGTAAGGTACACATCAATAACATGTATATCACATATACCTTTGTTTACTTTGCCATCCTTCTTATCCGCCAAATACTTGGGGCAGTTCCGCTTCCAGTGTCTAGTCTGCTTGCAGTAGAAGCACTCAGTTTCAGGCTTAGGTCCAGACTTGGGTTTCTTCTCTTGAGCAGCAACTTGCTTGCCGTTCTTTTTGAAGTTCCCCTTCTTCTTCCCTTTGCCCTTTTTCTTGAAACTGGTAGTCTTGTTAACCATCAACACTTGATGCTCCTTCTTGATTTCTACCTCCGCAGCTTTTAGCATTGCGAAGAGCTCGAGAATAGTCTTGTTCATCCCTTACATATTATAGTTCATCACGAAGCTTTTGTAGCTTGGTGGCAGTGATTGAAGAATTCTGTCAATGACACTATCATCAGGAAGATTAACTCCCAGTTAAATCAAGTGATTATTATACCCAGACATTTTGAGTATGTGTTCACTGACAGAACTATTCTCCTCCATCTTGCAGCTATAGAACTTATTGGAGACTTCATATCTCTCAATCCGGGCATTTGCTTGAAATATTAACTTCAACTCCTGGAACATCTCATATGCTCCATGACGTTCAAAACGTCGTTGAAGACCCGGTTCTAAGCCGTAAAGCATGGCACACTGAACTATCGAGTAGTCATCAGCTTTGCTCTGCCAGACGTTCTTAACGTCGTCAGTTGCATCAGCAGCAGGCCTGGCACCCAGCGGTGCTTCCAGGACATAACTTTTCTGTGCAGCAATGAGGATAATCCTTAGGTTACGGACCCAGTCCGTGTAATTGCTACCATCATCTTTCAACTTTGCTTTCTCAAGGAACGCATTAAAATTCAACGGAACAACAGCACGAGCCATCTATCTACAAACAAACATAGACAAGCAAAATACTATTAGGTACTAAGTTCATGATAAATTTAAGTTCAATTAATCATATTACTTAAGAACTCCCACTTAGACAGACATCTCTCTAGTCATCTAAGTGATCACGTGATCCAAATCAACTAAACCATGTCCGATCATCACGTGAGATGGAGTAGTTTCAATGGTGAACATCACTATGTTGATCATATCTACTATATGATTCACGCTCGACCTTTCGGTCTCCGTGTTCCGAGGCCATATCTGTATATGCTAGGCTCGTCAAGTATGACCTGAGTATTCCGCGTGTGCAACTGTTCTGCACCCGTTGTATTTGAATGTAGAGCCTATCACACCCGATCATCACGTGGTGTCTCAGCACGAAGAACTTTCGCAACGGTGCATACTCAAGGAGAACACTTCTTGATTATTAAGTGAGAGATCATCTTAAAATGCTACCGTCAATCAAAGCAAGATAAGATGCATAAAGGATAAGCATCACATGCAATCAATATAAGTGATATGATATGGCCATCATTATCTTGTGCTTGTGATCTCCATCTTCGAAGCACCATCATGATCACCATCGTCACCGGCGCGACACCTTGATCTCCATCGTAGCATCGTTGTCGTTACGCCATCTATTGCTTCTACGACTATCGCTATCGCTTAGTGGTAAAGTAAAGCAATTACAGGGTGTTTGCATTTCATACAATAAAGCGACAACCATATGGCTCCTGCCAGTTGCCGATAACTTCGGTTACAAAACATGATCGTCTCATACAATAAAATATAGCATCACGTCTTGACCATATCACATCACAACATGCCCTGCAAAAACAAGTTAGACGTCCTCTACTTTGTTGTTGCAAATTTTATGTGGCTGCTACGGGCTTAGTAAGAACCGTACTTACCTACGCATCAAAAACCACAACGATAGTTCGTCAAGTTGGTGATGTTTTAACCTTCGCAAGGACCGGGCGTAGCCACACTCGATTTAGCTAAAGTGAGAGAGACAGACACCCGCCAGCCACCTTTAAGCACAAGTGCTCGTAACGGTGAAACCAGTCTCGCGTAAGCGTACGCGTAATGTCGGTCCGGGCCGCTTCATTTGACAATACCGCCGAACCAAAGTATGACATGCTGGTAAGCAGTATGACTTGTATCGCCCACAACTCACTTGTGTTCTACTCGTGCATATAACATCAACGCATAAAACCTAGGCTCGGATGCCACTGTAGGGGAACGTAGTAATTTCAAAAAATTTCCTACGCACACGCAAGATCATGGTGATTGTACAGCAACGAGAGGGGAGAGTGTTCGTCCACGTACCCTCGTAGACCGTAAGCGGAAGCGTTAGCACAACGCGGTTGATGTAGTCGTACGTCTTCACGATCCGACCTATCCAAGCACCGAACGTACGGAGCCTCCGAGTTCAGCACACGTTCAGCTCGATGACGATCTCCGGCCTCCGATCCAGCAGAGCTCCGGAGAAGAGTTCCGTCAGCACGACGGCGTGGTGACGATGATGATGTTCTACCGGCGCAGGGCTTCGCCTAAACTCCGCGACGATATGACCGAGGTGGAATATGGTGGAGGGGGGCACCGCACACGGCTAAGGAACGATCCGTAGATCAACTTTTGTGTCTATGGGGTGCCCCCCGCCCCCGTAAATAAAGGAGCCAGGGGGGAGGAGGCGGCCGGCCAAGGAGGGTGCGCCAAGGGGGGAGTCCTACTCCCACCGGGAGTAGGACTCCCTTCTTACCAAGTAGGAGTAGGAGAAGGGGGAAAGAGGAGGAAGAGAGGAAGGAAAGGGGGGGCGCCGCCCCCCTTCCCTTGTCCTATTCGGACTAGGAAGGGGAGGGGCGCGCGGCCCCCTCCTGGCTCCTTCCCTCTTCCCTCTCGAGGCCCATGTAGGCCCAATAACCCCCCCGGGGGTTCCGGTAACCTCCCGGTACTCCGGTAAAATGCTGATTTCACCCGGAACGATTCTGATGTCCAAATATAGGCTTCCAATATATCAATCTTTATGTCTCGACCATTTCGAGACTCCTCGTCATGTCCGTGATCACATCCAGGACTCCGAACAAACTTCGGTTCATCAAAACTTATAAACTCATAATAAAACTGTCATCGTAACGTTAAGCGTGCGGACCCTACGGGTTCGAGAACTATGTAGACATGACCTAGAACCATTCTCGGTCAATAACCAATAGCGGGACCTGGATGCCCATATTGGTTCCTACATATTCTACGAAGATCTTTATCGGTCAAACCGCATAACAACATACGTTGTTCCCTTTGTCATCGGTATGTTACTTGCCCGAGATCTGATCGTCGGTATCCAATACCAAGTTCAATCTCGTTACCGGAAAGTCTCTTTACTCATTCTGTAATGCATCATCTCGTAACCAACTCATTGGTCACATTGCTTGCAAGGCTTATAATGATGTGCATTACCGAGAGGGCCCAGAGATACCTGTCCGACGATCGGAGTGACAAAACCTAATCTCAAAATACGCCAACTCAACATGTACCTTCGGAGACACCTGTAGTACTCCTTTATAATCACCCAGTTACGTTGTGACGTTTGGTAGTACCCAAAGTGTTCCTCCGGTAAACGGGAGTTGCATAATTCTCATAGTTACAGGAACATGTATAAGTCATGAAGAAAGCAATAGCAGTATACTAAACGATCAAGTGCTAGGCTAACGGAATGGGTCATGTCAATCACATCATTCTTCTAATGATGTGATCCCAGTAATCAAATGACAACACATGTCTATGGTTAGGAAACATAACCATCTTTGATTAATGAGCTAGTCAAGTTGTAACGACAAAATCTCGAAGGATTTGAGTCTCTGTGCTTACCGTGCTAGTCCCTGGATCGAACTCGCTAGCACACACAGTATAGATGAATACCAGAATATCAAGTGCATCATTTATTACAACGTATGATCTAGAATGTATAAAATAAAACAATCTGCATAGCACTTGGCTAGCTTTATTCAATCAAACAGCGGAAAGTAGCAGAAAATAACGATGAGTCCCATCATAGCCCACTGGCGATGCTGAGTGCGGACTCGCAACCCTAACGGTACCTTACTCTTCGTCTGAATATCCTGCAACATGAGACGTTGCAGCCATATAGGTCAATACTTTGAATGTATTGGCAAGTTACACAGGAGTAATAATATAGCAGACCTACATGTATATGCATAGTACAGCAAATGAAGGCTTGAGGGTTTATTTTTGCATAAAGCTGATTTTATCCTAATAACTACCTAATAGTCAAATTTTTATTTAGTTCTTTTATTACTACAATTAAATACACAAGGTTGAGTTGGCAAAATCAACTCCAACCTACCCTTTATTAAGTTGCCCACAAATATTATTAAGTGTCACATCTGTCAAGATCATCCAACAACTGTAATGGCATAGTGGCTCAAATTTACCCATAACCGGGGCACGGCTAATCATGATTAGTTTTTAATAGTCTGCAGAGTTTAGTACGCTTTACCCACTGGACCCAATCCGAAGATTGAGACAAAGTCTTTCAGAAGTAGTCCCCTAGTCCCAACAGGAGGCCCATCCCAACTATTATATCTACATCTGCTGGCACATCCGGGTAAGGGTTCCACAACTGATCAACTAAGCCAGAGCCCATATAGCCAATGGCCGCACATGGAAGCTACTAGTCACTAAGTCTATCTGATCTTTTTGAACCTGGGCGGCCGTCCACTTACATTCAGAGGGTAAAAACCATGATGTTCTTGAAACCACCCTTCAATACCAATTCCGCCCAGAGGTGAATTAAGTCCTCAATTACCTAATTTGGACTTATAGAATAAAAGATATAGCTAGTTGAAGTTTTAGCTAAAATCTGAAAAAGAAAACAGAAAACAACAGAAAACTCCTGCACTGTTCGTGCGTGTGCTGTAGCTGGTGCCCACGTGGCAGCTCGTGATTGGCCAAAGGCTCCTGTGCGCATGCGTGCTCACCAGAAGCAGAGGAAAACGGCGGCGGCGGTCTCGGGCGTTGGCGGCGGCGCTCCTCCGGTGGGTCTCCCGCGAAGGTGAAGTGACGGGCAGGTGCCGTGTCGAGCGGCAGAGGCGGCGGTGGTGTTCAACGGCGACGGGGCTCCCTCCGTAGGAGACAGCAACGAGGTGAACCACGGTGGTGCTCCGGCGAAGTTGGGCGGCGGTGGCGGCAGTGTTCTGGTGATCTGCAGGTCACCCCGATTGGTCAAACGAGTGCTTCGTGGAGCGGCGGATCGAACAGAGCAAGAAGTGAGGCTCGGCGCGTTCTTACGGTGGCGCAACTGCCCGGCGAACGGCGAAGTTCTTCGGCGAGATCCAATCGCCCCAACTAGGGCGTGCGGCAACGGGGACGATCGGAACAGGGGATGCAGGGCTTCCCTGGGGTCTTCTGCTTGCGCACGGCAGCTCGGGCGCGCTCGAGGTGAATCAAGGACGCGAGGTGAACCAGCTCGGCCTCGGCGTGCGTGCGGTGTCCGGCTCGGGGTGGGACGAACAGGGGCGCAAGTGGGTCTCGCTGTCAGCGGCTGGAGCGATGCGGGTCGGGCGAGCGGCGTACCGCTTCGCTGCGGCTTAGGTGGGCTGCGGCGGCGGGAGCTGGGCCGCGGGTAGTGCTAGCTGGCTGGCTGGCCTGGCTGGCAGGCTGGCTGGTGTTTCTTTTTTTTATTTATACACGCAACTACAGAAACACAAATAACTAAAAAAAATAACCACAATAAAAATTAAACAAAAATATAGAGACACCCAGTAAAATATATACTACTAATATAAACTATAGGAACACTAGTTCCTCACATAATGCAATTTTGGAAAATCATTTTTATGCAATAGGCCACACAAACAACAACAAAACACTCAAATAAAATACTTTGGAGACTAATAAAAATACGAGAACGTAACAGATGAACTGGAAATAATATTCTTGACATTATGAACATTTTTAAACAGGGGAGAAGTCATGTTATCTCCACTCCAATAAATTGCCTTTAGTTGCATAATGAAAAGAATACTGCAGAAGAGAAAATAATGCATGGAAAATATGATATGCATATGTATGATCTAATAACATCCTAATTTAGGAAAATTGGGATGTTACAAACCTACCCACCTTAAGATGAATCTCGCCCTCGAGATTCGGGCTGGCTAGCGAATAGGTGTGGGTGATCCTGCTTGAGATCTTCCTCTCGTTCCCAGGTAGCTTCCTCCTCTGTATGATGATCCCACTGAACCTTGCATAACTTGATTGTCTTGGTGCGAGTAACTCTCTCTGCTGTCTCCAGAATCTTAACAGGTTTCTCCTCATATGTCAAATCATTCTCCAGCTGAATTGCCTCAAGTGGAACTGTGTCCCTCAATGGAACATCCATCATCTCTGCATGACACTTCTTCAACTGAGATACATGAAACACATCGTGAACTCCTGACAAGGATTCTGGCAACTCCAGCTGATAAGCTACCTCTCCTCTACGCTCCAAGATCGTGTAAGGCCCCACAAAATGTGGTGCTAACTTACCCTTAATTCCAAACCTCTTAATTCCACGGAGTGGTGAAACTCTAAGATATGCACGGTCTCCTACCTCATATGTCACCTCCTTACGTTTTGCATCTGCATAACTCTTCTGTCTGGATTGTGCTATCTTCAGCCTGTCACGAATCAACTTGACCTTCTCCTCAGCATCTCTGATCAAGTCTGGCCCAAAGAACTGACGCTCTCCAACCTCATCCCACATTAACGGTGTCCTGCACTTTCTGCCATAGAATACCTCAAATGGTGCCATCTTCAGACTAGCCTGATAACTGTTATTATATGAGAACTCTGCATAAGGTAAATTATCATCCCAACTGGACCCATAGTCCAAAGCACAAGCTCTCAACATATCCTCCAAAATCTGATTTACCCTCTCTGTCTGCCCATCTGTCTATGGATGGAAAGCTGTACTGAACTCCAGCCTGGTGCCCAAGGATTCATGCAACTGGCGCCAAAACTTAGATGTGAACTGAGTACCTCTATCAGACACTACCTTCCTTGGAACTCCATGCAGACAAACAATTTTAGACATCTAAATCTTTGCTAGCTGAGCACTGTTATAAGTAGTCTTTACCGGGATGAAGTGAGCAACTTTAGTCAAACGATCAACAACTACCCAAATAGAATCATAACCTGACCGAGTCTTGGGTAGACCTGTAATAAAATCCATACCAATCTCATCCCACTTCCAATCAGGTATAGGCAATGGCTGTAGCAAACCTGCCGGTCTCTGATGTTCTGCTTTAACTCTCTGGCACACATCACATGTTGCAATATATCCAGCAATTTCCCTCTTCAGGCTAGGCCACCAAAAGCTTTCCCTCAAATCCAAATACATCTTAGTATTACCTGGGTGAATAGAATAAGGTGAATCATGCGCCTCCTGAAGAATCAACTTCCTGATGTCTGCATCCTGAGGTACACAAATATGCTTCTCAAACCATATGGCCCCATGTTCATCCTCATGGAAACCTTCTGCTTTACCTTTAACCATGTTCTCTTTTATCTCAGCAATCTCCTTATCACCCTTTTGAGCTTCTCTAATCCTGTCAAGCAAAGTAGGCTTTACCTCAAGTGTTGCCAAATATCCCTTAGGAACCATCTCCAACCTGAGATTCCTGAATTGTTCACATAACTCGGGTGGCATATTATCAATATTAATTGCATTAGCATGGCTCCTACGACTCAATGCATCAGCAACAACATTAGCCTTACCAGGATGATACTGCACATTCAAATCATAATCCTTAATAAGCTCCAACCATCTCCTCTGCCTGAGGTTCAAATCCTTATGAGTAAAAATATACTTCAAGCTCTTATGATTAGTAAATATATCACAATGATTACCAATAAGGTATGGCCTCCAAGTTTTCAATGCATGCACAACTGAGGCTAACTCCAAATCATGTGTAGGATAATTATGCTCATGATTCTTAAGCTGACGTGAAGCATATGAAACAACTTTACCTTCATGCATCAAAACACTCCCAAGTCCTTGACGAGAAGCATCACAATATACCTGGAAGTCCTTATGTATATCCGGCAGAGTTAAGATTGGGGCTGTAACCAAACGCTGCTTCAACTCCTGAAAACTGGCTTCACATTCATCGGTCCAAACAAATTTCTTCTCTTTCTTCAACAATTCAGTCATAGGCTTTGCAATCTTGGAAAAATTCTCAATAAACCTCCTGTAATAACCTGCAAGGCCCAAAAAGCTGCGAATCTCTCCAACTGACTTGGGTGTCTCCCACTCTGTAACTGCAGCAACCTTAGATGGATCAACTGCGACTCCATTACCTGACACAACATGTCCAAGGAAAGCTACCTCATCCAGCCAAAACTCACATTTGCTGAACTTGGCATACAACTGATGTTCCCTCAATTTCTCCAATACCAAACGTAGATGCACCTCATGCTCTTGCTTATTCTTGGAGAACACCAATATATCATCAATGAAAACAACCACAAATTTATCCAAGAACTCCATAAACACCTTGTTCATCATATTCATGAAGTATGCAGGAGCGTTAGTCAATCCAAATGACATAACAGTATATTCATACAACCCATACCTCGTGGTGAAAGCAGTCTTTGGAATATCATGCTCGTGAATCTTTAATTGATGATAACCAGAACGAAGATCAATCTTAGAAAACACAGTAGCTCCCTCCAACTGGTCAAATAGATCATTTATCATAGGCAAAGGATACTTATTCTTAATGGTAACCTCATTCAGAGAACTATAATTAACACACATCCTCAAGGTTCCATCCTTCTTCTCCACAAACAAAACTGGACCTCCCCAAGGTGATGAACTTGGGCGAATAAATCCTTGTGCCTGCAATTCTCTTATCTGCTTCTTCAATTCCTCCAACTCTTGAGGAGGCATTCTATACGGTCTCTTTGCAATAGGTCCAGTGCCTGGTATTAAATCAATAAGAAACTCAATATCTCTATCTGGTGGCATACCTGGCAACTCCTCTGGAAACACATCTGGATAATCCCTCACAACTGGCACCTCTTCCAGGCTACCCCTCTTAAGAGAGTTCACCTGCACCTGATTATGCTTATACTTACACACATATTTGATCCTCTTCCCTCCTGGTGCACTGAGAGTAATAGATCGACTGGCACAATCAATACGACATTTCTATAACTGCAACCAATCCATACCCAAAATAATATCCAGACCTTGTGACTTCAATATAATCAAATCCGTAGGAAACTCATGCTTCCCAATAGACAAAGTCAACTGATGACAACCAACACCTGCTATCATCTCATCTCCTAGAGAACTCACTCTAATAGGCATACTAAGGGTTTTGGTTGGCAAGAATAGATGAGTTATAGATATAGTAGGGCTAAAGACTATATATATAAATATATTCTACCCATATGCATAATATGATCAAGGCAACAAAACACAACAACGAATAACACCAACACACAAACAACAAACAAAAAATAACAAACAAGAAACAATATGATTATATTATATATATATAGTCGAATAATTTCGACAAGTTATAATTTAACAAACAAACTACCAATCAAGCAAACAATCTAGTATCTTCATACCACAAAAGTGTACATAGTCAGATACGCTAACACGATAACGTTGCAATATAAAACAAGCATGAATGGTGGTCTTAGCACTAGTTCCTACTTAACTGGTCAACATACTTGAGGGGCTTAACTAATAAACAGTAAGAAGTATAACTAGTTAATAAAAAAAATTCACTCCTATGGCTTTTCTAATCCATTTTCTAGGGTCACGTCCTACAGTCAACACATTGCTCTGATGCCATCTGTAACGACCAAATCTCGAAGGATTTGAGTCTCTGTGCTTACCGTGCTAGTCCCTGGATCGAACTCGCTAGCACACATAGTATAGATGAATACCAGAATAGCAAGTGCATCATTTATTACAACGTATGATCCAGAATGTATAAAATAAAACAATCTGCATAGCACTTGGCTAGCTTTATTCAATCAAACAGCGGAAAGTAGCAGAAAATAACGATGAGTCCCATCATAGCCCACTGGCGATGCTGAGTGCAGACTCGCAACCCTAACGGTACCTTACTCTTCATCTGAATATCCTGCAACATGAGACGTTGCAGCCATATAGGTCAATACTTTGAATGTATTGGCAAGTTACACAGGAGTAATAATATAGCAGACCTACATGTATATGCATAGTACAAAAAATGAAGGCTTGAGGGTTTATTTTTGCATAAAGCTGATTTTATCCTAATAACTACCTAATAGTCAAATTTTTATTTAGTTCTTTTATTACTACAATTAAATACACAAGGTTGAGTTGGCAAAATCAACTCCAACCTACCCTTTATTAAGTTGCCCACAAATATTATTAAGTGTCACATCTGTCAAGATCATCCAACAACTGTAATGGCATAGTGGCTCAAATTTACCCATAACCGGGGCACGGCTAATCATGATTAGTTTTTAATAGTCTGCAGAGTTTAGTACGCTTTACCCACTGGACCCAATCCGAAGATTGAGACAAAGTCTTTCAGAAGCAGTCCCCTAGTCCCAACAGGAGGCCCATCCCAACTATTATATCTACATCTGCTGGCACATCCGGGTAAGGGTTCCACAACTGATCAACTAAGCCAGAGCCCATATAGCCAGTGGCCGCACATGGAAGCTACTAGTCACTAAGTCTGTCTGATCTTTTTGAACCTGGGCGGCCGTCCACTTACATTCAGAGGGTAAAAACCATGATGTTCTTGAAACCACCCTTCAATACCAATTCCGCCCAGAGGTGAATTAAGTCCTCAATTACTACTCAATTTGATTATATTTATAATCCTCACAAAATCTCAATGTAAACACGAACCACCCCCGTCTACAAAGCATAGCAACTACAACTACCACGGTTTGCAAGGATGGGAAGATAGCTCAACAGCATATAGCAAAATAATATAGTAATCCTATACATGCAGATATTTATAGTGTGATATAACTACATGCATAGAAAACAATAGGTAAAGGATGATCAACATGTAACTTGCCTTGGTTCTGGTTCAGAAAGTCACACTCCTGACAATAGTTCGCGTCGCACTCCGGACAATCTACACGTTTCACACAATACAACAAATCAATCATCGGAACACAAATAGAACCAAAATAAAAACCAACAGCAAGAAAATCATTTTCAAAAACACAACAACAGAAGCTTAACAGCACCTAAATTGCACTACGGTCACAATGCCAAAAGAATCACTCAAATTTGATAAGCGGTTTGAGAGATACGGCCTCCGGAAGGTTTAATTCAAATTCAAACTAATTCAAACTTGAACAGAGCAAACATGTGCAAAGTTGGTACTGTTATATTGTGCTGATTTTTGTGAGTGCACAGGAAAAAGAATTACCTAATTTGGACTTATAGAATAAAAGATATAGCTAGTTGAAGTTTTAGCTGAAATCTGAAAAAGAAAACAGAAAACAACAGAAAACTCCTGCACTGTTCGTGCGTGTGCTGTAGCTGGTGCCCACGTGGCAGCTCGTGATTGGCCAAAGGCTCCTGTGCGCGTGCGTGCTCACCAGAAGCAGAGGAAAACAGCGGCGGCGGTCTCGGGCGTTGGCGGCGGCGCTCCTCCGGTGGGTCTCCGGCGAAGGTGAAGTGACGGGCGGGTGCGGTGTCGAGCGGCAGAGGCGGCGGTGGTGTTCAACGGCGACGGGGCTCCCTCCGTAGGCGACAGCAACGAGGTGAACCACGGTGGTGCTCCGGCGAAGTTGGGCGGCGGTGGCGGCGGCGTTCTGGTGATCTGCAGGTCACCCCGATTGGTCAAATGAGTGCTTCGTGGAGCGGCGGATCGAACATAGCAAGAAGTGAGGCTCGGCGCGTTCTTACGGTGGCGCAACTGCCCGGCGAACGGCGAAGTTCTTCGGCGAGATCCAATCGCCCCAACCAGGGCGTGCGGCAACGGGGACGATTGGGACAGGGGGTGCAGGGCTTCCCTGGGGTCTTCTGCTTGCGCACGGCAGCTCGGGCGCGCTCGAGGTGGACGAAGGACGCGAGGTGAACCAGCTCGGCCTCGGCGTGCGTGCGGTGCGCGCGTGCGGTGTCCGGCTGTGGGAGGGACGAACAGGGGCGCGAGTGGGTCCCGCTGTCAGCGGCTGGAGCGATGCGGGTCGGGCGAGCGGCGTACCGCTTCGCTGCGGCTTAGGTGGGCTGCGGCGGTGGGAGCTGGGCCGCGGGTAGTGCTAGCTGGCTGGCTGGCCTGGCTGGCCGGCTGGCTGGTGATTCTTTTTTTTATACACGCAACTACGGAAACACAAATAACTAAAATAAAATAACCACAATAAAAACTAAAAAAAAATATAGAGACACCCAGTAAAATATATACTACTAATATAAACTACAGGAACACTAGTTCCTCACATAATGCAATTTTGGAAAATCATTTTTATGCAATAGGCCACACAAACAACAACAAAACACTCAAATAAAATACTTTGGAGACTAATAAAAATACCAGAACATAATAGATGAACTGGAAATAATATTCTTGACATTATGAACATTTTTAAACAGGGGAGAAGTCATGTTATCTCCACTCCAATAGATTGCCTTTAGTTGCATAATGAAAAGAATATTGCAGAAGAGAAAATAATGCATGGAAAATATGATATGCATATGTATGATCTAATAACATCCTAATTTAGGAAAATTGGGATGTTACACAAGTAGAGGCATACTAGTGACTATAGTTTTGTCTATGTATTCACACATGTATCATGTTTCCGGTTAATACAATTCTAGCATGAATAATAAACATTTATCATGACATGAGGAAATAAATAATAACTTTATTATTGCCTCTAGGGCATATTTCCTTCACCCTTCACCCTCGTGACCTTCTCGGAAGCTTCTTGGAGTAGGGTCCAAGTCTCCTGGTTCACGTTCGGTTGGAAAATCACGACCCCGAATGTTTCATTCTGTTTGGACTCCGTTTGATATTTTGTTTATTAGAAATACTGAAAAAGGCAAAAAAAACAGCAATTTTGGGCTGGGCCTCCGGTTAATAGGTTAGTACCAAAAATAATATAAAGTGGAAAATAAAGCCCAATATAGTCCAAAACAGTAGATAAAGTAGCATGGAGCAATAAAAAATTATAGATACGTTGGAGACGTATCAGGCATCCCAAGCTTAATTCCTGCTCGTCCTCGAGTAGGTAAATGATAATTTTTTTTGATGCGGAGTGATACTTTGGCAAAATTTCAATGTAAATCTTCTTAATTGTGATATGAATATTCAGATCCGAAAGATTCAAGACAAAAGTTCATATTGACACAAAAATAATAATACTTCAAGCATACTAATCAAAGCAATCATGTCTTCTCAAAATAACATGGCAAAATAAAGTTCATCCCTACAAAATCATATAGTTAGGCTATGCTTCATTTTCGTCACACAAAGATGTTCCCAACTTCTATACCTCCGATGACAAGCCAAGCAATTGTTTCATACTTAAATAATCTCAAACTTTTTCAACCTTCACGCAATACATGAGCGTGAGCCATGGATATAGCACTATGGGTGGAATAGAATATGATGATGGGGATTGTGTGGAGAAGACAAAAAAAAGGAGAAAGTCTCACATCAACGCGGCTAATCAATGAGCTATGGAGATGCCCATCGATTGAGGTTAATGCAAGGAGTAGGGATTGCCATGCAACGGATGCACTAGAGCTATGAATGCTCAACAAAAGAAAACTAGTGGGTGTGCATCCAACTTGCTTTCTCATGAAGACCTAGGGCATTTTGAGGAAGCCCATCGTAGGAATATACAGGCGAAGTTCTATAATGAAAAATTCCCATTAGTATAAACAAGACAACTTATGAGACTCACTATATGAAAAACATGGTGCTACTTTGAAGCACATATGAGACTCACTACATGAAGAACAAGGTGCTACTTTGAAGCACAAGTGTGGAAAAAGAGATAGTAGCATTGCCCCCTTTTTTGGGGGCCTTTTTTTGGCCTTTCTCCTTTCTTTTGGGCAATGCTCTAATAATGATGATCATCACACTTCTATTGATTACAACATAAAGATTACAACTCGATACTAGAACAAGATATGACTCTATATAAATTCCTCCGGCGGTGTACCGGGATGGTGCAATGAATCAAGAGTGACATGTATGGAAAATAATGCATGGTGGCTTTGCCACAAATACGATGTCAACTACAAGATCATGCAATGGCAATATGACAAAAGTAATTTATGTCATGAATATGATGATGGATGTTGCATGGCAATGTATCTCGGAATGGCTATGGAAATGCCATGATAGGTAGGTATGGTGGCTGTTTTGAGGAAGATATAAGGAGGTTTATGTGTGATAGAGCGTATCGTATCATGGGGTTTGGATGCACCGGCGAAGTTTGCGCCAACTCTCAACGTGAGAAAGGGCAATGCACGGTACCGAAGAGGCTAGCAAAGGCGGAAAGGTGAGAGTGCGTATAATCCATGGACTCAACATTAGTCAAAAGAACTCATATACTTATTGCAAAAATTTAGAAGTCATCAAAAATCAAGTACCACGCGCATGCTCCTAGAGGGATATATTGGTAGGAAAAGACCATCGCTCGTCCCCGACCGCCACTCATAAGGATGCACAAGCCAGGTACACTTCATGTTTCAAATTTGTTACACAACTTTAACCATACGTGCATGCTACGGGACTTGCAAACTTCAACACAAGTATTTCTCAAATTCATAATCATCCAACTAGCATGACTTGATATTATCACCTCCATATCTCAAAACAATTATCAAGCATCAAACTTATCTTAGTATTCAACGCACTCAAAAGAAAGTTCCACATATCTTGAATACCAAGTATATTAACATTAAGCAAATTACCATGCTATTAACGACTCTCAAAATAATCTAAGTGAAGCATGAGAGATCAAGTTTCTTTAAGACAAATCCACCACCGTGCTCTAAAAGATCTAAGTGAAGCACTAGAGAAAAAATTATCACGCTCAAAAGATATAAGTGAAGCACTATGAGCAAAACTATCAAGCTCAAAAGATATAAGTGAAGAACATAGAGTATTCTAACAAATTTCAATTCATGTATGGCTCTCTCAAAAGGTGTGTACAGCAGGGATGATTGTGGTAGACTAACAAGCAAAGACACAAATAATACAAGACGCTCCACGCAAAACACATATCATGTTGGTGAATAAAAATATAGCTCCAAGTAAATTACCGATGGAAGTGGACGAAAGAGGGGATGCCTTCTGGGGCATCCCCAAGATTTGGCTTTTTGGTGTCCTTGGATTATCTTGGGGGTGCCATGGGCATCCCCAAGCTTAGGCTCTTGCCACTCCTTGTTCCATAATCCATCAAAAGAATTCACCCAAAACTTGAGAACTTCACAACACAAAACTCAACAGAAATCTCATGAGCTCCGTTAGAGAAAGAAAAAAAAAGACTACTTCAAGGTAATGTAATGAACTCATTCTTTATTTATATTGGTGTTAAACCTACTGTATTTCAACTTCTCTATGGATCATAAACTATTTTACTAGCCATAGATTCATCAAAATAAGCAAACAACACACGAAAAACAGAATCTGTCAAAAACAGAACAGTCTGTAGTAATCTGTAACTAACGCAAAATTCTGGAACTCTAAATTTTATACCAAAATAAGAAGTCCTGTACAATTTGTTTATTGATCAGCAGAAAAAAGAATTGATGCAAAAGCACGTTCCTGTGATTTATCATAACTAAATTCGTGCGTGCAAAGTTTCTGTTTTTCAGCAGAATCAAATCAACTATCATCGTAGGTTATCCTATAGGTCCTACTTGGCACAAACACTAATTAAAACATAAAACCACATCCAAACAAAAGGTAGATGGATTATTTATTCCTAAACAGAAGCAAAAAAAATTGGGTTGCCTCCCAACAAGCGCTATCGTTTAACGCCCCTAGCTAGGCATAAAATCAAGGATAGATCTAGGTTGTGCCGTAATAATAAGATAAATCAAAGCTCATCTCGTATTCCCTACGTTCGGCAGCAAGTTTACTTTGAGGCAAGCAAAAATAATCAAAAGGGCTAAATTTAGCGGGACAAAAATCCCCAAGATCAATCACGGGAGGAACGGGTTCCTCCCTTGGCCCTTCATAGTGCACAACTATTTCATCACTGAAAGCATTCTTTTGGCAAAATCTTGTGAGCTTATACTCGAGAGAGTATCCTAGCTCATTATTTCTAAGGGAAAAATCATTATTAAGCTTGTTAATTCAATCAACTAAGACATTGACATGGACCTTTTTTCTAAGGTTTTCATTGAAAGAGACATAGTCCGAAGATTGAAAACATCTAATTTCCTCTTGATCATAGAGGATTGCTTCTATGGGTGGACGACCGGCGTCTACCCTATAGTGTGAAAAGATTTCTTTGGCTTCTCTAATGATAAATCTAAATTCATGAGCCAAAAAGATAGTAACAGCGCGCTTAATAGAAGAGTGCTCAATATTAGAGAGTTCTAAGAAAATTCTCTGTATGCAAGGGTGCATATGCATAAATTGTCTTTCAAGTTCAACCACAAGCATAGCTATAGCATCCGCAAGGCTAATGGTTCTATGAAGAATAGAACAACCCATGGAAGGTAAAGCACCGGCACAAGTAAAGAAATCTTGAATAACGCCTTTGCCAATGATGTTACCACTACCGATTCGAAACTTTTTGGTATGCAAGATAGGAGGTTCATCGGCCGGAGCCTCGGGATTTTTTGTATTATCAATGTTGTCCATATCGACGATAATCACCCCAATTTCAGACATAGCGGTAGAAAAAGTAAGGCGGAAGAAAGCAAACAAAAGGGAAATGAGGAGGAGATTGGGAAAGAGAGGGCGAATAAAACGGCAAGGGTGAAGTGGGGGAGAGGAAAACGAGAGGCAAATGGCAAATAATGTAATGTGAGAGATAGGGATTATGATGGGTACTTGGTATGTTGACTTTTGCGTAAGCCTCCCCGGCAACGGCACCAGAAATCCTTCTTGCTACGTCTCGAGGACTGTGTTGGATTTCCCCGAAGAGGAGAGGATGATGCAGTAAAGTAGCGTAAGTATTTCCCTCAGTTTTTGAGAACGAGGGTATCAATCTAGTAGGAGACCACGCACAAGTCCCTCGTACCTACACAAAAAGATAGCAACTCAAAACCAACGCTTAGGGGTTATCAATCCCTTCACGGTCACTTACGAGAGTGAGATCTGATAGAGATAATATTTTTGGTATTTTTGATAGATGGAAAGTAAAAAGTAAAAGCAAAGCAAGTAAATAGAGTGATGGAGATTGATATGATGAGAATAGACCCGGGGCCCATAGGTTTCACTAGTGGCTTCTCTCAAGAGCATAAGTATTCTACGGTGGGTGAACAAATTACTGTTGAGCAATTGACAGAATTGAGCATAGTTATGAGTATATCTAGGCGATGATCATGTATATAGGCATCACGTCCAAAACAAGTAGATAGAAACGATTCCGCATCTACTACTATTACTCCACTCATCGACCGCTATCCAGCATGCATCTAGAGTATTAAGTAAAAACAGAGTAACGTCGTAAGCAAGATGACATGATGTAGAGGGATAAATTCATGCAATATGATAAAAAACCCATCTTGTTATCCTCGATGGCAACAATACAATACGTGCCTTGCAACTCTTTCTGTCACTGAGTAAGGACACCGCAAGATTGAACCCAAAGCTAAGCACTTGTCCTGTTGCAAGAACTACCAATCTAGTTGGCCAAACCAACAGGATAATTCGAAGAGACTTGCAAAGATAACTCAATCATACAAAAAAGAATTCAGAGAAGAATCAAATATTTTCCATAGATAATACTGGATCATAAACCCACAATTCATCGGTCTCAATAAACACACCGCAAAAAGAAGATTACATCGAGTAGATCTCCACGAGAGAGGGGGAGAACATTGTATTGAGATCCAAAAAGAGAGAAGAAGCCATCTAGCTACTAGCTATGGACCCGAAGGTCTGAAGTAAACTACTCACACTTCATCGGAGGGGCTATGGTGATGATGTAGAAGCCCTCTGTGGTGGATGCCCCCTCCGGCGGAGCTCCGGAACAAGCTCCAAGATGGGATCTCGTGGATACAGAAGGTTGCGGCGGTGGAATTAGGTTTTTGGCTCCTGTTCTGATCGTTCGGGGATACGTAGGTATATATAGGAGGAAGGAGTACGTCGGTGGAGCTCCGAGGGGCCCACGAGGTAGGGGGCGCGCCCAGGGGGGCGCCCTCCACCCTCGTGACCTCCTCGGAAGCTTATTGGAGTAGGGTCCAAGTCTCCTGGATCACGTTCGGTTGGAAAATCACGATCCCGAAGGTTTCATTCCGTTTGGACTCCGTTTGATATTCTGTTTCTTCGAAATACTGAAAAAGGCAAAAAACAACAATTCTGGGCTGGGCCTCCGGTTAATAGGTTAGTCCCAAAAATAATATAAAAGTGGAAAATAAAGCCCAATATAGTCCAAAACAGTAGATAAAGTAACATGGAGCAATAAAAATTATAGATACGTTGGAGACGTATCACCTGCTCCCACGCGTAAGATATGACAACCGGATTGGTTCAGCCTCCTTCTCGAGGAATTTGAGGCAGAGCCCACCATGCGAGCATGAGCTATCTCATGTCGGTGGTTAGGCTAGCTGCAGGTAGGCGCTAGTTACCTAAGCTCGTGACCATGGTGAGAAGCAACACAGCAGGCGTCATAGGGGCATGGGCGCCGATACGTCCACGGATGTACGGGAATAAGCGATGATGTGCATGACTATGAACAGGAGGAAAATTCCAGCCGGCATATACAAATCATTATCTTCGAAGTTACGACCTTCCTCTTGTCAGCATTTTTCACATGTTTACTTCTGTAGCAGATTTTTACATGCGTACATGATTAATTATGTTTCTTTCTGACATCTACATCAGCCATTTTCTTTTTTTACATGGTTGCAGTGATTTCCATCAAGAATCGTTCGGGTTAGACAATGTAACTGCGTGCCTAAGACATTTCACCATAAAACACTTAATTGCATAGAACAACCACAATAGCAGACGATGTCATTAACAAAAAATACTAATGGTAAAGGCTAAGTGCTTTGATGACATCACTAATTGGTCGAGCCTGCCCGTCGGGCCGAGTTGGCAGAAAAAAGTGCCACGTAGCAACAAAACTGTCACTTCTTCTTCTTCTTCCTCCTCCTCCTCCTCTCTCTCTTTAGCATTTCAACTGCCTCCTTGGCCTCGAGGACTACTTCGCCTCGCAGCACTTCACTACTAGGGAAAAGCTTATAGATAGAACCTTAGCAGTAGCGCGGTCTGGAGACCAGGCACTACTGGTACGTAGCAGCAGCGTTGGTGGAGAGCACACGCTATTATTAAGGAAGTAGTGGTAGCGTGGTCCTCCAAACACGCGCTGCTACTGTTTATACACGGGCCCGGCTCCCAGGCACCACCTAGTAGTAGCGTCGTTTACCGGACCGCACTACAGGTACTGTGAGTAGTAGCAGCGGGGGTCCCTTGTCTGCGCTACTACTATGGGCACCTTATCCATCCCGTCGTTTCCCCCCTCTCTCTCCTTCTCTCTCCCCCTCACACTCTCGCTCTCTCTGCCACTGCCGACCACCGTCGCCCGCCGTCGCAGCTGTCGCCACCGAGGTATCTGCGTCCTTCCCTCCTCCTCCGGCTACCTTTCTCCCTCCTCCCACTTGTCCTCCTCACTCCTCACTCCTCCCACTGCCCTCCTCCCTCCTCCTCCATCCGCCCTCTCCTCCCTAATCCCACTACCCTCCGCACTCCTCCCACTACCCTCCTCCTGTTGGGGAACGTAGTATTTTCAAAAAATTTCCTACGCACACGCAAGATCATGGTGATGCATAGCAACGAGAGGGGGAGTGTATCTTCATACCCTTGAAGATCGCTAAGCGGAAGCGTTTATCAACACGACTGATGTAGTCGTACGTCTTCACGATCCGATCGATCCAAGTACCGAACGCACGGCACCTCCGAGTTCTGCACACGTTCAGCTTGATGACGTCCTCGCCTTCTCGATCCAGCAAGACGGGCGAAGTAGTAGATGAGTTCTGGCAGCACGACGGCGTGGTGATGGTGTTGGTGAAGAACAATCTGCGCAGGGCTTCGCCTAAGCACTACGGAAACTATGACGGAGGATAAACTAGAGGGGACGGGGTTGCCGGCACACGACTTGGTGTTTCTTGATGTGTCTTTGGTGCTAGCCCTACCCGTCTATTTATATGTTGAGCCTTGGGGTCGAAACTTGAAGTAAAAGCCTCCACAAAGTCGGTTTCACCCGAAAGGCAAGAGTCCTTCTCGGACTCAAGGGCCAGACGCCAGGGACCCTGGCGTCTGGCCCCTGGACTCCGCAAAACTTCCTTTTACGCTTTCCAAAAACGTTGTGGACTTTCCCCTTTGGCCCAAATAACGTGTTCTCGTACCCAAATATTTCGGGAAACATCCGGAACCCCTTCCGGTGAATTCCGGAACCCTTCCGGAGATCAAACACTAGTATCCCATATATCAAACTTTATCTCCGGACCATTCCGGAGTTCCTCGTCATGTCCATGATCTCATCCGGGACTCCGAACAACATTCGGTTACCAACATGCATAACTCATATAATACTATATCGTCAATGAAACGTTAAGCGTGCGGACCCTACGGGTTCAAGAACTATGTAGACATGACCGAGACATGTTTCCGGTCAATAACCAATAGCGGGACCTGGATGCCCATATTGGCTCCCACATATTCTACGAAGATCTTTATCGGTCAAACCGCATAACAACATACGTTGTTCCCTTTGTCATTGGTATGTTACTTACCCGAGATTCGATCATCGGTATCCAATACCTAGTTCAATCTCGTTACCGGCAAGTCTCTTTACTCGTTACGTAATGCATCATTCCGTAACTAACTCATTAGCTACATTGCTTGCAAGGCTTATAGTGATGTGCATTACCGAGAGGGCCCAGAGATACCTCTCCGACAATCGGAGTGACAAAACCTAATCTCGAAATACGCCAACCCAACATGTACCTTTGGAGACACCTGTAGTACTCCTTTATAATCACCCAGTTACGTTGTGACGTTTGGTAGCACCCAAAGTGTTCCTCCAGTAAATGGGAGTTGCATAATCTCATAGTTACAGGAACATGTATAAGTCATGAAGAAAGCAATAGCAACATACTAAACGATCGGGTGCTAAGCTAACGGAATGGGTCATGTCAATCAGATCATTCAACTAATGATGTGATCTCGTTAATCAAATAACAACTCTTTGTTCATGGTTAGGAAACATAACCATCTTTGATTAACAAGCTAGTCAAGTAGAGGCATACTAGTGACACTCTGTTTGTCTATATATTCACACATGTATTATGTTTCCGGTTAATACAATTCTAGCATGAATAATAAATATTTATCATGATATAAGGAAATAAATAATAACTTTATTATTGCCTCTAGGGCATATTTCCTTCAGTCTCCCACTTGCACTAGAGTCAATAATCTAGATCACATCACAATGTGATTAACATCGATAGTTCACATCATCATGTGATTAACACCCATAGTTCACATTGCCATGTGACCAACACCCAAAGTGTTTACTAGATTCAGTAATCTAGTTCACATTGCTATGTGATTAACACCCAAAGAGTAGTAAGGTGTGATCATGTTTTGCTTGTGAGAGAATCTTAGTCAACGGGTCTTTCACATTCAGATCCGTTATGTATTTTGCAATTTTCTATGTCTATAATGCTCTGCACGGAGCTACTCTAGCTAATCGCTCCCACTTTCAATATGTATCTAGATCGAGACTTAGAGTCATCCAGATCGGTGTCAAAACTTGCATCGACGTAACCCTTTACGACGAACCTTTTGTCACTTCCATAATCGAGAAACATATCCTTATTCCACTAAGGATAATTTTGACCGCTGTCCAGTGATCTACTCCTAGATCACTATTGTACTCCCTTGCCAAACTCAGTGTAGGGTATACAATAGATCTGGTACACAGCATGGCATACTTTATAGAACCTATGGCCAAGGCATAGGGAATGACTTTCATTCTCTTTCTATCTTCTGCCGTGGTCGGGGTTTAAGTCTTACTCAATTTCACACCTTGTAACACAGGCAAGAACTCTTTCTTTGACTGTTCCATTTTGAACTACTTCAAAATCTTGTCAAGGTATGTACTCATTGAAAAAACTTATCAAGCGTCTTGATCTATCTCTATAGATCTTGATGCTCAATATGTAAGCAGCTTCACCGATGTCTTTCTTTGAAAAACTCCTTTCAAACACTCCTTTATGCTTTGCAGAATAATTCTACATTATTTCCGATCTACAATATGTCATTCACATATACTTATCAGAAATGTTGTAGTGCTCCCACTCACTTTCTTGTAAATACAGGCTTCACCGCAAGTCTGTATAAAACTATATGCTTTGATCAACTTATCAAAGCGTATATTCCAACTCCGAGATGCTTGCACCAGTCCATAGATGGATCGCTGGAGCTTGCGTATTTTGTCAACACATTTAGGATTGACAAAACCTTCTAGTTGCATCATATACAACTCTTCTTTAAATCCATTAAGGAATGTAGTTTTGTTTATCCATTTGCCAGATTTCATAAAAATGCGGCAATCGCTAACATGATTTGGACAGACTTAAGCATTGCTACGAGTGAGAAACTTTCATCGTAGTCAACACCTTGAACTTTGTCAAAAACCTTTTTCGAGAAGTCTAGCTTTGTAGATAGTAACACTACTATCAACGTCCGTCTTCCTCTTGAAGATCCATTTATTTTCTATGGTTTGCCGATCATCGGGCAAATCCATCAAAGTCCACACTTTGTTCTCATATATGGATCCCATCTCAGATTTCATGGCCTTAAGCCATTTTGCGGAATCTGGGCTCATCATCGCTTCCTCATAGTTCGTAGGTTCATCATGGTCTAGTAACATGACTTCCAGAACAGGATTACCGTACCACTCTGGTGCGGACCGTACTCTGGAAGACCTACGAGTTTCTGTAGTAACTTGATCTGAAGTTTCATGATCATCATCATTAGCTTCCTCACTAATTGGTGTAGAAATCACTGGAACTGATTTCAGTGATGATCTATTTTCCAATTCGGGAGAAGGTACAGTTACCTCATCAAGTTCTACTTCCTCCCACTCACTTCTTTCGAGAGAAACTCCTTCTCTAGAAAGGATCCATCTTTAGCAACGAATATCTTGCCTTCGGATCTGTGATAGAAGGTGTACCCAACAGTTTCCTTTGGGTATTCTATGAAGACGCACTTCTCCGATTTGGGTTTGAGCTTATCAGGATGAAACTTTTTCACATAAGCATCGCAACTCCAAACTTTAAGAAACGACAACTTTGGTTTCTTGCTAAACCACAGTTCATATAGTGTCATCTCAACGGATTTAGATGGTGCCCTATTTAACGTGAATGCAGCTGTCTCTAATGCATGATCCCAAAACGATATTGGTAAATCGGTAAGAAACATCATAGATTGTACTATATCCAATAAAGTACGGTTATGACGTTCGGACACACCATTATGATGTGGTGTTCCAGGTGGCATGAATTTGTGAAACTATTCCACATTGTTTTAATTGAAGACCAAACTCGTAACTCAAATATTTGTCTCTGCGATCAGATCGTAGAAACTTTATTTTCTTGTTATGATGATTTTTCCACTTCACTCTGAAATTCTTTGAACCTTTCAACTATTTAAGACTTTATGTTTCATCAAGTAGATATACCCATATCTGCTCAAATCATCTTGTGAAGGTCAGAAAATAACGATACTTGCCACGAGCATCAACACTCATTGGATCGCATACATCGGTATGTATTATTTCCAATAAGTCAGTAGCTTGTTCCATTGTTCCGGAGAACGGAGTTTTAGTCATCTTGCACGAAAGGCACGGTTCGCAAGCATCAAATGATTCATAACCAAGTGATTCCGAAAATCCATCTTTATGGAGTTTCTTCATGCGCTTTACACCGATATGACCTAAACGGCAGTGCCACAAATAAGTTGCACTATCATTATTAACTTTGCATCTTTTTGGTTTCAATAATATGTGTATCACTACGATTGAGATCCAATGAACCATTTTCGTTGGGTGTGTAACCATATAAGGTTTTATTCATGTAAACAGAACAACAGTTTATTCTCTTACTTAAATGAATAACCGTATTGCAATAAACACGATCAAATCATATTCATGCTCAACGCAAACACCAAATAACATTTATTTAGGTTCAACACTAATCCTGAAAGTATAAGGAGTGTGCGATGATGATCATATTAATCTTGAAACTACTTTCAACACACATCGTCACTTCACCCTTAACTAGTTTCTGTTTATTCTGCAACTCCCGTTTCGAGTTACTACTCTTAGCAACTGAACCAAGACCAAATACCGAGGGGTTGCTATAAACACTAGTAAAGTACACATCAATAACATGTATATCAAATATACCTTTGTTCACTTTGCCATCCTTCTTATCCGCCAAATACTTGGGGTAGTTCTGCTTCCAGTGACCAGTCCCTTTGCAGTAGAAGCACTTAGTCTCAGGCTTAGGTCCAGACTTGGGCTTCTTCACTTGAGCAGCAACTTGCTTTTCGTTCTTCTTGAAGTTCCCTTCTATCCCTTTGCCCTTATCTTGAAACTAGTGGTCTTGTTAACCATCAACACTTGATGTTCTTTCTTGATTTCTATCTTCATCGATTTCATCATCATGAAAAACTCGGGAATCATTTTCATCATCCCTTGCATACTATAGTTCATCACGAAGTTCTACTAACTTGGTGATGGTGACTAGAGAATTCTGTCAATCACTATCTTATCTGGAAGATTAACTCCCACTTGGTTCAAGCGATTGTAGTACCCAGACAATCTGAGCACATGCTCACTAGTTGAGCGATTCTCCTCCATCTTTTAGCTATAGAACTTGTTGGAGACTTCATATCTCTCAACTCGGGTATTTGCTTGAAATATTAACTTCAACTCCTGGAACATCTCATATGGTCCATGACGTTCAAAACGTCTTTGAAGTCCCGATTCTAAGCCGTTAAGCATGGTGCACTTAAACTATCAAGTAGTCATCATATTGAGCTAGCCAAACGTTCATAACGTCTGCATCTGCTCCTGCAATAGGTCTGTCACCTAGCGGTGCATCCAGGACATAATTCTTCTGTGCAGCAATGAGGATAAACCTCAGATCACGGATCCAATCCGCATCACTGCTACTAACATCTTTCAACACAATTTTCTCTAGGAACATATCAAAATAAAAATATGAAAGCAACAACGCGAGCTATTGATCTACAACATAATTTGCAAAATACTACCAGGACTAAGTTCATGATAAATGAAAGTTCAATTAATCATATTACTTAAGAACTCCCACTTAGACAGACATCTCTCTAGTCTTCTAAGTGATCACGTGATCCAAATCAACTAAACCATAACCGATCATCACGTGAGATGGAGTAGTTTTCAATGGTGAACATCACTATGTTGATCATATCTACTATATGATTCACGCTCGACCTTTCGGTCTCCGTGTTCCGAGGCCATATCTGCATACGCTAGGCTCGTCAAGTTTAACCTGAGTATTCCGCGTGTGCAAAACTGGCTTGCACCCGTTGTAGATGGACGTAGAGCTTATCACACCCGATCATCACGTGGTGTCTGGGCACGACGAACTTTGGCAACGGTGCATACTCAGGGAGAACACTTCTTGATAATTAGTGAGAGATCATCTTAAAAATGCTACCGTCAATCAAAGCAAGAATAAGATGTATAATAGATAAACATCATATGCAATCAAAATATGTGACATGATATGGCCATGATCATCTTGCGCCTTTGATCTCCATCTCCAAAGTACTGTCATGATCTCTATCGTCACCGGCACGACACCATGATCTTCATCATCTTGATCTATATCAATGTGTCATCACATGGTTGTCTCACCAACTATTGCTCTTGCAACTATTGCTATCGTATAGCAGTAAAGTAAAGCAATTATTTGGCACTTGCATCTTATGCAACAAAGAGACATCCATAGGGCTTCAGCCAGTTGCCGATAACTTCAACAAAACATGATCATCTCATACAACAACTTATATCTTATCACGTCTTGACCATATCACATCACAACATGCCATGCAAAAACAAGTTAGACGTCCTCTACTTTGTTGTTGCAAATTTTACGTGGCTGCTACGGGCTGAGCAAGAACCGTTCTTACCTACGCATCAAAACCACAACGATAGTTTGTCAAGTTAGTGTTGTTTTAACCTTCGCAAGGACCGGGAGTAGCCACACTCGGTTCAACTAAAGTTGGAGAAACTGACACCCGCCAGCCACCTGTGTGCAAAGCACGGCGGTAGAACAGCGTAAGCGTACTACTAAATATGTACTATTTTATTCAACAATACCGGTCCGCGTACTAAATATGTACTAAATATGTACTATTTTAGTCTCGCATAAGCGTACGCATAATGTCGGTCCGGGCCGCTTCATCCAACAATACCGCCGAACCAAAGTATGACATGCTGGTAAGCAGTATGACTTGTATCGCCCACAACTCACTTGTGTTCTACTCGTGCATATAACATCAAACCATAAAACCTGGCTCTGATGCCACTGTTGGGGAACGTAGTAATTTCAAAAAATTTCCTACGCACACGCAAGATTATGGTGATGCATAGCAACGAGAGGGGGAGTGTACCTTCATACCCTTGAAGATCGCTAAGCTGAAGCGTTTATCAACGCGGTTGATGTAGTCGTACGTCTTCACGATCCGACCGATCCAAGTACCGAACGCACGGCACCTCCGAGTTCTGCACACGTTCAGCTCGATGACGTTCTCGCCTTCTCGATCCAGCAAGACGGGCGAAGTAGTAGATGAGTTCCGGCAGCACGACGGCGTGGTGACGGTGTTGGTGAAGAACAATCTCCACAGGGCTTCGCCTAAGCACTACGGAAACTATGACGGAGGATAAACTAGAGGGGACGGGGTTGCCGGCACACGGCTTGGTGTTTCTTGATGTGTCTTTGGTGCTAGCCCTATCCCTCTATTTATATGTTGAGCCTTGGGGTTGAAACTTGGAGTAAAAGCCTCCACAAAGTCGGTTTCACCCGAAAGGCAAGAGTCCTTCTCGGACTCCAGGGCCAGACGCCAGGGTTCCCGGCGTCTGGACCCAGACGCCAGGAACCCTGGCGTCTGGCCCCTGGACTCCGCAAAACTTCCTTTTGCGCTTTCCAAAAACCTTGTGGGCTTTCCCCTTTGGCCCAAATAACGTGTTCTCGTACCCAAACATTTCGGGAAACATCCGGAACCCCTTCCGGTGAATTCCGGAACCCTTCCGGAGATCAAACACTATTATCCCATATATCAAACTTTATCTCCGGACCATTCCGGAGTTCCTCGTCATGTCCATGATCTCATCCGGGACTCCAAACAACATTCGGTTACCAACATGCATAACTCATATAATACTATATCGTCAACGAAACGTTAAGCGTGCGGACCCTACGGGTTCGAGAACTATGTAGACATGACCGAGACATGTTTCCGGTCAATAACCAATCGTGGCTCCCACATATTCTACCAAGATCTTTATCGGTCAAACCGCATAACAACATACGTTGTTCCCTTTGTCATCGGTATGTTACTTACCCGAGATTCGATCGTCGGTATCCAATACCTAGTTCAATCTCGTTACCGGCAAGTCTCTTTACTCGTTACGTAATGCATCATTCCGTAACTAACTCATTAGCTACATTGCTTGCAAGGCTTATAGTGATGTGCATTACCGAGAGGGCCCAGAGATACCTCTCCGACAATCGGAGTGACAAAACCTAATCTCGAAATACGCCAACTCAACATGTACCTTTGGAGACACCTGTAGTACTCCTTTATAATCACTCAGTTACGTTGTGACGTTTGGTAGAACCCAAAGTGTTCCTCCAGTAAACGGGAGTTGCATAATCTCATAGTTACAGGAACATGTATAAGTCATGAAGAAAGCAATAGCAACATACTAAAGGATCGGGTGCTAAGCTAACGGAATGGGTCATGTCAATCAGATCATTCAACTAATAATGTGATCTCGTTAATCAAATAACAACTCTTTGTTCATGGTTAGGAAACATAACCATCTTTGATTAACAAGCTAGTCAAGTAGAGGCATACTAGTGACACTCTGTTTGTCTATATATTCACACATGTATTATGTTTCCGGTTAATATAATTCTAGCATGAATAATAAACATTTATCATGATATAAGGAAATAAATAATAACTTTATTATTGCCTCTAGGGCATATTTCCTTCACCTCCCTCCTCCTCCCTCCTCCCACACTGCCCTCCTCGCTCCTCCCTCCGCCTCCGATCACCCTCCTCCCTTCTCTAATTGTCCTCCTCCTCTCTCCTCTCTCCTCTCTCTTCCCACTGCCCCTCACTCCTCCCTTCTCCTCCTCACTCCCTCCTCCCACCTCTCTCTATATAGAAATTCGGAGTAAAAAATTAGGTATAAATTTTTTTAGTAATAAAAATTAGTTAGAGTTGGGAATGTAGGTTTATTGAATAAAATAGTACATATTACATATACGAATAGAATCTATGTATTTTGAATAGAATAAAATAAAAAATATAGGTAGAATGGAGGTTTTTTGAATAGAATAGGTAGGTAGTATTTTACTAATTTTGTTCATAGATGTGAATCCTAGGTGTTCATATATATGAGCCCATTTCATCACTAGAGCACTAAATAGCTTTTTTGAGTACAATAGAATGTAGATATATGTAATTAACCCTAGGTTTTCATATATATGGATGGATGCTTTTTTTAATAGTAAATTTAGGTCTTTTGAATCAGCATAATAATGTTTAGGTGATAGCTTATAGGGTTTTACTAAGTCATAAGATGAGGATAATCATGTTTTTGTTTATATTTTTTTTGCAGAAATCAAGGATCCCCTGCATCATCCCCGCTGTCGTGCCCGTCACCGACCCCCTCCGACCTCGAGGTGAGACCAGCCAAATCCCCATGTCGAGGATGATGTAGATGTTTTGATAGATCTACTAGAGTAGTAGCTAGATGAGTAGCTGTGACAATTTCCATGGAATAGAAATTTTTTAGTGTAGGTCTTTCAAATATAATGGAGATTTAGACATGTGATATGTAGTCTTGTGTACTACTAGTGCTTGCCCAAGTGGCCTATGTTTGCAAGGAACACCTCAGAGTGGCCTATGCTTTGCCGGAGTGTTGATTAATTTTTATTCCGACAAATTTCAGGCGCTTGATATATGTCCTTTTTAGCAAATATGTCCGTGAATTTTGGCATGACTTCTGCTATAATATGTAGGAAATATCGAGTGGCCCGGATTTTCTAGAAAGATCATTAAATGACATTTCGGGTTGACTTTAAGTCTGTCGGGACTCCACCATATATGAGAGAAGAAGAATGCCGACTATTGTCGTGGGCGTCATTCTTTCTCTTCTATCTCGTGATGGACCTTTTGGTAATGCACGGGAAGGAATTAACGACCATCATCGACGGTCGCAAATGTCAGACAGGAAGAATCCCGACTGTTGTCATGGGGGTCGCTTCTCCTTCGTTCCCGTGTGCTAGACATTTTGGTGTAATGCACTCGGGGACAAAGAGAGGAGCGACCATCACCGACGGTCAAATATATACACCACGTGAGCTGAGAGTTTTCAAGAAAAGACTCGACAAACCGATAGTCAACCTATGATGAATAATAATGATCCAATTTGGTTTTTGTAGTACATATATTGAATTTTAGAAGTTTAATATTTGAATTATGAACATAGGAAATGTGTGACAATGACGATAGGATCCCGAAGTGCGACTACTGCGGTGACGACCGGGATCTGTGCGACAGGCCTCACCTGATAGACGGTCGGCGCTTTTGTAATAAGCTCAATGAGACCTTTGATGTTGAAATGGTACGCAATGACGACAAGAATTTTTTCGTAATTAAGTATGACTTCTACTTCTTCAACGTGTAATTTCCATCTTTTACAATTTGACTAGCTTATCCCATGCCATGCAAGACGCTATGTCTTGGAGAAGTTGAATTTCGAAGATCATGAGAATATGGAGACAAAGATAGTTCACCTCAGGACCCATCATGGCTATGCTTTTGCCGTAAAGCTATACAATGCGGAGAGCGTATCCCATTTTGGTTGCTCGAATTGGGAAGCACTGTGCAAGGCGTATGGTTTTGAGGAGGGTATGCATGTCACCTTCGATCTTGGTGATCCTGAAGATGACATCGACGAAGAGAATATCGACATTTGGATCCTTGTTGATACGCTTCCACTTCTACCTCTATGTGAGTTTCTCAAACATATTTATTAAATAATTTATATTGTTTATTTCAAAATAGTTGACAACTTATTTCCATTGACAGCTTATTTTCATTTTTCAAAAAATGTACGGCAGATGGTAGACAGAACCTACTACACTGATGACTCTGAATTAACTTATGAGGAGAAAGATCATCTTATCACATTTATTATTGATGTTGAGAATTACAATATCAATTATGAAACTCCTACACATTATGGTCAATATGTGCCACTAGTGCACGTGTTGAACTACAGTAACATCCATGGAGATGGCATGGTAAGATTTTTTACAATTACGACATCCGTGCATCTTTTGCATACATTCTTCTAAAGCTAAACTACATTGCTAACTACGACGTTATTATTATATTTTTCAAAAAAAAATCCCGAAGGATTGTGTGCCTGGTCTGAAGTTTCCGAAATGTCGCCTTGATGTTATTACCTTACGGCCAAGTCTGCCTAGGCTTCATTGTTGTTCATATCGGATTTCTAAAACCGATGAAGACATGACAATCAAAGAATGGAAAAAAATGTATGAACAATCATAGGGAGCTACTTGGAAGCAACATTGTGCGAAGCAAAAGAATTGGAGACAGGATAATCTCCATTCTCCATAATGGAGTGTCAGGGGCTATCTTGTTTTATGATATTTTACCTTAAAGAGGGTAGTAGGTCCTAGCTAATATTCATGATCATGTGCTAAGAACAATTGATGATGATGAGTATGACTTGTTATTATGATAACGAGTAGAAGTTGTTAGATGACTATGATGATGATGGGTATGACTTTTTATTATGATAACGATGATGAGTTATTATTAATGATGATGATGCTTAGTTGTTATATGAGCATGATGAATTATTATATATATATATATATATATATATATATATATATATATATATATATATATATCAAGGTGAAAGAGACTACTATATATATATATATAAAATAACTCATCAAAATCATAAAATCATATGATGAGACTACTGGATAAAAGCTGTACAAACTCAGCGCCAATATGCTGCATAAAAAAATACAAGAAAATTTAGTAGTAGCGCGGTTATAAAGGCATTGCTGCTATTAGTAGTAATGCATCGCGTGAGTAATGCTACTACTAAATATAGTTAGTAGTAGCGCGTGTCGAAACGCGCTACTGCTAAAAGTTAGCTGTATCGCATTTTCAGTAGTGCGGCCACCCGCACTACGCGCTACTGCTAAGAGTTAGCTGTAGCGCTCTTTCAGTAGTGCGGTCAGCCGTACTACTGATAGACATCCAACCCGCGCTACTGCTAGGCTTTTCCCTAGTAGTGCTTATGCGGCGGGGTGTCCAACTCCGGTCCGGCAGAGGATCAACAGGTCAACTAGCAATAGCTCGTGGCCGCGTGGCCACGGCGGCCACTGCGAGGCCACAACACGACGCGCAGATCGTGCACGGCTTAGCGACGCTGCCTTATCAGTAGCTCCTCGTTTGGCTCGACGTCCTCAGCGCCGTCCTTGCACATGAGATGTCTGATGAGATATGAGAGAGAGAGAGGAGGAGGAGGAGGAAGAAGAAAACGTGTCTATTTTTTTGCCTACATGCCACTTTTTCTGCCAACTCAGCCCAAGGCGGGGTCCGCCAATTAGTGACGTCAGCAAAATACTTAGCATTTCCGTCAGTGTTTTTTGCCGTTGTCAAATTTTCCGTGCAGACACTTTTGCCACGTTTTGTAAAGTGATGGTTTTTGCTAATGACACCGATATTTTGGTGGTTCTATGCATTATACTCTCACAAAACAAGGGCTAGCTAAGCAATTATTGAAAATTGAAATGTAGGTCCAACCGGATTGGCCTCGTTGAGACCACAAATGTGTGCCTACTTCAGATACGAACGTTCGTTATGTGCATACAATTGCAGAGTTGTGGCAGTGCAATACTTCGTACTAACCATGTAATTCACACTAATATGATAAATGGTTTGAAACTTCAGTGCTGCCAGTATAAAAGGGTCCTTTACTGCGAGACCTTTTGAAGGGAATAAATTATATTTGGACTCTGCAACAAGATGAGTATACGATCAAAGGAGTCACCCACATAATTTAGATGAGGTATTAGAAGAACACTGAAGGGACGGGTCTAAAATATGTAGGTATAGAAGAGCTTTGAGCAGATTTTTAAGGCTGCTTGCATTCAACTGCCATGAGTATCATACGTATTGTTGGATATTGTTCGACTAGGAGGAAAATTCCTGCCCATGTATACAAACACATATGGTCTTCCCAGTCATGGTTTTTCCTCTTGTCAGCATTTTTCACATTCTTCTGTACCAGATTTTTCTAAGTGCGTATACAAATCTTATAGAAAAGCACAATCACTACTGGCTGCATTCAAGTCCAGGGATGAGATTCTATTCTGAAGTTTGTCAGCATGTCATTGTTCACTGTAATCATATTCTGATGACTGTAATCCCCTTACCCCGCACAAAAAGAAATACATAGGAGGTCAAACAGATGTTCTAATTCCTGCTCTCTACCAGTTAAGTTTCTGTCCCAAGTGTGCTCACAAAGCCATACCAACCAGATACTATAGGATAACAGAGAAAAGGCGGGATGTGAATCCATCTTTAATCCCATCAATCAATCAGATCACGCCCCTAATTTTTCTTCCCACTTGTAACTGCACGAACCAATACAGGCTGCCTGATATGATATCACTTCAGAATTCAGAGATGCTCATTGACCATTCTGCCAACTGATTTGCACTGAGATAGAAACGAAGAAGATTCAGCCAACCAACAGGGTAATACAGCAATGATCCAGACACCATCGTCCAAACCTATGGACACATACGGATCGGTGGGTTTTCTGAACCTGTTGATGAAACTTTGAACAATAAGAGGTGAAGAAAATGCAGTTTCATGTATGCCCTGGTGATAAAAAAACGTACACACGTTGACTATCGTCGTCATGTTCTGGTCAAGACTTGAGAGACCCTGCGTCGTTGTCCACACTTGACTCCTAGCTCCCGTGTAGCTTGGCCATCGAGGTGCATGCGGTCGACGTCATCGTCCTCGTGATTGGGAGCAGCCACGCTCCCCAAATGCATGTTCTTTTTGTTGCTTTCCACCGTTTGTTGTCTGTCCTGAGCGGCCTATTTTCATGACCGCCACATCACTCCCAGTGTGGTGTGTGCCTTCCGTGGGGACGTAGAGACTCCAGAGCACCTCATGTTCAACTTCGCACACGCGCACGCTTTCTTGGCGCTCGCTCCCGAAATATTGAGTTGCAGCCTCTGGTCTGCCCTCCTCTCCTCACCTTCCGTCTATGGCCTCGATCGCCATGCTATGAAACATTTGGAAAAGCTGCAACTCGAAGGTGTACCATGATCACCCTCTGTTGCCCGTGGCCATCGCTCGCAATATTGCGGCAGACAGCCCACTTCGCTCGATCTGCAAATAGATCATGAAAGAATGGGTTTCCAAGTTTTGTGGCTTTGGCTTAGCTTTCTCTCTAGCTAGTCCCTCCTTGTTGTATCTTGGGTCTTTTCCTGGTGTGACTCGACGATCCGCCGAGTCTTGGCTGCATAATCTGCCTTTTAGACCTATTTTTCATGTAACCTACTGTTTTGCCTCTTTGCTCAATGAAATGTTCAGGCGGGTGGTTTGCTCCCCAGTGACCATTAGAAAAACATTTGATTTAACTGTGTGTAGTATATTTTCATTAGCGATAATTCAGTTTAGAGAGGGGAACTGCATGCCTAACACGTGTACAACAGAAAATTGACTGAAACACACTTCAAATGAACCATTTTCTTCTTCCACCATTTCGAAAAGAATTTCCTTTTTATCTTCCAAGAGGACTAGCTGGGCAATCTGAAAATCAAAATATACACCAAACTGGATTTGCCATGTTGGGACGACGGATATGTACCTAATTCAGATAGAAATGTTTGTTTAGATGCATATTGTTGCAGAGTTGCGGTAGTGTAGTACTTATGTTTATCTGAAATGCAGGTGGCAAATTTAATCGCTAACTGCCAGATCATAGAGCGGCCGGTTGAATATGAAGAGGTCATGTTTCCTTTGTTTGCTCTTAACTGATTTGATTGGTCAAATAGAATAAAGACGAGAGCAATAAAACTATTGTCCTGTGAAGTTGAAGAGCAGGAAATATTACTTTCCCAATGAAATATGTCAATGATTTTTGCAAATTAACATCACACCTTCATGCCAAAGGATTCCCTTTTGATCTTTAGTTTCATAGGAATTAGGTCCCAACGCCCAAGGGATCCGAGGGGGGCTTATGGAGGCAGAAAGGAGCTCATGCATTCTCATTTTTGTTTCTCCCAAACAAGAGAACATTTGAACTTGAAACGTTGAAGGTCAACATCATACAAGAATTACTCCATCAAACAAGTAGTTTTTTGGCATGAACATCGATGCAAAATTGGACAGTCGAGATAAAGGGGTGCACATGGGGGCTCAACTACAAGTCTCTCTTTCTTATACCATTATAAAGTAGAGCTCCCTGTAATAATACATACTACTGAAGATGCAACTCGAGATCTCTTAGCTTCGAAGGCAGAGGCGTTGTGTTGTACTAGTGATTTAGTACATCAAACATACTTTGGCATGCTCTGCAAACTTTGCAGAAGTAGATTTTAGACATGCGGTTACCATTTACATTTCGAGCGTCTCAATATAGTCCATGACCTGTTTTCTGATGTGCCTTCATCAATATAACATTGCTACTTTGGAAAACAAGATGGTTGTGGTAGGTTTCACAAGGATGGGGTGAAGAGGGTGTTGATGCCCTTATAAAAGGGCTTGATTTTGGGAGCACGGATCAATTGTGGTATGATGCCTGTCGGAATGATTAACAAGTATTGCACTTCCGAGCAGAGTACACTGTTGAAAGGTTTCTATAGTGTAGCTATACATGCGAGAGCTGAGATATTAGAAGAACACTGAATAGAGGATTTTGAAGGTACAATGGTACTCTATGGGATGGATGGGTGCACCAGTCTAATTCTAAATAAGCATCTTCAGTGTGCTGCTTTGGAGTTTTGTTCCCTGTCAATCTCTTTGAACTGAACCGCACAACCAGCTCTTCCGATGACTAAGATGTACCTTCCTCCATCTTGGGGAGTTCACCCCTTCAGCAATTTGAGGGAATGGCTTGCTATACGCTTAGAGAGCAGGAAGAGTTCTTGCTCCTTTTGAGGAGTTCTCGCTCCTTTTGTACTGAGATGTGCCTTCCTCCAATCTTGGAGAGTTCTTGCTCTTTTTGAGGCAATCGTAAAACTGTTGTTGTGTGTAGTTGTTATGAAGAGTAGGAAATATTGCTTTCTAGTAAAATCTGTCCATGGTTTTTGTAATGATCATCTCGCTTTCATGCCAAGGAATCCGTTTCGGTCTTTAGTTTGTTCTTTATTTTGGACCCGAGCCTCCGACTTAGCTGGAATAGTTAGGTCATGGAGCAAAAGAAATTTTGGTGGTAGAAAAGAGATGCTCTAGGTGGCGACCTACCATGGCCTGGCTGCAACCTGAAGGATGAACTCCACGAGGGACATGGGTGAGGGTGGCCAGTGATGTGCACTCATGACGCGGAGACTGCAAGCCTCGAACACCGGGAGATTTGCATGACGAAAACCCTGCCTTTATGGCAACATGACTGACATACCGGAGATTTGCAGGTTGACTTGGTACATCGATCGCCACTTCCACCCTGTTTTTTTTTTCTTTTTTGCACAGTGTGTTTTATGTTTGCCAAGAAAAGAAAACAAGTGAACATGTTAGTATTCGATCATATTTTTTCCATTATTTTTTAAAAACGTGTAAGAGCATCTCCTACAGACGCCCTACGGAGCCGCGCGCTAATTTTTTTTTACATCGCCAAAATAGCGTTTTAGCGTGCCGGATGACCGAGCATCTCCAGCAGACGCCAAAAAATATACTGCCCAGCTAGCAACAGTAGCATCTCTAGCAGACGCCCAAAATTAACCACACGCGCCCGTACCCAGCTCGCCGCCCATGCCATGCTCGCCGCCATGGTCATGGCCATGCCCCGCCGCCCGTGGCTTGCTTGCCGCCGTGGCCGTGGCTGTGGCCGCGCTCCACCCCGCCCCGCCACCCCCGTGGCCACGCTCGCGCCCGCGCCCTGTGGCCGTGGCCGCGCTTGTGCCTCGCCGTCGCCGAGGCCGTGGCCGCGTCCGCGCCCCGCCGCCCGTGGTTGTGGCCGCGCTCCTCCACGCCCCGCCGCCGCCTAGGCCATGGCTGCGCCAGCCCCCCCCCCCCCCCCCCCCCCCCCCCCCCGCCCGTGGCTGCACCGCCTTGCCATGGCCGCGCCGCCCGTGGCCGTGGCCGCGCTTCTCCCCGCCCCGCCGCCGTCATGGCCCCGTGGTCGGCTGGCGGGCTGGCGCGCGCATGCGAGGAGGCCGGCGGCGGGCGCACCCGAGGAGGCCGGCGGCAGGCGCACGGGACACTTTTCAGCGCGCGTGGGAAGTTCAGTGCGCTGGAGCTCACGCCCGAAATATACAGCTTACGGTCCAGTTTCTTCCGGCGCGCTGAACAGTTTTTACAGCATGCTCTATTATGCAGCGTTCGCTGGAGTGCTATTTTTAACTCCGCGCGCGCTAAACTTTGCGATTCTTTGGCCACGACGTTAATATTGGGCATCTGTTGGAGATGCTCTAAGTGCTGTTTGTCACATGTTGTGTTAACATCCATTGGAAACATCCAAAGGCTCAAGGGTGAATCATCTTTGTTTTATTTTTCCTTTTTTGAGTTGAGTTGTCTTTGTTCCTGGAATAATGCATACGCATCCCGTAAGGTACAAGTGTATGACAGGTACAAGTGGTTCGGGCGGCAAAAGTGCAAAAACGGAACCTACTACTTCCCTCTTTGTGTTAGAATAAATCCAAGGCGCATAGTTGATCTACCGAGGATCAAGCAATCACACAAGCACGACACCGAGATTTGTTAACGAGGTTCACCGATATGGCTACATCCCTGGGGCATGACTACGGTCGCTCCTCCTCGTGACACCGCTACAATACCACCCGGTCGCCCTAGACACGGCACATGCCGCCGGCTTCCCCTGCGTTCCTGTGCTATTATATTGGCATAGGTTACATCGTGTGTCTACTCCCGCGATATATGAGAGGTCTAGGATACAAGTGTTCTATTATGACACAACTTCTACCCTGTCTACACACAGTCCAAAACCAAGTCCAACTGTAACCTACCTTGTACAATAATATTCGACACAACTCTAACAAACTCCACCTTGGAGAATATTCTTCACCACCTTGAGTTCGTCCATGCGTCGAACCTCCATGTACATTGGACTTGAGATACGCCATGAGCACCGCTGTTACTCCCAGACTCCACGTGACTCCACCTCCAACTGTAGTCCCTTCTTGTCTTCTTCACAGTCAACACACGAGCAAAATTAAGTTCCTCATTACTCTACTTTGTGCTCCCAACTTCCAGAGTATCCGTTCAATGCCATCACACACCGACCACTGTCTGCGTGAAAGTGAACAACTCACGTATTTGACGCCACATATAAGAGTTACATGAACTCAACATCACCGCTCTGTCATGACCGTTTGTCTGAAACTTGAGGGAATTTCACCGCTGCCCTGTGTCACCTTGAGTCTAATTCACAGTTGTCTCACCCTTTTCCCGGATAGTCTCTGACATGTTCCACAACTATAGCACTCCGCCTCCTTCTGTATTTGTCATCCGCACTTTGCCATTTGCACTGAACACCACAAAATATACGGCCATGTACTCTCTCTGTTTTGACAAATCCAGACTTTCCGCCACTTTCTCAGATTCTCCATGGTCAACTCCTGTCCATCAACTAGCACCGATAGACCCAGTCACCAACTTGAATCCGGTACTCGTCAACACTGCTTCAGCATCCCCTGCACACTTTGTGTGACCACACGTCTCACCATTAGTGCCTTGGACTATCGCTGTGTCCCGTGCTTACCGCACGCCTCGCCGCTATCACCGCGTCGAGCCTCTGCTGTCCTGGTCGAGTCTCCTGGGTAGCTATCCCACACTGCCTCAACCCCCACTGCAGAGAACCACCGATCATCACCGACCGATGCCGAGTATCACGTCTCCATCAGACCATTGGTACCCAGTCCGATCCACGTGTCTCTCGCTATCCCACTTAAATAGGCTTCGATTCTCCGATATCTTACACCGTAGCCCCTCCATCATCTTAGAGTGAAGTCGTCCATCAAACTCCAGCTCCACCTTCAACATGACTCCATATAGCTGGCCGTGCTACCCCGCGCGCTGTCGACTTCAAGCTCTCATGTGTACACTGCCTTGAATCAATCCCGCGCCTTAGTCTTGTCGAAGCCGCATAGGCCCTCAGGCCTGCAGCACGTGTTTCCACGCCCCAGAAGTCGGCCACCATCGGCATCACGCTCCTATGTCGTCGTCGCCGAAATCACCGCCCCTTCTTCTTTTGACCAACATCCATGTCGATCCATCAGACTATCCAGTCCGACCCAACTGAAGTTATCTGACTGCAACCATGCTCCACCCTGCGTCATGTCCGCCTGCACACCTCTCAGTGCATTGCTTAACACCCTGTGTATGCATGATCCTTGCACGACGCTCTCTAGGCTCCCAAATCATCTTCCGCGAATTTTCATCCACTGATACTTTCATCTTAGCTGTCCTAGCCTCTGCAACACCTTCAAACGTCACTGATATGCTAACCGAGCTACTCCACTCCTGCCGTAAAATCCAACCAGGAAACATCCTTTGGTCTTCACGTCTTCTCTTGATGTTACTTTTCCGGCCAACGTACTGCTACCAGATGCAAAGCTACCCATCCCTTCGCTGATTAATTTGCTTCTAGCCTCCATGATACGTGCTTTTTATTCCAACAACATCTCGTGTCACCGCAGCATATCCGTAGTTCCGTGCGTTCCTCAGCCTCCCGTGTACACGCGCGCTTGTAGCAGCCATGAAACCACGCCTGGACGAGTAGCTGTCACATGCTCCCTCACGGCACAACCTGGCCATCCCCACGGCGTGCATCCGGGTCTATGGGCTGCCCTTCCGCACCTGGGCCTTGGTTGTATGCCCTTGCACACCCTCGAGCAACAGTCCCAACCGATCGATCAACCAACGCCCCAAGCCGTGCGCCACGCGTCACCTCGCATCCGTGCACGCGCCGCCCACCGAATCGATCTGGTCGAGAACTCTCAATCTAGCCAGCGCCTGACGCTGAGACTCCGCTGCCGTCGCCGCTTGCACACCATCTGTCGCACGCGCTGCTGCCTTCCGATTACTTCTATCTGGCCGAAAGAATCTCAATCCACGTCGATCTCGCGATCAATCTCGCCGGCAACTCGCAGTCCGCCACTGATTTTCACATTGACCCGATCAATCCTTCGACTCTCTTCCTCTAGATCAACTCCCACCGTCTCTTCGAACCTTGCTCATGATACCACTTGTTAGAATAAATCCAAGGCGCATAGTTGATCTACCGAGGATCAAGCAATCACACAAGCACGACACCGAGATTTGTTAACGAGGTTCACCGATATGGCTACATCCCCGGGGCATGACTACGGGCGCTCCTCCCCGTGACACCGCTACAATACCCCACCCGGTCGCCCTGCACACCGGCACATGCCGCCTGCTTCCCCTGTGTTCCGGTGCTATTATGTTGGCATAGGTTACATCGTGTGTCTACCCCCGCTATATATGAGAGGTCTAGGATACAAGTGTTCTATTATGACACAACTTCTACCCTGTCTACACACAGTCCAAAACCAAGTCCAACTGTAACCTACCTTGTACAATAATATTCGACACAACTCTAACACTTTGGAACTGGAGTTAAAAGTGCCATTGAGGTGGATGTTGGTTTCAGTTTTCTGAAACACTCCGGTGGCAAACCGCGCCAAGCATAATTGTGTTGCTGCCCGATGGGAAAAGAGCTAGAAACATTTGTTAGAAGGGAGAGAGAGATTTGATGGAATCGTTGTTTTATTGCTTGAGCCTCGTGGGCATATATATAAGGGTACATGATCTACTTGCAGTACAAGGCAAGTCAGAATATTTCCTAGTCTAACCTATGTTTCCTAATACAATCACGTTACTCAACATTCCCCCGCGGTCACAACGGTAGCGATGCAGACGGTGAGACTGGAGAAGAATCCGAAGGCAAGCCGACGGACACCCCCCACAGTCGTAACGGTCGACGCATCACGGAGTCGTGGCTGGAGTGGAAATCAATGAGGTTGCTCAAGCAGGCGGTAGCCCTTTGTGCCGTTTGTCGATATAGCCAAGAGCGTGGGTGGTGGAGCCTTGGTCGAGGTAGCCGTGCGAAGAATGCCGTGGCCGATGTCGAGTCGGGGTGGCCGGTGTCGAGGAAGTCGCCGTGGAGCCGCGGGCACAAGGAGCCACCGAGCTAGTCACGGGCGCAGTGGTGACGAGGTAGTGGTGCGCCGAAAGGATGATGGTGTTGACGACGCGTCGCGGCGGGTTTGCCAAACCCGGGGACACATCATGGACGAAGGCACGCACGGGTGTTGCCGGCACCAGGCATGCGTAGATGGACGAAGACGAAGTTGACGAAGCGCCGACCAGGCTTGCCAGGCTCGGGGACACGTCGTGGATGAAGGCATGCATCGGTGTTGCCAACACCGGGCATGCGTAGACGAGGGACCTGCACGAGCTGTACTCCATGACGGAGAAGTCGGAGGGGCCAGCAGAGAAGAACTCGATGACGATTGCGGCGTCCATCGGCGCGGGGCCGATGTCACCAATGGTGGTCGGAGTAGATGAAGTGGTCGGGGTAGATGACAGCAACGCTAGCGACGGGCTGGTGCTTGGACGAAGATGAAGGGGGTGGACGGGCGGTGGCGGCGTCTATGAAGGTAGCGGCGGCGGCAGCCAAAGAAGAGCGGCGGCCTGACGGCGGCGACGGCTAGGTTAGGAGTGCGGTGGCGGTGCTCAAAATAGGCGAAGAACCCTGACAGCATGACGAAGACCGGCGCAGACGGTGGCGTTCCAGCGCCAAGGGAGACGGCGCGACTCATACCATAGGAAGTCGAAGCGTGGGGACGGCAAAGCGGACCGCGGGCCGCGATACTACGGCCCGAAGGGGCGACACAACAGCAGCGGGAGGGTCGGGGCGACGGCAGGAAGACCTCGGGCTGGAGGCGGGGACCGCGAGCCGCGACGCTGCGGCCCGAAGGGGCGATGCAACGGCGGTTCGCGAGTCGGTGCAGCCGCTGGGACAGCCTCGGGGCGGCGGCGGGGACCGTGTATCGCGACACTACGGCCCGAAGGGGTGACGCAACGGCGACACACGGGTCGATGCAGCCGCGAGGAGAACCACGGGGCGGCGCCGCTGCGGCCCGACGGGGCAACGCAGCGGCAGCCCAATGCTCGATCGGTGGAGAGGCGCGCTGAACTCGGGGACGATCTTCACGTGACATGCGGAGGCGCGCGTAACCGACGGGCCAGGTTGGTCGCGCGGCATAGATGAAGCGGATTGCCGCGGTGAGCGGGTGATCAAGCCGATCGCACGCGAGGTTAGGGACGCCGCTCGGTGGAGACATGGTGGCGGCGGAGTCCAAGATGAAGCCGGCAACGATGAACGGCGTGAGACATCGTGCAGACGAGCTTGTCAGCACCGGCACCCGGGCTGCCAAAGCAACGCCGGTGCCCGGGCAGCGAGGCCCGAGTGACCAACGGAGTAGTGACGCCCGAGTTGAGGCAGCCGACAAGCCTGACGTAGCCGTCCCGACGCAGTCGAGGACGAGGCCGGCGAGGTAGACCGCCGGGCCGCCGTGCAGACGCGGCGGAGGCGGGTGATGTGGATCGATGGGTGGGCCGACGCGCGAGCGACGGCTATGATTGGCCATCCGCATGGCGCGTGGCCGCAGGGTCAAGGTGATGCAGGTGTCCCGGTCGGAGCAGGGCGGTGACGGCCGGCGCAGGGCAACGGGCGGACCGACGCGCCCCACCGTTGATCGTCTCTACAGACGCACAGGCACCCGCACACGCGCACGCGCACACACGACTGTGTTAAAATAAAGAGGCACACACACACGACTGTGTTGAGAAAAACAGGCACACACACAGGCACAGTGTGCTATGTCGTACTCCCTCCGTCCCGAAAAACATGTCGCGACGGCATTTTTTCAAAAAACCCCTCTAGCTTCTCCCGACCAAACCCGAGCTCCTCGTCGTCCTCCTCCGACAGAAGCAGCAGCTGCGCTGCTCTCCGCCGCCGCAGCTTCCCTGCTCCCCGCCGCCGCAGCTGCCCTACTCCCCGCCACCACAGCCCCCCTGCTCCCCTCCTATCCCGCCGCAACTGCCTCCTGCTCCGCTGCCGCAGCTGCCACCCACCTGCCTCCCCAAGCTCCCCCCTTCCTCAAAAAGATCTTCGATTTCCCCAGCTACCGCCGTGCTCTGCTCCGGCTGCGCCGGAACTGCCGTCGGACAGCCCGGAGGCGCCGGATCCGGACCACCAACAACAACCTAAAGGCCGACGAGCAGCCAGGTGTCATCCTCGCCGTCGACGACGACGGTGCCGTCGACGCCACGGAGCGAGGGCGAGATCCTCCAGTCGGCCAACGTCAAGAGTTTCGCCTTCACGGAGATGATTTTCAGCTGCTTCTGCTGCCCCCGGTAGCGCCGGCACCGTGCGGCTGTACGAGGGCCGCGTCCGGCACTCGCGCCGGCGGCCGGTGGGGCACGCCTTCGAGTACGCCGTGTGCTACGCCCTCGTGGACCTCGACCACCTTGTTGTTGTAAATTTTCCTCATTTCCGCTGAAGTGATTCAGTTCTCTGTTTGATGAAGGCGTCTACTAACGATACCCAAGAGCGTGGGGTACGAACAGAGAACAAGATGAATATTCAGCTACTGCTATGCCCAGCGGTGCAAGAACAGGATGAACACCTCAACATGTGGATTGCTGGTCAGTGTTTACATCTCCATCTTCTCTGTTACTCAAATGTTCTGAACTTTCTGAATCTCTGAACCACTTCACTGAATGTGAGTAAAATCTTTTCATTTTCTGAACCACTTCACTGAATGTGCGTAAAATCTGTTCATTTTCTGGTTGGAATATTCGGACTAGTTCTGCTAGTTTAGAGTTTGGAGTATTTGCACAGTTAACTGAACAATTTTGCATAGATAACTGAACAGTTTTGCAAGCATTCGATCTCTGAATAATTTTGTTTTCTGTAAGATTTATACTGTCTCTAAATTCAGTCATGAACTATGAACTTGAAATTAGTACTGTCCCAATAGCATTTTAAATATTCAAGTTAGGACTGCACTTTTAAAGTTCAAGATACTCCTGTAAATTAAATCTCAACTTGCAGAGTTGTTGTTTTCAGTTAACTGAAATTGTAGTGACTACTCCTAGTTTTTCATGTACTCTGTGCAGCAATCAGCATGTGTTTTGTTGGAGTTTGTAAGAGGGAAAGACAAATACATTTAGACTGATTGACTTCTTGATGCCTGCAGTTTGTGACATACTTCTGCTGTTGATTGACTGCTCTGAAGTCTGAACTTCATGGAGACCGTTTCGACTTTCGACAAATGAGGACACCGGCAAGGGGGTGATGTGGGAGCTGGAAAAGAGCCTTGATCAGCCCATGGACGCAGAGGCCAGGAGACTGAGGAATATGTACAGAGAAAAGGTGATTGCTATAATCATCCAAGTATTTTGTCAGTTTCTGTATCTGAATCTTAGCTAATAGGATACAGAATTAATGTCCTGTGTTAAGAACATGGCTTTAGCATTTAGGGTCACAATTTTGTGTTTCGTAGCACATTCTTTTCAGTAGTACATTCTCCCTGGTAGTTGTCTTTATGCAAGGATTTTGAGATGTTGCCTAAGATGCAGAGTCATTTGGTGTCTTTACATCAAATGATGGAAGTTCGAGGAGTGGCGACATCTTCTGGTGGATTGCTGTTTTTAAACTTGTTTCATGCATCCATGGCCGCACCATAGCAGCGAGTACTGCTTGTTGAGATACTACTACTCCTGTCAATAGCATACTGGATACTCCTGTAGATGAAAATTTCAAATACTCTCTCTAAGTTGGTGAAAATACCCCTTATACTTCATGCTCAAGATGTTTTTTGCAGAAAATGCTGCCATACTCAAGTTTTTTTGCTGAAAATACTCCATGTTCAAGTTGAATGCATCCAAAAAATTTGTGTTGTCAGTGAGGGACTGAAGAAAATGTGTTCTCAAATTTATTTACTGTAGATCCAGTAGAACAAATTGTGTTGGCAAATTTCAAATTGTGTCTCAGACAATGGCCTAAATATTTCAAATTAATTCAAATAACTAAAATTAATCCAAATATTTTAAATTAATTCAAATAACTAAAATTAATCCAAATTAATTCAAATAACTAAAATTAATCCAAATCAATTCAAATAATTCAAATAACCCAAATTAATTCAAATAACCTAGATAATTCATTTAATCCAAATAACCCAGATAATTCCAATAAATTCCAACAAGGAGTTGATATACAAGGATTAGACAAGGCATACACAAGGGCATATGCCATAAGAGCATCTTTGTCCCCTCTTGACACAAGATTACACAAGACATACACATGGAGCACCTGACTACATGACATAAGGGCCTCTTTGCCCCCTCTTGACTACATTCTTTCTCTGGCCACTTCTTCCCTTCCCTTCCCTTTACTTTTCTTTCTTTTCCCTTCTTTAGCCAATTCTTTCCTTTCATTTTCTTTTCCTATTGCAATTTCCATTTCTTTTATAATGGCCCTAGTATCAACAACTACCCGACTGTCGCAATATACACTGATGATTTCCCTGCCAGCATTCTGAATGCGATCCTTGTGCAAGTGGGGCAACTTATATTGATTTCCTCCTTTGTCTTTCATAACTTCAAACATAACTGCTTCTAATGTGATAAAGCTTCTGTGCAACTTGTCGGGATCGTAGTTCTCGAATTCCTCTTCCACACCCTGCACCAGTTCCTGGATGTTTGTAGGTGACCTGCAGTCGGTTAGAGACTGGAGAGAGGTATGGAAGCAGAGGTCCAAACAATTTAACTCAGGGCTATTTGGGGGCTGTTGTAGCAATCGGATGTCAAGATCAGTTTGTTCCACAGCTTCTCGAAAAGCTACATCATTGGGAAGGACATGGGGCTTTGCATTATCCTGTTGGATGAATATTGTTGCTCCCTCGTCATCGTCAGGCCACTTATCCTGAATTGCCGGGATAACCTTATTGATTAGATAATCTCTGCACACAGGTCTAGTTACTTTCACTGATGTCAACACTTTTGTTCCCTTTGTTCTGTTATGACTTGTCCGCTTCGCCTCAGTCTCTTCAACGAATGCTCAAATGCCAATCTTTCCGTCGAATGTTAGCTCCCCCTCATTGTTATATCGAGGCCTGGAAACAGCTGTTAGGAACATCACCTTCCCAATGTTGTGAGTGTTTGACACGGTGCGCTTCGGCTCAGGTTCTCCTGGAAGTACATAGTAACTATTCTTCACTCTCGTCATGTCAAACCACTTCTCATCGATGTGAACCATATTCGTCATTGGTTTAAACATAGCCTGAGAAGTTGAGATTGAATTGTCATCGACCATGGACATACAAAATTTCAATCTCGCAAGCTTGTTCTCTAGCTTGAGGTGAGGCTTCACGGTGCTTGTGATGCGGTTGAGCTCATTCAACTGGAACCTCTTATGTAGGGTCGATCGGGCCACACCTAGAGACCGTGCCAGAGATCAAATTGTCCTTCTTTTATTTAGTGGGATTGTTGAGGTCCTCTGTAGATCTAGCTCCTTTCTCTTTCGGCCGGATCTTCCTGGCTTCTTGCTTGAGACATCTACTTCTTTGCCATCGGCAATTTGCTTTTTAGCCAGTTCCCAGATTCTTTCAACAGATCGTACACTTATGTCCAACAGGTTTGAGACTAGCAGCTTGTCGTCTGGTTGAACAGACCCATCTCTGAGCTCGATTACCAGCAAGGCAAAGTAAACACCATGTCTTTCCTTATCTGACAATTCTCTTCTTTTCTCTTGAAGTATCCAATTCATAACTTCATCCTCTTCCTCTTGAGCTTCATCCTCTTGAGCTTCATCTTCTTGAGGCATCCAATTCATAGCTTCATCGTCTTCCTCTTGAGGCATCAAGTTCAAATCCATATCTCCATTCTCTGCCACTTGAGGTTCCTCCTCTCCAGGGACCCAATTCAAATTAATGCCTTCATCGTCTTCCTCTTGAGGCATCAAGTTCAAATCAATGGTTTCATGTTCTTCCTCTTGAGGCATCAAGTTCAAATCCATATTTATGTGTTCCTGTCATCAATGACAAAAGATGAGTACACCATGGTACCATAACAAGAATACACACACACACAAAATGAGTATGCAAGTCAAACAAGAAATAGGTGCCATGGCACCATTTCTAGTTTGGTTGCCACAGTACCCAAACAAGAAATGGTGCCATGGGACCATTTCTACAAATGGCTGCCATGGCATCATTTATAGAAAGGCTGCCATGGCAGCCAAACACTTTGCTCTAACCATAAGCCATTTTCTCTAGTTAGAGTAGTTCACAGAATTTTAAGTTTTGCTGAATTTTACTTGCTCATAGTACCATGCCTATGGTAGAAAAGTGTCAAGAAAAATATACTCCTGTCAATAGAATCAAAACTGATTTATTACCTTTGCATATAAACTACTCCTAGTGAAACTACAACACATTCCAATCAATTTATGTTTGCTTATTTTTGTTTTTTCTCTCTACAGGAAATACTTTGACATGGTACAGTTTGACCATCCACAGGACCAAATCAGTTAACCTACTCCCTTTAGTCTGCATCAAGGTACAGATCTTTTAACCGAATTTTAACAGTCTGGTGATGTTTTCACTGACATGACAAGTTAAATGTTTCCTTGCATGTTCAACTGAATTATGGCTGAGTTTAGATATTTAGCAAAATTATGACTGTCAGCATACTTTATTAAGTAATGTGTAAAATATCGGTGTATATCTCATAAGATGTTTATTTTGTGGAGATTGACCATCCTATATGGAAAACAGCTGGACTAGTTACAAGCCCTTGTGGGGGTGTCCATGTTCTGCCAAAAGTCTCCAGCTCCTCTTGATTTCCTCCTAGATTTTGATTTCTGAAGTTAAACTAAAGCAAAATTTGTTAATGCATTTTAGAATTTTAGAATGACTGAATTTTCAGCCAAGTTTGTTTCTGAACAGTAGTGACATGGAGTAGTGTAGTGGTCCTGTAGTGACCAATTTTTCAAATACTCTCTGTAAGTTGGTGAAAATACCCCTTATATACTCTTACAACCTGGGATTGCAATTGCAATTGCTGTAGTTGATAAAGCTAGATTGATTACAACCTGTAGGCCTTTTTTACTAAAGCTAGATTGCAATTGCAGTAGAAGATAATCTCATACCATATCATCTATTGATGATATGGGATTAGCAAAGGCCTTGCTTGCCTCATTAGTTGCTGTAGTTGCTTGCCGCATTTCTGTAAGTTAGTTTTCTGGTTCAAAACTTGGTGAAGAAATTGGGTTTCGGCCCTTTATCGAAAGATAACTGATCAGAACTTACTGCAGGTGCACGTTAGCGCCTGTATGCTTTGACACTGTCGAAACTGAAAATTTGCAAGAGTTTTGCTTGATGTTTATACTGATGTCGAAACTGAAATTTTCCTTACTATTGTTAGCTGTTGAACTTTGTACTCCTCCAGTGGTAGAGATTACTAATCCATGCTAAGTTGAAATTTTCCTTACTATTGTTAGTTGTTGAACTTTGTACTCATGTGCCATGCATAAATAGTGTTATCTTGAATGACTGATCTAAGTCACATATCTTACGAGTTAATTTTTGATACAGCAAGCAACAGCATGACGAAGAGATTACAACAACAACAGTCGCTACAGATCAATCGACAGGGGAAGAACAACAGAAGACCAGAGATTGTACTGTACCTTCTTCTTCAGAGAAGATCAGCAGCGAAGAACAGCAGGTCAGCACGAGCACGAGCTCCACCAGCAAGCATGCAGCGTGGGCGAGCGTACACGCACCCGAGCATTGGTGATACTCCAATGGCAGCGGCGCCGGTTTTTGGTCGCCGGAGGAGCTTACTGACGAGCTCCAATGGCAGCAAGCGGCAGACCACCACGGCCAGGCGAACCAGCAACCAATCGACAGGAGAAAAGTGACCTGGAGGACCAGAAGATCACCCTGAAGCTGTTGAGCCGCTTGGGGAAACTAGAGGAGGAGCGACGGCGCTGAGCTCGTGTGCGGAATCGGCGGCCGGAGTGGGAGGAGAAGGGATCGATTCCGTCGATCAGCGTCTTCCTAGCAAGCGTGGCTCAAGGAGGGCGTAGGTATCGGCGAGGCGGAGCTCCTGGTATGCTCGGGAGGGACTGAGGAGGTGCGACGGCGCCGAGCCCCTGTGCGGACGCCGCTGCCGGAGGGGGAGGAGACGGGCTCGTTTTTGGAGTGGGGGCAGCTCCTGTGCGGAAGCAGCGGCCGGCAGCAGGGGAGAATCTGCAGGATAAGATGCAGCAGCGGCAGGAGCTCCACCGGCAGCAGCGGCAGGAGCTCCACCTGCCTGGAGCCCGGCCGGCGGCAGGATCTTCCCGCGACTTGGGCCTGCGTGCGGGTTGCTTTGAGAGAATTCAAAGTTGCGGGAGGGTGTTTTTGTAAAAAATGCGGTAGTTCAAATTTGAAACCCCCTGCGACATGTTTTTTGGGACGGAGGGAGTACATGGTTACATTTTGCACGCAGTCAATTTACTCCTGTTCCTCCAAGTTCATTCAGGTTCAGAACGAACTTAGCCCAGTCGCCAGTGGCGCTCTCGTACGGCGGGCCGGCGACCGATATGGCCGGCCAATCCATTTTTTTCCGGCGTTCGAGAAAGGCAAATTGCTACAGGAATACCTAGAGTTGTGGCAGGCGGTCGAGCTCCAACCGGGACATGCAGATACTATCAGTTGGGCTTGGGAGCAGAATGGCAGCACTCTACGCGGTCGGCCTATGATGCGAGGTTCTAGGGACGGGAGGTTATTCCCACGGGGGAATTCACTTGGAGCTCCGGGGCTCCACTGCGATGCCGTTTCTTTGCATGGTTGGTACTTAAGAACAGGTGCTGGACCTCGGACAGATTAACGAGATGTGGACTGGACCACCAGGACGCTTGTCTCTTTTGTGACCAAGCGGAAGAATCAATTGATCACATCCTGCTGGAATGTGTGTTCGCTAGGGAGGTATGGAGGGTACTATGTCGAGCCTTGGGTAGGCCTGAGTGGGCGCTGGCAATGGGGAACTCCCTTCGGGATTGGTGCACCGACAGAACGGGGAACAAGGCAGCCAGAAAGGACGTCAGGACGCTAGTCCTACTGGTGATGTGAGAACTATGGAAACACAAGAATGCAATAGTCTTGGACGGCGCAGCACCCTCTACCACACATGTGCTACAGCGGGTGCGAGATGAAGGACGGACGTGGAAGCTGGCCGGCCTATTCAAGTGTGACACCACCACGTTCTTTGTGGCGTTGGCAACATGGGCGAACGGGAGGAGTTAGCTATGCTTAGTTAGTCCAGAGCGGGTGGAGTGGACGTTTCGTAGGCATTGTAATAGGTAAACAGTTGCACGAGGGCACTTTACCCCTCCTTCTATAATATATAGTACGCACACTTATGCGTATTGGAGAAGAAAAATCATCACGTATTGGTGTCATCCACTAGCAGCTCGCGGACCAAAAGGCCTACCGTGATGGAAACACGACCAACGCTACCATTGCTTGATTGGTGTGATACTCACGTTTTACACTAGTACTCCCCCGCGTAAACAAATAGAAAAGTGTTTAGATTAATAAAAATACTCTTATATTTCTTTACAGAAGGAGTATTTCTCTTTATTCCACTATAGTGGAACGTACCTGGTCGATTCAGGCACTCAGATCAACTATGAAGGTCAACATCATACAAGAATTCCAACTAGAAGATGATAGACATGGCTCTTTATTTGCATCACTAAATTCTACTTGATATAATCTCGCATAGGCGGAGCCAATAAAGTACATATCCCCACTCCGTTACACTCGTGCCACCTCCCCGTGTCCCAGCTTCGGTTATCACAACGATGGTTAAGGGTTTCCTTGTGGACAGAAGTTTAAGTTCTAGCGTTCTTCACTAATCCCTCTTGCAATGATCAGGGACGAAGGGAGTTAGGCCCTATCAGTAACCTACCTCCTCAACCAGCGTTCCACAAACATGAATTGCCTCAAGTCCACAAGGGGCTAATGCTACGCAAGTGCTCTTCAGAACACCATGAGACAATCAATGCAATACATATATAGAGAATAATCAGATTGCTTATTCAATAAAGTGCTAATCATGCAAGGGTTCATCCAAATTCTCAAGAACTAATACAACTACTCAAACAACATAGAGGAAGAGGACACGTTACAAGCCTACACGGAGCCGGTGGAAGAGAGGAGCATGGTGACAGCGATGGTGATGGTGGCGGCGCCAACGGTGGAGATGGTGATGGTGGCGGCGCCGGTGATGGAGACTGCACCATCCTGAAGGCCAGTGCACGTGGTGGAGGTGCCTCCTCTTCTTCCCCTTAGCTTTGCGCTTCTTCTCTCTAGAGGTGGTCTTGGAGCAGCAATGGAGGTGGATGACGGTGACTCATGGATGATGGCATTGTCTTCAAGGCGTCTAGGGTTGGAGGTGCTTATAAAGATGTCTCTCAGTTTCTCCTCCATTGATGTGGTCATCCAAGGGCTCAAGATGATCCTTATCCTCTCCCAAACCCTTCATTATTGTCCAAGAATCGCGTGGGAACAAACAGGGACAAAATCAGTGAAGAATCATGTCTGAAAGGGCAACTTTTGGATCAGTTTCATCTAGTACGACCGCGTGTGGTCATATGGTTGGGCGTCTTTTGTTCTATAGTCCCTTGGTAAAACGGTCGCCATTTTTTCACACGGACTCCGATTTTGATGTTCTTGGGCTCATTGGATTCAAAGGATCGGCGAGACGTGCCGTTGGTGTATCTTGATTTGGTGAAATTTGTAAAAAGAAATCCACTCTTCGAAACGTCTAAGTATGGTACTTGAAGTCCTCCGTATTGAACCCGTCGTCTTTTCATCGTGTGCTTTGTCGTAGTTTTCTCCAAACACCTGTAGACACAAAAAAAACTAAGAAAACTAAATAAACTAAATAAAACCACAAAGGTGCAATGCTCATAATGAAAAGTGCAAAACCGGTAATCATGTATAATGGACATGTATTTGTTTCAACGGGACATAATATATGAAGAGAACATGCAACAAATGAGATCTAAAAATGCGTAAAAGATAGAGCCATCAAATATGAGAACAATAAAACTACTATTACTTTTCCAGTGAAATCTGTCCATGATTTTCGCAAATCATCCCTCTTGATCTCAGTTTCATGGCAATTAGCTCCCAATGCCCCAGGGATCCGATGGGGGAATTTTGGAGATAGAAAGGAGCTCACACATTCTCATTTTTCTTTCTCCGAAACAAGAAATTATTTGAACTTGGAACTTTGAAAGTCAACATCATACAAGAACTACTCAATACAGAAAATGTTTCAGATTTACAATAAGTCTACTTCAGTTTTTTAAAATGATATAATTTACAATAAGCATCACTATTTAGATATTCCTGTTGCACCAATAAAAGAATCAAAACAGTTTCCGTGCATAGTAGTACTTGTGTGATGTTGTCATGCCAAGCTTCAAATCCAAATCTTCTATTGTCTAGGAGAAACGAAAAAGTGATTTTTTTTCTTGACGCACAAACTTCGACGCAAAATTGGACGGCTGAGATAAAGGGGTTCTCCTGCATGGGGGCTCAACTACAATACCATTACAAAGTAGAGCTCCCCGTAATACATACTACTAAGGATGCAATTCGAAATTTGTAAGCTTCAAAGGAAGAGGTGTTGTGTTATACTAGTAATTTACTAAATCAAACATCCTATGTCATGCTTTGTGAACTTTGCAAAAACAGATTTCAGACATGTAGTTACCATTTACATTTTGAGTGTCTCAACGTAGTCCATGACCTGTTTTCTAATGTGCCTTCATCAATATAACATTGGTACTGTGGAAAACAAGATGACTGTGATATCTTCCACAAGGATGGGGTGAAGAGGGTGTTGATGCCCTTATAAAAGGGCTTGATTTTGAGAGGAGGATAGATCAATTGTGGTATGAGGCATGTCCGAATGATTAACAAGTATTGCATTTCCGAGCTGAGTATACAGTTGAAAGGTTTATATAGTATAGCTATACATGCGAGAGATGAGATATTAGAAGAACACTGAATAGAGGATTTTGAAGGTAGTGGTACTCTATGGGAAGGATGGGTGCACCAGTTCAATTCTAATGAAGCATCTTCAGTGCGCTGCTGTGTAGTTTTGTTCCCTGCCAATCTCTTTTAACTGAATCACACAACCGGCTCTTCCAATGACTGAGATGTGCCTTCCTCCATCTTAGGGAGTTTGAGCACCTCACCCATCCATCTATTTAGAAGGAATGGCCTCTTGTACACTTAGAGAGTTGGAAGAGCTCTTGTTCCTTTTGAGGAGTTCTCGCTCCTTTTGTACTTAGATGTACCTTCCTCCAATGTTGGAGAGTTCTTGCTCGTCTTGAGGCAATCGTAAAACTGCGGTTGTATGTACTTGTAATGAAGAGTAGGAAATACTGCTTTCCAGTGAAATCTGTCCATGGTTTTTGTAATTATCATCTTGCTTTCATGCCAAGGAATTCGCTTCGATCTTTACTTTGTTCTTTATTTTGGACCCGAGCCTTCGACATCACTAGAATAGATAGGTCATGGCGCAAAAGAAATTTCGGAGGCACAAAGGAGCTGCTCTGGGTGGCGACCTATCATGGCCTGGCAGAAACCTGAAGGACCACCCTGGTTTTTTTAATGTTTGCCAAGAGAAAAAAACAAAGTGAACATTTTAGTATTCAACCATATTTTTTTGAATGTTTTTAAACGTGTTAGTGGTTTTTGCCACATGTTATGTTAACATCCGTTGGAAACATCCAAAGGTTCAAGCGCGAGTCTTTTTTTTTTGGTCCTCTTTTTTTCTTTTACTTTTTTGAGTTGAGTTGTCCATGTTTACTGCACAAGCATCCTGTAAGCTAAAGTTTTACCGTGTATAACCAGTAAAACTTGTACAGTGTTCAACAGGGACAAGTGGTTTGGGCGGCAAAAGTGCAAAAACGGAACCTAATTCCCTCTTTGCCACTGGTGTCAAAAGTGCAAAAAAAAAAGAGGTGGATGTTGGTTTCTGAAATACTAGCCGGAAATAATTGTGTTGTCGATCGATGGTCCAAGGGCAGAAACATTGGTCATCCCTACAGAGCGCACACACACGATTGTGTTAAAAAAACAGGCACACACACGATGCATGCATGGACACGGATACCTTGACGAGCATGACGAACATGGGATGGGTCTCTACAGACACACGATGCATGCATGCATGCATCTCTACAGACACACGATGCATGTTCTCAAGAAAAGAAAGAACACACACACACACACGATGCATGCACATGGATACCTTGTCGATTATGACGCTGACGAGCATCACGAACGTGGAATGGAAGGAGAGTCCAATTGCATGCCCGTCGCATCGCCGCTGAACGAATGAGGTACCGGTATGCAGCGCTGCTGGTTGCTTAGCATGCATGAACTCAGCCACAGTGTGCGTGAGTATATAGCAAAAAACTAACACATTATAGGCTATGGTTACAAAAAACAACCATTTTTCTTAATTTTTCAAAAATCTATAACAAAATTGGTTGGCTGTTTCAAAAAACCCAAATGACCAAGCTGTTTAAAATTGATTCGGATTATGAGAGCTGGGGTACACTTGTCAGGTTCACCGTTAGCTTTGACCGTTAGCTTTAACCGTTGACAGGTCATGACAAATAGACCCCACATATCTATAAACGGCAAACAGGTCCCTACATGAAAAATAAAATCAATCGGGTCCCTGTGCTTTAAAAAAAAGCAATCGGGTCCCTGTAACTTTTTAAAAAAAAGCAATCGAGTCCCCGCCGGCGAGCTCGTCGCCGGAGCTGGCGAAGGGACCCGTGCGCATCGGCCGTCCTTGCTCTGGCGGCGGAGCTCGAGGGCATGCCGGCTGCTCCTGGGAATGGCGGCGGCTGCTCTCGCTGTTGGGCGCGGCGCCACCAAGCTCCGGGACCATGGCCGAAGCGCAGCGGTGGCCTGAGCTCCTGGGAATGGCCGGCGCGCGGCTGCCTGAGCTCCTAGGCGTGGCGGCGGCGCTATTGATCTTGTGGGCATGGCCGACGACAACTTTCAGGGAGGGGGTCGAGGTGAAGAAAATATGCTCTAGAGGCAATAATAAAGTTGATATTTATATTTCCTTATATCATGATAAATGTTTATTATTCATGCTAGAATTGTATTAACCGGAAACTTAGTACATGTGTGAATATATAGACAAACATAATGTCACTAGTATGCCTCTACTTGACTAGCTCGTTGAATCAAAGATGGTTGTGTTTCCTAACCATAGACATGAGTTGTCATTTGATTAACGGGATCACATCATTAGAGAACGATGTGATTAACTTGACCCATTCCGTTAGCTTAGCACTTGATTGTTTAGTTTGTTGCTATTGTTTTCTTCATGACTTATACATGTTCCTATGACTATGAGATTATGCAACTCCCGATTATCGGAGGAACACTTTGTGTGCTATCAAACGTCACAACGTAACTAGGTGATTATAAAGGTGCTCTAGAGGTGTCTCCGATGGTACTTGTTGAGTTGGCATAGATCAAGATTAGGATTTGTCACTCTGATTGTCGAAGATGTATCTCTGGGCCCTCTCGGTAATGCACATCACTACAAACCTTGCAAGTAGTGTGACTAATGAGTTAGTTGCGGGATGATGCGTTACGGGACGAGTAAAGAGATTTGCCGGTAACGAGATTGAACTAGGTATTGAGATACCGTCGATCGAATCTCGGGCAAGTAACATACCGATGACAAAGGGAACGACGTATGTTGATATGCGGTTTGACCGATAAAGATCTTCGTAGAATATGTAGGAGCCAATATGAGCATCCAGGCTCCGCTATTGGTTATTGGCCGGTGATTTGTCTCGGTCATGTCTACATAGTGCTCGAACCCGTAGGGTCCGTACGCTTAACGTTCGGTGACGATCGGTAATATGAGTTTATGTGTTTTGATGTACCGAAGGTAGTTCGGAGTCCCGGATATGAACACGGACATGACGAGGAGTCTCGAAATGGTCGAGACATAAATACTGATATATTGGATGACTATGTTTGGACTTCGGAAGAGTTCCGAGTGAGTTTGGACAAATACCGGAGTACCGGGGGGTTACCGGAATCCCCCGGGGAGTGTAATGGGCCTCATGGGCCTTGGTGGAGAGAGGAAGGGGCGGCCAGGGCAGGCCACGTGCCCCCTCCCCCTCTAGTCCGAATTGGACAAGGAATGGGGGCGGCGCCCCCCTTTTTCCTTCCCTCCTACTCCTACTCTTGGAAGGGGTGGAATCCTACTCCCGGTGGGAGTAGAACTCCCCTTGGGGCGCGCCTAGGAGGCCGTCCTCCTCCCCCTCCTCCACTCCTTTATATACGGGGGTGGGGGCACCCCATAGACACACAAGTTGATCATTGATCATTTAGCCGTGTGCGGTGCCCCCCTCCACCATAATCCACCTCGGTCATATCGTTGCGGTGCTTAGGCGAAACCTTGCGTCGGTAGCTTCATCAACACCGCCATCACGCCATCGTGCTGACGGAACTCTCCCTCGAAGCTCTACTGGATCGTGAGTTCGTGTGACATCACCGAGCTGAACGTGTGCAAATCGCGGAGGTGCCGTATGTTCGGTACTAGGATCGGTCGATCGTGAAGACGTACGACTACATCAACCGCGTTATCATAACGCTTCCGCTTACGGTCTATGAGGGTACGTGGACGACACTCTCCCCTCTCGTTGCTATGCATCACCATGATCTTGCGTGTGCGTAGACAATTTTTTAAAATTACTACGTAACCCAACACGAGGGAGCACCGGAGATGGTCTGGCAACGGCATTGGCTCGTGTGCCCCAGTCGTCGGCCATGGTGGCTTTTGGCGGCGGCGCCCCGGTCGAGTATATAGAAAAAAAACTACCACATTACAGGTCACGGCTACAAAAACCTACCCTTTTTTTTAATTTTTTCAAAAATGTACCACAAAATTGGTAGGTTGTTCCAAAAAACCCCAAATGACTGAAGTGTTAGATGTTAACCAGGTTTATGACAGGGTGGGGCCCACTTATAACTATTGACCGTTAAGACCAATAGCGCTGACCGTTAAGGCCCACATGCCATCAACCCAGCCCATTAAAAAAATGAGAGAAAACCACACATCCGGGTCAACTCCCCCGCGCTCGACGTCTCCCCTCCCTCTCCCGAGTCCGTTGGTGCAGGGCACCAGACCAGGGCGCCGCAGCCAGAAGCCACCATGGCCGACGACCGGGGCACACGAGCCAACGCCGCTGCCAGACCATCTTTGGTTCTCCCTCGACCCCCTTCCTGAAAGATGCTGTCGGCCATGCCCACAAGATCAATAGCACCGCCGCCACGCCTAGGAGCTCAGGCAGCCGCACGCCGGCCATTCCTAGGAGCTCAGGCCATCGCTGCGCTTCGGCCATGGTCCAGGAGCTTGGGGGCGCCGTGCCCAACAGCGAGAGCAGCCGCCGCCATTCCCAGGAGCAGTAGCTGGGCCGCGTGCAGCAGCCGGCATGCCCTCGAGCTCCGCCGCCAGAGCAAGGACGGCCGACGTGCACGGGTCCCTTCGCCAGCTCCGGCGACGAGCTCGCCGGCGGGGACTCGATTGCTTTTTTTTAAGGTACAGGGACCCGATTGCTGTTTTTTAAAGCACAGGGACCCGATTGCTTTTATTTTTCAAGTAGGGACCTGTTTGCCGTTTATAAATATGTGGGGTCTATTTCATAACCTGGCAACGGTTAAAGCCAACGGTCAACAAGACAAGTGTACCCCAGCTCTCATAATCCGAATCAATTTTAAACAGCTTGGTCATTTGGGTTTTTTGAAACAGCCAACCAATTTTGTGGTAGATTTTTAAAAAATTAAGAAAAGTGGTAGTTTTTTTTAACCATAGCATGTAATGTGGTAGTTTTTTTGCTATATACTCGCCCCGGTTCGGTGCCCTCCACCAACGGACTCCGGAGAGGGAGGGGAGAGGTCGAGCACGGGGGAGTTGACCCGGATGTGTGGTTTTCTCTCGGTTTTTTAATGGGCTGTGCGGATGACATGTGGGCCTTAACGGTCAGCGCTATTGGTCTTAACGGTCAATAGTTATAAGTGGGCCCCAGCCTGTCATAAACATGGTTAACATCTAACACTTCACTCATCTGGGTTTTTTTGGAACAGCCTACCAATTTTGTGGTAGATTTTTGAATTTTTTTAAAAAGGTAGTTTTTTGTAGCCATAACCTGTAATGTGGTAGTTTTTTGCTATATACTTCAGTGTGCGTACACGGTTACATTTTGCACGCAGTCATTTTACTCCTGTTCCTCCAAGTTCATTCAGGTTCAGGATGAACTCACCAACAGTGGCCGGCGACCGACATGGCCTATCCATTTTTTCCGGCGTTGGAGAAAGGCAAATTGCATCGTCAGTCATCGATCACGTACTGGTTCCATCCACTAGCAGCTCGCAGACCAAAAGGCCTGCCGTGATGGCAACGTGACTGACGACAGGCTACCATCGCTTGTCGCAAATGCCGCTTGATTGGCCTGATACTCACGTTTGACACTAGTATTTCTCTTTATTCCACTATACATAGTGGTACGTACCACAGTTCCAGCAGTCTTTTTTTATAGGAGCTCCAGCCTCCAGGAGCCTTGGAACGATATATATCATACAATAAACACAGTGGGGTTGTGATCAACAGCCCGGTCGATTCAGGCACAAAGATAAATTTTGAAGGTCTTCGGAGAAAAAGATCAATTTTGATGGTCAACATCATACAAAAACTACTCGAAGCAGGAAATGTTTCATATTTTATGAAGCAAGATAAATTTCTCAAATGATATAATTTACAATAAGCATCACCATTCTAGATATTCCTGTTGCACCCAAAAAAAATCAAAACAGTTTCTAGACATAGTAGTACTCGTGTGATGTTGTCCTGCAGCCTCAAGTCCAAATCTTTTATTGTTTGGGAGAAATGAAAAAGTAGGGTTTTTTACACGAAACATCGATGCAAAATTGGACGGTCGAGATAAAGGGTTGCACCTACATGGGGGCTCAACTACAAGTCTCTCCTTCTTATACCATTATAAAGTAGAGCTCATTGTAATACATATTACTGAAGATGCAAATCGAGATCTCTAAGCTTTGAAGGCAGAGGCGTTGTGTTGTACTAGTGACTTAGTACACAAAACATACTTTGGCATGCTTGGCAAAGTTTGCAAAAGTATATTTCAGACATGCAGTTACCATTTACATTGTTAGTGTCTCAATGTAGTCCATGACCTGTTTTCTGATGTGCGTTCATCAATATAACATTGATACTTTGGTAAACAACATTATTGTGATAGATTTCACAAGGATGGGGTGAAGAAGGTGTTGATACCCTTATAAAAAAGCTACGAGGCCCGTCAGAGCGATTAACTAGTATTGCACTTCCGAGCGGTGTATGCGATTGAAAGGTTTATATAGTGTAGCTATACATGTGAGAGATGAGATATTAGAAGAATACTGAATAGAGGATTTTTAAGGTATTGTGGTACTCTATGGGAAGGATCGGTGCACTGGTCAAATTCTAAAGGTACATCTTCAACACGCTACTTTGAAATTTTGGTCCCTATCAATCTCCTTAAACTGAATCGCACAACCAACTCTTGTAATGACTGAGCAACGACTGCGTCCATCTTGCCGAGTTCGACCACCTCACCCCTCGGGCAATTTATAGGGAAAAACCTATTGTACTGTTAGAGAGCTGGAGATATGGTGGCGTAGCTGATCTTGCTCCTTCTAAAAAGGTTTGACAATCATAGACCTGGTGTTCTATGGAGTTGTAATGAATAGTATGAAATTTTGTTTGCAGTGAAATCCCTACGTGGGTTTTTCAATGATCATCGCGCTTCGATTTCGCTGCAATAGTTAGGTCACGACGCAAAAGGAATTTTGCAAGCAGAAAGGAGCTGCTCTCGGTGGCGACCTAGTAGGACCTGCCTGCAACCTCGAACGACAACGCCCGCGAGGGTCATGTGTGAGGGTGGCCACGTGCCGTGCACCTATGATGAGGCGGAGGCTGCAACACCTGAAGATTTGTAGGACAAAAGCCTGCCTTGATGGCAACATAAAAAACCGAGTCCAGAGTGGGAGGGACCCCGGACCCCTATCGTGCTTCGTTTTGAGACAAATGCTAGACTACAATCTCTTCCCGTGATTGTCAACATGACAACATGGCAGCTGAGGGTAAAAAACAAAAGATAAGGCCTTTCTATGGAGTTTGTATAGCCTTTTCTTTCTCTTCCAAAACAACTTTTTAGAGTCTAACCACATCTCGATCAAGGAAAAAGAGGAGTAGACTAGTCCCCTAGAACTTAAAAAGTCACTAAGGCTTTATGGGGCTAATGGGTTAGCCAGGGATTCGCTGGTATGTTGGAGAATTTAATTTCACCGGGCCCTTGTCGGAGGCAGTGGGGCAGTCGTTAGATATTAGCAGATTGTGTTCGACACATATACATGAAATAAAATTTATATATAAATAAGAATAAAATTTTCTTTGTTTAAATGACAACTTTTATAATCACATTGCACCCTATCTCAACATAATTTGTGCACTGTTTTTTTTAACCACGTAGTTTCTACTACATATTTCTAATTTCTTTTTTTTTGAAAAACACCCGACCATATATTAATTAATTAAAACGTCATTACAATCGTTCATAACAGCAGACGCCACACAGGGCGGAAAATTATTAAAAAGAAAACCATCGCATCTATTATCGAAACTAAATTTAGCAATCTCATGCGCAACTGAATTGGCCCTTCTATTTATTTATGACAACTTGAAATTTCCCAGAAGCATGATGATGCTAAGTGCTTCCTTCTTGAGGTCTATGAGCGATGAACTGTCACAACTTTCATTTGCTAGGAAAGAAGCCACGAACGCACAATCAGTTTCTAAAATAATAGGCATGTTAGGAGAAATACCTATATCTTTACCTAATAATAAAGCAAATTCGGTTTATTTCGTCCGTCATGCCATTTTTTTAGAAAAGTCCCTCTATTTCAGAGAATTCAACCCGCAGTCCTGTTTTAAGTTAAAACGAATCGTTATTTTCGTATTTTACAAAAAAGTCCCTGTCTTTTCTTGAAATCAACCCGCCGTCCGAATTTAAGTCACACCCGAACCGTTATTTTACATTTTTCGAAAACCCCCCTGATGTTTTAGGTAATTCATCCGCGGATCATATTTAAGTCAAACAAATGTTTTTAAAAATCATCCATATCTTTTAAACCGGAACTCCGATTTGAACATGTTATATATGAAATTTGATTAGAAAAATATGTAGAATATGAATATGAGATTAGTTTTACCTTTTAAGTATCTTTAAATATTATTTTGAAATATATTTGAGTCAAACCAAATGATTTTCTAAATTATTTGTATCTTTTAAACCGTAACTTTGATTTTAACATATTATATATGAAATTTTATTAGAAAAATGTGTGGAATCTAAATATGATGTTAATTTTACCTGTTAAATATTTTTAAAATATTATTATGGAAGCAAACTTATAATTTATAGCGCAAGATCCTTTTTGCATACCGGCGGCGATCTGGATTGCAAATAAACACTCCACTATAACCATATACGGAAAAGAAAACATCAATAACTACACGTGCATACCTCTGAAAAATGTCGCAAAGGAAAACAACAGATTTCTCATCCCGAGAGTGAGAGAAAGCGAGCGAGCGCGCGCGCGCGCGAGAGAGAGAGAGAGAGAGAGAGAGAGAGAGAGAGAGATAGAGAGAGAGAGGAGAGAGGGAGAGGGAGACACCTTAGGATTAACCATATTCAACACATATTTTTTGTTGTTTTGTGTCAACACCGAGGCCATCGCCAGCGAGGGTGAGAAGGAGGATAAGCGGCAACACAAATTTGATGCCTCGCAAAAATATAGAAGATGGACCTATTGTGGTCTTTAGTGATGGTTGTTGAGTTAAAAGTGTGTGTTATGTTTTCTCTCCCGTTGCAACGCACGGGCTCTTTTGCTAGTAATGCCCAGCTAGGCATGCTCGAAGCTCCGCTTCATCCACACCAGAGCATAACCCAATGAAGTCCCAAGATGAGACAATGATGTCACCCGTACAGCTCCTGGCCACCACCCCAACGCTCGCGGCACTTAAACTCTCCACAAAACTTGCATCGACATTGATCTTGATGTGGCCAAAAGGAGGCGGCTGCCACACCTCTTTGGACCTCACAACAATATTACTTGCACCGAAACCAGCCACCACCTCTTTTCCTTTGTAATTGGTGATTACCTCATTTGTAGGCTGACATGATGAAAATGCCAACCAGTAACTTTCCAGAAACATGACGGATCCTATAACAGTTTCTTTTCCTTTCCCAAAAATCAAATCATTCCTTAAGTGCCAAACTCGCCAGAAAAGAAACAAGATGTGCTCCCTTTGCGAACAACTTAACTGGTCTAATAAAATAAGTAACCAGTCAGCCCCAGTATAATTGAAGGCCTCTTCCCCTGGCAAATTCCACACTTTCCTCAATGCCAAACTAAGTGCACGAGCCTTTGGGCAAGAAACAAGAGCGTGGAAAGTACTCTCATCCTCAACCCCGCAGATAGAGCAAGTGCGAATGGTAGCTTGATGATGTAAAACTCTATTAACCTGAACCGCCAGGCTACACGCCATCCAAAAATTCTAATCATTTGTGGGATGTTGGCCTTCCAGATAATATACCACAATCTCCTTTCTCCGTTAATAGCAGTACTGGATTGCCCACCACTCTCTTTCCGATCTTTAAGCTTTAGCACCAGATTGTACGCACTTTTCACTGAAAATAATCCATTTTTTCAAAATGCCAAGCAATGAAATCACCATCCCCTGAGGATTGAATTCGCAACATCAATATCTCTTCTGCATCGTGATGATAAAAAAATGTCTAATGATATTATCATCCCATTCCCTAGACCCGCTCTTGAATAAATCTGAAACCCATTTTAGTCTTGATCTGTTCTTCCTTCCAGAGATTTTGAGGCCAGAAATCCTTGGAAGCCAATTGTCCCTCCAGATATTGATATTCCCTCCATCAACCACCCTCCAGATGACACCATTTTTAAGGAGTTCCAGACCATGCATAATACCTTGCCATGTCACTGAGGCAGGCCCGGCCCTGAGGGGGGGCAGGAGGGGCGGCCGCCCCGGGCCCCCGGAATCAAATGGCCCCCATTTATGTATGTGTGTCATGTATATTACTACCTGATTTGGCCCAGCGTACAGCCCAAACGGGAGGTGGGCAGGCGGCAAGACGCACAGCCCGGGGGCAAGAACTTGGTGACGAATAGATTAGATCGTGCCCGAGGTTTGATCTCGAAATCGTGGCGGCAGTCAGCCCATCGTCGACCATGCCGGCATGCCGACAAGCCGAGCCGCGAGGGCTGGTTCTAGTATTTTTGCCGGCGTCAACAGATAATAGGCCCCACGATTGTTCCGGGAGTACGTCGTCCACGCAGCCGCCGAGACATCCCTCTCGTCCCCACACCTTGCTTTCATCCTCCTTCAGTACATTTTGTAATGCATCTCTCTTATTTCCCCTTTTTGAAAAAAGGAACCCATCTCCGTGGTACTTGAGACTGTTGTCTCTTGTATTAGCGATCTAGTTGGATGGTACGTTGAAACAACAAAGGAGGATTTCTTAAGTATTTTGACTGTTAGGGTTTCAGTTTTGGCTCTGATTGTGTGTAACTGCTCACAATTTTGGGGATATGATTGCCCAGCTTTACATTCTAGAGACATTGCCAAGGATCTCTTGACTCTGAATAATGCCAACAAACAGAGGGACTATATGCATATATATCATTTATGAGTCCCCCAAGTAGTCCAGAAATTTTCACAGTGTTCTGCAATGACCACGTTTGTGGGCCAATATATAGTAGATTTACGTCAACAGAATTTTTACTGGCCCAAGTGTATTCCTAATTGATTTTAACTTCTATATATATGCCTACTATTTTAGTAGCCAAGAACTAGCTTATATAAACCTTCATTATTGAAATCAAGTTCATGGCTGTGACACCACGTCAATGGAGGTTCAGAGGACCATGTGTATTCCTAATTGAATTGAACTTCCATGTATATACACACTATTTTATTAGTAGCCAAGAACTAGCTTATATAAATCTTCATTGTTGAAATCAAGTTCATGGCTGTGACACCATGCATTTTCAGGCATTTCGACGGGAAGCTATTCTAATCTGCGCACTCATGTGCGGAAAATTTTAGGTATGCACTCTCAAGCTTCATATTTCCTAGTATACATAGCATACATGATTTAGCCTACCCTCTCTATATGGATCTTTTGATACTTTCGATTTTTTACAGGATAGGTTATTGGTGGATAGATCAACCCTTGCCCACCTAATATATGGAGTTTTACTTGTGTCTGGCTTCACAAGAGGTGTGTGAAAATTTATCTTCCATCTCATATGAAACATCGTTGCTACATATTCCTTGCAGTGAGTAAATTATGTTTCTCGACAAATTAATTATCCTATACGTAGTTTTTTTATCGTGTTGTTGTTAAATGCAATTTAAGCATGCTTATTATTATTTCGACGTTGTGCGAAGGGGCCCCAGGTTCTAGTTTCGCCCCGGGCCCTCAAAATGTCAGGACCGGCCCTGCACTGAGGTTGACTAAGGAAAAACCGTGTCAAGAAGATGCCCCTGAGGATAATATTTTGCCTTCATTACCTTAGCACATAGCGATTCCGGGTTAACCAGTAAACGCCAAGCTTGTTTTGCCAGGTCCAAGCAAAGTTGTGCCTACATGCCAATGCATTTCCGCACTGAACAGTGAAATCAAAACAATTAACAACTTTTTTTAAATGAAACTTTGTGGCTTTGATTATGACCAAATATTTTAGGTGCTTCCAATTTTTTTGCCAAAATGACATCCGAGGTGTTCCAAACAAAAAATAAATAAATTCTCTGCTCAAAAGTATGCAAAACCTTGAGCACTAATTTTGTTTTTTTATGAAGCTCCTCGGATGTCATTTGATAAAGTTTGAAGCACCTGTTACATTTAGTCATAAACGAAGCCACGCAATTTCAGATTTATTTAACTTTGTTGTCTATTTTAAATTTTACCATTCGCCGTGTGCCATGTGCCCAGGTTAGAAAATATTGTCTTTCCTGTAAAATTATCATGTCGTAACATGATATTACTATTCTTGCCTCCGTTCACATATAGCTGAAAATGCTGCCGAGCAAAGAGACATTGAGCCTAGTGGACGATGGAATCCTCTCCCACAAAAAGAAGAAAATTGCAAGAATTCCACTACCAACTATTTATATCACTAAGTCGGCATAAATCATGCACAGAAAGTGTTTGGTGATCAACAAAGCCAAAACAAATACGGGAAATTTGAAGTAGTGCTACAATAGCTGGCCTATGTTGTATGTAATTGTTGGTATCTAACATCTAACATTCTTAAGAAGTTGATCCCCACTACTACCAATTCTCTCAACATGCACACTATCCACATCATCATCATCCTACCTCATCATTTAGTGCCACCTCATCATTTTTTCCACGAATCATGTGATTAAACCCTGGTCATTAATTGAGGCGGGCATGTTCCGTCTTGCATTACCAATGAACCGGTGTAAAAACTGATAAAAGAAGCCCATCGGTCCATCTCTTCGTATCAATTACTTTTCCGTATGTATCCTGGCAGACTAGGCGACGCCCTCGACCCGCACCGACGCAGCAATGGACGGCACCTTATAACCCAGCCATCCAGCCCTCCGGCATTCAGCCAAGGTCGCCCCAGCAAGATCCTGTCTGTGAACGCCGCCGCCTCCGACAGACAAGGATTGAGCTTCTCTGTTGTTGGTTGCCATTCACCCTCCATGGATCCAGGTGCGCTGGTCAGATCCGCCGCCAGGAGGTGCAGCCTCGACGTGCTCAACCTCGCGACCTCATCGACCTCCTCAAGAGCGACCTCCACGACCGACCGGTTACCCAGAAGCAATGACGCGCCGCCAGCTCTCTGCCTTTAGCGCATGCGAGTCCGCCCATCTACGCCCCAGAAGAACCGATGATTGCTATCCCCGTTGAGAAGTGGAGCAGCTCCATTCCCATCGACGGTCGTCTCAGGTATTTCGTGCCAACGCCCCTGATCGAGTTTCTCCCCCTCCTATCTTCTCAATTCCCTTCATTTCCACAACATCAACCTATCTGCGTCTTCTCGAGATTTGTTAATTTCCGGCCCTAAAAAATCAACCTGAATGAAGCTTCGTCGTCGACGTGTATCTCCAGCTGGTATTACATGTATCAGACATCACAAATTTCAAGGCCTCTCCGCCGCAACTGCACCGACATGGCCACCTGCTCAGCGAATCTGAAATCATTGTCGTCTACGTGCATCTCCTGCTGGTACTACATGTACTGGATAGGGTGAATTTCGAGCCCTCACAGTCGGCACTGCACCGTCGTTGCCAGTTCTGAACCCCTCTATAGGTACACTTCCGGACCTTCCTCTGTTACCAGCTCCTCTCACTCCTTGAGCATGATGATGAGTTTATTAATCCCCAATCTATGGAATCTTGCATCTTGCTTTCTACCCATTGAATTTGTTTATGTACCAGATTTAGATTCAAGGTGTTTGGATTAATTGGTGGAACCGGTCAATATTTTTCCATTCGCAATTAATTGGCTACAACATCGAAGTACACACTTGTTTTTTTTTTCTTGGAGCAAGCTATAAGCTGCAGGTTGCACTACTGTTGATCTTTTTTAAAACTGGTCGATGGATGATGCCTTAGCGAGTCCTGTCGCTCATCTTGATCTGCCACCTCCAATATTCTGTCAGGTTTGATATAAATTCAGATAGCTATGTTTATGATAATCCATTTCCAATTTCTCAGGTTTGATCTATATTCAGATAGCTATATTTATGCCGAATTTGACTCTTCACTATATGAATTCCCACAACATGTTGCGTCTACCAGTAGTAGCAGCCGACTGAAGCATCACTTTGTCAGGAGAAGGAGCACTGTTCTCACAAGGGGTTTCACGACATATAATAAAATGCAGTCAACTACTGCCGAAAATATATCAGTGTAACGACTATCTAGGTACATCAGAGATCCCTCATTAATTAAGGTTTATAAAAATGTTATCTACTGATCTAATCTTCCCTGATACAGAGTGTTTGCGTACAACGTTAGACTTTATCAACCATGTTACTAATCATCGAGGAAGACAATGCTATCATCCTCTTGATGCAACTCATTTTCTTTCATTTCCTTTGTAGGCTCACATTTGCACATATCTTACTATCATGCATTGCAGAAGATGTCTGATGATATTACTTTGTAAAAGTGCACATGTTTTCTTTGGTGAATGATGATGCGTGTAGAGGAAAATGGTTATGTAAACAAAGAAATTTACATCTTTTGCAGAAAATATTTACCCATACTATGCAATTATTTTAAATCATTTTCTCTCTTTCTCATTCTTGCTCAAGTCTCAACTATAAATTCTCCTGACAAGGAATGGTTGGGGAGTGAACTTTACTCCGCACTCAGCGTGGTCTGGAGCTACCTTCTGAGTTCATTACTAGGATGAGACCAGTTTCATTTCTTATTATGATCGACAAGGTAGATGAACACTTTGTAAGCTTGGCACCACCTCAATTATTACATTTTTTATTAAGGTAATGCAAGACGATGGATGTTCATTTTTCTGCTTAGTTCCAATCCATAATATTAGTCACAAGAGGGAGCTCTCAGATGAAACATTTAAGATACAACTAAAAGACTGCAGATATGTTTAGAACGTGAAAACCTTACTACTCTATTTGTACTAATGACATTTGTTTACCTACTGTTGTGAGATGAATCAAAGTAAATGCACATGTGAGTTCTGCTGGAGATTTTGCACAATCAAGACATTTGTAATAGCTAGGTGGTGATGTTTTAGTTGAAGCTTTCAAAGTTGGTCCTTGGGTTATTATGACCATATAATCCTTAAATTTGATTATTCGCCTATTCTTTAGACTTTGAATGATACAAGTTAGGAGGATTAATCTTTCCAGTGTACCATCATTCTAATGTATGGCTGTCAAAAGAGAATCATATTATTTTGCTGGTCCTTTCAGGAGAGTTGGTTTGTGAAGTAAAACATTAATCTTTAGCAATAGTTCCCGCAGCAACGCACGGGGAATCATCTAGTTTTATCTACACTAGGACAATGCCCGTGTGTTGCCACGGGGCAATAAAGACAAAGACACTGATCAATATTGTGTGCCATCTCCTTCTTAGTATATCATCATCACTCTTTTTTGTGTGTGTCCTAAAGCTGTAGAGAAAAACAAAACCTACATGTGTTGATAACCCCTCAAATGTTCTTGTCCTTGCAATTTGCCTAGATTAGAACACACCAATTATCGGATTAGAAGAACCGTGCAACTAATGAGCCATGGCAAATTGATTTGGAGAACAGGGATCAGGCGAACATGGACCAAGCTGTAGTGTTCTACCTTTCCTGTGGTCCTCCTTGGTTGGTAGCAGTGATGGTTCTCCCCAAGTCTTTAGTCACTTGCAAGCTGCTGCAAAATGAATTTTGTATCAACAGGTGCATTTTTTTTGTCTTTTCTGAATTTACAGGCTAAGTAAACATTTGCAGGCTGTTTCTATTTGCAACAACGGTTCCGATTGCCTAATGAAAGCTACAAGAAGGGCGTTGTCCACTCAGAACAATCATATTGAAGGTCAAATTGAGCCTGCAACTAATAATATGAAATTACTATTTTTGACATCGAAAGGGTTGGATCTGATAGGAGCATACCTTTTTTTTTTACCGGAAGAGCATATCAGGTATGGCCACCAAAAAGAATATGAAAATAGCTAGCATTTAGTTTAGACATGACAACTGTTGTGACTTCTAAACTGCTACAACTTCCTTCTATTTGGTGTCTTGGGTATGAGTAAGAAAAATGTTCGGTCTGAAAAGACATAAGGTAAATGAGAGCAAAAAGTTATACATATAATGAAATAAGACTGGACAAGAAATATGTCCTTTAATCGTATGCATAGAGGCATACAGCCATTTCACTTAACGTGTACTGATCTGTTCTTCCAAATTGTCTACAATGAATTCAGTACTCATCTGAATGACTTTCTTTCTTTGTCTCTGCAGAGAGAATTCATAACTCATAAATTGGACGTTCGACACCAGCAACGAAAGAGTGGCTCACCATTCTTCAGTGATTCCTCCCTCATATGGATATCATGCAGCGATGTAGCAGACATAGTAAGACCCACCTAATCAACTATCAGATCTGGATGCTGCTTCAGATATGGTTCCCTTGACGAGAGCCCCATGGGCTTGCCATTTGAGTGCTTTGTCAACTATCAAAAGTTCAAAACTATCAGATTCGTACAAACAAAAAAGGATTTCCTGCCAAAAACAGGATAGATAGAACATGAAGCAACTTACACGCATGATCTCGAGAGGATGTTGGCAAATAGCATCTTCCCTGCTGCTGCCGCCGCAGCCGACCGGCTCAGTCGCCGAAAGCCGTAACGATGCCTCCCACCTTGGCCTCCTCCATTCTGCAATGACGATGCAAGGTGGGGCTAACAAGATGTAGGTTTTTTTGGGGGGAAACTCGGATTGGGGAACCGCAACGATCAGGAGCAGCATGTCATTGGGGATGAGGGGAAGACGGTGGTGGCACTGCGAGGACGAATTGATGTAAGATGCTAGGGGAGGACGAACTGAGTGGGAAGGAGATGATCGGGGCGTGGCCAGCGGCCGGATAGACAGCGTATGGGCCTGACGAGACGACCCGGCGGCGACGGCCATGGGAGGCAAGGAGGTCTCGCCCACACTATCCTCGAAGCCATGGGCCAAGGTCCTCCGGACGGCAACGTCCAATCCCTAGGACGCCCGCGTCCGTGACCTCAAAACGTTGCCAATCTCCCCTGCTGCTTGTGAGATGGAAAGGAGAGGTGGTGGGTTGCGCTCATCGCGGTTTCGGCTACTCTGGCGGCAGCCAAATCGGCAGGAGATAGAATCAACCCGTGGGTTCAGGAGATGAGTGAGGGGGGAATTGATAACGGAAATGTTAACGCCCACACGTGTGGGCGTCCACCATGTCGACCACACGCATCCATCACCGTCGAGTACTTTGTGCACGAATCTTGGCACAATCTGGTCGTTTTTCTGTGCCACGTAGGACAAGGCGCGTGTGTGGTGTGTGAGACAGTTCGCCCGCACGTTGGTTGCCCTCCAGTGGTCAGCGGTTGCCACTCGGGGGCGTGCGGTGGAACTGCTATGGGCCCGCACGCGACGCGCCGACCGTGGTTGACGTCAAACACGTCGCGCACTTCGCCCCTCTCTCCCTCACGGTTCCATTTACTCACCCCCGCAGTTACTCGCACAACCCACTTCGCATTTCAAACCATTGGAGGAGAAGGCGAGGGGAGAAGGCGACGGTTGAGGCGGAAGAATCGACGGTGTTCGCGGCCGTCGGTGGTGCTCGCCGGACCGGAGCGCCTGCAGATTGAAGGTAATGCTCGCTCCAACTCTCACAATCCTTTCCTGCATTTTCCCCCCTTCCCTCCCTGTTCGATTACTCGCTCAAGATTCATAGAGATTCAAGCGATTTGGCGATGCGTCGGCGTTCCCGCCGGCGGCGGAGTCCTGTGCTAGCCGTTTTCGGTGGCACTGGGCAGTTTCGTCGCCGCCGCCGCGGCGGCCTCGTCGGTGTGGTTCTGCCTGTCCGGAGGCACACACTGGTTGTGCCTTGGGATTTGGCAGGTGTCTTCCGGTCTGTTAGTTGCGCATTGGTTTAAATTGGTGTTTGTAATCAGTTCGGGGAGAATTTTGAGGTTGAATTTGAAGTCATTGTAGTTGCATTCGAACCCTAGATCTAGTTAGTTGTTTTTCAAACTGCAACATGAGGCAAACGTGGTAGTTTGATTAACTATCATAACTGTATGGCAACTAACTTCCTGAATGACTGTGATAGTTGCCACAAACATGCTTTCCCATGCGGCAACTAACTTACTGAAATGACTGTGATAGTTGCCACAAACAAGCTTTTCCATGCGGCAACTAATTTATTGAATGACTGTGATAGTTGCCACAAACAAGCTTTCCCATGCGGCAACGCATTAGTCTTGCATTTGGATTTTGAGAGTGTCCGCCGGGTTGATTTGGTGCGGGGTTGGTTCGAAATTTGTGGTTGCAGCCATTTCGCGCGTGAATTGTAAGGGTGATTTTAAGGTTGAATCAGTTGCCGTTGAAACCTAGATCTAGTCTAGTTTGGGGGGCTGAAAATGCAGACTGTGGCGAAATTGGTAGTACGATTTTTTGAACGTGAACAAATGTGCGGCAACTAAACTACCTGAATAAACGTGGTAGTTGCTACAAACGTGTTCTCCCATGTGGGCAACAGATTTCCGAAAATGACTGTCATAGTTGCCACCCCATGTGGGCAAATTTTAATTCTGCTGAACTTGTACGATAAGTAAACCAGAGAAAATATGCTTTCTGAATGTGGCAACTATGGCAGTATGACCGAACGTGAACAAGTGTGTGGCAACTAAACTACATGAACAAATGTGGCAGTTGCCACAAATGTGTTCTCTTCTGCGGCAACATATTTTCTGAAACTGACTGTCATAGTTGCCACGAATGTGTTCAAGCTCACACACAAGGGGGGGGCAACTAAAATTTTCTGAATGAATGAGATAGTTGCCACGTACACGCTTTTTTATACGAGGCAAACTGTTTTTTTGCTGAATTTACATAATAGTAACCTCAAACATTCTTTTTTCATTTGTGAGACTTGTTTTTTTTTCTGAATTATTTTGCGACAGTTTCCATACTTTTGATAGTTGCCACAATCGGTAGCACTGGACGGAAATAATGTGCACATTGAGTGGGCGTGTTTGCCACTTGGATTTTTGTATAATCATGTTGCAATACAGTTTGTGAACACAATGTCTGTTTTCACAACACAGATATGGCAATGTGGCAAATTGGCTGCATAGTATGGTAACCACATTTGCATTCAAATAGTTAACATTTTTTTCTGTTGGGTGGCAACTGCTTACCCATTGCACTTTACATTTTCGCCATTAACAATTTGGTCCGTTCCTACATCAGCAGAATGGCTCGCGGCGATCATCAAAGTGATGATGACGATTTCATGGATCCACCTCAACGTAACCGGGCAACTGGACGGAGAAAAGAGGGCGATGAGGTAACTGTCTGCACACCTGCCCCCCTCCCTCCTGATTTATGTTATTTGCTGGCACCTATATCTTTTTTTATAGTCGTCCATCATGAACTAAATTTTCGTAGCATTGCAAAAACATGGCAACAGCTCAACACTTTTGTGTTTGTTTTTTTGCAGAAGAAGAAACGTATTCGCAACAGAGCCTCCCAGGAACGTCTGACCGTGCTGATTGACAAATTCAGTGACGATCAAAAGGGAGCTGCTGCTGAGATGGATATGCAGGTTCTGATGGATGTCCGGTGCACGAACCTTGTCAACCCGGTATGCGACTGGCTTGGTGAGATATACGATCCCGCCTTCAGGGAATTCGTGATCCCGGGACAGGGAAGACTCCCATTGAACGAGGAATCCGTGTTCTGCACTTTGGGTGTGCCTCGGGGACATATCAAAGTCCCATATAAGGTTAATAATGAGATTGAGGAAGAGCTGTTCGCCCGTTTGTTTCCTGGGTTGGAGGCAATGCCGAACACGTCTGTACTGGCAGATTCTCTGCAGGCCATGACGACGCACGGAGAAGTTTTCAAGATGAAGCTGCTCATGTATCTCATATCAGCTGTTTTCGCGCCGACCACTTCTCTTCGCCCAAGCAACAAATGTTTCCGCATCCTGGTGAATGATCCATGCTTACTACTGCCAGTGTTTTCGTTGCGCTTCTTTCCGTTTGATTTCTGACGTGGCAAACCTTTTTTGCCCTGAAAATTTCGTGTCGTGCAGGCGAATCTGAAAAACGTGAAGAATATGAACTGGTGTAAATTCATTGCCGACTTTCTCCACGATGCTTTCAAAAACAAGATGTACCAGAAGGGTTGTCGCCTGCATTTAATAGAATTTATTTTTACCAGGTCTCCGTGTGAACTCTTTGTTTATGACGCACTTTCATTCATGCATGACAATCTGGTCACAACAAGATGGCAACTGCCATAGCGACAATGTGACAACTGCCATAATGACAACGTGTCAATTGTCATTCTGGCAATGTGGCAACTGCCTTCATATTAGCATGGCAACTGCCATCATAGTAGGATGGAAACTTCCATCACACTTTGATGGCAACTACCACATACATATTATCGTTGGATCATACATTTATCCTGCTCTTTATTTTTTCCAAACTACAAATTACCGATGATGGCAACTGATATTTTCTTTTCTTTGCAAAATTATTTTTCAAATCAGCTTATGTATGTCGATTGTCTTGATTTGTCCACCGTGGATTTCACTGGGGTAGGAGGCCCACTGCCTACGCACAAGTTTGCTGTTTCTGCGTGGACCATCAGCGCTGTCAAGGCTGTGCTTGCTGCAGACAGGGCAACTGATGGCACGTATGGAAAACTACAGGTTAGTTTTTGTTTATGTCTTTTTTTCACACGGCATGCTTACAAATTTGACATGACGCAACCGTCCATGGTTTATAAGGCATGCTTACATTTTCTTTTTTTGTTTTTCATAGCTGATGGCCAAGCATGCTATAGACTACAGCGTGTTTGGGGGGCCTCAAAAATTTGAAAAGTGGATGGACGTGCACTCAGCTCCGTCTTGCCCTTCTGAGGTAATCAAAATGTCCACATCCATGGGTTGCTGTGGATTACATGTTTGATGTTGCGGAAGTGACTTCAATACGGGGGTTGTTTGCTGATGCTTCTTGTTTTCGTGGACAGGCGAGGGCACCAGTTGAGCATCTAATTGGGCAGTTTGCTTCCGGAATGACCGGATTGCTCGGGAAGTTGGTCGAGGGGTGGACGTCCCTCAGTGCCTCCGACAGCGATGCGGTTGCGAGGCAGTTCACTTCATTTGTTCCAGAACGTACACACCGGCCAACTGGCTGTCGTGGCCGATACGACTACAACAGTTCCCAAGAGCCCGACGACACACAAGATGATGTAGACGGAGACGCTGGCCTCAGCAAGGATGACGACGACGACATGGACAATGTGCATCAGGACACGGATGACGATGAACAAGCTGAAGTTCGCAGAGGCGGCAACAGGGGCAAGGATGCAACAGATGCCCCACCACCGGAGAAAGTGAAAGAACAGACGGCTGCGAGAGGCCAGGGGGTGTTGCCATCAAGGAGGGGGAGGTCTCCAGATGTTGTTGGGCAGGGTTCTCATGGCAAGAAGTCCAAGACGGATCCCGTAGCTGCCAGGAGGAGGTTTGACTTTCAATTTTTAGTTTTCCGCTGTGTCTATTTTATTGGAACAATCTCATCCAATTTTCTTTAAACTTTTCTGTTGTCAAGCGTGGCAACGGGTTTGTTTTCTGACATTTGCCACCTTGTCTTTTTCCCTCCATCTGTTATTTTTGCAGTGAGCCGACCGCTGGTGGACGAGAAGTTACGAAGAAACAGGCGCCAACGCCAACCCGTGCTTCTGCTCGCTTGAACAAAGGTGCCCCCATTGCTGGTGACACCCCTTCCACCAGGTTGTCTCCTCGTACGACGACGACCAACACCGGGGATCCTGTTGTGTTGCCAGACATGAGGAAGCCAGTCAAGAAGTACGTTAATCAATGTGGTTTCATTTTCATATTTGTGTTTTTTCCTTCAATTTTCCAATGCTTTTTTTTGTTCAGCTTTGTCACATGATATTCTTTCACCGTCACCCACGCGGCAACCTCTCTTCCCCCAAATGATTTTTTCATTCAATTCTCTTTTTAGTTTTACGGCAACTCATATTTGGTCTTCACATGGCAACTGGCATCTAGTGCAACTGGCATCTAACCCTCTACCTCATGGGCAACTGCCATTTTTTCACCTATGGGTTTGAGAGCTCATCCCATACACAGTTTTCAAATTGCATTCCTGCCAGAACATACATCAGTTTTTCATTCTTCAATTTTTTTGCTAAACACGGCAACTACTGCTGAATTGCAACTGCTAACCAGGACACATGGCAACTCAAGTTCCCATTACATGGCAACTACCAACTTTCCACATGTATTTCATTCACTTTAAGGTTTCTACCATTTTTTGCAAAACATGTTTTTGCTCATTTTTTTCAAACCTTTTCTCATGTGATTTTTTCTTTTTTCAGGGTTAAGAAGACTACTACGCGTGGGGCCAAGCATAGGATAAATGATCCGCTTGAACGACTACATTCAAAGTTGTCAACTGGGGGCAACTCAAATGTACATGAGGCACCCGTCGACAATACTGCTGCTGCACCGATGACGGCTTCCACCAACCCTGATGCGAGTGGCCGATCATCTCCGCCGGCTGCGGATGCCGAGGCTACAACAACAAGCATCCGTACATCGGGGAGTGATGAGTCCATATCTACCAGGATAGCTGAAATATAGGCAACTCTTCTGGCAATGAAGGAAGCCGCAGTGAGCCACGCCACCCCATCAGCAAGTGTTGAAGTGGACGCTCCCGAGATGAACATAGGCAAGGAAGATTCGCGCTCTTCAGACACTGACTCCAAGGGCGTGCGTGATGGCGCACCTGTGTCCACGACAGAAGCCGCTGAGGCGGCAGTTCATAAGGATATGCCATCTTCAGGAGAGAGTCATGGCACAACAGCTCCAGCCCCTGTCGGTGCAGATACTGCTAAGGTTACCGTGGCGCGTGCTGGTCTTCCACCTAGGCGTCGCAGCTCCCGTAAGCAACCAACAGTCGTACCCAATGCACCGGCTGTACCTAGCAGCAGGAGAGACGAGTCTGGGTATGTTCCTGCATCCACACTGTTCCCGCCAACCGCCCAAAGCAATGTGATGGAGAACCCGCAAGACCGGAGCAAAACTGAGGCAGTTGTCAAGGCTGGCACGAGTGACGCAGGTGAACGGCCGGAGCAGACTGCGCCTTTACCCGCAGTGGAAATCCCCAACATAAATCTGCGCACTTCCAGGCTGCCAGTCAATGTTGGTGTCCCCTATAGCCCAAACAAGAAGATTGCCATGAAAGCTGCTGCTGATACCGCTGACAAGACGCCCCGCCCTGCAAACAAGCCCGAACATTCCGGAGCGGCTGATTCAGATATGTTTGTTGATCTTTCACCATTGGATTCTGCCCCGCAAATCGTTCGTGGTCCGGCCAGTAGGAATGAGAGGCACCCAATGGCATTTACCGTACCGAGCTTCAGCATTGGCGTAAGTCAAGACCAAGCGGTGGTGCATGATCCTATGCCAGTTGCCTTTGCTTTTCCAGGAGGCACGGCGGCAATGATGGCGCAGCCAATGGTCGAGGGCAGGAAGGCTGTCAAGTTCGCAGAGCCAATTGTGCAAGGTACACTTGTCATGTCCTTACGATTTTCGTGTGCACATATTTTGTAGTTTGGATTTTGTCCCAATCATATCCCATTCGGTGATGTTCTCACCTGCGGTGGCAACTGCGGTGTGATGAGATGGCAAGTTGAGTTTTGATGCACCATAGCCTACTTTTTTTTTGGTTTGTTGCCATGCTACATTTTTGACATTTGGGTAAACACATGGCAACTGAAGTTGATTCACCATGGCAACTGAAGTTGATTCACCATGGCAACTGAAGTTGCTGACACGTGGCAACTGTATTTGCTGACACGTGGCAACTATAGTTTATTACATATGGCAACTGGATTTGCCACACCATGTCACATGCATTTTGTTTGTTACCATTCTGCATTTTTTCTATACGGTAATCACATGGCAAGTGGAGTTGACACAACATGGCAACTGCATTTGATGCGACATGGCAACCACAGGCCATCTGAACGGTAATTCATCACAAATGCATGGCAACTGCAGTTGCGATGACATGGCCACCGTATTTCCCCACTTTTCCACAGTTGCGATGACATGATCACAACTGTAGTTGCACCACACATGGCAATTTCCCCACTTTTTCCTACCTACATGTCACATCATACACCCCATTTTTCCTCACAATCCATATGTTTTCTGACTTTCTCCTTATCATAACACACTTTTTATTTTTTTCTTCTCGAATCATTGCAGCCACCCCTGAGGAAATTTCACCGTCACTCGACGAAGCTTACCGCAAGATTGAGGAGGCAGCATTGCAGAGGAGGACATCCCGAGGACAGGGGCAATCAAGTTCCAACTTGACTGCGGAGATGGCAACTGAGGATACCATCAGAAGCGCGACCCCTGGTTCTGTGAGACAGCAGAGGGTAGTTCACGCACCTCCCGCGGAAGACTACGAGCCCGAATTCAGGGCCACTAAGGAACAGACCTAGCTGTACGACGTCATCAAGCGGTTTGGAAATGCAAGGGCCAGCAGCAAGCATATGAAGGAGTTGAAAGCGTAAATGACCACATCCTACAATCACTCATTCTGCTTTGTTCTTTTTTTAGCATCTTCATCTTTTTCTTTTTTTGCACTCCTTATACATGATGCGCTTTACGTTTTAGTTCTTTTATATATCTCTTTTACTTAGCAGGCATGATTCTTCCGTGTTATGTCGTTTTCATACAGCTCATGTTTGGACAGAACCAAAGTCATTCAATGCGGAGCGACGTACGTCGACCTGGGTGATCTCGCCGAGTCTGTGAGGCCAAACGGCAAAATGTCGACGAATGTGATTGCATGCGGGATCGACTACATCACCAATCACATCGATATGTGTGCCGACAAGGTCATCATGCATTACAGCGTGACATGCAAAATATGGGATGGTGACTTCCACCACAAAATTCTGAGGAAGAATTTCGCTCAGCACGGTGAATTCAAGCTAACACTGAAGAAATATGTGAGTACTCCTACCCTGTCTGCACTATTTTTTTTACATGGTGTGGTTTTTGCCATCTTCTGCACTTTTTGTGACTGTGTGTCAGATTGTTTTTCCATGTGGCAACAGTTGCCATGCACATTTTTTCTTCTTTTTGTTTTTTGTGCATTCCCTGTGCGAACCACGTGGCATTTTTTGATTTATGAAATGCACGGCAAATCTTGAACATACATGGATGGCAACTTTTCTTCAACTACCCCCACACCATAGCCAAAAAACACATCCTACATGATTCTAATTTTTTTGTCCCTCTGCTGTTCTTTTTATGTGAACTATGCTTCTCATTTCTTCACTTTTTAAAATGCAGGTCATGTTCCCCATGTTCCAGGAGCTTGCACCACATGCCCAACACGACAAGTGTGGTCACCACTACGCGATCTGTCTGGACCTGAAGAACTAACGTTTTGAGGTGCTTGATTCAATCCGTTCGGGAGCTGATTCAGATCTTACCACGCATGCTGAATTCTTCATCAACAACCTCAAAGAGACATGGAACCGTCACTACGAAAATTCAAAGGTCCAGATCAGACATTTCCCGATTGAGTATGTGGCGATTGTGAAGCAAGGGAACACGTAATTTCTTTTTCCCCTCCTTTTTATGTGCCGTCTATATCAATTGCAACCCCTCTTTTTTTTTGTTTGCCACATGTGAATTGAAGTCTATGTTTTGCTATGTCTGTTCCTTTTTTTGTGTGTTCATTTGAGTCTTTTTCTCGTGCAGTACGGACTGCGGCTTTCACATGCTGGAATACTTTGCAAAGTGGGAAGGCAGAATCGTCCCCGCCATCACAGCTGCAACGATTGTTGAGCTCCAGAAAATCCACACGTGGAACTGGTTGACGAACGAAGATTTCAACAAGCGGTCTGGAGCACGCGAGTTCGTGGAGGAAGCTGTCAAGAAAATCAACAAGAAGTACAAGTGATCATGTGGTGTTAGACGCCGGACGCATACCTTACATTCTGTTGCTGAGGAATGTAAGGTACTTATCTATCTTGTTATTGTCGAAAAACTATGTTTGTGTGCTATGTTACGACTGCAACCCAGCGTACGCCACTATGCAGTGGTGGTGTGTGAGCGACATTTTATAGTAGGTCTGTAATATATGTGTGGACATGAACCTATGTTTTTTAGTCGTTTAATGCACATACGTTTTTATGTTTTTATTATTATTACAATGGTTTCAGTCGCACACATCACCAGTTTTTTTGCTGTTTTTGGATTGCGTCCATGATGTTTAAAAACAGGTGGCAAATGTAGTTCAACATACGTGGGGCATCACCGGCTAGCAATTTGTGGGGCAGGGCTGATCATGCAGCCACAACCCTGGCTGTGATTTATGCATTTTCCGCCTTTGTCCAACTTGATTTTCAATACACTGCGCACAACACAATTTGTTTCTCTAAACCGTGTGGTATTTGTCATGGAAATATATGTCATGCACAGTCATTTCAAATACCATGTCATATTTTAAGCACAGCTAACATGGCAATTACAGTTCAAAACAACATGGCAGATCAAGCATACTTGACATGGCAGATACAACACAACTAACATGGCAGATACAGTACAACTAACATGGCAGATCCAGTACAAAAAGCATGGCATATTTAGTACAAAGTAACATGGCATATTTTTAGTATAAGATAGCATGGCATATTTTTTACTACACACTACATGGCAGATTTAGTACACACTACATGGCAGATTTAATACACACTACATGGCAGATTTAGTACACATAACATGGCAGATTTAATACACATAACATGGCAGATTTCATACACATAACATGGCAACTGCATTTTCTGCAGTCAATGAATTTTGTCCCTTCTCTTTTCTTATGTTCCTCAATAGTTATTCTCCCAATTTTAAAAACAAAAAATCTCATCGTATAGGCGTACAAAACTAAATGTCCACAAGGACCATGACGCAACGCCCCAATTTCTGCTCATGGATTGCCCGCAGCTTTCTTCGTTTTCTTGTGTTTTGCTTGAATCTCCAATCCTGACTTGTACCTTATCTCTCTCGGGCGACCCTTTGTGATGGAACGTGGTGGGTTCCTAACCTGCGTTTGTGTGCTTGCTGTTCCAGATCCTATGTCCGAGTTTCCAGATGACGGCCCAGTCGATGAAGGCACACTTGATGTGCGGGGGAACCGGTGTAAGGCTTCCTCAGCTTTCCGCTTCTTGATCTCATCAAGCTCTCTTTTTAGCGCCTTCCTGTGTTTTTCTGCGACTCTTGCTGTCTCATCACCTTTGCACGCTTCATCAATTAGCTCAGCATAGTTCTTCGTCAGCACTACGTGCCTCACGGCTTCCATGGTGGACTCTAGTCTCTCGTCATGCACAGCCAGAACCACGTGTGTTGTCTGCGGCGCCAACGCGTCGTCAGCGTCCCAAGTCCATCGTCGCCTTATGAAATGGCGGGGCATCCGTGTCACAGCGTTCATGTCCATCACTTTCAGTATGTGACAACACACAATGCCGTCCCGTTCGAACTTGCAGCATTGGCAGTAGTACGCGCCTTCGCCTATTGAGGCTTTCACGAAGTAGTTCCTTCCTTTGTCTGGGTCTTCAGGTTCTGAATCCGACATGCCCAAAATAGAACACACCTTGAACGTATGTTCGTCCATCTAGAAAGCCGTGAACATGCCGGCACGCTTTATTTCTTCTTGGAATCTGCAAGTTTTGTGTGCTTTATGTTAATCCATCGTGCGATCCTTTTTTTTGTAGCACCTTATGCTGTCATGTGAATAGAAATAGATTTTTGTTTTGAATATGGCAATCATAGCATACTGAACATGGCAAACATAGCACACTGAACATGGCAACTGCAGTACACCAGACATGGCAACTGCAGTACACCAGACATGGCAACTTCAGCACACCAGACATGGCAACTGCAGTACACTGAACATGGCAACTACAGTACAACAAACATGGCAACTGCAGTACACCAAACATGGCAACTGTATTACATTTTCAACTAGCCATCGTCGTTTCCACACCAATATTTTTCCCCAATGGAAGCACATTGCATCAAACATGGGCATCTGCATTCCAGTAAACATGGGAATTGCATTTTCAACAAACATGGAAGTTGCATTTTATTAAACGTGGCAATTTTTGTATATTCAGCATATGTGTTGACAATATGACATTTTTTCAGTTGACATTGGCATTTGCATACCAACATGCCCCAATGGAAGTACAGTTCACTAAACATGGCGCCGGAACTTCATTGAACGTATAAAATGTATCCGAGTAAGCATTGTAAACAGAAATTTCATCAAAACATGGCAACTGCAGCTGAGTAAGCATGGCAAAAAGTATTCCATTAAACATGGCAACTGCATATCATGGCAACTGCATTTGCAAATCTATATGGCAACTACTGCCCTAGTGCTTTTTGTGCAAACAATACCCGTAACGCAACTGACTTACTTGTTAAAGATCTTGTTTGTGTATATCTGCTCATTTGCCTCTCCATTGGTAAGTACGTTAGCAATTTCGGCTGCTTTAGTGCGGTGGTAGCTTCTTGCTGCAGCTCAGATCCCAGAATTTTTTGTTGTAGAGCTGTGTACTGCTTGGCAAACTGTAACAATGAGTTGCCAGGGCTCATGTACCGCTTCAACACAGCATTGAACCCCTCGCTGCGCTGCGTAGTCTGTAGAAAAGGGAAGAAGCAGTGCATGAAGTAGGCGGGCACCCAGTACATTCGCTTTTCCCACAGATTAGCAAGCGTCTCGTTGTCTTGGACATGATGCGTTTCAACCATGGCCATCCAGCTCCTTTCAAACTCCTCGACCGTCAAGCTGTGGTCCACGCACAGCTCGAATGCCTTGTGCAGCTCTGGACGTCAGCAAAGAACGGTCCTAGCGTCTCCTCAGCCTTCTTTATTATGTGCCACCTACAGTGCCTGTGCACTGCCAACGGAAAGACCTCCTCTATGCCTGCACGCATGCTAAAATCCTGGTCTGTTATTATGTTCATTGGAGCAAGTCCATACATGCACTCCAAGAAGGTCTTGAACAACCAGACGTACCCATCCGTGTCTTCGTTCCGAACGAGCCCGCAACCGAACTGCAATGACTGATTGTGGTTATTTATTCCTATGAACGGAGCGCATGGCATCTTGTACATATTGGTGAGGTACGTCGCGTCGAACGAAATGCAATCTCGGAAATGTTTGTAGGCTCTCCTTGCAGCACCATCCACCCAATACATGTTCCTGACACGGTCCTCATCGTCCAACCTTATCCTGTAGAAGAAATCTGGATCTTCCTTTGCTTTCTCATCGAAGTAGGCAATTGTAGCCTCTATGTCAGCCAGCCTGCTCTCTCTACGGTACCTGGCCTGTAGGTTTGTGACGTCAGCCGGTATGTACGGCATGCTACTCAGTTTCCCCTTTTTGCTGTGGATGAGTGATAGTATCTGGACCATTCTAGATGGACCGACGTTACAGTCATGTAGCAGCTTTACGAATTGCCTTTCGACTGGGGTGAATCCTCTGTGGGCGGTCAAAAATTTGACCAGGTCGAACTTCTTTATGAGACTGTGGTTGTGCTCGTCAAAATATTCGGTGACCACATACTGTGTCCCATCTATGTTTAGCTTACACCGGACAGGGCGTCCCGTCTTGAGAATGATTCCTCTTTTTCGTTCCGGAACGACAGGCGCAACACCTTTCACCTTCTTGTTCTTCCACGCCTTGTGGCACCTCAACTCACCTCTGCTATACTCATTGGTTTTCTTAATTTTCCTATGGTACTCGGTGTTGACCGCAAATCCATGGAACTTTGCATATGTCTGGTAGTATTCCTTTGCTTCCTCGAACGATTCAAATCTCTACCCAATGTACGGCGGCTAAGGTACCACAATATCTGATTGCCCACCATCTTCATCATCTTCTGCCTCGTCGTCACTTTCATCATTCACTTCAGTATCGGCGGCAGTTCCTTCTACCTGAGCGTTGTCAGTGTGCGTGTTCAAAGGGGTGCTTGTCTGTAGTGCTGGAATGATTGCCATTGCCGACTGTGACTCGAAATTGTCTGCGGCACGAGTGTCTGCTGGCTGGTGGAACGCGTCTTCCGTGCGCTCAGAGCTCCCCGCATTTGATGTCGTGGCGCTGCCGCTAACTGTAGTTGTAGGCCCTGCGATAGGGAAAACAGGTATGACATTTAAGCTTTATGTTTGAATAACATGTGTATCGTGACGGACCACACCATCTATGAGTGATTTTGCACGGCATCATTTTTTCAAACAGCAAGCCGCGAGTATGTGTGTGGGCATGCACGACAACTATAGCTGTCCAGTGATAGCAGCCATTGTTTTCAACAAACACGGCAACTAGTTTGTTTTCGCATGCAAATAACTTCAAGTATCAAAGGTACTGTTTGTTTTACTGGTTCAGATTTTTTTCCCTTACCTTGGTGCGTTGCATTCGACCTTCCCGTGTTGCCTGGGACAACAGAATGGTTTCCCCCACCCGCAATTAGTGAAGGCTGCCACGAGACGTTTGCCGGGGTACCACCAGCGTAATAACCTGTGTGCATAGCAGTGGTTGGTCAAATTCATGGCTACTGTATTTTTTGCGCTAGCACGGCAACTGCAGTTGCCCCTGATGTGGCAACTGCAGTTGCCCCTGATGTGGCAACTGCAATTTTATTTTTGGCAAAAAAAATGTATTTTTTGCATCGGCATGGCAACCGCAGTTGTTCCTCTATGGCAGCTGCAGTTCCATGACATGGCAAATGTAGTTGTAATGGCATGGCAACTGCAGTTGTTCTCCCCTGGCAACTGTATTTGTACATGGACGGCAACAACAGACGTGTAGGGATGTCAAATGTAGTTTGCTAATACATGGCAACTGCAGATGACCAGTCATGGCAATTTTTTGCATTTGCCACCTATTGCTCCTTCTGCTAATTGATCATCATCAGCTTCACCTTATTTTATGGACTGACCTGTGTACGACGTCGACGGCAGGTACATTGGCGGTGCCTGATGCCACGTGCTGCACGAAGGCTCTGCATTTTCACACCGCGGTAAGTCGTGAGCCCTTTTGATAGATTTTTTTGCATGTTCATTTTTCATGTGCACCGCAGTATGCGCTCTTTTTTTCCGTGTTTACATTACCTTGACTGTCCATACAAGCTAGTTGAAGTTTGCTGCCCGTACATTTGTCAGTGATAGCTCCTTGCGAGTGAACTTGTCACGGGGCCCCGATAATTGTATTTTGGTCATAAGAACCTGCTAAAAAATGGCAATGCACGACAAAAGTAGAATGTCATCTTCATCGTCGGGAAGATGGCAACTGTTCTCTTCTTTTTGTTAGCACGCATCATACCTACGCCTGCATACTGTTCCAGTAGTGGCAGCAACGGCCCTGAAGAGATGAGCTGACTGTACTCTGTTGCATCCCAGGGGGCTGTTTCTGGCCTTTGAGAACCCCAATCACCAGCGCCACCTTCGTGATTCATTCTTACCGTGTCTCCCTTCCTTCTTTTCCAATGTGTTCTCAATCTCTGCATGAACAAGAAGGCATCAACAACCCACAAGAATAGCATTCCTGTGCTGCTTGCACACAAAAGATATGGATGGCAACCGACGGGTCATAATAGGTGGCAGCTAACGATAACGGAAGGTGGCAACTGTCATTACACACAAGTGGCAATTAATTTCTTCCAACCATCTCCATTCCAAAATTTTGCCCCTACCGTCCTATTTTTTCGTACCCAACTACTTGCGTCACTTAAACTAGGAAATTAAGTCAATTTCGAACGTTAGTACATGGCAGACCTGGTGCACTCTGCCTGGCAATTGCAAATATACACCGAACCACACAGTGTTCTACCCCTACAGTATGGACCCAGTACAAGATCGGGAGATTTTTCAGCCTTAAGAATGAGATGGAAGGACGAGATCGAGAATTTTCACCTGGTTTTAGCTGATCGTGTCTGGAGGGCTGGATTGGAGTGGGGGGGCTGTGGATGGGGAGGGTTAGGGTGTGGTTTGGGGTCGGATCGCCCTACGGATCTGCCCTGGTTGCCATGGCAACCAGGGATGGCTGGCGACGGATGTCGGGGGTTCGAGAGGTTGGGGACGATGGCGGCGTAGGAGAGAGGGGATGGATCGGAGGTGTGGATCGGCTGGGTCGTGCGGGCAGCCGGTCTTCTGGCCCGGACGGGGCAGTGCGGGCGGGGTTGCCACACACCGGACGTGCGGGCCGCGCTTTTGCACGCTCGGACGTGGTCGTGCGGGACGATCCCCGTCTATGCCGCACGAGGCGTGCGGGCGGGTTCCTATCGACGCCACACGTGTGGCAGTTATTCGGACCCATTGATCAAAGGTTCTAAAAGGAAACAAACTAACGTGGGACAGGAGGCGTCCAGGGGTGCGGTAGCCGGGAGGGCGAACGAAACGCAACGAGGGTCGGACGAAAGAACGACGTAATAGGGGAAACAGAACCTTATGTTTCTTTTAGGTAGTAGAGATTTGCGCCATTTATCTACGGTGTGGCCTTCTGGGTGTTGCTACTTTGCAATCATCTCCCTCGTTATGCAATCTTTCTGACAAACAACCAAAAAAAATGCATCTTCGTGTTTTCTTGTAGTACGGATCTTTAGCCTAGTCGTAGTGGTGAGTATCATATACTAGTATCACCCATGTGATACTAGTATATGATACTACATTCGTAGTGCATAGTATCATATGTTGGTATCATAGATGACTTGATTTATTGTTATGCATGACACATAGTAGTACATCATTTAATATGATACGGTATCATTATACACTACTAGGGAAAAGCCTATACACAGAATCTTATCAGCAGCGCGCTTCAAAATAACTCGCTGCTGCTAACTAGCAGTAGCGCGGAAAGACGAAACTCGCTGCTGAGACAAATATAGCAGTAGCGCGTCTTCCCAAAGACGCGCTGCTGCTATAATTCCTACGAGGCCGCCGCGAGGCTAGTTATAGCAACAACGCGTTATAGTGATGCACGCTACTACTACGTAGCATAGTAGCAACGCATTTTTCAGATAAGCGCTACTGCTAAGTTTCCTACAAAAATTTAGTCCCACCTCGCTCCGTGAAGAGAGTTTCTGCCACCTTAAATATGTTACTTCTCAAACTTTGACAAGCTCTTGATCTTCATTGAACTCTATGTGTAAAATTTGTGGCTGCAATATGAGTCTTCACCTGTTCATAAACCGGTGAGGACTCATATTGACAAATCAGACTGTACACAAAAAGATCGTTGATGATCAATGTGTTTTTGATATATTGAACAAATTCTATTTTTACATGCTGACACATAGCAGTAGCGCTTTATTGTGAAAGGCGCTGCTGCTAGATAGCTTAGCAGTAGCATCTTTTCCTGAAGAGCGCTACTGCTAAGCCATTCATCTCCCCCATCTCCTCCATTCCGATCCACTCACACACACAGCCACTCAATCCTCTCCGATCCGTGCCGCGCGCCCCCATTGCCCCTCCTCCGTCTGCGCCGCGCGCCGTCACCTCCTCCTACTTGCTGGACTCGGTACCGGCCTCCTCCTCCGTCCTCCCTCTCCACTCGCCGCTGGCCGGCCCCTCCACGCTCCGCCTTCCTCCTCCGTCCTCCCTCAACTGGCCGCGCCGGCCGGCCCCTCCTCACTCCGCCTTCCTCCTCCGTCCTCCCTGAACTGGCCGCGCCGGCCGGCCCCTCCTCGCTCCGCCTTCCTCCTCCATCCCACTCTCTTCTCCCTCCTCGAGTCGCCCCTCCTTCTCCCTCCTGCTCATATGCAACATTTTGATTTAGTTGATATAATTTAGTTGACTTAGTAGGCTAGTTGATTTAGTTGACTTAGAACATTTTGATTTAGTTGATTTAGTAGGCTAATTCATTTAGTTAATTTAGTTGACTTAGAACATTTTGATTTAGTTGATTTAGTAGGCTAGTTGATTTAGTTAACTTAGAACATTTTGATTTAGTTGATTTAGTAGGCTAGTTGATTTAGTTGACTTAGAACATTTTGATTTAGTTGATTTGGTAGGCTAGTTGATTTAGTTCACTTAGAACATTTTGATTTAGTTGATTTAGTAGGCTAGTTGATTTAGTTGACTTAGAATATTTTGATTTAGTTGATTTAGTAGGCTAGTTGATTTAGTTCACTTAGAACATTTTGATTTAGTTGATCGTTAATGCTTTGCTCATATTGCTTTAGGAAGAATGGCGTCACCAACACCACCACTATGTCAACTGTGCAAGTCAAGATGCGCCAGCAGCCTTGCAACTGGCAAGCTGTTCGGCATTTTCTTCCATCCGAGTTTTCGTCCTGCGGCGGTAAGAAATTAGATGAAATGTAATAGCTATTTTATTTTTAGTGTTGGCATTACTGCATTGTGTCATTTTGCTTATTTTACACAGATCATCCCATGCAATGTGAGGTTGAAATTCAACAAGCTAACAGGAGACACTGTGACATTTGAGGCTCCTGGGGGCCGTACACTATGGAGGTCGAGAAAGGACGCAATATGTCGCAGATTGGAGGAGATGGATGGGCCCGTTTCGTCGCTCGCATGCATCTTACTGGTGGTGAGTTGATCAGCTTCAACTTCCGAGCAGAAAGACCCAAGCTAGCTGTCATTTATCTCAACCTGGTGGAAGATGATGAAGATGATGAAGATGATGAAGATAATGAGGACCCACTCGATGAAGATGATGAGGACCCACTTCCTGAAGCCATCGTAGCTCAAAGAACAAGGCTGAGTGAGGAGGAGGTGTCCAACCTGTGGGACATAATTCCGCCACGTGCTGACTTTGTCGGGGTGCCATTCGTGACCCGCTTGACAAGTACCATGGTTGATCGACATGATATGGTATGTTATACTTACAAATGCAAATTAATAGTGTGAATTACTTAGTGTACAGTCCAATGATATGGTATGTTGTGTGGAATCTAGTCGATGATATATATGTTTTAGTGTAGAGTTCGATCACATGCTTATTAATTGATATGTTTTTCTTATTCAGAAATTGGCAAAGAGCATATCTGTGAGTTATGGTATCGAGCCTGATGAAGAAGGCTCAGCTGGACTACGCCTTACTACAAGGGGCTCCGTCACAACCTGTACTTACCGCGTGGACACGGACGGTCGCACACACTTAAACTCGGTTGGGTGGAAGAAATTCCTCGATGGCAAGAATCTTCGTGTTGGACAGGCCATCCTAATTACTATCAGGAACACCAACCGCCCAGGCTTGAGGATGATGATTGTCTTCGATATCATCTAGAACTACATATGTGTGTGTGGCTATATCATCTAGAACTACATATGTGTGTGTGGCTATATCATCTAGAACTACATATGATGATCGTCGTCGATATCATCTAGAACTATATATGATGATGGCCGTTGATATGACCTCGTACTGCTTGAGGATGCATGTTGGCTATGCATGAAATTGTTATCTAGTACTCCCTTCGTTCCAAATTACTCGTCGTGGTTTGAACTAAAACCACGACGAGTAATTTGGAACGAAGGGAGTACTACCGTACCTAGTAATGGTTTATGAATTTGATATCTACTAGCAGTACATAGTATCTAGTATCTGAAAGGAGAACTGAAAGGGAATGGGGCAGTGGGAAAATGATGAAAGATATAGCAGTAGCGAGGGATGGCGAAATCGCTACAGCTAGTTAATAGTAGCGCGTTCACAAAAAGCGCTGCTGATATCGTCAATAGTAGTAGCGTGGGTTAGGACCGCACTACGATTATGAGTTAGCTGTAGCGCCTTATTAGTAGCGTGGCCACCCGCGCTGCTGCTAGCCTAAAAACCCGCGCTGCTGCTAGACTTTTCCCTAGTAGTGATATGATACTTAACACTCTCTTTCTTCATTTAGTTCTATGTCATTTCATTAAAATTAGCTAGTTTGCATGCATTACGGGCAACCATAGTTAGACGATACTTTCATTACGGGCAGCCTTAGCTGGATGATGTAGTCGGCTTCTTGGGCCATGTGAAACAATGGGAACATCAAGCCATCGGTAGCGTAGACACGAGGTATGTCCCGAGGGCACCGGGACCACCGTGGAAAGCGGCAAATTTGTCAGGGAGAGGACATGGACACCCCTACACTGTATCGGCAATGTAGCTCACCTCAACAACGAAAGACCATGACAGATCATGATGGCATGTAGGAAGCGAACCACACCCGACGTTGATGAAGAGGTCGTACAGCCGACCGCGCCAATCCCATCGAATGGTTGTCTGGCCAGGAACTGCCTTCATGGAGCCAGAAGCAACAACCTTTTGCCCTCGAGAAACTATCGAAAAGGTGATATTACAGAAGCTCTACAATCCTATTAGGGAAACTAAAATTGGGTAGTTGAGTTATTTACAAAAAATTGGATGGCAAGTTAAACATTTAGTCTATGGAAAAGAGAAGCATAAGCGATGTGGAAAATAGTTATTTTTTTAATTTTAGAGAGCAACGAATTGAGGAGTACTCCAGCTCCCTTCAGATTTTGCTTTTCCTTTTCTTTATGCGTTTTCGGCTTTTAGATGATTTTTTTTGTTTTTTTTTGTTTTTCCCTGGTTTTCCAGAGGAAAATCAAGAAAAACAATTCTTGAAAAAACGCATTTTCTTCCACGAGAGGCACAAATTACTTCTCGTGGAGGCGCGAATTTGCTTCCTCGAGAGGCACATGCGTGACCCTCGGAAAGGAGGGGGGGGGGGTCAGCATTCACCATGAATAAGATTGCTTTTTTTGCCTAATTACTTAATGGTATTTGCATGCACATCTTAGAATTAAGCTTTACTGATCATGAAACCGTGTTGTTAGTAGTGGAGTGGTAGGCAGATGCAAATCAAAGCATCATTTTTCTTCTTCTTGTTGTGATGGAGCTGCAGTATTAAGATTTTGCATACCACGCTCTTTTACCCAAATTACATGAATGTATCATCAAGTAGAAGCGAACTTTTATCAAGCCAGCGGCGGTCGTGCTGGCGGCTCCAGACACGGCAATCATCCCCAACTTCACCTTTTCGGCCGGTGGATCGTCACGTACTGCTGGTAAAGACACAATCCCCCAGTCTCCTGCTAAATCTATTCCTCTACATACTACCACAACTGCCCTCACCCATGACAAATTTGATGCAGCGCTGCCCCTCCACGATATGGACACCCATGAGAGTATCATACGCAAGGAACGCCGTAAAATGACCCGTGATCACTCCTGCTCCAAGGACAAGCTGTGCCGCAGCGCGCTTGCTCGCAAGGAGGCCAAATACTCGCCCATGCTTGCCAAGGCGGTCAAGGCCAAGGCAGCTCGCTTCTCCACTGCAGACGTGGGCACGGCTATCGACCGTGCCATCCATGAGGCTCGCCTTGACGTCTCCGATGACCCTCCTGCCTCAGCTCAAGATCTCGCCACCATTGCCCTGCTTTGCGGAGCGGATGATGACCATGTTGATGCCATCCTCGAATCTGACGACCCGGCCTCCGGTGGTGAAGATTCTCCATGATCAGTACGCCACCTCTACTCCACTCGGCTGGGTGTGCCTTGGCGCCGCCGCCAGTTGCCCGCGCCTTACTTGCGTCAGTTGTGTCGTTGTACTTTTGGACCCTCGCGTGTGATCGCCCGATCATGTACTGTTCTTTCGATGCGGTGTACCTTTTGCTACCATGTAACTATTGTAGTTCGGTCTTAAGAACTCTGGTGTACGAAACTTTATCATGAGTAACGCAACCTTCTCTATATGCTCGTGGAATGTACGCGGCCTCGGTGATCAGGACAAATGCTCCGACATCCTCTCTCTGAACTAATCTCAATCAATCCGCATATCGCCCTATTACAAGAATCTAAACTTGAAGTGCTACCTGATCAGAAGCTCCAATCATTCATGCGCCGTCACCTTGATCAAGTATTTTCCTTACCAGCTGTAGGCTCTGCGGGTGGCACCATCTCTGCCGTTAACCCTGCCTTGTTTCAAGTGATCTCCTTCTCACACCTCTCTTTCTCCTCAACCCTGATCTTGCGATCAAAGATAAATGACCGTAACATAGCCATCAATAACATTTATGCTCCCTCCTCACACGCTCTCAAGTAACAGTTCCTTGATGAACTGTTAGTCCTCGCCCAACTAGATTACTCACCCTGGCTTCTCGTCGGTGACTTCAACCTCCTCCGATTCCCCTCAGACAAAAACAATGTTGCGTCTAGACAGACAGAGGCCAATGCCTTCAACCAAACTATTGATGAGCTTGCCCTCGTCGAGTTACCGCTTCTCGACCGACAATTCACATGGTCTAACAATAGAAACACACCCACCCTCGAACGCATTGACCGCGCCTTCTTCAACCTAGCTTGGGTGAATGCCTTCCCCAACTCCTCCCTAACATCTCTCATGCGTTTCACGTTCGATCACATCCCCCTCTTCATCCACGTCACCACAACAATCCCGCGCTCAAACTTTTTTAAATTCGAACCTGATTGGGCCAAATTACAACCCTGCCGCGATATAATCTCATCGGTTTGGGCCGCACATCGGCCAACTTCACCGCCTAATGTTGCCGCTTCCCTCGCCTCACTACTCAAATATACTCGAGCCGCACTCAAAAAATGGGCTCGCTCGCGCATTCCCGCCCCCCTCCATGAATCACGCTGCAAAACAGCCATCTCTGCTCTCGACCACGTAGAAGAATCTAGGCCCCTCTCCCCACCAGAACAACTCACACGTAAGATCATCGTTTCTCTCCTAAAAAACACCATTTTAGAAAAAGTGTCCTACTGGAAATGGCATGCCAAAGTGTAACGTGCGATTCATGGCGGTGAAAACTCCAAGTTCTTCCACATGTCTGCCTCACAACGGATGCGTAAAAACAAAATCTTCTCCCTCACTCGAGACGGCTCGGTTTTTACCTCACACCAACAAAAAGCTGATGATGACCCACAAGTGTAGGGGATCTATCATAGTTCTTTCGATAAGTAAGAGTGTCAAACCCAACGAGGAGCAGAAGGAAATGATAAGCGGTTTTCAGTAAGGTTTTCTCGGCAAGCACTGAAATTGTAGGCAATAGATAGTCTTGTGATAAGATAAATTGTAACGAGTAACAAGCAATGAAAGTAAATAAAGTGCAGCAAGGTGGCCCAATCCTTTTTTTAGCAAAGGATAAGCCTTGACAATTTCTTATAATGAGAAAAGAGCTCCCGAGGACACATGGGAATTATTGTCAAGCTAGTTTTCATCACGCTCATATGATTCGCGTTCGGTACTTTGATAATTTGATATGTGGGTGGACCGGTGCTTGGTACTGCCCTTACTTGGACAAGCATCCCACTTATCATTAACCCCTATGTAAGAATCTGCAACTACAAAAGAAGTATTCAGGTAAACCTAACCACAACATTAAACATATGGATCCAAATCAGCCCCTTACGAAGCAACGCATAAACTAGGGTTTAAGCTTCTATCACTCTAGCAACCCATCATCTACTTATTACTTCCCAATGCCTTCCTCTAGGCCCAAATAATGGTGAAGTGTCATGTAGTTGACGTTCACATAATACCACTAGAGGAAAAGACAACATACATCTCATCAAAATATCGAACGAATACCAAATTCACATGACTACTAATAGCAAGACTTCACCCATGTCCTCAGGAACAAACGTAACTACTCACAAAGCATATTCATGTTCACAATCAGAGGAGTAATAATATGCATTAAGGATCTGAACATATGATCTTCCACCAAGTAAACCAATTAGCATCAACTACAAGGAGGAATCAACACTACTAGCAACCCACAGGTACCAATTTGTGATTTGGATACAAGATTGGATACAAGAGATGAACTAGGGTTTTGAGAGGAGATTGTGCTGGTGAATATGTTGATGGAGATTGACCCCCTCCTGATGAGAGGATCGTTGGTGATGACGATGGTGATGATTTCCCCCTCCCGGAGGGAAGTGTCCCCGGCAGAACAGCTCCGCTGGAGCCCTAGATTGGTTCCGCCAAGGTTCCGCCTCGTGGCAGCGGAAGCTTGCCCACGATTTTTTCCAGGGTAAAAGCCTTCATATAGTAGAAGATGGACACCGGAGGGCCACCAGGGGGCCCAGGAGACAGGGGGCGTGCCTAGTAGGGGTGGGCGTGCCCCCCACCCTCCTGGCCAGGGTGTGGGCCCCCTGAGGTGTTTCTTCCGCTCAATAATTCTTATTAATTCCAAAAATAAATTTCATGGAGTTTCAGGATTTTTGGAGCAGTGCAGAATAGGTTTCCAATGTTCGCTCCTTTTCCAGCCAGAATTCCAGTTGCCGGCGTTCCTCCTCTTCATGGTAAACCTTGTAAAATAAGAGAGAATAGCCATAAGTATTGAGATATAATGTGTAATAACAGCCCATTGTGCAATAAATATTGATATAAAAGCATGATGCAAAATGGACGTATCAACTCCCCCAAGCTTAGACCTCGCTTGTCCTCAAGCAGAAGCCGAAATCGAAAAATATGTCCACATGTTTAGAGATAGACGTGTCGATAAAAATAAAATACAGACATGAGGGCATCATGGTCATTCTTATAACAGCAACATAAATAGATTTTATCATATGATTTCTTATGCTCAAGTAGCGATCAATTCACAATGTCAAGCAGGGTTCAGAAACTTCATTGGGTGCTAGCAAACTGTAATCTCAGTCACTGAAGCAATTGCAATTTATCATAACATCAGAAAGAGTCAAGAATAGAGCTTTTTAGCAAGTCCACACACTCAACTATCCTATAGTCTTCTACAATTGCTAACACGCACGCGGTACTTGTGGTTATAGAGTTTCAACCGGACACTGAGAAAGATAGGCGCCTATTGTGTTGCCTCCCAACGTATTCACCTTTAGGTGATGTCAACAATAATAATCCATGCTAACTTACATCCAATTGGATATATGTATCATGATCTTTCAAACACGAGGAGCTTGCCAAAGGATAAAATGAAAAAGGGGAAAGGTGAAGATCACCTTGACTCAAGAAAAAAGTAAAAACATAAAGTAAAAGATAGGCCCTTCGCAGAGGGAAGCAGAGCTTGTCATGTGCGTTTAGGGTTGGATGCATGAAATCTTAATGCAAAAGAACATCACTTCATATTGCCACTTGTATGTGGACCTTTGTTATGCAGTCCGTCGCTTTTATTGCTTCCACAACAAGATCGTATAAAGCTTATTTTCTCTACACTAATAAGTCATACATATTTAGATAGCAATTTTTATTGCCTGCAACATGACAACTTACTTGAAGGATCTTACGCAATCCATAGGTAGGTATGGTGGACTCTCATGGCAAAACTGGGTTTAAGGATATTTGGAAGCACAAGTAGTATCTCTACTTAGTGCAAGGAATTTGGCCAGCATGAGGGGGAAAGGCAAGCTCAACATGTTTGGAAGGTCAATGACAATATACTTTAACTGAGATGTGAGAAAACATAAACCATTACGTTGTCTTCCTTGTCTAACATCAACTCTTTTAGCATGTCATACTTAATGAGTGCTTCACAATCATAAAATATGTCTAAGATAATATATTTGTATGTGAAACCTCTATTTCCTTATCACTTCCTATTAATTGCAATGATGACCAAAACTACGTTTATCAACTCTCAACAACTTTTATGCCTCATACTTTCTATGTGTGAAGCATTACTATCCATAAGATCAATATGGACTATTTTATTCTTTCTACTTTCTCAAGATCATAGCAACATAGCAAAGCCCTTGACTCAACACTAATCTTTATTATAGATAGCTCACAGACTCGATTACATAAAGAGACCTCAAAGCAAAACTCAGAACTACTTGATATCAAAACTTCAATATACTAGATCAAGATACTACTAAAAGGATCGAACTAAATAAAACGGTAAAGAGAGGAGTGTGATGGTGATACGATACCGGGGCACCTCCCCCAAGCTTGGCAGTTGCCAAGGGGAGTGCCCATACCCATCTAATTATGTCCTCGGAGGTGGTGAAGTAGGAGTTGTTGATGATGTAGGCTTGTCGTCCATCTTCCAAGGCATAGGCTCACCATCATAGAAAGATGACCGAGTCTCCGGGATCCTTAAATCTGCAGCCAAACTCATCCTCTTGAATCTATATTCATACTCACAGTTCTGGTTTTGCAGGTCATAGATCTGGGCTTGGAGGTGCTCGATTTTCTCTTGGAGCTTGAAGATGGTCTCCCCAATGACTTTGGCATCTAGCTTGTGGTTGTTGGTGAACTCCGTGATCATCATCTGGTTGGCGTTGAGTCCACGCTCCACCATCCCTTGGCACTTGAAGACTTGCTGCTCCACGGCTTCGAGCTTAGTCTCCACGCTTCCGGTACACCTTGGTCCCTCCACATCGCGGATGTGTAGCACTCCCTCACGCATATCAATGGTTTGAGGGTGTTGCAGCACCTCCGCGAGATAGGGGTTGATAATCCTCTCGAAAAACTTGTCCTTGGGAGCGCTTGGAGACGCCATGATGCTCTAGATCTGTAACAGAAAACAGCTCGAAACGAAAACAGAGGACATTTGCGTGATACGGTGGTCAAAACCTTCAGGAGTTTATATAATGAATTTTCACCGACCAAAATACATAACGTGCAAGAAAACGGAGTCCGGGAGACACACGAGGTGGCCACGATATAGGGGGGCGGGAATATTGATTGCGATTTAGCCGCACCTGAGCCCGCAACTGCTGCCTCTACTCCGCCTACTTCTTGTGCCAACTTTAGACATGACGCCAACACCTACGATAGGAATGCCTAATAGTATATCGTCTGCGTAGCGAACGCGCGCCCAGTAAGGGTGGGCGCGCCCTCCACCCTCGTGGAGGCCTCATGTCCTTCCTGGACTACTTCTTTCTTCCTAAAGTTCTTAAATATTCTGAAACTGATAAAATTGCCATTAGAATTGTTTTGGAGCCGGTTTACTTACCGTACCACATACCTATTCCTTTTCGGAGTCTGGAACGTTCTAGAAGGTGTCCCTTATGTATGCTTCCGGGGTTACGGTTTCAATAATATTAGTTTCAACATTGATAGGATAACCTGAGATATAATGTTTAATTCTTTGACCGTTCACCATCCTCGGACTTGTGCCTTTGAAGTTGTTAATTTTTATGGCACCAGAACGATAGACCTCCTCGATAACATAAGGACCTTCCCATTTAGAGAGGAGTTTTCATGCAAAAAATCTTAAACGAGAGTTGAATAATAACACATAATCACCTAAGTTAAACTCACGCTTTTGTATCCTTTTGTCATGCCAGCGTTTGACTTTTTCTTTGAATAGCTTGGCATTCTCATAGGCTTGGGTTCTCCATTCATCAAGTGAGCTAATATCAAACAACCTCTTCTCACCGGCAAGTTTGAAATCATAGTTGAGCTCTTTAATAGCCGAATATGCTTTATGTTCAAGTTCTAGAGGTAAATGCCAAGCTTTTCCATAAACCATCTTATACGGAGACATGCCCATAGGATTTTTGTATGCAGTTCTATAGGCCCATAATGCATCATCAAGTTTTTTGGACCAATTCTTTCTAGATCTATTGACAGTCTTTTGCAAAATTAATTTGAGCTCTCTATTGCTCAACTCTACTTGACCACTAGACTGCGGATGATAAGGAGATGCAATTCTATGATTAACATCATACTTAGCAAGCATCTTACGGAAAGCACCATGAATAAAATGTGAACCACCATCATTCATATGATATCTAGGGACTCCAAACCTTGGAAAAATAACTTCTTTAAGCATTTTAATAGAAGTGTTATGATCAGCACTACTAGTTGGAATAGCTTCTACCCACTTAGTAACGTAATCAACAACAACTAAAATATGTGTGTAACCATTAGAGGCAGGAAAAGGTCCCATATAATCAAAGCCCCAAACATCAAATTGTTCAATAACAAGAGAATAATTCATAGGCATTTTGATGACCCACAAGTATAGGGGGGGGGGGGATCGCAACAGCTTTCGAGGGTAGGGTATTCAACCCAAATTTATTGATTCGACACAAGGGGAGCCAAAGAATATTCTTGAGTATTAGCAGTTGAGTTGTCAATTCAACCACACCTGGATAACTTAGTATCTGCAGCAAAGTGTTTAGTAGCAAAAGTGGTATGATAATAAAGGTAACGGTAGCAAAAGTAAAGATAAATGTTTTTGGGTTTTTGTAGTAGTTGTAACAGTAGCAATGGAAAAGTAAATAGGCGAAGAACAATATGTGAAAAGCTCGTAGGCTATGGATCAGTGATGGATAATTATGCCGGATGCGATTCCTCATGCAATAGTTATAACATAGGGTGATATAGAACTAGCTCCCATTCATCAATGTAATGTAGGCATGTATTCCGTAAATAGTCACACGTGCTTATGGAAAAGGACTTGCATGACATCTTTTGTCCTACCCTCCCTTTGAAGCGGGGTCCTAGCGGAAACTAAGGGATATTAAGGCCTCCTTTTAATAGAGAACCAGAACAAAGTATTAGCACATAGTGAATACATGAACTGCTCAAACTACGGTCATCACCGAGAAGTATCCCGATTATTGTCACTTCGGGGTTGTCGGATCATAACACATAATAGGTGACTATAGACTTGCAAGATAGGATCAAGAACACACATATATTCATGAAAACATAATGGTTTAGATCTGAAATCATGGCACTTGGGCCCTAGTGACAAGCATTAAGCATAGCAAAGTCATAGCAACATCAATCTCAGAACATAGTGGATACTAGGGATCAAACCCTAACAAAACTAACTTGATTACATGGTAAATCTCATCCAACCCATCACCGTCCAGCAAGCCAACGATGGAATTACTGACGCACGGCGGTGAGCATCATGAAATTGGTGATGGAGGATGGTCGATGATGACGACGGCGATGAATCCCCCTCTCCGGAGCCCCGAACGGACTCCAGATCAGCCTTCCCAAGAGAGATTAGGGCTTGGCGGCGGCTCCGTGTTGTAAAACGCGATGAAACTTTCTCCCTGATTTTTTCTCCCCGAGACGGAATATATGGAGTTGGAGTTGAGGTCAAAGGAGCTCCAGGGGGCCCACGAGATAGGAGGCCGTGCCCTAGGGGGGGGGGCGCCCTCTGTCTCGTGGACAGGCTGTGGCCCCCCTGCCATTAATTCTTTCGCCAAAAATTCTTATTAATTCCAAAAAGTGCGTCCGTGGATTTCCAGGACATTCCGAGAACTTTTCTTTTCTACACATTAAACAACATCATGGCAGTTCTGCTGAAAACAGCGTCAGTCCGGGTTAGTTTCATTGAAATCATGCAAGTTAGAGTCCAAAACAAGGGCAAAAGTGTTTGGAAAAGTAGATACGTAGGAGACGTATCACATTTCTTTATGTCTACTAATATTACCAATTCTTTGACATTCATCACAAGATAAGACAAACTTACGAGCATCTTTGCAGAGAGTAGGCCAATAAAAACCAGATTGCAATACCTTATGTGCAGTTCTATCTCCAGCGTGGTGTCCGCCATAGGATTCAGAGTGACACTTGCATAGGATCTGTTCCTGTTCATGCTCAGGTACACAACGTCTAATAATACCATCTACTCCTTCTTTATAAAGGTATGGGTCATCCCAGAAGTAATGTCTTAAATCATAAAAGAACTTTTTCTTTTGCTGGTATGTGAAACTAGGTGGTATAAATTTAGCAACAATGTAATTAGCATAATCAACATACCAAGGAGCAGTACGAGAAGCATTAACGACCGCTAATTATTCATCAGGAAAGCTATCATCAATAGCAGTGGGTCATCAAGAACATTCTCTAACCTTGACAAGTTGTCTGCAACGGGGTTCTCAGCTCCCTTTCTATCAATAATATGCAAATCAAATTCTTGGAGCAAGAGAACCCATCTAATGAGTCTAGGCTTAGCATCTTTCTTTTCCATAAGATATTTAATAGCAGCATGATCAGTGTGAATAGTAACTTTGGAATCAACAATATAAGGTCTAAACTTATCACATGCAAACACAACTGCTAAGAACTCTTTTTCAGTAGTAGCATAATTTCTCTGGGCAGTATCAAGAGTCTTACTAGCATACTGGATACCATTCAATTTCTTATCAACTCTTTGCCCTAGAACAACACCTACAGCATAATCACTAGCATCACACATAATTTCAAAGGGTAAATTCCAATCAGGTGGCTGAACAATAGGTGCAGTGATCAAAGGTTTCTTAAGTATTTCAAATGCTTCTATACAATCATCATCAAAGACAAAAGGAATATCTTTTTGCAATAAATTAGTCAGAGGCCTAGAGATTTTAGAAAAGTCCTTAATGAACCTCCTATAAAAACCGGCATGACCAAGGAAACTTCTTATACCTTTTATGTCCTTGGGACATGGCATCTTTTCAATAGCATCAACTTTAGCCTTATCAACTTCAATACCTCTCTTGGAAATCTTATGCCCCAAGACAATGCCTTCATTAACCATAAAGTGACACTTTTCCCAATTCAAGACGAGACTAGTGTCTTCGCATCTCTGCAAAACTCGATCAAGGTTGCTCAAGCAATCATCAAAAGAGGATCCATAAACGGAGAAATCATCCATGAATACATCACAAATCTTTTCACAAAAGTAAGAGAATATAGCCATCATGCATCTTTGAAAGGTAGCAGGTGCACTACATAAACCAAAAGGCATACGTCTATAAGCAAAGGTACCAAAAGGGCAAGTAAAAGTAGTTTTCGATTGATCCTTAGCTGAAACAAGTATTTGAGAGAAACCAGAATAACCATCTAGAAATCAAAAATGTGTGTGTTTGGATAGTATTTCTAGCATTTTATAAATAAAAGGTAAAGGGTAATGATCTTTCTTAGTAGCTTTATTTAATTTACGGAAATAAATTGCCATCCTATAACCTGTAATAATTCTTTGCGGGATCAATTCATCTTTATCATTAGGAACGACAGTAATACCTCCCTTTTTAGGAACACAATGGACAGGGCTTACCCAATCACTATCAGCAACGGGATAAATTATACCTGCTCAAGGAGCTTTAGTATCTCCTTTCTTACCACTTCTTTCATCTTGGGATTCAGTCGTCGTTGAGGATCTCTAACTGGTTTGGCACCGTCCTCCAAATTAATTTTGTGTAGGCATAACGTGGGTCTAATGCCCTTAAGATCATCCAGAGTATATCCAATAGCAGCGCGGTGCTTCTTCAGAGTTTTCAATAATCTTTCTTCTTCTTGCTCTGAAAGGTTAGCACTAATAATAATAGGATATATTTTCTTTTCATCAAGAAAAGCATACTTAAGTTTATCAGGTAATGGTTTGAGTTCAAACACGGGATCACCCGTGGGTGGAGGGGGATCCCCAAGAATTTCAACGGGAATGTTTTGTTTCAGCATAGGTTCATGTTTAAGGAACACTTCATCTATTTCCCTTCTTTCCTTCATAAACATATCATTTTCATGGTCTAGCAAATATTGTTCTAACGGATCAGTAGGAGGCACGGCAATAGAAGCAAGACTAATAATCTCATCCTTGCTAGGTGATTCTCTATCACGAGGTTGTCTACGAAACTTAGCAAAATTAAACTCATGAGACATACCCTCTAAGCCAATTGTGACAGTATCCTTTTCACAATCAATCTTAGCATTAACAGTATTCAAGAAGGGTCTACCAAAAATAATGGGACAAAAGTCATCTTGTGGACCAAGAACAAGAAAATCAGCAGGATATTTAACCTTCCCACACAAGACTTCAACATTTCTAACAATCCCAACTGGCTTAATGGTATCCCTATTGGCAAGATTAATAGTAACATCAATATCTTCTATTTCAGCGGGTGCAATATCATGCATAATTTCTTTATATAAGTCATAGGGTATTGCACTAGCACTAGCACCCATATCACATAAACCATGATAACAATGATCTCCTATTTTAACAGAAATAACAGGCATGCCTACCACAGGTCTATGTATCTTAGTATCTGGTCTAATAATATTAGCAGTCTCACCACATAAATAAATAACATGCCCATCTAAATCATCATCCAAGTGATCTTTAACCATAGCAATACTAGGTTCAACTTTGATTTTCTCAGGAGATGTATAAGTCCTAGTATTACTCTTACGAACAACAGTCGAAGTTTTAGCATGATCCTTTATTCTAACAGGAAAAGGAGGTTTCTCAACATAAGTAGTAGGAACAATAGGATCACTATAGGTGACAATCTTTTCTTCAACTGTAATAGGTGCAACTACTTTTACTTCAATGGGAGGATTATATATAAACCACTTCTCCTTAGGGAGATCAACGTGAGTAGCAAAAGATTCACATAAATAAGCTACTATCTCAGAGTCAAGTCCATATTTAGCGCTAAATCCATGAAAAGCATCGGAATCCATAAAAGATTTAACACAATCAAACTTAGATGTCATACCTAACTCCTTACCATCGTCAGAACCCCAATCTTCAGAGTTGTGTTTAATTCTTTCCAGTAAGTCCCATTTGAATTCAATAGTCTTCAGCATATAAGAACCAGCATAGGAAGTATCGAGCATGTCGCGATCATTGAGAGAAAGATGAGCATAAATTTTTTGAATAATCATTTCCCTGGAGAGCTCATGATTGGGGCATGAATATTTCATTGACTTAAGCCTCCCCCAAGCTTGAGCGATGCTTTCTCCTTCGCGAGGCCACAAATTATATATATGTAATTACGATCACGATGAACAAGATGCATGGGATAGAACTTCTGGTGAAATTCCATTTCAATTGTTTATAATTCCAAGATCCCATATCATCACATAGCCTATACCAAGTCAATGCATCTCCCTTCAAAGATAAAGGGAAGACCTTCCTTTTGACAAAATCATCGGGAATACCTGCCAGCTTAAATAATCCACAAACTTCATCCACAAAGATAAGGTGTAAATCGGGATGCAATGTTCCATCTCCTGCAAATGGATTAGCTAGCAGTTTCTCTATCATACCCGAAGGAATATCAAAGTAAACATTTTCAATAAGTTCAGTAGGTTGAGGAGCAACTCTTTGCTCTTCTGGTCGGGGTGAAGATACCCCGAACAAGCCCCTCAAAGGATTAGTTTCCATAGTGACAAGTAACAGAAAATTTCAGCACACTATATAAATGTTTCCTTACCAAGTTCCACTCACCAAAAGCGCTACACTCACCGGAACGCCGCTAGAAAAGAGTCTTGATGACCCACAAGTGTAGGGGATCTATCGTAGTCCTTTCGATAAGTAAGAGTGTTGAACCCAACGAGGCGCACAAGGAAATGATAAGCGGTTTTCAGTAAGGTTTTCTCTGCAAGCACTGAATTTGTAGGTAATAGATAGTTTTGTGATAAGATAAATTGTAACGAGTAACAAGCAATGAAAGTAAATAAAGTGCAGCAAGGTGGCCCAATCCTTTTTGTAGCAAAGGATAAGCCTGGACAATTTCTTATAATGAGAAAAGAGCTCCCGAGGACACATGGGAATTATTGTCAAGCTAGTTTTCATCCCACTTATGATTAACCCCTATTGCAAGCATCCGCAACTACAAAAGAAGTATTAAGGTAAACCTAACCACAACATTAAATATATCTATCCAAATCAGCCCCTTACGAAGCAACGCATAAACTAGGGTTTAAGCTTCTATCACTTTAGCAACCCATCATCTACTTATTACTTCCTAATGACTTCCTCTAGGCCCAAATAATGGTGAAGTGTCATGTAGTCGACGCTCACATAACACCACTAGAGGAAAAGACAACATACATCTCATCAAAATATCGAACGAATACCAAATTCACATGACTACTAATAGCAAGACTTCACCCATGTCCTCAAGAACAAATGTAACACTCACAAAGCATATTCATGTTCAAATCAGAGGAGTAATAATATGCATTAAGGATCTGAACATATGATCTTCCACCAAGTAAACCAATTAGCATCAACTACAAGGAGTAATCAACACTACTAGCAACCGACAGGAACCAATTTGTGGTTTGGATACAAGATTGGATACAAGAGATGAACTAGGGTTTTGAGAGGAGATGGTGCTGGTGAAGATGTTGATGGAGATTGACCCCCTCCCGATGAGAGGATCGTTAGTGATGACGATGGTGATGATTTCCCCCTCCCGGAGGGAAGTGTCCCCGGCAGAACAGCTCCGCTGGAGCCCTAGATTGGTTCCGCCAAGGTTCCGCCTCGTGGCGGCAGAGTTTCATCCCGTAAGCTTTCCCACGATTTTTTCCCAGGGTAAAAGCCTTCATATAGCAGAAGATGGACACCGGAGGGCCACCAGGGGGCCCTGGAGACAGGGGGGCATGCCCAGTAGGGGTGGGCGCGCCCCCACCCTCCTGGACAGGGTGTGGGCCCCCTGAGGTGTTTCTTTCGCTCAATAATTCTTATTAATTCCAAAAATAAGTTTCATGGAGTTTCAGGATTTTTGGAGCAGTGTAGAATAGGTTTCCAATGTTTGCTCCTTTTCCAGCCAGAATTCCAGCTGCCGGCATTCCCCCTCTTCATGGTAAACCTTGTAAAATAAGAGTAATAATAGCCCATAATGCAATAAATATTGATATAAAAGCATGATGCAAAATGGACGTATCAGCTGACATCTTGCGAGAGTTCTTTGTCACGCTCATCGACTCTACTGTCTCCACAACCTGCCCATTTGATCTAGCGTCGATCTATCCTCACCCCGTACCTGGGCTCCATGCTCTTGATGCGCATTTCACCGAAGATGAGATCAAACTAGCCTTTTTTCAAATGAACCCACAAGCAAGCCCTGGCCCCGATGGTCTTGGCCCGTCTTTCTATAAAACATTCTGGCCCTCTATCAAACAGGAAATATTCTCCTTCTTCGCTCAATTTCACCAAGGTGTGGCAGACACGGAGCGTCTAAACCGTGGCCACATTTCCCTCCTCCCAAAATCTACCTCTGCAACATCACTTGACGCCTTCAGGCCCATATCCTTGCAAAACTGCCCGGTCGAAGCCATTGCCAAGGTCCTAACCTCGCGCCTTCAACCCTTCATCCCACTTCTCGTCTATGGTAATCAAACTGGATTCATTACTGGAAGGAACATTGCCGAAAACTATGTCTTTGCAGTAGATCTTATCAGCTCTTGTCACTCTCGCAAACGCCCAACCATGATCTTCAAACTTGACTTCAGAAAGGCCTTCGATTCGGTTGGCTGGAATGCTCTAGACAAAATTTTGGCTGTCTGTGGCTTCTCCCAAAATTTTCATAATTGGATTCAGAATATTCTCAATACTGGCAAGACTGCCATCCTCCTAAACGGCATCCCAGGTCGCTGGATTCCACGTAAGAACGGCCTGCGCCAGGGAGACTCGGCCTCACCCAACCTTTTCTTAATTGTCGCCGATGTGCTCCAACAGTTTATCCTCCAAAAATCCGATCCTGATCTTCACCATCCCATCTTTACCCACGTGCCCCTACCATTCTTCAATACGGTGACGACACGTTGATCATCGCTGCCGCCTCCGCCACCGCTGCTGCCACACTCAAAAATATCCTTCAGAACTTTTCCCAGGCCATTGACCTCACCATAAACTTCTCCAAAACCACCCTAGCAACCCTGCATACAAATGAAACCCTAGCTGCCAGCACTGCCCTAGCCATGGATTGCATGCGTGCCCCCCTTCACTAGTGCAGAACCGGCCTTTAGTGCCAGTTCGTGACGGCCTTTAGTGCCGGTTCGCCAACCGGCACTAAAGAGTGGGGACTAAAGGTCCCCCCCTTTAGTACTGGTTCGTCACGAACCGGCGCTAAAGTGCAACGTGGCACGAGCCAGGCCCGGGTGCGCGTAGGGCTTTAGTACCGGTTGGTAACACCAACCGGTACTAAGTGTTTGGGTGTTTTTTTTTTTAATTTTTCCTTTCGTTTTGTGTTTTCAATTTAATTTAGTGATTATTTTACATTATAATGAGTTGTTAAATCATTATGTGAAAGTACCGCCATATCGATATTATACTTGATCACCTAATTAGGTCATCAAGTATAATATATATGGATATGGCATATATATACTTGATCACTTAGGTAGGATCCATCCAGCTGAAACTAATCTGTGGTTTCTTTCATTAAACGATATAATAACTCATCATCATCATCATATTAATATAAAAACTCTTGCATCATATCATCAACATGAGTATATATATACAGCTAGCTAGCTAAAAATCATTGTAGTCGTCATTATCACTATTTAATCATCATAGTCATTACCGCTATCTAATCACCACCAACAATAGCTTAAAGAAGAAACATTCACTTGTACTAGAAGCAAAAATGTCATCGAGTTCAACATGATTGTCATGATATTATAAGCGTTCATATATAACACCACAAAAGCAAATCACTCTTTGAGATTAAGTTCAGAACGAAGAACACGGACATGAAAGGACAAGTACTAAGAGCAGCATGAACTAGCTAAATCACTCCTGCTAGCTACTCTCTCTCTCTCTGGTAAAATAGCATAGAACATGTATAGCTCTCCTGATTCATCATACTCGAGCATGCAGATGAACCTATCTCCTAATCGTGGGTTGCGCTTCTCATTGCTGCCCCCTAGTACTTCTCTGCGATCGTTAACAATTTTCCTCCAATCTTTCACTATTAAGCATTCATGGCTTCTAGAAATCCTGAATGCTTCATGTGCAATGCAGGATAGCTTGGCGGTAAGCTAACAATTGATATGCGACCTTTAGTCTCGATCCCCTGATGCACAACTATCATCGGGAGTCCCTGTTGAAGAAGATCGTATAGTACTTAATTAATATACTTAGCAATGAAAGTTTAGCAAAAAAATTATGTATGCAAAAGATGCACTAAGGACAAATCGTAAAAATCTTACCATCATTCCTAAATAGATGTGACAGTATGCAAAAGATGCACTGAGGACAAATAGTAAAAGCTTACCATCATTCCTAAATAGATGTGACCGTAGTTCAATACCATCACTATTGGTCGCACGTTTTGAGTACTAACATTTCTAAGTGCAGGAAGAAAATTTGTCTTGACAGTATGAAGATCCTCAAGCCATGAAACATAATGACTTATCTCCTCGTAGTTTAGTTCAGCTCCAGGACAGTAGTAGGTCCTGTCTACCAAGCGCCGGACATGTTTGCTTGAATGGAGATAAGCTGTCAATAGAAATTAGTTGTCAATTACTTTTGAATAAGCAATATCAAAGACAAAAATATAGTTGAGAAGAACTCACATAATGGTAGAACTGGAGGCGTCTTCACATTGACCCATATGTCTCTATTACCTTCAATATCATCTTCCGGACGAATATCAAAGGTGATAACCATACCAGGCTCAAATGCATAAGCCTTGCATAGTGCTTGCCAAGTTTTGCATTCAAAATAGGTGTACGTGTGCACATTGTATACTTTGACGTTGAAAGTATAACCATGCTCAGTTTTCAGGTAAACTCGCTTTACCTCCATAGTTTCCACATCATTGAAACCTATCTTATCCAAGACAAAAATTCTTGCATGGCAGGGGATGCGCTAGTAGAATAGTGAAAATTAAAAATTATAAGTCAGGCAAATGAAGCATATATAAGTCATGCTTAATTACGAAAACAGACTTGTCATTGTGACTTACTGTATCGAATTCGAAGGTCTCATCCAGCTTAATGCTGAATCGCCTATCATCAACAAGGAAATTTCTGTCGCACTGGCCGCGTTGGTCTTCACAGTATTCGCACATAATGAAATTTTTTCCGTCGTCAGACAACATTTCCTATGTTCATATTAGGCGAAACATTAAACACTTACTAATTCAATTAATTCAACTACTTCTATTAATTCAACTAAGCATTTACTAAAAATAAACTAGTTCTATTAATTCAACTAGTTCAACTAAACATTTACTAAAAATAACTAGTTATATTAATTCAATTAGTTCAACTAAGCATTTACTAAAAATAAACTAGTTCTATTAATTCAACTAGTTCAACTAAACATTTACTAAAAATAACTAGTTATATTAATTCAATTAGTTCAACTAAGCATTTACTAAAAATAAACTAGTTCTATTAATTCAACTAGTTCAAATAATATAACTAGTTCTATTAAATCAACTAGTTCAAATAATAATCTCATATACGTACCTAAATTTTCTTACTAAAAATAAACTAGTTCTATTAATTCAACTAGTTCAACTAATCTCATATACATAAATTTTCTTACTAAAAATAAACTAGTTCTAATTTATCTAACATTAACATTTCTAACATTCTAAAAATAAACTAGTTATCTTAATTAATTCATC